>OZ010788.1:27136033-31936033 GCA_963932465.1 Maratus speciosus
TAATTTAAAATTATGTAAACATGAACAGCATTCTTTAATTTTTTTTGTTTAAAAAATAAAACACATGATTTATTTTACAAAAAATTAAATACTAACAAACAAACAAATAAAGAACAACAACAACAAAGAAATACTATTAGACAATATTTTTTTTCATTTACAATAAAAAAGTTTGGGAAATTAATAAATGTTACGTTAATTTTACAAGCATTGTAATTTCTTCATAAAAATATACAGATTTCCATTTTAAAATATAAAAATTTCATAAATGTTACGTTAATTTTACAAGCATTGTAATTTCTTCATAAAAATATACAGATTTCCATTTTAAAATATAAAATTTTCATAAATGTTACGTTAATTTTACAAGTATTGTAATTTGTTCATAAAAATATACAGATTTTCATTTTAAAATATAATAATAGCTAATATTTAAAAAAAAAAATGAAATACGAAAATTAAAATTAAAAGTAATTGTTAAATCTAAGAGAAAAAAAATCATTGTTTTTTTATGAATAAAAAAATAACTGTGTTCTGTACTTTGCTCTTTTTATTTATAAGAGTTTTTATTTATTATCAGAAATTACATTTCATTCCGTATAGTATAGAATTCAAACTCTTTTAAATTCCTACGAACTGGGGAATAAAAATAGTTAACACGCACTTTTATTTTATTGGCGAATTCTTTGGCTATTAATTCCTGACATGCGGCTAATACGAAAGTGTCGCTTTAACCCTTTCAGGAGCGGTGGTATGTTTATGAAACCACTTAATTTTAATTCCCAAATGACGCTATGACACCAGAATTTTGATTGTAAAATTTTCCGTTTATTATAATGTGAAATACAGATTTTTCTTATTTTTAAATAAATTTCTTTGTAAATTCCGGTGTCAATGTATTTATTTCAACATTTTAACAATGAAAGTGCTTTGCCCCTGAAAGAGTTAATTAAATTTAAAAAATTTATTTGAATGAATAATGGATATTTTTCATATAAAATGTTTTTTCTTGTTAGTGGCCAATCTAAATAAATGTATTAAATGTGAAAAATAGATTAGAGTTTTGAATTTAAAAGAAATGGTTTTCACTTATGTTTTGTAAAATGTCAAAAAACCTTTAGCAAACAAATTGTTTGTTTTAAGGGGTCTCAGTACTCTTATAAAGCTTCAAAATTTTCAAAATTTTAATTATTTTAGATGTTAAACTCCTATCTTGTCTAAATATTTTGATATAATTGTTTCCTGGAAATTCCCATTAGAACAGGAGTTATGGCTCTTAGAATTCTACCCGCTCAATAGCTGAAGTGGCTTTTCCGAAACTTTGAAGTCATTTTACTGAAAATGACACTTTTGGGCATAACGCGCAGGATATCTCAGAAACTTCTGAATATTTTTTCATGAAAATTTCAAAACAGATATTTCATGTTAGTCTGTCTAAACTGAACCTAAAATTTCCTTTTTATTGCTAAAAAAAAATATTTTTTATGTAATTATACTGTTGAAATTTTCAAATTTTTGTATTAGCTAAATACGAAGTATTAAAATTATAAAAGCGTTTTAAAGACAACTTTATTTAGGTTCAGGTTAATTATTAGAATCTGAAGTATAATTAGGCGCCAAAATTGTTATTCTAGTTGCAAAATTTATTTTGTAAAGTAATCGTGCGCGTGAGCTGTGATACCAATTTTCTGCTCGACGAATGTCTCACAGTTTGGAGCTCCCTATAAATAATAATTCTGCATTTTGCAATTTTTTAAATATCTGAAACGAAAGAACATACTTATATCTTTCATTTCCCTAAAAAATGTGTTTTAAAATCATATACATTTTACGATATGAAATGTTAAAAATGGTCTGTTTTCTTCATTTTTTCAAATTTTAAGAATCCTGAGACCCCTTAAAATAAGTGAAATTTTAACTTATTGCTAAATAAAATCTAGGATTTGATAAAGATACACTGCTATATTTAAGCTTTAGATAATATAAATAAACAAATATTGATCTAAAATTTATTATCGATTATGATAACCCAGTGTTTTTTATTTATTTATTTTTAAATATTTCAGCAATTTAAAATTCTATTTATCTTACCTAGATATGAATCTACATAGGGTGGCTGTGAGTATCGGAGTGATGATAATTAATCATGAGCAATTCTTATCTTTGATGATGAATATCTGGATAGGTATTTAATCTTTAGAGAAAACAAGGTTTTGTATTTAAAAGATATAAAATGTGGAGGTATATAGAAATACAGTAAAATTCAGTCTTTCAAAACATACAAATGGTTTATTGCATCTTACATTTATAATTTTATGATTTATAATATTGTATCATACAAGTATAAAATATCTTTGTTTTGCACGGAATAAAAAAAAAAAAATGAAAATGACATCACACTCTACATAATCATAATATCATATTCAATAAGAGTCAAATATTTTAAAAGAATTGTGTAGACGAGTCACTGATCTCGGAAGCCAGAAAGGATGGCGAAAATGACATCACTCTCAAAAGAAAAAGGGCATTTTCACACATAAAAACAAAGTGTTTTATCATGATTATGTTTATATGATATCGCATTCTCTGGACTTTATTTGCGCACGTAAAGAGCACTCCCTACTATTTATTGAAGAAATATCTTTGGCATACATTTGCACATTTGGCAAGTGAATCACTAAAAGTGAAAATTAATAATGCAGTGACTGTACAAGCCAATTCTTTAACTCGTAGAAACTAAAATAATCAAGTTTCCAGCATGTTCCACTTGTATTTGTATTTTACGAATACATGCATTTATATCTTACCGCGATGCTTAACCCGGTAGCACTCGCGCATGGTGTCTAAGCCACCCCAAGCAGATTTATAGCAATCACAACAATCAACAACATTTATAGTAGTCAGTTAAATTGAAACGGATAAAAAAAAAATTTAGTCCAATCAACAAAAAAAGACAATTACGGAGGAAAAAGTAAAACAATTAAAAATAAATAAATAAATAAAATTCAAAAGTGAGAACCAGTTCCTGTAACATCATTATGCATTTGCCAATACTGAAATCTGTTCATCCAAGCATTATAGAAGCTGTTTAAAGTTGTAAATTTTTATGTATTCCAACGTTAGAAAAATACTGCGGATTGCATCAATATTTTATTGACAAAATATTTATACATTTCTAACAGTCACGATGTTAAAAATATATATTAAATATATTAAATGGGGATCAGAGGTTTTTTTGGTCTTTTAACATTTCTGCGACCTGCATAAATGAAATTAATATTTATGCTTTAGATAATATCTGGGGGGAAAAAAATATATATTTTCTATGTATTTTTGCATAAATTTGTATGTAGAAATCGTATTTAGGATTGATTCGGTCAATGGGGTTATTCAGGCACCTCAGATGAATTTAAGCTAGACAGCGCGCGAACTTCTACCAGGTTAAAATATTATTTCGGTGGTTGGCGAGCATTAGAAAACAGGGTGGAGAACACTCTAGTTTTAAAAGTAATTTCGAATGTGTTAAGTCATCTCAAAAAGAGTCGCATCAAAAAGTTAAGAATTATATATCCTTCTCTATATATAAAAAAAGTACGATTTGGAAACGGGTCAAAAGATTTGGAAATGGACCAATTAAAATCTACGTAGATACCGCGAAACGCATCTGATTGGTCAGAGTTTTCTGTCTTTTCTTAGCGGAATTGTGTGTGGCGAAAACCATGAAATATACAAGAATTAAGATAGGATTTGCGGAGAAAGGGAAGAATCTTCTACATTTCGACAGACTTCTTTTTTTTTTTCTTTTTTAGGGGTCAATGGCAAAAGTGATTTTTACAGAAAGAAGACAATTTTCATTAACTAATGAGGAAAGGGAGGGGTGTTCATCTGCGTTTGGAGCCTACAAATTGAATGCATGGAAAATAAGGGATCGCAAAGCGATCCAGAATGGAAACGCGAAACAATTACGTCTGGGGTTGGCTAGAAAATATAGGGATTGCTTCGCGATACCGAAACAAACGGAATTGCGAAGCGATTACGCGGGGGGGGGGGGGGGGCAGAGTCTCCCCCCTAGTATATAAAATAACAATAACAGAAATGAAAACAAACAAATAAATAATAAGGTCTACATTTTTGCTGATGTTTGAGACATAAAATTTTGACTTGAATACTGAAACAAGCTCGTATGTTTGCATGGTAAGGGGAATAATGGGGCTTAGAAATGAAAACTAAACTTTCCTCTTGCGTCACACATCTGTTTTCATTGTAAGGAAGCATGATTTCTATTATAAGGGCAAAAATGCGTGTCTAACTACGGAATGGGGTGTTTTGTATGGCTCATTGTATTAAATCCGAAGGCCATCAATGTTTCAAACCCGTCTGGTAAGGTAGATTGAGCTAGAGAAACATTTTAATCATTACATGATTCATGTTCAGTTTAAACTGGGATTGCTAATTTAGACTTCAAAGCGAATGAAAACAGGATGAAAAACGCGAAAACTGTGTGGACGAAGAAAGAAAATAATAACAAATCAAGAAATTTTAAGCACGCTACAACATACAAATACGCATCGCAGGAAACTTGGTTATTTTAGTTTCTAGGAGTCAAAGAATGTCAAATACACTCACCGTATTATTAATTTTCACTTTTTGTCAGTAGCGCCAACTTTTGGAAATTATTGGATGGGCTTAAATGTTTTTGAGTAAAATAACACGTTTTTTTTTTTTTTTTTTTTTTTTTTTTTTTTTTTCCCTTTGTGCGTGTGTGTGTGAAGAGAGACTGGGTAGAAGCGAATGACTAAAAATAACTTGAAATTGAATTATGTTTTTTTTTTTTTTTTTAGCAAAATACAAAATTATTCTAATTTATTTATAGTTTAACTAGCTAAAATACCCGGCGTTGCACAGAATTTTAAGAATGTTTGTTTTGAAATACCAATTTCAAAATTTAACATAAAGAAAAAATAAATAAATAAATAAACAAATAAATAAACAATCGAAGTTTTGTACACGAATCAAATGAAAACCCAATATAAAAATGTATAAATTTATATAACAAACGCAAAATAATACAGCTATGAATGAACTTGTTTCCATTCATCATTGGAGCAATAACGTTAAAATACGCCAATATTTCCATAATCGGGTTTTTATCATGCTTCAATACAATTTTTCACACTTATATGACGTTATATATTCACCACATCCTTTTATTTCCAATATGACGTAATATTCCATTTTTTTTTTTTTATTCGTCAAATTAATTAAATAATTATAATTTTTCACATGGAAATCATAAAACAGAAAAATTATGACGTAACAGCTACTTTTGTTTTTAATTCGTCAAACTATTTATTTTATTTTCATTTGTCACGTGGAAATCTTGCAGTAGAAAAGTTATGATGTAATATTTCCTTTTTTTAAAAAATTCGTCAAACCATTTATTTCATTTTTTCACGTGGAAATTTTGCAATAGGAAAGTAATTGTTGTGGTAAGAATTTTATTGTGGATTTTTAATTGTTGGCAACAGCTATAGCGAAAAATGTTTCAACTTGATTGGAAATTGCTGTTAAATTTGTGGTTTTTTTATTAATTAAAAATTAACTATAAGTTATTTCAATTCCGGATTACTTTAGTTGTCTCGGCTGTGTTTTAATACACATGTACGTAACATTTCACAATTCTGGCTTCTAAACTGTGAATTTGTATAGCATTACAGACAGACAGACAGAGAAATTTTCATTTTTATATATTAGATGAATAATTTTATAAAATTACATTCTAATATCATCTTCCGTATAAATATAATATTTATTGTAAATAACATAAAAAGTGCTAACTATTGAAAGTTCAAAAAACTAAATGTCAAGAAAAACATACATTTTAGTCACCTAAGTGCGTTATCGATTCAAGACGTCAAAACTGATGACAAAACAGGCAGGAAATTTGTTTTGAGAGAAATTTAATTATACGTACTCTGAAGGGGCTTTTAGTGCTTCTGTAAAGTCTAATTAATGCCCTTACCATTTTTCAAACAAAAATATTTCGAGAACGTCAACAAAACCAAATTTCATTTCAGCGATTCGATAAATAAATGAATAAATAACGAAATAAATCAATTGAAATTGGTTTTGCGAGGAGACCAAATTATTGTGTGGGCTCGCGCCCCATGGGCCCATATAAGTGGCGCCACTGCGTTTTTGTGATTTATGCAAAAGCTAAGCTATATTTAAATTTGATAATCATTATACTGATAAAATTAATTTTTCTTTTTGGTACAACAACTAAAATTTTGTTTGACATGTAAAGGCTAACATAAATAATAAAATTATTTTTCGTGAATTCAACGTGTTAGAAAATTTTCTTTTTCAGCATTTTAGACTACATTTTAACTACTTTGCATTTCTGTATAAATTTAAAATACTTATGTAACAATTTCAACCGTTCTCTTTCAAAAGAACAACAGCAAAAATAATCATTAATAAATTAATAACACTTTTTTAATACAAATTGGATTATTGTAATTTAGATATTGTATTAAAGAGAAATTATAAATTCGTACAATAAAAATTCATAAAATGTCTTCTCTTATTACAGTACGTAGCACTTAAATGAATAATTCTTAATCACAATTTCATTAAATTAAATGGCTGGTTACAATAAACAGTAAAGGCAGATTTTGATCTTTGTTCTTAAGAGGCTACTTCAGTCAGTCGAAAAGACCCGTTCGCTAATGCTAATCCTATGGAAGAAATTTATAAAGATATCTCAGTCGCATTTCAATATTTTTAAATGATTTCTTTTGCATTGGATAACTGAGATCGATCTGTAAGCAGGCCGTTTTTTACTTTTTCGATTTTCATTACAGATTTTTTTTATGAGGATGTTTTCACTTTCGAAACCGGTTCCGAAAAGGAAAGTGCCCCCATAAAAAATATCTGTAAACAAAATCGAAAAAGTAAAAAACAACCTTTGTACAGATCGATCTCAGCTGTCCAATGCAAAAGAAATCATTTAAAAATATTGAAATGCAACCGAGATATCTTTATAAATTTCTTCCATAGGATTAGCATTAGCGAACGGGTCTTTTCGCCTGACTGAAGTAGCCTCTTAACAGGGAACGATCTCAACCTGCAAGAAAAAAAAAAAAAAAAAAAAAAAAAAAAAAAAAAAAAACTATAAAACTTTGGCGATATGTACGGTTCAAAATATATGCAATACAAAATGTATTTTTATTAGCCAAATTCACTTTAAAGAGGTAAATTTTACCCCCGAATATGCTTCGACTTTACTATAACTCAGTATCAGAAAAAAAGTTTCAAGTAAAAAATTGTTGCTTTTTCTTAGTTCAAAGGAAAACTAACCAAATATCAATTTTTGATAGCAATTCACCTAATAAACAAAAAAAGCAATTTAACAAATTACAACGACCATTTGGAAAATGATTTTTTCGAAGACTAAAATTTAAGACATAAAATATAGCACGGAGTTGATCATACATTACGTACGCCTTGAATTAAACATTAATAGTGTTATTACACGTAAAAATTGCAAGCGACAAAAATCGCCGGTGACCCGTCAGATTTCTTAAAACTTACGTATTATCCACTTGAAACTTGCGTATTATCCAAGCATTTCATTGGCTGTTCGGAAAAAGGCTTTTCCATCGTAGACATCTGACGACCAATTTTAATGAAATTTCATTCACATAACATCCTAATTATATCACATACCACACACATTTTAAACATCCCACAATATTGCTTTTTACACCGTCGTGTAGAAAGAAAAATTTACTTTTAAATGCAATTTGTTTGAAAGCTGTATCTCAATTTGTTTCTGAGTTATTAATTTCTTTTTGTAGTTTTTATTACTTTTTTGTCATAGTGGCAACAGAAGGTATCCATCTCTGTTGAAAGTAAAGGGAAATACAGATTACTGTATAGACCCATCACAAAACGAATAAAATGCGGATTCAACCAATAAAACGCTTCAGATATGTTTTTGATTTCCTACAATAACCATTTTTCCAAATGGTTTAAAAAAGATAAAACAAATCTCAAATTGACAGAAAATACTGTTAGTTTTGGCGCCAGTGGAAAATATCTGTAATTTTTTACAGAAAACAGTTTTTTCTGTAAAAAATATAGATTTTTTCTCTAAAAGTTACAAAATTCATATTTTTTACAGCAAAAAAACTAGGGATGAACCGGATATTGATTTTGTCGGATATCGGATACCGGATATCCGAAGCTCTTTTGCCTGCCGGATTCGGATATCCGGCACTAGATATAATTTTTAGTTTTAAGGTGAATGTTTATTTCTTTATAAAATGCCATCTCAGAACAATAAATTACAAACATGTTTCACATCATTAAAAAATTATAAATGTATTGAAATATATAATTTACAAAAACTATATCTCTTTGAGTATCAGGGCTTGAAATTCAAGTTTTCCCAGGAGGGGAGTTTCCTTCCCAACATTTATAAATGCAGGAGAGTTGAACTGTTTGAATGGGAAAAATATCTTTAAACCCTGCCATTTTTTACGTGGCACTTAAAGAATTACATTTATACAGACATGACAAAATACCATTTAAATCAACAACTCAAGATACTTATTCAAAATGTTTATTTTTATTAAAACAAAGGAACAGAATCAAGCTTTATATATACCATATCTATTTTTCAACTTTCACCAAATGTTATGGATAATTAACAACTGTGTTGATAAATGAATTTCTTAATTTAGATTTTATTACATTTTGCGTGCCTTAGCCTCTTTCACAAGTTACACTTTTGACAAACAGCACAGAGCAACTTATAAGTTTAAAAATTATTGGAAACACATGGTTATGCTCTCTTAAAAAAATTTAGAAAACTTTACAAAATCTGATTTGCATTCATTTTTAACTTACTTGCATGAATAATGCATATCGGTGATTGCATTGTCAATATCCTTCGGTGATTGTATGTCACTTCTGAACAAACCTGTTTTATTATATCCTTAATGGAATTAACTGTAATCCCTGATATTTGCGTTAATTGAACTAAATTTTAAATCCATATCCAAAGTTTGAAAAGGAAATAATTGATTTCTTCTATTACACGAGAAATGGTTGATTTCAAAAAGTCATGTCCTAATTTAAGTGAATTGCAAATTAGTTTGTTAGTTGTAAATATATGTTTTTTTAAAGTCCACCAATTTTTTTTTTTTTTTTTCATGTGCACCAAAAGATCATTTTGTTTAATGCCGGCTATTGGCCAATTTGGTAGGGCTCAGTCTCCGGTGGCCGTTACTGCTCTTTTAATTATTTGGGACACAGGAAAAATCATCGCAAAATACGTACATCGGTCGTAGAAAAAAGGCCGCTGATTTCGTCAATAATGGCGAAAATAAATTTAAATAAATATCGAATGGTGGCGAGAGATTGGCAGCAGGAAAATATCACGAAATTCGTCAATTGATCATGGGAAAATATCGTGCAATTTGTCAGTTCATCACGAGCTAATAGTGTGAAATTCCTCAGCCAGTCATGGAGAAAAAGCGTGAAATTTTTCAATCGGACGCAGAAAAACAATCGTTTATTTCATCAGTGCCGAAAGAACAAACAAGGAAATTTGCCAATCGGTCGCAGAATAAAATTACTAAATTTGTCAATTGGTCGCGAGAAAAAAAATTATGAAATTCGCCGATCGATCTTCAGAAAAAAAAAAACGCGAAATTCGTCAGTCGGTCTCGGTGACTGACTTAATTATTTTTTAATACTGTTTTGCTTTAAGTCAAATTTAGTTTTAAGTTAAGTGTTAGCATTTTAAGTTAAATTACTTTGATATTTATAGATAAAAGGAAAATTACTTTTAATGTTAAATATTTATAATGAAGTTATAAAAATAACTAGTTAGATGTGCTAATACCAAAATTTCCTTCCTATCTCATGCATCTTGATACTTCAAAAAGTAGTTACAAATGTTAGTACGTCAATATTATACCAACTTTGAATTTCATCTAAAATTTCCACTCCAGTCAATTAATCAGAATAAGAAAGTTAATGTCAATCATGATATTTATTAAAATCAATAATTTTTTCGTTATTCTGTTGTACATCAGCTGTTTGCAAATAGCCAGCTTAGCAAGATGCGAAGTTTCCGTCACTTCACGAGCCACAAATATACAGTACAAAAAAATCTACGAGAAATTTTTACAAAAATCGCTGTTACAGTGCCACCTTCAGGCGTAATATTTCGAAATCCAAGGAGAAACTGCTGGCCATAGCCAAAAATAAACACAAAAAAATGTTTTAATTCAGTGCTTAGCTTCATACACTTTTCGATGGTAAAATAATGAAAATAACACAAAAATAGCTATTATAGCCCCCCCACCCCCTCTTTCGACAGAATATTTTCAAATTGAAGGAGGACCATAGCCTAAAACATACCCTCAAAAATTGGTTCAATTCTATGCATAACTTCATACACTTTTCGATGGTACAAGAATGAAAGTGACACAAAACTCCTCTTATAGTGAGTACAATAATGAAAATGCCACAAAAAATCGCAATTACAGCGCCCCCTTCCGGCAGAATGCTTCCATATTGAAGAAGGACCTGCTGGCCACAGCCAAAAACATACACAAAACATTTAGTTCAATTCTATGCATAACTTCATACACTTTTCTATGGTACAATAATGAAAATGGCACAAAAATCGCAATTACAGCACCCCCTTCCAGTGGAATGTTTCCATATTGAAGGAGGACCATCTGGCCATAGCCAAATATATTAGAAAAAAATTTGGTTCAATTCTTTGCATAACTTCATACACCTTTTGATGGAACGATGGCGACACACGGACAGACAGACATTTTGTATAATTTTGTTTTTAAGATCTCTGACCCGTAAAACATGTAAATCCATCAAAAACTGGAAATAAAAAAAAATTCGATTACAATACTTTCTTCTATTGAAGAGAAAGTAAAAATAGGCCTGTTTAATTGTTAAACTTAAAAGAAAGAAAGAAACTTAATAAAGTAATACTTTAATAAACAACTTCAAATTTTGTTTTACAATCTGAAAGTAAAGGTACAATTTTCTAAAAGATGTACGTAAACGTAATTTCTTAAATTTATTTTAAAGAATTCAAATATCAATGTTAGGAAAGCTGGCAATTTGTTAAACTTTTGAGAATTACCTTTTACTCATGAATAGTGAACTTACTGTATTTCATATTTTGCATTATAAACAAAAGTTGCTCAGCATTGTTTAGAGTCAAACGATTTCTCTTATCCCCATACATTCGCTTTGCTGCATTCTGCTGGATATCCGGCAGAGAAGTCGGATATCCGGTGATTGTGATTCGGATATCCGACGGTATTTCGGGTATTGAAAAATCAACCGGATGTGCCGGATATCCGTTGCATCCCTGCCCACCAGTGGCTGAGAGGTTCTGCTCTCGAAGCTGGTAGACGGGAGGTGCTGGGTTCGAACCCAATCGCGCCCATCGGCCTAACCGTTTCGGAGTTTTCGTGGTTTTCTTCGAAACCTTGGATTTCCATGCGTAAATGCGGGTTAGGTTCCCTTAGAAAAACCCCCACGAAGGGCACTCCCCCTAGGGCCTATATCCCAAGAGTAGATAATCGGCCGTCAAAAATCAACCAACCGTTGCATCCCTATTAAAAAAAAAAACTGTTTTTGCTTTAAAACAGTTTTTTTCGGTAAAAGTTACAGTTTTTTTCTTTACAGTGTTGATATATAATACAGCATATATAATAACTTATTTTATTTTATTTTTTGTGTGCGTTGAATTTTAATCATATATTTTTTTTAATTTATGATGGATTATTTTTTTTATGCTATGCTGTCAGTGATTATTAGTCAGTTGCTGGCTACATAATTATTGCAGTAAAACTTGTATAAAAAAACGGAATCTGTCTATGATGAAATCTTGCTTTAAAATAAATATTTTCACACTATCTAAAAAAAAAAAAAAAAAAAAAAGACAAATGATTTTTAATCTACAAAAATGTAATGTAACCACGAACAAAAAGATACAATAACCTCTTCCCAGTTACCCATAATTGCGAAAAGCATTCTTTATCTTCAGAGACCTCCGAAACTAATACATTTTCGAGAAGATATTTTTAAAGAAGCAAAGTTTCTTTTATTGCCGGTGATTTTCGGAAACGTTTCCAAGTTGTTGTTATAGTGTATTAATCAGTTTTCTCAACCCGGTTTATAGGTTTTTTCGGATGCTATCCATTCTCAATTAAACATCTTCAGGGTCATAATTGGATTTATACAAGCAAGAAAAATCAAATAACATTAATTTAAATGTTAATGTTAATGCTGGTTATTTATCATGTTTGTCTGTAAAACATGCTTGTGGAACATGAAAATGTTTACTGGAGAATGGATAGCATCCGAAAAGCCGATATTGCGGTTTGAGAAAACTGATTGATACATTATAAAAACTTAAAAACTACTCCTAAACCAGGGTTGCAAAAAAGCCGGCTAAAATTTAAAAAAGCCAGGCCGATGGCTTTTATTGGTTTTAACCGGCTTTTTTTGGCCAAAATTGGCCATAATTGGCTTTTATACAATGAAGCATTGTAATTATAAACTACACATTTTAAAGTGTTTTTAATTAGTTTTAATGACATTTAATTGATTTAGAGTTTAATAAGTAACCCAATTTCTCAATAATTAGGACATTAATACTGGAATGAAACCTAGATGGTTTTGCTAGTGATTTGTAGTCAGAATTGCAAATATGTCAGCTAAAATTTAAAAGGGCCATACGAACTGCCAGTTTTTTTCATTTTTACTGCTTTATAAAATTAATGAGAACAATGGTTATGGTTACTTAGTTACATGTTTTATTACTTAATTTTAAGCGCTATTTTATTTTATTTCTAGTACATTTTTAAAATTATATATAGTCATATTAACAAAAACACCATTTCTCACTATTAAAAACATTATGAATAGCATATGCGTGAACACGCTTAGCAACAAGCTTTTCAAAATTTTATTTAGAGAATTTTTATGGTTTTTTTCCTTGTTTTAAATGCTCTATTTTTATACACTTATGTCCCACTCTCCTCAAATATTATATCCTTTTTAACATTTATAACTTAATCTCTCCATATGGACACATAAGAATGTTTCCATTTTTATGTGCTACATTTTGTTATTAATTAAATATAATCTTTAAAATGTGTAGTATACATGGAGCTATGTAATATAGAATTTCAAAACACCAGTTTGGAGCCTAAATTATATTCTTTTCAATGTTTATAATTTTTTTTTTTTTCAGACACAATGCCTTCACAGTTGCCTTCTAGAAGTTAAAGACTTATTTATTTGACAAAATTGAATAGAAATCTATATTTTTTTTTTAGTAGAAAATATTTATAAGTGTATTAAAAATTAATTGATCCAAATTTAAAACGAACTAACTGTAAACCAACTTAAAAAAATAAAAGCCGGCAACCCTGTCCTAAACGTTTCCGAAAATCAGAGGCAACAAAATAAACTTTGTTTTTTACCCGACTGAAAAGAAAGGTTATGTGTTTTACGCATATCTGTGTATGTGGATTTCTTTATACCCTCGAAACATCCCAACGGCTGGATGGATTTTAATGAATGAGGTCTCTATCGATTCTTCTTAACAGCCCGATGGTTATAGGCTAGGTTATGTTTTTATAAATTCAAAATGGTGGCCGTAAAATACAAAATGGTGGTAGAGACGAAAAAAAATTTACGCACCCTATTGAGTGGCATATCATTGGATAGGATTTTCAAAATAAAGACGATGTTTCATTGGCTATTTTACAGTCAGAAGCTCCGTTAAAATATTATACAACCTGGATGTTGTGCATGTATTGTAGATCTCTAGCTTTACTGCAATTCTAACTATCATAGACATCTATAGACCTCATCAAAACAGTGTTTATAGATAGGAACTAACAATTAAACACAACTTAAAAGTCATGAATACAAGCAAATAAAAAAAAATAGGTAAGTAATATAAACAAGTAATATAAAAAAATATTTTAAGTCAATTCCTACTTAGGTCAATAAGAGAACTTTTTTTTCTCCCATTCTTCTTTCCTGTTGAGTGGCGCTTAAAATGCCTTGATCAAGAAGAGTGCTCTCTCGGTCTTAAAATACCTTGATCAAGAAGAGGGCTCTCTCGATTATTGAAAGTTAATTAATTAAATTTAATTAATGAATTAATATTTGAAAAAAACTGGATTAACATGAAATGTCATCCACTACAATTTAAAAAAAATTATTTGAGCTTGATTGGATGAATAATAAGTATTTTATTAACGATTGAAAATTTGAAAAAGATATATATATAGCGAGAGTGTGAGCTAATAGTAGGAATTGAAAAAAAAATAGTTTCACATTGATGAGAAATAATTAATTAGTTAGCTTTTTACTCAGTCGGTTTTTTTGATTTTTTTAATTTAATAGTTTATTACATTTGATTTTTTTAATCTGGAAAATATATTAGTTTCGTCGGTTTCTAATGATAAAAAACACTTTTCAAAATCGTGGATATCTTGGAAGAGATCATTGTACATTTTCGTTTGTGGTAACATTATATATTAATATATTTCACATGTCCCCAAAGTTTCATACAATTTTTAATCTGCGGTTTAAGAACGTCCCATTTTAGTTATTTATTGCGTCAAAGTGACTGATTTTATTATTTATAAATATATTGTTTTGTTAGGAGGAACCTCTTTTCATAGTTAATAAATAATTGTAATTCATAAATAAGGTAAAGATATTAAATTTCTCTTACCTGTATCCACGATCAGGACCGCCCGGAAGCGCAATGGGTGAAGACATATTCCGTCACTGACAAGTTTGTCAATAGATTTCCTAAATCTTTATTTAAAAGTGGAAAAGATGTGGATTATTATATATTCTATTATTAGTGCATAATAGTGTGTTTCTGTAGAAGGCAACGATGGAGCAGTGGATGCGTAGACATAAATTTATTTATCTTGATTATAATATTAAAAAGAAAGATTTAATTTCATCCGGCACGCGAATAGCGAACAACCCGGCATGAAACACATATACCCAGCAACTGACTAAAAAGGGCAGAGAGGGGGGGGGGAGGGAGGCGAAACATATGCCTTTCCATTTTAACCACACTTAGCTGCAGAAAATGATGAGCTAGTAATAATGCTCGTACATTACATTGAAAAAGAAGAAAGGAGTCTCATTGAGTTCCATTATTCGATGCAGTTCTTTTATATATATTTACATTATATACTATATTATATTTTATATATATATATTTTATATATACTATTTACTATATATATTTTATATATATATTACATTATATTACATATATTAAAATATTTACATTTTGTCTGCTCAAATTCGTAAATAGGACAAAATTTCCAATCTTTTTTTTTTTTTTTTTGTCTTAAAAAAAGTTGAATACAAATTAGCAATCGCTTCATGTTTAGTGCTACCATGGAGAACTGAAAATAAATGTTAGTTATTTAAACATCTAAAACTTCACGAAAATTTATTTCATTAAAAATTAATCTTGAAATTTGCGATGTTAAAAATTCATAAGTGATTTAATTTGATTTTATTGATGTGATGAATATTTACTATATATTTGAATTCGACTTCAATATTTTTCTCATTGTGCTAAAAAAAAAAAAAAAAAAAAAAAAAAAACCTTCGGCTCGGCCTACAGGCGGAGGTAGATTCCGAAGTTAAGTAATAACTTCACCAACAAAAACTAAATTAATATTAGAGATAAACACAGTTTAACAATTTTATCTGGCTGCTTTTGACGAGTTTTTAATTTAATTTTTCTGTAAGAGCTGGTTTTATCAGAATCCTGCAAAAGAGGTATTAAAGAAAATATTTTTCCTCGCTCAACAGCTCGAAATTTTCTGACACACTTTTAGACTCATTTTTAAAAGTAAAAACATGACATTTGCTAACGTGATCTTTTGCAGAGATTTATAAGCGATCTGTGTTTTTATTTTTCGTTCAATTAATTAGAACTTGATTTAAAAACAATTATTTTCCCAGTAGGACCCATTTTTTTTTTTTTAGTTTCCAGCACTATCGTGTTGGGAAATTCGGTTCAAAATGCCCACTTTGACAGCATTTTTTGCGTCCTGCTTTTATCAAAAAATCGAAAATTACGGGTCATTATAAAGTTTCTGAATAAGAGAACCTGCCAATTGGATGCGTTTGAGAGGAAAAATTAATTTTAAAAAATGAGTCAGAAAATAAGCCGTTTGGATTTGAGTACACCCTTAATACGATAATTTTTTCTTCAACTCCTATTATTGCTTTTTGCTGCAAGAGTTCGACCTATCAAAAACTCGTCAATATAAAAGTTGTAAATAATATTAAGAAGATGTATAGTAAATTTAAGCGGATTAGATATCTTATGAATTGACGAAGTTATGAATTTTTTCCTTCCTCAACCTCACCATTTTTTTTTTTTTCAGTAAGAGTTGGTCTTATCAAAAACCTGTCAATATAACAGTTGTCGATAGTATTAAGAAGATTTATAATAAGTTTAACTGAATTTGATATCTTGAGAATTGACGAAGTTATGAATTTTTTTCTCTCTAAAACCCTATTTTTTTCGCCCCTTCAGCCCATTTTAAATTTTATAAAAAATCTGTGACATAAATTTTTGACCCTTTCCCAGAAGTAATAATAACTTTAAACTGATTTGATATACATTATATAATTAAGAAGCTATGGGGTTTTTTCGGTTTTCATAAAACCCCTCCCTATTTCGACCCCTTTAGTCCGATTTTGCCCATCAACGAACTTGGTCGAGTTTTCTGCCCCTTGATTTTATGTGCCAGTTTGGAAGGGATTTGTGCAGAATTATGGAAGTTATCGTGTCCATAAAAAACTATATATTTAGATAGACAGACAGATAGATAGATAGATAAAGTTTTGAATTTGGTGTGGTTTTGGGCTCTAGGGGTGATGATCGGCGTAGATCTGCAAAAATTTTTCAGAAATTCTAACATAGGGGAGAATGATGTAATAGGTAGTAATTCTTACGAAATCTACCTAAAAAAATTACCGCTAAAGTAAATGGCATATGTAACATTTTTCCTGGAAACAATTCACTAAACTTTCACTATCGTGAATATGAAAACTTGTTTTTACGAAGAAATATATATAGAACGAAGGTGCAGTTATCATTATATTAATAAATTTTCTCTATTACTCACAAAAGAAAAATGTGACAAGACTTTTACAACCGCATCTTTTTTTTTTTTTTTTTTTTTTTTTTTTTTAAGGCGTTGTATCATGACAGCACTTCTTCCGATTACGATAAGAATTTACTCATATTCTCCGTGATGTCAAAATTATGTCATCTTGTTCCTTTTCGTAAAGATCGCACGGAGCTACGAACCGGAACTGAACACGTAATGGCTCTTTTTCGTCTTCTCGTTTCTCATTCAAATACTCACTCATTCACCTTTTATGACATCATACAATGAAAATAATTCACCAGGAACTTGAATAAAGAAGTATTTCTTTGGAATTCATCTCAAATAAAATACAAGATGAAGCACTTAATGCAGTCAGACCTCAAATTCCTTCATTCTAATTCCTATCTATTTATATCTATATACTATAATATCTAATTCCTATAGGCATGGAATGCATTCGTATTTTTAAAAACCTTCGTATTTTTAAAATTTCTGGTCAGAAAATTAAAATTTTTAAGTAAAATCATAAGACGAAATCAACATTCCACCTTGATCCAATCGCAAATTACACAATATGAACATAAAAAAGTTCTTCGTTTACTAAAAGGTAACAAATTACAGATGTAACAAGTTTAAAATATGCATTTTATTTAAATTTCCGAGTACTTTAGGCCTGCAATCACGCAGCCATTGTCAGGGGATGTTTTCACCGACTAATGAAATTAATTAATTAGAATTATTTATTTATTGATTTATTTAATTAGAATTAATTAATTAATTTATGTATAAGAAATTAATGAAAATATTCCCTGACGATGACTCCTGGATTGCAGACCGAAAATACTCGAAAATTTAAATAAAATGCATATTTTAAACTTGTAACATCTATGTTATTATTATTTGTTAGCTTTTAATTAAACGAAGAATTTTTTTAAGTTCCCAGTGTGTAATTTGTGATTAAAATTTTTGTTTCCCCTTTTTCTGCATACTGTTTGTAAAGAATATTATTTTGTTCTCTATTTGAAAAAATATTTCAAAACTATATAATAAATTTCATTTTGTTAAATTCTTATTCACAGCTTGTATGTTTCATTAAAACTTAAATAAAATATTAAATATATATTTTAGGAATATTTTGTCTATTTGAGAGCAAAAGAACAAACATTATTTTCAAACAACAAAGAACAAACATCGAACAAACATCAAGTTTCGGAAAAAAGAAGGCAAAATTTCAAGAATGAGACCATTTTGTTTATTTTCAACAATGGGATTATATAAGAAACATTTTACAACTTCATTGTTATGCTATATGATGTACAGTTATGAAAAAAAAAAAAAAAAAGTAAACCCCCCTTACTAACTCTGCAACAAATTATTGAAGAAGAAAGTTACTGTTACCGAGCGATTGGAAATAAAGTCTACTTTTACTAAATAATGTGTATAAAATTTGTTTAGGGGCCATCTATGTATCAAAACGAACCCAAACTTTGTTTTTTTTTTCAATAGCAATAACCAAATATGACAGCATAAATAAATTCTCCACTTTTCAATTAGCCTAAATACAAATTTTCATGAAATTTCTACGATTAGTTTCAGAGAAATTAATTATTTTAAAATGAGCCTATTTTAGGGGCTGTATCCAAATTGAAGTTCGGTAATCGATTGTTGAAATGCTACAGAATGACTATGTTATTTCTATTAATGTGTTATTTTTTGCCAATATGACCATTTCACTCGCTTAATATGTTTTCACTATTGCCAGCCAAAATAATGTTTCAATAAAATGAATAATATATATATATATATATATATATATATATATTTCAAATTATGCTTTTCTGCACATCATCGACGGCCCCTTAAACTATCATTTTGACGTTTTTTCAATCATAATTCGAAAACTACTTGGAAGACAAAATTTAAATTAAGAATTCGCATAAAGCAGGACATAATAAATCTAAATCTATCAAAAAAAAAAAAAAAAAAAAAAAAAAAAAAAAAAAAATGTAGGTTGTTATTCATATTTTTTTCCGAATATTAATGTCATAATTCATATTAAAAAATTTTTAACTTCCAAATTCAATGTATTTATGTTTTTTTAAAGTGTTATAACCACGCAAAAAGTTAACACACTAGGATTATAATTTCAGAAAGTATTAATAAAAATATGAAAATGCAATTTAATAGTAGGAGCTGTGACTTTTATCTGAGCTCATGCAGAGACCAGATGACCATAACGTAATAAACATTTTTAATTGGGACCTCCAGATGCCTAACTATAAATTTACATGTCAATGCTTCACAAAATCCAGATGTAACGTGTAAACAGATTTAATGATGTAAATATCTTGAGAAGTGCTGCGTAGCATTTGTAAGAACTGAAACTTTTTTGACTAAGATGAATCAATATACCACGTGGGTTGGCTAGGAGATAGACTGGACTCTCGGAAAAGGCCCCGTGCGAGAGATGCTGCTTTGACACGACCGAAGGCGGCCAGTTATCAGTTCTGCTGGAGGAGCGATTCGCTCCTAAAAGGATCAATTTTTTTATGTGTTTTGACTGTATGTGTGCTTGCTGATGTGTGTGTCCGTGTGTCGTCAATAAAAAAACTGTAGAAAATGAACTCAAAGTTCTTTTTATTTTAGTTAAGATTAATTCCTTAAGTTAGATTTTTATTGGTGTTACAGAGCTCTAAAGTTTGAATGCTTATAATTCAAACATTTATCATCCAAATGGCTTGAAATTTCGTTTCTAAATATAGTTTGAACCAGAGATTTAAAATATATTGTCAAAATTGGATGTTGCACTGAAAAAAAAAATGGTCTGGTTTTGATTTGTAGATGGCCCCTTAAGCAAATTTTATATGCATAATTTTAAAAAAGACTTTATTTCCAATCGTTTGGTAGCAGTAACTTTCTTCTATTATAATTAGTTGCAGAGTTAGTAGGAGGTGTTTCCTTTTTTTTCAACGACTGTACAATACATTCTGTGTATGATGTCAGAATTATTTTATCTTGGTTCTTTTCATAAATATATTACTTTGTTTTCTAATTGGCAAAATATTTCAAAACTGTTTAATAAATTTCATAGTGTAAAATTTTTATAAGAGCTCGTCTGTTTCGCTAAGACTTAAAATAAAATATAAAATAAATATTTTGTCAATTTCAGAACAAAAGAATAAATATCCTTTAAAAAGAGTATTCGGAAAAAGAAAACAGGCATTCAAAAAGGAGTCTATTTTGCTTATTTTTAACTTTTAACAGTGGAATTATACAGGGCCTTCTTTTGAATTCTGTAGGGCCTTAATTTTGCCTTCTTTTTTTTCCCGATATTCTTTTTAAAGGATGTTTGTTCTTTTGTTCTCAAATAGAGAAAATATTCCTAAAATATATATTTTAGATTTTGTTTAAGTCGTAATGAAACAGATGATCTGTGAAAAAGAATTTAACAAAATGCAATTTATTATATAGTTTTAAAATATTTTGTAAAATAGAGAACAGAATAATATCTTTTAAAAAAAGAGTATACAGGAAAGAGAAATGAAAAAATTTAATTTTGTTCATTGGATAATTTCTTAATCGTATAAATCGCTTAGACGTATAGTTCCAGTTACAAAAATATTTTAAATGAGGTAAAAAATTATTTCAAAAGTTGTTTTGATCAATAAAAACATTTCTTAAAAAATTACAAAATTTAAATTTTCATACAGCCCCCCCCCCCCCCCGTCCTATAAGTGATATTTAGAAAAAAAATCGTATTACACTAACAAGCAAGACAAAAGAAGTCCTCCTAAAGTATCTAACACTAAAGTTGACCAAGTTATGAAACTTTGAATTGCATGCAATTTTCTGCATCTGAACACAGATAAGTTGGGCTATGTTTCGAGGGACTGTGCACAAAGTGCTTAAACTACAGTGAAACCTCCCTGTGCGACCACTTCCATTAAGCGACTGTCGCTCTTCATCATTTCATTTAACAAATATTCTGTTATTTTTTAACTTATATTTTTAGTACAAGATGTATATTTTTCTTTAATACGTCAGAGTGAAAACAAAATTCAAATTTATATCGTAATATTAATTTTACTCTCAACTATTATTACGATTATTTATATTTCTAGCAAATTTGTGAATGGCGCTTATTTCGCAGCAAAATAGATGTTTCAACTTTAAACAGCTGTTACTCGATCAGCTTTAATCGTAGAAGAATGGAACTTTTTTTTGGTTTTACTTCTTAGTGTAAAAGTATATTTTTACTAACTATAACTGATAAGACTAGAGGACCGTATAAAAATTTAAATTTCGTAATATTTTAAGAAATGTTTTTATTGATCAAAACGACTTTACCTCATTTAAAACATTTTTGCAATTGGAATTACAGAAGAAATCAGCTAATCCGAACTAATTGGGACCCGTGCCTGTTCGGATTACAAAAAATTCGGATTATCCGAAATTCCGATAAAAATAGAAAAGAAAAAGGTAAGTGATTTCCTTGTTTAATCACTCCTGATGTTTATAATAATCCAATGGAACTTCAGAATGAGGAATTACATAACAACCCATTACAAACGGTTCAAAATCTCGAATCTACAAATAGCTCAGTCACCGCGTCGACGAAGAGGGAAGAAAAAACATTTCTGTCAATAATTTGCGAAATCAAAGTGTTAAAAGAAAAAAATAAATTTTTATCATCTGAATTAAATATTTTTTGCATTTTAAAAAGAATCTTATAGTGACTTGCAAACAAATTGATATTCGAGATTTTTTGAAGATGGCTTCTATGAGCAGGCCTACAGTGCACGTTTTCATTTTATATTCGTGTACATATGTTGTACTTTTACATGATTAAATATTTTTTTTTTAAATTCTATTCAAGCTGTTTAAAGAATAAAAAATACTTTACTCTGATTTTTTGTTTAATTCTAACTTCTACACGTTTTTCCCGACATTCATCTTTTAATCCGGAAAATTTCGTAAGTTAATCTTTTCAGAAATCTGTTGAAGCATAATTTTTAAAAATAAAATCGGTTCGGATTAACCGGAATTTTGGATTAGTGGGGTCCTACTGTATATGTAAACGTCAAACAGTTTAGTAATTAGCCATTGGACACCGTTGGGAGCGAATATCTTGTATAAGAAAAATTTGACAACTTGTTTACAACACTATAACATCATTGTTATGCTGTATAATGTACATTACTTCCTACTAAGATGAGAAAATATATTCTGTGTATGATGTCAAAATTATTTTATCTTGCTTCTTTTCATAAACATCACGCAGCTACAAACCGGAATCCTGTAATCTTTATTTTGCTTTTCTCATTTAAATACTCCTCTAAGTTTTGTTACGTCATAATATGAAAATAATTTAATGATAAATATGAAAAAGAGGTTTTTCTTTGGGGGATTCTTATCTAAAAGGCAGCGGCGGAACATTTAATGTAATTATAAAAATCAAACGCAATCTTCAATAGAAAAATGAATATAAATATACTTATTTTAATTGCTAAAAGGCGTAAATTAAAACGTTAAAAACAGTGAAAATAATTTTATTCAACTGTTTACATACTTCGCCATTTTCAACAAATAAATAAAAATATTCTTAAATCGCACGGCCTATGAAATGCCACCATTACAATTTCCACGTACTCTTTCATATTATGCACATTATTGTTGGTACTACTTGGTCATCCCGTCGACCCATTTCGCCAAATTATACAAATCGCCAAACTGTTCGCCAAATTATACAAACTGGCATAATTTTTATTTTAAATAACGAATGAACAATAAAATTTGTAAAATATTAATAAAAATATAAATGAAAAGTCGAATTAAAAATCACTTGATGGCGTAACAAACACGTTTATCGTGTTTAACGTCAAGTGAATGTGGCATTTACGATAATCCATTATTGGCATTCAATCTTATAAAGTAAAACCTCCCTAAAGCGACCACATTCCGTTCCATTAAAAATGGGTCGCTCCGAGAGGTGGTCTCTTAATGGAGGCCATGTTTAAATCTGGATTATATTTGATGAAAAAATGTAACAATTAATGTTATTAAACTTTATTTTTCCCATTAGGAAAAAATATAAAAATTTAAGCATCAAAATAAAAGTTAATTACATAAGTTAATTATTACAGAGTTAAAAAAATGAATACATTGCAATGAAACGGAATTTGTTTCATTTTCTTCAAAGAAATCGGTCGCTGATGGAGGGAGTTCAACTGGGGTGGTCTCTGAATAGAGGTAAAATTAGTACGTTTGCTTTGATTTTACGGTTTTATCTTCTATAACTGTTATTTCCAAGTCCTTTCGAAGTTCAGTAAATAAATGCACTTTTTTTTTTGGACGGGAACAAATTATGACGATTTCATTTATTTATCTAATCCTTTGAGAGTTTCCTGACAGAATAGGGCAGGGGAGTTTATTGACCGTCATCCTTATTTTGCCATCAGAGTTTAATTTATTGCCTAAAAAGGCACAAAAAAGTTTAAACATTTAAAAGTTACCGGAATAAATAAAAATTCTAAATTTAGTTTAGAAGTTTGATGAATAATGCTCTCTCCGAAATTATTATTCGAATAAAACCTTCTTCAAGCGACCAGGAAAAAACAGAATTTGTTTCATTTTCTTCAAAGAAATCGGTCGCTGATGGAGGGAGTTCAACTGGGGTGGTCTCTGAATAGAGGTAAAATTAGTATTGAGCCTATGGGAATAAATTTCGTTCTATGAAGAAATGGTTGTTCAGGTCGCACAAGGAGGTTTTACTGTAATCTGGCGATAGTTTTTTGGTCGACGAGATAATCAGGTAATATCTTATTGTTTTATTTTGCTTAGATGTTTATTTTTATTCTCGTAACCATTGAATAACTGTACATTCAATGGTGGCATTTCATAGACGCTTCAATTTTAGAATATTAGCCCCCGGTACGGTATGCTATTTCTCCCAGCTTATTTTGTATAGTCTCCAAAAAATGTTACCTTATAGAAGCCAGCCGTAAAGCAAAGCAGTACGATTAAATACTCTATGGCAATTTTTTAAACTTATAAGCATCGCACATTTTCGATTTTTATAACGTCGTATTGGAAAAAAAATGTTCTTTTAAATGCATTTTGTTTGAAAAGGTATCTCCATTTATTTTTGAAATCTTATTTTTTTTTTTGTTGTTGTTTTTAGAGTCATTTGCTTAATATTGGCAACGGAAGTACTCCATTTCTGTAGAAAGTAAAGGAAAAATAGTTCTAAAATAGAAATTATATATTTTTGTTGCCATTTTCTCATAACAACCGAAAGAAAATGTAATTAAAATACGTGCTATTTTGAAAAAAAATATAAACGAATGATTTCTGTTAAATCAATGGAGCTATTATAAACTATATTTCATTGTAAGTACAGGGTGTCCAGCGAATAAGACCCTGAGTTCAAAATTAAATATCTCAAAAACAAAGATCAATAGAATTATGCGGTAAACGGTTTATTTATTAGCTAAACTGTAAAAATGTTATACGGAAGTTTCAAAATTTAGTTGCCAAAACCGCTAACAGATGGCGCTGTAATCGCAATTCCTATACATTGTGTTTTGAAGTCGAGAGCACTAGCGTCTCATTCCTAGATGGCTTCCTATGGAAGAACGAAAATTGGGAAAGACCGCTTTTTCGTTGGGGTGATGTACCGAAGTGGAGACATCTGGTCACAGAATTATTGCATCAGCTTCAATTTTAGAGAATTTCAGTTAATAGAATTTTCAATAAAAAGTTTAGCAATCATTATATAAGAACTTATTAAAATATTTTATTTGGGTAATGTGCAGAAGCGGAGCCATGTGTTGACAGAATTGAGATTTGTTTCAAATTTTGTTATAAGCTCCTTCGGTCCGGATACCAGTATCTCTGTGGTATGTCTTTTCTCTCCTAATTGGTAGATCGTGGAATCGAATCCAAGTAGAGGATGATTTGAAAAAAAAATGGAAAACTTTACTTTTTAATATTTATTTAAACTGTGAAAAAAGTTTGAATAAAAAAATCCAAAGTTTCTGGATTTAAAATTTAATTAAGCTAAAAGAAACAGCTTTTTTAAAAATCATTGAGCATTTATAATAATGATTTATAAATAATTTTTTTTTTAATTGTAGAGAATAGTTTGAATGAAAAAATACAAAGTTTCTATTTTTAAAAACTTAATTAAGTTAAAAAAATAATTTTAATTTAAAAAGCTCAATTTTATTTTTTTTTAAATTGAGCACAGGAATATGGTGCAGCTTCTAGCGATAGGATTCGAAGTGTTGGAAAGGAATGCAGCATCCAAAATACTTTTGCTTTGACGTTGATGATATGACTTATCATCAATTCCTTTAAAAAAAAATAATTTAATGCATAATTTCTGTCTCTAAAACATTGTTTACAAAGAAAATAAATATATGTGTTGTGCTAAAACCAAAGTATTATGCCGTGATTTAAAAATAAATTAAAAGTGAAAAATTACTTTTTTATTTTTAATAATTCAGGTATAAACAATAATATCAAAATATTATACCGTGATTTAAAAATATAAAAAATAAATAAAAAGTACAAAATTATTTTTCTAAATATATGCATTTTGATTTAAATAATTATATGGCATTAAAGATTGAATTTAATAAAATATATATTTAATAAGTTCTTATAATGATTTCTAAACTTTTTATTGAAAATTCTAATAATTGAAATTTTCTAAAATTAAAGCTGATGCAATAATTCTGTGACCAGATGTCTCCACTTCTGCACATCACCCCAGTGAAAAAATGGACTTTCCCAATATTCGTTTTTCCGTAGGGAGCAAATCTAGGAATGAGACGCTAGTACTCCGGGCTTCGAAGCAGTTTACAAGTATTGCGATTACAGCGCCATCTGTTAACGGTTTTTGCAACTAAATTTTGCAACTTCTGTATAACATTTTTACAGCTTAGCTAATAAACAAACCGTTTACCGCATAATTCTATTGATCTTTGTTTTTGAGATACAGTGACCTCTCACTTATACGACTCTCATTTATACGACTCTCTCAGTTATACGCCGAATTCTCTCGGTCCCGTCCTCGCTTTATGGGAAATAATGCTAAACTTCTCTCAGTTATACGACTGCTTCTCTCAGTTATACGACTGCTCCTCCCACTTATACGATGCTTTAAACGGTTCAGGCGATTTTACATTTCTCACTCTAGAATTAATTTTTATAATCCTTAAAGTAAAAATCATTCACGTTTTCTTACATTTATCCTTTCATTATTGTTAAAGTGTTTATGAATAATGAATAACATTTCTTATCTACCTTCGTTTGTTATTAACGATGAAATCTATGGCGGGAGGGTGATTGTATGGAATTCTCTTGTGTCTGCCATTTAACAAAAGCCAAATGACTACCTGCAGATCACGTTTCTGTATGGCACTGGTGGAGAAATCAGGCTTTTTGCAAAATGCATTTTCCTGGAAAATTTTAACAGCTTTAAGGAATGCGTCGTCTTTTAGGAATGAGGTTGTTTTAAGAAAAATAGACTTTTATTTTAAACTTAACAAATCGAAAATGGCAGTTCTTGAACATCACTAGAAAAAAATACTAAAGCGAGAACATATTGGAAGCACATCCCAAGCTATTATCATGCCAAAAGACCTATGCGCGTACAGCCCGCACGGCGAAGGGGAAAAAACGCGTACGTAGCAAATCGCTAGAAGCTTCCGTACTAGACGCGTGAAAGGTTATTCATTTCGCTGTAATTTTTTCAGTTTGCTGCATGTCGATACCTAAACTGAAAATGTCCAAACGTAAAGCATTAAGCATACAATTCAAAGTTGAAACCATTAAGGAATATGATAAAAAAATACTACAATCAAAGAAGGCATTAGCTGCTCTCTTCAATCTGCCAGAATCGACACTAAAAGAAATTCTGAAAAATAAAAATGTCATTATAAATGCATCTAAAAATGTCAATTCAAAGAGATCCAGGATACAATGTGGCAGATTTAAAAAATTGACATCAGCATTAATCGCGTGGTTTAACCAAATGCGAGCTTCAAATTTACCGATAGATGGTGTGATTTTAAAAGAAAAGGCTCGCACTCTTACTGAGAAGTATGGAATCGAGAATTTTTCAGCGTCTTGCGGTGATTCGAGAAGCTAAAAAAAGACATCGACTTTTGCATCGCCGCATCACAGGAGAAAGCGCATGTGTTAATGGAAATGATGGTAGACAATGGTTGCAAAATCTACTTATGTTAATTAAGGATTAAGGGATCTAAAGACATTTTTAACTGTGATGAAACGGACTGTTTTTCAAGCTGATGCCAGATAAGACATTATCATACAAAGAAAAACCATGTCAAGGGGTCCTAGGGGGCAGAAAAAGTAAAGAAATATTAACTATCCTTTTTTGCACAAATAGTGATGGTTCAGAAAAAATAGAACCTTTAGTAATAGGAAAATCAAGAAAATCTCGATACTTTAAGAATAAAAAATAATTGCCATGTGGCTACAGAAATTTTAAAAAAGCATGGATGACATCAGAGATTTCCATTGATTTTTTAAAAGAGATGGATGATAAATTTCAATAACAACAAAGAAAGGTTTTACTTCTAATGGACGATGTAAAAGATCTGCTGTTTCTGCAGCAAATTAAATTATAAAATTTGTTTTAGGAAATTCAGTTTTCCCACAAGACCAAAATGCTAGTTCAACGAATGAACCTGATATTGAGAGCGTATGGAATCCTTTAATAACGAAGACTCGAATAAAATGTTTATGGACGAAGGTATTAATTTCAAAGATTATGTAGAATGTGATGATAAACGTCTTCTGTCAGAAATGAGAACTGCTGAAGAAATCTTTGAGGATATTAATAATGAAGACGTGAGCAAGGAGGATGACCAAGATGAGAGCAATGTTCCTGCTGCTGTAAATTTTTCAAAAGCAAGTACCGCTTTAAATAAATTAAAGAATTATGTCCATCAAAATGATTATTCCCAAACTAGCTTAAAAGCTTTATTAGACTTAGAGAAAGACATTTTCTACTTCCATCAACGACAGAAACAAACTAATATCATTTCATTTTTTGAGAAAATCTGATCTGTAAATTTTTAAAATAAACATAGTGGTAAATGAACAATTTTGTGAACTTTTTAAACATATTTTATGTTTAATTTTTTAACACATTTTACAAATTTTGTTAAAATATGTTCTTAGTACTCAAAACATATCGTTTTTAGTATAGGTAAAATAATTAATACCTATAAAGTTTGAAACTTGTATTATAAGGTGGTCTCTCACTTATACGACTCTCTCAGTTATACGACTTTTTTCTACGGTCCCTTGAAAGCCGTATAAGTGAGAGGTCACTGTATTTAATTTTGAAATCAGGGTCTTATTCGCTGGACACCCTGTATCTATGAATCATTAGATAGCCGTTTTTTTTGTCGATTTTCTTGAATGACGCAGAAAGATTTTCTTGATTTTCTTGAGTCGATTTTCTTGAATGACGCATTTAAGAAGAGATCGTAAATGTGGAATTCTTAAGCGGATTTGAATGACGTCATTTTACATAAAATAAAACGTGTCTTAAAATTGAAATATGTTTTGTACTGCAGTAGAGTCTCGCTTAACCGAGTTATTTTCTTCTGATGGACTGGTGGCTTCTATTATTATGAAACAGCCATTATAAATGAAGCGTTAGGTGAAGATGAAAGAGCAGCCGTAAAAAGTTAGAACTCTTTCATCTTCACCTAACGCTTCATTTATAATGGCTGTTTCATAATAATAGAAGCCACCAGTCCATCAGAAGAAAATGAAGTATAATGGAAATGCCGGGGGCGACACTAAATTGTGAAAAAGCAGAATTCCTGTTTTCTAGTATTTTATTTATTTGGTTTGAATATGTCTCGGGTCAAGTCGAAACATGTGAGCAGTCGAATAAACCTATCTTTACTGTTTTTAAAGTTTTAATTTACGTCTTTCAGCAATTAAAATTAGTGTATTAATACAAGGTGTTAATTTGTCATATATTTGTTATATATAAGTATAAATATTAAAATTTCCGGAAACAAATACGTCCCATTTGATTTTAATTTAAAATAAGTATAAAAGTAAAATAGTTTTTTTAAATAACACTTTTTTACAACCATTCAATGGGCATCTTGAAAATCACGCCTAATTTTTCACTGCAATCGGTTTTTCTTTTTCGAAAAATCCCCCTTACAATACGGTTTGGCACTGTCACCGAACTCGATTATGAAAGATTCACTGCTTTTTTTACGCTTGCTAGAAAGCGCAAAGAAGTGAATTTATTAAAAAAATGTATAATTTTTGCTCTGATTCTTTCTGAACCCTCTCGCTGCGCAACCTGAGATTTCCTCGGGCAACGTAAAAGTAGCATAATTTGCGCAACCCGAGATTTTTTCGGGGATTCATTTTTTCCACTGGCGACTATTTTTTAATTCAACTCGGACCACTTTGTAAATACAAAAAATTCCATATAGACTTTAACAACATCTACAAGAAAAATGTACTGCAAAATTGACCTTCTTAAAATAGTGGTGCGAGAATATAATAATAATCTCCAGTGACAGCCCTGATTTAGCCTGATTTGTAATAACTTATTCCATCTAAGATCCGGAACTCACTTACAAAAAATGTTTACATATTTAAACTCTAAAATATATATGTATTTGGAATATGTAATTTAAAAAATGTGCAATTTGTGAACCTATTTTGATTAAAAAAAAAAAAAAAAATACGCAGCGAGAGGGTTAAGGTAGGGAAACAGGAAAGAAAAAATTAAACATTATTTAAACTATCTTTTTAGGATATTTCTAAAATAATTTCTCAACGCATAATCGTTATTTAATCAATATTAAGCTATTTAAGATTTCCAAAACGTTAATTTTACCTTTTCTCTGCATTGGTCCCCATACGTGGACCTCAATTCTTTTCCGTTTTAAAAAGGAATTATTTTTCGAAATTAGTGATAACAAACTAGAGGTCTGCACGGGCCGAAATTTCTAGGCCCGGGCTTGGACCGGCTCATATAAAAAAAGTTCAGTCCGGCCCGGCCCGATACAAAAATTAAAAGTTCGGCCCGAGCCCGGCCCGCAAAAAAAGTTAAAACCTCGGCCCGAGCCCGGCCTGGCCCGAGTGAATTTCTACAAAACATTGATTTTTACGTCGATTTGGTTAAAAATTTGTCTCGTACGAGGAGTTCTGACCAGAAATATTTATTTTAACTTTTTTTTTCATGTTTATAATCTTCATTTTTATAGAAGTGCCGCAGGCTGCAATATTTATTTTTTTAATGAATCTCTATTTCTTGTATGTAAATGTTTCAGTTATCATTAATAGTGTTAATCGATATTCCATGTATGTTAAAAATCTGAAAAATGCTATACACTAAAATCTTCTAAGACGGAATTCCATAGAAAAGAAAAAAATGCGTTATAGACAAGTTCCCTTCTTAGCAAGTGTAAATGTATTATATATTCTTTTCTTACGTATTAGTATATTCATTTTGCATGGATCAACACGGTTTTCAGTTTAAAACAGAGTTCCGTCATAGGCAGGTTCTTTTTTACACGTTTTACTAAATTTTAAATTAGCTATATTTTAATAAGCGTAAAAATACTCTTTAAAAATAATAAATTTTAATGTGTAAGTGTAGAATAATGACAATTTAAAAATGCATGCATTTTTTGCAAAAATTTTTGGAGCAGGCCTAATTTTACTGACCTTTGAAAGGACATCAGGCCACGCTGAGACAATGATTTTCATACGGGCTGGGTCAAAACTAAGACTGAAAATTTCGGGCCGTGAAGACTAGGAATGAAACCAGTCCCGGTCTCAATACAGGAAAAATAAATTAGGCCCGGCCCGAGCCTTCAGAAAAAAGTATGGCCCGGTCCCGGCCCGTGCAGATCTCTATGAAAAACATCGTAGACATGCAGCTGTGCTTTTAATAGCATGAAGTACACCAGGTAGTTTTAATGTCAAAGCTCTAATAAATAATCTCTAATAAAATAAAATAAATAATCTAATATATATATATTTGAACTATGAGCGGGTTTTTTCGTAGTGTTTTTCGTGAATTATTTCATGACAATGTCTGCTTTACATCATCATTTACGACAAAAGGCAAGTTATCATTTATGTTTAAATTTATTTAATTTCTATCCAAATACTTCTATAGCCGTGAGTGACATTTGATACGTCATTTACGGCACCATAAACAGACAAATGTTCAATAGTTCATTGGACTCCTTTCAATTGAACAGCTTTTTGTCTGTTTACTAAATCCTAATAAAAGACAAAGAACACCTTTTCCGTAAATATTTCAGCAACGGCAAAAGACAGCTGGTAAAGCCATTGAACTTAAAATTCTATTTTCAGTTGATTTAACGAACTCTAATACAATCGAAATACCCACCAACTCTTTACTACAGCTTTATCCAAAATCAACTGCAAATCTTAGTTTAGATTCCGAAAAGGCGTTGCACTTTCTCTTGCATGCAGTGACAGAAGAACTTGATACACGGATGTTAGAGACAACAGTTCATGCAATGACCGCTCTTAATGATGGTACATCCGGCCGTTTTGTCATTTACTGCCATTCAAGGTGCATGTTTAAAATACGGAGTCCATCCGAACTAGCTTTTCACTGATACATACGTTGTGTGTAGTTTATTATTACTCTCTCTTGACCGATCATGAGAAAAATTAATTTAAAATATGCCTTGTGAGGCTTGTTATATTTTATTTTTGTCGTTGATACTGGAATCCAGCATTTAGAAGAGGCTTAAATAAATTTCAAGGTTATCTATTTACTTTTCAATAAAATAATTTAAAAAAAACTTTTTTATGCGCTTTTAGAAATAAAACATACTCAAAATTTTCCTAATGCTATCAGAAAATTGTCTCCATTTTCTTATGAAAAGAAATAAAAGTTACAATCTAAAAACAACGTTCCGTTTTGAAAATCGACTTTGTATTGTTCAAAAATTGGGATAATAATAACAATTTAAGGTTTAAAGGAAAGACTTAATAAGAGGCTTAAATGAATTTCAAGGTCAGCTGTTTACTTTTCAATAAAATAAATTGTAATAATGCTTAAGTTTTATATGTGCTTATAAAAACGAAATACACTAAAAAATTTCCCAATATTGAAAAATTGTCTCCGTTTTTTATCCAAAGAATAAAAGTTACAATCTAAAAATAACTTTACATTTTTAAGCAAGTCGAAAACTGTACATCAAACGTGACAAATGACTATACGTTCGTACTATAACTAGTTTTATAAATATTCAGATCTTGGAGCAATAGCTGTTGCACTCTTATGCAAAAATGCATGAATACAAGATTTATTACGATCCTACATATTAAATTCAATAACCTATATAATAAAAACCTAAGTAATGTGACTGTCATCAACAGTTCCGGGCGGACCACTTCGCTTTTTATATTCCAGGCGGCCATTATGATACTTTAATGTTAGCCAGGCACAAGTGATAAGTCTCCAAATATTGTTCTATCGCCATCATTTCATCTACATTGGACATCCTTCGCTTTTCTTCTTTTTTGCAAGGTTTCCATTTTGATTACAAAATCAAAATTATAAGTTGCCATGATCGCAAAGAATTCGTGCTACTTTTATGTTAGCCGGGTGCAAATCTCGCTAATAGCATTTTTCAACTTGCCAGTTAGCATTTTTTTATTTTTCGCGCGGTAAATTAAAACAATGCTTTGAAGTTGAAATTAAATGTCATAGTCTGTGGCATTATTTAATATTTTTCTTTTCTTTATGCTTAGAAAAAGAAAAAGAAAAGAAAAAGAAAGAAGTGAAAGCCATGAATTTTAAATGTTTCAGTTTTAAATGAAAATTTTGTATTTTAAATAAGAGGAGTGAAAGTATTCTATTTTAAATAAAATTAATAAAATCCAAAAAAAGAATAAGTTCTTAATTTCTTTATCAGAATCTTCCAATTTGACGAAAGATTGAGCAAGTAAATTGATTTATGGATAAAGTAACATGATAAATTGCTTAGCATACATTTAAGGTAGACCAAACTGGTCGCCAAAGGCGGTTAGTACGGAAATAATAGGACTCCATCTTAAAGAGGACCTCATCATCATTGCAATCTAGAATCATGTAAATTTTAAAAATCGGATTTCCATGGAAACCTCGATCAATTTGTTTTAAAGCACCCGATAAAATCGAAAAAAAAAAAAAGTGTAAGTCAAAACACTGAAATGTGTTTCACAAATATCTTGGTCAACAAACAAAAAATAAAACACTTGTGTAATGTACAGCTTACATTCATCACTTTAATCAACTATACGTTTTGTTATATGTTTCCTCCTGGCCTACATATCTTCTTTTTGCGGATGAGTACGAAAAACTTCATGCTTCAAAACTATCTCATTTCTAAATAAAAAGAATGTAAGAAACTCAACTATAAAGATCGTCTGCTTCACTGGTTGTAGTTGCCATTTTACGTAAATTAATTCCTTTTCTACTGACCAAGAAAAAAAAATGAGGCGTGGCAGTTAGCACAAATTTAATTTACAAGCATTTTCGTTCTACTCTAAAAAGATAAGGACTAAATAACTTCATGGTCCGGTTCAAGTAGCTAATATATTTTATTTATCTATCCGTATAAGGCGTAAATAAACAAGAAAGAGTATTGTCCTCCTGTAATTTTTTTTATTTATTTTTTATCCATGTTGTTGACCTTTGGGAATTCGTTATAGCGCATTGTTTGAGATGCATTACATTTTTTTTTCTGATTTAAGCTAAAAAAAAAGTGCAAAAATGCAGAAAATTTTCGGTATTGGTCTAGCGAGAAATTATTAGACACGGTTCGGATAAATAAATTTATCTGACAGGGACATAAATGTTCTGAAACAATATTGATCTAGACATATTTTTATAAATGAATATGTAATAAATAAGCAGGATTTGAATTATATGTAAGAGAGTAAGCTAATGGCAAATCGTAAAATTTTGTGAGTAAAGAATAGTCTATAAAATTTTTCAAAATGACTTCCGAAAATACTACAACCTCTTTACTGTACATCAATAAAGAAAACAAGAACAAAAAATCATACTTCAAGCATAGATTATGAAACACTTTCCATCACTTCCACAATACTTTGACAAAACTATTGTAGAATTTATACATACCAAGTAATAGGCAGAAAATTGGTTAAAAAACGTACCACTACTGAAAGCGCACTTCCAGCTATTATTGCTAATAAACAGTACTTAAACCAAATTCTGTTGTGTGTCCCTGTAAATGAACTATAAATACTATGTACATCCTAGTTCTTAGTAAGCATCTTGTAGTGCACTTAATGATATACATCAATTTCAATTTGTTTGAAATAGTGTAACGTCATTAAAATACATTGCAAATGATGCCCCCCCCCCCTCCCTAGATCGTAATGTAACGGAATTCTTTTGAGTGTCCCTATAAATGAATTGTAAATGGTACACACTTCATTTTCAATACCGAACATGTCATAGTAAATCTCAATAACATATATCAATTGCATGGCAATCTGCTTATATTAAAGCGAGTTAGAGCACGGGAAAATAGGCAGACAGACAGAGAAACCAAATTCATAGACACTTTTAAACTAAGAGTTTTAAAAGACTAATCGCTTTAGCTCTATTTCTGATATAAAAGATCAATCATTAACATCAGTAGTTTACGGATTATACACTGGTGTCCAAAATTAAGGACCAGTCAAAAAATGCTAATTTTTAAGTAAGCAAATACTCAAAAGGAAATAATATAAATCATATAATTACTATCCCTGCAGCACAGCTTGTCCATATATCATCTCATTCATGCCACACATGGTCACAAGTGTCACAGTCACTACGGTGAAACAAAAAATAGGAAATTCCACACGTCTCATTATGAGTCTCAAATGATCACTATATGTGACTCCACTGAGACGTCAATGTGACTGCTGCGTTTTGACGAGCAACCAGGTGACTTTACAATGTAGTTACACTGTGTCTCTCATGTGACTGCCATTTTTAGACTCAATTTCAAAGTCATCATGAACGTTGCATTATGATAAGTCACCAAATAATATCGCATTATAGTCATATGGCGACTTTTCACAAAAGAACACAATGGTGACTTCACAGTAGTCTCCCTGTCACCTGAAAGGTCATCATGTGACTTTAATGTGACATTATTTGGTAACTTATCACAATGCAGCGTTCACGATGACTTTGAAATTGAGCCTACAGATGACAGTCACATGAGATTCACAATGTAACCACATTGTAAAGTCACATGGTGACTTGTTACAAAGCAGCTATTACACTGACGTCTCAGTGAAGTCACATATAGTGATCATTTGAGACTCATAATGAGATGTATAGAATTTCCTATTTTTTTGCTTCACCGTAGTGACTGTGACACTCGTGACCATGTGTAACATGAATGAGAAGTTATATGGACTAGCTGTGCTGTAGAGATAGTAATTATTCGAATTATATTATTTCCTTTTGAGTATTCGAGTACTTGAAATTGATTTTGTGATTGGTCCTTAATTTTGGACACCAGTGTATTTTAAAATTCACATGGTTTAATTCAAGCTGTCTTTAGAAAGGGGGGTGGAGGACAAGAGCGCCCGGGTCCCTGAGAACCCATAGATTAATATACAAGATGGGACATTTCCTCAGAACGTAATGGTGATGCGATTGAGAACGTAGCGCCGTTAGTGACAATGGGGAAGAAACTCCCCATCATTGTAATATTTTTATTATTGAGTACCTACTTTATTGTGGTCTTTCTTTTTTTAATGTTCAATGTTTACGTTTTCAATAGAATCTTACACCGATACATGAACATAGAATAGATATTCTATTTTAGTATATATCTAATATCTATTCTATGTTCATACACGAATATATGCTTTTTTTTTTTTTTTACATGATAAGTGAACGATTTAAGTGCAACAAAAACAAGGTAAAAATTTCGTCTTGAATGCTATATATCAAGTAAATATGATATAATTGGATTTAAAGCTACATAAAGCAATGGTGTAATATAAAAATATACGAAATATTGCACTCTACAAGTCCCAGAAAATTTCAGAAATATTCAAATTTGTAGGAAAATTTTTATAGTCGATGTTTTATTAATTTATGAAGTTTAACGTAAACAATCGTTACAATAGTCTTTTAAAATTTACGCATTTTCACTTTCTTACAGATAAAATAAAAATATTGTTTTTAATGTAAATAACGTACAATCAATTGAATAATATTTATAATATTAACATATAAGAAATAATAATAAAATTACAGATGGGGAAAAATTCCTTTCGACAAATTTTTAGAATTATATAAATCTAAAAATTGAAAATAAATAGAGGTACTGAGATTACACTCAATAAAATTTTATTCGATATGAATAAATTAACACAATACCTGAATTTGCTTTTTTACAATTTAATCTCATAAACTAACATATTTACGTTCTTAACAGAATTTTCTGGTTTTTCTTTTATATTATTACTCTAATTATCATTTTGAGTGAACGATACAAACACGACAAAAAAAAAAAAAAAAAAAAAAAAAAGAAAAAAAAAAAGAAAAAAAAAAGAGCTAAATAAATAAAGCATAAATACAATATCGTCTGCCTCTAATTCGTTTTAGGAAAGAATAGATATTCAAAACATAGAGCGTAAAAATATTTCTTCAACATAGGTAAATTTTGGAGGCTTGTTAATTCTTGTTCCTTGTCGGTAGTGACGTTAATACTGTTGTCATTACAGATTTTACCGTAAATGTCCCATCTTGTATGTTAATCAATGCTGAAAACCAAGGGTCGAAAGAAAAAAAAAAAGACTTGATTAGCAGCTAGTAGTTTTGTAGAAGCTACCATTCGTAGAGGCGCTGACAAAAATCTGGCTCCGTGTTGCAAAACAAGCTGCAAGGCGGTAGTTTTTTTAAGCATAACTGAAAAACTAACTAATTGGCGAAAAGAGTTGTAATTTTGGATTCGCACCTTCTAGAAATCTATTTCTGTCAAATTTGTATAGGTTACAAAACATATTGTTTACGAATATTAATTTCATACTATACAGGCTGTTCCAAAATTCGACCGACAAATTAAGAGGGGTGATAGTAGACATCACGAGGATGAAAAATTGCCATAGAACATGCACTGTAAAAAAAAATTCCGTTAAAATACGGAAATTATATTGACAATCGAGACGTCAGTACTATTTACATATTTTAACGGAATATTTTTCTGTAAATTCCAGTAAAAGTTCTGTTCTTTCACAAAATTTCCGTGAAAATACGGAAATAGTACTGGTGTCTCGATTGGCAGTACAATTTCCGTATTTTAACGGATTTTTTTTATTTTTTTATTTTATTTTATTTTATTTTATTTTTTATTTTTTACAGTGTGGGGTCACAAACCACCCATTTAGTCACACATACAGAGTGTTTCATCTTAACTAAACTTGGATTGACGGCAATAATTTTCAGAAAAATAAAAACATTGCAATGAAAATGAACAATATGTGAGGCATTCTCACAATCTTTTGACTTTCATGTCCCTGAATAATAATTTTTATTTTAATACACTTTTTTTGTGTGTTTTTTATTTCATATACTGGGATTATAATATTAACGGGATAAATAAGTTTTGCACGATGTTGGGGGTCCAAACACCTGGAAAACTCCTATACTGTCCCGTGTCCCTGATGCTGGTTTTTAAGTTTGGAGCTGTCTGGATAAAATTGTTTCAATAAATATAATTCGATGTAATCTTTTTCTGAAACTGGAACTATTGTTTTATATAATTCATAATTTATATATAATATATATAATATATATAAATAATTACATAATTTATATATAAATATGTAGCTAAAAATTAACCTGCACACATTTTTAGGGTTGTTATTATTTTTTAAACTCTGTCCCTGGGTTTTAGATTCCTTGCCATCCCTCTTGCTAAAATTATACAGAAAATCCCTTCAGATGCAGCCACAGAATTTTCTTCAAGTTTTTTCGCATGCAGAAGTATGCTAGAGAAAGAATGTCTAAAATTCTTTGACAGAAAATTTACTGCAGAATTTAAATCAGCATTTAAATATCAATTTCAAGCATCGTGGCTTTATTGGTAGGCTTACCGTCCCCAAGGTTTAATCCTGCAGTTTTCGAGGTAAATTAATTTTTTTTTTATTTAATCCAACGTAAATAATTGTTTCTAAAAATCACCCTGTATAAATTATAAGTATATATACATATTTTTAATTATCATTTAATCACCACTTCTGTTCTAATTAACAAGTACAATTATATGCATATGAATTGCACGGTAATAACCAAAAATAACCTACTGAATTGTCTCTTGAAAAAGATAGGTCAAAGACAGAGAAACCAGAACCGCTGTAGTAGTAAGAGATGCGTAACCGATATTCGGCGTGTTTTGGGTTAAGGTCATTCATTCTCTCATTTATTAAAAGGCACTGCCGCACGTGAGGGAGTAATAACGACGATGCATTCATATGCATTAAAATAATGAGTTACGGGAAAGAATGTAGGTAATGTTGTTCTACAAAGGTTATTTTTGTAGATGATTTTTTTTTTTTTCACTTTAGAAATAAAATTTGTAGGTGAAATTTAACTGTTAGACACGGATTTTAATTTAAATATGCCAAATTCGATAATAATGAAGATAATAAAGTAATCAGGAAAAAATATGCAAACAATAAGTATTTGTTTCGGAAATTGAAAAAATGCACGTTAAATAGAGGTGTCCCTAACACGAGAATATCTGTTACGGAGGTTTTACTGTATAACGAAATTTTCAACTAACTTGTCTTGTTCTTTAATTATTTAAATTTTCAACTAATTTATCTTGCTAATTATTTAAATTTTCATAACTTATCTTGTTCTTTAATTATTTAAATTTTCAACTAACTTATCTTGTTCTTTAATATTTAAATTTCCAACTATCTTATCTTGTTCCTTAATTATTTAAATTTTCAAAAAACTTAACTTGCCCTTTAATTGCTTAAATTTTCAACTAACTTATCAACTAACTTATCTTGTTCTTTAATATTTAAATTTTCAACTGTCTTAATCTTGTTCTTTAATTATTTAAGTTTTGAACTGTCATAATCTTGTTCTTTAATTATTTAAGTTTTGAACTATGTAACTTACCTTGTTCTTTAATTATTCTTAACACAATGAACTGACTTGGTTGGTAAATAATTTATATGAGTATAGTAATTTTTTCATCTGAGCTAAAATCTATCCAGGCTGGGACTCGAACCCAAAACCTTTGGCTTCAATTGCCCATGCTCTTCCAATTGAGCTATCTGGACGACATCCCAGCCTTCACAATATTAGCTCAGAACAACCATATGACATCAGATTTGCCATAGTCTGTTATCTGAAACAGCTCGACAGAATTAACCGCATGTACACGAACTCCAAAAAACTATGGTTAATATTGTGTTGGCTGTGATGTCGTCCAGATAGCGTACTCTCAATTCAACTATATTTCAATTTCCTTTGTACTACATACTATTATCGCACTTATCTGTGCTCTGAATTAGGAGTTTTAAAATATCTTCAAAATTAACTCAAATATTTCAAAATATGTCGGAAAATACATATTTTTTATATTTGAGTACCTATAAAATAATTACATTGTCACATAAAGTTTAGATTCTAGTTCAGAACAGAATGAGTAATATAGAAAGCATTCTAGATTATTTACTTGTTTAAAGCTCTTAAATTTGTGATTGAGTTAATTTAGGTTAATGTTGATCCATATTTTTGAACCTAAATTACTAAGCGCCTAAAGGATCAATTTCAGAAAAGATATTTTTTCTGTCATTTACGATGTCATTTTGTTTGGAAAAAATCAATGAATAAGCATTTGTATTATTATTTTAGTTTCAGAACTGAAGAGGTTAAAGCATTTTATGTCATGAAGTTTATCGTACATGGTAATAATGGAAAAATTGATCTTCCAGAAATCGCATTTAAAGATTTCTTTTATATCTTTCAGATACATACAAAATTAATCTCGAAGTGTCAGTGAAGTTTTATTAGTGTTTTTAGGGGGGAAAATGTAAGAAAATGACGCATAGAAACATTGTTTATATTTCTCCTGGCCTTCGTACGCCCACTTCCGCTATTTGACTCATTAGTTCCTTTTTATTAAATTGGCCGTAACTCCTCTTCTAGTATTCGTAGTAATAAAATTAAAACAGATCTGGAATCATAAAAGATTGCTCTTTCAAATAAAATAATAAAACAAATTCGAAAATTTTCACGAAAATGGTCATTTTAATGTAGGCTTAAGGACACTTTGCAGATGGTGGAAAATTTTATATATATTTAAAGTAAAATCGATCTTTTTTAGACATCTGGCCTGCGCTTTTTATTTATTTATTTATCGAATAACAAACATACGACTTGTGTGCTTGACATGAGAGCCCGTTTATAAGTCGGACACAAGATAGCACAAGGAAATATTACAACACAAGAGAAATACACCCTGGGAGTGGCTTGTGTGGACAAAGTGTGTGTGCAATGGAACCAGCGGGAATCGAACCCACAAACTCTTACACTCGCAAGCGATTAGCAGACTGGTGCTTTGACAATTCAGCCACAGAGTCCCCCTGGCCTGCGTTTTCTACTGAACCAATTTTAATAATAACAATACTTGTTATTTTTAAACTGAAGGCTGTTCATTTGTAGATGTGCCAGCTCTAACTCTTTTTTAATATATTTATATAATTTATGTGTAATTTTTAATTTTTTTAATGAAATTTCTTCAAAATGATAGCAATTATGTTAGTCCACAGTTGTTTTAAAAGGAATAAGAAGAGGAAATAATTGAGATGGTTATATCTTTATTAATGCCATTTCCACATTAGAATTGAAAAGTAAAAACATATCTAATTTTAGTAGATGGTTTTTAAACTCACCATAACGTTCAAAGACCCTTAAAGTGAAATTACATCATTTTCAAAAGATTGTAAAATTTTACTACGAAAACCGTAACATTTTTATTACAATCGTATTTAAATTATATGATTTACAAATGTACATCGGCTAGTCATTTCTTCTATTCTACGATTAGAGTTAAATAGTCAAAGGGTTCTTAAATATTTCTCTACGCACCATCCTCACTCAGACTCCTGCCATGCAAAGAATAATAATCTCAAAAAGGCGGCGTGAAACTGACGTCATGTTTAAAAGAAAAAGCAGACTTATAAAACTATTACATTTCAATACAGTTGTGAAATGATTTTCGATAATTTTTCACTTCTGTGTTAACAAGTAACCCTAATCTCAAAAAAGATAAATCTTTCAACGGGTAAAAATGACGTCCTATTGAAAAGTAAATTAAGGGGCCAGTAGAGAGGAAATGTAAAGTTCTCAGTGTCGTACCTGACATCAGTTTTTGATAGAAATAAATTTACTGCACTGTAAAATACTTTTTAAATGATGCATGTACTTAGAATTTGAAAAGTACATATGAAAAATTGGCATCGCTGAAAAGGACGTTAGAATAAGCTTGAAATATAAATTTTATGGATAAATATAAAATAATAATAATTATAGCTCGTAACAGTAATAATACGATTGTGTCAGAGTGACGTACTTTTCGCTAATTTTTCATTTTGTTATTAGTGCGGATAAATCATTACTTAACTTGATTACATGTCATTGATTTAAAAAAAAAAAAAAAAAAAAACAGACTATAGATTAAATGAATGAAGTTTAATTTCTTTAAAATGCAAAAAGTTAAATTTATAGAAATAGAATCTTGAGAATTATAATAGTTCAAAACAATAAGGCTAATGTCAGATAAACGTCTTTTTGCACGCTTTTTTCCCTACATATCATCCCTACACAATGGATGATATGGGAAAAAAGCGTGCAAAAAGACGTTCATCTGACATTAGCCTAAGGGTTTTCTTAGCAAAACTAACCAAAGATATATTGTTTTTTTAAACACTTTCCAACATTGTTGAAAAGTGTTTATGAATTCGGTGTCTCTGGCCGTCTGTCCGCCTTCTAATTCACTTAAATATATTCGGATTTTTATGCAGTTGATATATGTTAATAATGAATATGAAGTGTGTAGCATTAATAGTTCATTTTGAAGGGGCGCTCAAAAGAATTCAGTTACATTATGGCTAATGGGGGAAAAATCGTTTGCAGTGTATTTTAATGACATTACGCTATCTCAAATTTATTGAAATTGATATAAATCACTGAATTTTCACTACGAGACTGTTAGTATAATATAGGGCTTTCATAGCATCTATCGTTCATTACCGGAACCCACAAAAGAAATCTGTTACAGTACTCTCTTTGTGCAATCATTGCTGGAAGTACTTTTTCAATTTTGGTATGCGCTTTCAAATTTAACTAATTTTTTGCATGTTACTTGTTTTGTATGAATTCTATGTCTCGTACACAGGGCTACACAAAAGAATTCATGTACTACTATTCTCCATATTAGCGGAAACTGCTGAAGGGGTATTTTCAACTGTGGTATATGTTTTCTAACTGAACTAAATTTTATCAGGCATGTAGTTTATAGATACAAATCTATATATCTTATACAGGGCTTCTCAAAGAATTCGGATAATTTTCCGACTGTAGATGAGAATTACTGAAATTGGGTTTTCAAATGTGTTATGCGTTTCCAAATGGTTCCATTAGACATACTATTTCAACTTATTAAACGGTCAAGTTTTGTTGCATTATTCTGAATGTGTTGGAAAGTGTTTCATAATCTATGCTTGACGCATGTTTTTTTCTTTCTTGTTTTTTATTGCGATAACGTTTTCAGGTTTGTTATAAGGTCATCTAATAGTTTGTTATTAAACTTTTAGTCCAACTTCGTATCCCTTTATTTTTTTGTTTGAGAACCCACATTTATTAAACCTTTAAAAGGAGCATGGCCTACTTATTCCACATTTGTAAGCTTTTTCTTCTCAAAATCATTTTATGTAGATTTTTAACCGGTTAGTTTTGAAAAACAAAATTCAGTTCACTAGAACTCTTCATTATAAGAATCCTAGCAATTTAGATTCTGACTTTTTTTAAATTAAGGGCATTATCACTCAAGCGGCCAAGAGCCAATAGAGGAATAAAAAATAGTAATAATTAGAGTACAAAAAATCAATCATTTACTCTTATAAAGGATTACACATGTTTCATCTTCAAATTAAGCCGTTCTTGAACCATGTTCTTTATTTCAGACATCTGATAGAAGAATGATTTTTTTTTTTTTTTCTAAAGTGACAATAAATTCAAAATTCTGAAGATCATTCAAGGATGAACTTCAAATACTGAGTGAGCACTTATTTTTGGTTCCCAGAGGACAAAAACAAATGAAGCACGCTGAAAAGGATCTGCGTAAATCCGAATCATTCAAAATAAAGGATTTTGCTTATAAAAAGTTTAAAAAATATATACTATAAGCGTTTTAGTGCTTTGGAGATTGATACATATAACAAAAAGCAGAAGCTACCCTATATATATAAAATCCTAATGAAACGAATTTATGAAACGATTGACATGAAACGTATTTATGAAACGATTTCATGAAACGACTGATTAAACAACTGATTATGTTTCACGGCGATTTCTCCTAAAATATGGAATATTATGCTATGAAATTAACAGCAAAACTCCGTATTGATCCGCAGATCTCAAAACTGGTATTAGAATTTTAAAATTCGAAACAGTAGTTTTTTCTTATTTTAAATACTTTTCTCTAATGATGGCAACTCGAATTTTAATCATAAGATTTTTTTTCGTATTTTAGAAAAGCTTATTATTTTAAACTAATTTGGCGACCAGTTTGGCTTCCCTTAAATGTATGCTAAGAATTTCTCCCGTAAATGTAATGTTTTTCTCCCGTCGCATTCATTTTTTTTTTTTTTATATATATATATTTCATTATAATTTTATTTAATACAAAACTTTCATTTAAAACTGAAACATTTAAAATTAATGGCTTTCACTTCTTTCTTTCTTTTTTTTTTAAACGAAATGAAAAGAAAAATATTAGGCACATATGTCATATATGCACCGGTGTACCTAATTGGCGCCAAAATGGAGATATTTTGCCTGACATGGTAACCCGGCTATTGTTACTTATTTATTAATAAATGTTTATTTACATTTATTTTCTTTTTATTTAAAAGAAATGTTATAAATTGTTTTGTTCTATAGTTATTAATTAAACATTTTTTTTATTTATTGTTATTTCATTTTAAAAATAATAGGAAATAATTTAAAAATGCATATGTAACTGGTATTCAAAAACGAGGTTTTCACCAAATTGTCGTAAAATAAATAAATAAATAAATAAATCACGCCAAACCCGGTGCGTATATGATATCTGTACCAAATATTAAATAATGCAGCAAATCATGACATTTAATTTCAACTTCAAAGCAATGTTTTAATGGTACTACTTATTTATCCCGTCGACCAATTTCGCTAAATTATATAAATCGCCAAACCACTCGCCAAATTATACAAATTGACATAATTTTTATTTTAAATAACGGAAGAACAAATAAATTAGTATAACATTAATAAAAATACAATTAAAACGTCGAAATAAAAATCACTTGATGGCGTAAACACGTGTAACTTCCTTATGAAATTAATGTGACATTTACGATCAACCATTATTGGAATTTAATCTTATAGTTTGGCGATAAGTTTTAGGTCGATGGAATAACCAAGTAGTACCGTTTTAATTTACCACTCGAAAAATAAAAAGATGCTAACTGGCGAGTTAAAAAAAAAAAAAAAAAAAAAAAAAAAAAAAAAAAAAAAAAAAAGCTATTGGCGAGAATTGCACCCGGCTAACATAAAAGTACCAAGATTTCTTTGCGATCATGGCAACTTTTATGCAGTTTTATTGGAAAAAATAATTTTGATTCTTTAATCAAAAGGGAAACCTTTCTTATGAAAAGCGAAGAGATCAGCCTGTAATTGTTTATGGCAGTTACATGAATTGGACTATTATAATATAAGTGAAATGATGGCGATAGAATACCATTTGGTGACTTATCACCTGTCGCTGGCTAACATTAAAATACCAAAATGGCCGCCTGGATTATAAAAAGCGAAGGGATCAGCCCGTAATTGTTTATGGTAGTTACATGACTTGGACTGTTATAATATAGGTGAAATTATATTTGGCGACGTATCACCTGTAGCTGGCTAACATTAAAGTACCAAAATGGCCGCCCGGAATATAAAAAGCGAAGGGATCCGCCCAGAACTGTCGATGATAGTCACATGACTTAAGGCTATTATTATAGAGATTGTTTTCAATTCTAAAAACAGCGCAAAGAATAATATTTCCTAACGATTAAAAATTTATTTACACGTGACTATTAAAAACAGAAAAAAAAACTTCACAATTACTATTAAATGAGTACGTGTTAAAAGCAGGAAAATATTGAAAATTATGTCTTGAAAATTGTATTTGCACGTGAATATTAAAAGGAAAAGGAAACTTTAAAATAATAAATACATTAACATGCGTTTAACCCTTTCAGGGGCAAGGTACTTCTATTCATAAAATGTTGAAATCAGTGAATGGCACCAGAACTTACAAACAAATTTCGAAATACGAAAATGCTTTTGTTCACTTAATAAAAGGAAAATTTTCATTCCAATATTCTGGCGCCAATGTGGCATTTAAGAATTAAAATTAAGTGGTCCAAAAATGAACCACCGCCTTTGAAGGGGTTAAAGCAGTAAATTGTAGAAATTGCAGTAAATTGTATTATGTCAATTGTTTTATAACGCTGTTAAAAAATATCGGGAGGCAAAGACTCTGCTCACTTAATTAATTTTATTTTAGCTTTTTTTCAAATGTTTAACTGATCTTCTTTAATCAAACACGAAAACAATCATTGGATGTCTTAACAGCAACTAATTCGGCCTTAAATTTTCACAATCAAATGGAATTGAATGGAAACCCGTTTACAGGGAGATCGCTACAAGTGTTTTCATTATAATTCAATCTTCTCTAATCTTTTTAAAACTGATCTGATTAGCGTGCTTTTAGATTCTGCGGTGTCTGAACAGTGGTTGGCAAACGTAGCTTACAGGGGGCAGAGCCCCTTAGTTAACTATTATATGGCATTATACCTAATTTCATTATTTAGTTAAGGTAAATGCTAAAGTTTCTTAGGTTACAATGAAATGATTCCATAAAGTGTAAATTCTTATGCTTTCCTAAGTTAGCAATTGTTTTACAGCTTGATTAAGGGCAGTTAAAAGGCAAATTCGTAAAAAAATTCTTTTTTTTTTCTTTTGAATGGTATAGTACTTTTGTTTCTACGACAACAAGAAGTTAAAATTTTTAAGTAATTCGGTTTGTTTACGTCATAGGTATGCATTGCACAAATAAACTTTAAACTGAATTTTCTCAAAATGTTGTTTTTTGAACTTCGATGTACCTTTTTATAACTACTACTACGTATTATTATTTGTAATATTGCCTGAATATTTTACACACATCCCTGATCAATCTGAAGTGAACTTTTTTACAAACATATGTACAAAATATTTATTAAAAAAAGTTTTCCTTTCGAAGTTTTTTGTTATTAAAAATTGTTTTTTATTCCAAATTTGTTTAAAAAATAAGTAAAGAATATCTGTTTATAAAGTTGACTCCACTTTATTAGGAATCATTCATATTATGTACATTAAAAATTTCAAGTGAATATCTTTTGTAGTTTCTGAGAAAAGTTAGATTAATTTAACATGGTAGGTATAGAGCCTTCCTACTGCCTGAAATGTTTTTTTACAAACTTCCATTTCCCCTGATCTCTTGCGAATAAAGAAGTAGTAGAACCGAAAAATTCTTCACTCAAAATAGGGTCGCAAAAATTATTGTAGTTCGATCGTTTCCACCGATTAAAATCACTATATATTTCAAAATTTACAGATACAACCAAATGACCAATTTTTATTTAAAAATACAGTCGGACCTCTATTTAACGAACCTCTATTTTGCGAATTTCTCTATTTTGCGAACTTTTCCTTGGAACCAAGAACATTTTGCGAATTTCTTCGTAAAATAACCTCCAAATAGCGAAGTGCCTTCTCTATTTAATGAACTTTTTCTTGTGATCTAATTTTTTTTCTCCCCATTTCTCAAAATATTTCTGGACATTTCAAACTTATTCTTTCTTTAAACACATTTTATGATGTTCAATGGCCTTGAACTGGTTTTACAAAGCGCCTTCTTTGTCAGCAGTGAGAATTCGGTAAGTACGGAGGACGAAGACGATAATCCCTTAGAGTAACTTTTAAAAATGTGGATACAGATGAGAAAAAAAGAAGAAATTAACATGATGTGCTGATTGATGATTGTATTTCACTTAATTCTGAAATTGAGACCTCGGAAACACTATCCGAATTGGATATTTTCGACAGTGTGAAAAATAAAAACAATACAGCAATGAATTGCGATGAAGACGAATATGATGATGATGGAGGTGAACATTATGCAGGAATTAACAAAACTTCGTATGAGGAGATGCTAAAATCATTTGAAACAATCCGACACGGATTATAGTTAGAAGAAAATACGCATGAAGGGGTTTTTGGTGTATTGCAAAAATGCAAGACGTATTATGAGAGAAAGCACTTTTTTAAATAAAAAACTCAGGCAAAATTAACAGAGTTTTTCAGAAATTAAATTTAAGGACGCATATGTTAATGTATGGTTAAAATTATTTGTTATAATAATAATAAATACGATAATGTCATTAAAATTCGTTAATTTTAATGTATAACTATTTACTTTAAACAGAAAATACAGTGTATTCCCGGACAATGTTTGGTTTTCCTTTCAGATTTCAAAGATATAAACACATCGAAAAAATGAATTGATGATGGATATTGGTGGGTAAAATAAATAAAATAAATCGATATAATTTATTAAAAAAATGTGATTAATTACTTTTAATAAAAATATTTAGTGTTTATGAATTTAAAATCTGTTTTATGTAGTTTAAAGTATTTTAAAAGGTGAATCTCTATTTAACGAATTTTCCATATAACGAACTTTTTTCCGTGATTTAGCAACTTCGTTAAATAGAGGTTCGACTGTAGATAAAATTAAACATAAAATTATCATTATAAGAAAGTCATTTTGAAAATTTCTAGATACGACTTAACTTAATGACACAAGTTAAGCTTACCAACTCTTGGGGGTGCTCAAAGTACTTTCCAGCAATGCACTTTTGTTGGTGAATTTTCCTAAAATTAAATGCCTCAAGTGCCCATTTCTTGGAATAGATGAAAAATATTCTTTTATAACCTCATGAACTCCTCTTCAGAATGAAAGCGACACTCATGTAATTTTTTTTTTTTAGATTCAAAAATAGCGAAAAGTCGCACATAACAAGATCAGGAGAGTAGGATGGATGTTCTGTCACTTTCATGTTTTTTCGATCAAGTTAATTCGACTGTAATCCTTTTTGAATGAGAAGATGCATTGTCATGGTGAAGCAAGAATTTCTTAACATTTAACTCTTGGAGAATTTCTGGAAAGACACTTAGCAGCGGAAGAATTGATAAAAAAAAGTCATTGGTCCCAAGGACCAGTAAGGATAAGAATTTACTGGTCCGCAGTCATCATCACTGGCCCGCTACATAAAATTCTATTAAGTCCCTTTAACGCTTGAGTGACCTCCCCCACCCCCCCCCCCCCCCCCTCTTAGAATATAAACCAAACTTCCTTTACAACCATCCAAAATTTTCAGCATAGTAAAATGTAAAATTATAATTTACTAAAAATTAAATAAACAGTATACATAACGAAAAACTATAAAATTATTAATTAGATATTTTATTTATCTGATTATTTATTTCAAATGACTAAGATTTAATGCAATTTTTTTTAATTATTGTGTGATTTGTGTTTGATTGCGGTTTTCTAGGGGACGGGGAAATTAAGTTTACCTGTGAGAAAAGGGGAAAAAGCTACTGGTCCTGCGGACCACTAATTTTAAAAAATTAGTGGTCCGATTGCAATTTTGGTGGTCTCGGACCAGCGGACCACCAAGGATTTCGAACGCTACTTAGTCATGTACTAGTTAGCAGTAACTCTCTTCTGTCCCTCTAGATTTATGGCTTTGACCCATGGGGCTATGAAAAAAAAGGAGTAGACATTTCAATCTTCTACTGTGGAAAGCGTTGGATCCGAAAAACGACTTCTTTCCCTCTCTCCGGCGTCCGCCATGTTTGACTTTGAGTGATAACAGTCACTAGTGGTAGACGCGGCTAGATATGGCGGACGCAGGAGAAGGGTAAGTAAGGTTCCTATAATTATAGGAGCCCTAGAGGTAGGAACAGCTTCAAGTGACGTCATTTATGTCTAATCCTCTCCTTCATAGCTCCATGTTTTGACCAGACCTGTACTTCTGAAGAACACGGCATACATTACTATGCTATAAAAATTTAAAATGTAGGGGAGAGTGGTACACAGTGAGACAGCAGCCACTTTGACATATAGTTGTAACTTTTTCTCTAAGCTGGCACACACACAAAACAACCTTATCTTATGCAACACGTGGATGTCGTTTCGGCACTTCAGTTACTCGTCCGACAAAATAGTATATAATTCGTTATTTTACAGTGGTTAAAATTACATAAACGTCTATTTTAGAGTTTATTCCCTTCAATATGACATATATTTGCTTAACCAAACCTAGCTAAGGTGTGTCCCACCGAAATAAAGCCACCATGATTATGTGCTGTAACTGGGCACAAAACAAACCAATAAAAATGAAACAAATATTTTAAGAAAGTCTATTTACAAATACATATTTACAAGGAGTAATTCACTCCCTGCCCCACTTGGGCAGGGGAAAAAAAAGAATATGTAAAGAAAAGAGGGGGGGGGGGAGTGTCCCGCCGAAATAAAGTGACTGCAGTTAATAGCCAATATATCCGCCATGTTCATATATGACTTGGTATATACGATGCGGCATACCATTTACCAATTCCTGGAGCACAGTAGTATCAATATTATCCCAGGCATCAATGATGGCGGCCTTTAATTCTGCCACAGATTGAAACTGTCTGCCATTGGCATATACCGCCCTACTGAGGATATCCCACACATTTTCTTGGGGATTGAGATAAAGGGGAAAGCGGAAGCCGTTCCATGACATGCACCCCATTATTCAAAAACAATTTCCAGGCAGATTTTGCGACGTGAATGGCGACATTGTTCTGCTGGAAACCCAACTTAGGGCACCAATTCTCTCTGCAAATGGCAGTAGATGAGTTTCTAGCATTTCCTGGTATTTGGTAGCCTTCATGCGGTGTGAAGGAAGAGCCAGGTTAAGTTTACCGCCATAGCCACATCCTCCCTACACGATTAATGAGCCTCCATCTTGCTGTCTTTCGGAGAAAATTTTCTCTTCTTTCATCATGTTATACGAATATAAAGCAAGGCCGTCTAAGCCATCCAAATTAATTTTTTTTTCATCTGAGACTATAACACGATGCCACTGGTCTTTCCAGGTTTGATTATATTGGGCTCAATCGATTCTCCTTAACGTATGGATAGCTTTCAACATGGGCTGCTGTTTCCTTTTCTTATATCGTAAATTGCTTTTACGTTTTTCAATTCGTGGCAGGGTCGATCTTCTCACTGGGATGTTATTCTTATTGGCCAACAATTTAAGGGAAATATCACTTCGTGAAAGACGACGCAAAACATCTCTTTCCTGCTTGGAAGTCATTTTTCTGCATGTGCACCTCATTTTTTTATACCCGTACGCATTGCCCTGTTTTAAAAAATTATCTATTACGGTTTTAGATCGTTTTATTTACTTACCTATTAGTCTATGTGAAAGACTTTGTTCCTTAAAAGCTGATATCTGAACTTTCTCGAACTTTGATAGCTGGGTTTTCTTTACCGAAGCAATGCTGAAGGAGAAATACAAAATATAACCTTCTAAAGTCTACACAAAGTTCGAGAGGCACAAGAGCAAGTATTTGACAACATCCTGATGTCATAAACATGTTGAACTGCAGCAGCTGGAATGTCAATAGTTGCCAATAAATACTAATATTGGCAGTGGCTTTATTTCGGCGGGATACTGTTTCCCCTCTTTTTTTACGCATTCATCTTTTTCTCCTGCCCAGATGGGGCAGGGAGTGAGTTACTACTTGTAAATATGTATTTGTATATGGACTTTCTTAATATATTTGTTTCGTTCTTATTTGTTTGTTTCGTGTCCAGTTACAGCACAAAATTACGGTGACTTTATTTCTTGGGACACACCTTATATCTAATAACAGACTATTTCGACAAAACGGCAAAATTTTTTAAAGAGATGGAATTGATGTAACAGATGTGGTATCCATTTTGTTACAACGTAACGAAAGTACACAGTGAGACACACAGTTGAGGTACCTACTATGTGGTTCTGGTGTTAAAATGAGTTATTTATTAATAAAAGAAGGTTTCTCTCTCTCTCTTTCTGTGGGCGTGCGATGGCTAGGGAAATCTACTAAACGTAAGAGGCTGAAAATTTGCATGAAGGTAGCCCAAGGTCTGCCATTGTCCACCCGTGGCTCATATTTTTAATATTTTGAGAATCTAGAAATATGAATTAGAAATCATAAACTGCAGAAAAGTATTCATAGAGTGTAAAAATGTATAATTTATGAAAATATATACATTGTCTCACTGTGTATCACCTGTGGTACACAGTGCGACAATTTCCAATTCTCCGTTATGCTGCTTCTGTGCTTTTATAAATAACTTTTTTAAAACCATTTATTCATTAATGTGTAGCTTAAAGATGTAGCAAAAAGTTTTTCAAAACAATAGAAATCGCCGCCATTCGATAAGTAATAATAATTTTCGTCTCACCTTGTACTACCCTCCCCTATGTCAACACGTTAATATGTTTAACGACTTTATTACAATAAATAAATAAATGCATATAGTAATTTTCCTCAATTTTTAAACAATTGAATTATTAAAAAACTACACATAAATGAATCGAATTATTAAAAAAAAAGTACTACATTATCTTATTCCAGAACTGTTATAAAATAAATGAAATTTAGTACACTAAAATAATGTAACAAACTGTGTAGAAATATTTGAAATAAAAAAATGGGACTCACATTTGCAGAAATCCATAAGTAAATAAAAAAATAAAAAAAAATCTTCATTTTCTAAAGATATGGAAACAAATTGAATCCTTTCTTTTTATTAAATCAGTGAAAAAAAATACAATTATTTCACTTATAAAACCCTCGCTAGATGGCGTGGCCCAAAAAAAACTGTGTAGGCAATATTTATTAGAAATTTTGAATTAGAAAGGGAAAAAAACAAATCCTAACAATTACTGCACATTAACTTCACATGTAATTCATAAACTGCACATTTAATAACCATTAGTGTTTAAAATTTCATATAATCTAATCAAATCCCGATAAATGTAAAAAATTCCGGATTTATAACTATAAAATTGCCCTCAGGAAAACAGACTGCAAAAATCTAACTGTTTGGTGTTGCCATCTACAAACAATATGCCAAAACAAGGAAAAGTCTTCTTTCGAGCGCTTTTAACGCTAGAAATCAATATTTTTTCGCGTTTTTCTCATTTAAAAATATAAATTTAGACAAAGTCGAGTTAAAGATATAAAATTATACAAATTTGAGGCTTAGTTAAGGTTATTGTCACGGGTCCGGACAACGCCGGGCGGGTCAGCTAGCTTTCTATAAACCGAGATGCCCGCATTGGGTCTCCCAGTGTCCTCAATAATTAGGTTGAACGACTGATTATTCTCATAAATATTTTATTAATTATTAACTATCCTTGTTCAATTTATTTTTGATACGCCAGCGCCACCGGGATAAGTTTCAATGGACAATATTTTTCTCTCGAGTTCGAGGCTATAAAAATAAGCTGTTTGGGAAAACTTTGAAAAATCGCTCCATTTGAAAGCATTATGTTCTTGAAGAATTCACTTATTTTTCATTCTGCTACTGAAGTGATAGAAATGGGTTGTTCTCTACAATACTCTCAAATTTGGCCAGCAGTCTGACTTGAATGATGCATATGTAAATTTTCATAAAAATTAGATAAATGGTAAGAAATCAGACAATTATTGAAGATTTTAATAGCAACTGAAATTGTTTTAAAAATTTGACTTAACAAAAAAAAAATAAAATAAAAATTTGTGGAAAAAATAAAATAAAAAATGTGAGGGAATGACAAGTGAGGGAATGATGAAATAAGACATTTTTACTAGTTGTAGGAGAAAAATTCAAAATTATGAAGAAATCCAAACTGTTTCCTTTAAGAGAAACACTTAATATATAATGTATGATAAAATTAAAATTTTTGATATTTACAAAAAAATAAATATTCTGTGTGAGGGAATGACTGCTAATAAAAACGCTTCCGGATATACTGACTAAAAAAAAATTCTGTAAAATTAACAAAATCTTACACCACCAATTTATGTTGCTGGACTGACAAGTGCTCAAAATAGCTTCTTCTCTGTGAAGGATGCTAGACTGCTACTGCTCATTAGTGGTAGATATTTGAGATAATAGCAATGTGTGAGGGAATGATGGTCTAACATGGGGAAACATATAATTGATTGAGTAGACTATATAATAATAGTAAAAATTAATATTTTTATTATTTTTTGTAATGTATCAAATAAGAACTTAATTTTGCTTAGGGTATTTTTAATTATTTTTATTTCTGGATGGAAAGAAATAGGCAATAAAATATGGTAGTACAGGTGGGGGAAAGGTGAGGGAATGATGTTTGCATGATATATATTATATTTTTAAATACTAAATTTATTTATTTTTAAATTTTACTTTCTGCCCCTAATAAACTATGTTTAGATCTTCTAATAAAAATAAAAATAAACTAGTATGTTGTGGCCATCACAAAACTTTCTTCTATATAAATCACGTCAATTAAATCATTTAAATAGTACAAGAAATAACGATTTAGCACCAATTCATATCAAAGTATATCTGAATTTGAAGTTGGATGAAAATTCGACAATGCAGCATAAGACAATGCAGCAATGCATAAGCAATGCATTCGAAAAATGCAGCATAGCAGCGCCACCTGTTGAGCGATTTGTACCAAAACACAAACAGCACTAATTCATATTAAGGTACACCGGAATCTGAAGTTTGATGAAAATTGCTGTATTAGTTCTGGAGCTAGAGCTATTGTGGAAATCACAAAAAATGCAGCACAGCAGCGCCACCTGTTGAGCGATTTACACGAAAAGGTACAAAACATCAATTCATGTAAAGGTCTAACTGAATCTGAAGTTTGATAAAAATCCGTGCATTAGTTCTTGAGATAGAGCTATAGCGGAAATTCTGAAAAAATGTAGCATAGCAGCGCCACCTGTTGAGCGATTTACACCAAAAGTAAACAGCACTAAACGATATCAAGGTATACCTGAATCTGAAGTTTGTTGAAAATCCAAGCATTAGTTCTTGAGATAAAGCTATTGTAGAAATCGCAAAAAATACAGCATAGCAGCGCCACCTGTTGAGCGATTTACACCAAAAATTAAACAGCACTAATTAATACATCAATTCATGACAAGGACTATCTAAATCTGAAGTTTGATGAAAATCCGTGCAATAGTTCTTGAGATACAGCTATTGTGGAAATCGTGAAAAATGCAGCACAGAAGCGCCACCTGTTGAGCGATTTACACTAAAAATTAAACAGCACTAATTTATACATCAATTCATGTCAAGGACTAACTAAATCTGAAGTTTGATGAAAATCCGTGCAATAGTTCTTGAGATACACCTCTTGTGGAAATCGTGAAAAATGCAGCACAGCAGCGCCACCTGTTGGGCGATTTGCACCAAAAATTAAGCAGCACTAATTTATATCAGGGACTAACAGAAGCTGAAGTTTGATGAAAATCCGTGCATTTTTTCTTGAGTTAGAGCTATTGCAATAATCATGAACAATGCAGCATACCAGCGCCACCTGTTGGGCGATTTTCACAAAAAAGTAATCAGCACCAAACTATATCCTGGACTAACTGAATCTGAAGTTTTATGAAAATCCGTGCAGTAGTTCTTGAGATACAGCTATTGCAGAAATCGTTAAAAATGCCGCATAGCAGCGCCACCTGTTGGGCGATTTTCACCAAAAACTAATCAGTTCCAGTTTATATCAAGGTCTAACTAAATATGAAGTTTTGTGAAATTTCGTCCATTAGTTCTTGAGATAGAGCGCCCACAAAATTTGTGTCACATACAGACAGACAGACGGACGGACAGACAGACAGACAGACAGACAGACAGACTCACAGACAGACATTTTGTAAAAACATGTTTTTTGGAATCTCTGACTCATAAAACGTGTAAATCCGTCGAAAACTGGAATTCGAAAATTTTCATGAAACCAATACTTTCTTCTTGTAAAGATAGAAGAAAGTAATAAAAATGTAATAAAATTAAGAGCATTTATATGGCTGGGAAGCACTTTTTGCACTATTGCAGAGAATAACCCAAATATGTATATAGAATAAATCTGAATAATATAAGGAATATTAATTTAATTTCAGATTAGTTTTGTGTTAATTATCGAATTTATTCGAAATAAAACGCTAAAATAAATTAGGTTATAGCCAATGTCTATAAAAATGAGTGAAATTTCCCGTTTTTAAATAGGAGTTTGTTTATAAATTATCTAAATTAAACTTATTTTACTTAAATATGCTTCTATTTCACGATTTTAATGTTAATTTTTAGTATTTAGAAATTTTTGTATTTAAACTTTGCAAATGCTGCTTTTATTACATTTTTCAATTACTTAATAATTAAATAATGAAAGAATACGCCTTTGTTTTCATTAATTTGGTTTCTGCGTTCATAAGTGTGTGACAATAAAAGAAATGAATAAGAGAAATAGCGAAAACCACATGCAAAGCGTTACAAACGATCACACCGCCATTTTTACCTATTGGGATTTCACGAGCACATTGTCCACACATACGATTTAGCATTAAACTTCGTTTACACATGCTTATTCACCCCTTTTTCTTTTTAACCAACTCATTAGTCTACTCTAAATAATTTTCTAAAAATAGACTCAATTATTTAATGTCCGAAATAAAGAGAGACGTTTATTTTTAAAAAAGTGGACGTCTCCATGCGTTCATATACCATTTCCTAATTACGGATGAGTAAAGACCTTCGTTTTTCTCATCTTAACTTCATACTCCAAAAGTTTCAGGGAAAAAGTCTGGTTTTTGAATATCTGGAAGATTTCAAGGAAAAGAAAAGTATTGTTTCGATGCGGTTCACTGAACCAACCTCCAAATGTCCATCTTGTAATGCGCTACTGAACAATGTGCCGGTTGTTATTCCAGTTTTCAAGATAACTTTCGACACTGATTGTTTAAAATTGCATGTAAATTTTTATTGACATGCTTCTCAACCAATAAATCCTGTGTCCAAGTAAATGTATAATACAGCTATTATTTCATATTATTACATGACATTAATGTTTATGTTTTCGTTCCTTTCGATTTTATTTGGTTTTACCAATAGAATAGCATAAATTAGAGTTGACTGGGCATAAAAGCGGTAGCTGCGTAAATTTTTTAAATGGGAAAAAGTAGGTAGATAATCATTGATTTTGCCCCATCCTTCCTTCTTTTGTCGAGTCATTTCAAATTTTATGAAAATAGGAACAAAACTTAAAAAGATATTAATAAAAGGTTTCTTCATTCTATTAAATCCTAACATAAGTAATAAATTCAGTGATATCCCATGATAGGTAATGATTCTGGGTTGCCATGGTGATCATGTCCTATTTAAGATGTAATCCTACTATTTCCATGTTACTGAATTTCATATATAGAATCGTAATTAATTTTGTATTAATGTATTTTTGCATAAGTTTGCAGCAGCTATTGCACCAAGATCTGAATATTTACAAAACTAGTTATAGTGCGAACGATAGTCCATCATTTGCCACGTTTGACACACAATTTCCGACTTGTTCAATATTATCGTGTAAGTATGTTTTTCAATTGAAGGATGTTTGTAAATATTAACCTAAGTTATTACCTATATTAACCTATATTAATTATAAAACAAATTATAATTAATATAGGTTAATACTAACCTATATTAATCTAAGTAACTTATTAACATTACTGCCTGTGAAAAACAACACCCAGTAATATGATAATTAGCAATACTACTTTTGGTTTTAAGGTTTCAAATTGTGCAATTTTAAATTCTTTACGTATTTCCTTAATTTTTCAACTGCATATATTTCTGATTCTGAAAATTATTGTTTTGTCCATTGCTCTATCTACATTTTTATCACGTTTCCTTAAAGCCTTGATATCAATCAACTGCGTAGCCAAGTGTTGCTTATTTTACCCTCTATTGCATATCTGATTATTTGCTTAATATTTTTATGTTTCTAATGGTTTGGAAATAGCATGATAAAATTATTCTTAATGAATTTTCTAAAGAATAAATTTCTTTACAGTAAAATCTCGTTATAACGAATTTCTGGAGACCCCCTTTTAAATTCGTTATACTTAAAAATTCTCTAATGTGAAATTCCAGTATCTCGTTTACAAAAAAAAAAAAGGAAAAAAAGAAAAGAAATTATAATGCGCATTGTATAAAAATATATATGTACTACTATAAACGCCCGTCCTAGGACGGTGAATAGAAATTGTGATTTTCCCTTAAATTTAAAATTTTTATCAATTATTTATTTTAAATAACTGATACAAATATTTATATACTATTTTTCCGTAATAGAGCTACTTAGTTTAAAAATCAATCATAAAAAATCAGTAAACTGAAATACAGTTTTGAAACAATCTACATTTGAAAGTACACCCTCCCTATTCAACGGTGTATAATTTTAACCCTTAAATGCCGGGTGTTGCTTTTCGGCAACATACCCAATTTACGCTCTAAAATACTGTTAGAATAATATTCAAGCTATAATGCCTAATGTTGCCAATAAAATACATTCTGAAAATATTATTAAATCGATTTTCAATGTGTAGATGGCAACACTTGTGCTGTTTAAGAATAAAGAAAAATTTATTTTTTCAATTGTTGCTACTTGTTCTTTTTGTTTTGTTTGGAAGCTTGCGAAATACCCTATTTTGTTCTGCAGTGAGCAAGTACAATTTATTTCTTATTATAGTTCTTAAAGTTCTTGTGTGTATAATATTATAGAATTTTATCAAGGAAAATTATTTTTTCAATTAAAGGCCAGTATTGCCGATTAGTAACAAACTGTTTTTTAGCAGTAAACCACATTTAAAACAAAATATGATTTTTTTAAGTATTTTTCCTATGATTTATTTAAAAAATGAAAGCCGAAAAACATTATTTGAATGGTTTTTGAAAAATTAGGCATTTAAGGGTTAAATTCTGTAATGTTGAGAAGTAATGAAATTTGCAATTTAAAAAAAAGGGAAAATGGATTAATTATTCATCAAATCAATTTTTCCAAAATAAATTAAACATACAAACCTGAATTAAACAAACTAAAGACTATGTTTATTACATTAATACTCCAAAATAGAGTACTTTTATGTTATAATAAAACACTCATACTACAATATATATTAAAACACACATACACACATAAATAACGCCTGCATTCAATGGCATATTTTTAGATACCTTTTACTTTTATGTTAGCTTGACCATGTGATAAATCGCCAAATAGTGTTCCCATTGACATCATTCATATTGCATTAATTTCATTTAAAATATAAACATTTAACCGATTTCATTTAAAAAGCACAACTTTTATTTAAAATACAAACATTCAAAATACATACTCTATTGCATACAATTAAAATACATGCCTTTCACTCACTTCCTTTAAAATACATAACAAAATAATAATAAATACCATAGCATTTTATTTCAACTTTAAAACATTGTTTCTAAATTACACACGCGAAAAATAACTACTATATTGGCGAAAAAAACCTGTTATTGGTGATATTTTTCCCCTGATAAAATAAAAGTACCGAAAATAGACTTGAGTTTTCTAAGACTTCGTTTTTAAATTAAAAACTATTTTCATTTACTACGCGAATGACGCCACGCAGGGCCGAACTAGCTTTTTCTGCGCTCGGGGCAAACATGAATTTTGGCGCCCCCGCCCCCCTTCTTCCTCAAAGTATATTTACAAAGAGAATTTTACTAATTTTCTAATGGCCGACATATTTTAAAATTTTAAATATGTAATCATAAAATATGTAATACTGAACTACGTAAATTGAATGTGACGTTTGTTGCAATTATAGTTCGTTCACATAAAAGAATTCGCATGTATTACCGGCTATTTACAGTGTTTGCTTATACAGTAGAGTTCCGATTATCCGAGTCTCGCTTAACCGAGTTTCCGCTTTAACCGAGTTATTTTCTTCTGATGGACTGATGGATTTCATTATTATGAAACATCCATTATAAATGAAGTGTTAGGTGAAGATGAAAGAGCAGCCGTAAAAAGTTTGAACTCTGATTTTCTGGTCAGAATGGGGGGGGGGGGATGGTCATATTTTTTTTTTGCAAAAAAAAAAAAAAAAAAAAAAAAAAAAATTATGGCCATTTTTTTTTCCCATTCTGACCAGAAAATCAGAGTTCAAACTTTTTACGGCTGCTCTTTCATCTTCACCTAACACTTCATTTATAATGGCTGTTTCATAATAATGAAAGCCATCAGTCCATCAGAAGTAAATGATCGATTCCAAAGGTATAATCTTTCACTTGGCGCCCCTTGGCTCTGGCGCCGGGGCACATGCCCCCTCTGCCCCCCCTTAATTTCGGTCCTGCGCCAAAGGCATATTAATACTACAGGAGTTAAAATATTCAATGCGCGAAAGTTTTTAAATTTTTATCGATGAATTCTTTACATTTGTAAAGTTAATCACAATTTCAGAAGTGTTCGTTTGATTATATCGGTAATCTGTTGTTGGTAGAAAAATACAATTTTTTTACTTTTCTAACGCAGTTTGTCTAACACTTTTCTGACAAATACTTTTCGAGCTATTAATTTTTTTAGTAACTTCAAATGTTTCATTTTCCGAGATTAATCTGTGGCAACCATTAGTGAAAAAGCCAGTCGTCAGTAACGCGTAGCTTTTTATTAAAGAGTATTACTAATCTTTTATTACATTTCAGTTAAAATCAAACATGTCGGTAAATAATAAATGTACTAGCTGTTTAACCTGTTCTACGTACGGTAGTTCATGTTCAATAACTATTCGATTTAGAAAAATATTTTTCTACTACTCTACATTTTTTAAGGAAATTTAATTTATCTTGTTGTTATCATCAGCAGACGATAAAATTATATTAAAATAAATAATCATTGTTTAACGTCTGATATACGATTTAAAATAAAAAATATATTACAATTCATCAGACATGCAAGTAAAAATTACATAAATACATTTAATACAATTCAAAAGCAAACGTTTCGAGCTAAATTTTAACCCCTCATCAATGCAATAAATAACATTCAAATGACCAGAAAACTACATATCATGTTTACAGTTAAAAATTATTAGCAGTTAAAATTAAATAAAGTATAAAAAATATCAAAACAATGCTGTGTATTCATGTGGAAGTGTACATGATTCATTCATCGGCGATGAAATAGCTTTGGCATAACGGAATATATAGAATAAAAAATTTTGTTGATGCGCGTGATAAAAGGTTTTTCTTTATTTTTTAAAAAAGTAATAATCAAGCGCAATTAAATAATCTCTAATTATTTGCATGCGTTTGTACTATCGTACAAACCGCCACAGCTTCTTAGTATTGCAGCGTGGTGTACGTAATATGAATATCTCATATAGCACTAAACATTTAGAACTGGTTAGAACTGGCGCGATTACGGGTTGAACATAAAAATGGCAAAACTTCGACAAAAAACATTAAAAAAATTTAAATTTTCAAAATTTTTTCCCCAATTGTTCTTAGGCCCCCTATCAGCAACCCGTGTGCCAAATTTCGTAGCCTTGCGCCCTGTAGTTTCCGAATTTTTGAGGTTACATAGATAGGCGCACGGATTTTAATAGGGTATAGACAGTACACTATTGTGAATTTACTAGTTAGAAATAAGATATTTATTAAATTCAGTAAATTTCAAAAGTTTAATTGTAACATTATTTTAAAGCAATTTTTATTTTACATACCTGACAGCTTTAAAAAACATTATTGACATTTTCTTTACCAAAAAAAAAAAAAAAAAAAAAAAAAATAATAATAATAATAATTCTTTTGAATGAGCATTTTCTTGAACGGGTATGTAACGCAGACAGAAAAAAAAAAAAAAAGCGGCTGGTTGTGAGTGTAATATATGAGTTTATTATTTTTGAAGCTGTGCATGGAAAAGAAATTTTAACCCATTCTCTCGAGAAAAGAAAAACAGATTCAAAATATGATGAAATTTCGAAGATCATAGAGAAAAAAGTTTCCTTCCGAATAATAGTTTTTCGATAGCGATTTTTCTTTTTTGTCAACTCAACATTCGTAAAACTGAAATGACTATTCTTTTTAAGCCGTCGATAAATTCGTTAATATGAAATTCATTAAATTGAGTATCTTTATAATACGAAAGCATCGGAATTTTTTAACAATCCAAAAATATTTGTTAAACTGAAAAATTCGTTCAAGTTATATTCGTTGTAACAAGATTCTACTGTATCTGTTGTTTTCTGCTCAATTTATTTCTTCAATTTATCAATCTCGTCTAATAGCTAATTCCTAAACCATTACCTTAAGGGGGTCCGGGACACATTTTAAAATAATTTTCATTTATTGAGTTAAAATTCTGCATTTTTTTGTGGTGGTTAACCTTATCATTTGTAAACAAAATCACATGAAAAAACTTCTCATAATTTTTTCCAAAAAATTTTTAATTAAAAATTTATTGAAAAAGGTGGGTAATTTAAAATCGTTATAACTCAAAATATTATTTATAAAATTTCATTTTTTTTTTCATTTAAATAAACAGAAATATATAAGTTTTAATTTAGATTCAGCATTTTAAAAAATATTAATATATATAAAAAAAAATATTTAACGAAAAAGTTTTAAAAAAAGTGGTGCAACTTTTTTTGTAGAAATCATATTTTCAAAAGTAAATATTTTTTTTCAAATATGCTGAATCAAAATTAAAGTAAAACAATTGAAAAAGACATGTTCCAAGTTTGAACCGTTTATCTTTATCGGTTCATGAGTTATAAGAATTTAAATTCGAGGAATGGTGAAAAACCATATCATGAAGAAAAACACATTTTTACAAGAAATCGTTTTCACGACAACCATTGCTTGGAAGCTAGATTTTGAAAACAAACCAAAACGGAAAATTTAATATTTTTTGTTCTAATTCAGAAAGAAACATGATTTAAATGTCATTTTAAGCAAGAAAAAACATTGAAATTTTTAATGAAATAAAATGTTTTTGCGAAATTTGAAGATTTTTGTGTCTCGGACCCCCTTAAGATGTAATATATGTCCAATTGCAAAAATATTTTAGACGTTGTTCTTCATCACATCAAAAGTCCTTTACATTAAAATAATTTTATTTTTTTAAATTACGAAATTTAAATTTTTATATGGTTCTTGGATTCTGTAATAGACCGGGAGGCGACTGCCCAAACCATCACCACATATAATTGAAGGCTTTTAAATTCCAGCATTAGTTAAAACTCCATTCGCACATTAAAATGAAAGTGGTTTGTCAACAGGCCCTGATTACTAGATAGGCACAAGAAGCAAATGCTTCCCTTAGAAAATTTTGAAGGGACCCAAAACTGAGAAAACGGGAGGACCCAAATTTTATATTGAATTAATTCCTTCTCAAAATTCTAATTTCTTCTCTAATTATTTACTCATTTATACATATACAGTAAACTCTCTGTAAGGCGTACTCTGTGTAAGACGGAAATCTGTCTAACTCGGAAAGATTTTCAAGTCCCTGCGAATCCATAGACGTAGAGTAAAATTTGTGTAAGGCGGAATATTGTCTACTACGGAAAATTTCCTCGGTCCTGATCGACTCCGCCTTAGGCAGAGTTTACTGTATATATATATTTCTAAGTGTTTCATAAAAATACCTTTTATAACAAATCCATTTTGCAAACAATTAGATCAATTTCAATCACATGATCACAATCCCTCAGCAAACCAAAGTCTTCAGTTTATCACGCAGTATTATGATCCAACCAATCAAAATCGAGAAAATGCAATAATATAATATGTGTAGTAATTTGAATAGAATTTGTAGCATAGTGAGTTTCCAGATCGAATTTAGGAAACCCTTGTCAAAAGAGGGCCCCAAAATGACTCTGTGCTTCCTATAGCTTCAGAGGTTAATCGGGCCCTGTCTGCCAAGTCATCTTGGTGGGAAACATCTGCAAACCCGATTTTAGTGGTTGATAGGTAGGTTTACCATTGTGTTTTCCTGCTCCCAGTCCTCCATGTTTTCATACCCTTGGGTGCAGAAAAATACGATGATAAGCCTACCGATCAACCACTAAAATCGGGTCTGCAGGTGATTTCCATCAATATATGACTTGGCAAACCAGTTGCATTTTAGTATGCGAATCGAGTTCTGTCTAATCCTGGAATTTTAGCCGTCAACTCGATGAGAGGATGGTCTGTGCAGTCTTCATATGGCTATATATTTGAAACAATTTCGCATTTGGAACTATCTGTAGAAAGATAACGGTTTGAGAATTAGATATTGGACAACTATAAAACGGGACACACTGTATATAATTTTCATCTTCGGATATTTTTAATATGAATATTGCGTTTTTAATATTTCATGAATTCGGTTTATCTGTTTGTCTGTCTGTCCCTAACTCGCATAAAAATACTCTAATTGCCCTGTAATTTATATACATTATTGAGGTTTACCATGGCATATTCGGTAGTAAAAATTAAGTGCGTAGCATTAATATTACGTTTACAGGGCCATTCAAAAGAATTCAGTTACATTATGGTCAATGGGGAAAAATAGTTTGCAGTGTATTTTAATGATGTTACACTATTCAAAATATATTGAAATTGATATACTTTATACAGTTCTCTATAAGATGCTTACTATAGAATAAAGTTTCCTCAGCATTTATAGTTCGTTTACAGGGACACACAAAATAATTCGTTTACAGTACTGTATTTGAACAATAATCGCTGGAAGTGAGTTTGCCATTTCGGTATGCGTTTTTAAATTTAACTCGTATTTTGCAGGTAATTCGATGTGTATAAATTCTATAGATCAAATACAGGGGTGCACGAAAGATTTCCAGTACTTTTCTGGTTATTGCCGGAGATTACTAAAGGGAGTTTTTGACTGGGTTATCTGTTTAACTAAGTTTAACTAAGTATCTGGTTAACTAAGTTTTTTCACACTATGTAGTAAATATGTAGTAAAATATTTCGGATAATTTTCCGACTACAGATGGGAATTGTTTTAACTGTATTTTTAATTGAGTTATGCGTTTTCAAATCTGTGTTTTTACATTAGTTACATTATTTTTAATGTGATGGAAGGCGTTTCATAATCTATGCTTGGCGTATGATTTTTCTTTCTTTTTAATATATGCATACGAATGTGTGGCGACACACCAGATGAAAATCGCTGATTTAACGTAATAAAATCGTAGAGCTATTAAGTACGTAGAAACGAAACAGCTCTACCTTGTTTGAAAATAGTCGATACCAAAACGCTTGTTTTTTCTGAAATACAGATGCGGGATGCCATCTTTAAAATCTGTCTACGGTTCGTTGGTTGAATGATGACAGAGAATGGGAGAATATTATGAAAGTCTTCCGACAAAAGCATGAAGAGAATTTCTATTTAAACGTCGTGTTTTTCCGCTCAATTCTTGTTTTTTTTTTGGTGAAATTCTTGCCGAAAACATATAAAGGATTTTTTAACGCAATGGAGATTTTACGAATATCAGCTATGTGAAAAAGTGGAAACGGCATGCTGTTTAACATCTGTAAATAAAGGAATTGAATGTATAAGACTATAAAAGTTACCCCGGCGAAATTCTTGTACATTTCAGTGCATATCATAGAACAATTATTAAATAACAATATGCAAATTAAATCAATATTATAAAGGCCAAACGTGTCCTTACATAACACTGACGTCATTTTGACGTTGGCAACACCTGACGATTAAATTTCGCTTTTACTGCAATTTTTAAACTTCTAAACACCGCACATTTTCAATTTTTACAGCATCGTATAGTGTGGAAAGTGTATACTTACAAATGCAATTTCTTTGAATACCGCATCATAATTTACTATTTTATAATAATTTTAAAAACAATTTTCAAGCATGAATTTTTTTATCTGTCTTTGTCGCGTGCAGATGATTACAAAAGATTAATCCGCTTGCACCAGTTTTATTAATACAAAATATTGCAGAATTATATTTCAGTTTGTTCTTAAAACATCTCTAATGCTACTCAATCTTAAATTGCATTGTTAGGTTCTTTAGGTTCTAAATAGGGGTAAATAATGATGTTATATAAATGAAAGCATTTTCTTGTTGCTGGTTTAAACATCTTGCATCGTAATTTTAATAATAAACAAGCATTATAATTTTAATAAAATATAAAATATATAACACATTTAATGTTTTAAAACAGCGTTTCTCAACCTTTTTACTTCACGGCGCACTTAAATATAGAATTAAATTTGTGCGGCACACTAAAATCACAAAAAAGAAAGATTATCTATCATTACATAAAAAAGGATTACATGTAATTTTTAATTTATTTACTATCACAAACAAAATAGGCCACTAGAGCCGAATAAAGAAAAGAAATTAAATAAAGGATTACATGTAATTTTTAATTTATTTACTATCACAAACAAAATAGGCCACTAGAGCCGAATAAAGAAAAGAAATTTAAAAAAAGGATTACATGTAATTGTTAATTTATTTACTATCACAAACAAAATAGGCCACTAGAGCCGAATAAAGAAAAGAAATTTAAAAAAGGATTACACGTAATTTTTAATTTATTTACTATCACAAACAAAAATGGCCACTAGAGCCGAATAAACAAAAGAAATTAAAAAAAGTATTACACGTAATTTTTAATTTATTTACGATCACAAACAAAATAGGCCAATAGAGCCGAATAAAGAAAAGAAATTTAAAAAAGGATTACATGTAATTTTTAATTTATTTACTATCACAAACAAAATAGGCCACTAGAGCCGAATAAAGAAAACAAATTACTTGAAATAAAATTATTATAACATATTTTTATATACTTATCTTTAAAATGTATTAACATTTATAAGCAGATTATACACCGTTTAAAGCACCTTTTTAACACTAGTTTCGGTATCATCCAGCATACCATCATCAGTGCAAAAAAAAGAAGAAAAATCCCCATATATATGGAGGAGAAGTAGATTCAAGATATACGTTTATTGATCAATGGCAGTGCAGAAAATTACAGGCAACAGCCAATAAGAAATTGTTTAGGGAAAGGAACTGGTAATGTGGAAAATGTGGAAAAGTATCTTAATGTGTCACTATTTTGTGACATTAGCATTTAAAGAGATATCTCAGTTTGATTTTTTTTTTAATTATAATACTTTCTGTGGAAGATAAAATGTTCGGATAGGCATACTTTTAAATCATTTTTCAACGATCTTTTCAACTGCATTTTAAATTGTAATCTTTTTCTTTCAGGAAACATGATTTTTTTCTGAAAAAAATTATCTCAAGAGGCGTAAGACCATTTTTAGAGTTTTCACGTATACTTATATAATGAGTAATAAAATGAAAATCTCCCAAATAAAGCAAATTTGTGATACTAAATCTTATTTTAAAGTAAATCGTATAATATGAAATGTCGGATATTACAGATTCGAATTTTTAACAATTTGATGCAACTTGGCTTATAAGTTTTGCGGCACACCGGAGATCCTTTCGCGGCACACTGGTTGAGAACCACTGCTTTAAAACATGAGTGAATTTTAACACATAAACTTCTAGCAATAAAATTTACTTGACCAAAGGCTGATTCTAAGGTACCGGAGATATTTTCACCTTGAAATTTAATTTTTTTTTACTTTAATCTCATACAAATTTCATGGAGTTGAACTTTTCCTTATTTAAAGTTTATTGCAGAAAAAAAGCTACAGTCGGACCTCTATTTAACGAACCTCTATTTTGCGAACTTTTCCTTGGAACCAAGAACATTTTGCGAATTTTTTCGTAAAATAACCTCCAAATAGCGAAGTGCATTCTCTATTTAACGAACTTTTGCTTGTGATCGAAATTTTTTTTCTCCCCATTTCTCAAAATATTTCTGGACATTTCAAACTTATTCTTTCTTTAAACACATTTTATGATGTTTAATGACCTTGAACTGGTTTTACCAGGCACCTTCTTTGTCAGCAGTGAGAATTCGGTAAGTACGGAGGACGAAGACGATAATCCTTTAGAGTAACTTAAAAAAATGCGGATACAGATGAGAAAAAAGAAGAAATTAACCATGATGTGCTGATTGATGATTGTATTTCACTTAATTCTAAAATTGAGACCTCAGAAACACTATCCGAATTGGATATTTTCGACAGTGTGAAAAATAAAAACAATACTGCAATGAATTGCGATGAAGAGGAATATGATAAAGATGGAAATGATCATGATGCAGGAATTAACAAAACTTCGTATGATGAAATGCTAAACTCATTTGAAACAATCCGACGCGGATTATAGTTAGAAGAAAATACGAATGAAGGGGTTTTTGGTGCATTGCAAAGATGCGAGACGTATTATGAGAGAAAGTACTTTTTAAAAGTAAAAACTCAGACAAAATTTACAGAGTTTTTCAGAAAGTAAATTTAAGGACGCATATGTTAATGTATGGTTAAAATTATTTGTTATAATAATAATAAATACGATAAGGTCATTAAAATTCGTTAATTTCAGTGTAAAACTATTTACTTTAAACAGAAAATACGGTGTATTCCCGGACAATGTCTTGTTTTCCTTGCAGATTTCAAAGATTTAAACACATAGAAAAAATGAATTGATGATGGATATTGGTGGGTAAAATAAATAAAACAAATCGATATAATTTATAAAAAAAATAAGCGATTATTTACTTTTAGTAAAAATATTTTATGTTTATGAATTTAAAACCTGTTTTATGCAGTTTAAAGTATTTTAAAAGGTGAATCTCTATTTAACGAATTTTCCATATAACGAACTTTTTTCCGGGATTTAGCGACTTCGTTAAATAGAGGTTCGACTGTATTTAACTATCTTAACTATCAGTTTATAATTTGCAAAATTTTGAACTGATAGGTAAAGAAATTACAATCTTAATGACTATATGTATTTACAATGAAAATATTTAAAGCAATTATTAGTTTTTGAGAGACATAAATACACGTTACATTTTACACAACGCGTTTTTTAATGTTTTTACAGTTTTCATAACTGCACTTAGGAGGCCTTGATATGTCATCGCAGCGTGGAACGCAGTTGTACCCATCGTATCTTTTATCTGCACGTGTTTTTTTTTTCATTATTATTATTATTTAAATTTTGGTAGATTGTAATATTTTGACTCCTTAACTATAGATATGCAATACATTAGTATCGATACCAATGTATCGCATATTGTTTATTTCATTAGATATCATTAAAACGTCAAATTTGCCCTTAAGAGGGCAAATTTGATAAATTAAGTTTAAAAAATAAGGAATGTTAAAAAATATGTATTTATATGTGATTCAAGATCACAGTTGTCACACCCATCTTTCTTAGATGATGAAGTTTCTTTCTACGCGTTCTCTGTGATTTATAAGTACGTTATTATGTTGACTAATAAGTTCGTAACTTGTTTTTTTATGACACTCTGATAAAAACAAGATTTCATTTTTTTTTTCATTTTTCCCCCTCAATGCATATTATTAATATTATACCGAATCTCGTTATGCCGATACTCTAATGACCAAAAAAAGGTGTCGTCATAAGTGGAGTGTCGCGGTAACCGGAGTTGGAGAAAAATATGTTTATAAAAAGCTGTATTTTTAATAAATTTAAGACAATTTTAAATTCATAACTTCTCTTGTAGTTTTAAGCAACTTACTTAAAACTTTATTATTAAACAAAATAAATACAAAAACAAAATTGAAAAGATTAAAAATCAGATTTAAGATAACTTGTTTTTTATTGTTACATGAAATATTGATGAATTAAGGTTTGCTTAATCCTAGATGAGCTTCCTATAATTCTTTTTTAATATTGCACAATGAATTGTAATCAATATTCGTTATTTCCGAAATAGATATTAGATATTTTTTTTATCTTTTCAATGCAATTTAATGCTTCGGTTTTAGTGGGATTTAAAAAACCGTGTGACCACAAGAAAGCGCCTCCTGACCAGAACAAAAAGACCGCGAGTAGACTGATACGTCTATCTGGAGCTTAAGTGGGTCATTTATAGTATGTGAGTTTATTTATTCAGATAAAGGATTGAAATAAAATTTCTCATTTATCTCAATGGTTATTTTAGACACTTTTATGAAATGTTTGGCTGAGACATTTCTTACCGCTTAATTTCCGTGCTTATAAGATGGATTATGAAAAAAGGATAATTTTCTTTAACCGTCGGGATATCCGGAGTTGAAAATTATTCAACGACGTAAAATCCGGAGTGTATTTGCATTAAAATTTTATACAGACAATCGGGACTTTGAAAAACTGACGTGATAAGCAGAGTGACGTGAAAACCGGGTGTCGGGATAACGAGGTCCGACTGTAATTGCCTTTTTTTTCTTCACTGTGAAAATAATTCTAAATACTTTTTAATATTTAAAACATTCCATTATTTATTTAATTGCTATAAATTTAATACCTTTAAAAGAACTAATTTGAAATGATCTAAATAACAATATCACAATAATATCGTGATCTAAAAAAAATTACAAAAATCATAGAACAATCGAATGTACTGGCCGGCGCATCATAAATATATGTGTGTGTGCGTGTTTATGTTTGTATAGTAGCTGACCGTCCCAGCGTTGCTCGGACCCCGCCAAAAATAGCACGAAACAAGAAAAAATTAAAAAGAAATTCCATAAAATATAGCAAAAAATTTAAAAATCACTGCACGAATTCCGAATAAACTTTATTGAAATTAAAATGGAATTTACTATATTGGGGTAGACGACTGAAGCTGGATTCCTTTTACTAATGTGGAAAAACCGCAGCTAATCTTAAAAATCGTATAAAAAATCACTAAAATTTATTTGAAAAATCGCAGAGGGCAAAAGTTACTACATTGGACTGGTAAATTAAAACAGGATGATATCTTTTACGAATGTTTCGCGTCCCGCGATTAAGCTTTAATAAAATCGCATAAAGTAAATCTCAAAAAATTCAAAAATTTATTATTAGTATTAGTTTTTTAATTTTCTGAAAAGTATATCAGGCTGTTAAAATTTATAAACATAACAAATAACAAAATTATCAATTTTAATTTGTGTTTAATTTTATTTCTATTTGAAGATTTGAAAAAGAACTAAACAACATGTAGATATTTTTTAAAGTTAGCGTTCGGCTGCTGAGTATTTGGTATTCGCCTAAAATCTGGCCGAATATTCGGTATTCGGCCAAATCACATTCGTTACATTCCTAATAAAAATCCATAAAGCTTTTCCCCCATTCAGTCAAATAATTTAAAAACTTATTCTCTTTACCCTAATTTACTTTATTAATAAAACTAACTCAATCATATTTTGGTATTGCTTTTAATAAAACTAGGGGATCGTACCCGGGCTTCCCGGGTTACAGAATATAGGTGAAAACATTTTTTTTTTTTTTTAATTGAAAACTAATAATTTTTTTATATTGCCCACTTACATTAAAAAACATTTTTCATATGAAAAATATGAATTATACAATCAAATAAAGTTTTGAAATTTATCAGAAGCGATATTTTCTTATTAGCCACATGCTAAGAGTTATTTGAGCAAGATTTTGCAACTTACGGCTGTGAAAATGACGCACTTCTACTAAACATATTTCAGTTTTAAGAATTAAAATAAATACACGCTTTTTTTATAAAATGACGTCATTTTCATCCGCTAAAACAATCCACTTCTACAATCCAGTCTTAAACTTCATCTATAGAAAAGTATGCAAATGACGTCATTTTCGCAGAATAACAGACGACATTGCTGACATAGCACGTACTTTAATTTCAACTTTTTTTCAGGTTTTATAAGAAAATGGCAACACAAAGATACAGTAACCTCCTATTTTTGACTATTTGCGTTTGCTATCAATGGAAATGGAGTACTTTTGTTGCCACAATTAGAAAAATGATATTAAAAACTACAAATAAAAAATAATATCTCAAAAATAAATCAAGATACAGCTTTCAAGCAAATTGCATTTAAAAGTACATTATTTTCCCTATACGACGGTGTAAAAATTGAAAATGTGCGATGTTTAAAAGTTTAAAAATTTGCTGTTGCGAAAATTGCAAAACCGAAATCTCATTTCAAATTTCAAAGTGTTGTCATTCGCAGAATGACGTATGGGTTACGCACAGATATGTTTGTCCTTTATAACATAGAAGGTATGTCTATTTCCAGTGATATTATCGATGAAAAGCCTCTACTTTCCCCCCAAAATAAGTATAACCTCTTCAGACCCGAAGGTAAAATAACACTGCGAATACACATTCATTGATTTTGTACAAACAAAAAGACACCCTAGATGACAGAAGGAGCCCTTTTTCTGAAATTGATACTTTAAGGAGCTGGTAACTTACGTTCACAAATACGGACCTAAAATGACTAACACCCTTAAAATATCGATTTAATTATTGATAACCTAAATTACGCAATAACAAATTGAAGTCCTTGAATTAATTGAATGATCTACGAATCCTCAAATTTTTATCTTGTAAAGTATTTAAGTTAATTAATTATGAAATTTTCTAACTTTCTTGGACACATTTGTCTGGAATGTGCATTTTGCAATCTCAGATGACAATAACACAGTCGGACCTCGTTACTCCGACACCCGGTTTTCACGTCATTCCGCTTATCACGTCAGGTTTTCAAAGTCCCGATTTTCTGTATATAATTTTAATGTAAATAAACTCCAGATTTCACGTCGTTGAATAATTTTTAACTCCGGATATCCCGACGGTTTCCGAAAATTGTCAATTTTTCATGATCCATCTTATAAGCACTGAAATTAAGCGGTAAGAAATCTCTGTCTAAAATATCCATTGAGATAAATGAGAAATTTTACTTCAATCCTTTATCTGAATAAATAAACTCACACACTATGAATGACCCATTTAAGCTCCAGATAGACGTATCAGTCTACTCGATGTCTTTTTGTTCTGGTCAGGCGCCGCTTTCTTGTGGTTTACACGGCGATTTTCATCCGACTAAAACCGAAGCATTGCATTGCATTGAAATGGTCAGAAATCATCTAACATCCATTTCTGAAACAGCGAATGTTGATTACAATTCATAGTATAATATTGCAAAAAGAATCTAGGTGTAAGCAAATCTTAATTCATCAATATTTCATATAACAAAAAAAAAAAAAAAAACAAAAAAACAAAAAAAAAAAAAACAAGCCATCATAAATCTTTTATTCTTTTCAATTTAGTTTTTGTGTTTATTTTGTTTAATAATAATGTTTTATTGTTTAAAACCGCAAGAACAGTTATGAATTTAAAATTGTCTTAAATGAATTAAAAATACAGCTTTTTATAAACATATTTTTCTCCAAATCCGGTTACCGCGACACTCCGCTTTTGATGACACTTTTTTCTGGTCATTATAGTGTCGGGATAACGAAGTTCGACTGTACTTATTTTATGAGGAAATAAGCAACAGTGCTGCCATTTATTGGTTTTGATCCAAAGCCAAAAACATTTAGCTATATAGAAGTAAAGTAAAAATTTTAAAAAAATCAAATAGTTTAGTTTATATCCTCCTCGGTTCGGAAGTATCACATGTGATACTTCAGGACTGAGGAGGATAAAGTGCAAGCTGTTTGTTTTGAATTTTCGACACGAACTATTAAATATTTGCTTTTAATTATTTTTCAGTCCGGAAATTAATCCTCTTTTGTCATCATGGAGCGATCTTTTCAAACAAAGATTTTGTGTAGTATAACAGTGTTTGTCTCAGGGAATAAACGTGTTATAAAATATTACAGTTTAATTTGTCGGCTCTATTAATCGAGTAGTTTCTTTTTTTCTTCGAATAACGTATGTGTATGATATATAACATAGTTTAAAATCTGAAAGAATATTCGATATTCGGCCAAATCGTTATTCGTTACATCCCTAATAAAAATCCATAAAGTTTTTTCCCCATTCGTTCAAATAATTTTAAAACTTACTCTCTTTACCCTAATTCACTTTATTAATAAAACTAACTCAATCACCTCTTTGGCATTGCTTTTAATAAAATATATTTAATGTGATATTATCAATAAATATCTTTACTTCCCCCCCCCCCCCTAAAAGTATAGTGTATAAGCTTTTTTTTTAGGTGCAGTCGTGGAAAAAAAAGTAAACACCACCTACTAACTCTGAAACTAATTATAATAGAAACTAGTCGGATATATCAATCTCAAAACTTTCTTCTATCTCATACATGTTAATACTTCAAAATTAGCTATCACACTGCCAAAATTAAATGGCAATCTATGAATCTCATGAGGATTCTAAAGATATGAAATTCCGTGCATTAGTTCTTGAGATATGACTATCGCTGAAATCGTCTAAATCCAGCAAAATTCTGCCTGGCAGCGCCACCTATTGGGTGATTTATACCAAATCCTAATCAGCAACAATTTATGTCAACGTCTGACTGAATCTGAAGTTTGGAGAAAATCCGTGCATCGGTTTTTGAGATAGCGCTATTGGGGAAATCGTGTAAATCCTGCAAAATTCATCATAACAGCGCCACCTGTTGGGCGATTTACACCAAAACGTAATCAGCATCAATTCATATCAAGGACTAACTAAATCAGAAGTTTGATCAAAATCCGTGCATTAGTTCTTGAGATAGAGCTATTGCGATAATCGTGAAAAATGCAGCATAGCAGCGCCACGTGTTGAGCGATTTACACCAAAAACTAATCAGCGTCAATTTGTATTAGGGACTAACTGAATATAATTTTTTATTAAATTCAGTGCATTAGTTCTTGAGATAGAGCGCCCACAAAATTTGTGACACACACACAGACAGATAGACAGACAGACTGACTCACAGACAGGCGTTTTGTAAAAACATGTTTTTTGAAATCTCTGACCCCTAAAACGGGAATTTCGTCGAAAACCGGAATTCGAAAATTTTCATGAATCCAATACTTTCTTCTTGTAAAGATAGAAGAAAGTAAAAATTTACAGGTACCAAACGATTGGAAATAAAGTCTACTTTTAAATAATGCATATAAAATTTGCTTAGGAGACATCTATAAATCAAAACCAGCCCAAACTGTGTTTTTTTTTCAATGGCAACACCCACTTTTGACAATATATTTTAAATCTTCGGTTCAAATTACGCCTAGAAAGGAAATTTCAAGTCATTTGGACTTGCAGTTTTTGAATTATGAACATTCAAAATTTAGTGCTTCTAATGATAAATTACATTTTCATATTTTTATTAATATCTCCTGAAATTATCATCATAATGCGACAATATTTTGTTTAATTATAAAACTAAAAAACCCAAACATAAATGCATTGAATTTGTAATTTGAAAAAATTTATATTATGAATTATTAAATAAACATTCGGAAAAAATTTGAGTTGCAACCTACGATATTTTTGATAGATTTTTATTTATTATGTCCTGCTTTATGCGAATTCTCAATTTCAAATTTTTCTTCCAAGTAGTTTTCGAATTACGCTTAAAAAACGGCAAAATGATGGTTTAAATGGCCGTCTATGATAGAAGTGACTAGATATTTTGAAATTTCTTATGCTATCCTGTAATCTAGCAGTTTTCAATGACTGCTTGCGTGACGCTTAAGATGTCTTGATCAAGGCTCTCTCGGTCAATAATCGAGCACCGAACTTCAATTTGGATACAGCCGCTAAAATACGCTCGCTTTAAAATAAATAATTTTTCGGAAACTTGTCGTACGAATTGCATTTTTTTTTTTTTCTTTTTTTTAATGCCGCTCGACAACACGAATCATTCTGACACATTTTTAAGAATCCTATGTATGTGAAATATTCAGATGTCGTTATCAACATAGTGTATTACCATATAAATGTGATTTATTAACCACCGAGATACTATTTCTTTCTCGCAAAAAATAAAGTATCGTCACTACAAAATAACGTTACGTTACATAAGCCACCTATAAAAGGAAGCAGATATATCATTGTCCGGTTAAATACTGATAATCTCTACTGCCTTTTCTTAAACTTCTAAGAATCGCACATTTTCGATTTTTAAACCTTCGTATAGGGAAAAAAGTACTTTTTAATGCAATTTGTTTGAAAACTGCATCTCAATTTATTTTTGAGATATTAAACCTTTTGTAGTTTATAATGTCATTTCTGTAATGCTGGCAACTGAAGTACTTCATTTCTGTAGAAGGTAAAGGGAAAATAGATGCAAAATAGTAGATTACTATATCTTTTTGTTGCCATTTTCTCAAACTGAAATTTTTTTTATAAAATACGTGCTATTTTAAAAAATAAAAATGAATGATTTCTGATAAAACATGGAGCTATTATAAACTATATTTAATCTTAAGTATCCATAATAATGTTACAAACAAATGAAGGCATATGAATCATTAGATAGCCGATTTTTTTGTCAAGTTTACGACATCGCTTTTTGCTGGGTTTGTGTATTATTCCGATGTAGTGACGTCCTATGCATACTTTTCTATAGATGTTGTTTAAGACTGGATCGTAAATGTGGAATTCTTCAGCGGATGCAAATGACGTCCTTTTATATAAAATAAAAGTGTGTATTTTAAGTCTTAAAACTGAAATAAGTTTTGTAGAAGTGCATATCATTTTCTCTCCAACGGCTTCGAAATTCTTCACAGGAGGAAATGCTTCACTTTTGAAAATAACGCAATAGAAATCACACACTGTTAAAACGCAAAGTTTTAGAGAAATTTAGAGTGTTTTTATAGAAGAGCAGTGCCCTTTAGGTTAATACATTTGTTTGAGAGTTAGGCTATCCAATATAACATGCATTTTTTTTTATTGTAACTAATTTTGTAGGTTTATTATAAATTAATGAAACAGTTCCTTTGCATTTTCTTTCGACGGGTTCCACCTCGCAATAATATATCTTTTTTTCTCATCGGGTGCGACACTAAATTCTGAAAAAGCACAATATCCGCTTGTCTTTAATTATTAGTTGATGGCTGCCTGCTGAAGGTTACACTTTCACGATAATCATTCTTCAAATATCAGTTTAAAACACCAATTATATTGCGATGTTTTTTTAAAGAATTTCTTCCTGTTACTCCGAAAAAAAAAAAAAAAAAAAAAAAAATTGCACGATTTCTTGGAACATGTAGATCCTACAAATTTTAAGGATTTACCAATAAATGTGATTTCGTGTATGTCAGAAAATAGCGACTTCGTATTTGAAAACACCTTAAACATTTTTATATGTACAGTTGTCACACCCATCTTTCTTAGGTGATGAAGTTTCTTTCTTTTTACTTTCATTCTCTTTCATTCCGTTAATGAATACCTGTCGTGAGGGAAAATTCCGTTCTCATTAAAAAGAAAATGTGGTGTTAGGGCACGAAACTTCGAATTTAGTTTGGCATTTAAAGAAAACCTCGATCGCGCTCTAATCGACATACCTACTAACATAGCGTGAAGTCTGTGATTCCGTTTCGCATGTTCGTTATACAGGTTCGTAGATTATTCTTTATTAATACTCTAACAAAAACAAGATATTTCCTCACATTTTTTTTCTTACAATGCGTGTTATTAATATTATAATTAGTATTTTTCTGCACACAGCAAATAATTCTAAATCCTTTTTAATGTTTAAACTGTTCCATTATTCATTTAATTGCTTTAATGTGGCAGCCTTTAAAAGAACGAATTAGAAATGATCTAAAGAACAATATCATCCATATAATAAAAGCGCAAAGCATTTGACTGTCATCAACAGTTCCGGGATCACTGCTTCACTTTTTATATGCCAAGCGGCCATTTCGGGGACCCTGTTCTGTCGCCAAATGCTGCCAAGTTTGTCGCAAACTTGGCGATATATCGCCAAATTTGGCGACCAAAATTAATAGCCAAAAGTGACGCCAACTTCGCGATATTTCTAATATTTCGCCAAATTCCCATAGACTTCCATTACTTGCTTACAGAAAATCAACAAATTGAGATATTTTAATGAAGCAAAAACTAATAGCTTAAGGAATTAAATTATTTATATTTAAGGGAATCCAAGTAAATTAAATTATGAATAAAAGTAACATGATACAAAGCTTAGCATGCTTTCCCAAACATAAATTTTAAGGTAGGCCAAACTGGTCGCCAAGGGCGGCTAGTAATAATATAGTGAGTGATCTAAAAAATCATTACAAAAATCATATAATAATCAATTATACTTACAGGCGTATCATATGTGTGTTTATGTACAGAGTGTCCCCGAATTCATGGGCCAAACTGTAAGGGAAGGTAAAGTACACATAAAGAAGCAATTTTGGTATAGCAATGTGGAGTCGGAATTGAAAAGATTGTATGAAATGTAAACAAGCGTTTTATTAACATAACAATTACAGTAAGTGCCCAAATGTGGCAACACCAATCTCGATACAGGCCTGGCAGCGTCTAGCAAATAACTGACGTACCCTTTCGAAGATTCCAGGTTGACTCTGATGAGGACCTCATTGCTGCAACTGTTCGTGAAACGCTTGTAATCTTCAAAAAATACGCCAATCACTTGCTTGACACTGCCAAGCCTGTATGTTTATTGTTTTTTATGCCAATAGAACTCTTATTTTTATTTCCTCCGCATAAAATGATCTGCCGCTGCTTCATATGATTGTGTGGATACTGTACAACATTTGTGTCCGTTTGTGCAAGAATAGAACATATATTCGGGGAGATATAATGATTTCTTTAAAAAATTCAAGAAATTTTTGCATGTTTTTTATTTGTAGAATGCAGGGTTTTCAACCAAATTCAACACCATTTTTAGAAAATTGGACGAAATATAGTAGAAACAATATAGTACAATTAAAATACAAATATATTAAATATCTAATGGAATATGAGTGGTTGTATAACATAATTTTTATCTACGCATAACATAATTTTTATCTACGCAGGAGAGGCAAAAAAGAAAATTTGTATGACTTTACTGAAACAGGAAATTATAGCACCTAGCTCTGCATGCAGGAGTGAAAACGTGCATAAAAGCTTAAAACCCTTAAGAATGAAGATGTAGATGAGGTTTGGAGGGTTGAGTCATTTTACCTCCCCACACAATCCACCACCATCCCTTCTGTGGTCATGAATGGACATATAGCGTAATAAAGCGGTTTTCGGATAACTACACTTATGAAACTTCTGTGGCAAGACGCAGCTATGACAGACCTATTAGTGGAATAAAACGGAAAATGAATTTTTGCGAGATGTGTCCCTTTTCTTGCGGGTGAGCGATATATAGTCCTTTTTACATATATTTGACTCTTTGGCCTTTGAATGACATTAACTGAATTCATGCATGCAGGAATGAAAACGTATGCGTGTCAGAAAGATTTGCTTTACCAAGTTAGGAAAATTTACCAAGTGAAGAATTTGAGAACAACCCTGAATGTGTGTTAGCATTGTTATCATTTTGAGATTCCTCTTATACCCAGCCCATATACACCAGAACTCTGGACTTCGAAAATCCTTTCATCAACCTTCTGCCCACTGATTCATTTTCATGCAATTCATTATTCCTTCTATACAACTTTTTGAATGTCCTATTTTCATTACACCTACTGGACTAAGGTATGCTGTGAGTAGGTTTTAAATCTCACAACAAAGAAAGGTGAAAGTTACACTCTTGTGCATTTTATATTTCCAATTCTCTTTTGTTCCTACTGCCTCACAGGAAAACGTTTTGAAATGGGAATATATTAAGATTATATCTTTTTTCTCACTGTCAAGTAAAATTTTCAATTTAGTTTTATTTTTTTTAAATAGGGAAACTATTTTCTTCCTTTTCTTAACACGCTTATTTCATTGAGTAAAAATAAAATCGTTGTAGAAATAAACGTTAATTTTAATAGGCAAGAAAAGACACCTTGGATACAAGTGTGCAATGATGGGGGCTTCAGAACAAGCCTTGATAGTGTTCTTGAACTGTGGTTTTCTTTCGTGTTAAGCCGAGATAAACGATAAAAGAGTAATTTCGGTATCAGTGTGAGTTAGATGCGTTTATATTTCAACGATGCCCTACAAGTTAGTGAAAACATTCTTACAGCTATAAAAACCTTTAAATGAACTTATAAAAAAAAAAAAAAACGAAAGAAAGAAAGAAAAGAGATTACTCAATTCAGTAACTTGCAAGCGGTGAAAGCTGTTAAAAAAATTCTTGGAGGAAAGTGATGGATAATGTCAGGAGATATTTTACTGTGATTATTTATTTTAGTTCCAATTGCCAGCGATAGATGTCGCTGCGAGCAATAGACATCCAGCCGAAATCACTCAGCCATGGTGTCATTGAAGGAGATAAAACGTATTGATTGTGTCATACCTGTCGATACAGTTTTGATCTTAAGAGTCCCGATTCTGAACTTAGTCTGTATGATTCTGTAGGATATTATTTTTGAATCCGAATCCGAATCCGGCACCAACGATATCCAATTCATTCCGATTGAGTTCAAAATCGGCCCCTAAAAACAAGATGATATGGGCGAATGAGACCCACTCCATACGTTTGACCTCCGTTATTCGTAACATTGCTGGTGATTTCTATTTCTGCTTCGATTGAATGCCTATACTGTTTGCAACACTATATTTGCAACGTATCGCTCATATTTGAAACTAAAACCGAGAATCACAGTAAAAAAACTCTTGACATCATACATTACTCTCGACCAGTGGTGTAGTCGTAAAAAAAGCAGAGGGCATACGCTGTAAGCAGAGGGTATACCCTACAGTGTATATACTATAGCTGTTTTGAGAAACAGAGGGTATACCGTGTTCCTTAAAAGAATCCAGAAGGTATACGGCGTATACCACCGTATGCCCTAGACTACATCCCTGCTCACAACTCTTGTGCAAGACTTTCTTTAACAGCTGTTACCGTTTGCAAGTTCTTGAATGTTAAAATCAGTCAGTCTATTTTAGGATACCCGGTATTATACATATATTATGTTAAACAAAAACATAATTTGAAGAACAAATTAAAAAAAAAAAAAAGTATTTCCTACATTGTTTAAGCCCGAGAAGGGACAGATATTAAGATATTTCATTCAATTAGTTCTACATTTAATGTTAAATTTTTGTAACAAATTATTTAAGCCAATTGAAGATTAAAAAATAAAAATAAAATTCATACAATATGATACTTAAAACACCCTAAAAAATTAGATTCCGTTCAAATGAAATCGAAATAAATCTTAAGACTTCTTCTATTTTTAATTGAAAATATTTGTATTGGAGATTTTGTATTATGTTTATGACAATTGTACATAAAATGATAAGATGCATGCAAAATACAAAATTTAAAAAAAAGTCTAATATTTATTCCGATTTCATTTGAACGGAATCTAATTTTATAGGGTGTTTTAAGTATCATATTGTATGAAATTTATTTATTTTTTTTTTAATCTTCAATTGTCTGAACTAATTTGTTAAAAAAATTTAACACTAAATGTGTAACTAATTGAATGAGATAACTTAATATCTGTCCCTTCTCGGGCTTAAACAATGTAGGAAATATTTTTTTTATTATTATTATTTGTTCTTCAAATTACGTTTTTGTTTAATATGTCAAGTTTTTTAACAACTACTGCATTCAAACGAACTCATTTCAAAATTAATAGAGGGTATCATCATCAGGCTTTGATGTATGCAGTATTGCATATTGCATCACAATGTGTGATGCTGTTTACCAATGTATAATTCAAAATATTTCACCACTGTAGTAATGCAGGTTGCTGTAGTTTGGACAAAAACTTCCAATCTGACCGTAAAAAATCTATAATGAAAAAATCAAAAAATAACTTCACTTAAATTTAGATACCCTATTTCCCACTCAGGAACGCTATGAATGCAAAAATAAATTGTGTTGAATCCTTACTGCTAATATTTAACAATATTATAGCTGTGATAAAATAAAAAATAAAAGTTTTACTTAAATTTTGTTACCTTATTCTCTCTCAAGGGGTGATGTAAACACATCAGAAAATTATTACCTAAGTTTGATTTGGGTATAAATAGGTCTCATCTCGGAAAAAAAAAAAAAAATTAAGTTATGTAATTGCTCACTAAGTTCGCTACCTGCGTAAAAATAGCTATCCATTTGAAACTTACTAAATCGTAAATTTGACCAAAGCAAAAGCTTGTTCTGAAAATATCCTTTTTATTTCCACTATGACGCCATATTCACCTTTTTAATTCTTGGGGGGGGGGGGGGACTAGATCAATTTAATATTTCAAGTGGAAATCTTTCAACTGAAAAGAATTAAATTATTATTACGACTTTTGAAATTTTTGCAACAATGAAGAAAAAATGTTACATTTTCTATGAAAAATGTCCGTTGATTCTCAATGAAAAAAGCGAAATGTGGAATTATTAAGAAAAATATTTGAATAATGTAAAAAAAAAATTGGCCCATGTTTCTCTCTGGGTTATAATTGACCCATATGCAAAGGCATTTTACCATTCGTTTTGACCCTGACGTCAGGCAAACGTTTTTACACTTTAAATTTATGATATCATCAGAATTAGTAAAGAATAAAAATTGAGTGGCATCAAAGACAAAAAGGTGGGAAGAAAAAATGAAAAAGTTATGATCTCCGTAGGCTTTTCTATGTCAAATTAACATTGGCAAGTGACACTAGAAACAAATAATAGTGCCTTTGAAATTAAAAAAAATAGCTTACAAAATCATATAACAAAAATGATCGAATCTCTTTTTAAAGATGGCATGTAATAATATTTACATTAATTTCTATAGTAAATATATACAGGGTGTTTCCGAATTCGACCGACAAATTCAGAGGTGTGATAGTAGGCATCAAGAAGATGAAAAATTACCATAGAACATGGGATCGCAAACCACACGTATTTAATCAAAAATACAGGGAGTTCTGCCCTAACTCAATATGGGTTGACGGTAATAACTTTCCGAAAAATGAAGTGTGTTATAATAAAACTTTTAATAGACATTCTCACCTTTGTTATAAATGTGATAATATAAAAAAAAGTGGTGGAAGTTTCCATTATACGCGCCAGTATTATGCACTTGAGACTGCACGTTTTGGACTGCGATGACCAATTCATACGGTACCAATGATTGCTTGGGCACCCTGTTTTCCATTAATTTTTGGGATGTTATCACAAATTTATACCAAACGATGTACATGTCATTACATTTTCATTGCAATTTTTTTTATTTTTCTCAAAATTATTATTGTCAACCCGAGTTCAGTTAGGATGAAACACCTTGTATCTGTGATACGAGTGCGTGATATCTGTGATATAAGTGCGATCCCATGTTATATGGCAGTTTTTCATCCTCTTGATGCCAACTATCACCTCTCTGAATGTGTCGGTTTAATTCGGTAACATCCTGTATATATGTGTGTGTGTAGAAAATATCTTAATAAACAAAACCTATCAAGAAATCTCAGCATAATAAGAATCTTAAACATATTTTAAATACAGAGGAATTTTTTCAACTGGGTAAACCATCTTCAAGGTCGGGGTTTTATAATTTAGATTTATTCTAAAAGAGCGAAAAATGTCCATCTCAGGACTCGAATCAAGGGATTTCACCTGGGTAGCTCAGTAGGAAGAGCACTGGCACGGCAAGCCAGGGGCCAGGTTCGAGCCTCCTGGCTGGGATATTTTTCTCTTTCGCTTTGTTGGAATAAATCTCACCTATTCTACACCAACCTTGAAGATGATTTATCTATTTGAAAATTTTACTTTTCTTGATTATGACCTAATTACAGAGTATACAGAATTTTCCATGGTATCACTTTTTCATCATGTAAATACTATAGTTATAGCTCGGATGAATGAAACTAGCGTTGCTGTTCGCCCCGATATCCAACAAATAAGAGAGAATTATGCCAGCCAGGACATCGTCCGGGTAACTCAAACGGAAGGGCATTGGCACAGCAAGCCAAAGACCCCGGTTCGAGTCCTCGCGTGGACATTTTTCGCTCTGTTAGAATAAACCTTAACTATGCTACTCCAATCTTGGAGATATTAAAGCAGATTTCAAACATTTTGGTAGACTTTGTATGAAAAGTGTCTAAAAAATCCCTAAAAATTCTGTAAAAGAGTAAAAAAGACACAAAAATTTAAATGAATTTTATCAACAGAGCACTGGTTGTAAAATTTGTTGTTCAGTAGCAATCTTAATCCAACCGGAAAGCAACAAAAGATGATAAACAGGTAAATTAGGATGAAAACGGAAAAACTTCACACATAACTTATATTTCAGAATTTTACAGAATTACACTTTTATATTTCGAAAAAATAATGCATAATGTAAATGAATATACTCCCCCCCCCCCCCCCCCCCATCTTACAATAACAAAAATGTGTACTTATTGTTGCTTGAAAAAAGAAGCGAAGCGGAAAAGGAAAAACAGTAAATCATATTATTTGTTTTGTGAGAATATGCATTTTTTTTCTTTCTTTCCAGAAAATGCAGAGTACGTTCCTGTTATTCCTAACTATCTATATTATAACGGACAAACGTTTCCGTGCGCAACGCTGACGTCATTTTGATGGTGGCAAAAGCAGGCGATTAAATTTAACTTTTATTGCAATTTTTTAAACTTCTAAATACCGCACATTTTCAATTTTTACGCCGCCAAACAGGAGAAAAAATGTACTTTCAAGTGAAATTTGTTTGAAAACTATATCGTAATTTATTTGAACATTGTACCGCAGTTTACTCAATTTTTATTATTTTAAATTAATTTTCAGGCATGATTTCTTTTCAAATCTAAATTAATTTTCAAGTATGATTTTTTTTCAAATCTATCTCTATCACGCGCAGGCGATTACGAAAGATAAACCCATTTGCTCTTAAATTAATATAAATAACTCATCATTTCATCCGAGCTTATATTACATAACGAAATTGAAACATTCATCAATCAGTGAATAAAACAATAAAATTCGAATTTTGCTTTTCGTTCCGCTGAAATGAACAGAATAAAAAAGTTTGATTGTAAATAGTGATCTTTGGAGATTTCTTCGGCTATTAACTCCTAACGTGAGGTCAATATGAAAATATCGCTTTTAATACGTTTCGAAACTTTATTTGAACGCATTATTGCTATTTTTTTTATATGAATATGATTTTTTGTATTGTTCGTGGGCATTCTAAAAAATATATTAAATGTAAAAAATCTATTAGAGTTATCAATTAAAAACAGTAGGCCCCCGCTTGGCTTTCTCACCATAATCTTTGAGGTTATTTGATGAAAAGTTTTTTCCTTAACCCTTTATCTACTGACGGTACTTATAAGTACTATTAAAATAACTTGTTATAAAATTCATTTAATACATCGATTAGTTGTACTACAGTTTAGAATGATTTATAGATGCATTACTTTATCTTCTTCCAAAAGCATTATGGGTTACACAAAACAAAAATATTTTTAAAAGGATGATTTCTTTTGCCTTTGCATCTTTTCAGCTTTCTTGGCGTTGTGAGAGGAGGGGGGTGGGGGGTTTCAATTCGGAAATATTTCTATATTTGTATTGTAAGAACATTATATTTCTACATTTCCTAATTCTATAAAACACTAAGAAAAATATTGAAAATAAAAGATTTGTGTGGGGTTATAAATATAGCACAAAATCCCTATAAATTCAAATTTAATGAATCCTTCTAAAGTCCTTATAAAATTTATTAAATGATTATGTAAATCTTCTAATGTACTTTCAAAAATTCACGAAAAATGCTTCTGAAGATAAAAGTTTCATGAATTCATAATTCAGTAGATAAAGAGTTAATTTTTGATTAACTGCAATTCTTTTTATCAAACAACGTGTTTTAATGGTATAAAGTATACTATGTCAAAAACCGCTTGCAGAACCTTTCGAAAAATACCTCATTCATCGCTGTGCCTTTAATGTGAATAGAAAAAAGGATGTTAGCATAAAAAATAATATATATGATGGTTTTCACCTATATTCTGTAACCCGTGAAGCCTGGGCTTATGCCCTTGAATATGACTATTTATTGTCACTTCTAATAAAAGAAAATATTCCATTTACTTCATTCTATACATTAGGTTTTTTTTCTTCCACTGTATTTATTTAGAAGGGATCATTAGTAAAGGTGCTAAAAAATATCTCGTAGGGCGCTATGACTATTTATTGTCACCTCTAATAAAAGAAAATATTCCATTTACTTCATTCTATACATTAGGTTTTTTTTTCTTCCACTGTATTTATTTAGAAGGGATCATTAGTAAAGGTGTTAAAAAAATATCTCGTCGGGCGCTATGACTATTTATTGTCACCTCTAATAAAAGAAAATAGTCCATTTACTTCATTCTATATATTAGGTTTTTTTTCTTCCACTGTATTTATTTAGAAGGGATCATTAGTAAAGGTGTTAAAAAATATCTCGTAAGGCGCTATGACTATTTATTGTCACCTCTAATGAAAGAAAATATTCCATTTACTACATTCTGTACATTAACTATGAATCATATTAAATTATTCTGTTACTGTTGTACGTAGGCGTGGACGATTCGCGATCAAGGTAATGAGATAGATGCGTCATTTCAACTCACAGCTCATCGACCAAGTATGATTTCCTGATGTAAAAATTGCGATTCGTTATTATATCAGTAATTCTTGTACTTTTTTAATAATCTTATGGGTTGTACATATATCGTCGCCTCATCGCAACAGCAGGGCATCTAGTAATAATAAAAAATGAGATTAGATTAATTTTAACACAATTATTCTAATTGGTAAACAAATCATATTAGATGTAAATTTCCAACTGGGCGAAAAATGTCCGGACAAGGATTCGAACCCGGGACCTCCTTTTTCTCGCCCAGTTGGAAATTTACATCTAATATGATTTGTTTACCAATTAGAATAATTGTGTTAAAAATAATCTAGTGTAATTTCGTATCCAGCAATTTCTGGAGTTCCATTACCTGAGATTTATTCTGTTGAGCTGAACCAGGTTTCAGACCAGATGCTGTAATCATCAAGGTTAGCTGGGTGAAAAAGTTCGACCAGAATCGTCCGGGATAGTTCAGATGGCAGAGCACTGGCAGCTTCAGCCAGGAGGTCCCGGGTTCGAATCCTGGTCCGGACATTTTTCGCCCAGTTGGAAATTTACATCTAATAAAAAATGAGATGTCTGACTTACTGCTATGAATAGCTGTGTTTGCATCTAGTAGAACAACTTTTGAAACACGAAGTTATGTTTAGATACTGCATCTCAGATGTGTCTTATAAAAATTCCTTACAATTCCACTCGATGCATACACGGTTTTTCACAGCAATAAATCAGATACCTCATTTCCGATTAATATTAGATGCCCTACTGTTGCACTGAGGCGACGATGTAACGATATCGCTTTTGGGGGCCGTGGTGGGGGCGGCTGACACTTGATATCGTAAGATAACTGTAGGGGGGAGGGTTGTCCTTTGATATCGTTATCATTTTTTATCCAACCGAAATTTTCTTTTCCTTTTTTGGTAGCTTTTCTTTGCATCAAAATAGTCTTTTAACTTTTTTCTTAGTCTGCTATCTATTTTTATGAAAATACAAAGTTATTATTAAAACCATTAAATAATTCTGAAATCATTTTATTCCAAAATATGGAATATCCCAAAATTCGGCATTCCAGTTCTTCTGCCATATGAGCATAATAATGTATTGTTAGAGAAGCCAGGTTCGAAATGATACTTGTTCTTAAGGGGCTTACTTCACTCACCAGGAAAGTCTCGCTCGCTAATGCTAATCCTACGGAAGAAATTTTTTAAGATATCTCGTTTGCATTTTAATATTTTTAAATTATTTTATTTTTTGCATTGGCTAGCTTAGATTAATCTCTACATCTGCCCCTTTTTACTTTTTCGATATTGTTTGCAGATTTTTTTTCAAGAGGATACTTTCATTTTCGAAACCCGTTCCGAAAATAAAAGTGTCCCAATTAAAAATATCTGCAAACAAAATCAAACTAGTCGTTGGGGGTCACCGTAATACTTACCCATCATGGATATACATAATATAAAATATGAAAATAAAACATGTGATACATGCTAAGCATTGTATCATGTTACTTTATTCATAATTGAACTTACTTAGACTCCCTTAAATATAATTAATATAATCCCTTAAACTAATATTACTTTTTGTTGCATTATAATATCTCAATTTGTTGATTTTCTGTAAGCAAGTAAACACTATAGGTTTACAAAAGAAGCCTATGGGAATTTGGCGAAATATTAGAGATACCGCCAATTTTGCTTCACTTTTGGTGGCTAATTTTGGTCGCCAAATTTGGCGATATATCGCCAAGCTGGCGAAAAACTTGGCGGAATTTGGCAACAGCACAGGATCCTACCTATGGTAACCCCCTTATAGGTATGGAGATGCATTAAATGCTTGACATTTATGATAAGCCATTATTGGCATCTAATCTTATAGTTTTTCGATAGTTTTTTGGTTGGCGGGATAATCGTGTAGAACCGAATTGCGTAAAAGAAACATCCTTATAACTCGAAAAATTATAATAATATTAACTAACAGTTTACTGCGTCGGATTAAGCGTCTCATTTCCAATTAAAATATATCTTTGAATTGAAATTTGAATGAAATACAGGGTCATGAAAAATAGAATTACAAATATCTCGGCAACTAATTATCCGATCGAGTTCATTCATGATGAAAAAATTTATGTTTTTTTATTGTCTTTTATATTCACTCCTTCAAATAAGCAATTTCGAAAATTTTTCTATACCTTTTATCAGAACAAATATTTCGAGAGTCCGAAAAAAATAGTTCCGGATAATCGAGGTTACTGTTATTCAATAGGCTTTTTTCCATTGTTACTTCCTAAGTACACACCGAATTTCAAGTCTATCTCAATTTGTTCGGGAGATAGAGCGTTTACAGACACACACACATACAGACGGACGGCAAATTTTTTTTTCTAAAAATATGTTTTTCGGAATCTCCAGTGTCTGAAACGTGTAAATCCGTCAAAATTTTTTTTTCGATTTTTAAAACGATTACAAGACTTACCCTATACTACGTATGATGGGTAAGTAAAAAAAGTAAAAAACGTTCTTTGTATAGATCGATTTCAGCTAGCCAATGAAAAAATAATTATTTAAAAATACTGAAATGGAAACGAAATATCTTTAAAAATTTCTTCCATATGATTAGCATTAGTGAGCGGGTCTTTTCAGGTGACTGAAGTAGCCTCTTAAGAAGTTCTGCTTATTCCATCCTCGTACAGGGGCAAGTGCAAGAAGACAATATCACTGTTGAATGCATTATTTTAAAAAGCTATTATTAAATACTTTTGAATAGTATTTTCTTAAAGGGTTGTTTGGCGTAAAGTTATTTCATGTTTGATAATGATATTTTATGGACTTCTCTTCATTTAAATCAGTAAAATATGCGAATAATAAATGCATATCATTATAAACGTGTGTAAAGAAAAAGTAAAGAAAAAAATTGTAAAAACTAGAGAACAGGAATTCTGCTTTTTCAGAATTTAGTGTCGCCCCCGGCATTTCCATTACTTCATTTTCTTCTGGTGGACTGCTGGTTTCTATTATTATGAAACAGTCATTATAAATGAAGCGTTCGGTGAAGATGAAAGAGCAGCCGTAAAAAGTTAGAACTCTAATTTTCTGGTCAAAATGAAAAAAAAAAATGGCCATAATTTTTTTTCAAAGAAAATCATGGCCATTTTTTTTTCCATTCTGACCAGAAAATCAGAGTTCTAACTTTTTACGGCTGCTCTTCCATCTTCACCGAACGCTTCATTTATAATGGCTATTTCATAATAATAGAAGCCACCAGTCCACCAGAAGAAAATAACTCGGTTAAGCGGTACTCGGATAATCGGGACTCTACTGCAAAACATATTTCACTTTTAAGACACACGCTTTTATTTTATGTAAAATGACGTCATTTGCATTAATATAGATACTTAAAATTAAATATAGTTTATAATAGCTCCATGTTTTATCATAAATCCTTCATTTATATTTTTCTCAAAATAGCACGTATTTTAATTTTTTTTTCCATTTTTATGAGAAAAGGGCAACAAAAGGATGTAATTGCTATTTTTCAACAATTTTTTCTTTACTTTCTACAAAAATGCAGTATTTGAGTTGCCAAAATGAAACAAATGTCGCTAAAAACTACAAAAAAATTAATATTTCAAAAACAAATGGAGATGCAATTTTCAAACAAATTGCATTAAAAAGTATTTTTTTTTCCAATACGACGGTATAAACATTGAAAGTGTGCGATGCTTAGAAGTTAAAAAAAAATGCTGTAGAGTATTTAATCGCACAATGAAACATCGGCTTTTGTTTTATGGCTGGCGTATGCAATGTAACGTTATTTATTGGAGACAAAATAAGCTGGGAGAAAGAAATAGCATACCGGGGGCTAATAAAAAGAATTTTTAGACTCTGATAACGATATCATTAGCGAGAGGGTGGGGGTCGAGGAATGATATCGTAAGGAGGAGGAGGGGATCCAAAATTTCCAAAAAGTTGATAACGTTACATATGTACAACCCCTTAAAGCATTAAAGTATTTTTTAACCCCTTGCCTGTGGAATATATTTCAGAAAAACGTGCCAAAAATGAAAAAAAAAAATTCTCTTTAATTTTGTTCATTATTATCATCAAAATGTTAGAAATAGATTATTTAAAAAATAAATAAATAAACGAAATAAGTATTACATTCAATATTTTCACATATATGGGAAATGTTAATGGATTACAGTAACTTTTGCTCAAATTATAGCAAAATAAATCAAATTATAGCAAAAGTATCAAATTATAGCAAAAGTATCAAATTATAGCAAAATATAGCAAAATAAATGGTGAAATACATGTTATGCATTAGAAGAATTGAGTTCGGGCTTCACGGAATTGAATCACCGATTTTTCTCTTGCCGAACTCATATCGGGCATTCCAAAATTGGCGCATTTGCGTTGCCCGAACTGAGTTCAGGCGTCACAGGCAAGGGGTTAAAAAACACGATTTAACTAAATATTGTCATTTCTAATAGGTTATAATCATAATTATGTAACGCATGTGATGTAACGCATATGATGTGTCTATCAACCTTTTTTTACCACACCGCTCACTAATAAGATGCTTCATTGAAACTTCTCTATCACAAAATCCATGTTAACCTATGGGAAAATTTAAAAAGTAACTCAACTTAATATGATTATCGAAGTACAATTACTGCCATAAGAAGTAGACGTCAGATGCGGACATTGTGCGTTTTTAAAAACTGAAAAACTTCTTGCAAAATTTTAGAATTTAGAAGATGGCAAAATTCCTACATTTTTTTAAATTTTAAGTCAGGTGCAGTCATTATGCGTTTTTAAAAATTTAATCCTTAAATTATAAGTATTTTTAAGATGATAAACTAAAGACTTGCATTCCAAAAACTTCTTGCAAAATTTTAGAATTTAGAAGATGGCAAAATTTTATCAACTGGTAATTCAAAATTTATAGGAATTTTTTTAATACTTAAAATTTAAGTCTGATGCAGTCATTATGCGTTTTTAAAAACTTAATCCTTAAATTATAAGTATTTTTAAGATGATAAACTAAAGACTTGCATTCCAAAAACTTCTTGCAAAATTTTAGAATTTAGAAGATGGCAAAATTTTATCAACTGGAAATTCAAAGTTTATAGGAATTTTTTGAATACTTAAAATTTAAGTCAGATGCAGTCATTATGCATTTTTAAAAACAATTTTTTAAGGAGATGGTAAACTAAAGACTTGAATTCTAAAAACTTCTTGTAAAATTTTAAGATTTAGAAGATGGCAAAATTTTATCAACTGGAAATTCAAAGTTTATAGGAATTTTTTGAATACTTAAAATTTATGTCAGATGCAGTCATTATGCGTTTTTAAAAACTGAATTCTTAAATTATAAGTACTTTTAAGAAGATGATAAACTAAAGACTTGCATTCTAAAAACTTCTTGTAAAATTTTAGAATTTAGATGATGGCAAAATTTTATAAACTAGAAATTTCATAGTTTATAGGAATTTTTTGAATACTTAAAATTTAAGGATTCAGTTTTTAAAAGTGCACAACGTCGGCATCTGACGTGTACTTTCTGATGTTTAAAACTGTAATTCGATAATTATATTAAGTAGTGAGTGCTTTTTAAATTTTCCCGTAGGTTAACAAGGGATTTCGCGATTGAGGAGTTTCAGTGAAGGGGCCTCTTTAATCGATAATTAAATATCCTCGGCTCACTACAATTATGGTGATGAATATACCGGGTGTCCCAAAAATGGCTGATGGATTTTAAAATTCAATAACTTGCAAACGGTGACAGATAATTAAAAATTTTTTGCAGGACTGTTATGCAAGATGTAAGGAGTTTTTATGCTGCAATTCTCAGTTTTAGTAACAAATAGAATCGATAGATGGTGCTGCAAGCAATAACCGCTAAATCCAGGCTCGATTTTTTGACCTCTCTCTTCTTCCATGCGAAAAGAGGAGATTAAAATGTATTGAATGGATCCCGAAGTACCAAAAATTGGGTCTGGACTGAGCACCTATTGCTCTCAGCGCCATCTAATATTTGAAATTTGAACTAAAATCAAAAATCACAGTAAAAAAACTCCTGACATCATACATAACCATAGCTGCCAACCTTCCGCTAATCTTCCGGAATGCCTGGATTAATTTAACCCAAGTTAACCACATTTCAAAACCAGAAAATTTATTTCATGAAAGCTTATTTATTTAATTGCAGGTTTCTACGTGGAACATATTTATTTTCATATCTTAAAAAATTTTCTGGTTTGAAACGTATTAAACCAGGGTCAAATTAACGCAAGTATTACGGAAGATTAGTTTGAGGTTGGCAGCTATTTACATAACCCTCCTGCAAGAATTTTTTTTATATCTGTCATCGTTCGCAAGTTAGTGAATTTTAAAATCCATTAGTCATTTTTGGTACACCCGGTATATATACTATCAGAACTACCTATCTTTGCCCGTGTTAAAAATGGGGAGCTTCCGGGTAAAATAAATTAAAATGAAATAATACCGCAATTACAATGAGGGAGATTTGTGCATTCCCGTCCATAAATGATTTAAAAAGATAATCCGAAAACTTGACGTTACTATGTCGCAACCTCTATAAAGAAATTGAATAGCGTTCCGGAAACACACTAAATCTATCTGTAATAGTTGATGAGGTGTTTGCTAAAACCAAATGGAATAGCTTTCTGAAAACATATTAAATCCATCTGTTATAGTTGATGGGATTTTGCTAAAATTAATGCTACTAATGTATGCAAAGTTTTTTGTCAATGTCACATTAGTTTTGGAGATTTGCTGATGACTTGCTTTAATCTTTTACTAATGCATTTTGCATGAATGTCTGAAAATAGGCTATAGCATGATTCAGAGAAGGAAATTGCTGAAGGGAATTTTTCAACTGTGTTATGCGTTTCCTAATTCAGTTAAATTTTAGCATTACAGTGTATTATAGATACAAATCTATAGATTATATACACGGCTGCACAACAGAATTCGGTTAACCCTTTATCTACTGACGGTACTTATAAGTACCATTAAAATAAATTGTTATAAAATTCATTTAATACATCGATTAGTTGTAATACAGTTTAGAATGAGTTATAGATACATTACTTTATCTTGTTCCAAAAGCATTACTGGTTACACAAAACAAAAATATTTTTAAAAGGAGGATTTATTTTGCCTTTGCATCTTTTCAGCTTTCTTGGCTTTGGGGGGGGGGGGGGGGGGAGGGGAATTTTTTAATTTGGAAATATCTCTATATTTCTATTGTAAGACCATTATATTTGTACATTTCCTAATTTTACAAAATACTAAGAAAAATATTTAAAATAAAAGAATTGAGTGGGGTTATAAATATTGCACAAAATTCCTATAAATTCTAATTTAATTAATCCTTCTAAATCCTTCTAAAATCCTTCTAAAATTTGTTAAATAATTATGTAAATCTTCCAATGTAGTTTAAACAATTCACGAAAAATGCTTTAGAAGATAAAATTTTCATGATTTCATAATTCAGTAGATAAAGGGTTAAACTAAGTTAATATTTGCTAAAAGTGATCAAAATACACTTAAAAGGCAAATCGGCATGTTTCATCGCTCAGACGACGACATTCTCAAGATTTATAATGATACAAATATTTTCGCAAAAAAAAAAAAAATGTAACTTAATTAAATTTGTAAATATATACATTTTTTTTTTTTTTTTTTTTTTTTCGAAAATATTTGTACAGTAAAGTCCCGATTATCCGAGTTAATATGGATCAAGCTCACCTCGAATAAGCAAAAAACTCGGGTAAACCGGATTTACACATATCATCACCAACTAAAGAGATGAAATGTAAATTTTCACATAATTCATTCGTTTTTATGGTACTAGTAACATTTCTTTGATGTACATTTCCGTTATTTTTAAGAAAAACGCTGAATGAAATGGTTTATTGGAAAAAACCGTCGATAGTTTTTTGTTTGTTGAATGTCAATTTTGCTGCAGTTCTTTTTCTGCATTATTACACTACTGCATGGCTACCAATTTCTAAGATTTTTTCTTACCACTAAAATTTACTAGTAAATTTTGCCTAATTCAATCGCCGAAATCTAACAATTGTCAACGATTCAATATGACAAAAAATTGTATTCAATTTTAGAGGTAACAAAACCGTACAAATTGGCAGCTATGGTGATTCTATTAGTGTCATGAAAATTGCAAGTGTAGCCTCTTCTTTTTGCTCAAAGTATTAAATAGTTTTTTTAAATCGAACTTATACCTTTGGAATGGATCAGTTTCTTCTGATGGACTGATGACTTCCATTATTATGAAACAGCCATTATAAATGAAGTGTTAGGTGAAAATGAAAGAGCAGCCGTAGAAGTTAGAATTCTGATTTTGTGGTCAGAATGGAAAAAAAAAAAATTGGTAATCCCCCCCCCCCCCCCTTATTCTGACCAGAAAATCAGAGTTCTAACTTTTTGCATCTGCTCTTTCATCTTCACCTAACACTTCAATTATAATGGTTGTTTCATAATAATGGAAGCCATCAGTCCATCAGAAGAAAACAACTCGGTTAAAGCGGAAACTCGGTTAAGCGGGACTCTGATAATCGGGTCTCTACTGTATCATTATAAATCTAGAGAATATCGTCGTCTGAGCGATGAAACATGTCGATCTGAATAAAGGTATTTATTTGCCTTGTAAGGGTATTTATATCACTTTTAGCAAATATTAACTTAGTTTGAGGAATTTAAGTGATTTTCATGTATAATTTTACAGGGTCGGACTGGGCCAGGGAAAAGGGAGCAGACCTTGGATTTTCACAGGGCGCAAAAATTTTAATAAACTGACGTCAATTTTACTTGCTTGTGTTGTAGCTGACTTGACAAGATTTAACACATTGGCATAGCACCAAGTTTGAAAATGGCTTAATATTAAATCTCTGAGTCTAGATAGAAGACTTCGCTATATCTCCTGTGCATGTTTAAAATTTCCATCAAATTTACACAATGCTACGCAATGTTCTAAAACGAATCATGTGTTTGGGACATACTGCGCCAAAAAAGGAACAAATTGATGGGAATAATATCTACTATTAAATGCTATCCATAAATTTTGTTTTGGGGATTGTTCACATGTTAAAAAATGCCCGAAAGCTGATTTTTCAAATGGTAACATCCACTTTTGACACCCTATTTCAATTTCTTGTTAGCCAGGAAAGAGATTTAGTATATTAAATTTTCTTAAATCTTAATACTGTTTTTAAACAAAAAGTGTTAGGGGTCCATACATTTTGGAAAATAAAATAAAAATCTGAGACGTACCGCAAACACTCAATAAGTCACGAGTAAAATTATACAGGAATTTTAAATTTAAAATAAACTTACTTTACATTAAAAGAAAATCATACAAAGTGTTTCTGGTTAGTTTCCACATTTTTTTTTTTCTTTGATAAAAGACGACGGTCCCCTTAAGTTATGGAAAGGCGAAATTTCTCTGTATCTCGAAAACTAATTATTCAAATGAACTGTAAACTTAGACATCGATGTTTTTAACGATTGTGCTTTGTTGTATACAAAAATTAATGTAGGCCATATTTCATAATTTTTAATATGAATTTATTAACAGTTTTCATAATTAAAAAAAAACGTTTTTGAATAAAGAAAAAAAGTCTCCAAAATGCTTGGGTTTATTAAGTGTATCTCTTTAATAAATTAATAAAAAAAATCAAACAGATGACTTTTATGAAGATATCAATTAACGTTTTTTAACTCGGGAGAACTCGCTGCATGAGATTTTCTCTCACAGTCGTATTTTTTTAAGACTCTTATTTAAATCATTTTTCATTTTAATTAAAATTTCAAAATGTTTTTCAATTATTTTACCTATTTTGTGAATAAAAGTACTAAGCCAACTAAAAAAAGTTGATATTATATGAATGTAAAGTAAAAGAAAAGCAATTGGGCATTCTCACTAGCGAGTTCTCCCGGGTTAAATCGTTTTAACTTTAGCATCCTCAAATTGAAACTATTCTATCAAGGTTTAAGATAATACATATAAACAATGCCTTTTTCTGAGCTGTCTCGATCCAAAAACTCAAATAAGGTGTCAATAGTAGGTATTATTTTTTCAAAATTCAAAATTGGTACAATTTTTTTATATTTAGATGATTTCGGAAACATAATTCATGAATAATAATAATTAGAAAAAAACATTATTTCCAGTCGATTGTTTCATATATATTTTTTTTATTATGGAATTAATAAGGGGTAACTAGTTTTATTCCACTTATCACCATTGACACACTGAAAATCGGTAGAAAAATTAACAAGGTATTTTGCACCAACCGCCAAATAGAGTTGCTGCGGTGCTGCTAAGTGCTTTAACTTTTTTTCTTTTTGTAAAGTATATTTCTTTAACGTAATGTGAATTATTTATCAGTCAGTTAAAAATGAGATAAATTCAAATTTAATTTACAATTTGACAGCAATTACTTTTGTGAGTCAGGTATTTTGTAGGAAGAGGCATTTTGTATCCTTAAAAAATGACTGTACGTATCCATAAAATTCTGAATTGATATTTCACTATTAAAAGTTTTTTACAGGAAAAGTCGCTTTGTTAGTATAAAATCACTAAAATAATTGAGTTGTAAATGGACTCTTTTCAGCACACTCTTCGCCTGATTTGCAAAATTCTTATCACAATTAGACATCAAGGGAAATATTTAAGGTTCCACTATTGAGATAAATGCCCCAGGGATCGTATCCATGTAAATTGCAGGATGCCATTGTCAGAATTTTTTTTATTTAAAAAACCTACCATAATTTTTGATTAGCAATTATGGTTTTATTTACTGATATATTTTTCCGTGATTAAATTAAACGATCATTTATTTAAAATATATACTAGAATTTTCTAATAGTTATTTAACCACGAAAAGTCAGCCATTAAATAAAGAGATTGCTATCCAAAAATTATGGTGTAGATTTTGTGAATGAAAAGATGCTGGCAGCGGAATTCCACATCTTGCAGGATTGTAATCAAGAAGTATCATTAAGTTTGCATTCCTCGAAAAAAAAAAGGTAATGTTTTCCAATCAACAACAAAATGCCTACAAAAAGTTTTTTTGTATTCTAATATTTACTTCTTTCTTTTCACTTTTTTTCCAAAAAGCAGGGCTTCAATTATAAGTGCACTGAATACCGGCTTTAAGAAGGAGGAGGGAGGCAAGGTACTAAAAGCTAAAGGACTGAAAATATGCAAATATTTGGTTAAAATCTAAAAGATATCATTGAAAGAAGCTATGAAAAAAATCTAACCAAGGGCGCCATGGTTACTACCAGGGCTGCGGAGTCGGTGGGAAAAATTAACGACTACGACTTCGGGAAATTTAACAGATCCAATTCCGACTCTTTCGCTCAAAACTGGGCCGACTCCGACAACGCAGACCTGCTTGTAAAATGGACGACTCCGGCTCCGCAGCTACCACAGTTTTTCCGCAATGTTTTCCCTCTCAATCGGATGTAAAAATGCCCACTTTGGTTTCCGATCCTGAAATTGTTCCGATGTATCTTTAATTTCTTTGCGATAATAAAAAGTACCTCTCTTATGCTGTTTGTCTATTAATATTGATGATTATTCCCAAAACGAATTCTCGAAATTTAGTACACTAGTCAGAATGTATGTGTACAACGAGGGAAAAAACACTCGAGCGGCTTAGGCACTTCGGGGCGCGAAGTTTTCCCTGGATGAGGGCGCAGCGGCCCTCGGGCCGATGGGCCGGCGGGCCAGTCCGAGCCTGTAATTTTATAGAATTCGATTACTTTTCCGATTATAGGCGGTAATTGTTTAAATTGCGTTTTCCATTGTGCTATGGGTTTTCCAAATTGTTTTTTTTTTTTTTTTTTTTTTTTTTTTTGTACCATTCTGAAAGTGCTGAAAAGTGTTTCATAATCTAAACTTGACGCAGGAATTTTCTGTCTTGTTTTTCCATAAAAGGATTAAAGACATACTTCTGTTCCTTTGAGAAAAAATATCTTGTTCTATAATACGGGGTGTTTCTAAATGAATATCGGGGTTTTAACGCTTAGTAGTATTTATTACATAAAACTTAAAATTATAATTAATACATAAAATTAAAGAGCAACTCAAACAGTTTTACCTAAAAGCTTACAAGTGTTTAATGTGAGCACCTTTCGTCACTCGGCACACATCAAGTCGATAGCTCGGTTCTTCCCAAACGTTGATTAGCAAAGAAGTTCTGTTCAGACGCTCACTCGATCTGACGCCATGTGATTTCTACCTGTAAGGGGTTCATAAAGGATCGTGTGTATGAGCCTCCACTACCAGCTGACCATTGCAGCTGTTGCAACAATGACCCCACAAACACTAATCAACGTTTGGGAAGAACTGAGCTATCGACTTGATGTGCGCTGTGTGACAAAAGGTCCTCACATTAAACACTTGTAAGCTTGTAGGTAAAACTGTTTGAGTTGCTCTTTCATTTTATGTATTAATTATAATTTTAAGTTTTATGTAATAAATACTACCAAGCGTTAAAACCTCGATATTCATTTAGAAACACTTCGTATATATTTTTCATCTCTAGTTAATAATGTTATTTCTGGTTGCATATTTTCTTCTCAGTTTGTTCTGATACATCAAATGTTAATTTAAAATGTTTCATTTAACTATTATTTTAATTTAATAAAAATACTACTGGGGTATATATTTTTTTTTTAGCTTAAAGCATCCGCAAAATATTCATGTTTCTGCAATCTCTCGTCGAAAAAATGCTGCCTAGCGTAAAATTTATGAAAATAATTGAAAAGTCGTAAAATCTTATCGGAAATTTCCACAAACATAGTGCATATGAACTCACCTGCGAGAAAAGTGACACATCTCGACAAAAGTAAATTTCACAGGAGAAGCAAAAGAAAATTTGCATGATTTTACTGTAACATGAAATTATAGCACTTAGCTTTGCATGCAGGAATAAATACGTGCATAAAAACATAAAACCCTTAAGAATGAAGACGTAGGATGAAGTTTGGTAACTTTACCTCCCCATACAATCCACACCTCTTCTGCGGTCACAAATGGACATATAGCGTAATAAAGTGATTTTAAGTATAACTACACTTATGAAACTTTTTGTGTAGCAAGACCTATGGCAGGCTTATTAGTGGAATAAAACACAAAATGAATTTTTGCGAGATGTGTCACTTTTCTTGCGTGTGAGCAAAATTGACACATTTGCGCATGCGTGAGCTTAAATCTAGAACCTGTTCAAATTTAGAATAAAGTAGAACAAGATCTGGTTAGCCCAGTGTTCTAAGGCGTCAGTTTAAAGCTGTGAATTTTTGTAGAGAACGCGGGTTCGACTTCAACATAAACAAAATGATTTCTGTAATATTGTTGACGATAATTCGTTTCAGGAGAAGTTATATGATTTGTATTATTTTATTCTTATTATTAAAATGCTTTATAAACACCCAATAATAGTTTTAAAAATTAATAATTTTATATTAAAAATATTTAAGCTAAAATATTTTGCATGTAATTACTAATTAAATAAGTTGAGTTGATCTACAATTTTTGCTATGTTTTCTGACCATTATCAAGAATACATATGTGCGTATACACAAAAAAAAGCTTGTCATTCTTCTCCGTAAAAAATAAAGGATGTTTTATAATTCATTATAATATTTTACTTGTATTCATTACGTTGGATATCTTCCCCGTTAAAATACTTTGACTTTTAAATAAAATTTAACACCCAACAATATTTTTTAAAATTAATAATTTTATATTAAAAATATTTAGGCTAAAATATTTTGCATGTAATTAAAAATTAAATAAGTTGAGTTGATCTACAATTTTTGCTATATTTTCTTACCTTTATCAAGATCAAGAATACGTATGTGCGTGTACACAAAGAATAGCTTGTCATCCTTCTCCGTAAAAAATAAGGATGTTTTATAATTCATTATAATATTTTACGTGTATTCATTACGCTGAATATCTCACCGTTAAAATACTTTGACTTTTAAATAAAAGTAAAGTTTCAAATCGAACTAAGAATAATATAATAATAAATGTTTATGGAATCTCCAAAAGTTTTACCAGAACTTTTTCCAGTGATAAATTGTCTTACCATAGCAATTTTACTTGTTCCAGGCTGTTAAATGTGTAGCTATGCCACTAATGATGGATATGATATCAATTCATGAAAGTGATAATCTGGTTGTACCTGTTTAATTTTAAGATTTTCATTTTGCCAGGATTAAAAAAAATTAAAAAGGAAGACATATCCTTTATTACATCACTAAAGTAATCACTTATACTGAATCTAAATATTATCTCTAAGAATACAGCAAAAATATAAACACAATTGAGTTCGTTCGTTAATGTATGTTAATGTTACATGAACGCACACCACGCGCTTATAAGTATTATGATTATTGTCGCGAAGGCCCGATTTGCATCCAGAAGACTTTTAGGAAAAAAAACCTTTTAACCCCTTAATTCTCGCTCCCGTGATATTCACGGGCTGTGACTTTTATTCATATTATTCAGATTTGTTTGTTTCCTACCGGTTTTATAGAATAGTGCAATTGGCTTTATTATGGTATCATTTTACCTGTCATTAAATAAGTTGTACTTTTCTTTTTCATAAAAGTGGTGTCAATAAACAATTTGAATTTTTATACCGTAATTTAATGCGACCATTAAGGGGTTAAAGACAACCCTCCATACAATTATGGATTGCTCGCCTGAACCCCTTGAGTGCAGCTCGTACAGGTTGGGCTCGAATCCGTAAATGCAGTTAAAGGTTCTCAGTACCTGTCATTTTGAAAAAAAAATGTCGAATTTCGATTTTTATTTTAAAATGCGCCTTGATATTCTTAGCACATTCTGTCCAAATTTCGGAACGATTCGGTAAATACTAAAGGATTTGTACTTAACACATTCACGACGGGAAACGAGAATTCTCGTTTTCATTCAAAAAACATTATTGACTAAGGGTGTGGCTTCTACCTTACAGAAAATGCATTTATATCATGTTGTCCATATTTTTTTAGATTGTAAGACATTTTATATTAAATTCGCACATTGAAAGCTATGTACTGACTTGGGAAACCTATCTAGAACACCAGATTACAAAAGACTTTCAGAACAGGGAGGAGCTTCTACTGCTTTAAAATTTAGATTTGATAAAAATTGCCCGTCGGCAATGTGTTAAGTCATAAAGGTGAAATTTGGTATCATTTATGTGTAAGTGAAATGTATAAACTCATTTTTCTCAGCAATTTTTTATATTTTCCTTTTAATCGAAATGCTAAGGCTTTTACAATATTTAAGCAAATTGTTTGAAATTTTTTAAGTAATAATCGGATTTTTCGGATTTTTTATGTGTTTGTAACTTAAAAAATAAATAAATGGTGAACTTAAAAACATGCTATTTTCCCACGTTTTTTCCATATACATTAACTATTTTTAGGTAGCTTTCTTTACAAAAAAGCTACCTATTGCAGCCGTTCGGAGGAAAGCGATTTCAAAAAATTTTGGTATATTTTCATCGATCATGACCCCCAGACCCCGAAACCACCCTCCATTCAAAATTGATATATATATATATATATATATATATATATATTTAAATTCTTAGTGTAGTTTAAATAAGTTTGCTAATAGAATATTTTGTATGCTTTTTAAATTTTATTAACAATAGTTTTTTTAAAATACATTGTGTGGTTTATATTCAGTTTATAATTATCTATATATAAGGATATGTTTGGTTTTGCTGTTAATAAAACAATTGTTAAATTCAATTGCTTTACAACTGAAGCAAGTCTTTTGACAATTAAATCATAAAAGTAATACTAGATAGCAGCACCACAATTTGTGTTTTTTTTTTCGCTAAGTTCTAGTTTTACTTATTCCAGCTACATTTCAGTTATAATTTACTACACCAGGGGGAATTTTTAGCTAAATTTTGACGATATTGTTTTATGTTTTTTAATTAATTTAATAGTGCATTTTAATTATGTAATTACTTTCTATTTATATTATTTTATATTATATTAAAAGTTATTTAACATTTATTTCAATATGTATTAACTGCATCCTATGGTATCAATTACTGTGATTTCTTAACTGTTTTATTAACCTTAATCTTTACGATATGGGTGCCATGTGCGCGTGGATTTATTCTAAAATATTAATCGATATGGTGTTTATTATTTCATTTTATATCCTATAAATATTTAAATAGGTTTTATTGTTTTTTCCATTTCATATTATTTGTTTCTATTCTGTTTTCATTTTTAATCAATTCACTTGATTTTAGTGGTTGTTTGGGCACAGGGGAAAATAACTTTTAGCTTTAGCTTATTTTTCCCACAGAAAACAACCATTTTGCTTATATCATTGAATTCTGTGCCCTTGAAAACGTAATTCAATATATAAGCATTTCCATTATTTGTCGGTGTCCACTTTCTTATTTTTCTTCCATAATAATTCTTATAATTAATTTAATCTTTTTATATATATACTTACAGCTTTAATTCATAATATTACTGTTTTTGATGGTGGTAGGTTATGTTTAATTATTGGTTATATATATATATATATATATATATATATATATATATATATATATATATATATATATATATATATATATATCTGACCTATGTCACACTGTAACTCCCGTAATTATGAACCGATTTCGATGTAATTCGGTGTGTACATAGTACATACCAATGTCTCGACCGAGTTCGTTGGCCAGCTTCATCCGTCGTTTTGTTTCAAAATGGCGGCCATTTAAAAATTTTTTAAAAATTTAAAACTTGAAATGTGGTACCAAAAAATTAAAAATGGAAAAATATTTTTTTCTTATGTATTTGACCTTTATACAAAGATTCCGGAGCAGTTTTTGTTTCGTCTATATCTTAAAAAATGGCTGAGTTATAGCATTTTGAATTTCTAGCGTGGCTGACATTTTGAAACGTCCTGAATTTTGTCACGCGATAAAAGGCGTATTTATGAACCGATTTGGATGTAATTCGGTGTGTACATAGTACATACCAATCTCTCGACCGAGTTCGTTGGCCAGCTTCATCCGCCATTTTGTTTCAAAATGGCGCCCATTTAAATTTTTTTTTTTAATTTAAAATTTAAAATGTGGTCCCAAAAAATTGAAAATGGAAAAATATTTTTTTCTTATGTATTTGACCTTTATACAAAGATTTCGGAGCAGTTTTTGTTTCGTCTATATCTTAAAAAATGGCTGAGTTATAGCATTTTGAATTTCTAGCGTGGCTGACATTTTGAAACGTCCTGAATTTTGTCACGCGATAAAAGGCGTATTTATGAACCGATTTGGATGTAACTTCGTTTATACATAGTACATACCAATGTCTCGACCGGGTTCGTTGGCCAGCTTCACCCGCCATCTTGTTTAAAAATGGCGGCCATTTAAATTTTTAAGAAAAATTTAAATTTGAAATGTGGTACCAAAAATTGAAAATTGAAAAAATATTTTCTTCTTATGTGTTTGACCTTGATACAAAGATTCCGGAGCAGATTTTGCTGATCAAATGGTCTAATCAAAAATCCGATACGATGTACAGAAAAAGTACTCTGAATAAAGGATAAAAAAAAATTATTTATAAATATAAAAATGAAAAAGAAAAATTTTTTTTTTAATTATTAGTTTTAAAAAAAATTCAATTTTTAAAAAAACAAAGTTATTGTTATATTGAGAATTTAACACTTTTTATGACATATATGCTTTATTCAAGCATGAACCTTAAAATATAATATAGGTTACAGTTACAAAATAAATTATTTTGGTACCGAGTCCCATAATGATCTTCGACTATCGGTGAGTACAGCTGACCCTTTCTACCAAGCGTAAAAAAATCAGTAAATTTTTTATAATCGAATTCGGTGCCCATGACAAATTAATGTAGTGTTACGGAATTTTTGAGGGAAAAACATGAAATGCAGCCAAAAAATTTTATACTTATTTTTTTATATATAAATATAATTATTTTTCATACATAAAATTTATACTTAATTTTTTATACTTCAAGTGCTAAAATGTCCGCTTTAGTAAAATAAAAATTTAGCAACCTCGTTCTTATTACTTACAAATGACTCGTTAGAAACGAATAAATGTGCGTATTATGCGTAATATGCCAAACAGTGGTCAATATGAAATCATCTTCTATAATGGTCAATGATCAAATAATAATGACAAGATGGCATTCCATTTTATAATATTCATCGAAAGCAGACGCACTTCTTATTACGCCCACTATCAATTTCTGGACAAACACGTCCACGCACTATCAACTCAATCCTTTTAGTGCCAGACTAGGTTACTAATAGCCGCGGCCTTGAAAGTGGGCGCTGGAACGTCACTGAATTTCCACGGGTCACGTGGCCGAAAATTGGATACCTATTATTGACGTCTTTTGAGTAACTCCAAAAGATCTGAGGCCTTCGAATCAACTACAAACATTGCTAAACAATAGCTTCGTGTAAAATCACCGCCAATCTTCAACTTGAAGGCATTCCTTTTAATTTTTATGTGTTTCACAGTTAGTTACATTGTGTCGAAACATCCGGGAATACATACATAATGAGAATTCGGGTCAGGTATAGCACTCAGCAGGTGATAAAGAATCGAAACAACTAGCTTCTGAATTCTTCTTAAAAGAAGGTTTTTAATCATTGTCTGGTACGTGAGTTTAATGTGACTGAATAAGCAGTTTAATAGTCTGGCTCATAAGGTATTTTCTTGGAATGGGTCATTTACAAAAGTTCAATTACTCTTTATAGCCTTCAACTCTAACGACTATCGACACCTTTTAAGGATAGCACCAGAAAGAAACTAAATTAAAGAAACTGATGACATTGTAAACTTCCATTTTGTAATAGGTATTTTAAAAAATAAAGAAAAATTAAATACTTCCTAATAATTACAATTATTGCAACATGTAGGAACGTAAAATGATTCATTGATATTATATATATTGGATATTTCAGCTAAAATCCTTCTAATAGGGGGATAATCCATCCCTATAATCCTTCTTAGGGACGAGGAATTTATCCGCTGTTCGGAGGTGTCTGCTTTTCATAGGAAAAAATATACAAACAAGATGTGTTGGGTATTGAAAAAATATTCGCTATTCCGGAGTGACTTTGATGGAGGTTTTGCGGCATGCATACCTGATTTATTTTATTTTTTTCGTTTTACTTAACTTTTTAACAGTTTTTTCTTTTTCTTTTCTTTTCTTTTGGCAAAACACCACTTTTTCTGAACTAAAATATTCGCTTTATTTAATTGAACATTTTATTTATTTATTTTATTAGTTTCGTTTTACTTAAATTTTTAACAGTTTTTTTTTCTTTTTCTTTTCTTTCCTTTTGGCGAAACACCACTTTTCCTGAACTAAAATATTTGCTTTATATAATTGAAAACTTTATTTATTTATTTTATTTGTTTCGTTTTACTTAACTTTTTAACAGTTTTTTTCTTTTCTTTTGCCAAAACACCACTTTTTCTGAACTAAAATATTCGCTTTATTTAATTAAAATATTTATTTTAATTTTTATTTAATTTTTTTCGTTTTACTTAACTTTTTAACAGTTTTTTTCTTTTTCTTTTCTTTTCTTTTGTCAAAACACCACTTTTTCTGAACTAAAATATTCGCTTTATTTAATTGAAAATTTTATTTTATTCGTTTCGTTTTACTTAACTTTCTAACAGTTTTTTTTTCTTTTTTTGGCAAAACACCACTTTTCCTGAACTAAAATATTAGCTTTATTTAATTGAAAATTTTATTTATTTTATTTGTTTCGTTTTACTTAACTTTTTAACAGTTTTTTTCTTTTTCTTTTCTTTTCTTTCGGCAAAACACCACTTTTTCTTAACTAAAATATTCGCTTTATTTAATTGAAAATTTAATTTTATTTGTTTTACTTAACTTTTTAACAGTTTTTTTTTTCTTTTGGCAAAACACCTCTTTTTCTGCACTAAAATATTCGTTTTATATAATTGAAAAATTTATTTATTTATTTATTTTTTTTTTCGTTTTACTTAACTTTTTAACAGTTTTATTTTCTTTTGGCAAAACACCACTTTTTTCGAACTAAAATATTCGCTTTATTTAATTGAAAATTTTATTTTATTTGTTTCGTTTTACTTAATTTTTTTAAAAAAAGTTTCTTTTTCTTTTCTTTACTTTTGGCGAAACACCACTTTCTCTGAACTGAAATATTCGCTTTATTTATTTCAAAAATTTTCTGGCATTAAATAAAGCGAAAATCACAATTAAAAATTAGTGGTATCCAAACTCTTTGAGTAAACGGAGCAAGCAAACTCATTTTACACATACGGTATGAATACGATCAAAACTAAGCTGTTAAAGATATAATGACAGATTAGTGCAATCGTAAAAAATGCATTAAAATTACAGAAGAATGATTTTTTCTAAATTAACTTTATTTGGTGAAGCAGGTTGCAAAAGTACATAAAGTATCTCTATAATAGTAGCCTAAGTCATATAACTGTCATCAACAGTTCCGGGCGACCGCTTCGCTTTTTTATATGCCAGGCGACTATTTTGATACTTTAATGATAGCCAGGCACAGGTAATAAATCTCCAAATATCGTTCCATTGCCATTATTTCATCTATATCATAATAGTCAAAGTCATTTGACTGTCATAAATAATTACGGGTTGACAATTTCACTTTTCATATGCAAAGCTCCCATTTTGATTAAAAGATCAAAATTATTTATTTGAATAAAACTACATAAAAGTTGCCATGATCGCAAAGAATTCTTGGAACTTTTATGTTAGCCGGGCGCAAAAAGCATTTTTTTAAACTCGCCAGTTGACATTTTTTATTTTTCGCGTGGTAAATTTAAAAAATGCTTTGGTGTTCAGATTAAATGTCGTGGTTTATGATACTATATATATATATTTAAAGAAATAAATGGAAACCTTGAATTTTAAATGTTCCAGTTTTCAATGAGAGTTTTGTATTTACTTATAATAAAATCTGAGTGCAGGAAACTGTTGGTAAACATGCCGGTACGAACCACTCTGGTCTGCGAATCGACCGTAGCTAAACGCCATGTTAGGCTTAATGAAAAACATATCCTAAGATATGACAGCTAAATGATAATTTTTTCTACTTGAAATCATGTCTGTTCAGCATATTTTCACATAAAACATGTCTATCATAGCCATTTATAATGTATTAAGTTCTAAATTAAAATTAGGCTATTATAAACACAGAAATCAGATCTAAATAAACGATACTGTTGCCATTCAGATTCAAATTCCAGCAATTCTACAAACAAATGAATGACTCTTTGAACGCTTCATTAAAAAAAAATACAGGTTAACGCAAATGCTGGTCTTAAAATATTTGTAAAAGTATATTAAAACCTTTAAATATTTTAACTTTGTTTAAAACCTTCAAAAGCTATCCAATTAAGTTCTAAATTTAGGGGCCAAATCATCAACAACAACAACAACAAGTTCTAAATTAAAAATAACGGATAACTATCGCCATCTGGTGGAGAAAAGATATAACTTTAGCTCTAGGAAGGTCCGTGCAAGCACATTGCATTACATGTATTTTTAATTTATTCAGAATGATTATTCTTTTGCACAATTTCAGATTTCCTGCGACGTTTGTTTTCTGTCTTATATGACAAAGAAAAATTATCCGAATTTGAATATCTAAAACTTTCAAGTGCATTTCCAATAAAGAACTATTTCAATGGCACTTTAGCATTATTTAAAGGAAAATTAAAGGGACAATTTTTTCTGTACCGAAGGCTGCGAGCAGCGCCTCCGTAGGCCGTTTTAATTCCCAATAAATTAGGAGCTTATTAGAGCTTATGTTTCTTGTTAATTCTTTTGGCGTCAACTTTCTGTTGTAATCGTACTTTTTTTTTACAATGCATTTTATGAGATTTGAAGACATTGGAAATAAAATTAATATTTCTTATCGGTACAACATATTTTAATTATCTTGCAGATAAAATTATGAATTTTAACATAGATTGTAGCGAAAAAAAAGTCACGCTAAACAACAATTTTTTAATGTAGAGGGAACCTAAACAAGCATTTTCATCATAGAATATGTAGCTGGAAATGGCGCGTTTAAGCGCTGGTGACTAAATTGTAGTTTACATAATTTCTTTGTTCTAATCATAAAAAATCAAAAGATAATATTTTTTTATTAACAAAATGCCTGAGGCATTTTTTTTTAAGTCAAAAAAATATTTTTTAAAGTATTGTTTTGAAGATTTATCATTCACTTTCCGTCATTTTTGACGGGGTATATACTAGTTTTAAATAAAATTAGTGAATGCATTATATTTTAAATGAAGTCAATAAAATACGAAAAAATGGGACGGGAACAATGTTTGGCGATTTATCGCCTGCGCCCGGCTAACATAAAAATACAGAGTTCTTGATTTCTCTATCAGAATATTCCTATATGGGGAAGGATTGAGCAAGTAAATTAAATTATGAATAAAAGTAACATAATACAATGCTCAGCATACATTTAAGGGAGACCAAACTGGTCTCCCAGGGCGGCTAGTATAAGAATATTAAGATAAAGAGTTTTATTGAGACGTAATGTTTTGGTATGGATGTTCATTCATATGAATAATAAACAATATCATCTATAATAAGAGTCGTCAATTTTTAACCATTTTTCCAAATGGTTATTGTCCTCGTCAGGGTAGGAAATCAAAAGCATATCTGAAGCTTTTTATTGGTTCAATCCGCATTTTATTCGTTTCCTGGTTGATCTATACAGTAATCTGTATTTCTCTTTACTTTCAACAGAGATGGATACTTCTGTTGCCACTATGACAAAAAAGCATAGCTGCCAACTTGTACGGATTTTTGCTACCACTAAAATTTAATAGAAAATTTTGCTTAATTCAATCGCCGAATTGCAGTGAATGTTGATAATTAAATAAGGCAGAAATTTCTGTTAAATTTTAGTGGTAGCAAAAATCCGTACAAGTTGGCAGTTATGAAAAAGTAATAAAAACTACAAAAAAAAAATTAATAACTCAGAAACAAATTGAGATACAGCTTTCAAACAAATTGCATTTAAAAGTACATTTTTTTCTCTATACGACGGTGTAAAAAGTAATATTGCGGGATGTTTAGAAGTTTAAGAATGAAATTTCATTTAAAATTGGTCCTGAAATATTAATGTTTAATCCATGGCGTACGTATTGTATGACCAGCTCCGTAGAAGTTTAAAAATTTACAGTACCGAAAATTGTAATCCATGGCGTACGTAATGTATGATCAACTCCGTGCGATTTTTTATGTCTTAAATTTCAGTTTTTGAAAAAATCATTTTCCAAATGGTCGTTGTAATTTGTTAAATTGCATTTTTTTTCAGGAACATATTTTGTATTTATTACATGTGATACAAACTTTTTTTTTTAAAAAAAGGCCTTGCATTATTGTACGAATTGATTTTATATACGCTAAAATATTATATAATGTTTTATTTAATATTCCTTAAGTATGACTAATATTATTTTTATAATTTACAAAAAAAACCCTTTACAACCCATTTTATCTTAAATTATTTTGAAACAGATTGAAAGCAAAAAAAAAAAAAAAAAAAAAAATTATATATATATTCAAACAGAAAAGTTTAATTAGAGATACTTTCATAAATGTACTACGCATTTAACTTACAAATCTACGGGGACAAATAAAATAAAACATCTGTCCATCAAATAAAATAAAACTTTATCGTCTGCGGAGACCAGAAAGGGAAACAGTGTATTTATTCTTTCAAATTGAGGTGGCAGCTGGAGAATAGTAGCCTGTGATATGAATGTAGTTTAAGAATGAAATTTCATTTAAAATGGGTCGTCAGATTTCTTGGAAATCTGATGATGGAAAAGTCTTTTTTCGAACAGCCAATGAAATGCTTGGATAATACGTAAGTTTCAGGTGGATAATACGTAAGTTTCAGAAAATCTGAGGATTCGCAGGCGATTTTTGTCGCTTGCAATTTTTTACGTGTAATAACACTATTAATGTTTAATCCATGGCGTACGTAATGTATGATCAACTCCGTGCGATTTTTTATGTCTTAAATTTTAATGTTTGAAAAAATCATTTTCCAAATGGTCGTTGTAATTTGTTAAATTGCTTTTTTTTTTTTAATTCTCGCGTGTCGATTTAAAATTTTTCAATTTCTTCGTGAATGCAATCCCCAGACAAATAAGTACACAGAGATTTGTGTGTAGAGTGTACGTACATCACACACAATACACTGTCTTGCCATCAATATCAGATGTTTGATAGATAGATAAATTCAGCATCTTATATCAGATATCTAACATTAATTAAATATTAATTTTCTGATAATAGAATTAATTATTAACATATATAGGGCAATTGCACAATTAAAATATGATAAATAAGATGTATACGTTAAAACACATAAATTTGCTCAATGGTACACATAAACAAGAACTTGTACAAATAAAATTAACGATAAAGCAAGATATCGACGTTTCGAACTGCTTCCGCAGTCGTCTTCAGAATAAATATGATGTTGAAATGCTTACAAGTCTAGAGACGAAAGCTTCTTGTCGAGTCTTGACCTATTATATGAATGGAAAACTCTGCAGTGAGTACATCAGAAAGTCTAGAATTGTAAGCATTTCAACACCATATTTATCCTGCATTGTAAAAAAAAATTTCGCTAAAATACAGAAATTGTACTGGCAATCGAGACGCCAGTACTATTTCCGTATTTTAACGGAAATTTCTTCCCGTAAATTCCAGAAAATTTTCCGTTTTTTTCGAATTTACGGGAAAATTTTCCGTTAAAATAGGGAAATAATACTGGCGTTTCGACTGCAAGTACAATTTCCGTATTTTAACGGAATGTTTTTTTACAATGTGAAGACGAATGCAGAAGCAGTTCGAAACGTCGATATTATGCTTTATCGTTAATTTTATTTGTACAAGTTCTTATAAAAGTTCTTGTTTATGTGTTTTAACGTATAAATCTTAATTAGAATTCGTTATATTTTATTATTTATGCTTTGTATCGTTTATTTTATTTGGAAATGATTACTTGAATTTGAACCTGTCCAAAAACTTTTGAATTGGTATGCCAAAGCTGTTGTTTTCGTTACTAGCAGGCTTTGCCAGCACTGCTAGTTGGTTTATCAAACGAAATAAATCGGTGAATTTGACCTTGTGTTTTAAAGCAATGTGGACCTTTATCTGGAATGTCCTTCCGCATTGGTAAAAACGATACGAACGCCATTGCGCTATTATATTTTCAAGTGTGTCAAACAAAATTTGGACTGTTAAGTAACAAATCTTTTAGTTGGTCCTTTGCAGTAAGATTTAGTAAAAAACGATAGAATGATATGCAATATACTAAAATCACCCAGGGAAAATTATCTAACTAACAATGGAAGTCAAAGTACAGTGGCGATCAAAAGTTTCCGGCCAGATAGTTTTTTTAATTTGTTTGACAGACTGTTTCAGCGAAGAAGAAGCACAATTGCTCTAAAAGTTAGGAATAAGGAAATTACCTCTGACCACGTGATCATTTTGATTGGATACTGAAGATACTTGATGCAAAGACGAGGAATTTGAAATTCGCGTGCGCAAAAGTTTCCGGCCATTCGTCATCAATTAGTTTTCGCTATCGGTAAAGTATTTTTTGGCCGTGTTTTTTCATTAATCAACGTGAATAACGTATTTAAAATTCAAAAATGAAAAGTTGAACAATTTATTGTTCGTAAACGAGTGATTTGTTTGTCGCTAAAGGGACAATCCTCTCGTGATATTGTGGCAAAGTTGTCGATCGGAAAATTTGCTGAGAACGATATTTTAAAAAAATATAAAGATGGTCATGGCCTTCGGAACTTGCCATGGTCCCGGGGACCCCGGAAAACGACTTTTCTCTTGGAAAGAATTATCAGGAGAAAAGCAGTTGATAACCCGCATAAAAATGCCGCTGCAATTACCAGCGATTTACGGTGTTAAAATATTGATGGAGGGTCATTCCATGTCAGTTCAGGCAGGCATGTAACCCACCATCACAGATTTTGATGAAACTGTGTGTATTTGTTCCTTTTATTAAGATATGATTACCAGTATTTTTTTTTACTCCTTGGTCAAATAGTTTCTGAGAAAAAAATTGTCAAAATTTTGAAAAACTGCCGTTAGTTGGCATTCTTGACTGCTCGATTTTCAAATGTAGCATGACATAAATATGATCATATTTCAATATCTATTCTACAAATCATCTTCAAATAATTTATGCATAATATATAGTGTACGCAGTTTATGAAAAAATAATACTGTTACGCTTATAACATTTTAAGTGTGTCTAAAAAAATGTTTAATCTTTGAAGTCGTGATTTTTTTTATGAAAAATAATGCATTAACTAAAATAGCATTATCAACAAAAGGCGGTATTTTTATTAAATTTATTTTTTGTGGGGGATATACTTAAAGGTGTCCTTTACCTGATTCTGAAATAAAAATAGTGGGATTTTGGGTGTTTTTAGTAGTATTTCCTATTTAAAGATATTTTGAGGCGTATTTCAAATCAAATCAAGCAGAGTCATTCCATGTCAGTTCGCCTAAGACATTTAATTCACTGTCACAAATTTCAATGAAACTGGGTATGTTTATAGCTCATTTTAAGACAGGATCAAGGAAATTAATGGTGATTACAAGTAAAATATTTTTTAAGATAAAAAAAATCTAAATTTTGAATTTTTTTTTTAAAATGTTTTTAATGACAGATCTATATTCAGAGACTGCATAAAAAAAGGTCATTTCAATGTAAAATCACTAAATAAGTTTCAAATAATGTATATGTGACAAATAATGTAGGCAGATTATTATTTATTGTTGTTTGTCATGTTTAAATGCTAAGAGTGTGTTTAATCTTGTGAATTCTTAAAATCAAGAATTTTGTGAAAAATAATGTGTTAATCAAAAATTTAATAATAACCGAAAGCAGGCTGTTATTATTTTTTTAATTGTACGTAAAAATATCTTTTCAATAGTTATAAAATAAAAATAGTGAAAATATGAGCAATTTTAACAAAATTTTCATAAAATGTGAAAACTTTTCATGCTAAGATGTACTATAATGACTACGATATCATGTATTGCTACTTTTGCTTAAATATAATACATACAATAATAAAATAACAAATATTATTTACAGCAATAAAAATTAAATTAAATAGTACCAGTTCCTTTACCAACACTACATTGCACAACAGCCGACTTAAAATCAACAGCCCACTCTTATTGAAAAATACTTTCAACTGTTCAAATAATAAATTGCATTTAAATTTCTTAATATCAACTTATTATCTTAAGATGATAATAATAACTAAACAACATAATGAATTTATAAATCAGCTTTTAATTGAAAATTCATGAAATGGTCCCTTTAAATGTTGTTGTTCATCGAGTCAATCAAAAAAAAAAAAAAAAAAAAAAAAAAATAATGAACCTAATATGCTGACTGCAATGACACTTCTAACAAAACTAATTAATACATTACCATCTGAAATCAAACCCGAAAGATCAAAAAGAAAAAAAAATCATCTGTAGTGTGAATGTGACATACTCAGTGGTTGTTGAGATAGGAATGTCTTTGTAACATTTTCACCTGTACTTCAATAAAATATAAACATGTAAGTTTTTTTCATTCATCAAAATTAAGTAAAACAATTATAAATTTTTGTTGTCATTACACCAGATGTTAAATTTTTCGTTACATACCATTAGATAAGTTCTTTACTTTTAGACATTATTGACATAATATCATAAAATTTACTATATGTATTTTCTATAAGTGTATAAACAATATATATATATGCTTTATTAAACATAAATGAATAATTTTTAAATAAGTTGTTTGACAACAGGGATATATATACACACATATATATGTTGAAAATCCATCTTTCAGCAATATTGTGATGAAATAAATCAAATTACCGTAATTTCCGGTGTATAGCCCGCGGATCAAACAATCGTGTTTCGACCCAGAAAATTTTAAAAATAAAATGTAACTTTTTAGATCACAGTAAATATTGGTCTTCAAATACTGAATAAAATTTCTGGGTCCAAACTGAATTGTTTGATCTGCGGGCTATACACCCGAAATTACGGTACATATCACTAGAAACTGAATAAAGTTACAATTTGCAACTCATTAAGTTTTAAATAATTTTTTAGATATAGTTATTTGAAAGATATAAATATAATGGATTATGCATTTTTTGCATATATTTAAAGCACAATACGTCAAACTTTTCTTCAAAAGAGTGAAATTTGGTATTTTTTTCAATATTAGAAGATCAAAGCAAAATTTTCAATATTAACAGCCAAATATGAGTTTAAAGATTAGGACTGTCATTTTGAAAATTTCTATTGGGCGGTGAGGAGCTAGTGATTTTTCTCTTTTTTGGAAAGGGATAATTGCTCTTCGCCCTAGAAGTTTTACTAAAAAACAATATTATTTTTTTCCTTAAGAAACGAACATAAAAGATAATTTGAAAAATAAAATAAATGTATAAATAAAAATATTTCCAGGGATGATACATTGGATAGATTTTACATCTGAAAATATTGCTAATTTTAAATATGATTTAAATACTACTAAAAACAACCAAAATCCCACTATTTTTATTTCAGATCCAGTTATAATGTAGTATTATGTACAATTTAAAATTAAAAAATTAGTCATAGAAACTCCGCCTCTGATTGATAAAGATTTTTTAATAATTTCATTATTTTTTGTAAAATATTTTTGATTTAGAAGATTATACAATTTTTTAGACACATTTAAATATTTTTTAACATTACAGCAATATTTTTTTCATAATCTACATACTTTATTTACCTTGCTTAAATTAATCGAAGAAGATTTCTTAATTAGTTATTGAAATATGATTTTATATATAAAATGAGGCCTTTGAAAATTGAACAATCATTAATGGCAACTCGTGACATTTTTCCAAAACTTTGATAATTTTTTCTCATATTTTCACTATTTTTATTTTATAACCATTTAAAAGATATTTTTATGTACAATTAAAAAAAGCAATAACACCCTGCCTTCGGTTAATAATAAATTTTTTATTAACATATTATTTTTGACAAAATTCTTGATTTTAAAAATTCACAAGATAAAAGACGCTCTTAGTGTTTAAACATGATAAAAAACAAGAAATAATAATCTGCCTACATTATTTGTCACATATACATTATTTGAAACCTATTTAGTGATTTTATATTGAAATAACTTTTTTTTTAAATGCAGTCTTTGAATATCGAACTGTCATTAAAAAAATTTAAAACAATTTTTCAAAATTTTGATATTTTTTATCTTAAAAAATATTTTACTTAGGATCAAGAAAATTAAAGGTGATTACGTCTTAAAATAAGCTATAAACAAACCCAATTTCATTGAAATTTGTGACAGTGATTAAATGGCTTAGGGGAACTGACATGGAATGACTCTGCTTGATTTGATTTGAAATGCACCTCAAAATATTTTTAAATAGGAAATACTACCAAAAACACCCAAAATACCACTATTTTTATTTCAGAATCAGGTAAAGGACACCTTTAAGTATATCTCCCACAAAAAATAAATTTAATAAAAATACCGCCTTTTGTTGATAATGCTTTTTTTGTTAATGCATTATTTTTCATAAAAAATTCACGACTTCAAATTTTAAATATTTTTTTAGACACACTTAAAATGTTATAAGCGTAACAATATATATTTTTCATAAGCTGCGTACCCTAAATATTATGCATAATTTATTTGAAGATGATTTGTAGAATAGATATTGAAATATGATCATATTTATGTCATGCTACATTTGAAAATCGAGCAGTCAAGAATGCCAACTAACGGCAGTTTTTCAAAATTTTGACAATTTTTTTCTCAGAAACTATTTCACCAAGGAACGAAAAAAATTACTGGTGGTCATATCTTAATACTAAGAACAAACACACGCAGTTTCATTAAAATCTGTGATGGTGGGTTACATATTGATATTTTACTGCCTGATTTGATGTGGAATGCCCCTGAAATAAGTCTGTCTACCGTGTCAAGATACTTACAGGACGTAGGACTTTATGGAACAATCGGTGTTAAAAAACCTTTCATAAGTAAAAAAAAATCAGAAGGCCCGACTGGCGCTTGCCAAGGAATACAGAGTCTAGTCAAGTGCAAACTGGAAAAAAGTACTATTTTCCGATGAATCGACGTTTAATCTTTTTGGAAGTGATAGCAGACACTACAACCGACGACCTAAAAACAAAAGATAAGATTCGAGATATATTATTCTTACCATGAAGCAGGGAGGGGGACACGTTATGCTATGGGGAGCATTTTCTGGAAAATGTGCCTGTCCGTTATTTGAAATTCGCGGCAAGATGAATACTGCAATGCATAAGGATATCTTGAAAGATCATTTTATGCTTTATTGGAGGAAAAATTGTTATCGCAACTATTTGTTTCATCATGATAGCGATCAAAAACATAAATGCAAGCTCGTCAAGCAGCGGCTTTCGCGTTAAAAAATTCCGCTTTTGAAATGGACAGCTCAATCATCCGATCTGAATCCAATAGAAAATCTTTAAAACTAACTTGAAAACGTGTGTGGAATTATAAATATTCCAATTCAGCAGCATTTTTACAAAAATTGCAAGAACCGTGGAAAAAACTTAACTTTGACGACCTACAACCGTTCATTGAATCGATGCCACATTGCTGCACTGCAGTACTTATTGCTAAATGGATGAATACAAAATACTAACTGTAAACGTTGTTGGTCACTGTTTTTTTCTGTTATAACACTATTTTTTTCCAAACTTGCTAAGGTGGCCGGAAACTTTATAGAACATGCGTTTTATTTTGCAATTAATTTGATCAATAAAATTTATTAATATTTTTTTTTTAATTCCATAAATAAGTTCTTAACTGTTATGTCAATAAAATGCATAAGTATCACTTTGAGTTTACTCATCGTATGGGTATAGTTACAAATTAACCAAAAATTTTATGCTGGCCGGAAACTTTTGACCGCCACTGTACGTCCGGTAGAAATTTTTAATGGGCGAATCTTTTGTAAGCGGGTTTGTCGGATTATAGAACTTTGACTCATGATCCTATATCTAAGAAACGTAGGATAGTATGCAACATACGAAAACCTTGCCTGAAAATTTGTCTAAACTATCAGTGCAAGTCCCATCAAAATCCATTCAGCAGAACTTAAGTTATAAGACGCCGAAACGAAATTCCATTTGCATTGAGCTATGTGTGTGCTGATGCATAAACAGAAAAATGCTTTCAATAAATTCAAGTTACCCAGAATAGCTCGTAGGTAAGAAAAACTGTTGTTCTTTGTATGGTTATTGTACGCAAATAAATAAGTGTTAAAATAGAGAGGAGGTGGCGGGAAAAAAAAGGAGCGTTGCTAAATTTTAACTCCTTTATTTTTCAAGTATCTTATGCTATTCTGATGCACTTTATTTTATTTTTATTTATTTATTTATTTTTCAAAGGGTATTGAATTTTTTGCTTTTATGTTGGTATGAAAAAAAAACCGCAAAATGGGCGTGTTCATTATTTTCTTAAATTTTTCATTACCATTATTTTACAAGAAAATGTAATTCAAATATCTATGTCTTTATCTTTTCTACAGTGGTATATTTTATGAATGTATGTATGAACATCGAATAACTCTGTCTGCGGTTCATTTGTTACTGAAAATTGAAATATAATTCAATGTACTCTAAAAATCTTTGGATACACACACACACACATATATATATATGTGTGTGTTACTATGTTTTTCGAATCTATGTTAAGTATGTTGGGGGGAACTGTTAAAAATGGCCTGGAAAAAATGGCCATAAATTAAAAAAAAAAAAAAAAAATTATGGCCATTTTTTTCCCACATTCTGACCAGAAAATCAAAGCTCTAACTTTTTACGACTGCTCTTTCATCTTCACCTAACACTTCATTTATAATGGCTGTTTCATAATAATGGAAGCCATCAGTCCATCTGAAGAAAATGATCCATTCCAAAGGTATAATATTTCATTTGGCGCCCCGGGCACATGCCCCCTCTGCCCCCCCCCCCCCCCTTAGTTTCTGCCCTGCCAGTGACTCCTTCAAAATAAATTTCCAGTAGATTTATGTCGTAATATCTAGTAAATGTTTCATTGTCTCATTCTACCTTTTCTTTCATTGCAGACTAAATCAAGATGGAGGTCGAGAGCCTCTACAACTACAGCTGTTCGAATGGTCTTCTCCTGCCCATCATCAATGAGTACACGTGGTCCAGGCCCGTCAGGGCATTCCTCTACCTAGTGGGATTGTTTTACTGTTTCCTGGGGGTCGCCATCATCGCCGACATATTTATGTGCTCCATTGAGAAGATAACGAGCAAAACAAAGAAGATCATGCTCTCCACTTCAGATGAAAGCCAGCCCGAAGTCATAGAAGTCAAAGTCTGGAACGACACCGTAGCCAATCTTACTCTGATGGCTCTAGGATCCAGTGCTCCAGAGATTATGCTGTCAATCATAGAAATAGTTGGAAACGGGTAAGGTGTCTTTTCAATTATCTAATTCACTTAGGGATTAAAGCTCTTTTTAGAGCAGCAAAACTAAAAGCCCTGCGGCGTACGATGCATTAAGGATTATGATCTACAGTGCCCAGCCCTAATTTCATGACCATGGGCCCTGAGATGCTATACAGCATATATCCCGGTCAGGCAGTCAGCCTAACGCGAGACCCTCAGTGTTTAGTTCCCAAGCTAGCCTGGTACTAATTTTATAAACCACGGAGTGATGAAAGGTTGAGTGAACCTTGCCCAATTCTGAGTCGAACTGTGGACATGTAGCATTGTAGCACAACGCGCAGTCCACTAAGCTACCGGATTTCTTAGAGCATCAAAACACGGATGTTATAAATATATAAAATCTTTTCGGCACGATGAAAACATACTTTCTAAAAAACAACGTAAAAAAATTGTTAGCATAATTTAAGTTTACAGTTATTTCAAGCCTCTATAAAAAGATATAAATTAGTACAATCTCTCTATTCTAAAAAAAAGTAACTACCGCTGTCACCGCCGCCGGTTTTGATTTTTTTGTGACCGGAGGCCTTTCTTCGTTAATATTAACAAAAATAATGCATACAAAAATATGAAAATCGGTGGTTTTATACAGAAATGTTTGATAAACACGCTGATGCAGACAGTTTTCAAATCGAAGAATTATTTTAAGAGTTATTTAATGCTAAAGTTGGACAAAATCGTTCCACTAAAAAAGTTTTATAGCAGCAAAAACTATACATGGCAGTGTAATCATTTTTAGATCATTTTATGCGTTAGAATTTGCCGGAGTGCAGATTGCATTAATTTTTTTATTTTGACTAATTTTTTCAAGTTTTATTTCTATTTTAAATACAAATTTTCAGCATTTCTAGAGATATTTTTTACAGATTTCAGAAAATTGTACTAATTGAAACTGTTGCCAACTGTATAAAAAGCGCAAGCAATAATGTTTGCTTCAAATTAAAAATTTATTTACACGTGACTATTATAAACAGGAAAAATCTTTCAAATTAGAATTAAATAATTACGTAATTTAAGCAGGAACTTATTAAAAATTACGTCATAAAAAGTATACATGTGAATTTTAAAAGAGAAAGGATATAGTAAAATAATAAATTCATTAACATGCGTTAGAAGTCTTAGGAGAAATTACGTCATATTTACGTCACATTATAGTTATTACATAAAATGAACACAAAATAATATTGCAAAAAAGTTTAAATTTAGAAATTGCGCTACACATTTATTTGATATTTTGAGAATTAATTTAAAATGTCTCATTTAAAAGAACTTTCTTTTCGCTTTGTTAAAAAATACCAGGAGACAAAGACTCTCTTTACTTAATTCCTTTTATATTAGCTTATTTTGAAATGTTGTTACACGTGTATACGTCATCAAGTTATTTTTATTTCGACATTTTATTTGTGTTTTTATTAATGTTGTACGAATTTATTTGTTCTTCGTTATTTAAAATAAAAATTATATCAATTTGTATAATTTGGCGAGTGGTTTGGCGATTTATATAATTTGGCGAAATTGGTCGACAGGATAATCAAGTAGTACCGCAGCGGATTTGGCAATAAAATTCCCCAATCAAAGAGAAATGAATAGAAATTCGTTTATAGGGAGATCGCCACTGTTTTTTAAATTATAATTCAATCTTTCGAAATCTTTTTAAAGCCGATCAAATTAGCGTGCATTTAGAGTCTGCGGTGTCTGGACGGGGGTTGGCGAGCGTAGCTCGTAGGGGGCCGAGCCCCCTAGTTTTTTAAAATAAGTAAAAAATATCTCTCGAAATGCTGAAAATTTGAATTTAAAATAGAAATAAAATCTCGAAAAATGAGTCAAATTAAAAAAATAAATTAATTCTGCACATCGGGAAATTATAATGTATAAAATGATCTAAAAATAATTAAATTCTCATGAATAGTTTTTGCTCCTATAAAACTTTTTTAGTGGAACGATTTTGTCCAAATTTAGCATTAAATATCTCTTAAAATAATTCTTCGATTTGAAAACTGTCTGCATCAGCGTGTTTATCAAACATTTCTGTATAATACTACCGATTTTCATATTTTTGTATGCATTATTTTCCTTAATATTAACAAAGAAAGACCTCCGGTCACAAAAAATTCAAAACCGGCGGCGGCGGTGACAGCGGTAGTTACTTTTTTTTTAGAATAGAGAGATTTTAGAAATTGGTATTAATTTAAACTGTTGCCAACTGTATAAACAGCGCAAATAATAATATTTGCTTCAAATTAAAAATTTATTTTACACGTGACTATTATAAACAAGAAAATATAAAAAGCAGGAACTCATTGAAAATTATCATAAAAACCATATTACACGTGAATTTTAAAAGTGAAAGAATGTTGTAAAATAATACATTCATTAACATGCGTTAGAAGTCTTAAATAGGAGAAATTACGTCACATTTACGTCACATTACACATTACGTAAAATGAACAAAAAATAATATTCCAAAACAGTTTAAATTTAAAAATTGCGCGAGACATTGATGTAATATTTTAAGATGATATTTTCAACTATTTTTATTAGGATAGCGCAAATAATATTTCATTTCTAACAAAATTATTTTCACGTGAATAGTAAAAGGAGAAAGAAAAGTTTAGTGAAAATTACGTCAGATTAAAAACGATACATTTAAAGTGTCATTAAAAAAAAACTTTCTTTTCGCTTTGCTAAAAAATACCGGGAGGCAAAGACTGTTTATTTAATTCATTTTATATTAGCTTATTTTGAAATGTCAACTGATTTTATTTAATAAAAGAGGGAAACAGCCATTGTATCATTTAACAGCCGCTGATTTGGCTTTAAAATTCCCCAATCAAAGAGAAATGAATAGAAACCCGTTTATAGGGAGATCGCCACTGTTTTTAAACTTATAATTCAATCTTCCGAAATATTTTTTAAGCCGCTCAAATTAGCGTGGTTTTAGAGTCTGCGGTGTCTGAACGGGGGTTGATGAGCGTAGCTCGTAGGGGACAGGGCCCCCTAGTTTAAGTAAAATTTTCTTTTTACACTGACAAGTAATACAAAAACAGTCCCGTTATTCTACGATTAAAATTGACTAGTAATAGCTGTTTAAAGTTGGAGCATATTTTTTGCTGCAAATTAGGGATCATTCACAAATTTAGTAGAAATATAATTTCGTCAGATATATTAAAAAATGGTTGAGAGTAAAATTAACATTGCAATATAAATTTGAAATCTTTAATCATTCTGACATATTAATGCAAAATATACAATTTGCAATAAACATTTAAGAAGAAAGAAAAAACAGAGTTTTTGTTAAATAAAATGAGGCTAAATTAACAGCCTTAATTCTTTACAAAATGATACGCATTTTAAAACATTATTAGATTGCACTAGCCAGAGCCCGATCAAGCTGAAGTTGGGCCCAGGGCCTGTTAAAAAGTTGGGCCTCTCCTACCTCCCCATTCCCAGCGACACTTTCAGAAAAAAAGTAGGTTTATTTGATGAGTTGTCAAAGTTGTTTGGGTGAAAGTTTCAAGTTTACAAAAAAAATGTAACTTACAAGAATAGTCAAGAAAATGAATTACCGTCCACTTTCTCAAATAAGCATTTGTATAATTCACAAATATCTATGATCCACAGTTTATGTTGCAGGATAAATGAGGATGTCTTTTTCAAAACTCGCCTTATCCAAAATCATAAAAATTGTGTTTTTCTTAACAGTCTAGTAATCATTTTAAACTATATATTGTAAAATCCTCGTTCATATTGAAACCAATAGACACAGTATGCAGTTTTTGGCATTTTCCCCAAATTTGATTTTCTGGATACGGCAAGTTTTGAAAATTATAGGTACTCTCAAATTGAAAATGACTGTTACAGAAAAATTAAATATGGAGGTTTTTTATTAAAGTAAAACTTTGTTTTTACGTCATCGACCAAAATATAAAATGCAAACAGTGGAAAAACTTAAATTGTGAGAAAATTTACATGCAGGAAAATGCAAATTCCAAGAACATATAATCGAGGTTTCACAGTATTTATCAATTTTTCAAAAACTAAATTGTAATTATCAGAAAAGAAAAAAAAAAGTGCAAATATACTAATCATAAATCAAAAGTTTAATTTTAAAAAAATGTGCAAGGTTTTTAAAAAATATATCAATGGAATTTTGTTTAAAATATATCAGTTATTAAACTACTAAATCGGAGTAATAACCATTCGGGAGTTATCAAGCGTGAGTAAAGTCCATATTCGGTTCTTGGTCATTCACTTTTTCAAGTAAAAGTGCCTAGGTTAAAAGCTTCTAAAAATTTTATTGAATCATTCAGAATATTTAAATTTTATGTTTCATATTTTATAAAACAATGTTATTTGAAAAGTATTTGATTAAGGGGGGGGGGGGAAATCAGCCACATACTTTGTGGCCCCCTGAAATTGGTGGGCCCAGGGCCGAGGCCCCGGAGGCCCGTGCATTAAGCAGGTCCTGGCACTAGCCTGCAATAGTTGGGTTTTGTCATGTTTTTTTAGCTTTTGATAATTGATTCTTATGTATTCTGTACCGCTGAATCCGAAATTGATCTTCATTTTTTACCATCATATAAAGATTTTTACGTAAATTTTAAAGTTAAAAAAGAAAAATTGCGAAAAATTGATATTATAAAATAGATATGATTGTTCTGTTTTTAACTTTTAATGATTGATTTTTATGTATTTTTCACCGCTAGATCCGAAAATGATTTTCATTTTTAACCATCACATCCGGATTTTTTGTAAATTTCAAATTTCAAAGTTAAAACGTTCAAAGTTAAAATTGAACCTCTTCTCCCATCTCATCGAACCACTCAGCTGTTTACTTGTAATAATCCTAGAATAAGCAAAAATACTGAATAAATTATTGAATAAAATAAAATAAAATAAAATAAAATAAAAACAATTTTACATATGTTTTATAGTATGAGATTTTCACTATATTTTAACTTACACATTTACGATTTGCAAAAAAATTCTAACGTGATGGTTAAAAATGAAGGTCATTTTCAGATTCAGTGCTAAAAAGTAGTACGTAAAAATCAATTATCAAAAGTTAAAAAACACAGCCATCTCCTCTACTTTATAGTATCCGATTTTTGTTATTCTTTAACTTTGACAATTTATGATTTGCGAAATATTCTTACATGATGGTTAAAAATTAAGGTAATTTTCGGATTCAGTGCTAAAAAATACATAAAAGTTAAAAAACCCAATCGGATATTTGAAAGTGAGTTGAAGTTCGATTACAAGTTTTGAACTGGAAAAACATACATACGATCGTTGAAGTAACATAAAAATAACATAACTTTTGTTAAAAGAAATCATAAAAGAAACAGTCTCAAATCCTGACAAAATAAAACATATATTATTTTAGCCAATCTGAAACTTAATAAATGTTAACTTAATCGTAATACTTGTATTATTTTTTTTAAAGCGCAGATACACATGAAATAAGATCTTCGAATACTTCAAGCACTTGGTATGTGACACCTCAAAGCCAAGCCGAACTCATTTTGTTTTCAGAGCAGAGAAGTGGCATAAGTCATGCATTTTTAAAGTTTCATAACTCGCTCAATTTTAGTGTTATATGAATGGGACTTTTTTTTTTCTTATTTGTCAGTGTAATACGAAAATTTTACTAAATATAACTTATAGGACGGGGGGACCGTATAAAAATTTAAATTCGTAATTTTTTAAGAAATGTTTTATTGACCCAAATCGCTTTTAAAATATTTCTTTACCTGATTTAAAACATTTTTGTAATGGGAACTATATGTCTATGACTAACGGTTTAGGAATTAGCCATTGGACACCGTTGAGAGCGGACACACTGTATATCTATATTATAAAAGCGCGTCACATGTCTATTTGAAACAGATACGGGTGGTCTCATCAGTCGGCTGACATTTTTTTCTCCAAATAATAATAAAAAATTCCTCCTTGAATTGTATATTTATGAAAAAAGCTATTGAAATTATTCATATTTTATGAGAAAACCTACATTCAGATATGTATATTTCTTGAGCTATTGCCGTTTATAAGTTTCAAACTTATCACTATTTCACGTAAACAAAAGCTTTCAATCCTTAAAATAAATATAATTTACTAAAAAAGTTTTTATAACTTCTTAAAATTACCCAATATGTATACGGAAACGTTTATTGCACATTAAAAAAGCATTTTCTCATCTATATTGTTCATAAAAAGTACATACTGGTTATTTGAGAAAGATGGAACTAGAGTACGAACGTAACTAAAGAAGCTATTAACGGACAGGGAGAGAACGATTCTTATAGTACAAACAGAAATAAAAAATTTCAGGGAGCAAATAAAACGGAAAATTATTTCTCTTAGGAAAAAGCCAATGGTCGAAAAAAATAATTCGTTTTTTTGTAGCCAACTACAACTATAACTACCTTATAAAAAATGTAGTTAACGACAACTGCAACTACTAGTTTTTAAATACAGCGTGCAGCGACTACAAACTATTTTTAAAATGTACTCGTACTTCGCTACTTTCAGATTTTGTTAAAGGATTTTATCTACACTCGAAATTGAGGACGAGGCTTTTGTAATACAGTGCCCTGCCCAATAGTGGATCTAAGGAGGTGGGGGTGATGGGACGACAGCTCCCCGCATTGGCTAATAAGGGGTCTGTAAACCGAAATTACAGGTAAGGGCCTGTCCAGAAGCCCATGGCCCGAGCCAATTTTTATTCATGAGATTCGGGCCGAGTCTGGTCTCCACTTTTCTTGCTCTGCAACTTGGGACCGTCTATGCTAGACTTCTTTTTCCCGTGTCGAGTCTGGCGTGGAATTCATTTTTCCTCCAAGATGTCTGCACGTGCACAGGCCAGTATTTCCACTATCGGGACCCACTATAAAACCTAAGAGCTCGGTTCTGGGTCCGACCCTCCCCGAACCCTTATTATCTCCCCATATGAAATCCACAATTGTTATGAAGTCCACCCGTGCATAGCTCTAAATGCTTCACTTTAACCTTCCTACCCTGAATGGGTCTAATCGACCCATGTCAATAATTCATTTCATTCAATTCGAACCAGAAATATTTTCGTAAAGATAAATAAAAGACATCGAAAAATAACATAAATAAATACATTAAATAGTTTTTAAAGAAAATTCTGGTATGAAATGTTTTTTTATTAAGGTTAAGTAAAATTTCAACAGGGTAGGAAGAACGTATAATGATGTTGAATGTTTGTTTAGCGTAACCTTTAGAAATTCACTTTGGTTTTATAAATCAGAAATTTATTTTTTAAAATCTATTTTTCTTCCGTGTAGAGCTTTAAAATTACGATTTTCTTTTATCATCTTTTTCTTTCATTATAAACTACGTTGATTTTCCTACTGAAATATATGTTTCTTTAAAAAGTTTCATAACATTCTTTACTGAAATGCAACTTATCTTATATACTATAAAGAAACAAGCTGTCTTACACACTAACAGTTTGTCTTTTTTACACAATTCTGAAATCTGGCATGGTATCAAAGCTTAAAATTGTCTCTATGAGTAAATTGAAGACGTGGTAATTGGCCTTCAAAAAATTGAGCTATTGTGCGACTTCGGGAAGATATCTCTTCAATTGCCCTGAGATACACATTTCCTCTAAAGAAATTTGTATGAATGCTTTGTATATTTGTCGTCCCTACCGCTATATAAGATAATTCTAAAAAAAATCTGAACTCAACTAAAGAGGTCTTACTGCGCACCAGGGACCTGTGGCACGCTGCAGATTACTTTTTGGCATGACATAGATTCAGATTCTACATCAAAATGTAATAGACTTTCACAAATTGCATTAATCAATCTAGATGTTGTCTCAGTTTATTTTAATTCGACTACTTCGGTTGGTTGTCATTATCATACAGATTGAAGAAACTGAAATACAACTTAATGTATTCCAATCTAGCTCAATATTACTCACAAAATTTTCAGAATAAGAGAGAATTAGGAGATTATCGCGAAAAAAAAAAAAAAAAAAAAAAAAAAAAAAAAGATTAAAAGGCATTATAAGCAAGAATGCCGATAGTAAAATTATAAGAACTTGGAATTCGATACCAGACACTAAAAGCTGTAGATTCTAATCCTTACTATTTCGACATTTTTTTTCTGCAAGACATTCTTTTCGGAAATAAATAATATGAAAAGTTCAAGTAAAAACATCTTGTCAAATGAATCCAACTCAACTTGCATTCTCTTAGTAAGAACAAAGTACGAAGCTGATATAAACTATTTTGCATCTACGATGAGAGAACAGAAATGATATTTTTAAATACATTTCTAAAGTATAACATCAAATATTACAGATCGTTTTTAATGCTAAAAACAAAATTTTAAGTAATTTCGATTCATTATTATTTGATCCATTAATTTTTTTTTTTAATTGTTGGCACGTCATAATCACATAAAATATATTTTGGGGGGAAATTTGGCTCGTGTATGTGAAAAGGTTCGCGGTCCCTGTCGTATGCTATTACTTCTCAGTAGTTGACAAATTCTACGGTTCCGGAATGCCCACTACTATTCAAAGGTTTTAACAAATTAATTCAAAATATTTCAATTGAATTAATTTTTTTTTTTGAAGATATAAAATCTGACACGTAGATTTAACATTAGTATCACCAAACTTTGATTCTTTCTAACTATTATTTTTTATAAATGGACTGTACATCATATCTATAAATTAAGGCTCCATCCGAATACAACATTATACCTCTATATTATTAAACTCTCGATTCGTGTATTAATCACAACACAAAATTAAACGTTTGCGTGCAGTAAACTGCATTATGCGGAATAACTGTTTGCGTTTAGCAGCTGATCAATGTTGGAAAGCTGTATCCGCCCTCTATTCGAAATTTTGCTTGTTTCATCAGCTGATTTTCTTTACTTTTGCTTCCTTTAATCATTTTTTTTCATATCAAAGAAATATTTTTATGCTTGAATGTCCTAAATAGCATGTTACGAAGTATTTTTTAATCTCATCAGATGACAGGCAATTTCTTAATGGTGCATATCAATCATATTTCAAAGACTATCTATCCAATTTTAAGGGGGCGCGGTATCTCAAAAAACAAATTTTTTCAAAAAATCAATTTTTTGGGGGGTTGCCGGGTGAAATTTTGGTGGGAAGTTACAAATTCGGATCCAGCGACCCAAAAAACATAAAGTGAGTCGAAATCCAGAACTAGTATTAATTTTGCCAGGTAAAATCCCCTATTGCCTCTTCATAACTTAGTGCACGTAGCGCCGCAGTGCATGTTCAGAGGCAGCCCTCCCCTCCCCGTTCATCCTACGTCATAATGTCATGTATCCTATTTGTTGCAAATTTTGTTTAGTTTCTGAATTTCGTAATGCTTTTCCCCTAAAACAATAAGAAATTTAAGTTAAAAACAACTATTTGGGGGGGGGGGATTTTTGGGGGGAAGTTAAAAATTCGGATTCAGCGACCCAAAAAACTTAAAATAAACCTTATAGAGAAAGTTCGGAGGGGAGATGGGAGGGCGAATGTAAACGTGTGAGTGGTTAAGCGGAATTGCGCAACTTAGTTCACGCAGCACCGCGTGCATGTTCCGAGGCAGATCCCCCCCTTCTCCTTCATCCTAAGTCACAATGTTATATATCTAATTTGTTGCAAATTTTGTCTACTTTCTGAATTTCTAGCTACTTTTCCCCTAAAACAATAAAAAAATGGAATTTTTAAATAAAAACCTTTTGGGGGGGGGGGGGCATTTTAATTCGGATTCAGCGACCCAAAAAACATAAGGTAAGCTTTTTCCAAGAACTACCATGAATTTTGCTAGGTAGAGCCCCTATACGGTCTCTATTGCCTAGACTAATTGGAAATTCCTGTTAAATGGGTGTTTTTTTATTTATTAAAAATGAACTATAAAATATTTCGATTCACGATTACTTTAGTTGCATTGGCCGTGTTTTAATACACATATAAGTAACATTTCACAATTCTGGTTTCCAAACTGTGGATTTGTATAAAATTACAGACAGACAGACAAAATTTCATTTTTATATATTTACCATTTTATATTACTATTTTATATATTTACAGACAGACAGACAAAATTTCATTTTTATATATTTACTATTTTATATATTTACTATTTTATATATTTTATCAGTTTCTAAAACCGGAATATAGGTTTTTTTGGATGCTATCCATTCTCAATGAAACATTTCAGCTGCTTCATTGTATTTATGCATGCAAGAGTAACAAAATAATATTAATGTTAATGTTAATGCTGTTCATTTACAGACCTGCCAACTGCTACGAAAAAATCATAGTTGCTACGATTTGGACCTATAAACTACGATGCTACGAAAATCGGTCTTAAATTACGATTTTTTGCAAAAAACAAAAAAACGAATTTTTTGTTTCTAATTGCGATTTTTATCCCGCGCAGCATATTTTTGAAAAATGATTCTGTTCTAAAATGTCAAAGTATTCATTTCCGAAAGTTTTAAAAAATTTGTCATTAATCCGAAAATTCGGACATTAAAAAATGCTCATGGGAAAAAATCTTTATGTATATCAACCACAAGTGAATCGTGTTTCTGTAAATATTTATACAGGAATTCCCTTCCTTAGAAACAGGGATGCCATTTTAAGAATTTCTGGAGGGGGGGGGGGGGGATCTTTGAGGGGCAAGATTTGAAATAGTGTGCAAAATCCCACGATTTGTACTATTTATTATTAAACATTTCTATTTACGAATTATTATTAAACATTTCAATTTTGTGTGGTAAAAAACACAAAATTCGTCAAAAGTTCATGGTAAAAAGTGCAGATTTCAACAAAGAATCGTGATAGAAAAATGTGAATTACGATTGTGGGGAAAAAATTGTGAATATCCTGAAATGGTCACGGGGAAAAAAAAATCGAGAATTTCGTCAAAATTTACTGCACTGGGCTAAAAAATTGGAACCAGGCTTCTTTTACAAATGTAAAAAAATGATGCAAAACGAGAAGAAACTTTAAATATCATATAAAAATTTTCAGAGGAAAAATATTACTATATTGGGTTGAAAGACTGAAACCTTATTCCTTTTACGAATGTCAAAAGATGGCTCCGAAACACGAAAAACCAACCAACCAACCTCCAGATTAATTTCAATATTCTGTGCTACGATTTCTCATTTTCAAAAGTTGGCAGGTCTGCATTTATCATGTTCGTCTGTGGAACATGTCTGTTGAACAGGAAAATGCTTACTTGAGAATGGATAGCATCTGAAAAACCTATATTTTAGGTTAAGAAAACACACTATAGAAACTATTCAGAAACGTTCCCGAAAATCCGTGGCAGTGAAAGAAACTTTGCTTTTATCAATAATAATTTAAATCTCAAGAATATATTGGCTTTTGAAATTTCTAAAAATAAAGAACGCTTATTTATTTACAGAATGCTGTTTCATAATCACAACTAGAGATGTAAAAAACCCGCAGATTTTGAGAGAGGGACCAAGGATTTTTGGGAAATAAACCCGGAATTTTGGGGAATATTGGAAATTTTGAAAGAGTTTTGAAGGTAAACAAATCCAGACATTTTTCAATTTAATTTTTTTATTTTAAAGAAATTTCAGGCACTGTTCTGATAAGTTTAAGATAGAATTTTTATTACGAATTAACAAAACTTATGATTTTACGCTCTAAGATTTTATGATTTATTAAAACTCATTAGCTTTGCAACAATGGCGGCTCTGAATTAGTGAGGATTTGAATGTTTCTTTTTAAAAGTAAAATGTTTCATTTCTGTTGGCTTGCATATCTATTATCCACGCATGCTCTATTTTCTTGCGAGTTGCATTATTTTTGCACTGGTTTTATTTGAGTTGTGTTCATTTTCTTTTTTATTTAAATTGTCTGATTCGGAGAACAGGGGTGATGTTTGCATTTATCTCAAGCAAGATGAATCTGTGATCTGTTTCTCTCACTTTTTACTTAGAAAAGGGCATATTTACAAACAAACACTTCCTTCAACCAATCTACTAACTACATTTTTGCTTTACCGATCATTGCAGGAATCATCATGGCGACGTTAACCAATCGTACCACAAAACTGCTAATAGTAGACCAATCAGATCACCGGAATTCTTATATACAGTAGGAGTCGTAAAGACGGACAGGAAATTGCTGTGGATCCATGGCAATTTTTCCCACGGTGACGTCAGCTGCCCTTTCCTTATATTTTGCACTCCACCACCAAATGAGATATTGAACCTGCCTGGACCACTGCCCTCTAGACTTCAATACCTTACCGCTGAAGTTCGTGACGTCACGTTACCAGAGAAACCTCAACCGCTTTCTGGATTACAAAACCCATATCGAAAAGGCATTGAGGTCTAGAGGGCAGTGTCTGAACCCGAATGCTTCTCAATCTTGTAAATGTGAGATGTTTTCTAAAGATATAAAATTGTGTATTGATTTTTTCTTCTCTAATTTTTAAGATAGTATTTATTATTTAACTTAATGTATTTCCTAATATCCTAATTTTTTTGCATACTATTGTATTATTTTTCTTTTGATACTGTATTTAATTTGTATTAATGATTTAATTTATTTTATTTCCTAATGTCCTTATTTTTTGCGTACTATTGTATTATTTTCTTTTTTTTTGTAGATTCGAAGCAGGTGATCTAGGACCTGGTACCATTGTAGGTTCTGCGGCCTTTAATCTCCTTATTATTTGTGGTGTCTGTATAGTTGCACTACCAGCAGGAGAAACTAGAAGAATTCGAACTTTTAGCGTAAGTAAATTTTCTAAAACGAGACTAATTAGTAATTATGAAAGGAAAACTCGAAGGCTTGTTCTCTCTCCCTTTTCTCTTTCTCTCTCTCTCTATGTGTGTGTGTGTGTGTGAGCAGTGGCGTAGTTACATATTCAGCGCCCTGGAGCAAGTGAAGTTTGTGCGCCCTATTCTCACTCGAAAAAGTTCTGCGCATTTTTTGTTTTGATATTTAAAATTTATATACTATTCTTAATTCGATTTAAAGTTTTACTTTTATTTGAAAGTCAAAGTATTTCAACAACGTGTTAAATACAAATAATTAAAAACAAATAATGAATAACGAAATAAATTATTCTGTAAGTTCCGAGATATGTTTTACGAATAGGGCGGGATTTTTGTTTTAAATACGCCAATGGGCCAGTACAATCTGCCGCTCTTAATATATGTTTTTCTTTTCAAGAGTTTCGAAGCATTGTAGAATACTAATAAGAAAAACACTTGTCAAGTTCTTTTTTTACTTTTTACATGGATGAAATACATTTTTCTGGTTTTAGTGCCAGAAAATCCAAAATTCAAAGTAACATAACTCGGTAAGTTTTGGTCATACAAAAAATAATGTATTATTTTACCTGTTAAAGTACGGAGTAGAATTTTCTAAATTTAACATATAGAACCAAGGAACGGAATAAAAATGTAAACCTTGTAACTTTTAAAAAATAACTATTTTGCATTAATTACTTTTAAGAGGATGAAGAATAACTTTGAAACTTTTTTACTATTGGAACTGTAATTCTACAGCTAATGCTTTAGAAAATTAGCCAATGAACAACGATAAATGTTGACACCGGGGTTCTCACTGTCTTTTTCTAATCTGAGCAGTTTGGCTAATCGCTAAAGAAAAACTAGCCAAATTCAAATAATGGTTATAATAGATTTGTTATATAACACTAAGGATATCAAAACACAAATAATGAGTTACACCGAAAAGGCCTAATCGTACAATAACATCATTGAGAGTATCGCCGAAACAACAACAAAAAAAGAGTCTCTTGAAATTTGACCAAGTTTTTATCATCCATCATCAGACCATCTTAGTTTTCTCGTCTTGTAAAACATTTTGGCGCAGTGACGATTGGCCTGATTGACACCGTTATATATTACTCAAGATTCCAGTTTTTTTTACATCCCATAAACATACAAATGCTAGGAAGGAAATAGGAAAGCATAGTAATCACAATAAAAATAAATGAAAATAACGGTATATTTTACATTTTCAAATACTCTGAATCAGTTCTCACAATTTTTTCAAATATTCAATAGGTATGCGTGTATGTTAGAATTTACTCACGTTTTCAGATTCCCAGAGCACGATTTGGTGTGTTTTTGATGATGTCGGCTGAAATGTTTTAAATTTGTCATTAATTTTCGAAGTTGCGAGTGGCCGCATGGTTTGGTATCTAAACTTTTTATCAATCATTCTGCAACGATAACTGATGAACGTTTTCCCTTATATCTCAATCAAATTATTTTTATTGCTCACGTTGAGCTTATATCCATACAACAACATTTCACCATGCAGACAGGGGATAAGGGCTCGATAAGGGGTTCACAATCACTTTACTGCTTTTACTACCAGTAATTTAAGAAGAAAAAAAATTCTCCTTGTTTAATCGTTGAAAATCCTACTATTAAAACAAATCAAAATTTATATACCTGTTTCTAATAAGAAAGTGATTCTGAAACTCTGAAGAGCAGCTACTGCACGCAGGGTCGGACTCAGTTACTCTGAAATACGCAGATCTTGCATTTTTGGAGAGCACAACATTTTAGAAACTCATTATTTTACTACCTTGCTAGTAGAAATCAACAATATCCATTAACATTCCAGTTTTTCTTTCTGCAAATGCTTTCAATTTCGGAACTGGATCCGAACTTGAAAGTGTCTTTAGAGAAAAAAGAAAATCGAAACAGTGTAAAATAACTGTTTAGACATCGACGTCATATATGCTACGGAAAAAAATTAAATGTAAATGAGAAAATTTTAAAGAACGCTGACATTGGTTTAACATTAGATTGATAATTACTAGTGTAGGATTCTAAGTATTCATAATTTTAGTGCTAAATTAGAATGTTATGATTAATTAAATCTATTTTAAACTATTTTTGCAGCTGGAGGATAAAACGTCTTAATGTTGCTAGAAATATTAAGAAACGTGCAAATAGATTTTTATACAGTAAACTGTCTAAAGCTATGTGCAAGACATATTTTCGTCTTATGCAGAATGCTCTGTAAACCCTAGCAACAGGGTATAATCGAAAGGGCGCAAAAGAACCTCCAAATTGGCTGAAAATTCTTGGAGAAGATCATGCCGCCATTGGTAACGAACAGAATTAGAGAATATATACATTATATATTTTAAGATTTAAATGGTCCTCTGAAACAAAGAAATTTTCAAGAAAAAAAATTGCAATTCTCCTACTTTGGAAAGAGAAACAAAAATCCTTAATAAAAAATACTTCAAAAAAGTATTTTTTTAAAATTATTAAATAATTTAATACTCTTCAAATCTAATGCTTGTAGCAAATTTTGTAGCTATTAGCTTCACCTGGGGATGGCCTCAAATTTATCTGGTTTAGGGCACACCAACCCACAGGTCGGTTGCGAGACGGGCCAGTTTGAGCCTACCAGAATATGATTTAAAGTAGTAAAATCCTATTTTTTCTTATTTTTTTTTATTTATTAGCCTTTATTTCAGCACATTTGAAAGGGAAATTATGTCATTAAAAAATGTTTAAGCTTTATGAATGAAAGTGCACGTTTTCTTTAAAACTCGAGGTCTTTATCACCAGTGAAAATGTTTCACCTTTGTATAAAATTAGGATCTAAGTTTTTATTCATTTTTATACTGTTTTGAACTCACTGTTTTTATTTAAACTGTTCGGAAAGTTGAGTTTAGTAATTCCAGATTCATATCGAAATGTGGCTGGAAGAGGGAGCAGAGCCTGATTACGGACTAAGCAAATTCACATTAGTATTTCCAAAAAACAGGTTTTGCCTTATTTAATCCCAAAATTCAGCAATTAAATAAGGTTTAATGCTGAAAAATACTTTACGAAAAAAGTGGTGTAAATTTGTATAGGCGATAATCAGGTCCGAAGGAACACTAAATTTTTCTCTCTTTTTGAAGGAAAAGACTTATCAATTCTGCATTTGAGATTTGCCATATTTTCAAAATCTCAAAAACAATACGCACAAAACTTAATTTGCCGCTTACCCCCACCCCCCATCTAAATTTTGTCACCGTGGACCGATGTGGAATATGCGTAAGTCCGGTTCTTATTATTGTTTTGTAATCTGTATTGATGCCCATGTTTAGTTTCCCCAAAACAAAACAAAACTTCAAAATTTTCGTTTTCTTGTTGTTGTTTTTTTGGTTTGTGAAATGGTCAATGATTTTCTTCAAATTGTCAAACTTTTTTTTAAAAATCTTAAATTAACTAAATAGGTGAGGCTGTTACATCGTAAATATGGGTTTCTCAGCAGTGATTTCTTTGGCTTAGATTAATGCCGTACAGTAATCACCATGATAAATTTCTAATGCATTTTCAAGGTAAATGTACCAGGACGTTTGTTTGAAAATGGTGATTGCCAATAAAGTGACCAATGACAGCCCTATAAATAAGTTTTGATTAGTTTAAGATTTGAAAATCTTCAACTCTCGTCTACAGAAAAGTTTCAGAAAAAAAAATCGGGCATGCTGAAACGGTGTTGGAGAAGTTACTCGGGGCGGTATGTTGACATTAAAATTACAAAGGTACGGTATGAATTACAATTAAAACTTCGCGAATAGAAGTAATTTCTTTTAACGGTGTATAAAAAAATGTTTTAAATCGAAATAGTTGAGGTTAAACACAGTAGAAAGTAACACACAAAGACACAGTAGTAAAAACATAATAGTGAGGCTAAAGCTAAGTAATATAACATAGGAATATGAATATTGTAACAAGATTTATCTATAATATTTGATTAATAGTGAAAAAAAATATGCAAATATTTTTACAAGTTTTTATTTTGCTCTTTCTAATTTTGCGCCCTTAGGATTTCGCGCCTGGAGCAGTTTGCTCCAACTGCTCCACGGTAGCTACGCCCCTGTGTGAGAGAGAGAGGGGGGGGGGGGAGGGGGTGAAGGGTGAAAAAAAATAATGATGAAATTAGATGGATTTTATTCGAATATCGCAAGTTTTGGCCATTTTGCTGTATGAGGAATGCTTTTTAGAGGAAAGTGACAATAGTTCTCGTACAAAGAAATCATTGAAAAGCTCGAACTTTTAGCGTAATTTATAGTTCCTAAAACGAGACTTATTATGATTATGTAAAGCCATGCTCAAATATGCATAAGCATAACTCGCCAAACTTAAAAAGAAAGCAAAAAAAATTCTATTTCAAACAATACAGTAAATATAAGATTTAAACCTAGAAAAATTGCATATATTTAGAGAAAACCAGCATTAGTTTAAGGTTTGCAAATTTTTTGTCTCCTATTACGTACGAGTCATAATCGCACTTACAAGGAAGGTCTCCATACGGCCATATTCAGAAAAATCTGAAAAAATTACAGAGTGTTCGTCTCATGTGGAGATATATATGTTTATAAAAAATTTTTTGGCGGAACTTTCGTAAAAAAAAAAATTTCGTTTATTTGGCGATTTATCATCGGTTGGCGATGAAATGAAATTTCGAAAAATACTTTTTCATGTCGAATACTCTTTAAGATAAAAATATTTCATATTGAACTTGTTTAAATAAGTTTAACTTAAATAACTGTAGTTTTGTCAGTTTTAGTTTGATTTAGCTGTAGTTTTTGTCATATATGTATTTATAATGAAAGTTAAATATCAAATTTTATGAATTAAAACAAAATTAAAATTGTTCCAATATCTCAAAATTAAATCCAATTGAGCGCTGTCGGTTCAATTTTGTTGCTATGGAAACGACGAATTCATTGGTTTGAAATGAATAACTGCTAAATGAATCTTGCCTTTATTTTGGAATACGCTTAAATATATGAAAGTATTTTTTATAGATGAAATTGTTTTTTAAGTAATAAAATTAAGTAACAAGCAACATAAATATGTAATACGAAAAAATGTATTTATTAAACTCTCTCATTATTTATGTTTAAATTCATTAAATACTTTTTACACGCATTCTAAAAATCAATTAACAAACAATTTTCAGATGCATTAAAATCGTTTGCTTTTGGCGAGGAAAAGTACTGCTCGCCAAATCGCGTGACGCTTTCGTCTTTTTGCGCCAAATACTCGAAAGTATTTTATTTTTTTACCGGCTTTTTACTGTAATTCCGACGCTAAATTTGACTGATCCTTTATTACATACATAAGTAGTTTAATTGGTATTTTTTTTTCAAAATATTCTGAGTATGCCCAGTATGGAGACCTTCCTTGTTAGTAGTACGGTCATTAATGAGAAAGTAACAAAGATTTGGAAGAAATAAGGGAATAGATTAGAGACACTGTTGATAGGCGTAACAGTAGGGAAATTCAGGTCTGGTAGATGTATGATATTTTCGTAGCGCAGAGAAACACAATGATAAATTGAGTCTGGCTGCTTTTTGTATTTCTTTTGGTAATTTGACTCATTTACTGTTACAGAACTCAGAAATGCAGCTAGCAAAACAATAAAAATTTCATATTTTTTTACTATTACTTAAAAAAAAAAAGAAAAATTCTTTCAAAAATCTAGAATTTCCCAATTCTAAGCTCATTAAGTTCACATATATTGGAGGTGGAAGCTCCCCCCCCCCCCCCCCCATCGCGATGCCTCTGAATGTAACGGAATTCTTTTGAGTGTTCTTGTTAACGAACTATAAATGTTACACACTTCATTTTAAATACTAAACATACCATAGTAATTCTCAATAACGTATATAACTTACATGACAACCCGAATATATTTAGTTGTGTTTGAGAACGGTCAGACAAACCGAAATCATAAGCTCTCTTCAACTATGTTGGAAAGTGTTGAAAAGAAAGAAAGAAGGCCAGGGATATTGAGTTCCGTGAGGAAAGAAATTAATGAATCACAAGCATGTCTTCCATTTCTAATAGTCTTCTTTTAGTTGGATAAGCTGATGATTATTCTTTTCTTTTCGATTTAATTTATGAAAGGAAGACGTTGTTTCTCATAATGGCCGGTGACGGATGCAACAGTGTCTCAGATGTTCACCATTTAGAGATGCACTGGATTCATTTTTAGTTCATTCAATTAATTTATGTGTAATGAAATAACTAACTGAGCAATTCAGAAAAATAAATAAATAAAATAAAGTAAAAATAAAATAAAAAAGCAATTTAACAAATTACAACGACCATTTGGAAAATGATTTTTTCAAAGACTAAAATTTAAGGCATAAAAAATCGCACGGAGTTGATCATACATTACGTACGCTATGAATTAAACATTAACATTCCTGGACCCATCATGAACAAATTTTAAAAGAAATTTCAGTTTCACGATTTTCGGTGCTGTAAATTTTTTAACTTCTACGGAGCTGGTCATACATTACGTACGCCATGGATTAAACATTAATATTCCTGGACCAATTTTAAATGAAATTACATTCTTAAACTTCTAAACATCCCACAATATTACTTTTTACACCGTCGTATAGAGAGAAAAATGTACTTTTAAATGCAATTTGTTTCAAAGCTGTATCTCAATTTGTTTCTGAGTTATTCTTTTTTTTTTTGTAGTTTTTATTACTTTTTTGTCATAAAGCAACAGAAAAGTGGCAACAGAAATATCCATCTCTGTTGAAAGTAAAGGGAAAATACAGATTACTCTATAGACCAATCAGAAAACGAATAAAATGCGGATTCAACTAATAAAAAGCTTCAGATATGTTTTTGATTTCCTACCCTGATAGAGGACAATAACCATTTTTCCAAATGGTTAAAAATAATAATAATAATAATAATAAAATACACGTATTCTAATAAATAAACATTGGCAAATCTGACGTAGAAAAAAGGACACAGACTGTTTTTGTCTTTTTTAATTATAAAAATCAGTTAAAACAACAGATCAGTTTATATTCCTCATTGTTTTTCGGTGTGTTCGTAATTATATAAATACGTAGCACCTATAGCCGTCCGTCGTCTGGCTCGTCCGTCCGTCTGTCTGTCCACATGTAATAGCGCAAAAACTACCCAACCAAATGGTTTGAAATTTATTATGCAGAACTTTGCAGAACTTTGTCGAGTCATTTCAAATTTTATGAAAATCGAATCAAAACTTAAAAAGATATTAGTAAAAGTTTTCTTCATTCTATTAAATCCTACCATACGTAATTAATTCAATGGGGTCCTATTATTTCCGTATTACTGAATTTAATATTTATATAATCGTCATAAATTTTATATTAATGCATTTTTGCATAAAAGTGCAACAGCTATTGCATCAAGATCAGAATACTTATAAAACTAGTTATAATACGAACGCACCTTATTTGTCACGTTTGACGTACAATTTCCGAGTTGTTTATTATTACTCCAGGAATAGATTCTTGAACCTGCAGTATAGGATGCTCTTACATAAACTATTCTCCATTCCTTTGTCCTTTTCCCAAAGTTTAAAAAAATAATAGGAAAACATTTAAAAAAACTGAAACAACAGCAGCGAAAAATAGTTTAATCAATAACTGGGCTTAAATATTTTCTTTAGAAAACTATGTCCTATTTTCTTTTTTAGAAAGATAAACTTTTTTGTATTTTCGCTTGTATTCTGCTATTTATTCAGATTAATTGAAGTTTCATCACCTGAAGTTGATATCTCATAAACAGATATCATGGTTCTATTATTGTTTATATATCTGTCTGACATGTTTATAATTGCTGTTAGCCCCCGGTATGCTATTTCTTTCTCCCAGCTTACTTTGTCTCCAATAAATAACGTTACCTTGTATTAGCCAGCCGTAAAACAAAAGCCGATGTTTCATTGTGCGATTAAATACTCTACAGCATTTTTAAAAACTTCTAAGCATTATTTTTTCAATGTTTATACCGTTGTATTGGGGAAAAAGGGTACTTTTTAATGCAATTTACTTTTAAACTGCATCTCCGTTTATTTTTGAACCATTTTTTTTTTTGTAGTTTTTAGCGACATTTGTTTCATTTTGGAAACTCAAGTACGCCATTTCTGTAGAAAGTAAAGAAAAAATAGTTGAAAAATAGCAATTATATCTTTTTGTTGCCATTTTCCCATAAAAACTGAAAAAATGTAATTAAAATACGTGCTATTTTGAGGAAAATATAAATGACTGATTTATGATAAAACATGGAGCTATTATAAACTATATTTAATCTTAAGTATCTATGAATTATTAGGTAGCCGGTTTCTTTTTTTTTTTTTTTTTTCTTTTTTTTTTTTTTTTTTTTTTTTTTTTTTTTTGGTCGATTTTTTTGAATGACGGCATCTTTTTGCTGCATTTGTGATTTATTTCGCGATAGTGATGTGCTATGCATGCTTTACGGTAGATGTTTAAGAGTAGATCGTATATGTAGAATTCTTAAGCTTATGCGAATGATGTCATTTTACATAAAATAAAACGTTTGCTTTAAGTCTTAAAATTGAAATATGTTTTGTACTGCAGTAGAGTTTTAACCGTGTTATTTTCTTCTGATGGACTGGTGGCTTCTATTATTATGAAACAGCCATTATAAATGAAGTGTTAGGTGAAGAGGAAAAAAAAAATTACAGCCATTTTTTTATCCATTCTGACCAGAAAATCATAGTTCTAACTTTTTACGGCTGCTCTTTCATCTTCACCTAACACTTCATTTATAATGGCTGTTTCATAATAATAGAAGCCACCAGTCCATCAGAAAAAAATGAAGTAACGGAAATGCCGGGGGCGACACTAAATTCTGAAAAAGCAGAATTCCTGTTCTCTAGTGATTTTTTTTCTATCTGCATATTTTATTTATTCATTTATTTCTCCATTTAGGTGTTCAGTGTAACTGCATTCTTCAGTATTTTTGCCTACATTTGGCTGCTTATCATACTGGTAGTCGTCTCGCCCCATGTAGTCGAAATCTGGGAAGCGGTGATCACATTCCTCTTATTCCCATTGCTTGTGGGAATCAGCTATGCAGCCGACAAAGGCATGTGCAACGTCAAGTTGGCCCCCAAGAGTACGAAGCAGATGGAAGTAGACGCTACAACCGGTATGGGTGTGAATTTAATATTTAACTAACACATGAAATCATGTTCTCTTCGAATTTCTAAATAAAAGAATCGGAGTCAAGGCAACGCGTATGAATTTCTTATTTTTTTATTTAGGGATTTGTAAAGTAAGGACACAATGACGGAACCTCTATTAGGGACTGGGCCTCTTAAACTAAACAATACTTCATGCTGTTAATTTTTCATGTTTGTCTGTAACTCAGGTTTGTTCAACATGAAAAGGTTTACTTGAGAACAGAAAGCATCGGAACAGCATATATTCCGGGTTGAGAAAACTGATGAATGTAATACACTTTAAACACTAATCTGTAACTTTTCCCAGTAGCAGCAAAAGAAAGTTTGTTTTAAGAAATACACTGAAGAGCCCAAAAAACTGGTGCAGGCGTGCATATGCAAACAATGGAGATATGCAACCAATCAGTGTAACGCTATGAGGTCGGCAGAGCCAATATAAGACAGTAGGTGTCAGGCGAAGCTGTAAGGTCGATTCTTGCTGCTACAACGACAAGTTACTACTATCTAAGTGAGTTTGGAAGTGGCGTGATACCCCGTTCAGACCGGATATGTAAGATATCTCAATTCGCAAAATTCACTGTGAGAGTTTGTGGAACTCTCTTAGTGCGAATTTTATGTGGCTAGTTATGGCAACTACCACTCATTCTGATTGGCTGTGAAGCTTCGTTTTAGCCGATTGGCTGTTGAAGCTGATTTTAACGTATGCGCATGCTCACACTTTCCATTTGTTCAGATCTCAGACACAGTTGCTATCTAAGATCAGTTTTGCGGTGTGAACAGGTGCTCCGATTTCAAGGTGTACTGGCGGTCTAAGATATCTTAAATATCCAGTCTGAACGGGGTATTATAGTCGATGCGCGAGGGATAGAGCATAGCATCTCCTAAGTAGCGATGCAGTTCGGATTTTCGCGCACGATCATTTCACGAGTGCACCGTGAATATCAGGTATCTGGTAAAACATCAAATCGACAGCGGTGCGGTTGGAAAAAGACCTCGAAAGAGCAGGACCTTCGACGACTGACGAGAATCCTTAAACGAGATAGACGTGTAACACTTCCTTAAATTGCCACGAATTTCAATGATGGGGCATCAACAAGTGTCAGCGTGCGAACTGTTCAACGGACCGTCATTCATTGTGTACCATTGTTGACTGCACGGCACAAAGCTTTACGCCTCGCCTGGACCCGCCAACACCTCCATCGGACTGTTGATGGCTAGAAACACGTTGCTCGGTCTAACGAGTCTTGTTTCCAAATGTATCGAGCGGAAGGATGTGTACGGGTATGGAGACCATGGAACTATTAATAAATAGGAACTGACATATCCTTAAAATACTGAAGCTTCAACTGTAACCGTTTTTCAGAGGTTGATTACCGTCGACGGAAACTTCCACCAGTAAATATAAATAGAAATTTTCCTCTTATTTAAATGCCTTATTGATGCAAAATTTCAGTCATAAATAATGGCAGAAACAGATATCCTTTTTTACTGGTGGCTGTTTATTTTGGCGGTAGTCACGTCCACCGTTACTGCCATATTGTGACAACCTAGACAACCACCTGTCAGTGTCAGTGAAAAATAGTATAATATCTCGGTAAACCGACACCAGTAAAAACAAATAGGTATTGTTTATGATATTTTTTACAAAATGTTTTCATGAATAAGGCGCTTAAATAAGATGAATTTTTCTGTTCAAATTTACTGTGGGGTAGTTGGCTTCGGCGGTAATAAGAAACTATTGATACGATTTTTAAAAAGCAGCCGCCATCTTGTGACAACCTCCTCAGTTACTTCACTCGCAACTCGTAGACAGTATACTATATGTCTCCTCCTCTTTATTCATAACTCCATTATGGAGACAACCTCATGAATCCATGGACCCTACATGTCAACGCGGACCTGTTCAAGCTGGTGGAGCCTTTGTGATGGTATAGGACGTGTGCGGTTGGCATGATATGGGACTCCTGATACGTCCAAGAGACGACTCTGACAAGTAATGGGTACGTAAGCACCTAAGCACCCATTCATCTCCATTGTGCATTCCGACAGACGCTTGGACAATTCCAGCAGGACATGGCGACACCCCACACGTCCGTCGAGAGTTGCTACCGAATGGCTCCAGGAGCACTCTTCTGACATTAGATACTTCCATAGAGTTGCAAAGGGTGTAAAAAACCGGGTTTATTTCCAGGAATAAACCGGATTTTTTGGGAAGGAAATTTTAAAAATTTCCGAGAGTTTTCAGAAAGTTTTAAGCATGAAATTTTTTTAATTTGTTATTTTCATTTATTTTTAATAATTTCAATTTTTGTCAATGTAAACAAAACTGATAACAAAAAAAAAAAATATATATATATATATAAATAAATAAATAATGGAAAAAATAAATAAAAATGCACGGTTTACATGAAAACTAATGAAATATAGGCTTAAGTTGCAGAAATATTAAGAGAAATTAAAATGTCATAAGTAACTAAGTAATTTGGTATTTTAATCGTCGATAAGTAAAAAGTGAAAGAGGCAGATGAGAGATTCATCTTCCTCAGCATGAATATGAATTTCATCTTTGTTCTTCGAATCAATGAATGTAAAGAACAAAGAAAATGAAGAAAATTAAAAGAAATCGATGCAAAAATACAAAGCAACTCGTTAGAAAACGAATATAAAGTACGCCTGAATAAGAGATATGCGAGCTAACGGAAACAAACAAACAAAAAAAATATTTTTTAAAGAAACATTGATATCCTCACCTATTTGCAGCAGAGGTCGTACGCTTTAGGGAATTTTTCAGGATAGATGTCAGTATATTTTTATAGAAAAAGAAATCTAGGTTAAACGCGCGAAATTTCGCCTCATTTAAGATTAGAAGTTAGAAAATACTGGTACCGAAGAATTTCCTGGTCTGAAAATTTCAGGACAAGTACGACCCCTGATTTACAGCCGCCGTTGTTGTAAAGCTAATAAATTATAAAGACTTAGACTGTAAAATCATACGTTTTGTGAATTCATAATGTGAAATCTTTGGAACATTCTTTCCTGAAATTTCTTTAAAATAAAACTCTCAAATTGAAAAATAACTGGTTTTGTTTATCTTCAAAACTCCTTCAAAATTTCCAATATTCCCCAAAATTCCGGTTTTATTCCCGTCCCTCAAAATCTGCGGGTTTTTTACAACTCTGTACTTCCATTGGCCACCTAAAACCCCAGACATGAACGTTATTGAGCATATCTGGGATAACTTGTAAAGAGCAGTTCAGAAGAGATCTCCATCACCTCGCAATTCCTAACTCCTATGGATTTGTGGACTGGCCTACAGGATTCACGGCGTGAATTGCCTCCAAGATACCTTCGGACATTAGTCGAGTCCATGTCATGTCGTGTTGCGGTACTTCTGCGTGCTGGTGACGCTATATTAGGCATGTGTGCCAGTTTTTCTGGCACTTGAGTGTAGTTCTTTAAATCTCTCTAAAATGTATTGTTTTCTAATGATAAAGAATGCTTTTCGAAATCATTGATAACTTGTAACAGGTTATTGTATATTTTCGTTTATGGTTGTATTATATTTTCGCACATTACGAGCTATTTGTCTTTTTTTGCCAGTGTAAGTCATGATCCCTACTAAAAAAGTAAATACGACTGATATAGCGAGAAATAAAATCATTATATTCTCTAAATTCTCATAAAAATATTTTTTCAGCTCGTTTTCCTTTGTAAATCACGATATCACACAAAGGTATGCTTTTTTATTACGTATGCGTGACTTCATGATCTGGCAGTTGCTAGATGCAGATGATAAACAAAGAGCAGAAGTAGTAAACAAACAAAAGTGTTGAGCATTACCTAGAATTATTACTTGCTGCGATTTGTCAGTGCTGCGATATTTTTGTCTATTTTTTATTTATTTTTTTTCTAGGACGATTATTCGAAACGAGATTTTGGAAAAGGCTTTGTAGTCTTATGCCAAATTCCGAAGTATTTTCCGAAGGTATTTATCTAACCTTAATGAGCGATACGCACGTTTAAACAAATTTGGCATGCATATAGCTTTTTTTATTATTATTTCCTAGATTTCTTACAATATTCTTAGCTTTTTCATTTTTTAGTTTAGAATACATATCAGTTAATATTTTTGCTTAATGCTGAATTATTCGCTTCATCAAAAATTTTTGCATCATATTTTTATGCGTTTTTTTTTTTTTTTTAAATCATCACTTAGATATTTTTAATTCATCATGCTTTGAAAATTACATTACAATGGTGGAGTAAATTCTGCTTATGCTTTAAATAAAGCCCCACACCCAGTTGTTCAGTCGTAGAAAAAAAAAAAAAAAAAAGTAAGCATTCCCTACTAACTCTGCAAGTAATTACAGTAGAAGAAAGTTACTAGTACCAAGCGATTGGAAATAAAGTCTGCTTTTAAATAATATATATAAAAATTTGTATAGGGAGCCCTCCAGAAATCAAAATCAGACCAAAATTTGTTTTTTTGCAATGAGAACACCCAATTTTGACAATATTTTAAATCCGCGGTTCAAACTATACCTAGAAACTAAATTTCAAGTCATTTGGATGATAAGCTGAAGGATGATAAGAATTATAATCTGTCAAAATTTAGAGATTCTAATGTTAAATTGCATTTTCATATTTTTATTAATATCTCCTGAAACTATAATCGTAATATAATTTTTTTGTGTCGTTATGATACTAAAAAACCCAAACATAAATACGTTGAATTTGTAATTTTTAAAATTTTACATTATGAATTATGGAATTGATATTCGAAAAAGAAAAAGGAATTGCAACCTACAACTTTTTTGATAGATTTACATTTATTATGTCCTGCTTTATGCGAATTCTTAATTTCGAATTTTTCTTCTTAGTAGTTTTCGAATTATTATTAAAAAACGTCAAAATGATGGTATAAGGGGCCGTCTATGATGAGCAAAAAAGTATAATTTGAAAAAATATGTATTTTACTCAATTTATTGAAACATTTGGGCTGCCAAAAGTCGAAACATATTAAGCGAGTGAAAGGGTCCTATTGGCAAGAAATAATACATTAATAGGAGTGACACAATCATTCTGTAGCATTTCAACAATCGAGCAACAATTTTCAATTTGGATACAGTCCCTAAAATGGGCTCATTTAAAAATAATTAATTTCTCTGAAACTAATCGCGCGAATTTCATGAAAAATTGTTTTTAGGCTAATTGAAGAGTGTAGAATTTATTTATGGTGTCAAACTTGGGTATTGCTATTGAAGAAAACAGAGTTTGGGTTCGTTTTGATATATTAAAAAATGCCCCCTAAGCAAATTTTATGTACAGTAGTGGGAAAAAAAAGTAAACACCCCCTTCTAACTCCTCAACAAATTATCGTTAACGAAAGTTACTGGTACCGAAAGATTGAAAATCAAGTCAACTTTTAAATGATGTATATAAAATGTTCTTAGGGGGCCATCTACATATTAAAACGAATCCAAACTTCATTTTTTTCAATGGCAATACCCAATTTTAACCAGATATTTCAAATCTTTGGTTAAAACTATGCCCAGACACCAAATTTCAAGTCATTTGAATCATAAGTTTTTGAATTATAAACATTCAAAATTTAATGCTTCTAATGTTAAATTACACATTTTCATATTTTTATTTATATCTGCTGAAATTATGCTCCTAATGTGCTAATTTTTTGTGTAGCAGTAATACTTAATATACCCAAACATAAATACGTTGAATTTGCACTTTTTATAATTTTATGATATGAATTATGAATTATCAAATTAATATTCGAAAAAATTATAAATTGCAACCTACAGTTTTTTTTTTTTTTTTTTTTTTTTTTTTTTTTTTTTTTTTTTTTTTTTTATGGATTTAGTTTTATTAAGTCCTGCTTTATGGAAATCCAAAATTTTACGATTTTCTTCCAAGTAGTTTTCAAATTATGCTTAAAAATCGGCAAAAGGATGTTTTAAGGGGCCGTCTGTGATAGAAGTGACTAGATATTTTGAAATTTCTTCTGCTGTCATGTAATCTAGCAGGCTTCATTGACTGCTTGGGTGGTGCCTTGATCATGAAGGGGGCTCTCTCGGTTAACAATCGAGTACGGCACTTCAATTTGGATACAGCCCTTAAGATACGCTCGTTTTAAAATAATTAATTTCTCGGAAACTTATGGTACGAATTGCATAAAAATTTGTTTTTAGGCTAATTGAAGGGTGTAGAGTTCATTTATGCTGTCAGAATTGTGTACTGCTATTGAAAAAAACAAAGTTATGGTTTATTTTAATAAGTAGATGGCCCCCTAAGCAAATTTTATATACATCATTTAAAAGTAGACTTTATTTCCAATCGTTTGGTACCAGTAACTTTCTTTACGATAATTTGTTGAGGAGTTAGTAGGGGGTGTTAACTTTTTTTTTCCACGATTGTACATCATTTAAAAGTAGACTTTATTTCCAATTGTTTGGTACCAGTCACTTTTTTCTACAATAATTTGTTACAGAGTTAGTAGTAGGTGTTTACTTTTTTCCACGACTGTACATACTATTGAATTATTTGTACTAATATTCATATACCAATGACTATGCGTTCTTATTTCGAGAATTATGTTATTTTTACATCTTTTGCATTTTTTCATCTTGTATTATAGTTCCAGCTTGATGCTTATTTCTGAAAGCATGTTAGACATTTACATCGATTGGTTTTATTTAGTTTTATAGATAGATAAAATGCTGCAGCTGGCATCAGAACAAAGAGAAAAGGGAGGGAAACTAAATAATGTAAACGTTGTAAAATCAGATAAAGGCTTTTCCATTCATCAGCAGTGGCGTAGCGCAAGTCTTGCCTTATAGGTTAGAGGATGCTGGAAATATTAGTGAAAAATGTTTAATTTTTTTTTACTATACTTTAGTATAAAATCGCATAGAACAAGAATCGTTCCAGATTATTTTGAATTTTATATTTTTACATCACTATTGTATTTTCTTATGACTATTTTTTTCATTGTATGTAAAATTTCTACAGATTCAATACAATTAGGTTTAATAGATAATTCTAAAAGAAAAACTTTTTTTAGATCAATGTCAGACGGGCGTCTTTTTTGCTGCTTTTTTGCTTAAGTATTATCCATTCACAATGCTGTCTGACATTGGTCTTAAAAAAAATATTCTTTTATAAGCATTCAAGGTCAAATGAAAATCACACCTAATCGTTTGACCGTCATTCATATTTTCCCGCAAAAGTGTCCGTTACAATACATTTGTCTTGGACACCGAACTCGATTATGAAAAAAGTAAGTGAATTCATTAAAAAATATATTTAAAAAATATTCATTAAAATATATATATATATAAAATAAGATCTGTTTCTTTTTCTAAGATGGAGCAATGGAAGAAAAAAAAATGGAACATTACTTAAACTACAGTAGCGCTCAAAAGTATTTTGACAACCTTATATTCTCTCTTATTTTATTTAATATAAAAATGTAAAAGAAAATATATTCCCTATAATTGAGAACAGTATGACTGCAGTTATTCAAATGTATGAAGTTTCAGCTTGTTTGTTTACATTCGGCGCCACCGAAGGAATATGACTCCTCCTTAGCTCAAAAGTATTTTGACAATTAGTTTGCATTTAATTGTTGAAGGTGTCAGTGGCGTTTTAGCTTCGATTAGTGTTTATATCGACTTATTGTGATTATTTTTAAGAATCAGGAATGCCGAAATGTAACAAATATTGAAGTGATTCTAGAAAAGCCGCTGTAAATGCACTTAAGGAAGGTAGACTGCAATCAGAATTAGCTCGTTCTTTTAACGTGTCTCGGCAACTTGTTATTACATGGAATAAAGTTTTTAATAAACATAAATACATCGAAAATAAACCTCAAAGTGGCCATCCGAAAAAAACAACTTGCAATGTTGACTATATTATAAAAATGATATCTACAAGTGATTGTCGTAAGTCCGCTGTAATAATAAAAATGAATTGAAAGAAAATTACGGCATAAACATACACGTTTCATCAGTCAAACGACACCTAAACCTCTATGGTTTACATGGCAGAAGACCAGCAAAAACACGTTTGTTATCTACTAAGAATAGGAAGGATAGAGTTGCATTTGTAAAACGGCATAGCCCTTTCAGGGGCAAAGCAATTCCATTGCTAAAGTGAGGAAATTAATAATTGACACCGGAATTTGAAAACAAATTTATTTGTAAATAAGAAAAAGCTATATTTCACACACATAATAAACCGAATTTTTTGTAACCAAAATTCTGGTGTCAATCATTAATTTCAACACTTCAGCAATGGAATTGCTTTGTCCCTGTAAGGGTTATGCCGTTTTACAAATGCAACTCTAGCCTTCTTATTCTTATTAAATTAGATACGTATTTTTGCTGGACTTCTGCCATGTAAACCATAAAGTTTTAGGCGTCGTTTGACTGATGAAACATGTATGTCTATGCCGTAATTTTCTTTCAATTAATTTTTTATTGTTACAGCGGACTTACGACAATCACTTTTAGATATCATTTTTATAATACAGTCAACATTGCAAGTTGTTTTTTCGGATGGTCACTTTGAGACTTATTTTCGATGTATTTCTGTTTATTAAAAACTTTATTCCATATAATAACAAGTTGGCGAGACACGTTAAAAGTCTGTTTGCAGCCTACCTTTCTTAAGTGCATTTACAGCGGCTTTTCTAGAATCACTTCAATATTTTTTTCATTTCGGTATTCCTGATCCTTAAAATTAATCAGAATAAGTCAATATAAACACTAATCGAAGCTATAGCGCCACTGACACCTTCAACAATTAAATGCAAACTAATTGTCAAAATACTTTTGAGCTAAGGAGGAGTCATATTTCTTCGGTGGCGCCGAATGTAAACAAACAACTTGAAACTTGATACATTTGAATAACTGCAGTCATAGTGTTCTCTATTATTATAGGGATTATATTATTTTCTTTTACATTTTTATATTAAATAAAATAAGAGAGAATATAAGGTTGTCAAAATACTTTTGAGCGCTACTGTATCTTTTTAGGATTTCTAAATTGATTATTAATTGTGAATTAATTATTGTTAAATTATTGGTAAAAGCGTATTTTTTCCCTAAATATTACCCTCTTCATTTTTTATTTATAATTTATTTTCTACTCTATAGCCTTTAAAATGTTTCACTGTTGCAGTTTCACAGCCCTTTGGCCTATTTTGGCGATCGTGTATTAGCGCATCATTAAACCCATTGTTATTTCAACTGCTATACAAATGTATGAGCTACAGAGAATGTTGGACGATTGATCACCTGTGGCAGACTAACGAAAAAATGTCTTAAAATTAATTTATAATTAAGTTGTAAAAATATTGTACTGTCATCGTAAGCAGACCTGTGAACATGATTTTTATAATTCTAGCCTATCGGGAGTAGGTTAAAAATCGAATACAAAATTCTATCTTTACATACGAAAATCAGGTCGAGTGTTATAAAACAGTGTTAAAACATTTTAATATATTGGGAATTTAATTAAAATTAGAAAGATTTTTCAGTAAAATCATTCATGAACAAGTTATTGAGTTATGCTAGTCATGATGATGAGTTTTGAAGAATGCTTAAGGGATATTATTTTAGAGAGAGATAGAGGAGCGGGGGGGGGGGGGGGGAGGGGGTCCTTCTAAGTTATAATTTTATTTTAATTCGTATTAGCTGATGTATGAAAAAGCTAAATTAGCATAGACTTTTTTTTAGGAAAATCTGATCGATATCAAGCAGGACGGACCTGCCAAGCCAAACTATAAAAAATTGCTAACCCCGCCAAACAAACAAAGGCCAAGAAAATTTAACTGCTTGTTACACAGAAAGCAAATTATCCATGTTAAATCGACCAAACCTGCCAGCGAAAAATTTCTAAAATCAAAAGAACCAATCGTCGCAGAAAAATAAAACTAAAACTAGGAGAACATAATGAAGAAATTCTTCAATTTGAAACCAAAGTCATCTTTATAAATTAATTATTTACAGAGATAAAGATTTTTTTTAAACACGTCGAGATATTGAAAATGATCGCTTATTTTTTTCGTCACAACTTTTAATTCAAACAAGATAGATATTTAAATAATGGACAGAAAAAAGTAAGGATTGCGTTTTTGGACAGATGATTATACAATCTACGTGATTTTGTAAAATTCAGTTAAAAAAAAAAAATTATATCCTTAATTAGCGAAAAACTGTTAATTAGTTCTAAAATTAACAAATTCCGCCAAACAGCGATAAACCCGCCAAAGACCACGTAACTATCTACATTATATTAGCACAAATCAGATATGGTAAGATCACTTTTAATCTGCCAATCGGCCATTTTTTCTTATGATTATTTTTATATATAAATCTGCATGAAACTTACATTTTTAAAAACATCTTTAAAATAAAATTAATTTTTTAGAGAAGATGTACTTTCTAAAATATATGCATTAAGAGTTATTGGCATTTAAAATTTCATTTTTAATGTGAACAAAACATTTGAAAGGGAATTGAGTTGAATGTGATTTTTATATATAAACTAGTTGGATGTGCCAATCCCAAAATTTTCTTCTATCTCATATATTTTAATATTTCAAAATGTTGTTACAAATGTCAATATTTCATTTATTAGTTCAATGCTATATAAACTTTGACTTTCATCTTAAATTTCTGCTTCAGTCAATTAATAGGAGTAAAAACGAGTTAATCTCCATCATGATATTTATTAAAATCAATAGTTTTCGGTTATTCTGTTGTATATCAGCTGTTCGAGAATAGCCGGTTTATCAGAATGGGAAGCTCCCGTCACTTCACAAGCCGCCGGTGTATAATAGAACTACTAAAAATTAAGAAAATTACATAAAAATTGCTATTATAGTGCCCCCTTTCGGTGGAATATTTCCTAATTCAGGGAGGACCTAAAAATTTGGTTCAATTCTATGCATAATTTCATACATTTTTTGATTGTACAATATTGAAAATGGCACCAAAATAGCTATTACAGCGCCCCTTTTCGGCGAAATTTTTCCAAATGCAAGGAGGACCTTCTTGCATTGGCCAAAAACTTACGCAAAAATTTGGTTAAATTCTATGAAGAAATTCTTCAATTTGAAACCAAAGTCATCTTTCATACAGTTTTCGATGGTACAATATTCAAAATCGCGCAAAAATCGCTATTACAGTGCCCCCTTTCGGCGGAATTTTTCCAAATGCACGGAGGACCTTCTTACCTTGTCCAAAAAACATACACAAAAAATTTGGTTCAATTCTATGCTTAACTTCATACAGTTTTCGATGGTACAATATTCCAAATCGCGCAAAAATCGCTATTACAGCGTCCCTTTTCGGCGGATTTTTTCCAAATGCAGGGAAGACCTTCTTGCCTTGCCCAAAAACATACACAAAAAATTTGGTTCAATTCTATGCATAACTTTATACACTTTTCGATGGTACAATATTCAAAATCGCGCAAAAATCGTTATTGCAGCGCCCCCTTCCGGCGGATTTTTTAAAAATAAGGAAGGACCTGCTTGCCATAATCAAAAACTTTAAAAAAATGTTCAATTCTATCTATAACTTCGTACACTTTTTGATGGTACAATGGCGACAGACAGACGGGCAGACAAACAGACAGACAGGCATTTTCTATAACATTTTTGAGGGGATCTCTGACCCCTAAAGCGTGTAAATCCGTCGAAAACCGGAAGTCGAAAAAAATTTCGATTACAATACTTTCTTCTATTGAAGATAGAAGAAAGCAAAAAGGTAGTTACTTCGTTCGCGAGCTGAGAGTCAAATCAGAAAATATGTTTGACGTCATTTTCCTATGAATGGAACACAGTTTTAGCGTTGAAGTGCTTGTTTGTTTCGAGAGCGTAATCTCCGAAACTACACTGTTAAAAATCTGCAGCTTTAGCTGCATAGTCATCCCACCGCTTTTATAAAATATCTGTATTCTGATAAATGAGAATGCTCCATAGTATAGTCAAGTAATTGTTTTCTATAAAAGCGGTGGAGTGACTATGTAGCAAAAGCTACAGATTTTTAACAGTGTATTCGAAGCATTTTTCCAACTTTTTTCAATTTTCTACACCTTTATGATATTTTTTGAGCAATACTTACGTAATTTTGCATTTGTTTGTTGCTGTTGCTTAACTTACCTTAAATTTCATTTTAAACTACTATCAAATTAAAACTTTAGGATGAATTTAAATAAAATCTATAATTTTTTTAAATAAAAAAATATATATCGGTGAAGATTGTAGGAACTTCGTCATTTTTTTAAAAGAAAATCCAATTTGAAAATATTTACTTCATACTACTTTATGGGAAAAATCTATATTTTGCCAAAACTTTTCCTTGGAAATTCTTTGTCATTGTATTCCTGAACAGACCGCTGGATTTAATGTATCAAAATTTGGAGTTAGCTCTTCGTACTAGTCTGGGTGTCAGTTATAGCGTCTAGAAGATATAGTGTGGAAACCAGCTATTTTCCAGTAATGCTTTAAAAAATGCTAAAAAATTTAATCCCATAAATATTGAACAATGCTGAATGACAAATGTCGATCGCAGCGACATCTTCTAGCTCTTCATTGGGCAAAACGCTTTCTCAATTGAAATCTTATGGAATATATACGTTAAAATTACTAGATGTCACTGCAATCGACACATCGCTCACCCGCAAGAAAAGTGGCACATCTCGCAAAAATTCATTTTACATTTTATTCCATTAATAGGTCTGTCATAGGTGTGTCTTGCTACACAAACAGTTTCATAAGTATAGTTATACGGAAAATCCCTTCATTACGCTATGTGCCTATTTGTGACCACAGAAGAGGGGTGGATTGTGTGGGGAGGTAAAATTACCCAATCCTCTAAACCTCATCCTATGTCTTCATTCTTTAGGGTTTTATGCTTTTATTCACGCTTTTATTCCTGCATGCAGAGTTAAGTGCTACAATTTCATCTTATAGTAAAATTATGCAAATTTTCTTTTGCCTCTCCTGTGAAATTTACTTTTGTCGAGATGTGTCACTTTTTCTTGGGGGTGAGCGATATGTCGTTCAGCATTGTTCAACAATTTTCGAATAAAAATTTTTAGCACTTTTTGCTCAGCCGGTTCTTATGCTATATCTTCTAGACACTATAGCTCAGTTATGGTGTCTGTTATAGTTTATAGCGCAGAAATATTGAATGTCTTAAATGTACAACGATACGGAAGTCCAAAGAGTCGTTCGCAGGGACATCTGCAGGATATTGTCAAAAACTGCAAGTATATTGCTAGCTGCTAGCCTAGACGCTGTAATAACATGATGTTTGCACGAAACTTGGAAATATCCCGCAGATGTTGCTGCTATTGATTCTTTGGATTTCATTACGGTAGCACATTTAAAGGATTAAAATTTTTAGCACTGATTAGGTAGCAGATTTCCACACAATGTATTCTATCCGCTGTATCTCAGTGGTAAAATCTAAGGTGCATCTTCATGAGAGGGGGGACCATGGTGCTAAGAAAGGAAAGGACTAACGAGACTAACGAAAAAGACAGACTGTCGTGGTACCTTTCGTCTTAGACCTCTAGAGTCACGTGATGCTCTTTTTGTGCACCTACATTGGTGAATTTGAGCATCACGTGACTCAGGCCGTCTGAAAAAAAGAGACACGTGTAACGCGACGCGATAGCCTGTCTTTTTCATTTCCCTTGGAGAAGATATAAGTGACGTCGTTTGAAGCTGTTCCTACTCCCGCGACCAACGACATGCAAGGCCAGTTCATGACGTCACACGGAGTGGATCCACAGCCATCTCAACACAGACCAAATCGCTAACATAACTCCTGTGGGTCACGTGATCAGTCGAAGGCGGTTAGATTGAAGCGAAATCAAAGTGACGGGCGCCATTTATTCTGTTATTGAAAATTCCATCGTTGGTGAATTCAAGTCGCAGTTTTCGAATAAAGTTGTACATGGTTCATGATTTTCATCTGGATACTATCCATTTTGTTAAGATACTTAAGTTTTCTTTCGAGAAAGTGTTTCACGTATTTCTCTTGCGTTTCATGTGCCTTCCTACTAGGGTAGGGGATGATATATATGATCTCATGCGGTTTCTCTTTCTGAAAAGATATATCTCTCAAGGATTCGCAACGATAATTTTAATTTCATCTAAAAAGCTAGAATATGCATTAAATCTTCTAAAATGATATTCAGTGGATAACCTCAAGGATTAACATACCTATTGAAGTAAGTTCTGATTTAACTTTTCAAATTTATTGTCTCAATAAAAAAAATTATACACAGACGCTTGCTTTGAATTTTAGCAATCTAGAATATAATATCAGGTTGACATGATTGTTAAAATGTATGATGATGCAGTCATCTGTCAGTAATTATTATAAATCTCACTAGAGCAGTTGACTGAAAATGAGAAAAGAATAATAAGTCAAAAGCTCTTTCATAATAAACAAAAATATTCATTTAAATATTTAGATAAGAAATGCAATTTATCAATAAATTTAGACGCATTTAAAGACCTTTAAATGATATATTAAACCCAGTTGATGAAAACATTGTGCCAATCCTACTTTTCATTGCAGGTTATGCTGCTTTATTAACTTGTTAAAACATCACTGTTGTAATTACCGTATAGATTTTAGTAATGGTGATTTTTCATATGAATTTTTGCTGAATTTGTTATTAAAAATTAGTTAACTTTAGGTTAAAAATGTAGTGAATTACATAAATGATCATTTATGTAAATATTGTCCTCACAGGGGTCTGTTAAGATTTTTCTTTCTGGGTCCTACTTTTGAAATTGTGAATAGTTTTTTTTTTTTCATTTATGAAAAATCTACTTTTAATTTTGGGAATGTGAAATTATCATTATATTCAGGTTCTTGTGTATACATTTTCAACAAAGTGATTTGCATATCTATATCTTGATATTAGGTTCTTTGACGACTTCAGTTATTTTGTGACCCATTAGATTTTACTTTTAAGTAATTAAATTTGTGAAAAGTTCAGTTTTGAAATGCAAAAGTTTTGAATAAAGCTAATTGTTAAGTTGAAAAATTTTGTGAAGCATCCTGTTTTAAAATTAAAAAAAAATTGTGAAGGGTCCATTAAAGAACCCAATTTTTTTCTAAACAGATCCCTGGACTCATGACAGTTTTATTTATACTTAAAAATATGATCCAAGTTGTATATAAGATTTTACCAAATAATTACTCAAAACTAGTTATTAAAAATTTTAATTAAGAAAAGGAATGCACGAGAAAAAATTTTAAAAAAGCTGAAAAATAAATAAATCGGTATTTATTTTTAGCATTCAACCTTAGAATATATGAATTTAATTTCTTAACAATACGTGAATCATTTTTCATGTCATGTGTTTTTCATAATTTAAATATTAAATTTATCCTTTAATTTATTTTTAATTTGTGTAAATGCATTTAGCCAATATGATACGTTATTCTTTTCATAACTAAGGAGCTCCACATAAAACTTTGATCATGAAGCTAAACAAAAATTTTAAACTTTCTTTACTTTTCTGACAGATATGTAATACATGAGAAATAATTTTGTTAATTTTTGATAAATATTTTTGAATGATGGCATACTAAGTTTCTTGTCAAAAGAAATTTTTAGTAGCAAATTTTACATTCGGTGTATGACATATTCAAAATTTTTCAGGAGTTATTTTGAATACAGAATATTGCTTTTTACACATTAGTATAATACTTTACTTTGATGATGAGTCAATAATAAATCTAGTTTTATATTTTGAAACAGATTTTTCAAATAACAACCATAAAAAGCATAAATCCCTGTGAATTCTAAGGGTACGCTTTTTACAAGCATATGATTTTTTTGTTACATAATGGTAATTTTATTTTCGATTCCTAATGTCATTTTAATGCTTTACTGCATAATTTCTTGTGGTCGCGAAATGCTTAAAGGATTGGAATGTTTTGTAAATGTTGTTAGAAAACAGAGAAAGGCGGAAAATTATGTTATTTGAGTATGAACCATAGTGTCAAAAATATTAATTGATTGATTGAGCTTAATGAAAAATCTTTCAGTAAAATAATATTACAAGAAAACCGGGACCTAACTTTTCGCCTGGTCTTATGGAGCAAAAATATAAGGGAGATTCACTAGGCGCTCAATCACGATCAAATTATATTAGGGGGGAAAAGTCCGCCTTCGGCGGCCGCCATTTTGAATGAGCACTCAGGCCTAGTGTTCAGAGGGCTGTGGTGGATCATCTGTATACGGAGTTTTTCACACAGGAAGATTGATAGATATGTCTACTTCTCTCCTTTAAAACGTATACTGCTTAGTGAAAACGCACTTCCAGAAATTATTGCTCAAAGACAGTGCTATAAACGAATTCTTTTGTATGTCCCTGTGAATGAACGACAAATGCTATAAACACCCTATTCTACAGAAAGCATCTTGTAGTGAAATTCAGTGATTTATATAAATTTTAATACTTTTGAAATAGCATAACTTCCTTAAAATACACTTCAAACGATATTTTCCTATTGACTATAATGTTACGGAGTTCTTTTGAGTGCCCTTGTAAACGAATTACTAATGCTACGCACTTCAGTTTCAATACCGAACATGCCATGGTAAACATAATTAACATATGTCAATTACCTGAAAATGGGAGTATATTTACGCGAGTTAGAGCGTGGACAGACAGTCGGACAAACAAACCAAATTCATAAGCATTTTTCAACTATATTGGAAAGTGTTAATAAAACCGCGATGGACAAAAGGAAAAAAATAACAAATTATTTACCAAAAGGCAGGAATGCATCGTGGCAAAGGAATTGAAGTTCTCTAAAAATAGATCCGAGGAAAGTGTTGTCATAACAACAGGGTACTGTCATAACAACAGGAACAGGCTTTGGCGATAAAATTCTCTTGCTGAGTCTTCTGTTCCGCTGTCGGATATTTCTCATTTTCTTAATGTCTTTAAAAATCCGTATAAATTTAAATTACTAATCTATTTTTATAATATGAGATACATTATTTGGGACAAATATACAATGATGAATAGGAATTAAAATTTAGCATAATAATTTTAAACCAAAACTAAAATTTGGCAATAAAATTACTTTAAATTAAAGAAAAGTACCTTAATTTAAATAAATGATAAATGTGGCATAAAAACATTTTATTCATTATAAAATTTTCAGATTTTCTTTTAAATTAAAAAATTAATTTTTAAATGTCAAGAAAAGCATGCATTTTAGTCATCTAAAGTGCTTTATCAATTTAAGACATGAAAACAGATGACAAAATAGGCAAGAAATTTGTTTTTCGTGAGAAATTTAACTATACATCCGCTGAAGGGGTTTTCAGTGCTCCTGTAAGTCTAATGGATGCCCTTATTAATTTTCAAACAAAACTATTTTGAGAACATTAATAAAACCAAATTTCATTTCAGGGATTAAATAAAAAACAAGCAAGAAAAATCATGCGTTAAGCATAGATTATGAAATACTTTCCAACACTTCCTGAATGCTTTCACAAAACTTCGTTATTTATGGAAATAAGGTATATAAGATAACTTAGTAAACATTTTAGAAAACGCATAAAACATTTGAAGAACTGATTTCAGCAGCTAATGTCCATAGCAAATATGTATTCCAATTCTTCTGAACAGCCCTGTATTTGATCTGTAGGTTGATATATATGCTATATAATGGGGAAGTTTAGTTTAGCAAGAAAACGCATAACAAGTTGAAATTTTTCTTTCATCAATTTATACTAATAGATGGAAACATACTTCTATACTTTTGTACAACCCTGTAGTAAACCTAGTACTTTTATTACACGCCACTATTTAGCTAAAATTTAATTAAACACTCTTAAAACTACTGAAATCACATTTCCAGAAATTATCATTTATAGACGGCCATGTATCCAATTCTTTGCGTGACCCTGTATGTCATTTTATCTATATTCTACAAATATTTCGTAGCAAACTAAATGTAGTTCAGCGTAAAAAAGCATAACTCATTTAAAAACCACTTTCAAGCAATTTGCACTCATATCCAGTAACCATTGCGAATTCTTTTGTGTAGCCCTGTATATTAATTATAGCATTTATACACACCATATAGGGGAGACCGGGGCAAGATGACTATGTTAACAATTTTTGTTGTTTATTAATTTATTTTTAAGTATAGTAAAATTAATTTTACATGAACTGTTACAGTATTCCTTTGTAAATGAATGATAAATAATAAATGAAAGTATTAAATATATTACCATTTAGTTTTTCAAATAAAAAAAATAAAGGATAATTTTACTTTTTCATAACATTAACAAATCGAACTGGGGCAAGATGACAACACTGAAAAAGGTTGAACACATTTTATCTTTTGAATATGTTACATGGTTTAACAAGTGATAACCGTGCTGTTACATCTTACAAAGTATCAAATTAAGCATAATGCATTGTAACGTAACGTTGAAGTGTCTAGTTGTGCAGCTAACAATAGTCACAAATAAAAATGCCATTTTCATAATTGGAATATTCCTCATGCCACCTCTCTTGGCGTTTACAGCACTGGATACATTGTTCTGTTGGTGGGTCACAATATTCCTCGTCACAAGCAGGACATCTGGAAACAACATTCTTTGAAGTTGATGCAACTGGACTGTTTGGCCTAAATTTAATAGAGTTAGACAAGGGCGTAGGAACCGGGGGAGCTGGGGGAGCTGTGGCTCCCCCAGCTTGTTTGTGCTTTCACCCTTTCATAGCTTGTTTGTGCTTTCACCCTTTTTCTCATTGTTTACAATCCTCCCGATTTCCAGAAAAAACGGGGTCTTATATAGGTCTACTACAAATTACCTGCACCGAAAACATATTTATAAAGAGGAGGCCTTTAAAATTGATTTGGAAGAGGTTTGTAAAGAATTTGTAAGCAAAACAACAGAAAGCACTTTAATTTTTGGTAAATAGAAGTGGGAGAAGCCTTAAATTTGAATATTGTATCCGGGATCGCACATAAATTAAGTTTCTATGTATCAAGTATATCTACTAAAAATTATTTTAACTGGATTAAAGAGTTGGTGATCTTTTGATATGTATCTATTTTATACTTCTGTTTGTGAAACGTGCAACACTATGAAGGAACCCTCCAAAATGAACGAAATGATCCGCGCCACTAGCTTTCCGCAATATGCCCCGGCTCCCCCTGTTTGTACAAAGTTCCTACGCCACTAGTTAGGACTACAGGAACTTAGTTTGAGTTTTTTTACTCCCTTTTTAGCTTTACGTGCTTCTTTTCTCAGCTTTTTTAAACGTTCCTGCTCTTCCTACTGCTTTTCCCTTTTTTCTAACATTTATTTGATGGGCGTGCTTGTAAGAATGCTTGAGCTCAGTGTTTTGCTTTTTCCTTTTTTTCTCACATTGTGTTGCTTTAGGCAATGGTTTGAAATCAAAAACACTAACAGGCGTCTTTGGTGAATCGGAATCAGCATTTGCTATATGTTTTGGTTCTTCTGGAGGGTTCATACTACAGCGCCTAGAAGATACAGAGTGGAAAACGTCTATCTATATTATAAAGGACAAACATATCTGTGCGTAACGCATACGTCATTTTGCGGATGGCAACACTTTGAAATTTGAAATAAAATTTTGGTTTCGCAATTTTCTCTACTGCAAATTTTTAAACTTCTAAACATCGCACATTTTAAATTTTTGCACCGTCGTATAAGGAAAAAAATGCTCTTTTAAATGCAATTTGTTTGAAAGCTGTATCTTAATTTATTTTTGAGATATTAATTTTTTTGTAGTTTTTAATACCATTTTTCTTATCGTGGCAACAAAAGTACCCCATTTATATTGAAAGTAAAGAGAAAATAGTCATTGTTTATTATTTTTATTGATTAAATCCTTATTGATGCCATTTTCACATTACAAATAAAAGTAACTTTTTTATAATTTTTGAACAGAAAATGACGTCAGACATTAAAAAAAAACAAAAAAAAACACGCATTCTTCTTCATAAACCAGTTGCATGTCAATATTTTTACATTAAGCTGATACCGGGTTTGAGACGCTAGCAAAATGATTCAGTGAGTAAAAATGATGTCATATTTAAAACAAAACGATCATTTTTTTGATAAAACTAAATATTTGACCAATACTAAATGGCCAATACTATGGTAACTAAAGGCAAATTTTTGATTTATTTCTTTCGAGGGTTCTAATATAATTACTTATCTTGAATACCTATTCTAATACTGTTTAATTTTTCAATAATTTAAGGAATTGAAGTTTGTGGAAATAATATTTTAATAATTTTAGATTAAAAATATTATTTGTTTTAAGAGTTAGACAACCAATGTCAGATGAATTTTTTATTGTAATTATTTTTTTTTTGGTTTATTATATATATTCAATTTGACAGTTCCTTTCTAACATTTTAGTTCGTCGAATTTCGACGGGTTCCAACTCGTTCCTATAATGCTTTAAAAAGTGCTAAAAATTTGTATCCCATAAATCTCCAACAATGCTCAGCGGCAATATGCTGATACGAGCGCCATCTTGTAACTCTTTTCAATATAAACACTGTGTTTTCAAAAACTATAGAATGTTAAATATCGGAAACTATAAATATAAGATATTTTGGTCTGTTATAAGCTAATTTAGTTAAGGAATGGCGTGAAATAGGTTAAAGAGTCTCTTTTAGAATGACTATTGTTTTTAAATCACTACGATGGCGCTACAGTCGACATCTTGTTATTCAGCATCGTTGTACATTTATGGGATTCAATTTTTTAGCACTATTTTGTAGCCGTTTTCCACACTGTATCTTCTAGGCGCTGTAGTTCATATGTTGGTTTTCTACTACCAGGGTCTGAGGATGTCGAGCTCGTCATGTTGCCCCGGACTGCCTGTTTAAAAATATTCGTTTTCATTGCCATGAAGGAAGGTGATTAATTGGCATTTATTCATGGTAATAGGTAGTATTTAAACTACGTTACTCATAAATATTAAAGAGAAACGATATATCTTACCTGTATTTGTAGCAGAGCTTATTTACACATGCATAAAAGTTATAACGTGGCAGCGGTAAACAATCAAAGCTTCACAACTAACACAAAAATGGCGATTTCAGCGTCTCTATGCTATTGTTTAACGAACGACCGGTAGGAGAGCCAGTAGTGTCCGGTTGATGATGCCACCTAGTGGAAAACGGAAAAATTAAGACATTCGTCATCTTGCCCCGGTCTCCCCTACTATGCATAAATATAGTGAAAAATAAAAGCGCATAACATAATTAAAAATGCATTTCCAGCAATCATCTCTACTGTACAGTACTTCGGATACAATATAGTAATACAGTATCTGAAATCTTTTGCGTGTCCCTGTAAATGCTATGCACTTCGTATTATACATGAAATAAATTATAGTAAACCTCAGCGACGTATATCAATTTCATTATACATGAAATAATCAAACATAATTAAAATACGCCGCAAACAATTCCCTCCAACCCTATATCATTATGTAACGGAATTCTTTTGTATGGCCCTGTAAATGAATAATAACTATTCTTTGCACCGCATATTCTACAGAATGCATATTTTAGAGCACTTCATAAATACATATCAATTTCATTATGTTTGAAAGCGTGTAACCTCATTAAAAATCATTTGAAACGATTTTTCCCATAGGCCGTAATGTAACGGAAAACTTTTGATTTTCCCTGTAAATGAACTAAACGTGCTACAAACTTCATTTGAAATAGGAAACGTGCTGTGGTAAACGTCAAAAACATAAAAAAAATTTCAGGGTAATCCGAGTATATTTACGGGAGTTAGAGCGCGGACAGTCGGCCAGACGGACAGATAAACCGAAGTCATAAACACTTTTCAACTTTGTTGGAAAGTGTTAAAAAAATAAATTACGAATTAAATCAATTGAAACTGGGTGGGCGGAGAGATCAAATTACTGGGTAGGCTTACGCCCCACAGGCCCATATAAGTTGGCGCCGCTGTTTCCAGGTAAAATATAAATCTTTGCAATTAAAAAGCTTGTAATTCTGCATTTGAATATATTTCGTTCAATGATTTAGTGAATCTGTTTAATATATACTATTATTTTAATAGCAATGACAAAATTTGCCCTGAAGAAGATTGGCAACGGATCTATAATGTTTCAGCCAATGCACAAGCAGAAATAAAAACCTTTGTAAATAAAACAAGAAAGAAAAATCATGCGTCAAGCATAGATTATGAAACACTTTACAACACATTCAGAATACTGTAACATTTCTTCAATAAGGTGAAAGATGATGTCTAAGTAAACAATTTAGAAAATTCATTAACACATTTGAAAACTCAATAAAGGCAATTACCATCGGTAATCGGAAAAACATTCCGCTTCTTTTGTACAGCCATGTATATGTTATATAGATTTGTATGTATACTGCATAGTATGCAAACAATTAGTTCATTTAAGGGGGCACAGGACCTTTAAATTTTCAAAAAATCAGTTTTTGGTTTTTGCTTAATTCTGAATGTTTTAAAAATGTTTAACAATATGCAAAAAACCGCATTCAAAAATCTGCATTATTTCTTGAGCAGAAAAAATGTTTGCACATTTTCCATTTCTAGATGGTGAGTATAATGGAAGGTCCGTAGATATTGAAACTTTAAAAAGCGTTTTCTCAGATTAGCAAATTTGGAGTTTACGCGCAGTGTTACTTTTAAACTATGTAAGCTATAGCTTTAAAAAAATTAACCAAATATGCGTTTCTTTATAGTCTATAGGCTAAATCCAAACAAATTCACATATTTTAGTTATTTATTTTTTTGCATTTGAAAAACTTGTAAAAAATTTTGAGATGTTTGAACTTTTTTTTATTTTGTGCTAAAATTAAATTTTAAACAAGACTTTCTGTGTATATTTTGGTTTTAAGTTAGAAGTAGGTATGTTATGATTCTATTTTGTTCAAAAATTGTTTTCTCTATGCATAATTTAGAGTTTTATCATGCGCGCAGCATTTAATCACGCATTAGTGAGATGAATTTTTAAATTTAAAATTTAAATATTAATTTTGTACATACAACATTTATTTTTCTGGATAATGTAGTTAAGGATACATATTTTAGGCTGGAAGGGGAAAAAAGATGTTAATTGCCTATTGTTTGTGTTTTGGTACTTTGAAAAAGTCGATGTTTTTGATTGTTTCGAGAAACTCAAAGGTCCTGTGCCCCCTTAAGAAATACATATCACAGTTGAAATTTCCCTTCATGAATTTTATTCATAAGTGGAAATGTACTCCAATATTTTTGTGCAGCCCTGCATACGATCTATAAAATTTATACACACCAAGTAATACGCAAAAAAATTATTCACATTTAAAAACGCATACCACAATTGAAAACGCACTTCCTGCAATTATTGCTCATAGACAGTACCGTAACCGATTTCTTTTGTGTAACCCTGTAAATGAACGGTAGCTGTTTGCACTCCGTATTCCACAAAAAGCGTAGTGTAACGCACCTCAGAAATGCGTATCAATTTCATTATGTTGAAATGTTGTAACATTATTAGAATACACCGCAAATGATTTTTCTCCACATAACGTAATGTAACGGAATTCTTTTGATTGTTGCTGTAAAATAACTATAAATGCTACACACTTCATTTTCAATGCTGAACATGCCATGGTAAGCATCAATAACATATATGAATTACATAACAATCCGAGTATATTTACGCGGGTTACAGCACGGCGAGACAGACCGAATTCATAAACACTTTTCAACTGTATATGTTGAAAAGTGTTAAAAATGATTTTATAACTAACAAGTAAGAAAAATCGTGCTTCAACATGGTTTATGAAACATTTTCCAATACGTTCGTCTACTGTATCGAAATTTCAACGAAAGATGATATCTAAATAAACAATTTGCAAAACGCATAACACATTTGGAAACCATTTTCAGCAATCACTATAAATATTCGGAATAATATCAAAATTCTTTTATGCAACCCTGTATATGATTTATATATTTGTATATATAATAATTCTTCTAACATGCTAAAATTTAGTTCAGTTAGGAAATGCATAACACAGTTGAAGATTTCCCTTTATCCTTTTCATTAATAAGCAGAAATGTACTCGAATTTTTTTGTACTGCCCTGTATATGATCTATAGAATTTATGCATACCAAGAAATATGCAAAATATCAGTTTTCAAACTCATTTAAATTTTAAAACGCATAACACAATTGAAAAAGTGCTTCCAGCAATTATTGTTCATACACAGTACTGTAACCGAAATCTTTTGCGTGTCCCTGTAAATGAACGATAAATGCTATGTACACTATATTCTATAGTAAGCATCTTGCAGTGCACCTTAATGATTTATATTAATTTCAATGGGTTTGAAATTAGACCATAATATAGCATTCTTTTGGGTTATCCTGTAAACAAATTATAAATGCTATACACACTTCATTTTCAATACCGAAGATGCTATGCCAAATCTCGATAACATGTATCAATTACATGACAATCCGGCTCCATTTACGCGAGTTAGATCGCGGACAGTCAGACAGATAAACCGAACTCATGAACACTTTTCAACTGTGTTAGAAAGTTTAAACTAGTTGGATGTGCCAATCCCAAAACTTTCTTCTATCTTATACATCTTAATATTTCAAAACCCAGTTACACATGTTAATACTTCAATATTATTAGTTCAATACTATACCAACTTTGATTTTCATCTTAAATTTCTGCTCAAGTCAATTAAACGGACTAAAAACGAGTTAATCTATATCATGATATTTGTTAAAATTATTAAATTTTCCTTATTTTGTTATTATCAGCTGTTTGCGAATAACCGGCTTAGCAGGTAGCGAGTTCCCGCCGCTGCATGAGCCGCCGATGCACAATAGAACTACGAAAAATCAAGAAAAGTATACAAAAATCGCTAGCACAGAGACCCTTTACCGCGCAATATTTCCAAATTCAAGGAGGACCTGTTGGCCAAAGCCAAAAACAAGCACAAAAATTTTGGTTCAATTGTATGCATAATTTTATACGTTGTTCGATGGTACAATAATGAAAATGGCACAGAGATCGGAATTATAGCGCCCCCTTCAGGCGGATTTTTTTCAAGTTCAGGGAGGACTTGTTTGCCATAGCCAGAAACATGCACAAAAAATTTGGTTCAATTATATGGATAACTTCATACACTTTTCGATGGTACAATAATGAAAATGGTACAGATATCGCAATTATAGTGCCCCCTTCCGGCAGAATTTTTCCAAATTCAGGGAGGACCTTCGTGACATAACCAAAAACAAACACGTAAAATTTGGTTCAATTCTATGCATAACTTCATACACTTTTCGACGGTACAATATTCAAAATGGCGCAAAAATGGCACAAAAATTGCTATTACAGCGCCCTCTACGGGCGATTTTTTTACAAATAAAGGGAGGACCTCCTTTCCATAGCCAAGAACTTAAAAAAAAATTTTGGTTCAATTCCATGCATAACTTCATACACTTTTCGACGGTATAATATTCAAAATCGCACAAAAATCGCTATTACAGCGCCCCCTAACGGCGATTTTTTTACAAATTCAGGGAGGACCTGCTTGCCATATCCAAAAACTTAAAATAAAAATTTGGTTTAATTCTATGCATAACTTCATACACTTTTGGACGGTACAACATTCAAAATCGCACAAAAATCGCTATTACAGCGCCCCCTACGGTGCATTTTTTCCAAATTCAGGGAGGACCAGTTTGCCATAGCCAAAAACTTAAAATAAAAATTTGGTTCAATTCTATGCATAACTTCATAGACTTTTGGATGGTAAAATATTCAAAATCGCAAAAAAATCGCATTTACAGCACCCCCTACCGGCGAATTTTTTCCAAATTCAGGGAGGACCTGCTTGCCATATCCAAAAACTTAAAATAAAAATTGGTTCAAATCCATGCATAACTCCATACACTTTTGGATGGTACAATATTCAAAATCGCACAAAACTTGCTATATCAGCGCCCCCTACCGGCGAATTTTTTCCAAATTCTAGGAGGACCTGCTTGCCATAGCCAAAAGCTTAAAATAAAATTTTGGTTTAATTCTATGCATAACTTCATACACTTTTTGATGGTACAATGGTGACAGATAGACGGACAGACGGACACACAGACAGACAGACATTTTCTATAAACATGTTTTTTGGAATCTCTGACCCCTAAAACATGTAAATCCGTCGAAAACCGGAAGTCGAAAAAAATTTCGATTACAATACTTTCTTCTATTGAAGATAGCAGAAAGTAAAAAGGGAATTTCCCCTTGAAATGTAATTACAATTTGCTTTTAATATGCATTAAAAATAGAGTTTAAATGTTTTTAATAGGTAAATTCTTCGCGATAACCAAATATATTATAAACCTTAAGTTTTCCGGAATAATGCATGCCACTAATGTTAGTTTATTTTTTATATGTATAATTAAGATTTTATAAATTATAGCTTTTCTCATTTTGTTTAAATTGGAATGGCTAAATACACATCTGATATAAAGAATTAACGCATATATTAAAAATTTAAACTTTTCTCTTTTTTTTTTCAGTTCCTGTGAAGAAAGAACAATACTTCCCCAAAGGAGAGCTAAACAAGGATACTCTAATAAAATTCATTAAAGTGAGTATTAAATGAAATTGTTTTTTAGTTCCATAATTCCAGCTAGTTAACAACATGTCAGACAAGAAAAATCATGTACTACACATAGATTATGAAACCCTTTCCAAAACTGCGAATAACATTGTTACACAGTAAAACCCCTGAATATCGGACCAGGGCCGTGCGAAGAGAAAACTGCGCCCGGGGTAAAGTTTAAATTTGGCGCCCCCTCCCCCTCCTCCTTCATTTTGTGACAGGTGGTCACAAAATTGAACTGTTAAATGGGACATGAGATGAGGAGAAAAAAAACAAATAAATTTTGTACATTAACGAAAAATGTCATCATTTTCGGACATACACCAGAAGCATGAACTCCAACGAAGTTTAGAGAATATGCAGAAGATGGTAAAAAAAAAAAAAGCGAATTTATTTATTTCGATGATTCGAGGTTGCACTTGCCTTATATTTGGAAGAAACATTTAAACGATATCATAGCACTGAGTACAGTTGTGAATGTCGAGTTGTTGGCCATTAGCTTAAAATTTGTTGCGCTAATGTTTTTCCTGGTTTTTTGTTTTTACTCAACGAAGTCAAGAAACCTTTCCTCGATTGAGTAATTTCCACTTTCGGTTATTTTCATGTATCTTATAATTTGCCTTATTTATCCTTTGGGGATGTATTTGGAGTGTAATCGAATGAAATTGAAAAATACTTTGCTTTATGGATTTCTACAATAATTTTTCTTAATTCATTGGCCAGAAGGTTAATAACTTTATTCTGGATATTATTCGAAAATTAAGATATGTGTCTTTCTATCTGTGTTGCAGTCTCCGCGTGAATTTCTTTGCCATTTTTAAAAATTAATTTAATAGTTTGGGAAAAAATTCCGGATTTTCTTTTATTTGTCTCATTTGACGTTCCTTTTAATACCAAATTGTTCTCAGCACAATGAACGTTTATTGCTGTTTCTAATATATTTCACCATTTATTTTTTTCACTTTATATACTCTTTTCAAATTCGCTGCCGATTACATGATTTTATTTTACCCTCTCAACTTCCTTCCAGCGAATGTATGCATTTCTCTGTTCCAGAGCATTTTCATGTTCAGGAATTTTAGGATTTCATTTTTTTTTTTTTTTTTTTTTTTTTTTTTTGTACTTGCAAAGCGCACAGTCTGGATTGGCTAATTTTGGAGGATGATCATAAGTACCCAGAGGCGTCGCAATGGAAGGTTATGGGGGGGGGAGGGGAGCCTCCTCCTCCAATATATGTGAACTTGTGAAATTCGAGCTTAGAGTTGGGAAAGTCTAGATTTTTGAAAGAATTTTTTTTTTTAATAATAGTAAAAAAATATGAAATTTTTATTGTTTTGCTAATTGCCTTTTTGAGTTCTGTAACAGTAAACAAGTTAAATTATCAAAAGAATTACAAAAAGCAGCCACTCAATTTGTCATTCTGTTTCCCTGTGATGCGAAAATATCATACATCTGCCAGACCTGAATTTCCCTACTACTGTCCATCAACAGTGTCTCTAATCTATTCTCTTTATTTCTTTCAAATCCTTGTTCCTTTCTCAAAATAACATGATGGTATTTTTATATGAAGTGCGATTATGACCACGGCCAAACTCGGTTCCCCTCATATAAGGTAGGCGATCGAGTTTGTCCGTGTTATGACTCGTACGTAATAGAAGACAAAAAATTTCCAAACCTTAAACTAATGCTGGTTTTCTGTAAATATATGCTATTTTTCTAGGTTTAAATATTACATTTACTTCATTGTTTGAAATTGCTTCCTTAACTATTCATTTAGCAATTGGTTATCTTATTATTTTCACGATCAATGATTCCAAGATAGGAAAATAGAAATTAATCCAGTTTTGATTTTAATTATTTAAATGAAAGAGGTGCATTTAAACTTTCATAAACAAACCAATACCTATAACTTTTATGTTTTTTATTTCAGTATTTTTCTTTGGAAAGTATTTTTTATGTATAAGTATCATTATCATAAACGCACATTGCACATATCACTTCAGTTGGAAAATAAAGCGATTTGTTTCAAGTTGGGAAATTTTTGAATTACAAGTTGGAAAATTTTTCAATTCTCCCCCTCCCCCCCCCCCCCCCCGAAAATATATTTGTAGCTACGCCCTTGTACCCAATAATAAAAAGGGAAAACAAAATAGTGATCCCTAAATTCGGCTGTACATAAGCCAATCACGTCTAATTATTTCACCAATAGGTATAGTTTTCTTAAACCATATCTTGGAAAATTTTCGTTCTGCATCCGCAGTTTTCATGTAATCAACCCTGGGCTGCACTCTTTTTGTACAAGCAAAGTAATGACCGTATGACTATAAGATACACCCATGTAACTGGATTAGAGTATGTTTTCGATTTGTCTTTGGTTTCGCTCAATTGGATCTCTCAGAATATCAGCGGTATTGTTTGTGGCAGCTACAGTAATATTTGGTTTATTTAATCACTCTTCTTTGGCAATTTCTAATACATTATCATTATCCTGTTGCTGAACAGTTTTTTTTTTTTCAGTTTTAGAGACTACGATTTCAATCTCAGAGAGTAAGTTTCGTTTCTTTTTTTCTTTTGAAGTTGGAGAAGCATATCTGGGATTTGTGTTTGGGTTGTTATTTACCCATTTTTGCCCAGCTCTTGCGAGAAGTTTTCTTTCTTCTTCTCGCTGTTTTCCTAATTTACAAAGACAAGCCCCAGATTTTTTTGCCATGTTACTTTTATTGGTACGTACTATAACTTAAGTAGACGATCATTAAAAGAAAAAAATAGTTAGAATAATTAGGAGAGATTACAAAACTAGATTAAAAAATTAAATTATTTTTTAAATCTTAAAACTTTCTAAATATAGTGATTTATTTTATTTGACATTAACCAGCTAAATCTTTTTATCCTTGTACTAGAGCATGGTTGAGGGGGGTCAAACGCATTTAGGGGTGCAAGCCACTTTTCATATTATTATACCATTGCTAATGCGCAGTGACTTAGCCAGAAAAAAAAATTCGGGGACGGGGCCAAATTTCTGACGAAATTTTTATTTTATTTTCTAAAAAAATTATTTTCTTAAATAAACGAAAGAAAAATCCTCCTACAAGCAGATAAAATTCATAATCGATGTGGGTTCGGGAGGGGAGGGGCAAATTTTGTAGATGATGTAAAGGTGTTTGTGGGGCGCAAAATTCAAAAGCTTGAGAACCACCGCAATAAAATATCACAAACGTATATTATAAAAATCATCAAATCTAAAGTACTTAATGAAAAGCAAATGTGAACTTACTAATGTAATCCAGGGAAAGCTCCAATAGATCCAATAAGAAAATTATACTTCTAAATGAATTAGAAAGTTCTGCTAAATTAGTTACAGTTACATATACCTGGTGTCCCAAAAATGACTGATGGATTTTAAAATTCAATAACTTGCAAACGGTGATAGATATTATTATTTTATTTTTTTTTTTGCAGGAGTGTTATGTAAGATGTCAGGAGTTTTTATGCTGCGATTCTCAGTTTTAGTTACAAATAGCATCGATAGATGGCGTTGCAAGCAATAACCGCTAAATCCAGGCTCTATTTTTTGACCTCTCTCTTCTTCCATGCGAAAAAAGGAGATTAAATTGTATTGAATGGATCCCGAAGTACCAAAAATTGGGTCTGGACTGAGCGCCTATTGCTTTCAGCGCCATCTATTGCTTGAAATTCAAACTAAAATCAAGAATCACAGTAAAAAAAACTCCTGACGTCATATACAACCCTCCTGCAAGAATTTTTTAAATATCTGTCACCGTTTGCAAGTTATTGAATTTTAAAATCCATCAGTCATTTTTGGAACACCCGGTATATTAAAATCAAATTAAACTTGAATGTGAGGAAAGAGACAAAAATCTTCATGTTTGTACGATTTGAATAGCGATATTAATTGACCAATAATTCTCTGCCACGTACTGTTATCAGACAGTAGGGGAACTGTACTTCATGGAATTAAAAATACTAAAGTATAAACAAGGCTATTTTGCAAAGGATACTTCCGCTCCCTGTTGGCCACCGGATTTTTGAATTTCATCCATAAACGTCTTACTGGAAAGGGGACAGTTTGTCGTCCTTTGCCACGTATTTCCCTTGATATTTTCTTATTTATTTTAATGTTTGATTGATTGTTTTGTGTTTGGTTATGGTCGCTTGTCTGCGCGATGGATATAATATTCATCGGCGCGGAGAATATAATATCGAATTAAGAAAAATGAATAAAGATCACAATTCCCAAGTAAAACAGCAACTCAAATTTTCTTTTTTGATTTATGGGCTTTTATCTCCAGGATCAACCCACCGCTGCCTGTCGCGTAGGAGCTTTGTGCTCCAGCGGCTAATTTTTATGTATATCTATGTGTTAATGTATTTTTTTTTCCCTCGTTGGCATGTGCCTTTTGTCCGAGGACTGGAACTATGTGTAGTGAATCCCCGCATGTCGGGGAACTTACCGGGTGGAGCAAATAAGGTCTACACCAGATCCTAGTGATCTGGTGATCTTGCTCCACTTAGGCATAAAATAAAATAAAAATACCTTTCTGAAAAATTCTTGGTCAAGTAGATAAATAGATCAGCAAATAGGTAATCCACCACTATGTGCATTGACGTCATAGCCTATGGGGATTCGGGCAGGCGTCCCTCCCCATAATATTTCGACAAAGGGTATCCAGGAAATGAGTGTAGAAAATGTATATAACAGGACAACATTACAGTTTGCAATCCTTCTGGGTTCCAGGAAGGAAATCTTATGCTATTTTGAGAGTATATGTTTTTCTCATAAGCACAGAAAGAAAATCCAAATTCAGGGAAGATAAGGTTAACAAAAAAGTCTTACAAAGACATAAAACAAGTCTTAAAAAGGGAAGCAGGACGTTTCGGTCCCGACACTTCGGTCCCGCCGTTCCGGTCCCAAGACATTTCGGTCCCGAGACATTTCGGTCCCAAGTCATTTCGGTCCCTTGTCATTTCGGTCCCGAGATATTTCGGTCCCAAGACATTTCAGTCCCGAGACATTTCGGTCCGGAGACATTTTGGTCCCTAACCATTTCGGTCCCTTGCCATTTCGGTCCCTTCTCCAGCAAGCTGAAATTTTATGCACTTGAAATAGGTGACATAATTTTATAGGGGACATTGTAGAGTTTTTTAAATAAAGGCCTTTAAATTTTAGTAACAGCTCGCATAAATTTCGTATAGTAATTATTTTAAAAAGCAGGTAGGGGGATTGACATTTTCGATATTTTAGTATATTATAAGTATAAGGTCCTGATAAATTAAAACATTTATAACTCGCTAATTAAATTATCGCAAAACACTCATATTTTGTATGGTAAACGTAATCTTTATAAAAGGAGGGACATTATCGGATTTTTTAACTGAACTCCCTAAATTTTAGTATAACCCGAATATAAGGACTCGAAAACGCAAACACTTATAACATAGATCAAAATTGTCGCAGACCATACAAATCTCGTATGATAATCGTAATCGTTTTAAAAACCCGGGGGGGGGGGGTTCTGTTGACTTTTTCTATATTTTAGTGTATCATAAATATAAGCTCCTGATAAATTAAAACATTTATAACTCGATCTATAATTATCGCAAAACACTCATATTTTGTACGGAAAACGTAATCTTTATAAAAGGAGGGATATTATCGGATTTTTAACTGAACTCTCGAAATTTTAGTATAACCCGAATATAAGGACCCGAAAACCGCAAACACTTATAACTCGGATACAAATTGTAGCACCCCATGCAAATTTCATATGGTAGAAGAAATCGTTTTTTGGAGTGGGTGGAAGGAGGAGTTCTGTGGATTCTTTATAGAAGCTCCTCATATTTTAGCCTATAATAAATATGAAGTCCAGACAATTTAAAAACATTTATAAGTCGAGCTTTAATTTTCATATGCAAATGCCCATGCACTGCACATATTCAAAGTTTCTGCACATATTCTAAATTTATGTAGAATGGCATTTCAGTTTCTCCTGAAATCAAGATAACAGGGTGAAAAGTATGAAAAACATCGAAAAACGCTGTTCTTTTCAAAACATTCATATTTCTTCAAAGAATGAAAGTAATTATGTGGGAGGTCCGGTCCACGGTTGAACTCGGGAGCGAAAAGGCTATTGTATGGAAAGGGTATTTGCATCTGACATTTGTATAAAAGATGACAAACTGTTAAGACGGACGTTCACAATTGATTGGCATGCAGAATTTTCGTTAAGAAGGGCATAATAGTATTTAGATGTTACTTTATTAGGATTTCAAATAATATACCAACACACCATCATAAAAAAGTTTTAAAAAATCTCGGCACTGGGTTTTGATTTGCTATTTGATTAATATCATACTGTATTTTATTAATTGGTTAGTATCATCTTAGAAAAATTGAAAACATCCATAGTTAAATTGTCAAATAAAAAAATTCTCAAAAATTAAATTGTTTTTATTAAAGGTATTTATTAATAACAATTCAAAATAATTTAAATTATTAATTGTTTATATTACTAACTTATCAATTACTTTTTTAAAACTATTACATGAACTATATAATAGTTATTTTAGGGTAAATGCAAATATATTTTTTAAATTTTCGGTTAATATAATGTTATTAACTTCATTGGGATGTATAAAAATGATAAGGATTCTGAAGATAAATATGTTGTTTATTTATTTATTTGTTAATTTATAAAATTTTTCTTGCTTTTTAATTATAATTAATTAATATCTTGCTTTTTGCGAATTGTAAACTATAACTGTGCTTAAAAAAAATTAAAATCTGCATCTGGATAATAATGTCACCTAACACTGTTAAAAATTATTTTTATGTATTTGTACAATGTTGCATTATTATTGTTGTTGTTATTATTATGTTTAATTAATTAATTATTACTTAGACTTTATGTTTTTGGCTGATTTTTCAAAAAATTTCTATTTTATTTTTTTGAAAATAATAAATCAGAAATTTTGAATGAAAGCTTTAAGTGATGAATAATTGCTTTTAATTAACTCTCATAACTGTTAGTAATTTTAGTATAAAAATTAATATTTTATTAAATATATATATTTTTAAATTTAATGTATCCTTAATTTATTAAATTAATAACATTATTAATATACATTACAAATTTCTACTTTAAAATAAAATCGGTACGACCGAAATGGTTAAGGACCGAAATGGCGAAGGACCGAAATGGCCTGGGACCGAAATGGCCAGAGACCGAAATGTCTCGGGACCGAAATGTCTCGGGACCAAAATGGCCAGGGACCGAAATGTCTCGGGACCGAAATGGCGAGACCGAAGTGTCGGGACCAAAATGTCGTGTACCCCGTAAAAAGGTAGTAGTCCTTAGTCCGAAATATATTTTGGGGTATGGGGTAGGAGATGATGCACCAACTTTGCAACAAAATATGTACGCACTTTCAATAGAACAAAAATTCCCAGTGTGTATTTATATATGTATTATTTCTACAAAAAAAAAAAAAAAATGACTGAAGTGACGAAAAAATTTCCCAGAAAATTATCCACGGCCAAAATAAATAAATGAAACCAGGGCTGGTAGTCAAAATTGGCGCCCCCTATTTCCGCGCCCGGGGCGACCTTCGCTCCCCCTTTCGCACGGTGCTGTAGCGGACACTTCAGAATTGCGGAATTTTTCCTCTAATCAGAAGTAAAAACCTGCAAGTAGAGGTGTTGGATGTTGAAAACGTTAAATAATGGTGTCCACATTTCGGGAGTATCCATTTATAAAGGATAACTTAATAAAGTTACAGGATAACTTCATATTTTTTACGCAGCTCATGAAAATACTATAACTAAGCACATTATAAAACGTATAATACAGTTGGAAACCCACTTTCGGAAATAACCGTCCATGGTCATTCATGTGTTCTAAATCTTTTGTGCAGCCATGTATGCGATCTATAAATTTTCATACACACTACATTAGTGTGCCACAGGGCTTAATTTCTACCAAGAAAAGTACCGGAGCCCTAAAATTCTGCAGTACTAAAACCGTAGCGTGCCATCTCCCCCCCCCCCCCCCGGCCTTCAGTCCGACCCGCATACATACAGTCGAGTCTCTCTATAACGAAACTCCATACATCGAATTTCTCTATACAACGAATTTTTAGTAGGAACGGTCCCCCTTTTCCCATGATCTCATTAAAAACAGTCTCCATATAGCGAAATATCTGTCTCCATATAACGAATTTTTTCCTAAAATGTTCTTTATTTATTGTTTTATAAAAGCTTCCAAATCGAATGGAATCAAATTTCCATCACTGATTTATCATTCAGTACTGAGTTTTTTTATCTTACTTTTCTACCTTGAATCTCCTTGTTTTTTATGTCCAACGAATTCATCCCCCCCCCCCCCACACACACACACACACACCTTCCAACATACTTAAAACAGTGTCAATTGGATTGTTACACATATAAGAGCGGGATCAGAGAGGTAATTGAAGTTTAAGGTGAATGAGAATTCAAATTTAGGAAAATGTTCCCGATACAATTTTTCATTCCTTGCTGAGTGTGATCATTTTTTCGAGAGTGTAACAATTTTGAAATCAAAACAGCGAAAAATTACAGATTTCTTCGTCTAAAATTAATGTAAGTTTTCCTTATGTGATTTTTATTATGCTTTCAAATATATGTCTGTTCTATTTTTTGAAACACTTTAAATAATTAAGAAATAAAATATTAGGTTAAAGTTTATAGTTAAACATTTTAAATTCTAATTAAACACCTGAAAAATAATTTTGTTCAAAATTTACACATTAAATAGGAACTTTTACTCATTCTCCATATAGCGAATTTCTCTATATAACGAATATTTTACTGGAACAATGGATTTCGTTATATAGAGACTCGACTGTATATATATATATATATATATTTCATATATTATTTACAAAATTTAAAGCATCTTTTTTTCTTTGGTAAAATAAAAATTTTAAATATATGTACTTGCATACACTTAACTGTCCTCTTTTTAATTTATCACTTCTTCCGAATAGAAATCGTTGCCTAATTTTAATGTTAATTATTCGTTAATGTACAGAGCAGACCCTTGGCATGGGCAGTGGTCATGATGAAAAAATAAATGGAAAAATCACTAAATTTTTCATACTCGTACACAATAGAAGGCTAAAAACCTCAAACTGATGCTCCTTGAATTAAAACAAAATAAAATATTCTTTTCAGGTTAGATATCTAAATTTTAAAAAAATGATCCAATTAAAAAATATCCTACTGTCATAAAATAAAATTGAAGTGAAGGGTAATTTAGGCATCGGTTTTTGCACTGCGCTTGGAAGCGCTATTGCACTGGGCTCCGGAGCCCTGTATTTATGAGCTCCGGTTAATTCCGACCAACATTTAAATATTTACCGAAAACAGAGAAGTACCGGAGCTGAGCTCCGGTGGGCTCCGGCGCAAATTAAGCCCTGGTGTACCAAAATGTCATTCAGCTGGCAAACACAAAACACGACTGAAAAAGCACTTTCTGTAATTATCACCCATAGGCGATAAAATATTCACATCATTTTGCACAGTCCTGTATATGAATTTATTTACATTACACACATACCACATACTGTACTAAAATTTAGTACAACTGGAAAATACGTATAACAGTCGAAAACACATTTTCAGTGTTTCCATCAATGGACGATAATGTATTCAAATTTTTTTATGCAGTTCTATGATCTATAGAATTTTTAAATATCATATATTATACTAAAAATTAGTTGCTGTTTAAAACATATAACACAAGTGAAATCGACGTCTATAGCAATTATCGCTTATAAACGATAATGTATATCTGAATCATTTTGTTCGGCTTTTTAAAAGAACATTAAATGTTCAGTGCAGCTTATTCCATAGAGAAGATACCTCAATAAAAATATGAATTCCTTTGTATTAAAATAGTAAAGGGCTATTACAAATGATGGACCCGATTTAAAAAAATCATATTTTTGAAACTACTGCACATATTACAATAAGTGATACATGAATTTAAGGAGAAATATACTAAGTCTTTTTCTGTTACAAATGTTCGACATGTGACCCTCTTGGCATACGATTACACCAATCCGTAATCGAGTTCATTCCAAGAATTTTGTACCATCACTCTGTCAATGGTTCTGAAAGCTTCACAAATGCATTCTTTAAGTCCTGAACACTGTTTTTGGCATTGGTGGTACATAAACAATGTCTTTGACACTGTCAAAACTTAAAGAACGCATTTGTGTAGAATTCAGAACCCTTGACAGACTGATGCTACAAAATGTTTGGGACGAACTGGATTATAGATTGGACGTATGCCATGTAACAAGAGGGTCACACATCGAACATTTGTAACTGAATAAAAGTTGGTATATTTTTCTTTAAATTCATGTATCACTTATTGTAATGTGTGCAGTAATTTCGAAAATATGATTTTTTTAAATCGGGTCCATCATTTGTAATAGCCCTGTATGTAGCATCGTTAAAACTTGCTTCTATCAATCACTACCTATAGATAAAAATGTAATCGAGTTATTTTGTGTATCCCTGTAAATGAACGAAAGTTGTAACGCACACTTTTTTCTAAAGGAAATATGATATGATGCATATTTCATATTTTTTTTCATATTTTGCATATTTCAATTTCATATTTTTTGAAGTAGTCTGATGTCATTAAAATGTATTAAAAACAATAATTACCTATAGGTCACTATGTATCCGAATTCCTTTGAATGCTACACACTACATATTCAATGGGTAATATGTTATAGTAAATCTCAATCACAATCATCAATTTTGTGGTTGTCCAATTATATTTACAGAAGTTAGAACGTGGACAGACAAATGAACTGAAATCATAAACTCTTTTTTAACTATGTTATACAAGGTGTACCCGGATTCATGGGCCAAACAGTAAGGGAAGGTAAAGTGCACATAAAGAAGAAATTTTGGTATAGCAATGTGGGATCGGGAATGAAAAGTTTTGGCGAAAAACAAGAAATGCGGAGGAAATGAAAACAGGTGTTTTATTGACATAACAATGACAGTAAGTGCTCAAATGTGCCGCCACCCACATCGATAGATACCTAGCAGCGCCTAGCAAGTGATTGGCGTATTCTTTTGAAGATTCCGGATGTCTCATCTAAGAGACACCAGGGATCATGGATCACCGACCGGGACTCCAACAAAAAAAAAAAAAAAAAAAAAATGGTTCATGGAACTCAATGTCCCGGCAGAAAAAAAACCCCACTACCACCCAGAGAATCCCAGGTAAAAAGAGACCCGGAATTAGCGGGCAATTCTATTTTTTTAACATTAAAGGAAAAAACAAATAGTCAAACTTGAACATAGAAAAATATAATGACAATAAATGGCAACAGTGCCTATTGAAGTACCAGCTCTTGCTGGCCTAATAAATTGAAGCTAATATAAAAATTAAAGAAATTAACACTAAAAGTACAGCAGCAATAAATATAATCAAAATCTGTATTTGATAAACGAGAATAGTTCATTTAAGATGTTATAATTGTCCTTTAGGTTATTGTAATTAGCTGAAGAAAACAAAGTTACTTTCAAGTTCTTTCGCAATGTGAGGTCCGGATTAAAACTGAAATGGTGTTTCATTTTAGGGCAACGTCCAAAGATATAGTAAAATAGTGAACAACATTACCAGTGGCTCCACATAGACACTTGTCCATTGGTCGCTTTTTAATTTTGTATAAGAAGGGTGGAAAACTTCCATGGCCGCTGCAATAGTACTGAATGACTTGACTGGTGCATAAGTAATCATTACTCACTTTATTTAAAATCATAAATGTGTCTCTACCATTAATTGTATTCGACTAGTGGTCTTGCCATAATTCCATGATCCGTTTATTACAGTATTTCTTAATTAAGAAATACTGTAATAAAGGTACTGTAATAAAGGTTTGATACACTTTTTTTTTACTAATTTTTTACTACCCTTAGAAAGTTATTTTTAAACAAATTTTTCGTGTTTTCTTATAAAGTGACCTTTTATTCATTTATTAAAAATATTGTGAATTTAAAAAATAATCAATCAAAAAAATATATATGCCAATGTGGCTTTTGGCAATTAAGTGGTTTCATAAACATACCACCACCCCTGAAATTGTTAAAAGAAAAACTAATAACTCTATCATTTTGATAAGTAAAATCGAGTAGATTTAATGTTTTTTCAATTTGCCCTTCATCAATTATACAAACTTTTTCCCTTTCAGGCCATTTAAACTTTTTTTCTTTCTACATGACGAGCAAAGCGAACTAACCATCCATCATCGCACTGCTTTTCTATGTAACCTACATAATGTCTATGAATAGTCTCTTTGTTCTTCCTTACTAATTTCAGTAGCTCTTGCTGTAAAACAATAATGAATATTATAATCCTATATTAGTTTAAAAGTTAAAAAAAACTATTAAATTTCAAATATACAAGTGTATCATTTCTCCCCAGCACTAATGTATCATTTCTCCCTATCATGCCTTATTGGATTTTCAATCACTTTGCATAAATGCAGTTGCAAAATGCCAATCTGCTTGCTGGTAAAATTCACCCTAACAATGTGCTTTACAAATAAAAAAAAATACAAGACATTATCTTCACAATAATAAGAGTTATGAAAGAAAATCAGTATTTAAAAAAAAAAATTTACTTTGACATTCCAAAAGTCTTCAAAATTAAAAGAAAAAAAACGTTGTCAATTCTTCACTGCTAAGTCTAGCTAATGATGGCCTCTACTAATAAAAGAAGACTTTACATCTGTTACAATGGCTGTTAATGCCATTTCTTGAGAAAAATTGTCAATGTATCAACCTTCCCTATGTATCAAACATCCCCTACCTCCCCTACTCTAAAAGAAAAACTGCAAAGAAACACTCTAAGAGACGCCAGTTGACTCTGATGAGGACCTCATTGCAATTTTTTCAGTCGTTGCTGCAAATATTCGTGAAACACTTGGAATTTTCAAAACGGTACGCCAATCACTTGCTAGACGCTGCCAATGGTACATTGGAGCACTTAACTATAATTGTTATGTCAGTAAAACGCACGTTTTCATTTCCTCCGCATTTCTTGTTTTTCGCCAAAATTTTTCATTTCCGCCCCCACATTACTCTACCAAATTTGCTTCTTTATGTGTACTTTACCTTCCCTTACAGTTTGGACTATGAATCCGGGGACTTTCTGCATATCAGATTGTTAGAAAAATAATGTCCAATTTTTCAAAGTGTCGTATTTCACTTTTCTCCAATGCGTGTATAGATCAATTTAATTATAGTAGTATTTATATGTGTATTCGGATGTGCGTAATACATGACATAGTTGGTTAAACTACAGTAGTTCTTAATCAGAGTATTTAAAAACTATGTTGACAAAAGAAGAATTGCGCACCGGTAAAATTTGATGCATGAGTAAAATTTGGGTCGAATCTTATTACTTTATTGAATCTAAAAAGCCAAATTTCTTTCGAAATAGTATCAAACACTAGTAACTCGTTATCAAAGGTGTTTAGATGACGAAGGAACCTATTCTGAATAAAACAAAGTTGTTTATTACAACGCATATATGGGGCATTCTCACAATTTTTCGACTTTTGGGGGAAAAAATCTGACAAAATTAAACTTGCTAAAATAACATTTTAATCTGATAGACGAATGCCTTAATGATTCAAAATAAAGAAAAAATGGTCAACAGCGAAACATTTTTTTTTATTTAACTGAGGTTTAAGTTAAACTTGCGAGTTTAATTTTCCTTACCGTTTTACCTCTATAACTTTTTATTTTCTTCTAAATTTGTACTTATAATGAATTTGCATAGTACCCACAGGACATTCAAATAAAAAATAATAACAATGTAGTACTTTTAATACAGAATTTTTGTATAACAGTGTCTTAAAGGGGTGTTAAAGAAGGGGCGGTAAGGTAAAAAAAGGGGATGGTAAAGGATGGAACGGTAAGGAAAATTACCAGCTATTTTGAGGAAAATCATGTTAAGACTAAGTGACAGCCACAATGTTCATTGATTTTTAGAAACAGTTGTTAACATTGGATTTTTTTTTTTTTTTTTTTTTTTTTTTTTGCCTCGAAAAGTGCAGGAATAAACCTCGGGGACGGTGAGATTACCAATAAAGCCACGATGTTTGAAATTGATATTTAAACGCTGATTTAAATTCTACGGTAAATTTCCTGCCAAAGAATTTTAGACATTCTTTCTCTAGCATACTTCTGCATGAGAAAAAACTTGAAAAATATTCTGTGGCTGCATCTGAAATGATTTTCTGTATAATTTTGGAAAAGGGATGGTAAGGAATCTAAAACCCAGGGACAGAGTTTAAAAAATAATAACAACCCTAAAAATGTGTGCAGGTTAATTTTTAGCTACATATTTATATAAAACAATAGTTCCACTTTCAGAAAAAAATTACATCGAATTATTTTTATTGAAACAATTTTATCCAGACAGCTCCAAACTTAAAAATCAGCATCAGGGCACGGGACGGTATAGGAGTTTTCCAGGTGTTTGGACCCCCAACATCGTCCAAAACTTATTTATCTCGTTAATATTGTTGTGCAAGCATGCAATGGAATGTTCCCTAGTATATGAAATTAAAAAAACACAAAAAAGTGTATTAAAATAAAAATTATTATTCAGGGACATGAAAGTCAAAAGATTGTGAGAATGCCCCATATATTCCTCAACTTTAAATTTGCAGTTATTTTACGAACAACCTGATATATATATATATTAATTTAAAAAAGTACACTCAAAATCAGTCATTCATTCAATACTTAGAGAAAGTTCAAATTTTTTTTTTCTTTTCAAAATACTCACAGGAAATAATAGAAAGTTTCAGTTGTAATTATTGAGGAGAGATACCATTAAGTCTAAAAATAAATTTTCCTTTATTTGCAGGAAGTCCGCAAACACCCCGCTTTAACAGCTGAGGATGCAGCCTGTTTAGCGGCTGCTCGATTAGTGGAAGAAAGTGAACACTCTCGATTATGGTACCGCGTAGGGGCTATTCGAGACCTGACTGGTAGTAAGAAACCCAAACCAAGTCTCAGCAAGAAACTCAAGAAAGTAAGTATAACAAGTTGAAAATATTTTTCAAGCATTCCTTTTCTCTTAAATGTTTATCATTTATTGAGATTTTCAAGTCTTTACTTATCATATATTACTAGCTGAAATACCTGGCCGTTGCCTGGGGATTAGCAGGGCCCGACTTAGGCTGCGGGGGCCCCCGGGGCAAGCATCATTCTCGGGGGCCCCCTTCTATCTATAGAATTTTTTTGTGAATAATATGGAAGTGGATAAGTACTAAACTTCATACATATTTATTGTATGTATGCATGAATGTTGTACCAGGTACTGCTCACATCTGTATACAGGGTATCACAAAAAGATGGTCACAACTTTAAGAAAAAATGCATAGTAGGATAATAGTAGAAAAAATGATAGATTGGTTGACACGAGTATTTCCTTGCAAACTTTTACTTTGCTTATCTACGTATGTTATAATATATTTAAAAGAGAATGCCCCAAATTAGTCATAATTAATGCTTTTAACTTGCCATGTTATGAGGAAAACTTTAATAAAGAATTTCTGTTGAAAACAATAGAATTCTAAGTTGTTAGAATAAAATTTTAATCATTAGTTTTCTAATGATATAGTTTGTTTTTTGCATGGGTGGAGGGTTATTGGAACCAGAGAGGGAGAACGGGGACCCCACTCCTTTTCTAAACTATTTAAAAATATATGAATTTTGGTCACTTTTGTCTAATTTTAATCATTTGGTACTTTTTAATGAAAATCCTGAATATTCTCATGGGGGGCCCTAAAAAGGGGGGGCAGGGTATTATTTCCTCTCACTTGCTTCAGGAAGCTTTTCCGTGTTGCAAGTAGGGTTATTTTCAACGTTGAACGGAATCTGCAAAACTTAACAACGCATAGGAAACGCTGGCAGCGACGGAGTTAACCCTTAAATGCATCGTATAGCATATCTGCAACATATAAAAAAAATTGTGTTTTTATGACATCTGGTTGAGTTTCCTTTAACTAATCTATGTTTCATATCTGCTACATTACGTTTTCAGAAGAACCATTGCACATTTCCTATAATAGATGACAGTAGGTCTAGGTGATATTTAGTCAATTTGGCGGAAAGAAAGAAAGAACATCAGATATTCAGAATTCGCTAATGCTTTTCATAGCTTAATTCGTACTTAGAGTTAAGTTTTACAAAATAGAAATTCACATAAAATAAGGTATCTAGATTTTTACTTATAAAAACTTTTCAAAATAACAGACATTACATTACATTACAAGATAAAAACACTAAAAACAATATAAAAGGACGTTTCGGATTCATTCTGAATCCCTCATCAGCTAATTCCTAACGTAGAAGTCATACTCATACTAGATTTTAAAGTTCAACAAGTAGAAAAATTGACAGTAGGTCTAGTACAGTAACAAACAAAGTTACAAGTCGTATGTTTATGGTACGTTATAGTCGTACGTTTATGCAAGTCGTATGTTTTTGGAAGCTTGGTAAACGAGAACCTCTGATTTAGTAATTAACGAGGCTGCATCTCTACCAATAGAATATTCAGTTTTGTTTTAGCTATAATTTTTTGGCAACTTGATATAATGTTTTTCTACTTGTTGAACTTTAAAATCTAGTATGACTTTTACGTTAGGAATTAGCTGATGAGGTATTCAGAATGAATCCGAAACGTCCTTTTATATTGTGTTTAGTGTTTTTATCTTGTAATGTAATGTAATGTCTGTTATTTTGAAAAGTTTTTATAAATATGAATGAATTCAGACGTAGTCCTTTTGTTTATATCATAGATTTTTACTTATTAAAATAGTAACTAATTTTTCACCATTTTAGTTATGACAGTAGCATTTGCGTGTGTTGCAGATGTGTAACATAAGAAAAAAAGTCGACGTATCATACGAAAAATATATCTATGATTCTTTTCATTATTACCCCAGGGGGATACCTTCTTTAGGTATTCACGGGCTTCGCAACCCCGGGTACCCGAGCGATCTTTCTCTTTTCATTTTACTCTTATTTCTTTTGTCTTTCTTTCCTCTTTGTTTCACTCACGTTGTGGTTTCTTCTTCGGAGGTTAGAGAAATTCTGCATAGGCCGATATCATCTTGTCTATATCGACTCATGGAGAATTGTAAACCACCCACGCATTTGCCATGCGTGGCGACCCGTTTCCCTGGAAAGGGGGATCCTGGCAGTTGAGGGAAACCAACACACTGCTTTGGCCTCTGTTTCAGGTAGACGGGGGGTGCATACTGGTCCCATATGCATTAATCGGCTAGTCAGCTGACTTAGGTCACTGGCTGGAGATCAAGTGAGCGGGCATTTACTGGCCATCTCCTTAAGGGTGGAGACTGGCATAGGAATGTCTTTGTTACCGTATAGCCTTTGGCTAGCACTGGTGCACTATCGTGCATTCCCTTGTTGGGCTCGGTAGTGGCTGGTTCGGCCACGGTCTGAATTGTGTATTTTTCAAATATGGATGTAATTAATTCACTTCCTTCTGTATCTCTCCCATGTGGAGAGCAACAAATTGTACAGAACATTTCATTCACTCGATTTTTTATTATTAAACGCACTGACAGTCCCCCTGACAGTTCTTTCAAAAAAAAAAAAAAAACTTCACCATTTCTTATTACCAAAACATTCCAGTCTGTTTTTGGTAATGATTCACTTGCTCAAAAAATTACAGTCTGAGGATTTACTGGTTGAAGTTTCTTCAGCCAGAAAGTCACAACTTCTATTATATTACAGTACAATAGGATATTTTTCTGTTTCTGTTAAAGCACACCAAACTCTAAATACTTTCCGTGGTGTAATATCTGAACCAGACATTTTACTTTCCATAAACGAAGAACTGTTAACAAATTTAAAAGATCAAAATGTCATAGATGCACGCCGTATCACTATCTGTCGGAATGGTCAAGTACTTTTAACAGAACACATTATTCTAACTTTCCATAGCCCGACTTTACCAACCAGACTTAAAACTGCCTACTTAAGCGGTCCTGTCCAGCCCTATATCCATAACGTGCTCCGTTGTTTTAAATGCCAACGTTATGGCCTTACAAACACTACCTGTCGTGGTTCTGTTACTTGTGCGTGTTGTGAAGAAGTCGGCCATGACAGTAAATCTTGCAAAAATTCTGAACACTGTGCAAACTGTAAGGTTGACCATACCGCAGAAAACAGAAATTTTGCTTTTTCAGAATTTAGTGTCGCTCCCGATGACAAAAAAATATATATATGTATATAAATCTATACTAATGTTATAAAGAAGTAAAGTTTGTTTGTTTGTATGGGTAAGCTCTGGAACTACGGAACCTATTTCAAAAGTAATGATATCAAAATGATGATGCTAGTCCCTGTTCCAACATAGGCTACATCTTATGTCGATACTGCTAACCCAAAGGAGGTTCAGGTGCAAAAAACGTTCTAAAAATACGATTTTTGTATTACTGAAGGTTCTAGAAACATGAAATTTGGCATGGTAGTTTCTTATAAGATATAAATGATCTCTAAGAACATTTCCTAAAACATTCCAAATTTAAAAGCTGTGAAAATGGGCAGAAAGCGTTCTAAAAACGTTCTAAATTTCGATTTCTGCGCAATCCCAGGAAGTACCAAACCAATTTCAAAAGTAATGGTTGGAAATTGATGGTGACAGTCCTTGCTCCAACACTGGTTCCATTTCATATCGGTGTCACTACCACCTGGGGGTTGAATGACCAAAAAACGTTCTAAATTGTGATTTTTGTGATACTGCAGGGACTAGCAACTTGAAATTTGGTATGGTAATTACTTATAAGATGTAAATGTTCCCTATGAAAAGTTTCTAAAAAATTCAAAATGTAAAAGGGGTGAAAATTCGCGAAAAGCGTTCTAAAAAGGTTCTAAATTGTGATTTCTACGCAATCTCAAAAAATATAAAACCGATTTCAAAAGTAATGATTGCAAATTGATGGTCACAGTCCCTGATCCAACATAGGCTATATTTTATGTTGTTCTCACTACCACCTGGGTGTTGCAGGAGCAGAAAATCTTCTAAATTGCGTTTTTTGTGATACTGAGGGTTCTAACATTTTGAAATTTGGCATGGTAATTACTTAAAAGATGCAAATGCTTTCCAAGAACCGTCGACAGAAAATTCCAAATTTAACAGGATGAAGTGAGCGAAAAGCTTTCTAAAAACGTTCTAAATTACGATTTTTATGCTGTCTTATGAAATGCCAAACTGATTTTAAAAAAATGGTTGCAAATTGGTGGTGATAGAACCTGCTCAGACATAAGTTATATTTTATGTCGGTGCCACTACTACTAGAGGGTTGCAGAAGCAAAAAATGCTCTAAATTGTGATTTCTGTGATAATGAAGAGGCTAGAAGCTTCAAATATGGCATGGTAGTTATTTATAAAATATAAATGTCCTCTAAGAACAGTCGAAACCAAATTTGAAATATAAAAGTGGTGAAGCGAAGGGAAAGAGTAAAAAGCGTTCTTACGATTTCTATGCAATCTCAAGAAATAATAAACCGATTATAAAAGTAATGGTTAAAAATCAATGGTGACAGTTTCTGATCCTACACAGGCTATATTTTATGCGATATCTCTACCACCTCGGGTTGGCAAGAAAAACAAACATTCTAAAAAAGTCTTTAAAAACATTCTAATTTACGTTTTCTATGGAATATTAGAAAATACCAAACCGATTTCAAAATTAATGTTAGCAAATTAATGTTAGCAGTCCCTGTTTCAACATAGGAATTATATGCTGGTGCCTCTACCAACAGAGCGGTGGTAGACCGTTAAACAAAAAGCTTGGAATTTGACATGATGATTAATTTTAAGATGTAAATTAGTACTAAGAAGATGGTTTCTAAAAAATTCAAAACAAAAGGAATACTGAAATGAGCATAAAAGCTTCAACATACTTTCTAAATTATCATTTATTTATAATTAGTTTTCATTCTTCTTATTAGCCCCCGGTATGCTGTTTCTTTCTCCCAGCTTATTTTGTGTCGTCTCCAAAAAATAACGTTACATTGTATAAGCCAGCCTTAAAACAAAGCAGATGTATCATTGTACGATTAAATACGCTATAGCAATTTTTAAACTAATAAGCATAGTACATTTTCAATTTTTATACCGCCGTATAAGGAAAAAGTACTTTTAAATGTAATTTGTTTGAAAACTTTATCTCCATTTATTTTTGAAATATTAATTTTTTTTTTTTTGTAGTTTTTAGAGCCATTTGTTTAATATTGGCAACGGAAGTACTCCATTTCTGTTGAAAGTAAAGGAAAAATAGCTATAAATAGTAATTATACATTTTTGTTGCCATTTTCCCATAACAACCGAAATTGTCTATATTAATGTTACAAACAAATGAAGACCTATAAATCATTACATAGCCGTTTTTTTTTTTTGAGTTTCTTTAATGCCGGCATCTTTATGCTGCATTTGCGTATTATTTTGCGATAGTGACGTTCTATGCATGCTTTACTGTAGATGTTTAAGAGTGGATCGTAAACGTGAAATTCTTAAGCGGATGCAAATGACGTCATTTTACATAAAATAAAAGCGCGTGCTTTAAGACTTAAATTTGAAATATGTTTTGTACTATTTATATATACATACATTTTTTTTTTCATCAGGGGCGACACTAAATTCTGAAAAAGCAGAATTTCTGTTTTCTAGTTAATTTAAGTCTCATTTCTGCCTAATGCAGCGTAATAATGAAGTTTAGTGAAGCTGTAGCTTAATTAGTAAATTTTGAATTACTAGGGGGCTCTACCTTGTACGAGCTACTCTCGCCAACCCCCGTTCAGACTCTAAAAATCCGTTAATTTGATTGGCTTAAAGAAGATTACGGAAGACTGAATTATAATTAAAAAACCAGTGGCGATATCCTTGCAAACAGGCTTTCATTTATTTATTTTTTAATGAAGGATTTTAAGGCCAAATAAGCTGCTGTCAATTGCTGTTTTCATGTTTGACTAAATAAGGTTAGTTAAACATCTGAAAATTAGCTAATATAAAATGAACTAAGTCAACGGATTCTTTGCTTCCAGATATTTTTTAATAACGCTTTAAGAAAATGAGTTTAAATCACGCATTTTAAATCTGACGTAATTTTCACCAAACTTTTCTTTTTTAATATTCACCTGGAAATACTTTAATTGTTAAAAGGGAAATATTATTATTTGCGTTGTCTTTGGCAACAATAGTTAAAAAGATTATCTCGAAATATGAAATAAATCTCACGTATACGTGTTGATATATATTTTAATTTAAACTATTTGGCAATATTATTTGGCTATTTGAAATAGGACGTAAATTCACCTGCATTTACCACACATTATAATTAATTGTTTTATAGTTTTTTTCTTTTTAAATATTCACGTGTATAAACGATTTTTATGACGTAATTTTTAATATTTTCCTGCTTTTAACACGTAATTATTTAATTCTAATTTCATAGTTTTTTTTCTGTTTATAATAGTCACGTGTAAATAAATTTTTAATTTAAAGAAATATTATTATTTGAGAAGTTTTTACAATTTTGGCAACAATTTAAAATAATAAGCTTTTCTAAAATCTCTCTATTCTAAAAAAAAGGGGGTAACTAACGCTGTCTCCGCCGCCGGTTTTGAATTTTTTGTGACCGGAGGTCTTTCTTCGATAATATTAAGAAAAATATTGCATACAAAATTATGAAAATCGGCGTTATTATAGAGAAATGTTTGATTAACACGCTGATGCAGACAGTTTTCAAATAGTAAAACTTTTTCAATGGAACGATTTTGATCCACTTTAACATTAAATATCTCTTAAAATAATTCTTCGATTTGAAAACTGTCTGCTTCATCGTGTTTATCAAACATTTCTCTATAATACCACTGATTTTGATATTTTTGTATGCAATATCTTTCTTAATATTAGCGAAGAAAGACCTCCGATCACGAAAAATTCAAACCGGCGGCGGCGGCGGCGACAGCGTTAGTTATTTTTTTTTTTTTTTTTTTTTTTTTTTTTAGAATAGAGAGATTCTGGAAAAGGCTTTTAATTTAAACTGTTGCCAACTGTATAAACAGCGCAAACAATAATGTTTGCTTCAAATACAAAATTTATTTACACGTGACTATTATAAACAGAAAAAAGCTTCAAATTAGAATTAAATAATTAGGTATAAAAAGCAGGAATTTATTGAAAATTATGTCATAAAAACTATATTTACACGTGAATTTTAAAGAAGAAAGGATATTGTAAAATAATAAATTCATTAACTTGCGTTAGAAGTCTTAAGCAGGAGAAATTACGTCACATTTGCGTCACATTACACTTATTACGTAAAACGAACAAAAAATAATATTGCAAAACAGTTTAAATTTTAAAAAATTGCGCGAGACATTTATTTGATATTTTGAGATGATTTTTTCAACTACTTTTGTTAGGACAGGTTAGTTAGGACTACTTTTGTTAGGATTATTTCATTTCTAACAAAAGTATTTTCACGTGAATATTAAAAAGAGAAAGAAAAGTTTAGTGAAAATTACGTCAGATTAAAATCGATACATTTAAAATGTCTTATTTAAAAGAACTTTCTTTTCGCTTTGTTAAAAAATACCGGGAGACAAGGACTCTGTTTACTTAATTAATTTTATATTAGCTTATTTTGAAATGCTTAACTGATTTTATTTAATCAAAGACGAAAACAGTCATTGTATCTTTTAACAGCAGCTGATTTGGCATTAAAATTCACAAATCAAAGAGAAATGAATAGAAACCCGTTTATAGGTAGATCGCCACTGTTTTTTAAATTATAATTTAATCTTCCGAAATCTTTTTAAAGCCGATCAAATTAGCGAGCTTTTAGAGTTAGCGGTGTCTGAACGGGGGTTGGCGAGCGTAGCTCGTAGGGGGCAGAGCCCCCTAGTATGTAAAAAATATCTCTGGAAATGCTGAAAATTTAAATTTAAAATAGAAATAAACCTTCAAAAAAATTAGTCAAACTAAAAAAAATAAATGCAGTCTGCACACCGGAAACTTCTAATGTATAAAAGGATCTAAAAATTATTAAATATCTATGTGTAGTTTTTCTTCCTATAAAACTTTTTTAATGGAATGATTTTGACCAACTTTAAATAGGGGAGATGGGGGCACATGTGAACAGTTCGCATAAATAAACCTTTTTCTCATAACTGGATTAATTTCTATAAACAAAAACTACTCAATATAGTAAACAGAACTTTCTTTTACACATGGTAATTTTTTTGAAATCACCTGCATAGTTTTTCTTACATTTTTTGATAGTTTTATAAATTCAAAAAATTGTTCACATGTGCCCCATCAGCGGGGTAGTTGTGAACACACGTGGGGCACATGTGAACGCAAGGAAAAAATATCCTTTGACATGCTTTTTTTTCTGTTATTCATTTGTCATCGTAATCATTAGTTATATTACCCGTTAAATTCACCATAAAGAAAAATATATCTATATATTTCTCTAGTTTCTGTATGATATGTTTAAGCAAAACTGAAAAAAATGAAAATAAGTAGATTTATGGAGGGGGGGGGGGGCGGAGGCTTAGATGATTCATACAGTATTGTTACAGTTAACTAAAATAATAACGAAGCAATTTAAAAAAAGAAATTAAAACTTTTAAATTTTGCTTAGGGCTTTTTGTTAGGGGAAACTTTTAAAGAGGGGGCATTTACATACTATTTATCGGAAATCTGCCGAAATACGAAAGAGTCTCACTCTTGTATTTGCCTTATTTACTTGTAAATTATAGATAAAGAAGGGCTTTTTAATGATTTAAAAAAAATCTCGACTATACTTCCCCCCCCCCCCCCAACTTCTTTTGCTTTTGAAAGAGGGAAGGAAGGCTTATAATCGGATTTTACGGTAGTTATCAGTTTAAAATTTTTACTTTCTTAAAATATTACTGATATCTATCGCCATTCAAAGAATCATATGCATAACTGTTTTAGAGATGGAAGTAAACCAGCATTGCAAGTTTAGAACAAATATAATAGAAAAATTTGCAAAGTTGTTCGCATTAACAACGCATAAAAAATATTGTTGTAAATCGTTTAGTAAAATAATACATAACATTTATTGCATTTTAGAAAATATTAAATTTATTTAAATTACAATTGAATGTAAACAAGCTTGTTGCTCTTTATGTACTTGCTGACAGATGTGTTTGTGGAAGTTTCAATACAAAATCAACTTTGTATGACGGAAATGTCGTCTATTTCAGGAAAATTATACACATTGGATCTGACATTATTGCTCACGAAGTTAACTGAAATGAACAGAATCACAGAATGATTATTTGGGTACTTATGTACTGTTCATATCTGCCCCAACTGGTCTGTTCACAAGTGCCCCAGATTGCTGCGTCTGCTAAATTGATAAATCATTAACATTTCTCAATTTTAGAAGAAAAAGAACTTAGTCAAAAATATGTATTAGTATTCATAGTATATGTTAAAACACTCAGATTCAAATAAATGAATAAATAAATAAAGTTATTCGCTTATCAACCTGGAACAAAGATTTTACTTTTGAGACTTAAAAACAATGTTTTGGCTACAGAGGACAAACAAAACGTCAAAGAGCTTCAAAAATTTTTTCCCATATGTCTACAGGTGCTATCATCTTTAGTAATTTTTTTCAAATTAAAAAACTTATAATAACTATGGGAAAATTGCGATGTTCACATCTGCCCCCTGTTCACATGTGCCCCCATCTCCCCTATATCTTAAAATAATTATTCAATTTGAAAACTGTCTGCATCAGCGTGTTTATCAAACATTTCTCTATAATACCACCGATTTTTATATTTTTGTATACATTAGTTTTCTTAATATTAATGAAGAAAGACCCCCGGTCACAAAAAATCGGTGGTCAACGCCGCCGGTTCAAAACCGGCGGCGTTGACAGTTACTTTTTTTTAGAATAGAGAGATTCCTAAAGGTATAATTTTTTGTGATAAAAATTAGAAAGACAACTATAACTTGGCATATTTCAACTATTACGCAAGCAAAGCCGCAGGGTTTGCTAGTTATGTGTAAAGCAAGTCCATTTACGTTTAATGTATGAAGTCAATCGACAGAGGACGCTGATTCCTTGCCCAAGTAAATTCTGGCCAATCGTTCAAACACTGAACCACAACTCTGACGATGTGGACAGAATAGAAATCAGCTTATTCAATGCTAATTTTGGCAGTGTTTGTACTAAACCACGTGGTTAAATCTGGCTACAATTTTTCGGTGATTTTTGGCGAAATGAACAGGCCGTTATATATATTAAGTAAGCAATACCGTAGCTATGATATTTTTACAACAAATTGCATTTGACAAGTGGCAATGTCATTTTCAGCGTGCGTTTTTAAAATTTCTTTCATGTTGTTCTGTTTTTATGAGGAAAAAAAAATGTAGAATCACCGTAAAGTATTATAAAATTTGTAACAAAATTTAAGAGTACAAGAATATATTCATCATCTCAGTTATTATGAATAATGCAACATATTTTCAAATAAACTCTGAAGAAAGTCAGTATGAAGAATTTTCAAGCATAGCAGATGAAAAACTACTTTCAAGCGATGGTTGGCTATTTTACGCCGACAGATGCCTACTGACAAAGCACAGCATTTTCTTTCGACATGGATTATGTCAATTCAAAAATGATAAAAGCTCGTTTGTCATTCCAAATGTGAGAGGTGCTATTTTAAAACAAGTGCTACATTTTATAAATACTGATCGAGTTATGATAAATCAGAAAAATTTTACGGAACTCAAAGTAGCCTCCGATTACCTACAAATAAATGAACTGAGCCGTCAGCTAAAAACATTCTCTGAATCATTACTATCAGTTGACAACTGTTTAAAAATATGTATAGCTTCAGTAAAAATCAGTGACAAGCGTTTATACGAGTTAAGTTACCGGATCATCCAGATGAATTTCTGGAACAGATGTCATATTCGCCCCATATTGGCGCGATTTTTTTCGGTTGCCAATTTGGCGAAAACATCAACAGCATAAACAACATAATCCGGGTTACCACATCAAGCCCTTTAGCGCAAGTTAAGTACCCGTTGCCTATATGATATTGGCGACAGAAAAAAATCGCGCCAATATGGGGCGAATATGACATCTGTACCGAATTTCTATAGTCTTCTTCAAAGATATGAAGCGGATTTGTCTGACTTACCAGTTGGAATTTTAAAGGTATTTTGAAGTGACAGCAGTCTGCGTATTGTTGATGAAAATGTAATATGGGGTTTCATCCTGAAATGGGTAAGCATAGATACATCCAACCGCCTGAATGAAGCTCTTGGTTTTCTGAAATGCTTGAAAGTGTGCGATATTGAAGAATCATTGGCGAATGAAATAATTAACAGCGATATCATTTCTAAGAATCCTTACTGTGAAAATTTAAGGAATACTGCATTCCAGAAGTGCCCTAGTAATTTAGATGCCCTTAAATACATCCTTGATGCATGTTCGGAATCTCCAGAAATGTCTACTTCTGATCTTTACAGGCATAGAATTCCTAGCTGTTTACATTTGATTTTCTGCTGTGTGTTTTTTGAGGATGGAACTACGTCAGACGACATATATGTTACGTACGATGAAAAAGTAGACCTATGGCGAAAATTGGGTGAATTTGAAACTCCTCCAAGAGAAGAAGGCGTACATGTCGTCGGCAGCGATATTTATTCATTTGATGAGAGAATGAACTGTCATGTATTTGATTTATATGAAAAGAAATGGCGTGTAAGGGGAATCTTAAAGGTCGACAATCAGTTTTACGGCAAATGGTCAGCAGCAGTTAAAAATTACATCTTTCTTATTACCGAAGGGGGTAATGGTACTGGAGTACTACCTCTAAAATTCGAATTATATGATACAGAAACTGGCCTAATGTCTGATGCAACACCTATGTATCCTGTTTCTAACTTTAAAGTTACTTCGTTTCAAGATAAAATCTTTGTGGTGGGATATGCGCCTGATTTAAGAATGCTTGCACAAGTCTATGCCGTAGATTCAAATTTTTGGTCTATTACTTCCGCACCAAATATTTATCGATCTTATATTTCTCTAACTGTTTATCACGACAAGCTATACATATATCATGGAAAAGATGCTGGTGGTGCACCTATCAACGCTGTTGAAGTGTTCGATACGGAAAGAAACAAATGGGACATAATAGATGACTCGCCTTTCGATTTTAGAGACCCCCTATTAGGTATTGATCGAGAAGATCTCGGTGAGGAGGATGTGCAATACGTGCTGAATGAAGCCACTAAACAATTCGAACCGACATCTATGGAATATGTTAATGTGGACTTGGTTCATACTATAAATGACAAAAAGCTGATAAAAGCACTCGTAAAGGAAAGTAGGCATCCATCAACAAGTTTTAAAAAGATCCCATTTCATTCAAGTTTCCGTATGAATAATTAACAGTGTCGATCACAATTTGCTTAAAGTAAAACGTGAATCCATGAATATTTAATTTCTTCAATACTTGATGCAAATAACGCATGTAATTTATTTATTTTATGTAAATACAATAATAATGGTACTTTTAAATTAGCTAAGCGCAAATCTCGCCAACATTTTTTCTTGCCATTAACAGCTTTTGTTTTTCAGTTTGTAAATTAGAAACAACACTTTGATGATGAAATAAAATGTTTGCTTTATTGTATAATTTTTATTTCTTATTTCTTATTAGCCCCCGGTACGGTATGCTATTTCTTTCTCCCAGCTTATTTTGTGCCGTCTCCAAAAAATAAGTTACCTTACAGAAGCCAGCCGTAAAACAAAGCAGTACGATTAAATACTCTATAGCAATTTTTTAAATTTCTAACAAGGAAGGTTCTCCTTAACGGGCATACTCAGAATATTTTGAAAAAAAAAATGTGAATTAAACTACATATTTATGTAATAACAGATCAGTCAAATTTAGCGGCGGAATTACAATAGAAAGTCTGTAAAAAAAATAAAATACTTTCCAGTATTTGGCGCGACGCGATTTGGCGAGCAGTACTTTTCTTCGCCAAAAGCAAACGATTTTAATGCACCTGAAAATTGCTTGTTAATTGATTTTGAGAATGCATGTAAATAGTATTTAATGAATTTAAACTTGAACTATGAGTGAGTTTAATAAATACACTTTTTTGTATTACATATTTTGGTACTTCTTAGTTATCCCGTCGACTAAATTACTGTCGCCAAATTGTAAGATCAAATGCCAATAATTGTTGCCATTAATTAATTGTAAGATTAAATGCATACAATGGCCAACAAAACCATTAATTCGACGTTTTATTTCTATTTTTATTAATGTTTTACTAATTTATTTGTTCTTTCGTTATTTAAAATAAAAATTATGTCAATGTGTATAATTTGGCGAGTGGTTTGGCTATTTAATAATTTGGCGAAATTGGTCGACGGGATAACTAAGAAGTACCCATATTTATGTTGCTTATTTAATTTTATTACTGTAAAAACAAATTCATATATAAAAAATATTTTCATTTATTTAAGTGTATTCCAAAATAAAGACAAGATGAAGAATTCTGCAGTTATTCATTTCAATAAAAAAGTCGCTGTTTTCATAGCAACAAAATTGAATCGACCTCGCCCAATTGGACTTAAATTTGAGATTTAAACAATTTTAATTAATTTAAATTTTGGGTACTTGTTAGTTATCCCGTCGACCAATTTCGCCAAATTATATAAATCGCCAAACCACTCGCCAAATTATACAAATTGACATAATTTTTATTTTAAATAACGAAAAAACGGAACAGATGTCATATTCGCCCCATATTGGCGCGATTTTTTTCTGTCGCCAATATCATATAGGCAACATGTACTTAACTTGCGTCAAAGTGTCGTTATTTTGTTTGATGTGGTAACCCGGATTATGTTGTTTATGCTGTTAATGTTTTCGCCAAATTGGCACCCGAAAAAAATCGCGCCAATATGGGGCGAATATGACATCTGTACCGAAAAAACAAATAAATTAGTATAACATTAATAAAAATTCAAATAAAACGTCGAAATAAAAATCATTTGATGACGTAAACACGTGTAGTCAAGTGAATGTGACATTTACGATCAACCATTATTGGCATTTAATCTTACAATTTGGCAACAGTAATTTGGTCGACGGGATAACTAACAAGTACCAAATTTTGTTTTAATTCATAAAATCTGATAGTTAACTTTCATTATAAATATAAATATATGACAAAACTATAGTTAAATCAAACTAAAACTGACAATACTAAAGTTATTTACATTAAATTTATTTAAACAAGTGCCATATGAAACATTTTTATCTTAAAGGGTATTGACATAAAGTGTTTTTTGAAATTTTAGCCCATCGCCAACAGGTGATAAATCGCCAAATATCGAAATTTTCATTTTTTTTTTTTTTTTTTTTTTTTTTTTTTTTTTTTTTTTTTTACGGACGCTCTATCGAGTTTTCGCCGATTTTTTTTTAATAAACATATCTATCCTCATGAGCCGAACATTCTATAATTTTTTCAGATTTTTCGGAGTGCCCGTATGGAGACCTTCCTTGTAAGTATCGTACATTTTCAATTTTTATACCGTTGTTTTGGGGAAAAAAGTACTTTTAAATGCAATTTGTTTGAAAACTGCATCTCCATTTATTTTTGAAATATTAATTTTTTTTGTAGTTTTTGGAGCCATTTGCTTAATATTGACAACGGAAGTACTCCATTTCTGCAGAAAATAAAGGAAAAATGGTTGTAAAATATTAATTAGATATTTTTGTTGGAATTTTTTAATAACAACCGAAAGAAAATGTAATTAAAATACGTGCTATTTTGAGAATATATAAACGAATGATTTCTGTTAAAACATGGAGCTATTATAAACTATATTTAAGTTTAAGTATGTATATTAATGTTACAAACAAAGGAAGACCTATGAATCATTAGAGAGGATTTTTTTTTCTTTTAATGACGGCATCTTTTTGCTGCATTTATGTATTATTTCGCGATAGTGACGTTCTATGTTCTATGCATACTTCACTGTAGATGTTTAAGAGTGGATTGTAAGTGTGAAATTCTTAAGATGATGCGAATGACGTCATTTTACATAAAATAAAAGCGTGTGCTGTTAGCCTTAAAATTGAAATATGTTTTGTACTATTTATATATACATTTTTTTTTCATCGGGGGCGACACTAAATTCTGAAAAAGCAAAATTCCTGTTTTCTAGTTTTTCAATTTCTACTATTAGTTCACACTCTCCCTATATATATATATATCTTGTTCAAATTTTCAATCGTTAATAAAATACTTATTATTCGTCCTATCAAGTTAAATAAATTTTTTTAAACTTGTACCGGATGACAATTGATGTTAATACGGTTTTTACAAATACTAGGGGGCTCTGCCCCCTACGAGCTACGCTCGTCAACCCTTGTTCAGACACCGCAGACTCTAAAACCACGCTAATTTGATCGGCTTTAAAAAGATTTCGGAAGATTGAATTATAATTTAAAAAACAGTGGCGATCTCCCTATAAACGGATTTCTATTCATTTCTATTTGATTGGGGAATTTTTAGGCCAAATCAGCTGCGGTACTACTTGATTATCTCGTCGACCAATTTCGCCAAATTATATAAATCGCCAAACCACTCGCCAAATTATACAAATTGACATAATTTTTATTTTAAATAACGAAAGAACAAATAAATTAGTATAACATTAATAAAAATACAAATAAAACGTCGAAATAAAAATAACTTGATGACGTAGACACGTGTAGCTTGCTTAAAGTCAAGTGAATGTGACATTTACGATCAACCATTACTGGCATATAATCTTATAGTCTGGCAATAGATTTTTGGTCGACGGGATAACTAAGTAGTACCAAAGATACAATGGCTGTTTTCGTCTTTGATTAAATAAAATCAGTTAAACATTTCAAAATAAGCTAATATAAAATGAATTAGGTAAGCAGAATCTTTGTCTCCCGATATTTTTTAACAAAGCGAAAAGAAACTTCTTTTAAATAAGACGTTTTAAATATATCGTTTTTAATTTGACGTAATTTTCACCAAACTTTTCTTTCTCTTCTTAATATTCACGTGAAAATACTTTTGTTAAAAATAAAATATTATTTGCGCTATCCTAACAAAAATAGTTGAAAAGATCATCTCAAAATATCAAATAAATGTCTCGCGTAATTTTTAAATTTAAACTGTTTTGCAATATTATTTTTGTTCATTTTACGGATTAAGTGCAATGTAACGTAAATGTGATGTAATTTCTCCTATTTAAGACTTCTAACGCATGTTAATGAATTTATTATTTTACAGTATCCTGTTTCTTTTAAAACTCGCGTGTAAATAAATTTTTAATTTGAAGTAAACATTGTTGTTTGCGCCATTTGTACAGTTGGCAACAGTTTAAATTAATACCATTTTCTAAAATATGTAAAAAATATCTCTCGAAATGCTGAAAATTTGAATTTAAAATAGAAATAAAACATAAAAAAATGAATCAAATAAAAAAAAATAAATGATGTCTGCACACCGGGAACTTCAAACGTAAAAAATTATCTAAAAATGATTTAATTCCCATGTATAGTTTTTTATCCTATAAAACTTTTTTAATGGAACGATTTTGTCCAAATTTAGCATTAAATATCTCTTAAAATAATTCTTCGATTTGAAAACTGTCTGCATCAGCGTGTTTATCAAACATTTCTCTATAATACCACAGATTTTCATATTTTTGTATACAATATTTTTCTTAATATTAAAGATGAAAGACCTCCGGTCACAAAAAATTTAAAACCGGCGGTGACAGCGTTAGTTACTTTTTTCAATTCCTACTATTAGTTCACACTCTCCCTATATATATATATCTTGTTCAAATTTTCAATCTTTAATAAAAAATATAATACTTATTATTCATCCTATCAAGTTGAAATAAATTTTTTGAAACTTGTACTGGATGACAATTGATGTTAATACAGTTTTTTCTCTCTATTCTAAAAAAAAGTAACTACCGCTGTCACCGCCGCCGCCGCTGCCGCCGGTTTTGATTTTTTTGTGACCGGAGGCCTTTCGTCGTTAATATTAACAAAAATAATGCATACAAAAATATAAAAATCGGTGGTTTTATACAGAAATGTTTGATAAACACGCTGATGCAGACAGTTTTCAAATCGAAGAATTATTTTAAGAGTTATTTAATGCTAAAGTTGGACAAAATCGTTCCACTAAAAAAGTTTTATAGCAGCAAAAACTATACATGGCAGTGTAATCATTTTTAGATCATTTTATGCGTTAGAATTTGGCGGAGTGCAGATTGCATTAATTTTTTTATTTTGACTCATTTTTCGAGGTTTTATTTCTATTTTAAATTCAAATTTTCAGCATTTCTAGAGATATTTTTTACAGATTTCAAAAAATTGTACTAATTTAAACTGTTGCCAACTGTATAAAAAGCGCAAGCAATAATGTTTGCTTCAAATTAAAAATTTATTTACACGCGACTATTATAAACAAGAAAAAAACTTCCAAATTAGAATTAAATAATTACGTATAAAAAGCAGGAACTTATTAAAAATTACGTCATATAAAGTATACACGTAAATAATAAATTCATTAACATGCGTTAGAAGTCTTAGGAGAAATTACGTCATATTTACGTCCCATTATAGTTATTACTTAAAATGAACACAAAATAATATTGCAAAAAAGTTTAAATTTAGAAATTGCGCTAGACATTTATTTGATATTTTGAGAATTAATTTAAAATGTCTCATTTAAAAGAACTTTCTTTTCGCTTTGTTAAAAAATACCAGGAGACAAAGACTCTCTTTACTTAATTCCTTTAATATTAGCTTATTTTGAAATGCTGTTACACGTGTATACGTCATCAAGTTATTTTTATTTCGACGTTTTATTTGTGTTTTTATTAATGTTGTACGAATTTATTTGTTCTTTCGTTATTTAAAATAAAAATTATATCAATTTGTATAATTTGGCGAGTGGTTTGGCGATTTATATAATTTGGCGAAATTGGGTCGACAGGATAATCAAGTAGTACCGCAGCGGATTTGGCGTTAAAATTCCCCAATCAAAGAGAAATGAATAGAAATTCGTTTATAGGGAGATCGCCACTGTTTTTTAAATTATAATTCAATCTTTTGAAATCTTTTTAAAGCCGATCAAATTAGCGTGCATTTAGAGTCTGCGGTGTCTGGACGGGGGTTGGCGAGCGTAGCTCGTAGGGGGCCGAGCCCCCTAGTTTTCTAAAATATGTAAAAAATATCTCTCGAAATGCTGAAAATTTGAATTTAAAATAGAAATAAAACCTGAAAAAATGAATCAAATAAAAAAAATAAATGATGTCTGCACACCGGGAACTTCAAACGTAAAAAATTATCTAAAAATGATTTAATTCCCATGTATAGTTTTTTATCCTATAAAACTTTTTTAATGGAACGACTTTGTCCAAATTTAGCATTAAATATCTCTTAAAATAATTCTTCGATTTGAAAACTGTCTGCATCAGCGTGCTTATCAAACATTTCTCTATAATACCACAGATTTTCATATTTTTGTATACAATATTTTTCTTAATATTAAAGATGAAAGACCTCCGGTCACAAAAAATTTAAAACCGGCGGTGACAGCGTTAGTTACTTTTTTCAATTCCTACTATTAGTTCACACTCTCCCTATATATATATATCTTGTTCAAATTTTCAATCGTTAATAAAAAATATAATACTTATTATTCATCCTATCAAGTTGAAATAAATTTTTTGAAACTTGTACTGGATGACAATTGATGTTAATGCAGTTTTTTCAAATATTAATTCCTTAATTAAGTTTTAATTAATTAATTTTAGTTTTATATCGGAGACAAAATGGCGGCCATTCGTATTGAACAGCATTTAATGCATCTTCATATCTATAAGGGGGTTACCATAGGGGGGGGGGAGCCTGTTCTGTTGCCAAATACCGCCAAGTTTGTCGCCAACTTGGCGATATCTGTAATATTTTGCCAAGTTCCCATAGACTTCCGTTGTAAACCAATAGGGTTTACTTGCTTATAGAATATCAACAAATTGAGATATTTTAATGCAACAAAAACTAATATTAGCTTAAGGGATTATATTAAATTTTTCTTTGATGACCTAAGTAGGAATTGACTTTAAAAATAAAATTTTTATATTACTTGTTTTAGAATAGAGAGATTAATTCATTAATTAAATTTTAATTAATTAATTTTAGTTTTATATAGGAGACAAAATGGCGGCCATTGGTTATTGAACAGCATTTAATGCATCTTCATATCTATAAGGGGGTTACCATAGGGGATACCCTGTTCTGTCGCCAACTTGGCAATATATCGCCAAATTTGGCGACCAAAATCAGTCGACAAAAGTGACGCCAACTTGGCGATATCTCTAATATTTCGCCAAATTCCCATAGACTTCCATTGTAAACCGATAGGGTTTACTGGCTTATAGAAAATCAACAAATTGAGATATTTTAATGCAACAAAAACTAATATTAGCTTAAGGGATTATATTAATATTTCTTTGATGAGCTAAGTAGGAATTGTTCTTAAAAACAAAATTTTTATATTACTTGTTTATTTTTATTTTCAGTATTTCAAATGAAATGAGTGAAAGACATATATTTTAAATGGTACACATGTCTCAGATGCACCGGGGTGCCTATTAGACGCCAAAATGGCAATTTTATGCTTGAACAACCCGGCGATTTTAGGGAGATTTTGCCTTTTGTGGCAACCTCGTAGAAAAAATTGAGTGTATCTTATATTATAATACGAGCAAAAATTGGGTGTGTGAGTATGTAAATTTTATCTTGAAAATGGCTCTGACGATTTTGACTAAATTTTGTATTTTAACATTTTCGGACACGAGAAGACCGTCACATGTCCGAGAAAATTCATTTGTGGGTCGTTTTGGATCATAATGGGTCAGGGTCAAGCTAATTATATGTAAAAAACGGCTCAAACTATTTTGACTAAATTTTGTATCCAACCGTTTTCGGGCACGAGAAGACTGCTGGGCTAGGTCACATGTTTGAGAAATTTCAATTAGTGGGTCATTTTTGGGTCACTGTGGGTCGAGCTAAATTTATCTAGAAAACGGCTCTAACCATTTTGACTAAATTTTGTATTCTATCGTTTTCAGGCTCGAGAAGACCATTGGGCTAGGTCGCATGTTCAAGAAAATTCGATTAGCGGATCATTTTGAGTCCCAATGGGTCTGGGTCAAGCTAATTGTATCTAAAAATCGGCTTAAACGATTTTGACAAAATTTTGTATTATACCGTTTTCGGGCACGAGAAGGTCATTTGGCGAGATCACATGTCCGAGAAATTTTGATTAATGAGTCACTTTTTGGGTCATAATGGGTCAGGGTCAAGCTAATTATATCTAAATAACGGCTCAATCTATTTTGACTAAATTTTGCATCCAACCGTTTTCGGGCACGGGAGGACAATTGGGCTAGGTCACATGTTCGAGAAATTTCAATTAGTGGGTCATATTTGGGTCACTATGGGTGAAGCCAAAGTCGCAATTCACGGGGGTTGGCGAGCTTTAGTGAGCAGGAAGCAGAGCCCCGTAGTTCATTCATATTTTTCCAAAATAGCTCGTATTTTAATTACTTTTTTTAAAAGTAGTTATGGGAAAATGGCAACAAAAAGATATAATTACTATTTTCCAACTATTTTTTCTTTACTTTCTACCATGGAGGAAAGAGATAGATGGAGATGCAGTATGCCGTGAAAACGGTTCGAAATATGATGCGCGTTATCGCTCAAATTTAAATGCCCTCATTCAGCCCGAACAAAACAAGCACGTGGGACAGGGACCGAATTCTTTGACATCAACCGCGCATTTTTTCTCTACATGAAAATGATTTGCTTGTATTTGAGAATTATAAGGTAGCATTTCATTGTATTATGAATTAAAAACTGTATTACTAAATGTTTTCTTCTTTTTTTTCGTGGCTGTGTTTGGGCCGAATGTAGCGGATTTTAGGGTTGCATTTCTGGCGTCACCCGCAGCTACCACACTTTATATCTATTATTTCTCTTTACTCTATGACTTTCTACAGAAATGGAGTACTTGAGTTGCCAAAATTAAACAAATGGCGTTAAAAACTACAAAAAAAATAATATCTCTAAAATAATTTGAGATGCATTTTTCAAACAAATTGCATTAAAAAATACTTTTCTTCCCAATACCATGGTTTAAAAATTGAAAAAGGGCGATGCTTAGAAGTTAAAAAAATTGCAGTAGAATATTTAACAGTACAATGATACATCTGCTTTGTTTTACGGTGACTTATACAACGGAACGTTATTTTTTGGAGACGATATTTTAATTGCTGGGAGAAAGAAATAGCATATCGGGGGCTAATAACAATATGGAAAAGATTTTAATTGTGAATTAAGAAACAGGGTATATCAATAAGTGTTAAATCTTGCATTAGAGATAAAGCATTTATCTCGGGTAAAGTCTGTCTAATATAAAGTGTGACCACCGTGTACTGCTATACAAGCCTTACAACGAGAACTCATACTGTTTATGAGGGTGTCAATAAATGTTTGTGGCAACAAAGTCCATTCTTCCAAAAGCACGGTTTTTAACTCCTGGGAGGGGGGGGGGGGGAGGCTACGCCGTGCAATGGCTCTTCCTAGACCCTCCCAAACATAAAAGCGTAAAAAATACAACGTTAAAAGCACCAAAAATTTTAAATTTTAAGCATACCGGTTTCGGTAGCATATAGCATACCTTCCTCAGTGCTAAGGATGGTGGAAATTTGCTCACATATATAGGAGAGATGGGGATTCAAGTTAAAGGTTTATTGACCAATAGGAAAACAGAGGATTGCAGGTAACACCCAATAGGAAAATAGATGGGAAATAGAACCGAAGTAATGAGGGGGGAAAAATTAAGAGACAGAAGTTTTATGTAATATTTCCAACAATCTGATAATGGGGGAATAGTGAATTCGCAATTAACAATATTTTTAAAATTTTTATAAATATGAAATGCTTCAAGGAAGTTAAGCTCGTGTATAGAAGTAGGTTTAGCGGTATTTTAACCGAATTGAAGTCAAAAGTATGATCATCTCCCAGCAATGTTTCGCAATAGAGGATTTATTGATTTCTTGTTTTTTAATATATTGTTGATGTTCTTTGATACGAAATTTTAAGCAGCGTGTGGTTTGTCCAATATAAGAGAGGCCACTCTGGCAATTAATACGGTAGGTACACCATGAATTGGATAATTCAATAGGGTCTTTGAGTTTGGAGAGAGTGAGTTTATGGGTAGGGGCAAAAATTATTTTGAAGTCATATTGTCTAAGAATTTTAGCAATGGGAAAGCTTGATTTAGGAAAGAACGGTAACACAATGCTAATATTGGAAAGAGTAGAAGACTGAGGAGAGTTTGAGGAACGAGGATGCTGAAGTTTAAAATAGAGCAGTATCAACCTCTGTCAATCGCAATGGCTTTAATATATTCAATTTCACTATTAAATGATTGAGAATCAAAGCAAACATGTATGGCACGATTTATAAAGGTATAAAAGGCGGCCATTTTTTTTTACACCTTTATAAATCGTGCCATACATATTTGCTCTGATTCTCAATCATTTAATAGTGAAATTCAATAAATTAAAGTCATTGCGATTGACAGAGGTTACAAGCCTTCTATAATTGATACTGCTCTATTTAAACTTCAGCATCCTCGTTCCTCAAACTCTTCTCAGTCTTCTACTCTTTCCAATATTAGCATTGTGTTACACTTCTTTCCTAAATCAAGCTTTCCCATTGCTAAAATTCTTAGACAATATGACTTCAAAATAATTTTTGCCCCTACCAATAAACTCACTCTCTCCAAACTCAAAGACCCTATTGAATTATCCAATTCATGGGGTATCTACCGTATTAATTGCCAGTGTGGCCTCTCTTATATTGAACAAACCAAACGCTGCTTAAAATTTCGTATCAAAGAACATCAACAATATATTAAAAAACAAGAAATCAATAAATCCTCTATTGCGAAACATTGCTGGGAGATGAATCATACTTTTGACTTCAATTCGGTTAAAATAATCTCTAAACCTACTTCTATACACGAACTTAACTTCCTTGAAGCATTTCATATTTATAAATTTTTTAAAAATATTGTTAATTGTGAATTCGCTGTTCCCCCATTATCAGATTGTTGGAAATATTACGTAAAAACTTCTGTCTCTTAATTTTTTCCCCTCACTACTTCGTTCTATTTCCCATCTATTTTCCTATTGTGCAATCCTCTGTTTTCCCGTTGGTCAATAAACCTTTAACTTGAATCCCCATCTCTCCTATATATGTGAGCAAATTTCCGCCACCCTTAGCACTGAGGAAGGTATGCTATATGCGACCGAAACCGGTATACTTAAAATTTAAAATTTTTGGTGCTTTTAACGTTGTATTTTTTACGCTTCTATTATATTGCACCAAGCTCCTTCTTTATAATTACCTCTCAAACATGATCAATAGCGATGACAGCGATGACCACCTCGGGAACTCAGCTTTCGCTTTAGAGTGTTAGTGCAATCCCGAGGGGTAGACCACATCCACTCCTCCCGACTCTCAACCAGAGTCTCAGAGGGAGCGTCGAGTCCCTGATCAAGCTGCTGAGATTTATTTCGGTTACTGTGAGATTTACAATTACAATCACAATTGGTTACCCAATTTTTCTGGGCGAACCGTAGATTTCACATGGATATATATGACTGTATGTAGTGATTGCATGAGGATCATTTCACCTAATGTGATTGCATAATTGTTTACAATTTTCTTGGATTTATATACGTCACAGTACATTTAACACACAATATTTAACATGACAATTAGAAACACATTACAACACAATATCAAACACCTACTATTTACATGACTGTATGTAGTGATTACATGAGGATCATTTGAATGTGATTGCATAATTATTTACATTTTTCATGGATTTACAGGGATTTCACAGTACATTAAACACACAGTATTGAACATCACAATTAGAAACACATTACAACACACCTACTATTTACAATTTGCACATACTAGAGTTTGGAGATATGCACAAGATAAAAATTCAAAAGTGATAGAAGTTTCTGGCACCCGCTAATAACCCGTTTCTCCCTCCATACTACACCCTAGTGATGGAGTCGGACTAGAATGGCTCTGGATTTGAAAAGATTGACTCGTTTGTTTCTATAAACCTCATGCATTGTATGATCTTGTTGAGTAGTTGTGGTTTCTCTTTTACATCCCGCCACCAACTTGCTAAATTCATACGTGTGTGTTTTTTGAGATGATAATGCGATGTTAATGTACAGTATAATACATAGTGTAACGATGTTGACGACAAGCCACAAATGCATAGTGGGGAGTCTTTTATGTTAATTTTGTATAAGTGTTCCTGAAAGGGGTCGTGATTTGTTAAAAATATGTGTAAGTATCTGTTGTTTACGAAATACTTGTGGTCAACCAATGGCAAGAATTCCTTCGTATATCGGCCTGTGTCTGAAACCGTCCAGCGTTTTTGCCAATTTTTTAACAGATTCTGCTTTGTCTGTGATTTTAGTGAAGAAGCTGGATATGGTAAAAATGTATGTATTAGTGTTTCATCCGTTACTGCCAATTTTGCCAGTTGGTCAGCTGCCTCATTGCCCTCAACACCTGAATGTCCTTTTGTCCAATTGAAGTATATGTCTTTTACTATTGTTTGTAATTGTTGAAGAATTTTTAGTATTAAATAGTTTGTATTGTCAAAATTGTTTAATGCTTTTAAACTTGATAGGCTATCCGTTATGATTAAGTATTGAGAATGTTTGTCCAACTCTATCCACTCTAATGCTGAAGAGATCGCGAAGAGTTCTGACTGGAAGACGGAGTTATCCTGGGACAGTTTCGCTCTCCAAGTATAGATTTGCTCGTTTTTTTCGTACACACAAAATGCCAAGGCTGTGCCTTCGGACATTTTGGAACCGTCCGTGTATATTGTAATTTTGCCTACATAGTCGTTTATTTCACAAATTTGTATTTCACTTGTTAGTGGTGATGTTTTGTATTTTGAGCATTTTGGATAGTATAGTGGAGCAAAAGCCTTTTCTGTTGACTTGCCGAGACGAATCATCCCCGAATACTCCGCCTCCGCCTCCAACTGCAAATCCAGTGGGGGGAGACCTGTGAGGACCTGCAGGGCGTTTGTTGACGTATTGCGATATGCTCTCGTTATCAGCAACAAAGCTTTCCTTTGTGCCGAGAGCAAATGTCGACGACCGTGATATTGCGCCATACGCGGAAACCAGACAGCACACGCGTAGGCCAGTTTCCTTTGTAAGATCGTCGAGTACCAAATCTTAAAAAATTCCGGAGGGAGTCGACCTGAGATTGATGAAAACTTATAAAGATTTTGAGTTATTTTTCCGATTTCTAGTCTCTTTTGTGCCACATGTGGGAGAAATGATAATTGTTTATCTAATATTACCCCCAGGTATTTTAGTGTTGTTTCTGATTTTATTGATTTATCTTGAAGTTTAAATGTGGGGCCCCGCTTAAGGTGTTTGGGTTTGCCAAAAGTTAATGATGAGGATTGTTCATGTGAAATTTCTATTTTGTTGGTTTCTGCCCAATTTTGAATAAATTTTAAAGCTTTCTGACCTTTTTATTCAAGTTGCTGTCTCGACTGTGCCCAGATCAGTAATATCACGTCATCCGCGTATGCCACCAGTTCACAGTCCTGTACATCAAAGGTCCCCAACAGAGTCTCCAACAGAACCAACCAAAGAAAAGGACCCAGACACGATCCCTGCGGGCAACCCTTACTAAAGAAGTACAACAAAAATGGTGCCATCCAGTCCACCTGAGCTCGCCTACCCGAAAGGAAGGAAACGACAAGATTAATGAGTTGTTTAGAAATACCTAGTCTTTGCAATGCTAGGATCACCTGGTCCCAAGGGAGGTTGTCAAATGCTCCTCTGAAATCCAGTGACACCAGTGATGTGTATTGTTTATTTTGTTTGTGTTGTTCTACTAATGAAATCACTTGCTCCAAAGCCGTTTCCGTAGATTTATTTTGCGTGTAGCCGTGTTGCTTACCCGATAGGAAATTCGTTTTGTCTAATGCGTGATGTATTCGTCTTAGGATTAATTTCTCTAAGATTTTTCCGAATATTGGTAATAGAGTGATGAGGCGATATGAAGAGCTCTCATTCAAGGGTTTTCCCTCCTTTCTAAAATACACGAGCTCTCCCAATTTCCAGTCATCAGGAAAATAGTTTAACTTTAAAAGACTGTTGTACATATCCAACAGAATATTAGGAATTTTTGAAAAGATGCACCTGACCATCCTGTGATCAATTTGATCAGGTCCTGGCGCCTTGTTAATATTGAATGAGAAAATAACATTTCGCAACTCTCTTTTCGTGAATTTTGCCTGGTCGTGCGAGTTTAATCGCTGTGGTAGTTGCTTTGGAGTTTCATCGCCAAAAATGTCCCTCGTTAGTTTTAAAAGGGTTGATGACCTGGAAGTGGGTGACAAAGAATCAAATTGGTAACTGATATGCGAGTCCTGGAATCGCTGGAAGGCTAACTTTTTCGTTAAACCAAAAGGATCCGTCTCTCTGCGACACAGGTTTGTCCAAGCTTTTTCCTTCTCCGATAAAATCTGTTTTTGATAAATTGCCCTTTCCCTTTTGTATTGCTGGTTTATATTTGACTCGTAGTTTGAATTTTTTGCTCTTTTTAAAAGAGCTGCTACTTTATTTCTTTGGGACCTCAATTGTGGAGACCACCAGGAAATTTTAAATTTCTTGAAGGGGGCTTTCTTTTTAAAGGATTTATTGGCTTGTAATAATATTTCTTGTTTAAAAGTTTCGTATTCTTCGTTAAACTGGTCTATAGTTTCTATGTCATTAAAGTTAATCTGTGAGCATTTTCGAGTTAGTTGTTCGGAAAATTGTGTCAAAGGGATTCCCTTTGTTTTGAATCTTCTTCTTGGTAGTTTGGGTATTGTGAAATTTAGCTCTGTTTCTATTGGGTAGCGGTCTCCAAAAAGGGAAGGAATTACTTCCCAGTGTTTTATGTGTGAAAACATAGCCTGCGTGCAGATGGACAGATCCGGCCTCCCCAGGTTCTTCTTCGACTCATACGTTGGTGGACTGGATGAAGAGTTTAGAATAACTCGTTGATACGCTATGACTCTATCGATAAGAACTTTTCCCCTGTTGTCTTCACTCCTGTAGCCCCAAAGCTGATTGTGAGCGTTAAAATCACCGAGAACCAACTGCAATGGGCTCTGATTTTTAGAACCCAGCCAGTTCTCAATATCCTCATCAAAGTCAGCACTCGGGGGGCTATACAGGCTGCCAATGCTTAAGGTCTAAATTTATAAAAACTGAGTTATAGTGTTTAGAAGAGAGATTATGTTTTAAGTTTTGGTCTAAGATTAAAATATGGGCTTTTTTAGAGCTTGAACTATAGCATGGTGTTGTTCGAGGAAGTGATAGAGGTCTATTTTCATAAAGGTATGCATCTTGAAGACAAACCAGGGAATAGTCCGAGTCTGAGAGGAATTTCATAAAAGCAGCGGTTTGTGATCTGTTGTTCTGTAAATTTTGTTGAATTAATTTGAATTTTTACCTCTATAAGACAATGACGCTAGCGCTTCTTGTTTCTTTCGCTGATACACGCTGCAGGATGGATCGTAAGATGGATGTTTTTCATATAGTCCAGCTTTCCTATGGTCCCCCTTGTAGTAGTCGAGCACTTTTTTGCAGTTAACACACTCTTCTTTTTCTGAGGCACAATCCTTGATGTTGTGGCCTTTGCCACATTTAGCGCAGGCCTCTGCATTCTGGCACACTCTTGCTGTATGCCCTATTTCCTGACAGTGATAACACCTTTGAATGAAGACATACCGTCTTACCGTGCACCGGTTAAATCCTATGCACAATTTTCCTGCCATTAGTTGCAGTGCATCTCTCTCCAGTAGCTGAAACACCAAGTGCGAGGTTTCCTCGCCCTCTCTTCCTTTCAATACTCTTATCAGCTTATATTGCACCTTCCTCCTCAGAGCTCTTTCCAAAACCGGATAGAGTACTTGTTTTTCATATAGCTCTTGTTGCTCTTCTAAGTTGTTCTGTGAACTGTCTGCTTCTCTTTCGACGTTTTTCTGTGTGACTACTGGGGCTTCTGGGGCTCCAAAGACTATCACTCGGGCTGTTTTCGGATTTGTTTCTTTAATATCCAGTTTTTCCGCCATGTCTTCTGTAGTGCAGATTTTATCTTTCACCTGTTCTAGCTCAAATTTGTTTTTACATGTTATTATTATTTTATTTTGTTTAGTTGTTTGGCAGTCTACTGGTGGTAATTCAGCCATATTCATAGAATTGAGAACTTTCTTTATTATTGGCATTTTTGTTTCCTTGTCTTTTGGTGTTAATATTAGTGTCGGTCTTTCTTGTGGGAGCGGTGGAAAATTTGTCATTTCTGCATATGTTGGTCGGTCATTTTCTATTGCTGTTTCTCCCTCTCTATGATTAATTGAGTCCTTTCGGTTTTCTGCCTGAAGAGTGGTAACATGTTCGACGAGTCTTTTTTCCATTTGTTCATGATTCTGTTGTATGATTTTGTTCATATCATTGATCAATTGATCTTCTCTTTCGATTTTATCTTGTTTTGTCTGTTTGATTAACTCTTCTTGGAATTTAATTCTTTCGCTGAGTTTCGTTATTAAGTGATCATTTTCTTCTGTCTGTTGTTTGAGCTGCTTAAAGTTTTTGATTACTGATGACATGGTATTCTTTATCTTTACTTCTTTGTTTGATGCTAACTGCGTTTGTAGTTGGTGCATGAGTTCTAGTACCTGGTCTGCAATTTTCGAAAACGTGTCTCGTTTTTGGTGTTCTTCCTTCTCTGCCTTGTCGTGTTGTCTTACGCTTTCTTTCTCTATTTCCACCGCTTTCTCTTCCAAAAACTTTCGGTATTTTTGTGCATTTTCATTACTTCCTTTGTCGCGTTTCTTTTGATGTCTAACCATCTGATCTATTAAAACCAGTATCGTCATTCGTGATGCTGTTTCGGCGTCAAATGGCAGCAGTTCATCTCCCGGCTGGTAATTTTTGTTTGCTCGCTGTGGTAGCTGTGTTTCTTTGTCGTTAGACATCACCCCGTCTTCATCTGACTCTGTTATGACAGAGGAATCATTCCTTTGCGACTGCAACTCTTTTTCATTTCGCGGATCGCCCTGTTTCATTGTGAATATATATTTTTATAATTTCAGTAGATAAAAATACTTCTGATTTTCTCTATCAGCTTATGTCTTCTATTGTGACTTTTTCTGTCCTGATTATACCGTTTGCACAGCGTTTTCACTTAGTATAATTAATTCACTTTTTCAATTATGGCCCAGGCATCACCAGGACCCAACCATGCTTTTTGAAGGAAAGGGAAAATAGAAGAGTTTAAAGTAAAAATCAGTGACCTAGATCACCGTAAATGACTAAGATAAAAAATTAATGATCGGACAGCGGGGGGGGGGGGGGGGGGGGTTAGTAAATTTAAGGGGAAAAAAATAGAGGCTTTGGAAGATAAGTTACAAAAACTAGGGGACATAATTTTGAAGAAAACTGACCAAAAAAAATAAATAAAATAAAATAAAATAAAATAAAATAAAATAAATAAATAAATAAATAAAAATAAATAAATTAATTAAAAAAAAGTTTCAATGCTCATATACCTCATTGCTCTCGATGTGCCATTTACAAACATTTTTCTCTTGGTTACTTTCAAGTTCTTTTCATTTAATCTTTATTTACATTTTTGTACACATTGTTGACAAGTTTATTCAAGTTTCCTGTTTCTCTCCACCAAACCTTACCAATGATATGTGGTATGTCCTGTGAATGTTTTTCACATTTGATAATTACGCATTTTGCCATAGGTAGTTGCACAAAATGTCTAATATTAACTGTAGACCAGTCCTGCAGTTTTGGGGTTTTTCACTGAAATAAAACCAGACAGGGAATATTAACAACTAAATGAACTTTTTAAGGCTTGCCTTTGATTGAAAGAAGTTCATGCTGCACTTGGTATGATAAAAAAGTAATGGTGGGGGAAGTTGAGGGAGTAAATAACGTCAGGGATCATGAGTGTTCAACGAGAATTTTAATTTGATATGTCACCTGCCATGTTTCAAAGCTTATTTAAAAGAAGTTGAAAAGTTAACCCTTTTAGAGTCCCCTTACAATACCAAAATGGCCTGTAGCATATGCAATTGTGAATTTAATCTATGAAGTTTAAAATACTGGCTTCCTGTACGACTCTCTATAAGTTTTTGAGAAATGACTGAAAATGCGCTTTAAAGAGCCTACTACTGCCTAAATTGTGAGTTGAAATGGGGGATGAGATCATAGATGAAGAACTTATGTCATGACCTTTCTGTGGACACCAAACTTGGGGGTTTTCAAACACCTTCCAAAAAACGCCCCCTGGAGGCTAAAAAAAGAACTAAAAAAGGAAACGAAAGTCAGAGTTGTGGAGCTTAGGTCAAGATCTAACTATAGATATGTCACATGACCCCCCCTGTGTCAAAATTTTAAAATCCCCCCTCCCCCGGTTCCCCCCCAGGTGACAGCTAGAAAAAAATGGAGATAGCCAATCGATGCCCCGTCCCAAAACATGATCAATAGGATTGAGGTCCGGAGACCTCGATGGCCAATTCATACGGCGAATATCCTCTTGTTCAAGAAAATATGGTCCGGGCCTACAGCACCCTGAACAACATCACATAGGCATCAAGGACCTCATCCCTAACACCCGGCGTCCAGCCGTGTGTGTCCCTTTCACTGCATCCAATAGGAGAGCCCGGTTGTTGTGGAGCCGAAGGCATCAGTCTTGGACAACGAGAATGGAAGCGTCTTCTTTTCAGTGATGAGTCGGCTTCACCACGCTAGGTGATTCGCGTCGAATCTTCATCTGGAGAGAACGTGGAGATCGCTATCATCCCTCCTACGTAAAAGAAATCGACAGATTTTGTGGCAAAGGAATCTTTGTCTGGGGTGACATAATGTTGGGCAGTCGTACACCGCTGCACGTCTTCGATGCGGTGTTGTAGGCACGGACTTTCTGTTTATGGACGATAAGGCGAAGCCACACTGATCTCACACTCTTGATAATTTTCTTGAAGAAGAGGATATTTGCCGTATAAATTGGTCCTCGAGGTCTCCGGACCTCAATCCTATTGAATATGTTTGGGATGGTCTAGGAAGAGCCACTGCACGGCGTAACCCCCTCCCAGGACCCACCAGCAGTTAAAATCCGCGCTTTTGGAAGTATGGGCTTTGTTGCCATAAACATTTATTGACAACCTCATAAACAGTATGAGAGCGCGTTGTGAGGCTTGTATAGTAGTGCACGGTAGTCACACTCCATATTAGACAGACTTTTCCCGAGAAAAATTCTTTATCTCTGATTCATGATTTAACACTTTATGATATACCCTTTTTCTTAATTCACAATTAAAATCTTTCCCATATAGTTATGTTGCTGTATTCTTTCTACCGTTGTAATAGACCTCTGTGCCAAATTTCGTGGCAACACAGTGAATAGTTCATCAGTTTTCACAGATTTTATGCTTGTGACCTTAATTTTGGACATGAGTGTATAACTAGTTTTATAAATATTCAGATCTTGGTACAATAGTTCTTGCACTCTTATGCAAAAATACATGAATACAAAATTTATTACGATCCTATATATTGAATTCAGTAATACGAAAGTAATACGACTCCATCTTAAATAGGACGTCGTCACCGTGGCAACCTAGAATCATTACCTATCATGGGATATCATTAAATTAATTACATATGATAGGATTTAATATAATGAAGAAAACTTTTATTAATATCTTTTTAAGTTTTGATTCGATATTCATAAAATTCTGGAACGATTATATATATTAAATTTCAAACCATTCGGTTGGGTGGTTTTTGCGCTGTTATAGGCGGACAGAAGGACAAACGACGACCATATGTGATACGTATTTACATAATTACGAACGCACCTAAAAATAGGTTCCTTTACACACATCAGAAGAAATATTTTTACTAATTCCTAATTGCTTTAACTATTTTATCTTCTACGATTGTATCAGCATTTTTAGCATATTTCAACCACATGTTTCAGCTTCCTCCTCATATAATACCGGCATGTTAATAAGATGCACACAAAAAAATCATCATCAAATTAATACCTTGCATTTCCATGATTTAGGTTTATAGTTTATTGGATCAAGAAGGGGATGAAACAGATGCTAAACCTCTAACTTTAGAGGAAAATAAAGATGTGCCAATACTGGATTTTACAGCGGCTACTGCAGCAGTTCTAGAGAATGCCGGAAAGGTATCGGTCAAGATCAAACGACATGGTAAAACATCTGGAGTTGCTAGATGCAGGTATGTATCAGTAGTATAATAAAAAATTGGGTACTTTTCCAGTGTAGGGGCCTTGGCGAGATAGAGAAAAGGCCTTTGGCGAGAGAAAGTAATTTGGCAACGCATTTTCTGGTAACCTGTTTGCTGTTTCTTATGGCGGTTCTCAAGTTCCCTATTCAACAAACGCGAAACTTTCTGACATATTTACTAACTTATTTTTAAACGTAAAAGCACAAAATTGGCAGGCCTGTCTACTAAAGCGATTTGGAATCGAAATGACGTTTCCATTTTTTGATAAATAAATTACTTATCGAATTATAATTTATGGTCACCTGACGACTGTTTTTTATTCCCTTTCCCTGGCTAGTTTTTCACCTTTCGTCCGTAAATTCGATTCAAAACGTCAACTTTGACAGCATTTTCTGAACGGTCTTTTGCGTTTACCAAAAAATGGAAAACGTCTTTCAATTACATAGTTTCTAAATACCAAAACCTGACAATTTCATGCGTTTCCGAACAAAAATGAATTAAAAAATGTGTCATAAATTTGCCTCTTTAGATTTGAAAACAGACTTACACACAAGCAATTTTTTTAATGTTTATATATTTTATTTAATATAAAGAAACCAGTTATCTATTTTTATATACAAATAGAAGTAAATTGTACATAAAAAACAACAATAATATATATATAAATTAAATGTTTAGGTATTTACATAAATAGATTAAACAAAAACCTAATTTGCAGAACAAATTAAAAAAACAAAAATTATTTCCTAAATTGTTTAAGCCCGAGAAGGGGCAGATATTAAGATATTTCATTCATTTCGTTCTACATTTAATGTTAAATTTTTGTAACAAATAAGTTTAACCAATTGAACATTAAAAAATAAAAATGAAATTCATACAATATAATACTTTAAACACCTATATACTTTGATTCCGTTCAAATGAAATCGAAATAAATCTTAGACTTTTTCCATTTTTAAGTTGTAAATATTTGTACTGCAGATTTTGCATTATGTTTATGACGATTGTACATATTATGATAAGATACATGCAAAATACAAAACTTAAAAAAAAAAAAGTCTAAGATTTATTTCGATTTCATTTGAACGGAATCAAAGTATATAGGTGTTTAAAGTATTATATTGTATGAATTTCATTTTTATTTTTTAATGCTCAATTGGTTTAGCTTATTTGTTACAAAAAATTAACATTAAATGTAGAACGAATTGAATGAAATATCTTAATATCTGCCCTTTCTCGGGCTTAAACAATCTAGGAAATAAATTTTGTTTTTTTAATTTGTTCTGCAAATTAGGTTTTTGTTTAATATGTCAAGTCTTTTAATAACTACTGCATTCAGACGAACACATTTCAAAATTAATGGAGGGTATATCATCATCAGCCTTTGATTTGTGCGATATCGCATCACAATTTGTGATGCAATTTACCTATGTATAATTCAAAATGTTTCACCAGGGCAGTAATGCAGGTTGCTGTACTTTGTTCAAAAAATTATAATCTGAACCTAAAAAATCTGCTTGAAAATGTCATTTTTATTTCCACTATGACGCCATATTCATCTTCTTTTAAATTCTTAAAAAAAAAAAAAAAAACTATTTCAGTTTCTTCAGTTTCATGTTTCACGTGAAAATCATTCAACTAAATGTAGGCAAATTATTATTACGGCTTTTGAATTATTTACAAAAATGAAGGGAAAATGTTAAATTTTATTAGAAAATGTCCGCTTAATCTCAATGAAAAAAGCGAAATTTGGAATTATTAAGAAAAATATTTGAATAATGTAAATAAAAATTACCCCATGTTACTCTCTAGATTATAATCCACCTATATGCAAAGGCATTTTATGATCCGTTTTGACCCTGACGTCAGGCAAATGTTTTTACACTTTGAATTTATAATATTATTAGAATTAGCAAAGAATTAAAAATGAGTGGCATCAGGGACAAAAAGGTGGGAAGAAAAAATGAAAAAGTTATCATCTCCATAGGCTTTTCTATGTTAAATTAACATTGAGAAGTGACACTGGAAATAAATAAGTATTGCGCGGCAGCGCAATACTTAAATATATAGACAAGCATAAAAGATCATAGATCAATAGCTCGTTATATCATTTGACAACAAATCTCACTTTCTGAATCCCGAATCGCGCCAAGCTTTTAAAAAACGCCAAGGCCCCATATACTGGAAGAGTACCAAAAATTGAATACAGGGTGTCCCAAAAAGATTGAAAAGAGCTTAACTTGTTGGAGATACAAAGGGCAATGCAAATTGAAAGAAAGTGCTTAAAATAAGAATGGAAACAAATTTATGTTGATGAAATAGTCTGGCCATTAATTTTTTAAAAGTTCCTTTTTTTAACATTTTTATACGGCCGTTGGGGTTTATCCGTTACATTTAGAAAAAAATTCTCCATGTTCTCTATGAACAGTAAAATTCCATTCTTGCACGACTAAAAACTCATAGAGTTGTAATATGTTGAATTTTATGAAGATTCAGCGCTTTCTAGTACTAATAAGAGCAAAACACGTTTTTAAGTGCTGCTAATAAGCAGCAAAATCTTTGGCAATTTCTTCGGCTATTAATCCTTGCCGTGCGACTAAAATAGTACGAAAATATTTCTATAGGATTTCTTTAAATTGTATACTTTTTATGTTCACGTGTTTCAAAATTGTCTTTAACAGGGGATGAAAAATTCTTAAATCCTTTTTATCTTAAATAATTTAAAAACATCTTAAATGGGGTGTTCCGGAGGTCTCAGGCTACCTGATGGGGAAAAAAATTCCTGCTCTTCATTTTTAAAAAAGTCTGTAGATGTGTTTATTTTTGGAGTTACTTATTTTTTCCTATTTCTGTACTGCTTTTTATAAATGAATTTTCATCAAACTTTAGATTCAGTCGGACTTTCAACATAAGTTAATGCTGATTAAGTTTTTGTGTAAATCGCCCCACAAGCAGCGCTACTATACTGCATTTTTCAGGATTTACACGATTTTTGCGATAGTCATGTCTCAAGAACTAATGCACGGAATTTCATTCTGTTAGACCTTGTGGTAAGTTGGTGCTGATTAGGTTAATGTGTAAATCATATCACAGGTGGCACTGCTGTACTGTATTTTTCACGATTTCCGTGCTAGCTATATTTCAAAATCTAATGCACAGAATTTAATCAAACTTCATATTCTGTTACACTTTCACATAAATAGATCCTTCTTAAGCTTGGTCAAACAGGTGTCGCTATTAGGCCCTTTGGGTTGGTAATTTAAGTTGCAGACATCTAAGAGGGTGGGTGCATGAGGGGCATAGATTGTCATTTAATTTTGGCACTGTGATAGCGAATTTTGAAGTATTAACGTGCATGAGAAAGAAGAAAATTTTGGGATTGCTGGAAGTGTATCATGTAACTTGCATAAATACCCTTGATACCACTTCAGCAGGTTATTATTTTATTTTATTGTCATAAAAAATACTATTATTTATATATTTTGATTATTATTATTATTTTATAAAATGCATATATATATTTAGAGTGTGTCTTACATATAGGTATTTTGATTATTATTATTATTATTTAATATAAATATATATATGTGTATATTTATATTAAATAGTAATAATAATAATCAAAATACCTATATGTAAGACACACTCTAAATATATATATGCATTTTATAAAATAATAATAATAATCAAAATATATAAATAATAGTATTTTTTTTCGGAAAAAGTGCAACACCGAATCAGAGGTTTGCAGGTCGAAGGAAGAAATGGGAGTCAGCAAGGCTGACCGATCATTCGACGAAGGGGGCGAAGGACCCTCCTCCACATTGTCATCACGAGGTGGTGTCATAACTGAAGGAAGAAGTTACAAAGAGATCGATGCCAGTTGCAGAACCATGATGACTTAAAATATAGATCGATTCAAGTTTTTATATCATGATGACTTAACAATATAAGATAGATGTCAGTTGCAGAACCATGATGACTTAAAATATATATGGATGCCAGCCCCTAAGTCTTAAGGATATCGATGCCAGTTGTAAAGTTATGAAGCCCTAAAATAATATATATCGATTCAATTTCCTATACCATGAAGGCTCAAAATATAGATGTCGGTTCAAGTCCTTAAACCAGGACGACTTAAGAGATCGATGAAAACTCTGAAACTATGCAGTCTTAAAATAATGAGTGCAGTTTGAGTTCCAGAATGATGTTTTCCAGAGACACGTTCCAGCTCTCTCACCAGGGATGGTTTTTAAAGGATTGAGTTCAGCTTCCATGTCCTAAGTAGTTTAAAAGAAATTCTACGACGATGACGAATTATTCGGGTCGTGTTTTCCCGTTAAGGGATGGCCCTATGGTCAACTGTCCTCGGACTTTACTTCATCATTAAGTGTTTTTAAAGTAGTGAACGATACCGAGAGTGTTAAAAAAAAAGATCACTCAATGTGCCAAGGATTCAAGTGTGATCTTAATCACAAGTGATCCACCTCTACAGAAGGTATGTCCGCTTTAACCTTTTTGTATTCCCATTGTTTGAATAATTTATGTTGTATTAGGGAGGTACAATTTATGGTACTCAAGCAATTAAGTATTAATTGTAATGTTAATTTAAAAAGCAAATTTAAGGTAATTACTAATTCATTTTCGTTCTTTGGAACGCTGGTGTCTTATGACACAATTCTATTTTGTTTATTTTATTATTTTGTAAATATGTACATTACTGTAAATAAACCTTTTGTTTATTGTTAACTTTTGGCTATGTTTTTAATACAACATGAGTCCATTGTTTTACTTTAATGTAAGTTTTATTTCAGATAACAGTCTGCGTTATGATGCTATTTATGCGTAGTTTAGATAGATTTTATTTAGATATAACTGCGCGGTCTATACGCTATTTCTCCACTAAAATTACACAACGCAGCTTGGGGCGTTTTGGAGATGTGTTTCCCCCCCCCTCAATTTAAGATAATTAAGGTTAGTTTAATTATCAGGAATAGCCAGGACCAGTATTATATAATTACGATCACAAATGTTTGTCTATAAATTGTAATGTTTAAATACCCACTATAATATTTCAGGTATTTCAGGTTCAGTAATTGAGGAGTAGTTAACCTCTCTTACGTTTTATGGTAATCATCCCCATTTACCATGCTTATTTCCCCCCACTTTTGAAAGTGGGGGAAAATAAGCATGTTTGGGTAGTTAAGTTGGTATGTTTGGGTAGTTAAGTTGGTTCCGGTAATGGACCTGGATCTCCCCAACAGGGATAGGCACATCCAACTAGTTTTTTTCATACTTTTATTGTTTTATATCCTCCATAAAAAACTAGTATGTTGTGGCCATCATAAAATTTTCTTCTAAATAAATCACGTCAATTAAATCATTTAAATAGTAGAAGAAATTGCATAAATTTAGTACCAATTCATATCAAAGTATATCTGAATTTGAAGTTTGATGAAAATTCGTGCATTAGTTCTGGAGATAGAGCTAGTGTGGAAATCGTGAAAAATGCTGCATTAGCAGCGTCACTTGTGGAGCGATTTACACCAAAACATAAACAGCACTAATTCATATCCAGATATACCTAAATCTGAAAAATGTCGAAAATCCAAGCATTAGTTCTTGGAGATAGAGCTATTGAGGAAATCTCAAAAAATGCAGCATAGCAGCGCTACCTGTTGAGCGAGTTACATCAAAATGTATAAAACATCAATTCATGTCAACGACTAACTGAATCTGAAGTTTGATGAAAATCCGTGCATTAGTTCTGGAGATTGAGCTATTGTGGAAATCGTGAAAAATGTTGCATAGCAGCGCCATCTGCTGAGCGATTTACACCAAAAACTAATCAGCACCAATTTATATCAGGGACTAACTGATTATAAATTTTTATTAAATTACGTGCATTAGTTCTTGCGATAGAGCACCCACAAAATATGTGTCACAGACAGACATTTTGTAAAAACGTGTTTTTTCGGAATCTCTGACCCCTAAAACGTGTAAATCCGTCGAAAACCGAAAATTTTCACGTATCCAATACTTTCTTGTAAAGATAGAAAAAAGTAAAAAAGGTGGTTTAGGCTGTGCCATAGGTTTATCTGTTCCACAATCTTATTCCTGGATTTAGTTCTGCCGACGCCCATGCAGCAATTGTTTAAATACAGTGTGTTTCAAAAATGAAGGGTCTATTTAGAAAATTATTTTTTTTAATAACGACAAGCGATATCAATGCACCATTTGTTGCAGTGGACTTGTGAAAACAGCAAGTTTTGAGAAACAGAATTATATTTAAGTAATGTGAATTTAATATAAAAACTAGTCGGATGTGGCAGTCCTAAAACTTTCTTCTATCTCATACATGTTAATACTTCCTGAAAAAGGGAGCATATCAGCTCCATCGGTTAGGTGATTTACACCAAAATCTAATCAGCAACAACTTATGTCAAGTTCTAACTGAGTCTGAAATTTCAAAATCCGTGCATACGTGTTTGAGATAGAACTATTGCGGAAATTCTAAAAAATTCTGCATAGCTGGCCGATTTACTCAAAAAACTAATCAGGACCTATTTATATCAGGGAGCAACTGAATCTGAAGTTTGATGAAAATCCATGCATTAGTTCTTGAGATACAGTTATTGCGGAAATCGTGATAAATACAGCCTAGCAGTGCCATCTGTCGGGCGAGTTACATAAAAAACTAAACAGCACTAATTTATATCCGGGACTAACTGAATCTGAAGTTTTATGAAAATTCGTGCATTAGTTCTTGAGATACAGCTATTGCGGATATCGTAAAAAATGCAGCATAGCAGAGCCACCTGTTGTGCGATTTACACCAAAAAGTAATCAGCCCCAGTTTATATCAGGGACTAACTGAATCTTAAGTTTTATTAAATTCCGTTCACTAGTTCTTGAGATAGAGCGCCCACAAAATTTGTGTCACATACATACAGACAGACTCACAGACAGATATTTTGTAAAAACATGTTTTTCAGGTTCTCTGACCCCTAAAACGTGTAAATCCTTCGAAAACCGGAATTCGGAAATTTTTACGAATCCAATACAGTAGAACCTCTTTTATCCGAAACTCTTTTAACCGAAACTCTCAGTTAACCGAAATCCATTTTTAAAGCTTTTTTTTTTTTTTTTTTACTATCACATTCCTTGTGTGCAAAATCCATTTTGAGAGCTTTTTTTTTAACTATCATATTCCTCGAGTGCAAGCGGTCCTTTTCAAACCACGAGTACATATAAATATTTTCGATCCTCTTTCTTAGAATTCCTCTGAATTTAACTTGAGCTCCCGTAAGCTGCGGAGTGGAACGAACGAAGAAAACGAACAAATTAGCGATTGGGAAGCTTTTGAATGTTTTGTAAAAGGTTTGGCATGGTTGGAGCAGCAGAAAGACTGTGATACTGATGAGCTAATAATATTTAAAAACTTCGTGATGGAGCTTCAAAGCAAAGGCAATCGAAACTGCGACAAACAAAACATTATTTCAAAACCTTCTGACCTATGTAAAAGGTACTTAATTTCAAAATCAAAGCTCAGGTAATCTATTCTTGTTTCTATTTTGCTATGGCTTTATTTTTATTAAGCACTTGTTACCATGATAAGAAATAGCGCATATATTTCTCCTTAATCTTACAATTGAGCGCATTCTCGATTATCCGAAAATTTCAATTTTCCGAAAGATGGTCGGTCCAAATTACTTCGGATAATCGAGGTTCTGCTGTACTTCCTTCTTGTAAAGATAGAAGAAAGTAATAATAGAAATAAAATAATATAAATTTTCAAATAAACCCGTCGTTTTTGGGACACATGGTATGTAAGGAGAGTTTGGAATTTTTTTTTTATACTATTAAACAAAATAGAGTTTGCTATCCAACGTATACCTTATTCATAAATGTAAAGATTATGTAAAAATAAAAACACATGCATAAAATAAAACATAATCTTGAAAACCATCTTCAGGAATAAAATTTTCTAAAAACACAAATCAGCAGGAAACATTCTACTTGCTACATCGTCAAAAATTATATTCAAACTGGAAGAAGCAATGGAAACTCCAAAAATCAGTGGCACCATCTGTTGATCAAAATAAATAAAAGAGGGGGGGGGGGGAGTTGTTTTTAATAGATTTTTAAAGTTTCAGCTTCTTCTTCCAGCTTGAATATAATTTTTGACGATGTAGCATGTAGAATTTTTCCTGCTGATTTGTGTTTGTAGAAAATTTTACTCCTGAAGATGGTTTTGAAGATTAAACCGAAACGTCTTTTATTTTATTCATATGTTTTTATTTTTACATCATCTTTAAATTTATGAATAAAGTATACGTCGATAGCAACCACTATTTTGTTTAGTATTCGATTTTGCAACGTAAAATCCTTAATTATTATTTGTTATACTACTTGTTCATTTTCCAACAGAGTCGAAACCATTGAAGGTACAGCAGTAGCGGGTGAGGACTATGTGCCACTGAAAGAAGTCATAACTTTTGAAGATGGAGAGGTTGAGAAAGAATTAAAGGTAGAAATAGTGGACGACAACCAATGGGAGCCAGATGAAAATTTTTTCTTGAAATTGTGTATCTTGCCCGAAGATGTGGGGAAAGTCTTGCTGGGACGAGTCTGCATCATGGAAATCACGATCCTCAATGACGATGGTAAAATCTTTACTCTTTTTTTTTTTTTACTAGTGCAAAATAATTATCGTTTTCAATAAGAGGCTGCTTCAATCAAGCGAAGAAACCCGCTCGCTAATGTTAATCCTATGGAAGAAAATTTTAAAGATATCTCGTTTGAATTTCAATATTTTTAAATGATACTAAACAAAATAGGTGTTACAATCCAACGTACACTTTATTCACAACTTAAAAGATAATATAAAATAAACACATGAATAAAATAAATCTCAACGTTTCAGTTTAAATTTTTAAAACCATTATCAGGAGTAAAATTTTCTAAAATACAAATCGGCAGGAATCAATCTATATGCTACATCTTAAAAATTAAATTCAAGCTGGGAAAAGTTCAACAGAAACTTTCAAAATCCTTAAAAACAACTTCGCGGTGCCATATGTTATTCAAAGTAAAAAAGAAGAATGAAGGGCTGGAGTTGTAGATACAATAATGTTTTTAAGATTTAGCATATGGATTGTTTCTTGCCGATTTGTATTTTAGAAAATTTTACTCCTGATGATGGCTTTAAAGATTAAAACGAAACGTTGAGATTTATTTTAGTCATGTGTTTATTTCATATCACCTTTTAATTTGTGAATAAAGTGTACGTTGGCTAGCAATACCTATTTTGTTTAGTATTAGATAGTACAACGTACAGTCCGTAATTATTATTTTTAAATGATTTCTTTTTTCATTGGATAGCTGAGGTCGATCTGCACAAAGGCCGTTTTTAACTTTTTCGATTTTGTTTGCACATTTTTTTTTTTTTATATAAGGATGCTTTCACTTTCGAAAACGATTCCGAAAGCGAAAGTTTCCTCCCAAAAAATACCTGTAAACAAAATAAAGTAAAAAACGGCCTTTGTGCAACTCGACCGCAGCTATCCAATGAAATATAAATCATTTAAAAATATTGAAATTCAAACTAGATACCTTAAAAAATTTCTTCCATAGGATTTTTTAAGGTATTTTAAAATTTCTTTCTCCTTATTAGCGAGCGGGTCTTTTCGTGTGACTGAAGTAGTCCCTTAAGAGGTCACACTAGTCACTCAAAAAGACCCGGATGATAATGTTAATCCTATGGGGAAGTTATTTTCAAATATCTCGCTTAAATTTTGATGTTTTCGAATGATTTTTTTTGCACAGGATAGCTGAAGACGATCTACAACCGGGCTAGTTTTTACTTTTTTTATTTTGGTTTCAGATTTTTAAAGAAAAAATTATTTTACTTTGGGAACCGGTTTGAACATCTTCCGAAAGTTAAAGTAATTTTTAAAAAAAAATCTAAAACTAAAATCGAAAAAGTAAAAACTAGCCCGGATGTAGATCATCTTCAGCTATCCTGTACAAAAAAAATCATTCGAAAATATCAAAAATCAAGCGAGATATTTGAAAATAACTTCCCCATAGGATTAACATTATCATCCGGGTCTTTTTGAGTGACTAGCGTAGGCTCTTAAGAGCTCACTTCAGTCACGGCAAAAAAAGGAAAACGCTAATGTAAAGTTTATGGGGGCGTTATTTTCGAATTTCTCGCTTTGATTTTAATATTTTCGGATGATTTTTTTTGCATAGGATAGCTGAGGACGATTTATAACCGGGCTAGTTTTTACTTTTTCGATTTTTGTTATAGTTTCTTTTTTATATTATTAAGATAGTTTCAATTTGAGAACCGGTTCCGAAAGTTAATTTTTTTTTTTTTTAAATCTGAAACCAAAATCGGAAAAGTAAAAACTAGCCCAGTTGTAGATCGCCCTCAGCTATCCTATGCAAAAATATTAAAATCAAAGCGAGAAATTTGAAAATAACGCCCCCATAGACTTTACATTAGCATTCGAGTTTATCCGCGTGACTAGTGTGGCCCCTTAAGTAAAAATTTTAAGTTAACAACCGCTTGAGACGTCAAATTTCCTTTTAAAAAAACTAAGGGGTGCAACCCAAGCCTCCTTGTTTACAGAACATAGTTAAAAATCATTTTATTCTTTTATTTATACTAAACTTTGATAGATCTTATACATTTAATCTATTCTTTTAGATTGCACTAACAACACCAAAAAAGCATTTTTATACGAAAAATATCAATATTATATTCAAATAAAGTTTTTTAATTCATTAAAAACGATACTTTTGCATTAGCCCCCATGTCAGGAGTTAATATTCGAAGAAGTTACTAAACGTTTCGCTGCTTACAGCAGTCTTTTTTATTCTGATAATTTAAGTGGTTTAAGCGTATAATTTTGATTACATGTCAGTTAAATTTGTGTTTTATTTATTTATTGATGAAGTTTTAATTTCGATATAGCCGGAAACAAATGCTGAACTATTTATATTGTTGTAAGTGCCAACGGGTTAATCTTTTGTAATAGGGTTGCACGCGATAGGGATAGATTTTTTAAAAAAATCACGCTTGAAAATTATTTTAAAAACCATCAAAAATCAGTCAACTGAGATACAGTTTTCAAAAAAATTGCATTTCAAAGATTTTTTTTCCCTTATTCGATGGTATAAAAATGAAAATGTGTGATGTTTAAAAGTCTAAAATATGACAATAAAAGCGAAAATTTTTGATCAAATGTTGCCACGTCAATATGACATCAGCGTTATTTACGAACATGCTTTTGGTTTATAACATAGATTAGATATTAACCCTTTATCTACTGACGATACTTATAAGTACCATTAAAATAACTTGATATAAATTTCAATTAACGCATCGATTTGTTGTAATACAGTTTAGAATGAGTTATAGATACATTACTTTATCTTGTTCCAAAAGCATTATGTGTTACACAAAACAAAAATATTTTTAACAGGATGATTTCTTTTGCCTTTGCATCTTTTCAGCATTCTTGACGTTGGGCGGGCGGGGGGGATTTTTCAATTTGGAAATATTTCTATATTTCTATTGTAAGAACATTGTATTTGTACATTTCTTAATTCTACAAAATACTAAGAAAAATATTTAAAATAAAAGAATTGAATGGGGTTATAAATATTGCACAAAATCCCTATAAATTCAAATTTAATGAATCCTTCTAAATCCTTCTAAAATTCTTCTAAAATTTATTAAATGATTATGTAAATCTTCTAATGTAGTTTAAACAATTCACGAAAAATGCTTTAGAAGATAAAATTTTCATGAATTCATAATTCAGTACATAAAGGGTTAACCAAGCATTTGATATAATTTGCTCCCCGAAGGATTGCCTGACCTCGGCCATCTCTACCGCGTCGGTCTTGCCGACATCTCTAATACTATGAAATCAATCTATTTTTAAATAATCGTTTTAACATTTATGTATGAATTTTTTTTTTCAGAACCTGGAATACTGCAGTTCAAACGTCGTGGTATTTTAGTTCAGGAAAGTATCGGTACAGTATTGTTACCAGTTGTTCGAAGCAATGGTGTTGATGGTATCGTAACAACAAAATGGAGAACTATCGACAGGACTGCTGTATCGGGCAAAGATTATGTTGGAGGAGAAGGTGAAATCACTTTTGGGCACGGAGAAGTCGAAAAGAACATCGAGATACCTATCGTTGATGACTTCAATGCTGAGAAAGATGAACACTTTGAAGTGGAACTGTTTGATGCATCTGGGGGAGCAATTATAGGCCAAATCAACAGATCAACAGTTACAATAACAAATGATGACGGTAAGAAACATTTGATATTCAGTTAACTCTATAGTAGTTTAAGAAACAGGATTCAAACTGATAAGAAAAACTGTAGAAAATGGGTTGACTTAGACTATCTGGGAACCCGGGGCAAGCATTTTTTTGGGGGGGAGGGGCTTTTATTTATCCATAGAAAATTTTCTTTTAATTATTATGAAGTGACTAAACTTATACACAAATTTTGTTCTAGGTACTTCGCATCTGTATACAGGGTGTTATAAGGGCTCATGCGAGCGGTTGAAATGTGTATAGGTCTTTCAGTCATTTTTGGCTACTTTTCATAATATCATATAGGTATGTCATAAGAAGTCTAAAAGACAAATGCCTTCAAGTGGTCATTATTAGTGGCTCTAATTTGCCCTCTTACGAGAATAACATCAATAATGATTTTCTCTTGAAAACAATGAACTACTGAGTTCTTATAGAAAAATTTTAATCATTAGATTTCTGATGATGTAGCTGGTTCCTTTCTTTTTTGGAGGATTGAGAGGCTATTTGGGGTACAGAAACAGGAAAGGAAGGCCATCGCCCTCATCTAAATATTTGAAAAAGCAAGAATTTTTGTCTATTTTGACCAAATTTCAACAGTTGGCTCTCCTTTAACGAAAATCTTGCATATGCCCATGGGGGGGGGGGCAACTATCCCACATGCCCCTACATTAGTCAGGTCCTGGGCATAGTTCCACTACATTTTTAAATACACAAATACCGTGCATTTAAATTCTGCCCATTTTTTAATCATATTTACGAGAAAATCGATTTTTAATTGAAACAGACTGGTTGTTGCCAGAAATTCTGTCATTTTACAGAAAAATCCCGCCAACAAAGGGGAAATTTGTTGATATCATTCTTTATGTACTCCTCTCTACATTAAAGGGACAAAAGTTGCAAAATCCTCTGATACAGACGTACCTTTTTCTGGGGAGCTACTAAAGCAAATTAATTAAATATATGATATGGTAATATAATTAGCTACATGTCGATCGATTTCTTTTTCTGAAAAATTAATTCCTTTTTAGTAATGTGAATAAGGAAAACAATCACCTCCCTCCTAGAATTTTCTGTTTGCGAAATCGTATAACGATTGCATTTCTTTATTTTCTTGCCGAAGGATCCATTTATAGTTTATCTACTACCAAAACTATTTTTTCAAAATACTTAAATCGCTCCAGTCGTTCCCGAGAAAAAGTTACTGCAATATTAGCTGATTTCCGTAAGATTTTCAAAGTGTTGTTTCCCCTTTAAAGCATTTTTAAAATACCTTAATCTGCTATTTGTATTATTACGTGTTGTGGCAACTTACAGGCAAAGAACATTTCAACGCGTTTTCTTCGTAATTTCACTGGAATACTATTTGTGAGTTTTAATGGGAATAGGCAAAATCCACCAACAAAATCTCACCGGGGACTGGGGATTTTCTAAAAGTGATTTTTAAGAAGAATTTCTTAATCCAATTTATCTTTCTCTCATTTACAAATAAAAATAACCTGAATGTTATCCAATAATAAATCCAAACAGGGCTGCAGTGGTATGCACCGTATACCCTCTGGATTATTTTTTAAAAGCCTGTATATCCTCTGTTTCTCTGATAAAGCAATAACGTATACTCTCTGCTGTATATCATTTGCTTATAGCGTAAGCCCTCTGATATATATATATTTTTTAAATTACTGCACTGTGTGTAAATGTGTTATTTTAAAATATTTTTTTAAGTTATCATTAAATAATATTTCACTGCTGCAATTTATCACATTGTTCGACATCTACCCGACTCTCTGATATTATGGTATAATTTAAGTATTGCGCGGCAGCGCAATACTTATTTATTTCCAGTGTCACTTCTCAATGTTAATTTAACATAGAAAAGCCTATGGAGATGATAACTTTTTCATTTTTTCTTCCCACCTTTTTGTCCCTGATGCCACTCATTTTTTATTCTTTACTAATTCTAATTATATTATAAATTTAAAGTTTAAAAACGTTTGCCTGACGTCAGGGTCCAAACGAATGACAAAATACTTTTGCATATGGGTGAATTATAACCCAGAGAGAAACAAGGGCCAATTTTTTTGTATATTATTGAAATATTTTTCTTAATAATTCCAAATTTCACTTTTTTCATTGAGAATCAACTGACATTTTTAACAGAAAATGTAACATTTTTTCTTCATTGTTGCAAAAATTTCAAAAGTCGTAATAATAATTTATTTGGTTTTAGTAGAAAGATTCCCGCGTGAAAAATTTTAATTGAAATGGTTTTTTTTTTTTTTTTTTTTTTTTTTTTTTTTCAAAAATTAAATAGGTGAATATGGCGTCATAGTGGAAATAAAAAGGCTATTTTCAGAATACGTTTTTGCTTTGGTCAAGTTTATATTTTAGTAAAAAGTTTCTAATGGATACCTATTTTTACGCAGGTAGCGAACTTAGTGGGGAATTACATAACTTTAATTTTAAAATGTAATTTTTTTTTTCGCGATGAGAACTATTTAAACCCCAAGTTAAACTTAGGTAATAATTTTCTGATGTGTTTACATCACCCTTTGGGAGAGAATAAGGTTTAAAAATTAAAGTAAAACTTTTATTTTTTTTATTTTTTACTGTATCACAGCTATAATATTGTTAAATATTAGCAGTAAGGATTCAACAGAATTTACATTTACATTCATAGCGTTCCTGAGTGGGAAATAGGGTATCTAAATTTAAGTGAAGTTAATTTTTTATGTTTTGATTATAGATTTTTTACGTTCAGATTGGAAGTTTTTGTCCAAACTTCCGCAACCTGCATTACTACAGTGGTGAAACATTTTGAATTACACATTGGTAAACTGCATCCCACATTGTGATGCAATACCGCATACATCAAAGCCTGATGATGATACTCTGTATTAATTTTGAAATGCGTTCGTCTGAGTGCTGTAGTCATTAAAAAACTTGACATATTAAACAAAAACTTAATTTGAAGAACAAATTAAAAAAACAAAATTTATTTCCTACATTGTTTAAGCCTGAGAAGGGACAGATATTAAGTTATTTCATTCAATTAGTTCTACATTTAATGTTAAATTTTTGTAACAAATTAGTTAAGCCAATTGAAGATTAAACAATAAAAATAAAATTCATACAATATGATACTTAAAACATCCTAAAAACTTAGATTCCGTTCAAATGAAATCGAAATAAATCTTAGACTTTTTTTAAAGTTTTGTATTTTGCATGCATCTTATCATTTTATGCACAATTTTCATAAACATAATACTAAATCTGCAATACAAATATTTTCAATTAAAAATGGAAGAAGTCTAAGATTTATTTCGATTTCATTTGAACGGAATCTAAGTTTTTAGGATGTTTTAAGTATCATATTGTATGAATTTTATTTTTCTTTTTTAATCTTCAATTGGCTTAACTAATTTGTTGCAAAAATTTAACATTAAATGTAGAACTAATTGAATGAAATAACTTAATATCTGTCCCTTCTCAGGCTTAAACAATGTAGGAAATAAATTTTGTTTTTTTAATTTGTTCTTCAAATTATGTTTTTGTTTAATATTTTATTGCTTTTTCAGTTTCACTACGTATATGTTGCATCATTTTGATAAACGAGATGACCAGAATGAGGTTATATATCGCTCACCCGCAAGAAAAGTGACACATCTCGACAAAAATAAATTTCACAGGAGAGGCAAAAGAAAATTTGCATGATTTTACTATAACATGAAATTATAGCACTTAGCTTTGCATGCAGGAATAAAAACGTGCATAAAACCCTTAAAAATGAAGACGTAGGATGAAGTTTGTAGTGTTGGATAATTTTACCTCCCCACACAATCCACCCCTCTTCTGTGGTCACAAATGAACATATGGCGTAATAAAGGGATTTTCCGTATAACTACACTTATGAAACTTTGTGTAGCAAGACACACTTATGACAAACCTATTAGTGCAATGAAACGCAAAAGGAATTTTTGCGAGATGTGTCACTTTTCTTGTGGGTGATCAATATATGATTCGAAAAATATGAATTCTTTTCTCAAATATTTATAAAGTCAAATACAAATGTTCTCATATATAATTATATACACGGTGTGGTTATTAATTTCCAGGATTGGGTAAATAACTTCTGAAATATGCATGTACAGTACACAAATGTTGAATATGTTTCGAAGTTCCGTCTGACGTAATACACCTTTGCGCGCGGCTGTACAATTGTTTGAAACAGCTTGCAAAGTCACCTTTGGGAATGCTCTTAATTTCGGACGACATGTTTTCTTTTATGTTATCAATATCCAGAAATCGTCGAAAACATCGAAACCATTGAAAAAATGCAAAAATGTGATAAGGCGTCACCACCGTACACTCTTGCTGCAACATTTTACGTGTTTCGCTAGCACTTTTTACCCGACTGAAAGGAAGGGTTATGTGTTTCACGCGTATCTGTGTATGTGGATTTCTTTATACCCTCGAAACATCCCAACGGCTGGATGGATTTTAATGAATGAGGTCTCTATCGATTCGTCTTAACCGTCCGGTGGTTATAGGCTAGGTTTTGTTTTTGTAAAATCAAAATGGCGGTAGAGACGAAAAAAAAATATTTACGCAACATATTGAGTGGCATATCATTGAATAGGTCTTTCAAAATGAAGACGATGTTCCATTGACTATTTTACAGTCAGAAGCTCCGTTAAAATATTATACAACCTGGAAGTTGTGTAGGTAGGATCTCTAGCTTTACTGCAACTCTAACCATCATAGACATCTATAGACCTCATCAAAACAGTGTTTATAGATAGGAACTAACAATTAAAAACAACTTAAAAGTCACCAATACAAGTAAATAAAAAAAATATTTAAGTAATATAAACAAGTAATACAATAATATAAAAAAAGTCAGTTCCTACTTAGGTCAATAAGAGAATTTTTTTTCTCTCATTCTTCTTTCCTCTAGAGTGGCGCTTAAAATGCCTTGATCAAGAAGAGGGCTCTCTCGGTCTTAAAATACCTTAATCATGAAGAGGGTTCTCTCGATTATTGAAAATTAATTAATTAATTTAATTAATGAATTAATATTTGAAAAAAACTGGATTAACACAAGTGTCATCCACTACAAGTTTTAAAAAATTTATTTGAACTTGATTGGATGAATAATAAGTATTTTATTAACGATTGAAAATTTGAACAAGATATATATATCAGCGGTAGAAATGATTAAAAAAAAGTCACTGGTCCCAAGGACCAGTAAACATCAGAGTTTACTGGTCCGCAGACATCGTCACTGGCCCTCTACATAAAATTATATTAAGTACCTTTAACCCTTTGAGTGACTCCCCCCCCCCCCCCTCTCCTCCTCCGAGAATATAAACCAAACTTCCTTTCAGTTACCCAAAATTTTCGGCATAATAAAATGTAAAATTATAATTTGCTAAAAATTAAATAAGTAGTACATTAACAAAAACTGAAATTATTAATTATGTATTTTATTTCCGTGTATTTATTTTAACTGACTAAGTTTTCATGCTTATTGTAATGTTTGGTTGCGGTTTTTGTCAGGGATGGGAAAATTTAAGTTTACCTGTCAGAGAGGGAAAAAAGTTACTTGCTTCATCGGAATGTTAAAAGACATATTGAATAGATTTTTTTTTTTTTTAACCGAAATTTTTCTAAGTTACCAATGTTTTTGAAGACAAAATAATATTTTGTATTTATCGCTAATGCTGCTTGGGGACAAGCATTAACAAATGTTATTAAATACAAGAATATTGTTTTGAATTTTTGCTTTATGGGCATGCAGTGCTCATATATGCAGTATTTTTTACTTACTGCCACATGCATGCACAAAATTTTTTGTTTATTTTTTTACTATTTGCTTTTTACAAATTACCTTTCCCCTCTCTTTTTTTAGAAATAACGTTTGGAAAATTTTGGTATTTTGTTTTGAAAACATCATTGTTTTTTATTGGGCTTAGATCAATTTTAATATTTATATGAATCTCAGAATAATTATCATTACAAAATTTTATACTATTTGTTTTTTACAAATTCCCCCCCCCCCCTCCAATCTCTCTCTCTCTCTCTCTCTTTTTTATAAATAACATTTGGAGAACTTTGGTATTTTGTTTGTAAAAGCATGTTAAAAGATAGATTGAATAGATCTTTTTTTTTTTTTTTTTAACCAAAATTTTCCTAATTTACCGATGCTTTTGAAGACAAAATAATATTTTGTATTTATTGCTAATGCTGCTTGGGGACAAGTATTATAACAAATGTTATTAAATACAAGAATATTGTTTTGAATTTTTAATCTTATCATCTGTTAACCTTATGTTAATTTTTATAATGAAATTGAATGAGTTTTTGTATATCCCTTGCATATTCTCCCTTGATCGTCTGTCATCTTTTTTGTTATGACCGACATTTTTTAGCGATTTTGCAACCCTGACTATTTTCAGCGGTAGAATTGATTAAAAAAAAAAAATCACTGATCCCAAGGACCAGTAAACATCAGAGTTTACTGATCTGCAGACATCGTCACTGGACTGCTACATAAAATTATATAAGTACCCTAACCCTTTGAGTGACACCACCCCCCTCTCTGCTCCGAGAATATAAACCTAACTTCCTTTCAGTTACCCAAAATTTTCGGCATAATAAAATGTAAAATTATAATTTGCTAAAAATTAAATAAATAGTACATAAACAAAAACTGAAATTATTATGTTTTTCATTTCCGTCTATTTATTTTAACTGACTAAGTTTTTATGCAAATTTTATGCTTATTGTAATGTTTGGTTGCAGTTTTCTCAGGGATGGGAAAATTTACGTTTACCTGTCAGAGAGGGGGAAAAGTTACTGTTAGTTACTGGTCCTTCGGACCACTAAATTTTTTAAATTAGTGGTCCGATTGAATTTTTAGTGGTCTCGGACCAGCGGACCACCAAGGATTTCGAACGCTGTATATATAGCGAAAGTGTGAGCTAATAGTAGGAATTGATAAAATAGTTTCACATTGATGAGAAATAATTAATTAGTTCGCTTTTCACGCAGTCGGGTTTTTTGATTTTTTAAATCCAATTGTTTTCCAATTTGAAACAAAATTTAATGTTTATTCTCTGCTCCTTCACTTCAACAACAATTCTTTGACAGCGAACGTTTGCTTGCGTATTTCAACACCAGAAAGTAACATAATTTTTTTTTTTTTTAAAGTCAGTTCAGTTCCTACTTAGGTTGAATAATAAGTTATTTTATTAACAATTGAAAATTTGAATAAGAGAAAAAAATTTCTCCCATATAAACTAAAATTAATTAATTAAATTTAATTAATGAATTAATATTTGAAAAAACTGTATTAACATCAAGTGTCATCCACTGCAAGTTAAAAAAAATGTATTTGAACTTGAGTGGATGAACAATAAGTATTTTATTACGATTGAAAATTTGAATAAGAGAATTTTTTTCTCCCATATAAAACTAAAATTAATTAATTAAATTTAAGTAATGAATTAATATTTGAAAAAAAACTGTATTAACATCAAGTGTCATCCACTACAAGTTCAAAAAAATGTATTTGAACTTGAGTGGATGAATAATAAGTATTTTATTAACGATTGAAAATTTGAACAAGATATATATAGGGAGAGTGTGAACTAATAGTAGGAATTGAAAAAATGAAAAAAAAAAAGAGAATAATACGCAGCTCAGATATGTGACTATTTCAAATACCATCGTTAACCAAACAAACAAACTTTCAATTCTAATAATTGTTTCTACAGTTCTGGAAATTAACAGCCCATACCTTATATGTATATGTTTTTTCACATTAATTAAAAACCAACCTTCTGATATCTATTTTGTCTAAAGATTTCAATTCAATTGTGAGTCGAGTAGCAGTGATGACAAATGTGAATGTGGACAATGTCCGTCTTCAGTCAGAAACATGGGCAGAACAATTCCGATCAGCACTGACTGTCAACGGAGGAGACATTGAAAATGCAACCACTAGTGATTACGTCCTACATTTTCTCACTTTTGGGTGGAAAGTAAGTATTTTCAAACTAATAATCATTAAAAAGAAAATTCTTAATATGCTTGTTATGCTCAAATTTCCACACCTCGGCAACTTTACATTCTTGATCATAAGATTTAGTGGTTGCCAAAACCGGCAAAGCTTGTGAAATGACGTTGCGTATTATCAAAGTACAGTAGAACCTCTTTTAAACGAAACTCTTTTAACCGAAACTCTCAGTTAACCAAAATCCCCTTTGAAGCTTTTTTTTTTTTTTTTTGCACTATCACGTTCCTCGTGTGCAAGCGGTCCTTTCCGAACCACGAGTATAGATAAATATTTTGGATCCCCTTTCTTAGAATTTCTTTGAATTTAACTTGAGCTCCCGTACCAGATTTTTAGTAGAGTAAAAATTTTCCTTTTTATCATGTGTAAAAAAAAAAAATAATAATACATTACTTTAAGTATAGAAGAAAAAATTCAAATCATAAATCATGTAGAATGGGGTGAGAGTATGACAAAATAAGCTCAAGAATACGGCACTGGTATTGCAGCGGTTAGTGTTAGGAAGGGAGATGCTGCAAAAATGAAAAAGTTTTATGCAGAACGCAGCAGAATGACTGTGATACTGGTGAATCAATAGTACAGTAGAACCTAGATTATCCGAAGTAATTGGGACCGACCACCTTTCGGAAAATCGAAATTTTCGGATAATCGAGAATGCTTCAATTTTAAGATGAAGGGCAAATATGTGCGCTATTTCTTATTATGGTAACAAGTGCTTAATAAAAATAAATCAATAGCAAAATAGAAACAAGAATAAACTACCTGAATTTTAATTTTGAAATTAAGTACCTTTTACATATTTCGCAAGGGTTTGAAACGAAGTTTTGTTTGTTGAGACCCTTTCAAAAGATGAAGTTAATTAAGCTAAAAGATAATAATTATTAATTTCAAAGAATGACACCGTTCTAAAAATTAATTTAAATGGCAGAATTTATTTACACAATATTTACAAAATTTATGTAATATAACATTAAAGAAAAGAAGATAAATGTATTTTAAATATTCTTAATTTTTCGTAAATAATTAATTCTAGAATATTATGAAAAACTGTAATTTCCGAACCCTCTTTTAAAAGATGAAGACAAAAATAAAAGCTAGAATTAAAACAACTTCAGGAGAACACATTTAACTTTTTTTTTTTTCAAAATCACCAGAGAAGATTAATTGATTACATTTCAAAATACAGAGAGAAGCAATGCCCTACCTGTTGCCAGAACTCATGGTGCTAGAAAATCTGTTAAATTGTAGACAACACTAAAGGCCAGTGTCTGTAAATATAATATTTTTGAAAATATCAAAAATATCTGAAATTCTGATACATATCTGATATTTTTTGTATATATCCAATATTTTCAAAATATCAACTTTTTGCTGATTAAGAATATTTTAAGATTTTAAAATAAGTAAAAGGATACGTATTTCACTTAACATGAAAACTTAAGAAAACAATATTCTAAATGTCTTTTTTTTTTTCTTTCTTCTTGTGTGTTTTTTTTTTTTTTTTTTTTTTTTTTTTATTTACATTTAAATTGAAAATCAATTAAATGAATACAGAAACAATTTATATTTTACACTTATCAAAAATCAAAATATACGATTCAGTATCAAGTAAAATTTTATGTTTTATACAAACTAATTTTAAATACAAAATGTTTTTTTCAGTTTAAAAATTTGAATATAAATGTAAGCTTGTATGCTATTCTGTTCAGTTTAAACGGAAATAAACAAAAATAAGAAAAAAATCTTTCTAAAGAAGCTGTAACCCAGCAAAGAAAGAAATAGTGGGCCTTCAGCTGGAAAAAAGATGGCAGCCAGCACTGCCAGGAGCGGTAAAGTGCAATGGTGCCATTACTCAAACCTGTCGAAAAGTGTCTGAGCGGAATGCAGCTGGCCCATCAGTGATGGCCAACAGCAGGCCAGCATTGGTATACCATCACATTACTTCAATCCGGCACTTTTCTTGCAGTGCTAGCACCTATCCCACTGCTATTCCTTTGCTGGCCCAGCACTTTCCCTTACAAAAATTTCTTATAGAATTCTATAAAAAAAACCAAGTATATAATTATGTCTCTTTTTTCTATAAGCTAGTTTCACCAAGAGCTATAGAAATATCTGTAGAAGTGTCTATAATAGAAATGTCTTAGAAATATTTTAACTTTCAGCGGTTTCCATGGGGTCAGCCTCCCAAGTACTGACCGTGCTCGATGCTGCTTGGTTTTCGTGATCAGACATGAACAAGTACTTTAAACGTACGCTACGACTGCTCGTAATTTTCAAGCTCTCATTACACTATTTCAAATTTGTTTCTTTTGTGATTTACGTTCCCAGTCATTAAACGGGTACAGAAATCCTATATATTTTATACGCTTTTTTTTATTATTGATTCTGAACTGTGTAAATTATGAAAACCGAAATCCTTTGTAACCTAGTAAAACCAGATTTAAGGAGAAAAAAAAAGTGTGTTGAAATAAATAATTTATTTATTTATTTTGTTGGTGGCAATGGTGCTATATTTTTTACAGTTTAAAAAAAATTAGCTTCACAGCTTAAATTGTGTTAAGATATTCATTTCAAATTTGTGTTCAAATACTCTATGTCTTCGATATTCGCAGCGCCACCTAGCGTAAGGGCTCCCAACAATAATACTGCAAAAGTTCGTGCACTTCCATGTAGTGGTGGGCCAGCGCATAAAAAACGGAGCCCACCAGAATTTTATCCGATGATTTCCAACAGCAAAGTTGATCGAAGCTGTCCAGCAGTGGTCATGCACTGGTAGACCATCAGCCAGCACATCTCCATCATTGCCAGCACCTATCTTGCTGCTGGTCAGCAATTTCCTCTTTGCTGGGAAATAACGGATTATCTAAATTAAACAGTTTATCTTTAACGGCTGTTTTTCTTTCTTTGGCCCAAAAGAAAAAGTCGCTGCCAGAGACAAATTTATTTATCTACAGAGCGACAAAAGTTGAAAAATTCCTGTACACTTCTTTTGACTGAAAACATAAAAAAATATCATACAAAATATTTTGAAAATAAATATGAAATATATGACAGCATTAATAATATCAAACATGATATTTTAAAATACAATATGAAATATGTATCATGATATATATCCATTGATATGTATATAGATGACTTCATCTCATTTTAACGTCTTTGCTCATATAGTTAGAACTTTGGCATTCTAAAGCTTTTGAGAATTTCACTATTTATTTGGATTAGGTGCAATCAGGGCCGGGGCAACCATCGGGCAAACGGAGCGGCTGCTTAAATTTTGAGGGGAAGCTTGGGCTTCATGTGCCTTTTGGATAATCAGGCCCTGAGTCTCATAAATGTTTTATTAATTGTTGATAATCGCAATTGTTCAATTTATTCGAAGATGACATACTGAGCCCCTCCAACAATTTTTAAATTGCAATGCTACTGCATAATTTTCATTCTTTTTTCAGGCTATTTTCGCAGCAGTTCCTCCGACAGGTCTTCTAGGCGGATGGCTCACATTCTTTGCATCCTTAGTGCTCATCGGCGTTCTCACTGCAATCATTGGTGACTTGGCCAGCATCTTCGGATGCCTGGTGAACTTGAAGGACGCTGTGACGGCCATTACATTTGTGGCACTGGGTACATCTCTTCCAGATCTATTTGCTTCCATGGCAGCAGCAAGACAGGAAAAATATGCCGACAATGCAATCGGCAACGTCACAGGCAGCAATTCTGTTAATGTGTTCCTCGGATTAGGGTTACCATGGCTGATGGCAAGCATATACTGGGCATCCAAAGTGAGTAAAACAAATCTCCATATAAATAACTCCATTATAATAAAATTTTGAAGTTGTTTACGATTTGATTTAAATGAATATTTTTTCTCATAGCCATTTAGTTATTACTGAATATTTTTGTCATTTAATTAAAAAAAAAAAAAAGATAGAAATTTTTTAAATAATCATTTTGGAAAAAGTTGTTTCAATTATTTTTTTCTTTTCAACATTTAAAAAAATTAAAAATAAAATAAAATAAAATAAAATAAAATAAAATAAGATTTTTTTTTAGTCAAAGAATGACTAACTTTCATTCAAATCTAACTGTTTCAAATGTACATTTATTTTCGGAGCCGGTTTCGAAAGTGAAAGTGTCCTCATTAACCCTTTCAGGGGCAAAGGAATTCTGTTGCTAAAATGTTAAAAGGATTGATATACATCGGTATTTATGAACAACTTTATATGAAACTAAGTAAAAGCTTTTCTTCGTGTACATTATGTGAAACAAAATTTATTTTCTAAATTCTGGTGTGAATGTTGCATTTGGGAATTAAAATTAAGTGGTATATACAGACGTATGAAAATTATTAGAATAATTGTGAAATTTACATTAAAATCTTGTTATATTGAAGAAATAATACATTTAAAAAATATTGATACATTTAATATTTAATGTGCATCCCCTTGTTTTTTATTAAAGATTCGATACGTCTTGACATACTTTGTATGAGTTTTTGGCAATTAATTTGTATTTCGTTGTCATGATGCCAAATTTGGATGAATTTTTCTATCAGAACATTCTTGTTTGTGATGTTGCATTTCTTTAATTCAATTAAAGAAAACACTTCCATGGCCTGGAAACAGTCCAGATATGAACCCCAAAGAGAAACTTTTGGGCCATTGTAAAGAAAAAATTAAAGACATGCAACATCACAAACAAGACTGGTCTGATAGAAAGGCTCATCCAAATTTGACATCATGACAACGAAAAACAAATTAATTGCCAAAATCTCATACAAAGTATGCCCAGACAAGTATGCTATCATTTCTTTAATAAAAAACAAGGGGATGCACGCTACATATTAAAATTATCAATATTTTTTAAATATTTCTTTAATATAACAAGTTTTTAATGTAAATTTCACAATTATTCTAATAATTTTCACACGTCTGTAACATATACTGGTGCCCGTCAAGGGGTTAAAAAACCTGCAAAGAAAATCGAAAAAGTATAAAAAAAAGTCCTTTGTAGAGATCAGCCTCAGCTATTCGATGCAAAAAGAATCATTTAAAAATATTGAAATGCAAACGAGATATCTTAAAAAGTTTCTTCCAAAGAATTAACATTAGTGAGTGGGTGTTTTTGCTTGAGTAAAGTAGCCTCTTAAATCACTGTCCATCACACAAACTTCCTTCATATGATTTTTATGAAGGTGGGCTATTCTTACACCCAACCCGGTTTTTGTGTGTAAAGGTGAAATTTTTCAATCGATTTTAATACACTTCTTGATAGGCTAAAATTATAAAAATTACATTCACAGGTGTGTTTCCGATGACAATACTACAACATTTTAATATCTTTAAGAACTTAATTATAAATTAATACATTTATTTTAAGGAATTTTTCAATTAGCACACCACAGGTAATCAGTTGTCCAATATTCTCTGTAACTTGTAAAATTGTATATGAGTTGAAATTACAATGGATTTAATTGTGCAGCAATAAAAGTTCGCCAAAATAGGTCAAATGGCTGCCATAAACAGCAACATTGAACATTTTAAAAGCTAAAAAGGTAGAAAATAAATCCTAAATTAAAAGCGTAATAATATTATATTGCTTTTATCAATTAATAGTTTAACATTAATTTACGAAAATACGTTTAGAAATCCTAAAAAAATACTGTAAAAGGACTTATTTTCGTGAGCTGAAAATTTCGCGAATTTTATATGAACTGAACCGAAAGTTGAAAATTTCCGAAACTACCTAAATAGAACCCCTTTTGCATAAGGCAATTTAAGAAATTTCCTTTTGTCCGAAAAGTTCTTCGCCCTCCCTCCCCTCCTCTTCCCATCGCTCTAAAAATGAATGGCTTCAAAGAAGCTGGTATAAATATTGTAAGTGAATGAGCTGCATTCTATTAGTTGTATTATTGTTTTTATTCAAGAAGTAGTTGCATCGTATTCAAGAAATAGTTGTAAGTATTCAAGAAATTTTTGTACTTATTTCTTATTTAAGTAACTGTAATCATTAAATTTTGGATAAGGGAAAATTTTCTGATTTTTATTATTATTTGAGGTGGAAAATATATATATATATTTCGCGAGGCTTAAATTTGCGCGATTACGACGGGCTCGCGAAAATAAGCGCTTTTACAGTACTCAATTTTTCTTTCCTGTTACACTAGCTTAAAAAAATGAACAGAGCAAAAATTATACATTTTTTAATACTTGCTTATGCTTTTTACCAAGTAAACAGTGAATTTTTTATAATCTAGCTCAGTACCACACCAAATGAATGTATTTTAATGGAAAATTTTGGAAAAAAACATGCATTGCAATAAAAAAAATTAGGTGTGATTTTCAAGATGAACATTGAATGCTTATAAAAGTGTTTTTAGGTAGATTTCATAAGAAATACTATCTATTAAATTTTCCCCTATGTTGGAATTTCTGAAAATTTTTTGCAGATCTACGCAGATCATGATCCCTAGAACCCAAAACCACTCCTAATTCAAAACTTTTATAGAGATATATCTATCTATGTCACTTTTTTATGGACACGATAACTTCCATAACTCTGCACATCTCTCTTCCAAATTGATACATAAAATCAAAGGGCAGAAAATCTCGGTCTAGTTTGTTAATGGGCAAAATCGGACCAAGGGGCAAGAAATAGGGAGGATTTTTTGTGAAAACAGAAAAAAAAACCCTCCATAACTTCTTAATCATAATACATATCAAATCAGTTTGAAATTGTTATTACTTCGAGGAAAAGGGCCAAAAATTTATGTATGACAGATTTTTGATATCATTAAAAGTGGGCTCAAGGAGCGAAAAAGATAAGGTTTTAAGAAGAAAAATATCATAACTTTGTCAATTCACAAGATATCAAACCCACTTAAATTTATAATAAATCTTATCTATAACTTTTATATTGACAAGTCTTTGACAGGACCAACTTTTACAGCAAAATAAATAGATAAATAAATAAAAATATAATAAATAAATAATAAAAAAGGGGGGATGAAGAAGAAAAAAATTCATAACTTTGTCAATTCCCAAGATATCAAATCCGTTTAAATTTATTATAAATTGTCTTAATATCATCTACAACTTTTATACTGTTAAGTTTTTGATAGGACGAATTCTTACAGCAAAAACAAATTAAACAAAAATAGGGGTTGAAAAAAAAATTAACATATTAACATGGTTCTGATAAAACCAGCTCTTACAGGAAAATGAAATTACAAAACTCGTCAAAAGCGGCTAGATAAAATTATTAAAATAGGTTTATCTCTAATCTTGATTTAGTTTTTGTTGGAGAAATTAGTACTTAACTTCGAAATCTACCTGTGCCTGTAGGCCGAGCCAGCAGAATTTTTTTTACTTTCTTCTATCTTTACAAGAAGAAGGTATTGGATTCGTAAAAATTTTTCGACTTTCGGTTTTCGACGGATTTACATGTTTTAGGGGTCACAGATTCCGAAAACATGTTTTTACAAAATGTCTGTCTGTCTGCATGTGACACAAATTTTGTGGGCGCTTTATCTCAAGAACTAATGCACGTAATTTAATAAAAATTTATATTCAGTTAGTCCCTGATATAATTTGATGCTGATTAGTTTTTGGTGTAAATCGCTCAACAGGTGGCGCTGCTATGCAGCATTTTTCACGATTTTCACAATAGCTCAATCTTCAGAACTAATGCACGGACTTTCATCAAACTTCAGATTCAGTTAGTTCTTGATATGAATTGACGTTTTATACATTTTGGTGCAAATCGCTCAACAGGTGGCGCTGCTATGTTGCATTTTTTGTAATTTCCGCAATAGCTCTATCTCAATAACTAATGCTTGGATTTTCAACAAACTTCAGATTCAGGTATACCTGAATATGAATTAGGGCTGTTTAGTTTTTGGTGTAAATCGCTCAATAGATGGCGCTGCTATGCAACATTTTTCACGATTTCCACAATAGCTCAATCTCCAGAACTAATGCACGAATTTTCATTCAAATTTCAGATTCAGTTAGTCCTTGACATGAATTGACGTTTTATAGATTTTGGTGTAAATCGCCCAATAGGTGGCGCTGCTATGCTGCATTTTTTGAAATTCCCGTAATATCTCTATCTCAAGAACTAATGCTTGGATTTTCAACAAACTTCAGATTCAGGTATACCTTGATATGAATTAGTGCTGTTTATGTTTAAGAGCAAATCGCTCAACAGGTGGCGCTGCTATGCTGCATTTTTCAGAATTTCCACCATAGCTCTATCTCAATAACTAATGCATGAATTTCCATCAAACTTCGATTCAGGTATAGCTTGATATCAATTAGTGCTGTTTATGTTTTGGTGTAAATCGCTCAACAGGTGGCGCTGCTATGCTACATTTTTCAGAATTTCCGCTATAACTCTAGTTCAAGAAATAATGCACGAATTTTCATCAAACTTAAGATTCAGATATACTTTGATATGAAACGGTGCTAAATGGATGTAATTTCTTGTAACTATTTAAATGATTTAATTGACGTGATTTATATAGAAGAAAGTTTTGTGATGGCCACAATATACTAGTTTTTTTAAGCTAATTTTACTTTTATACTTATTTAACTTAAAATTATTGTAATTACTTCCTATTTTATAATGTCATAATAAAGTTCATATTGCATATTATGCAATAATTAACCAAATAACTTGGATTAAATATTTTTTACTTGTTTTTAATTATAGGGAGAAAGTTTTAAAGTATCAGCAGGAACCTTAGGCTTCAGTGTTGGCATCTATACAGCTGTATCTTTGACAGGGTTAGCTATTATTATAGCTAGACGATATGTACCAGCTTTAGGTAAAGCTGAATTAGGAGGGCCACGTAAAGTGGCTTTGTCTTGTACGACTGTGATGATTTCATTGTGGTTCTTATACATATTATTGTCTGCTTTTGAAGCATATGGATATTTTCATACATAATATATGTCAGAAGTCACACAATTACACCAAATTATTGATGATTGAAAATTCCTTTTCATAAGAAAATTTGTCAACATGAGTTATAATTTAAATAATGACAGTTGATCAAAAACTAATCTAACTTAATTTATTCATTAAAAAGTAATATGTTTTCAAAACTATCTTCTCTTTATTATTATTTTTTTAATGATTTCATATTAAGAATAAATTATTTTTTAAACAATTTAGAATCAAATGAAACAAAATTACGTATTCATTAAAAAAATGAAAATAAATGCCTATATGATCTTAATTATACTGACAGAAAATTATGCACATAACTGTTATTCTATGCATATTTTCAACTTTCTGTTTTTCTTTTCATAACATTCCAAAATACTGAACGGCATTTTTGGGAGATCGAACGACACACACACACACACACCTAAACAACATAGAGAATATATGTAAATCCTTTTATATCTTATACAGTAAAACCTCTCAATAGTGACACCCAAGACTGCAGAATTTATCCGCTATTCAGAGGTAAAAATGTACAAATATGTTGTGAATTGAAAAAGTTGTTCGCTAAACAAAGGCGCTATTCTTGAGTGCCCATTATGGAGGTTTTACTGTAAATGCCCTTTTCTCTTTTATTCATACATAATATACACACATATGTTTTGGAATGTTTGTGCTTCCAATATTGTGCTTGTTCGTTTATGTCCGCATATTTATTTCCTTATATATGTATTACATCAATGCAAAGTTAATAAGTTGCTAAAGCTAAAAACTGGCTTTCAAAATTTTACTTAAGATTAAAAAAAAGAAATATTAAGTATTCTATAAATTATAATAAATATGCCATGAATACTTGACTAAAAAATATGATAAAATAACACTTTTTCTTATTATATAATTTAAGAAGAAATGTTTTATTCATTATAGTCTACATGTTTAAAGCTTGACATTGATAATAATCATGAACTTTTATGCATACTAACACTTCAACAGTGTATGCCAAATATTCTGACTATAACCTCTTTTGTTTTACTGTCATTGATTTACAAAAATAAATTTTAAAAGTTCAAGCATATCTTAGTAAAACCACTGAATAAGCAATGGTGTATATTATTATTTTGTAACATTCATCTCTTCAAACTCTTTTGCACAATGCTTGCATGAAAATGGAAAAATTTACAAAATAGTTTGGAAACAAGATTTCCTAATGCATAACAGGCTAATATGTTCTCGCAATATTATGTCTTATCATGTCATATTAAGAAACTTTACTAAATTAATGTTGACACAAAGAAAAAGTAGAAATTGTTCTTGCAGTAGTAATAAGTGAAAATTTCAGAAATTATTTATCTTTGATCTTTAAGAAGTGATACTAGTAAAATTTTGTGTAATTTTAGCTCTAAAATATTTGATTTTTGGACAAATGGTAAAAAAGTACAATAAATAATTCAGTATATATATTTAATATATTTTACATGAGTCATCAATTTTATGAACAATATGTTAACATCTTTACCTCTCAAAATGTGTGTTTGTGTAAGTGAGCAATCTTAGCACTAATATTTTCAAAGTATTTCTGTTAATCTTGCACAATTTACAGTTTGTGTTGATTTATACAATTCAATTTATGTGAAGCAAGGAGTTTTGTGAATAAGTTTGAAATTTTTTAAATATTTATTAGCAATCGTAACTCGTTAGCTAATCTGAATGGCAGATTTACTGCTATCGAAAACACAAGAGTTATAACTAAAGTAAAAATTTTAAAGTTACACATGTTGCATTTGATTATGATCTGTACATAGCTTTGTAAAAATAAAAGCCACAAGATTAATTAAAACCTTTTAATTGAAATTTTGGTACTTTTATGTTAGCCAGGCGCAAGTTATAAATTGCCTAGTATTGTTCCCATCACTGTCATTCTTTATTCCATTTATTTCATTTAAAATATAACCTTCCACTCATTTTATTTAAATACATAACTTTCTTTAAAAATACATGCATTTTACTCATTCTTTTAGCCCGTGAGGCTCCCCACTAGTGTGAATTAGCACACACCAAAATATCAAATGACAGCATTTTTTGAAAATATGCTTCATTAATTTACATTTTTCGTTAACAAAATTTAATTAAAAAAAATAATAATAAATATCACAGTTCGATTTCTCATTAAATTTCATATAGGTATCATGTGTTACTTCATTATAACTATATTGCCAACAAAGTTATATGTAGTTAAAATCACAGAATCCTAAATTGTGCTAGTGAGAAGTATGCGAGTGCTGAACTGAAGTCTGGAGTCAATGAATTAAAATACATTTAACTTAAAATGCAAACTAAATAAATAAGACCAAAAAAAAAATCATAAACCAAAATAATTTATTTCAACATCAAAGGAATGTTTCTAATTTAAACACAAGAAAAATTGACACTGCTATTGGTGAGGGGGGAAAATATGTTATTAGTAATAACAATTGCACCAGGCTAGCATAAAAGTACCTAAATTTCTTATAAATGGGGTGCCATTGAATCCTACAAATGCATCAAATTACTGTGATAAATTAAATTGTGTACATATATATATGATATTGAAAAATTCCTGATCAATTTGTCGAGATGATTAGAAATGAATATGTGACAATATTAAACAAATAAATTTAAATTTCATTTGATTATACCTTGATGGATAACATAAAGCAATTATGCACTATTGTACAGTAAAGCACAAGTTGCTTAACCAGATCAGAAAACTGTGATAGTTTTACTTTATGTTTAACAATTAAACAAAATTTTTATTGATAAAATGATTTTTTAAGACATTCTTTTATATATATTTTTTTCCCAAGCAGAAGTAAATGCAAGCTACTGAGTAAAATTAATTCTATATTTATTCCTCCAAAATAATTATGGCCAGTAAATAAACAAAATACTATTATTAAAAATTACTTTGTTTGTTATATTTGTACTTAATGACTAGAAATACTGTAATATATAAAACAATTTCAATTAAATGTATAAACTTCCTTTTCTTTTAATGTATATGAAATGTAAACTATTTTTAGAATGTGATATTTATACATTGGCATCTTGCTATTTTTAACTTTTGTATGTGTTTATAAACAGCAAATGACTGTTTTATTATGTGTTTAATTTTAGCTATTTTGTTTATGGAAGTTATATTTTAAAATATTTCATCAATGAATTGTAGAGTTGAACTTTTTCATGTGTAAATTCATTTGATAATAAAAAATTTTAAATATACTGACATATTTTTCTTTTATATCTTATTTGATTATTAAAATGCAACATATATATGTTTTCATAGTACATTGATTTTAAATAAATGCATACTTGGCTATCTTAAATCTGCCATTCATTTGGGGATGTAAACAATGTAAATCACAGTTAGCATTTAAACATGCAGATCAAATTTAATATGGTATTGATTTGATGCATTATTAATTGTACAAAAATTGAATAGTGAATTCAGAATTTATTGATATATATATATCAATTTATTACTTTCAAAACATCAAGATGTTCAATATTTTCATATAGTATTTTATGTTTAATTTCAAAATATCATTCGCCATGATATTTTTTTATATTTTCAATCAAAGCAAGTGCAAATAAATTTGAATTTTCAACTATGTCTAACAGTAACTTACTATTTTCTAACAGTGTCGTTCTGTAGACAGAGAACTGTTGCCTCTGGCAATGACTTTTTTAGCCAAAGGAGAATTTTTTTTTTTTTTTTTTTTTTCAAGCTGTGTTTGAAGCTGAATTTTTAAATGTATAAGCAAGGTTCACTCAGCCTTTCCTCCCTTTTTGGTTGATAAAATGAGTACCAAGCTTGCTTAGGAACTAAACAATGAGTGTCCTGTGTTAGACTGACCACCTGACTGGGACATATGCTGTATAGCACCTCAGGGTCCAGGGTCAAATAAACAGGGATGGGCACTGTAGACCCAGATCTTACATAGATCGTATAGCCACAGAGTTTAGTTTCAGTTTAATTAGAAGCAATATTAACTTAATCTCTTGACTGCCAGGACATACGTCCTCTCATTTCAGTAATCAACAACCATTACATACACTTCGTACGTCGTTCACTACAAAGAAATGGTTGCATATTTGAACCGGATTGATATGTGAAATGCAATTGATATAACAGGGTACTGGTCTAAGGTGGGTAGTAATTTACATTGCATAGCCTGGTATAATAGCCCTTCACCAGCGAAATTAAGCCTGGCAGTCAAGGTGTTAAAACAGCCATTGAAAGATAAACTAGCTAATTTAGATAACCAGTTATTTAATTTTCTTGAAAAAGAATCTTCTTGAACAGAAAATATGAGAAGTATCAACACCAAACAACTTAAACCAGACGTTCTTAAACTGTTACTCTCAAGGTGTCTGCAGCACGTTTTCAGGGGTCCTTGAAGGCACAGTATAATTTTTTTTTCTCTTTTTGTTATCTAGAATTTGACAGCAATCTTACCAGAGAAATGGTAGGTAAAGATAAAATTACTGTTTAAATGTACTGTATAATTATTTTATATATTTCTATTAGTTTATATATCTTGTATTTGATATACAGGATGAATAAAAAGTCTTTACTTTGAGCATCACAACTTTCGAACAGTGATTTTTGCCTTATATTTAAATGCAGTTAAAAAACAGCTGAAAACTGTTAAAAAATCTGTGATTATATAAGGTGAAGATTATTATTTGGAAACAGTGGTGCTTGGAAACAAAGCTTGTACATACCCTGGATATAATAATGAATGTTAGTTATTTCAGTTTTAAATAACGGAGGTCATTAAAGATGCAGGAAATACAAAGAGTCCTTTCGGCATATGCCATGAGGAAAAGGTAGCTTTAATATTCCTTGTTTTTTAAAATATAGCTTATTTTACTCAAACACACGAAGCTAAAATTAGTGGAAATCGATTAGATGATTCTTTATTTCTTGGTTTTAAAATTTTGCAAATTTTACTCAAATTTTAAGAAGCTAAAATGCGATGAACCTGATAAAAGAATATTCATCAAAACTGAATTTGAATGAGAACTGTGCCAAATTAGTAAGCTATAGGCAAGTTGGAATCATTTATGGTTAGCAAATTTGGTCATGTTTCACCAAGTGTCGCCAAACTTGGCGAGAATTTGAAGCTAATGTTCACTAACACTCATAAATTAATACCTGATTTTCTTTAATTGTTGTCTTGTTTCAAAATGTCAACCATCCTAGAATTTCTAACTGCTATATCTCAACCATTTTTTAAGTTAGAGACGAAACAAAAAATACTCCAAAAAAAAAAAAAAAATGGCCATGACCAGAAAATCAGAGTTCTAACTTTTTATGACTGCTCTTTCATCTTCACCTAACACTTCATTTATAATGGTGTTTCATAATAATGGAAGCCATCAGTCTATCAGAAGAAAATAATCCATTCCAAAGATATAAATTCGATTGAAAAAACTATTTACAGGGTTCATACAGAGTTGGGAAGAAAAAATCCAAGGAGTACCTAAAAAATCCAAGGAGTCCAAAAAATTTTAAGGATTTGCCATTTTATTTTGTTGTCGATATTTTTATTTCTTGCACCGTTATGTGGTATGCACACTCCAATTTTTAATGCCCAATTTGGACAAAAGAACATTTCAAAAACAAATTTTACTCTATTAGAATCTAATTGTTAGTGTTGAAATTGCACAGTACTCACAATATATTGCTTATTGATTTCGTAAGTTTAAATAAAAAATTGACAATCTACTTTTTTATGCAGTGACCAATGGTCATGTCATAGGGGTGATTTTGAGTGATAAAAAAATTCTGAAATTCACAGGAAATCTGAAAAATTACACGAGAGGGGGGGGGGGGGAATCCACTCCCAACACTAGCTATGCGTTTTCTCCGTGGCTCTTTGACGAAGTTCGTGTTTTTTCGCGATCTTTAAACGAAATTTGTGGGTTTTTCGCGAGCTTTTGACGAAATTTGTGGGTTTTTACACGATCTTTTGACGAAATTTGTGGGTTTTTACGCGAACTTTTGACGAAATTTGTGAGTTTTTTCGCGATCTTTTGACGAAATTTGCCGTTTTTTCGTGATCTTTTGACGAATTTTCCATTTACTCGTGATCTTTTGACGAAATTTGCCGTTTACTCGCGATCTTTTGACGGAATTTTTGGGTTTTCGCGATATTTCGACGAGACTTGTGGGTTTTTTCGCAATCTTTTGACGAAATTTGTGGGTTTTTTCGCGATCTTTTGACGAAATTTGTGTGGTTTTTCGCGATCTTTTGACGAAATTTGCGTTGGTTTTCGCAATTCTTTGACGAAATTTGCATTTTTTCGCGATTCTTTGACGAAATTTCCGTTTTCCCCGTGATCCTTTGACGAAATTGCCGATATTTCTGCAAACGATTGACAAAATTTATTTTTTTCGGCGACCATATGTCCGAATTTTCGGATTGGTGGCCGATTTTTTTAAAATTTTCGGAAATGAATGCCTTACATTTTCGTAAAATTCGGACTAGAATCACCCCTAGGTCATATAAATAGAGATGTCAAATCCCAAACACTTACGTATATCACATACATGATACATCTTAAAGAAAATTTTAAAAGGCAAAAAAAGGAATGCTAAATGCAACATACAAGAGAAAAATATAACAAGTTTTGAAATTATTCTATTAGAACAGCGGTAATCGCTTTCTTTGAAGGTGAAATTTTAACGAATTCGCATTGTTTTCGCGACCTTATGATGAAATTCGCGCTTTTTTTCGCGATCTTCTGGGGAAATTCGCTTTTCTTTCGCGATCTTCTGGGAGAAATTTACGTTTTTTCTTGCGTCCTTTTGGGTAATTCGCGTTCTATTTCGATTGTTTAACGAATCTGAGTTTCTTTCGCAATCTTTTGATGAAAATCGCGTGTTTTTCGCGATCGTTTGACGAATTTTGCGTGTTTTTCGCGATCCTTTGACGAAATTTGGGTGTTTTTTGCGATCCTTTGGCGAAATTCACGTGTTTTTCGCGACCATTTGAGGAAATCCGCGTGTCGTTCCCGATCTTTTGAGGAAATTCACGTGTTTTTCGCGATCTTCTGGGGAAATTCGCGTTTTATTTCGATTGTTTGACGAAACTAACTTTTCTTTCGCGATCTTTTGATGGAAACCGTGTGTTTTTCGCGATCTTTTGAGGAAATTCGCGTGTTTTTCGTGATCTTTTGAGGAAATTCGCATTTTCTCGCGATTTTTAGGAAATTCGCGTTTTATGCGATCTTTTGAGGAAATCGGCTTTTTTTCTCGATCTGTAACGAAATTCGCATTTTTTCGTGATCCTTTGAGTAAATTCGTGTTTTTCGCTGTCTTTTAAGAAATTATCGTCTTTTAAAGAAATCAGAGTTTTCCCGCGATCTGTTGGAGAAATTCGCGTTTTTTCACGATCCTTTGACAAAATTTACGAATTTTTCCGGCGATCTGTTGGAGAAATTATCTTTTTTTCACGATCCTTTGACAAAATTTACGAATTTTTTCCGCGATCGATTGATGAAATTTGACGGTATTCTTTTTTTTTTTTTTTTTGGAACATATGTGCGAAAAGCGCGATTTTTCCGGGATTCTTGGCTAAATGCCAAACATTGATAAAATTTAAAATAAAGGTCGGCTAACAGTGTCGAAAAGCGGTCTTTACGGACCTAATAATTGAAAAACGGACCTAGTGGGAGCCCTGCTATTAAGATTACCCTACCCAATCAATGTTATGCTTCAGATGAATGACGTGCATAAAGGATTTACCGTGCGTTTTTCAATCACGATTTTTTCCCCCCGGCAGCAATATCGCTTGCGTCCGAAGCTGCAATAGAATATAAGGAGTTTCTAAGTAGTGGATTGCTTATCTAAGTAGTTCTAAGTACTACTTGGGAATGTTTTCATTTCTAAGGAGTTTCCAAGGAGTCTAAGGAGTCTGTGCGAACCCTGTATTTAATACTTTGAGCAGAAAGAAGAGGCTAAATCTGAAATTTTCATGACACTAATAGAATCACATAGCTGCCAATTTGTACAGTTTGGTTGTTTCTAAAATTTAATACAAATTTTTGCCATATTTAATTTTGTGTTTCCATTTTAAGTTTTTCAAAGGGCGTTGCGCCCTGATCATTTCATTTAAACTACTGATGCGCCCTGCCCCATTACCCAATAGCTTCTTCGTGTCCTCTTTTTTTTTTTTTTTTTTCAAAATATTTTACTTTTTTCTCTCCTCTTTCCCCTCCCTGACTTCTGAAAACAGAAGTTCTGTTGTTCTGATTGACTCACATGTTGTAAATTCTAAATCAATGTAAAAAAACATGCAGCAGTTGCATATTGTATTACTTCAAAATCATCCCAGAACTGTACATGTTTACATAAGTGGAATATTCGAAAAAATGGAGTTATTTCAATCAGATTATTTTATGATATTCTTAAAAATACAACACAATTTCAGTTTACCTTGATAATATATGCCAGTGAATCCAGAGTGTGCCCCCTCTCCCTGATCTCGAAATGCCCTCAGGAAATTTAGGACTTAATACTAATTAAAGGTGAAATTCCCACTCCTCAGAACTGACAAATGATAATCTAATGAGAGTGTCCTTTCAATCAACAAAATGTGCACCTTTAATCGATATAAGTGCTATTTTACCGGACAAAAATGCCCTTTTCAGCAAATCTGCCCTGCCCTTTTTAAAAGAAATGTGAACACTATATTTAATCGTTGACAATTGTTAGATTTCAGCAATTGAATTAGGCAAAATTTACTGGTAAGAAAAAATCTCGTAGTTATGCAGTAGCGTAAATACTGCAGAAAAAAAAAAAAAAAGCAGAAAAATTGACATTTAACAAACAAAAAACTATCAAGGCCTTTTTCAAATAAACAATTTTATTCCCCATTTTTCTTAAAAGTAACGGGAATGCACATCAAAGAAATGTTACTAGTACCATAAAAATGAATGAATTAAGTTAATATTTCATCTCCTTAGTTGCTGAAGATTTGTGTAAATTTGGTTTATCCGAGTTTTTTGCTTATCCGAGGTGAGCTCTGTCCATATTAACTTGGATAATCAGAACTCTACTGTATGTAAAAGTTATTACATTTAAAACAATTTTAAAAACTCAATATTATACGTCGAGTACCATTGATCAGAACTTCATAGTCTTCAGGGCTCTGAAGACAATAAGTTCTGATCAAAAGTACTTGGCATACAGCATTAAGTTTTTTAAAAATTGCTTTAAATGTAATAACAACCTTTACATATTGTGTCATCTTTAAATGCACCTTTTTAGCAAAGATTACTCATTTTTGTGTTTATTTAATACAAGGTGAAAGTGACATTCTAGTGATATATATTTCATATATACATTTTGTAAAGTTTGTTTCAAGCCAAAAAAAACTAGAAAACAGTAATTTTGCTTTTTCTGAATTTAGTGTCACTGACGATGAAAAAAAAAAAAAAAAAATTGAAGAATTCCACATTTAGGATCCAATCTTAGACAATATCTACAGTAAAGAATGCATAGGATGCTGACAGCTATCGCTAAATAATACACAAATCCAAAAAAAGAGATGTCGTCATTCAAGAAATTTGACAAAAAAATCGGCTGTCTAATGATTTAATATGCCTTCATGTGTTTGTACTACTAATATAGATACTTAAAATTAAATATAGTTTATAATAGCTCCATGTTTGATCAGAAATCATTCATTGCTATTTTTTCAAAATAGCATGTATTTTAATTAAATTTTTTCTGTTGTTATTGGAAAATGGCAACAAAAAGATATAAATACTATTTTTCCTTTACTTTCTACAGAAATGGAGTACTTGCGTTGCCAAAATTAAACAAATGGAACAAAAAACTACAAAACTACAAAAAAATTATTATCTCAAAAATAAATTGAGATGCCAGTTTTCAAACAGATTGCATTTAAAAGTACTTTTTTTTCCCAATACGATGGTATAAAAATTGAAAATGTGCAATACTTAGAAGTTTAAAGCAATAACAAAATTCATTCAAAGAATCAGTAAAATTTATTTGCTTTAATAAACAAATTTATTTTATACAATTTTTTTTAAATATAAAAATAACAGTACTTTTTATAAACATATAAATTTTCAACAGCATTAGTTACTATATATAAAAGTTAAACAAAAAATTATTTTTATAAAAATAAGTTTTTCTGTGCTAAATGCATTTTAAGTTCTTTTGTTTCACATTTAACAGTATCTACTGAATTGTGTAACCACCATCAATTGGGACCTGGACTCCAGTAATCATAGCAGCATCATCACTTAATAAGAACAGGACAGCTTTAACAACATCTTCTACTTCTATAATAATAATAATAAAAGAAATGACTGCAATGGATTTACCTTAAAATATTTTAGGTGAAAATCAAGCATTAAAATTATAAAATCCAGAAGTACACATATATAGTCTTGTAAAGATTAATTGAAAAATTATTTGATAAAAGTTTTTTAATGAAATAATAATCACTGTTTATAAATGCTTATTATATAATAAAACTAGTGTAAACGCCCATCTTAGGATGGTGGGTAGAAATCATGGTTTTCCTTAAAATTTGAAATAATTTATAAAAATATTCATGCATTATTATTCCGTAATAGAGCTATTTGGTTTAAAAATCCTAAAAAGTCAGTAAATTGGAATACAATTTTCAAACATTTTACATCTGAAAGTACACCCTCCCTGTTCAACAGGGTAAAATTTAAAATTATCGGATGCTGAGAAGTAATTAAGTTTGAAAAAAAAGGGGGTGGGGTGGGGATGGATTTATGATCAAATCAATTTTTCCAAAATAAATTAAACAAACAAATTAAAGACTATGTTTATTACATTAATACTCAGAAAGTAGAGCACTTTTTTGTTAGCTTGGCGATGTGATAAATCGGCAAATATTGTTCCCATTGACATAATTCATATTGCATTAATTTCACTTAAAATTAAAACCTTTCATTTTAAAAACACAGCTTTTATTTAAATTACAAACATTCAAAATAAATATATTGCATACATTTAAAATACATGCCTTTCACTCATTTCCTTTACACTACATAACAATTATAATAATAATAAATATCATAGCACTTTATTTCAACTTCAAAGCATTGTTTATAAGTCACACACGCTAAAACATAACTACTATTGGCAAAAAAAAAAAAAAAACCCAAAAAAAGTTACTGGCAAGATTTACCCCAGATAACATAAATATACGAAAATAGAGTTGAATTTTTTAAGACTTTGCTTTTAAATTAAAAACTATTTTCATTGGTTCATAGACAAATAACATCAAAGGCATATTAATACGACAGGAGTTAAAATTTTCAATGCGCGGAAGTTTTTAAATATTTATCAATGAATTTTCAAAAATGAATGATTCACTATGCATTGTTTACATTTGTAAAATTAATCACAATTTCTGAAATGCTTGTTTATTTATATCGGTAATCTGTTGTTGGTAGATGGTTATTTTTAATTTAAAACTCAAAACATTATAATTGAATAGTTTTTGAAGGCCTAACAGAAAATGAAGAAGAATAAATGTCAACATGGATTATTTCCATAAGTCGAACAATTGCCATATTTATGGCATTGGAATGATGGCCGTGATCAATGAGTCGGTACAACCAGAATTGTAAGGGACACACAGAGACTTGGATTTTATTAGATTTCCGTTATAAGAGTTCTGGTTATAAAAAATTCAGTTCATTCGAGTCACTATATTAAAGACAGCTTCAAAATAACCAGAAACTCTCAAGTATATAACTAGATTTTCTTTAAGAAGTAAAGACACCTTACAACTCAAAGGAAAAATACAAAAACAAAACACCATATTATTGGGAAAGAAATGTACAACATATTAAATATTACTATCTATCTTTACACATAATATAAGCAATTTTCTATGCATAGTCTGTCTCTAAATTGCGGTGCAATAAATTTATGGTCTATCAATCACTTTACTGTTAAACTGCACATGCATAACACTCAAATTAAAAGCAATGTTTTTGTTAAATAAACTATTTAATTCTTTCTCTGATTAAATTCATATAATGTAGTTTTTTAAATTATTGATAATATAAATAATATTATAGTTGCAGTATATACACATATTGCCATATTATTTATTAGCAAGTATCACTGTATTAAGAACAGCACAAAATTTTTATTTATTTCTTTTCTTTTTTATGGCAACTTTAAAAAAGAGGTTTTTTTCAATTAAAAATAGTAGCTGACATGAGCAGAAACTAAAACAACAGAAAAGCCGTCTAGCATTAAACTAGTAAAATAACTTTCCTCGATCTGTAAGACATTAGGAAGCAATGTATTATTAATAACATGAATACATTATCGTAAAAATATAAGTTTTTCGCGCCTTTGGTTTATTCTTTTTAAAAGGACATTGTCTATGTATAGACACAGTTTCAATATCATGAGTCGATACAGGCTAAATTTGGGGCCTCTTTAAAACCATTTAACAAAAGAAGGTCCCTCTGAAAATTCCCTTTAATAAAACAGGCCCCTTAAAAAATTGCCTTCCATAAAAGCAAACTCTTCATTCATGTAAGTGAAGCAAAGCTCTTTTGTGGCAACTCCCAAAGGTTTCTTTGTGACTCTATTTCACCTAAACTATTTGGCCGATGACCATCTAATTCAGCAGAATAATAATTGCCAATAACATCATGGTTTTTGTAAAAAAAAAAATGTCCTTGAAGAATAATTATAGATCATAAGTGCCATAGACTTGACATTAAAAAGTCACAATCTTTTTTTTAATTTCCAAAGCTCATTTTTATTTGTGTTAAAATCAGGGTTGGCAAAAACCTGGGTTTTTGTGGGCTTTTCTGGGTTTTTGTAAGTTTTAGTCATTTTTCTGTATATTTATATAATATATGTATGTACTCATTTAAAAATATATTTATTAAGTTACATTTTTTTAATTGCATTGGATCTATTTATTACTAATTAATATTACAGTAAACTCTCTGTAAGGCAGACTCTATGTAAGACGGAAATCTGTCTAACTCGGAAAGGTTTTCAAGTCCCTGCGAATCCCTATACATAGAGTTACATTTGTCTAAGGCAGAATATTGTCTACCATGGAAAATTTTCTCGGTCCCAATCGATTCCGCCTCATTCTATTCTGATATTAGTATATACTTAATACTAATATCAGAATAAACTTATTAACTGATATTATAAAATAATATTAATACTATTAACAATTAATATTAACATTTATTATTATTAATACTATTAATAATATGACTATTATAATTAATTAATTTAATACTATTAAGTGATAAAAGTGAGTTCTTATCTTATCACTTTTAAATACATTTTAGTTGTCAAAATGAATAATTAATTTTTATTTTTGTAGTAACTATAATAATTGAAGTTTCTATAATAATTAGTAACTATAATAATTAAACTAGCTGGCTTCGACCGCTAGCGAGTTCCTCCTTTTATTGGGGCCTCTAATATAACAGGGCTTCTAATAATATGAAATTTCGAAGCAAACGAACCTCTAACCGGGTCCCTGCTGTCTATGGCACCGTATAGCAGGCATGCTGCACACGCACTGCACGGCCCCTCCTTTAAAACGAATCTCTCATATATATACGTAAATCTGGAACTGAGTGCCCACTGCCTATGGCACCGTGTAAGCAGGCGTGCTGAGGGGCCGAAAAACCCGGGTGGGTTTTTCTGGGCTGGGTCCACTTTGCCAACCCTGGTTAAAATTATATATGTCGCATCTATAGTCGTTGTCTGATCCATTCGTCTGTCTGCATATAGCAACACAAAAACTACACAACTGAATTGTTTGCAATTATAATTGTTGTAGAATTTTGCAGAGTCATCAAATTTTATGAAAATCGAATCAAAACTTAAAAATATATTTAAAAAAGTGGTCTTCATTCTATTAAATCCTATCATATGTAATTAATGCAATGATATCCCATGATAGGAATGATTCTAGGTTGCCATGGTAATTAAGTCCTATTTAAGATGGATGTCATATTATTTCCATATTACTGAATTTTTTATACAGAATTTTTTGCATAAGAGTGCAACAGCTATTGCACTAAAGACGTGAACGTTATTTAGAAAACTAGTTATAGTACAAAGGCATCTCATTTGCCACGTTTGATATACAATTTCTGACTTGCTTTCTTTCCTGTTGTCACAAAAAGAAATTGCATATGGACAATATCTATATTATAAAGCAAAAACTCATCCTTGAATAACTTTGACATCATATTGACAATGCAACAATTTGAATAATAAATTTTGATTTTTTACAAATTTATTATCCTTTAAACATTGCATTTTTACACCATTGATCAGGGGGGAAATGTACTTTAATGCAGTTGTTTGTTTGGAAATTGTTCAAAATTAATTTACTGATATTTTACTGGTTATAAAATAACTTTCAAGCATGAATTTTCTTTATAAATGTATCTATCATCTGCAGTTTGTTTATGAAAGATATACATATTCACACTTAAAACAATATATATAGTTCAGTATTTGTTTCCAGCTAATAATCCATAACAAAATTAAATCTTCATCAATAAATAAATATAAAAGAATGATATAAATAAAGTACAAATTTAACAGATATGTAATCAAACCTAAATATTGAAATAATCAGAAACAAGGTTTTTTCTTAAATACTGAAATTTTTGGCAATGTTTCTTTTTACAAACAAAATTTCATGACTGACATGATGACTGTAAGCATCTAGAAAATGATGTAATATTTCATGTATCATTATAGATTAAGATTTTATGGGTAAAAACCTAAGTTTGCATTTAAATATAATGCCATATGAAATAGAATTTCATTAAATGCTACGATATTCAGTCGCATTTTTTGTATGTATTTTTGTGAAAGAAATTTTATATTTTTCTGTTACATGCACCAAAGAAAACTTAAATTCTCATTTATAAAGCCGAGGGATTTTACTATAACTATGTCAAAGTAATACCATTATTGCTGATTGTTGTTTTGATGATTTATGTGTGCGAATACACAAAGCTACATTATAGTGTTCACTGTATTTTTAGGAAATTGCATAAATCTCTCTAATGGGAAAGGAGGGAGGGGGAAATCTGGTTCTCACATGGATAATTCAAGACATATAGGTACTTTCTGAACAAATCTTGTATCTCTATGTGCAGTAAGCAATTTTAAAAATAAACAAGCACTTATTTTACAGTTATTTTTGTTATTACAGATTATTAGAAAAATATCTCAAACATTCAAACCTATTATCAATCATGCAAATTATGTTTGAATAATGCATACATTATTTGAATTTATTTTTCCATTATTATAAAAAAAAAAAAAATCTTCATTCCATAAGGGCATGGTGGTCAGTTATACTAATGTATTTCAGTTCAAATCCTTGGGGAGATTTCGGGACTGTCACGGGAAAAAAAAAAAAAAAAAAAAAAAAAAAAAAAAAAACAATAAACAGTTCCTTTACCATGATTAATTGAAGTTGTAATTTTTCCAAACTGGATAAAAAGTGTTCAGGTCAGGATTTGAACCAGGGACCTCTTGGCTGAAGCTGCCAATGCTTTGCCAACTGAGCTATCCTGGACAAATCTGGAAGATTCACCCAGAAACCTTAATGATTATGATTACATATGGTGTAAAAGTGCCCAGGCTTGGATTTGAACCAGGGACCTCTTAGCTGAAGCTGCCAATGCTCTGCCAACTAAGCTATCCAGGACAAATTAGATAGACAAATAATTCTTCCAGAAACCTTAATGATTATGACACACTACACGATTAATTAAAGCTGTAATTTTTCAAAGCTGGGTGAAAAAGTGTCCAGGCCAGGATTCGAACCAGGGACCTCTTGGCTAAATCTACCAATGTTTTGTCAACTGAGCTAGTTCCTTTACTAGCCTAAAACCATTAAATTGTCTAAATAGTAACTTAAATATAAAAAATAATAGCTTGCAAAAATGTAAAAAGTATAACAATAATCCAGAATTTTGTTTATGTAAAATTTACCATCACCACAAATAGAAATTTTTTTTTAAATGATTCTATGAATGTAAAAAATATAGTAAACACTTTCTGGGGGAAAACTTAAATGTGATTTCCTGGAGATAAATCACATTTTTTTGACAGAAACTTGCATAAAAACAAAAGTGAAATGCGATTAGAAAAAATTGTTTCATTTTTGGAAAGATTTTCAGTGCTTTCACAAAGAAATTTCACGAAGATTTTTTTAAAGTTACCTTTCTATGAACTCTTTTTTGCCACTAAGTTTTAAAAGATTGCCATAGTCACTTTGGACTGAAAATAGTTGTAAATAACTTGATGCAAGCCTGATTTTTGGATTTGTAAAAAAAGCATACATCAGCTGGCTGTGTATTATTTTAAGTAAATATCTGCTTTCTTGAAATTTTCAGAATATTTTTCACTTATTATATCAATTGTTTAATGCATGTTATCACAATATTTTATCACTAAGACTTACCACAAAATTTTCCTAGTGGAATTTTCGCTTTCATGGCAGAAGATACAGCCGGATCACCCCATGCTTTTTTACCCATTTCAGTGAGAACAACTGTGGGATTTACAGAATTAACTCTGATCTACAAACAACAAAATAAAAGAAATTAATATTTTTAATAAAATGAAAAATGCTAAATAAATTAGAATATCAATATTCAGCAAGCAACAAGACTGTTTACACATTATGATTATTATTTACTCTTCAGTTATGTATAGAAATAAAAATTTCCTAAATTACACTAACTGAATATATGGTACTTTTTCACTAGAGGGGTCTTGGCGGATATTTTTTAAAGCTTGGTGCAATTTAGGCTTCAGAAAGTGAAATTTGTTATTAAATTATATAATCAGGTATGAAAACAAACCTAATGAATTTTTATGCTTGTTTATATATATGTAAGTACATAAACATTTAGTTATGTATATATATATATATATATACATATACATATATGAGGGGTTCACAACCATAGTACACCAAGTCAATTTTGAAAAAAAAAAAAAATATATATATATATATATAGTCCATTTAGAACGTGCATAAAATCTGTTTTATTCACTCCCACAGTGAACCAAGTCTGTAAACAAATGCCATATATGAGAAAGTATGAGAAAACAGGTTTGGTTCACTGTGAGAATAGATAAAATAGATTTTATGCACCTTCTACACGGACTATATAATTTTTTTTTTTTTTTTCAAAATGGACTTGGTCTACTATGGTTGTGAGACCCTCATATATAAGCGAAATAAGCTCTGCACAATCACTTGTTGGAAATTTTACCTTCTCTGGTAATCATAACAACTTTCTATCTCTCATTTTTATAACAAAGATTCAACTCAAGACTATTGCATAATTCAATAAAATAAAAGTTCTTGCTAGTAATAATCATTAATAGCATGTTATTGCATAAAACTCTGCAGCCACCACTATTAAATTTGGCACAAGATTAAAGAATTTTGGTAGTTTTCCCGTAAAATGATTAGGACTCAGTTATCCATAATGGAAAAAAGTTTATTATGTCACTTGAATACTGGACATAAGCAGGACATCCACTACAAACTAAAAATCCCTCATATTACAATAAGAATAATTATGGCATTCCACCATTTCAATTTTTCGTTAACACTTCACAAATTCTACATTATTAGATGATGATAAATAAGCTCTTTCATGCTATTAAATATGATATAACTTCCCGATGATGTACATAGATTTTAAACAACTCAAAAACAAAAAAATCTTGTCTCCAGACAGGGTTGTTTGGTTTAAACTACGCTTGAGACATAATTAAAAAATGTCTCATAAAGATACCTAAAAAAGATATATTGTTAATTTTTAGTTTAGACATTTAAGAGTAATACGTATTATAACATATCTTAGAAAGAAAGCCTGTGTATTAAGTCTGATGGCTGTTTAAATGTTTTAGTGCATGACAACTTTCATAAATGTGCTTTCCATTTTAAGATCAATATTTTCAGTAGTCTAAAAAGCTGGTAAATAGGTATTTCTGTTCTGTTTATTTTAGTGTTACCTTTTTTTTACCTGGCAGTTACAGAGGAGAAGCGTCAAATGACAATACTCAATACTTCTTGAAACATGTAAAGACTCTACTGCTAAATTCAAATCATTCCAGAAATTCTTTATAAAATGCGTTATTTTCAATAAAAGATAATAATTGTTCATGTAGTGTTCTTGTTCTAACAGAAAAATCAGATATTTCAGATTGCAAATTTTTCAAAGAAATTATTTTTAATAGGCATGGGAAAGTATATTATATTTATGAAACTACGCCATATATTTATTTATAGTACTAGTAATCAAAAGATTGTTTATTAAGATTTTCAAGGTATCAATGTTTCACTATGTAGAGCATTTTATTAATGGATCATAAGACATAGCTTTTACTAAAAATGTTTAAATTTTAAATGATTTCAATTTTCTACATAATTGATTGTAATTATTTAATTTAAATTATTTTTAAGTGAAGTTATATTACTTATATATCCAACAATGTTTATTTTTTTCAATAAATATGCATGTATATGCAATAGGAAAATATATCTAAAAAAACCCGGTTTAAACCAAAAAAATCTGGTTTAAACAAAAAAAAACAGGTTTTTTTACCAACCCTGGCTCCAGATCTCATTTCTGTCAAGAAATACTATATGCCTAAGAGATTTTTATTGCACCGTGGAGAGTACCATGGGACAATATGGGAGGGCATAAAAGTGTAGACTCTATTTCCTAACTGCGGAAGAAAAATGGGGTGAAGTGTTTTCTACAATAAAAGCGGAAAAAGGGCTTTTAGAATTTTTTAAAAAATGAGAATTCCAAACAAATAATTTTAGTGGAATACATATCAGCATTTAAGATTAAAATAAAAAGGAAAAGACCTTGAATCAAAAACATTTGAAGTGTTTTCAAAAAGGAAAGAGTAATAAAATGCATTATAAATGCAATATGTATGCATTTAGATAGAAATTAAAGTACGATGAATGATTGGAATATTTTTAAGACAGGAAAGAATTAGATAAATTAGGGTTATAAAATTATGTTAAATGGATAAAACTTACAGAATATTTTAAAAACAGAACAGAAATTTAAATTTCATAACATATATATGTAATAATAAAAATTTTCACCCTTTTAATTAAATAAACTACTCCAAATTATTATAATATCTACCTTTTTTACTTAGCTTTAGTACTATCTTAAATATCTTTTTTCCTTGCTTTAAATGCGTACTGTTTTATTATTCTAAAAACCTTAAATCTGTTCGTCTAATCTTATAAAACCCATTAAATTACTTCTTTTTCATTTTATTCTGAAACTAAATTCTTTTTGTTCCAAGTGTTAATATCATTTATTCTCTGATGTTCTATTTCCCATAATTCCTTGCCAAGCCCGCCAACATTTGTTTGCATTATAAATCTGACACTGAGACTAAAGAGTTCATCATCGACATCATGCATACTTCCCCCTTCTCCCGGAGCTAAGTCCTATCGTAGCCTGCCTCTCGTCGCGTCCTCCCGGCTATTTTTACAGGGTTGGTTCTTTCACTTGTAATGTATTCACATGCGTGTCTTTTCGCAAGTATTTAACCTGTTGCATTGGCTGGGAGACAGAAGATTACAATTATTGATTTGCTAAAATAACCCATGTCACCTGGAGAGCTTTGTTTACTGTTTCTTCGTCATGCTGTTCTAACATTTCGCAGCTAGTGGTTTCTATTTACGATATAACAACGGCCTGAACATGGTAAAGATGAAAATAAGCACTTGCCAGTCGCCACTCGGCGACTAAACGTGAAAAACTGGCGACTAAAAATATGGAAAGTACCGGGATGCAGGATTTTCCAAGGGAATTTCGTCAAAGAATCGCGAAAAAAAAAACCCGCAAATTATGTCAAATGATCGCGAAAATACCCAAATATCGTTAATAGATCGCGAAAAAAAGCGAATTTCGTCAAAGAATCGCTCAGGAACCCAAATTTCGTCAAGTGATCGCAGAAAAAACGCAGATATCGTGAATGGATCGAGGAAAAAACGCAAATATCGTCATTAGATCGCGAAAAACAAACGCGAATTTCGTCAAAGAATCGCGAAAAAACTGCACATTTCGTCAAAGGATCGCTAAAAAACCCGAATTTCGTGAAAGAATCACGAAAAAATCGTAGAATATCGTCAATAAATCGCGGAAAAACGCAAAATATCGTCAATGGATCGCGGAAGAAACGTGAATTTCGTCAATAGATCGCAGAAAAAAACTCGAATTTTGTCAAAGAATCGCGTAAAAAAGACAATTTCGTCAAATAATCGCGAAAACGAACGCGAATTTCGTCAAAAAATTACGAAAAAAGTGTGTATTTTGTCAAAAGATCGCGAAAAAAACGCTCATTTTGTCAAACAATCGTGGAAGAAACAAACATCGCCAATAGGTCGCGGAAAAACGCGAATTTTGTTAAAGTATCATGTAAAAAATGCATAATTAGTCCCAGGAGAGACCCCCCCCCTCAGCCCCCCTCCCCTTTACATTTCAGAAAATTTCCTGTAAATTTCAGATTTTTTTTTTTTTTTTGAAAAGTATTTAAGACTAAGTATGAAAAGTATCTAAAATACTTTGAAAAGTATCTGAAAGTATTTAGACTTATGTAGTTAGCTATAAAAGAATGTTACATATAACGTTGCTGTTAACTTAATTTAAAATAAATTGGAAATTAGTATCTCAAGTTTATTCAAAACAATATGAATTAAAATATTTTTATTTATTACATAAATTACTTATTTACTCTAAACTTATATATTTTTAAATTAAATATTCAGTGACATAAATGTACTTACTGGCGACTAAAGAAATTATTCTCATTAGCCAGTAACTGGCTACTAAAAAAAATCAACTTACCGGCCAGTGGCCACTAAGCAAAATTCCTTATTTTCATCTTTAGAACATGGGTAGCATATTGCTAGTGGAGTTTGGTGCATTTATGATCATCTAATAAATATTTGGTGAATCTAAAGGCTTCAGTTATTATTTTCGGGAAACTACCAATGGACGTCGGCCTGATCTTCCACTCTTAACCATGATTTTACGACTGCAAAACTTTGATTTCTCAGTTAAGTTAGATAACGAGTGTAGGGCTGCTGCTTAAGACCGATATGTTTATATCATAATACTGAAAATGTATCATATATATTATTGTTTTTTTTTATTTATTTACTTCCTGTTTGTACATAAAAATAGATAAATGGCTTTTCTAAATTAAATTGTATAAATATTGAAATAATTGCTTGTATATATGAAAAAGTGAATAGGTTAAACAAAAATATGTTGCCAAATTTTCTTCTCATGCTCCCTACGGTGACCGTTTGACGTTTTTCGTAGGGTGTTGCAGACTGCCTTTTTTGTTTTAAGTGACGATGCACCCTTCCTTGTTTACAGGTAGAAAATGCAACCCTGCCCCTTTTCCATATTTCTTCTTTATGCCCTCATAAAATATATATATATATATGCACGGTTTCTTTCTACATAACGAAACATATCCATCCAAAGCTGATGATTTGATTATGATAATATTAGACTGAAGACTTCCTGAAATTGAATAAACAAAACAAACTGCAGATAGTCCTCTCCTTTTTCTTTGCAACTGCTCCATAGTGCTTTTTTTGTGGGGTGCTCGAATTTTTTAATACCTTATTATATTTTGATAGAAATTTGTTACTATTCTACCTAATCTACTATTATTGCAACTTGTTGAAATTTTGAACAAAACCAGTCAATTAACAATGGAAGTATGTATATTTTTTTTAATAGTAAGGGAAAAAAACTGGTTTTGCTTTTCGATCTTTTTCTTTTAATTAATTTTTCTATCTGCTTGCATCTCAGTAACTTATTTTTTCCCATACTCAAACAACGTGAAGTTGCTCACACGCTCACAAAGTCTTTTTTATACATAAAAAATAGAATTTGAATAGTTTTTCTCTCTTGAAAGAGGAAACATTATTTCGAGGATATTTAATTATTCTTTTTTGTTCATTTTAAAATTTGTAAAGTTTTCTTAGAACATTTTATTTTAAATATTTTTGGAATGTACCTTATCATGTGCCAATTAATTTCTGTTAATAGACATTAATGTTAAAAGTTAGTATTGAGGAAATTTTCAAAAAAATTCTGTTTATAAGCCTCCTTCCCACTTTTGCCAATATTTCATGTTGTCAAATATGGGAAGGGGGGGGGGGGAGCTTATTTTCAGAATTTTACAGTATTTATTTGTTTTACAATATGGCTAAATGGCATAAAGTGAGACCAATGAAAGAAAGTTTCTAAGGTGTCATATGCTCTCTCACGCCCGTCCTTATTTAAAAGACCTTTTTGTATAATTAAAAATTTCAAAATCTTATTTCAATGTAATAGACTACAGCACTCGTTTCTCATAAATATATCACTTTTGGTCTTCAGACAACATTACAAAAATATATTCTTGAAACATTTTTCAAGGAAATATTATTAGGAAGAAAGTTTCAGGCATTGATTAAATAAATAATAAACCTAAAATAATTATTTAAATTAAAAGCCTTACAAAAATGTGGACCAATAATGGATCCAGAGAATTGTTTTGGAGGGGAAGGGGAGGAATAGAGAATTGCAAATAATTGACATAATATTCTAAACTAAAACAAGTGAAAACAAAATCTGTCTACAACAATGCAGTGATGAAACAACATTAACCTAATGTTGGTGCAGCAAAAAGCCATTTTGAAGCAGCAAAATCACCCATTTTAGAGCTGTAAACAACTACTTTGAAGGAGCAAAACCCCTTTTTTGGAGCAGAAAATAATTACCTTGAAGCACTTTTTTTTTTTTTTTTTTTTTTTTTTGAGTAGGGAAAATCTTTTTGAAAGGAAGAAACCCACCACACACACAAAATAAAAGGAAGATTGAATGAATAATTATTTTAAGCAAAGAAAAACATTATGAGTTAAATAATCAGATGACATTACATTACTTTTAATTATTTTACTTGAAAAAAGTGTTTGTTTTGGCACACTTCCAACTCTCTTAATATGGATTTCCTGGCTGATTATTGGCCCTGTGATCTTTTCTTTTTTGTTTCCGTCTGAGTTTTGTCATGGAATGTACAGTCGTGGAAAAAAAAATTAAACACCCCCTACTAACTCCTCAACAAATTATCGTAGAAGAAAGTTACTGGTACCGAACGATTGGAAATAACCTCTACTTTTAAATGATGTATATGAAATTTGCTTAGGGGTCCATATACATATTAAAACGAACCATAACTTTGTTTTTTTCAATAGCAGTACACAATTCTGACAGCATAAATGAACTCTACACCCTTCAATTAGTCTAAAAACAAATTTTTATGCAATTCGTACCATACGTTTCCGAGAAATTAATTATTTTAAAACGAGCGTATTTTAAGGGCTGTATCCAAATTGAAGTTCGGTACTCGATTGTTAACCGAGAGAGCTCCCTTCTTGATCAAGGCAAATTTTGCAGTCAATTAAGCTTGTTAGATTACAGGATAGTACAAGAAATTTCAAAATATTCAGTCACTTCTATCATAGACGGCCCCTTAAACCATCATTTTGCCGTTTTTTAAGCATAATTTGAAAACTACTTGGAAGAAAAAAGTGAAATTTTGGATATCCATAAAGCAGAACTTAATAAATCTGAATCCATCAAAAACACTGTAGGTTGCAATTCATAATTTTTTTGAATATTAATTTCATAATTCATAATTTGTATCAGAAAATTATAAAAATTGCAAATTCAACGTATTTATGTTTGGGTATATTAGTATTATTGCTACACAAAAAATTAGAACATTAGGATCATAATTTCAGAAGTTATAAATAAAAATATGAAAATGTAATTTAACATTAGAAGCACTAAATTTTGAATGTTTATAATTCAAAAACTTATCATTCAAATGACTTGAAATTTGTTGTCTAGGCATAGTTTTAACCAAAGATTTGAAATATCTCGTTAAAATTGGGTATTGCCATTGAAAAAAATGAAGTTTGGATTCGTTTTAACATGTAGATGGCCCCCTAAGCAAATTTTATATACGTCATTTAAAAGTAGACTTTATTTCCAATCGTTCGGTACCAGTAACTTTTGTCTACGATAATTTGTTGAGGAGTTAGTTGGGGGTGTTTCCTTTTTTTTTCCACGACTGTACATGACGTATCTGGATCTTGAATACATAAAAAAGGCTTTCAAACATTATTTCTTGACTCCTTCTGAAGATTATTATTGTAATGATTTTAAAATCATTTGATGTGCTTTTTATGATATGATGATGAGTACTGTATTTAAAGTTTGTGATCTTGTTAAAATACGAAACTTCATGATGAAGTGTTCTTGGGTCTGTATTGAGAAAGATAATGGTTCATGATCATATTGTTAAATATAGTGAATAAAGCTATACTGTTTTCAAGTAACTATAATTTTTTTTGCTGACAATGTGAATGTTCCATTTGATATTACAGTTTTAATAAAATATTTAATCGCTCTCCCATTGGATCTTGAAATTTATTCGACACTTAAAATAACTTATTATTACTATTACTTGAATTTTGTGAATCTTGTTTAGAATTCTCCTGTGTTAATGCACTGTTTATGCCGTGGCAAATTTCTAACTTAAATAACTTTAAAATAAAATATTAAACATATTCTGTCAAATCTCAAAAGTAAAGCAAGCATACATAAGGAGCTTAACTGAAATATTTTATTCAATGCATAAAAATATCAGCAAGTTCATGTTCAATTTTTAAAACTTTTGATCTACTAAAAAAAAAAAAAAAAAAAATGAATATTGACTTTCATGTTGTGGATGGAGAAATATTGAACAAAATAAATTACAGTGGTTTATATGACCTGTTTATTTCTTTCAAAATTACGCTGTAAAAAAAATCAATTAAATTAGATCCAACCCTATTATTTTACAATTAAAGTTAAAGATAATTTCATACAAAATACAACATTTTTCGGATTATATGTTTTCAAAGATTGGACTATGAAATAACAACATTATCAATTACTTAGATAAACAAATTCAAATGAAGACTCATTAAAAAATTAAAAATCTGCACTCGTCTGCAGGCCAGGCTGGCATAATAAAGACAAATGTTCAAATGGACTGAGAGAAATAGACAATTTTGTTAACAGACAGAGCCAATAATAATAATAAAAAAATTAAGTGAACGACTGATCCAATATAAGAAGTTTAAAATGGCTGATCTAAGCTAGCAAATATCTAGCTGGTCTAAGCAAAATATGAACAATTTTCAATTATCCTGGGCAGGGTTCTCACTGCAGCTTGCCATTGTGCCAAAATGCTTCATTTGGCTAGTAAACGAACAATCAGACTCACCAAATTGCAAGTGCTCAATTTCTGCTCTTTGGTGTGCATTCATGTGTGCCCATACAGTCGTGATTCTTACCCGTGTTACTGAACCGGGGATGTCGCTTTTCATGTTCAATCTCACCGTGCCATTTACATTACTCTATAGAGATACTGATTTAACACCGATTCAGTTCAGCAACAGCAAAAGACACAGAGAGGATTATAAGATATGTATTTCTCTATTATCAGTCAATCACTATCTATGAGCTGGATGGGGTCTCGTCGGTAAAAACACAAACAAAATTACTTGCATCAAGTGCCAAATAGAGAAAAGTTTTGCTGGAATGTGGCGTAGAGATTATCCATTTACCATACTATTTATTAGTTTTATGCAAAGTATCATTATCTGGTCAATTTTTTCTATCGGTTAGAAACGAAATCTTATAACAATTTTTAGTTATATTTTCACAACGGTAAATCAAAGATAGCTGTTTTGAATTTTTATTTTGATTACTAAAAGAATGTTTGAAACATTTACATATTTAGGAGGCATTTAGAATGTACTTGTTTTTTTAATTTTTTGTAGTGGATAGTCTAATTTCAATTTCATAAGCAATTTTAAAAAAATTGGGTTATTTTAGAACATATTGATAAAAAGGGAAAAAGATAAAGGGTTAAAGATAGATTTTTTAGTGTTTCATGCTGAATCTATTTTGCTAACATTTTTTTCATTTGGCTACTGTTTTTTATTTTTTACTCGTCAAACCACTACTGTTGGTTAAAAGTCCAGTGAGAACCCTGATCCAAGGTAAGCAGAGAAAATATTAATATGCTGCATGAGCTGATCTTATTTTGGCACCATAAAGAAATGGAACAGTGACAGACAAAGAAGAAATAACAAGAAATAAAGAAATGTAACAGTACGGTGTAGATATCTGTATCATCCCAGGCCTGAATGAGTTATTATCTTGTTCGAGCCTGAGACGTGCCTAATATTCTTCAAAAGATTCAGGGTGGAATGGCTTAAATTTTTTTCTACATACTTACGCTGGGCCTGGACATAATTGTTCCCAGGCTAGCTCTTTCTTTCTTTCTTTCTTTTTTTTTTTTTTTTTTTTTAAATAATAGTGATAGCATAGATTTGTTAATGAAAATCTTGGAAATATAAATTGGATTAGTAAATTATAGTGAAATATTTTCAAAAATCTTTTTTTTTTTTATTCAAACTACATTAGTTTTCTTGATGAGCATTTAAATGCAATAATTCAAGAGTCTAAGTAGTCATTAATGTTGCTATTCTGTATTCTATGGCATGCAGACATATTGTCTGAAATATGCTGCAAAATTTGAGGATAAATATGTATATAATATTTTTTAAAGGAATTTTAATTGTAGGTTAAGAGAAAATGACATTTTTTGTAGAAGTTGAGTTGGCCTGGGACTGATTTTACTCACCTTTACGTGGGCCATATTATGAACTGTGAAAATACAAACAAGCCAACACAGCTAAAGCTTTTAGTTTTTTCATTAAACTGGGTTCAGCAAAGATAGATTTTGTTAAGACTGCACCCCGAAATTTAAGCCAATACAAACCTCTAATGTACTTTAAAGCAACAGAAAAAAAAAAAAAAAAAAAAAAAAATTATTTTGAAGCTCTATAAATAAAAACAAGATTTTTTATAAATAGTTCTCTGTAAATTTAATGAAACAAAATAAATTTTCAAAGATTCTATTAAACAAATGTACAATGCCACTATTATTTTCACACACAAAAAAAAATCGTTGGTCCAACATGTGCCAGGAAAGAATGAGTTTCAGACCAAGCTTCAGTCTGCAGAAAAAAATTAAATGTGGGTGGCCCAAATACACAGAAGAAAACAAACCCAGACCCAATCCAAAGATGTGTCTTTTTGTTTTTCGAAAATTAAATTCGCTCTTTGCACATTGAACTCTGCTCCCTCGCAAATTTAACTCAATCCAATCAAAGGGAAGAACTTCCAAGGATTCTTAAACTTATACTTACCACAAACCCATTTTCAAAGTACAGTAAACTCCCGACTATCCGGCCTAGTAAAAAAAAAAAAAGAGGAATGTTGCAAGCGGCCGAGACAGGCAGGTTTTTGTCCATAGGAAAGTGCTAACATGACAAGAAGGAGCAAGAAGTGATTACAGAATTCAATAGCAGAGACAGTCATCTATGAACTACTTTTTCAAAAATAGTTTTGACTCTTTTATCTTATGCATAACTTTTCATATTAGTGCAATCATTTATTAATAAACTAAAATAAGATTTACTCAATTTTTTTTTACGAATTAGGCCTACGTTTTATGTTAATGGTTTGCTAGTTTTGAAACTGCATGTACTGTATATATAAAATTTATCTTAAAATGTGTAACATGGGTTTTGTTTTAATATAATGGGAGGGGTGCAGGAAGTGAGTAAATATTTATAGAACTCCGGCCTATCCGGCTTTTTTGTTATCCGGCCTACTCTTCTGCCATATTAGGCCGGATAGTCAAGAGTTTACTGTAGCTAGTTGATGCTTGTCAGTTCCAATATACGATGTTGATGCTGAGCAATTAACAAAATTGTGTTACAAGATGAACAAAAAATGCTTGAGTAATGATATATTAAATGTATAAATTTTACAACTTAGATCACAATTTCCAAATAAAACTGCATTAAAAATGAAATTAAAGTTAATGGTTTTATTTATTTCTCTGTAATATGTACTTATATAGATTATAATTTCATTGTGTGCAATTTTATAATGATTTAAACTAAATGTTGGAAAACAAATGTGCAAACTTTTGTTTTATGCAAAATATTGCTTTTAATCACATATGTCCAGTCTTAGTAAATAATACATACAAATGTAGAGCAGAAATACAAAAAAATAAAGTTATATAAGTCAAAACTTTTCACCAATTACATATTAAATAATGAAGAAAAAACTTTAATGAAAATAAAGAAATTTTAATATTGATATTAACAATTAGTAATAAGAATTTATACAATGTGGACAATTGAATCCAACTGGATTTTGTGTGCTAAAAATTCCCAAATTAGGAAACATAAAATAAATTAATAAAATCAAACAAAATTTTAAATGAATAAGATGTAATCTACAATATTACCTGAAAGGGTGCTAATTCCAAAGCCATAACCTTAGTCAATTGATCAAGAGCTGCTTTAGATGCACAATATGTCGCATGCTTATCGAGTGCAATCATGGAAGCTTGGCTTGATATATTTACGATGGATCCACCTTTACCAGCATTTTTCATACCCATAGCAACAATCTGTCATATTCAAAATAACAATTCCTATAGTCCCTCACATCAATTTCATTGCATAATTAAAAATCCTTAAAAATTATGAACATTTATGACAATTTTTCATACACCTAACAACAATCTGTCACATTCAAAATAACAATACATGTAATCCCTCACATCAATTTTATTACACAATTAAAAATCATTAAAAATTATGAATTTTATAAAAATTTAAAAGAAAACACAATGCAATTTTTTATCATTTCTAGTGGGTTCATAAAATAAAGTGCTGCTAATGAGTATATATGTGCTATTTTATAAGCATATCACAAAATGATTGAAAGCAATATTTTCCCAATATTAATTCAGTAGTTTATATTTTAAATTTTATTTAGTAGTTTAAAAACTAGTCAGAGGTAGCAAACAAACAAGCAGCGGAAATAATAGCACATCAATCTCATACATTTGCGGTCTTAAATTAAATTCCAGTACTTTATTTTATTCAAACTCTAAGGAAATATTTAGTATATTTTTTGCAAATTAATAGAGAAAGATATTCTGTGCATTGTTTAATTTAAAAAAAGTACATACATTTGATAGATTTTAATTTCTGTTTTATTATGTACTGGCAGAACTTTCCATTTTGGTAGTCAGTTTTTCTCCAAATGAATCTGGAGGTAAGGAGATTAAGGTCCCACTGCAATTTTAAGGTTGTTCCCATGCGGTCTACACCTCGTCTGGTCTCAAATTAAATGAACCTTGAATTATTGTGATTTTTATTTTGACCCAGATTAAATTGAAATTTTCAGCATCATTGTTCATGTTGCTATAGGAGCCGACTTGGCAGTTTTTCGTCATGAATTGAATCATGAGAATTGCAAAATTTACTAGACAATTCTTTTTGTTAAAGAAAAAAACTGTAAAAAAATCATCACAAAATGCAAGAAAATGTTAGAAATCACATGAAAAATTCAAAAATTGCAGAGAACAAAATTTACAATATTGGGCTAAAAGATTGAAAGCAAATTCCTTTTATGAATGCCAAAAAACCTCTGTAAAATGCTAAAAAATGACAAAAATCACTAATTTGTTAATAATATTCATAACTTTTACTTTTATATTACTTAGAGATGGAACAACATATTCTATCTCCTAAAAGAACTTTATGCAAATTCTTCTCCCTTTCAAAATCTTTTATATCTGAATCATCATTATTATCCCATGATTTCCAGATGCTCATAACATAAAGAAAGGCATAAGCTAAACTAATTTTTGAACTGACAGTTCTGCAGTACATAAAAAGAAATCATCAGAAATTTGTTTGGAGGATTTAATTTGTCAGATGTGTACCCCCCCCCCCCCCTTAACCTATATACTCCCAATGTTTTCTTTGCATTTTTGTATTGATCCATAGGTAAGATATCCAAAAATGCTTCCAAAAAGAAGGAATTCCACCTTTTGGAGTCATTTTCATAAACCTGCACAAGCAGAAAAAAAAAAAAAAAAAAAAAAAAAGCTTTATTTTATGAACATTTCAACTTTACTGACCCTACAGACTGAGTTAATTTTTTCAGAAATAAGTTTTACCACATAAAGAGCAAAACACAACATGTAGGAGCTTTAAAATTTAAGTATTGCGCAGCAGCGCAATTCTTATTTATTTCCAGTGTCACTTCTCAATGTTAATTTAACATGGAAAAGCCTATGGATAACTTTTTCATTTTTTCTTCTCACCTTTTTGTCCCTGATGCCACTCATTTTTTATTCTTTACTAATTTTAATGATATTATAAATTTAAAGTGTAAAAATGATTGCCAGATGTCAGGGTCAAAACAAATGGTAAAATGCCTTTGCATATGGGTGAATTATAACCCAGAGAGAAACATGGGCCAATTTATCTTTACATTATTCAAATATTTTTCTTAATAATTCCAATTTTCGCTTTTTTCATTGAAAATCAACGGACATTTTTCATAGAAAATGTAACATTTTTACTTCATTGTTGCAAAAATTTCAAAAGCCGTAATAATAATTTATTTCTTTTTAGTTGAAAGATTTTCCCGTGGAATATTAAATTGAGCTAGTTTTTTTTCTTCAAAAATTAAAAAGGTGAATATGGCGTAATAGTGGAAATAAAAAGGATATTTTCAGAATAAGTTTTTGCTTTGTAGCCCAGAGGTAGGGGAGCAAAAAAAAGGCCGAATTCGGAATTAATTAGGGGAAAGCTGGAAATTGTTTTAATCCCTTCTGTTTAGGTCTAGAATGCATATGCTATGTTTTCCCCCTCGTACTAGGTGAACGTTAGAAAATATGTATAGAGTTATAGTAAAAAAAAAAAAAAAAAACACGTTTTTTTGCATACCATAACAATATCTCAAAACAGCTAACTCTGTCAAAAATATTGTCAATACAAATGTTGCAGAGCTCAAAATTCTGAGTAAAATGAGTACCTACACTCAATACTTATGTTGAATATTAAGGTCATAATTCTACTTCAAAGTTTTAGACCCATCATCAGGGGGATGACCTCAGAATTAATTAGGAGAAAACTGGAAAATGTTTTAATCCCTTCAGTTTAGGTCTAAAATGAATGTACTATGTTTTCTTCCTCGTACTTGGGTGAATGTTAGAAAATATGTACATATTTATTTTCAAAAAACCCGTTTTTTTTAGTTTCCTTAACAATATCTCAAAACAGCTAACTCTATAAAAAACATTGTCAATACAAATGTTGTAGAGTTTAAATTATGAATAAAATGAGTACCGTTATTAATATTTTTGTTCAACATTAAGGTCGCAATTCTATTTCAAAATTTTTCAAATCAAGAGCTTAAAGCCAGGAGAGACCAAGTTAACTTAACAATAGCTTAATATTCAACATAAGTATTGAGTGTAGGCACTCATTTTACTCAGAATTTTAAGCTCTACAACATTTGTATTGACGATATTTTTGACAGAGTTAGCTGTTTTGAGATATTGTTATGGTATGCAAAAAAACGTGTTTTTTTACTATAATTCTATACATATTTCCTAACGCTCACCTAGTACGAGGGGGAAAACATAGCATATTCATTTTAGACCTAAACAGAAGGGATTAAAACAATTTCCAGCTTTCCCCTAATTAATTCCGAATTCAACCCCCTAACCACTGGACTATTGGTCAAATTTATATTTTAGTAAAAAGTTTCTATTGGATAGCTATTTTTACGCAAGGTAGCGAACTTAGTAGGGAATTATACATAACTTAAATTTAAAAATGTATTTTTTTTTCGAGATGAGAACTATTTATACCCCAAGTTAAACTTAGGTAATAATTTTCTGATGTGTTTGCATCACCCCTTGGAAAGAATAGAGTTTAAAAATTTAAGTAAAACTTTTATTAACCATTTGGAAATATGGTTGTTGTTTTCGGTTGAGGATGGGGCCAAATGATGCTCGCATTTTATTTTTTTTAACGAAATTCAAAGATGTTCTTTACTTTTAGAAGAATTTTTATTTGAATAGGTAATAGAAAGGCATAAAATCGTTAAAAATTGTTTGAATAGGTAATCGAAAGGCATAAAATCGTTAAAGGTTGAAAACGTTACAAAATGGGTAGGTGCAAATTATCAGATATGGAAAAATCCAAAGCCAAAGAGCGACGCCGAAATGAAAATCGTCTTGTAAAGCAAAAATCGAGGTCTTCAACTGATTATGTAGCCCATGAAAATCGAGGTCTTCAACTGATTATGTAGACCATGAAAATCGATTACAGAATAAAAGACGAACGCAAAAAAGGAAACAATCTAATGTTTAATCGATTGATAGTAAAAGGCCATGTCTCAAGTGGCTCCAATCCACTAGCCACAGCGTTTTACAGTCAGTTGATTCTAACTGGTAAAAATTGAGCTCAACGTAGGTAATTTGTTGCAATCTGTGGATGATTTGGTGGAACTGCTTTCGATTTGTAAACTTTTTTTTCTCAAAACGGGTGTTGGAGAGTTTACCGCTGAAGATTTGGTCATCTGAAGTTTGATCCATGGGGCTGTTGTTGAAGAGGATGCGACGGAATTTGGTGGACAAAATTTAGATTTTTCAGTTAAATTTTGTTATGAAGGTAATTTGTCGCAATCTGTAGATGATTCGGTGGAACTGCTTTCGATTTTTAACCTCTTATCTTTCTCGGTTTCTCTTGTCGAAATGCCCCAAAATTAAAACTAGGTAAATATTAAGTCAAAAAAAAAAAAAAATCCAAATGGTCGTAATCTATTAAATTACATTTTTTTTTTTTTTTTTTTTTTTTTTTTTTTTTTTACCGTATCACAGCTATAATATGGTTAAATATTAGCAGTAAGGATTCAACACAATTTACATTTACATTCATAGCGTTCCTGAGTGGGAAATAGGGTATCTAAATTTAAATTAATTTTTTATGTTTTGATTATAGATTTTTTACATTCAGATTTTAAGTTTTTGTCCAAACTACTGCAACCTGCATTACTGCAGTAGTGACACATTTTGAAATACACATTGGTAAACTGCATCCCACATTGTGATGCAATACCGCATACATCAACGCCTGATGATGATACTCTCCATTAATTTTGAAATGCGTTCGTCCGAGTGCAGTAATTATTAAATAAACGGTCAAGTGCGAGCATTACTCACGCACAGAGGGTTCCGTAGAATAAATATATGAATTTGTAATTGTATTATAAAAAATAAAAAACGTTGCTAAAAGACTAAGACTTTGTAAAAATCTATACAACGTAGGTTGGGTATAATTGTATATATTAGAAAAGTGTAAATGGGTATACCATGAAAGTTCAAAGCGATATGGAACCTAAATAATATCAAATATAGCTATTCGTATAAATCTTTTTTTAATATTATCCTAATCTGTTTATGATAAACTTAATTCGGTACTGACAATAAAAGCAGTGCATAGTTAAACTTCATTTGGCATTTCATAAAACTAAATTTAGCATAGTAATAACCTTTATTTCTACAGTGTAGCTAAAACAAAACCTTTGTTCAAAGTTTAAATTTGGCATTGTGCTAAGCGCGCTTCCAATTGAGGTCTCAAAGTTGCAACGCCGCCTTGGTCAGTGCCGCATTTTTCCAGATAGGAACATAACGCAATTATCATAAAACACATCTCTTATTCTTTTAGATGTACTTTCTTTTATGATGGACACATATAAACAAAATTCTTACTAATGAAATTAAAATAACTTTTCCCTTGGGGAGTATGGAGGCACAGGCTTTTAGATGAATTTTTAGCATCACAATTCTACGACTTGAAATGACAGCATAATTTGAATACGAACTTATGCAGCCGATTATGCAATGTTAAAGAAATATTCTTGCTCTTTTAATATCTCTTACTGTAGATATGAGATCCGTTTACTATTTCTTTTTGTAGAAGGGGAAGAGGTATCCATTCTCTGCGCTCGTTGACAGAACACTTACGCAGGTGCGCGCGAACATAATTTCTTCGCAGAACGGCAAAAGGGGCAGCCATTCTGCATTGAAGTTTCAACTCAACTGCTAGTGCTGAATGCGCGCGAGCTCTCCGAACAGAGTAAAGGTGGGGTTGCTATAATCCTTGAAACACGCCAACCTTGGCGGGACGAACATACAAACGCCCTGCGTTGGCATAAAATGCAATGCTAAGGTATATAAAACTGCTTTTAATTAAAGAAAAAATTGATAGATTTCACTGAGATGAGATGCCAAATAATAGTAAAGAGTTAAGAATTTTGAAATTACGAATTAAACAGATTTAAATATTATTGGTTAAGGGGTGGAGCTACCAAAGGATATGACTTCACAAATAGAAAGATATGGAATTTTCCAGATCATTCTTTTACCGGAAGTAAAGATTTCAAAACGATGCTTATGATTTTAAAATGAATGAAATGCTATGCCAGAAAGAAAAACTTACAGGGGAGAGTTGAAAAAAAAGGAATTAAAATAATTTTGGAATGCGGATATTAAAATTAAATGAATACAAGATTAATAAAAATATTTTCTAAATGGAATTAAATAAAAATATGGCAGTGGTTCTAAGTAACCAGAACATATTACTCCGGCCTCCCCAAAAGAAAATATTGGTAAGATGGAGAAATTTAATAATTTTGACATTGAGCCAATATTTTCTAAACCATATACATATACAACATGCATATAACTTCAAATAATGAGAAACAAAATAAAAATAAAATCGGTTACATTCTTCTGACAAAAGTACACAAAGTCTTTCAAAATGAAGTTGCTAAAAGTTCATTCACTGATATGTGAAATAGCAAATACAACATTGTAAAGTAAAATCAGTGTATATTAAAAGAGTGGGGGGAAAATTGTAATAATGTACACATAAACAAATAATATTATATGATACAAATTGACATGCATATTAATGATGACTTTGCATCATTCAGTATAATACAACATTAGTAATAAAACCTTTCTATTTTTAAAGAAAAAGAAATTAGCAATAATTTAAAGTAGTACCTTTAAATCACTAATAAATTGACTTAATAAAATAGTCCAATCTTGAACGCCAGATTCACCTTTGTTTATTATATAAAAACATGGAAACATTCAAATGCTTCATTTAAAACACATTACTAAATAGGTGTGATAAAATATATACAAATGTTTTTTAAAATTAAAAACACTAGATGTTAAAATGATAAAAAGCTACTCCGAGCGCTTTCGGCTAACCTTAAGCCTTTGTCAAGGAGAAGAGGACTGACTGATAAAAACACTCGACGCTCGATGTTTACTGCTACAGATTGACCGGAAACTCACCTCAGGAAGCCCGCAGGTGGTCGTATCCATTAAACTGAAGGAGGGGGAAGGTAGAGAAAGCTCAATCCTCCGAGAGACCGAACTTTCCAGTAATATTAAGTAAATTAAACCAGATATGCGGAATTTGGTATGATAATACGTCATTACAACAATTTTCTGCTTGGGTTAAAATTTCCAAAGACTCTAAAATAGCACAACTATTAAAATCAGAAGCCTGGATAATGACTTTTGCTCTATTGAAAAGGATGTCAATATCTTTAGTTTGAAACAACCTTGAGAGGGCGGTAGCCGGTCTATTTTTATTAATATCCTGCATATGCTCTTTAACTCTTGTTTGGAATTTTCTTGTGGTCATACCAATGTAATTGAATATCTTATTTGTTTCTTTACTTCTGTATGGGATGATATAAACTCCTGACTTACTTTCCATACTAATAGGATCAACTCTTTTTTGCACAAGATTAATTAATTTGGTGTTATCTCTAGCTATTAACGTTATACTATATTTCCTTAGGATGTATTTTAATTTTTCATATAAACGAGGAATGTAATCAACTGCCATAAATTTAACTTCATTTTTACTAATACACTCTATTTTAGCTGGTTCTGCATGCTTAAACTTATAAATCAACTTATCAATAAATTTAGTGGAAAAACCATTACTATTAGCAATTGACTTAATTTTATCCAGTTCTTCTTGCAGGTGAGTATCAGAGCAAACTTCAAATGCACGTCTAATATAAAACCGGTAAGCTGAAGCTTTATAATGAAATGGAGAGTGGCTATTATAAGGAATTGTATTGTTTGAACGACAAGATTTTCTGTAAACTGTCCTATCAATGCAATGGGTTAGTTCATTCCTAGTGAGGGAAACATCCAAAAACGATAACGTTCTATTTATTTCTAATTCCAAAGTGAATTTTATCTTATTGTCACTATTGTTGGCATGTTCAAGAAAATTCATAAGCGCTGGAAGGCCATGATCCCATATAATTAATATGTCGTCCACAAATCTGACCCATAAACTTGGTTTAAAAACGGAATTTGAAATAATCTTGGTCTCCAAAGGTCTAAGTTTTAACTCGGCCAACAAACCAGAAATTGGTGACCCCATGGGGGCCCCCTCTGTTTGTTTGTAATAAATATTGTTAAACACAAACACATTATTATTGGTAATCAGGTTTAAACCAGATATAACGGCCTTTAAATCACAATTCTATTTCAAGTCACAGTCTATGAACTACATTTCAATTTTCTTTTTTATCAATTCTTCAATAAATTACTCATCCGAGAATTTTCCATAACAAAAATTCAAAATGTAAGTATATAGTCAAGAGAGAATGTTTACACTCTCACTAAAAATATTTATATATAAATATAGCACTTTTTAAGAAATCAACTTTTCTTAGATGAATCACTAATATCGTGTTATTCTATAACAACAATAATAATACTTTCAAAGAAAATAAATGCAAAGAGAGGATTTTTAAGCTCTCATAAATGTAGTACCACATAACTTTAATAACATTTGTCTTACACAAAATTATCACACAAAATATTTATACTAAATATTCTCAAATGCTTATTGAATTATGTTTAATTCAAACATCTGTAAGAATAGATATGTGATTATTTTTTTTTTAAATGTAAAATACATAAGTATTTTTGTTTGTAAAGACTTAAAATAATCTTTGGAAATATAAAAAACATGTTACAACATTTTTTCATGTAAAATACATAAGTATTTTTTATGTAAAGACTCAAAATAATCTTTGGAGAGTACCTTTGGATCCAAAGTACAAAATTTTCATGTACACAAATATTTTTTAAATTTGTGAATTTTCAAACACCCCCCCCCCCCCCAAAAAAAAACAATGTATTTTCAACAACTTTACATAATACACCAATAATAACAGTAGGAGTATTAGCATGTACAACTTTCACTATTATTTTTATTTTTAGATGTTAGAAAGAGGTTAGTTGTTAGAACATGCATGAATTATAATTAAGAACAAAGTAACATTTTGAGTTACTCTAAAAGTCACAACAGGGAAAGGATGACATATGTACTCATATTATATTTTATATCAATAACAATTTACTTTTTTAAGATAAATACCATATCAAAATAAAGCAATCAATGACACTTCATTTGCAACTAAAATAATGAATTATAAAACTTTGATTTGATTTTTTTTAAGAATCTGTCTTAATATTTAAATCAAATACTGAAATTAAAAATTCTGAGTTATTAGCACATTTTTTTTTTTTACAATACATATAAATTCTAAAAGATGAATAAGGTTTTGAAGAAAATATTTCAGTGAGCAACATAGTAAACAAAAACAAGATTTACATACTTTTGCAGGATAGCAATTCCACAGTGTCAAGACGAAGGCGACTTAAAAAAAGTAAATATAAAAAATATACACAAATGCTGCCTGCAGCTTTGGTAGAAGTAAAAAAATAAAATAAACAGGACAATCCAATCTAGCTAGCATAGATGAGATTTTTTACAATGGTAAAGGCATCCTAAATAAAATTGAAGATTAATTTATATTTTATATTGTTTATGACTGCGAGGACGAAGATCATAATTTTTTTTACTTTGAGTAGATTTATTTAGAACTGTAGTGGAAGTTTTACTACCAGATGCTTGAGAATGCACAGAACTATGTGAATGCGAAGTTGTTTGTTGGCACTTCGAAGTGGTCTGAATTTGAGGAGAATCACAATTAGTAGTATGAGTAGGCATATGTCGTTTCACAGGAGAAGAAGATGCACTATCAACAGTCGTTTGATCATGTGTTGCACTTCTAGATGAATCAGAAGGATGAAGCAATGCTTCATTTCTTTTCTGGAGTTTAAAGATTCTGTTAGTATGAATTAACACAGGTGATGCTTGATTATTATTGCAATCTTGAATTTGAATAAGTACAGGTGAAATTATTTTCTTTACCATATAAGGTACTTGTACTTTTTTATTAAATACACCGGGAAATTTCACATAAACAATATCATCAACTTTGATATTAGCAAATTTTAATTTTCCCCTTGATTTTTGATACACTTTTTGTCTAGAAGACTCGTTATTTTTGTAAGCTTGGTAGTATACTTTTTCAATTACATCCATTAATTTGTGGATTTCATATGCAGTGTTAAGGATTTTCCAGGAAAAATGGGTTTTATAATTGGCATAAATATCATTCACCTCCCTTCCAAAATGAAGAAGATTTGAAGTAAATTTTGTAGCTGGATGAGGTGTAGCGTTGTATATCGACTGGTGAATTTTTAAAGCAGTTGGAACATCAAATCCTTGGGAAGCCATTGTATTGACAGATGACTTTATTTGAGTGTTACATCTCTCACTCAATCCATTAGCCTGTGGATGCGCTACTGTACTGTGCTCTAGCTTTATGCCAAGTTTTTTGTTGAAATAAGAAAACAAATCACTAGTGAACTGGGAACCACGATCTGTAAGAGTTAACTCGGGTTTTCCATGGGTGGAAATGTAATTCAACAGAGCTTTAGTCACCGACTCAGCATGAATGCTATTCAAGGCATATAATTCAAGATGACGAGAAAAATGGTCGATTACAGTCATGACAAACTGGTGATTTCTCAAAGGACCAAGTAAATCCATCGAAACTTTTTGATTGGGAGCTGTAGGAATAGGTGCTGGAAGATATGGAGCAGTGTTTTTTTTATGATTTTTATTTACTAAACAAATTTCACAAGAGTTGACATAATTAATTGTATCAGAAATTAGAGTTTTCCAAGTGAATCTTTTCTTTAAATTAACAATGGTTTTATGAATACCAGTATGAGTAATATGAGCAATTCTTAAAGCTTTAGCTCTGAGTGAAGATGGTAAAACAGCTCTATGTAATTCAATGTCTTCTGAAGAGAAGTGTCCATTATAACAAAGCAACTCATTACTTGGATTAATGTAATAGCCATTTAAACTTTTAGATTTTTTATTAGATTTAATATCTTCATAAATTTTCTTAATTTGAGGATCTTTTTGTTGTTCAGAAAGGATGGTTTGATCAAAAATTTCTAACAATGGGTCTTCATTACTAACATTATTTATAGATGGAGGGTCACTTTGAAGATGGCAGTTATGATGTTTTTTACCAATTAATCCACATGGATACTGAGCAATTTCATTATGTAGGTCATTTTGATTATCAACAATAGGCAGTACTTCTTGTTCAAAAATGAGATCAGGGTTAGTATGGAGATCTTCAGTAGGAATATGAGGTGTCCTACTTAGAAAATCTGCTAACACATTATCTTTGCCTGGAACATGCTGAAATGTGTAAGAGTATTCAGATAGTTCTAACATCCAACGTGTAGTGATGTCAGCAGGAGATGTTGATTTTTTGTAATTATTGAGAGGTTTAGCATCAGACAAAAGAATGAAAGGTCTGCCGAAAATGTAATATTTAAAAGCCGTTATACCTTTATAAATGGCATAAAGTTCCAGTTTAATGGCTGGGTACTGTTTTTCAGATTGAGATAAAGTTTTGGAGTAATAAGAAATGGGGCGAAGTTCATCTTGAATTTTTTGCATAAGAACAGCTGAAATTGCTGTCTTTGAGGCATCTGTATTAACATAGAAGGTCTCATTCCAATTTGGAAGATTGAGCATGGGTTTATGGAAAAAAAATTTCTTGCAATTTATTAAATGCATTTTCTTGTTCAGATTTCCAACAGAATTTATTTTTAGGTTTGGTGATTTCAATAAGAGGAGTAATTAATTTAGCAAAATGAGGTATGATTGATCTGTAAAATGAACATAAGCCAATAAAACTCTTTGTCTGCCTTTTAGTTTTTGGCTTTGGAAAAGAAGTAATTTTCAAAATATTGCTTGTAATTGGAAGAATTTTATGATCAGTGAGGTGGAAGCCTAAAAAGTTAATGCTAGTTTGCATAAAAGAACATTTTTCAGGTGAAAGTGTAATGTTGTTGGCAATTAGAGTATCCAAGAGTTTTGTGAGTTTTGCAACCATTTCCTCAAACGAATTAGCGCCAACAACTATGTCGTCTTGGTATGCGTAACAAGAGTCAATTTCAGATAATTGAATAACTGAATCAATTAACTGTTGAAAAGTACTTGCAGCCGTCTTCAAGCCAAAAACAAGATGAAGGTAGGTAAACATTCCCCATGGAGTGGTAAAACTGAGCTTATCTTGCATCTCTTTAGGAACCGCAATCTGCCAGTACGCAGAGGGTAAGTCCAGTGTACTGTAGTATTTAAATTTTGACAATTGTACTAATAGGTTTTGAATGCAAGGTAGAGGATATGAAGAAGGAATAATAATAGAATTTAATAATCGTAGATCTAAAGCCAAACGATATTTTTGAGGTTTTGACATGTCAGTTCTTTTCTTTTTAACTAACAGCATGGGGCAAGCCCAAGAAGAATTTGATCTTTCTATAATGCCAGCATTTAGCATTTGATTAATCTGGTCAAGAGCTTCTTGCTCTAGTGCCTGTGGCACAGGAAAAAGTAGGGTTTTCACAGGATGAGAATTCATCATTGAAAATTGAGGATTCACTAGGTCTGTATGACCCAAAGTGTCTAAGGATTTAGAAAATGCTTGAGCTTTATTGCACAATAATTTTAGTAAACAGTCACTTTCATGTGGGGACAAGTGCTTTAAGTCAAAATCATCTGGTGACAGTTCTTGTATCCGTTTTCTTTTAATTTCCTCAGATGGTAAAATTAAATTACAATATTCATTTTCTGAATCTAAATCAAAGGAATATTTTTCAATATCATTCTCATCTACATTAATGCACTCACCAAGAATTGTATGTTTGTTTAAATGAACATCCACTTTGGATATATTCTGACATACAACTAAGAATAAATCTTTTTGAATTGAAGATTTAGAATGCAATGATTCATGCAAAATAAGAGCTTTACTTTTCAAAGCAGGCTTAAAAATAAAATATTCAGAGGGAGAATTCAAGTATTTGACATGTAAATAAACAGAAGAATTGGGGGGAATCAATTCTCTATTTACAGTTTGTACCATGTTAGAACTCAATAATTTTTCATTACCATTTTTAAAATTGGTGCACTTTTTACCAACATAACTAATGTCATTGTCATCTTCAGATATGACATTTTTGTCATCAGAGGTAATTTTGGTATTGGTATTAGAGATATTATTTATAACATTAGGATAATCAAAGTTTGTATGAGTGGGAAAATAATTAGGAAACTGAGTAAAAACTTGAGCATGACCTTCTAAATTTCTGATATTGCGATTAGCATTCATAAAAGAATTATCATAATTCATAGCAGTATTACCAACACTATTTATAAACAAACCATTATTTGGAAAACTGTAATTGCAAGGATAATTTTCATAATTATTTACCAAATGCAAATAATTATCACCAAAATTTCCATTCATATTATCAAAATAAGTACCATTATTTGTGTTAACTGACATAGAATTTTCATAAATAGGCACTTTATTGGTGTCAAAAGAATATGGCACTGTTATATTGTTATTATTATTATACTGAGAATTCAAATAAAAACTGCTAGGAGACTCTTTTTGAACGTTAAAAGGTATATGTTTATCTTTAATTAAAATAGATTTAAAAGTTGGAGAGATGGTTATAGAATGCTTGTTTATAAACTCAAAACCAAGTATGGCTTCAAAATTAACATTCTTTATATCAGTAAGGTAAAAGACATGATGAAAAAAGAATTTGTCTATTTTGAATGCAATCTCGATACATCCTTTAAAGAAAACTTTAGAGTTTATAGTTGATACAGAAACATTTCTAGATAAATATTTATAATGGATTTTGGATTTAATGCTATTAAAGCATTCATGATCCAGCAAACTTAAAGTGGAGCCTGTATCAATGAGAGTTGATATCTCATTATGTTGAACATTCATAATTATACATGGAAGTGAATAAGTGTTATCAAAAGAGCTGCAAATTACATGTCGTTGTTGTACACAATCCTCAATTTGAGAAGAATACTTTGATGACAAAGAATTTTCAGAACAGCAGGGTCTGTTCCTTTTTTGCACCATTGGTGATGTCTGTGTATTAGCGTTTGAAAAGGAAGTAGTTGAAGAAGAATTTATGTCAATCTGACATTCGCTTGAATTGTCACAGGAGTGTACTGACCCTAACGAGTAAGATTGGGAGGGATGGTGGTTAGTTGGACCAATCTCCCTTACTTGTTTAAATGATAATTTTTATCATCATTTTTATTTTTGGAAAAAGAAGTAAAGTTTTTCTTTCTTTGAGAAGAATTCGAAGAAAAATGGGAGTCTTGAGCGTGATTGGCATTTTGCCTAGAAGAGTCAAGTAGATTTCTAAACTTGTAACATGACTCCATAAGATGATTAAAACGACCACAAAAAGCACATTGGATAACATTTTGTTTGCGAAAATACTCTGAAGAGTTTTTCTTGTGAGAAAACTTGTCAAACTTTGGCCGAAAGAAAGATCGTTTTTGATCTGGCTTATGCTGAATAAAGTTTGTTTTATTTCTAGAAGCCACGTTATGTCTAACTGGTGAGGGAGAGTAAGTTACACGCTTTTTTTTTAACAGCAATTCTATGTCTAGGAGAATGTCCATTGTGAGATTCAGATGGCGAGAATGCTATTTGCGAATTTCTATAGACTCTGTCCTTTTTATGTCTGATAGGAGCTTGTTCAACAAAACTATCAGAAAATTTTGAACATTCACCATTATTTTCATTATTCAGAGAATAAACTTGGTCATAATGTTGATTAGATTTTTGAGTAGGTGGTGAATCATAGATATCTTGTAAAAATTGTGCTCGTTCAAGAGCTAACTCAAATGTGGAAATGTTTTCTTCTAGAATTTTCCTTTTAATTTGCTTAGGTAAAGCTTGAATAAAATGAGTAAATTTCAAAGAATCTAGAGCAGCTGGATCTAACTTAGGATAAGCAAGTCGAAGCTGTTTAGCCAGACGATATGAAAAATTTTTAACTGACTCATTAGAATCCAATTTTAAATTTTGAAGAGACTTCCAAGTGTCAGATTTTTTACTTGGCAGAAAATAGTTAATAAATTCTTTGCGAATGGTTTGAAGGTTAGAATTTTTGAATTGAAATTGTGTTTCGAGAAAGAAATGTAATGCAGTACCCTGTAATTTTGACTTGAAAAGAGCAAAAAGTTCTTTTTCAGAGTAATTATATAATTCCTTCAAATCTGATAACTGGTCGAAGAAAAATTCGACTGTCTGAGGATTTCCATCGAATGGTTGAATACAAAGGTTTAAGTTTGCTTTTGGAGGCATGGTGATAAATTTCAAAACAATGTTGAACAAATTTCAAAACAAATCCGAATAAATTTTAAAATAATGTGGTGAAGTAAAAAAAAATTAATCTCATATGAAGTCACCTTTTAAAATGTCAATTCAACAGAATAATGTAATAACTGTTCTCGAAATATCATCAAAACAAAATGGCATCAAAATCAATCATTTACTTATAAGTAAGATTTTTTTTTTTTAATTCATCTTTTTTTGTAAATAATATCATAAACAATCATTTTCCCCTTATAATAAACTGCAAATATTACAAGAATTCTTTCTCTTTTTTTTTAGAAAGATTGTATAAAAAATTTAAGGAAGCCACCTTTTCTAAATATCAAATATTTAAAAATAATACATTAAAACACATTTTCATATCAAAATATAACTTAATAACTGCCATGTCATAAAGGTTTCCAATGGTTCACGGCACCAGGAAAGATAGATGTTGTGTTTGGAAGACAGGAGGTGAAAGAATATCATTGTACAGTTATTTTGGATATTGAGATTACAAATATAATCCAGGAATCATTTTTTTTTAGGCTTGATCGTATAGTGTACATTTAACATTTTGTTGCGGCCACAAAAGACCACACTAACATAACAGTCATTAATTAAAGAAAATCTGAATTTAGTTATCATACATTTGTAAATTAAGAATAAAAAATAAAAGGTAAAAACATTACCTGCATTAACCCGAAAGAACAGAAGAATGATGGGGACATTTGCAGAAAGAAAAAAATAAACAAATGAAAAATCTTCCTTGAAAATCTTTTATTTATGAAGCAATTATTTTTGTAGAACATAACACAATTATCATAAAACACATCCCTTATTCTTTTAGATGTACTTTCTTTTATGATGGACACATATAAACAAAATTCTTACTAATGAAATTAAAATAACTTTTCCCTTGGGGAGTATGGAGGCACAGGCTTTTAGATGAATTTTTAGCATCACAATTCTACGACTCGAAATGACAGCATAATTTGAATACGAACTTATGCAGCCGATTATACAATGTTAAAGAAATATTCTTGCTCTTTTAATATCTCTTACTGTAGATATGAGATCCGTTTACTATTTCTTTTTGTAGAAGGGGAAGAGGTATCCATTCTCTGCGCTCGTTGACAGAACACTTACGCAGGTGCGCGCGAACATAATTTCTTCGCAGAACGGCAAAAGGGGCAGCCATTCTGCATTGAAGTTTCAACTCAACTGCTAGTGCTGAATGCGCGCGAGCTCTCCGAACAGAGTAAAGGTGGGGTTGCTATAATCCTTGAAACACGCCAACCTTGGCGGACGAACATACAAACGCCCTGCGTTGGCATAAAATGCAATGCTAAGGTATATAAAACTGCTTTTAATTAAAGAAAAAATTGATAGATTTCACTGAGATGAGATGCCAAATAATAGTAGAGTTAAGAATTTTGAAATTACGAATTAAATAGATTTAAATATTATTGGTTAAGGGGTGGAGCTACCAAAGGATATGACTTCACAAATAGAGAGATATGGAATTTTCCAGATCATTCTTTTACCGGAAGTAAAGATTTCAAAACGATGCTTATGATTTTAAAATGAATGAAATGCTATGCCAGAAAGAAAAACTTACAGGGGAGAGTTGAAAAAAAGGAATTAAAATAATTTTGGAATGCGGATATTAAAATTAAATGAATACAAGATTAATAAAAATATTTTCTAAATGGAATTAAATAAAAATATGGCAGTGGTTCTAAGTAACCACAACAGTTTGTTCTTCAAATTATGTTTTTGTTTAATATTATTTAAGATATATGTTAGCACTAAAGTTACAATAAAATTGTTAAGAATTTTAGTCACAGCTTAGACATACATAATAGATTTGGCTGGGAAATCTAGGCCGTTGTTATCTTGTACATAAGTATGCAAGTTACTTGGAGATGGGAATGCTCGGAAAAAACCCAGAAAAGTTGGGAAAAAACCAGGTTTTTTCAGTTTTTTTCCGAAGGGCTATTTTTCAATTTTTCCAATTTGGAAAAATTGAAATTTCATTTATAAAATAATGTAGTCAAAATTTTATAATTGCTACATTCTGATACTTTTATTTATATTTTTTTCATGTTTAGTGTCCCTCATGAAAACCTTAACATGGAAAATCTTATCTGTAAGCAGGGATCTCTGTAGAAAGAACTTGAGTCTCTTAAAGGATCCTTCACAGTTTTTTCTCCTTAGAACATATGACCTTTAACAAAATTCTTTCACTTAAAAATAGACATTCCAGAATTTTTTTACAATCTCCAAATTAAATCCTTCACAAAAGTAATGATTTTAGAATTAAAAAAAAAACAAACCTGTTGTATAATAGCTGCAATAACTAATGAATCTATTATCTAGCTGTTTATAGGTACAAAGGACATTAATGTCTAAGTAAGAACTTAAATATGTAATTTCTAATTTACAAAATTCCGATTAAATTTTTTACATTTCATTCACATTTTTTACAAGTTCATAAGTTTTTATAAGTTATATAAAAGTTCACAATTTCGCAAAAACATGATCGTGGGGAAAAAAATCTAAGCAAATCCTTGGTAAGATAATTAAATGGAACTTCTCTTATTAAAAATCAAAATTCATGTGCAAAAGTATTTCCATATTATAACAATATATGAAAATGGTAAGATGGAAAATTTAATGTAAAAAATGAAACATGCATTTATTTTTATTCGCATGGCTGCAATTTTTCACTATTGTTAGAAAAATTTCTTTTGATAATAACATGCAGTTGAAATTATGTATCTTTTTTTTTTTCTTTTCTTGAAATATAGATTCTTAGAATTGTGTAAATGTATTTTCAAAAAATATAAATCCATACAAACTTTGCAAAGAAAATGTAAGTAAATCTCTGAAAAATCTATTTGAAAACAATTTTTAAACATATGGAAAAATCCACCCGTTTTAAAAGTTTCATTTAAAAAAAAAACCGCTTTTAATATTAAGGATTTAAATCTTACTAAAACATAGTTTGGATTAAGTCTGGAAAGCTGTACCAAAACTACATATACAGGAAATGAAAATCATAACTGTAAGGGGGGGGGGGGGGAGGAGGGTAATATTGTAAAATAATACCAATTTTTTAACAACGTAAGATTTGAAAATGATAATAGTATTTATAATAAGACCAGAACTACTATAATTTGTTTCTTTTACACTGGCATCCTGTATGAGTACTATGTAGATGAGATGTACAATACAGTTTAAAACTACGGTGATATTGGTTGAAACTAAAGAGTTTTTTGTTTGTTTGTTTTTTAAATTAGCTCTACTGATAAAATTAAACAAGTGCTACTGAAAAATCATTTCAACAGACACATGATATATTATACGAACACTGGTGTTAAATTAAGCAAGAGAAGCTGCTGTCAGAATTCTGAGACTGAAAGGATAAACTTTTAAAAGATGGCTTTTTCTCTCTCTTTCTTTTTTAAATAACATATTCACATATAAAGGGAAAATAACTTTTTTAGTGTGCAAAATTATTGAAAAAGTTTATTATTGTATACTTTTTAAGAAAATATAACTTATTTTTGAGAAACATTTATAGGAAACCAATTTTTCCAACTTTTCCAGAAAAAAACTGGAAAAAAACGGTTTTTTTCCGTCACTTCAACTTTTCTGAAAAGTTTACATCTTTAAAGTTACTGTCATTTAAATTTAATTTTTAATTTCATATACTATCACCTTACACGGGGTGCACAGAGGCTGAACACTCTTTGTTTAGTAATGGCAAAGAATCTCAATACGCTTTTTAAAATTAGCAGTGTTCAAATTGCAAGTCCTGAGTTTTCTTATCAGCACTGCAACATTTGGTTTAAAAACTCTATATCCAATGATCTGTTTCTCCATTAATTAGTATATATGTAATCTGTTTCAATTTGAGAAATATAGCAATTGACAGCCAGTATTTTCATCTTTATTGTTATCAACTGTCTCAAATTTGTTCATAAGTATGAGTTATTCAACGAGTACAATGTTCCTTTTTAATGCATTGTGTTATAAGTTGTTTGATTTTGATACTACAAATACATTAAGGCTTTATTTAGTCAGTCAACTTCTGAACTACCTCGCTAATGTTAAACTTATGGGCGTAGAATGCATTCATATATTTAAAATATCTCCTTAGGAAACTGATATTTTTAACTTCTTTTTTCTTTATACTCTTCTTAAAAGATGTCTCTTTTTTTCTTAGTTTTCAAAATATCTGTAAAATCTGTTTAAATTAATATTTTATGAATTAAAAGCTGACAAACTGTGTGTAAGATTTTAACAATTCACATTAAATTAAGTATATATTTCAGAAATAGTTTGACAACTAAGAAAAAAACAGAGACATCCTTTAAGAAAAGAATACAGAAAATAAAGTTAAAAATATGAATTTTCCGAGACAATATGTTAAATATACGAGTGCATTCAATACCCATAGGTTTAACATTAGCAAGGGCAATTCGGAAGATGATTAAATATACGAGTGCATTCAATACTCATAGGTTTAACATTAGCGAGGGGAATTTGGAAGATGATTAAATATACGAGTGCATTCAATACCCATAGGTTTAACATTAGCGAGGGCAATTCGGAAGATGATTAAATATACGAGTGCATTCAATACCCATAGGTTTAACATTAGCGAGGGGAATTTGGAAGTTGATTGACTAACAGCCTTGATTGCATTTTTCAGAAGGAGATTGTAGGTATCTATTACTACTCTTTGACAATCTATCACTCTCATTGTAAAAGAAGAAAATAAAAAAAAAAAATCAAAGAATAAGCCTAATTTATGGTAAAGATATAATTGGCTATAAAATATTTTTGATTCTTTTTGTATTGAAGAAAAAATATCCTTTCCTTTATCATCTCTACACCCTGATCTGTTTCTGTATAATTTACTCTTATTAGGCAGTTTCTTTGAAATACAAAAGAAGAGAAGCTAAAACATTAATTTCCTGATATTTGTATTTTCCCCCCAATTATTTGTATTTTTTTTTTTTTTTTTTTTTTTTTTTTTTTTTTTTTTTTGTTCAAACCATGAAATGCTGCTTCTGTCAGCACTGCAAAAGCCACACAACTAGAGGGCCCATAAAACAACAGCAACATGTAAGAGTGCATAAATATTATGACAATTAAACAAAAAATAGAGTACTATGCATACCTGTGAGATATTTACAACAGCTTTCACATTTACAGAAAAGCACCTGCAAAATACAATTTTAATAAATGTTTTGTTAACAATAATTGTTAATAATAAAAAATAATTCTGTTTTTAATAAATTTCATTTATTAAAAAAACAAAAAAGATATAGATAGACATACATTCAAAAACTAACAGTTGTAAAAAAAAATATATATATATACATAAAAAAAGAGAACGAACTTTTAAAAAATTCCTTAAAAATCAGATTTTATAGTTATTTTTCAACTGATAACATATTTTAGTGCATTTTTGTATGCTGAATCGAATGGTACTAACTAAATTCTTTTAAGTCCAATAGTTTGTCAGATATTTATTGTATTTCTAATTTGGCGATATCTTTGGCACCAAAACCTCAAATTTTCAAATGATAATGTCTAAAAATCCGTTACTATGGTAACAGAAAATTCTAAATAAATATTATTGTTAATCAATTCTTTTGGCTAAAGAATTAAAATGGCTATATTAGCTAGAAAATAAAAAGGTACAAACACATCGAAAAATAAAATTAAAAGGAATGGAATTGTGACTGATTTTATTTAAAATACACACACAAAAAAAGGTTTAAAAAAAATTAACATTATAAACAAGTATGTTTAATTTAAATATGAAAGCAATGTTTGTATGGATAAAAAAATTTCATTTTCAAAAATTTTGAAATTGAACGAATATTTGGCGGTTTATCAACTCTTCAATGAGAAGAAAATATGGGTACTTTTGTATGAGCCACGCACAATTTTTGCCAATAACAACATTTAAATTTAGCATGTGTAAATTACAAAAAAAGCTCTTTGATGTTGAATTTTTTTTTTGTTGTTGTTTAAGGTATTTTTTATTCTTATTATTTTTCTTTTCTTCATTTTAAGTGGTATTAGTTAAAGACGTGTATTTTAAATGAAATGGGTAAAAGGCATGAATTATAGGCATGCAACGGAAGAATTTAATATTGTCGATAAAACAAGGAGGATTTTTTTTTTCATGGTTATAATATAGTGTGACAAAATGTACACCCACAAGCAGTTTTTTCTGCATGGAATGTCAATTGCTATAGTAACGAATATATTTTAAGAAATTAACAATCGTAGTGTTAGAAATTTTGGCGTCTAATTAAAAAATGTGCAATACATCAGGAAATATAAAAATCAGAAGAATTTACTTGGTTTCTTTCAGCGAATCAGCACATCACGTGAGCAATTTCTGAAGCATCGCATCTGTATGTGCATGTTATAGAAGTAATTTAAATTTTTTTAAACTTCTGTTTGAGTGTAAATAAAAATGCTAGTATTTTGTTCCAGCGATATTTTTGGTGATTGTTCCATTGTATCACTAAATATTACGTTGTTATACAGTAGATGTGTTTTTTTTTTAATAGTAAAGTACATTACTTAAGACTGAATTTTATTAATTTCAAAGATGTAAACTATGATAATGGAACTCTAAAGTAAAGGAAAGTATGAAATTATTGTTCAGGCAATTTTTTCGCTGATTGTTACGAAAGATTATTTTGTTAGACAGGTAGGATTTTTTTTCATTTGTTTTTCATAATAACAACTTATTGTTGCTTGCAATATTTAATTCTATTGGTTTGAAAGAAGTAAGCTATTCTAATGGATGAAGGAGTTGTTATTAATGAAATACAGATTCCTTGCCAAATTGTAAACATCTTTGGTGACAGAGCGTGCCTCTTATCTTCCATGCCATATCTGGTGCATGGTAACGTCTCAATAGCTAGTAAAATTTGGGCACACATTGTGCCTGAAGTTTCCAACAATTGGCAATTCAAACCGTTCACCCAACAACACTCCGGGGTTCATTAAAATACTAAACATTGATACCTCAACAAAATGCCTAAACCTTATACCTACAAAACTATTTGCTAAATCAAGGCTGTTGGGTAGTCGTATCCTTATGGGTTTCTGCTGTTTCATGGTGACACCCTTCTTGCTATCTTTGGAGAAGCACTGCATAAAATCAAAAGAATCCTATTCACAGATAAATTTAATGAAGTACACTTTGACATTCTTATTCCATTGGGTGAAACAACAAATACTGATAATGTTAAACCACCAACTAACCTTGATAAAATCCAGCAATCGCTGACCTCCAGCTAGCCAATGGTTTTCGATCTGAAATTGTCCTGCATATTGTCACAGTCCCAACTTGCTGCTCACACTGATCTGTGTATTTCTGACAAAACCTATGCTACCACTGTAATGCCAGTTAAAGCTGACAGAAGTATAAAATACAAGGAAAGATTTACAGATAAAATCATGAAAAAACCAGCAAGGGATGCTGCTTCAAAACATGTAAAAATAACCCTGAATTACAAAAAAATAACTAAAAAAAAAGTATAGAAACAGTCATCTTGAAATCGATACAAAAGCAGTAAAAAGGGATTCCTCTAATGCACGCATTCATCAGGCAGCTACAGAAAGACATGAAAACAGATTGCATGTCAGACTCGGATGTCCCTGGACTATCAATTGTCTGGTTTCAAATATGAGCCTCTGATTGATTATTTCAGGGATAAAGCTGTTGATATTGAACTTTTGTTACCCTGAACCTTGTGATGTGCTTTGGAGAGGCACGATAAGACTCCAGGGATGTGTTGGTATGGCGGTAAAGTCCAGCTCTATGTCCTGGAGCCTTACCCTGAACCCCAATAGCAGAAAATTCTCCAAGTGTCTGCGACAGATCTTTCAGGGACTGAAAATAATCTGCAGGTAAAATGTTACAAATGAACCTTTAATTAATTAATCATTTACTTTTAATGTTTTTAAGCATTTTACTCATTTTTATTAATAATAATCTTAAGTTTTAGTAATAAATAATAAAGAACTAAACATAATATAAAGTTGGAAAAAGATCCAATGGAAAAAAAATCTGCAAAAGGGAAAAGAAAATCTGCGACACACGTCACCCATCAGGAACTTTCTGCTACCGGGCTGAACATAGGATTCCCTTCACATAGCCTCCTCACCCATAAGCATCTACAATCCGAACACTTTCTTTCTGCTCTCCGAAAGTACAATGGTTGCTTCCAAATGACGTTTTTTGGAGCAACAGATGTAAAGGAGAGCAATCTCATTCCTACATTTAAAGTGCAGTGGCAGATCTACCACAGGATAGAAAGCCTCATTGAATGGCCTCAGGAGCAGCCTTCATTGCTCCAGGTATACTTTGTTGATGACGATGACAGGAATATTTGTTGTGGAATCTACCCTGCCATTGACCTCAACTGGTTATACAACTGCAATACTTTCAGCATGAACACAACAAGAATTTACTGGATTTTAAAGCTGCTATTGATTCTATTCCTAAAGCAGGGGCGCGCCAGAAGTATTCGGCGCCTGTGTGCAGAATTTCAATTGGCGCCCCATATTCCTACCCCCCCCCCCCAAAAAAAACCCATATATATATTTTTTTTCAATGAGTATAAATGCATAGCTGCCAAGCCAACCTTCCGATGGTTTTCTCCAGATCAAATAAAAGAATTTGAACCAGAAAATCTATTTAATGATGTCCTTTTTCTACAGGGTTCTTTTTTATTTCATTTATTAAATTAAATTTCTGGTTCAAACCATCGGAAGGTTGGCAGCTATACAAATAACGGACATCCCTAAAAAGTAGCTGCTTCAGCTGTTTGCTCCCCCTCCCCACAAATGTCATACCTCCTACATAAATCAGCTTCTTTTACCTCCATTACTCCCGGAATTTTTAAGATCTGATCTTTATTTATATTTATACTTAAAACTTAAAACAGTTCAAATAAACTTTAATTTGGAAATATAGCTGTGTTGAATTAATCAATGGTAGCACTATGACACAAAGAAAGGCGTGCTCGTAATACGGTAAATACACATAAAAGTAGAAAAATATTTTCTCAAATTAATGGTATCCGTATTACGTCGGAACTTGTTATAGTACTTTTATTTCTTTTAAAATAACGTAACATCAATTAAGATGCGCCTTAAACAATTACCACACGTAGATTATAATCAGGGGTGCATTCGAAAATGTTCCAGTCCCGGAACATTTGATTTTATATTAGCAAATACAGAACCCCTATGCTGGCTATACAGGGTGTCCGGTCTCAACGGTGTCCAATGGCTAATGCCTAAACCGTTAGTCATAGACATATAGCTCCAATTACAAAAATGTTTAAAATCAGGTAAAGAAATATTTTAAAAGCGATTTGGGTCAATAAAAACATTTCTTAAAAAATTACGAAATTTAAATTTTTATACCGTCTTCCCGGTCCTATAAGTTATATTTAGTAAAATTTTCCTTTTACACTGACAAGTAATACACAAAAAGTCCAGTTATTCTACGGTTAAAATTGACCGAGTAATAGCTGTTTAAAGTTGGAGCATATTTTTTTGCTGCAAATTGGGGGTCATTCACAAATTTAGTCGAAATATAATTTCGTCAGACATATTAAAAAATGGTTGAGAGTAAAATTAACATCGCAATATCAATTTGAAATCTTTAATCATCTATATATATATTACGCTAACGTACGGGGCACAGAAATTGCGATTATTTGTTATTGTTTAATGGCAACGCCCTAGAATCGCATCTGATTGGCTATTGTGTAAGAGTCCTTGGCAGGATTTATGGCGATCGGGTTTGTTTACTTTTCGCGTTTTCGGTGCGATATCTTTCGCTGCAATTATGTAGCTTCAAAATGTCATTTGAAATTCCCATAAAAAATCTCGGTGAATGCTTGAAAGTAAAGAAGAAGCCGAATTCGAGTAGAATAGAAATAGATTCGAAATCCAAATAGAGAACGCCGTTAAGCGATCGGCAAAATAGGCTTAATAACTGTAGCATGCACGCGTTGTTTCTGAAATCCAAATTACTGATTTAAACGTTCCGGGCATGCATAACTGTGGGTGAAACGTGCAATTTTTGCAAAGCACTGTTTTGGAAATGCGAATTAAACAGCAGCAAGAAGTTTACAAAATGTTGTCATGACGTAAAATGTAATTTTGTACGGACAGGTAGTTTTGACTGTACGGACAGGTAGTTTTGACTGTACGGACCGGCGATATGAATTTCAGGTTCATTTAAGAATATTATTACGCCCCCCCCCCTCCCCCAGAAATAAGATACAATAAAATCTGCTTAGACGAAAACGACAAGTGATAAATTTCGTTTTATGCAGGTTATTTAAATGGAACAAAGCATAATAGCATTTATTTTTTTTTTTTGGGGGGGGGGGGGGGGAGAGCTGGAACCTTTTTTTTTCGTTTATTTCAGAATTCCATTATAAACAGGCTCTATTAAAAAATAAATTTGCTGGATGGTACTTTAAAAAAAAATCTATATAGTAATATTAGCTTACAATTTTATTATTTCTTTTTCAGTATTACACGTTATGTTGTATTTGTGATTGATTTTTCATATAAAGATTTTAAATAAAAAATTAAATTATTGAAAATATAATTACATTTTAATTAAATTCATCAGTTAATTTGGAATAAAAAAGTTTAAAGTATGAGACATATAAAAATTTAAAAAAATAACCTTTGACTTTACACAACTTTGAGACGGAACGAGAGTTGGACCCTGGTAATTTGCACTGTCTCCACCCAGCCCTTTCTGTACGGACCTGCGATAAAAATTTCAGATTCATTTAAGAATATTATTACGGGCCCGGGCAACGCCGGGCGGGTCAGCTAGTTCTAACATATTAATGCAAAATATACAATTTGTAATAAACATTTAAGAAGAAAGGAAAAGAGAATTTTTTTTAAATAAAATGATGCTAAATTAACAGCCTCAATTCTTTACAAAATGATACGTATTTTAAAATATTATTAAATTACACTAGCCTGCGAAAGTTGGGTTATGTCATGTTTTTTAGCTTTTGATAATTGATTCTTATGTATTCTGAACCGCTGAATCTAAAATTGACCTTCATTTTTAACCATCACATCAGGATTTTTCGCAAATTTCAAAGTTAAAAAGTTCAAAGTTAAAATTGAATATCCTCCCTCATCTCATCGGACCACTCAGCTATTTAGCTGTAAGAATCCCAAGATAAGCAAAAATATCGAATAAATTATTGAATAAAATCAGGGCTTGAAATTCCATTTTTTCTAGGAGGGGAGTCTCCCTACCAACATTTATAAATGGAGGGGAGTTGAGCGATTTGGGAAGAGAAAAAAAAATCTAAAACCGAATGTTATTTTAAGTGCTATTTAAAGATTTACATTAATTATTTTGTCATGCCTGTATTAATATAGACATGACAAAATGCCATTGAGGAATTTAAATCCACAACTCAGAATACTTATGCAAAATGTTTTTTTATTTAAAAAAGTAAGAGAGTTAAGGCTTTTATATAGTCTATTTTTCAACTTTAAACCTAATATCATGGGTCCTTAACAATAGGGTTGTTAAATGAATTTCTGAATTTAGATTTTATTCCATTTTGGGCCCTGAATCTTCTTTCACAAGGTAAACTTGTGGAAGACAGTACAAGCACAACATTTATAACTTTGGAAGTTATCGGAAACGTATGGTTATGCCCACTTAAAAAAATTTCAGAAAACTTTGTAATATCCGACATGCCTTCATTTTTAACTACTTGCATGAACAATGTATATCCAGTGATGGAATCATCAATATCCATTTCTGAACAAAATTGTTTTATTATATCCTTAATGGAATTACAGTCAAAACCTGACCCCCTGGTATTTTCTTCGTTTAAAATTTGAATGCTTGTTCAATCAAAGTCAAAAGTTTGAAATGGATACTGATTAATTTCTTCTACTGCACGAGAAATGTAAGTTAACTTTTTTTTCAGCAGCCCTTTGACGAAATATGTGTTTTATCCGCGATCTTTTGACGAAAATCCCATTTTTTCGCGATCTTTTGACGAAATTCGCGATCTTTTCACGAAATTGGCGTTTTTTCGCGATCTTTGACGAAATTTGCGTTTTTTCCGTGATCTTTTGAGGAAATTTGCGTTTTTCGCGATCTTTGACGAAATTTGCGTTTTTTTCGTGATCTTTTAAGGAAAATCGTGTTTTTTCGCGATCCTTTGACGAAATGCGCGTTTTATTGCGATCCTTTGTCGAAATTCGCATCCCCCCCCCCCCTCCAGCTTTTGACGAAACGCGAGTTTTTTCTGCGATATTTTGACAAAACTCGCACTTTTCGGGATTCTTTTATGAAATTCGCGTTTTTTCGAGATTCTTTGAGGAAATTTGCGGTTTTTTTCAGCGGCTCTTTGACTAAATTCGCGTTTATTCCGCAATCCCTTGAAAAAATTTGCATTTTTTCGTGATCCTTTAACGAAATCCGCTTTTTTCGCGATTCTTTACCGGAACTCGCGTTTTTTCCGCGTTCCTTTGCCGAAATTTACGATTTTTTTGTTATCCTTTCATGTAATGTGTGTTTTTTTGCGATCCTTTGATGAATTTCGAGTTTCTTTTTCGCGATCCTTTGACAAACTTTGTGTTTTATTCGCAATCCTTTGCGGCGATATTGTCGATTTTTTCCTCGAACGATTGACGAAATCGATTTTTTCTGCGATCATTTGTCGAAATTCGCGATATATTTTCTGTTGAACTGATGACCGATATTTCATAATTTTCGGAACCTAATGCCTTAAATTTTCGGAACAGAATCAATCCCCCTTGAATTCACCAATCGGTCGCGGAAACTTGTCAGCCGATCTCGAGAAAAAAATGAAATTTGTCTATCGGTCGCTTGAAAAACTCGTAAATTTCAACGATCTTTCGTGGTAGAAAAAAAAAAGCCGCAAAATGTGTCAATCGGTCGCGATAAAATATCGGGAAATTCGCAAGGCGTTCGCGAGAGTTGATCGTAATTTCAAAATGCAAAATTTTCAGGAAAATGGTGAGGTTTTTTTGGACGGGAGCCTCCCGCCCACGATATTCTTTTGGGCGGGATTTCAAAATTTTGGGCACGAATCCCGCCATCCCGCCCTGAAATTCAAGCCCTTAAAATAAAATAAAATAAAACAAAAAAGTTTTACATATGTTTTATAGTATGAGATTTTCGCTATATTTTAACTTACACATTTACGATTTGCAAAAAAATTCTAACGTGATGGTTAAAAATGAAGGTCATTTTCAGATTCAGGGCTAAAAAGTACGTAAAAATCAATTATCAAAAGTTAAAAAACACAACCATCTCCTCTACTTTATAGTATCCGATTTTTGTTATTCTTTAAATTTGACAATTTATGATTTCCGAAATATCCTGACATGATGGTTAAAAATTAAGGTAATTTTCGGATTCAGTGCTAAAAAATACATAAAAGTAAAAAAAAAAAAAAACAATCGCAGTTTTGTATTATCTATTCTAAAACTTTTTCTTAAACATCTTGGCGGTAATCTATCCGAAATTCTTTGTGTTACCTTGTAAAATAAGTATAAATGGTAGCCACCGAAAATCATAATAATATTAGATTGTTATTGGATTTGCGTCAGTATGTAAAATGTAATCTCGATCGGATATTTAAAAGTGAGTTAAAGTTCGAGTACGAATTTTGAACTGGAAAAACATACATACGATCGTTGAAGTAACATAAAAACTTATAAAAATAACACAATTTTTGTTAAAAGAAATCATGAAAGAAACAGTCTCAAATCCTGACAAAATAAAACATATGTTATTTTAGCCAATCTGAAACTTAATAAATATTAACTTAATCGTAATACTTGTACGATTTTTTTCAAAGCGCAAATACACATGAAATAAGATCTTCGAATACTTTAAGCACTTGGTATGTGACCCCTCAAAGCCAAGCCGAACTCATTTGTTTTTAGAGCAGAAACGTGGCATAAGTCATGCATTTTTAAAGTTTCATAACTCGCTCAATTTTAGTGTTATAGGAATGGGACTTTTTTTTTTGTCTTACTTGTCAGTGTGATAGGAAAATTTTACTAAATAAATTTTATAGGACCGGGGGACCTTATAAAAATTTAAATTTTGTAATTTTTTAAGAGATGTTTTTGTTGACCTAAATCGCTTTTTAAATATTTCTTTACCTGATTTAAAACATTTTTGTAATTGGAACTATATATCTATGACTAACGGTTTAGGAATTAGCCGTTGGACACCGTTGAGACCGGACAATCTGTCTAACAATTGTTATGAAATAGGCATATTCATTTTGATGTTTACATTGCTAAGAAGCTAAGCGTATCTTTACCTTGTCCCACTCTTAACCCTTCCTTCTCTGTCAGATTTTTTTATTTTTCGAATTCCCAATTTTCGTGCAATGAATCCAAGTTCTAAATTAAAACGAGGCTCAAAATTTTTGTGAGGATAGTCGAAAGCCTGTCCTGGTGCACCCAGGGATGTAAAATAACCACGTTGGATACTTTTCTGGGTATTTATTTTTCAGTTAAATATAGCTGTGAAAAAATTTATAATGGATTGCTGAAAAAGAATGAAAATTTAGAACTTTAGACTTCCTACAACTCTTAAATTTTAAAGAACCTCAACATTTTACATTGAAATATTGAATTTAAATGTCACTTTTTTTTTATTATAATAAAGAGTGTAAAAAAATAATGTATTAATTCAGAAGAATTTTATTAAAAAAACAATTTTAATTAAATTTGTGTAACAGGTGCACTTAATATATGTGTAATACTGATTCAGCTAATGTATATTAGTACTACATAGGTCACTTCAAGCACTACCACGGTAATACTATATTACGATAGTAATTCTCCATTAAAGGGGGCGCATTCTCTAATTTTTCCTCAGAAAACGTTTCTTTCCCTGATACTCTTTTTCTCTGCAAATAACTACATCAGTCTAAGATGAGTGCTCTCTAATTTCATATGATGGCCAATTTCATGAATAAATATAATTTGTATCTGACGGTTTTAAGGTGCAGTCGGTCAAATGAAATAATGGCCCCATGCATTTTACTCACCAAAATTTTCCTGAAAACAATTAAATAAACATTCCATAGAAAATTATGTATTCTTTCAAGTTATATAAAAAAAATCTTAAGGCTCATCTTCATACTTCTAAAATTGTACCGAACTCTGAAATTTTCAATACAAACGCAATAATTTTTACATCATATTTGGCTTGGTCATTAAATTTTACTTACGATTACTTAATTTTACTTATTTTGTCAAGTAGTTTAGGAACTGTGGAGATTTAAAATTTGAATCTCCAAATGTTAAATTCATTTTTAATCATTTCAAAACAGATTGCGATTGCTAATGTTCTATAAGTCTTGATACTTCTAACTTTGACAACTACTGTGTGATAGACAAGAAGGACCATTTAGCGTTTTGTTGCGTATTGTATTTTTAAAATACGATAACAATATAACGCAATTTGCTATTTCGAAGACTCGTGAAAGGGCGACTAAATACAAAACAGACAGGCACGCATTTTTCTTTTGTGAAACTTTGATCTGCGTTTTTATAAAGGCTTTTAACGTGAAAAAATATTTCCCACATTCTTTTAAAAAATCGGATCAACCCGAATCCGACCCGCAAGAGTCAAAAAGCCAACCCAAACCCGAAACAATGAAAGCCAACCCAACCCGCAAAGAAAAATAGTTAAACACAACAAGACCCGACCCGCAATGCGAAAATATAGTGCCGAGTGCGGGTCGGGTCGGGTTCGCGTAACCCGACCCGATGCAGGACTTTACCTCAGACTATTAGGTGGTATTTCCCGTCGTGGGGGAGAAAATTAATTTTTTCATGTGACATATTGTTTTAAAGATTTTGGCCTGGATATTTCTAAGCACTCACTCCCCCCCCCTCCCCCTCTTAACTCATTATTTTTTTATCAGTAGAGGTTATTTTAAAGTTTTAATTTGTTCATTACTACCCCATACAGTTTTCTAAAAATTAAGAAAAACATTTACATAACAAATCTCAACAATTAGCAGCTTTTCCCCCATGAACGGGTACGTATTTAAGACAAAATGGGGGGGGGGGGGGGGGAGATCGTTCGAGAAACCTCGCAATGCAGAACTCAAAAATATATACAATAATAGATACAATTATGTTTTCAGAAATTCGTCGAAAATGTATGGCAAAATTATGTCTCCCCTATTTTTTCCAAATCTACTAAAAATAAAATTACGAAAAGAATTAGAGGTAGTAGGAATTTATTTAAATCTTTCAGGAAAACTATAGAGATTATCCTAGGTCATACAATTTTTCCGAAAATCGCAGTTTTCCTTTATACATAAACTTTCTCTTGCTGGCACTCAGCGGGGGAGTTGAGGAGAGTTCGAGGTACCTATCGACGCGAAATCATCCAAGGACTGTCGATAATGATTTTCCAAAAGAATTGTCGGTGATTAGCTGAGATATTAATTAAAAACCTATCTAAAAAGACGTGGCACAGACCAAAGTGGCCATGCAACTTTGTAACCTCCTTTCAAAGCGTACTTGGCACAATGGCAATATTAAACTTTGTACAAGACCTTTGTTTTAGGTAAGGTGGATCACAATGATAAATAGTCAGCGTTTTTTATTCCAATTGAATTCAATTATTGAAGGCAATTATTGAAAAATATTTAATAAAATAATTCCGAGTTATTTGAAAAGTCTTAGTATTCGTTTAAAAACTATATTTTGTAAGATTGTAGTTAGAAATTCATAAATTTATTGTATGAACTCTCTGTGCGCGAGTGAAACTAGCGCTTGATCTATTATAATTTGTTCGAAGCAAATCTATAAAATATCCAATTAAAATTTCAATAAAACGTATTTCATTTTGAGGTTGTTCGCAAAAACATGTTTCCCTACTGTAAATGACATGAAACTTCCTTACATGCTCATGGGCTCGTTTTTATGCGTAAAAGCATACAATGTTAGGCATGGCTATTAAATTGGATTGAAATCGAATGGCGTTTTTCATTTCTTTATTTTAAATGCATTGCATTTTGAGCTCCATCCTGTTTTATTTATTTATTGTTTTTGTTATAATGTAGCCCATTGCTGTGATTGATTTGTGCTTTTTTCGGCAATTTACTTTTACATGGAACCGTGCATAACTTGGGGGCTTATGCTGCTTTACCATTGTGCCATTTAATATGCTACTCGTTTTTATGTCGTCAGTATGTGTATCACCACCAATACTACAGTAAAATAGAAGTGTTATATATTTTCAATCATTTGAATAATGGTTCTTTCCATGTTTGCCCCCAACTGTAGTGCGCCCTGTTTTCTGAAAAGTTCGACAGGTCTGATCTAGAGCAGGGATGTCAAAAGGGGCATTCGCGGTCGCCCTTCCGATTTTTTTTATGCTTCTAGCACTTTTTTAAAATTTATTTTAGGCGCATGACGGCGCCCTTATGCCTTCCGTGGCGCCTTACGACCGTGACCTTTTGACACCATGGCACCTTTCGGTTTGAGACTCCCCCCTACCCTAAAGCTACGCCGCTGACGAGCATCTGCAAATTTCATATATCTTAAAAATAAAAATGAACTCATAAATGTGTCATCAGAAATGACACACTTTCGATTTTAAATACCGCTTTAATAAATTTAAATTGGATAAAAGTTTTTCAAAATTTTCAGCTTCGCCTAAACTATTTGGCGCCTGTGTGCGGTGCACACTTTGCACACTGGGTCGGCGCGCCCCTGTCCTAAAGGCCAGCAGGACTTCCAAGTGGAGATTAATGCCAATAGGAATTCTTCAGGAGAGCACCAAAGTTGTTTCAATATTCTGACAACTAGAGAAGTAGGTAATCTTATTGTCGGTCAGGATTTTGAGACAAGAGATATTATATTAAACAGTAGAGATAAGTGATTGGCACAAATTAGTGAAACTCACCATGCCTATGACACTCTCCAGTATCCTCTAATATTCTGTCACAGAGAAGATGGTTATAATGCTAGTATACTACCACAATGCGACATGAAGACAAAACTTCTCTTAATAACAAGATGGTGTCCGTTGTTGATTTTAACAGCCACAGGATAATGAAGCATGGTGGCGAGGAATGCTATCTACTGCGGTTCTGTAGCCTTTTCAATAAATTTCTGTTTTATATGTTTGCGAAAATTGGGATAGAGAGACTTAGTTATATTCGTCACATACAGACGAAGCTGAAATGTGAGGAGTATGTACACCTGAAGAATGCCATGACAAGAACTGACACCATGTTATCAGACCTCGGAAAAATGATTGTGTTTCCGTCCACTTTCACCGTAGGATCCCACTATATGCATGAAAGAACTCAAGATGCGATGACGTATGTATGCCATCTTGGCCGACCAGATTTGTTTATTACATTTACATGTAATCCTAAATGGGCAGAAATATTAGTGCTTTTGAAACAAGGCCAAAAATCTCAAGATAGACATGACATAATAGCGAGGGTTTTCCATCTTAAATTGAAACATATGATGAAAATTCTGACTAGATGTTGCATCTTTGGTCCTACCAGCAGTCACAAGAATTCCATTGAGTGACAGAAAGGAGGACTTCCACACGTTCACATTCTCCTGTGGTTAGGAGTTAAAATAAGGTCCATGTTAATTGGTGAATTCATAAGTGCTGAAGTGTCTGATCCTGACCAAGACCAAATCCTCCATAATATCATCAAGACAATGCTGATACACAACCCATGTGGACAACTAAACAGGAAATCACCCCGCATGGTGGATGACGTGTGCACAAAGAAATACCTCAGATCCTTTTTAAAAGAAACTCAAATTGGAGAAGAAAGCCATTCTCAATATCGCAGGCAGTCCCTGGTGGGTTCAATGCAAATATCGGTAGAGTAGATATTGACAATCGGTAGGTGATTCCAGGCAACCCCGTCCTGTCACATACCTTTTTGGCACATAAAAATGTTAAATATTGCAATTTAGTAAAATCCATAAAATATATCTGCAAGTATCTTAACAAAGGATCTGATTAGGCAACGTTCACCATTTAAAATCTGGATGAAGTGATGAAGTAAGAGACTGGACAATACATCAGCAGCTCTGAGGCAGCCTGGTACATTGTATTTTTTTTTTTCCTATTCACGAAAGGTTTCCTTCTGTTATGCAACTTTCCATACATCTTAAAAGTCAAGTTGTTTACTTTACTGAGGCCAACATCATTGACAAGATCTAAACTAATTAATTAATTAATACAGTATATCAACCAGAATACTCTACCCTCAAATCTGCAACCCTAAAATCAGCAAAACGACTAAAATCCACACATCATTGCAGATGTAAACAATGAAACTTTTAGTTCAGATTTAGGAGAAAACTGCAAAGTTCCTTAGTTTTATATCATTCCGTTATGTATTTTAACCCTTTGAGGGGCAAGCAATAATGTCTCTGTAATATTGAATTCTCACCGGAATAATCGAAAAGTTTTATTTTAAAATAAGGAAAAACAATTTTTCAACATTTTCCCCAAGTATAAAATTTAGTTAAAATTTTCGACTGTGAATCTTGTTTAAATTAGATGATAGGGATATAATATATCCCAAGATTGTTTAGATTAGGATATAATATATCCCACCGCCCCTCAAGAGGTTAACATGTAATTCTCGATAATATGACTGAACTCTAAAGTATAAATTTATTTCTGAAAAAAAAAAAAAAAATCAAGATATTGTGGATATCATTGGTAATCACAATCTTTTTACCAAATATATTTATGTATTAATCAAGTTTTTTTTTTTTTTTAATTAAGACTGAAATAAAACTTCCTTACTTTATGATTTTGATGTGAATTAATACGGTAGCTTTATGAGGCAAGTTTTGTTGAATAATTCAAGAAAAATGTATCTGATATTTATAATGCATATTTAATTATGCATTATTAATTATTTAATCATTTTTTAAGTTATCTTACTTTTATCATTTTAATTTAATTACTTTATTTAATTATTTTAATATTTTACTATATTGGAAGCATTCATTATAATTTTGATTGCAGTATTATTTTCAAATTACTGTTTAAAAAATGCAAACAAAACAATGACCAGAAATCCACAAAATTCTAAAATCCGCACAACTTCTAGTCCCAAGATGTGCGGATTTAAGGGAGTCTACTGTAATTGATAAAAACATATTTTTTTAAATAATACATTCTTCATTTTTTATTTTCTAATGATTTTCAGTATTTTTGCTTTTAAAATGTTTTATTGTTGCAGTTTTAATTATTTGGCATATTTTGGTGAGTGTTTATTGAAACATAATTAAATCTATTGTTGTTTTAACTCGAATACAATTTTACGAATTACAGATAAAAAATGGGGAGTTATCACCTGAGGCAGGCTAACAGTAAAATGACTTAAAATTAATGTATTACTTTATAATTAAGTTTTTCTAATATTAAAATGTTGCATTATCATTAGGACCTGTAACCACATCTGTAAACACAATGTTTATAATTCTAATTTTACCAGGAAGTGAGTTAAAAATCATTTAATGATTGTAAAATTCCAACTTTACATATAAAAACTAGGTTGACTTAAATATAAAAGTGCAAAATTAGAATTACAGATAGAGAAAGAGAAAAAAAAGACATTCAATCAAGCAAAATAGGAAGTTATGAAAGAGAGAATTTACTGTAGGGAAGTGCAGGTACCCAGTTAGTACATATATATCGATAAAAATAATAAGAATGAGTTAAAAATAACAAGGTTCATACTGATTTTCAAAGAAAAAATTCTCTAAATTATTTTTCAAGATCAATAATTTTTTTTTATCTATAATCAACAACAAAACATGGCAAATGGCAATGACTGCAGACCAGTGATATAGTCATGAAAAAACAAGAGAGTATATGCTATGACTATGGAGGGTATACAGAGCTGTCCAGAGAAGGTATAAGACATATATATCACTGTATACAATCTACTACATCCCTGCTGCTGCCTAGTGCTTAAGACGAACTTTAAGAAGACTGGATCTTTTTTCCAGAATAATTGAAGAGTTTTTTTCAGATTTTGAACGAAATTAGAGATTTTTTCCTGAGACTCTAGGACCAAAATGTTTTTCCTGGAGTATATGGACCTGAAGTAAAATTTTTTAAATAAATGAACACAAAAAATACAGTAGTCTGTACGATATGATAGAAATTTACATAAATTAAATGTTTTCTATGTTAAAATGTATGTCAACTTTCCCCAATTATTTGTATTTTTTTTTTGTTCGGCAAGCAAATATGACCAATATTTCAATGCATTGAAATTACCTATCAAATTCTTCTTCTGTAATTTCTCCCACATTCTGCAAGCTTGCTATACCAGCATTGTTTACAAGAAAATCAAAAGGGCCAAGGCTTTTCACAATTTTCTCAACTTCTTTCCAGTTACTGATATCAATGCTGATGACTTCAATTCCAGATACCTAAAAATGAAAAAAATATAGATTTTTTAAACTATAATTATTTTTACGCATATTTAAAGCATAAAAATTATTCGCTTTTATATTTACCATCAACATAAATATGTATCCCATTACCCATACCATTATTTACTATGAACATAAAGTAAATTTTAAAATCTGCTAAAAGACTGTTTTATTGGTAGATTTTATTTACGTGCTAAAGTAGCTAAGTAATAAATACTTCTCATTGCATTTTATAAAATATATTTTACAATCTGGTATATAAATAAAATCTATAGACAAGATAGACTTTTAAGGTTTAAAAATGCACCCTCGTGCACAATTTAAAAAAAGAAAATCTCAACTAAAAATTTCCATAAGTGATCCAATGTTTTTCTTTTAACTTCTGCTGGAAAAATGTGCTATTAGGTGTGGAATATTTCGCAAACCCCTTGAGCAAGCCCTCCTTCAGCCGGACTGAAGTGGCACTGATGGTCACATGACCTACCAGACAATTGATATTAAAAACATTTTTTTTCTCTTGTTCTTTAGTTTTGTAGTAGAATGTGAAATTCGATAGGAGCTTGCACTGTAGTTTTATCTCTTGATCTTCCAAAAGTCGAAGAAAATATGTTCCTGATTATAAAAATATTAGCTTGGGTTCCCAGAGAGGAACAGGTGATTTTCAAGTATTAACCAAATGTTTCGCTGTAAATAATCTGTAATATTTAAATGTGTAAAAATAGAATTAGCAAAGTTTTTAATTCTTGTGCTCATTTACACTGAACAATACCAGCGTAAAACTCTCAGTGATGACTTTAATATGATTTAAAACGAATCGTGAATTCTTCAAAATATGCTCTCCCACTATTTTTTATCAATTGTGATGTAACGTGAAAATTCGTGGACTACCTGAATATCTTCATTATTAGATGTTTCGCTAGCAGTGCTTTGATTCACTACAAGACATCATTTGCAAATAAATTTGGAGAAGGATCATTCCAAAGGTCCTTTAGGATTATAATTTTCTTAGCAGGAATGCAATTTTTGATAATTAATATTAAAGCAGATATATTTCAAACTACCAGGATTAAAAATCCCTGATATATTACCCGGTATACACAACATACATTAAAAATCACTTTCAATTGAAAATTCTAACAGATTTTTTATTAAATCTTAGCTTGTCTTCAACTAAATCAAAAAGCAGGTTTGTTACTTTGGTTTAGCCACATGCCAGCAGTCAATTACGAAACATTTCACTCTTTACAGCAACCTTTGTGATTATGATTATTTCACTATTTAAGAGTGTAATTTGGTTACATATCTGTTAAATTCGTGTTTGTTAAATTTCGTTTTATAATTTCATTATGGAATATTACATACATGAAAACAAATGCTGAATTAATTACATTGTTTTAAATGTAAAGAGTTTTAACCTTCCATAAATGGGTTGCACAGGGGTCAGGGCTTGAAATTCAATTTTTTCCTAGGAGGGGTCTCCCTACCAACAATTATAAATAGAGGGGAGTTGAGCTATTTGGGAGGGAGAAAAAAATCATTAAAACCTACTGTTATTTCACGTGCTATTTAAAGAATTAGATTAATACAGACAAGACAAAATAACACTGAAGCAGTTTAAATCATCAACTCAGAATAATTATGCAAAATGTTTTTTATTTAAAAAAGGAAGAAAGTCAAGTACACAGTCTATTTTTCAACTTTCAACCAAATGTCATGGGTCTTTAACAGTGGGGGTTGCTAAATGAAATTCTGAATTTAGATTTTATATTCGATTTTGGGCACTGAATTCTCTTTCACAAGATAAACTTCTAACAAACAGCACAAGTACAACATTAATAACTTTGGAAATTATTGGAAACGTATGGTTAACTCTTAAAAAAATTTCAGAAAACTTTGAAATATCTGACTTGCATTCATTTTTAGCTACTTGCATGAACAATGTATATTCAGTGATGGCACCATCAATATCCATTTCTGAATGAAATTTTTTTATTATATCAATGGAATTATAGTAAAAACCTGACTCCCTGATATTTTCTTTGATTGAAAAAGCTTCTATGCATTCAATTCGCATTTTTTCAGCAGCCCATTCACTAAATCCGCGTTTATTCCGTGATCTTTTGAGGAAACTCGATTTTTTTCGAGATCTTTTGACGAAACTGGTATTTTTTTCTACGATTTTTTGATGGGGTTTGCATTTTTTCACGGTCCTTTAGCGAGATTCGCTTTTTTAGATTGACGAGGTTCGCGTTTTCGGCGATCCTTTGGCAAAATTTTCGTTTTTTGCGATCCCATTATAAAATTCACGCTTTTTCGCGATCCTTTGAGGAAACTAGCATTTTTTTCAGCAGCCCTTTGACTAGGTTCGCGCTTTCCTGCGATCCTTTGCCGAAACTACTGTGTTTTGTGCGAGCCTTTGCCAAGATTTGCATTTTTTCGCGACCCATTGATGGGATTTGCATTTTTCGCAGTCTTTTGATGAATTTCGTATTTTTTTCCACGATCCTTTGAGGAAAGTAGCCTTTTTTGAGCAATCCTTTGACGAGACTTGCCTTTTGTCTGCGATCTTTTGATGAAATTCGTCCTTTTTCGAGATCGTTTGACAGAATTCGTGCTTTTTGGCGAAATTCACATTTCCCCGCTATCCTTGGATGAAATCTACGTTTTTTCTGCAGGCCTTTCACGAAATTCGCGTTTTTTTTTCGCGTTCCTTTGACGAAATTAGCATTTTTTTTTGCGATCATTTGCCCGAATTTGCATTTTCCCCATGATACGTTGCCGAGGTTTGCGTTTTTTCCACGATCCTTTGCCGAGGTTTGCTTTTTTTTGTGGTCCTTTGATGGGGCTTGCGTTTTTTCGCGATTCTTTGACGGAATTCGCATTTTTTGACGGTCAAACATTTTTTTCCACCTTCCTTTGACGAAATTGATTTTTCCGGCGAGCGTTTGCCGGAATTCGCGATTTTTTCTGTTATATTTTTTAATGTCTGAATTTCTGAAGTGATGACCGATTTTTCATAATTGTCGGAACCGAATGCCTTAAATTTTCGGAAAATTCGGAAGAGAATCACCTCTGAATTCGCCAATTGGTCGTGGAGAATGGCACGAAACTGGCCAACCGATCGCGGGGAAAAAATCATGAATTTCAGCAGTCTTTCACGGTAAAAAAAAAAATCGCAAGATGTGTCAATCGGTTGCGTGAAAATATCGCGAAATTCACAAGGCGTTCGCGGGAGTTGATCGTAGTTTCAAACTGTAAAATTTTCTGGAAAAGGGTGAAATTTTTTTGGACGGGAGCCTCCCGTCCATGAAACTCTTTTGGGCGCGAATCCCGCCCTGAAATTCAGGCCCTGGGGGTGTAAAAATTTTTTGAAAATCTAGGAGCCACCTCAAAAATCTAGGAGCCAGTTACTATCGATAACTAATTTGTAAAATGAAATTACAGTATAAGTTAATAATAGTACATACAAGTTACTCTTTTTAATCAAATATATCTGACACATGACATAAATTTTTCTTGTATAAAAAAGTAATGATACATAAAATTATAAATATTGATATAAAAAAATTGGAAGTGCTGATGTAAAATACAAATAATAATCATTAAAAACTTCTTTAAACACCTCAAAAGTACAAATATGTAATGCACTTCAAGGACTATAATATATGCCATAAATCAATACTGTTAACTTATTGTTTGTCCTCATTTGCTTTTAAATTTTTATGATGTTTATGACCGCTCATGTGTCTTGTTGTTTTTGATGTAAAGTACCAGCGTTCAACTGCTTTTGTAGGATCCCCAGTGGCAGAAATTTCTCCAAGTGTCTGCGACAGATAATTCAGGGGCAAAAAATAATCTGCAGATAGAATATTTTTATAACTGAAGCATTAATTAATCAAACAATCACTTATCTGTAGCGTTTTTAGACATTTTATAAATTTTTATTTATAATGATATTAACTTTTTGTATTAAGTAATAAAGAGCTAAACATAATACGAAGCAAAATAAAGGTTCGATGAAAAAGAATCTGCAAAAGAGAAAAGAAAATCTGCAATGCCCGTCTCCCGTCTCGAACTTTCTGCTACCGAGGTAGGATCAAATGCTTCTACAGAAGGTCCATTTAAATTTATTAATAATAAATCATTTAAATTTTGTGATGTCTAAGTAGAGCGAAACTTGTTCTTGATAAAATTTATTGCGCTGAATCCTCACTCAAAGGATGCAGTTGCCACAGATATTACAGATACAATTTGCAGTAACTTTGATAAAATTGGAAATTTAGAATAATTTTTCATTGATTTGATCAAAAGCTCACTAAATTTCATGTCTTTGCATGGTACCTTAAACTCGTACCATTCGTCAAGAGCAATACTTTCAGTTGTTTCCAAATCAACAATCAATGTGACAAAATATTTCTGGAAATGATTTAATACTAATTTTAATAAGTCCAGTTTAGTGAAAGAGAACTTCATTTATTTTTTTTTCTTTGCGCATGGAACAAAAAGAAAAAAAAATCCATAAATAATCAAGGTCATAAATATTATTTTTCTAGGTGCCAGTGTCGAAAATTTAGTCGCCCGGGCGACCTGGCACCCGGTATTTTTACACCCCTGGGGTTGCATACAAATTAATAAAAATTCATGCATGAAAATTATTAAAATACAGTAGAAGATCTTTATAACGCAAACCTAAAAACGCAAGGTTGTGCGTTACATAGAATTTTGCGTTATATGGATCACATCATTAAATTCACCTTGTAAACATGGCCAAATATGTCTGAAACATATCAAAATGCATTAGAATATCTTTATACTGCATTCCTTCTTACCAAGAATTATCCAAATTATAAATTTTTGCATAATATAGGTCAGACATTGTTAAATTTATTTTTTAAACATAATCCAAATATAACTGACACAACCATCCCTTATATTAGACATTTTCAAAAATGTTTATTGTAATAATAGCATTTTTTTCAGTAAAAAGGTCTTAAATTAGAAGATAAAGTTGAATTAATGTATCAAATTTAGTCCTCTAGAGAGTAGCAATATTTTACAATGTGAAAATGCAGGTGCTTTTTAACTGCAAAAAATCATTGTTTACATCTGAGGAGTTGTGCGTTATATGGAGAATTGCGTTATAAAGATCTTCTACTGTAATAATAATCATCATCATTAAATTGAGAAACAGTTTTCAAACAAATTGCTAGGGATGCACCAAATATCCAGCTTCTGTCAGATGTATATATATGTGTGTATATATAATACTGGCGCCTGGCTAACCGAAAAGTACCTATTGTTTTTATATATGTTATATGCTGATGAGTATTGTAGATGTTTTTAATCATTATCAGAAAAAGTTGCAAAAATTGCATTTGTATCAGAAAAATGCACATTTAATTTTCACCTTATCAACATTATTCCATTAAAAGCAATGCTAATTGTTTTACAAAAATGAAATTATAGGGTTATATATATAAAAAAAATGAAATATTTAAAATATGATAACTAAGTAATTATAATTAAAATTTATGAAAGGCAAGTTATGATATAGGAACATTAGGCGCTCAGTATTGTCAGGATGTTTTTATGTTTTTTATCACAAATATTTCCTGCTTTTGAGAATAAATGTTCGCTCCTCTAGTGGTCTATTTTTCTTGTGCTTTCAACAATTGTAAATTAAAAATGATTTTATTGAATGTTTTTTCACTTTTTGTTTTTAGATGGAAGACCAGCTCCGTTAAAATAATACTTATTATGAAAAGAATTGTGCCACTTTCTTGAAAAGTTCTTTGTTCCCTGTGTTTTACAAAACAAGAAACTTGCAATGATGAACTTCTCTATTCAAATTCTGTTAGAAGACATTTGTCAATTATAAACTAGATTTATCAGTAATAAAACAAAGAAATAAGTGTTTATCTTTTTATGTACAATAACACTAAAAAGAAAAAAAACTACTATGCATATTAAAATAAGCAAAAGACAAAACATGATTAAATTTCAACACTTAATTACTACAAAGCAATTGTTTTTAAGTAACTTTAACTTAATAAATGAATTTAAATCTATTACAGTCGGACCTCTATTTTGCGAATTTCTCCATTTTGCGAACTTTTCCTTGGAACTAAGAACATTTTGCGAATTTCTTCGTAAAATAACTTCCAAATAGCGAAGTGCATTCTCTATTTAACGAACTTTTTCTTGTGACCTAAATTTTTTTTTCTCCATATTTCTCAAAGTATTTCTGAACATTTCAAACTTATTCTTTCTTTTAACACATTTTATGATGCTCAATGGCCTTGAACTGGTTTTACCAGGCACTTCCTTTGTCAGCAGTAAGAATTCGGTAAGTATGGAGGACGAAGACAATAGTCCCTTAGAGTAACTTAAAAAAATGTAGATACAGCTGAGAAAAAAAGGAGAAATAAACTATAATGTACTGATTGATGATTGTATTTCATTTAATTCTGAAATTGTGACCTCGGAAACTCTAACCAACTTTGATATTTTTGACAGTGTGAAAAATAAAAACAATACAGCAGTGAATTGCGATGAAGACAGATATGACGAAGATGGAAATGATCAAGATGCAGGAATTAACAAAACTTAGTATGATGAAATGCTAAAATCATTTGAAACAATCTGACGCGGATTATAGTTTAAAGAAAATACGCATGAAGGGTTTTTTGGTGCATTGCACAGATGCAAAACGTATTATGAGAGAAAGCACTTTTTAAAAGGAAAAACTCAAGTAAAATTAACACAGTTTTTCAGAAATTAAATTTAAGGACGCATGTGGTAATGCATGGTTAAAATTATTTGTTATAATAATAATGAATACGATAATGTCATTAGAATTCGTTAATTTTAATGTAAAACTATTTATATTAAACTGAAAATACAATGTATTCCCGGACAATGTTTTGTTTTCCTCTATGATTTCAAAGATTTAAACACATAGAAAAAATGAATTGATGATAGGTATTGGTGGTAAAATAAATAAAACAAATAGATATAATTTATATAAAAAAAGAGTGATTAATTACTTTTATTAAAAATATTTAGTCTTTATGAATTCAGAATCTGTTTTATATAGTTTAAAATATTTTAAACGGTGCATCTCTATTTAACGAATTTTCCATATAACGAACTTTTTTCCAGAATTTAGCGACTTCGTTAAATAGAGGTTCGACTGTATTAATATTTGAATGACATAAAATAATTTAAATGTTTTTTTCTTTAAGCAAGTATAAAACAGAACTGTTACTACTGAAATTAAAAATGAGAAAGCACTCAGCCAGATACCAAATATTTGGTAAGATTTTGTACCAGACATTTGGTATAAGGTATCTGACAAAAATCCACATCTGGTGCATCCCTACCAGTAATGTAGTCATAAAAAAGACAAAGGGCATACGCAGTAAGCAGAGGGTATACGCTCAATGCAGAGCGTATATCCTAGAGTGTATATACTATAGCTTTCTTGAAAAACAGAGGGTATATGTTATTCTTTTAAAAAATCCAGAAGGTATATGACGTATATCCCCTGTAGGGGAAGACGGGGTACAATGAAACATTACTTGTAAAATCAGTCAAATTCGTCATAGAGAGTTGCAGTTTATATATATGTTATACAACTATATGTTCCAATTACTGATGTGATTTGGATACATTCACACTTCTACAACAGTAGCAATAGAAGATTATTGCTTTTACGCCATTGAAAGTAACTTTCTTTACTAAAAGTAATTTTGTTTATTTTTCCTTGTTGTTATATGTAATAATTATTTTTTCTATACATTGTTTTCTTTGGGTTGTTGTCTTCATACCTCCAAAACCAAACTAAAAAAAATAGATATTAGAAGTTTGAAAATAATTTTTTATTTAGTAACCTCAGCGCGGGGTACAATGAAACACTTGCAGACGGGGTACAATGAAACATGTTTTATTATAGTAATAAAAGTAGTAAATAGAATATTTTAGAAGTAAGAGTAGGAAAACAGAAAAAAAAAGAGTTTTGTTCTAACCAGGTCAGTAAAAAATGCTCTTGTTAAGCAATTAAAAAACAGAAAGAGAAAAAAAGCTGAGAAGGGATTGTTTTGTAAACAAACTCTGCCTGCTACAGACTCTGATGATGATCCAGATTTTTTTCCAGGCCCAGCTGGTCATCGAGGTACTAAGAATGAGATATTCACACACAACATGTGTGGCACAAGCAGTATCCGTATAAATGAAAACATAAGGAAATATATACTGTTGGAGAAATCATACATTTAAATGAAGTCAAATGTGAAATACTTGATATAAAGACTCCAACCTAGGTTTTTTTTTTTTTTTTTTTTTAGAAACTTGCATTTAAAAAAAAACTCATTCTGTTGAAACTACCACCCCATATTCCTTCAGGATCAACTGAAATATAAACAGAAATGCTAATTTTTGAAACTGACTTGCGTCAATTTAATGTAAAATGAAAGGTATTTCTTAAACTAATAGAATTTTCTTATTTTTCATCTTAGACTATACTATTTTTATCAATTTCCTTATTAATCAAGTTTTGTTTTTGTATTTATCTCATTTTTCATAAAATAAACTATACTGGGTGATAATTGCTTCTATCATTTGGAGTGTTTCATTGTACCCCAGTATGTGTTTCATTGTACCCCGGCATACGGGGTACAATGAAACACTGTAAGACATTTATTTTTTGTTATTTTTCAAGCATAAAGATATTGTTTAGAACCTAATAAAAATTTATTTAGATGGGGAAAATACAAGATTAAAAATATGCATTAATTATATTTTTGTGCATGCAAAATTGTGGATAGGAAAAAAAAAATAGTAAATTTTGTTTCATTGTACCCCGTCTTCCCCTATACTCTCCACTACATCTCTGATCCCAACAATTGCATCTGAAATTGAAAGTATTTTTTTTTTATCTATTTGATAGAGTAAATTATAAATTGTGAAATGTTTAAAAGTTATTTTAAAAAAGGCAGTAAAAACAAAATTTATTGATTAGGCTATTGACTCCATCAAAATTGGTTCTTTAATTTGACCTATAGGGCTATAAAATGCACCAAGTCTCAACAGTGTTCGAAATTAGCGGTTGTTAGTCGTCAAATGCAACTAAATTATTGCATTTGATGGCACCTTTTAAATTTTTTTTTTTTTTTTTACATTTATTTAATGATTAGCAGAAAAAATTAGTGCACCCTTTGATTTCATGTTACAAGATTGAAATGCAGATGCATTATGGTGTTTTCTATAAGCACTAAATTCAATTGTACCTAATTATCAACACTGGATAAAGTTTTGTTTTAAATTTGCTATTAAGTTTTAATTTCATTTTACATGATTAAGTACATTTTTTCGATTAATTTCTAAATATCGTAATAATTATCAAGGCTTTACACCAGTTTTACAGTTGCTTCAATTATTATAATCTTGGAGATTAAAGAACTTCAATAATTTTAAATAAAAACAAGTATTTGTGCTTTTCTAAAAAGTAGGATATACAATATTACAGTAATGTTAAAAATGAATTTAAGAAATTGCAACTAAAAATTTTAATTTGACATTTACAGTAGTTGTCATTTGATGCCTACCTTTTATTTCCCAATTTCCATCACTGAGTCTGATTGCTAGGTGCAAGCTTCACCAAAAGTGGTTTTTTTATAAGCACCAACTATTTTCCATATAGTTTCCACCCCAAACAAAAATTCTGTGTATGCCCATGTCTTTATTATTACAGTGATGGAACAGCATGGGACTTCATTTTGGAGCAGCAAAACGCCATTTTGGAGCAGAAAAAAACTATTTTGGAGCAGGAAAAAGCCACTTTGGAGCAAAATATATTTGGTATTCTTTGACGAAAGTCGCGTGTTTTCTGCGATTCTTTGATGAAAGTTGCGTTTTTTCTGAGACTCTTTCACAAAATTTGCATTTTTCCGCAATCCTTTGACGAAATCCGCGTGTTATTCGGACCCTTTGTTGAAATCAGCATGTTTTTCGCTATCTTTTGACGAAATTAGCGTGTTTCTTAAATCTTTTGACGAAATTTGCGGCTTTTTGCGAACTTTTCACAAAATTTGCGATTTTTTGCAACCTTTTGATGATTGTTTTTTCCGCGATCTTTTAATGAAATTCGTGATTTTTCACAATCTTTTGACCCCGTTTTGTTCATTTTTTGACAAAATTAAGCAATCCTTTGACAAAATCCACGATCTTTTGACAAAATTCACATGTTTTTTGCTACCTTTTGATGAAATTTGTGGGGTTTTTAGCGATATTTTAACGAAGGTAGCGTTTTTTCACGATCTTTTGATTGTGTTTTGTTCGTTTTTTGACGAAGTTAACTAACCTTTGTCAAAGTTCACGTTTTTTTCGTGATCCTTTGACAAAATTCGCATGTTTTTCGCGATCTTTTGACGAAATTTGCGTTTTATTCGTGATCTTTTGATGAAATTTGAGGGTTTTTATTCGCGATATTTTAACGAAAAAGTGTTTTTTTACGATCTTTTGACCCCATTTTGTTCGTTTTCTGACGAAATTAGCGATCGTTCGACAAAATTCACGTTTTTTTCACGCGATCCTTTGACAAAATTCGCGTGTTTTCTGCGATCTTTTGATGAAATTGCGGGTTTTTTTTGCGATATTTTGACGAAAGTAGCGTTTTTTCTTGATCTTTTGACTGTGTTTTGTTCCTTTTTTGACGAAGTTAGCTATCCTTTGGCAAAATTTACGTTTTTTACCGTGATCTATTGACAAAATTCGCTTGTTTTTCGGGATCTTTTGATGAAATTTGCGGGTTTTTTCGCGATATTTTAACGAAAGTAGCGTTTTATCACGATCTTTTGACCCTGTTTTGTTCGTTTTTTGACAAAATTAACGATCTATTGACAAAATTCACTTTTTTTCACGATCCTTTGACGAAATTCATGTGTTTTTTGCGACCTTTTGATGAAATTTGCGTTTTTTTCACGACATTTTAGCAAAAGTAGCATTTTTTCGCGATCTTTTGACCGTGCTTTGACGAAGTTAGCGCCTCCTTTGACAAAATTCATGTTTTTTCGTGATCCTTTGGCATAATTCGCGTGTTATTCGTGATCTTTTGACGAAACTCGCATGTTTTTCGGGATCTTTTGACGAAAATCTCGTGTTTTTCGCGATCTTTTGTCGAAATTTGAGACCTTTAGATGTAATTTGCAGTTTTTCTCTCTATTTTTTAAATAAATTAGCATTTTTTTCACAATCTTTTGACCATGTTTTGTTCGTTTTTTGACGAAATTAGCGATTTTTAGACAAAATTCACATTTTTCTTGCGTTCCTTTGACGAAATTCGCATGTTTTTCGCGATCTTTTGACGAAATTCGCGTGTTTTTCACAATCTTTAGACAAAATTCATGTTTTTCCCGATCTTTCGATAAAATTTGTGTGTCTTCGCGATCTTCAGACGAAATTTACGTTTCATTCGTGATCTTTTAACGAAATCACGTATTTTCGCTATCTTTTGACCGCGTTCTGTTCGTTTTTTCACGAAATTACCGGCCCTTTGTTAAAATTCACTTTTTTCCCCGTGATAATTTGAGAAACATCGCGAGTTTTTCGCAATCTTTTGGCGAAAATCGGGTGGAAAATGATCGATTTGGCTCAAGAATTATTACTGAATTGGCACAGTTGGGCGCAATTTTGTTGGAAAATGATCGTTTTGGCGCAGAAATGCACAACATTATCGATTTGGCACAATTGGAGCAGCTGTTCCATCACTGTTATTATAATATGTTATTCATAAAATTTAGGTTAATATTACAAAAATACATTAACTGAAATCTTTCGATGCGATAAAAAATAAACACAAATCATTGAAATGTTATAGAAAATAATATAATATATTATAGGAAATGTTATAGAAAAACAAACCTCTTGTTTCAAAGAATCTAAATGTTTCACAGTTCTACTCAAGGCTACAACTTTTGAGCCTTTTAAAGCTAAATCAACAGCTATTGCACGGCCAATACCTATTTTTTTTTTTTAAATATAGAAAAAACATATTTCATTATCTGTGTAAAATGACAAGTTTTACTAATAAAATAAATTTTTAAAAAATGGTCTTTATAATAACTAAGTATTAAATATTATGATCCTAAGTCACAAAAATGTAACTAATTTTACAATACACAGTCTATACTACAATGATTTATTTTAGTCTTTCGAAAATATCTTAGCTGATTGAATGCAAAACTACACAGATTAAATATACTTCTGAATTAATGTAGTATGTGATTTTGGAATACACTGAAGAACAAACCATCATTCAGTTTAATGGACAAAATATCGTACAAGATAATAAATAAGATAAAATAAAATTATCTTATAAAATTTCACTAAAAGATTAGCGATTTATCTTATTTTTCCGATCATAGTAAACAGATGTAAGATATAACTTTATTTTTTAATCAAAAATTTCAGTAGGGGAGAGTGGTAATGAATGGGCCAATTTTTGGTTTGTAATTTTTGTAATTTTTTCTAATAATTTTTTTTTTTTTTTTTTTTTTTTTTGGCTCAGAATTGGCCTTTTAGTTACTTTATCTATTTGGTTATATAAAAAAGTCATAAAAATTGGATTAGAAAATGTCCATAATGAATGATAATAGAAAATAAAAATATAGAAATTTGGCCCATTCATCCCCACCCATGGGGTTGAATGGGCCCCTAAATGAATTCAAAGAAAAAATGTGGAATTAATCTTTTATTCACCAAATATGACAAAATGAATGGTACTTGACATGATATGATCAAAGCATACTGAAATAGTAAGTAATACACAATGCTTATCAAAATTTATGAACAACAAAAGTGATATTATTAAATCACATATAATTGTAGCAGAAAAATGACAAAATAATGAGATTATAAAAAAGAAAGAGCATAAAATATACATAAAAATAATAGATAATACACATTATGATTTAACGAAATTTATATATTTCAAAATTAATATTAAACGACATGGTTGTAACAGGTTTGGAACTGCCTATTAATTGACTATTTAGTGTAAATTTCTGGTATTATTTATTCTACCCATCGGATTCAGAATATAAACAATTATTCTAGTTTTATATCAAATGGAAAATACTGGTAGATGTGGTCAACAACTGGACAGTTCACCTTAATCATTTATACAATTTAGCTTATGTTTCTAATAAATAACTGATATTTCTTAGGGTGAAAATGTGCAAATTATTTTTTAGACATCACTATAAACCTATTCTAACTAGACAGTAATTTTATCTAAATCCATTACAGCCAGTTATGTTTCATATTAAAGAGAAAATCAGAAAAAAAGAAAGAAAAACCATATTTTTATGATAAGGGCAAAGGTGGCCAATTCATGACCATGATATAGTGGGCCATTCAGCCCCACCTATACTTCTGGAATATATTCAGGTTTTTCTAATACATTAAATTCAAGTAACATCTAATTCTAAATCATATATATTAAAATGTAAACCCGATTCTGTAAGTTTAGTCAAAAAAATTCACGCATTTGCACATGTGTGAAATTAAAATGACTAGAACTTCCATTTAGGGGAAAGAAAGAGCAGGTCTGGTTAGCCAAGTGGTCTAAAGCACCAGTTTAAAGTTCTGAACTTTTGTAGACGATGCAGGTTCGAACCCAACGCCCAGCAAAATGATTTTTGTAACATTTTTGGCGATAATTCATTTCGATAATGACATATTTTATTAGGAGGAGAAGTTATATGAATTTGATTTTATTATTATTTGAAAGGTTTATTGTTAAATAAAATTTAACACTCAAAAATATTTTGAAAAAATAATAATTTTATATTTAAAATATTTAACCTAAAAAAATATTTTGCATGTAATCATAAATTAAATAAATTGAGCTGTTCTACAACTTTTGTTTTCTGACCATTATCAAGAATATATGTGTGAGTCAGTAAGAAAAGTTTGCCATTCTTTTCCGTAAAAAATAAAATAAATAAAACGGAAAGAAAGGAAAATATTCATATAAGAGCTATAAACTAAATTATCTTGATATCCATGGTTTAATATTTAAAAATTGAAGAAAAAAGTAGAATAAAATTCAAGTAATAAAAAATATATATTATAAATCGTTAGTTGCATCAAGTTTCAAAATTAGGCTTTTAGAGAATGAGACTGATATGAATAAAATTCATGGCAGCTTTTAAAGGTCGTGTAGTTAAAAAAATAAAAATAGATATTGTTATTTAAAAAAAAAAAAAAAAATGAGGCAAAGTAAAAATAAATGCTCTGCCCAGTATTTTTTGGTAAATCTCCAGACCTGCCAACTTTTGAAAATGAAAAATCGTAGCACACAAAATTTAAATTAATCTGGAGGTTGGTTGGTTTGTTTTTCGTGTTTCACAGCCATCTTTTGACATTCATAAAAGGAATAAGGTTTCAGTCTTTCAACTCAATATAGTAAATTTTTTCCTCTGAAAATTTTTATACAATTTTTAGAGTTTCTTTTCGTTTCGCAAAGCGTTTTTTTTTTTTTTTTTTTTTTTTTTGGAAAAGGAGCCTGGTTCCAATTTTTTAGTTCAGTGCAGTAAATTTTGACTAAATTCGCGATTTTTTCCCCACGATCATTTCAGGATATTCACAATTTGTTTCCCACAATCGTAATTAACATTTTTCTATCACGAGTCTTTATTGAAATCCGCACTTTTTACCATGGACTTTTGAAGAATTTCACATTTTTTACCACAATCCTTTGACGAATTTTGCATTTTTTACCACGATCATTTGACGAAATTAGTGTTTCCTTTCGGTGAAATTTGCGTTTTCTTACTGAACTTTCAATGAAATTTGTATTTTCTTACTGATATTTTGACGAAATTCGCATTTTCTTTCTGTGCAAATTTTGAAAAAATTCACATTTTTTACCACAATCCTTTGATGAGATTGATTTTTTTTACTCGGTCATTTGTCGAAATGCACGATAGTTTATCGCAAATCGTGCGATTTTGCATACTATTTCAAACCTTGCCCCTCAATTCCCTCCCTTCTCCCTTCAGAAATTCTTAAAATGGCACCCTTGTTTCTAAGGAAGGGAATTCCTGTATAAATATTTACAGAAACACGATTCACTCGTGGTTAATATACATAGAGTGTTTTATGTTAAGAAGTTTGTTTTGTAGCCCAGATTTTTTTCCATGAGCACTTTTTAATGTTCGAATTTTTGGACTAATGGCGAATTTTTTAAAACTTTCGGAAATGAATACTTTGAAATTTTGGAAATTTCGGAACAGAATCGCTCCAGAAAAGTATGCTGCACGGGATAAAAACCACAACGAGAAACAAAAAATGCGTTTGTGTTTTTTGTAAAAAATCGTAGTTTAAGATCGATTTTCGTAACATCGTAGTTTATAGGTCCAAATCGTAGCAACTACGATTTTTTCGTAGCAGTTGGCAGATCTGAATTTCTGATAAAAGGCAAGCATAATTGGTTGTAAATTACAAACTTAAAGTTCTTTCACTTCATTCAATAGGTTAGACTGACAGCACCCTCTAGCTTGCCTTCAAGAAATAGGAATCACTTATGCAATATAAAAATTTGTCACGATTTCAATAATTAATTTAAAAGCAACTAAATAAAAATTCAAGAATTTTTCTAATGGAACATTCAAGTTATTTACCGTCAAATCTTGATGGGTACTATCTAGTACATCCTAAAATTAGTTTACAGATATGCAAAGACTTGCTAATACACATATCTGCAATAGAATAATAGATACTATTTAGCTCAAAAGGGAAAAAACTTACTTTTCAATCAGATTCTTGACCATCCTACTCTAGTGGAAAATGGCTTCTCCCAAACAATGGAAAATTTAATGAGTTTGGTAGAACAAATAGCTTCATCTATTAGTGGCATCTAAAATAATTTTATGCAAATACTTTTTCATATTTTGTTAATGGCCCATTCATTACCACTCTTCCCTATATAAATTATTGGGCACAGATGTCATATAAGCCCCACATTGGCGCGATTGTTTTCTGACGCCAATGTCATATACGCACCGGGTACTTAACTGGCGCCAAAGTGTCGTTATTTTGCTTGATATGGTAACCTGGATATAGATGATATGGTAACGAGGTTTTCGCCAAATTAGAGTTGGAAAAAATCGCGCCAATATGGGACGTATATGACATCTGTGCCAATTATTGTAAAACAATAGTTAATATGAGCTAGAGGTCTGCACAGGCTGAAATTTCCAGGCCCGGCCCGGTAGAAAAATTAAAAGTTCGGCCCGGCCTGGTATAACAGCTAAAAGTTTGGTCCGAGCCCGGCCCGGCCTGGAAAAAAGTTAAAATCTCGGCCCGAGTGAATTGCTACAAAACATTGATTTTTACGTCGATTTGGTTAAAAATTTGACTTTTACGAGGAGTTCTGACCAAAAATATTTATTAAACATTTGGAAAAATGGTTAATTGTCCTCGTCAGGGTAGGAAATCAAAAGCATATCTGAAGCTTTTTATTGGTTGAATCCACATTTTATTCGTTTTCTGGTTGGTCTATACAGTAATCTGTATTTCCCTTTACTTTCAACAGAGATGGATACTCATTAATATTGTTAATCCATATTCCATGCATTGAATTGTTGAAAATCTGAAAAATGCTATACAGTAAAATCTTCTAAGACATAGAAAAGAAAAAAAAATGCATTATAGATAAGTTCCCTTCTGGGCAATTCCACGGTTACTCTTGTTACATTTATGGTGGTGTTTTAACATAGAAATGCATTACTTTTGATGCCTTTTTTTTTAAATTCACAGAATTTTTTGCTGTATAATAAAGAAGAATGCCTACTTTTTGTATTTGTGCAAGAAAAACATGATAAACTTTATTAGTTTTATAGACTGAGTCATCTAAAGTATGGTTACTCTTGTTACCTGAAAAAGACATAAGTTTTTTATTCCTCTACATTAATGACTATTTTATCTAAACTACATACCAAAATCTTCAAATTTAAAATTATTTCAAAAAAGGAATGATTACTTATTAAATGACAGCTATCTAAAAATTTTAAATTCTAATATATTATTTAAAATTGGAAAAAAAACAGGTTACTCTTGTTACAAAAAAATGGTTACTCTTGTTACATTCCCCTTCAAAGATTTGGTAAGAAAGTTATAAGGCACATTATGAGAACAAATAATTATATAATAATGCATTTATTAAATTTTATCAAAGGAAAAATTATTTCTAGAGTATACAAGTGATGGTAAACTCAATATTTTTACAATTTATACTGCCCCCTGGTGGTAAAAATTGAAACTAAAATATATATGGCTATGCATAATATGAAAGGGTGGTCAAAGGAGTGTCGACTAAAGTTTGAAAAGGGTGAAGGTTAGAAAAGTTGCTAAAAATACAGAAGTTAGATCCCAGACGGGTAAATAATATATGATTTTTTTGAAATTTTTATGATTTTTCGTGAGATCGCAAGTGTTCTGCTAGAAGTATGCAAAATTTCACATCTCCAATTTAATTAGAGGCTGAGTTAGAAAAATTACTTAAAATACACAATCAGAGCACAGGGGGGTAGATATAAGACTTTTTCAAAATTTTATGATTTGTCGTTTGATGTGAGGTGTTACCTATAAGCAGGGCTGCAGATTAGGAGTCAGGCTTATTTTGAGCGAAAGAGTCAGAGTCGGATCTGTTAAAATTCCCGGAGTCAGCCATCCATTTTACAAGCAGATCTGCGTTGTTGGAGTCAGGCCCATTTTTGAGCAAAAGAGTTGTAGTCGGATCCTGTTAAAATTTCTAGAGTCAGAGTCGTCCATATTTCCTACCGACTCTGCAGCCCTGGCTATAAGTATCCAAAATTTTAAGTCTTCAACTTAATTAGGAGCTCAGTTAAAAAAAAAAAAGCTCAAAATGCACAAGTTAGAGCCCAGAGGGGTAAATATAAGACTTTTTCAAAATTTTAAGAGTTGTCGTTTGATGTGAGGTGTTCAGCTATAAGAATCCAAAATTTCAAGTCTTCAACTTAATTAGGGGCTCAGTTAGAAAAAATAAGCTTAAAATGCACAAGTTAGAGCCCAGAGGGATAAATATACGACTTTTTCAAAATTTTATGATTTGTCGTTTGATGTGAGGTGTTCAGCTATAAGAATCCAAAATTTCAAGTCTCCAACATACATAGTTTCTGAGAACGGGCTCTGTGATGGAATGACGGACAGACAGAGGAGTGAGACGAATAGGGTTTTGTCAGATGAACGAAAACATAAATATTTAATTGCTTTATAAACCTTGGTATCTTCTAAATTTGTTTGTTCTTAACATGTAGAATTATTAAAAATATTTATTATGAGTAAAAAAAAAAAAAAAAAAAAATCCTGGCATTCTATAGAACAAGAACATGTTAATTTATTCCTTAATTCATGCTGAGATGAGTTGTTAATATGCCAAATTTCTGTTTAACTGTTTATAATAACTTCAAGTTTCATGTAGCTATTACAGGTAGTGTTGAAATGAGAAAAAATTGGTTAAAATCATTTAATAAATTAAAAAAGTTGTGGTTACTCTTGTTACAAAGAATCTAAAGTTACTCTTGTTACAAAATGAAATTTAAAGTAATAAGTCATAATTTTCATAAATTAATTTCATACTGTTGAAGATTGCACAAATAACAGATAAGCAACACATCTATATGGATAATTGTGATTTTAATTTATTTTTTTCTCCTTAGGATAAACTTTTATATGTTTTTGGTTACTCTTGTTACATGTAAAAGAACAAATTTAATTAACCTTTTTTAATTAAAGTATTATGTATATATATATATTTTTTTTAAATATTAACTAATAAAAAGATACTTACTACTACTGTAAAAAATAAAACTGTAACAAAACAAACAAAACTATTATGACTGATTGGCATTTGAAATAGTATGAAATTCAGGCATATTTGCTGCTAAAAAAAATGTTATTTTGTAACCCATTTACAAAAAAAAAAAAAAAAAAAAAAAAAAAAATACATCTAAATATAGAAAAATACCTCAATTTTATTTTTCTTTGGACTTTTTACTAAAAAAAAGATATATAATACACCTATGTCTTAAGAAGTAAAAAAAACGTTCATGATGTCCTACTTTGCATGGAATTGCCCTTCTTAGCAAATGTAAAATCTATTATTTTCTTACGTACTAGTATATTAATTTTGCATGTATCAACCCGTTTTTCAGTTTAAAACAGGATTTCATAATAGGCAGGTTCCTTTTCACACGTTTCACTATATTTTAATTAATGTAGAAATGTACTATTCTTTAAAACGAATAAATTTTAATGTTTAATTGTAGAATAATGGCGATTCAAAAATTTATGCATATTTTGCAAAAATCTTTGGGCCAGGCTTAATTTTACTGACCTTTGAACGGCAGGTCACGCCGAGACAATGATTTTCATTTGGGCTGGCTCAAAACTAGGACTGAAAATTTTGGGCCGTGACGACTAGAAAAGAAACAAGTACCGGCTCTGTACAGAAAAAATAAGTTAGGCCCGGCCCAATTCTTCCGGAAAAAAGTAAGGCCCGAGACTTCAGAAAAAAGTATGGCCCGGGCCGAGTGCAGCAAATGAAAATAGGCCCGAGCCCGGCCCGTGAAGATCTCTAATATAAGCACCCGTAAAATATAAAACAATAACTAATATGTTAGCAAACATTTAGCCAGAAACTAGGCTAAAGCAAAATGTAGGTATCAGTAAAATTATTTTTCTAAACATCGTTCAACTGTGCATCAACTTAGATATGATAACCAGCTCATATCTTATCACACAATTAAAAACTTTGAATTGATTAGGGATCAAACATAAAAAGTAAAAAAAAAATACCTTGCCCTGCTCCAGTAATTAACACACGTTTGTCTTTAAAGGAATCCATTTTAGTTACAATATAAACAGTACTTTGATTTTTTTTAAATTAAAAATAATACTTTATAAAACCTAGATTTTCAAAAATAAGCGCTGCTAACAAGTGATTCTGAACTTTTTCGCCTTCGATGTGTACACAACAAATATCGATTTAATAACGAATATATCGAAAGATCAAGAAATCGATTTTGAAAGTGTGGGCCAGTTGTATATTGATCGAGATTGATGATGGATTTTACTTTTGTGCCTTCATTTGCTATTTAGAAATATAAGCTGATCTTTTTCAAACTTTCTGAAGCAAGAATCCTTTTTAATAAATCTCTTATTGCACAGCCGGTCCTCTTTCTCCATCTGCAATCAAGCAACCAGCCAACCGATCTAGGAGTAAACAACAAATATTTTCCTTAGGTCAACGAACTTCGGGTGGATGTAGTTTAAAGTTTAGGGGGCTATAAGCCCCCAACCACCTTTCCACCCCCTGTTCTGAGCGTCTGTTTCAAGACAACAACAACTTTCTTTGGGGTTGGGCGTATAAAAAATGGTTTTCTGTTGAAAATTTTTCGTAAATCGCTCTGTGGCATTTGAAAACAGTGTTAATGATAATGAGTAAAATTTCATATTTTACATTATTTGTTGAGAATTTATTTGAAATCTAGCTTTCTGATTTATCTTTTAACTTCAGAACGTCTCTGTTCATTTTCACAATATTTCAAGAGTTATTTAATATTTGCAAATCATCCCATCATCATTCTTTGTTTTATTTAGAAAGAATTGAAGAATTACAGAATGTTAATGTATATTTTCGTTAATTTTAGGTAAACATATTATAAACAAACAACTTGATGTCATTTTAATTTCCGCGATATTATTAGAATATTGTTTTATGATAAAAAATAAACAATAAAACTTACTGAAGACAAATCAGAATTAATTTTGATAAAGAAAGTATTAAATAAAAATTAGAGAAAATGGATGTGGGACATGTTTTGTCAAATTTCTCCCATATAGTTGAGAATGTTTTTAAATATTTAAGTACATTTGATTTAAATTCCTGTGCCCAAGTTTGTAATTCATGGAAAACTATGGCGGAAATAGAAAAAAGTCGCCGTGAAAAGGAGTATGTTGCTCTATTTTATTGTGATTTGCCGCGTACATACATTGAAAAAATGAATTCAAATATCATACAGGAAGATTCATTGAAAAGTGATCTAAGTGAAGGATCAAAAACACAATTTTGCTTAGTGTTTGCATCCGACATCCGATTACTTAGTTAATGATTTTGATAGGCTTTTCCCCTCACGTTTTGATACTAGACATCCAGCTGAGTTCAAGAGTCTCACAAAAGAAGAACTTGCTCAAAAAAGAAACGATAGTAAAACATTTATACAGACTGCTTTGAAGCATCTTATACCAGATGAGTGTAAAACCATGCTTGTTGTTGCTCCAGGAGTAATTGGATGTCGGTCAGACTTTCTACCAGATAAAAGAGAAGAAAGTTGTGGATTTTCAGGAGTTGTGTTTCCCTTTATTCATGGTCTTCGTATCTTTAATTTTCCAATTGATCGAAACAATCGTAACATTTCTAAATTCATACCCAAAGGCATTGATATTAAATGCCTCTTAGTGTTTGCATCACAACATGGATCTCGTCACTATGACTACATAATAAGTTCTTGTCTTTCGAGGCAAAAAAGCAATCTTGCTGTTGGTGGTATCCTAATTCCAGGTGTTGAGCCAGAAGGGGGTAATGCTGTTGCATTTTGCGGTGAAAGTGTTGAAGCTGCTTCCATAACTATAGAAAAAACTGTATTTGGTTTGGCCGGTGAAAATAACCAAGCATATATAGAAACAGAAATAACAAATAAACTGAAGAAGTTTAGGCTAACTGGACTTCTAAAACATGAATGTTTTGCTTTTATGTTTGCATCTGCAACTCTGGGCCATTCTTATCATAAGAAATATCGTTTAGAAAGCTCAATATTTCAAACGTTATATCCTGAAGTTCCATTGATAGGAATATATGGATATGGGGAAATTGCATATAATTATTTACCAAACGTTCCTTGTCAGGATAATGATCCGTTCAAACTTGTTAAGAATTTTGTACAACCTTTGTGGTGCAATGAAAAGTATATATCCCATAATCCTACTGTATTTGTACTTATTTCTTTAAAAATATAGATATTATAAATATGCTTCATTTGGCTAGATGTTTGTTATATGATTATCTAAGAAAATCACCCATTATCATTAAAATAAAAAAATATATATGCTAAAAGTGATTACAGTACATTTATTTACAGGCTTATAAAAATCTTTTAATAAACAGATCTAATTTTGTCAGAGTTGGCACGGTTTAAACCAATTGGTTTTTTTAACAAAAAATCTAATATAATATTTTTTCCAAAAAACCATTTGGTGTTTTTACAACAAATCTAATATAATATCTTTTCTTTTTTGTAATTTAAGTGGTTTAAATTATTGGTAGAAGTAATTTCTACTTTTTCCACTTCATCTCAGCAGTCAACATGAGACATAACGAACCTGGGTCATGTTTCTATGCATGTAGAATGAAAATTAGCATGTGCTGATGAACATATCTGGTATCCTAAAGATTTATCTTAAAACATGTGAAATTAGAAAAGGTAAAATAGATAAAAAATATTCAATATTTAGCGTAAGATATTTTCATTTAAAAAATGCAGATTATTTACAGCAGTTTAAAAAAAAAAAAAATACAATGATCTTTAAGATTTTGGTCAAGTTGTAGAAGAAAATTTTCTTGATTGGGGAAGATTATCCTTAAAGAATTTAAAAGAGTAACTTAAGATAGGAAGTTGAATAACAGAGCTTGCAAAAATTGAGTGCTAGTTATAGCATTTCAATAATACCAATGTATCTTTTCTGTTAGTTGCTGAATCTAATGGCCAAAAATGTTGACTTGGACGATTGGAGTTATCACTCAGAAAACAAAATAGCCAGAAGTATTTAGATATTAAAAAAAAAAAAAAAAAAAAAAAAAAAAAAAATTAGCAAACACAGAATAATATATTATATTCATGAAACTGCATCAAATATTTATTGATTATTATATTATTAATCAAAAGATTCTTCATATGATTTTCAAAATAACAATGTTTCACTGTGTAGAGCAGATTACTTTGAACATAAGACATAGCTGTTACTAATAATGTTTAAATTAGAAATGATTTCAATTTTCTACATAGTTGACTGTAATTATTTAATTTAAATATTTTCAAATTAAGTTATATTACTTATATAATATCCAACAATGTTTATTTTATCAATAGATATGCATCTGTATACAATAGGAAATTATATTTAAAAAAACCCGATTTAAACCAAAAAAAACCTGGTTTAAACCTAATAAACCGGTTTTTTGCCAACCCTGAATTTTATACACACAATCAGCGACATTCCTAAGATCAACATAATAATAAAATGAACTATTTCCACATTTTTTTATTTTTACGTAAGTAGTTTAATTTATCACTATTGATCTTGAGAATATCGCCGATTGTGTGTACAAAACTAGTAGATCTGTTTATTAAAAGGTTTATGTAAGCCTGTAAATGTACTGTAACCACTTTTAACATATATATTTTTATTTTAGATGTTTGTTATGTAGTAACAAGTATTTTTTGTCTTTCTTTCCCTCTCTTTGTATGAATTTTTTTAACACTTCTATATCATACTCCTTTATGCCAAAGACATGACAGTGTAAATTTAAAAAATTTGGGAAATGGCATGTTTAAATTAATTGGCATTAATGCATTAAGTGGCATGTTTATTGTACCCACATAGTTTATGTATCTTATTTTTCTAAAATATTTTATGCAATAATGACCAAATTCTACCATAGGGGCATTGGACTATTTTCAAACGTTTGATGCAATTCAGGCTTCAGAAAGTGAGATTTGTTACCAAATGATATAAACAGCTATGAAAACAAACCTGATGAACCTTTTTTGCTTGTTTTTCTATGTATTTTATATTATATATATGTATATAAAAATTTTATTTATATATCATAATAGTACAGTAAGAACCATTTATCCAGAATAGTTGGGATCAGATGTATTCTGGATAACTGGTTGAGCATTCAAATAATATCCTCTAGTTTATCAGATTTTTAGAACATATGTGACTGCTTATACAGTAGACTCCCTCAAATCCACAACCCTAAAATCTGCACATCATCTCAAATGTAAACAATGAAACTTTCAGTAGAAATGTAGCTCATCAAAGGCAAAATTACAGAATTTTTTTAGTTTTATATCATTTCATATGTATTTTTATATATGTAATTCTCGATAATATGGCTGAACTTACGGTTTTTCATGAAGGAAGTATATAAATTTATTTTTGAAAAAAAATCAAGATATTGCTGATATCACTGGTAATCACAATCTTTTTACCAAATATATTTATGTATTAAAAAAAACTTTTTTGGTTATTAAGACTGGCTAAACCTGAAATAAAACGGTCTTACATTATGATTTTGATCTGAATTAATAGAGTACCTTTATGAGAAAAGTTTCATTAATTCAAGGAAAATGTATCTCATTTTTATTATGCATATTTAATTATACATTATTAAGTATTTAACTTCACCTTTACTTTTATTAGTTAATAATTTTTTTTAATTATCTTACTTGTTATCATTTTGGTTTATTACTTTACTTATTTTTATTTTTTACTACATATTACAAACATTCATTACAATTTTGATTGCATTATTACATTAAAATTATTGTTTAAAAAATGTAAACACAGCAATGACCAGAAATCTGCAAAATTCTAAAACCTGCACAACCTCTGGTCCCAAGCTGTGCGGGTTCGAGGGAGTCTACTGTATTATAATTGCTTGATTTCAAATTAATTATTAGATTACACAGACACAAACAAGATTAAAAATTATTCAGACTTTGAAAAAAGGTAATTTATGAGAATCCCTTGAAAACCAAAATTCCTGTTTCCTCTTCATAAAGATTAAAATGTCCAAAATCTAACTAAATTGACTACCAAATCTATTATTTCAAATCTAGATATTGGCATGAAGATATTTGATGTATAATGTAAATTTTCAAGCAATGCATGTATCAAACTTGCAATGCATGGCACTTTTTTCGGAAATCAGTCAATTGGAAATTTCATTCTGGATAACTGGTTTCCGGATAAATGGTTCCATATTGTATATAAATATTTTGTTTATATACATCATATTATTGTTTTTTATATACAAATTACTTCTGTTTGTATATAAAAACATATAAATGGCTTTTTTATACTTCATAATAAATTGTATAAATATTGAGAAAATTGCTTGTGTATAAAAAGCAATGAATAGGTTGTCAGAAAATATGCATGAAAAGTTTCCTTCTCTCGCCACAGCCACTATAGATAGTGGAAAAGTACTACCATATTTTGTAACGTTGCTTCCAGATGGGGATAGACACTTTTGCATTTCTAGCAAAAGTTACATTAAAAAAAAAATAGAGAGAGAGAGGTTCAAATAGTTAATAAATCCAAAAAGTGAAAATTTACACATTGATTGCATTATGTTTCTTTCTCAAGGTCTATTTTATTTTAATTCAGGCTTAAAAGAGTTCAGTCTAATATCACACTGTAAAGTTCATGTTTAAATTGTCTCCTTCTCTTAAATACTGCTTTCTGGTCAATCAGTGATATTTCTTCAAAATTACGTAATAATATAATTTACCTGTTTCCCTTATATATAAGTTTCAATGCATTTACACTATTACAGAGTACTTGGAACTTAGAGTAACCATATACTAAAGGGAGAATCGTCCTAACCATCCTCAAGCCAAGATAAAATCCCACAACTTGAGGCAAAAAGCATCGAACTCAGTGTAACAGTACTATTCTTTCTGTGAACAGTATTAGACTATTTTATATTTATAATTGTTTTGTATAAAAAATATAATGGTAGTAACCTTTTGTGCCTATGGATGGACAGAAAGAGCAAACAAATTATGGTTTGATTACCTTTCATTGGCATATATTTATTTATTTATTTTTATATTTACATGATCTTAAGAATAAGAATATATCATTACAATTATGATACTATTCATTCACGTTGTCTCGTGAAAACTATTCTAAAGTGAAAGCTAAGTTCCCGGGGCAGTCATCTCTTGTCTCATGAAAATAAGATATTTTCCTTTTAATATCATTAATGTATATAATAATAGATCTTATTATCATTTGGCATTATCAATTTAAATATCAAATGTGTAATTATCTGTAAAAATTTGATTACCCTAATTTCCTGCCTATAATCTGCAGATTATACGTTAAAAAACTTTATTTTTCTTGTAATGCGGATTATACACCGCCGCGGATTATCTGCAAGTTTTTTTTCTTAAGCCATACTTTCCTAAATGTCAAAATATAATTTTTTAAAGCAAATTTACAAATACCTTTCTTAAGAATCAAGAGATGGCGCTACCTGATTCATATTCACCGGGCGAGGAGAATAATCCCTTTCGGAATCTGATTTTGATAGATTAAATTAAATTATTTTATTATTAAGAGAATCCGATTTTTTACATCTAAATAATAAATTATTAAGTATTGTTTATATTTTTGCCGTACAAGTTTGTGATGTAACATAATGGGTAAGTTTCTATTTTCATTATTATAATTTTGGAATAAACATTAACAACAGTGCAACTTATTAAATCTGTGTTAATTTTTAAATGAAGTCCTTTGATTAAATTAAAACATCTTTTCATTTCATACGTTTTTTATTTATTTTTTATCAGGAAATATAATATTAGTGTATTCTGGAATAATGCTTGCTTGATTTTCAATATTTTTCTCGTTGTTCAGTAGATGGCGCCATCACTGCAGATGTTAAAAGCATATCATATAGACTCATTAAGGCTGAATTATATTAAAATAAAAATAAGACAAAAAAAATAGTTTAAGGAATTTGGATTTCATTTAAACATGCGTAATTAATTTTATGTAATTAACTTATTTAATTATAATTTTTATACTAAGTAGTAATGTAATCCTTCCAAATTTATTCTTACCTGTGTGTACTTAATAAAACTGCGAATTTCTTTGTACTGAATTTTCTATTTTTATTCATTTATTTATCAAGTGGCATATTAAATACAAACGTTAAAAATGAAAGTATTTTACACTAGATTCAATTTCTTTTCCCTTGTGGCTCAATGTTAGTCCTGTGGATCTTGTTAATTTTTTTTGAGTGAAAATTTCACCTGCGGATTATACAATGTTTTTTTCCCAAAATATCATGAAATTGATACCAGCGGATTATATGCTGCCGCAGATTATAGGCAGGAAATTAGGGTAATTTCCATTTTAAGAACATCTCTCATAATGGTCCTTGGCAATATGACTTTTTACTAAAAGAAAGTTGTTTTCATTCTTTTAAGATGTAAGCAATCATGTTTAAAAAACTTAATTTTCCTTATTTTAGATTAAATTTATGTTTTAGGTAAAACATTTCAGGTGTATTTTCTAATATTAGAAAGATAATTTTTAAAAATTTTAAAGAAACCTAAGTTAAGGAGTACCCAAGTTAAAAACAAATGCAATGTTTGAAAAAATTTCAAAATTTTTTTCTCCCCTTTGCTAAAATTTTATTTTATAATTTTCAGTTAATTTTTTTTTTTTTTTTTTTTTTTTTTCCAGAAAAGTTTCCAATGGAAATTAGTTTGTTACAAAGCATTATAAAATTTATTAAATTGCTAGAGTTATAGAAAAAATTTAATGGTTGTAAAGTTATATTAAAAATTACCTTTTAATCTAGCAACAATTAAATAAACAATGCGTTATTTATTATGCTTCAACATCTAGTTTTATAATTTTTCTTGAAGTGTTTCTCATTTATTAATTTAAATTAATGAATTTTTAAAAGAATGCTAAATTCATTTTTTAAAATAACTTCTTTTGCTTGTTTATAAAAGTACTTATTCATGCATTATCTTGCATTTAAATTTGTCAGCAATATACACTATTTGGCCAAAGGTGACCGGTCACTTGCGATTTTAGAAATTTTGTTAAATATCTAGAAAAATACATGAGGAATTAACCTGAAACTGCAGGTGTGTAAACAGTATAGTATAGGTCATATAATTCTGCGAAGATTTTTTCTCGAAACCCCATAGGGGACCGTCAACAAATTGAAAAAGAACGAATATCTTTTGGATAACCCTATAAAAACTAATGTAGCAAAAGTATTCAAACTCAAGATAAGTGGCTTATTGTAATATACTGTGTTCATTTTTATGAGGATAGCATGTATACTCATAGAGAAATTAAGGTTTTTATAAAAAGTGTTCCAAATTTCGCCAAGTTTTTTTTTTTATAATTTGGAGAGTTCTTAATATAAAAAAAAGTTCTTTTCAGAAAATATGACAAACAACATTGTGCACAATACTCTGCAATCAGAATTAAAAAATAGTAAAAATTGGATGAAAAATGAGCAGGTTTACTAAAAAATGTTTCACTGCGCATGCACGAATGCAATCAAAATATAATGTGCATAATGTATTAGCTAAGTATATAAAGCAACTTTTGTGAAAGTCTCAAAATCATAGCTTGAAAATTCTGAAAATTATCGTCTAGAATAAGCTAGAAATCCGTTGTTCCCAAAAGGAAGCAAAAAGATGAGGGGTTGTATCCAAATATAGTAGTACGTGCAATATTGTGTACGCTATCTTGCCACTAATCAGCAGATATTTGATATAACCCATCCTTTTGCTTCTTTTTGGGAACAACAGATTTCGAGCTTATTCTATCAACGATAATTTTCAGAATTTTCAAGCTATGATTTTGAGACTTTCGCAAAAGTTGCTCTGTATATTTAGCTAATACATTATGCATATTATATTTTGATTGCATTCGCACATGCACAGTGAAACATTTTTTAGTAAACCTGCTCATTTTTCATCCAATTTTTATTATTTTTTAATTCTGATTACAGTGTATTATGTACAATGTTGTTTGTCAGTTTTCTGAAAAGAGCTTTTTTTTATATTAAGAACTCGGCAAATTATAAGCAAAAAAGGGACTGTTTTTATAAAAACCTTAATTTCTCTATGAGTATACATTCTATCCTCATAAAAATGAACACAGACCATTACAATAAACCGCTTATTAATAATCTCAAGTTTGAACACTTTTGTTACATAGCTTTTACAGGATTATCCAAAAGATATTCGTCCTATTTCAATTTGTTAACAGTCCCCTATGGGGTTTTCGGAAAAAATCTTTGTGGAAATATATGACTTATACCAGACATGGCGAACCTTTTAAGGAACGCGTGTCAAAAATTCAGAAACAATTTCTATTAACAATTCGACATGCCAAATTTTTACGTAAAATAATTGCAGCGCCCGATGTTTCATGTTTATGCAAAACACTAAGTTAGAAAATCAGTTGCTTTCATGCAGTAATAATTAATAGTTAAAAAAATATTAAAAATCAAAATGCTACTAGTCTGTATACTAGATTTAACCATTAAATAAATAAAATTTCTATTCCAAAATAGAATTCATTTATATGGTACGTACTTTAATGAGGAAATAAAATTAGAATTTTTATTTTAATAATTTTTGACTTCTTATTAATGCAACATCTTACCTATAATTACCGAAGTTGCATTAAACAATAAAATTATAATGCACTGAAAAGTTTAATACTCTTGTGCGTCTTGTACGATGGAGAATGTTTTATACCTGGTACATATTTTTTTAATTTCTATAAATATGCATAACTTAATTAGGTTGATTTACAACTTTATTACGCTGACTCTTTAATGAAATTTATTTAAAAGATACAGCTTTTTAAAATTCACATAAAAAGGCAAAATACATGTCGCAAATGCTGCATAGCATCATAAAAAAAGAAAATTATCTTGATGTGTCAATTCATGCAAAAAGAATTGCACTCTTTGTGATAGTCCGAGTCCGTCCATTTGGAGAAAAAAATTATTAATTAAAACAGAAAAAAATGAATTTTATCTGTATATTGAATATTAAATTTAATTTTTTCGCGTGCCTGAGTAATTGTCTTACGTGCCAACTTTGGCACGCGTGCCATAGGTTCGCCAACCGTGACCTATACTATACTGTTTACACACCTGTTCAAAGGTTCAAATGAAGAACTTTTGATCATATCTATACATTCTGGATGTCACTTGCATTCGACATCCTTATGCATTGCCATGCCATCTATGATCAATGTGTAGATGGCGACACTCGTGGTTTCTTCATTCAAACTTTTGATTCATTTGGACTCATTTCATTAATAAGTAGTTATTTTCACTGGATGGCATCACTACATTTTCATTTTCATACCTTTAGTCGGTGTTCGACAAATTATCTCTCGCACAGGAAACCTTCATCTCTGAACTTTTTAGCCATTTAACCATCCTATTTTTCCTGAAGACGGCTGTAGAAACAGCTCGAAACATAGAATTTAGCTTATTAAAGTTCGTGTTTTGTGTACCATTAAGCAAGATTGTGCCTTTATTTATTATATTTTATGGTGCAGCTGTCCAGTATGTGTTATATTTATTATTTTTATTTAAAAATCTATAAAATGCAGTAACACTCACAAGGGACCAACTGATTTTGAAATAGCTTTCATACCCCTAACTATTGTATAAGGATTTTTCCTAATCCTCCCCTCCTTCCTCTAAGCCCAATTTTGAGATATAGAACTAGAACTTAAAGATTCAGTGTATAATTTAAGTACTTAATAGCATGCACCTGATGCTAATAAGGTAAGAGTATTTTATTATATGTAGTAAATATGTTTGTTATTAACATGTTTATGGTTCTGCGTTTGTTATTAAAAGAATTTTGTCTTGTATTCTACTGTATGATGATATCCTTATTTAACCAGCATTATGCTAATTCAAACTTCCTAGTCAAATGATATATTTCCTATTCTGTGGTTCCTATCTTGTGATGTTGATATTTTTATACATTTATTATATATATATATATATATTGAATACTTTTACATAAAAAATATGTATTATTTTAAACACAGTTATAAAGTGGTGAAGCTTAGAATGTATTGATATTTTTCTAAAAATTTATGGATGAACTTGTGGATTTTTTTTTCTACACAATTTTTATCAAAATGTATATTTACCTTTTATAATATTTAAAATATTATGTTTGCTAATGTAACCCAAACTAACGATACATATCTACCAAAGAGCAATAACGTATTGAAAGAGTATCCAACACATCTATTTTACCTGTTATAAATTTATAAAAAAATTTATTAGTTATAAATTTATTAAATTTTATTTTCAAAGCTCCAATGCAGAAAAGTCACGATTAGATACAAATCACTTGTAATTCAAGATGTAATATATTTATCTTAAAATAAAAAAATGCTATTAGATTCTGAGATATTTCAATAGTCATGTCTGCCTATATTGTATGCTTTTGTACTTAAAAACAAATCTGTGAATATATCAAAGTTTTGCATTGTCGAGCGATATAAAATATTTTTCACCTTACATTTTAAAGATGTTTAGATTATCTTTAGATCATCTTATTATTTCTTACTAAATAAGAAACATTTCCATCAGGCTATGTTTAAATCAAAGTTTGTTATAAATGGATTATCCTAACTGTTGACTTGAGTACCCACTTACATGGTACTGTGCATGATAAATTGATCAAATATACAAAACTTTTTATTATGTATTTTATTATCTGTAGTAAATATGTTTGTTCAACATGGTTTTGGTATTGTGTTTTATTAAAAGAATTTTGTCTTGTTATCTTGTTTGTAAATGGACTATTCTAACTGTTGAATTGAATATCAACTTGCATAGTACAGTGCATGATAAATTGATGAAATATACAAAACTTTTTATTATGTATTTTATTATCAGTAGTAAATGTGTTTTTATTAACATGGTTATGGTTCTGTGTTTGTTATTAAAAGAATTTTGTCTTGTATTCTACTGTGTGACGATATCCTTATTTAGACTAGCAGATTTAAATTCAACATTCTCAATATCTTACCACTCTTAACTTCACAGAGATTTATGATAAAAAAAACACATATATATTTTTTCTATATTTAATTTAAAGAATAAAAACAGTACTTTGTTATGATACACTGGTTTAGTTAAGGGAAGGAGAGGATTTAAAGGTTAAAACTCCTCTCACACCAATTTTCTTTCTTTCTAACCAATGACCAGGCCCCTACCTGCTTGTTTCCCCCATCTGAATGGGTTTGATACCTGGTATGGGGGTGGATGATCGCTTAATCACCGCATAGCGGCAATAAACCTGACATCATTGCATAGATCATCATCTTATTTGCAGTTCCTACTGCTCAGTTGTGAACTTTGTTATGTCGGTTACTTAACGTTCTTCTCAGAGTATTTAAAATCTGATAAGGTGCAAACAAAAGATACTGTGTTAAAGTGAATACATAATGTGTAAAAACAAGTGCGAGGAAAATTATAAACAGACAAAAAAATTTTTTTATATGCAATTGGCTCAAGATTTCAAAATCTCAGTCTCTTCTCCAGAGAAAAATGAACAAAAGAGGTTGAGAAAAAATAACAACAAAGCATATGTGATATTGACTGTTCCTATTATTTCTTAATCTGTTTTATTTTGAAAATTTAATCTTAAATCTATTTTTTGCTACATATGCTTTTCATTACATCAGTTTTTGCATGTCTTACTAAAACTAGTTTATGAAAGCAATGAAACTGTTCATTTTGTAAGTAATGATTCAATACCCTCCTAGATGAACATGCTGGCAGTGTCACTGTGTAATCCAATGTAATGTGATTCAAAGGTAAGGACAGCTAAACTGCAAAAAGGAAAATTTTTACTCTGCCTCTAATTTTATTTTGTTCTCTACTAATTTCTATAGCAGATGGAAGAAGATAAACAAACCTTCTACAAAACGCGTTCGCTCAGCTTGTTGTTACATGTTGGGTAAGCAGGTTCTTCAAACTTTTTGCATTGTTATCTATCGTGTGTTCAATGTGCAGGGATACCTGATAAATTCGCATATCTTTGGGGTGGTTTGTTGTTTTTGAAATTGTATCTTCCTAGCTTTATTCCTATGGGTTCAGTTGATTGATTGAATGGGAAACGAATATCCAACTTTTCTGATGTGATCGCAAAAAAGTTGGGTAAGCAAGAATGTGCAGCAAAAGTCTCTTCTTCAACAAGGTCAAGCAGCTTTTGCTGACCTTTCTGAAGTTGATTATAATGTTGTGTTGGGTAATATATTGGACGTATGCTATAGCTATTATGTTTGGGGGCAAAAGGAGGAATGAAAATTTTAAAGATTTTAAACTTTGTGCAAAAACAGGAGGGGGCAATTCAGATGATTGATTATTTAGTTAATTTATTAAATAACAAATAGGACAGGAAAAAGGACTTTAAAGATTTTAAACTTTGTATGCTGGAGGTGCAAATGAGAGAAGAGGAAATTCTAGTAAGGGAGGAGGGGTAGATTTAGATTATTTATTTATCATTGCTACTAAGAAACAAAATGGACAAAAAATATGTATAGTATAAAGAGTTTTAAAGTTTGTATGTTGTGGGCAAGCAGAGGAGAAAGGTGAAATATTTTGGCATGGGTGGTAGGGAGGGGGATAGATGAAATTAAAACTGACATGAATGAAAAATCAGACATTGATTATGAAACACTATCAGAATATAGATAAGAAATTTCATTTTTTTTCATAGAATGATATGAGATTGCTATATAAAAAATGCACAACACAGTAAAAATTCATTTTTATCTATTGCTGTCCATAGCTGGTAATACATGCAGATTTTTTCATGCAAGCCTGCATATCATCTATAGAATTTACACATAATACACTAAAACTTAGTTAAGTTTACAAATGGATACCACAATCGAAAATGCACTTCCAACAATTATCGCTCATAATCAGTCCTTTAACCAAAATTTTTGTGTGTCTCTCTGGAAATGTGTGCTACATACTCCAAAGCTTACAGAAAACATGTTGTAATGCATATCAATTTCATTATATTTGAAGTATTATAAGCTGAATTAATTGATGATTTGAAGTACAGTAAAACCTCCCTAAAGCGACCACATTCCGTTTCAATAAAAATTGGTTGCTCAGAGGTGGTCTCTCAATGGAGGTCACATTTAAATCTAGATTTTAATTATTGAAACAAGGTAACAATGTTACTAAAATTTATTTATCACATTAGGAAAAAATATGAAAATTTAAGTATCAAAACAACAGTTAATTACATTATTTAATTACTGCAGAGTTTGAAAAAATGAATACATTGATGTTTGCTTTGATTTTACTGTTTTATCTTTTATAACTTTTATTTCCAAGTCCTATCGACGTTCAGCAAATAAATGTAATTTTTTTTTAGACGGGAACAAATAATGACGATTTCATAAATTTATCTATTTCTTTGGGAGTTTACTGACAGGATAGGGCAGGGGAGTTTATTGACCGTTATTCTTAATTTATCATCAGAGTTAAATTTACTACCTAAAAAAGTGCAAAGGGGTTTAAACTCTTAAGAGGTTACCGGAATAAATAAGGATTCTTCTAATAAACTTAATTTAGAAATTTGATGAATAATGCACTCTCCTGAATTATTTTTCTAATAAAACCTTCTACAAGCAACCAGGTAAAAATGGAATTTGTTTCATTTTCTTCAAAGAAATGGGTCGCTCATGGAGGGAGTTCAACTGGGATGGTCTCTGAATAGAGGTAAAATTAGTATTGAACCTATGGGAATAAATTTCATTCTATCAAAAAATGGTCGTTCAGGGAGGTGGTTGCTTAATGGTGGCGGTCGCACGGGGAGGTTTCACTGTTTTAAAGTGAAATATTCTGCAAACGATTTTCTTCCCATAGATCATAATGCAATGAAATTTTTTGTGCATCACTGTAAACAAACTATAAAAGCTACTCACTCTATACTCCTTAGAAAGCATTTTGCAGCCCACCTCAGTGACGCTCATGAATTTCATTATATTTGAAGCATTGTAACTCATTAAAATGTATCTACCTCAAACGATTTTCCCTCAGACCATAATGTAATAGAATTCTTTTATGTGTCTCTGTAAACAAATTATAAATGCTAAACACTTCATTTTCAATAGCAAACATGCTATAGTAAGCCTCAATAACATATATCAATTACATGTCAATCTGAATACATTTACATGAGTTTTATACATACGACATGGCCAGACAGCAAACAGATTAGCCAAAGGCAAACACTTTATTTCAATTATGTTGGAAAATTTAAAAAATCATAAATATGCTGAAACACAAAAGATTCTCACCTCTGTAATTTGAAGTCTTAAGTATTTCATACTAGAATGAATTTGAAGATAAATCAGCATCCAGAATGTGTACTTTAATAAATTTCACTTCACTTTGGGAAGATATGCATGAATTATTCTACTATTTTATTTGAAGGATATTTTTGTTTATTATTAGATTATTCATTTTAAACAATTACATTCATTTAAAATGTATATTGATAAATATAAGTTATAATTTTAGAATAAGTACGGCAAGGGCATTTATTTTGTCAAATGTTTATATATTACAGAAAAGATTATTTCAGGTACAAAATTCAGGGTTCATACAGAGTTGGGAAGAAAAAATCCAAGGAGTACCCAAAAAATCCAAGGAGTCCAAAACATTTTAAAGATTTGCCATTTTTGTTGCTGTTGTTTTTATGTGCTGCATCGTTATGTGGTATGCACACTCCAATTTTTAATGCCCAATTTGGAGAGAAAAACATTTCAAAAACAAATTTTACTCTATTAGAATCTAATTGTTAGTACTGAAATTGCACAGTGTTCGCAATATGTTGCTTACTGATTTCGTAAGATTAAATACAAAATTGACAATCTACTGTTTTATGCAGTGACCAATGGTCATGTCACAGGGGTGATTCTGAGTTAAAAAAAAAAAAAAAAAAAAAAAAAAAAATTCTGAAATTCACAGCAAATCTTCTGAAAAATTTACACCAGAGAGGGGGGGAGGAGGGGGCGGGGAAATCCACTCCCAACATTAGTTATGCGTTTTCTCCATGGCTCTTTGACGAAATTCGCGATCTTTTGATGAAATTTGTGGGTTTTTTCGCGAGTTTTTGACGAAAATTTTGGGTTTTTACGCGATTTTTTGACGAACTTTGCGGGTTTTTACGCGCTCTTTTGACGAAATTTGTGGGTTTTTTGTGATCTTTTGACGAAATTTACCGATTTTTCGACGAACTTTTTGGGTTTTCGCGATCTTTCGACAAAATTTGTGGGTTTTTTCGCGATATTTTGACGAAATTTGTGGGGTTTTTCGCGATCTTTTGACGAATTTTGTGGTTTTGTTCGCGATCTTTTGACGAAATTTGCGGGTTTTTTCGCGATTCTTTTAACGAAATTTGCCTTTTTCACGCGATCCTTTGATGAAATTGGCGATTTTTCCGTAAACGATTGACAACATTTATTTTTTTCGCCGACCATATGTTCGAACTTTCGGATTGGTGATGAATTTTTTAATTTTTTCGGAAATGAATGCCTTACATTTTCGGAAAATTTGGACTTTTGTGGGTTTTTACGCGCTCTTTTGACGAAATTTGTCGATTTTTCGCGATCTTTTGACGAAATTTGCCGTTTTTTCGCGATCTTTTGATGAAATTTGCCGTTTTTCCGCGATCTTTTGATGAAATTTGCCGTTTTTCGCGGTCTTTTGATGAAATTTGCCGTTTTTTCGCGATCTTTTGATGAAATTTGCCGTTTTTTCGCGATCTTTTGATGAAATTTGCCGTTTTTTCCCGATCTTTTGATGAAATTTGCCGTTTTTTCGCGATCTTTTGACGAAATTTAAAGGCGTTTTCGCGATTCTTTAACGAAATTTGCGTTTCTCCGCGATCCTTTGACGAAATTGGCGATTTTTCTGCAAACAATTGACAACATTTATTTTTTTCGGCGACCAAATATCCGAATTTTCGGATTGGTGACCGATTTTTTAAAATTTTCTTAAATGAATGCGTTACATTTTTGGAAAATTCGGACTAGAAACACCCCTAGGCCATATATAAATAGAGATTAGTCAAACCCCAAACACTTATGTATATCACATATATGATACATCTTAAAGAAAATTTTATAAGGCAAAAAAAAAAAAAAAAAAGAATGGCACTTAGGCCAGATACAAGAAAAAATATAACAAGTTTTGAATTTATTCTTTTAGAACAGCTGTAATCGCTTCCTTCAAAGATGAAATTTTGACGAATTCGCATTTTTTCGCGATCTTATGATGAAATTTGCGTGTTTTTCGCGATCCTGTGACGAAATTTGCGAGTTTTTCGCGATCTTATGATGAAATTTGCGTGTTTTTCGCGATCCTGTGACGAAATTTGCGAGTTTTTCGCGATCTGTTGAGGAAATTCGCGTGTTTTTCGCAATCTTTTGAGGAAATTCGCGTGTTTTTCGCAATCTTTTGAGGAAATTCGCGTGTTTTTCGCAATCTTCTGGAGGAAACTCGCGTGTTTTCGCGATCTTTTGAGGAAATTCGCGTATTTTTCGCGATCTTCTGGGAAAATTCGCGTGTTTTCGCGATCTTTTGAGGAGATTCGTGTGTTTTGAGCGATCTTCTGGGGAAACTCGCGTGTTTTCGCGATCTTTGGAGGAAATTCGCATGTTTTTCGCGATCTTCTGGGGAAATTCGCGTGTTTTTCGCGATCTTTTGAGGAAATTCGCGTTTTATGCAATCTTTTGAGGAAATCTGCTTTTTTTTCTCGATCTTTAACGAAATTCACGTTTCTTCGTGATCCTTTGAGTAAATTCACGTTTTTTCGCTGTCTTTTGAGAATTTGCGTCTTTTCACGATCATTTGACAAAATTTACTAATTTTTTCCACGATCGATTGACGAAATTTGACGGTATTTTTTGGAACATATTTGCGGAAAACGCGATTTTTCCGAGATTCTTGGCTAAATGTCAAACATCGATCAAATTTAAAATAAAGGTCGGCTAATAGTGTCGAAAAACGGACTTTACGGACCTAATAATTGAAAAACGGACCTAGTGATTTCCCTGCTATTAAGATTACCCTACCCAATCAATGCTGTGCTTCAGATGAATGACGTGCATAAAGGATTTACGGTGAGTTTTACAATCACGATTTTTTTTCCTCGGCAGCAATATCGCTTGCGTCCGAAGCCGAATATAAGGAGTTTCTAAGTAGTGGTTTGCTTATCTAAGCAGTTCTAAGTACTACTTGGGAATGCTTTCATTTCTAAGGAGTTTCCAAGGAGTCTAAGGAGTCTGTGCGAACCCTGAAAATTGCAATAAATGAAAGAATTTTACTGAAAAATAAATAAATATATATATATATTAATGCATTTATTTCCATTCTTTGCCATAAGTAAAATAAATTTTTTCTTTATAAAATTTTCTTCATAAATAGATTAAATTACATTTTTTTTGTGTGTGTAAAAATTTGTTAGGAAGAAGTTCTGGCTTGTTTGAATAAGGAAGCTTTATTATAATTTTCAATTGTTTAGTGACACATATTCAAAGAAATATGAAAATTAACTGATGAGATGATAATGTATAATTTTATTATTCTCTATAATTAATTTGGAAATTAAAATTTAATCCTGTACGTAAACTAAATCAAATTTTAGAAAGTAAATTAGAAAAAATTATTTTATCGATTTATTTATTATGAAAATAAGACCAGTTCATTGTATGTCCTTTTATATAATTTGATTCAAACTTTCATTCATTTTTCTTTCAATGGAAGATAAATACATATAAATAAATGAACGATATTTAAAAAATTATTACATTGTACCTCATCTAAATTAAAACTGCTATTAAGAAGAAAAAATAATTTAATACAATCCAGTAACACCTAATCCTTAGGAAATTTTGAAGGTTATGATAGGCAAAGCTAAGAGCTAAGTATTAAAAATATTTTTTGAGAGTTTAGATTTTTTTTTTTTTAACAGTATTAAATTATAATTAAAGTAACAATATCAGCAGTATTAAAATTTTTATTTTGAAACTGCAATACTTTTTCACCCCCTCACCCCCCTCTCTCACACACAAAAAAGGGGGTGTGCTACAGACAGCATTGCCGAAGTGAAAACTTCTATGCCAATCTTAATAGATTCCAACTAATACTTAAGTTAAGGGTGTATTCCAATCCAAACTGCTTATTTTCAGATTTATTTTTAAATTCACTTTTGCTCTCAAACACATCAAACTCGCAAATTCTCTTATTTAGAAACTATATAATGTGCCGTGCTTGTCGATTTTTTGATAAATGCAGAGAATATTGCAAAAAATGCTGTCAAAGTTGGCGCTTTGAACCAAATTTTCCGAAGCGGGAGATCTGGGGATGAAAAAAAATGGTCATACTGAGAAAAGAATTGTTTAAAAATCAAATTCTAATTAATTGAGCAAAAAATGAAATCACACGGCCTCTTATACACCTCTTCAAGTTTTATGTTTTTACTTTTAAAAATGAGTCTGAAAATGTCTCAGAAAATTTCGAGCTGTTAAGGGTAGAAAAATATTTTTTTCGAATACACCCTTAACACGTTGAGTGCCACGGTGACTGACACTAAAGCGCTGGAAAATTTACAATGTTTTAAGTAATTTTTAAGAAAATATAATCCTGTAATAAATGAAAGGTAGGTAAATTTTAAATACATTTTCAGTAATTACTTAAAACAATATATACTTTTTTAGTTTTATATCATATTTTAGACATCAGCCATCAGTGAATGACGCGTCTTAAACGGAAAATTCAGTGTCAGCCACCGGTGGCTGACGTGGCGCTTAACGTGTTAATCACAACTCCTTTTTCGGTTTCAATTCATCATAGAATTGGGCTATTTTCCAATTTGTAAAAGGCAATATTCAAATATTTATACATGCACATGTAGGTAGTATTGCCTTTTTCAGTGTCAATTCATCATAGAATTGGGCTATTTTCCAATTTGTAAAAGGCAATATTCAAATATTTATACATGCACATGTATGTATATATTATGTCACTATATAAGTATTACAGTACATAAATAAAAAATATATGATTTTGACATGGATCCCAATTGTGAAAGATTCTTAATTATGCTCAAAATCGGATTTGAATAAGAGTATTGTTGAATTTACAATTTATCGGCAGTTTCGACTTATTTATGGAATGGCAACCTATTTTTGTCACCAAATTTGGTAATATTTTGCTAATATTGCTAAGTTTGATGATAATTCAGTGCAGGAGTTGCACTTATGCATGTGAATATAATAAATATTACTATATATAAATAAAATCTGCAAAAATAGACTATTTGTGATTGTATGCAGTCATTTACAAAATTAATTTTTGAAATGGTTCTTAAAATGAAAGTATCCTAATAAAAAAATTTGTAAGCAAAATTGAAAGAGTACAAAACGTCCTTTGTAGAGATTGACCTGAGCTATCCAATGCAAAAAAATCAATTAAAATATTAAATGAAAAAGAGATATTAAAAAAAAGTTCTCATATAAGATTAACATTAGCAAGCAGGTACTTTCACATGAGTCAAGTAGCCTCTTAAGTAATAAAAATAATTTTTTTGTGGAAATTTAACATTTAAACCAAATTACTGCTGTCTGCATGGAACTTTCTTTGAGTTGATATTACACTGTGCCCTGATAGCAGAAAGTTCAAGATGTTAGACGGACATCGCAGATTTTCTTTTCTCTTTTGCAGATTCTTTTTACATAGAACTTTTATTTTGCTTTACATTATGTTTAGCTCTTTATTAATACAAAAACTTAAGATTATTATTAATAAAAATGAATAAAATACATGAAGACGTTACAGATAAGTGATTGTTTAATTAATGCTTCAATTGTAAAATATTTTACCTGCCGATTATTTTCTGCCCCTAAATTATCTGTCACAGACACTTGGAGAATTTTCTGTTATTGGGCACTGTGCCATCTCATTTTCTATTTACTAAGATGCTTTTTTTTTTTTTTTTGCTACAGAAGGCCATTACTCTTCTATCATGGGTTACTATTGTGATCCTTTTTCTGCCTTTATCAGTTTTTTCTTTTTTTCTAATTTATGCATCTTTTGCTTAACTTTCTTCCCTTTATTCTTAACTCTAGCCTTCTTTGCTGAAAAGCACTATTAAATATCGCTTTCTAGATGAAGAGTCAATTCTTTACAATGTATTTTAACTTTATTATGCTTTAGTTGCTCACTCATTGACAAGACACAAAATTTTACTAACTTGATAGCAAATAGAAAGCACTGATAAACGTCCTCATAGCAGTTTCAATATGTATCAACAGTAGAAATCCTATCCTAGGCGCGACTGACTCATTGCCAAATGAAATGACAAATGTCTGTCATTTGAAACATTCATGAGCATTCACTACACTCAAGTCAAGAAAGTTATTTCACATCAACCTGTATAATGAGGGGCAAATGTATTTTATTTTTCAAAGTGTTTTAGGGAAATAAAAATGCTTTAAAGATACTTAAGTCTGTTCTCATACTTTTTTGGCATGATTGAATATCAAAATTAGCATTTTATGAACATAAAAATGAACAAGTTATGATAATCAGCTAACTTATTTTGCATTTATGAAAAGAAAAAAAATATTCTTTTGACAGGAACATAAATTAAGGATGTCTAAAAAAATATTCATGCAAGAATTCTTTGCAATTTTGGCAAACGAGTAATTTAAAACCCAGATTTAGAGAGAAGAAAAGGGAAAGATTTGTGAACAGCCTTGCTGGCATATTACAATTTCTTATTTCTGTTCTCATTTTATCTATTTTAGAAATACATTTTTTTCTGACTTTATCCAGCTGAAAGATAAATATCAGTCAGAATTTGTGCTAAGAGAGAAAATAAGCTAGGATTTTCCCATTTTAACTAAAATTTTAAATGGGATTTTTGAAAATTTAGTGGGAACTACAATTTTTTCAATCTGCAGTTAGAAAAAAGAAAGAATGTCTTTTACAGTCATGCTATCATAGTAGTAACAATTACATTAATTTAGTAATAATTAAAGGTTTATTGAAACTATAAATTGAAATCCAAGTTTTAGTATTATTAAAAATATTCATGTTCAAATATTCATATTAAAATACATAATGATAAATTGTAATTATAATAATTTTTTTATGAGAAATCCCTTACAGACTTTTAAAATTCAAGATCTTTGCATTTTTATGAAAGATTGAGAACAAATATCGAATATCTTAACAAATTAAAACATAAATTCATTTCACTATCTTACAAAATGTAAGAGCAATTGGCTTTTGTAAGAAATGAGAAAGCTAAAAATGCACAATATTCTAACCTTAAACAGAACGTAATCGTACTTTTCTACATTTTTAATGTTGTCATGCATTATTTGACCCTATGAGTATCTCTATCTGTAAGTAGCACTACCAATCCCTCCATCTCTTTCCCCTCTGATTATGTAATGTTTTTCTGTTTTGTTTAGTTAAGTTGGAATGTAGAATCTGATCAGTAACATGTTTTTTGCCACTTATAGCCCGGGAGCCTGTGGACATCGAAAGCCCTGTGTTCGTGGAATTGAAAATTTTCTATGTAAATCGTTAGTAAAAAAGTCGTACAAACAAAATGAGTTAGGTTTGACAAGCCGAAAATATGTTTAATTAAATTAACATTAAAAAGCAGTAATGTTTTACTGCTATCGTGGAAAAAGCTTTTAGAGCACTTTATAGAAAATTTTGTGCTCTTTCAGAAAAACTTGGTATAACAAACTTTATTCGTCTGGAAAAGTCTGTCATATCTATTTTAAGAAAGCGGTCGATGATAAAATTTAACATTTATTTTACTTTGAAATTTTACCGGTGGCTTCTTTATTTCGCGTCTGGACACTGGCCAAGTGTCGGCTTTCTGCGATAATGGTAAATCATTGTAGCTTTTTAATAATAATTAATTTAATTAAACATTTTTAGCTTGTCAAACCTAGTCATACTTAGTTCATTTTGTTCATATGACTTTTAAGTATTGATTTACCTAAAAAATTTTCAATTCCGCAATCACAGGGCATTCGATGTCACTGGCTCCTGGTCTATTATATATGTTCTTGTGCTGTAGAAAGCTCCAGTTTTGTAAGACTGGTTTTTGGATGCAGCTCCTAATGACACATGCATGCTTTTGCAAATATAATACTTTTTTTTTTATATCAATATCGTACTTTGGAAAACACAACGTACTAACATATTTTACTTTATTAACTATTTGCTGCGTTATTATTATTTTTATTATTGCTATGAGTACTACTACTAAAATTTTGTAAAACATGTAAAGCTTTTTGAAACATTGAATAAGACATTTGTATAGAATTTCTGGTAGTAAAATTAAATTTTGTATGCAAATAAACTTTTTTATGAATCAAGAAGAAAATTGGAATTCAGTGATTCCATAGTCAATGTATACACTCGGTCCTATGGTCTTGTTTTCCTATGCTATTTAGATGATAATATACTGATGCCAGAAGAACTTCAAGAATTTATTAATGCGACCCTCAAGCATAAAAGGTTATGACCCCTAATTTAAACTTTTAAAAAAGCACATTCATTTTACACAAAAATATTTCTCATAATCTAGAGATTGTTTATGAAGTATTAGTACTCTTCAAAATTTGGATAAACCAATCTGAAGCTTATAAAATATATTCAATCACATTTTTATATAGATTAACTTCGAGATTCTCTCATGGCACACCAGTTGAGAACAATAACAATTATCACAACTATTTCAAACCAGGCTTGCAAAAAAAGCCGGCTAAAATTTAAAAAAGCAATGCCAGTGGCTTTTATTGGTTTTAACCGGCTTTTTTTGGCCAAAATTGGCTTTTATACAGTGAAGCATCTTAATTATAGACTACCCATTTTAAAGTGTTTTTAATTAGTTTTAATGACATTTAGTTGATTTAGAATACAATAAGTAACCCAATTTCTCAATAATGAAGACATAATACTGAAGAAAAAAAAAAAAAAAAAAATCCCTGCCGGCTTGGGCCTACAGGCAGAGGTAGTTTTCGAAGTTAAGTACTAAATTCACCAACAAAACTTAAATCAAGATTAGAGATAAACCCAGTTCCTTCACTAAGAATGCGCTCTAGAGATCTAAACATTTTATGAAAAATCTAGTATACATCAATACATACACGCATGTATATAGAATAGGTTTAAAAAATAGCTAAAGCAAATTCAGAGAACCTCGAAGTGTTAAAATAAGTTAATATATTTCCATTGTCGGGTTTTCATCATGTTTTAATACGTTTCTTCAAACTCACATGACGTTACATATTCACCTGCTGAGGTCCGTTTTATTTCCAATATGATTAAATATATATTTTTTAATTCGTCAAACTATTTATTTCATTTTGAGTTTTCATGCGGAAATCTTGCTCTAGAAAACTTATGACGTAATATTCAATTTTTTACAATTATTTAAACTATTTATTTAATTTAATTTTTCACGTGAAACCTTGCAATAGAAAAGCAATTGTTGTGGTGATTGCTGGCTTTTTTTTTAATTGTTGGCAACTGCTATAACGAAAAATATCTATTTTTTCCTGTCATTGTTATGAAAGAGCTGGTTTTATCAGAATCATGTTAAGAAGGTATTCAAAAATTTGAACCCTCCATATTTCCATTCCCTTGGGCCGATTTTGCCCATTTTCAATCCCCGGCGAGATATTCGCCGTCTCAAAGTTGTTGGCTAGTTTGAAGACGATCCGTGCATAATTGCAACTTTTATCGTGCAGACAAAATTTAGTACATACATACATACATACATACATATATATATATATAAACTTTTTAGGTGGGGGTGGTTTTGGGTTCCTTGGGTCCTATAAGGAAAAGTTATGAAGGAATTTTTCAAAAGTCGCACCATGGTAACGACTGCAATAGGTAGTATTTCTTACGAAATCTACCTAAAACTTAGATGGATTTGCTAGTGATTTGAAGTGAGAATTGATAATATGTCAGAGCCATACCAACTGCTTTATCTGGTTTACACTGACTTTTAACCTCCCCCCACCCTCCTTTTTCTTCTCCCTTTTTACTGCTTTATAAAATTAAAGAGGACAATGATTACTAAGTTACGCGTTTTATTACTTAACAAATTTTAAGAGATATTAATATACAAGTCTTATTTTATTTCTCATTAATGTTTAAAATCATACATAATCATATAATAAAAATACAACTTCTCACTATTCAAAACAATATTATGAACAGCATATGCATGAATATGCACTCTTTTAAATAGCAACAAACTTTTCAAAATTTTATTTCAATTTTACTTACAGAATGTATTTTATTTATTTATTTATTTAATTTGCATCATTGCTAGATTTATTTTTATACACTTATGTATCAAACTCTCCTTAAATATTATACCCGTTTCTAATTTCTCTTTTTATGATTATAACGTAATCTCTCCATACGGACTCGTAAGAATTAAGAATGTTTCCATTTTGATGTGCTACATTTTGTGATTGTTTAATGAAATATAATCTTTAAAATGTGTAGTATATGTAGGGCTATGTAATATAAAATTTTAAAACACCAGTTTAACGTCTAATTTATATTCTTTTCAATATTTATAAAAGAAATCTTTTTTTGCTATAATGCCCACTGTTGCATTCTAATTCTAGCAGTCGAGACTTATTTATTTGACAAAGTTTAATAGAAATTTATAATTCTTTTAGTAGAAAATATTTATAAGAGTATAAAAAAATAATCTAAATTTAATATCAATTAGCTGTAAACCAACTTTTAATAATAAAAAGCACCCTTTTTCAATAAAAGTCAGCCTTTTCTAAGTGGTTAAAACAAAAAAAAAAAAAAAAAAAAAAAATTGGCAACCCTGTTTCAAACAAATACAATTTTATATCTACAGGGTGTCTAGTCACCTGGATAACCTGGAAAAGTCAGGGAAATTTGAAATTTCTGAGAAAAATTCTGGAAAAGTTTGCTGATTATAAAACTAAGGATTTGAAATTGCAGCGCTAGGGAAATCTAACTTTGCTCTGCACAAATATTGTAAAGAATATTTCCACCTCTCATACAATTCCTTCTGTCTACCATTTTTCAATCTGTCTTTGTAACTCAGATAGTTTCAGTACTAGTTTCATTGAAACTTTGCTATTTTGTAAGATTCAGTCTGTTTACTTAACTTTGTTTGGGAACTGAACATTTGTTAATTTATTGAATATTTATAATTCTTAAATTGGGTTACTTACAGAGCAGATACATTATTCATAAATAAAAAGTATTTTGTATTACTATGTGGCAAATCAATCTGCATTGTGACTGATATGACAAACAATTTCTTCCTGATTGGACAAAATGGGTGGAGCCTGAAGAAAAAAGTATGTATGCGGGAAATGTTTAGAATGTAAAGAGACACCCTCATTAATAGATATAGGGGCGTCAAGTAATCGCTAACCATGAAATAATATTTTGGTTTTCAACAATTTGTAAATTTTGCAAAAGTTTCTTTTAAAAATCAGCAGTTTGTGCTTCAGAATCAATTCACATTCCATTCACAAATTCCCAACTTTAAAGATTTTTCGCATGTAATATCACATAATCTCGATACCTGGAAATTTTGTTTTATTGGTATGGAAAAGTCAGGGAAATTTCTAGCAAAGCTAGAATAAACACTCCGTATTGAACATTTAAATATATCAATTGGCTCATTTAAATTAGCTTGCTTTTATCTATAATATATATGTAATACTATAATATATATATATGTATACACAAAAATGTATTTTCTATTAACTGTGTGCCTATTTGATTATGTGTTGGTGCAAATTCACATCATAAACTTTTTAATTTCATTAAAAATTTATACAAATTAGAAAACATCCTTTACTTGTAATTGAAATTTGTGTGTTGAGAAAATCAAATTAATTTGTGTGAATTTTTAATGAAATTAAAAGGCATATGATAGGAGCTTGAATCGACACAGAATCGAACAAGCATACAATTAATATAAAATACATTTTAAAATCAGTATCAACCAACCCAAAACTAGAAAAAAAAACTGTTTCTGGTGGAAAGAAAACAGGAATTGAACCGTAAAAAAACTACTTTTAAAAATTCAATAAAATATAATTAAAAATATAATTGCCAACATCATTTACTTAAAGAAAAGGTTAAATTAGAAATTATTTTACCGAAACTAATTAAACTGCAAAAATAAAAATATTTAAGGCATCATATAAATTATTTTTAATTTTAACAAATTAATGTATTGTATTTTGCAAGATTAAACTAGCAGCTTTATAATCTAAAAATTTTAACAATGAGTTCAATGAACAATAAAAGCACATTAAAACCTCATAATTTCAGGCTACATGTTCTGCCTGATAGCCACAATATCCAATTATCTAGCATACTGACTGGATCAGCCAGGTACAGTATCACTGGATATTCAATATTGCTTCACATTATTCATGGTAAAATTACATATTTTTTAAATCATTAATGGCATGAAAAACATTTATGGATAATAACTAAATAAATAGAAAATTTATAAGTTGAATTTCATGATCACCTAGAGACCAATTTTTGGATATTAAGGCAAGCATAAGACATATTAAAATTAGTAGTCTTTATTCAAAATAAATCAAAATTCTCAAAAAAGTGTAAATTTAGTACAAAATATATTTTTATCAACATGTAGTATAAATTGCTCTTTATATAAAATAACATAAATAAAATATAACATACAAATTTCTGAAATGGTAAACAAGTTTTCACTGGATTGTATAACCACCATCAATAGGAATTTGTGCTCCAGTAATCATTGAAGACTGATCACTCAGCAAAAACATGACAGCACCAACAATATCAGCAGGAACTGAAATTGAAAAATAATATAAATGCTTTCAATACTAGAAAAAAAAAAATTAAGCAGTTTATAAACATGAAAAAGTATGAAATGTTACACTATAATACAATAGAATTCATTATTACAAAATTGTTAATAATGCACAATAGAAACTAATAATTTGTAATAGTAGTGGATAATAAATTTATCTTATTTTTATTTAGAATATTTCTTTTATAATGATAGTTTATTTTACTTTATGCTAGTATCCTTTTACTTAATTTATAGTAATTTTAAATAGACTTTAGTGTCTTTGATAATCGGTAGTCTACTGTAACTTACAAAATTATTATTATTATTATTATTATTTTTTTTTTTTTTTTTTTTTTTTTTAGAGAGAGAGAGAAGAAACAATTCTTTTAAACAGAAAAAGAAAGAAAAACATACAAGACCATATGTAACACTTTTAGAAGTAGAAATTTGCTTCTGGTAATCACTATAAATTTTATCATTTCATTAATACTATTTTTTATGAGGAAATTTGCACTATATCTTTCACACCACATTTTTCTACTGAAGAGTTTTAATATAAAATAATTTACATTTAAAATGTATATATTTGATATTTAACTGTTAGAAACATTTCTGTGTCCAAATTTAATATTTTTATATTTATTTGGTTGAGAATTGATAAAATAAAAAAGAAAAGTGCCCAGCTAAACTGATGGCATTGAGCTCACAGGCTATTCACACTAATTGTATATTATACTCTTATTTTAAAGAATAATGACCCTCAAAAAAATAAGTGAAGGGGAATTAGCCCCCGTTTCCCCCTTTATACTTAACCAGTGAACCTCCAAATCTAATCAGGGAAGCTCCTTATCATAATAAACCGGTATACCAAATTTGGAGCAAATCGAATAATCCTGCAAAAAAAAAACATTTATCTAAATTAAGGGGGTGGATTAGCCCCCCTTTATCCTTAACCAATGAATCCCCAAAACGAATCAGGGAAGCTCCTTAACATAATAAACCGGTATACCAAATTTGGAGCAAAGCGAATAATTCTGCATGAAAAACCCGTTTATATAAATTAAGGGGGGTGGACTAGCCCCCCTTCCCCTTTATCCTTAACCAATGAACCCCCAAAACTAATCAGGGACGTTCCTTAACATAATAAACCGGTATACCAACTTCGGAGCAAATCGAATCATTCTGCATGAAAAACGCATTTATCTAAATTAAGAGGGGCGGAGTAACCTCCCTTTTCCCCCTTTTTCCTTAACCAGTGAACCCCTAAAACTAATCAGGGAAGTTCCTTAACATAATAAACCGGTATACCAAATTCGGAGCAAATCGAATGATTCTGCATGAAAAACCTATTTATCTGAATTAAGGCGGGTGGACTAACCCCGTTTTTCCCCATTTATCCTTAACCAATGAACTCCCAAAACTAATCAGGGAAGTTCCTTAACATAATAAACCAGTATATCAAATTCGGAGCAAATCGAATGATTCTTCATGAAAAAACCATTTATCTGAATTAAGGGGGTGAACTAACACCATTTTTCCCCCTTTATCCTTAACCAATGAACTCCCAAAACTAATCAGGGAAGCGCCTTATCACAATGAACCTAGAAAAAAATTTTGAAGCAAATCGGATGTTTCTATCAAGAGTTATCGCGTTACGTACATACATACATACATACATCAGGGCTTGAAATTCAATTTTTCCTAGGAGGGGAATCTCCCTCCCAACATTTGTAAATGGAGGGGATTTGAGCAGTTTGGAAGGGAGAAAAAAATGTTTAAAACCCATTGTTACTTTACATGTTATTTAAAGAATTACATTCATACAGACATGACAAAGTACCACTGAGTCAATTTAAATCAACAATTCAGAATAATTGTGCAAAAATGTTCTTTTATTTAAAAAAGGAAGAAAGTCAAGCTTTTATACAGTCTACTTTTCAACTTTGAACCAAATGACATGCGTCGATAACAGTGGGGGTTGTTAAAAAATTTCAGAATTTTTATTTTTTTCAATTTTGGGCCCCGAATCCTCTTTTACAAGGTTAAACTTGTGACAGACAGCACAAGCACAACATTTATAAGTTTGGAAATTACCGGAAATGTATGGTTATGCTGTCTTAAAAAAATTTCAGAAAATTTTGCAATATCTGACGTGTCTTCATTTTTAACTATTAGCATGAACATATTCGGAGATGTCATCATAAATATCTATTTCTAAATGAAATTGTTTTATTATATTTTTAATGGAATTATAGTCAAAACTTAGCTTCCTGATATTTTCTTTGATTGTTTAAAATTTTAATGCATAGTAGCTTGTTCAAAGTCCAAAATTTGAAATGGAAACCGTCCTTTCATTTCTTCTATTACAAGAGGAATCTAGGTTAACTTTAAATTGTCAAGTCCTAATTTCTGTGAATTAAAGGGAGAGGCGCGAGGGGGGAAATCCTCTCCCGGTGCTAATTATTTTTGTTGCAGGTCGAGTAAACTTCGTTTTGGTTTGGGTCGATTTCAGACTGAATGTAGATTAATGCAAGTTGGATTCAGGTTAAACCAAATTTTTCAAAAGTTAGTTGAGTATATTATTTCAGATTAAAAACTATACCTATAATAATAAACATAGATATTTATATTTGTGCTTTTTTCTAAAGGCTTCTGCGTTTTTTCCATGACCCTTTGACGAAATTTGCGTTTTTTCACGGTCCTTTGAAGAAATTTGCGGTGTTTTTCCAGCAGCCCTTGGACGAAATTCACGTTTTTACGCGATTGTTTAATGAAATTTGCGTTTTTACGCGATTCTTTGACAAAAATTCACGCTTTTTTCCCCGCGATTCTTTGATGAAATTCGCGTTTTTTGCGATCCTTTGACGAAATTCAGTTTTTTTCGCGATTTTTAGTCGAAATTCGTGTTTTTTCCACGATCGTTTGAAGAAATTTGCGTTTTTTCGCGATCTCTTGATGAAATTCACTTTTTTTCATGATCCTTTGACGAAATTCGCTTTTTTCGCGATCCTCTGACAAAATTCGTGTTTTATTAGTGGCCATTTGACGAAACTCGCGTTTTTCTTGCGATTCTTTGACAAAATGCGCGTTTTTTCTGCGATCCTTTGGCGGAAATTGGGTTTTTCTCGCTATCCTCTGACGAAATTTGAGTTTTCCCAGAATCTTTTCACGAAACTTGCGTTTTTTTTTCGCTACCCTTTGACGAAATTTGCGTTTTTTCCGCGATTATTTGACAAAAATTCAGTTTTTCCACGATTTTTTGAAGAAATTTGCATTTTTTCGCTATCCTTTGGGGAAATTCGCGTTTTCTCTGCGATCTTTTGGCAAAACGCGCGTTTTTACCGCGATCCTTTGCCGAAAGTCGCGTTATTTCCACGATAATTGACGAAATTTGCATTTTATTTGTGAACCTTTGACGAAATTAGCGTTTTTTTTTCCGCGTCTATTCACGGCAAAATTGATTTTTTCGGCGACCATTTGTCGAAATTCATGATTTTTTCAATTATATTTTTAATGTCCGAATTTTCGGACTGATGATCGATTTTCGATAAATTTCAGAACCGAATGCCTTAAATTCTCGGAACATTTGGAACAGAATCACCCCGAAAATAACACGAAACTTGGCAATCGACCTTGGTAAAAATATCGTGAAATTTCTCTATTAATCGCGAAATAAAAACCGCCCAAAATGTGTCAATCGGTCGCGCGAAAAAATCACAAAATTTGCAAGGCATTCGGTGTTGATCGTAAATTCAAAATGCAAAAATTTTCGGAAAGGGTGAATATTTTTGGACGGGAGCCTCCCGCTCACGATATTCTTTTGGGCGGGATTTCAAAGTTTTGGGCACGAATCCCGCCACCCTGCCCTGAAATTCAAGCCCTGTACATACATACAAACATACATACATACAGAACGGGCGGGCACATTAGCTCTCAGGCTTTGATAGCCTATGAGCTAAAAACTGACTGTAACTTAAATTTTGCATGCCAGTGTGCAATAGTTCAGGCATGTCCAAGTTGATAGAGGTCAATATCATATGAAAAATTATACCTCTGTGAGAAGAAATAGTGCTTCACTAAATTTGAAAGATACTTTAAAATGTGATTCTTTTTCTATATTTTTTTAACTGAAAAAAGATCAACTGATTAAATTAAGTTGAAATATGTTAATTTACCAAATAAATACAGTGATCTAAATTGAAGTACATTAGTAATCTAAATTGAACATTTATTCATTCTTAAAAACATTTCACAGCTACATGCTGGTGGCAAAAGCAAATTGGTGTTCAGTGGCAGATCCAGCCATCCATTTAGAAAGGGGAGAGTCATAACTCTTTTTTTTTTTTTTTTTTAAAGCCAGGTGTTCACATCTCTTAATACATAATTTTTGTATTGAAGGCTGTTTTTATATCCAAAATTGCTACTTTTCGGATACTTTTGGGGGGTTATTTTCATTTGTAAATACAAAAAAATTGCATAATATTCATAAAAATATAAAATTTACAAATTTTATTCAGATACCAAATAATTGAAGAATTTCCCATTTTCTTATAAAAGCAAAGAATGATTCAGAAATTGAGTATTTTAAGCAAGTTTTTAGACTCGACAGTTACAAAAATGCTGTTATGAGAGGAGCAATTGGTTGTCGCAGCCTGAAATTCAGTTTAAAACCCCACATTTTACAACAATTCCGAGAAAGATTCTTTGCCTTTATCGAAAAATAGAAAATGTTAATCAATCACATTTGTTCTGAATAAGTGCACTTGCAAATGTCTTGCATCTGAGATTAAAAATGACTTCATGGATGTGTTAAAAATTACCTACTTTGGATTTAAGTAGAGCTTAGTCAGAAAGATTCTCATTGTTGAGCAAGGGGCAAATTTGAAAGTATTTAATATATACTTCATCTTTAAAATGTCCTTTGGAAATTTTCTTATTCAGAGGGAAGGGATCATGATTCTGTGACCTCCCCCTTGGATTCGCCATTGTTGGTGTTACAGTTAATTATACTGCTCATTTAGAGATAGTTTAAGATTTTTAATATGCAGTCAAGTTTCTTATTTTTGAAACTATTGAAATTGAATCAAAAATTTGGATTGATTTGAAGTTTTATCACATTTTATCTCAAATATATATCCATCATGTCAGTGAAATGTTTGAAATAGTAGGATTTTATTTATTTATTATTATTAGTATTATTTTAAGTTGTGTGAAGTTTAAGATTAGCACTTTTAAAATTTAAAAGTGATAATGTAATTCTTATTGAATTTGTAAGGAATTTAATTAGGTTAGTTTCAAAATTTACCTGTTCTTTAAACATGAAAATCATACTTTTTCTGGAAATTTTATCTTCATTTAAAAATTTAATAAACTTTTAATTATATTTTAGAAAAATGCAATACAACTCCTTTTGAATTTTCAAATTTAGTTTATACTGTAGAAGAAGAAGAAAAAAAGATTATTATCTAAAATTTGAATTAATTGACAAAATCAATATTTTCATACCACTAGATTTTAAAATAAGTAAATGCAAAACAATTCAATGAATATCAATTTTTACAGGAGAATATTTGTAAAACATCATTCTTATGATTAAATATGTTCTCAAACAAAAAGTTATTTTTGATCTCAGTTTTTCTTTCTTTCCTTTTCACAATACTAAAGAGAATAAATTTTAAAACATTTTTTTTTTTTTTATATGTTCTAATTTCAATATGAAATACACACACAACATATATATATATATAAACAAATGTTAAATAGTGTAAGCTTTTTCAGCTTCTTGTATGCACTACCTGAAGACATAGTCATCCACAAATTAATATTAATTTTGATAAAAACTGTTTCTTTAAAACAAAACTTTAACAATTTTTTATTACATTTTTAGACAAGAAGAATATGTTAAAAAAAAATACCAATGCATTGTCAATATATATATATATATATATATATATTTCAAAATAATCAACATCTAACATCCAAATTTGTTCTCAGCATCATTTATTATAATATAAACAAATCTTGTGCGTTTGTGTATGTAAATTTTATCTAAGAAATGGCTCAAATGATTTTCACTAAATTTTGTATCCTACCGTTTTGGGTTACAAGAAGACCATGGGGATAGATCACCCGTTTGAAAAAAATCGATTAGTGGGTCATTTTCATATTTAGACAGCACTCATTTTTTAATGTAAAAATTAATGTAGGTCTTAATTTATAATCTCTACTACTAGGCCTGGGCCTTAAATCGATTTAAAGCTTACATCGGAAATCCGATTTAACCATTGGTCTTAAATCGATTTAAGCTAAAATCGGAAATCGCGATTTAGCTAATGTCAAATCGCGATTTAGCCATTATCTTAAATCGCGATTTAGCCATTATCTTAAATCGCGATTTAGCCATTGCCTTAAATCGCGATTTAGCCATTGGCTTTAAATCGATTTAAAACAAAATACTGATTCTGAGCTAACATCGGAAAACCGATTTATCTACTTTGATGTATCTACCACTTACATGCCAAGCTGGTGTTAAATCGATTTAGGAGGATCCGATTTAAGCAAACATTGCAAGCCTCAATGCTTTCCAATTTAAGAAAAAGACGATTTAATGAAAACAAGGCAAGCTGGTGTTAAATCGATTTAGGACGATCCGATTTAAGCAAACATCGCAAGCCTCCATGCTTTCTGATTTAAGAAAAAGACGATTTAATGAAAACAAGGCAAGCTGGTGTTAAATCGATTTAGCAGGATCCAATTTAAGAAAACAATGATTTAAGTAAGAATTGATATTTATTTATTCATTTTGTAAACAAGATTCAGAGTTTATGAGATTGGAATGTGTATTTTTCAGAAATTAAGAACTTATATAGTGGAAAGTTGAAAGGAAAAAGTAATGTTTAAATCTTAAAATCCAAATTCATCGAATTTCAATTTATATGCTAATGCAATCTTTTGATGATAAATTAAGTTTTCACATATTTGAGTAATATTGCAATATGTATTTTTTATTTTCCAATATTCTGTAATTAATTAAAATGTTTTAAAGTAGAATCCTGCATTGTTTCAAAAGATTGTTTTCCTGAAATTCATTCAGCATTTATATGATTAAAAATAATAAGAATAAAGTTTTATATTTAAAATCCAAACTCATCGACTTGCAGTTTATACTTTTAAGCATTCTTATGATGAAAAATTCATTTTTTACATGTTTTAGTAATATTTTAACATTTATTTTTTATTTACTATTATTTTGTAATTAAGGAAATTATTTTAAAGGTAGAGTCATGCATTGTTTTGTGTATCACTATTTGGCCGTGATCCACATGAAATATTTTTCTTTTACTACTAATATTTTTTTCTTGAAATTGATTGAGTATTTATGGCTGGAAAAAAAAGAATAAAGTTTCATATTTAAAATCCAAATTCATCGAATTTCAGTTTTTATTTTCATGCATTCTTTTAATGAAACATTCATTTTTCACATGTTTGGGTAATATTTTAATACATATTCTTTATTTTTTATTATTCTGTAATTAATTAAAATATTTTAAAATAGTCATGCATCAGATTTGACATCAGATTTCAATGCCAGTCACATGGATTGAGTATCTTGCTGAAATTGATTCACTATTTATATCCAAATTCATCCATTTTTAGTTTATATTTTTATGCATTATTTTCATGAAAAATTAATTTTCATATGTTTAGGTATTATGGGAATATTTTAGTTTTAATTTATTATTATTTTGTAATTAATTAAAAATACTTTAATAAAGTTCTGTAATGAGTCAAGTAACTTTATTTTTACAGCAGAATGAGGGAGGGCTGGAGGAGGCATTCATTAGATTTTTCTGCAGATCTGAGATTTTTTGCTTTTTTGACATTTTGTTATCATTAAAAAGAGATATATTTTAAGATTACATTTTATTACTAATCTTAAAGGATGGCAACAACCATGAAAAAAATCAGCAATTTCAGTGATGTGCTCCAAGGGTCGCACTTTCAATCCTTCTCCATCCGCTATATAAATGTCAGCATTTATGTTAAACAAATCTTATTTTAATCTAAAAGTTAAAAAGATATAAAATTGCATCTTATTTCTCATATCTCCCCCCCCCCCCACCCTTTTTTTTTACTGCTTTTCTCATCATGGGAAATGAATAGTTAAATTCATCATTGAAGTCTTTTAATATGCTTCTGTTTTACCTCAGTAACTTTTTAAATCTGTGTCTGTAAAAAAAAAAAAAAAAGAAGTGTATGTAGGCGGTTAGCAATGAAGTGCTATTTGAGTGGGCTAGGGGAAGCCCCCCGCTCCTTAAGGAATTTAGATTGTAGCATGCATAACAAGTCATAAAAGAAAATGATTTTTGTCTATTACTTTTTATAGAATGAGTTTATAAAATGTATTACAATAGGTCACTAATTTTCAAAATGGAAAAAAAAAAACTAGTGTTTTGGGGCATTCAAAGCTTTTTTATGTATAAAATATACCTCTTTTCAAAATTATTTGACAAATTAAAAGACAAGTATACTAAATAATACAGGAGGGGGGGGGGGCATAAAGATCATATTTTGTTACTAAAAATTAAAAAATAGGCTTCCATATTCTAAAATGTAAAATCTGTGTTAAATCGCGATTTAGCACTAAATCACGATGTTGAATGGATGATAAATCGATTTAAGAAATTTCTACATCGCCCAGTCCTATCTACTACTATTAATGTCTGTATGTATGTAGGTAACATTCGTCCGTGTCGTCGGAACTACTTTTCTCACAGGCCACGCAGAGGGTCTTATAATATGTCGATTTGGACTGCCGTTTTCCACGAAAAATGGACTTTGCGGTTTCGAGAAAATCCCGCGGTAATTACCGACGTTATTAGCTAATTAACAACTCATTATCGAAGGAAAATCCTTTCAAAATTGAATCATTTTATCAAAAGCAGCAATCTGACTACAATTGGACCCGTCTGCGAGGCTAGCAATTTGGGACCCTCCAGCGAGGCTAGCTACTGCTGAGATAATTGTTTCTAGCCAGACACATTGGCACCTGGCCATCTGTCTTTCAGAGTACGAAATTTAAACTTTTTAAATATTGAATTTTTTGATAAAATTTTTTTTACATCCGGAGGGGATATCTCTCGCAGATTTCATACATACACAGTTCAAAGCGATAGCTTAATTAGAAGCTGAGATATTAATTATTATTTAATTAATCAGTTTCATTTCTGTATAATGCATGCTTAATAGGTATGGGGAGACTCGACATCATTAAATTGCCTACGCACCCCCTCAATATACACCTTAAAATAAAGGTAAAGTAAATTCCGGACTGAATAACATGCAAGCTTAGACTTACAAGGCACGCCCATAAAGTTATGGCCATTTTTATTGAACTTTTTAAGTTAAGCCAATACCCCCATATTATACACCTTAAATTAAAGGTATTAAAATTTCCGAACTGAAAATCATGTTAACTAAGCTTTACGAGGTCTCTCCAAAAAGTTATGGCCCAAAAAAAGCAAATTTCTGCAAAATTTTTCTTTTAAAGGACAATAACTCGGTAATTTTTGCACCTATAAGTAGGAAGTTCAACCTCAGAAAAAGTTCATTCTATGCAGATTTTTCCCGTGCTATCTTTCTATGCTATCAGCTAACTCTATTTCCTAAGGGGGAGAAGTTAGGAGGACCGAAGGAGGGGCACCAAAAATATTTTTAACATAATTTTGATTGCATTTTTGATTATAGCTTTTCAAAACAATTCTACTACACACATTTTACTTTTTGGGTGTTGGCCCTTAAAGGGTTAACTTTTTCATCTTCTCTCGTTTCTTAAATATTAGTCATGTTGCATATCAAACTGTTGGACATCACGAGCCCAGTTTGTCCCCAACTTTCTCTTCCCCCCTCCTCCCCCCTCTCAAAAATTCTCTTTAATTGTCTGACCACTGTAAAATTCTACAAAATAGAGTGCACTCCCTGGTGGTGGAATGTGGAACTAACAAACCACGACGCACCATTCTTTTATAAGCTTTTTATTATGTGTTACGTACTATCTCAAAGTTTCAAACAGATCGCATTGTTAGATTTCCTATTTTTTAACAATATCACGTTAAGTTGGTTCCACATTCCATACACCAGGGAGCGCACTCTATTCTTAACGAAATCGTATCTGAACAAAAGTCCTTCACACAACCTTTCCGTAGATACTAGGGATGGGAAAAACAGTTACTTTTTGTTAACAGGTTTCATCATTACACCACTAGCTTGGTAACATGTTACAATAAAGTAATAATTTTTTAACACCTCATCAGAAGCTAAAAATTTGTTGAAATTTGCACTTTTAGGATCTTTCTTTAAATTTAGGTCATTTTTAGAGATTTTGGTTAAGTATTTGTAGGTAAAGAAGTTTTTTGGACTTTTGGGTGATATTTTGTTTTCTTGAAATATTAATGTCTGAAAAATGATCCAAGCTCACATTTAAAACGTAGAGGTAAAATTTGCAAAAAGTCAAAACAGGTTTTCGAGCTTCAACAGTTGACATAAAGACACACTAAACAGAATTATATATTTATTTAAAAAGTTTAACATTAGAGTCTATATCCAACATGATTCTTCTTTTATAATTACAGCATCCTACTTTTTAGTCCCACCTAACGTAAGTCTGAACATATCTGTACATAAAGGAATAGTACAATTTTTTTTTTTTCTTTTTAATAGCTTCTAGCATTCAAAACTCTCTAGGATTTAAGATGTCTCTAATTCAAATGTCATTCAATGTCTAGAATAATTCTCAATTTTTTAAGGCGACAATTCATACATTCAAGTAAATTTATCCCTTATAAATTCATCTGCCTAGTAATTAGAGTATTAGATAGATATCTCGCACTTATTCCTAAAAAGCACAACTCTCTCTTCCTCTTTGTATATATATTTTGAGCGTTCCTTAATATGAGTGGTTAAAAACCCCATTTCACATTAAAAAAGGATGTTTAAATATCTATAAAAAAAAAAGAACAAATTAGAGTAATTATATATATATATATATATATATATATATTGCTTACAATATTATTTAGCCTCACTGTTTACATATCGTTGCGATGCGTAAGGAAAGAGACGTGTCTTGCAAATATTCATTTTGTGTTTTTTTCCCACTAATAGGTCTGTTTGTTATAAGTGTGTCTTGCTACACAAACTGTTTCATAAGTGTATCTATGCGGAAAGTCACTTTATTACGCCATATGTCCATTTATGACCACAGAAGAGGGGTGGATTGTGTGGGGAGGTAAAATTACCCAACCCTCTAAACCTCATCCTACGTCTTCATTTTTAAGGTTTTATTCTTTTATGCAAGTTTTCATTCCAACATGCAGAGCTAAGTGCTATAATTTCACGTTACAGTAAAATCATGGAAATTGTCCTTTTGTCGAGATGTGTCCCTTTTCTTGCGGTTGAGCGATATATTAAATTAACAAAATTGCTCATACTGAAATAAATGTTTACTCTATGTAACCCCAAGCATTTTTTTTTTTTACATTTAAAAGTATTTTTCATTTTTTTTCTGAAACACTTCACTTTTTCATATGTGTCACTTATCGAATAATGGTGCGATGCAATCAACTGTGTATTTTGACCTATTCGTTACATTATGGGATATAAAATAATTTAATAAAATCTTTTAAACTTAATCAGGTTTAAGGCAAAATTTGTTAATTAAAACATTCCACTTTCATGAATCATGATATTTCCACTTATATGAACAGCCCGTCATTGTCATATTTGACAACAGTATTATTTTTTCCAAATTGATTAAAGCATTTTTAAAATTTTTACAAATGTTCCTATAAAATAAGAATCTTATTTCTTTAGTAAAATTAATTCCAAGAAAAAAGTTTTCTAGCAGTCATAGTTATGACAAAAAGTGCAATAAATAAATAAATAAATTGCTTTACCGCATCCGTACCTAACATCAACAGGACATATAAATCAACAACAATCGAAAAATACTTTACCTATCCTCAAACCACAAAAGCAAAAGTGCGACACTAGCTTATAAATTAGCTCAACATATCCCCAGCCACGCGAATCAAACTTACAACCTTAGAAAAACTTCTCCTCCTCTCTCGATAACGTAAAATTCTCAGATTCTAATATTACCAGTCTAGATAAACAATATATTGAAAGCAATAATATATTTTTTAAATAATATAACTGCATCATAGCAATGTATTACAAAGTAACTATAATCTCTCAGAGACCAGATTAAATTTTTTTACGCATTCGATATTGAAATAACCAAAACTTCATGATGAAGCGAACATAATATTTGAACATTTAACAGTTGGTATAGAATATTTGATGCTGACAAATAATTATAACTGATAGTTCCTTTTTATTCCTAACAACAGAATGAGGAGAAAAGTTTTCTTAAGTTCCGAGCAGATGGATTTTACCTTGGACCTGTCTATTTTTGTTAGCGGGGGTGAAAAGTGATAGAGTAATAAATGAAATGAAAATAGGTGTTCGCTTTTCTTTTTCATACGTAGGACGCAGTTTAACGATACGTGTTGAATTTTCTTTTTCATACATAGGATGCGGTTGACATTTGTGTTTTGTTTTTTAAGCTAAAGTAGGATAAGGATTTGCTTGATTCTTTTGTAATAGAGGATTTTTTTTTCACTTTTTCTTAGAATGTTATTTAGAGCTAGGAAAAAAGATTTTGCGATTTTATTTTCATCGCAATATAAAATGAAAATAAAGCTTTTTTTTTTTTTTGTCTTATTTTCAGTTTTTCACAAGAGAAATTGATAACTAGTTATAAAATTAATAGGCAGTTTCTGATATTCTGTTACTAAAAAACAAACTTTAAAGCAATAAAAGTGTTTTTTTAACTGTTATGTTAAATAATGCCCACCTCTAGTAGATACATGGATCGGGAGGGTGCCGGTCTTAACCAATAATTTAAGATAATTGCTGAAATTACTATGAAAAATATGTTAAAGGCGCCCTACCCCGGCCCCTAATAGAGTTAGAGGAAATCGGAAGACGGCAAAATTATCTGGGGGAAAAGTTTGCTTGGGTGCTTTGGAGCTACTTTTGGCGCGAGATCTAAGTTCTACGACCAATAGGAGCCGAGATATTTATGGAAATATGAAAAAAAAAAAAGGATTTCTTTGCATTATCATCATCATCATCTCTACAACTAGTAATGTTCGTAAACGTCTGTATGTAGGTAGGTTACATTCGCCCATGTCGCCGGAACTACTTTTCTCACAGGCCACGCAGAGGGTCTTATAATATGTCGATTCGGGCCGCCGTTTTCCGAGAAAAACGGACTTTGGGTTTCGAGAAAATCCCGCGGTAATTACCGACATTATTAGCTAATTAACAACTCATTATTGAAGGAAAATCCTTTCAAAATTGAATATTTTTATCAAAAGCAGCAATCTGATTACAATTGGACTCGTCTGCGAGGCTAGCAATTTGGGACCCTCCAGTGAGGCTAGCTACTGCTGATATAATTGTTTCTCGCCAGACACATTGGCACCTAGCCATCTGTCTTTCAGAGTACGAAATTTAAACTTTTTAAATATTGAATTTTTTTATAAAAAATTTTTACATCCGGAGGGGATATCTCTCGCAGATTTCATACATACCCAGTTCACAGTGATAGCTTAATTAGAAGCTGAGATATTAATTATTATTTAATTAATCAGTTTCATTTCTGTATAATGCATGCTTAATAGGTATGGGGAGACTCGACATCATTAAATTGCCTACGCACCCCCTCAATATACACCTTAAAATAAAGGTAAAGTAAATTCCGGACTGAATAACATGCAAGCTTAGACTTACAAGGCACGTCCATAAAGTTATGGCCGTTTTTATTAAACTTTTTAAGTTAAGCCAATACCCCCACATTATATGCCTTAAATTAGAGGTATTAAAATTTCTGTACTGGAAATCATGTTAACTAAGCTTTACGAGGTCTCTCCAAAAAGTTATGGCCGAAAAAAGCAAATTTTTGCAAAAATTTTCTTTCAAAGGACAATAACTCTGTAATTTTTGCACCTATAAGTAGGAAGTTCAACCTTAGAAAATGTCCGTTCTATGCAGATTTTTCCCGTGCTATCTTTCTATGCTATCAGCTAAACTCTTTTTCCTAAGGGGGAAAAGTTAGGAGGACCAAGGGGGTGGGGGGGGGCACCAAAAATATTTTTAACATAATTTTGATTGCATTTTTGATTATAGCTCTTCAAAACAATTCTACTACACACATCATTTTACTTTTTGGGTGTTGGCCCTTAAAGGGTTAACTTTTAAATTTCTCTTGTTTCTTAAATATTAGTCATGTTGCATATCAAACTGTTGGACATCACGAGCCCAGTTTGTTCCGAACTTTCTCTTCCTCCCCCCCCCCCTCTCAAAAATTCTCTTTAATTGTCTGACCACCGTAAAATTCAACAAAATAGAGTGCACTCCCTGGTGGTGGAATGTGGAACTAACAGACCACGACGCACCATTCTTTTATAAGTTTTTTATTATGTGTTACGAACTATCTCAAAGTTTCAAACAGATTGCATTGTTAGATTTCCTAATTTTAACAATATCTCGTTAAGTTAGTTCCACATTCCACCACCAGGGAGCGCACTCTATTCTTAACGAAATCGTATCTGAACAAAAGTCCTTCACACAATCTTTCCGTAGATACTAGGGATGGGAAAAACAGTTACTTTTTGTTAACAGTTTCCATCATTACACCACTAGCTTGGTAACATGTTACAATAACCCAGACCTGCCAACTTTTGAAAATGAGAAATCGTAGCACACAAAATTTAAATTAATCTGGAGGTTGGTTGGGGGGTTTTTCGTGTTTCGCAGCCATCTTTTAACATTCATAAAAGGAATATGGTTTCAGTCTTTCAATATAGTAAATTTTTCCTCTGAAAATTTGTAAACGATTTTTAGTTTCTTCTAGTTTAGAATCTTTTTTTGACATTTGTAAAAGGAGCCTGGTTCCAATTTTTTAGCCCAGTACAATAAATTTTGACGAAATTCGCGATTTTTTTCCCGCGATCATTTCAGGATATTCACAATTTTTTTTCCCACAATCGTAATTCACATTTTTCTATCACGATTCTTTGTTGAAATCTGCATTTTTTACCACGAATTTTTGACGAAATTCGCATTTTTTACCGCAATCCTTTGACGAATTTTGCTTTTTTTACCACGATCCTTTGACAAAATTAGTGTTTTTCTTCCGCGAACTTTCGGTGAAATTTGCATTTTCCAGACCTGCCAACCTTTGAAAATGAGAAATCGTAGCAACAAAATTAAAATTAATCTGGAGGTTGGTTGGTTGGTTTTTTGTGTTTCGCAGCCATCATTTGACATTCGCGAAAGGAATAAGGTTTCAGTCTTTCAACTCAATGTAGTAAATTTTTTCCTCTGAAAATCTTTATACTACTTTTAGAGTTTCTTTTCATTTCGCAGAACTTTTTTTTTTTTTCTGACATTTGTAAATGGAGCCTGGTATCAACTTTTTAACCCAGTGCAGTAAATTTTGACGAAATTTGACATTTTTTTCCGCGATCATTTCACGATTTTCACAATTTTTTTTTTTTTCCACGATCGTAATTCACATTTTTCTATCACGATTCTTTGTTGAAATCCGCACATTTTACCATGAACTTTTGACGAAGTTCACATTTTTTACAGCGATCCTTTGACGAATTTTGCGTTTTTTACCTCGATCCTTTGATGAAATTAGTGTTTTCTTTAAGTGATCTTTCCGTGAAATTTGCATTTTCTTACTGATCTTTTGACGATATTTGCGTTTTCTTTCTGCGATAATTTGAAAAAATTCACGTTTTTACCACGATCCTTTAATGAAATTTATTTTCTTCTGCGACCAATTGACGAAATTGATTTTTTTTCTTCTTTTACACGGTCATTTATCGAAATTCGCGATAGTTTGTCACAACCGATCGGCAAAATTTTCGATATCTTTTCACGACCAATTAGCAAAATTCACTACTCTTCCACGACCTTTTGACGAAATTTGCAATATTTTTCCCTCGATGGTTTATTGAAATTCGCAATATTTTGTTCAATCTTCTGACCAAATTCACAATTTTTTTCTGAACTGTTAACGAAATTAGCGATTTTATTCAGCGACCTAAGATAATCATTATTTGTTTCTGAGATACCCGATATTTTTACACGATCATTTGAAGAAATTCTCAATCTTTTCCACGATCGATTCACAAACTGATTTGGGAAAATTCAATTAAAGAAAAAAAAATTTGCAGACTTTAAAATGGCACCCCTGTTTCTGAGGAAGGGAATTCCTGCATAAATATTTACAGAAACACTATTCACACGTGGTTAATATACATAAAGAGGGTTTTATGTTAAGAAGTATGTTTTGCGGTCCAGATTTTTTTTCCCCCCCATGAGCATTTTTTAATGTCCGAATTTTTGGACTAATGACCAATATGTTAAAACTTTCGGAAATCAATAATTTAAGATTTTGGAAATCACTCCTAAAAAATACGCTACACGGTATAAAAATCGCAACCAGAAACAAAACAAAAAAAAAATGCGCTAGTGTTTTTTGCAAAAAATCGTAGTTTAAGACCGATTTTCGTAGCATCGTAGTTTATAGGTCCAAATCGTAGCAACTACGATTTTTTCGTAGCAGTTGGCAGGTATGATTTTCCTACTGGTCTTTCGGTGAAATTTGCGTTTTCTTACTGATCTTTCGATGAAATTTGCATTTTCTTACTGATCTTTTCACTAAATTCACGTTTAATATCATAGGCAACCCTGTTTTTAAGGAAGGGAATTCCTGTATAAATATTTACAGAAACCCGATTCACTCAAGTTTTATGTTAAGAAGTTTGTTTTGCAGTCCAGATTTTTTTTTTCCATGAAAATTTTTTTAATGTCCGAATTTTCTGACTTACAACCAATTTTTTAAAACTTTCGGAAATGAATACATTGAAATTTTGGAACAGAATCACTACTGAAAAATATGCTGCGCGTGATAAAAATCACAACTAGAAACAAAAAATGCATTTGTGTTTTTTTTCTTCAAAAAATCGTAGTTTAAGACCAATTTTCGTAGCATCGTAGTTTATAGGTCCAAATCGTTTGGTCCAAAATTTGTTGAAATTTGCACTTTTAGGATCTTTCTTTAAATTTAGGTCATTTTTATAGATTTTGGTTAAGTATTTGTAGGTAAAGAAGTTTTTTGGACTTTTGGGTGATATTTTCTTTTCTTGAAATATTAATGTCTGAAAAATGATCCAATCTCACATTTAAAACGTAGAGGTAAAATTTGCAAAAAGTCAAAACAGGATTTCGGGCTTCAGCAGTTGACATAAAGACACACTAAACAGAATTATATATTTATTTAAAAAGTTTAACATTAGAGTCTATATCCAACATGATTCTTCTTTTATAATTACAGCATCCTACTTTCTTAGTCCCACCTAACCTAAGTCTGAAGATATCTGTACATAAAGGAATAGTACAATTTTATTTTTATTTTTAATATCTTCTAGCATTCAAAACTCTCTAGGATTTAAGATGTCTCTAATTCAAATGTCATTCAATGTCTAGAATAATTCTCAATTTTTTAAGGTGACAATTCATATATTTAAGTAAATTTATCCCTTATAAATTCATCTGCCTAGTAATTAGACTATTCGATAGATATCTCGCACTTATTCCTAAAAAGCACAACTCATTCTCGCTCTCTGTATATATATTTTGAGCGTTCCTTAACATGAGTGGTTAAAAACCCCATTTCACATTAAAAAAGGATGTTTAAATATCTATAAAAAAAAGACATAATTAGAGTAATTATATATATATATATATATATATATATATATTGCTTACAATATTATTTAGCCTCACTGTTTACATATCAATGTTTAGATATTTATGTTGTTTAGATATTTAATAATGTTTAGATATTTTATAATGTTTAGATATTTAAACATTTCACATTAAAAAAGGATGTTTAAATATCTATAAAAAAAAAGACATAATTAGAGTAATTATATATATATATATATATATATATATATTGCTTACAATATTATTTAGCCTCACTGTTTACACATCGCTGTGATCCGTAAGGAAAGAGACGTGTCTTGCAAATATTCATTTTGCGTTTTTTTCCCACTAATAGGTCTGTTTGTTATAAGTGTGTCTTGCTACACAAACTGTTTCATAAGTGTATCTATGCGGAAAGTCACTTTATTACACCATATGTCCATTTATGACCACAGAAGAGGGGTGGATTGTGTGGGGAGGTAAAATTGCCCAACCCTCTAAACCTCATCCTACATCTTCATTTTTAAGGTTTTATTCTTTTATGCAAGTTTTCATTCCAACATGCAGAGCTAAGTGCTATAATTTCACGTTACAGTAAAATCATGGAAATTGTCCTTTTGTCGAGATGTGTCCCTTTTCTTGCGGTTGAGCGATATATTAAATTAACAAAATTGCTCATACTGAAATAAATGTTTACTCTATGTAACCCCAAGCATTTTTTTTTTTTTTTAACATTTAAAAGTATTTTTCATTTTTTTTCTGAAACACTTCACTTTTTCATATGTGTCACTTATCGAATAATGGTGCGATGCAATCAACTGTGTATTTTGACCTATTCGTTACATTATGGGATATAAAATAATTTAATAAAATCTTTTAAACTTAATCAGGTTTAAGGCAAAATTTGTTAATTAAAACATTCCACTTTCATGAATCATGATATTTCCACTTATATGAACAGTCGTCATTTTCTTATTTGACAACAGTTTTATTATTTTTTCCAAATTGATTAAAGCATTTTTTAAATTTTTACAAATGTTCCTATAAAATAAGAATCTTATTTCTTTAGTAAAATTAATTCCAAGAAAAAAGTTTTCTAGCAGTCATAGTTATGACAAAAAGTGCAATAAATAAATAAATAAATTGCTTTACCGCATCTGTCCCTAACATCAACAGGACATATAATTCAACAACAATCGAAAAATACTTTACCTATCCTCAAACCACAAAAGCAAAAGTGCGACACTAGCTTATAAATTAGCTCAACATATCACCAGTCACGCGAATCAAACTTACAACCTTAGAAAAACTTTTTCTCCCCTCTCGATAACGTAAAATTCTCAGATTCTAATATTACCAGTCTAGATAAACAATATATTGAAACCAATAATATATTTTTTAAATAATATAGCTGCATCATAGCTATGTATTACAAAGTAACTATAATCTCTCAGAGACGTGATTAAATTTTTTTACGCATTCGATATTGAAATAACCAAAACTTCATGATGAAGCAAACATAATATTTGAACATTTAACAGTTGGTATAGAATATTTGATGCTGACAAATAATTATAACTGATAGTTCCTTCTTATTCCTAACAACAGAATGAGGAGAAAAGTTTTCTTAAGTTCCGAGCAGATGGATTTTGCCTTGGACCTTCTATTTTTGTTAGCGGGGGTGAAAAGTGATTGAGTAATAAATGGAATGAAAATAGGTGTTCGCTTTTCTTTTTCATACGTAGGATGCAGTTTGATGATACGTGTTGACTTTTCTTTTTCATACATAGGATGCGGTTGACGTTTGTGTTTTGTTTTTTAAGCTGAAGTAGGATAAGGATTTACTTGATTCTTTTGTAATAGTGGATTTTTTTTTTTCACTTTTTCTTAGAATGTTATTAAGAGCTAGGAAAAAAGATTTTGCGATTTTATTTTCATCGCAATATAAAATTAAAATAAAGCTTTTTTTTTTTTTTTTGTCTTATTTTCAGTTTTTTGCAAGGGAAATTGATAAATAGTTATAAAATTAATAGGCAGTTTCTATATTCTGTTACCAAAAAACAAACTTTAAAGCAATAACAGTGTTTTTTTAACTGTTATGCCCACTTCTAGTAGATACATGGATTGGGAGGGTGCCAGTCTTAACCAATAATTTAAGATAATTGCTGAAATTACTACGAAAAATATGTTAAAGGGGCCCTACCTGGGCCCCTAATAGAGTTAGAGGCAATCGAAAGACGGCAAACTTATCTCGGGGAAAAGTTTGTTTGGATGCTTCGGAGCTACTTTTGGCACGAGATCTAAGCTCTACAACCAATAGGAGCCGAGATATTTAAGGAAATATGAAAAAAATATAGGATTTCTTTGCATTATCATCATCATCATCTCTACTACTATTAATGTCCGTAAACGTCTGTATGTATGTAGGTAACATTCGCCCGTGTCGCCGGAACTACTTTTCTCACAGGCCACGCAGAGGGTCTTATAATATGTCGATTCGGGCCGCCGTTTTTCGAGAAAAACGGACTTTGCGATTTTGAGAAAATCCCGCAGTAATTACCAACGTTATTAGCTAATTAACAACTCATTATCGAAAGAAAATCCTTTCAAAATTGAATATTTTTATTAAAAGCAGCAACCTGACTACAATTGGACACGTCTGCGAAGTTAGCGATTTGGGACCCTCCAGCGAGGCTAGCTACTGCTGAGATAATTGTTTCTCGCCAGACACACTAGCACCTGGCCATCTGTCTTTCAGAGTACGAAATTTAAACTTTTTAAATATTGAATTTTTTGATAAAAATTTTTTACATCCGGAGGGGATATCTCTCGCAGATTTCATACATACCCAGTTCAAAGCGATAGCTTAATTAGAAGCTGAGATATTAATTATTATTTAATTAATCAGTTTCATTTCTGTATAATGCATGCTTTATGGGTATGGGGAGACTCGACATCATTAAATTGCCTATGCACACCCTCAATATACACCTTAAAATAAAGGTAAAGTAAATTCCAGACTGAATAACATGCAAGCTTAGACTTACGAGGCACGCCCATAAAGTTATGGCCGTTTTTATTGAACTTTTTAAGTTAAGCCTTAAGTTAAGTTTTCAAGTTATTGTTAGATTTCCTAATTTTAACAATATCGCGTTAAGTTAGTTCCACATTCCACCACCAGGGAACGCACGCTATTCTTAACAAAAGCGTATCTGAATGAAACTCCTTCACGCAACCTTTCCGTAGATACATGGATCGGGAGAGCGGCGGTCTTAACCAATAATTTAAGATAATTGCTGAAATTACTACGAAAAATATGTTAAAGGGGCCCTACCCAGGTCCTTAATAGAGTTAGAGGAAATCGGAAGATGGCAAAATTATCGCGGGACAAAGTTTACTTGGGTGCCTTGGAGCTACATTTGGCGCGAGATCTAAGCTCTACGACCAATAGGAGCCGAGATATTTAAGGAAATATGAAAAAAATATAGGATTTCTTTGCATTATCATCATCATCATCTCTATTACTATTAATGTCCGTAAATGTTTGTATGTATGTAGGTAACATTCGCCGGCTTTTTTAAAAGAGTTTGCAGTGCGTGCGCAGCACACCTTCTATATGGTGCCGTAGGCAGCGGGGACCCGGTTCGAGGTTCGTTCACTTCGAGATTTCATATTATTACAGGTTCATAAAAAGGAGGGGTTCATTCTTTGAAGATTTTATACAAAAAGGAGGGGCCCGCTAGCGGGCGAAGCCAGCTAGTCATATATTATAATATGAGCAAATCTTATGTTTATGAATATGCACATATGTATTGTCCATAAATTGGAAGCAGGACTTTTAGCCCTGAATGCCTTTTTACATGTGAGAAAGCAACGTACAGCATTCCGTGCATAAAAACGAAGATCCATAAACCCACGCCTATGAAGTCGAATGCCTGATTGGTTGAATCATGTATCTAATTATATGCAAATTTAATCTAAAACAGCTCTAACGATTTTGACAAAATTTTGTATCCTACTTTTTGAGATATGAGAAGACCATTGGGCTAGATCACATGTTCGAGAAAATTCAATTAATGGGTCATTTTGGCATTGCTACGGACCAATGCATTTGAATGGGAATGAAAGTTGAAATAGTTATTAAATTGCTGAACAATTGAAAGTAAACAAAGTCTTAAAGTTGGTAACTATTCATCAAATTTGGCGAAATTTGTTCTGACCAATGCATTTGAATGGGAATGAAAGTTGAAACAGTTATTAAATTGCTGAACAATTGGAAGTAAACAAAGTCTTAAAGTTGGTAACTATTCATCAAATTTAGCGAAATTTGTTCTGACCAATGCATTTGAATGGGAATGAAGGTTGAAACAGTTATTAAGTTGCTGAACAGTAGGTTGGTTGTGTTTATGACGGCCAATTATCAAAGCCCTAAGGGGGGGGAGTGCCCTTCGTGGGGGTCTTTTTAAGGGAACCTAACCCGTATTAATGCTTGGAAATCCAATGTTCGAAGAAAACAACGAAAACTCCGAACGATTAAGCCGACGGGCGCGATTGGATTCGAACCCAGCACTTCCCGTCTACCAGCTTCGAGAGCAGAACCTCTTGGCCACTGGTGGGGCACTGAACAGTAGGGAGTAAACAAAGTCTTAAAGTTGGTAACATTTCACCAAATTTAGCGAAATTTGTTCTGGAAAATAGACTTTCAAGATTATCAATACCAAAACACATGCTTGGCAACAATTTGATGACATTTGGCAAAAAAATTGGCTTTCAGAATTTGAAGGAAATTTCTACAAATTCCCAATGGGAGCTGAGACACACGATTCAAGCAATTTCTAAAACATGGTTCTAATACAAAGCTAATTTAAGCCGAGCATAGCTCGGTCTTCCCTGCTGGTTTAATATAAAGTAAAAGAAAAATCCTGGTGTTAAATGAGTATTAAAAAAAATTAAATGAGGCTTTTCAAAACATGATTTTTGATTGCCAAACAATCATCTTTTTTTCTTTCAATTCAGCAATTTGATTGATGTCACTTATTAGGATAAAGTTATTCCAAGTATGGTATATTTTGAAAATTTTAATGATTTATTTTAAAATAATTACATTTGAAAGAAAACAAATCAGCATTATTTTAAGATATTTCAATTATATTATAATCTTTAAAATGAAGAGGGGGAAAATAGGATTTAAAAGATTACAAAAATACCATTTTATAAAAACAATAGTACTTACCACAAAATCTTCCTAATGGAATTTTAGCCTTTTTGACTTCAGCTTCATTACCTAAGGCTTTTTTCCCCATTTCAGTCAAAACGACAGTAGGATTGACACTATTTACTCTTATCTAAACATAAATTGAAGTTTTTTATTGCTTATCAATTATGTCATTTATAGGGTCAATTATTTCACTAATTGTACTACTTACTTAAACAATAGCAACAAAATTTAAATCAAAATACAAGATTTAAAGACAATTTATACACTTATGAATTATAAAATATTTCTAACAAAATTCAAAATTATTTGTTATAGTAAGAAATTACAATTATATATTGTAAAAATTATATCTTGGTAAATAATTTTTAACAAAAACAAAGAGTTCAAGATAGTTATACTAAAATAATACTTTAAGATAATATTACACAACCACTACTTTTCACTTTTTTTTTTTTTTTTTTTTTTTTTGTAACCATGGTGAATCTATCGAAACTCCTCATTTTGTGGCCAGCATGCAAACCAATGGATGGACAAGGGAACCACTTTTGGTGTTGCTCGCACCTAGCAATGAGACTTGGTGCATTTTGTAGCCCTATACATAAAAGTTAGATTAGAAAAAAGATAAAATTTTTCGGTTAAAATCATATTTTATATACTTTTTTGCACTTTTAATTTTTTATTATTACATTTTTATTTGTTTATTTCATGCCAAAAATGAGTTAAGTCGCCAAATATGGTGCTACAATTTTTCCACCTGCTTTATCCGAGGAGTAAATGTACAGTACATATTAGAATAGAATTATATTAGGATGTGATTTTTTTTATAATTGATAGCATAAGAAAACATTAGGTTTTTCTTTTTTTTTTTTCTATGCAGACGATAAATACATAAATAGTAAATATAATTCGATAAAATCTTCCAAGATCATTGAAAACTATTATTTAGTGAAATACAAAATAAGCAAACTATTTTCTTTTGAAATCGAATGGAATAAAGTTTCGAATGTTTAAAATGAAATGTTGCTGTATTAAATGGTCTTTTGGTAAAAGTAATCATAAAGTAAATTAATATTTTTACACAATTCAGGAAAATTACTGTGGCTAATTAGGTCGGACATTACCATTTCTACTGAAGTCCAAACCACTCCTCATACAAGACAAACAGCTATGACATTTGGATAAGGTTACCGGAAAGCTCTACTTTTGAAAAAAAAAAAAAAAAAAAAAACACCAACTGTTTCCCCGCCAAAAATGTGAAAATAATGTTGCAATTTTTTAAAATCAAATCCGTTGATTCTTGAAGGAATTTAACTTTTTTCAATATTTTATACTTATTATTAACTAATTTTTATTTTTAAATGCTTTTCTTTAAAAAACTTCAATGTTAATAGCCTGAAAAATGGTCTCGAAAATTGTATTTTCAGAAAGTTATGCTGCTGTAAAATCAAGAAATATTATTTTAACAGAAAAATTTTATTGATTCTCAAACTTCATAATATAGGGCTTTAAAATGCACTAGGTCTCAATGCTAAGTGTAAGCAACACCAAAAGTAGTTCCCTTGTGAGTAAGTCCAGAGAAACACTGAACAAATCAAATCACAATACACTTTTGGCAATAGAAAGGAGGGAAATTTTATTTCTATAATAAACAAAGAGAAACTGAAAATCAGGATCAAAATGGCAAGTGTTTCTACAATTTCCTTTTCCTGGTAAAAGAAAAATTTTAGGAAAACAATTCTGAAACATTAAACAAGTCAGACATTGTATGTCAAATGTGTCAAATGAAGTTTGCTCATACTATAACTACTAGTTTTATAAATATTCAGATCTTGGTCCAATAGCTGTTACACTCTTATGCAAAAAAGCATGAATACAAAATTTATTATGATTATGTAGATTAAATTCAGGAATACAGAAATAATAGGACTCCATCTTAAATAGGATGTCATCACCATGGCAATGTAGAATCATTACCTATCATGGGACATTACTGAATTAATTATGTATGATAGAATTTAATAGAATTAGCTTTTATTAATATCTTTTTAATTTTGATTCAATTTTCATAAAATTTGAAATGACTTAACAAAATTCTGCAAAGGTTCTATATATTAAATTTCAAACCATTTGGTTGTGTAGTTTTTGTGCTGTTATATGCACACAGATGGGTGGATCAGGACAACTATAGGTGCTATGTATTTATATAATTATGAACGTACCTAAAAAGTAGATAAAATAAAATTTTATAAAAATATTAAAAATCAGAAAATTGTGGATTGGTGAGACTTTCATTCCTGTAATAGTGCTTATCATTCAAAACTGGGAACTGTGTGAAATATCTGCTCCTATAACTTCCTATTCTTTCTAGAATATTTCTGAAAATAAATAAATACTGTATCAGTCTGTTTTATTTGTGATTCAAACAACATGAACTCCAAATCAGACAATTGTAAAATTAAAATAGGGAAGTTATCATCACTTAAAATTACGGTGTCAACGATTTTAATCTCATCTTTAATATCAATGATTCAAATCATGATTTTTCTATCTTTTTTTCTCTTTTATAAAAATCACAAATTAAAGTCAAATTTCCGCAACTTATAAAATCATGTGAGAAGTATTCAAATCTAAGATGAACCTAATTTGCAATGTTTCTATAGATATTTTGCCTACTAAACAAATGAAAGAAGCATTAAATAATTTAATTATGAGTTTAATTCCTTAAGTTTGTGAATAATAAAGTTCATTGAGCTTGTAAATAGAAGGTTTTTATCAGGCATTAAAACTATTTCATTTAAAATTGATATTTAGTTAAATCTATTGTAATTCACATTGTCAAAATAAGTTCAGTAACTTTGAGTAATTAAATTGCTCACACATTTAGATAAAATAAACACAACAAGCATGATAAATTTCTCTAGATGAAAGAATACTCTTACTCGCATAAATATACTCGGATTGCCATGTAATTGATATACATTATTGTGGTTCACCATGGCATATTTGGTATTGAAAATGAAGTGTGTACAAATTCATAGTTCATTTACAGGGGCACTCAAAAATATTCCATTACATTATGGTCTATGGGGGAAAATCCTTTGTGGTATATTTAGTCTTACACTATTTTAAACATAAAGAAATTTATATACATTATTGAAGTGCACTAGAAGAGGGTTACTGTAGAATATGTTACGTGTTGCACTTACAGTACACATAGATGGGAACTTAATTATTCCGTTATAATATGGTCTATGAAGAAAAATTGTTTGTGGCATATCTTAATGATGTTACTCTATTACAAACATAATGAAATTGATATAAATTTCTCAGGTGCATTAATACATGCTTTCTGTCGAATATGAGAGGCAAAGCATTTAAAGGGTCACGCAAACGAGTTCAGTTATATAATGGTCTAAGGGGGAAATTGTTCGCAGCGTATTTCAACAATGACAACATGATTTTAAACATGATAAAATTTTTGCTCACTACTGAGGTTTACTTCAAGATGCTTGCAGTAGAATGTAATATGCATTGCATTTATCGTTCAGTCACAGGAACATATAAAAGATTTCGGATATAATGCTGTATCCAAAGTGTTGTCTGTTAGTGTTAGGGATGATTGCTGAAAGTGCATTTTCAGTTACAGTATGCCCTTTTAAGTTTAATTAAATTTTTGTGTAAAATGTGACGTGCATAAATTCTATCAACCATATACAGGGCTAAACAAAAGAAATCATAAGCATTACTAAGAATAAGTGCGTATTGCTTAAAGGTGTTTTTTATTTAATTTGAGTTATGCATTTTCAAGCTTAAATGCATTTAGTATACTTAGAGATGCGTGTAGCATATAAATAAAATCATATGCAGATCTATGTGAAGAACTGGATGCATGGCTGACTGTGAATATTAAATTAATGGAAGCGTGATTTCAGTTGTTTTAAGCATGTTTTTGCCCAATTTAAATTTCAGTTTAATATGTGGCATGTATAAAAATCTGTATGTAATATACAAGGCTGTACAAAAGAATTCATGTACTTTCTTCTATTAGTAGAAATTACTGAAGATGAATTTTCAACTGTGCTATGCATTTTCTTACTAAACTAAATTTTAGCTTACTGTGTAGAATCTACACAAATCTATAAATCATATACAGAGCTACACAAAATAATTGAAGTACCTTTCTTGCTATGGGCAGAAATTGTTGAAATCTGGTTTCCAAATGTGCTATACATTTTCTAAAATGTTTACTTGTATATCTTCTTTACCTTAAACTGGGAAGTTTTGTTAAAGTATTCTGGAAGTGTTGGAAAGTGTTTCATAATCTATGTTTAACGCATGATTTTTCTTTCTTGTTTATTATTTTTGGACAAATTTAGATTGCTATTGATTAAAAATAAATAAATTACGCACTTAGACATATGAATTAAGTAAGAATAAATTAAAAAATAATTTATTGATTTTTATATTTTAAAAATATATTATTAATAGTTATTTATTAATAAAATGCATGGTTTATATACTGTGCCTTGCACAGTGTTCATACAGACTTGAGAAGAAAAAATCCAAAGAGTCTAGGAAAATTCCAGAGTCCACAGATTTTAAAAGACTTGCTGTATTTTTTCTTGTAAGCCATGCTTTTGAGCAGAATCTAATTTTCAATACCTCATATGCAGAAAAGAAAATAGAAGAAAAACATTTCAAGCAGATTTTATTCTACAAAAATCTATTAGTGCTAAAATTGCACTGCATTCACAATGCGTTGCCCACCCATTTAATAAATTCGAATATGAAATTGCTAGCCAATTATTTTATACAGTCACTAATGATCTTATATACAGAGGCCAGTGAGATTTCAAATACTCATCATGTATTATGTACACCAAGATTTTTAAAGTAAATTTTGAAGGGGAAAAAAACAAGCTGTATATTCAAGGTAGGGAAAGAGTTCCGTATCCTGTTCTGGTTGGTGAGACTGACAAAGGAATGCAACATGGCGCCAAAAGGCTGTTTTAGCAGCTAGTTCTAGATAGTGGAAAAACATGGTTTTTAAGTATTTATAAGCATATATACATTTACTAAATGTTATATATGCTATATATTACACTCAATAAAAATAGCAATATCTACAATAAGACTGAAACCTTAATAAAAGAAGGAGAATTGCCTGGAAATATGAAAAATTTGATTAAATTAAATCCTACAGGTGTCACACCCAGGATGGTGGGCCGCCTCAAGGATCACAAGGATAATTCACCAATGAGACCAATAGTTGCAAGATGTTGTGAACCCTTACACTATGTAGAAAGAGCTTTTGTTATAATACTAAAATCAATCCTCCCAAAATCCACATACTCCATAGATTTCAATAACAGCTTCCTCCAAAATATCAAAAATTTGAAAATTAATAATGGTACTATTTTAGCAAGCTTCGGCAATAATTTCATTATATCCATCCATTAATATAAAAGAAGTCATACATGATAATTAATGATTACAATTAATAATCACAATGATTAATTGTGAAATAGATAAGCAAGAGCACTTAAATAATAATATGAAGAGGTCTTTCAAGGCAGGTCTAAACATGATAACTGAAAGTAATGTATTTATATTTAACAATAGATATTACAAACAGACAAAAAGAGCACCCATGGGATCACCCATATCCAGCCTTCTTGCTGAATTTAAATTACAGCCCTTAGAAAAGGACATTCTAAAAAACATAAAACCAGCTCCTAGCAAATGGATCAGATATGTAGACAGTGTTCTTGGTGGCTTTTGAGCAACATTAGCGATTTGGCGAATAAGAAATAAAAAACAGTAGCCAAATGAAAAGAAATGTTAGCAAAATAGATTCAGCGTGGAACACTGAAAAATGTATCTTTAACCCCTTATTGTATCCCTTTTTTTCCAAATGTTCTAAAATAACTTAATTTTTTGTAATTGCTTACAAAATAGAAATATGACTATCCGCTACAGAAACTATTAAAAATATGTACGTTCTAAATGTATCATAAACGTATAAATGTTTCTGACATTCTTTTAGCAGTTTAAATAAAAATTATAAACAGCTATCTTTCATTTACCGTTGTGAAAACATACACCAAAAATTGCTATGAGATTTCGACCGATAGGAAAAATTGACCGGCCAATGATACTTTACGTACAACTAATAAATAGTATGGTTAATTTCAACGCCACATTCCAGCAAAACTTTTCAATATTCAGCACTTGTTGCGAGTAATTTTGTTTATGTTTTTACCAGAGCGACGCCAGGGGATAGACAGTAATTAACTGACAGAAACTTATTGCATAATCCTTTTTGTGTATTTGGCTGTTGCTAAACTGAATTGATATTGACTCTGTATCTCTATAAATAGAGTAATGTAAATGGCACGGTGCGATTGAGCATGTAAAGCTACATCAATCGTTCAGAAATGCGGAAATGTCTCGAGAGTACTGGCACACACACAAACAGAGCCGAAATTGAGCACTCACAATTTGGCGAGTCTAATTGCTAGTTTACTCGCCAAATGAAACATTTGGTCGCGATTTGGCGCAATGGCGAGCGGCAGCGAGAACCCTGTGTATAGATGGCATATTTGTGGTTTGGGAACATGGATTAGAAATCCTGAAAGATTTCCTTGAAAAAAAAAATTGACAATAATATCCAATTTACCATGGAAATTGAAAATAATAATACTCTCCCGTTTTTGGATACTCTGCTTGTAAAAGAGGACAATAAAATTAATAGGAAAGTATATCGAAAGAAAGTAAAGCTCGATCACATTATACCGAGTGACACAGTAGCCCCAGGGGCTTATAAACTCAGTGCATTAAATACTTATATCCATAGGGCTTTTAAAGTTTGTTCAGACCAATATCTAAGAGATGAAATCAATTATAAAATCAAGATTACAAGTAATCACAATTTCCAACCAAAAACAATATATGATTATTGAAAGACTCAATAAACCAAATCTAGAACAAGACATAACCACCAGGCCAACCTACAGAAAAATCAAATGTATTCCAATTATTTTTGAAAGGTTAAGACAGTCCTTCAAGAAATACAATATCCAACTCAAAGGATCCACCCCGCCTAATATTGTGGAATTAATCAGTAGGAAACTGGACCTCATAACCCGCAAATCATGCTGTAGTATATGAAATACCACTTCAGTTAAATAACAACGAACTCAAATATTATATAGGAATGACTAAATGTAAATTCAGCGAAAGACTTAAAGAACATAAAAGAGATATTAAATATAGTAAACTCAGCACAGTCCTATCAAGACTGTGTTCCAAAGGTGAAATAAAATCAATCGATTTTGACAATGCTGGAATTATTGTTCGACAAATGAACCCCCACAAAGTCAAGATTTGTGAATCACTGGAAATATTAACAAGAAAAAACCACGTCTGCAACGATAATGTATCCTATATTATGCCAAGCACTTGAATCGAATTTCTCAAAACTGTAATTATGTTTCAATAAACATTAAATCGAATTTTATACAACAGATGGTGCCACTACCATGTTTAGAAATTAACCTTGGGAAACTCCCCCTAAAGAACATCAGTATTTGTTTTTGAAAATTGTGTAATGTAGATATTGTAACATGTTGATTTCTCCTGGATATTTCCCTGATGATGGACAAGTTTCAATTGTCTGAAACTGTTGGAATATATTTGTATTTTATTATTGTGAGTAGTATGTGATTTTAATTATAGATTTTTAAATATATTGTATATACCGATTAGCCGTACTTATTGTTTATTTATTATATATGCCACATGTTAAAAAAATAAGTACGATGCTTATATGTATTATTACTATATTTATATTACACTTATATATGTAATTATATTTAAAGATTAACATTACATATATATATTTATAAATAAATACTATATACTTATGTACATTCTTATAATTTCAGAGCTGCCAAGTGTCTGGCTTTTTGGATATCAATATTTTAATACAGAAAATGCTCTTTCATTTAATTGTAACATTTAGGTGATTTAAAACAACATTTTCTGTAAATAATTGCAGTGTGCAAAAGGCTGGAGACTTGGCAACTCTGTAAATTTATATATTTTATATTGTATATTTATTATTATGTCAGATTAAAATATAACATCATATTATACATATTAATGTTGTAAGCATCTTAAAACATATAAAAATGCACAAGAAATATATTTGCATAGTGTTATATTTACAGAAAAATACCATTTAAAAAATGAAAAGCTATAAATTTTTCCGAAAAAATATACTAAATGCAAACAAATACACACAAAAAACACGCCATAAAAAGTAAAAACCAAAACAGAATATGCAACTCTTCTCTCAAGATATTTTTCAAGAAGAAATATTCCATAAATATAAATTCCATAATTTTCTAACTTGCCTTTCAGAGTTACACTTTTGACTTTTTTTCAAAATTTCAAAACCAGTTTTTAAGTCAAATGTTTTATATTTTCTTGGGCAGCCATTGTTTAAAAATACTATACATGTAACTAAGAAAATCATAAACAACTGAATTGTTCCAAAGGTAGCTAAATTTTACCGACCAACACTCTAACAAAGAATATTTTAAGGGGATCAGTTAAGCGAAATTTGGGAAAATTGATTTTTACTTTTTATATCATTAAATAGTTTAAACTTTTATCTTTCCAACTATGTATCACACATGTTTATTTACAAAAAAAAAAAAATAAGTGTTGGAATTATTCATTCTTTCTAAGAGTACTTCACAGCTTAATGGCCATTTAAATATTTAACTGATTTTTCTCAAAAACTTGGATTTTTCATGTTTGTGTTCCTTTTTTTCAATATCTATTAAACTTGTGAACTCAGATTTTTTTTTAATACTTATATTATGTTACTTTATATAATGTTACTTATTGTATACTTTAACACAGGGATTTAATGATTTGTTGAGAATTATTTATTTTAGGCAGTGAAATCTTACCAAAAATGCAAATTTAAAAATGACTTTCAATAAATAATTAATTTTCAGTTTCACTTAGAAATAAAATGGCCCGTTAAAATACGTAAAACATGTTATTCTAACTACTCTAAAAAATCGAGACCTCTATCTTTCATCATTTCTGAGAAAAAGGTACATAAAATTGGTGAATTTAACATGGCAGAGATAGGGTTTTCCCAGTCCCCTTAACTTGTACATCCATAAACAAGCAGCAATCATTACTCACCTTGATCATGGAGAACTGTATGTGCACTGTTTCCACATTTCTGTATCACATTTTTAGATTTGTATGAAAGACACATTTAAGAAAATTGGGCATCTCATACAAGTTTCGAAATAGGTGAAAATTTTTGTGACATAGGAATTTTTAATCACTGATTTTTTGGACAGCATATTAAAATTAAGGGAAATATCTTAATGCTATTTGTACACACAATGTAACAGGACATTGGAGAATTTTTTAAGACTGAATTTTAAATTAGCAGGATGCTACAGTAAAAGAGTTTTGTGATAATCTGATCATTATAATAGAAATCAAAATTCATTAACAGAACATTTATGTCAGAGTTAGGCTTTTTGGAGGGGAAAAGTGTAGCAATAAATTAAAAAACCAATTTACACAATTAAAAAAATCCCATACATTACTAGAAATATACAAAAAAGGAATTATAATTTGTAATAATAACTTTGGAAAGAACAGTCTTCTTCAATATATATGAAGAATATCTTATGAAGTGACTAAAATGATTTCAGAAAATGAATTTTTGGGTTCTACACATGAAAGGAGTAAAAAAGAAATAGAAAAAAAAGATATCAGAAAAGCAAAAACTTTCCGTTTCTGTGCGAATAAATACAAAAAAATATTTACTTAAAACTTGAAAAAATCAAACCAATTGTGAACAGTGAAAATTGGGATTCATTACCTGATACGGAGCTAGCTCCAAAGCCATAACTTTAGTTAGCTGATCAAGGGCTCCTTTTGATGCAGCGTATGTAGCATGATTTTCAATTGCTATCATTGCAGTCTGGCTTGATATATTTACAATAGATCCACCCTTACCTCGACTTTTCATGTTATTTGCTACAATCTGCAAAAGAAATTAAATATGTTTTAAAGTATAACAAACCAATTTTTGCTTTATTTTATACATGGGCATAGAAAAGGAAGAAGCATTTTCTTATTTCACTATATACTGATTTTTCTTTTCTTCTTTTTTAATAAGGATTCAAGAACCAAAAATTTTAAACTATTTCTTATTTTCTTATAAATATAGCAGTTATATCATATTTTTTTATTATTAAACTATTATATATGCATGCATAAGCGGTGCTGAATATTTTTAAAAGTTGTTAGTTAACACTAATCAATACATAAAGCACTTTTACATTTTTAAACATAAATTTCATCTTTATAAATTCGTTTTTATATACATGCAGGGTTCTCACTGACTTTTGACAAATATTAACTTTTTTGCTAATCAGCAGGAAAAACAGCCAAATGAAAAAAAATGTTAGCAAAATAGGTAATAGGCAAATACAGTAAACTCTGTCTAAAGCGGAAGCGATCGGGACCAAGAAAATTTTCCGCAGTAGACAGTATTCCGCCTTAGACAAATTTTATGTCTATGGATTCGCAGGGACTTGAAAATCTTTCCGAGTTAGACAGATTTCCGTCTTACACAGAGTCCGCCTTACAGAGAGTTTACTGTATAGTTTTTTTTAACCTTTTTTAAGCAGGCTTGGACCTATACAATGCTTTTTGTGGCTTTTGCTGATGCCGAAGTGAAGTGTAACAATGTGTCTTTAAAGATGGTTGTGAGCTGCAAAAGTACGAATAAAGGGAAATATTTTACTTTGTACCATCCCATACTTAGAAAGATTGAGAGAATTTTTTCAAGAAAGGGATTTTGATGGTTGATTATTAATTTTTATTGTTGCTAGAACACAACAGGGGTGACCATACCGGAAATCCAAGGCAGAACGAAACAAATAGAAGAGAAAAAAAAAAGTTTTGCAGATTTTAAATTTTCTGAGAAAGCAAGCAGAACTTTGTGTGTGTGTTGTGTTGGGGGGAGGGGGGGACAAGAACTAGATTCTGCTTGTTGCTAGTGGTGACTGTCATCTTAATTAACGAGTTAAATTATCTACATTTGCATTACTCACTGGCAAGTTATAGTGAACAGACTGTAGATGGTTATTTGACATTACAAGAAAGTAACAAATATAACACAATAAATAAATAGTTTTAAAGATTGTAAATTTGAAAGCAGAGGGAAAGAAGGAAAGTTAAAAATTTTGGCGGGATATATGGTTATTTAAATGATTGCTTTTGTTGTTGTTGTTGTTATTTATACTACTAAAGAATGTAAATAAGGCATAAAAAGCAAAATAATAAAAAGATTTTGAACTGTGTGTCAGTGACAGGGTAAGAGGCAGTGAAAGGGTAAGTGGTAATGTTTTTTTGCGGGGTGAGGGGAGAGTAGATGATTGGTTATTTATTGCTACAATAAAGTTAAAGCCAGGGCTGAAAAATTGAAGAGTTTTATACATTTTCAACTTTGTGTGCTGTGGACAGGCAAAGGAAGGAGGCGGATTTCAATAAATCTTTTTTTTTAAGTGAAAATATGCTGAAATGCAAAAGATTCTCATATCTCCAAAAATAGAATAATATAAATCATATAGAATGATTAAACATAATAGGTTACATTAATTGTTCAATAACCTAAAAAGAGAGTACTTATACAAGAAAAAAAATTTCATGGTTCAAAATTTGCCAATTTCAATTGTTCTGGTTCTTGCCAAACGAAGCAATTTGTCACAATTTGCTGGCAGCAAGAACCTTGTATAGATATATTTTCATCTTATTATTTTGAAATATTTTAATTTTAGAAATAAATATATATAAATTATTTTTAAAAAATCTTCTTTCTGCAGAATTTTATACTTAAATATGTTCGTCAATCAGTCAGGGAAAAAGACAAAAAAACATCCTACATATTTTAATTACCAAATTGTCGCGCAGAAAAATGAAAAGAGCTATTCAACTGGGAATTATATCTTCTTTAAATTTTTATATAAGAAATAATATTAGGGTGCTACCTCTATACTAAAATAGTTAATTTAAAATTTCCAATTGCTAACACCAAATTTTAACTTCCTATTTCAATTATAGAGTAAATTTCAACTTCATAGTGTTTTATTAATTGTTAAATTAATCTTTCCTGTTCCTATGATCTGTAATACAGTGGATTTGTGATAATTCAAACTGGGTCAATTCGAACTAATTACTAAGTCCTGAAAGTCTTGCATCAGAACTAACATTAAAACTACTTTGTTTAATTTAAACTTATTTTTATATACATATTAAAAAAGTTCTGACATTTCTAAGAAATATTGAATCGCTTTTTCTTTATTTAAAAATACTGCACCATTTCTTTAATAACTGATAAAAAAAAAAAAAAAACTGTAAAAAAATTCTAAAATAAGATTATTCTCAACCTTAATGAAAAATCAATTATGATTAACTATTTTTAAATCTTTTGTTCAGTAGCAACCTTCAGCAGACAAAAAATTGAAATAGTAATTCAAAATAGAAGGATTGACAAAAAAAGGGTAAAAGTAACAAATTATGACAAATATCAATTAACCAATTTATTTTTCTCATAAAAATCTACAATTCAATATATGAGGCATTCTTACAAAATTTGAACTTTCAGGAATAAAAATCTGGTGAAATTAAATGTAATAAAATAACATTTTTAAAATGAATCAAAATAAAGAACAAATGGTCAGCAGACATGATTTTTTATTTAACTGAGGTTTAAATTAAACTTGCGACTTTAATTTTCCTTACCGTCCCCTTCACATTTAACCTCTCTAACTTTTTATTTTTTTCTAAATTTTTACTTATAATGAATTTGCATAGTACCCACAGAGCACTCAAATACGAAATAATAACAATGTAGTATTTTTAGTACAAAATTTTGATATAACATTGTCTTAAAGGGATGTTAAGGAAGGGACAGTAAGGAAAAAAAGGGACGGTAAGGATGGGACAGTAAGGAAAATTACCACCTATTTTTTAGGCAACTCATGTTAGGACTAACTGATAGCCACAATACTCATTGATTTTTAGCAACGGTTATTTACATTGGATTAAAATTTAAAAAAAATTTAATTTACCTCGAAAAGTGCCAGAATAAACCTTGGTAAGACAACCAATAAAGCCTTAATGCTTGAAATTGATATTTAAATACTGATTTAAATTCTGCAGTAAATTTCCTATCAAAGAATTTTAGCCATTCTTTCTCTAGCATGCTTCTGCAAAGGGTGTAAAAAAATCATGATTTTTAAAAAAAAAAATAAAAAAAAAATCGGATTTTTTTGATTTAAATCAGATTTTTTTTATTTAAATCAGATTCTTATGATTTTTTTCCCAGCGCTCAAATACTGAATAGCTACCAGGAGTTTTAAGTTTCCAAAACAATTAAACCACTAATTGCTAACATAATCTATGTTTTTACACTTTAATTAATAAAATTATAATTATTAGTTAGTAATTACGGAAATTATAAAAACTGCAAATTAGTAGTTTCATTGGGTAGTATCATACAATAATGTTATACACATTAATATTGTAATAATTACGTAAAACTTTATAAATACTAGTGATATGTAACATTTATTAAAATTAACTGCATTTTATATTAAATAGTTAACACTACTTCAAATTAATAATTATTAAACAATTAACTCTCTAAGTAGGAACATATTATGCATTTTTAAGCCTTAATTATTAAAATGATAATAATGTAGTATTCATTTTAGAAAGAAAAAGGGACAGGATGCTAGTTCCAAAAAAAAAGGGTACTATTTCATGAGGAAATGTATTAGTAATGTGTTTAGTAATGATATCCTTCTATATATAAAGAAAAGTAATGCTTTGGAAATGGACCAATGAAAATCTGTGTAGATACCGTGGAGCGCATCTGATTGGTCAGAGCTTTCTGACGCCATAAGGGGGTTACCAAGAAGGAGAGCGGCTATGTTGCCAAGTCTGTCGCCAACTTGGCGATATATCGCCAAATTTGGCGACCAAAGTTAGTCGCCAAAAGTGATGCCAACTTGGCGCTATTTCCAGTATTTCGCCAAATTTCCATAGACTCCCATTGAAATCCAATAGGGTTTACTTGCTTGCAGAAAATCAACAAATTGAGATATTTCAATGCAACAAAAACTAATATTAGCTTATGAATAGAGCTTAATTGAACTATTTACATTATTTTTAAGCACAAACACTAACTATTTACAGCATTCGTAACCCTCTATATGTAATTTTATGTTTAATAATTCTTATAATTATGAAACTCTGTAAGCTCTAATGATTATGTGCTTGGAGATAAGGAATTGCGATCCAGAATGGAAACGCCAAAGAATTAAGTCTTGGGTTGGCTAGAAAATAGGGATTGCTTCGGGATACCGAATGGCCCAGAAGCAGAATTTTCTGTGTCAGTCTGCAGCAAACTAAAATTTATCTGCGACCCATTAAGCCTACTATCATAAGAAATAACAGAAACACTTAAAGTAAGCAAAATTTCCATTTATAAAGAAAATATAATATAAGGATACAACAAATACCATAAATCTAGAGACTTAAAGCAAATTTCAGTCATTTTTTAAGCCCAGCATTTCTTTTTAAGTTGGTGAATTAATCTGCAAGGTTTAAAATAATCTGCAGCGCCCGCTTCCGTGCTTCACTGTTTCTGCTACTGGGCCGAATGGAATCGCGAAGCGATTACGCGGGGGGTTGGTGAGCTTAGCGAGCAGGGGATTGAGCCGCACTAGTAAGAAAAAACAAAGAATAATGTTTAGTAGGATAAATAAAATGTCCTTAATTTTTAATAATTTTATGTTATTAATATTATCCTGTATTTTCTAAAGAAATAAAGTTCTATATTTTTGCAAGATCTTGGCCACATGAATTTAGAAATACTGTTGAATGGGGAAGTTTTTTACAAGAAATCTCTAGCTACAACTACAGGTGAATTTCAACTGTTTTTTTTTTTTTAAGGCACGGTGCATTTTGTCAATTTCAAAAGGGGCATGGTGAAGCACCATTAAAAAAATGTCCTAGAAGAACTATAAGTAATTACAGTATTAATAAAAACTGCAAATAAGTAATTTCATTAGTTAGTAACATAAATAACAAAACTAACAAATATTATTTACAGCTCGTTTTGCATTTGTATTTAGGAAAATTACTGTAAACCACCAAAATCTAAACTTACACACATGTATGTATGATAACCAAAAGAATTATGAAAATGAGTTAAACCCATTCATATAGAATAAACCTATTTAAATATCTGAAATCCTCAAAATATTTAAGTAACAGCATTATTACCTCTCAGTGTGGATTATTGGCTTTCAATGGTTCAATTTCTTTTTCTTTTTAAGAAAAATTTTGCTCTCTTTTCAATCCCCAATTATTATTTTTTATTTAGTATATATGAGTTACAAAGTTAAAAACATTTATTCATCCTATGCCGAAGAAGCTCTTGCTGAGCTTAACATTTTTATACCAATTATTTCTTTTTCTCTTATGCATTCATTTACAATTTAGCTTTGAAACGATGTCATTCTTTCATTCTTCTTTAACTTGAGATTGCTATTAATTACTATTTATTATTTTACTTGTAGAAATATATTACACTTGCTATGTGTAATTTTATATAAAATAATGCATAAATTGATTCTCTAAAGGATTATGACATTGCAAATTATATTAGATTTAAATAGGTATAATTTTTACATGAAACTGTTTTAATTTGGATAAAAACTTAAAAACAATGCTTTTTATAAACTCAACTATTTTTAATTTTTTACAATACTCATGAATTAAGCTTAGAAACAATTATTTAAAGCTCTTTTTTTGTTTATTCGTAAGTCAAAATACCTGTAGAAACTTTCAAATTATGTTTATGTTAGATTTTAATATTTTTTTTGACATTTTAAACATTTAGAAAATTTTTGATTTAAATCAATGATTTTTTTTAAAAATCGGTTGATTAAAATCATGATTTTAATCGCTGATTTAAATCAACTGATTAAAATCGTTGACACTCTACTGCATGAGAAAAAAGTTGAAAAAAATTCTGTGGCTGCATCTGAAGTGATTTTCTGTATAATCTTAGGAAGAGGGACAGTAAGGAATCTAAAATCCAGGGCCAAAGTTCAAAAAATAATAACAACCGTAAAAGTGTGTGCAGGTTAATTTTTTGCTACATATTTACATAAAACAATAGTGCCAGTTTCAGAAAAAAATTACATCAAATTACTGTTATTGAAACAATTTTATACAGACAGCTTCAAACTTAAAAATCGGCATCAGGGACACGGGATGGTAAGGAATTTTGTAGTATATTTGGACACCCAATATCGTCCAAAACTTATTTATCTTATTAATATTGTTATACAGTCATGCAATGAGATGTTTCCCAGCATAAGAAATAATTATTTCTCAATCTCTGCCATTTCAATCTTAACAATATAGCTATTTCTTTTGTGTTATTTTTTATATATGATTGATTACTTATGATTAGTAAGATTTTGCTTATTAATAATAATATGGTTTGATAATTTCAATTTTAGGCTTTTGTAAATATCTTTATAACAATTTGAATTATAGAAAAAGGTTCATTTTCTAATGTTAAATAAGTCTTTTTTTTTTAAATGATAGTATAAAACTTCATTTACTTTTTAGAATTGGATAATTTTAACAGTCCCTACAAGTTAAAATTAAAAAGCATAGAACTGTAGCAAATTTTTTAGGCTGATTTTTTTTTTCTGTGATGTTATGTTAATATTAATATGTGATTTTCATACATTTGAAACATTTTTATAAGTAAAATTTGAATTATTTAATACATATTTTTAATTTATCAACACAAATAGCTTCGTAAGAAAATGAATGGAGTTAGGTGGAGCAGCCAACCTATCAAATGTATGACTTCTGTGCTCTATTGATATTTATTTTTATTAAGGGGCAGTTTACCTCAAAATTGATCAAAAAATCAGTTTTTGTTTTTAAATATTAAATGAAAGCCTGTTTAATTGTGAATATTTTGACACCTCATTTTCACCCATACGGCAATTATATCGCGGGATATTGTAAATTTTGTTAATACACCCAGCACAATTACCCACACAAATTAAAAGTTTAAATGGCTTTTTCTCCATGTTCATATTTTCTTCACTTTCCTGTTTTAAAAATGCTAAGGCTTTTTTTCTTTTTTTGTATTTGAGATAGAGATTTAAACTTTTTTGTATGTATTCTTTAATGTATATTATATGTGATAAATCTGCAAGTGGAATTAGCCTTCAGGTTTTTTGTTATTAAAAAAAAAAAAAAAAAAAAAAAAAAAAGTATGTGAAATTTCATGTTACACTTTATATATCAGTAAAAAAATTATATTAAAAGTAATATTAGATGTCTAAAAATCCATGTGCAGTCTTGTGTAATACACATTTGAAAATCTTAAAAAAAAAAAAAAAAAAAAAAAAAAAAAATTGGGCAAAAATATCAATATACAGTAGACTCCCTAAAATCCACGAACGCCTAAAATCTGCGTATTTTTTCAGATGTAAACAATGAAATTTACAGTTAAGTAGCAGGAACAAAATTCAAGATGGCGCCAAAATCAACAACTACTGCAACGTTTTTTTTACTAAATTTTTTGTTAATCATTCTATTTTGGTTATTAGAACTGATTTATTACTAAATAAATTTACATTACTTTTGATTTTGATATAAATTAGCATATCTATATGATGATGTATCGATCTTATGATTGCTTTACCACTAGAGGACAGCATAGGACTTTTGGAATTGAATTGAATTGATTTCATCGATAATAATTTAATATTTTTCTAAATTTTTGTTTTACATAATTATTTTAATAATTACTTACGTTTAAACTAATAAATTATTTTAATATTTTATTTACTTTAATGTTTCACTTTATTGTAAGCATTCATTATAATTTCTCTTGCTTAACTATCAATCAAATTAATGTTTCAAAAATGTAAACAAATCAATGACCAGAAATCCACAAAATTCTAAAATCCGCACAACCTCTGGTCCCAAGCTGTGCGGATTTGAGGGAGTCTACTGTATTTTAAAAAGTAGTAGGGATTTTAAAAAATTCAAATTTTTGTTAACTTTAGAAATTTTAATTAAATATGCAGTAATTTTTTTTTTTTTTTTCAAAATGTTGAACATTGAAATGCATTAAGTTCACCATTTGAACCATATTTTAAAAAATAAACAAAATTGTTGAAAAGGTAAACAAAACCCCCTTAAAGCTGTTCAAATACTAAAATAAATCTGCTTCTGCAAGAAATATATCTTTATTACACTAAAGCTTATCCCAAAGTAAACTGCATGAAATTTATAATGCTCTATTAAAAGAAAAGATATGTTTGTTAATTCATAAAATAACAGAACTCAGCTAAAAATTTATGTGATATACAAGTTGAGAACACCTACTCTAATCTGCCAATTTTTAAAGATATTTGCTTTTGACGGCAGGTAAAGAAGCAGTTTTTTATTTACTTATATTAATATCTCAAAAATCATTTTTTGTTGTGTCACTTTACAAATAAGAGTTATGATACAATAGCTAGATAAGACAATGCTATTAAAAAATTTTGAAAATGAAAATGGAAAACTTTAAAGAATGGTTGAATTTAAACTCCCTTCTAAAATTTAATACACATAATAAAAATAATACACTGTTACTTACAAACAAAAACATAGTACAAATACCTGTGAAATGTTCACAACAGCTTTCACATTTATTGAAAAACACCTATAAATAAAAAAAATCTATTTATAAGAAATTAAAAACAAACTAAACCAAATTTTATTTTTAGAGTGCATTTTAATAATATATAACAATTCACTCGCCTTTGTTCCCTATTTTAACTTAAGAAGTATTTGAAAAACTAATCACTGGGTTATAGTAATGATAGAAAATGGAATCATACAAAAAAGATAATATAGCTAATTAGATTTCATTGATTTCTATAGAAACAATTCGTTTATGCATAGTAATATAGATTTTTTTTTGACAAAATGCAAGTGAAATAATGCTCTAAGTTTTGTTTTTCAATTAAAAAGTACATGGAAAATTTAAATATCTAGTATAACAAAATGTTAGAACCATTTTAGAATTAATATAGAAAATTAACTACATAATACTAAAAGCTGCAGGTTTAATACATTTTAATAGAGTCATCATTACCTCATTTGAGTATAAGGTGCAATCAAACCTTGCTAACACGAAGACACTCAATATGAATTGTTTCCAAATGTCTTGTCAAGTTTTATAGGCATTTACTGTTATTTTAGTCCTTTTAACACAAACACACTTAATACAAAATATTATTTATCACAAATTGAAAAGAATCGTCCATTGAAATATTTCCCTCTCACAACATGAAAGAAGCAAGTTTTCCAAACTTTTTAAAGCAATTGTTCTAGTTTATTTTAAACACCAAATTTTTAAAGAATGTTAATCTTGGAACAGAAATGTCTTTAGTTTTGATAGTCGCAGACTAGTGATTGTAAAATTGTCAGGCGATTCTTCTTTCTACCTACTCAAAAGATAAAATTCTATTGTAAGAATTGCATTGAAAAAAAGTACATAACTCTAATTAAAGTTGTTTTCACAAAGCTATTTAAGTATGCTAATTAAACAGAGATTGCTGTGGCAGTGATGATTCAGTCTATGGTAATCTTTTGTAGATTAGATTCTAAACCGTAAAAGTAAATCAATTTAGCTGTTCTAAGCTTTGGTGTATTTCTTCAGATATAATGCAAATACCAGCTAGATCCCTCGAAAAGACTTCCATCGAGAGATATTCTATGTGTAGGTCTATATATTCTTGATGGATTGATCTTACAAGGAGAGGGCCAACCTTGGTAATCCCAGATTTTGATTATTTTTATATATGTTGTAGGGTAGAGACCCCTTATTCTCAGGTTCAACGGATTTTATACAACACTCCCTAGTTTTCAAGAAACAGGAGGAGGGGTACAATATTATAACACAACTTTACTTACTTTGTAACACATTGGCTACGTCGGGCATAACTCAGTCAGTACGATGTTTACTTTTTGATCAGAGGGCTCGGGTTCCATCCCGGGACGCGCTATTCTTGTTTCTTATATTTTGTTTTATAAATATACTTGTAGTTATAATTTAATAATCTCATTGTCAATTAAAAATTGTGTATCAATTAAAATTTTAACCTAATTTTTACTATTTGTGACTAAATCGTTGTAAAAAACATAAAACTGTTAATTTTTTAAAATGATTTTTAAAACGTATTTCATATATTATTGATCGATATAACGATATTGAACAATTGTGTCAATTCCTAATTTTAAAGAAACAACATATATGTATTGCCTTAATAAAGGCAAAGAATACGATGATAATGCTGGATGACCGGAATGTGCTACATCTGTTTTCTCCTTTATTTTATAAATATACTTGTAATTATAATTTAATAATCTCAATTAAAAAAATTAATATTGTACATTAACTATAATATTAAATATTTAAATTTTAATTTAGTATTTTTGATTTTTAAATCATTATTAAACATTTCTCATCATTTAAAGAGATTTAAAGATTATCTATTATTGATCTATTATTGAGTAATAAAAATTCCAAAATTGTTACAAAATCTATTGTGGCATCTTCTAGTTATGGTAAAAATGAAAATAAATTCAGAAAGAAGATAAACGGTAAAGCAAAATAATTCAAAATGCAAGCATATGTAATACAAATTAAAAAATCTTTAATATGCAAAAAATAGGTTGTAATTTAATTATGATATTTTTTAATATAATTATGTATTATATTAAAAGTAGAGAGCAGTATTATCATTGTTTCCTCTTCCCTTATTCAGGCAATACATAAATAATGTTTCTTTAAAATCACAAATTGACACAAATGTTCAATATCATTACATTGATAAAGAACATATGAAATACATTTTAAAAGTAATTTAAAAAAATTAACAGGTTAAAGAATATATTAAATACATTTTAAGAATCATTTAACAAAATTAACAATTTTCTGATGTTTTATAAACAATTTAGTTATATATAAAAAAATAAATAGGTTAAAACTATAATTTGTACCAGTACACTATTTTTAATTGACAGTGAGATTATTAATTTATAATTACAAGTATATTTATAAAACAAAAAATAAGAAAAACAAGCGGAGCATGTTCTGGGATCGAACCCGAGCCCTCCGATCAAACGTTGTACCGACTGAGCTACGACCAACATAGTCACTGTGTTACAAAGTAAGTATTTAAGTTGTGTTATAATATTAGACCCCCCTTGTGACGATTTAAATATATTGATGAGATGCCGTGAATAGATAAATTGAGTTGCAGTAAAAATAAAAGGAATAGTCTTACTTAATGGTGAGAACACATTGAAGAGACAGCAGTTGTAAAAATCTTCTTTATTAGTTGATTCACTTGAGAGGTGGAAGGTAATTAGGAGAAGTACACATTCGAAGTAACACACACAAGAAGCAATTCACACTGTACACATTCGAAGAACGTTCCACGTAGAATTATTAAAACTTGGAAGTAATTCCATGATAAAGATGAATACTGGTTAAAATCATTTTTTAAAGGTCTTGATAATCAAAAGTCCGAAATCAAATATGCGTTAAATTAAAAAACAGAGACCGAAGATAAACTTTTAGATATCGAGATAATAGCTATTGAAGAACATCGCTCTTTGAATTTAGGCGCAAGGCCCAAAATTCAAACGACAAATCACATTGTCAAAAATAATATATATTAAAACTTTCGTAAATCCTTTAAATCTGATCCGATCTTAAAATCTGTTAAAAAACTGGCTGCATTGATATATATACTGCATAAAAGGGGTTTACAAAACTACATGCAGAAATGATTTAAATCTATTTGTTAAATTAAATTTACGTATTAATTGTAGAACGAATGACAGCACGGAAAAACGAAACTACAGTCAAAAGGCAAGAGGAGAGAGACACACCTCCAATATGACGCGGTCGACGTCATGCTTAATCTAAAAATAGATCAGGAAGAGGGGGAAAATCTGAAATCAAAGGTTCTGTTACTTGTGGTAAAAAGGAAAGAAAAAAAAAACCGATTTGAACGATGTTTTGCATTGAAAATAAATAGTTTAAAACATGAGATAATAATGCTGCATTACAATTTAAAAAATAAATAATAAATGTGATTGCTACATCACACTCCTGTTCCTCGAGAACTAGGGAGCGTTGTATAAAATCTGTTGAACCTGAAACTAAAGGGCCTCTACCCTACACATATGTAAAAATAATCAAAATCTGTGATTACCAAGGTTGGTCCTCTTCTTGTTAGGAAACAAAACCAACACCAGTAACACAGTAGGTTTTTAAGATATATATACATATGTATAGTTATTCTTGTTACATGAAATATATAATATTTTTAAAGTATGGATAATGCAAACTACTTTTAACATGAACAAAAAAAAAAATTCCATGTGAGTGCTAACATTAACAAGGTTCAACTGTATATACCTAAAAATTGAAATTTTTAATTAGTATAGGGTCATTCCATGAAAAGTGAAACCAAAGTACTATTTCTTTTTTTATTTATAAAACAAATAATATTTAATTTATAAAGTCATGTAATACATTTTTTTATAGCTTAGCATGTTAATTTTCTGAAAACATGCAGTTTAAGTATAAAAAGTAAATTAAATAAAAGTATTAGCACTAAAAAGGTGAGAGTGATGAGATTGAGAACATTTTACTTAAATTATGGTAAAGTTTAACAAGTTATTGTCATTTCAAAAATTATTTGTAGAAGTTGTAATTAGGCTAGTTTTTGTATTTGAATATTCTATTTTTAAAATTTATAAAAGAAATTAGGGAATATATTATAAATGAATTAGAATTCATAAATAAATTTTGATGCATTGAATTGTTACGTCCGTAACAGGCAAATGTTACGTCTGTAACAATTTAATTATCCCATGTATTAATTAATAATTATTTTAATGTTTTCACAATTGCAGTTTCCAATAGTTAATACCCTAATAATGAATTTTTGAAGAAAAAGTTAAATGCTCTTCCTTAAAATTCACAGGATTATGACAATAACTGCAACTATATGCAATTTTAACTGTTTTGTGAATTACGACCGTAACACCTAGATTTTATTTTTTCAAAAATTATGGGAACATTATTCTGATTTCAAAATTTAATAGTCTATTTACAATCCTTGGACCGACCTTAAGTATAATATAATCCATGTAATAAGTTTTTTTTTACATTATTTATGAAGCTTTAAAGTCTCTGATTGTTACGTCCGTAACCATGGAATGACCCTATAGTAGATAGTAGCCGGTAGAGCCTTTTAACTTAGTAGCCACTTTTTCACAATCTTAATTTTTGATGAACTAAATGAAATAGATTAAAATTCCATACTTATTACATTAGTTAACCTTAAAACAGTTGTTAAAACGTAATACAAAATACCATCCACCCCCCCCCCCCATATGCCGTTCATATTATTTTGCCAGTTTCATTCCACAAAAATAACTCGAAAAACTAGGATGTGCACAATACAGATAGATATTATAAATTTTGAGAAACATACATATAAAATTTCAACCCAAAATACTAGATGCTTTATAGATGGGAGTTAAAGTATTTGACCTCCACTCATAAAGAACCTAGTATTTTGGGTTTAAATCTCATATGTATTTATTACATAAGCATGCATTCATAATTTATGAAAATATATAATTAGTTTTTAATGCATATAATAGAATATTTTGTCAGAAATTTATAATTACCTTCAAATATTATTTAAATGTTAAAAAAAACGACGTATAATATATATATAATGAAAGGCATTTGTGTTTATCATTATTATACCTATCAAACTCTTCTTCAGTTATGGATCCAACACTCTGCAGAGTTAAAACACCAGCATTATTTACAAGGAGATCAATATCACTAAGACCCTTAATAACTTCTTCAGTTTCTTTCCATTTGCTGACATCAAGGCAAACTGTTTCAACTTTAGGAACCTAAAAGCAATCATAGCATATCAGTTAGACTCACTTTGACTAATAAGCATAATAAAATAAAAAGTTTTTTGTAACTCACAAAAAACTTATAAAAGGGGGAACTACCTCTTTTTTTAGTTGATCTAAATTCTTCTGTGTTTTGCTTAAAGCTATGACATGGGCTCCTCGTTTGACCAGGTCTATAACTAGAGCTTTTCCAATTCCTGAAAATCAATAAAAGAGATTGCCAAAATTTAATAAAATCTCAAATATAATAAGATAACTACAAGATGTGATATATATATAAACATACTGATAACAGAAAATAATGTTACAGTCGAACCTCAATTCAACGAATTGATTGGGACCCACAAATCCGTTCGTTAAATCGAATATTAATTTTTGTAAAGAGTAAGGTATAAAAATATCAATGCAAAATATCCTTAGATATACGATATGAAAAAAAGAATGATTATTGTTTACTACGAGCTTAAAAATTATAAGTTATACGTTAAGAGATCAACTTTAAAATTATCTACATTCTTTAATGTTACTTGCTTTTAAAACTTAATACATAATACATACATACTTATTGGCACTTTGGAAAGAAATCCTAGATAGTGCTTTGTTTTGACTTTCCAAAGTTCTTTGTCGATATTTTCTAACTTCGCAAGAACAACATTATCAACCTCGTGAGACAAAAAATAATTTTTTAAAGTGTTCAAGCTGCAAACTGCTTCTTGGAATGTCACCTTTTAAAATTCAATTTCCATTTCTTCGTCATCTTCACTGCTTTCAGAATTTTCATTCTCTTTCTGTTCACTATTGCAGATACTTAGCTGTACATTGCAAGACACATATTCTGTAAAATTTCCATTACTAGGAACATCTTCCCATCCAGCCATTTGGCCATCTTCCCATTCCAACCCATCGTTATCAATGACTGTTTCTTCATTGCTGTCTTCATAGACACTTGCTTCATTTGGAACATTTGGCAGGAAACCTTGGCAATTAAATACTGCTGCCTTAAAACAGTTTACTAAAGTAGTTTCTGCCACTGAATTCCATGCTTGTAAACGAAGCTTATTGCTTTGAGGATGTTTAGAAAACTTACTCCTTTTTCCTGTGAGTTTCCTTCCATGTTGACAAGAATTTTCTGAACAAGGTGTTTTCAGTACTGCATCTTAAAGGACCTTATGACACCCAAATCCATGGGCTGCAGTTCACTTATGCAATTTACTGGGAAGAATTTCACTTTCACATTTGAAAATTCGTAACCCGAAGGATGTGCTGGGCATTGATCAATAAAAATAATGATTTTTCTTTTTTCACTTCTCATCTTTCAGTCTAAATCTTTTAAACACTTGGCAAACAATGTTGCATTCATCCCTGATTTCTTGTTAGCACTATATTTTGTCAGAAGCGATTTCACATTTCTGAAGCATCTTGGATTGGCTGATTTTCTTATTACATAGGGAGGCATTTCAGATCCATCAGAATTCGCAGCTAAAAGAACAGTTATGTGAAGCTTACTTCCTTCCCTCCATGGCACTTTCCTTTTTGATAACAAAGGGTGTTATCTGACTGCAATTATAGAACAGACCAGTTTCGTCCACATTAAATATGTCAGAAGGGGAATATTCTTTGATGAGTTCCAGTCAAGTTTCAGTTTGCCATTTTTCAACAATTTCTGGGTCCACACTTTTCTTTTCTCTGCTCATAATTCTATAAACAATGTTATTCCTCTTCTTTAGGTTGTCTAGCCAACCTCTTGAAGCCTTAAAGTTCATTTCACCAAGCTCAGATGCAATTTGCTGAGCTTTTTCTTGAAGAAGAGGTCCACTTATAGTTATATTTCTTCCTCTAGCTTCAGCAAACCAAGATATAAGCTGTTCTTCCACGACAGAAAAAGAACTGGCTTTCACAGGTTTTTTTTTTTTTTTAAGCTGCTTTTTCATCATAGCTTGCAGCGCATTCTTCAATATCTTTTCTATTCTTCAGAATAATTGATAGAGTAAAAGTCGAAATTACAAATTTTTCTGCGATGCTTTTCTGACTCCTAACGTTCTTATCTATGTCTAATAAACACATTTTTTCATTAATTAAAAACCTTTTGTGTTTTCTGGATTCGAGAGCCATACTCGCACAATACAGATCAGTCAAGCAAAGAACACTCAAAGCAGTGTAAGCAAGCACAATGCACAACGAAGGCAGAGGTAGCGCGCCAAACTTGTTCTTCTCCCTCCTAAATTTCCTGGGATTTTCTCACCGGACTCACGCAAAGCTTTATTGTGTCGGCACTTCTATTGAGTTCACCACTGCGAAAATTGCCAATAAAGGGATCACCCCCCCCCCCCCCCCCAAAAAAAAAGATACCCTTTTGGCGATGAAAGCGCAGAGATGTTGGATTCAACTTTCGGCTGAAAAAACGATAGAATTCGGGGTCTAGTAGTATCTTTTGTCTGAGATTGCAATACCCGAAAGTAATATTTCACCGAAAATGCACTTGAAGTCACAGTCATCAAGGTCAACTGATTCATGAAAAGGTAGAGTTCCATTTAAACAGTCATTCTACAACCCTCCTTATCTGTGCTCTTTGTCATGTTTCTAGTTGAAAAGGGGAAAAAATGTCTTGAATCTACCAGAAATGAGAAAAAAAAATTTTAACACTTGGATTAGGGTCTGAAAGATTCAAAATTTTATGCGCGAAAAATTCAAAGTTTTAGTTTTATGCATGAACGCACATTTTTTTTCAGCGATTGTTGTTTGTTAAATCAAAGCATTTTAACAATCCTTTTTTTCAGGACAGAAAAAATATTCATTAAATCAAAGTACATTAAATCGTTGTTCGACTATATATCTCTATGTTAGTAGTAGCATTATTATACTAAAGAACTTTTTTATATGCACTTCAGAAATTGTTAACTCATTATCTTTTCATATTCACATAATAATATGCTTAGTGGTTACTTATTTTAAATAGGAGAAAGAAATTAATTGGAAGTAGTAAATACTTATATTGGTTCTTGTAGGCACAGATGTCACATACGCACCATGTTGGTGCAATTTTTTTCTGACGCCAATGTCATATACAGTAATACCTCGACTTACGTCAGCAATTCGTTCCAAGACTAGCGACGTAAATTGAAAACAACGTAACTCGAGGTACATTTAGGTAAGCAAAAAGAGATAAGTAATAAAAATTCTCCAAAATCTAATGAACATATTTTATAGTACAAGATTAATTTTAACCAGGGTATGAAAAAATCAAAATAATCAGATTTTTTTGATTAAAATTAACTAACGACATTATTTTAAACTTTGAAGGTTATAACATGTCATTTTCAATTATTTTATAAATACAATTTAGATACACTTGAAAATAGTATTTAAAAAATTTTTATGTATATAAATCTTTATACTTGGTTTATAAATTTTTGTGTAATGATTAATTACATCACTTACCTTAACAGCTGTCAATAAGATAGTAACACCATTCAAAGTACCATCCATTGTCTTAATGCATCACTTCCCAAAACAAATCCCATCATTACATATTATTTTAAATATATGTTATTAGTACAATATATAAAAAGATTAATACCCGTAACAAATGCAAGACTAAACCCAGAATAAGCATCCAATAAAGTACAAGTGCATTCTTTGCTCAATTTAGCTAATATATATTTTCACATGTTTAAAGCTCAAAATAAAATTAAAAATACTAATTTTATAGCTGGTCATATTACAAACTGGTGTTAACTAAAATAATAATAAACTAAGTTCTGTTAAACTCTTATAATACAAATTCATAAAATACTGACATTTTTAAAGAAAAAAATGGACAAGTTATCAAGGTAACCAATTATATTTATTTACTTTCTTTAAATCAGGAAATGTAATCATGAAATTTTTAATAAAAAACTAAGTTCTTTTAAATTACAAATTCTTTTGGACAAGGTATCAAGGTAACTAAGACAAATTTAATGCTTTGTAGAGAAAAACTAATTTTCCTACTTTTTCATTACCCAACTTGTTTCGAAGCGTAAAGTGCACTAAACCATAAGCAGAAAATATTTTTCTACAGAAGCAGAAGTAGCTACCGCAGAAAGTAGTTGCTTTATCGCATTTTGGTCATCTACACAAACAGTTGTTTTGAAATGCACCCTCCACCATTCCAAAGGTGACATTTGGGATGTGATGCTTTCCTCGAAAAGTAAAGGATAAAAAGGATCTGCCTTAGCTAAAAATTTCATAATTAAAGGCATAAAGGAAGTTGAATATTTTTCATTTGCAAATTCAAACGCCTTTTTTTTCCAGTTCAGTTAGCTTGCTTCCACAAAATCGTGGGTCTATTAAGTATGCAAGAAAATGAGGTGCGCCAAGTGCTTGATCATATCGAGTTGAGAAACACTTAATTTTTTTTTTCAAGCTTTTGCTCCATGAATTTTTCTTCAAGTTTTTTCCAAATATCAACAGAACCAGCAATGGAACAATTATCTTTCTGTACAGAATCTAAGGAAATGGCAATGGGTTCAAGTCTGTTTATCAAGTCTTCTGCATTTCTTTTAATAGAGAAGTTTTAACACTTTAGGGTAGATGCACCAGTTTTGGCCACTGTACCAGTTTTGGCCACATTGGATCAATTTGTCCAATATTTAGCCTATGAATTAATGCTAACAAATAATAGGCATTCTTACATTTTAAGCAAACTCTCTTTTATCATTTACAATATCATTTGTTTATTTTTTGATAAAATATGACTTGCAAAAAAAATAAATGTGTGAAACTGTAGTGTGTGCTTACATGTATTAAGATTTTTGCTTAGCTGACAATTTTTCAGAATCTTTCAACATTAGGCACTTATTGGGTTCTATTTGTTCTGAAACAAATTGCTATTAGGTTTTATGAGGTAAGCTTTCTCTCTACTGCAATTTTACATTTGATTTAATTATTTTAACAGTTTAATGGGGGGTGGCCAAAACTGGTACATTAAATTTGCTATATGTACCAGTTATGGCCATGGGGGTGGCCAAAAAGGGTACAACATTATGTTCCACTTTTGGCCACATGATTCATTATAGAGGGAATTTTAGCCATTTAATAAATTTAAGAACATCTAGAAAAATCAATTTAATTTTGTTTTATATAGTAATGGCTTCAATAATAATAAAAGCAAGGGCAGTTCTTATAAAAGAGATTTTGTTATTCTCTGTCCAATAGATAATTCACTTTAGAAAGAAGGACATTGTGCTAGTCACTAAAGAATGATATTGCTAAAGAAAATATAGTATTGTGTTTAGTATTGATAAAACAAAAGGGAAGGCGATATGTAATGTTTCAATATGATAAATAAACTAAAACATAAATTTTGAAAGATTTTACAACTTATAAATTAAAAAGTTCAATAAAATTATAGCATGATTTAATTGCTTGTATTTTTCCTAAAGAAATGAAGTTCCATAATTTTTGCAATATTTCAGGCACACGGATTTAGAAATACTAAATATTGTGAAAATCTTTACTAGAGATATCTAAATACAAGTAAGAATGTATTTCACATTATTTAAAAAAAAAAAACAGGATTCCTTTTACCAAGTTTAAAAGAGATTCTGTGCTATTAAAAAATGGCCAGAAGGGAACACTGCTCTAAGATAGGAAGTAAAATTAAGGCCATTCAAAATGTAATGCCAGCACTACAAGCTAGCAAAGTTTTGGAGTAACCCGTTCTTGCCTTACATCACAAGTTTGCAGGACGGACACCACTTTTCTCTAATAATGTTGAATCTCAAGTAGTAGATCTAGGAACTAGGAATTGAAGTTAAAAATCAATTAGAAAAGTGGATTTTAGATGTTGTCAGAATACTATTTCCTATAAAAATGGAATAACTTTTAAGATTCTGCCCAGAAAATTGTAGCCGGCAAGATAGAAACTCCATTTCAAGATGGAAGACCCGGTATGAAATGGTATGATTTACTTCTGAAATCACACCCTAAAATAATTTGCAAAGAAGCAAGGTATTTAAATAAGGCACAAGCTAATATAAATCAAAAGATGATTTCATAACTTTTTGATGAAAATCAAACAAAAATCAGAAAATGCTTTCAAGAAATATAACTCTTTGATGAAGATTCAAGTGTTCTAAACAAGCCACAATCCATGAATAATTATAAAAGATTAAATAGTTAATCTTTATGTCCTATAGGCACTGTTGTCCCTTTTATTAATCAAATTTAAATATATTTTTTGTTTTTTAATTGAAATTTTCAGTTAAAATCAACATAAGTATATTTTATTTGATGTTTTTATCAATTCATACAGAAATTTGCAAAATTCTCTTAATACAGCAAACAAATATATGTGTGGTAAAATAGATGTTGCATAAAAATGCTTTATTTTTACTTATTATCAATTAAAATGTTTGTTAAACTACATGATATTGGAGTGGCCAAAACTGGTGCATAGAGATGGCCAAAACTGGTGTAGGGGTGGCCAAAACTGGTACAAATTGGAATAAATTACTTGATGAGTTATTACTCATAACCTAAAATATTCTGTAGAAAGTCATTATAGTTAACAGAAAGACAATTAAATTTACTAAAGAATGATGTTATTATGATTTAATATGCTTCAATTGATCAAGAAATGTAAAATTTCTATTTCAAATTTTCTCTAAATGTGGCCAAAACTGGTACATCTACCCTATTACTGACAACTTTATCAATTTTTTCTCTGTGTTCCTCGCATATTTTCATTAATGTTGACCAGTGTTTTATATAAGTTGATAGACAGTCAAACATTGTATTCCAGCGAACATCCTGTGGCATTACTAACTTTTGGCCACCTTCTTGTTTATATTTAGCAGCTACAAAGTGATTATTTCTAAAGTATTTAACCACATAAACAATATGTTCTTTCACATCAGGAATTTGCAAATCACAGGCTAATAAATTTAAAAGATGTGCAGAGCAGCCATAAGTAAGAATATCATAATTTTCATCCTTTTCAAACTCTTCACGCATACTTTTAACGTTAGCTGCATTATCAGTTACGAGACTCCTGATAAAACAATTAAATTCTGACTGATATTTGGATATTGTTTCTTGAACAATTTTAACCAGATATTCTTTTGTGTGAGGATGACCTGATGTGTCAATCGAATTTACCAGATATAAATTCCCATCACAAGTACTGACAGTTGCACAAATGATTGGCTCATTGTGGACATTCGACCACCCATCTAAGCTCATACTGACTGTTTGGCCTTCAAGAACTTTAAAGCTTTTCTGTCTCTCTTCTTTATAAATTTCTTCTAAAAGAACACCTCCAACTTCTTTACAGGTTGGTGGAGTATAACCAGTACGTAGCATAGCAATCATGTTTTTAAATGCTTTATGCTCCACACTGCGGAAAGAAGAATTGGTTGCATAAACGAATCTAGTTACCTGTTTATCAATCATGTTCTTTTGATTACTTGATGTTTTGCATACATAGCTATCAATTTTTTTTTTTTTTTGCTTGTAGTTTGCATTTCATTTTCAGAGGCTTTATCTTTTTTGTTGTTTAGCAGTGTCCACAGTATTATTACATAACATCTGTTATGAACTACATGATGCTGGTGGACAATCTATAAAATTAAATATACACTTATTTAATAAAAATTAAATGTATAATAATTCATTTTTTAAACATTAATAATTTAAAAACATAAGATAATGGAAAGAAAAAATTGTCCCATTCACAGTCTCAAGTCAAATCACAGTCTCAGTCTCTAAAACACAGTCCCATTCAAGACTGTGTTTTATTTTGCTCATGTTAGTTTTGATTATTTAAAATGGCCATTTCATTAAGTTATATGTAAATGTTTATTCTATTTTTATTAACATAAACATGTTTGAATAAAATATAAGTATATTTAAAAAATTAAATTTATAAGGATTAATTGTTTTAAACATTAATAATTTAAAAACAAGATAATTGAAATAAAAATTTTATCCCAGGCTCACTTGATCTTGTGTCTTATTTTGTTAGCTTGGTCATTTAAAATGATTTAAAATGGACTTTTTATTAAGTTACTATATATAAATGTTTAAATTTTTATGAACATAAATATATTTAAATTACACACATACATATATTTTTTTTTTTTTTAAAGCAAAAAAAAAATAAATAAAAAAAAATAAATAATAACTACTTACCTATTTTACCACTTTCAATCTTGAAATTACCAGCATCATCAGTAGGATTTTTACATATCTCTTGATGTTTTTTCAGTCTTGCAACTAATCCCATCATTTCTTTCCCACATGTTTTGCATTTAGCTTTCAGACCTTTGCCTGAAACTGTTGATATCTCTGAGAAATAAAGCCATATGGGATCCTTTTTCCTACCAGCCATTTTGTAAAAAAAAAAAAAAATCCAATTTGTCCTATACTATATCAAATTTTTCTATCTGCAGTTCACTAACTTGAAACTTCAAGCAAAGCTTGTAATAGTATAGTTGATTGAAGTATTTTGGACCAAGTGTTCATGCAAAACAGGTTTGAATCTAATCGCTGTTGGTCAGTGGACAAAAGAAAGAAATTTTTCTTTCTTATCTATTTACTCTGGGTCTGGTATACCTTTGTTATCCCAAACAATGAAGTCCCTTATCTCTCCAGGTGACTACAAAGAAAAGCTTTCAGAGAATTTCTGTTGAAAATGAAAGATAGAGTGCATTGACAATGTACATTTTTTTTAATTATTTAAATAACATGTACTCTTTCCAAGATTATTTTAATTTAGAGTATAGTTAAAAACTAATGAAAAAAAATTGTGATTTTAATCAATGATTTTTTTTTAAATAATCAAGTGATTTAAATCATGATTAAAATCAAGCTGATTTAAATCAGCGTACCCTGATTTTAACACAATTATTCTAATTGATAAAGAAATCATATTTCTAATTGGGCCAAAAATTGTCTGGACCAGTATTCTAAGAGATCCCTTGTTTGAATCATGGTCCGGAAACTTTTCGCCCAATTGGATATTTACATCTCATGTTCTATTGTATTTAGGGATTATGTTACATACATTTAACATTAGCAAAAGAAACGCGTTTGCAAAACAAGAATTTGGAATAAATCAATAAGTTGTTAACTTACGATTTATTGTTCTAGCTGCCCCGCTGTCTTTGAGGCTCTAGCTGTCTTTGAGGATGTGAAAAAATCTTGCAATGAAGTTTGAAATGGCAATTTTTTCTTTTTTTCTCTTAGAAGATCTTTGTAACAGTGAGTTTTCTAAGCTTTTTCTAGTGACTTTTTGATTTGTCGCTATCACTTGAGTGTTGCGGGAAAGTTTCCTTCATGGAACCAAATATCTTCAAAAAAGTGCGTCTTTAATTAAGAAATTTTTTTTTCTAGACCGGACGACGTAAATAGAGGTGATGTAAGTGAGGGTACTACTGTATATGCACCGGGGTACTTAACTGGCACCAAAGTGCCATTATTTTGATTGATATGGTAACCCGGATGTTGTTGTTTATTTATTAATAAATTGTTTATTTACTTTTTTAAAAGTATATAAATTGTTTATTTTCTTTTTTAAAATTATATAAATTGTTTTGTTCTATAGTTATTAATGAAACTTTTTTCAATTTATTGTTATTCGCTTTTTAAAAATACATATGTAACTGGTAATCGAAAACGAGGTTTTGCCCAAATTAATATCAGAAAAAAAAAATCGCACCAACATGATATGTAGGTATATGACATCTGCGCTGTTCTTTGCTTCACAGTTTCATAAACATTTGCCAAATTGGCAGATGTTCTTAAAGACATCATTAATGGGTTCCCTTTAAAAACCTAAGTACCTCATTCTGTTTCAATAACTTTCATTCACCTAAATGTTATACTTTTGGATTTAATTCAAAATTACAAAAGACTACTTTTTGAAATTAATTAAAGAATACAAATTTTCATAAAATAATGTAAAAGAAAAATGTTATGAAACACTGCCAAAAATTGGAGATTTTAATTAGATTTAGGAACATTAAAATAATACATAAGATAATAAATAACAAACACCCAAAATAAAATAAATTAACAAATAAAATGAATCGCCATTTATTGGAAAGCTGAATTTGAAAAATTTGAAAAATTTTCGCACACGAATGGATGAAAACTGCTTCATAATTATGCAAAACTTTCTGACTCATTCACGAGATAATTTTTAAATACAGTACAGGACCTCAAATCCGGAATCCTAAAATCCGGAAGACCCAAAATCCGGAATGAATAAAGAAATCTAAAATTCTGCGATGATCCGGAATAAATAATTTCGGAAAACGCCCATAGATGGCACTACGTGCGTGCGTAACACAGTTTCCAACTAAGCTAGACTAAACAATTGCTCTCAACTGAATAAGTTTGTTGCAATGTTTTTATATTATAGTTTTAATCCAAATACTATTTGCTGACAGAATTAGGCGAAGTTAGTGTGTGCACACATTTTAAATTTATTTTAAAAAGAAACCTTTTTCTTCATTTAATAGAAAATACAAAAAGAACAAATAAATAACCACAAGGAAGAATTATTTTTAAAAGATGCTTAGAATATATTTACAATATTTATATGTAGAGATATTTTACTAAAATCCTTTCCCCCCTTTCCTTCAAATTTTCAACAAATTTCATTTTTCGAAAAAATTCTGTTTGTACCGTACCAAAAATACTTTTTCTTTAACTCAAAGAAAAAAAAATCTATGCAAGGTTTCTTTCTGCATAACAAAACATACTATCCATCCACAGCTGATGATCTCATTCTGATAACGTTGACTTCCCACTTCAGAGAGTTAAATAAACTAGTTGAATAAACAAAACAAACCACAGATAGATATTTCATTTTTCTTTGCCATTACTCTATAGTGGCGTTTTTGTAGGGGTACCTTATATTTTAATAAAAATTTGTTACACAGGCTAATTTACTATTATTGCAACTTGCTGAAAATTTGAAAGAAATTCGTCAATTAGCAACGGAGATAATTATTTTTTTAATAGAGGAAAGAAACGGGTTTTGCTTTTTTTTCTGTTTGCTTGCAGCTCAATAATTTCTTTCTTGCGCAATCAAACAACGCGAACTCTATAACACATTTACGAAGTCCCTTTTATACGAAAAGAATAGAGTTTGAATAGATTTCCTCTTGTTTTTGTTAATTTTTAAGCTTTCTTAAAACATTTTATTTTAAAAATTTAAATGTTTCTCTCTTTATTTTCACTGAGTCTAATACTGCAATTCGCGATATAGATTCCTAGACCTTACTAGGCTCTCACAAACAACGACACATTTTCAATTTCTAAAAGATGTTTTAATGTTGCTAATAATGTGCAGGATTTAAAAAAAAATTCTTATCCTTATTTTAAATTCTTTTTTTGTAATTTATGTTTTCGTCTGTTTAGTTAAGCTAAGTCCTACACAGCAATTCGCGATATAGATTCCTAGGCCTAACTCGGCTGTCGCGAACAACGACGCATTTTCTAAAAGATGTTTTAATATTCCTAAGAATATGCAGTATTAAAAAAAAAATTCTTATCCTTATTTTCAATTATTTTTTGAAATTTGCATTTTTCACTGTTTATTTACTCTAAGCCAAACATGGCAATTCGCGATATAGGCGGCTTCGCAGCATGTAAAATTTTGCCACGGGCATCTACTGTATCTGTTTATTTATTGTTTTGGTTAAGGACTTGAAATACGGAAAATTCCGAAATCCGGAACGATCGCGGCCCCGGCCAGTCCGGATTTGAGGTCCCATACTGTACAACAGAAACAATGTAACAGGATAAATAATGGTGTGATTTGGTATACATCAGAGTTCTTGAATACAATATTAACTATATTCTTCTGGTTCAAAAGATCAAAGGAAATGATAATTTGAAAACATCCCCATATTTGAGTACACTAACATTCTGATATAAATAAATAGGTGTTGATAAAAACTGACTGATTAACAGAACGTTCAATAACTATTACCTTGACTTGCACCGGTCACTAAAGCACGCTTTCCTTGAAAAGAAGGATCCATAATAAAGTTCCGTCAATTACTATATAAACAATGTGGATTAATTTTTTTTTTTTTAAGTTTAGGAGCAGTAAGTAGGAAGAAGTTCCAAACAGCAAAGCGGCAGACGACGGCAATAAACTAAAAAATATGAAATCGAATCGAGTACATTCGAATATCTTTTAAATCTCAAACAAATATATCGATATCGAGTGTGTTCAGAAATGCAGTCGCATCCCGCGCGCGCTCAGAAGTTTATGCCATGGAGTAGGTCTTATCGAAGAAAGGAATTTTAAAATAATTCAATTATTTCATTATTTTTATGGTTCAAAAAAGGTAAAACCAACGACTATATTTCTTTATCCTTCCAAAACATGTTTTTCGTAACAGAAATACATGTCTATCTTCACTCAGATAAAATCTAAAATAGTCCAGAAAAACATCACGTGACCTTCTTTATCTACTTTAGCCCATTTAGAATTTAAAGTTAGTTAACAAACCGCACACAAACTCCGCGCAAGCTGCTCAAAAAAAATGTGTGGGCGATTTGATCGCGTGATTGTGCGTTTTGGTGCTTTGTTTGGTAGGTTGATTGATACAATTTAAGAATTCAACTGGTGATCTAAAAATTTTAACTTTTTAACAATTTTTTTATTTATTTATTTAAAAATGATTTATCAGTTGATTTATATCTTCCATGATAAATAGAATGCTGTTAGTAAACCAAGATTGTGATACCAACATATGAGATTTGTTTGTAATCTACTATACTGGATGGATTTCAATGGAATTTGCACTGTTAGTTAGACAGTTTTTCAGAGAAGGTTTTAATATATATATTTCTTATTATATGATTGCATATTTTAATACCGTATGGATAACAGACCAAAATACATCATAAAACATGAGAAATAAATGGCATTCAAAATTCTGTTAGTATAAGCAAAATACTTACTTATACTTTCAGTAGAAAATTTATAAACATTCTAATCATACTTTATTCACTACAAAACTAGACAGCAAACCTATATATTTTATCTCTTTAAAAAATATATGTACAGATATTTTTAGTTAAAATAATCTACAACTATTACATTTTATTTTTATAATGTTCAAAGTAAAATATGATTATTCCAGCCTAGCCTCGATAAAAATTCACTCCTAAAGTACTCAAAAAGAAAAAGAAAATCAAGGAACTATCCTGCGTGGAAAAGGATATTTTCGCACAATATATATTATTTTTTCATTTGGATTTGCTTAATGTTTATATCATTATACATATACATACTACATATATAAATAATCACTTAGAAACGAAACTTTGAATATTTAAAAGGCGTTCAGATATAAAACTTTCATCTCGAAATACCTCATTTTCTCACATTTAAATAAGTATTTTATTATTAAAATAAAAATACACGTGCCTCTGTATAATAAAAATTATTCATTATGAAAAATATAAAACAACCAATAAACAAAACAAAAAATAATTATGATACAATGTGGGACTAGAAGGATTCGAACCCAGAATTCCTAGTCTCGAGTTCACTGCCTTATCCATTAGCACACATTCCTTTTGCAACAAAATATCTTATTAGCACCATAATTATATTAGCCATATATTAGAACCCTAATTAATCAAGTCCATGTTCTGTTTCTGAACACACTACGTGTTATTCCATCCATTATATGGACCCACTCCATGTTCCTGTCTCCTGAGATCGCGCGCGTAGCGCGCGTGCGTCTTGAACACACCCATCGATAAAAAAGTTCGAGAACGATCTGTAATGTTCCAAACGAGCTTGCATTTACTGATATCATCTGCTGATATCATTTACTGATATGATATCATGATTACATTGACGAATATCATCCTGTAGGTGAACTGAATGTGACAATTTGGATTTTTTTTTAAATACTCTTGCGTTCTGTTTTTGATTATTTGTATAATTTCGTTATATGTTAAATAAGTTGATCCTCGAATTCAATGGCGTATCTAGGGAGGGGGGGGGGATCCCCCCCCCCCCTTGGGCAAAAAAGGGTTTGCAAAACGGCATTATGCACTCTCATTGGAAATGACTTCTGGTGAAGCTCCAGCCCGGCGCGACCCGGAGTTTAAATCCACGAGACTCGGCCTGGGTCAGATCTTCTCTGATTTAAAGCCGAATCGTAGCCTGATCCTAAATTTTTTTGCAAATTCGGGTCGGGCCAGACTTCTTTTTCTTCCAGGTCGAGCTTGTCCTGGACTTCATTCTTCCTAGAGGTCGACCTTCAATTTCAGCATAATTATGAAAAATTTTTATTCAGATATTTTTTACATTATTATGACAGGACAGTGAACTTACGTTATGATTTTCCATATAAACAATACATATATATATATATTTCTATTTTAGCCAAAAAAAAAAAAGAAAGAAATAGTTTAAAAATATATATTTATATGCATATATTTTCAAACCTGGATTCACGAATATAAAATGCCACAGGCGCGGATCCACGGGGGGGTGGGCGACCGGAGCCATCGGAGCGAATTTTGTGAAAGGATCGCTAATTTCGTCAAAGGACCGCAAAAAAACGCGAATTTTGTCACAGGATTGCGAAAAAAGCGCGAATTTTGTCACAGGATTGCGGAAAAAACGCGAATTTTGACACAGGATTGCGGAGAAAGCGCGAATTTTGCACAGGATCGCGGATAAAACACTAATTTCGTTAAATGATTGTAAAAAAACCGCGAATTTCGTCAAAGGATCACGATATAAACGCGAATTTCGTCAAAGGATCTCGTAAAAACGCGAATTTTGTCACAGGATCGCAAAAAAAACATTAATTTTGTCACAGGATCGCGGAAAAAAGCGAATTTCGTCAAAGGATAGCAGAAAAAATAGATTTTGTTAAGGGGGATCAGGGCTTTACTGACACCGAAAAATATGTGTACAGAGATCTCGCATCGAGTCCGTATAAAAACAGAAGTATTCAATGTAACTAATTTAAACTTTCTGATATTTTTAAGGTATGTTTGTAGTCTTATAAAATGAAGTACTTCAATGTAATAAAATAAAAAAATATAGTAAAATTTATATAACACAATTTTCGAAAAAAAAATTTGGTGTCATATCATCATCCGTAAGATATCTTAACGTTGAATTGACATAAGAACCTAATTTTTGCTTTAAAACGATCAGGAAACTTTACTCTATAGAGTGAATTAAGGATATAACTATCACTCAAAGGAAACCTTATTAAAAAAAACTCTCAAAGTTAAAAATTTTAAAAACACTAAAAAATACAATTTTTTTTTCCTTAACACACAAAATATTAAACTATCTAAAATATATGAATTCATTTTATAGATAATGATGTTATATACATGCAAAAAAATTTTAAGCCATTCCATCAAATATTTTTTTTTTGAAGTGAAAACTTCTTTAGGCGCGTTGAGCTTTTTTTGAGATGGAGAAAAGCCACTGATTTGGAGACACTGTTACGTAACCGACATGCTAGCATTTTGGCACATAGACACTAACGCGCCAAGCGTAATATAATTGTGGTATTGTATTCATTAATAAAAATACTTTTGGATAGTATTGAATTGGAGTATGGATTTCAATATTTGGATAGTATTGAATTGTAATGGTTGCCGTTTATATTTCACCGGATAAATCTTTAAATGCAATACGAGAATTTTTGTACGAAAATTTGCTTATTTATATGTACATGTATAATTTAATATAATAATATATATTACAAATTATTAATGTTTATTTATATGTAATTTATAGTTAAATTATATTACTATGAAAATTGTAATATAATTTTGGTAGTAATAGTTTATAATAATGAATAAAAAAACACTACATTTAAAAGTATTTCCTGCACAATAAAACATTTCCTGACGATTAAAAAAACACACACGTAATTGTTGAAGTTTTCACTTCTGTTGGCACTCCCGGAGAGCCACTGTTTTTTTTTTTTTTAATCTTACGGATAGTTGTAAAAATCAAGTTTTAAGAAAACGCGAAAGAAAAGTTGCAATTAAATGAGTGCGGCTTTGAAAGTGATTGTTACATAAATGCTTATTGGCGATTCAAGCATTGGAATACGCCATCTGGTGGAGAAGAGATGTAACTTCTCGCTTTAGGATACTGCCGTGCAAGCACATTGCATTACATACGTTTTAAATTTGTTCAGAATGATTATTCTTTTGCACAATTTCTGATTTCCTGTGACATTTGTGTTCTGTCTTATATTACAAAGTAAAAATTATCCGAATTTGGATATCAAAAACTTTCAATCGCATTTACAAAAAAAAAAAAAAAAAAGTTTTTTTTTTTTCTTTTTTTTCATTTTTATTGGAAAGCAACTTAAAAAAAAACAATTTATCGAATTACAACGACCATTTGGAAAACGATTTTTTCGAAGACTAAAATTTAAGACATAAAAAATCGCACGGAGTTGATCATACATTACGTACGCCATGAATTAAACATTAATAGTGTTATTACACGTAAAAATTGCAAGCCAAAAAAATCGCCTGCGACCCGTCAGATTTCATGAAACGTAAGTATTATCCACCTGAAACTTACGTAAATATCCAAGCATTTCATTGGCTGTTCGGGAAAAGGCTTTTCCATCGTCAGATTTCCCAGAAATCTGAAGGCCAATTTTAAATGAAATTTCATTCTTAAACTTCTAAACATCCGACAATATTACTTTTTACACCGTCGTATAGAGAAAAAAACGTACTTTTAAATGCAATTTGTTTGAAAGCTGTATCTCAATTTGTTTCTGAGTTATTAATTTTTTTTGTAGTTTTTATTACTTTTTTGTCATAGTGGCAACAGAAGGCATAGATTAAGGACCAAGATGGGACATTTACGGCAAAATCTGCAATGGCAACAGTACTAGCGTCACTATCGGCAAGGGGGAAGAACTAACAAACCTCCGAAATTTACCTGTTTAGAAGACATATGTTTATCCTCTATGGTTTGAATATCTATTCGTTCCTAAAATGAAGCAGGCGTCAGACGATATTCTATTCATGCTTGCTTTATTTATTTAGCTGCTTTTTTTTTTTTTTTTTTTTTTACCGTACTTGTATTGTTTATTTTTAACTTACAAAATGATAATTTAATTAGACTAATAATATAAAAGAAAGCCGCAGAAAAATCTGTTAAGAATGCAAATGTAAATATGTAAATTTATAAGATTAAATTGTAAAATACCAAATTCAGGTATTGTGTCAATTTATTCATAGCAAATAAAATTTTATTGAGTGTAATGTCAGTACCTCTATTTATTTTTAACTTTTAGATTTATACAATTCTAAAAATTTGTCGAAAGTAATTTTTCCCTATCTGTAATATTATTATTGTTATTACTTATATGTTAATATTATAAACATTATTGAATTGATTGTACGTTATTTACATTAAAAACAATATTTTTATTTTATCTGTAAGGAACTGAAAATGCATAAATTTTAAAAGATTATTCTAACGATTGTTTAATACGTTAAACTTCATAAATTTATAAAACACGGGCTATAAAAATTTTCCTGCCAAAGGGGAATAATTATGAAATTTTCTGGGACTTGTAGAGTTCAACATTTCGTATATTTTTATATTACACTATTGCTTTTGATATATAGCATTCAAGACGAAATTTTTACCTAGTATTCGTTGCACTTAAAACCGTTCACTAATCATGTAAAAAAAAAAAAAAAAAAAAAAAAAAAAAAAAACATATATCCGTGCATGAACATAGAATAGATATTAGATATATAAAATAGAATGTCTATTCTATGTTCATGTATCGGTGTAAGATTCTATCGAAAACGTAAACATGCAACATTAAAAAAGGAAAGATCACAATAAGGTAGATACTCAATAATAAGCATACTACAAGGAGGGGGAGTTTCTTCCCCATTGTCACTAAGGGCGCTACGATCGCAATCGCATTACCATTACGCTCTATGGGAATGTCCGATCTTGGATGTTAATCTATGACAGAAGGTATCCATCGTTGTTGAAATTAAAGGGAAATACAGATTACTGTATAGACCAATCAGGAAACGAATAAAATGCAGATTAAACCAATGAAAACCTTCAGATATGCTTTTGATTTCCCATCCTGACGAGAACAATAACCATTTTTCCAAATGGTTAAAAAAAAAAAAAAAAAAAAAAAAAAAAAAAAAATCAATGGTACTTTAGCATTAGTTAAAGGGGCAATTTTTCTGTACCGAAGGCTACGAGCAGCGCCTCTATAGGCCGTTTTAATTCCCAATAACTCCGTTAAAAATGCAAATGTTTTTATGCGGTTTTTTGCACTGTGTTTAGAATTATTTGAATAATCAAAATAGATTAAAAAAAAAAGCGATTTTTTGAACCCTGAGCCCTCTTAAAGGATTGCGGAAAATGGGAATTTTGCCAGAGAATACCGAAAAAAGGAATTCCGTCAAAGAATCACGAAAAAACCCCCGAATTTCGTCGTGAAAAAACGTAAACTTCGCCAAAGGCCGCAAAAAAAAAAAAAAAAAAAAAAAAACCGCATAATTAGAGCCGGTAGAGGATCCCCCCTCCGGCCCCACCCTCTGTTGTAGCATTTCAGAAAATATGCTGTAAATTTCAGTATTATTTTTTTTTTTACCCCGAATCACCGTTCCTTTGATTATATGTCACTCGGTATCCCCCACCCCCAAAACGATTCTCTGGATCGGCCACTGAAATGGCAAACCTTTTCCCCTAATATAAAGAGATATTGATTACCAATACTATGTCAAGACAGGTAATCAATATCTCCCTATATTGAAAAAAAAAAAGCTTTGCTATTTTATAGTGCCTAATCCAGTTTTAACCAATATCGGCCGGTCCGTCGCTCACCGATATCGGCCGGTCCGATGCTTACCGATATAGGCCGGTCCAGCGTTCGCCGATATCGGTCGGCATTGGGTCCCGATATTGGCCGATATTGGAAAAAAAATTTTGCCATGCAATATCAGCCGATCCGGTGTTTACCGATATTGGCCAACATTGCGAAATCGCTGTTCCCGATATTGCTGTGCTACCTGGGTCAGTACTGGCCAAAATTTCCAGCTCGGGGCTCGTCTGGGAATAAAAGCTAAATGTTCGGCCCGTGTCAGACCGTATGATAAACAGTATTGCCCCAACCGCGACCCGTGTACTTCTCTAAATTTTTCTTCCCGAACCCAAGTTGGTCTGGCATCTTACTTATTTGTTGTCCGTAAAATTTATATTTATGTTGTACATTTATTTGTTTAGCGAAATCTTTAAAAATTTAATTTGATTTGATAAATTACAGAAATGCATATTTAAAAATCTACTTTGTTTTTCTTTGTAGAGCATTAAAATTGTGATTTTCTTTTATCATCCGTTTCTTTCATTCTAATCTGATTTTCTTACTGGATTTCCATTTGAATGCATTTGTCTAAGTAATGATTTTTACATAGTGTTTATGTACCGTAATTTCCCGCGTATGCGCCGCGGCTTAGTTAAGGCTGTTCTCAACTGCTCTGCTCAACAAGCGTAAAACGTTTTGACACATTTACAAATTCATTTTTTAACGCAAAGATATAAAATTGGAAAGTCTGACCATGGAAGCGATTTGGAATCGAACTGTTTTTTCCATATTTTGATCAATCAATTACCTGTTGAGTTACAAATGATTTTGATCACTTGACACGGCATTTTTCTTCCCTTACTGACTGGATTTTCTTCTTTCGTTCGGAAGTTCAGTTCAAAATGCCAACTTTGACAGTATTTTCTGAAATATCTATTGCGCTTACAAGAAAGCGGAAAAAACAGTTCGATGACATAGTTTCTGAATAACAACACCTTCTAGTTTCGTGCGTTACCGAACAAAAATGAATTAAAACTTATGTCAAAAAGTTGACCCTTTGGATTTCAGAACAGCCTTAAGTCTTTTTCATACCGGAAATTTTATTTAAAAAATGAAGTGAAATAAATGATAAGCAAAAGCAAGTCACATTTTATTTAAAACAAATTCTGGTACGAAATCGAATTATCTGAGCTGCGGCGTATACGCGGGAAATTACGGTACATAATTGCCTAAATAGTTATTAATATTAATGTTTTTCTGTATTTATGATTTTCGAACATAATGTAAAATAAAATATGAGCATAAGTAAGTGTGCTTTAATGAATAATTTTAATTGCAAAATGTAGGCTTGGCTGGAGTTGATTTTCATAGCTTTTATACCGGGCCAATAATTTTTTTTTTTTTTTTTTTGGGGGGGGGGGGGGGGGTTAGACCTGGAAATTTCAGCCCTGGTAAACCTCTAACTGACATATTGAAGCCAGCTTTAATTTTTTTAAATATGCTTCTTTCAGCCATCATCCCATAGCTACTGAATATACCGTTGTCCTAAAATGGACTGACTGATTTTAACTACAATTCAATAACTTCCAAATGGCGACAGCTATTAAAAAAATACTTGAAGGAGGGTTATGTAAGATCTCAGGAGCAGGGGTGATTCTGTTCCAAATTTTCTGAAAATTTAATCCTCTCACTGCGCATCCCGCGATTTCCACGGCCAACGTAAAAATGGCAAAATTTCGCAACTCGCAATTTCTGCAGCAAATCATTTTTTTTTTATGATCTAATTCTATTTAAAAAAGGAACACTTTCACAAAGATTTTGGACATATTTGAACTCTAAAATATATGCAGATTTGAAATATGTAATAAAATAAAGGCGCAATTTTTTAACCTATTTTCATTTTCATAATATATATATCTTCGCAGCGAGAGAGTTAAGGCATTCGGTTCCGAAAATTTAAGAAAATCATCAATCCGAAAATTCGGACATAAAAATAATTTCGAATTTTGACAAATGGTTGCCGCAAAAAACCTATTTCGTCAATCGTTCGCAGAAAATAACTTCAATTTCGTCAAAGATTCGCGGAAAAAAACGCGAATTTGGTCAAAGAACCGCGAAAAAAAGCACGAATTTGGTCAAAGGGCCACGGAAAAACGCGAAATACTTCAAATGATCTCAGAAAACGCGAATTTTGTCAAATAACCGCGAAAAAACTCGAATTTCGCCAAAGGATCGCGGAAAAAATGCTAATTTTATCAAAGAATCGCGAAAGAAGCGCGAATTTCCTCAAGGGTCGCGAAAAAACTCAAATTTCGTCAAAGGATCGCGGAGAAAAGCTAATTTCGTCAAAGAATCGCTTAAAAAGCGCAAATTTCGTCAAAGGATCGCTGAAAAAATGCAATTTTCGTCAAAGGATCGCGAAAAAACTCAAATTTTGTCAAAGGGTCGAGGGGAGAAAAAACGCGAATTTTATCAAAGGGCTGCAAAATTACACTAATTTCGTCAAAGGGTTGCGGAAGAAACGTAAATTTTGTCAAAGAATAATGGAAAAAATGTAAATTTCATCAAACGCTTATGGAAAAACGCGAATTTTATCGAAGGGCTGGGAAAACATGCGAATTTCGTCAAAAAGTTACGGAAAAAATGCAAATTTCGTCAAAGAGTAGTGGAAAAAATACAGTCGTCCCTTTAGGAAACAGCACACGGTGACAGATATTTAAAAAATTCTTGCAGGAGGGTTATGCGTGAGGTCAAAAGTTTTTTTTACAGTGATTTTCGATTTTAGTTCGAATTGCAAACAATAGATAGCGCTGCGATCAATAGACGCTAAATTCAGGCTCGATTTTTGGTCCATCGGGACCCACTTAATACATTTCCATCTCTTTTTTCCGCATGGAAGAAAAGATCGACCATTTGCAAGTTATTGATTTTTAAAATCAGTCAGTCCTTTTTAGGACACCTGGTATGTTTATTATTATAGGTATAATTTTGAAGCTGAAATAATATACCGAACTAACTTTTGAACAAAACGGGTTAACCCAAACCGGGCTTGCATGAATCTACACTCAGCCTGAAATCGACCCGGATCGAAAACAGCTAACTCGACCTGCAACAAAAATAATTAGTGCGAGAAGGGAATCCCCCCGCCCCCCTTCCACCCTCTGCTGTAATATTTCAGATTTTTTTTTCCTTTAACTGAGAATCACCCCTGATCAGAAGTTTTTTACTGCGATATTTAATTTTAGTTAAAAGTAGAAACCAGATGGTGCTGCAAGCAATAGGCGCTAAATCGGTGCCCGATTTAACAACTATTATTTGCAGCGCCATCTATCGCTGCTATTGTAAAGTAAAATCAAGAATCGCAGTAAAAAATCTCATGCCATCTTACAGCCTGCAAGATTTTTTTAAATTGCTGTCACCATTTAAAAGTTACTGAATTTTAAAATCAGTCAGTCCATTTTAGGACACCCGGTATGTTCTTTAATAAGTTTCAAAGCATTCTTTATTAAATTACAACTCATCTTAGATATAAAGAGACAAGCGGTCTTATAACAAATTAGGATTTTTTACTTAATCCTGAAGATTAAAAAGTATTATTAAATAATTGTTTGGGGTGTCAGTTATGGATCTTTTACTTTAGCTTTTATCTTCAAAAATATTTAGACTTTCTTTTCAAAATTCGGGTCGGCCCGAACCCTTCCCGCAAGAGTGAAAACCCAATCTGAAACTGACCCAAACCCGAAATAATGTATGCCAATCTGCCCCAAACCCAATGCGCTAGAGCGCAGCTAAAAATTAGAAGTCAACCCGACCCGCAGTAGAAAAGTAGAAGTTAACCGCACCCAAAACCGACCCGCAGCAAAAAGTAGAAGTCAACCGGTCCCAAACCCGACCCGAAGCAAAAAGTAGAAGTAACACGACCCGCAGCGAAAAAAATTAGCCCCGACCCGCGCATCAGATTGGAGTCTCCAAATTTCTAAAATCGCCTTGTCCCCCCTTTAGGACTCTCCAGATCCGCCCTTGCTCGAGTTGATCTATCTTTCGTTTTCCGGCCCCGTCAAAAAATATTTCACGAAACGCCAAAAAACTCTAAAAATCGCTGCCCGAATCCCAAATAAACTTATTGAAAAGGGGACAAAATTTACCATGTTGGTCTAGAAAATTGAATCAGGATTTATTTTAATAATGCAGAAAAACCGCGAGAAAACGCCAAAAGTCGTGAAAATTTATTTCAAAAGTCGCAGAGCTCGAAGTTTACTTTATTGAGCTAAAAAAATTAAAACATAATTTCTTTCATGAATGCCGAAAAAATCGCCGCGAAATGCGAAAAATACTCTAAAAATAGCATAAAAAAATTCGCGGAAAATGACAAAATCGCTGTATGAATTCCCAATAAACTTTATTGAAAAGCCGACAACATTTACAATATTTTTTTAAAAGATTAAAACCGGATTATTTTTACTAATGTGGAAAAATTGAGCGAAACTATAAAAGAAATCTGCTAAAAATCTCATGATAAAATTACTAAAAATACAAAACTCGCATAGGACAAAATTTACTGCAGTGGATTAAAACATTGCAACTGGAATTCTTTCCCGAATGCAAAAATCGACGCAAAAGGCGAAACGCTAAAAATTGCATTGAAAATCGTGGAAGAGAAAATGTACTATATAAGGCAAGTTTGAAACTGAGTTCTTTTTTCTAATCTGAAAAAATCTCTTCAAAACACGAAAAGACTCTACAAATCACTTAGAAAAATTCAGAAATCACTGTATGAATTCCGAATAAACTTTATTGAAAAGAGAACCAAATTTACAATATTGTGCTAAAAGGTTAAAACCGTATTCTTTTTATCCTTCTATATATAAAAAAAAGTTTTGATTTGGAAATGGACCAATGAAAATCTGCGTGGATCATCCGGGTATACTCCTATTAGATCGGCATCCATATTTTTTATGACCGGGGGTCTTTCTTCGTTAATATTAAGAAAACTGTTTCATACAAAAATATGAAAATCGGTGGTATTATAGAGACATGTTTGATAAACACGCTGATGCAGACAGTTTTTAAATCGAATAATTATTTTACGAGATATTTAATGTTAAAGATGGTCAAAATCGTTCCATTAAAAAAGTTTTATAGGAGAAAAACTATACATAGGAATTTAAACATTTTTAGATCATTTTATACATTGGAAGTTCCCAATGTGCAAACTGCAATTATCTTTTTAATTTGACTCATTTTTTGAGGATTTATTTCCATTTTAAATTCAAATTTTCAGCATTTCGAGAGATATTTTTTACACATTTTAGAAAAGGGCAATTATTTTAAACTGTTGCCAATTTTAAAAACAGCGCAAAGAATAATATTTAATTCAAATGAAAAATTTATTTACACGTGGTTATTATAAACAGAAAAAAAACTTTCAAATTAGAAATAAGTGATTACGTGTTAAAAATCAGGAAAATATTGAAAATTACATCATAAAAACTACATTTACACGTGAATTTTAAAAGGGAAAGAAAATTTTTAAATACTAAATTCATTATTATGCGTTAAAAGTCACAAATGAAGGAAATTACGTCATATTTAAAAAGGCCAAATAAATAAAAGTTGGCAAAACACTTTAAATTAAAAAATATATTTGCTCGAGACATTTATTTCATATTTTGAGATAATCTTTTCAACTATTATCGTGAATTCCAAGACAGCGCAAATAATATTTTCTTTCTAACAACAAAAGTATTTTCATGTGAATACTAAAAAGAGAAAGGAAACTTTGGTGAAAATTACGTCAGATTTAAAACGATACATTTAAAAGAACTTTCTCATAGCGTTGTTAAAAAGTACCGAGAGACAAAGACTCTGTGTACTTAATTCATTTTACATTAGCTTACTTTCAAATTTTTAACTAATTTTTAACATTTTCCAATAAAGTTGAAAAGTGTTGATGATTTCGGTTTGTCTGTTCGCGCTCTAACTCTCGTAAATATACTCGGATCGCACTGAAATTTTTGGTTATTGACGTTTATCCTAGCACGACCACTATTTCAAATGAAGTTTGTAGCATGTTTAGTTCATTTACAGAGACAGTCAAAAGAATTCCGTTACATTACGGCCAATGGGAAAAAATCATTTCAAATGAATTTTAAAGATGTTACACACTTTCAAACATAATAAAAAAATATATGCATTTACGAAGCGCACTAAAATATGCAGAATATTATAGCATATGCGGTGCAACGAATAGTTACTATTCATTTACAGGGCTACACAAAAGAATTCCATTACAAATGATATTAGGGGAAATTGTTTGCGGCGTATTTTAATTATACAAATTCATATATAATAAAATTGATATACGTCGGTGAGGCTTACTTAAGTTATTTCATGTATAATACGAAGTGCATAGCATTTACAGGAACATACAAAACATTTCAGACAAGTATTTTCTATCCGAAATACTGTATATTAGCGGCGATGGCAGGGAATGCATTTTTAATTATGATATGCGCTTTTAAGTTTCACTATATTTATGCATACTATATGGTGTATGTAAATGTTATAGTTGATATACAGGGATACGCAAAAGAATTCGTAAAGGTTATTGAGTATGACCGTAAATTGCTGAAAGGGGGGCGGGGGGTTAAAATGTGTTATGCTGAACTGCATGTAGTTTTCTATGAAATGTTTGTAGAATATAGATAAAATGATATACAGGGCCACGCAAAGAATTGGATACATAGCCGCCTATAGACGATAAATTCTGGAAACGCGATTTCAGTAGTTTTAAGAGTGATTTAGTTTGAATTAAAGTTTAGCTAAATAGTGGCGTGTAATAAAGGTACTAGGTAAACAACAGGGCTGAACAAAAGTATTCAAGTATGTTTCCATCTATTAGTATAAATTGCTAAAAGAGAAATTTCAACCTGTTATGCGTTTTCTTGCTAAACTAAATTTTCTATTATATAGTATATATATCAGCCTACAGATCAAACACAGGGCTCTTCGGTAGAATTGGAATAAATATTTGTCTATGGATGGTAACTGCTGAAATCAGTTTTTTAAATGTTTAGTTAGTTATCTTATTTACCTTATTCCCCTAAATAACGAAGTTTTTTTAAAGCTTTCAGGGAGTGTTGGAAAGTGTTTCATAATCTATGCCGTACGCATGATTTTTCTTTCTTGTTTTTAATCAAAGATGAAAAAAGCCATTGTATCTCTTAGCAGCGGCTGATTTCGTCTTAAAAATCTCCAATCAAAGGAAAATGAATGAAAACCCGTTTACAGGGAGACCGTCACTGATTTTTTAAATTATAATTCAATCTTTTTAAGGCCGATGAAATTAGCATGCTTTTAGAATCTGCGGTGTCTGAACGGGGGTTGGCGAGCGTAGCTCGTAGGGGGCAGAGCCGTTTTGTAATGTAAAAAAAATTAGTAAAAGTTAATGTAAAAAAAAAACAGCCGCGAAACGGGAAGAAAAACTCACTAAAAATAAGCATAAAAAATTGCTAAAAATTCAAAAATTGCAGAGGACAAAATTTATTACAGTGGACTAAAACTTTGTAACCGGAATTCTTTCACGAATGTCAAAAATTAACCAGAAAGGCGAAAAAGCAGTAAAAATCGCTTTGAAAATCTCAGAAGACAAAATGTACCATATTTGGCTCAATGTTTGAAACACGGCTCTTTAAAATTTCACCGCAGAACGCGAAAAATTGCTTTGCAAATAGCGTGAAAAAGCACAAAAACTTCACACAAATGTCAAAACCTTGCCACAGAACGTGAAAAATCGCAAAAAAAAAAATAACTTAAACGTCAAAAATCGCAAGAAACAAAATTTACTATAGTAAACTAAAATATTTATATATACTATATATCGTATACTATAATGCGAGCAAAAATTGTGTATGTATGTTAATTTTATCTTAAAAACGGCTCTAACGATTTTGACGAAATTTTGTATTTTACCATTTACGGGCACGATAAGGCCATTGGATTAGGTCACGTGTTCGAGAAAATTCGATTAGTGGGTCATTTTGGGTCATAATGGGTCAAGGTCAACTTAATTATATCTAAAAAACGGCTCAATCGATTTTGACTAAATTTTATATCCAACCGTTTTTCCGCACGAGAAAACTATTTGGCTAGGTCGCATGTTCGATAAATTTCGATTAGTGGGTCATTTTTGGGTCACTATGGGTCAAGCCAATTTTACCTAAAAAACGGCTCTAACGATTTTGACTAAATTTTGTATTCTGTCGTTTTGGATTACGAGAAGACCAATGGGCTAAGTCACATATTAGAGAAAATTCGATTAGTGGGTCCTTTTTGGGTCACTGTGGGTCAAGCAAAGTTTATCTAGAAAGCGGCTCTAACGATTTTGACGAAATTTTGGATTTTACCATTTTCGGGTACGAGAATACCATTGGGCTAGGTCACGTGTTCGAGAAAATTCGATTAGTGGGTCGTTTTGGTTCATAATGGGTCAAGGTCAAGCTAATTATACCTAAAAAACAGCTCAATCGATTTTGATTAAATTTTATATCCAACCGTTTTTCGGCACGAGAAAACTATTGGGCTAGGTCACAGGTTCCAGAAATTTCGATTAATGGATCATTTTTGGGTCACTATGGGTCAAGCCGATTTTATCTAAAAAACGGCTCTAACGATTTTCACTAAATTTTGTATTTTGTCGTTTTCGATTACGAGAAGACTAATGGCATAAGTCACATATTAGAGAAAATTCGATTAGTAAGTCATTTTTGGGTCACTGTGGGTCAAGCAATTTTATCTAGAAAACGGCTCTAACGATTTTGACGAAATTTTGTATTCTGTCGTTTTCGGGCACGAGAATACGTTTGGGCTTGATCGCATGTTCAAGAAAATTCGATTAGTGTGTCATTTTGGGTCACAATGGGTCAGGGTTAAGCTAATTGAATTAAAAAAAACGCCCAAAACATTTCGACAAAATTTTGTAATATACCGTTTCCGGGCATGAGATGACCAATGGACTAAGTCACATGTACGAGAAAAATCGATTAGTGGGTCATTTTGGGTCAAATGGGTCAAGGTCAAGCTAATTATATCTAAAAAACGGCTCAATAGATTTTGACTAAATTTTATATCCAACCGTTTTTCGGCACGAGAAAGCTATTGGGCTAGGCCACATGTTCGAGAAATTTCGATTTGTGGGTCATTTTTGGGTTCCTATGGATCAAGCCAATTTTATTTAAAAAACGGCTCTAACGATTTTGACTAAATTTTGTATTTTGTCGTTTTGGATTACGAGAAGACCAATAGGCTAAGTCACATATTAGAGAAAATTCGATTAGTGGGTCATTGTTGGGTCACTGTGGGTCAAGCAAAGTTTATCTAGAAAACGGCTCTAACGATTTTGACGAAATTTTGTATTTTATCGTTTTCGGGCACGAGAATACAATTGGGCTTGGTCGCATGTTCAAGAAAATTTTATTAGTGAGTCATTTTGGGTCACAATGAGTCAGTGTCAAGGTAATTGAATCTAAAAAAGGCTCAAAACATTTTGACAAAATTCTGTAATATACCGTTTCCGGGCATGAGATGACCATTGGGCTAAGACACATGTTCTAGAAAATTCAATTAGTGGGTCATTTTTGGGTCACAGTGTGTCAAGCTAAGTGTATCTAAAACAACGGCTCAAAACGTTATGGCAAAATTTTGTATTATATCGTTTCTGAGCATGAGAATACCGTTGAGCTAAGTCACATGTTCGAGAAAATTTGGTTAGTGAGTCATTTTTGGGTCACTGTGGGTCAAGCTAATTGTATCTTAAAAAAAGGCTCATACGATTTTGACAAAATTTTGCATTATACTGTTTCCGGTCACGAGAAGATCATTGGGTTAGGTAACATGTTCGAGAAAATTCGATTAATGGGTCATTTTTGGGTCACTGTGGGTCAAGTTAATTTTATCTAGAAAAAAGCTTTAATGATTTTGATTAAATTTTGTTTTCTGTCGTTTTCGGTTTCGAGAAGACCATTGGTCTAGGTCGCATGCTCAAGAAAATTCGATTAATCAGTCATTTTGGGTCACTATTGGTCAAGGTTTAGCTAATTTTATCTAAAAAAAGGCTCATACGATTTTGACAAAATTTCTTATTACGCCGTTTCCTAGCACGAGAGGACCATCGGGATAGTTCAGATGTTCGATAAATTTAGATTAGTAGGTCCTTTTTGGGTTACCGTGGGTCAAGCTAATTTTATCTATAAAATGACTTTAGCGATTTTGACTAAATTTTGTATTCTATCGTTTTCGGGTTCGAGAAGAGCATTGGTTAGGTCGTGTGTTCGAAAAATTTCGGTTAGTGGGTCCCTATGGCTTAGGACCATGCCAATTTTATCTAAACAGCAAGAATTATACCGTGAGAATGAAATATCGAATTGAACACAAGGCTAATTTTGACCGAGCTAAGCTCGGTCATGCCCGCTAGTAATTATATATATGCATATATATCATATATGATTTTATTAAAATATTGTAACCGTAATTCTTTCACGAATGTCCAAAAAATCGCAACGAAACGTCAGAAATCTCTAAAAATCACAGTAAAAGTCCCTAAAAAGTTAAAAATCGAGGAGGATAAAATTTACTATATTACACTAAAACTTTGAAACCGAATTCATCTTACGAATGTCGAAAAATCGCCGCAAAACGGGAAAAAACTCTAAAAATCGCATAAAAAATTCCCAAAAAAATCAAAAATTGATGTACGAATTCCGAATAAACTTTATTGAAAAGAACACAAAATTTAATATGGTGCATTAAGACATTGTAAGCGAAATTCTTTCAGAAATGTCGAAAAATCGCCGCGGAACGCGAAAAAACGCTAAAGATTAAAAAATTGCAGAGTACAAAATTTAGAAGTGAACTAAACCATTGTGATCGGAATTATTTTACGAATGTCAAACAAACGCTGCAAAACACGAAAATAGCTAAAAATCCAAATAGAAATACCAATAAAAATCTCTAAAGATCCAAACAAAAATATCAATTAAATTTTTTATTATATCGTTTCTCAGTGCGTAAAGAATACTGGACTAGGTCACATGTTCGATAAATTTCGATTAGTGGGCAGGGATTACAAACCCGAGACTAATTTCCATCCCGAGATTTCGGGATTGCTTAGATTCAATCCCGGGATCTCGGAATTACGAAAGTTAAAATTTCTTTATATCAACAATTTTTACAATAGCTAAATATCATAATATTGTAGAAAAGACAAAGCAAAAGTACATTCTAACTTTACATATGAAAATATACAAAGTTAAAAAAAATTTAACTTTAATTAATTATCAAAAAATATAGGATAAATTACAACAATTGAAAATTAAAACAAATATGTTGTTGATGTTTGAAAATGTAACAAAAAACATGAAATGTCTACGTTCATCTTCTAGATAATTTCTTTTATTTCCTGTTAAACAAGTTTTTGAATGGCTTAATAATTTACAATATTAAAAAATAATTAATATCACTAATTAAATTTTGAATTATTCTCATAACCACGTAATTAAAGTTTACACTTCTAGGATATCGCAAACGCAAGACTTTTTTAATATGAAGCTTTTTTTCTTGAAATAAAAGAACTTAACACACTCACACACATACAATAAAAAATTACATAGATGTATAGTTTAAATTTATAAATAGAGATAGTTTGTTAAGATTCGAAAACATTGCGTAATATAGAAAACTATTTCATACCATGAGAAAAAAAATGATTAGTTTGAATAGTTCACTGTTTCTTAACTAATCGGTAAATTTCTTTGAAAATATGATCTAAGAAATATGACGACATCTAAAGTTTCATCTCCAAGTCCCAGTTATGATAGCAACATTGCCTTTTTTTAGTAAAATGTCAAACTGGTTTAGACACTCTGTTAGCATTCCAATACACATTTTTGCTGTAAAAGATCCATATATGCGCATAAGGCCTAAATTCCGGAATTTGTTCAAATTTAAATTTCTTGAATGAACATTTATGTTCATAAATCGCTTGTTTGCAGTAGATGTCCATTCGCCGAAAGTCAAACTAATTTTTTTTCCTGATATTTAAAAGTTTGTATTTCACTTGTAATTAACTCCTTTATTAAGGAACTATAGTTCACAACACGATTTCGAATTGATACTGCAGATTTTATCAAATCATTATAGCCTTTAGCTATCAGTAAGCTTTTAAAATCAGTTGAAGTTAAATGAGAAAGCGTCTTTAGCTGTCATTCGCGATAAAATTAAATCCAGTGATTCCTTATCACTACTAAAATAATCCTCTATTTTCCGCTTTTTAGAAAGCAATGTATCTTCTACTATGCAATTTTGACGTGTGAAAGGAAGAAAGGTTGTATTAAATTCTTTCTGAACTTTAGTACCACTTTTCGTAGACAAATGTGTATGCAATCACTTAGTCGATCCACCTAATGTTTTAAAAAGCGCCGCGTTACATTTTTTACATTTAGAGCTTTTCCCATCTTTTGACGTTAAATAGCAGTGCCATACTGTATATGTAACATTATCTTTCCTATGAGCTACAAAATCCTTTTCATTAGACATGTTTAAAGCAAAATAGGTGTAAACGCACGAAAATCAAAGAAGTTAGCACATAATAATGACTATGAAACAGAAATGCGACGCTTATTACTAAACTCTCAGAATAAACATAACAATATATGATTACTCTGAGGTAAACTCTAATTCGAAAACTACTTTTGTGATTCCTAGTTGTTGCTACGACCGGCTTCCTAAACGCAGCGAAATGGAAATAAACAAATAGTTTCATTTTTTCTGAATAAAAAGCTGAGAGGGTTACACCTGTTTGAAAGTCAAAAGATTTCCATGTTAAACGAATTAATCGCTTAGAAATATATGTAAAAAATACTTGAGACATGTATTCTTTTTCAATGATATATAAATGTCATAAAAATTAATTGATTTTCTTTCCAAAAGCGAAAGTGTATAAATATATATCTTTAATTTCAGCTGAATATTGTTCCATTTAAAAAAAAAGACAATCCCGGAATTTTCGGGATTAAAAATGTAGTGGGATCTCGGGATACGGGATCCCGGGATTATAATCCCTATTAGTGGGACATGTTTCCATCAACGTAGATCAAGCTAATTTTATCTAGAAAATGACTAACGATTTTCAGTAAATTTTATATCCCATCGTTTTCAGCCTCGAGAAGAGCACTGGGCTAGGTCGCCTGTTCAAAAAAATTCGATTAGTGGGTCATTTTCGGTCACTATAGTTCAGGGTCAAGCTAATTGTATCTAAAACAGCAAGAATGATTCAGTGGGAATAATAACAAATAACACAGAGCTAATTCTGAGCGAGCTTAGCTCGGTCACTCCTGCTAGTAAATATAGATAGTACAAAACATATTTCAGTTTTAAGACTTAAAACATTCGACGCTTTTATTTCATATAAAATGAAGTCATTCGCAAGATGTGGTCATTCAAGAAAATCGACAAAAAAAAAAAAAAAAAAAAAAAAAAAAAAATCGGCTATCTAATGATTGGTATGCTTTCATATATTTATAATATTAATAAAAATACTTAAAATTAAATAGCTTATACAACGGAACGTTATTTTTTAGAGACGACATTTTAATTGCTGGGCGAAAGAAATAGCATATCAGGGGTTAAAAAAATCCCAAATTGAGTACATAACTGCAAACGTAATAAAGTTACCTTCCTGCCAAATTTTGTAGCTCTGCGTGGAGTTCTCTCTTGAGATTAACACGGGATTTCGTGATCGGGGAGTTTCAGTCAAGCACACGGAGACACTCGCAAGCCAGAGCCGAAACTAAGGAGGGGCAGAGGGGGCATGTGCCCCGGGCGCCAAAACGAAGGGGCGCCAAATGAAGATTTTGTTTGTCGATTTTTCTCACATCTATGTTTAGCACGGTATTGTTAAAATCATCCTGTCTGACGCATGACAAATCATATTACCAAGAAATACCAAGAAATTAAAGAGTTTTCCATTTTCTTATAAAGGCAAAGATTCATTTAGAAAATGTTGTCAAAGTTAGCATTTTTAGCCAAGTTTTACGAGTTGACAGCCACAGAAGTGTCGTCACAAGGGAACAATTGGCTGTCCCTTCCGGAAATTCAGTTTAAAAAGTCTTTAAAAAGTCTAACAATTGTCAACGATTCATTATGGCAAAAATATATATTCAATTTTAGAGGTAACTAAACCGTACAACATTGGCAGCTATGTGATTCTATAAGTGTCATGAAAATTGCAGGTGTAGCCTCTTCTTTCTGCTCAAGATATTAAATAGTTTTTTTTTTCAATCGAACGCATACCTTTGGAATGTATCAATTTCTTCTGATGGACTGATGGCCTCCATTATTATGAACTGGAAAAAAATGAATTTTATGAATGAAAAAAAAAAATGAATTTTATAAATGAAAAAGAATGGACATAATTAAAAAAAAAAAAATTATGGCCATATCCCCAACCCCCCCATTCTGACCAGAAAATCGGAGTTCTTTTTACGACTGCTCTTTCATCTTCACCTAACACTTCATTTATAACGACTGTTTCATAATAATGGACGTCATCAGTCGCAAGCTAATGTTAATCGATTCCTACAAAGGTCCCTTTTAATTTTTAGAAATTAATTAGAGCTTTTTTATGGGGACACTTTCACTTTCGAAATTAGTTCCGAAACTAAAAGTAGCTTTAATAAAAAAGTGAAAAAGAAATTTTGGACATATCGACCTCAGCTATACAATACAAAAAATAAATAAATAAATAAATAAAGTAAAATAAAAATATCGAAATATAAACAAAATATTTAGGAATAACTCTTCTATAAGTTTAACATTAGCTTGCGAGTTATCTTTCCGTTATTTCACTATTAAACTTTTTCTGTTACCAGCCATTGAAACTGGGAGTAGTGGTTCTCTGGTGCTTCCATCTATGCAACTGTGTCTGTATTAAGTTATGTGGTGCTGCCATCTGTTATACATTTGAAATAACAGGAAAATAGGCAAAGAATTGTTTTCCTGCTTCACTATTACATCGATGTCTCCCTCATCAGTAGTGGCGTAGTGGCGTAGCTAAGGGAAGGGAGGCGGAGGGGGCGGTCCGCCCCGGGTGTCACCCTCTAAGGGGTAACACCCAATGTTCATTTGCAAAAAAATATATATAATCTTATAAGATTTTGGAAAAGAATTCTGGCGTAAAATGAATTTTCTAGCGCACTACGCAACAGTCAATTTTTTTTTTCTTGGAAATTCTGAAAATTTATACAGAATGGGGTGTTTAAATTAGATATGCACTAGTAAACAAAAACCTACCTATCCAACGAATGGATAGCAAAAATAAACTTTAAAAGAAATAATTTTCTTCTACATATCATTGACTTATGAGGACTATGGGATGAGTGATGAATCGCCCCTGTCGTTTCTTATGTGGGAGGCAAAGGGTAAATAAGGAATGGTATATAGTCATTTCCTATGCTACAACTGTCTTGCATTCTTTTGCCTTTCGTTCGAAAGCGATTGCACCCACAGACAATATAATCTATAGTTGTCTGTGATTGCATCATTGAATTGCACGAAAGGTTTCAGGTTGCAAACTAGTAGACCTCATGTTCACAATCACTGTAATATTCAACCTAAGGCTCCTACAATTCGTATTATAGAAGTCTCAATTCAACCATCAGGAGAAGGCGGCTGTGACGCATGAATCACGCAGTGGTAGCTCTGTTCTGAAAATTTAAGGCATGCGATTCTGAATTTTTTTTTAAAAAATCAGTCATCAGTTCGAAAATTCCAACCTATCGACATCCGAAATATCGCGAATGTCGACAAAAGGTCGCAAAAAACGCAAATTTCGTCAAAAAAATCGAGAAAAAAAAGCAATTTTCGTCAAAAAATCGCAAAAAACCCGCAAATTTCTTCAAAAGATCGCGAAAAAAAGCAAATTTCTTCAAAGGATCGAGAAAAATGCGAAATTCGTTAAGAATCACGTAAAAAAGCGAATTTCATCAAAGAATCGCGGAAAAAACGGAAGTTTCTTCAAAGGATCGCAAAAGAAACGCAAATTTCTCCAAAGAATCGCGAAAAAATCGCAATTTTCTTGACAGGATCGCAGGAAAAAACAGCAAGAATCGTGAAAAGATCGCAGAAAAAACGCGAATTTCGTCAAAGAATCGCGAAAAAACCGCAAATGTCTTCAAGGGATCGCGAAAAAACGCAAAATTCTACAAGGAATCGAGCAAAAAGTTAAATTTCGTCAAAGACGAGTCAAAATATCGCGAAATTCATCAAAAGGCCGTGAAGAAAACGCGAATTTCGCCAAAGGATCGAGAAAAAAGGCAGATTTAGTCAAAGAATTGCCAAAAATGAGCCAAAATATTGAGGGGGAAAAACGCGAAATTCGTCAAAGGACCGCGGAAAAATGCATAATTAGTGCTGGGAGGAGATTTCCCCTCCTCCTTCTCTCCTGCGCTGTAACGTTTCAGAAGATTTTCTGTGAATTTCTGGATTTTTTTTTTTTCTCGGAATCGCCCGTCACATGTGGTCAAAAAAGTTTATTTCAGCAATTTAGCGAAAGGAGGAATGGGAAGAGAACTTTTTGTCAACGCAAGCGCTTTGATTTTGGAGTACCTTATTTGGCTAGTTAATGTCAATTGATGAAAAATATAAATACGTATTTTAAACGATGTTAACTATAACATTTACCTTAAAAAAATCATTTTGCAGTTATTAGAAAAGAAATTGCTTTTAGAAAGAAAAAATTCAGCATAAACAAATGTGGTCTAAAAATTCTGGGACGCCTAATGGCTTTATAAAATTCTTAATTTCATTATTTATATGTTTTTCGAAGGATATTTTCGAATAGATTGACTAAAGTATAGGGTATAAAAATGTAATAAATATTTCTTTTCTTCCTTCTTTTATTTTTTTCCGTAATATTATTACTTTGTTAATATAAAGTTGTTAAAAGTTCTCAAAAAAATGTAAAATTTTTATTTATAATAACAAAGAAATGCGATTGAAAAACTATGACGGGTGTATGTGTGGAGGAGGGATGACACCATTTACATCCACCCCGGGTGTCACCCATCCTAGCTACGCCACTGCTCATCAGATATAGATTTTCAAGATTTTGTCTACTCAAGTATCCGGACATTTGAAGCATTTGGCAATTTTTATTTATTAGCCCCCCGATATGCTATTTCTTTTGGGCAGCAATTTAAGTGTCGTCCCTAAACAATAACATTCCATTACATAAGCCAGCCGTAAAACGAAGCAGATGTATCATTGTACGGTTCAATACTGATAATCTCTACTGCAGTTTTTTTATCTTCTAAGCCTCGTACATTTTCAATTTTTACACTTTCGTATAGGGGAAAAAGTACTTTTAACTGCAATTTGTTTGATATTTTAGAGACGACATTTTAATTGCTGGGCGAAAGAAGCAGCTTATCAGGGGTTAAAAAAAATCGAATAAAAAAATCCCAAATAGAGTACATAACTGCAAACGTAATAAAGTTACCTTCCTGCCAAATTTTGTAGCTCTGCGTGTAGTCCTCTCTTGAGATTAACATGAGATTTCGTGATCGGGGAGTTTCAGTCAAGCCCACGGAAACACTCGCAAGCTAATGTTAAACCTATGGGGAGTTTTTTTTAAATATCTCAATTGCATTTCAATATTTTTAAATAACGAAATTTTAGTTATTTATTTGCATCGGATAGCTGAGATCGATTTTTATAAAGGTTCCTTTTATTTTGTAGAATTTAATTACAGCTTTTTTATGAGGACACTTTCACTTTCGAAATTAGTTCCGAAAGTACAAGTAGCTTCAATGAAAAAGTAAAAAAGAAATTTTGCAGATATCGACCTCAGCTATACAATACATATGCTATTACTGCTCTACTGCAATGTTTTTAACTTCTAAGCATCGTACATTTTCAATTTTTACACCTTCATATAGGGGGAAAAAAGTACTTTTAACTGCAATTTGTTTGAAAATTGCATCTCAATTTATTTTAGGGATATTAATTTTTTTTGTAGCTTTTAATCCCATTTCTGTAATGGTGACAACTGAAGTATTCCATTTCTGTAGAAAGTAAAGAGAAAATAGTAGATTACTATATTAGTTTGTTGCCATTTTCTCATTAACAACTGAAAAAAAAAATGTAATTAAAATAGTGCTATTTTGAAAACATATTAGATGAATGATTTCTGATAAAACATAGAGCTATTATAAACTTATATTTAATTTTAAGGATCCATATTTATATTACAAACAAATGAAGACATATGAATCATTAGACAGACGATTTTTTTTTCTCCAAGTTTACGACATTGCTTTTTGCTGGGTTTGTGTATTATTCCGCGATAGTGACGTCCTATGCATATTTTTCTACTTTTCTATAGATGTTGTTTAAGACTGGATAGTAAATGTGGAATTCCTCAGCGAATGCGAAAGACGTTATTTTATATAAAATAAAAGCGTGTATCAATATTTTAAGTCTTAAGTTTGTAGAAGTGCATCATTTTCACTCCAGAGGCTTTAAAATTTTTCACAGGTGGAAATGCTTCACTTTTGACTGATAAAACGGAAAGTTTTACAAAAATTTAGATCGTCTTTATAGAAGAGCACGTTTAGGTTAAAATAATATTTGTTTGAGAGTTAGACCTAACCAATATAAGATGCATTTTTTATTGTAACTAATTTTGTAGGTTTATTATAAATTAATGAAACAGTTCCTTCTTATGGTGTCTCAAAACTCTTAAAGCTTTATAATTTTCGAAATTTTAATATTTTTTTATGTTAAACCCCCATCTTTTCTGAACGTTTTGATATAATTGTTTCCTTGAAATTCCCATTAGAACAGAAGTTATAGCTTTTAGAATTGTACCCGCTCAATAGCTGGAGCGGCGTTTCCGAATCTTGGAAGTCATTTTTCTGCAAATGACGGTTTTGGGCATAGCGCGCACGATATCTCAAAAACTTCTGAATATTTTTTCATGACATTTTCAAAACATTATGTTTTATGTTAATCTGTATAAACTGAACCTAAAGTTCCTTTTTACTTTCTTCTATCTTTACAAGAAGAAAGTATTGGATTCGTAAAAATTTTCGACTTCCGGTTTTCGACGGATTTACACGTTTTAGAGGTCAGAGATTCCAAAAAACATGTTTTTACAAAATGTCTGTCTGTGACTCTGTGAGTCTGTCTGTCTGTATGTATGTGACACAAATTTTGTGGGCGCTCTATCTCAAGAACTAATGCACGGAATTTAATAAAAATTTACATTCAAGTAGTCCCTAATATAAATTGCTGCTGATTAGTTTTTGGTGTAAATCACCCAACAGGTGGCGCTGTTATGCTGCATTTTTCGCGATTTCTGCACTAGCTCTATCTCAAGAACTAATGCACGGATTTTCATCAAACTTCAGATTCAGTTAATCCTTGATATGAATTGGTGCTGGTAACATTTTGGTGCAAATCGCCCAACAGATGGCGCTGCTATGCTGCATTTTGCAGCATTTACACGATTTTCGTAATAGCTCTATCTCAAGAAATAATGCACGGATTTTCATCAAACTTCAGATTCTGTTAGTGCTTGACATCAGTTGACGTTTTGCACCTTGTGGTGTAAATCGCTCAACAGGTGGCGCTGCTATGCTGCATTTTTTGTGATTTCCGCAATAGCGCTATCTCAAGAATTAATGCTTGGGTTTTCAACAAACTCCAGATTCAGGTATACCTGGATATGAATTACTGCTGTTTATGTTTTGCTGTAAATCGCTCAACAGGTGGCGTTGCTATGCAGCATTTTTCTCGATTTCCACAATAGCTCAATGTCCAGAACTAATGCACGGATTTTTATCAAACTTCAGATTTAGTTAGTCCTTGACATGAATTGATGTTTTACCCCTTTTGGCGCAAATCGCCCAACAGGTGGCGCTGCTATGCTGCATTTTTCAGAATTTCCCCTACAGCTCTATCTCAATAACTAATGCACGAATTTTCATCAAACTTCAAATTCAGGTATACTTTTATATGAATAAATTGATGTAATTTCTTTTACTATTTAAATGATTTAATTGACGTGATTTATATAGAAGAAAGTTTTGTGATGGCCACAACATACTAGTTTATTGTTCAAAAAAATACTTTTTTATGTGATTATTGTTATATCCCTACCAAATCAGAATTAGTAGCGATCTATATTAATAGATGGCAGCACCATACACGGACAGTCTGGAATTGTAAGGCTTTGCATGTAGCCGTGAATATTTCTGCGCAGTTGTAAAATGTGACTTGTTCTGAGAGCTGCGTTTAGCAGCTGCTGTAAATAATGTATATAATAAACTATAAGTAATATTATAGTTATGCTTTCTTCCTTAGTTAAGAGTAATTAGTTATAATAAGAGAGCGTCGATATAAAAATTATACTGTTAAAATTTTCAAAATTTTGCCGTAGCTAAATACAAGTTCGTATTAAAAATATAAAAATACTTTCAATACAAATTTATTTAGATTCAGGATAATTATTACAATCTGAAATATAAGTAGGCACCAAAAATTTCATTCTAGTTGCAAAATTTATTTTGTAATTCTGCGCGTAAGCTGTTATAAATTTTTTGCTCGCCAAATGTCTGACAGTTTGGAGCCCCTTATAAATGCTAATTCTGCATCATGCAATTTTTTAAATACATAAATGAAAGAACAAACTTATATCTTTCATCCCAACAAAAATTGTGTCTTAAAATCAAATACATTTTAAGATATTAAATGTTGAAAATGGTGTTTTTCTTTCTTTTTTTTTTCTTCATATTTTAAGAGTCCTGACACCCCTTAAACATTTTTTTTCGTCGAAATTCGACGGGTTCCACCTCGTAGTAATTTTTTTCTTTTCCTCATCGGGGGCGACACTAAATTCTGAAAAAGCAGAATTTTTGCTTCCTGCTTGTTTATTTATTTATTTTTCAGAGATATATAATTTTGAGATGTTTCATTGGGAAACTTAGTTTATATTGTCTTTCTAAATTATGTACTATTCTAAGCTGTGTAACTAATAATTCTAAAATATACTTGTTTTGTTATTATTTTATCTCAATTAATTCACAAAAAACTTTTTTTTAAATCAATGACGGAGGAAAGGGTGGGGGGAGGGGTAATTTTTTAACATTTTCCAACAAAGTTGAAAAGTGTTTATGCATTCGATTTATCTGTCCGTCAGTCCACGCTCTAACTCCCGTAAATATACTCGGATTTTTATGCAATTGATAAAGGTTATTTAGGGTCACCAAACCATGTTTGGTATTGTTATATGAAGTATGTAGGATTAATAGTTCATTTACAGGGGCACTCAAAAGTATTCAGTTACATTATGTTATATGGGAAAAAGTCGTTTGCAGGGTATTTTAATGACATTTACGCTATTTCAAATGTATTGAAACTGGTATAAATCACTAAATTTCAATACGATCTCGTTAGAACGGGGCATTCATAGCATTTTTTATTCATTTACAGGGGCATACAAAAGAAATCGGTTACAGCACTGTCTTTGAGTCATAATTGCTTGATGTACGGTTTAAAATTTGGTATGCGCTTTTAAATTAAATTAATTTTTTGCATGTTACTCGTTATATATAAATTATATACATCATATACAGGGCTGTACAAAAGTATTCACGTACCATTCTCCTTATTAGAGGAAATTGCTGAAAGGGAATTTTCAACTGTAGAATAGGTATTTCTTAGGTGAACTAAATTTTGTTCACATGTACAGTACATGTAGTTACATGTAATTAATAGATACAAATCTATATATCATATACAGGGCTGTTCAAAGAATTCGGATAATTTTTCGATTGTAGACGGGAATAGCTGAAATTGGGTTTTGAAATGTGTTATGCGCTGAATTAGACTTAATATTTTATTTTTTTTTAAACAATGCGTTTTCGTTACATTCTTCTGAATGTGTTGGAAAGTGTTTCATAATCTATGCTTGACGCATGATTTCTTTCTTTCTTGTTTTTTACTGGTGACTCTAATTTTTCGCTGGCTACTAGATTTTATCAAATTTGTAAAACCCTAAATCTGAGTTTGCAAATTATGCTCTTTTCTTATAATGATAAAGATTTTGTTCGTAAATGTTAAGTCATTTTTCTTTCAACCGTACTCTTCCGATTCATTCCTGTGACCCCCACTCCCTTCAGTTTTCCTGTTTATCTCCTAGTCAATTCAACCCTCTTCCTCTTCTTTGGGGAGCAAAAGTTTTAGGAAGAAGTTGAGGAGCTGCAAAACACCCAAAATAGAAGTTATCTTTCTCTCCCCCCCCCCCCCCCCAAAACAAAAATGATAACTTTACTAAAACAAGAACTGGAACAGCTGTCCAATTTTAATTACAAAAGTATCTTTTTATTGTATGTTGGTTGTCGGATCGTGAAGTGAATCATAAACCATTTAATTATTCCATATTTGACCATTTAATAATTAAAATATGAACTAGTTTCAAATACCTTACAAATAAACATTCACCCCCCTCCCCCTCCCCCTCCTCTCACAATTTCAAAATAATTATTTCGGAAAATCATTAAATGAGATGATTAAAATAACATGTTCCACTTCAATTCCTTTGAATGCTTTTACAACAAATATATATATACCAATAAAGAGAGAAAAGTTAACTGCTAACTAGCAGCCGATTTAGAATCATTCTTTGACTTTCGAGATCGATGAGGTTGTCATAGCAACTAGAAAAGCGGGCTGAAATATTTGTTTTCCTCTCTGATGAGGAGAGAAATTGAGGCATTTGTGCGGCTGTGTTGTTGTGGGGAAGAGAAGTATTCTGTCTGCTTTATTGTGCTAAATTCAGCATGATTTAGAAGTTTGAAAGGACAATAAACAAGTAATCAGCGGTTACGAGAAAGGGTGTTAGTTTTCCTTGTCCTTGATAAACAAATGCTAAAAAGGCCTACATTTGTTTCTTCTTTTTTAAGAAGGAATTTTCGGTTTTTATAAACCCCAAGATATAAAATTACCTATACTTAATTTTTCGTTATTAAATTATTGATATTTAATTGTTAAATTATTGACTGATTTTTAGTTGTTAAACAATTATTTTTTCTTATTGATAATTTATTCATAAATAAGCTTTGTTTATTAAAATTGTAAATAATCGGTCAAGTGCGAGTTTACTTGCGCACAAAGGGTTAAATAAGGCAACAATGATCTTTTATGAAGTTTAAATTTGGCATTGTGCCATGAGCGCTTCGAAAGGAGACCACAAAGTTGAAACGCCACATTGTTCAGTGGCGCTGTTTTCTAGATAAGATTTTAATTAATATCTCGGCTAATTACGGACAATTTTTTTTCGATATCATTATCAACAATCATTGGATGATTCCACATCGAGAGGTACCTCGAGCACTCCTCAACTCCCCCCCGCTGAGTGCCCGCGAGGTAAATTTTGTGTGTAACGGATTTTCTCAATAACTATGTGGCCTGAGATAGTCTCTATAGTTTTCCTGCAAAGTTTAAATAGACTCCTACAACCAATAACTTTTTCATAATTTTAGTTATAACAGATTCGAAAATAAGGGTGGAGGGGTGGGGGGGGGGCTTATATTTTTGCTATGATGTTTCGACGATATTTCTGAAAATATAATACCTAAAATTAAAACTTTTATAAATAAAATAAAACAAAATAAAAATTATTTTAACACCCAATCATTTCCCTCTACGTAAATTTAATACGAAGCTACTTCTACTACTTCCCATTTAAAACAAAATAACGCATGTGAACAAAGTGGCGCATTAAATGAATGGAACGGCAATTACATATTTTCCTCTGCAAAAGTTTAATCCAAAGCACTGCTAGCTTAAGAATTAACTAATAAAAATGTAGATTTAAAAAAAAAATTAATTTTAAATAAATTAATTATGCCCTGTTCTTGGCTAATTTAGTTCTTAGTTACACAATTCATTCTTGTTGAAAACATCAGTTTTTTTAATTAATCATACGTATGGGACCCGTCAAAACAAAGTTCAGCGAGGGGCAAGTTTTTTTCAACAAGTGTGTCTGTGGTACGCAGCCGAGGCCACGTGTTGTAAAATGGATAATATAAACATGATATATCTCATGTGCAATTTTCAAACATATCAGCGTAAAAAGCAATTAAGAAATTTAACATCTAAAGAAATTTTAAATATTAACAAGTAAGAAAAATCATGCGTAGAGCATAGATTATGAAACACTTTCCAGCACTCCCTGAAAGCTTTAACGAAACTTTGTTACTTAGGGAAGTAAGGTAAATAAGATAACTAAGTAAACATTTAAAAATCTTATTTCAGTAGTTACCGCCCATAGCCAAATATGTATTCCAATTCTTTTGAACAGCCCTGTATTCGATCTGTATGTTGATATACCGGGTGTCCCAAAAAGGACTGACTGATTTTAAAATTCAATAACTTTTATTACAGTGATTTTCGATTTTAGTTCGAATTACAAACAATAGATGGCGCTGCGATCAATAGAGGCTACATTCAGGCTCGATTTTTGTTACTTCGTGGCCCGGATAATACATTTTCATCTCCTTTTCTGCATGGAACAACAGAAAGGACCAAAAATAGAGCCTGTATTTAGCAACTATTGCTTACAGCGCCATCTATTGTTTGTAATTCGAACTAAAATCGAAAATCACTGTAATAAAACTTTTGACTTTATGCATAACCCTCCTGCAAGAATTTTTTAAATATCTGTCACCGTTTGGAAGTTATTGAATTTTAAAATCAGTCAGTCCTTTTTGGGACACCCGGTATATACTATATAATGGGAAAATTTAGTTTAGCAAGAAAATGCACAACAGGTTGAAATTCATCTTTCAGCAATTTATACTAATAGATGGAAACACACTTGAATACCTTTGTACAGCCCTGTAGTTTACCTAGTACCTTTATTACATGCCACTATTTAGCTAAAATTGAATTCAAACTAAAACACGCTTAAAACTACCGAAATTACATTTCCAGAAATTATCACCCATAGACGGCCATGTATCCAACTCTTTGCGTGGCCCTGTATATCATTTTATCTATATTCTACAAATATTTCTTAGTACACTAAATTCAATTCAGTGTAAAAATACATAACTCCTTTAAAACCCACCTCTAAGCAATTTATGCTCATACTCAGTAACCTTTACGAATTCATTTCTGTAGCTCTGTATATGAACTATAGAATTTATGCGCACTTTATAGTATGCATAAATATAGTGAACAAGTAGGTAAGTGTGATCACAGATCGCACAGATTTTTTCGTTTAAAATTCCTTTCAAAACACTTCCTTTTGAAAAATCTGTTAATTCCACATTTCGCAACCGGGGGCGCACTCTATTCTAAACAAACCTCTATCCGAACGAAACTCCGTTTTATAGACTATCCGTAGATATATTAGTCGAGGGGATTGGGCAGATAGCACTTGAGATAAGTAGGCGCCCCTGGCGGTAAAAAGTAGAACTAAAATATGTAAGGCTATGGTGCATAATATGAAAGAATGGTCAAAGGGGTGTCGGCAAAAGTTGGAAAAGTGATAACCGGGTGAAAAGGGCGGAGGTTAGAAAAATTGCTTAAAATACACAAATTAGAGCCCGGAGGAGTAAATAATATAAGACTTTTTGAAAATTTTATGATTTGCGTGTGGTCTGAGGTATTCAGCTATACGTATGCAAAAATTCATGTCTCCAATTTAATTAGGGGCTCTCTTAGAAAGAATTGCTTAAAATACACATGTGGTAGCTCAAAGGGTTAAAGGTAAGACTTTTTCAAGAGTTTATGATTTGTCGCCTGACCTCAGGTGTTCTGCTATAAGTATGCAAACTTTCAAATCTCCAATTTAATAAGGGGCTCAGTTAGAAAGAATTGCTTAAAACACGCATGGAGGAACCCAAAGGGACGATTAAAAAAAAATTAGGATTTGTCGTATGATATGTGGTGTTCAGCTATAAGTATGCAAGATTTCACGCCTCCAACCTAAATAGGGGCTCACTTAGAAAGAATTGTTTAAAATACACATATGGGAGCTCAAAGGGTTAAATGTACGGCTTTTTCAAAATTTTATGGTTTGTCATTTGATGCGAGGTTTCAGCTATAAGTATGCTGAATTTCAAGTCTCCAACATGTATAGCCTGACCTCAGGTGTTCTGCTATAAGTATGCAAACTTTCAAATCTCCAATTTAATAAGGGGCTCAGTTAGAAAGAATTGCTTAAAATACGCATGGGGGAGCCCAAAGGGTTAAATGTACGATTTAAAAAAAATTAGGATTTGTCGTATGATATGTGGTGTTCAGCTATAAGTATGCAAAATTTCACGCCTCCAACCTAATTAGGGACTCACTTAGAAAGAATTGTTTAAAATATACATGTGGGAGCCCAAAGGGTTAAATGTACGACTTTTTCAAACTTTCATGGTTTGTCATTGGATGTGAGGTTTTAGCAGAGTTGGGCAGTATCGAAAATACATGTATTTGAAATACATTTTCAAAATACATTTGTAATTTGTATTTTGTATTTTAAACCTTCAAAAGAAATGTATTTTGGTAATGTATTTTGGAATGCTTTTTCAAAGTATTTTGTATTTTCAAAATACTCAAAATACATTGTTTCGGATTTCAAGCTGTCATGTCTAAACCGCAGATCCTAGATTTGCAACAGAGAAACACCTGTCTGTTTTAAATAGTTTTCGTTTCTGGAAGTTTATATGTACAAATTGTTTAACATTTGATACGATATATGATAAGCATATTAATGAATCGGATGTTTACTTCTGAACGAAGCATTTTTGTTGAGTAGTCACAAAAATAGTTTTTATAATTCAGAACATTCAATGAGAATTATAAAAAAAATGTTGTGTGATAATCATTGTATAGGCAGGTGCTTTTTATTTAATATATATTAGAAGTGTAATCCTGTTGGAAATAACTGTTAAATCTCTCAATGAAAATTTACCAAAATGATTAATTAGAATAATACCCAATGTGCACTATTAGTCATGAAACATTTTTAATATTCTGTTGATGATAATAAAAAAATTAAGGGAAAATACTGCAGTATAAAACAAGATGTTCGATTATAGGTTAAGATTTTTGAATCTTAAAACGAACTTCAAAACCTATTTAAAGGTAAACGTTTTAGTCTTAAACCATCATATATTAATTTTAACATTATTTTTCCTAGTTTCTTAATATTAATTCAGTTGAGGTTCTAATATGGTTTACCATACCTTTCATATTCATTTAATTGGGATTGACCTTTAGTATAAAAGTAGTTCCATTTATTCATAAAGTATGCAAAGTTTCATTAACTGTATTTATATTGAGTATGTTAGATCTAGGATGTTTAAATGAGGACTTGGTTTTATTATAATTAAGGCGGTTCTTAAATCCAAAAGGGCAAATTTATGACATAAGTTTTAATTTATTTTTGTTCGGAAATTCATGAAACTGACAGGTGTTGTTGAGAAACTATGTAATCGAACTGTGTTTTCCGTTTTTTTGCAAACGCAATAGATCTTTCAGAAAATAGTGTCAAAGTGGGCGTTTGAAGCGAATTTCCACGCGAAAGCAGAATAACCAGTTAAGGAAGAGTAAAAAAGTCTTGCCATGTGATCAAAATCGCTTATAACTCAAAAAGTAATTTATTTATCAAAAATGGAAAACACAGTTCAATTCCAAATCGCTTCCATAGTCAAGCCTTCCAATTTTATATCTTTCGATTAAAAATGAATTCGTAAATGTGTTAAAACGCTTTGCGCTTGTTGAGCAGAGCAGTTATAACAGCCTTAAGCGTTTACACGGTTGATTTTACATTCCTAAATATCTTGACACTTTATTTTTTATTTTACACATGCGAAGCTAACCCTGGCTTACAGAACATACATGTACATAACATGGATAAAAGTCATTTTTAATTAGAAACTCTAATACATTTTTTAATGTTTAACGTTTTTTCTACTAACAACGCAAAAAGCAATTTTATATGAAAAATATAAATTATGCATTTAAGCAAAATTTTGATATTTATTAAAAATGGTACTTTAACATAGCTGCATGCCAGAGATTAACAGCCAAAGAAATCATCAAATAATTCACTAAGTACAGCCATTTTTTTTTTTTTTTTTTTTTAATTCTACTTCTTTCAGTGGTAGTTCGATTATATATCGGTTAAATTTGTGTTTATTTATTTATTTATTTTTGATGAACTTTTAATATCATTATCGAATATTAGACATAGACAAATGATGAACTTATCTGCATCACTTTAAGTGCATGCAGGTAAATCTTCCATAATCGGGCAACATACGACATTGATTTTTTTTAATCATGCTCGAATAATAATAAAAAAAAAACTAATATAAAATGCGTAAATTAAGATAGTTTTCAAACAAATTACATTTGGAAGTACATTTTTTCTCTATTCGACAATATAAAATTTCCAATTGCACGATGATAAGACGTTAATAGATTTGCTAAAAAGAGAAATTTATAATTCAGATCATTGCCATCATCAATATGATATCAGCGTTACTCATGGGCATGTTCCTTCTTTTTTTTTCTTTTTCTTTTTTTTTTTTTTTTTGCAATACATACCAGCGATCTCACTCAGATTAAAGATGTCTGATATACTGCGCAGTGTATAGAATGTAGGTGAAAACTTTTTTTAATTGAAAACTTATACATTTTTTTAAAATTTAATATATTTTCTCAGATTTCCAACCAACCTCACCGAAAAAGCATTTTTGAGACATTCTCATTAGCCCCATAGCAGCAGGTAATTTCGAAACGTTTTTATCATTTATAGCAAACTTTTTTATTTTAATTATTTAATCATTTAAACGCATAGTTCAATTACATGTCTGTGAAATTCGTGTTTAATTTATGAGATTTTAATTTCACTTGGCAATTTAGTTATGGAATATTGCAGATAAACAAACAAATGCTGAACTGCATCATTATTTTAAGTGCAAGGGTTAATCTTCTTTAATTGGGCTGCATGAATATCTCTGAGATGGGTTTAAAAAAATACAAGCTTAAAAATTATTTTAAAAATACATAAAAGCTGCGGGTAAATTGAGATACAGTTTTTAAAGAAATCGTATTTGAAAGTACTTTTTTTTTCTATCCGACTCTGCAAAAATTGCAATTATGCAATATTTAGAAATTACAAAATTTCAAAAGGAAAAAGAAGAAAACATGTTTATTTAGGTCATTATCACTATTGGTATGACAGTAGAGTTATTCATGGATATCTTTTTTGCTTTATAAAATAGATTGTCTGTGAAGTAATTAACACTGAGGATATAAATTATCTGAGCAAGTTTTCCAGTCCAAAACTGCATTTCGATTCTTTTTAGAGTTTCAATAGAAAACGAAAATGGAAATTTTAACCAATTAATGTAGTATCCATATATATATACAAATAGGTTATTAATTTACTTATTCACAAACACACACATCTTACAAAGGCACATCATTATTTATATGTGGGTATGTGCTGTGCATGTGTTTGTTTAAAATAAAATCGAAAATATTATTAAAATATTATTTTGTATGATTTTATAACTAATAATCAAAGACGTTTATTCATTATTAACTGATGTTGTTGTTTATGTATTAAAAGTTTGAAAACCGAGATTAATGTTCATTGTACAGAGAGTTTCAAATTGTTCAGTATTTGACTTTTAAATTAACTAGGGGATCGCACCCGGGCTTCCCGGGTTAAAGAATATAGGTGAAAACATTTTTTTAATTGAAAACTAATAATTTTTTTATATGCAATAAATCTTTTAGATTGCCCACTTACATTAAAAAAGAATTTTCATATGGGAAATAATAATTATACAAACAATAAATTTTTGAAAATTATCAAAAGCGATATTTTCTTATTAGCCGCATGCTATGAGTTATTTGACCAAGATTTTGCTACTTATGGCATCCTTTTATATTCTGATATAGTCAAAGCTTATACATGTCTGTTAAATTTGCGTTTTATTTATATTATTTTATTTATTTATTCATAGGTAAGTTTTTTTTTTTTTTAATGGATATTAGCGGTAAGAAAATTATGAACTGTTTATTTTGTTTTAAAGGCAAATGGATTAATTTTCCGTAATCGAGCTCCGCGTGATATAGATAAATATAAAAAAAAATATTTCATGCTTTAAAATTGTTTTTAAAACCATAGACAATCAATAAACTGAGGTGAACTTTGCAAACAAATTCCATTTGAAAAAAAAAAATCCTATTTCTAAATCCTAAAAATCCTACAAACAAATTCCATTTGGAAAAAAAAAAAAAAAATCCTATTTGGTGATCTAAAAATTTAAATTGTACGATTACAAATATGTTAAATTGTGTTTTTTAAATATTATTCTTTTATTTGTGGATAAAAGAAGTATTAATTTCGTTAATTTGTCTTTCACAAATATGTTAGATTGGTGGTTTTTTAAAAATATTATTCTTTTATTTGTTTATAAAGGAAGTATTAATTTCGTTATGCAAAAATAGTCAGAAACAAATGCTGAAAAATGTTTGTTGCTTTATGTGTAAAATGTTTATCTTTGCAAACAAATTCCATTTGAAAAAAAAAAAAATCCTATTTGGTGATCTAAAAATTTAAATTGTACGATTACAAATATGTTAGATTTGTGTTTTTTAAATATTATTCTTTTATTTGTGGATAAAAGAAGTATTAATTTCGTTAATTTGTCTTTCACAAATATGTTAGATTGGTGGTTTTTTTAAATATTATTCTTTTATTTGTTTATAAAGAAAGTATTAATTTCGTTATGCAAAAATAGTCAGAAACAAATGCTGAAAAATGTTTGTTGCTTTATGTGTAAAATGTTTATTATTATTATGTATTGAAATGGGCACGTGATAATATAAAATTTAAAAAATCATGCTTAAAAATTATTTTAGAAAATATAATACATCAGTCAATTAAGATACAGTTTTTAAACAAATTGCATTTGAAAGTAAATTTTTTACCCTATGCGACAAAAACTGAAAATGCACGACAGTCAGAAGATTAAAAAATTCCAGTAGCGAAAATTTCAAGACCGAAATTTGATCGTGAAGTGTTGCCATTCGCAAAATGATGTCAGCATTACGCACAGATACGTTTTTTCTTTATAATATAGATACTTAATCAGTAAAATATAATAAAGTTCAGTTATTAGGATGTGGTTATCAATTGAGGCTTTTATGCTCGGTATTCCGGAATGATAAACAGCAATTTTCACCGCCTCAAAATTTGCATACGCACTTCTCAGATCCATATTCATCATTTAAAAAAAAAGTGTATTTTGTTTGATCATTTAAAAATCATTTTAACTCAAAACTTGAAGTCCCGATTGTCAGCAACATCTTTTATGCGAACAGAAGTACTCTTTACTTGAGATTCTAATCTCAATTTCGGAGAGTAAACATTTCCGTAATTTATGTTTTTTAGACGCATTTGTGTTAAAATGTTTAGTTTTATCTAAGAAAATAATCGTTTTCTTTCAAATATGACTTTATTTTCACTTAAATAAGCATTTCACCTAGTGTCTGAAACTTAGTATCAGTACACATGCAGAAGGAAAAACAATATAGAAAATTTAGGAGGAAAAATGCGCGTTTTCAAAAGCAGTATGTCATTTTCTGTTATTATGACCCTAATATAATATTCTGCTCTTAATGGGATTTTGCGACACTAAAGGCTATACAACAATTTTTATCAACAATTTTGATTTTTTCTCAGAAAATAGCATGAATAAAGATAAAAATACCCTATTATTTCTCTCTTGTCTGCAATAATGAAAGCTATCTAATTTTCACCATTTTGAAGAAATTTAATAAAATGATTTAAAATTAAAATATAAAAGTGAGGATATTAAAAAAAAAAAAAAAAAAAAAAAAAAAAAACAGATAGTGCGATCACATCTACAAATGAAGAGCTTTCAGTTTAAAAAAAAAATATATATATTAATAAAATTGGTTCAGTGAAAGATCAGGGCAGATGACTAAAATACAAACTTCTGTTTTAAATGTATAGATTATATAAAATTAGGAAAAATTAAATTAAGCAAATTATGTTATTTTGATAAAATTATATTAGAATGTTCTAAAGAATAGCATTAAAATTTTATTATTCTAGGGAATTTTTGACAAAAACTTCAGGAACATGATATTATTTTAAACCACGAATTATTTGTTTGCTTGTCTAACTCGGCGAAGCAAATCCATCCAGGCGAGAACCATCAATTTCTATAATATAAATCGCTATTATTCGCTACTATTATATCCCCTCTCTTTTATAAAGACACTCTAAATTTTTGTAAAACATTGCGTTTTATCAGTGTGCTATTTTGATTATATTATTTTCAAAGGTGAAGCATTTTCACATGTGAAGAATTTCAAAGCAAGTGGGCTGTGAAAATGACGCACTTCTACAAAACATAATTCAGATTTAAGAATTAAAATACACGCTTTTTTATAAAATGACGACATTTGCATCCACTGGAGCAGTCCACTTTTACAATACAGTCTTAAACTTCGTCTATAAAAAAGTATGCATATGACGTCATTGTCACGGAATAACAGACAATATTCTTGACATAGCCCATATTTTAATTTAAACTTTTTTTTCAGGTTTTATGAGAAAATGGCAACAAAAGATACAGTATCTCCTATTTTCGACTATTTTTCATTTACATTCAATGACTTTCAATAGAAATGAGGTACTTTTGTTGCCAAGATAAGAAAAATGGTATTAAAAACTACAAAAAAAATTATATCTAAAAAATAAATTGAGATACAGCTTTCACACAAATTGCATTTAAAAGAGCATTTTTTTCCTTATACGACGGTGTACAAATTTAAAATGTGCGATGTTTAGAAGTTTAAAAATTTGCAGTAGAGGAAATTGCAAAACCAAAATTTTATTTCAAATTTCAAAGTGTTGCCATTCGCAAAATGACGTATGCGTTACGCACAGATATGTTTGTCCTTTATAATATAGATTGACAAAATATTAAGAAAATATTTTTTACGATAATAATGTAATACATTTTTATAACATAAATGATGAAGACATTCAATATGTTATGAATGCTTACGTAATTTTAATTCAATGATTTTTCACAACCAGTGGGGTAGCCCGTTGGGACACTCTCTTAAGGAAGCATGATAATGCCCCCCCCCCCCCCCCCCGTATCTCATTTAAACTGCAAAATTACCTCCTCAAAAGCACTTTGCATCAATACATTTTTGAAATTTCGAAATGTATTTTGTATTTTAAATGTATTTTGAAAATACATGTATTTTGTATTTGGAATTTTTTCATTTTGAAAAGTATTTTGTAATTTGTATTTTAGGCTCTGAAACCAATGTATTTTGTAACAAAAATGGTTTTTCGGTGTATTTTGCCCAACTCTGGGTTTTAGCTATAAGTATGCAAAATTTCACGCCTCCAACCTAATTAGGGCTCACTTAGAAAGAATTGTTTAAAATACACACGTGAGAGCCCAAAGGGTTAAATGTACGACTTTTTGAAAATTTAATGATTTGTCGTATGATGTGTGGTGTTCAGCTATAAGTATGCAAAATTTCAAGTCTCCAACATGTATAGTTTCTGAGAACGGGCTCTGTGACAGACGGGCAGACAGACAGAGGAGCGAGACGAATAGGGTTTCGTCAGATGAACGAAACCCTAAAAAAGCGCATATCATAATTAAAAATGGATTTCGAGCAATCATTACTAATATACAGTAATTCGGATACAATATAGTATCTGAAATCTTTTCAAATACACCGCAAACAATTTCCCCTATACCATTATGAACGGAATTCTTTTGTGTGGCCCTGTAAATGAACAATAACTATTCTTTGCACCGCATATTCAACAGAATGCATATTTTAGTGGACATCATAAATGAATATCAATTCTACTATGTTTGAAAGAGTGTAACACCATTAAAAATCATTTGAAACGATTTTTTCCCATTGACCGTAATGTAACGGAAAACTTTCGACTGTCCCTGTAAATGAACTAAACATGCTACAAACTTCATTTGAAATAGGGAACGTGCTATGGTAGAGGTCACTAACATCCAAAAATTTCAGAACGATCCGAGCATATTTACGAGAGTTAGAGCGTGGCCAGAAGGCCAGACGGCCAGACAAACCGAAGTCATAAACACTTTTCAACTTTGTTGGAAAGTGTTGAAAAAGAGGTTTTACCAGTTTTTTTTTTCTTTTGAATGGGCAGTTTAAACAGGCTTTCTTCTTTTCTAGGTCGTTGGGGGAAGGGGGGGGGTCTTCACTTTCTGAACCCCTCCATGCAAGACATTTTATTTAATTCAACACTTTTACATTAGTGTATTTCAAATTTACCTTAAACGGGGAGTTCAGAGGGGAGGGGGCAGGGCATGCAACAATCTTTATTCCTTATATTACCAATTTTTAGATTTTTTTTTTTCTCTTAAGGCTGTTCTCAACTGCTCTGCTCAACAAGCGCAAAACGTTTTGACACATTTACAAATTTATTTTTTATCGGAAAGATATAAAATTGGAAGGCTTGACTATGGAAGCGATTTGGCATCGAGCTGTGTTTTCCATTTTTTAATCAATAAATTACCTATTGACTTATAAGCGATTTTGATTACGTGACAAAGACGTCCCCCCCCCCCCTGCCTTTCTTGAGTGGTTATTCTTCTTTCTCACGGAAATTCTGTTCAAAACGCCCACTTCGACACTATTAGCTGAAAGATCTATTGCGTTTCTAAAAAAATGGAAAAAACAGTCCGATGACATAGTTTCTGAACAACAACACGTGTGTGTTTCATGCATTTCCGAATAAAAATAAATTAAAACTTATGTCATAAAGTTGCCCTTTTGGGTTTGAGAACAGCCTTAATGTTTAATTGTTGTAAGTCGTTTGAGGAGAGTAATTTTTACTACTTTTTTAAGTATGAAATAAAAAATAATAAGATTTAGGAAAAGGCAATTCTCTGCGCCCTTGCCGGCTCACTTGCGTGAAATAATTGTGTTATGCATCGTTACATGATGTTCAAAAATATCATCTGCATAGACACAACACGATAGTTTCTGTTTTGCCCTTGTTCTTAAGAAATCATTACCTCTTCCAAGAACACGACCTTTCTTCTGACACCACTTTGACTAAATGACGTCATTCGAAAAACGAACAACCACCCCTTCTCGAATGATCAAGGAAACTATTTTCGTCTCCTAGGCTGGAACTTCTGCTGCTAAAAATACACAGGAGACGTTTCCAAGGAGTAAATATAGCCCACTAGAACAATTCTCTGTGTCGCAGCGACACACCCTAGTAAAAGTTGCGGGCGAACTTGCACGAGTACTTGCGCTGTAATTGTGCACTGCAATTTGAGAGAAACTTTTTAAAAATGTATTTAGTAAAATAAGAGTTTCCTAAAGGGAATTTTTTAGAGATAGATTTATTTATTTATTTTCTATTTTAGGAAATAGTTATTTTTTGGTCCAAAAAAAATAAATAATATTAAAATATATCCAAATGACAAAAAAATTACTGAAATTTAACGAATAGGTCACTTATTGAAATTTAACGAATAAGTCACTTATTGAAATTAAGCGAATAGGTCATTTATTGAAATTTAAGGAATAGGCCACTTATTGAAATTTAACAAATAGGTCACTTATTAGAATTTAACAAATATGTCACTTATTTAAATTTAACGAATAGGTCATTTATGGAAATTTAACGAACAGGTCATTTATTGAAACTTAACGAACAGGTCATTTATTGAAATTTAACGAACAGGTCACTTATTGAAATTTAACAAACTGGTGACTTACTGAAATTTAACGAATATGTCATTTAACTGAAATTTAACGAATAGGTCATTTATTGAAATTTAACGAATGTAATTATTTTGCGTACTATTAATATGGCAATAATAATTTTTGAAAACGTTTTGAAAAATTCTCAGTACAACAAGACTATGGTAAATCAAGTATTCGTAACTGAAACGCAGCTGGTTAGCTTGTGTCTATAAAATCCAGAGAATTTATCGTACCACAGCTGAAAGTAGCTCGTTAGAGATTACAGAATTCAACAGAAAAGTACAAAACAAGAACGAAAATTCATGCGTCCAGCATAGATTAAGAAACATTTTCCAACACATTCAGAATACTACTGTAACCAAACTTCACAGTTTATTACGGTGAAAGATGATGTCTAAATTATTAATTTGGAAAATGCATAACGCATTTGAAAACCCGATTTTTGCAATTACCTTCAACAGTCAGAAAAATATCCGAAGTTTTCTGTGCAGCCCTGTATAGGATCTACAGATTTGTACGTATACTCTATAGTATGCTAAAAGTTAGTTCATTTAAATGCATAGAACAGCTGAAAATTCCCATTCAGCAATTACCGTCAACAAACGAAAATGTAATTGGGAAGTTTTGTGCAGCCCTGTGTATGATCTAAAGAACATATATACGCGAAGTAAAATGCAAAAAGAAATTGTTAAAGATGAAAACGCGTACCACAACTTAAAATGCACTTCCAGCAATTATTCTTCATAAGCAGTATTGTAGCTAAATTCTTTTGTGTGTCCCTGTAAATGAACGATGCGCACCCTATTCTGTAGTAAACGCTTCGTAGTAAATCTCAGTGATATTTCTAAATTTCAATATGTTTAAAATAGAGTAATATCATTAAAATACACCGCAAACAATAACGGAATCCTTTCGAGTGTCCCTGTAAACGAACCGTAAATGCTACACACTTCATTTTCAATACCGAACATGCCATAGTAAGCTTCAATAACATATATCAATTTCAAGGCAATCTAACTATATTGACGCGAGTTAGAGCACGAACAGACGGACAGACAAACCGAATTTAGAGACATTTTTCAGCTGTGTTGGAAAGTGTTAAAAAGACTGTATATATATATATATATAAACTCGGTTTTTGGCGTCAGATGCCGCCATCCGGAGAACCTACAATAGCCTTTTACCATTTTTTCCCGGTCAAGGGTCCATTCCTCCTCCAGACCCCTATCCCTCATTGCCTTTGTAATATCATCCATCCAGTTCTTTCGTGGTCTTCCCCGTTTCCTTTTTGTATTTGTTTTATAATTGAATGTGATTTTGGGTGATCTTTCATCATTCATTCTTTTAACATGACCATACCAGTTTTTTTTAAATATCATCTAATATGGTTAAATGAAGAAAAATATTCATAGTTAAATTTATCTGCTAAATCATCACGAAAATTCATGCCAGTCATGATTGACAAATATATGCACTGAGGCAATTCCTAGGCAGACTAGTGAAGACTGTTCGGAAGGTAGCCGGACTGAACGGAAATGCTCATCGAAAAAAAAAAGAATTTTCTTAAGTAAAAGACATCAAAGGGCGGGTTTGGGAAGGTGGGGTCTTTAATACATCGACAAGGTGATTTCGAGCCTATACATTACTGTCGGTTGTGGTTAGGGGAGGGTGTGAGACCGACGAACTTTTATATAAACCGCATCAATGCCTAGCTCGATTATGGAAGATCTTTGCATATAAAGTTGAATTAAGGCGCATTTATATGCTTTTTTTCAAAACTCTCCGACGAAAGTCGTAAATCACTCCCCTGGCCTTTCTTTTCCAAACGTTCTGCGATCACTAACAAAAAAGGAGGAGTCTCAACAAAAGAAATAAGCGGAGATGAACATGTAACAACGTCCACCCGTGATATCCGACTTCTAGACTCCTGACAGAAGTCCTAAAACATGAAAGGGAGTGCCTTCCCAACAAACACAGAAGTTGCGGGTCACTGATGCTTGCCTTAGGCTTGACCCAAAGGGTTCGATCTTTGATCTTAACGGCTCCGTCAAAAAAGTGTCATGCCGGCCTCAATGAAGCCGTATTACAATTGGCCGTAAATACATGAAGATGCCCACAATCACGCAACTAACTTTTTTGCCAAAAATGCTAGATAGCCTCAAACTGGCCACATTTATTTTTGTAATGACCATTAAAAATAAAAGCTAGCCAGAAGTTCGCCCAAGCCTGCCATTTGTGTTTCCAAGAATTAAATTTATCCCAAAGCTGACCAGAAAAAAACCTTTTATGGTTTGTTTTAAATGTAAACTTGCCTAAAGCCTGCCACTGTCATGCCTAAAGATTATTTAGGTATAAATTCAAAATCTGTTCTATAAAAAATATTTTTTATAGACCAAAAATAACTAATCAATTTTGCTGCTTTAAGTATAAATTTCATAACGTATTTATATTTTTACTAAAACCCACATTTAAAATAGTTAAGCTTACTTTAAAAGAAACGAAGAAAAAAATACATTTCCTGTCTTTAATAAATATGCGGGTTAGTTGATGTTAAGCGCCACTTTTCAGCCGATGAGAGACCAGTACATATTAGACAGAAACCGAACCATAAGGGCTAGCGGGTAAAGAAAGTGCAACAGTTTTCACTCCGCTGCACAGTGGGACGTTTTGACGATCTAGGTGGACAAAATTTCGTTGAAGTTTAATTAGTTTTTGCTGTTTTTTTAATGCATTACTAATAAAATACTCAAACAGTGATAAATATTTGGTTATTTAACAACAATGTCTTAAAATAAAAATACAGAGTGCCCACTAAAGTCCGTTCCCACCCTCTTAGCTGCCGGACGACTGCATCTATATTCATAAACGTGGTGCATAGGTATAGTAAAGAGGCTGTGCACTACTAGACGAAACCGCTTACAGTGCCACCTGGTGCAAAATGGCGGCATTAGCGTTCCTATCGCGAAAACGGTTTGAAATATGGGACAAAAGTGAATGACAAATTTGCAGAGCATCATCGATTTAGTTCGAAAGGACACCTTGTAAACATGAATGCTAAATGAATCTCGTTTTCGAGATAGGAATACTAACTCAGTTGTTTTGCACCAGGTGACGCTGGAAGCGGTGTCATCTGGTAGAGCATAACCACTTTACTATACCTAGACACCACTTTTATGAGTATTGCTGCAACCGCTCGGCAATTAAGAGCGTGGAAAGGACTTTAGTGGGCACCCTGTATAATGCATTACAAATAATGCGTTAGACATACTTATTTTACATTTAAGTAAAAACAATTTAATGCACACATGTAAGTAAACATTAATTTCTTTTTTTTAATTATTTTTTTCTACTCAGAATTTCTCGAGAAATTTGTGTAGTCATCCTGAAAAATAAATTCTTAAAAATAAAATCATATTTAAAAAAACTTTAATGTTTTGTTGTACCCTGTAAAACATATAAATGCTACCAAAATTATTTTCGGTTGAAAAAAAGCTTTTGTGTAAATAACCTATATAATTTTATTCAATTTGAAATAAAATTTTTGCATATAGACGATAATGTATCCGAATTTTTTATGTGTTCCTGTAGAAGAAATACAACTGCTATGCACTTCGTTTTCAGTTTAAAAAATGCTATTGTGTATCTCAATAATCTATAGTAATTTTGTTGAAATTTAATTAAAATTTCTGCTTTTTAGCAACAATCTTTCTGCGATTTTTTGTGTGGCCTTAATAGAATTGTCATCAGAAAAACACATGTAGGTATGTAGGCAAAGTTTCAGCTCCATCAGATAATTGAAAGTGGCTTAAAATTGTCTTGCAAGAATTGAACTGATCTTTTATGTGGCCCTGTAAAAAAAGCGTAACTGATATGTTCCATAAATTATAATAATATTGCATTGTCATCAGAACTACATATTCTGAGCAAAGTTTCAGCTCAATTAGATAATTGAAATTGGTTTAAAATTAACTTGCAAGTTTTAATCTAAATTTTTGTAGAGCCCTGTAGTAACAGTATTCTAAACAAACTTCTGCGTTCTTTAAAGTATAGTAATATTGTATTGTCATTAAAATTACACATGTATTCATTGTTTCGGCTCAATAGGATAATTAAAAATGGTTTAAATTTGACTTGCAAGATTTGAACTAAACATACATACATGCACTGCAAGTTAATATGATGCTTGTTTATTAATAAAAACTTACTGATCTACAGCTATCTGCCGGAGTTTGTTTAGTTTTTCAATACTTTAGGAATAGCACTTTGATTTTAAAAAATGCTTATTGCTGAATAATACTGAATAACTTGTTAAAAGTCAAGATGAAATTTGTAAACAACATCAAGGATCATCCAGGATTACAACCTTTAAAAAAGGGGGTTAAGCAGGTTTAATATCGCTGATTTTAAAACAAAAATCGGTTAAATCTGACCTTGGCAAACCTGTGACATATGTTCCGCAAATTCCTGCTTTAGAATAAAACAGAATAATCATGACGTGCTTTCAAACTTAAAGGAAGCTAGTGCAATTTTTGAAACTCCCTCAAACCAACTGCGCAAATGGCTTCTTTATGGTCATAATTAATCGACACCTCAGATTTTTTTGACAAACTCGTGCGGATCTCGAAAATACAGACATTCTACTATCAGTACACGCGGTTTTGTCAAATTCCGAGATAATTGGAAAAATGAATTTTGTCCACCTAGATCATGAAAACGTCCCACTGTGCGCTGGACCGTAATCTGTTTGGCGATGGCTGCCGCAATTAGCGGCGCTTCACGTACAGTACTGGTTGGGTAAAATTGGCCTGAACTCACTTTGCCCATAACGTATGCACTATGCGGACGCAAATCTTCTGTTTGTTGGGTTACTACATCAAACGTTGCGACGAAAAGAAAATTTAGTCTGTTCGATAATTTAGAACTTTGACCTTTAATTACAGGTCACAGATCGAATTTCAAAACTCGGGCCTCGTTATTAACCCTGTTTTACTAAGATCTGTGTTTGTGGTAAGTTACATTTTAATGGATCGAGCCATTGGCGAGAAATCGTGTTCATTTCATTGTCAGATTAGAGTGAATGCAGAGGAAGCTTCGTCAATCTTCGTCTCGCTGCGCATCAATAGTGAGCATTTAACCCGTTAATAATTTTTTCAGTAATGGGACTAATATTTTCCTTTCGTTTACTAGCTGTTATCGTCGGTGGTCAGGCCGACACATGGTTAGATACACTGCTGCAATGCCAAGCTTCAATACGGAAGATTGTTGCACGTAAAGTTTGCATTAGAACTTTGACCTTTCACTACTCAGGCCACAGATCAAACTTTAAAAATCGGGTGACGAATTTCCCTGGTCCAGTTTTACTAAGATGTGTATTTGTGGTCAGCTACAGTGTACATTGGTGTGCAAAACTTAAGCAACCATCATAAAATGCTAATTTTCGAGCGCGCTAATACATAAAAGAAAATATTATAATTCAAATAATATGTACAGCTCATATTCAAAATCTATACTAATATTAGAAAGAAGTAAAAATTGTTTTTTTGTTAGAGGTAATCTCTGGAGCTACCGAACCGATTTCAAAAGTAATGGTATCAAAAGGATGGTGTTAGTTCAAATTAGAACATAGGCTATATTTTATGTCGGTGCCACTACCCCAAAGGGGGTGCAGGAGCAAAAAACGTTCTAAAAATGCGATTTTTGCGTTACTGAAGGGCCTAGAAATATGAAATTTGGAATATTAGTTACTTATAAAGATATAAATGATGTCTAAGAACAGTTCTTAAACAATTCGAAATTTAAAAGGGGTGAAAATGCTCGAAAAGCGTTCTAAAAAACGTTCTAAATGGTAGTTTTTACACAATCTCAGGAAATACCAAACCGATTTAAAAAATAATGGCGTCAAAATGATGGTGCAACACTTGCTCCAATATAGGGTATGTTTTAAGTCGGTGCCACTACCCCAAAGGGGATGCAGCAGAAAAATGTTCTAAATTGCGGTTTTTGCGTTACGGAACGGCCTAGAATCCTGAAATTTGAAATAATAGTTAGTTATCAGATATCAGTGATCTCTAAGGACATTTCCTAAAAAAATCGAAATTTAAAAAAGGGTCAAAATGCGCAAAAAGCGTTGTATAAAACGTTCTAAATTGCGATTTCTATGCAATCTCAGGAAGTACTGAACCGATTTCAAATATAATGGTGTAAAAATGATGGCGACAGATCTTGCTCCAATATAGGCTATATTTTATATCTGTTTCCACTACCCCAGAGGAGATGCAGGAGCAAAATGCGCGAAATGCGTTCTAAAGACGTTCTAACTGCCGATATGTCAGCAATATCTCAGGAAGAATCAAACTGATTTCAAAAGTAAAAGTAGGAAATTGATGCTGACAGCCTCTGCTCTAACATAGACGCTATTTTATGTCGGTATCACTATCACCTAGACGTTCCCGGAGCATAAAAGCGTTCTAAATTTCAATTTTTGTGATCGGTAGGGGCTAGCAACTTAAAATTAGGCAAGGTATATATTTATTAGATATAAATGATCTTTAAGAACAGTTTCGAAAAAATTGGAAATTTAAAAAGGGATGAAAATGCGCGAAAAGCGTTCTAAAAACGTTTTGAATTGTGATTTCTACTCAATCTCAGGAAATACCAAAGCTATTTCAAAAGCATGGTTGCCAATCAATAGTGACAGTCCCTGCTCAGTGGCGTGGCGTGAAAATTTTCGGTGGTCATCGCAATTATTTAAGTTTGTGGTGAAAAATTATTAACTCTAAAACTCAATGGTTGAATGTTCAAAAAAGAAACTTTAAATCTTACCTTCACTTATACATGAACTCCAAATGTTCTGCTAAAACTGGATCGTAGAGTTTTAAAAGCTTATTAAGAGTTTTAAAATATTGCTTGGTCATCGCCGCATCCAGCGATGACCGGACGCCACGCCACTGCCTGCTATAACATAGGTTATATTTTATGTTGCTCTCATTACCATCTGAGGGTTACAAAAGCAAAATATGTTCTAATTTGCGTTTTTTTCACAACTGAGGGGTCTAACACTTTGAAGTATGGCATGGTATTTACTTACAAGATGCAACTGCTTTCTAAGAACAGTCGAAAGAAAATTCCAAATTTAAAAAGATGAAGTGAACGAAAAGCGTTATAAATTACAATTTTTATACAATCTTATCAAATACCAAACCGATTAAAAAAATAATGATGACAAGCTGTTGGTGATGGTGATAGAGCCTGCTCAAACATAAGCTACAGTGGCGGTCAAAAGTTTCCGGCCAGTTAGTTTCTTTGATTTGTTTGACAGAACTTTTCATCGAAGAAGCACAATTGCTCCAAAAGTTAGGAATAAGTAAATTACCTCTGACTACGTGATCATTTTGATTGGATACTGAAGATACTTGATGGAAAGGGAAGGAATTCGAAATTCGTGTGTGCAAAAGTATCCGGCCATTCGTCATCCGTTAGTTTTTGCTATCAGTAAAGTGTTTTTTTGGCCTTGTTTGTTAATTAATCAGCGTGACTAACGTATTTGAAATTCAAAAATGAAAAGTTGAACAATTTATTGTTCCTAAACGAGTGATTTGTTTGTCGCTAAAGGGACAATCCTCTCGTTAGATTGCGGCAAAGTTGTGGATCGAAAAATTTGCTGTGAACAATATTTAAAAATATATAAAGATGGTCATGGCCTTCGGAACTTGCCACGGTCCGGAGGACCCCGAAAAACGACTATTCTTGTAGACAGAATTATCAGGAGAAAAACAGTTGATGGCCCTCATAAAAATGCCGCTGCAATTCCCCGAGACTTACGGTGTTAAAATGTTACTGAATTAAGTCTGTTGCTGAAATAAGTCTGTCTCAAGACGTTTACATGACGTAGGACTTTATGGAACAGTTGGTGTTAAAAAACCTTTCATAAGTAAAAAAAAATCAGAGGGCCTAACTGACGTTTGCCAAGGAATACAAAGACTGGTCAAGTGAAAACTGGAAAAAAGTAGTATTTTCCGATGAATCGACGTTCAATCTTTTGGGGATTGATAACAGACATTACAGCCGACGACTTAAAAATAAAAGATAAAATTCAAAATATGTTATTCCTACAATGAAGCATGGTGGAGGACACGTTATGATGTGAAGAGCATTTTCTGGGAAAATGTGTCTGTCCGTTATTTGAAATCCGCGTCTAGATGAATAGCACAATGCATAAGCCCAGTAGCAAAAATTTCTCCAAGTGTCTGCGACGGATACTTCAGGGGCAAAAATAATCTGCAGGTAAAATATTTTTACAACTGAAGCGTTAATTAATCAAACAATCACTTACCTGTAGCGTTTTTAGGCATTTTATAAATTGTTATTAATAGAATAATATTAACTTTTTTAATTAAGTAATAAAGAGCTAAATATAAAAACATGCAGCAAAATAAAGTTTCGATGAAAAGAATCTGCAAAAGAGAAAAGAAAATCTGCAACGGTCGTCTCCCGTCTCGAACTTTCTGCTACCGGGTGCATAAGGATATCTTGCAAGATTATTTGCTAACTTATTGGAGGAAAAATTGTAGTCGCACTATTTTTTTCATCATGATAACGACCAAAAGTATACATGCAAGCTCTCAAGCAGTGGTTTTCGCACACAAAAAATTCCACTTTTGAAATGGACAGCCCAATCACCCGATCTGAATCCAGTAGAAAATCTTTGAAACTAACTTGAAAACGTGTGTGGAATTATAAATATTCCAATTCAGCAGCATTTTCACAAAAATTGCAAGAACCGTGGAGAAAACTCAACATTGACGATCTACAACCGTTCATTGAATCGATGCCACGTATCTGCGCCGCAGTACTTATTGCTAAATGTATGAATACAAAATACTAATTGTAAATGTTGTTGATCACTGTTATTTTCTGTTATAACATCATTTTTTTCCAAAATTGCCAAGGTGGCCGGAAGCTTTTGAGAACATGCGTTTTCTTTTGCAATTAATTTCGTCAATAAATTTATTAATATTTAATTTTTATTCCATAAATAAGTTCTTAACTGTTATGTCAATAAAGTGTATAAGGAGTTTCCATTGAGATTCCTCTTCATATGGGTATACTTACAAATTAACCAAAAATTTTATGCTGGCCGGAAACTTTTGACCGCCACTGTATATTTTATGTCTGTGCCACTATCACCAGAGGGTTGCAGGAGCTAAAAACTTTCTAAATTGCGATTTCTGTGATACTAAAAAGGCTATAAAGTTTAAATATGGCATGGTAGTTATGTATAAAATATAAATGCCCTCGAAGGACTGTCGAAAATAAATTCGAATGAAAAAGGGGTGAAGCGAAGGGGAGGTGCGAAAAGCATTCTAAACATGTCTTAAATTACGATTTCTAGCAATTTCAGGGAATATAAACCGATTAGAAAAATAATAGTTGCGAATCAATAGTAGCAGTCTCTGATCCTACATAGGCTATATTTTATGCCGATGATTCTACCACCTGGGGTTCACAGGAACAACAAACGTTCTAAAAAAGTCCTTTAAAAGCTTTCTAAATTACGTTTCTGTTGAATATTAGGAAATAACAAACCGATATCAAAATTAATGTTGGCAAATTAATGGTGACAGTTCCTATTTCAACATAGCCCTTTATGTTGAGAGAGGTGGTAGGACTTGGAATTTGACATGATAGTTAATTTTAAGATGTAAGAAGATGGTTTCTAAAAATATCTAGACTTCAAATGAATGCTGAAATGAGCGTATTAATTGAGCATAAAAGTTTCAAAATATTTTCTAAATTATCATTTAATTAGTTTATTTAGTTTTATTAATTTAAGTCTCATTTCTGCCTAATGTAGTGTAATAATGATCTTTAATCAACCAGTGTTTTAAATAGTAATTTTTGAATTAATCCTAAAAGTAATAAGTACCTTTTAATAAAAAAAACCTTTTAATAAAATAAAATATTACCTTTTAATAAAAGAAAAATTTAGTTAGTACCTTTTAATAAAAATTAGACATATAAATATCACTTGGCGTATTTAAAATATTACGCGAGCAAAGCCGTGGGGTTTGCTAGTATTAGAATAATTAAGAAAAAGTAATAAGAAAAAAATTATTTTTCATTTATTTATTTTTGATACTAAATAAATGCAATTAAATTTCTTATAAATTAAATCTAGAATATTTAGATAAGATTTTTACATTTGCAAAATATAAAATACAGTACAATAAATTAGGTATACAGCTTTCTGAAACACATAAATATATAAATACATAGATATAACACATAGACTATAAACACATAAAATAAAATTTAGATTGGGTCATAATATTAGAATATTTTATTTTACGCAACAATATTACCTTATGAATATGAAGTAAATGGTAGTTAATATTTTGTAGCACCCCCTTTAGCTTTCATAACAGCATACAATCGATCTTGCATACTGCTGGAATGATTTATACATGCTAAAATATATTCATAACTTTAATACATTGCAACACGGGTAAGGAGGTTGATTAATACTAATTTTATATGAGGAGATTAATTTTTATGATTCTTACTATTCGTACAGTGTTAGCACCAAATGACTCTAGGTAAACGATGTAATTAACAATTCCCTTCGGGGAAATCCAAAGAAAATTTAATATATTAAATATTAAAATTATAATTAATCAATGCGCTGTGTTATTTTTTTCGGAGATCGTTTACCTTCTAAGTCTGTAATTTCTTTTATATAATAATTTTTTTAGTAAATCATATAGATAAATAGATTATTTATTTTACATTCCCACATCTATAAGAGAAAAATATTAATTAAGAATTAAAATAAAGAAAAGATTACTCATATTCAAACTTGATTACATTTTATTATAGGAGAAAATTTACAATAAAAAAAGGTTATTTACATATTGTGGGTTATATATTTTAATAGTAATGCTGATGCACATCATTATATATTTATTTACCTATTTCAATTAATCAATCTATTTAATTAATTTTATAACACGTGAAATATCACCATAGTTCGTTACTTTCATAGGTAATGCTTATTACTGGTAAAAACAATGGAATAAAATCATAATGGACTACCTGATCCACTGCCCCCGGCAGCATGTAGAATTCTCGTTGCTCCGAGAATGTCCCACAAGTAGGCACAAAAGGTCTCCAAAAAAATGTTGACACAAAATATTAATCCTTAATCGGCCATCACATGTATTTTTAAGCCAATGTTGGGGTAACTTATTTTTTTATATATATATTTTATATGTTATTCATGGTACAGCAATCTGCTAAAATCCAACCGCAGCATCTTATTTTTTTTTGCTGCCATCAGCATTGGGATAAAATTTGCAAGTGAAGTCTGTCTCTTACTTACACTGAAAAAAAACAAAAAAACGGACATTGTCCTGTTTACATTATTTATGCAAACATAAAATTATACCATATAGCTAGAAAATTTGCATACAGAGTTGCCACCCATCATTACAGGCGAATATCATTGGTCGACTCTGAATTTATGTGGCGCAACCTTATAGGTTGAGTTTTTGCTGTACCCAGTTATATTTATTTTTACTTTATTCCGTGTGTGTGGTCCTTCTGGTCAAAGGTCAGCTGTAAATTTCGTTGTTATGCCCTCATGATGTCCTACACAACTATAAATCGTAATTTCGATGACTTTTGTAGATTTATTAGTATCGTAAATTTTATCTGTACGATACTTTACCAAGACATGCACTTAACCTAGTTCAGGTTCCATTATAGACATACGAATGCTTCTTTTTATATGCTGCCTCGTATATGATAACATCATAGTTTAAATCGTAATTTCGATGACTTTTGTAGATTTATTAGTATCGTAAATTTTATCTGTACGATACTTTACCAAGACATGCACTTAACCTAGTTCAGGTTCCATTATAGACATACGAATGCTTCTTTTTATATGCTGCCTCGTATATAATAACATCATAGTTTATAGATAAAAGTTAAAGTTTGTTGGAAAGACATATTCTTTCCATCACATACTATATACAAGGTGTTTGCAAACATCTCTATCAATATTGGCCCAAATAGACGTTATACGTGCCACTAACTCGGTTTTACTTGAAGGAGGATTTTCTTGGAGTTTTTTCTTCCTTATACACCATAAGTTTTCGATAGGATTAAGGTCTGGTGAGTTTGGTGGCCAAGGAAGTACCTTAATGTTGCGTTGGCGGAACCAATTCTTAGTTGACACCGAGGTATGCAATGAAGCTAAATCTTGTTGAAAGATGAAATCACTTGCAAATAAATCTTCTGATGATGGAATCATGTAATATTCCAAAATTCTTGATATATCTGAGAGCTAACCTTTTCGTAGACGATGCATAACTTTCCAGGTCATTCTGCACTCATGCAACCTCAAACCATGACACTAGCAGCAAATGTTACGGAACGCTTAAGGTATTCTTTATCATATGCTTCTTGCTTCATTCTCCAAACTCGAATACCTTGATTACCATATGAAACACAAAGCATACTTTCATCACTAAATAATATATTTTCCCAATCTTCTTCGCTCCATAAACGTCTTATACCAATTCAATCTTATATGCTTATGTTTTGCAGTCATGAGAAGTTTTGTTTTCGGTACACGAGATTCAAACTTAAATTTATGGAGACGTCTTAATGTTGTTGATGTAGAAACTTCAACTCCTTCATCTTTTCATTTTCTGTGCAAGAATCGCACACTTTTAAAACACTTTTTCTTAACACTAGAAAGACTGAAACTCAGTACATAACTATATTGCCCAAAAGGAGTCAAAATGACTGCATTGTGAAAAAATGACTAATATGTAAAGAAATTTGTTTAAAATTAATTTTTAATATTTTTTATATTATTTACAGTTATATAGCAAGTTATTAGTAAGTATTAACAATAAAATAACTATGAATTATTATTTGTACATTTTATGCAAATGAAAGTGGAAATCTTTCCATGTGTACATCTTCCGCAAACATACTTTTGACATTTTTCACATGTATTATTTGTTTTGTTGTTGTGGCAAAAAGCAGGGCCGAGACTAGCCTTTTTGGCGTCCGGGGCAAACATGGATTTTGGCGCCCCCCCCCCCCTCTCCACCACAAAGTAAATTTACAAAAAGAATTTTACTAAGTATCTAATAGACAACTTATTTTTAAACAACTTATTTCCACTAAAAAGTAAATTTACAAAAAGAATTTTACTAAGTGTCTAATAGACAACTTATTTTTTAAATTTAAAATATATAAAACTGAACTACGTAATCAGCTTTGTCAAACATTGATTCATTAAAACTTTAAAAACGGAATCAAAAGGAACTAAATTGCATTTTAATCATTTGAAACTTTTTTTTGTATAGTCTAAATGAGGTCGGTATCTAAAAAAAAAAAGGTTTTACTAAGAATTTTACTTTGTGCATTCCCCCTCCCGTTTGTTTTATTGTCGCAGGCAGTCATCGCCCATGGCAAGACAGAAAAGAAAAAAAAAGGAAGCTGATGCTCAGCGGAAAACAGGAAAACAAACAAACAGCTTTCATGGAATTTTTTTATCTAATAGAAAAGTCAGACTGAGGGGTCGCTTCGCGAAGGGTAGTTACCAATAGTGGACAGTGTCCCACAATAGAGACTGACCTTGAAAAACGGTCTCCTACACAGGAAGTGATTTAAAAGATAGTAGGCAAAAGCATAGACATGATACTTTTGGAATGGGAGAATGAAAAAAGCCTAAGAGAACAGTTCTTTTTTATTATTATTCATTTGCAGTTTTGTACTGTAGGTGAATCTTTTTATCTAGTATTTGTAAAGTTTAATACATTTGGTACAGTTTTCCTTTTAAATTTTCCGGCTCCGAGACATTTTTATAGAAATTTCGTATATATATACATTCTTGTATCAAACGTAAAACAAAATCTTCATTTTGGCGCCCCCTTCACCTTCTGTTAAAGCGGCGCCCGGTGCACGTGCCCCCTCTGCCCCCCCCCCTAGTTTCGGCCCTGTGGCAAAGTCATACTTGACAAATTTTGCATTTGTTAGAATGGATTGCATTTGATGATGTTGCAGTTGATGTTTGTGGATCTTCATGTTCTGATGAATTTTTCTGTCTTGCAGCTCTGTATTCGGTGGAAAACTCTTCTGCTAATTGAAACAAGAACTCTTTTCGTTGTATTTGTATTCCTGTCGTTTTTTTGTAAAGGATCCAAGCATTTATAGCAGCCAAATCTAAAATATTGAAAAATATTTGGAGGAGCCATCTACGAGAACTAGCTTTTACTGTATATTTTCCGGCAATTTGATCCGCCATATCAACTCCAAATTTTGTGTTGTTATAAAATTGAATAGATTCGGTAACATTTTTTATTACTATTATCAATTTTCACAAATTTATGCTTAAAACTTAGAATAGCTACTCTTTTATTCGGTTTGCTTTTATATATTGTAAGAACACAATTATCTGATTTATATAGCAGGGTGGAAAAACGAGGTATGTTATCCTTCGTTTGTTTAGCTGCTTTGGGAAGTTCTCTTTTGTTTCCCCTAATAGTTCCAGCTAGAGTTGTTTGTTTGGCCAATAATTTTGTCACGAGTGACATGCTAGTGAAAAAGTTGTTGGTCGTGATATTTCTTCCACAGCTTGCATATGTATATGGCTCGACAAGTTTCAGAACAACGTGCTCACGGAGAAGCATTGACGAAGGTTGTTGTTTATCTTATCTCAAATAAGGAAAACCATTCAAAACATATTTGCTAGTAACATGTGATGCAAGCCAGAATTTGATGCCAAATTTGTTGGGTTTATTAGGCATATTCTGTGTAAACCTGCATCTGGCTTTTGGCGGAAATAATTGCTCGTGAACTGTTATACTTTGCCCTGGTTGATAGCAAGCTTGGCTATTTTTAATGAACTTGTCCCATATTTCCGAAACAGAGGCAAATTTATTTGTTTGTACGTGTCTACATCTTTCGGTTCTTTTGCCAAAATGAATAAACCGTAAGATTTGCTTGAATTTTTATCTGGCCATAGTTTTTCTAAAAAATTCGGGACCCCACTTTGCTGACCATAAGTAACTCAGTTTTAAATTTTTTGCCTCGTAGGCTCCGCGAGCATATAAAATCCCAATAAATGTACGTATTTCCGGTAATGCTGTTATCCAATCGTTCCTGAAAATTCGGCGGCCTTCTTCTTCTGTGCACTTTTTTATATGTTTGATAATATAGTTATCTATTATCAACGAGAATGCACTGATGGGATTATCTGCCATAAGGTTCCTTTTTGCGTAGCTTGTTGGCCCTTTCACACTCTTGAAAATACAAGTAGATGGTAACCTTCCAGAAATACCACCTTTGTCAAATTTTGACCACACAGTACCATCGTCAGCTGTTTCGGTCTCCTGAAAGGTGTTTTCATTTTCTCCATTAGAGTCTGAACTACTTACCACCCTACACCTTTTCTTGGGCATATTGATGACACTTTCATTTTCATCATTGGTGATCGACTCTTCATCGCTATCTTCAGTGTCAGATGTTTCACTTTGAATATAATCCACTTCATCTTCAGATGATAGTTCGGAATTTGTTGCATCTGATTCTATATTGGAGCACTCTTCACTTATGTTCGTTAGCTTTTCCAATAACTAACTTCTATTCGCCATTTCTTTCATGAATTTAGGGCGCAAAAGAAAAAAAACAAACAACTTGTTAGAAAAGGTATCCCTGCATAAAGACCCGAATAACAAGTACCACTTTACCTCTTTGAGCAACTACAACTTATCAAGTATACGCCCACATCGATAATTTATCGCGGGATGGTAATCGAAAAAAATGAAAACTGTTATTTCAATACAAAACCGAACTGGTCATATAAGAAATTTACTCAATTCAATAATAAGAGTCATTTAATTATTAAAAATTTCCCAAGCAGTCAAAATGACTGTTTTTGGGCAATATAGGTATAACACATATGTATATACCGGAAATGAAGGAGGGGGAGGTAACTACAATTATTAATAAACGCATTTATATGTTGTACAAAAAGTCACAAAATTCTAAGAAATTGTGTCATTATATACATAATTGTTTTTTTAATTGAAATTAAAAAGCAGTCAAAATGACTTCCTTGGGCAATCTAGTATTAATTATACGCTTCAGTTTCCTGTCATCTCTAGCATATGTTTTTAGTTTTTAGCCGCCATTTCGGCGATTATTTTGAAAATTTCCATTTTTTGAATATTGTGTTAGTATTTACTAACGCTTGATTGCGAACAATGTAAATAATTCGCTATAAAACATTGATTTTTACCGTGCCGATACAAATCAGCCATACGAAGTTTAATAGATTCAGGAATATCACTCACACGGCCCATTTTAAGATGAAAAAGCAAACAAACTGCAAAAAGAATACTAATTTTAAATAAAATCATCTGAATTTTATCAATGATGCCATCAGTTATGAATTGGTGATAATTAAAGGAGAATTAATGTGAAATATTCTAATATTTTGAACCACTTGAATAAATATTCTAATGTTTTGACTTTTCAAAATAATTTTTTTTCAATTAATCTTTTCAAAAATTATATTAATTTTAAGATAATAAATAAGTTTAATCAACAGCAAGTTCTTAATGAAAATATCGTTTACATATTTGCATTAAAAGATATTAAATTACCAAATGACATTTTCAATTTCTAAAAAAAAGTAATTATTCTAATATTTTGAATATGAGCTGTACTATCTCTACAGTGCAGCTAGTCGATGACATCTCCATCACGTCACACATGGTCACAAGTGTTGCAGTCACTACGGTGAAACAGTATGTGGGATCTTTCACCGTCTCATTATTAGCCTCAAATAATCGTCATATGATGACTCCACTGAGAAGTCACTGCAACTGTTGCTTTTTGATGAGTCACCAGATAAAATTACGATGTGGTCACCCTGTGATTCTCATGTGACTATCATTTGAAGACTCAATTTTGAAGTAATCGTGAGCATTGCATTATAATGAATTACCATATAATGTCACAGTGAAGTCACGTGGTAACTTTCAGGTGAGCGAGACTCTACTGTGAAGTCACCATTGCGCTTCTTTCTGAAAAGTCGCCAGATAATTTCATTTTCTCTCACTTGGGAACTCGTCACAAAACAGCTGTCATGATGACTGTACAATGGAGTCTCAAAATGACGGTCACATGAGAGTCACGAGGTGACTTCATTGTAAAGTCACTGGTTGTCTCCTCATAAAACAGCAGTCACAGTGACTTCTCAGTGGAGTGACCAATTGAGAGTAAGAATCAGATGAATAAAAGATATCACATTTCAGTTCGTTGTAGTGATTGTGACGTTTGTGACCATTTGTGATGTCAAGGTGAGTTCACATGGACTGGCTGTACTGTTAGGGTAGTACCTATTTTCTACACTTGATGCTTGTAGAATTTTCTTTTGGGTACTCACGTGTTCAAAAATTAGCATTTTGTGACTGTTGCTGAAGTTTTGCGCACTAATATACTATTTGAATAGAACCATTGCAAAGAAATCATGTTTATGTCATTGCCAGAATGGAGTGGATATTCCAGAAACTTTGTTTATCTTCGGGTCGCTGCATTTCAATAAATACTGTCCCGCATTTTCTCCTTTTCAAAAATTTTCAACATAGTTGAATTAGTCTAAGAGCTAGCAACGTTTTCGTCACCTGATTTTATCATGGCTCATTTTTTTATATGTTCTTCCCTTTTATGCTGCAGTACGTTTGCAACCGGTCTGGCAATCCGGAGACGTTGCGTTTACCTGTGGCAGAAGGGGCTATTGCAGGTCAAAAAACTTCAAAATTACGTCATTTTATCAAGGCTCATTTTTTTATATATGTTCTTCCCTTTTATGATGTAGTACGTTTGCAACCGGTCTGGCAGTCCGGAGACGTTGCGTTTACCAGTGGCAGAAGGGGTTATGCAGGTCAAAAAACTTCAAAATTACGTCATTTTATCAAGGCTCATTTTTTTATATGTTCTTCCCTTTTACGGTGTAGTACGTTTTCAACCGGTCTGGCAGTCCGGAGACGTTGCGTTTACCAGTGGCAGAAGGGGTTATACAGGTCAAAAAACTTCAAAATTACAAGCAAAAATCCTGCTAAAATGACGTAACATTTGTTTATACTAACTATTTGTAATATTAATCCATTATTGCCAGACGTTACCAATGTCGCTAAGACCCTGCCAGATCCACATTTATAGATAACTTATTACTCTTTGGCTGTCAGACGATCTATAATTAATTTGCAAGACATAATTTCGGTTGCAAAGTTAATGCCAGACGGCATTAAATACGGCAACTGAAATGCCTGTTTCAAGAGTGGTTTATAGTTTAAAAATTATAAGTTATCTTTACGTCATTTTATCAAGCATAAAAATTACAAGATATTACTCTTTGGCTAGCAGACAACCTATAATTAATTTGCCAGACACAAATGTGGTTGCAAAGTTAATGCCAGACAGCTTTAAATATGGCAACCGAAGTGCCAGTTTCAAGAGTGGTTTATAGTTTAAAAATTATAAGTCATCTTTACGTCATTTTATCAAGCTTAAAAATTACAAGATATTACTCTTTGGCTAGCAGACAACCTATAATTAATTTGCCAGACACAAATGCGGTTGCTAAGTTAATGCCAGACGGCTTTAAATATGGCAACCGAAGTGCCTGTTTCAAGAATGGTTTATAGTTTAAAAATTATAAGTCATCTTTACGTCATTTTATCAAGCATAAAAATTACACGATATTACTCTTTGACTAGCAGACAACCTATAATTAATTTGCCAGACGGCTATAAATATGGCAACCGAAGTGCCTGTTTCAAATATGGTTTATAGTTTAAAAATTATAAGTCATCTTTACGTCATTTTATCAAGCATAAAAATTACACGATATTACTCTTTGGCTAGCAGATAACCTATAATTAATTTGCCAGACACAAAATCGGTTGCAAAGTTAATGCCAGACGGCTTTAAATATGGCAACGAAAGTGCCTGTTTCAAGAAATAGCATCTTCTGTAGGGATTTGACTTCATTTAATGACAGTGAACGCTTAATTTTAAACAATAAACCACTCTTGAAACAGGCATTTCGGTTGCCATATTTAATGCTGTCTGGCATTAACTTTGCAACCGAATTTATGTCTGGCAAATTAATTATAGGTTGTCTGCTAGCCAAAGAGTAATATCTTGCAATTTTTATGCTTGATAAAATGACGTAAAGATGACTTATAATTTTTAAACTATAAACCACTCTTGAAACAAGAACTTCAGTTGCCTTATTTAAAGCCATCTGGCATTAACTTTGCAACCGCATTTGTGTTTGGCAAATTAATTATAGGTTGTCTGATAGCCAAAGAGTAATATCTTGTAATTTTTAAGCTTGATAAAATGACGTAAGGATGACATAATTTTTAAACTATAAACCACTCTTGAAACAGGCACTTCAGTTGCCACATTTAAAGCCATCTGGCATTAACTTTGCAACCGCATTTGTGTCTGGCAAATTAATTATAGGTTGTCTGATAGCCAAAGAGTTATATGTTATCTATAAATGTGGATCTGGCAGGGTCTTAGAGACATTGGTAACGTATGGCAATGATGGATTAATATCACAAATAGTTAGTATAAAAAAATGTTACAAACAAAAATCCTGCCAAAATGACGTAATTTTGAAGTTTTTTGACCTGCATAACCCCTTCTGCCACAGTTATACACAACGTCTCCCGACTGCCAGACCGGCTGCAAACGTTCTACACCATAAAAGGGAAGAACATATAAAAAAATGAGCCTTGATAAAATGACGTAATTTTGAAGCTTTTTGACCTGCATAACCCCTTCTGCCACTGGTAAACGCAACGTCTACGGACTGCCAGACCGGTTGCAAACGTACTACATCATAAAAGGGAAGAACATATAAAAAAATGAGCCTTGTTAAAATGACGTAATTTTGAAGTTTTTTGACCTGCATAACCCCTTCTGCCACTGGTAAACGCAACGTCTCCGGACTGCCAGACCGGTAGCAAACGTACTACACCATAAAAGGGAAGAATATATAAAAAAATGAGCCTTGATAAAATGACGTGTTTTTTGACGTTGCTAGCTCTTAGACTAAATGTTTATCACTTCGGTTTGTCTGTCCGTGCTCTAACTCCCGTAAATATACTAGGATTGCCATAATTTTTATATGCTATTGAGGTTTACTATATCATGTTTGGTATTGAAAATGAAGTGTGTAACACTCGGAATTACTTTACAGGGACACACAAAAGAATTCAGTTACGAAAAAAAATCGTTCGCGGTACATTTTATTGATGTTACGATAGTTCAAAGATAAGAAGATTAATACACAGCATTGAGAGGGACAAAAAACAACTACAAAAGGATTTTTCAGGAATATATAGAATAGGTAGCATTTAAAATTCATTTACAGGGATGCACAAAAGAGAAAATTGCATTATGATAGCCGGGGAAAAATTTCTTGCGATGCATTTTGATGACGTTATGATACTTCAAATACAACAAAATCGCTGAAGTGCAATGTGTGTTTTCTGTAGATTATAGCGTGCGTAGCATTTATCGTTTATTTATAGAGACATACTAAAGCATTTGGTAAAATGTGTTTTCCTCTGTGGTACGCATTATTAAACTGATCTAATTTTGTGTGTATTAGGTAGTTTGTATAAATTTTGTAGATTGCAAGGGATACACGAAAGACTTCACACGCATTACCGGATATGAGTAGAAATTGTGGAAAATGAATTTTTACTGAATTGTGCGTTGCTTTTCATTTTAGGAAAAATGAAATTTCTTGATAATATCCCGTTCGTGTTGATAAGTCTTTCATAATCTATGCTTGATGCATGATTTTTCGTTCTGGTTCTTTAACTTAAATTATTGGTTCGGACAAGTAGCTCCTATTTTTAACTGATTTCTCACGAAGGAAGTTACACAATTCGTTTGTATCTCTCTTTTTAGGTGCGTTCGGAATTATATAAATACGTAGCACATATAGTCCTCGTCTGGTCCGTACGTCCATCTGTTTGTCTGTCCGCATATAACAGATAAAAAACTACCCAATCGAATGGTTTAAAATTTAATATATACAATCGTTACAGATTTTTGTCGAATCATTTCAAATTGTATGGAAATCGAATGAAAAGCTAAAAAGGTATTAATGGAAGTTTTCTTCATTCCATTAAATCCTATCATACGTAATGAATTCAATGATATCCCATGACAGATAATGATTCTAGGTTGCCATGGTGATGACGTCCCATTTAAGATGGAATCTTATTATTTCCGCATTACTTAATTTAATATATAGAATCGTAATAAATTCTGTTTTCATGCATTTTTGCACAAGAGTGCAACAGCTTTTGCACCAAGATCTGAATACTTATAAAACGAGTTATAGTACGAACGCACCTCATTTGACGTACAATTTCCGACTTGCTTTTTTAAATATTTTAATGTATATACAGTACATGCATAAATTTTAAACGGATGGTCATATTTTCATACTTTTTTTTGAAAGATATCTTTCTGCAGATGATCCCACTGCAATATCATTAAAATCTTAAAATAACTAGGGAATCGAACCCGGTCTTCCCGGGTTACAGAGTACGTCATTTCGTTTGAAATGGGAGAGACAATAGTTATTAGGTTAGTTGAAAATACAAGTAGCTGTACCTTGGATTGAACTTATGTAAGAGAAAAATATGTAACTGCAGTTCCATTTATTTTATTACACCACTTTGTTCACATACGTCGCTTTCATTTTTAAATGTGTAGCTGGACAGTAGAAGTTAGCAGTGTTTCACATTAAATTTGCGTAGATGAAAATAGTTAACTGCCGTACCATTAATTTTAATACGTCACATTGCTCAAATTTTCAGGATTTTTTTTTTTTTTTTTTTTTTTTTTTTTTTCAGGATATTTAACCATATATTGGGGATATTGTGTGATAGGGCGTCGTAACATACTTTATTGCTTTTACACAGGATTTCTATGGATTCTCTGATAATGGATGCGTAGTAATTAGATGTTAGGTATTTAATTTTTGCTTAATCAAAATCTATTGTGATAAAGTATAAAGGGGGCTCTAGAAGCTAATCCCCCTTAATTTAGATAAATGGTTTTTTTCGGCAGAATTATCCGATTTGTCTCAAATTTTGCAAATAGGTTCATTCTGATAAGGTACTTTTACTAGTTTTGGGGGTTCATTCGTTACGCATAAAGGAGGAATGGGGGCTAATCCCCCTTCCTTAATTTAGATAAATAGGTTTTTTTGTCGGATTTGCTGGAAATTTAGTACACTGGTTCATTCTGATAAGGCCCTTCCCTGATGAGATTTGGAGGTTCATCTGTTAAGTATAAAGATGGGAAACAGAGGGGTGGGGTTTTTTCTAGGGCATTGTACTTAGAAATAAGAGTATAATATACAATTAGTGTGAATAGCCTGTGAGCTCAATGCCACCAGTTTAACTGGGTACTTTTCAATTTATTTTTTTCCTTCTGTACTACTTTTGTCACTCATTTTTTGCTACTGAGACAAGAAGTGAGAAATATCTATAGCAGTGGTTCCCAACCTTTTTTTGGTCGCGTCCCACGTCAGCAACTTTAAAATTGTGATGCACCCTTCACCTCTCCTCTGTAACATCTAATTTTTATTATATAAAAGATAAACTGTTATTCACTCGGAAGAAGCCTAAAAGAGATAATTAAGTATGATAAATCCTTTTACATTCAAAAGAGTTAAAGGATGAAATTTTTGTTATAAATATGATTTTAACACAACTCTCTGAATTTCAATGAGGCTATATATCAATGAGGCTATATATCAATATTTCAATGAGGCTTCGCATATATACATCTAGAAAGATTTTGTTGTTTTTTGGCAATTTACCTCAGACACAAAAGTGTTATGTAGTCTGCATTTTTATTTTCATGAAAATTCTTGAACAAACTCTTATATATTGCGTTACATTTGATAAAATTGATACATTTTATAACTGATTTTTGTACTTCCTGAAAAACAGGTGAAGTTTTTTAAGCATCGAGACTTCATGAATAACATAATTCATAAGCAGCATTTCCAGATTTGTAACTTTATCAGTTTTAAGTAGCCGTTTTTCTTTCACCTCATAACATACATATCTGATAGCAGGGCTTTCTTATTCCCATTATTGTTAGTTTGCAGAAAGTGTTATCCTATTTTAAATTTTAAATTGCATATGTTGTATGTTTATATATTGTGTATGTGGTCTGCACAAGAGCCATAAGAAATTTTATTTTTACCCATTTCCTTATGTGATGCTCATTTGGGCACTTATTAATTTTATAAAAGTAGTACATCGTTAAGATATTTCAAACATTTTTTTTTGTTTAAATATGTTCAAAATAGTCAATTTTAGATATACCCTGAAGTAATTTCATATGTAAAAGTTCCTTCATGTGACACATTGCACTATGAATAGAAATACAAGTTTCAATAAATAATAATAATAAAAAAAAGTGGTGTATAACATTATAATAATATTAAAACCAGAAAAATTATAAAAATCTTTAAATATATAAAAGGTTAAATATCACAAAAACATTTCATGTAATTATTCCGGTAATAGTTCTGTTATAAACTTTTTAATTGGAAACTCTTGTGAAATTTATTTTTATTCAGGTACTTAAAACTTTTCATGTATTATTTCTATTTATAAGTCCAAAAGAAAAAAACAAGTTGGAAATTGCACGTCAAACATGACAAATGTGGTGCGTTCGAACTATAACTAGTTTTACAAATATTTTTTGCACCGCATATTGTACTGAATGTATATTTTAGTGCACTTCATAAGTGCATATCAATTTCATTCTGTTCGAAAGGCTGTAATATCATTAAAATGCACTTGAAATTTTTTTTCCGATTGGCCGTAATGTTACGGAACATTTTTGACTGTCCCTGTCATTAAACTATGCATCCGATTTTCATGAAATTTGAAATGACTCGACAAAATTTTGAAACAATTATACATTTAAAATTTCAGACCATTCGGTTGGGCAGTTTTTGCTCTGCTGTAAGCGGACGGACAGACAGACAGACGGTTCGAACGACGACTATAGGTGCTACGTATTTATATAATTACGAACGCACCTAAAACCCCAGAGAGAATGGGTTAATAACAGATCTGAAATTGCCCCCCTCAAAAGTGAAATTACGCGCTTTGGGACGTACGCCCCACTTTGGGAACCACTGATTTATAGCTTTTCCTAATATAGGCATGGAATTTTATATCATATATTCTTTAAATATTAGTAAGCGTACTTCTTTTTACTTTCTGACAATTTTTGATATCCCGCCTTCATATCATCTTGTTTCACAAAAAATGCGCCTATCCACCCACCAGATGCGGCTTTCTGGCATTTCTATTGTTTACTTAGGCATGCTTCAAACCATCCGAGTCAGTTTGACGGAAAGTATGGAATGCCGCAGTTGAAAGCGGATTTTTCTAATGTGTTTTAAAAATATGTGTGATGGGCTAAAATATTTGATATTGTAAGTTTTCGTTTGGGAAATCATAAAAGAAGCCGTCTTTAAATTAAGCGAACGTACGAATCAGAGGCAGTGGCATAACAATAACAAGAAAGAAAAAAAAATCATGCTTCAAGCATAGATTATGAAAGACTTTATAACATATTAAGAATAATGTAACAAAACTTCACCATTTAATAAGTTGAAATAGGATGTTTAATGGAACCATTTGGAAACGCAATAACACATTTGAAAATCCAATTGCAGCAATTCCCACCTACAGTCGGAAAATTATCCGAATTCTTTGAGCATTCCCGTATATGATATAAAGATTTGTAGCTATTAACTTACATGCATGCAAAAATTTAGTTCAGTTAGGAAATACATAGCTCAGTTGAAAATTCCCTTCAGCAATTTTCGCTAATAATAAAAGTGGTACGTGAAGTATTTTGTGCAGACCTGTAAACGAGATATAAAATTTATGTACAACAAGTAACATGCAAAACATTAGTTCAATTTAAAAGCGCATACGGGACTTGAAAATGCATTTCCAGCAGTTATTGCTCAAAAACATCACTGTAACCTATTTCTTTTGTGCACCCCAGAAAATGAACGAGAAATTCTATGAATGGCCTATTCGATAGAAATTATCTTGTAGTGAAATTCAGTGATTCATATCAATTTCAATGCATTTGAAATAGTGCAATGTCATTAAAATACTCGGCAAACGATTTTTCCCCGTTGACTCTATGTAACGGAATTCTTTTGAGTGTCCCTGTAAATGAATGATTAATGCTACACACTTCATATTCAGTACCGAACATGCAATGGTAAACATCATTAACATATATCAATTGCATGAAAATCCGAGTATATTTAGTTAGAGCGTGGACAGACAGACGAAAGGACAAACCGAATTCATAAACAATTTTCAAATTTGTTGGAAAGTGTTAAAAAGTTATAAGATTGCTTCAATTAGTCATTTTTAAATAAGCTTGACAGCAAAGTTTACCAACAATAATTAAAATAGTTAGGAGAATAATTAATAGGTCAAGATAATTATTAATGCTTTTATCACAAAATCAATATTTTGAATAGTAGCTCATCATTTTACTCCAGATAGAAGACTTAGGATACTAAATTCTAGAGAGTTACATTTACCAGTTTAATGTCACACCTAGGAGCTCGAGGGAGGATGGGAGGGGTATAATATAACAAAAAATGTTAACAAGAAATAAACAATCCTGCAATATCAGTACATATATCATATTTCGTGTTACAATTCGCGAGTTAAATCTCTCTAAATCGCTTAATATTAAAGTGCATTGATAAATTATTGTGGACGTTCCTTTAACTCATAACTTTTGATTTAACACTAGAATGGCGGTGAAGGGCCATTTTGGCCCATACCAAATGAATATATTTCGGTTCAAAGTATTTTTTTTTAAATAAAATAAGTTTTTTAAATACAAAGAAAAAAAGTTAAATAAGTAAGTTAAATAGTTTTAAATAAAATTTCTGGTGTAAAATAATTTAAAAAAATTAGTAAAATTTTTCGTCTTTCTAGTGTTAAGAACAGGACGATAAATATTACTATATATTCATAAAGTACAACTCAAAAATTTTTTAATAACACAAACAAAGGTACATATACGCAGGCTCTTATTATCGAATGGGCAAATCGGGACTTCGCCCAGGCCCCCAAATCCATATATTAATTTATAAAATATTACTTTTTTCCTCCAATTCCAACTTTGAAAAAATCCCTGCCGGCCCGGCCTACAGGCAGAGGAAGATTTCGAAGTTAAGCATACTAATTTCACCAACAAAAACTAAATCATTATTAGATATAAATCCACTTTAACAGTTTTATCCGTCTGCTTTTGACGAGTTTTTATTTCCTTTTTATAAAATAGATGGTTTTATCAGAATCATGTTAAGGCGATATTAAAAAAATATTTTTCCATACTCAACAACTCGAAATTTTTGGCACATTTTCAGATTAATTTTTAATAAAAAAAAATATATATACATGAAACATGCTGACGTGATTTTTGAAAAGATTTATAAGCGACCTGTGTTTTTATTTTTCTTTCAATTAATTAAAACTTGATTAATAAACAATTATTTTCTCAGTAGGGCAATATTTTTCGTTTCTAACACAATCGGTTCGGGAAATTCTGTTCAAAATGCCCACTTTGACATCATTTTTTGAAATATATTCTACCTCTATCAAAAAATCGATCATTACTGTACATTATATAGTTTCTGAATAAGAGAATCTAGCAATTGGATGCGTTTGAGAGCAAAAATGGATTTAAAAATGAGTAAGAAAATAGACAGTTTGGATTTGAATACACCCTTACTTAGATGATTTCTTTTTTCAACCGCTATGTATTTTTAATTTGTTTTTTCTTAAGAATTGGTCCTATCCAAAACTTGTCTATCTAGATGTTGTAGACAATATTAAGAAGATATATGATAAATTTATGTTGATTTTATATCTTTTGAATTGACGGAGTTATGAATTTTTTACTTCTTCAATCCCTCTTTTTGTTTTCGTTTTAAATTTTTTTTGCGGTACGAATTGGTCCTATCAAAAACTTGTGAATATAAAAGTTGTAGATAATATTAAGGAGATTTATAATAAAATTAATTAGAATTGATATCTTGAGAATTGACGAAGTAAGGCATTTTTTCCTCCCGAAAACCCTATTTTTTGCGCCCCTTGAGCTTATTTTAAATTTTATCAAAAATCTGTGATGCATGAATTTTTGGCGCTATTTTTAGAAGTAATAAAAACTTTAAACTGGTTTGATATGTACAAAAATTAAGAAGTTATGGGGTTTTTTCGGTTTTCACAAAACCCCTCCCTATTTCCATCCCCTTTGTCCGATTTTGACCATTAACGAACTTGATCGAGATTTTATGTCCCTTGATTTTATGTATCAGTTTGGAAGAGATTTGTGCAGAATTGCGGAAGTTATCGTGTCCAGAAGAAAGTGATAACACAATTGCTTCGGGAAATTCCGTTCAAAATGCCCACTTTGACATAATTTTTTGAAATATATTCTGCCTCTATCAAAAAACTATCATTGCGGTACATTATATAGTTTCTGAATAAACGAATCTACCAATTAAATGCGTCTGAGAGCAAAAATGAATTTAAAAATGAGTCAGAAAATAAGCAGTGTGGATTTGAGTGCATCCTTAATGCAATGATTTTTCCAACCCAATCCGCTTCGGGAAATTCGGTTCAAAACGCCCACTTTAACAGCATTTTTAAAAATATATTGTGCCTCTATCAAAACATCGACCCTTACGGTACATTATATAGTTTCTGAGTAAGAAAACGTACCAATTGGAAGCCTTTGAGAGCAAAAATGAATTGTAAAATGAATCAGAAAATACGCACTTTGGATTTGACTACACCCTTACTTAGATGATTTTTTTCTTCAACCGCTATGTATTTTTAATTTGTTTTTGCTGTAAGAATTGGTCCTATCCATAACTTGTCTATATAGATGTTGTAGACAATATTAAGAAGATATATGATAAATTCATGGGGATTTTATATCTTTTGAATTGACGGAGTTATGGATTTTTTACTTCTTCAAACCCCCTTTTTGTTTTCGTTTTTAATTTTTTTTTTGCGGTACGAATTGGTCCTATCAAAAACTTGTGAATATAAAAGTTGTAGATAATATTATGGAGATTTATAATAAAATTAATTGGAATTGATATCTTGAGAATTGACGAAGGTATGAATTTTTTTCTCCCAAAAACCCTATTTTTTGCGCCCCTTGAGCCCATTTTTAACTTTATCAAAAATCTGTTATACATAAAATTTTGGCCCTATTTTTAGAAGTAATAAAAACTTTAAACTGATTTGATATGTACAAAAATTAAGAAGTTACAGGGGTTTTCTGTTTTCACAAAACCCCTCCCTATTTCCATCCCCTTGGTCCGATTTTGCCCATTAACGAATTTGACCGAGATTTTATGCCCTTTGATTTTATGTATCAGTTTGGAAGAGATTGGTGCAGAATTACGAAAGTTATCGTGTCCAGAAGAAAGTGATATATATATACAGGGTGTTCCTTTAAAGGGGTCCAATATTAATAGGGGTAATAGAGGAGATCACATGGAGCATAAATCAGTATATAAAGCCTGGTCGGATCTCAATAGTTTTCAAGTTACAGCAAATAGAATGAAAATTCGGAAAATTGTAAAAGAACCCTCATTGCTAAACTATCGATAATGCTACATAAAAACGAAGCACATATTTAGAAAGAGCAGAAAAAAACCTACAAAATGACATCAATTGTATTAAAATAGCAATATTTATTGACGAGTTACAAGCCCTGAAACAGTGAAAAAAGTACGAAATCCAATATACATCAAAATAGTTAATCGTTAATTCCAAAAAGACAACTCTAGCTACAACAAGGAAAATGTAGTAAAATTTGGTCCATTCCGAAAACTTTCGAAAAAGCTTACAATGAACCATATCGGTTTAATTGTGTGAGAGAAATTAATCAGTTTCTTAGTTACAACTCCGCTTTCTTTGACACTAGCAAAGGTTAAACTCCGCCCATCACGATTGGAAACACCGCCTTTTTAATTACTCTCAACTATACATTTTCGATCATGCTTCTTCTGAGATGCAACATTTTTAATTATTCAAGAGTTGAATGAACCAAAATAACTTTACAATAATAGTCTACATTTTAAAGTGGTCTTTTATTGATATAAAGCTTAAGTTAAATTCTTTAAAATTAAACTGGTGGTGAAAATTCGGAAATAATTAAAAATATTGCGATTTGTAACTATGCAAGAAGTTTCAGTACATGTTTTACATGGACAATTATTGTATGTATATGTGCATCATAATTTATGATAGGAAATAATAATAACAAATAGCATAATAATTTTATTAATTATAAATTAAAAAAAGACACTAAATTTTAAATTAATTCATACAAACTTTGTAATTTACAATTTGAGTACACCACAGTCTGTGACTTACAAAATACTGTGCCAAAAAGTGTTGAAAATAAAAGAAAAATGACAAATAAAGAATTACATTCCACGGACTTTATGACATATGTGAAGCATAGTCTTCTGGCCTGCGCTGCACAGTTCAATGTCGGAAGGCAGACGAACGGACATTATTATAATAGGTGTTCGAAGTTGCGCCCATTAACAGAATCGCACAGCCGACAGCGACGTCGTAAAGATTGGCGAACACGCCGAAAAACTCCGACGGAGTTGGGAATGTCTCCTGCAGCGACAACGATTCGCGCTAGTAAATCCTCCGGTGTATCCACAGGCGTTTCATACACCAGCGATTTAAGGTGTCCCCAAACAAAAAAGTCTAACGGATTGAGGTCTGGAGAGCGTGCAGGCCAAGCAACGGTCCACTGCGTCCAATCCATTTCCCAGGATATGTTGAATTGAGGTGATTGCGAACACCTAAGAAAAAATGTGCCGGTGCGCCATCGTGCATAAACCACATATTGTGGCGCAATGTTGCTCGCACATTTTGCAGTAACTGCGGTAAGATATCCCGTAGGAAAACCAAGTACGTACTGCCATTGAGTACATCTGGGAGTAAATATGGTCCTATGAGATAATTGCCGAGGACACCTGCCCATATGTTCACACTGAACTTTTGTTGTGCGATCGACGGGAAAACAGTGTGCGGATTTGTATATGACCATGTGTGCATATTGTGCGTGTTTACCACGCCCTCTCTCGTAAATGTTGCTTCATCAGTAAATAAAATATTTTCCAGAAATTGTGGATTATTTTCTGTTACATTAAGCAACCAGCGTACGAATTCTGTCCGCTGAGCACAATCTGTTACTGATAACAGTTGTACCCGCTGCACATGAAAGGGGTGCATGTTTTCTGCACGCAGAACACGCCACACACTTTGGTGAGAAACACCGACTTCAGACGCAGCAGCTCGTGTACTCGTGGAGGGGTTATCTTTAAAAATATTCAGTACATCTTCTTCCATTGCAGGTGTTCGTACGTGTCGAGGTTTCCCTGCATCAATGCTTGCTGTATTAAACGACCCAGTCTCCCGTAATCGTTTATCGATTTTTATGAAGAGTTTCGAACTTGGGCAACGTCTCCTTGGAAATTGCTCACGGTACATGCGCTGTGCTAGACATGCATTTCCATGAGCTTGCCCGTACATCAGATGCATGTCCGCATATTCTTCGTTAGAGTATTCCGGCATAATTATTATACATCAACTTACTACAATCCCACTTACAACAGCCTCCCTTTAACATAACGCCCACTGATGACTGCTGTTTTATTACACTTTTCTTCCTATACACATAGAAAATTTGCATAAAAAGTACTTCTTCTTCATCATCCTGAAAGTTCATGGAGGAAACGCAGCAGTCACGGAGTTTGCTTTAAGACAAGAGCTGCACAATATGTCATTCACTTGACCAGACTGAATAATGAAAGGGTATTGATAGAGGTTGATCAGAAATGTATAATTGAAAGATATTAAAACGGGCTGTTTACAATCGTCATGGGCGGAGTTTCGCCCTTTCCGAGCGTGCAACAGTACAGAGTTGTAACTAGGGAACTGCTTGATTTCTCCCATACAATTAAACTGATATGGTTTATTGTCAGCTTCTTCGAAAGCTTTCGGAATGGACCAAATTTTATAACATTTTCCTTGATGTAGGTAGGGTTGCATTTTTGGAATTAACGATTAACTATTTTGCTAAATATTTGATTTTGTATTTTTTCACTGTTTCAGAGCTTGTAACTCGCCATTAATTCTCAATATTCTAAAACAACTTATGTCATTTCGTAGGATTTTTTCTGCTCTTTCTAAATATGTGCTTCGTTTTTATGTAGCATTATCGATAGTTTAGCAATGAGGGTTTTTTTACAAATTTCCGATTTTTCATTCTATTTGCTGTAACTTGAAAATTATTGAGATCCGGCCAGGCATTATATACTGATTTATGCTCCGTGTGATCTCCTCTATTACCCCTATTAATATTGGACCCCTTTAACGGAACACCCTGTATAGATAGACAGATAGATAGATAGATATATATAAAGTTTTTTACTGAGGGTGGTTTTGGGTTCTAGGAGTCATGATCGGTGTAGATCTGCAAAAAGTTTTCAGAAATTCCAACATAGGAACGATCCCAATAGGTAGTATTTCATACGAAATCTACCTAAAATTTTCAAATACAAAACACAAATTTCATTTTTAAAAGATTATACTAAACTTTCTCAAAACAAATTTCATTTTGAACTCACAGAGCTCAATGCTTTCACAAAGCTAACCTCAACCATTATTAAATAAGAAATAATATTTTGATTTTAATAGATTACATTAGCAATAAACTTAAACATATCTATACTTTAGTGGTTGAAAATAATCAATTCTAATTATCATGAGATACACTTTCTTCCATATTCGAAGTATTTTCTTTAAACTTTGAGTTAAATATGAAAAACAAACCCAAAATTGCCGTCTTTTTAGATTTATTGAAAAAACACTTTCTATTTGTTTAATAGGATATATTTGATATGATATTATGTTGTGTGTAGTACACCTTAAAAAGATGTAAAAGAAAGTAACTTGATTAACTCATATTTACATATTAGAGTATTTGACACTCTTCCATAAGTTGAAGTTATGAAATTCATCTTAAAGTAACATAACAAGTTGCTAAAGTTATATAAAACAGTTTTATTCTGCACTAAAGAAAAAAAGAGTATTTTTAGAAATTAAGGTATTTAATTTAGAATTGACGGAGCTAAGAATTTTCTTCTTTCGAATGGGGCCCCCTAATTTATCTTTGCCCCGGGCCCCAATTAGTCTTGATCGGAGCCTGCATATACGTAAAGTTTCAACTCAAAATTTTATTAACCAAATAATGATTATCTTCTTTAACAAGTAATATAAAAATTTTGCTTTTAAAGTCAGTTCCTACTTAAATCATCAAAGAAAAATTTAATACAATCCCTTAAGCTAATATTAGTTTTTGTTGCATTAAAATATCTCAATTTGTTGATTTTCTATGAGCAAGTAGGTTTACAATGGAAGTCTTTGGGAATTTCGGGAAATATTAGAGATATCACCAAGTTGGCGTCCCTTTTGGCGACTCATTTTGGTCGCCAAATTTGGCGATATATCGCCAAGTTGGCGACAAACTTGGCGGTATCTGGCGACAGAACAGGGTCCCCCTATGGTAACCCCCCTTATAGATATGAAGATGCATTAAATGCTGTTCAATAACCAATGGCCGCCATTTTGTCTCCCATATGAAACTATAATTAATTAAAATTTATTTAATGAATTAATATTTGAAAAATCTGTATTAACATCATTTGTCGTCCAGTACAAGTTTAAAAAATTTATTTCAACTTGATAGGATGAATAATAAGTATTTTATTAACGATTGAAAATTTGAACAAGATATATAAATAAATAAATATAGGGAGGGTGTGAACATAGTAGGAATTGAATAAAAAGCTACGCGTTGTTGATGACTGGCTTTTCCGCTAATCGTTGCCACAGATTAATCTCGGAAAATGAAACATTTGAAGTTATCCTCTTTAATACAAAGTTACGCGTTGTTGATGATTGGCTTTTTCGCTAATCGTTGCCACCGATTAATCCTTTGAAAATGAAACATTTGAAGTTACTGAAAAAATTAATAGCTCGAAAAGTATTTGTCAGAGAATTGTTAGACAAACTGCGTTAGAAAGGTAAAAATTGTATTTTTCTTTATATAAATTTCAAATCTAATGATCATGCCGTTTTACAAATATTGAATTTCAAAAATTACCAAATTTCACAATGGAATACAATAGCGAAACCTTCACGAGTAAAAAGATAATGTTAACGGCAATGTGTCCTGACGTGTATACTGGCTATAGCACGAGTCACAAATTATAGTAGCCTTATTATTCTGTTTTGAGTGAATTATGATGTCACGAGTGCATGATTTTTATCTAATTCTCGACAAATACTAGATTCCCCATTTCTTTTTAGCTGTGAATAATATAGGTTAATTCACGCATGACCTCATATTTAAAAAGAAAAAAAGGCTTTAAAAGGCTTTTACAAAAGAAAGTGATATCATGAAGGGCTTTTCATGAATTTACATTTCTTTTTCAATTTTTTTTTCAAGAATCAAGACTATATTTATTTAGGCTTAGGAAACATTTTTTTAAATACTGGTATAAAAGCAAAATTTCTCAAACCTTTCAATATATTAAACAAGTTGGAAATTGCTCGTCAAACGTGGCAAATGAGGTGCGTTCGTACTATAACTAGTTTTATAATTATTTTTTACACCCCATATTGTACTGAATGTATAATTTTTTGCACTTCATAAAGTGCATAATCTGTAGCATCATTAAAATGCACTTGCAATAACTTTTCTCCCATTCCCCGTAATGTAACGGAACACTTTTGACTGTCCCTGTAATTAAACTATACATCCGATTTTCCTAAAATTGGAAATGACTCGACAAAATTTTGCAACAATTATATATTTAAAATTTCAGACCATTCAGAAGGCTGTAACATCATTAAAATGCACTTGCAATAATTTTTCCCATTGGCCGTAATGTAAAGAAAAACTTTTGACTGTCCCTGTAATTAAACTTTACATCCGATTTTCATAAAATTTGAAATGGCTCGACAAAATTTTGCAACAATCATATATTTGAAATTTCAGACCATTCGGTTGGGTAGTTTTTGCTCTGTTATATGCCGACAGACAGACAGACGGACAGACGGACTGAACGACGACTATAGGTGCTACGTATTTATATAACTACGAACGCACCTAAAAAAGAACATATTTGCGCGAGGTTCATAGTCCGTATGGTGTTTAATTTTAAAACTGATTTTTCTAATCAAACATGTTTAAAACCCCGGGCAACGCCAGGTATTTCATCTAGTAATGAAATAATAATTGATATTTAAATTTTATAAAATTTATTTTGAAAAGTTATTAATAAATTATGTATATCTAGCTATCTAAATTTGTTTTCATAGTTCGTTAATAAATTTTTGATTGATTTGATAAAGTTAATCAAACGAAATAATGTAAAATTTAGAAATATGTACTACATAAGTTTTAACATTGATCGTTTCTGTAAATAATACTGTTATAAAATAAAAAGCTTTATTTTATAACAATAATACAGCGAAAATTTATTGTTGTATCGAGTTGAAAACAAAGCTAATTTTAACAGAGCGTATCTCGGTCTTCCCCGCTGGCATTTTTAAATATGAGTTTATTAATAATTTTCATAATTAAAAATATGTCTCTGAAGCGAAAAAATACTTGGAATATTTGTTTGAAAACTATAGTTCAATTTATTCATATTTGATGATTTTTAAAATAATTTTTAAGGATGATTGTTTGTAAATCTATCGTAATTAGGACGGAGCGATGTAGAAATTTCTTAAATCGATTTCTCATCCGTCTAACATCGCGATTTAGTGTTAAATCGCGATTTAACATCGATCTTACCTTTTAGAATATAAGAAAGACCATTTTTTAATTTTTAGTAACAAAATACGATCTTTATGCAACACCCCCCCCCCCCCCCATCTCTCCTGTATTATATAGTATACTTAGCTTTTAACTTTTAAAATATTTTTGAAAAGAGGTACATATTTTGTACATGAAAAAAGTTTGAGCGCCCCAAAATACACGTTTTTTTTTTTTCCATTTTAAAAGTTAGTGAACTATTTACTAGTACATTTATAACTAGTACAGTACATACTAGTACATTTTATAAACTCAATTTTTAAGAAATAATATGAAAGGAAAGGATTTTTTCATTTTTTTAAAATTTATTTTTTATTTTCTTGTCTGACTTGTTATGGTCACTACATTCTAAATTCCTTAAGGGGCTGGTCATTCAGCTTCGGAATTCTTCTCCGTAATGTTAAGTCTATGAAGTTTTTTGATGCATTCGTATATTTAAAATATCTTCTTGGGAAATTCATAATTTTAACATCTTTTTTCTGTGTGCTCTTCTTAAAGGATGCATCTTTTTACTTCTTCTATCTTTACAAGAAGAAAGTATTGGATTGGTGAAAATTTTCGACTTTCGGTTTTCGACGGTATTTACACGTTTTAGGGGTCAGAGATTGCGAAAAACATGCTTTTACAAAATGTCTGTCTGTCTGTATGTGACACAAATTTTGTGGACGCTCTATCAGAAGAACTAATGCACGGAATTTAATAAAAATTTACATTCAGTTAATACCTGATATAAATTGGTGCTGATTAGTTTTTGACGTAAATCGCTCAACAGGTGGCGAATGCTATGCAGCATTTCTCACGATTTCGGCAATAGCTCAATCTCCAGAACTAATACACGGATTTTCATCAAAATTCAGATTCAGTTAGTCCTAGACATGTATTGAAGTTTTATACATTTTGGTGTAAATCGATCAACAGGTGGCGCTGCTATACTGCATTTTTAAAGATTTCCTCAACAGCTCTATCTCAATAACTAATGCTTGGATTTTCAACAAACTTCAGATTCAGATATACCTTGATATGAATTAGTGCTGTTTATGTTTGAAGAATAATCTTCATATATTGCACGAAATTTCACGTTATCACAATTTAAATCCAAGGTTGGGAGAGCTTAATTATAGACTTCACGAATCATGTAAAATCACATTAAAATAATAAAACATATTTCACAACAGAAAATAGCGCTGGTGTTGTTCAGTATAAAATAGCACAAGATGATTAAAAAACTTGAAAATTCTATATTTACACCTTTAAATATATACAGTATATACAACGAAAACATATGAATAATATTTGTTATTCCTCACTAGGAATTCCAGATAATTTCTTTTATATGTTCAAGAATATTTATTTCTCCCTTTTCGGAAGAACAAGAAATACACAGCCAGCATGCTACTTTCGAGATTCACATTTAAACTGAACTATAAACAAGAGAAATGCTTTTAAAACAATTAATACTTCAGAAACTATTTCTTCTAACAAGAAGTCAAGCATGATTTCATATTCGGAAATAAATTTCCCCTTTTTTTAAATTAAACTTAAACATCATTTCTTCTAATAGAAGACCACGATAAAAAACCTATACGCAGCATATTTTTCTGCTGCGTTCAAGATTCACATTTACAAAACCAACTAAAAATGGAACAAGAAAAAAGAAAAAATGTTTTTAATATCAATTCTCTAGTCAGACCACGTGACCTGGAATGGCTGGCGCCTAATCAGTCTGGCTGAGAAAAGAAGAAGTTTGCGAAATTCCACAATGTTTTGGTGCAAATCGCTCAACAGGTGGCGCTGCTATGCTGCATTTTTCAGAATGGCCACTATAGCTGTATCTTAAGAACTAATGCACGAATTTTCATCAAACTTCAGAATCAGTTAGTCCTTGACATGAATTGACATTTTGAACATTTTGGTGTAAATCGCTCAATGCTGGCACTGCTATGCTGCATTTTTCAGAATTTCCGCTACAACTCTATCTCAATAACTAATGCACGATTTTTCATCAAACTTCAGATTCAGGTATACTTTGATACCAATTAGTGCTGTTTATGTTTTGGCGTAAATCGCTTAACAGATGGCGCTGCTATGGTACATTTTTCAGAATTTCCGCTATAGCTCTATCACAAGAACTAATGCACGAATTTTCATCTAACTTCAAACTCAGATATACTTTGATATGAATTGGTGCTAAATATGTAATTTCTTGTACTATTTAAATGGTTTAATTGACATGATTTATATAGAAGAAAGTTTTGTGATAGCCACAACAAACTAGTTTCTTTAGTTTTCAAAATATTTCTAAAATCTATGCTGAATTTAATATTTTATGTATTAAAAGCGGGCGAACTGTGAGTAAGATTTTAACACTTCATGTAAAATTAAGTCTATACTTTACAAATATTTTGAGAACTAAGAGAAAAAGAGACATCTTTTAGGAAGTGTACACAAAAAATAGAAGTTAAAAATATTGATTTCCCGAGGAGTTATTTTAAATATACGAATGCATCAAATGCCCATAGACTTTACATTAGTGAGGGGTAAGCGGAAGCTGAGTGACCAACCTCCTTAAGGGGGAGGGGGGGGGAGGGGGACTTTCACCTAGCTCACCCAAATGGCACCACATTGCTAACAACATACACACACTTTTTTTTTTTTTTACTGACACTGAATTAAAAAGCTATTGAGTTAAACAGAAGCATATACAATGAATTCAATGATGAATTTTACTGTTCATTTACCATAATGAGGAAAGCAGTAAAAAAAAAAAAAAAAAGGTGGGGGTATGTATGAGAAATAAGGTACAATTTTATTTCTTTTTAACTTTTACAATATAATAAAATTTGTTTAACATAAATGCTGACTTTCACATAGCAGATGGAGAAGGATCGAAAGCGTGAGTCTCGGAGCACATTACTGAAATTGCTGATTTTTTACGCGACCGTTGGCACCCTGTAAGATTAGCACTAAATATATCTCGTAAATGATCACAAAATGTCAAAAAAGCAAAAAATCGCAGATGAATACTACCTGAATGGGCCTGAATAATGAAAACCAATGGTTAAATCGGGTTTCCGATGTAAGATTTAAGAGGTCTTAGGACTCTTAAAATTGGAAAAAATGAAAAAAAGAGACCATTTTCAACATTTAATATCTTAAAATGTATGTGGTTTTAAAACATAATTTTTAGTGGGAGGAAAAATATAAGTACGTTCTTTAATTTTATGTATTTAAAAAATTACAAGATGCAGAATTAGCATTTACAGGGGGCTCCAAACTGTCAGATGTTTGTAGATCAGAAAATTGGTATAACAGCTTACGCGCATGATTAGAAAATAAATATTGCAACTAGAATGAAAATTTTGGTGCCTACTTATACTTCAGACTGTAATAATTACATAATTACCCTGAACCTAAATAAATTTGTATTTAAAGCATTTTTATATTTTTAATACAAAGTTGTATTTAGCTAATAAAAAATTTTGGAAAATTTCAACAACATAATCACCTAAAAAAATATTTTTTTTAAACAATAAAAAGGAAATTTTAAGTTTAGTTTATACAGATTAATATGAAACGTATGTTTTGAAAATCTGATGAAAAAATATTCAGAAGTTTTTGAAATATCCTGCGCGTGATGCCCAAAAACGTCATTTAAAGGAAAATGACTTCGGAAGCGTCGCTTCCGCTTTAGCTATTGAGTGGGTGTAATTCTAAAACACATAACTTCTGATCTAATGGGATTTTCAAGGAAACAATTATATTAACATTTTCAGAAAAGATAAGAGTTTAACATCTAAAAAAATTAAAATTTTGGAACTTTTGAAGCTGTAAGAGTCCTGAGACCTCCTAAATCCATTTAAGGCCCAGGCCGAATCGTACTAATGGACATTTGTTTGCTAAAATAATTTAAAGTAATGTTTCCGTTTCCAGTATAATATATATATAAGTATGCCAAACTAAGAAGAAAGAATCGTTAGCTAGCCGATTTTTTTGTCGAGTTTCTTGAATGACGACATCTCTTTCTTGGATTTGTGTATTATTTAGCGATAGTGACGTCCTATGCATACTTTACCGTAGATGTTGGTCAAGACTGGATCGCAAATGAAGAAATTCTTCAGCGGATGCGTATGACGTCATTTAGATAAAATAAAAGCTTGTGTTTTAAGTCTTAAACCTGAAATATGTTTTGTACTATCTATATTTATATACATGTATATAATTTTTTCATCGGGGGCGACACTAAATTTTGATAAAGCAGAATTCCTGTTTTGTAGTATAATATTTAAAATTTACCTAGAAAAATGTTGTAATTAATTTTCAGTTGTACATTATATGTACATTTATACGAAATACCTAAATGGGGAAAGGCTTTAAACCACTTGTTTTCATAATCTGCATCGTGATATGACTAATTCCTATATTTACGATAACTAATATTAACCAATTTTCATGAGTCTACAAACATGCTTCAGAATAATTAACCTAATCTTTTCGAAAACAGGTGTCCTTACGTTCGTAAATAACACAAGCAAACAAATCCTGAAAACAATTCAGTCGGTGGTTGAACGTTGATACTAATTTCGTTCACCGTGTCGCAACTAAATCAAAGATTTGCGTGGGCAGAAGTCAGGACTGACGTCATAAACTGTCCCGTGACGTCATTTTCTCCGGTAAAATGTACAGGATTTTACGGAGAACTCAGTTAGTTTCTTTTTCCAAGAAAAAAAAAATCTCATCTACATGGAAAGGAAACCAATTCTCTTCATTAGTAAGACTGGCTTTACTTAGAGTGTACTATTTTTAGTTCAAAACAATGCAAAGATTGACAAGTCAAAAGAAATAAAAATTTGGAAAAATAAGTTAAAAATAGTTTCCAAAAATTATTTAAAAGCATTTTGTTAATCAGAGAAAGGTATGTAAGTGTTTAACGATTTAATGGGCGGAACATTTGGATTATATCCAAATCTAGATTATATACACAGGATCGTTGTATACAAATGATTATATACGGGGTCATCGTAATGTATTCGACAACTCCGAATCATTTTTATAGGGCCCTTATTGATATAGTTATTCCTACTTTTCAGTTTAAAATATCACCAGTGCTAACACTAAATAAATCATTAAAATGTTACGTTTAATAACTGAAACCTCTGTTGCATTTATTAACAGTTATGGAATTAATAACGTTTTTAATGACGATGTTGTTTCTCAAACTTTACTGTTGATAATGTTTTAACAACAAATATAAAACTACTTAGCGGAGCGTTTTTAACCTTTTTTTCTGCCCGTACACCCTGTTTAAGCTTTCCAAAAATGAGTATTCCTCCTCAAAAATGTTCGATTTTAAGTTATTCAAATAATCAAGTTACTGAAATTAACTTAATGATATTCGTTTGATCTTACTTTTACAGTTTATTTTAATTTTTTATGATGACAACATCAAATTAAATAAAAGCATCATTGAAACAATTTTTAATTGGCTTAATCTATATCAGTGGTTCCCAACGTGTGGCGTACGCCACGGGGCAATTTGACTTTTTAGGAGGGCAATTTGAAATTTCTAATTCATGCATTCACTGTCTGTTTTTTGGAAAAGTTATGTTTTCGACTAAAAGTAAATGTAATATAGTACACTCCCTCTAATTCGCACAGGTCGGGACAAAGGGTTTTGCGCATTATAGGGCATTTCTTTGTTTGCATTCTAATATTTGGACTTTATCAACAAATATAGTAACCACATTGTAAATGAATAAAACAGAAATGAAAGAAATTGCTTTTTTATATTAAAAAAAAAAGACTATATTCAAACTATATTAGAAATACATTTAAATGATATACAGTGTAACTTCAAAAATCCGGCAACTTCAATAATCCGGCATCAAAACCATCTTTTTCTTTTATATTCTTTTTCTCCATTCTTTTTCTTTTCTCCATTCTTTTCTTTTACACTTTCAAGTTATGGTAGAAGAAAAATAGCAATTGTTTATGAATTGAAAACGTTAAAATCTGAAGTAAAATGACAAAAAAATGATATTTGACATTTTTTTCATTTGTCAGAGGCGATTATTTTCTTAATAAATTTTCTGGGAGCTGCACTGTTGCTCAGAAACGGCGTGAAGACTAGTACACAAGTTCTTTGGAGTCTCTCTTCTGATGCTGTGCTAAATAGAACTATCGATAACGCTAGCGTCAGCTCCGAAGACGAGGATAGACAACAGGCAGAATAAAAGTCACTAGAAAAATGCATAAAATTAACTTGGGAATTAATATCTGCTTTAGAAGACAAGACTATATTCCGGAAATAAACGCAATAGGAATTATTCACTTGTATAAAATACAAGGAAAACTTGTTAAAGAACAGCCCAAAAAAAAAATGAAGCAAACAAAATTGACATCGATGTGTCCGAAATTACACGAGAAGAAATAATTTTACTCTTGATTAGATTTATTTTTTCTGTAACATAGGAAATAACAATTAATGTAAGTTTATTTTTATATTTAACTAAAGGGCTCTGCCCCCTGCAAACTACGCTCGCCAACCCCCCGTTCAGACACTGCAGAATCTAAAAGCACGCTAATCTGATCGCTTTTAAAAAGATTAGAGAAGATTGAATTATACTGAAAAAACCTATAGCGATCTCCCTGTAAACGGGTTTCCATTCAATTCCCTTTGATTGCAAAAATTTAAGGCAGAATAAGCTGCTGTTAAGACACCCAATGGTTGTTTTCGTGTTTGATTCAAAATCTGTTGCCTGTTATACCTAAAATCTGTCGTCAAACAATAAGATTAAATGCAATAATGGTTGATCGTAAATGTCACATTCACTTGACTTTAAGGAAGTTACACGTGTTTACGACATCAAGTTACAGTCGAACCCGGTTAAGACGCGTTTCAAGGGAGTGGACAAAATTCGCGTATTAAGCGGCATCGCGTATTAAACGTGATTTGGACGTGAACATTGCAGGAACTGGGCTTATTTACACTTTTAATAGTCTAAATGAACTTGAGAGCTTTATTTACATTTTTAAGCTCTAAAAATGCGTCTTTTACGTATATTTAGATTAAAATTTAATTTTATTCCACTTTAACTCATTGCTTTTTTTTATAGCCCGACTGAGGAAATATACATTGGGAAAATAAATATGGATTCCGACATGGCTCTATTGTATATCAGTACATTGCAACCCAAAATAAAACAACGAAATAACTTACCTACTAGACTAATTTTTTTAACAGAAAGAAAAATATCTTAAATCTTTGAAGCGCAACGCAGTTTTTAATATCATATTTAGTGCTTGTAATAATGAGTACCATTATAGTATGTCCTTCTTTTTAAAACAAGTAAAAACTATCCTTATTTAATCATTATGTAAAAAATATTGTTAGCATAGCAAAAAGTAAAGAAAACATAAAAGAATTATTCAACCGAAGTGGTATTTGTTTAATCTTTAGCAATTTCATTTTGTGTTGCCTATAATATGCATTATAAAACATAGTAGTGATGTAACGTACTTTTAAAACCTCACTAGCAACAGATATGATAATCTCTAATCATACTAATTTTTATGACGCATCTGAGTAACCTGAATTCGTCTATATCTCTATACTACAGTAAAAACACACTTGAAGCAAAAGAGAAAGAATGTTAGGAGGCGAGATTAAAGAAAAATTGCAGTTTTGCTAATTTAGATTGTTTTTGTTGTATTCAAAGTATCTACCACTATTTCCGATTAATAATTTTCGCCTTAATTAATCTGTTATTAAATAAAGTAAATAATACAATTCGGAACTAGTGTTTTTTATCTGAATAAAAAAAATCCGCTAAATTGGCAACACTGGAGAAGAGAGAAGGAATTCATATCATGATCAAAGAATTTGATTCTTAAGAATGATTTTGTTCCTTAAAGGACCGAAAATTTATCGCGTATTAAGCGGAATCGCGTAATAAACGTTCGCGTATTAAACGTGATATTTTTACATTAACCTTATGGGCGATGTTCAAGGGATTAGAAAAAATCCGCGTATTAAACGGAATCGCGTATTAACCGTGAGCGTCTTAACCGGGTTCCACTGTATTTTTATTTCGACGTTTTATTTGTATTTTTATTAATGTTATACTAATTTATTTGTTCTTTTGTTATTTAAAATAAAAAATTACGTCAATTGGCGATTTATATAATTTGGCGAAATTGGTCGACGGGAGAAGTAGTACCATTAAAACATTGCTTTGAAGCTGAAATTAAATGTCATGATTTGTTGTATTGTCATATACGCACCGGGTTTGGCGTGCATTTTTTTTACGACAATTTGGCGAAAGCCTCGTTTTCGAATACCAGTTACGCATGTATTTTGAAATTAATTTATGTTATTTTTAAAATGAAATAACAATAAATAAATAAAAGTTTAATTAATAACTATAGAACAAAACAATTTATAACATTTTTTGTAAATAAAAAGAAAATAAATTCAAATAAACATTTATTAATAAATGAGCAACAATAGCAGGGTTACCATGTCAGGCAAAATAACGCCATTTTGGCACCAATTAGGTACAGCGTTGCGTATATGACATCTGTGCCTAACGTTTTTCTTTTCGTTTCGTTAAAAAAAAAAAAAAAAAAAAGAAGAAGAAGTGAAAGCCATTTATTTTAAATGTTTCAGTTTTAAATTAAAGTTTTGTATTAAATAAAATGATAATGAAATACAAATTGAGTTATGAATAAAAGTAACATGATACATTTCTTAGCATATATTTAAGGGAGGCCAAACTGGTCGCCAAATTAGTTATTATTAAATATATTTACAAAACAAATTAGTAAATATATTTGGGATACCAGAAGATATGAATGGATTTAGATAAAGAATTATCTAAATTACACAATTATGTAGTACACCCAATATACAACTTTCTCACCAGACGCTAAATGTAATTAAAAATAAATAAATAAAGTAAAAAAAAATAATATATATAATTAATATATATATAATATTTTTAATATATAAATTTTCATAAAATTTTCATTTTAAAAATATTTTGGGGGCGCTTGGAGCACCAGAAGATATGAATAGATTTGAATTTAAAAAATCATGTGAACTAAGGTACATAAAAGGTAACTTTCGCACCCCCTCGCCAAAACTAATTTAAAAAAAAAATTTAATTAAAAAATATATAAATTTTCGTAAAAATTTCAATTTTTAACTATTTTTGGGCTGCTTGCGCACCGGAAGATATGAATGGATTTCAATAAAAAAAATAGGTGTAAACTAGACTACATAAAAGGCAACTTTTGCACACCGCGCCGAAAGTAATTTCGAAAAAAAAAAGAAGATTTTTTCGTATACTTTTCGATCCACCCTAGTACACAATTTATTAGTTAAAATCCGATAATACATGACAGTCTATTAACCATAATTGGAGAAAAAAAGAGAAATGCGTTATCATGCGGGATAATAGTTATTTAAAATTGATAAAGGTCAGAATCTTGAAATGGTTCTTGTGCATTTTGTTTTTATCCATAGAAAGAAAATGTAATGTTCAAAGCTTTTCCACCAACTCTTAATGAGTTACTAAACTGAATTGTGCAATATGCAAATGTTATCAATTTTAATGCTAAATACGAGAATCTCTTCGAGCAGGTTGTTAAAATAAAAATGCAGACCATACAAAAGTTTGGTTAAGAACAATGTCAGACGGGCGTCTTTTTTGCTTAGGTATTATCCATTCACAATGCTATTAACATTGCGAATGGATAACACCTAAAATTTAGAATGGCACAACAAAACACACTTTTTCGCATAAAAGTGAAGATGTATATTTTCTTTAACTCTTTCCTCATCACATGTATAAAATTATGTTAAAAACACATTATGTGACAGATAATTCACATCTTTAATAAGTTAAACAAGTTGGAAATTGCTCGTCAAACGTGGCAAAAGAGGTGCGTTCGTACTATAACTAGTTTTATAATTATTTTTTGCACCCCATATTGTACTGAATGTGTATTTATTTGCAATTCATAAGTGCATAGTCTGTAACATCATTAAAATGCACTTGCAATAATTTTTTCCCATTCCCCTTAATGTAACGGAAAACTTTTGACTGTCCCTGTAATTAAGCTATACATCCGATTTTCATGAAATTTGAAATGGCTCGACAAAATTTTGCAGCAATTATATATTTAAAATTTCAGCCCATTCGGAAAGCGTAACATCATTAAAATGCACTTGCAATAATTTTTCCCATTGGCTTTAATGTAAAGAAAAACTTTTGACTCTCCCTGTCATTAAACTATACATCCGATTTTCATAAAATTTGAAATGGCTCGACAAAATGTCGCAATAATTATATGTTTGAAATTTGAGACCATTCGGAAAGCTTTAACATCATTAAAATGCACGTGCAATAATTTTTCCCATTGGCCGTAATGTAAAGAAAAACTTTTGACTGTCCCTGTAATTTAACTATACATCCGATTTTCATAAAATTTGAAATGGCTCGACAAAATTTTGCAACAATCATATATTTAAAATTTCAGACCATTCGGTTGGGTAGTTTTTGCTCTATTATATGCGGACGGACGGGCAGACAGACGGACTGAACGACGACTATAGGTGCTACGTATTTATATAATTACGAACGCACCTAAAAATGGGAAATGAATAGTTATTATTAAAGCTCTGTTAGACTTCCTTCAGGTGAATAGATGAAATAACTGTTACAGAATGGTATGTGAGTAGGGGTGGGGGGAGCGTCTTGATTTTACAAAGGCTTTGATGGGGCGTGGGCAATAAAAGGTTGGGAATGACTGATCTATACTAATAAAAAAAGTTTCGCTCTGTTGCATGTGTGTCTGTTATCGATGGCTAGATCCAGGGCCGAAACTAAGGAGGGGGGGGGGAGCAGAGGGGCATGTGCCCCGGGCGTCAGAACGAAGGGATACCAAATGAAGGATTATACCTTTAGAATGGATCATTTTCTTCTGATGCACTTATGGCTTCCATTATTATGAAACAGCCATTATGAATGAAGTGTTAGGTGAAGATGAAAGAGCAGTCATGAAAAGTTAGAACTCTGATTTTCTGGTCAGAATGGGAAAAAAATGGTCATAATTTTTTATGTCCATTCCCCCCCCCCCCCCTCATTCTGACCAGAAAATCAGAGTTCTAACTTTTTACGGCTGCTCTTTCATTATCACCTAACACTTCATTTATAATGGCTGTTTCATAATAATGGAAGCCATCAGTCCATCAGGAGAAAATAACTCGGTTAAAGCGGAAACTCGGTTAAGCGGGACTCGGATAATCGGGACTCTACTGTATATTTCATTTTAAAAATGATCTTTAGAATATTTTTGTTGGTGTTCAGAGGGGGATCATGAGCTCCGTGACCTCCCCTTTGGATCCGCCATTGTAGATGACATAGTTCAATATTACATATTTTAAATTTTAAAATAAGTCGGCTATTAGAAAATTAGTAAAATTCTCTTTGTAAATATACTTTGAGGAAAAGGGGGGGGGGGCGAAAATCCATATTTGCCCCGGGTGCGAAAAAGGCTAATTTCGGTCCTGGCTAGATCTACCTCAAGTTAAAAAAATTTATGAGGGTAGTCGAGGGCCTCTCCTTGTGCACCTGAGACTCAGATATTTAAATTTCCAATAATTAGCTGAGTTATTAATTAAAAAACCAATTAAAAGAATGGAAAAGTATTCATAATTCAACTAAAGCCTGGATTTTAATCTGACCGCGAAGAAAATTCTTGCTCTAACTCGACAAGAGGAGGTAGGGTTGCAGGGTGGCAGGTGTGCAATGGCGATAAAGACATTGGAGGTTTTTAAAGGACGTTATACAGTGAACCAAAAAAAAGTTGGACAACAGCTTCTATTGATTTCATTGTTTAATTATTTTGCTCTATGTTGTTCTTTAAAAGTAAAAATTTATTTAAAATAATAACAATTTTTAAGATGATTTACACAGTTTTATTTTACTTTAATAAAACTTATGTATTTAAATTATAAATTTATAAAACGTGATGATGATATAACATTCAACACCCCAAAAAAAGCTTGGACACTTACTTTAGCACATTGTTTTACAATGTGCTAAAATAAAAACAAATTAAATTTCGACTTATCTGTAAAAATAACAGACTTCCAGAATTCGTAATTATATAAATACGTAGCACCTATAGTCGTCGTTCAGTTCGTCTGTCCGTCCGCATAATATAACAGAGCAAAAACTACCCAACTGAATGGTCTGAAAATTTAAATATATAATTGTTGCAAAATTTTGTCGAGTCATTTAAAATTTTATGAAAATCGGATGGATAGTTTAATTACAGGGACAGTCAAAAGTTTTCTTTTACATTACGGCCAATGGGAAAAAATTATTGCAAGTGCATTTTAATGATGTTACAGCGTTCCAAATGGTCTGAAATTTTAACTATATAATTTTTGCAAAATTTTGTCGAGTCGTTTCAAATTTAATGAATATCGGATGAATAGTTTAATTACAGGGCCAGTCAAAAGTTTCCCGTTACATTACGGCCAATGGGAAAAAATTATTGCAAGTGCAATTTAATGACGTTGCAGCCTTCCGAATGGTCTGAAATTTTAAATATATAATTGTTGCAAAATTTTGTCGAGTCATTTCAAATTTTATGAAAATTGGAAGCATAGTTTAATTACAGGGACAGTCAAAATTTTCAGTTACATTAAAGCCAATAAGAAAAAATTATTTCAAGTTCATTTTAATGATGTTACAGCCTTTCAAACAGGATGAAATTGACATGCACTTATGAATTGCACTAAAATATACATTCAGTACACTATGCGGTGAAAAAAATATTTATAAAACTTGTTATAGTACGAACGCACCTCATTTGCCACGTTTGACGAGCAATTTCCTACTTGTTTTACATTTCAGAGAGACAAAAATGGATTTTTTTGTGGTGTGTATGCTCTATAGTCTTTGAATGTAAAAAAAATCTTATAGTCTGTGGATGCGTATTATATTCACTATAGATGACTCTTTCAACTCTCTGGCTATCTTTATCTGGCAGAAATTTTCGGCTTCTCTTTCATAAATCTCACAATCCGTCTTTCTGTTTGAGACGAGGAAATCTTTTTAGGCCTACCACTTCCACTAGGTCTTTGCAAAAATCTGTACATTTTGTATGTATTTATTAAATAATGAACTGTTGAACGTGGTTTTTTTTCACAGTTTCTGCAATATATCGTATACTTTTCTGTTCTTTTCATAGTTTAACAATTAAGTTTTTCATATCAACAGAAGTTTGCTTATTTTCCTTTTTTGGAATTTTTAATCAAACAAAAGGAAATTTCAACATGCATTGACTTCGACTCGTGCCAGACATCAAAACTCTCTTAGAAATTTGCATAATAGCAATCCAAAGTAAAAGTGAAATAGGTGTCCAAGTTTTATTTTGGCAGTGAAAAATGCGCAATTTATTTTTAAATTATTATTAACATTTAATATGACATTTTATTAAGATTAAATAAAAGTATTTCAATCTTTTATTTTAATATTGTTAGATTACGATATCACAACTGGTTAAAACAATATTAAGTAGCAAAATCGAATCTTGTTGCTGTCCAACTTTTTTTTTGGTTCACTGTAGAGGTCTGCACGGGCTGAAATTTCCAGGCCTGGGCCCGGCTCGACTCATAGAAAAAAAATTTCAGCCCAGCCCGGCACGGTAGAAAAATTAAAAGTTCGGCCCGAGCCCGGCCCGGCCCATAGAAAAAATATTTTGGACCAGCTCGGCCCAGTATAACAGCTAAAAGTTCGGCCCGAGCCCGGCCCGGCCAATAAAAGTTAAAATCTCGGCCCGAGCCCGGCCCGAGTGAATTGCGTCGATTTTTACGTCGATTTGGTTAAAAATTTGACTCTTACGAGGAGTTCTGACCAAAAAATATTTATCTTAACTTTTTTTTTTTTATGTTTCTAAACTTCATTTTTACAATAGAAGAAAGTATTGTAATCGAATTTTTTTTCGACTTTCGGTTTTCGACATTTTTACAAATTTTAGGGGTCAGAGATCACAAAAAACATGTTTATACAAAATGTCTGTCTGTCCGTGTGTCAAAAAAATTTTTTTTTAAGTTTTTGGCTATGGCAAGCAGGTCCTCCATTAATTTGGAAAAAATCCGCCGGTAGGAGGCGCTGTAATAGCGATTTTTGTGCATTTTGAATATTGTACCATCGAAAGAGTATGAAGTTATGCATACAATTGAACCAATTTTTTTGTGTGTATGTTTTTGGCCATGGCAAGAAGGTCCACCCTGAATTTGGAAAAAATTCGCCGATAGGGCGCGCTTTAATAACGATTTTTGTGCATTTTGAATATTGTACCATCGAAAAGTGTATGAAGTTATACATAGAATTGAATCAAATTTTTTGTGTATGTTTTTGGCCAATGCAAGAAGGTCCTCCCTGAATTTGGAAAAAATCTGCCGATAGGGGCGCTGTAATAACGATTTTTGTGCAATTTTCAATATTGTACCATCGAAAAGTGTATGAAGTTATGCATAATTCTAATAAAAACTCTAATAAAACTAATTAAAATGAAATATTGACATCAGATAGAAGAAAGTTTTGGGATTGGCACATCCAATTAGTTATATAAATGCCGCAGGCTGCGATATTTATTTTTTTAATGAATCCCGATTTCTTTTATGTAAATGTTTCAGTTATTATTAATACTAAGGGATCGTTCCCGGGCTTCCCGGGTTAAAGAATATTGGTAAAAACATTATTTTTAATTGAAAACTAATATTTTTTTATATGCAATAAATTTTTTAGATTGCCCACTTATATCAAAAAAGCATTTTTCATATGGAAAATACGAAATATACAACCAAATAAATTTTTGAAATTTATCAAAAGCGATATTTTCTTATTAGCCGTATGCTAAGAGTTATTTGACCAAGATTTTGCTACTTATGGAGTCCTTTTACATGATAATTTTAAAAGATAAATGATAATTTCAGAGCTTATACATGTCTGTTAAATTTGTATTTTATTTATTTATTCATAGGGAAGCTTTTTTTAATGGATATTAACCGTAAGAAAATGATGAACTCTTTATTTTGTTTTAAGGGCAAACGGATGAATCTTTCGTAATCGAGCTCCGCGCGATATAGATAAAAAAAAAAAAAAAAAAAATCATGCTTTAAAATTGTTTTTAAAACCATAGGCAATCAGTGAACTGAGATGAACTTTGCAAACAAATTCCATTAAAAAAAATCATATTTGGTGATCTAAAAATTTAAATTGTACGTTTACAAATATGTTGGATTTGTGTTTTTACAATATTATTCTTTTATTTGTTTATAAAGGAAGCTTTAATTTCGTTAATTGGTCTTTTACAAATGTTGATGTTTTTTTAAAAAATATTATTCCTTTATTTGTTTATAAAGGAAGTATTAATTTCGTTATGCAAAAATAGCCAGAAACAAATGCTGAAAAATGTTTGTTGCTTTATGTGCAAAATGTTCATTATTATTATGTATTGAAACCGGCAAGTGATAAGATAAACTAAAAAAAATCATGCTTAAAAATAATTTTAGAAAATATAATATAACAGTCAATTAAGATACAGTTTTTAAATAAATTGCATTTGAAAGTAAATTTTTTACCTATGCGACGAAAATTGAAAATGTACGATGGTCAGAAGATTAAAAAATTGCAGTAGCGAAAATTTCGAGACCGAGATTTTGATCGTGAAGTGTTGCCATTCGCAAAATGACATCAGCGTTACGCACAGATACGTTTGTTCTTTATAATATAGATAGATATTTAATCAGTAAAATATAATAAAGATCAGTTATTAGGATGTGGTTATCAATTGCGGTTCTTATGCTTGGTATTCCGGAATGAAAACAGCAATTTTCACCTCCTCAAAATTTGCATACGCACTTCTCATATCCATATTCATCATTAAAAAAAAATGTATTCTGTTTGATCATTTAAAAATCATTTTAACTCAAAACTTGAAGTCACGATTGACAGCAACATCTTTTATGTGAACAGATGCACCCTTTACTTGAGATTCTAATCTCAATTCCGGAGAGTAAAAATTTCCGTAATTTATGTTTTTTAGACGCATTTGTGTTAAAATGTTTAGTTTTATCCAAGAAAATGATCGTTTTCTTTTAAATATGACTTCATTTTCACTTAAATAAGCATTTCGCCTAGTGTCTGAAATTTAGTATCAGTACATATGCAGAAGGAAAAACAATTTAGAAAATTTATGAGGAAAAAATTGTGTTTTCAAAAGCAGTATGTCATTTTCCGTTATTATGCCCCTAATATAATATTCTGCTCCTAATGGGATTTTGCGACACTAAACCCTATACAACAATTCTTATCAACAATTTTGAATTTTTATCAGAAAATAGCACGAATAAAGATAAAAATACCTCATTATTTCTCTCTTGAGTGCAATAATGAAAGCTAGCTAATTTTCATCATTTTGAAGAAATTTCATAAAATGCTTTTAAAATTAAAATATAAAAGTGGGGATATTTAAAAAAAAAAAAAAAAACAGACAGTGCGATTACATCTACAAATGAAGAGCTTTCAGTTTAAAAATATATATATATATTAGTAAAATTGGTTCAGCAGAAAGATCAGGGCAAATGACTACAAAACACACTTATGTTTTAAATGTATAGATTATATAAAATTAGAAAAAAAATAAATTAAGCAAATTATGTTATTTTGATAAAATTATATTAGAATGTCCTAAAGAATAGCATTAAAATTTTATTATTCGACAGAATTTTGGACAAAAACTTCAGGAACATGATATTATTTTAAACCATGAATTATTTCTTTGCTTGTCTAACTCGGCGAAGCAAATCCATTCTGGTGAGAATAATCAACTTCTGTAATATAAATCGCTATTATTTGCATGTCACCTCTCTCTATAAAGACACTCTAAATTTTTGTAAAACATTGTGTTTTATCAGTGTGTGATTTCGATTACATTATTTTCAAAAATGAAGCATTTTCACCTGTGACGAATTTCACAGCAGCTGGGCTGTGAAAATGACGCACTTCTATAATATTCAGGTTTAATAATTAAAATACACGCTTTTTTATAAAATGACGTCATTTGCATCCACTAAAGCAATCCACTTTTACAATCCAATCTTAAACTTCGACTAGAAAAGTATGCATATGACGTCATTATCACGGAATAACAGACAATATTCTTGACATAGCCCATATTTTAATTTCAACTTTTTTTTTCAGGTTTTATGAGATAATGGCAACAAAAAGATACAGTATCTCCCTGTTTTCGACTATTTTCCATTTTCTTTTAAGACTTTCAATGACTTTCAATAGAAATGGGGTACTTTTGTTGCCACGATAAGAAAAATGGTATTAAAAACTACAAAAAAATTAATATCTCAAAAATAAATTGAGATACAGATTTCAAACAAATTGCATTTCAAAGAGCATTTTTTATTTATACGACGGTGTAAAAATTTAAAATGTGCGATGTTTGGAAGTTTAAAAATTTGCAGTACAGAAAATTGCAAAACCAAAATTTTATTTCAAATTTCAAAGTGTTGCCATTCGCAAAATGACGTATGCGTTACGCACAGATATGTTTGTCCTTTATCCAAAATGACGTATGCGTTACGCACAGATATGTTTGTCCTTTATCGCAAAATGACGTATGCGTTACGCACAGATATGTTTGTCCTTTATAATATAGGTAGATTGTTAATCCATATTCCATGCATTGAATTGTTAAAAATCTGAAAAATGCATACAGTAAAATCTTCTAAGAGTCACATAGAAAAGAAAAAAAAAATGCGTTATAGACAACTTCCCTTCTTAGCAAATGTAAATGTATTATATATTCTTTTCTTACGTATTAATATATTAATTTTGCATATATCAACACGTTTTTCAGTTTAAAACAGGATTCCGTCATAGGCAGGTTCCTTTTCACACGTTTTACTGTATTTTAATTTAGCTATATTTTAATTAGCGTAGAAATTTACTATTCTTTAAAAAGAATAAATGTTAATGTTTAATTGTAGAATAATTGTGATTCAAAAATATATGCATATTTTGCAAAAATCTTTGGACCAGGCTTAATTTTACTGACATTTGAACGGACAGGTCATGCCGAGACAATGGTTTTCATACGGGCTGGCTCAAAGCTAGGACTGAAAATTTTGGGCCGTGAAGACTAGAAAAGAAACCATTCACGGCTCTGCACAGAAAAAATAAGTTAGACCCGGCCCGATTCGTCCGGGAAAAAGTAAGGCCCGAGCCCGGCCTGTAAAGAGTAGTCTCTAGTCCCGGCCCGGTCCGGCCCGAGCCTTTAGGAAAAAGTATGGCCCGGCCCGAGTGCCGCAAATGAAAATAGGCCCAAGACCGGCCCGCAGGCCGGGCCGGACTCGGGCTTCGGGCCTCGGGCCGGCCCATGCAGATTTCTAGTTCACTTTATATTTTTATATATTGCATTTCGAGATTTCCAATCAACACATCTGTGCGTATTTTTTTTTTCAGAGTTTCTAAGGATTATTCTGTATTAACATGTACGAGATAGAAGAAAATTTTGGGATTGGCCGATTCGACTAATTAAAAATGTAATTACTATATATTTGCTTTCTGAATTTTATGACATTTCTCACTTTTCATCCTATCCTTAGTTTTCTATCTTCATTTATAATTATATTATCTCTTAATTAGTTTAGATTATCGTTAGACTTCTCATCTCTTATGGCTCCCTAAGTTTTAAATATACCACTTAATTAATAATCCACTCCCATGAGTAGTAGTTCCTTCATCTGAGCGAAAATGTGTCAAGCTAGGACTTGAACGCGGAACCTTTTTCCCTTCAATTGCCAATGCTCAGTTGTGCTATCTGGACGATATCCCAGCCAAATAATATACGCTTCTGAGTCGTCCGGATAGCTCAATTAGAAGAGCATTGGCAATTGAAGCCAAAAGGTTCTGTGTTCGAGTTCCTGGACACATTTTCGCTCAGATTGAAAAATTACTACTCATATGAATTATTTACCAATCAGTTGACTGCGTTGAAAAATAATTAAACGCATCTACTCCTAGACAGGATGTAAAGTTGGTGTCAACTATGAAGTACAGGGAATGGCTAAACTGTTCATCTCTTCATCAATAAAGGAAAATTTGTTTCTAAATTATCTCGTTTTGTAATGGACTAATGAAGATGGTGAGTGAAGATCTTGAAAGACTTTAGGAGCTGTACATTGTACATATATAACGTTTTCACTTTAGGGGGGTGGTGGAAGGGTCTGGCTTTTGGTATTGTGAGATATTTGGCTTTTGATATCGGTTAAGAACAAAGAGAGGGGGAGGGGGGGGGTTGTCTTTTGATATCATCATCATTTTTGATCTAACCAAATTTTCTTTTTGTGGTAACTTTTTATTTGCATCTGTTATCTTTGTTTTTTTTTAGTCTGATATCTATTTTTATGAAAATACAAAGTTATTATTAAAACAACTGAATGATTGTAAAACCATTTCATTCCAAAATATGGAATATCCCAAAGTTCGCCATTGCTATTCTTTTGCCATATGCGAATATAATTCGTTGTTAGAGAAACTAGGTTCGAAATGATACTTGTTATTTTTATTAGTAAAAAATGGGGGAAGAATGTTGTCCTTCTGTTTTGTTTATAAGAAGTTCCATCTACTCCCGTGCAGGAGGCAAGTGCAAGAAAACAACATTACTGTTGTATGCATTATGTAACAAAAAGCTATTATTAAATACTTTTAAGTAATATGTGTTATTTGATGTAACGTTATTTCATATATGAGGCATTCTCACAACCTTTTGATTTTCAGGAATAAAAATCTAGTGAAATTAAACTTGCTAAAATAACATTTTAAACCTATAGACGAATGCCTTAATGAATCAAAGTAAAGAAAAAACGGTCAGCAGCGAAAAATTTTTTATATAACTGAGGTTTAAGTTAAACTTGCGAGTTTAATTTTCCTTACCATTTTACCACTATAACTTTTTATTTTCTTCTAAATTTTTACTTACAATGAATTTGCACAGTACCCACAGGACATTCAAATAAGAAGTAATAATAATGCAGTATTTTTAGTAAAAAATTTTGGTATAACATTGTCTTAAAGGGGTGTTAAACAAGGGACGGTAAGAAAAAAAAGGGGGGGACGGTGTAGGAAAAAAGGGACGGTAAGGGAAAGAAAAGGGGTGGTAAGGATGGGACGGTAAGGAAAATTACCAACTATTTTTAGGCAAATCATGTTAAGACTAAGTGATAGCCACAATGTTCATTGATTTTTAGAAACAGTTATTTACATTGGATTAAATTAAAAAAAAATTAATTTACCTCGAAAAGTGCAGGAATAAACCTTGGGGACGGTAAAATACCAATAAAACCATGATGCTTGAAATTGATATTTAAATGCTGATTTAAATTCTGCCGTAAATTTCCTGTCAAAGAATTTTAGACATTCTTTCTCTAGCATACTTCTGCATGAGAAAAAAGTTGAAAAAAATTCTGTGGCTGCATCTGAAGTGGTTTTCTGTATAATTTTAGCAAGACGGATGGTAAGGAATCTAAAATCCAGTGACAGAATTAAAAAAAATAATATCAAACGTAAAAATGTGTGCGGGTTTAATTTTTTGTTATATATTTATATAAAACAATAGTTCCAGTTTCGGTAAAAAAATACATCGAATTACTTTTACTGAAACAATTTTATACAGACAGCTCCAAACTTAAAAATCAGCATCAAGGACGCAGGACGGTATAGGAATTTCCTGGTATATTTGGACCCCCAACATCGTCCAAAACTTATTTATCTCATTAATATTCTTATACAGTCATGCAATGGGATGTTCCCCAGTATATGAAATTAAAAAAAAAAAAAAAAAAAAAAAAAAAAAAAAAAAAAAAAACGCACACAAGAATATGTACTAAAATAAAAATTATTATTCAGGGACTAGAAAGTCAAAAGATTGTGTGAATACCCCATATAATAGTGATATTTTATTAACTTCTTCTCTCCATCTAAATCAGTGAAGTGTGCGAACAATAAATGTACAACCCTATCTGCATATCGCTCACCCGCAAGAAAAGTGACACATCTCGACAAAAGCAAATTTCACAGGAGAGGCAAAAGAAAATGTGCATGATTTTACTGTAACATGAAATTATAGCACTTAGCTTTGTATGCAAGAATAAAAAAGTGCATAAAAGAGTAAAACACTTAAGAATGAAAACGTAAGATATGGTTTGGAGGGTTGGATAATTTTACCTCCCCACATAATCCACGCCTCTTCCTTGGTCACAAATGAACATATAGCGTAATAACGTGATTTTCCTTGTAACTACACTTATGAAACTGTTTGTGTAGCAAGACGCACCTATGACAAACCTTTTAGGGGAATAAAATGCAAAATGAATTTTTGCGAGATGTGTCACTTTTCTTGCGGGTGAGCGATATCGTTGCAAGCCTATAAAAAGAAGAAAAAAGGAAAAAAAATGTAAAAATAAAAAGAATTTTTAGGCACTGATAATGATGTCATAAAGGGGAGAGGTGGGGGGAGGGGGGTTCAAGGAATGATAACGTATGATATCGTAAGGGGGGAGGGGTCGAAAATTGCCAGAAAGTTGATAACGTTGTATATGTACAGCCCCTTATGTGTCTCCATTCCATTTAGAATACAAGTTTCTCGTACCAGTATCGATTGGCTCGCGTACTATAGTTTAGGAAAGTGTGCGTTGTAAGATTAATGAGAGAAAGTTAATGAGAAGAAAGAGTTACAAATAACCGTGGAAGCACGTCTTTACTCATTCTTCATGACACTATGTTAAGTAGAAACGAGTAATAAGCAACAAATTTACACCACCTCTGGAGTGTTTCCAGATGTCAGCTCACCAGTAGCGCTATTATTGTTCGTGTTCGTTACATCATATCGAATAAGGAGCAGAACAAAGATAGAATATTGTTGAGATTAGTATGAAAAAAAGACGAAAATTTGCATAGAAAAAATATATCACTTATAGGACCGGGAGACCATATAAAAACGTAAATTTCGTAACTTTTTAAGAAAACTTTTTATTGATCCAAACGACTTTTAAAATACTTCTTTACCTCATTTAAAGCATTTTTGTAATTGAAACTATATGATATGCCTATGACCAGTGGTGTAGTGTACTCGTAAAAAAACAAAAAAAACAAAAACAAAAAAAAAAACGAGGGTATACGTTCTAAGCAGAGGGTATACGCTCAAGGCAGAGGGTATACCATAGTGTATATATACTATAGCTTTCTTGAAAAACAGAGGGTATACGGTGTTCCTTCGAAAATTTCAGAGGGTATACGCGTATACCCCCGTATACCCGCCACTACATCCCTGCCTATGACTAACGGTTTAGAAATTAGATATTGAACACTGACTGTTGAGAGTGGACACCCTGTATATATTTAATACAAAATCTCTGTTCATATGCCGTTTGTCTCTTACTATCCCAAGTCGCATTATTGAAAATTCTTAAAGTTATTTTCATTTCAAAATCCCTTATGGTGCATTAGATAAAATTTGCCAATGAAGCAGTTATTTTTATACCTATGTCTCGCAATTTAGTACACTGAATCTTACTCACAATGTATAATCTTTAAGTGCTATGAGTACCAAGTGGTACATGCAGCTGCAGTACGTCTAACAATAAGATGGGAAAATAAATTCTAAAAGCATTTACACTCCCGAATCAAAATATTTCACACAATGAAAAACGTTATTTACATGTAAATATCATTATATTTTGTCTCATTCAACTTGGGTGCTAGGAAGATAGAATGTAGATCACATTAACAGGCACATTAAAAATTTAATTAACAGAAATTATTCTTTTGTTAGTCAAGAAAAGAGAGTAGTAGGAAAATGAATTCTTTCACGTATTTTTCCTCTTTCATCGAGCAAATATTCTTTCAAAAAATAATACAATGATTTTGTACTTTAGCAAATGGAACTTGCAATAGAAAAAATGCCGACCGTACACGGCAATAATACCAAACAATATTTACGCAATTTATTTAATCTTGCCCTTTCGCAGTCTCACGTTTGGAAGGGTGTAACAGCCATTAAGCGTCTTCTCTGACCTGCATTTCTTCTTCTTTTTTTAATTTTTCTTTTTCCAACAAACGAAAATGGTAGAGGACCTGCCCCAAATTAGAGCAGTGATTTTATGCAATTAACAAAAATGTCTCATACCTACTTTCCACCCGCATTTTTTTAGCACTATTTAACTTATGTGAAAAAAATTATATCACCCTGGCTTCCATAAAAAATTTGTTATGAAAATACACGGTTAAAGAAAGTATAAAAATCGGCAATTCCACAATTATTTTTATTTTATTTTATTTTATTTGTTTATTTATTTTGCCGTTAACATCTAATTAAAAAAAGCAATTGAAAAAAAAACCATGGGCGATCCTACAATTCGCCAACGGTTATTATTATTATTTTTTTTTAACTTTAAATAATTGATTTTTATGTATTTTTTAACGCTGAATCCGAAAATGACCTTTATTTTTAACCATCACGTCAGGATTTTTCCAAAATCGTAAATTTCGAAGGTAAAAAGTAAAAAAAAAAAAAAATAGCGAAAATCTGATACTAAAAAAATAGAGGAGATGTTGCGTTTTTTAACTTTTGATAATTGATTTTTTTGTACCTTTTAGCATTGAATCTGAAAATAACCTCCACTTTTAACCATCACGTCAGAATTTTTCGCAAATCGTAAATTTCAAAGTTAAAAAATAGAGAAAATCTGATACTATAAAAGATATGTAAAACTTTTTTTTATTCAGTTTAATTTTATTTAATTCAATAATTTATTCAATTTTTTAGCTTATACTGGGGATTCTTACAGCTAAACAGCTCAAGGGTCCGATGAGGTGGGGAGGAAGTGTTCAATTTTAACTTTAAACTTTTGAACTTCGAAATTTCCGATTTGCGAAAAATTCTGACGCGGTGGTTAAAAATGAAGGTTATTTTTGGATTCAGCGACAAAAAATACATAAAAAACAATTATCAAAAGTTAAAAAACACAACAATCACATCGATCTTATAGTATCAGATTTTCGCTATTTTGTTTACTTTGTAACTTTGATATTTATGATTTACAAAATATTCTTACGTGTTGGTAAAAAATGGAGGTCCTTTTTTGATTCAATGCTACAAAATACATAAGAATCAATTATCAAAAACTGAAAAACTTCACAACCCAAATTTTGCAGGCTATTGTACTTGTAAATTTAAGTTCTGCTTAGTGTTCGTTCTACATGGTATTATACCGCATTTATGGAAATAACTCATTTTTAATCAAATCAGAATCAGGCTAATGTCGTATCTTGAAACTGCCATTTTACGAAGAAAACTCTGGAACATACGAATTTTTGTTTTCTTTCTATGCTTAAACTAGTAAATCTGCAGATCAGGAGCCTCAACGTCAGCTCTGCAAGTCTTTTTTTGAACACAATTTTGTAATATTCAATTTCCTGCAAAACGCAATTTAAATTTCTCGAATTACGTAATTATTTATAAGAATAAAAAAATACGAAGTTTTCAGACATTAGAAGCGTTAAATTGAAAACGTTGTTATGTAAGGATATTTTGAAAATTTCATGAGCTACTAATTCTGGTATTTTTTTAGATAATAAAGTAGATTTCTTCAAGGGGCGGAGCCCCCCTGAATCCTCCCATGGTCTCATTAAATTTACATATATAACTTTTTATTGATTGTACTAATGGTTATTGTAAATCTTAGATTTCTTTTTACACTTCCGAGCCTTATTTTTCAATACCAGTGGACAGAAAATGATTTACATTGAGGCTATTATATTAAAAGTTTAGGTTTTATGAACGAAAATGTAATTTACTTTAAAAAATAAAATACTTTTCATTCATATTTTCTGAAATGAGGCTGCATTATGAAGTAATACTAGTCAAAAAGTATTTTTTCAGGCAATCTAGTTAATGTTTGGTTTTTAAGAATGAAAATATTTATTTCCCGATATAGTGACGTCATTTTCGACAGAGATCATTTTGCGGTGCATAATTTTGACATTTACTATCTATTTGCTTTTCAAAAGATTTTTTTCTCATTGAAATTTTCGATTAAAAATTAAACATTTCTGTTAGCCGTGCAGACGATAAAGTGTGAGATATTGGCATTTTTTTTTTTTTAATAATAAGAATTAATATCATAACACAAAGCCCTTTTATTTCAACCTCAAAGCGTATTCGTTTTAGTTTTGATATATGAGGTCAAATTCACCTTCTTTTCGTACATTCGAATTAATTTCCAATATGAAGACGTATTCATGCCTATTTTTTATTTCATTTTCCTCTTGCACATGAAAATTTTTTAAATCAAAATTAACTGTTTAGGATAAATTATTATTCCGCGATCTGATTTCCTTGGCAACGGTAAATAAAAAAATATTTTATAGCAAAATGTCAATTTATTCCTTATGAAAATAATGAGCTTTTTAATTTAAAAGAAAAACATTTGGACAAAATAAATAGAACACAACCTGTCTTTATTTCTGGGGTAAATTCCATCTATATGTAAAGACACAAAGGCATTAATTAATTCATCCCTTTTGACGTTGATTTGACTTCAAAGAATTACACACACTTTCACATTTACGATATTTTTTAGGTGTAATTTCGTTGCTAGGTAACAATTAAAAGAAAATTAAAACAATGAAATATTGTCATTTACTTTAATTAAATTTGTAAAAGAGATTATTTTATATTATTGGAACAAACATATAAACTCCCTCCATATGTTATACACCGAAAAAAAAACTCTGACAAATGTATACACAAAATTTCAAACTAATATGAATAATGTATGTTTCTAATTAGGAAATTTCATCATCCATAATTTACCATTTAAATCCTTCAATCATATTAGCCATTTCCTTTCAACAAATGAAAATGGAAAAATCGTCTGAATTGCTATAGAAAAGCATTATTGCGCAAAATAAAATATTCTATATTTTCCGAACGAATGAACCAAATATAACAAAAACTATACAGCTAAATCCGGGTACTTCACCAACATACCCACTTAATTTCAAGCTAATTGGATGCTTTTTGAGGCAGTTATCGCGGAACAGACAGACAGACTAACAGAAACCAAACCTTTTCGTGTCTCCACAGTAAGCCTTCACTGACGTTTCGGCAATTAAAGCATTAGAAAATGACTTAATTTGCTGTTAAAAAAAAAGTTTAATATTGACAATCACAAAACAAATTCATTTTTCTTCAAGACTAAATTTTTATTATTATATAATTTACAAGCAAATAGCACTTTAACGGATTTTCCCCGCCATTTTTGTTTCTATGTTTTATCTGCAACTAGCAGGCTACTCCCGCTACGTTGGTCCTTTTTTTCTAAACGTACCTTGAATGAAATATATCAGTGAATATGACGCATTTTAAGAAAATATGTATTCCTACATGCAATATAGATGAAAACAGCAGCGAAAATTGGCGATAAGACTGGCTGTCCATTTGTGACCTTATTTCCTTAGCGACACTTCTTTAATTTGACGGATGACGAGCTGTTAAAATTACCATCCCGAAACGCGTCCTGTGTTTTTTTTAAAACCATTTGGGAAAATGGTTATTGTTCTCGTCAGGATGGGAAATTAAAAGCATATCTGAAGGTTTTCATTAGTTTAATCCGCATTTTATTCGTTTTATGATTGGTCTATACAGTAATCCGTATTTCCCTTTAATTTTAACAACGATGGATACCTTCTGTTGCCACTATGACATAAAAGTAATAAAAACTACAAAAAAATAATAATAATAATAACTCAGAAACAAATTGAGATACAGCTTTCAAACAAATTGCATTTAAAAGTACATTTTTTTCTCTATCCGACGGTGTAAAAAGTAATGTTTTTGGATGTTTAGAAGTTTAAGAATGAAATTTCATTTAAAATTGGCCGTCAGATTTCTTGGAAATCTGACGATGGAAAAGCCTTTTCCCGAACAGCCAATGAAATGCTTGGATATTTACGTAAGTTTCAGGGGGATAATACTTAAGTTTCATGAAATCTGATGGGTCGCAGGCGATATTTTTGGCTTGCAATTTTTACGTGTAATAACACTATTAATGTTTAAATGTACGTAATGTATGATCAACTACGTGCGATTTTTTATGTCTTAAATTTTAGTCTTAAAAAAAAATCGTTTTCCAAATAATCGTTGTAATTTGATAAATTGCTTTTTTTTTTTTTTTTTTTTGGTAGTGATAAATACAAAGTTTTATTAATTAAGTACATACAATATATTTTCTGATTACGGTAAACGATGTCAATGCCATTGTGGTATTACATTTCTAATGCGTTGTATAAAATTTGAGTTATTAAGCACCAACTATTTTAGTTGATCAATTGCAGTAATACTTAGTAGGAAAAGGAAGCCGTTATGACAACAGAAATAAAAATGTTCTTTAGTCGGTGCACTACTGAAATAGAATGCATTACAACGATTGCAGAAATTGTCCATAGCATCGAAATACTCGAATGTTCACAATGTTCCACGCCATGATGTCTACACTGTTCAGGTGATTCATTCTATTTTGTTAGTTTTCGAATTCCGGGCTTCTCGGCTTTGCGCCATGTGTGGTTCCGGTAGTTTAAATGCTATCTCACTATACGTTCTGTTATATTTCGTAAAACGCAAGTCTTAAAAAAAAAAAAAAAAAAACAAGTTGGAAATTGCTCGTCAAACGTGCAAATGTGGTGCGTTTGTACTAAAACTATAGTTTTATAAATATTTTTTGCACCGCATATTGTACTGAATGTATATTTTAGTGCACTTCATAAGTGCCTATCAATTTCATTTTGTTCGAAAAGCTGTAACATCATTAAAATGCACTTGAAATAATTTTTTCCCATTGGCCGTAATGTAACGGAAAACTTTTGACTGTCCCTGTAATTAAACTATGCATCCGATTTTCCTAAATTCTGAAATGAGTCGACAAAATTTTGCAACAATTATATATTTAAAATTTCAGACTATTCGGAAGGCTATAACATCATTAAAATGCACTTCCAATTTTTTTCCCCCATTGGCCGTAATGTAACGGAAAACTTTGACTGTTCCTGTCATTAAACTATACATCCAATTTTCATAAAATTCATCTCCGTAAGGATAATTTTAAGTTCCGTTAATTTCGTTTTTTTAACTGTATTTTAAATCAAATTACTAACAGTTTTCCCATGGTGTTTGTATTTTTTTTTTTCTGAATAATAAAGCCGTTTCAATTCCTCAATAATAGCAGAATATATCGTTGCCAAGGTGACAAACAATGAACAACAACAACCTTTGCGCCAGAAAAAAAGAGAAACACCAAATTTTAATTAAATAATAATAATAATACTTATGCCGGTAAATCATACATACAGATGATTTCGCGAACCTATAAAATTGTGTAAATGATAAACAAAACGTATCCAGTACTTTTGAAATTAACCCTGACATACTTCAAGAAGATAAAAGAAAAAAAAAAAATGCAATTTAAGAAATTACAACGACCATTTGGAAAATGATTCTTTCAGACTAAAATTTAAGACATAAAAATCGCACGGAGTTGATTATACATTACGTACGCCATGGATTACATTTTTCGGTACTGTAAATTTTTAAACTCTTACGGAGCTGGTCATACATTACGTACGCCATGGATTAAACATTAATATTCCTGGACCAATTTTAAAGGAAATTTCATTCTTAAACTTCTAAACATCCCACAATATTACTTTTTACACCGTCGTATAGAGAAGAAAATGTACTTTTAAATGCAATTTGTGTTCGGTCGTTTTTATGCTTTGCATTTTTGGCAATAACTTTGATCGTCTGCGTTTGTTTATGCGAGTTTATAGAATGTTTTGTTGTGAGAGAGGTAGCCATGAGCGGCTCTTGTGATATTATTTAATAAAAAACAGTGCACTGCAGTTTTGTTATTTTGTGTATTTGTGAGTATTTAATATGAGTTAACATAATGGTCCGCCGAGCAACGAAGAAGCAGCCTGGGATTAAATTCAACGACCTTCTAAAATCAAATTTTAAGTTGAGTGAAACGCCGAGATGAATGATAAGTTCTAAGAGTTCCGTGCTACGAAATTCGTCAAAAGATTATTCGAAAAGTAAGTGAACGTGATTTTTCTTATCTTTACTGTTATACATATATTAAACAATGTTTAAAGGTGCAAAAAAAGAGGATTTAAGGCTTATAGCCACTGAAATAAATCTAAATGTTAATGAAAATATGACAATTGCGGATTTAAACGTTGTTATTGAACACAGTGAAATGTATAAAAATAAACCAGATTTTGTGAAAGATATAGCAAACGATATAATTGAAAATCGTAAACATGAGGAGCAGGAGCAAAGGCGAATTGATAAGGAGCAAAAGCAATATGATCTGGAAAAAATGAAACTTGAATTAGAACTAGCTAAAATTAAATCTGAAGCTAAATCCAATATTAGTGAGGGTGAAATAAAATTAGAATCGTTAGATCAATTGATAAAAAGTATTCGAACTTTGACTGTAAAAATACCTATACGTCCTGAAGGATGGGGGTTTTACTTTTCTTCTTTAGAACGAGCTTTTAAGACTAAAAATGTTCCAGAACAATATAAAGCAGAAATTCTGTTAAATTTATTAGGGGATAAAGCATCTAACATATTAACTTACTTACATGATAGTGATATCGAGAATTATGCAAAAATAAAAGAATTAGTGTTAAAAGAATTTCAACCTACACCTTATTTTTGCTTAGAACAATTTAGAAAAGCTGTTAAACAACCAAATGAGACTCATGTACAGTTTTCTTCACGTCTAATGACAAACTGGGAATATTATTTAAATTTAAGAAATGTCTCTAATTTCGAGAGTCTAAAACAACTTATAGTATCGGATAAATTATATCAAACATTAGATAGAGAAACAGCTTCCCACATTAGTGTGAGACAAGGTGATAAATGGTTTTTACCAGAAGAGTTGGGACGAGAGATTGATTTATATTTCACATCACGCGGAAAATCTCTTACTGAGAATTTTAGTGTTAATCGTAAATATACTAACTCCAAAAGTGTATCTAAAGTATTCTTATCAGATGTTAAAACATTAAGTTGTATTTTTTGCCACGAAAATCACACTCTTTCAAAATGCCCGCATTATTTAAAATTATCTGTCAATGAAAGGGTGAAAATTATAAAATGTAACAAGTTATGCTTTAATTGTTTAAATTCACATTCAGTTGCAAATTGTCCATCAAAGTACGCGTGCTTTTGTAAAAAACGTCATCATAAAACTATACATTTCCCAAAAACAAATAACAACACATACGTGAAAGAATATGTTTCATCGGAACAAAATAAACAAGGAAAGGTAAATGTGGAAGAATGTTCAGATTCTAGGCCAACAAATCGTGGCACATCAGTCTTGAACGCTAATGCAGAAGAGTTCGTTCAGAAAACCTTTATTAGTAACTATTCGAATAAAAAGAGCAAAGTTTTACTTTCAACTGTTATATGTTTTCTAATTGATGAATCGGGATGTAAACATAGAGTAAAGTGTTTATTAGATGTAGGCAGTGAGTCTAATTTTTTATCCCGCCATTTAATAGAGCTAATGCATTTAAAAAAAGAGAGAACAAACATCTTAGTGTCAGGTCTAAATGATGCTACCTTAGTAATAAATCATAAAGTTAATGCATCAATATGCAATAGAGATGAAAGTTTTGTGAAAAATTTAGATTTCTTGGTAGTTCCGAAAATAACTGCAGATTTAACGCCTTCACGTCCAATTGAAATCTCAATACAAGATTTACCTAATGTAAAATTAGCAGATGCTAGTTTCAATATCCCAGAACATGTAGACATGCTCTTAGGAGCAGGAATTTTTTATGAGCTTTTGAGACCGGGACAAATTCGTGTTAATAATTCTGATCTTATTTTGCAAGACACAGTTTTCGGTTTTGTTGTATCGGGAAGTTTTCCGTCAGAGAATGAAAACAAAGTTCATTGTGGGTTTATTAAGAAAGAAACCAATCTAGACAAGACACTTAGGAAATTCTGGGAGATAGAAAATATCGAGGTTGAAAAACCAAAAAGTAAAGAGACTTTAATTTGTGAGAAACATTTCGTAGAAAATTATACACGAGACAAAAGCGATAAATATGTTGTTAAAATGCCCTTAAAAGAGGATCCAGCTATTTTAGGAAACTCAAAACAAATCGCTACGAAAAAATTAAATTCTTTATGGAATCGTCTAGCAAAAGATCCTGAGTACTTAAGATTATATTCAGATTTCTTAAAAGAATATCAACAGTTAGGCCATATGGTTGAAGTTAACGAAAGCGAGGAAGAAAGTGGATCCTATTACATTCCCCATCTTGGAGTGTATAGAGGAATAGAAAAAAGTATATCAACGCCTTTGAGAGTTGTATTTAACGCGTCTTCCTTAACAACTAAGGGAAACTCACTTAATTCTATTCAATATAACGGAGGTGTAATACAAGATGATTTATTCTCAATTATGTTGAGATTTAGAAAATATATCGTCGCTTTCACTGCAGATATTCAAAAAATGTATAGAGCAATCTCTATTCATCCAGATCAGAGGAAGCTGCAAAAAGTCTTATGGAAGGAAGGTCTTAACGAGCCAATTAAAAATTTTGAATTAACGACAGTTACTTATGGTACTGTTAGCGCACCTTTTTTGGCCATGAGAACACTACTTCAATTGTCTAAGGATGAAGGAAGCAAGTTTCCTTTAGCAGCACCCGTACTGAGAGAAGACATGTATATGGATGATATTCTATCTGGAGCTGATTCTTTAAGTTCTGCATTGGAACTCCAAAATCAATTAATAGAAATTTTAAACAGTGCAGGAATGTTATTACATAAATGGTGCAGTAATGCTCCACAACTTTGTAAAACAAATGTCGAAATATACCCCTTTGGTGATTCAGAAGAATCTAAAGCGTTTGGTGTTTTGTGGAAATCGAAGAAAGATTGTTTAAGTTTCAATGTTAAAATTCATAATGATTTAAATGTCACTAAGAGACAAGTGTTATCAACTATATCAAGTATATTCGATCCCTTAGGTTTAGTATCTCCTATTATAATTAAAGCAAAAATATTTATGCAGAAGTTATGGTTATTACAATTAAATTGGGATGATTTGCTAACCGAGAAAGAGGCTAAGGAATGGAGAGAGTTTTCTGATACCCTACAATTAATTAATAAATTTGAGATTAGTAGGTGTATTTTATTGAAAGATGCAATTATGATCGAGTTACATGGTTTCAGCGACGCATCTGAAGCAGCCTATGGTGCGGTAATTTACTGCAAATCAGTGACAGAATCAGGTCAAGTGTCTGTAAAATTAGTGACAAGTAAATCTAGAGTTTCTCCCTTAAAGCAATTAACTGTTCCAAAACTTGAGCTTTGTGCAGCAGTTTTATTGACAAAGCTTATGAAACGAGTGATTTCTTCGCTCAAAATTAGTGTAAACCAAATCTTCTTGTGGTCCAATTCCATGATAGTATTATCCTGGATTAAAAAAGAACCATACGTTCTAAAAACTTTTGTTGCGAATAGGATTTCTACAATACAAGAACTAACTCAAGGGATGCAGTGGCGACATGTTCCATCTCAGCATAACCCTGCTGACCTTCTAACAAGAGGAGCTAATCCTGATAAACTATTATCAAATGAGTTATGGTGGAGTGGTCCATTGTTCCTAAAGGAAAAAGACTATCCCAATACAAATATTCCTGTAGCAGTTAATTCCAATGATTTTTCAAACGAACTGAAAAATATTAATATAAGTGACTTTAAAAGCATATCTGTTTTTACAGTTTCTGTTAATTCTTTTGTGCATGATATAATTGATTTAAGTAATAACTATTGTAAAATAATTCGTATTTTAGGATTTATTTTCAGGTTCCTTAGTAATTGTAAAAAAGAAAAAAAGGAGGGTCCTCTGGACCTCGAAGAGCTCAACAAAGCAGAAAGTTTTTTGTTAAAAAGTGTTCAACGTGAGTTTTTTGACAAGGAAATAAAATCCTTGCAAAAATCAGGTAATATTAATCATGATAGTCAGTTAAAAAACTTACATCCATTTCTTGATAAAGAAGGTCTTCTAAGAGTAGGAGGTAGATTAGCGAACAGTAACTTAAATGCCAACCAAAAATTTCCAATTTTACTACATAATAAAAGTAAACTTACTCAAATCATAGTAGAATATTTTCATAAACGATATTTACATTTAAGTTCACAAGCTTTACTTTTTCAGTTAAGGCAAAAATTTTGGCCTTTAAAAAGTCGTCCAGTATGTAGAAAAACAATTCATAATCGTTGCGTGTTTTGTTATAAATATTATAAAAAGTTTTCTTCTTTTTTAAAGTAGTAGATTTTATAAGATATTTTGAGTGTAAATATGTAAAATTAAGTTAATTTCTATTTGATTGAATGTATTTTGTGTTTATCAAAGAAAATATTCATACAAAATATGTATTGAGAGTGTATATATAATTTGAGTTATATTATTTATATAGAGAGATTATTCATATGAGATATATATTATTCGAGTTGTTTAAATGACATTTATTTTATCCTGGAGGTTTGAGTTTTATTTTGATAAAATCGAGTGTGTTAACCTTTAAATACTTTTAAAATAAAGTATTTCTGAGCTATTTTTTGAGATAAAATATGAGAAAAAGAAATAAATTCTTGCAGCATTTAAAAATTTAATTTGAGTGTTAGATGTCATGAGTGAACATCATTACATAATGTGTGCAGAATTTTAGAGTAGTAAACATAAAAACAACGAGGTGTTTTCAAGAGACCAATTTCAAAAATTTGTCTGTTACCCATGGAAAAATGATTATCTTTTGTAATTTGACAATTTATTGTTTACGAGTACATGCTGTGTTATTTGTTTAAAATTCAAAGTGTAATAATGTATTATAATTGTGGTTGAATGAAAATCATTTAACGGGGGCCGGTATGTTCGGTCGTTTTTATGCTTTGCATTTTTGGCAATAACTTTGATCGTCTGCGTTTGTTTATGCGAGTTTATAGAATGTTTTGTTGTGAGAGAGGTAGCCATGAGCGGCTCTTGTGATATTATTTAATAAAAAACAGTGCACTGCAGTTTTGTTATTTTGTGTATTTGTGAGTATTTAATATGAGTTAACAATTTGTTTGAAAGCTGTATCTCAATTTGTTTCTGAGTTATTATTTTTTTTTGTAGTTTTTATTACTTTTTTGTCATAGTGGCAACAGAAGTATCCATCTCTGTTGAAAGTAAAGGGGAAATACAGATTACTGTATAGACCAATCAGAAAACTAATAAAATGCGGGATTCAACTAATAAAACGCTTCAGATATGTTTTTGATTTCCTACCCTGACAGAGGACAATAACCATTTTTCCAAATGGTGAAAAACCGCTATTTTATTTAAATAAAATTTCAGTAAATATTTTCGGTATTACTTGATTATCCCGACAACCAATTTCACCAAATTATAAAAACCGCCAAACTACATTCGCCAAATTATACAAATTGACAATTTTTATTTTAAATAACCAAAAAACATTAGTAAAACATTAATAAAAATACAAATAAAAATGCGAATTAACAATCACTTGATGGCGTAACAAACACGTGAATCGCGTCTAATGTCAAGTGAATGTGACATTTACGATCAGGGTTGGCAAGTTTCTGCCAGAGTGGTTAAAACCAGCGGTTATAACCGGTTAAAACCGGCATGGCAGAAACTAGTTTCTGCCAGTAAGTGGCAAAAACTGGCAGAAACTCAGAAATAATATTAATAAGAACTTTAATGTGCAATGATTCTTAATTCATACATGTATTTGATGTGTAAACAATTAAGTTAAAAATTAAAATTAAAGATTATGAATGTTATTCAAAGTTGTAAAAAAGTTTCAAAATTATCATATAAATATACTTTGTTTATATAATAATAGGTACTAATTTTTTTTCACTTGAAAAACAGAAATTTTCAATGGTAGTCTGATGCTGTACAAGTTTAACGATTTTATATTATTGTTTAGAGTTGAATTTTTATTTAAAAGTAAATAAAGAAATTTACAAAAAAATTTGTGATATTTTAACAAATGTATTTTTCAGAGTATTTTTAAATAAATAATGCAATGCAATAACTTAAAGATTATGATTCTTGTGAAAATATATAAGTAAATAATTGAAGCACAATAAATAACAGAAAAAAAATTTAATGAAATATCTTGCACAATTATTTTACAATATTGAAAGAACAAAATTGCCACTTAAATATACTATTATTACTTTTTCCACAGAACATTCCATAGCATAGGACAAAATTTTGCTAATCTTTCTGAACACACTGTTCCTTTGTTTTGAATGAAAGAAAAGTTTGAAAATATTCTTTCAAGACTATCATTACTTGCTGGCAATGTCATTATTGAGGATGCAAATTTGAAAAATCCTCGTTTTCACCAGTATTCGTTTTTAAAGATGACCACCACATAGAAGGTAAGGGCAAGACATTTTCTAGAGCTTTCTTGGAGAAATATGTTTCTGAGGCAGGAGTCGATTTTGCTTCAAAGGATATTATATGTGGCACAAAATTGGGATTAATATCAGAAAGCAATTTCCTTGCCTTTTCTTTATGCTCATATGTCAATTTTGATCCCATATACTTAGGTTGAAGTAAATAAGTTAGCATATGGTAGTCGGTTATTACTGTATCAAATCTGCTTTAAATCTTTGTAGTTGTTTATTTTATAAGTGCAAAATGTGGTTGGAACATTTTCAACTAACAGTCTTAATAAAAAAGCTAAAATCTTTAACAACGATTTTATGCACAAATAACATACAGACACGCCAAAAATATCCCATATAATCGTTTTTTGCCGTGTCTGTACGTTATTTGTGCATAAAATCATTGTTAAAGATTTTAGCTTTTTTACTAAAATTCACACAAAGTTTGATCTATGCTTATAACAGTCTTAAATTGAAAAAAAAAAAAAAGTCAGATTTGTTCCTTTGAATACTGTATTTAAATGAAATGTTCTTTAAATTCATGGAATTACAAGATCCGCATATAACTATAACATTTCTATGAGAGATAATTTATAGTGTTATTATTAAATTAATACGTTAAATTACAGAAAATTATTTTGAGCAAGTATTGAATATTTTTCTTTTCTTTTCATTGTTTAATTTAAAATAAGTATTGGATATAGTTTTGTATTTGATTTTTAAACTGAAATTTTAAAATACTCTAATAATTGTTTACATATAAAATTATATAACCATACTATAACAAAAATTTTATCTGTTACATTACTCATTTTATCTAATACAAATCTATTTATTTTTTAATTAAAACTACCCACAATATTTCATTTGTTATTTATACGGAATAAAATGTACTTAAGGAATTTAATACTAGTAAAAAAGTCTCATATTATGTCATGAAATGTGTTTATGCCAGTTGTTGCCAGTTTCTGCCGGTTAAAACCGGTTATAACCAGTTTCTGCCACTGGCAAGGCAGAAACCCTTTTTTGCCGGCAAATAGCCAGCCCTGTTTACGATCATCCATTGTTGACATGTAATCTTATAGTTTGGCGATAGTTTTTTTGTCGATGGGATAATCAAAACGTACCATATTTTCTTATCCAGGTGCAAAATATAGGCAACAAAGAGGATAAATCGCCAAATATTGCTTTAATCGATTGACTTTGAAAATGAATACTTCTTTTAAGCCGTACAAACATACTTATTTGAAATTTAAATTAAATATTTTCGTTTTATACTATTATTTCTCATTGAAATTGTATTTCTTTGTATTTTTAATGAACTCAGTAGGGGAGGTAGGGGAGGTATGATAAACTTTTTTTTACTAATTTTTTACAACCGTTAGAAAGCTATTTTTAAACAAATTTTTCGTGTTTTCTTATAAAGTGACCTTTTATTCATTTATTAAAAATGTTGTGAATTTAAGAAATAGTCATTCAAAAAATATATCCCAATTATTTTGAATGGTTAGTACTGTATCAAATCTCCCCATTACTGGGGAGGATTGATACACTAGCAGGGAAGGTTTGATACATTGTTATGTAAATTGAAAAAAAAAATGCAGACAATTCAATTTATGAGTCATACAATTTTTTATGATAAATCTTGAAATATTTAAGTAAAATTTAAAACGAAACGACATTGACATATTTTTGTTTCAGAAATGTTTTTTACAAAAATATTTAAACTATTGCTATTATTTAAACAATCCTATTAACACACTTTTTAGAAAATAAATAATGAAAAAAAAAAACCCTAGAGATATAGCTGCAAGGAAAAATGAAGTGAACATTGCTGATTTGAAAACAATTTAACATAAATTTAGCACATTTAAGATTCCTTTAACCCTTTCAGGGGCAAAGCATTTTCAATGCTAAAGTGTTGAATAAATAAATGGCACAGGAATTTAGCAACAAATTTAATTAGAAATAAGAAAAGGGATATATTTCACTTTCATAGTGGCGTTTGGGAATTAAAATTAAGTTCATAAACATACCACCACCCCTGAAATGGCTTTAAAAAAAAACTAATAACTCTATCATTTTGATAAGTAAAATCGGGTAGATTTAATGTTTTTTCAATTTGCCCTTCGTCAATTATAGAAACATTTTCCCTTTCAGGCCATTTAAACTTTTTTTCCGTCTACATGACGAGCAAAGCGAACTAACCATCTATCATTGCACTGCTTTTCTATGTAACCTATATAATGTCTATGAATAGTCTTACCAATTTCAGTAGCTCTTGCAGTAAAACAATAATGAATATTATAGTCCTATATTTGTTTAAAAGTTTAAAAAAACTATTAAATTTCAAATATACAAGTGCATCATATCTCCCCAGCACTAATGTATCATTTCTCCCTATCATGACTTATTGGATTTTCAATCACTTTGTATAAATGCAGTTGCAAAATTCCAATCTGCTTTCTAGTAAAACTCACCCTAGCAATATGCTTTACAAATAAAAAATAATTGCAAGGTATTATCTTCACTACAATAAGAGTTATGAAAGAAAATCTGTATTAAAAAAAAATTACATTGACATTCAAAAAATCTTCAAAATTAAAAGAAAAAAACGTTGTCAGTTCTTTACTGCCAAGTCCAGCTAATGATGGCCTCTGGTTATAAAAGAAGCCTTTACATCTGTTACAATGGCTGTTAATTCCATTTGTTGAGAAAAATTGTTAATGTATCAACTCTCCCTATGTATCAAACCTCCCCTACCTCCCCTAATAGTTTTTTCATTTTTCTCGAGTTGTTTGTATATTTTAATTTCTAATTGATACAGACGTTTCAACTCTTTAACAAAAAGATACCATAGTATGACGTTGCCAAGATGAAAAACATATACCAATGGCAACCTCTCCGACCAAAATAACAGAACTTTCCATCATAATTTTATAAATAATGTACGTAGAACGATGTATTATAGGGGAGACTAGGCAGGGTTGACCACTTTTTACAAAATGATTTTTTATTTTTTAAATATTGAACGTGTAATAAAGTTTTATATATCATTTTATTCGTTATACATTCAGTTATCAAAATAAAATTACTACATAAGTGTAATATATAAGAAATTTGAAAAATAATTGATTTTAAACATGAGAAAAAAAAATGGTTCAAGGCTCCCCACATATGGGAGGCTTGATCCACTTTGTTTTATATTGCAATATTTGTGAAAAGAAATAAAATTAGTTCAAAAAAAGCAAAATAACTTCATGCTACATGTTTAATTATTATAAAAAAATATTTTTTAAAATATGATGCTTAAAAAAACCTGTTTAGAGGCAGTCCCAAGTCAAAGGAGAAAAATTTTGTTTTAAACAGGATTTTGTCTGAACAGATATAATTGTACAGCAGGAAAAATGAAATTTTAGCATTTAAGACAGTATTCCGTTAGAGGCAGGTTCCGTTTTCATAGGGTTTCATGTATTATTATGTCTGGATTTAGGAGCAACAGTCCCGCTTCTTTTTGTCTCCTTGTCCTACTTTTTGTGACACTCGACCTGAACACTCTGGCTCTCACATAGTTTGGTTTCATTTCACTGCATTCATCCTGGTGAAATTTGTCTTCATACCTTCCTATTTTTTTTCGATCAATGATATGTTCTTTTCCAGCCGAATGAGCACTTTTCTTTAACATCTTTTTAGCCTTTCAGGGGCAATGTACTTTCAGTACTAAAATGTTGAAATAATTGACTGGCACCGGAATTTACAAACAAATTTATTTGGAAATAAGAAAAAGGCTATATTTTACATACATATTAAATGGAAAATATTTTAGCAAAATTCTGGGGCCATTGTGACTTTTGGGAATTAAAATTAAGTGGTTTCTTAAACATACCACTGCCCCTGAAAGGATTCAGACTGCTGTTTTCATACTTTCTAGTCTTTTCCACTGTTTCTATTTACCTATTGTATGTAATATTTAAATGGAAAAAGTTTCTATCAACTTTCCCATTTATATTTCATTAAATTTTTACTTGAAGTGGATACTATAGCAATTTTTGACATCTTTCTTTAATCAGTTTGAAACGTTTTATTTTCCATCACCACATTTTATTGTAGCATTACAGAATAAATTTACATTTTTTTTTATATATAACCATTAACCTTACAATGTACATAGTGTATAATAAAAAGATTTCCAAAATCACTTAATTAAGGGAGCCTTGAGCCTCTGGTCAAAACTCCCTCACATTGGCTGGGTCAAGCCTCCCCACATAGCTCTTTTCTAAAGGATAGCACATTATTGTGTTAATCCTAATTTACTGTACAATCTTTACGCCTGGAATGAAAGCTCGATATTTCTGCATTACCTAAAACCTACTTACTTAAATATCTCTGATATATTTTATCCGAAAAAAGCTTACAAAATATTTCTAAAAAACACAACTTTTACGGTGAAAACACTTCACAATTGATTTTTCCCACACCTATTTCGATTATCTGGAGGAAACAAAGACTGTTGTTTGAGCATTCCAGTAGCTTTAGTTGACACCTATTGATAAAACTCTGAAATTCTTTTAAATATGAAAACTGATGGGTGGGTCAAGCCTCCCGTATGGTCAACCCTCCCTAGTCTCCCCTATACTAAAACCTTCCCTGAAATAATATCGATTTAACAGTGCAAGTTCCATCAAAATCCATTAATTAGAACTTGAATTATAAGAAGCCGGAACGAAATTTCCGTTTGTATTTTATATATAAGTACATTTTACCGGAATATTTTTTAAACAGTTCTAAGATATGTTAAGGATTTTCTCATTGAAAAAAAATAATAATAACAAAGACACTTTTGTTGTATATTGGAGAAATTCTTCTTTTACATCCCATGGAGAAAAGATGTATATGCAGATGCAGCAAGGTGGCTGGGGGTGACGCCAAAAAGTAGCCCTAAAATCAGTTTCAGTAGGCCCAAACACAAGAATGTTCTTTCACGAAAAAAAGAAGAAAACTTTTAGTAATACAGTTTTTAATTCATAATACAATGGAATGCTCCCTAGAATACTTAAAAATAAGCAGATTACTTTCATTTAGATAAATCAAGTAAGAAAAATCATGCGTTAAGCATAGATTATGAAACACTTTCCAACACTTCCTGAATGCTTTAACAAAACTTCGTTATTTAGAGAAATAAGGTATATAAGGGAACTAAGTAAATATTTTAGAAAACGCATGAAACATTTGAAAAACTGATTTCTGCAGTTACCATCTCTAGCCAAATATGTATTCCAATTCTTTTGAACAACCCTGTATTTGATCTGTAGGTTGATATGCATATATACTATACAGATACAGGGTGTCCGGTCTCAACGGTGTCCAATGGCTAATTCCTAAACCGTTAGTCATAGACATATAGTTTCAATTACAAAAAATGTTTTAAATCAGGTAAAGAAATATTATAAAAGCGATTTGGATCAATAAAAAAATTTCTTAAAAAATTACGAAATTTAAATTTTTATACGGTGCCCCCGGCCCTATAAGTTATATTTAGTAAAATTTTCCTATTACACTGACAAGTAAGACAAAAAAAGTCCCATTCATATAACGCTAAAATTGAGCGAGTTATGAAACTTTAAAAATGCATGACTTATGCCACTTTTCTGCTCTGTAAACAAATGAGTTCGGCTTGGCTTTGAGGGCCACATACCAAGTGCTTAAAGTATTCGAAGATCTTATTTCATGTGTATCTGGGGTTTGAAAAAAATCGTACAAGTATTACGGTTAAGTTAACATTTATTAAGTTTCAGATTGGCTAAAATAACATGTGTTTTATTTTGTCAGGTTTTGAGACTGTTTGTTTTACGATTTCTTTTAACAAAAATTGTGTTATTTTTATAAGATTTTATGTTACTTCAACGACCGTATGTATGTTTTTCCAGTTCAAAATTTGCACTCGAACTTTAACTCACTTTTAAATATCCGATCGAGATTACATTTTACATACTGGCGCACATCCAATAACAATCTAATATTATTATGATTTTCGGTGGTTACCATTTATACTTATTTTACAGGATAATACGAAAAATTTCGGATAGATTACCGCCAAGAAGTTTAAGAAAAAGTTTTAGATTAGATAATACAAGACTTCTTATGTTGTTTTTTTTACTTTTATGTATTTTTTAGCACTGAATCCGAAAATTACATTAATTTTTAACCATCATGTCAGGATATTTCGCAAATCATAAATAGTCAAATTTAAAGAATAACAAAAATCAGATACTATAAAGTAGAAGAGATGGTTGTGTTTTTAGGTAGATTTTGTATGAAATACTACCTATTGGGATCGTTCCGATGTTGGAATTTCTGGAAAAGTTTTGCAGATCTACACCGATCATGACCCCTAGAACCCAAAACCACCCTCAGTAAAAAACTTTATCTATCTATCTATCTATCTATTTATCTCTCTATCCAGTGACGTAGCTACATATTCAGCGCCCTGGAGCAAGGAAAGTTTGTGCGCCCTCTTGTCACACGAAAAAGTCCTGCGCAATTTTGTTTTCAAGTTTAAAATTTATATAATAACCTTAATTATATTTAAAATTTTACTTTTATTTAAAAGTCAAAGTATTTTAACAACGTATTAAATACAAATAATTAAAAATAGATAATGGATAATGAAATGAATTATAATTTTTTAAGTATGGAGTACCTACGAATATTTTCTGCGAATTGGGTGGGATTTTAATTTTGAATGCGCCAATGAGTCAATGCAATCTACCGTGCTTAATATCTATTTTTTCTTTTCAAGAGTTTCGAAGCATTCTCGAATGCTAATATTAAACACACTATTGTCAATTTTTTTCGCATATGGATGAAGCAGGTTTTCTGTTTTTAGTGCCAAAAAATACTACAATTCCATAAAATTCAAAGTATCATAACTCGGTAAATTTTGGATATACAATACTTTTTTTATTATTATTTTACCTGTTAAAGTACGGAGAAGATTTTCCTAAATGTAACACGAATAAAAATGTAAACCTCATAATTTAAAAAATAACAATTTTGACATAAATTACTTTTAAGAGGATGAAGAACAACTTTGAAGCTTTTCTACTATTAGAACTATATTTCTACAGCTAATGGTTTAGAAAATTAGCCAGACACCGGTGTCCTCACTGGCTTTTCACTAATCTGAGCAATTTGGCAAATCGTTAAAGAAAACCTAGCCAAATTCAAATAATGGTAGTAATAGATTCGTCGTGAAACACTAAGAATATCAAAACACAAATATCGAGTTACATAGGGAAGGTTTAATCGTGGAACAACACAACATCATTGAGAGTGTCGCCGAAAGAAAAGAAAGATGTCTCGCAATTTGACGATTTCAGTCATTTTTTTTGCCAAATGAAACGTTTTGGTGCAGTGACGATCGGCAGCGAGAACCCTGATTGGCACCCTTATATATTACTTAGGATTGCAGTTTTTTCACTTTTCATCAAAATTAAAGGATAATGGGAAAAATATGCTCACTAAGTCAATGTTGCAACCATTACCCAATGCTGCAGTTATTTATGACAATTAAATACAATTGAACACAAAATTGCACTTCCGCACATACGTTACAGTCAGAAATATGCAAATTCGGTGATTGATAATATGGTGCGCAATGGACGTATGTTGGAATTCTGGTCTGTAGTGTTCTTTAAAGTGAATGTATTGTTTGTGAGTGATCAGTATTCATTAGTTACGGCTCAAAGGTGTCATTTAAGTGAAGGTCAAACATGATGAATAATTGCTAGAATCGAGGGAAGTCAAACGCAAATGGGAGTCGCCCAAAATTGGACTATCCCTCAAATTGCCACGCGAAGAGCTAGGAGCCGCTTTTTATGTACTCTATCCGTTGATAAACAGCCTGGTCAAGGGCGATCAAGAACACCAACTGCATCCGAAGACTGTTTTCTATCCTTGTCAGCTCGAAGAAACCGCGAAGCGACTACAAGAGACTTGGTTTCAGATCTTCAGGCTGACACAGAAACTGGACTTAGCCATTCTACTGCTGCACGAAGTCTTAACGAGCGTGGACTGATGCAATAAAACCAATAGTTTGTGTGTCACGCACTCCATCTTCCAAAGGCGTCCTCGTCATCAGCGGATACAAAAAGACTGGGCCCGAGTATGTTTTACTAACGAGTCCAGATTTAGTCTGAATGTTGATTCTAGATGTGTTTTAATCTGCAGAGAAGAAGGAACAAGCAACTTGCCTTTTCTTGTTCGAAGATATGTGGAGCAGGTATCGGAACTCCAAGTTAGACTGTTTAGGGGTGCTGTTGGCCCAGAGATTTTTTAATGGATGACGGCCACAACGAGCATATGTGGTGTCAGAATATTTGCAAACAGAAGATATCATTCGAATGGATTGAACACATTGCTCACTTAACTTGAACCCGATTGAGCATGTGTGGGATGACTTAGGGCAGTGAATTTCAGCGCACCAAATCCCTCCACGGATCCTCCAAGAGCTTAAAAGTGCACTTTTAGAAGAGCATAGCAGCGCCACCTGTTGGGCGATTTACACCATAAATTAAATCGAATCGCACTAATTTATATGAGGGCTATCTGAATCTGAAGTTTTGGGAAAATTCGTGCATTAGTTCTTTAGATAGAGCTATCGCGATAATCATAAATAATGTAGTATAGCAGCGCCACCTGTTGGACGATTTACACCAAAACGTAATCAGCACCAAAGTACATCAAGGACTGACTGAATCTGAAGTTTTATGAAAATCTGTTTATTAGCTCTTGAAATATACCTATTCCGAAAATACCAAAAAGTAATTAGCGCCAATTTATATCAGGGACTAACTGAATCTAAATTTTTATTAAATTCCGTGCTTTAGTTCTTGAGATAGAGCGCACACAAAATTTCTGTCACATACAGACTCACAGAGCGGGGGAACGGGGACAGAGGATGATAACGGCCCAAGCAAACGCACATTACTATATTTTGTTTTGTTTAATCTTAAAATTTTGCGATTAAAGAAGGTTTAATGCGTAAAACTACATTTCGATGGTGGTGAAAGTGGTGTAAGTTTGCATATGCAATAATCAGGTTCTAAGGAGCACTGAATTAGATACTTAATTTTTTTCTCTATTTTTGATCAAAAGGCTTATCAGTTCTGCATTTGAGACTTGACATATTTTCAAAATCTCAAAAACAATATGCACAAAATTTAATTTGCCGCTTCCCCCCTCAACCCCATCTAAGCTTTGTCGTCGTGGGCTGATGAGGAATGTGCCTAAATCCGGCTCTTATTATTGTTTTTATTATCATCTGTATTGATGCATGTTTAGTTTCCACACACACACACACAGAAAAAAAAAACCTTCAAAAAAAATTTTTTTTTGAGTTTTCTGTTTGTAAAACGAGTGGTCAATAATTTTCTTCAACTTGTCAAACATTTTTTTTTCTTCTAATCGCAAAATAACTAAATAGCCAAGTCATTGCTGTTACATCGTAAATATAGGTTTCTCAACGGTGACTTCTTGGGCTACCATTATTTCCGTACAGTAATAATCATGATAAATTTCTAAAATATTTTCAAAAGAAATGCACCAGAAAGATTAATTTTTGGAAACAGTGGTACAAAATAAAGTGACCGATAAGAACCCTGTAAACAATTTTTGATTACTTTAAGGTTTGGAGATCTTCAACTGTCGTCCAAAGAAAAGTTACAGAAAAGACAAGTAATATAAAAAATATATTTTTAAGTCAATTCCGACTTACGTCATCAAAGAAAAAATTAACATAATCTTTTAAGCTAATTTTAGTTTTCGTTGCATTAAAACGTCTCAATTTGTTGATTTTCTACAAGCAAGTAAAACCTATTGGTTTACAATGGAAGTCTATGGGAATTTAGCGAAATATTAGAGATATCGCCAAGTTGGCGTCACTTTTGGCGACTCATTTTGGTCGCCAAATTTGCCGATATATCGCCAAGTTGGTGATAAACTTGGCAGTATTTGGCTAAAGAACAGGGTCCCCCCCCCCCCCCCCTATGGTAACTCTCTTATAAGTATGAAGATGCATTAAATGCTGTTCAATAAACAATGGACGCCATTGTTTCTCCCGTATAAAACTAAAATTAATTAATTAAAATTTAATTAATGAATTAATATTTGAAAAACTGTATTAACATCAAGTGTCATCCACTACAAGTTTAAAAAAATTTATTTGAACTGGAGTGGATGAATAATAAGTATTTTATTAACGATAGGGAGAGTGTGAACTAATAGTAGGAAATGAAAAAGTGCCGACTCGGTGCACAGGCGCAGATAGATGTCGAAATAAGTATTAATTTCAGCAACAAAACTAAATGAAGATTAGAGATGAACTCAGTTTAAAAATTTTATCTGGCTGCTTTTGAGACGATTTTAATTTCATTTTTCTGTAAGAGCTGTTTTTTTTTTTTGTTGTTGTTTAGAATACGATAATTTTATTTTAACCGCTATGTATTCTTATTTCGTATTTGCTGTAAAATTTGGTCCTATCAAAAACTTGCCAGTATAAAAGTTGTAGATAAGAAGATTTATAATAAATTTAAGCGGATTTGATATCTTGTGAATTGACGAAGTTATGATTTTTTTTTCAATCACCCTCCCCCTTTTCTCTTCGTTTTTAATTTTTTTGCGGTAAAAGTTGGTCCTGTGAAAAACTTGTCAAAATAAAAGTTGTATATAATATTAATAAGATTTATAATAAAGTTAAGTGGATTTGATATCTTAAGAAGTGACGAAGTTATGAATTTTTTACCCCTAAAACCCTATTTTTATCCTCCCCATTTCCACCACCCTTTGCCCGGTTTTGCCCATTTACAATCCCCACCGAGATATTAGCCATATGATTGTTTTTTGGCGAGTTTGAAGATGATTCGTGCATCATTGCGACTTTTATCATGCGGACAAAATTTAGTACATGCATATATATAAACTTTTGAAGCGGGGGTGGTTCTGGGTTCTTGGGATCATATAATAAAAAGTTATAAAGTAATTTTTCAAAAGTCACACCATGATAATGACTGCAATAGGTAGTATTTCTTACGAAATCTACCTAAACACAGGCATGCTTAAACGGTACTGGAGAAGTTACTTGAGGCTTGAATATAGTATGAATTAAAGTTGAAACTTCACTAATAGAAACAATTTCTTTTAACAGTGTATAAAACATGTTTCAAATCGAAATAGTTGAGGTAAAACACAAGGTCAAACGTCATATGAATATGTTGATTGCAACAAGTTTTATCTGTAATATATCTGATTAATAATGAAACAATACGCAAATATTTTTACAAATCTTTATTCTGCTCTTTCTAATTTTGCGCCCTTAGGATGCATGCGCCTGGAGCACTCTGCTCCAATTGCTCCACGGTAGCTACGCCCCTGTCTCTATCTTTCCAAATTTTAGGTAAATCAAGGGACACTGAATCATTGCAAATATTCTGTGAACATTTGCACCTGTGAAAAGAATATTTGCAATGATTCAGCGTCCCTTGATTTACCTAAAATTTGGAAAGAGATGCTATGTAATTTTAATAACAATAGTAACTAGTCGGATGTACCAATCCCAAAACTTTCTTCTATCTCATACATGTTAATACTTCAAAATTCGCTATCACACTGCCAAAATTAAATGGCAATGTATGCATCTCATGAGGATTCTAACGATATGGAATTCCGTGCATTAGTTCTTGAGATATGACTATCGCTGAAATCGTCTAAATTCAGCAAAATGCTGCCTAGCAGCGCCACCTATTGGGTGATTTATACCAAATCCTAATCAGCAACAATTTATGTCAACGTCTGACTGAATCTGAAGTTTGGAGAAAATCCGTACATTAGTTTTTGAGATGGAGCAATAGCGAAAATCGTGAAAATTTCTGCATAGCAGCGCCACCTATTGGGTGATTAACACCAAAACCTAATTAACAACAACTTGTGTCAACATACAACTAAATCTGAAGTTAGATGAAAATTGGTCCATTAGTTCTATTGATAGAGCTATTGAGGCAATCGTGGAAAAGGCAGCAGAGAAGCGCCACCTGTTGGGCGATTTACACCAACACCTAATCAGTAGCAAGTCATATCAAGGACTAACTTAATCTGAAGTTTGATGAAAATCCGTGCGTTAGTTCTTAAGATAGAGCTATTGGAGAAATCGTGTAAATCCTGCAAAATTCATCATAACAGCGCCACCTGTTGGGCGATTTACACCAAAACGTAATCATCATCAACTCATATCAAGGACTAACTAAATCTGAAGTTTGATCAAAATCCGTGCATTAGTTCTTGAGATAGAGCTATTGCGAAAATCGTGAAAAATGCAGCATTGCAGCACCACCTGTTGAGCGATTTACACCAAAAACTAATCAGCATCAATTTGTATTAGGCACTAACTGAATATCTATTTTTATTCAATTCCGTGCATTAGTTCTTGAGATAGAGCGCCCACAAAATTTGTGTCACATACACACAGACAGACAGACAGACAGACAGACTCACAGAGTCACAGACAGACATTTTGTAAAAACATGTTTTTTGGAATCTCTGACCCCTAAAACGTGTAAATCCGTCGAAAACCGGAATTCGAAAATTTTCATGAATCCAATACTTTCTTCTTGTAAAGATAGAAGAAAGTAAAAATTAATCCACACTCGCAAATAGCCAAGATAATTTTATTTTTATGTTTTGCAATGTTTTTCAATATGCATGTTGTCTCGTGACATTGTTTACCATGTTATTGTTTTGTTAAATTATATAAAAATTAATCCACGTTCACAAATAGCTAATTTAATTTTAATTTAATTTTAGGTTTGCAATATTTTTCATTATGCATCATGTCTCGTGACATTGTTTACTATGTTTATTGTTTTTAAATTTTGAGAAAATATTTTCTATCATAAATGATTTTGAAAATGTCGCCGTTGGTGCGACGAAACGATCGTCAATCTTAATAAAGATATTTTATCACTTTTTAGCATTATTTTACTTAAGCACATAACATAATTAAAAATGCATTTCCAGCAATCATCGCTACTGTACAGTAGGGTAACTCCGGGAGAGTGGCCGCATACGGGATAGATGCCGCACCCCTTGTATTTCTTGTAACTATCGAAAGATGGTCGTCAAACGCACAGTATAGGTGCGCAATGAGATTAGGGACCATAGGTGCATATAAGCACCTTCATAAAGAGCTTACAAAATTTGTTTCTGGCACCAGTAAAAAAGAAAAGTAATATTTGCTTTGTTTAATTAGAGCATTTTCATGATTATTTAAGTAAAGGTAACTTCTTTTAAAAAAGTGGTACCAATCGAATAAAATTTGTGTAAAAGCCACCGGTCCCGAAAGGATTAACAAATAAATTATGCAAACACAATTTTACTTTTTTTCATTTCCCTTTCTAATACATTGATGTTACGTTGTTGCTAAAATAACAATTAAGATTTAATGTAAAAAAAAAAAAAAGTCGATAATTTTAATAGTGAAAGTAGGCAACAATTATTAATTTGAATTTACTAATACGTTTCATTGTACGCATTTAGTTTCATTTTGTTATTACCTCGTTAATTATAGTCCAGATATGAATATATTTTTTAAATATTTTATTTGTAATTTCATTCTGTTCTTATTACAAGCGCGGCATAACTACCGAACAAGTGCGGCGTCTCAGCCTGAATGTACGAGTGATGCCCCGCAGTATAATGTTTTAGAAAAAAATTGTTAAAAATATTAATAATTGGTTTTGAATTTTTTTTGTCGCAGTACACGCGTTACATATTTAACATTAAATAGGACAGCATTATTTTTTTAATTTTTATGTCCACCTTGGGACTTTATACACAAATTCATAAAAATGTGCGGCATAAATCCCGGAATTACCCTACTTCGGATACAATATAATATCTGAAATCTTTTGTGTGTCCCTGTAAATGCTATGCACTTCGTACTATACATGAAATAAGTTATAGTAAACCTCAGCGACGTATATCAATTTCATTATACATGAAATAATTTAACATAATTAAAATACGCCGCTAACAATTCCCTCCACCCCTATATCGTTCTGTAACGGAATTATTTTGTGTGGCCTGTAAATGAATAATAACTATTATTTGAGCCGTATATTCTACAGAATGCATATTTTAGTACACTTGATAAATGAATATCAATTTTATTATGTTTGAAAGCATGTAACATCATTAAAAACCATTTTAAACGATTTTTACTTTCTTCTATCTTTACAAGAAGAAAGTATTGGATTCATGAAAATTTTCGAATTCCGGTTTTCGACGGATTTACACGTTTTAGGGGTCAGAGATTCCAAAAAACATGTTTTAACAAAATGTCTGTCTGTGACTCTGTGAGTCTGTCTGTCTGTCTGTCTGTGTGTATGTGACACAAATTTTGTGGGCGCTCTATCTCAAGAACTAATGCACGGAATTTAATAAAAATTGATATTCAGTTAGTCCCTAATACAAATTGATGCTGATTAGTTTTTGGTGTAAATCGCTCAACAGGTGGCGCTGCAATGCTGCATTTTTCACGATTTTCGCAATAGCTCTATCTCAAGAACTAATGCACGGATTTCGATCAAACTTCAGATTTAGTTAGTCCTTGATATGAATTGATGATGATTACGTTTTGGTGTAAATTGCCCAACAGGTGGCGCTGTTATGATGAATTTTGCAGGATTTACATGATTTTCCCAATAGCTCTATCTTAAGAACTAACGCACGGATTTTCATCAAACTTCAGATTCAGTTAGTCCTTGATATGACTTGCTACTGATTATGTGTTGGTGTAAATCGCCCAACAGGTGGCGCTTCTCTGCTGCCTTTTTCACGATTGCCGCAATAGCTCTATCAATAGAACTAATGGACGAATTTTCATCTAACTTCAGATTTAGTTGTATGTTGACACAAGTTGTTCTTAATTAGGTTTTGGTGTTAATCACTCAATAGGTGGCGCTGCTATGCAGGAATTTTCACGATTTTCGTTATTGCTCTATCTCAAAAACTAATGTACGGATTTTCTCCAAACTTCAGATTCAGTCAGACGTCGACATAAATTGTTGCTGATTAGGATTTGGTATAAATCACCCAATAGGTGGCGCTGCTAGGCAGCATTTTTCTGAATTTAGACGATTTCAGCGATAGTCATATCTCAAGAACTAACGCATGGAATTTCATATCGTTAGAATCCTCATGAGATGCATAGATTGCCATTTAATTTTGGCAGTGTGATAGCGGATTTTGAAGTATTAACATGTATGAGATAGAAGAAAGTTTTGGGATTGGTACATCCGACTAGTTTCCTATAGGCCGCAATGCAACGGAAAACTTTTGACTGTCCCTGTAAATGAACTAATCATGCTAGAAACTTTATTTGAAATAAGGATCGTGCTATGGTAGGGGTCACTAACATCCAAAAATTTCAAAACGATCCGAGTATATTTACGAGAGTTAGAGCGTGGAGAGACGGGCAGACAAACCGAAGTCATAAACACTTTTCAACTTTGTTGGAAAGTGTTAAAAATGCACGGGTGATGTCAAAGAATCCGGTCCCCATTGCAGTGATTTTAACTGTAAAACACATGAACTTTGCCCAGGATTTTGATTCAAATACTTCCCTGTGCAATGTATAGTTATGCAACTGATCATTTCCCTTTTTTCTGGAAAAACTCGATTAATATTGCCTTGGTTACTACAATTTCCGAGCTATTGATTTCACATATTATTTTCCTTTTAACAGTATAATAACAGACACGAAAAGGCATGTAAATATGACTCAGAGTCCAGATTTAAAGAAAGAACGAAATACAGATTTTTTCAATGATCTTTCCATTCGATGGCTCAGTGCAAAGTTTACAAAGGGGTGGTATTTGAGGCCTTACCTGTCCTTCTTACTTTCATTTTTTCTGTTTTTCATTTTTTCCTTTTTAATGATGGACCATTCTTAACGCGAAAATTGCTCGTTTTAAATAGGTTCTTGTTTTAATCGCGCTCGTCTGGTATTAAATGAGTTTGACTGTATAAAAAATATTTGTGACACCTGTTTTTTTAACACAACTCAATTACTTAATAATCCATAAATCAATATTTTACATGTGTTTTTTTTATTATTATTAAAATAATCACAAATCTTTTTTAATAAAATGAATGTTTCACACATATTCTTTGTTTAAAAATCATAAATAAAATAACCTTAAATCAAAATCTTATAAGCTGTGATTTGGTATCGGTAGAAAGAATGTTAAAAAAGTTCAACGAATTTATATGTAGAAAGTTTTAATTTTTCCTTACAAGAAAGTAACAGACTTTATGCTAGCTCTTTTTAAAATCCCATTCAAATAGTAATACGTAATGGTGTTTTTATTTTATATTAATTTTTTAAAAGTAATTACTAGCGTAGCAACTCGATGTGTTGCATTTACATTATATAAGATCGTTCGATTTTTTGAGAAAAAAAAAGAGAAATCCAATTTAGTTCTACATGTAGGAAATAATTATAATATTAAATTTTTTATTATAAGCAAGAATTCATGTTTTACAATGTAAATGAGCTGAGAATTACGAAAATTACATTTTGCAAGTTACGTGAATTTTAAGCAATTATAGTAGAATACCTATATAAGAAAGTGATGATACCCGTGCATTAAAATTAAACTGGTCGAGAGAATTATGGATAAAAATTTGGAGAGCTTGCCAATATTATATAAGATTTGCCAAGCTAATGTTTTTTTCATTGCCTAACTCGTCTAAGCTAATTCGCTCAGGCGAGTAGCGCCAAGCGTGTCGTGGAAGTAGGATTATTAGACTACATTAGCCTGTACTACTCTTCGTCCATGAATTCGGTAAAGTGCGTTTCTATAGTTTCAACAAAAACTTTTAATCTGATCATATGCCCTATACTTATGTTCAGACCATGCTCAAAACCCCATGTTCTATCACAGTCCATTCATTTACATTTTAAACAAATTCGAAAATATTATTTCACACGAATCAAAATTATTAAAAACCTTTCGGCTTTTTTATAATAATTTTAGTACATGTGCAAGTAATCATATGACTATCGTTTCTATCACATTTTTTAAAAGAGAATATAAATTAAAAATCATTAAATCGATTTATTCAAACAAAACCAAAATAAAGGTATTTATTCACAGCAGACGATATCCCATTATTTATCCCTTCACTTTAGCATAAATGGAGTAATTTAGTTGCAATCTTTAGAGAAACTTTGAAAAAAGTTACAAAAAAATTAGTATCTTGGAAACTAATTCAAATCTTAACATTCTGAGAACTATGTGACATTCTCGGATCCATACGGATAACAACTGTTAATTTCATCGCGCTGCTTTTCGTATTCTAGAAGGAGTAGTCGTGTAATACAGACAGAGTTTAATATATTAGATTCATTAAAACCATCTTTAGAAATATCTAAAATTTTATAACGAATTCATAAGAAAACTATTAAAAAAATATATAAATATATATTAATAGTAGCTTAATGTGCAGCTTAAGTTTACATTATGAGTAAAGGGATGTCGGACATATTTTGACTGAAATAAGGTCAGAATAAAATACATTAGTTATTGAAACAGACATGCTCATTGGTATCCTATTAAGAATGAGGATGTAGCTTTATCTAAGCAAATTTAATCTAATTTAAAGCCTTTGTCAAGGAATTTTATTTCCTTATCAAAAAGTCTTCCTTTTAAACCAAGTTTCCATCACTGTTAAATGTATAACACTTGCAAGGATAATTTTTATGTATAGCTGTATGTGGCGCGTTTAATTTACTGTAACAGTTCATTGTGCACATATGACTTATACAGTGAATGGAAGCAATGTTCTTTTGTAATGAAGCTGGTGATACCAGTCACAATCTACTGTTTTCCAACACAAAAGAAAAAAGGTCTGAGAATATTCGAATGTTAAGAACATTCTCACGCCCATCCTGTGGGTGGAACGACAGTAAAGGGTTCTGAATCATGCAACAGGTATATCATATCGTATTAAAAATTCACTCGTTAGTTCTTGTGTAACCTAACGCTAGGGTTCAAAAGGTGTGGAGTGTGGTTACCACGTGTTTATAAATATTAGTTTAATCTTCGAAGTGTTTTCATTATTTTCATGCATGTTTATCTTAGTACAAAGGAAATGAATTAAAAATTCTTGCATTCCTATGGATCTTCGTTTTTCAGGCAAAGTTGCTTTTGCCGACAAATTGAAAACATAAAGTAGTGAACAATTTGCATATTAAATTTTTGCTAAGGTTCACCAGTCTAGATTATTGGTATGAAAGGAAATGTATTAAAAAGTATTATATTCCTCAATCTTCGGTTTTGAGGCTTCTTTTTTTTTTTCACTCAGAAGTTAAAGCATACCAAATAGTGAAAAAATCGCATGCTCATTAGACTAGATTATTGGCATGAGGGGAGAGTATTAAAAATTGCTGTTTCCCAAAATCTTCGGCTTTCAAAGATTTTTTTCTCTTTTTGAAGAGTTGAAAACATACAAAGCAGTGAACAGTTTGCATATTCACTTTTTGTCAAGTTACAATAGGCTAAATTATTGGTATGAAGGAAATGTATTACGAATTACACTGTACAACAGTGGTTTTGTCCTAGAACTAAAATTAGTTGATTCTAGATCAGTTTTTGGCCCTGATTCCGAATATGCTTTCCGTTTATATCTAGGTGGTCTGAGAAATTTGCATATTTAAATTTATGCAAATTTAAGTTTTTTTGTGCTATTTTATGCAAATTTTAGATACAATATATGTCACATCTAATTACGTTTTCTAGATAATGACTACTTGACTATTTGCTTCAGATAAATGTCACGATTTGCATATTCTTAACATTTGTTTATCAGTTATTAAGCCTAATTTGCATATTTTTCAATGGTGTAATGTTTACATCAATATCAACTTTAAAATAGTTGCCACAGAATTGACGTAATGTTTTTCTAAACCAGATTTTTATGCTGATTTCAAATCTGCAGTCTGTTTTCTTATGCCATGTCTAGTTTTTGAGTAACATGAATTTCTACTTTTGCACGGCATCAACATAGGTTTGATATAAGATGTTTTTTAGGGGTGTGTAATTCATTGACAAGAAGGTGAACAGGTTCAGATTCATATCAGAGACATAAACAAAAATTTATATAATAGAAAAAAAAATAAGTAGTAGAATCTATCCCAACTAGTCGAAGTTTATCATATAAAGTATCATAAAAAGCTATTTCTGGCTTTTTTGACCATAAAATAAAATTTCACTTTTCTCAAAAACTGGACGTGATAGAAGAAAACAAGATTTATTTAATTGAGATTTGAAATACAAGATTTGAAATCAGCTCAAAAACTGGTTTAGAAACATATTAGCGTACTCGTGCGGCAGAAATATTTGAACGTCAAGAAACATTAGTAGAAAAACATGAAAAATATGCAAATTAGGTACAATATTTCACAGTCACATGTCAGTATAATCTCAGAAACAACGTTTTTGTGAAGTAAATTAGGTAGTAATCATAACATAAAACAAAAAACCCTGTTTGATATTGCTTTATACCTTAAATTTGCAAATAATTGCATAAATATTACTAAATTTGCATAAATTGAAATATGCAAATATTTCTCAAACTTGACGTGTTGGAGTAAATCTAAAACTAGATTCGGAATCAGCACAAAAAACCGCATAAAAGACAACTAATTTCTGTTTTAGGACAGAGCAAAAGTTCAAATTTGTTGACCAGTATTATTGGATCCCTCAAACCTTTGATTTCAGGCAAGGTTTTATGCCAAGGAGTTGAAAAAATATGAATTAGTGAACAACCCGTTGCTCATTATACAGATTTTTGGTATGAAGGGAGTTATTAAAAATTATTGTATCCCAGAATCTTTGTCTTTCAATGAAGTTTTTTTTTCTTTGGAGAGTTAAAAAAAACATACAAAGTAGAGAACAATTCGCATATTAATTTTTGCCATGTTACAGTAGACTGGATTATTGGTATGATGGAAATATATTACGAATTATTAGATCTCTCAAACCTTGGTTTTCAGGCAAGGTTTTTTGCAGAGGAGTTGAAAAAATATGAATTAGTGAACAATTCGTAGCTCATTAGACTAGATTTTTGGTATGAAGGGAGTTATTAAAAATTATTGCATCCCAGAATCTTCGGCTTCCAAAGAAGGTTTTCTTTTCTTTTCTTTTAAAAGTTGAAAACATAAAGTAGCGAACAATTTGCAAATTCACTTTTTGCCGAAGTTCAGTGGACTAGATTATTGGCTTGAGAGAAATGTATTACAAATTATTAGATCCCTCAAACCTTCGTTTTCAGGCAAGTTTTTTTGCGAGCAATTGGAAAAAATATGAATTAGTGAACAATTTGTAGCTCATTAGAGTAGATTTTTGGTATGAAGGGAGTTATTAAAAATTATTGAATGCCTGAATTTTGGGCTTTCAAAGAATTTTTTTTTCCTTTTAAGAGTTGAAAATATATAAAGTAGCGAACAATTTGCATATTCACTTTTTGCCAAGGTTCAGTGGACCTGATTATTGGTATGAGGGAAAATGTACTAAACATTATTTGGAACCCTCAAATTTCGGTTTTCAGGAAAGGTTTTTTTTTTTCCGAAGTTGAAAACACATAAACTAATGAGCAGTTCCCATGCTCATTAGACTAGAATACTGGTGTGAAGAAAGTATTGAAAATTGTTGCATCCCAGAATCTTGGGATTTCAGAAAAGAGAGTTTCTTTCTTTCTTTCTTTATCTTTTTTTCCTATTTTTACTTTCTTCTATGTATACAAGAAGAAATATACAAGAAGAAAGTATTGGATTCATGAACATTTTCGAATTCCGGTTTTCGACGGATTTACACGTTTTAGGGGTCAGAGATCCCGAAAAACATGTTTTTACAAAATTTCTGTCTGTGAATCTGTCTGTCTGTCTGTGTGTGACACAAATTTTGTAAGTGGTCTATCTCAAGAACTAATGAACGGAACTTAATAAAACTTTAGATTCAATTAGTCCCTGATATAAATTAATGCTGATTACTTTTTGGTGTAAATCATCCAGCAGGTGGCGCTGCTATGCGGTCTTATGCATGATTTCTACAATAGCTATATCTCAAGAACTAAAGCACAGATTTTCAGAAAACTTCAGATTCAGTTAGTTTTTGATACGATTGAGTGCTGATAAGTTTTTGGTGTAAATCGCCCAATAGGTGGCACTGCTACCCTGCATTATTCGTGATTATTCCAATAGCTCTATCTCAAGAACTAATGCACGAATTTTCATCAAACTTCGGATTCAGTTAGTCCCTGATATAAATTAGTGCTGTTTAGTTTTGGGTGTAAATCGCCCAACAGGTGGTGCTACTATGCTGCATTTTTCACGATTTTCACAAACCCAAATCAAGTGTAATAATACCCCCTTCTTTCTACAGTGTATGTCTCAAGAACTAATGCATGAATTTTCCTCAAACTTTAGATTCAGTTAGTCCCTGATATAAATTGATCCTGATAAGTTTATGGTGTAAATTGCCCAACAGTTGCCACTGCTATGCAGAACTTTTCATGATTTCCGCAATAGCTCTATCTCAAAAACTAATGCACAGATTTTCATCGAACTTCAAATTCAATTAGAAGTTGACATAAGTTGTTGCTGATTAGATTTTGGTGTTAATCACCTAACTGGTGGCGCTGCTATTCTGCATTTTTCAGGAAGTATTGACATGTATGAGATAGAAGAAAGTTTTGGGATTGCCATATTCGTCTAGTTTTTCCTGAAGTGTTGAAAACATATAAAGTGGCGAACAATTTGCATATTCATTTTTTGCCAAGGTTCAGTAGACTAAATTATTGGTATGAGGGAAATGTGTTATGACTTATTGAATTTCTCAAACTTCAGTTTTCAGTCAAGGATTTTTGCCGAGGAGTTACGGGTTTTTTTTTCTTTCTTTCTTTTTTTCTTTCTTTTTCTTTTCTTTCTTCGTTCATTTACAGGGGCAAAGAAAAGAATCCAGTTACAGTACAATTCAGTATAATAATCTCTGGAAGTGCGTTTTGCCTTGTTGTATGCTTTCTTAAATTTAACGGATCTTTTGCATATTACTTTTTGCGTATGAATTCTCGGCACTTGAAAAAACACCCCTATCGAAATCCCAACTATAGATACTCAAACAGGGAAATACAGATGAAACAGCACCGAACAACTGGCGATAAACACAAATAAATAGCAAACATTTGTCTCAATCGCCATAAAACAAAAAAACATACAGGACACGTTTCGGAATGGAAATTTTAATAGCCCGTCATCAGCCAATGTTAACACGTGCCCGTAAGGGCACAAGGTTATAAATAAACAGTAAGGGCCGGGAGAAGAGCTTACAAAGAATGCGACAGGTGGCGCTAGCTAAAAAGTAAACACCAATCACAGAGGAGCACGTGTAGAAGTGGAAAGTGTTGACAAAGTTATAGAAAAATACCAACAGTAAAGGAAATAAACAAAAATAAAAAATTAATAAATAAATAAAAGAAAAGAAGTAAATTAAAAAAATAAAACTAAAAGAGAAAACGCCAAAAAAAAAAAAAAAAAAAAAAAAAAAGGAAAGAAATAAAAGAATTTTTTTCCCCCTGTGATTGATGTTTACCTTTCAGCTATTGCCACCTGTCGCATTCTTTGGAAGCTTTCTTCTCTGCCATTACTGTTCCATTTGTGATCTTGTCAATTTACGGACACGTGTTTACTTTGGATGTGTTAAATTTCCCTCCTGAAACGCTTCCTGTGTTTTCTTTTGTTTTATGGTGATTCATACAAAGTTTTATTTAATTGAGATTTAACGCCAATTTTTCGGTGCTGTTTCATTCATATCAATATTACTATGTTTGAAAGTGTAACATCATTAAGATAATTGGCAAACAATTTATCCCCATATGCCATAATGTAATAGAATTCTTTCGAGTGTCCTGTAAAGGAAGTATAAATAATAAGTACTACTTTTCTTTCTATAGGGAGCATGCTGTATGGTAAATTTTAATAACAGATATCACTTTTGTATAAATCGAAGTATTTTACGAGTGCTAGAGAGCGGACTGACAGACAAACAAACCGAATTCCTAAACACTTTTCATCTGTACTGGAAAGTTTTTTAAATTGGTTATTTGTAGATTAAAATCATGGGTTTCTTCACCCTCCCCCTTCAAAAAAAAAAAAAAAAAAAAAAAAAAAAATCTCCATATTTCTATCTCATTCCTAGACATAAAATTTTCCCTCATGTCTCCTTAATAAATCTATTTAAAGTCCCCAAATTTATTGTTACCATCAATACGCGCTTATTCTCCTCCTATTCTATGTTTATCGCGTCATTACCATCACTATTTCCGCTCAAAACACTTAATTACTAAGAGAAAATTCTAAAAGTAGTTTTTAGGAAGTGAAAGACTGAAATGCAACAGGCTTAATCGATACGACTGTGGTGTCTTTGACGATCTTATGCAGTTTCGTTTTTCGCACATCACTCATGCTGTCGAGTTTTTTCATCTTTTTTCCAAGATCTCTCTCTTTCCCCCCTTCTTTCTAATTTTAACTACTCTCCATACAATTTTCTAGTGGGATCTCAGCCAGAACGAATAACATTAGAATTGTATAATGTAAGATGTCAGAACCGGGATTTGTCACAACAAAGGAACAAAGTCGGGATACCTCCCGTCAGAGGCTTTCGGTAATTTGCATTTGAACTTCCATTTATTCTTAGCTTTTTATTCCGTTAAAAACGTAAACTTCCGCTGCCGCATCGAATTTGTTTCTCCAAGGGGTAATAAATCAAGTGTTTATTTATTCGAACGCTTTTATTTGATGCTTTTACTGTAATGCTATTTTAAAATCAAGAACTCTCAGATGGATGGCACAGCTTTAAAATACTAGTCATGAAGTTCAGATAAGGAACAACAGATGCAGTGGCGCACATTGCCTCGAAAGGACGAATTTTCACGACATAGGTGAAAATTATATGATATCAGATGTAAATTTCCAACTGGGCGAAAAATGTCCGTACCAGGATTCGCTTGGCTGAAGCCGCCAATACTCTACCATCTGGGTTTTCCCGGACGAATCTGGTGGAACTTTTTCACCCAGATAACCTTATTGATTGTAGCAAGAGATCCCTGGTTCGAATCCCAGTCCGGACATTTTTCGCCTAGTTGGAAATGTACATCTCATATGATTTATTTATCAATTAGAATAATTGTGTTAAAATTAATCTAGTGTATTTACGTATCCAGCGATTTCTGAAGTTCCATTACCTGCGATTTATTCTGTTGAGCTGAACCAGATTTCAGACCAGCTGCTACAATCAATAAGGTTATCTGGGTGAAAAAGTTCCACCAGATTCGTCCGGGATAGCTCAGAGGGTAGAATATTGGCGGCTTCATCCAAGAGATCCCTGGTTCGAATCCTGGTACGGACATTTTTCGCCCAGTTGGAAATTTACATCTGATATGATTTATTTATCAATTAGAATAATTGTGTTAAAATTAATATAGTGTATTTACGTTATCCAGCGATTTCTGGAGTTCCATTACCTGCGATTTATTCTGTTGAGCTGAACCATATTTCAGACCAGTTGCTACAATCAATAAGGTTATCTGGGTGAAAAAGTTCCACCAGATTCGTCCGGGATAGCTCAGATGGTAGAATATTGGCGGCTTCAGTCAAGAGTTCGCTGGTACGAATCCTGGTACGAACATTTTTTGCCCAGTTGGAAATTTACATCTGATATGATTTATTTACCAATTAGAATAATTGTGTTAAAATTAATCTATTGAAAATTGTATATTTTTTCAACGGTTTGTTAACACAAGCAAGAATGTCACATAATTTATATTAATATTTTAAAAATTGTCTTGTCTAAAAGATGTTAGAGTACGGTAAGCGCCACGACACCACACGAGAGTTAAAAAGTGCCGAAAAATATTAAAGCTGTCTCGCTTCTTTTTGAGAGACACAGAATAAAAGAGCTGTATATCCAAAAGAGCGATTTAGAATTGCTAAAATATTACTGTATTTATCCCCTTAAAAAACGCGAGATTGATATTACTAACTAATCTCTCTATAAAACTAAAGATTAATACTGATCATACTGAATCAACTGACTTAATATTAATACAGTACAGCCCCGATTATCCGCGAAATTGGGTGTCAAGGGCACCGCGGATAACAAAAATCGCGGATAATCCGAAAAAGACTTAAAATGCAGTGCAAGCAGGGTTGGCAAGGTTTTGGACACAACGGTTCAAACCACGGTAAAATCCATGGTTTAAACCGTACTGTCCAAAACCCTTCTGTCTAAAACTGTCTAAAACTGTCCAAAACTATATTTTGTAGAAAAATTGTATTTATCAGAACAATGCTGAAAGTTTAAAAAATTGGCAAAAAGATTACAATACAAAAATACCAATTTAGTATTAACAACCTAATTACCCTACGTTATACTACCTAACAATTTAGTAGTAACAACCTAATTGCACTATGTAACAAAGTAATTACATTAAAAAGATATTCAATTTAATTATGTATCATAATTTTAATGTTATTCATTTAAATAATAGTAGTTAATAGAAGTACTAATGATTTTTATGAAGAATACATATTCTGATTTTGTTACTAAAAGTCACGAGAGTGTTTACTGGAAATAATTGATAAATGGAGTTCAGGTTCAGCATACTGATTAAACCAGTTTACTGCCGGCAAATATGTATATGTGTATATTAAGAAATAGTATAAATAAAAATAATTGATTTTGTTTGATTACGAGATTTTTAGATACTGACTATTATTATAACACTATATTATATGACTATTATTATAACAATACTATTTAACTCTTAAGAAATAGAATGTTCACTAGAATTAGATTAAATTCATAATAAAAAATACATATTTTAAAAAATAACTTCTATATTTTAAATTAAATATTTGTGTCTTCTTTCATTATCCTATAATCTAGAAAAGATAATTTACAATGAAACATTATTTAAAAGAAATTTCTTTGTAACATTTTCTTGCACAAAAATTGAAACAAAAGCAAATCTTCCCTCCCTATACTACATGTGTGGTATTATACAGAATTTCTTATTATTATAACTCAATTTTAACAGAAACAGAACTTTTTATGTGACACAGATATTAGAAAAATTTGAACTTTTTTTCATTTACCAAAGAATTAAATTGAATGTTAGTAAAATATATTGGGAGATATGTATATTTATTCATATGTTTAATAAGTGTGCAGTGGTTACATGTGGAATGCTGCCTTTTTAAGGTTTTGGACACTTTAGTACAGTTTTGGACGCTTTAGTACAGTTTTAGACACTTTAGTACAGTTTTGGACAGTAAAACCCACATGTCCTGTCCAAAACTAGTTTTGGGCGTCCAAAACCCCAACCCTGAGTGCAAGCACGAAAAAAAAAGACAGTTCAACATAAAAACTATGTTTTAGTGTACAAAAAACATAATAAAACTTTTAAAATACATACATATGCACAGTACAGCAAAAACATTTTCTTTTCGTCTAAATCACTAAAATAAAGAACAGTAAACAAGAAACAAAGCCATGCATAATGTACAAAAAATGTTGAGTTACACCTTTTTAAAAAATTAGTCAGTGGTTTTTGCTTCTTGCTTTGGACACACCTTTTCTATCTCAAAAATGAAGCTATTCTTGATATGCTCCTCTGGAATTTATCGTAACAGTCTTATATTAAATGTAAATTTCCAACTGGGCGAAAAATGTCCGGACCAGGATTCGAACCCGGGACCCAGTTTTTCGCCCAGTTGGAAATTTACATCTAATATGATTTGTTTACCAATTAGAATAATTGTGTTAATATTAATCTAGTGTAACAGTCTTATTCGATTGTAAAATATTTTAATTGCTGTGTTTACGTTTTGTTAATAAAATCAAGAAAAGATGATATTTTAAACATGGCAACCGAACCTAGAAATATTCTTCTATTACTTTCGAATACATGAATTTTTCCTTTTATATTTATTAGTAGGGCTTATTGTATTTTCTTTGCTCTTGGCTTGAATTAAAAAAAAAAAAAAAAAAAAAAAGAAGAAAAGAAAAATCGCTTCGCGGATAATCCGCTCACGGATAATCGGGGCTTTACTGCAGTTCCTGTAATTTATAGCAATTACTTTGAATATATTGATTTCACAAGTCGGTTTTATCATATTTAATGTTTACATGTAAATCCACTAATTCATTATTTTTGTGAAAAAAAAAAAAAAAAAAAAAAATATATATATATATCTATATTAGTTGTAACAAAAATACACTTGATTTTCTTTGATAAAGATAACCAAAAATGCAACATTCAAAACTCACAAAAATGACAGATAACTGAAACAAGGAAAAAAAAATGAAAAAACACATCTTGATAGAGAAAAAGCAGACACAAATAAACATCCTACTGAAAAAAATACCATCAAATGCACTTACCAAACTTTTCTCCATCAACTACTCGAGCTATTTTAGGTCAAACAGGTGGTTTTTAATGCCAACTATAAGCTGTTGAATTAAAAATATTACATCCCTGTTCGATCCTTAGCCGTGTCGTATTACAGACATCCATCAGGCTTTTTCAAATGAGTTTTGAAAAACAGAGATGTTCATTTTTATGTTTACTTTTACTAGTATTTTTTTTGTTCTTGAGCTAGTTTTTTTTTTCTTTTTCAAACGTCTCTCGGGATTTCGTCCAAGATCTATGGCAGAAGAAAAAGAAGGGAAGAAAAGAGGTCCTTGTTATGTCAGTTTTGGGTATCCTAAGAAGAAGAGTTGAGAGGATTATGTGATTTATATAACAAAAAAACACCTCTTTGTCAAGAAGAAAAATTCGGTGCTAACTGGAAAATTAGTGACCCGGAAGAGGAGAATAAGTGTAGAAGATGAAGGACAGTTCAAGCAATCCACAATTAAAATTGCCAGATAGATAACTTCCGAACTTTTTTGCGTTTTTCATGGCAATTGTGCGACGAAATCTCTTTGTTTTTTATTGATGTGACAAGAGGGTTTGTGATTAAGAAGCATGCCTTTTTGAAGCTAACTCATGGCTCGATTTCATCGAAACATTTCATTAGCAATTATAATTCATTAAAACTTTATTTTTTGTGGTTTTTATTCGTTGGAGTTAATAATTTATACTACAGTACAACATTTTAGACTAGAGTAACCGAATCAAATTAGATAAGTTGGCATTTGATATTTTCAATGGGATATTTTAATCTCTGCAATACAACATTATAACGTACTAAATCAACACCATCTTACAGATAATACCTAAGAGCTGAGTTTTGACGTCACGGAACATAAACCGATGAACACCTGTGTTGGGATTACATCCAACCATCCTGAAACTTTCGCAGTTGTTTACTATTGATATAACATTTTAAGAAGTAGTTTGCTTCATCGGGTCCATAGAAGGACCAAATGAACAACAACAACAAGTACAATAAACTCTCTGGTAAGGCGGTCTGTGTGTAAGACGGAAATCTGCCTAACTCGGAAAGATTTTCAAGTCTCTGCGAATCCATAGACACAGAATAAAATTTGTCTAAGGCGGAATATTGTTTACTGCGGAAAATTTTCTTGGTCCCGATCGATTCCGCCTTAGACAGAGTTTAGTTTGCTATTTTAACCCGGCAGGACGGGCGCGGGATGTAGTGAAACCCCACACCCGAAAATATTCGTTTGCTGTCTCTCCGTATAAACCGAAGTGGTCGGGTCCATCAGTACCTTCTTCCAAGGTGACCTTCCGTGCGTAGCGTATAAAAGCGGCAAATTCATACTCTGTTTTTGTCTTATAGAATTACAGAAAGTCTTATAGAAATTGAAGCTTGTATGTAAAAACTGCAAAAAATCTAAAGTTTCTGATCCATGTATGAAAATTCATAAATCTCAGAATTTTTATCCACAATGTCTAATTTTATTATAAACATTGTAAAGAAAAATTAAGTTTTTCGAATAAGGAAAATAAAGGTTGGTCCTTTTAATTTATTGTTCATTAATTTTTTAAATTAATGATAATTTAACATTTCAGTTATCATTTTTCACGAGAAAGGGTATAATTATCATGAATTTCATTAACAGATTGAATTCTAAAGTTTTTTTCATATTTATGCCATTTAATATGTTTGGGGTGTGCTGGCACCCCATGCCCGTTCTCCTGTTACGTTTCAAGGCACGCGTCTTGCCGGGTTGAGAAGTGAGAATTGTTATGAAAGGGACCTTCAAACTCATTTATATATATATATTTTTTAATTGCACTTTAAATACTATTCAAGGGTACACTGTATGAATTATGGCATATATTTATCACACAAGAAAATAAAAAAAAACATTTTTTTGGTGAAAAATAAGGAATTTTCCTGAATATTTTAAGCGTTATGAAGAACTTTTCAAAAGGCCTCATTCTCATTCCATATCAACTAAAATCCCCAATATTTTTTATGTCAGTCTGGTTTACATATACAAAATAAAACTGTGCGTCGAATTATATATATTTGAATATAAAGGTATAAAAAAAAATATTTTCTAAAATTTTATGAAAATTTCAGCATTTTTACATCCTGTTTTTGTATTTAACTACTATTAATATTTCCAATTATATTTAGTTTAAAAAAACGATGCACAGTTTTATTTGTCTATGTAAACCAAACTAGGATACAAAATATTGGAGATTTTATTTGATATGGAATGCCCATGGGGAATTTTGAAAAATTCTTCATAATGCTTAAAATATTTAAGAAAATTCCTTATTTTTCTCAAAAAAAAATATTTCTTTTTAAATTTCTTGTGTGATAAATATATGCCGAAATTCATATGTACAGATAGAATAGTATTTAAAGTGCAATAAAAAAATGAGTTTGAAAGTCCGTTGTCCCTTTAAGGTGTAAGAAGAAAGTAAAATATAAACTGTATATTGAATTGATTTAAAACAACCTAAACTCTGAAACATAATACGAGCAATTTGGCTTAATATTAGGTTGATATATATATATATATATTTGGAATGAAAGAAATATACATTTTACGGGGGGGGGGGGGGTGAGAATGCCACAGTAAGAAAACTGCAACCTTGATTATTTGAAACATGAAAACTCAAATTGTCTAGTTATGACATTTATTATTTACCTCACAAAATAATAAGAGAATTCGATTTTTATAGCAAAATTCATGTTAATAATTATATTTTAATCTTTATATCTGTGTAATATGTAGAAATATTACAGATATTTTAAAATTTTCGACGCATTTTCTCTCACACAGTTTTAAAAAAATTACAAATATACATGCTCAATTTATTTAGTTATTGTGATTCTTCCATTTTCGCTTTTTGTTAATAAGAAAAAAAAAATAAAAATTTAAACTCATAAATCAGCACTAAAAATAGACAAGAGAATGTTTACAGTCTGTCTCAAAAATATAGACAAACATAAAAAATGACATCTCAAGCTAAAATACCTTCCATGTATTTTCAGAAATGATTCAGATACATTTTTTAATTGATTTAATCAGATTTATTGAAAAAATAATTAGAAAATACGTAAAAACCATGAAAAAAAATGTAATATCGCCTGTCCCATAAATATAGACATCGCCTGGCTTTAATTAGAAATATTATTAGTAAAATATTTTTTTCAGCAGATTATTATTTATGCACATTACTTGAATGTATGTATCGTCTGCTGATCTGATTTTATTGGTTTGGAATGATTTTTCGGCTTTTTTTCAACTGTCTAATCAATCTTTTTATAAACTCGACAAAATGCCTAGAGGTAAAGAGATTTCGAAAGAGAAGATCATCAAAGTTTTGGCTTCAGAAATAGATGTCCAAGATTTTAAAGAGATCTTTAAAAAGTGTTTGCAATTTAGCATAATGGTGATTGACGATTAACGACAAGTGTAGCAAGAAAAGACTTGGTCGACAAAGAATTACATCCATCCGCGATGGCAGAATCATTCTAAAGCATGGCATCAAGAAAAAAATATTTCCTTGCGAAAAATTGCATCAAAATTTGGAGTGTCAAAAAACACTGGAATCTGAAAGAATAACTTTCAAGAAAATATTGAAGAAATCATGCTTAAGAAAACACTACAAAACTGTACGCTTAAACTGGGCTACGGAAATTATGTCTGTCAACAGTATTTAGTAACGAGAAAAAGTAGAACTTGGATGGACCAGAAGTATATAAATTTTACTGGTATGATTTAACAAGCTAACCAAGAAGTTTCTTCAGTAGACAGCAAGGTGGATGATCAGTAATGACTTGGGGGTGGTTTTGGATTTAATGGAAAAATATTTTCGGCATTTTGTAGCAAGAAACTGAACTCCAAGGACTATCAGCAAATCTTAGAGGATCATTTTATTCCACTACAGGAATTGCTAGGAGGACCAAGCTGTGTATTTCAACAAGACAGGGCGCCTATTCATGTGTCTAACTCGACAATGATGTGGTTTAATATGAATAATATCAATGTCAGGAACTGGTCATCATCGCTTAGTCCGGACTTAAATCCCATGGAGAACGTGTGGGGACATCTGTCACGAAAAGTATATGAAAATGGATGCCCATATTTTTCGGCCAAGGACCTCAAACTCAGTATTTTCGATGGAAAACCGCGTAGTATTTGGGGTGATTAAAGGTAATGGAAACACAATTAAATACGTTCTAACATTTGTAACTGTGTTCCTCAACCTTAAATAATACATAAAACAAATATTGTCTATAATTATGGTACACCCTATTTTCTATTTTTCTAAATAAATTCAGCATTTGTTGTGTTTTCTAATACAAATTAATCCTAAATTGGGCTTCATGTAGTGTTTGTAATTAGACACATATAAAAGAAATTTCATCCAATTCTTATTTTTACTGTGAATTGCATTTTATGCTTTTGTCTATATTTTTGGGACACACTATAGTTGTAACATAGCCTTCCGATGACTAGCAGTAATCCATTTCTTTATCTCTTGAAAAGCCAAAAATGGCTATTTTAAGCTGAGAACACTGGGACATTTCGAACATATCGAAGCAACTATTGTTTCGACTTGGAACCACATTAGCGAAACTTGCCCTGAGTGTGGTAAAAAAGGGTTGACTCTATTGCGGCCTTCTAGGAAGTTTCCATAACTCTTCATCACGATGAGTCTGTAGTCGTGGTTTTGGAAAGAGAGAAGTGGATCTTCAGATAGTGGTAATGATGTTGAAAAACTAAAGATTTGTCAAAAGCTAATCTGTCACAAATTCAAAGATTTGATGGAAAAAGCAGCAAAGATTTAGAGGTAAAAGAATTTTCAGCTAAAAGAAGAGGTGGCACAGGCTTCTTTTTCGTTGTAAATTTAAAATATATCTGTTAAGAATGAACATTTTTCTTTATTATCCGTTTTACACTAAAAAAATTATGTAACGTTACTCTAGAAAATTGGTGGCAAAATGCTGCCTCCAATTTTATGGAGATAATTTAGCTTACATAATGGTACAATTTAAACTTATATAACTGGTGTAATATTATGCATTAGTGTAACGTAACACCAGTTATATCGGTTAAATTACTTATTAAAATGGAGGCAGCAAGGCTACGACAATTTTATGGAATAACGTTGCATATGTGCTTTGATAGCGATTGGAATGATAAAATATGGTATTAGAAAATGAACCTGTTGGATAAATTACTTTTTGAATATGGAATACATACGAGGGTAGTTCAATAATTATTGTCCCGAGTGTGTATAAAATATTTGTACTGCAATGGTTGATGTGGAATATTGGAGCCCTAATGTCTTAGATGCCTGTATGCTCAATTTCAGAACCCTGGCTGCTATATTAACATATTTTGTTTCGTTTTAAGTGTGAGTGGTTGCACCTAGCTTGAATGGGTGGGGGGTGTTGGGAGGAAAGGCTGGTTTGGAGCTTATGGGGCCAGATGTGAAGCAGTTGTGTGATAGATTTGTGACAGTGGATGAGACGTGACTATGATTTAGAGTCCAAACGACAGTAGCCACGTCTCATTCACTGTCACCTTCCAATCCCCCCCCCCCTTTTCAAGCTAGGTGCAACCTCTCACACCAAAAACCAAAAAAAGTATGTTAATATAGCAGCTATAGTTCTGACATTGAGAATATAGGCGTCTAAAACATTAGGCTTCAATATTCCACATCAACCATCGCAATACAAATATTTTATACATACTCGGGACAATAATTATTGAAGCACCCTCGTATTTGCATAAAATTTAAGTATCACGGCTATATTAATAAAATGATTACTTCCCGCTGTCAAAAGACATCCTGTCATGCATGTTGTTTGATACTGCAGACTAGGGCTAGTGTCATTTCTACAGCTTAGTCCTAAATTTGTAATACTTTTGTTGATTTATTAGCAAATGAAAATTTGGTACTACTTGATTTTCCCGCCGACCAAAAAACTATCGCCAAACTATAAGATGAAATGCCAATAATGGACGATCGTAAATGTTGACATTAAACACGTTACACTTGTTTGTTAAGGCGTCAAGTGATTTTTAAATCGACGTTTTATTTACATGTTTATTAATGTTTTACTAATTTATTTGTTCTTTCGTTATTTAAAATAAAAATTATGTCAATAAAAAGCTTTGCCCGCCAGAATAATTACTGTCAATTTTTTTCAAGACTATATCTAATGTTTACATACATTTTATAGTTATATCCGTCTACGTTTTTTTTTTTTTAAATTAAATAAAGGGCATTAAGTTCTTTACAATCTTCCATTATCATTGATATTTATTATGTGTCTTAATAAATTCGATTATTACATTTAAAATACATACGTTTTATTAGCAAATGCGATATCTTAAAAATATCTGCTTGTTTATGGTTTAATGCAGTAATTCTGCATTTAAATATGTAAACTATTCTTTGTTACTCTTTTGTCCGAAATCATCTTTTTAGAGTGGCAACGTTCTTTCATTTGCATAACTAGGCGAATAGTTTGGCGAACTCGGTCGTCGGGATAATCAAGTAGTAAAGGAAATTTTTATCTTAATGATTTTTTCTTGGCGCAGTATAACAACATTAATTTAATAGCCCTAAAATTATACTTTCATGTGGAATTAAATCAAAATCTTCTTTATACCGTTGGCTATGCATTCGTATGTGACAAATTACGTTCTTAATCTGATCATCCTATTTTCTTTTGAAACTACATACCATAGACACTGCCAAATTCATTTAAGAAAATAATAGTAGAAAATAAAATTCCTGAGATTCGTACCCATGATAACTTGATGTTTTGCACTCTGTCCAACTCCAATTAATTTTAAATTATTTTTAAGTTGTCATCTTTAAAGAAATTCTTAACGCTTTACAAAAGATTGGTTGTCAAAACATGGAACAAAAAGTAAGTGAGAACGAGGGTAAGCTAATAAATCATTCGTCTTGAAGTAACTATGCCAGAAAAACTGATGAAATAAAAAATTCATGAGCACACTAACTATGATAGATAAGAATCTCTTTAACTTTTAAATCACGAAGTTTAAAATATAGTTAAATATTTGTCTTTTTGTGCTATTTTTTTTTTATAATCAGATAAAGAATTATAATATTTTGAGCAAAACATTTCTGTAGCAAAAATTACAAGTTGGAAATTGCTCGTCAAACGTGGAAAATGAGCTGCGTTCGTACTGTAACTAGTTTTATAAATATTTTTTGCACCGCATATTCTACTGAATGTATATTTTAGTGCACTTCATAAGTGCATATCCATTTCATTCTGTTCGAAAGGCTGTAACATCATTAAATTTCACTTGCAATATTTTTTTTCCATTGGCCGTAATATAACGGAAAACTTCTGACTGTCCCTGTAATTAAACTATGCATCCGATTTTCCTAAATTCTGAAATGAGTCGACAAAATTTTGCAACAATTATATATTTAAAATTTCAGACTATTCGGAAGGCTATAACATCATTAAAATGCACTTCCGATTTTTTTCCCCCATTGGCCGTAATGTAACGGAAAACTTTGACTGTTCCTGTCATTAAACTATACATCCAATTTTCATAAAATTTGAAAAGTGTCGTCAAAATTTTGCAACAATTATACGTTTAAAATTTCAGAGCATTCGGTTGAGTAGTTTTTGCTCTGTTATATGCGGACAGACTGATTGAACGACGACTATAGGTGCTACGTATTTATATAACTAGTAAATCTGCAGATCAGGAGCCTCAACGTCATCTTTGCAAGTCATTGTTTTTTAACACTCATTGCGTAATATTCATCTTCCTACAAATCGCTTTTTAAAGTTTTCAATTTACATAAATATTTATAAGAATACAAAATACTTCGTAAAGTTTCAGAAATTAAATCTGTTAAACAAGTGGTTATATACTGATGTTCTGAAATTCTGATGAGCCGCTTATTCTGGTAACTTTTTAAATCAAAAATTGCATTTCTTCAAGGGGGCTCGGCCCCCCTGAACCCCCCGTAGTCTATTTAAATTTACATTCGTAATTTTTTTTATTGATTGTGCGGATGGTTATAGTATATCATAGAATTTTTTTTTTTTTACGCTGTGATTTATAAGGATAAGCATAAGTTTTTTTTTTAATAAATTAATAAATTTAAAATTTAAAATAAAATCCTCATGTTAACCGTACGCAAACAATAGATCTTGAAGTGACGCCAAAAATGTAACTTTAAAATCCGCTACATTCGACGCAAACACAACGGCGTGCTTAAAAAAAGAAAGAAAGAAAAGAAAAATATTTTTAGTAATACAGTTTTTAATTCATAATACGATGAAATGCTACTTTAGAATGCTTAAATATAAGCAGACCATTTTCATTTTACAGAAAAAATGCATGGATGAAGTCAAAGAATTCGGTCCCTGTTCCACGTGCTTGTTTTGTTTGAACCGAATGAGGGCATTTAAATCTGAGCGATAACGCACATCATATTGCAAACTGTTTTTACGGCATACAGCATCTCCATCTATCTCTTTCCTCCGTGAATAATAGTTCATTTTATTTTAGCCAAGATCTTTTTATTCCAACATCTTTTTTTTTTTTTTTTTTTTTTTTTTTTTGATAAATGACGTCTAATTCACCTGCTATTCGTACTTACTCAAAACCTTTCATCTTGTTATATTAAGAAATACTTGAGAGTTTTCTTTTAATTCCCAATATGTCGCCATATTAATTTTTTTATTCTTAATTTTTTTTTTCATTTTCCTGTTTCACGTCAAAATCTTTCAATTGAAAATTGTTTAAGAGAAAATATTATTCAGGGTTTTGATTTTCTTGGCAACGATTAAAGAAACATTGATAAATTTTATTAAAAAATGTCACATTATTCTCTATGAAAATAATGAACTTTTGTATTTTTAAGCAAAATATTTGAATAAAATAAATAAAATATTGCCTATTTTTATTTCTGGGGCTAAAATCCATCTATATGCAAAAATACAAGTGCATTAATTCATCCGTTTTGACGTTGGCTTTACTGAAACATTATAGACGCATTTATACTAATATTATTAAGACCAAATACGTTGTTAGGCAACTGATGAAAGAAAAGTAAAAAAATGAAATATGTATTGTGTCAAATTGATAAAACAAAATGCTTTATATTATTGGAAAACATGCATAAAGTTCCCCCCAAAATTATAAACCTAATTTTAAAAAAATCTCGCAAATATATTGACATAATTTCAAACTAATTGGAATAATTTAATAATCTTATTTAAAAATTTCAGCATCCAAAATTTACCATTTAAATCCATTTTTTATATGAGCCATTTCTTTCAACAAAGGAAAATTTGAAAATCGTCTGACTTGCCATAGAAAAACATTACAGAGCAAAATAAAATGTTCTATATTTCCCGAACGAATGAACCAAATTTAACCAAAAACTATACAGCTAAGTCCGAGTACCTCATGAACATGCCCAATTAATTTCAAGCCGATCGGATGTTTTTTGCGGCAGTTATCGCGGAACAGACAGACAGACAGACAAACGGAAATCAAAACTTTTCGTGTCTCCACAATAAGCCTTCACTGACGTTTCAGCAATTACGAACGTACCTAAAAATGGAAACTTATATTGTGTTGTATTTGCAGACGATATAACCAATATGTTATATGAAGAAAAATCGTTAGTCTGTTACAAACATACTGAAATCGATATGAATTTCTGGGGTACACTAAAACATGCTTTTAGTAGAATATGGGCTGCAAAGCATTTTACATTCATTTACAGGTTCACATTAAACAGTTTGGTTATACACTATATGGCCAAAGGTGACCGGCCACTTGCGATTTTTGACGTTTTCTTAAATATCTAGAAAAATACATGAGGAATTATCCTGAAACTCCAGGTGTGTAAACAGAATAGTACAGGTCATATATTTCCACGAAGATTTTTTTCCCGCAATCCCATAGAGGACCGTCAACAAATTGAAAAAGAACGAATATCTTTTGGACAATTCTGTAAAAACTAATGTAGCAAAAGCGTTCAAAACTGTAGATTATGATTAAGTGCCTTATTGTAATAAATTGTGTTCATTTTTATGAGAATAGCACGTAGAGAAGTTAAAGAGTAGAGAATTCGCAAGGAAATTAAAGTTTTTATAAAAAGAGTCCCAAATTTTGCCAAGTGTTTTGCTTATAATTTGTGGAGTTCTTAATATAAAAAAAAAGTTCCTTTCAGAAAATATGACAAATACCATTGTACACAATACCCTGCAAACAGAATGAAAAAATACTAAAAATTGTATGAAAAATGAGCAGTTTTACTAAATAATGATTCACTGCGCATGCCCGAATGTGAACAAAATATAATGAGCATAATGTGTTAGCTAAATGTATAGAGCAACTTTTGTAAAAGTCTCAAAAACATAGCTTGAAAATTCTGAAAATTATCGTTGATAGAATAAGCTCAAAATCCGTTGTTTCCAAAATGAAGCAAAAAGATGAGGGGTTGTATTCATATATCCATTGATTAGTGCCAGTATAGCATACACAATATTGCACGTACTACTGTATTTTGATACAGCCCCTCATCTTTTTGCTTCCTTTTTTGAATAACTGATTTTGAGCTTATTCTATAAACGATAATTTTCAGACTTTTCAAACTATATTTTTGAGATTTTCACAAAATTTGCTCTATACATTTAGCTGACATATTATGCAAATTATGTTCTGTTTACATTCGGGCATGCGCAGTGAATCATTATTTAGTAAAATTGCTCATTTGTCATACAATTTTTATTATTTTTTCATTCTGATTGCAGGGTATAGTATACAATGTTATTTGTCATATTTTCTGAAAAGAACTTTTTTTATATTAAGAACTCTACAAATTATAAGCAAAAAACTTTGCAAAATTTGGGAATCTTTTTATAAAAATTTTAATTTCTCTACGAATATATATGCTATTCTCATAAAAATGAACACAATAATCTACTGTTTGAGCTCTTTTGTTACATTAGTTTTTATAGGGTTGTCCAAAAGATATTCGTTCTTTTTCAATTTGTTGACAATCCCCTATGGGGTTTCGGGAAAAAATCTTCACGGAAACATATGACCTGTACTATTCTGTTTACACACCTGGAGTTCCAGGATAATTCCACATGTATTTTTCTAGATATTTAAGAAAACGTCAAAAATCGCAAGTGGCCGGTCACCTTTGGCCATATAGTGTATAATAGTCTACGGGGGAAAAACTGTCCGCAGCGTATTCTAATTATGTTGCAGTATTTTAAACATGATGTAATTGATATACATTACTGACGCCTACTACGAGATGCTTGCTGTAGAAAATGATGTGCATCGCATTTATCGTTAATTTACAGGGACACATAAAATATATCGGGTACAATGCTGTATTCGAAGTATTGTCTGTTAGAGATGATTGCTGAAAGTATATTTTCAGTTATGGTATGCTTATCTAAACGTTTGCACATTACGTGTGTCTATAAATTCTATATATCATATACAGGTCTACATAAATGAATTTGTAACCATTACTGAAAATGAGCATGTATGGATTAAAGGTGTAAATCTGGTATTAAAACGTGTATGTGTTTTCGAAAATGTTTACATAGGCATCTTCTTTACCTTATTAAGCGGCGAAGTTTTGTTAAAGTATTGTGGAAGTGTTTCATAATCTATGCTTGACGCATGATTTTTCTTTCTTATTGCATTGAACTTAACTTGATTCATGCGTGTAAAGATAGATTTTTTAAATAGATTCCTAACTCACTTTCTGAACTGCTAGCTAGAGTTCTAGAAATTATAGTCTAAGAGCCGACAGCACAAAAACCTATGTTATCATGCACAAGGAAAAAAACCTTTATTTTATGGAAGAGTAGAAGTAGGGGGAGTCTAATGATCGATTCCTGCCGGAAGTGAGTGGTGCATACGCCAAAAATTAATATCACCAGCGGTTGACTCGTAGGTTTATCATTGTGTTTGTCCTACAACTATCCTCCATGTTTTCATACCTTTGTTAGTAGGACAAACACAATGATAAACCTACGAGTCAACTACTGGTGGTATTAATTTATGGCTTATGCACCACTTCACTTCCTGTAGACATGGATCATTAGATTCCCCTACATCTACCATAAAATAATTTTTTTTCTTGTGCTTGATGACATAGGATTTTGTGCTGTCGACTCTTGGACTATTATGCACAGTTGTATAGTCTCTTTGACAATACAATTTTTTTTAAATATATTTTCAGAGCTTAAATATAAGCGTTTACCCGTGTAGTGATCATATGAATTCGAAGTTCCTTTGATAAAACGGTATGGCTCTTTGTAGGAGAGAATATTACTTATTGCATATAATGAATTTTTATAATTTCTGTTCAAGGATTCGGATACAGCATCTAGAATATATAGTGTGGAAATCTGCTATCCAAACAGCGCTAAAAAGTTGTATCCTTTAAATGTGCAATGATGCTGAAATCCAGGGAACCGATCACAGCGACATTTGCGATATATTTTCAAATTTCAAAGTAGACATCGTGTTATTACAGCGTCTAGACTAAATCGTCTTGGATTTTTAGGAAATATCCTGCAGTTGACGCTGTAATCGACATTTTGGATTCCAGCATCGTTTGGCACTTAAGGGATCTAATATTTTAGCACTTTTTTAAGCATAACTGGGAGAGCCGATTTCCCCACTATACAGGGTGTCCGGTCTCAACGGTGTCCAGTGGCTAATTCTTAAACCGTTAGTCATAGACATATAGTTCCAATTACAAAAATGTTTAAAATCCGGTAAACAAATATTTTAAAAGCGATTTGGGTCAATAAAAACATTTCTTAAAAAATTACGAAATTTAAATTTTTATACGGTCCCCAGTTCCTATAAGTTATATTTAGTAAAATTTTCCTTTTACACTAACAAGTAATACACAAAAAGTCCCGTTATTATACGATTAAAATTGACCGAGTAATAGCTGTTTAAAGTTGGAGCATATTTTTTGCTGCAAATTGGGGGTCATTCATAAATTTAGTCGAAATATAATTTCGTCAGATATATTAAAAAATAGTTAAGAGTAAAATTAATATTGCAATATAAATTTGAAATCTTTAATTATTCTGACATATTAATGCAAAATGTACAATTTGTAATAAACATTTAAGAAGAAAGAAAAAACAGAATTTGTTAAATAAAATGATACTAAATTAACAGCTCCAATTCTTTACAAAATGATACGTATTTTAAAATATTATTAGATTACATTAACCTGCAAAAGTTGGGTTGTGTCATGTTTTTTAGCTTTGGATAATTGATTCTTTTGTATTCTGTACCGCTGAATCTGAAATTTACCTTCATTTTTAACCATCACATCAGGATTTTTCGCAAATTTCAAAGTTAAAAAGTTCAAAGTTAAAATTGAGTCACCTCCTTCATCTCATCGGACCACTCAGCTATTTAGCTGCAAGAATCAAAGGATAAGCAAAAATATCGACTAAATTATTGAATAAAATAAAATAAAATAAAATAAAATAAAAAAGTTTTACATATGTTTTATAGTAAGAGATTTTCGCTATATTTTAACTTACACATTTACGATTTGCAAAAAAAATTGTAACATGATGGTTAAAAATGAAGGTCATTTTCAGATTCAGTGCTAAAAAGTACGTAAAAATCAATTATCAAAAGTTAAAAAACACAACCATCTCCTCTACTTTATAGTATCCGATTTTTGTTATTCTTTAACTTTTACAATTTATGCTTTGCGAAATATTCTGACATGATGGTTAAAAATTAATGTAATTTTCGGATTCAGTGCTAAAAAATATATAAAAGTTTAAAAAAACCAACAATCGCAGTATTGTTTTATCTAATCTAAAACTTTTTCTTAAACTTCTTGGCGGTAATCTATCCGAAATTTTTTGTGTTATCCTGTAAAATAAGTATAAATGGTAACCACCGAAAATCATAATAATATTAGATTGTTATTGGATTTGCGCCAGTATGTAAAATGTAATGTCGATCGGATATTTAAATGTCAGTTAAAGTTCGAGTACAAATTTTGAACTACTTACGATCGTTGAAGTAACATAAAAACTTATAAAAATAACATAATTTTTGGTAAAAGAAATCATAAAAGAAACAGTCTCAAATCCTGACAAAATAAAACATATGTTATTTTAGCCAATCTGAAACTTAATAAATGTTAACAGGGCTTGAATTTCAGGGCGGGATGGCGGGATTCGTGCCCAAAATTTTGAAATCCCGCCCAAAAGAATATCGTGGGCGGGACGCTCCCGTCCAAAAAATCTTACCATTTTCCTGAAAATTTTGCATTTTGAAATGCGATCAACTCCCGCGAACGCCTTGCGAATTTCCAGATATTTTCACGCTACCGATTGACACATTTCGTTATTTTTTTCTCGAGATCGGTTGACAAGTGTCCGCGACCGATTGGTGAATTCAGGAGCAATTCTGTTGCGAATTTTCCGAAAATTTAAGACCATTGGGTTCCGAAAATTATGAAAAATCGGTCATCAGTTTAACAGAAAAATATCGCGAATTTCGACAAATGATCGCCGAAAAAATCAATTTCATCTATCGTTCGAGGAAAAAATCGCCAAATTCGTTGCAAAGAATTGCGAATAAAACGCAAATTTTGTCAAAGGATCGTGGAAAAACGTGAATTTCGTCAGATCGCGAAAAAAAAACACGAAATTCATCAAAGGATCGCAAAAAAAAACGCAAATTGCATCAAAGGATAGCAAAAAATTCGTAAATTTCGGCAAAAGAACGCGGGAAAAACGCGAGTTTCGGCAAAGAATCGCGGGAAAATGGAAATTTCGTCAAAAGATCGCTGAATAAACGCGAATTTAGTCAAAGGGCCGCTGGAAAAAAAACCGCGAATTTCATCAAGGAATCGCGAAAAAACTCTAATTTCGACAAAAGATCGCGGATAAAACGCGAATTTCATTAAACGATCGCGTATAAAACGCAAATTTCGTCAAAAGCAGGGAGGGATTCTGAGTGGAAAAAAAATATATTCTGAAATTCGCAGCAAATTTTCTGAAAGGTTACAACAGAGGGGGGGGGGGGAATCCACTCCTGGCACTAACTGTGCTTTTTTTAAGCCCCTTTGTCGAAATTTGCGGATTTTTTTTGCAATCTTTTGGCAAAATTTGTCGTTTTTTCGCGATCTTTTGACGAAATGTGTCGTTTTCCGCGATCATTTGACGAAATTTGCCGTTTTTCGCGATCTTTTAGGAAAATTTGTCGTATTTTTGCGATTTTTTGCGGAAATTTGCCGTTTTTTTGCAATCTTTTGACGAAATTTGCCGTTTTTTCGCGATCCTTTGACGAAATTAGCGTTTTCTCGCGATTCTCTGGCGTTTTCCCCGCGATCCTTTGACAAAATTGGTTTCTTTCGGCGAACGTTTGTCGAAATTCGCGATATAGTTTATGTCCGAATTTTCGGGTTTATGACCGATTTTTTTTAATTTTCGGAAATGACTGCCTTAATTTTTCGAAAAATTCGGAACAGAATCACTCCTAGTCAAAAGATAGCGGATAAAACGCGAATTTAGTCAAAGGGCTGCAGAAAAAAATAGCCTGAAATCAAACCGAACCAGAAAAGAGAATTTATTCGACCCGCAACAAAAAATAATTAGCGCCTGGAGAGGATTTCCCAATCCCTTCCCATTCCCTGCTGTAACCTTTCAGGAAATTTGGTGTGACTTTCCATTTTTTTTTTTTTACTCGAACACCCTGACAGTCTGTATTAATACAGACATGACAAAATAATTAATGGTACTTTAAGGGGACAAGGGACCTTAAAATCCTTAAAAATAATTTTTTTTATTTTTTGTAAATTTCCATTAAATATTATTCAAGGGTACATTATATGCATTATGGCATGCATTTATCACAAAAAAAAAAAAATTAAAAAAAAATTATTTTTGAGAAAAAATGGAATTTTACGCGTCGTGGGGCATTTCGAAGATTTCTAAGACAACGCGTAAAATTCCATTTTTTTCTCAAAAATAAAATTTTTTAAAATTTTTTTTGTGATAAATGCATGCCATAATGCATATAATGTACCCTTGCATAATATTTAAGGTGAAATTTACAAAAAATAAAAAAAAAATATTTTAAGGTCCCTTGTCCCCTTAAGTCACACGTAAAATAACAGTGGGTTTTAGATTTTTTTTCTCCCTCCCAAATAGCTCAACGCCCCTCCATTTGTAAATGTTGGTAGGGAGACTCCCCTCCTAGGACAATTTGAATTTCAAGCCCTGGTTAACTTAATCGTAATACTTGTACGATTTTTTTCAAAGCGCAGATACACATGAAATAAGATCTTCGAATACGTTAAGCACTTGATATGTGATCCCTCAAAGCCAAGCCGAACTCATTTGTTTTCAGAGCAGAAAAGTGGCATAAGTTATGCATTTTTAAAGTTTTATAACTCGCTCAATTTTTGTGTTATATGAATGGGACTTTTTTGTCTTACTTGTCAGTGTAATGGGAAAATTTTACTAAATATAACTTATAGGACTGGGGGAATGGGGGGGGGGGGCGTATGAAAATTTAAATTTTGTAATTTTTTAAGAAATGTTTTTATTGACCTAAATCGTTTTTAAAATATTTCTTTATCTGATTTAAAACATTTTTGTAATTGGAACTATATGTATATGACTAACGGTTTAGGAATTAGCCATTGGACACCGTTGAGACCGGACACCCTGTATATTCTAGAAGCTGTAATTCGGATCTGTTATACTTCGACTTGATGGAAAGAAAAAAAGTACCACAATTTACATGGCAGAAATCTGAACTATGAGTCAATGAACTTGAGGGTTGTTTGATAATGTATTGGGGATCTCAGATAAGCGAATTTAATTAATAAGCTAATATAAGTTAAAAAATAATTAAAAGCACTTTCTAGAAAATTTATGTCAAAATTAATTAAATAATTAATTAATTAACAAAATTAATTTCTAAAACTGCAAGATATTGCTAGTCTATACAATGTAATACGAAAATCCCGCAGATGTCGCTGCGATCGACACTTGGGATTTTAGCAGTATCGTCGCACATTTAAGGGATACAAATTTTTAGCGTTGTTTGGATAGCATATTTCCACACTATGTATTCTAGACGTGGTACCCATGTGGACTGTGGTGAGGCCGAAACAACATACTACATTTGTGATTTTTGTAAAATTTAAAACAATTTTCCAAAGAATCTGATAATTTGCAGATGACGTTCGAAGGTTTACTTATTAAATAATCTTGGTTATTCTTGTAAATCATGGTTTTTCATGCAATTTCGGTATTCCTTATAACCGTATTTCACATTACCCAGTTGGTTCATATTACCCGAAAAGTGTATTTTAAAATCTATACATTGATAAGTATTTCTTATTGATAAGTACACTTTAAACACATTAAAAATGTGTTAAAAAATAGTCAAAATTTGTACTTTACTAACTTTCAATGTACAATTTTTTTATGCTGACTAACAAATCAAAATGTAAGTAGTATTCCACACTACCCGAACTTCCTTTCTCTCTCTCTCTCTCTCTCTATATATATATATATATATATACTAGGAGCTTTGCCCCCTGCAAGCTACGCTCGCCAACCCCCGTTCAGATACTGCAGAATCTAAAAGCACGCAATCTGATCGGTTTTAAAAAGATTAGAGAAGATTGAATTATATTGAAAAAAACCTTTAGCGATCTCCCTGTAAACGGGTTTCCATTCAATTACCTTTGATTGCAAAAATTTAAGGCAGAATCAGTTGCTGTTAAGACATCCAATGGTTGTTTTCGTGTTTGGTTAAAGAAGATCAGTTAAACATTTGAAAAAAAGGCTAAAATAAAATGAATTAAATAAACAGAGTCTTTGTCTCCCGGTATTTTGTAACAGCGTTATAAAACGATTGACATAATACAATTCACTAGAATTACTAAAATTTGCTGCTTTAACCCCTTCAAAAGCGGTGGTTCATTTTTGAACCACTTAATTTTAATTCTTAAATGCCACATTGGCACTAGAATATTGGGATGAAAATTTCCCTTTTATTAAGTAAGTGAACAAGTTCTTTTTTGTTCACAGAACAAGAAACTCTTTAAGTTCCAGAGTTCTTTTTTGTAAAGAAAACTATAGAAATCTCTGTGCTAACTATAACGTCCTTAACGAATTGTACTCGTTCATAAGATACAAGTTTTAAACCTAATATAGTGTGTTTCTTTGGTCCTGATGCATGGATCGTCATCAGTTACTGCTGACTTGTTTTTAATAATACTCAGAATTCTTAAATATCATATATTGTGTCTGTAGTATGCTACAACCATTGTTTAATTTATCAGAATATACTATCCTATACAACTGTCAGATAGTGATTAGTATGTGGATGATGGTCTTTGAGCAGGGACTTCCTGTCTTCTACGGAAGATTGGGGTGCCATTCATTTGATGATCTGAACGTTGGTCATTGTGGAAGTGATATATGCTTTTAAAAAGGTGCGACATTGGTGCTGCAGTGTTCCAGACTTTCGGAGATGGTAGAGGGTCATTGAAGTGGACCTTTTACTGAGTTTCATTTTCGTGATGTTACATGACTATGGATATTGAAGTGTAATGACTGAACTTTGAGGATCGTCTTCTCTGACTCTGACTGTGAATGTGGTGCGTTAAGTTTGGGACTTTGTATAGACATTATGCATGAACTATTTATCAGTATAGACTTTGATACGCCACTGGTTGCATGTTACCCATAAACATGCGGATTATGTTATCTTAGTTTAATTTTGTTTTTGCCAGAGTTGCATGTAACCTCTAAACATGCGATTTTTGTTCATTCAGGTTAGTTAATCTTAGTTTTTATTTTATATTATATTTGCATTGCATGGAACCTATAAACATGCGTTTTTGTTAACTTTTGTTGGCATAGCAGGAATCTATGCTGCACAGGATTGTGCTTTTTTTTTTAATTATTTTATTTGATTAAATAATTGCCGTTGGTAAGCCTGTTCCGGCGGATGAGGTGGAGCTGGATTGGTGGAGAGGGTTTTCCCGCCAGGACATGCGGTCCATTAGCCTAACGGTTGGCGTCCTGGCTGGGTGTCCAAGTAAGTGAACAAAAAAAGAGTAAAGGAAAAGCTTTCTGCCATTGAAGTTGAATTGTTTTTGGTGCTCCTGCGATAAAGTCTATTATTTGGGTAATTATCTGATCCAGTTCTAATTTTTTGGCATAATCCTTTTCCTGTTTCTATTATCTTACTGTGTTATGAGTTTTATTTAAATATTTGCATTATTTTTGTAGTTACTGGACTTTGAAATTTTTTTACACTGATTCTTGCATGTCGAAAGACACGCTTTAACGTTAAGTTTTCTAAGTTAGCTATTATCTATTTAATTTATGCATATTTCTTACTGATACTAATATTGTTTATGTAATCTTACCCGAGCATTCTTTTCGCTTACTTTTCGTTTAATTATTCTTGCTATTTATTGAGATATCTATTTTTGAAGTTTTTCGGCGAGCGTTTCTTTTAATTTCTGACATTTTGTTTTGGTAGCCATTTTTGTGTTTGAGTTGTGTTTAGTTGTTTGCTTCCTGTATATTTTTCTTGCTGGTGTCATTTGCGATCACAGTGATTCTGCTTTGTGATGTATTGTGTGGTGATTTAGTAGTGACGTATATTTTTTAGAATACTTTTATTTTTGGTAGTCAGTGTCTTTGTTGCCGTGGTTACTGCGATCTTGTTATTGTTTGTTTACAATTATTGTGTGTAGTTTGGTCACGTGGTGTGTGAGTTTTTTTTTTGACTGTGCTGCACGTGGTATTACTTCTCTACATTGGTATTTTTAGTCCTTTTTATGTCACATGTCTAGTGAGGCAGTTTTCGTGAGCTGATCCTTTTATCCAGCGGTTATTGATTCTATTACCCGGTGATTTATTAGCTGTTGTTTCTCTTATACTTGAATCGTGTTTTCCTGTTTCGCTTTTTAATTGGATCATTTGTGTTTTTTCTGACCACACGATCTCTTATATAAGCTGAAAGGTAGTTCTCATTGTAAACGTACGCTAGTGAATTGTCGGTGGTTTGTTTTGCTTTTTCAGTTAGAGGGTCTTTTGTGATAGTTATTGTCGATAGAGGGTCTTTGGGTTGTATTAAAAGTCTTTGGTGGTATTTTTAGGGTTCTAGGATTGGTAGGATGGCTGATGATAATGTAGAACAGTGGATCAAGAATGCTGAAGGTAAAAGATTTATCGAGGTGGTTATGGATATCAATGCGAAAATTCATGATTTGTTAGAACATAAGTGTTCAAGGGGTAATAAAATATCGACACCAACTGTGAATTGCGTAAAGAAGGCTTTAGATTTTATCCTAAAACAATGTACCAAAATATCGGAGGACAATAAAGTTATGAAAGCAAGACTTGATGACCGCGCTGAATATAACGCAATGATGTCAGATTTAGCCCAGAAAATCAGTAGAACTTCTGTTAGCTCAATTGAGGAGGTCCAGACGAAACCTAAGGAAGTAATACAGAAAAGGAGAGATGAGCACACGGTAATAGTGACACTGAACGAGGAGAACCAAGATGTTTCACAACTGAGGGAAAAGATCAAGTTGGTTAATAAAAGGAATAAAGATCTCCCATTGCCAAAGGACATCATAGCTACTAAGACTAACAGGGTGATACTGAAATATAAGACCAAAGCAGAGGTGGATGTGATTAGAGATTCTCTAGCAGATTCAGACGAGATTAAGGATATTGCGAAGATAAATGTTCCGATCAGAAGAAGGGAGAGAATACTGATTTTAAGTGTTGATCCAGAACTTAAAGAGGAGGATGTAAAGCAGGAAGTGGAAAAGTGTTTGCAGGACGGCTCGTCGGAAGATACTATGATGGGACTTAAAAGAAAGCTACAATCTTCTGATGTAGACTCAACTACGAAGGCGATAATAGAAAGTTTAATGAAAGGTACAGATAGGGAAGTGCGGATAATACGTAAAATTGAAACCAAGCAGGGAAAAAATAATTGGCTGATAGATGTGGACGAAGAGTGTAAGAATATCCTACTGAAAATGAAAAGAATATGCATTGACTTTGAAAGATATAGGGTGGTTGAGTTTGTGTCAATAACCAGATGCTTTAAATGTCAGAGGTTCAGGCATATGTCCAATAGTTGTACTGAGAGAGTTAACTGCGTTAAATGTGCTGCTGATCATTACTTGAAAGATTGTAAATCGGATACTCTTTGTTGTTCAAATTGTTATTTTGATGATGTGAATGGGGATTGCAGTCATCGTGCTGATAGCAGTAATTGTCCGGCATTCCAGAAATATAGACTGAAGATAGTAGCTAATCGTAGCTAAGGGCACTGTCACGGGTGTTTCTCATGTTGGTTTGTTGAATTTTGTGCAGCTGAACTTGCATCACTGTGGTGATGCAAGCGATGCTTTGGTACAGTATGTTTTGTCTAATAATATACATCTAGTTCTTTGCCAAGATATCTATGTTTCTGATTATGAGGCTCCTGGCATTCCACCAGACTGGCCAATCTATTTCTCTTTAAGATATAATTCTGCTATCATTATAACTAACAGGGATTATGCCGTGATTAGTAACCTGGCTCTGGATAATTCCATTACCATCTCTTTAAATGTAAATGATGATGTTATTTTTATTTGTTCTCAATATTCACCTCCTAATAACAATATAGATAAAGACTTTGTGGATCTTGGTTCACATTTTAACAATTTTGATAAGATCCTGATAGCTGGCGATTTTAATGTGCCAATCATGGACCTGGGCTACGCCCGTCAAACGGAACGTACAGAAATATTCCTGGAACACCTTGTAGAAAAACAACTGAGAATCATGAATGATGTCACCGCTCCACACTCGTTTGTGCAGGGCACACAGAAGGGTCGTCCGGACTTGACACTTGGCGGTCTGGAAATATGTGATAAACTGAATAACTGGTTTGTCGACGACAAAATATTCTCCTACAGTGATCACCGTTACATAAGGTTTTCTTTGAATTATACCCCTATAATTAGATTACGACAGAGGTTCAAAACACAGAATAAAAGTTTTCGGAAATTTATTGAAGATATTAGGAAATTTGAGAAAAATTGGTTACAAGATCTTATATTGATTAATAATACTAGTGATTTGGATGATCACGTAGAGAATTTTATGAAAATAGTGACAGAAATGTCAGAGAAGCATTTTAGAAAAGGTACTTTGTCCTACAAACCAACCATAAAATGGTTTAGTGAAAAGTTAAGATCTGCAAGAAATAAGGTGTCTGCACATTACAAACGATATATCAGGAACCCAGAAGATGTAAACTTGAAAGAAATATATATTAAACATAGAAGAGAATATAAAAAATTGGTGAAAAAGGCGAAAAGAGATTCGTGGACAAACTTTTGTCATGATACTTCGGATACTTATGGGACTCTGTATAAGTACATCACTGGTAAAGCTACAAAGCCAAGTGATTTTATTTTTACAAGATTTGATAATTCGACACCATTTGATTCATACGACGATGTAGCAAAGGATCTGATGAAAGAACATTTTAGCGTTGACAAAATTCCCACCGAAATTTTTAATTTTACTTCAACAGGCAAGGTTGCGGGTGATGTAATGGAGGTGACAACTAGAGAAATGCGATATGCTATGTCTTGTCAAAAAAATAATAAGGCTCCGGGTTATGATGCAATCGATGCTCTAATAGTGAAGAATATTTGTAAAGCATGCCCAAACTATGTTAGAAAACTCTTCACGGCTTGTTTTAGATTCGGGCATTTTGCTAGGATATGGAAAAATGGATTAGTTATCTTTTTTTCGTAAACGGAACAAAGATGGGAAAAGTGCTAGATCGTTTAGGTCAATTACTTTACTTAGCATTTTTGGTAAATTATTAGGAAGAATTATCAAGATTAGAACAATGCCATTGTTAGAATCAATAGGATTCTGGGATGAGGCTCAATATGGCTTTAGAGAGAAGAGGAGTACGGTGACTGCAATCCATTTTTTGAGGGAGTTGATAAGAGATAAACTTAGATATAACAAGTACTATGCAATCACTTCGATTGACATACAAGCAGCATTTGATGCGGTGGATTGGATGACACTTGCGGAAATTATTGATGGTTTACCGATATCGGATTATCTTAAAAGAATTTTGAAGAACTACATCAGCAATAGACGAATTGGATTCAGCTTTACGAACGGAATCATCTGGTTCGCACTTTTTAAAGGCTGTCCCCAAGGCAGTTGCCTTGGCCCATTGTTGTGGCTGATTGTCGCCGATTATTTACTGAAGAAATACAGGATCAAGTTTGAAGAAATTCTGTCCTATGTCGATGATTTCGTAATTTTTGCTGGTGCTGACACCAGAGCCGAATTAGAGAGGAACATGAATGATCGTATTAAGTGGTTTTCGGATATTAGCAATGAACTGAAACTAACGATAAGCAGGGAAAAGTGCATGGGCATGCTTTTCGGTAGATATCTTTTGGAAAATCGGCATCCCATCTTCAAAATTGACAACATCTCAATACCAATTAAAGATACCATCACTTATCTAGGATTGACTTTGGACGCGAAGTTCAGTTGGATCTCACATTTGGAAAACATCAGAGAAAAAATTAGAGATCTGGCATCAAACATTAAGAAAACAGAAAAACGGGATCGAGGACTCCAAGCGAACTTCCGAAAAATATGGTATAAGACAGTAATAGAAAAGCAGATAGTTTATGGTGCTGAGGTTTGGTACAGAGATTTGAAAGAACATGCACTTAGTAAATTAAGCTCATGCCAGCGATTAGGTCTTCTCACCATCTTGTCTACATACAGGACAGTCTCTACGGATGCATTGTGCGTACTAAACGGAATCACTCCTTTGCACATTAGTTTAAGATATCTGGTTAAGAAATATGACATAATGATTGGAAAGGACAATATAAAATATGAGGATGTAGTAATAAAAAGACAGAATATAATGATTAATCTTGCAACAAATGATTTTCCTAAGTATACTGCAATGCATAACCTACAAATCACAGATAAATCGGATGATGATATTAAAGAACAGAAAGTTCCCATCGTGTACACGGATGGATCTAAAATGATAGCTGGCGTGGGTGCCGCATATACAGTTTATCTGTATGGTGAATTTATTGAAGATTTTAAAATCTCGTTAAATAAGATGAACTCAATTTATCAGGCTGAGTTGATAGCGATTAAATATGCTATTAATTGTTTTTTTGGATACCGATTACAAGAAAGTTTATATATATACCGACAACAAATCTTCAACTCTAGCTCTACAAAGAAATTTTCCAGCAAATTTGATAATTAAAGAGATTTATACTAATTTGATACAGCATCCTGACAAGATTGTGATTATTGGGTGGACCCGTGCACACGTCGGAACCCTTGGAAATGAACGAGCAGATACTCTTGCGAAAGAGGCTATTAATCGTGAAAATGCTAATATTACCGAGAATGTTCCTTTTCCTGTCACCTTAATTAAGAGAATTTGCAAAATCAATACGGTAAAGGATTGGCAAAGAGAGTGGAGGCATAGTGGTAAAGGTAGAGACACTTATACAGTATTAAATAGGGTGGATGAAAACTTTGTATGTTCAGGCCAGTTATTACAATATTTTATTACTGCTCATGGCAGCTTTCCCAAGTACCTGAAGAAAATCGGAAAGAGAAATAGCGACCTCTGTGACTGTGGTTATAAAGGGAATGTTAGACACTATTTATTTGGAAGATGCCCCAAAATGCCTTATTTTTTTTATTTTAATAATTCACTTACAGTTCGCCAAAATATATCCAGAGTTCTTTTTTGTAAAGAAAACTATAGAAAGCTCTGTGCTAACTATAACGTCCTTAATGAATTGTACTCGTTCATAAGATACAAGTTTTAAACCTAATATAGGGTGGTTCTTTGGTCCTGATGCATGGATTCACATCAGTTACTGCTGACTTGTTTTTAATAATACTCAGAATTCTTAAATATATAAAATGTCTGTAGTATGCTACAACCAATGTTTAATTTATCAGAATATACTATCCTATACAATTGTCAGATAGTGATTAGTATGTGGATGATGGTCTTTGAGCTGGGACTTCCTGTCTTCTACGGAAGATTGGGGTGCCATTCATTTGATGGTCTGAACGTTGGTCATTGTGGAAGTGATATATGCTTTTAAAAAGGTGCGACATTGGTGCTGCAGTGTTCCAGACTTTTGGAGATGGTAGAGGGTCATTGAAGTGGACCTTTTACTGTGTTTCATTTTCGTGATGTTACATGACTATGGATATTGAAGTGTAATGACTGAACTTTGAGGATCGTCTTCTCTGACTCTGTCTGTGAATGTGGTGCGTTAAGTTTGGGACTTTGTATAGACATTATGCATGAACTATTTATCAGTATAGACTTTGATACGCCACTGGTTGCATGTTACCCATAAACATGCGAATTATGTTATCTTAGTTTAATTTTGTTTTTGCCAGAGATGCATGTAACCTCTAAACATGCGATTTTTGTTCATTCAGGTTAGTTAATCTTAGTTTTTATTTTATATTATATTTGCATGGAACCTATAAACATGCGTTTTTGTTAACTTTTGTTGGCATAGCAGGAATCTATGCTGCACAGGATTGTGCTTTTGTTTTTCTATTTTATTTGATTAAATAATTGCCGTTGGTAAGCCTGTTCCGGCGGATGAGGTGGAGCTGGATTGGTGGAGAGGGTTTTCCCGCCAGGACATGCGGTCCATTAGCCTAACGGTTGGCGTCCTGGCTGGGTGTCCAAGTAAGTGAACAAAAGCATTTTTGTATTTCGAAATTTGCTTGTAAATTCTGGTGTCGTTCACTGATTTCAACATTTTATGAATAGAAGTAACCTTGCTCCTGAAAGGGTTAAACGCATATTAATGTATTTACTATTTTAAGGTTTTCTTTCTCTTTTAATATTCACGTGTAAATACAATTTTCAAGACATAATTTTCAATATTTACCTGCTTTTAACACGTACTCATTTAATAGTAATTTAAAAAAAAATTTCTGTTTTCAATAGTTACGTGTAAATAAATTTTTAATCGTTAAGAAATATTATTCTTTGGGCTGTTTTTATAATTGAAAACAATCTCTATAATAATAGCCTAAGTCATGATACTATCATCAACCGCTCCAGGCGGATCCCTTCGCTTTTTATATTCCAGGCGGGCATTTTTATACTTGTTATAATGTTAGCCAGCCACAGGTGTGATAAGTCACCAAATATTATTCTATCGCCATTATTTCTTTATATTATAATAGTCCAAGTCATGTAACTGCCATAAACAACGGGCTGATCCCTTCGCTTTTCATAAGAAAAGTTTCCATTTTCATTAAAGGATCAAAATTATTTTTTCGAATAAAACTACATAAAAGTTGCCATGATCGCAAAGAATTCCTGGTACTTTTATGTTAGCCGGATGCAAATCTCGCCAATACCTTTTTTTTTTTTTAACTCGCCAATTAGCATTTTTTTATTTTTCGAGTGGTAAATTAAAACGGTGCTATTTGGTTATCCCATCGACTAAAAATTTGTCGCCAAACTATAAGATTAAATGCCAATAATGGTTGATCGTAAATGTCGCATTCACTTGACTTTAAGGAAGTGTGTTAAGGCCACGTGTTTACGCCATCAAATGATTTTTATTTCGATGTTTTATTTGTATTTTTATTAATGTTATTATTTGTTCTTTCGTTATTTAAAATAAAAAATTATGTCAATTTGTATAATTTGGCGAAATTTCTCGACGGCAGAAGTAGTACCAATAAAACATTGATTCGAAGTGCAAATTAAATGTCATGATTTGTTGTATTGTCATATACGCACCGGGTTTGGCGTGATTTTTTTTTTTTTTTTTTTTTTTTTTTTTGCGACAATTTGGCGAAAACCTCGTTTTCGAATACCAGCTACATATGTATTTTTAAATTATTTTCTGTTATTTTTAAAATGAAATAACAATAAATAAAAAAAATTTAATTAATAACTATGGAACAAAACAATTTATAACATTTTTTGTCAGTAAAAAGAAAATAAATTCAAATAAACATTTATTAATAAATAAGCAACAATAGCCGGGTTACCATGTCAGGCAAAATAACACCATTTTGGCGCCAATTATGTTGCGTATATGACATCTGTGCCTAATATTTTTCGTTTCGTTTCGTTTAAAAAAAAAAGAAAGAAGTGAAAGCCATTTATTTTAAATGGTTTAGTTTTAAATGAAAGTTTTGTGTTAAATAAAATGATAATGAAACACAAATTGAATTATGAATAAAAGTAACATGATGCATTTCTTAACATATATTTAAGGGAGGCCAAACTGGTCGCCAAATTAGTTTAAAATAATAACCTTTTCTAAAATATGAAAAAAAAATATATGTTATGATTAAAATTTGAGTTGCCATTATCAGAGAAAAGAATTTAAAATTAGAAAAAAATTAATATCTCGAAAGCTAATTCGAATTTAAAAATTCTAAAACCAGTTTTGAGATTTGTGTATCAATACGGATTTTTGGTGTTAATTTCATCGCAAAGTATTCTGTATTAGGATTCCTACTAAACTAAACTCTGTGGCTATACAATCCAAGAAGGATCAGGGCCGACAGTGCCCATCTCTGTTTTCTTGACCCTGGGCCCCGAGGTGCTATGCAGCATGCGTCCCAGCCAGGTGGTCAACCTAACGCGAGACCCTCGGTGTTTAGTTCCCAAGCAAGCTTGATACTCATTTTATCGAACCCAAAGGGATGAAAGGCTGAGTGAACCTTGCCCAGTCGGGAGTCGAACTCTCGACCTGCGGTGCGGCAGACAGGCGTGCTGACCACTACACCACTGGGCTTTGTATTAGGATTCCACTTAGGAGAAATCCCCGTGAAACGTAATCAGTTGTTTAATCAGTCGTTTCACAGAATCGTTACATAAATTCGTTTCAATTCAGTCGTTTCATAATATCCGTTTCATAAATTCCTTTCATTAGGATTTTATATACATAGGGTAGAGATAAATTCGTTTCATGAGGATTATATATATATATAAGGTAGATGTATATCGAGTCGTGGCTGGCGGCATTCTTACTTAAAAACACACACTCTTAGTTCATGCATTGCTTTATTGGGCGTAGATGACATATTAGCCGGAGATTACAATCATCCAAGGCGGAACCCGCCGGATCAATATCAGCAGTCCCAATACCATGTCTGTTCATGTCCACAAGGGCTGCTCGTAGGAATCTGCGTGAGTTTTAAGTTCTAAGAGAAGACCACTACTTGAAGACTAATTTATTACAATTTATAGCCTTAGACTGTTTTATATTAGCTACTCCTGAGTAATCTTGGATAATTGGCTTTCACTTTAGTGTAGGATACGTGTTCATGCTCTCCTAGACTTAAAAGTGAAAAATACTTGATAATTGGACCATGTGTTGCAAATTACTTCTGAATTTATTTGGGATTTGGAGTAGCCAAGAAATTATGATGTTTGAGAAGTGTCCAGATATCGAACATTTGTCTGCACTGATGATTATCGAAAATAGGCTGTACTTGGTAATATCTCTTATGGGGTTCTAACGATTGAAGTGCTACTTGGGGCAGATATAGAAATTGAGTTAGCAACTAAGGGGAAGGTATACTAATTAAAAAAGGTTATAGAGCATCTTATCAATTTTATAACATATATTTATAGAGTGTTTAAATATATTTTGTTTTTATTGAAAGTTGCAAGTTACAAATTGTCCAAACCAAGTTAACGGTTAAAAATGCGCCTTTAGACTTTCAATGAATTTTTTATGCATACATAGTTTTTAAAACATAAGTCCCGTAACTGCCGCTTATCTCCTCTTCGTGACCTTTACAGAGCACATTGCGGTCATGCCATCATGCCTATGGCGTAGAACGTCCGTTTTATAGCTACTAACGCGACAATTTCTTTTCAGCTCAATGGTACAATTTTTAAATCATCTGAATTTCCATAGAAAAGCATTTTGACAGAAAAGGAAATGTTCTATATTTTTCGAACGAATGTACCAAATTAAACGGAAAACTATACGGTTAATTCGGGTATCTCATCAACATATCTACCAAATATCAAGCTAAACGGGTAGCTTTTTCGACAGTTATCGCGGGGTATGCAAACAAGCAGACAAACACTCGAACAAATAGACACCAAAACACTTATGGGTTTCCACAATAAACCTCAACTGACGTTTCAGCAATAAATCATTGTTATTGTTAATTTCCGAGTCATGACTGCTTTTTTTTTTTTTTTTTTTTTTTTTTTTTTTTTTTTTTTTTAAATTGCCGGATCCCCGAAGTACCCACCACAACTTTATACTTACAAGATAACTTTTCAAAGATGTCTAGTTTATTATTATTATTATTATTATTTACCTAAATTCCAGTTAAGAAGAGTCTGAAACTGTTTCAGTCACTTAACCGTCTTGTTTTAGTGACTAAATCATTTGTTTTACTAGAAATTTAAATGTTATGATTTTGCCTTAACTGGGAAGTGTAATTTGTCTAACAATGTTTTGTACCGTTCAGGAAATGTGAATTTTGTTTCCACTGAAAGCTTGCGTATGCATGAAAAACTCACGGGTAAAGCTGATTTCATAAAAAAAAGTCCTTCCGGCCTGTGCCGGGAGGAAAAGGTAGCTTTCATATTCCTTATTCTAAAAAAGACAACTTATATTATTCAAACACACGAAGCTCAATTTAGTGGAAACCGAATATAGGAGATTCAATACTAATTTTTATCAATACTAAACCATTATGAATGAGAATTTCGCGAAATTAGTCAGCTTTATCCAAACTGCTTTTATTTAAAGTAACTTATATTTGGCTGCCAAATTCGGCGATTTCTTAAAGTGTCTGCCATTTTAAGACAACATGGTGGATGAGGCTAACCAGTGAACTTGGTCGAGACCTTAATAATTGCTGTGCACATGCTCATTCACATCGGAATCGATTGATATATACGAGTGCTTTCGCAGGCAAAAAATCAGATTTTTCAAAATGTCACCCACATTAGATATTGAAATTGCTATATCTGAGCCATTTTTTAAGATAAAGACAAACAAAAAATGCTCCTGAATCCTTATATCAAGGTCAAATACTTAAGAAAGAAACATTTTTCAATTTCTAATTTTTTTGCACCTCACTTTAAATATAATTTTTTTTAGTTTAGTGGCCGCCATTTTGAAACAAGATGGCTGATGAAGCTGACAAGCGAACTTGGTCAAGATATTGATGTATACTATCCACATGTCTTCTTACATCGAAATAGGCGAATACGTGTGTTATCGCGTGACAAATACAAGATCGCTTCAAAATGTTAGCCATGCTAGAAATTCAAAGTGCTATAATTCAACCATTTTTTTAAGATATAAACAAAAGAATAAATTTTCAGAAACAAAAACTGCTCCGGAATCTTTGTATCAAGGCCAAACACATAAAAAAAAATCTTTTTCATTTTCCAATTTTATAATACTTCATTTTAAATTTTAAATTTATTTTTTTTTAAATGGCAACCCTTTTGAAACAAGATGGCGAATGAAGCTGGCCAACGAACTCGGTCGAAACATTGGTATGTACTATGTACAGACCAAGTTACATCCAAATCGGTTCATAAATTTGCCTGTTATCGCGTGACAAAAATCAGGTCGTTTTAAAATGTCAGCCACAATAGAAATTCAAAATGCTATAACTCAGCCATTGTTTTAGATAGAGACGAAACAAAAACTGTTCCGGAATCTTTGTATTAAGGTCAAACACATACGAAAAAAATCTTTTTCATTTTCCAATTTTTTGGTATCTCATTTTAAATTTATTTTTTTTTAAATTTTTTAAATGGCCGCCATTTTGAAACAAGATGGCGGATGAAGCTGGACAACGAACTCGGTCGAGATATTTGTATATACTATGTACACACCAAGGTACATCAAATAGGTTCATAAATACGCCCGTTATCACGTGACAAAAATCAGGACATTTCAAAATGTCAGCCACGCTAGAAATTCAAAATGCTATAACTCAGCCAATTTTTAAGATATAGACGAAACAAAAACTGCTCCCGAATCTTTTTATCAAGGTCAAACACAAAAGAAAAAAATATTTTTTCAATTTTCAATTTTTCGGTACCACATTTCAAATTTAAATTTTTCTTAAAAATTTAAATGGCCGCCATTTTTAAAGAAGATGGCGGATGAAGCTGGCCAATGAACTCGGTCGAGACATTGGTATGTACTATGTATAAACGAAGTTACATCCAAATTGGTTCATAAATACGCCTTTTATCGCGTGACAAAATTCAGGACGCTTCAAAATGTCAGCCACGCTAGAAATTCAAAATGCTATAACTCAGCCATTTTTTAAGATATAGACAAAAAAAAAAAACTGCTCCGGAATCTTTGTATAAAGGTCAAATACATAAGAAAAAAATAATTTTCCATTTTTAATTTTTTGGTACCACATTTCAAATTTTAAATTTTTAAAAAATTTTTAAATGGCTGCCATTTTTAAACAAAATGGCGGATGAAGCTGGCCAACGAACTCGGTCGAGACATTGGTATGTACTATGTACACACCGAATTACACCCAAATCGGTTCATAAATACGAGAGTTACAGTGTGACAAAGGTCAGATATATATATATATATATATATATATATATATATATATATATATATATATATATATATATGTCGATTTTGAACGGAGGGAGGTTTCGGGGTCTGGGGGTCATGATCGATGAAAATATACCAAAATTTTTTGAAATCGCTTTCCTCTGAACGGCTGCAATAGGCAGCTTTTTGTAATGAAAGCTACCTAATACGTGATCCCATGCCTGACGACGCGAACTGGTAAGCGGTTAAAATTAACTTCTAAAATAGTAATATAAAAAAAATCTAAAATCACAAATAATAGCTTCAACGTAACTTGTGCAAACGAAACTTAATTACTTGTTTTATTATGCAGTAAGATAAATTAAAATATTATTTTAGATTAATTTTCCTATTTGAAACACTTTTACTGTAAATGAAGGGAAAGTAAATAAACCACAGACATTTAAAGAAAAAAAAATGGTATTTTAAAACGAATTTTTTTTAATGCTGCATTAGCTTTCGAAATGCTGGAATTTAACCAGTAGCACAAACTGATTGTGACAGAAAACAAGTTGGGGTTATTCAGTCTCGTCTAATGACAAAGAGGAATTTTGGCTTCCATTCAAACGACTCAGACTTGAGACAACAGAAGACTGTTTAAAAAATTCTGAAACGTAAATATACAGGATATCCTCAAAAAGTGTAGGGGAGGTAGGGGAAGTATGATACACTTTTTTTTTACTAATTTTTTACAATCCTTAGAAACCTATTTTTAAACAAATTTTTCGTGTTTTCTTATAAAGTGACCTGTTATTCATTTATTAAAAATATTGTGAATTTAAAAAATAATCATTCAAAAAATATATCCCAATTATTGTGAATGGTTACTACTGTATCAAATCTCCCCATTGCTGGGGAGGATTGATACACTAGCAAGGGAGATTTGATACATTGTTATGTAAATTGAAAAAAAAATGCAGACAATTCAATTTATGTATCATACAATTTTTTATCATACATCTTGAAATATTTAAGTCAAATTTAAAAAGAAATGACATTGACATATTTTTGTTTCAGAAATGTTTTTTACAAAAATATTTAAACAATTGCTATTATTTAAACAATTCTATTAACACACTATTTAGAAAATAAATAATGAAAAAAACCCTAAAGATCTTGCTGCAAGGAAAAGTGAACATTGCTGATTTGCAAACAATTTAACATAAATTTAGCACATTTAAGATTTCTTTAACCCTTTCATGTCAAAGCATTTTCAATGCTAAAGTGTTGAATAAATGAATGGCCCCGGAATTTACAAAAAATTTAATTGGAAATAAAAAAGGGCTATATTTCACTTTCATATTAAATGGAAAATATTTTACCAAAATGCTGGTGCCAATGTGGCGTCTGGGAATTAAAATTAAGTAGTTTCATAAACATACCACCACCCCTGAAATGGTTGAAAGAAAAACTAATAACTCTATCATTTTGGTAACTAGGACTTCCCTCAGAGGGATTAGTCTGAGCGATATTACTGAGAACATAGATTTAATAATAACATGTGGAAGCAAAGAAAATGAGATGTTATCTTTAATTGTCCATATACTGCGATAAACTGAAATGATGAAAATAAACTAATCGTAGAATTACAAAATCTTATATATAAATTCGTATACACTGTTTAAAAAATGGGAAATCAAACCATTCAAACAGCCATGCATGGATATAAAATTGAAAGTACGCAATATATTAAAAGTAAAATAGAAAATGAAACACTAAATTACTTATATCGGAATTTTAACTGTATTAAATGATGTCAAGAGCATAATCAGAAGCTCTATTTTCCCCATTGAGACCAATTTGAGTAACTTTAAATGACAAATATATGATGTTTAAAAAGAATGGACTATACTTTATATGGTGTGTGCTCCCCCGGAATAGTTAATATTGTACAATATCTGTTTTCCACAGATGCAATGAGGTTGTCGATAACATTTAAGGAATTCTCTCCAAAATCTAATATAGTATCAAAGTACCGAATGCATCAACAGCGGCATGCAATGCTTCGTTAGAGTGTGTTTTAGATATGCTCAATCGAATTTAAATGAGGAGTGTATGCTGGCCACTACATACGCTGTATTGTTTTGTTTTCAAACATATTCTGCACAAGTTGAGCTGTATTTAGCATGCATTAAATAAAAGAAATCGGCAATGATTACAACATAAAGTATGACACAAGATCTGAATATATCATCTGCATAACTTTTGAGCTGTCAAAGTGTCATTTGAAGTAATTTACAAATCCATACATATTTATTCAGGAAATCATGCAAGCTAACATACGCCAATATGATCCCGATTATAAAATTTCACCAGAATAAGTTAATATATAAAAAAGCTACTAATGATAATTGAGAATATGACCTTATGATAAAATGTCTAGAAAAATGAATCGGATAAAAAAATCATATCACATTTAAAACGGCACTTCCCTCTGTTAGTGGCCTTGGCGAGAGAGAGAAAAGCCTAGAGAAGGAACACTTTAACAAGTACTTTCGGGCAACCTACTCACTGCTTCATACAGGTCTTTATTTAATATTTACACAATTTATTTAATGCTAGGTGGGTATCTATCTGTTTTGTTGTATTTAAATGGCATGTTTTGCGGAGGAAATGCAGCATTATGAAATATTTAAAGTTGCTATACCTAATAATTCCAAATTAATGGTAATTGAGATCGCTTTCCGTTAATTTCATCTTTTTAAATTTTAAATTTTTTAGAAACCATTCATAGAGAGAATTGTATATTTTAAAACTAACCCGAAGCAAAATTTCAAGATTTTGGGCTCAGCATTAACACAGAAATAGAAAATTTTTGAAAGTTTTTTGTTTTTGCACTGTTTTATATAGCGACATTTTTAGAAATTGTTCTATTGCGAGAATTTACGTCATGATAAATACAGCCATGTCAATTTTCATGTTTATATTCCTAACAATTCCTTGTACTTCGTTACTTAGATCATCTTTATATATTTTTCCGCTTTGTTTAGTCTTTCTATTTTTTAGAATTCGTTCTACAACGAGCATTTACATCTTATTAATTACTACCATGCCAAAGTTCTAGTTTCTAATCCCAACAGTATCCAAAAATTTCAGTATTCCAAATAAATCATAGTTTAGAAACTTTCTAGAAATTTTTATGTTTATCCGTCAAATTGAACCTTTTAGAGAGCGTTCATTACGAGTATTTACATCTTAAAAGTAACTACTGCACCAAATTTAAAGTTTCTAACCCAATCAGTATCACAGAAATCGCAATTTTAGAACTTTTTTGCTCCTGCAGCGATGTAAGTTCTTGCACTGACATAAAATAGTCTTTTTTTCGGAGCAGAGATGGCCACCAACATTTTTTTAAGTTGGCTATGTAGTTTCAGAGATAACACCTCACAAACGTACAAGCATTAATAATATTATATACTTTATAATATTATAACGCTTTATAATATTAGCATTAGATGTACAGATACAAAAGCCATTTATCTGTTACAAACTAAAGTGCCGGCGTTGCCCAGAATTTGAAGGATGTTTGTTCTGAAAAATCAATTTCAAAATTTAACATACAACACAAAACAAACATTAAAAAAAGCAGTCGAAATGTTGTATGAATGAATCATATGAAAACGCTATATAAAAATGTATAAATGTATATAACAGACGCAAAAGAATACAGCTATAAATGAACTTATTTCAATTTATAATTGGAGCAATAATGTTAAAATAGGCCAATATTTCCCTAATCGGGTTGTTATCATGCTTCAATACATTTTTCACACTCATACGTCGTTATACTATATCCACCACGTCCTTTATATTTCCAATATGACGTAATATTTTCCTCTTTCACATGGAAACCTTGAAATAGAAAAATTATGAAGTTATATTCACTTTCATTTAAATTCGTCAAACCATTTATTTCATTTTCATATTTCACGTAAATATCTTGCAATAGAAAAGTTATGACGTAATATTCACCTTTTTTAAAAATTCGTCAAACTATTTATTTCATTTTCATTTTTCATGTGGAAATCTTGCAGTAGAAAATTAACTGTTGTAGTAATAGTTTTATTGTGTTTTTTAATTGTTAGCAACTGCTATAACGAAAAATGTTTAAATTTGATAAGAAATTGCTGTTAAATTGGTGTTTTTTTATTAATTAAAAATTAACTATAAATTATTTCGATTCCGGATTACTTTAGTTGCCTCGGCCATGTTTTAATACACATGTACGTATCTTTTCACAATTTTGGCTTCCAAATTGTGGATTTTTATAGAATTACAAACAGACAAATAGACAAGTTTTCATTTTTATATATCTCTCTATTCTAAAAAAAGTAACTAACGCTGTCACTGCCGCCGCCGCCGTCGGTTTTGAATTTTTTGTGACCGGAGGTCTTTCTTCGTTAATATTTAGAAAACTATTGCATACAAAAAATGTCAAAATCGGTGGTATTATAGCGAAATGTTTGATCAATACGCTAATGCATACAGTTTTCAAATCGAAGAATTATTTTAAGAGATATTTAATGCTAAAGTTGGACAAAATCGTTCCATTAAAAAAATTTTATAGGGGCAAAAACTATACATGTGAATTTAATCATTTTTCGATCATTTTATTCAATAGAAAATCCCGGTGTGCAAATTTCATTAATTTTTTTAATTTGACTCATTTTTTGAGGTTTTATTTCTATTTTAAATTCAAATATTCAGAATCTTGACTGATATTTTTTACATATTTTAGAAAATGGTATTAATTTAAACTGTTGCCAACTGTATAAACAGCGCAAACAATGATGTTTGCTTGAAATAAAAAAATTATTTACACGTTACAACTATAAACAGAAAAAACCCTTCAAATTAGAATTAAATAATTAGGTATAAAAAGCAGGCACTTATTGGAAATTAAGCCATTAAAACTATATTTACATGTGAACTTTGAAAGAGAAAGGATATTGTAAAATAAATGCATTAACATGCGTTAGAAGTCTGAAATAGAAGAAATTGCGTCACATTACACTTATTATGCAAAATGAACAAAAAATAGTATTGCAAAACAGTTTAAATTTAAAAATTGCGCGAGACAAAATATTAGAGGTTAAATATTAGATTTGTTCAAAATTTTATTATTTGTCGTTTGATGTGAAGTGTTCAGCTATAAGTATGCAAATTTTCATGTCTCCAACATAATTAGGGGATGAGTTAGAAAAATTGCTTAAAATACACATGTTAGATGCCAGAGGGTTAAATATTAGACATTTTCAAAATTTTATTATTTGCCGTTTGATGTGAGGAGTTCAGCTATAAGTATGCAAAATTTCATGTCTCCAACTTAATTAGGGGCTGAGTTAGAAAAATTACTTAAAATACACAAGTTAGAGCCCAGAGGGTTAAATATGACTTTTTCAAAATTTTATGATTTATCGTGTTATCGCAAGTGTTCAGCTATAAGTATGCAAACTTTCATGTCTCCAACTTAATTAGTGGCTGAGTTAGAAAAATTGCTTAAAATACACAAGTTAGAGCCCAGAGGGTTAAATATTAGACTTTTTCAAAATTTTATTATTTGTCGTTTCATGTGAGGATTTCAGCTATAAGTATGCAAAATTTCATCTCTCCAACTTAATTAGGGGCTGAGTTAGAAAAATTGCTTTAAATACACAAGTTAGAGCGGTGTGGAATATTTTGCAATCTTCTCTCGCGGGCTTCTCTTAGCCAGGCGGGCGCCGCGAAGGATCACGTGACGTTTGAGAGAATTGATATTAAAAAACATCTTTTTTCTTTCTTGTTCCTTTTTTTAGTTGGTTGTGAATGTAAAATATGAACGCAGTAAGTAGACTGCATTTTTTTCTCTTGGTCTTCTAAAATTAGAAGAAATGTTGTTTTAATTTTAAAAGGAAAATTTATCTCGAGCATAAAATCATGCTATTGTTCTTTATGGCTTCTTAATAGAAGAAAATAGTTGCTGGAAATTTAATTGTATTTAGAATCATGACTTCTAGAAGGAGCAAAGCAACTAAATATGTTTCATCTGTAAATGTAAATAATATACATTATGTATATATTCGAACTGTAAATAATAATCTACAAAAAGTTCTAGTGATGATGATTATTTACAAATGATAAACACAAAAGTAAAAACTTTTATTTGTGAAATATGATGACTTTAATATGATTTAAATGGAATCTTGACTTCTTATAATAATGCTCTCCCTATAACAATTTCGTGAACTGTGATTTAATTGTGGAATAACTTGAAATTCTTCAAGTTTTTGGTGCCTCAACAACCGGGAAAAAAGGTAAGAAATACCTTTATTATTCTGCATGACTGTTGATTTTTTGAAAATATACATTTTTCATGATAATTTATTTTGAAAACTGAATTTAATTTTAAACATGGATAAGCCTGATAAGTTAAAAAGTAAAAGAGCTACTGTTCGTGCAGCCATTACGAAATTAATCACAAAATGTGATACATTATTATCTGTTGATATTGATAAAACTGATTGCGATTCTTTAATGGAATCATTAGAGCTCGTAAATGAAAAGGAAGCTCAACTAAAGGAATTAGATTCCGAAATGGATGAGCTAATTCAGGAAAAAACTGAATATGAAAAAGAACTAAAATCGGTAGAAGAATATTCTGAAAAAATATCCAGTTTGAAATTTAAAATTAAGATGAGGCTTAAAAAATGTAAAATCGAAACTGAACCAAAAGTTTTACTAGAATCAAGTAACGGTTCAAAAATCGGCAGTAAGCCAGTTTCGGCAGTGAAGCTTCCTAAACTTAACATAGAAAAATTTTCTGGTGATGCAAGCCAGTTCTTAGAATTTTTTAATTTATTTACTAGTGCGATAGATTCAAACGAATCGTTATCAAAAATTGAAAAATTCCAATATCTCAAATCCTTGTTGTCTGGTCCTGCATATAATATTGTATCTGGTTTTGAACTGACAGATCAAAATTATTCTACTTGTTTAAAATTGTTAGAAGAGAGGTATGGTAAGCGGGAAAATATCATAAACTGTTACATGAATAAAATTCTAAATCTTGAACCAGTGAAATCCTCTAACAATGTTATTTCTTTAAGGAAGCTGTACGATAATATTGAAACTAGTATGAGAAATCTTGATGCGTTAGGAGTAACATCAGGCTCTTACGGCCATTTATTACTACCAATTTTATTAAGGTTATTACCAGAAAATTTGATACTAGATTTCCATCGAAAACGTGACCCCGATAAGGACTGTGAAGTCACCGATTTAATAAATTTTATTAAAACGGAATTAAGATGTCGTGAAGCTACTAATTTAGTAAACAATTCCCAAACCAAGACTTATGAAAATTCTAAAACTAAATATGAAAATCCTTGAAGTAAATATCAAAATTTTCCTCAAAAGGAAAATATACCTTCAGCTGCTGCTTTAAATACATCTACAAAACAGTTTTGCATATTTTGTAAGTCTTCTGATCATGTAGGACTAAATTGTTCGAAATTCACTGATGAACAGAAACGATATAAATTAAAGAAAGAAGGTCGCTGTTACAAATGCTTTTACAAGTCCCATTTATCAATTAATTGTAGAACAAAAATTAACCCTTGTTCCAAATGTGGTAACACTACCCATATTACTTTGTTTTGTTTTAAAGAAACAGCAAAAGAAAATCCTGGAAAAGAAATGAAAGGTGCAATTGTATCTATGATGTCGGAACAAAAATATAAACAAAATAAATCTACATTATTGCAGACTTGTACAGTTTCTGTGTCTGCTGGTAAGGAATGCTTGTTGGCTCGCGTTTTATGTGATAGTGGTTCAGAAAAATGTTTTGTGAAGAGATCTCTAGTACAAAAATTAAAATTGAAGCCATTGCGAAGAGAAAATTTATTAGTTTATCCTTTTGGGCGGAGACGCCCTTATGAATCTTGTTATGAAGTAGTTGCTCTAGAATTACCCAGTGTTGTGCAACCTATTAACTCGATAAATATCGAAGCTCTTGTGGTTGATAATATAACTGGGGCTTCTGTGAAAACACTAGAACCAGAACTTCTAGACATAATGAGAACAAGAGGCTTTAAGCCTGCTGATACAGGTCTTGAACAGGAAATAAATATTTTGCTAGGGTCTGACTTTTTGTGGAAAATATTAAAGGGAATCGAGGGAAAATTGACAAAAGAATTATACGTTGCAGAAACTATTTTCGGTCATACGGTGCAAGGGCAAATAGAGTCTAATAAAAAAGAAGTAGCTTGTTTGCGTGTTTCAGTTGAAAATATAAATACTCAGCTGAAAGCATTTTGGGATCTTGAATCAATTGGCATTGCTGAAAGCAATGAAAAGAACATTACCGATCATGAGGTAATAAAAGAATTTAAAGAAAATCTAAAATTCGTAAATGGGCGTTATGAAGCAAAATTATTGTGGAAAGATTCTCGCGAATTACTTAGAAATAATCTTGAAGTAGCAAAGAAGCGGTTTTCTAGTTTAGAAAATAAATTCTTGAAAAACGATTCTTTATTTAAAGAATATAACTCCATTTTGCTAGAGCAGTTTAATGAGGGTGTAATAGAATTGTGCACCGAGAAAGATTCTAATAATTCCTATTACATGCCAGACAGACCTGTTATCCGTGGCGACAAAACTACAACAAAAATGCGCATAGTCTATGATTCTTCTTCTAAATATGGTGATTCTCTATCATTAAACGAATGTTTGTATCATGTCCCTGACTTGAATTCTAATGTTTTAGATGATGAAAACATTCCTGTTTCGAGTTTCGAACCCCCTAATACTTCCTTGAAAATTTTAGGATTGATCTGGAACAATACAGAAGATAAATTAGGACTAGAATTACGACCCTTGTTAGAAAAATTAAATAATGATTCTTCTACTAAACACAATGTTTTGAAAATTGCAACTATGTTCCTTGATTCAGCCGTATTTATTGCCCCTTTTGTTTCTGGTGAACTAGAAAATGATTGGCAAAATTGGCTTACAGAAATCCCTGATCTCGCTCACTTGAAAATTCCCTGGCAGTATTTTAGCAACCTGATTATGGAAAAGGAGCATCTCCAGTTGCATATTTTTCCTGGTGCTAACCCTAATGTGTATGTTCCTGAATTTCTTTCCTTGCCCGAAGATCAGTGCCCTAGCGTTAAAATTGTTGCTACACAATTACCTGATGTTTCTAAAGAGAAGTCTCGAAAATCAGCAACCATTTCTTGCGTTCTTCAAACAAATAAATCTGATGAAATTCCCATTTTTATTCTTGAAAAGTATAGCTCCCTAAAGAAATTGTATCGAGTAACTGCATGGATATTTAGATTTATTTCTAATGTAAAATTAAAGGTAGAAAAAAGAAAATTTTCAGAATTATCAGCTGAGGAAATGTTACATGCTGAAAATTTTTGGTTAAAGCTAGTGCAGGAAGAAAGTTTCCCTGAAGTTATTAAAAGCTTGAAATGTAGCAAGAGTATCCCTAAAGATTCGAATCTTCTACAGTTAATTCCTATGTTGTCAGATGAAGGTTTGCTATTCGTACGAGGACTGTTACAAAAGTCTGATTCCTCATTTTATGAAAAACATCCCTTTGTGATTCCTGCAAAACATAAATTGACTGAATTAATCGTGAAAGATGCACATGAAAAAGTTTTTCATTCAGAAGTGCCCAGAACATTAGTGCAAACTTGTGAAAAGTTTTGGATTTCAAAATCTAGACAGCGCATAAAATCAGTCCTAAACAAAGGTGCAATCTGGAAGAAATCTAACGCACGCCCTGGTGAACAAGTTAGAGCACCTCTAAAACATATCTTGTGTTTACCTACCATAAAAGTGAACGATTTGATTTTACTAGCAACCAAAGAATCTTTAGTGAAATGCTTCCGTTTACGTGAGACTCTTCTGAATCATTTCTGGAAGCGCTTGAAAAATGAGTACTTCTCAACTTACAATCTGCTCACTACACGGACCAGAATAATACTTCTGACTTTGAAATATATGATGTGATTCTTATGCATATGAACATTATATTAAAAGACCTATTGATTCTTGTGTATAATTTAGAGGTGAAAAAACTCTGAACTTTTTTATTAATAGAACTGAAAAAAAAAAAAACTTTCATTTCATTAAGAGACTAAAAAACTCTCATGGACATTTGACTAAACAAATCTTGAACTCTTTTTGTTATTGACTTTAAAAAAAAAGATTTTTATTTTTTTCACTTAAAAAAAAAAAAAATGTTTCTTGTTTGATAATATTTCTAATTTTTAGTTTAATTTTTTTTTGTGATGAATATTCTAGAAAAGTTGTATAGATTTAAATTGTTCTTTCTATTTTTAGTAGCAGAAACATCTTGGCTAATTTTTTAAATTGTTTATTATTTTATTGAAGCCCAGTATGTAAGTATATATTTTGATTTTGTATTGTATTTATGTATAGTGTAACTGATAATTTTTTAGAATAATTTTTATTTCTACTTTAATTATTTGAATCCCCATTTTGATGAACCCTTGTTCATCGGGGGGGAGTTTGTGGAATATTTTGCAATCTTCTCTCGCGGGCTTCTCTTAGCCAGGCGGGCGCCGCGAAGGATCACGTGACGTTTGAGAGAATTGATATTAAAAAACATCTTTTTTCTTTCTTGTTCCTTTTTTTAGTTGGTTGTGAATGTAAAATATGAACGCAGTAAGTAGACTGCATTTTTTTCTCTTGGTCTTCTAAAATTAGAAGAAATGTTGTTTTAATTTTAAAAGGAAAATTTATCTCGAGCATAAAATCATGCTATTGTTCTTTATGGCTTCTTAATAGAAGAAAATAGTTGCTGGAAATTTAATTGTATTTAGAATCATGACTTCTAGAAGGAGCAAAGCAACTAAATATGTTTCATCTGTAAATGTAAATAATATACATTATGTATATATTCGAACTGTAAATAATAATCTACAAAAAGTTCTAGTGATGATGATTATTTACAAATGATAAACACAAAAGTAAAAACTTTTATTTGTGAAATATGATGACTTTAATATGATTTAAATGGAATCTTGACTTCTTATAATAATGCTCTCCCTATAACAATTTCGTGAACTGTGATTTAATTGTGGAATAACTTGAAATTCTTCAAGCGGAGAGGGTTAAATATTAAACCTTTTTCAAAATTTTATTATTTGTCGTTTGATGTGAGATGTTCAGCTATAAGTATGCAAAATTTCATGTCTCCAACCTAATTAAATCAGGGGCTGAGTTAGAAAAATTGCTTAAAATACACAAGTTAGAGCCCAGAGGATTAAATATTAGACTTTTTCAAAATTTTATTATTTGCCGTTTGATGTGTGGTGTTCAGCTATAAGTATGCAAATTTTCAAGTCTCCGATGTGTATAGTTTCTGAGAACGGGCTCTGTGACAGACGGACAGACAGACAGACAAAGGAATGAGACAGGTAGGGTTTCGTTAGATGAACAAAACTCTAAAAACATGCTGCGGATGACTGTAACAACATCCTAAAATTACATTACCATCGGCGATCTACCAATCCCGAATTTAGTTTATATTCATTTCATATATTCATATTCTTCTGTGTGGCCCTGTAAAATAACTATCAATATTATATACAGTAAAACCTCTGAATAGTGGACACCCCGAGAATGCAGAATTTGTCCTCTATTTAGAGGTGACCGCTACTGAGAGTAAAACATGTACAGTTATTTAAGAGTTGGTAATCGAAAAAATGTCCGCTAAATAGAGGTATCCGCTAATCGGGTGTGCCCGCTATGGAGGTTTTGTCAGTAAAACCTCTGAATAGCGAACACCTTGGGAGGGCAGAATTTGTCCTCTATTTGGAGGTGTCCACTACTGAGAGTAAAAAATGTACAGTTAATTAAGGGTTGGTAATCGAAAAAATGCCCCCTAAATAGAGGTGTCCACTAATCGGGTGTGTCCGTTATGAAGGTTTTACTGCATAATAATATCATCCTTTACAAGAAAATTTCATGCTGTATGATAGACAGACAGACATCCAGAGAAAGATAACCTCCCTGAGCAATAAACACTCATGTCTTTTGTTTTATTCATCCACAATTGTATGTCATACAACAGGCCAGATTTTATACAACAGGCTAAAAACGGTCACCGTGGTACGGAGTACTATATTATTATTTGTTTGCCCACCAAAACTGGTTGTCACGGGTTGTTGCAAGGTTTGTGAGCACGTGGTTGAAACTGATCTATTCAATATTACTGCGTTCGTATTTTTTTTTTTATTTGCTCCATGTGTTCAAACCAGTTGTCTACGAAAACATCAACCGGTGAAAGTGACGCACACCAAATTTTTGTGACGTATGCAGATAAATTGTGCTTTTTTATCAGTTTTTTTCTATATAATTTTTAAACGGTTTGGAACTTATTTTTCATAGTAGGTGCATTCAGTAGGCGACCCTCATAGGTACCTTCTGGTGCAATCAGAAACGAAATCCGACAAATATTTTTTGAGTTATGCTTGACGAAAGGTTTTTATTAGGCTTTTCTTTTAGTAGGACATGGCGTTAATATCCATCGTAGTAGTAATGTGTCCGGACAGTAATATTTCGCTGAGTATTAGCCTTCGCTTCGCTCAGACAATTAAAATCGGGTGGATTTGATGTCTTTTTAATTTTCCCTTCGTCAGTTATAGAAACATCTTCCCTTTCAGGCCATTTAAACTTTTCCCTTCTACATGACGAGCAAAGAACCATCTATCATCGCACTGCTTATCTACATAATGTCTATGAATATTCTCTTTGTTTTTCCTTACCAATTTCAGTAGCTCTTGTTGTAACACAATAATGAATATTACAGTCCTATATTAGTTTACAACTTAAAAAAACTATTAAATTTCAAATATACAAGTGTATAATTTCTCCCTATTATGCCTTATTGGACTTTCAATCACTTTGTATAAATGCAGTTGCAAAATGCCAACCTGCTTTCTGGTAAAACTCACCCTAACAATGTGCTTTACAAAAAAAAAAAAAAAAAAAAAAAAAAAAAAAAACAAGATATTATCTTCTCAATAATAAGAATTATGAAAGAAAATCAGCATTTCAAAAAAATTACATTGACATTCCAAAAGTCTTCAAAATTAAAAGAAAAAAAATGTTGTCAGTTCTTCACTGCTAAGTCCAGCTAATGATGGCCTCTGCTAATAAAAGAAGACTTCACATCTGTTACAATAGCTGTTAATGCCATTTGTTGAGAAAAATTGTCAATGTATCAACCCTCCCTATGTATCAAACCTCCCCTACCTCCCCTATACATACAGTAATAATTGCTAAATTTAATTCCAAGCCTCGTCTTCTTTATTAGCCTTCAGATGCAGCTTTCAAAATTTGGGCATTTTTAAATGTGAGGAAGCGACGATTTTGAGATCCCGTTTTCTTCAGTAGCTTGAAGGCTAAAGTCAATGATAAAGATGAGATGGGCTTAGCCCTAATTAGAGATCTGCACGGGCCAATATTTCCAGGCCAGGCCCAACGAAAGCTGTCTTGGCCCTGTCCGACCCGTTTTTGATTTCGCAGTTCACAGCCCGGACTAGAGATCTGCACGGGCCGGCCCGTGGCCCGAAGCCCGAGCCCGGCCCGGCCCGGGCCGTACATTATTTCTGAACGCTCGGGCCGGGCCGGGCCATACTTTATTTCTAAGGCTCGGGCCGGGACGGACCTAACTTATCTTTTCTGTACAGAGTCGGAATTGGTTTCATTCCTAGTCTTCACGACCCAAGCTTTTCAGGCCTAGTTTTGACTTAGCCCGTATGAAAATCATTGTATCAGCTTGGCCAGATCCATTCAAAGATCAGTCAAATTAGGCCTGGCCCAAAATTTTTGGCGAAAAATGCATGCATTTTTAAATTGTCATTATTCTACACTTATACATTAATTTTTTTTCTTTTTAAAGAATAGTATATTTCTACGCTTATTAAAATATAGCTAAATTAAAATATAGTAAAACGTGTGAAAAGGGACCTGCCTATGACGGAACCCTGTTTTAAACTGAAAAACGTGTTGATCCATGCAAAATAAATATACTAATACGTAAGAAAATAATATATGATACATTTACACTTGCTAAGAATGGAGCTTGTCTATAACGCATTTTTTTTTCTTTTCTACGCAATTCCGTCTTAGAAGATTTTACTGTATAGAATTTTCAGATTTTTGGCATACATGGAATACGTGCATGTTAATGCATGGAATACGGATTAACAATATTAATGATAACCTAAACATTTACATACAAGAAATAGAGATTCGTTATAAAAATAAATATCGCAGTCTGTGTCACTTCTTTAAAAATGAAGATTATAAACATGAGAAAAAAAAGTTAAGATAAATATTATTGGTCAGAGATATCTCGTACGAGACAAATTTTTAACCAAATCGACGTAAAAATCAATGTTTTGTAAAAAATTCACTCGGGCTGGTTTTTTTTTTTTTTTTTTTTTTTCTCGGGCCGAGATTTTAGCTTTTTTCCGGGCCGGGCCGGGCTCGGGCCGATATTTTAACTTTTTTCCGGGCCGGGCCGAACTTTTAAGATTTTTATCGGGCCGGGCCGTTCTCGGGCCGAACTTTTAATTTTTTTATCGGGCCGGACCGAATTTTTTTTCGATGAATCGGCCCGGGCCCGGGCCTGGAAATTTCGGCCTGTGCAGACCTCTTACCCGGACATTCAAAAATCCATAAAAAAAAGCTCGACTCGATCAGACTCAATTTCTACAAAATAATCCGATTTTTAAAGATACAATTAAGATTCTTTTAAAGAATACTGCATCCATATTTATGGAAAATTTTACAGTAGTTACTACATGTCTGGTGTATTTTAGATTTTTACATGTTCACAAGCCATAGAATACAAAATAGCAACATTAATGATTACTTAGACTCTTAGAGTGTTACATTCAAATAATGATTCATTAAAAAAAAATAATGTAGTTTAGAATAAAAGAAAATGATGGTTAAAAGCATCATAACTTTTGAAACCGTATAATAAAAAAAAGTAGATATTTAAAAATATTTCTCTGTAATTTTTAAAAGTATATTTACAAAGATTCTGTTGACAGTAGTTCATTATCGCTGTTACTATGTTTGCAAAAAAAAAAATGCTTGCTCCGCACGTCCTGTGTACAATTAAGTCGAGTCCCGGCCCGGCTCGATTTTGATAAAACAATTAAGCCCAGGTCCAGACACAATGTAGCTGTCTGATGTCGATCTCTTAACTGCACTTGTAATATTTCCGTATTGGTGTTGTCAAGCTAGCATTGACTCGTGCAGTACCTTTTTACTTACTAGCCACCCTTAGCGACCAGTTTGGTTTCTCTTAAAATTTATGTTTGGGAAAGCATGCAAAGCATTGTATCATGTTACTTTTATTCATAATTTAATTTACTTGGACTCCCTTAAATATAATTAATATAATCCCTTAAGCTAATATTAGTTTTTGTTGCATTAAAATACCTCAATTTGTTGATTTTCTGAAAGCAAGTAAACCCTGTTGGTTTACAATGGAAGTCTATGGGAATTTGGCGAAATATTAGAGATATCGCTAAGTTGGCGTCACTTTTGGCGACTGATTTTGGCCACCAAATTTGGCGATATATCGCCAAGTTGGTGACGAACTTGGCGGCATCTGGCGACGGAACAGTGTTTCCCCCTATGGTAATCCCCCTTATAGGTATGAACATGCATTAACCCTTTCCGGCGCGGTGTCCTTAAAGTGTAACTTTTAAGAAAGAAAAATGTAGTGGTGGGAAGAAAAACAAAGAAAGATGAACAGTTTTATTAGCAGCGAATATGGATGGCTCAGATAAATTGACTCCATTAGTTATTGGTACATAACCCAAGCCTCGTTGTTTCTAAAACTACAAATTATTGCCTGCATCTTGCGATGCAGACCGAAAAGTCTAGATGATAACAAACATTTGGGTAAAAGAAATTCGCCGATTGGACAAAACTTAAACCAACAAAAAAAAGAAAAGTGGCTATCATTGCAAAGAACTGTACTTCCCATTACACAATTCCAGATTTAAATTCGATTGAACTTCTTTTCTTGCCTCCAAATTACACTGCTGTTGCATAAGCCTTAGATAAAGGGATTATTAAAAGTTTCAAGATACATTAACGAAAGGAGCTTCTAAAAGACTTCAGTTGATCATTTTGCTGCAATCTTTGCCGCAAATCATTAAAAATTAGTTTAGATTGCATAAACAAGAGTTGGAATATGGTATCAAAGCAGACCATTAAATATCAGGTTGTAACGAAAGTTTTCCGCCAAAAAAAGTTCTTAATAAAGTTAGAAAAAAAGCATGAAAGCAGTGCCTTTAGTGAGGGTAGTAATCATCACCCGAATCCATGATTTTCTGCCAAAGTTTTGGTAGTTTTTCAAAGCCTTCGGCCCAGAAACTTGGGGGCCGCGTGCCCAAAAACAGATCAACCTCATTTCGGGTGCCCTGTGCAGAATTAAAGATAGCACCAGCAAGATGTAGCTGCAAGTGTGAAAAAAGGTAGTAGTCCGAAGAAGTGATGTAGGGGCTATATGGTGGGTGTGGCAAAAAATCCCATTTGAGTCCATACAGAGTCCAGCCGGTGAATGCAGACATATGTCATCTAGCATTATCTTGATGGAGCATAATCTTCTTGCGCCGGAACTCATTTTGACATTTTACCTTGATAGCAGAGTCAACACGGACTAGCATCTTGCTGTACATCTTACTGTCCATGGTTTTACCTTTTTCCAGATACTCTTTGTGGATAATACCACGGCAATCCCACCAGATACAAAGCATTACCTTTTTGTTAGTCAAATTGCGCTTTGCGACGCTGCCGACGGGCTCACCGGGCGTAGAGCAACCCCTTTTCGGCTTGTGTTGTTGAAGTGATTCCACTTTTCGTCACAAGTGACGAAACGGTCCAGAATTTTGTCCTTGCGTTGATATTAGTGCAGACCTGAACACGTCTGCACTTATCTGCTTGACTCAGCTCATGCGGCCCCCAACGATTGAACTTGTACGTCAAGTTTATGCAATGCATAGCGCGGCTAATGGACATGGCACTAACGTCTAACTGCTTAACTAGCTCTTGAGTGGTTGAATACTGATATTCTTCCACAAGTTCTCGCAGGCGGGCCTCATCAACATCAGTGGGCCGGCCAGAGCGCTCTGCTTCTTGAATGTCATAGTCCTTTTTTTTTTAACTTTCAGTACCAAAACTTCACAGTGTCATATGATTCAACAGTAGTGCCTAAAGCTGTACACTTGATTCGGTGACATTATGTAGCTGACTTTTTGCAACAGAACTGGAAGTAAATGCTGGTTCTAATCTGGTAGCGTGATAGTTCCATTTCAAACACCCTGTATTTAATGTTAACGATATTTTTTTACAAATTTCACAACACAGTGTTATAAAGCAAGTCTCTTTCTTTCAAATGCCAAAAATCTTTTGACAAAATATGAGCAAATACGACAACGCGAACTGTTTGAAAAGACGATATTAGCTGTGGCGGGAAACTTTCGTTACAACCTGATATTTTCCTAGACATGCTTGGATTCCAGAATGTGAAGATTTATCGTTCGAAGACCACGATGTGCCTCTATTTGAACAATACAAGACGAACTGACATATGCAGGTATTGACAATGAGATAGCTATTAATGGTGAAGCTTCCATACCAGAAATCGTTTCAGAAGTTTTAAATATAAACACTGATGGAAATTATGATAAGGACAGTGAATCTGAAGTAGAACCAACAACGCAAGCAGAAGCTCTCAAAGCATAAGAACATTTTAAAACTGTTCGTGAATTATAAAAAATAATCTTAACAACTATGATAAAACTACTCTACATAAAAGATTATTTTAAATAAAGAAGTAAGTTTTATTATCATACTAGCTGACCCGCCCGGCGTTGCCCGGGACCGCTAAAATAACCTTAAACAAAACTCAAATTTCTATGATTTTATATCTTCGGGAAATCTTTCAAATGAACCTAGTTTTGGGGCCCCACTGCATTCACAGTGTACGGTGTTACTTACCATTATGCTTATGCAGCATACGGTATTTGAACTTAGTTTCCGGGACCCAATGCCTTCGACAACGTCTAGTGTGTTCCCAACAAACCTCTTCCGAGCGAAACTGTAACCTGAGTCCCATCTGTCTAACGCCGCCTATACCGAGAGTTTTCCGCAAGCGCATAGAAACAATCGAAAACAAAGATGAAAGAGCCAAACACAGTAGTAATCGGGCCAATAGAACCAGATATAAGAATGGGCGATGGAAGGTGGAACTAAAATCTGCAAAATAATCGTAAGCGAAGTGTAATGAACCAATTTCCGTTGAAATTTAGCCCATAGAAACCGAGAAAAGAATGTGCCGTTAATATTCGAAAACATTAGTAACAAAAGTCTAAAAGAAACATTCATATAGCAGAAAGTAGCTGAATCGTAATCGAAGTTGAATTAGAGAATTCCCGTTGAAATCGGGTCCATAGAACCCGAGCAAAGAACGCGCCTCTAAGAGGTGCAAGGTGCCCCTGATGTAAATTTAACGAATTGTCTTTAACAATAACCCGATATTTAATTTACGAATGCAATCTGTCCCCTCTAAAATTAACCATTTACCTTTAACAGTAACGAGATTTATAATTTACGGCTATAGTGAGTAAACATAAGTTAATACTAAAACAGAAGATTAATATTCGAGAAGAGTGGTACCTGTGGTAAAATGAAATTTTTTAACAGTTTATAAAGTAGCCGGGAGACAATAGAGCTACGTTAAAGACCCATCACGCCGGCGTGAACGTATTAAATAGATTTTCAGGGACATGAAAATTACGAAAGGTTGCACTGAGATAATATCCAGGATTAATGCTATTATATGTAAGAAGACATTTTTAATGAGAAAATTAATTTTGGAACAACTTTAAAATGTTCTTAACAAGTTTCTATTGCGTACTTTTGGTATTGGTTTCAGACTCGAATGGGCTGGGATTGCAAATCGTCGGGCACGGGCTTCGAAAAAAAAAAGAGCCAATCTCATCTTTAGTCAGCGATAGCAGTTTAGGGGCTGTGCATATATAACGTTATCATTTTAGGGGGGAGGGGGAGTCTGGCAAATGATATCGTTAGATATCGCTAGGGGGAGAGGGGGTTCGTCTTTTGATATCGTTATCATTTTTGATCCTACCAAAGTTTTCACTTTTTATTTATAACTTAGCCTTTACATCAAAATAGGATGTTATCTTTTTTTAGTCTGCTATCTATTTTTATGAAAGTACAAAGTTATTATTAAAATCATTAAATGATTATAAAATTATTTAATTCCAAATTTCCTATTTCTTCTGTCATGTGTATGCATCATGTCGTCATCAATAATTCGCTGTTCGAGAAACCATATGCGAAGTATTTTTCAAATGATACCTGTGTTTACTAATAAATAAAAGAGAAAGAATGTTGTCCACCTGTTTTGGTGATAAGAAGCTCTGTCTCCCCCTCCCCCCCCCACCCCCCCACCCCCCCACCCGTGCGGGGTCAAGTGCAAGAAAACATTATTACTGTTGAATGTATTATGTACCAAAAAGCTATTATAAAATACTTTTAAATAGTAAATATTTCTTTTAAGTGTTATTTGATAAAAAGTTTTTTGGTATATAAAGTGATGTTTTATGGAGTTCTCTTCATATGAATGAATGAAGTATGCGAAAAATAAATGTAACCATATTTGTATATCACTCCAAGGAAAAGAAAAAAATTTCAAAAATGAAAAGAATTTTTAGACATTGATAACGATATCATTACGGGGGGGGGGGGGGGTTCGAGGGATGATAACGTATGATATCGTAAGGGGGGGAGGGGGTTCAAAATTGCCAAAAAAGTGATAACGTTATATATGCACAGCCCCTTACAGTAAGCAAAAAAAGTATTTGCACGCAGACGATTTTTTGCATAAGTAACCATAGAAAGCAAATTTGATACTATTCTCTTAATTATTCATTTATTTAAATAAGAAGAAAATAAAGATAACTACCCATTTTCCTTAAACAGTAATATTACACATTTTAAAAAATAAATTAATATTTTCTCATACCTAAAAAGTATTTGCACATGAAGCATTTACTGTTAAAAAAGGCATTAAATGCGAACATTGGGCAAATGTTCAGCATATCAGTCCCGCAGTACATTAGCCCCGCACTTTAAAGTCACGTAATATATTAACTGGAGCAGGGATTCTGGGGAGTTTTTGTTCTAATGGCGCCGAAAACGTGTGAACTGTCTGTTGCTACCCATAAGAAGATTATATTTCTTCACAATTATGATTAAGTTACCAAGGAATAGGTAAAAATTTAAATCTAAACTTTTCTAGTGTTCGTTATGTAATTAAGAAGAAAAAAGAAACTGGTTCGACAATAAATAAGCCGCGAACTGGGCGTCCAAGAAAGCTAAATACCAGGCAAAGGAGAGCCATCATAAAGGAATCTTCAAAAAACCCTTTTCTAAGTGCTCGAGAATTGGCTGTTGATGTCGCTTCAACGTTGGGAACAATAGTTACACCACAATCAATTAGAAATATTCTTCATGATTCAAATATTCGAGGAAGAGCCCCTCGAAAAAAACCATTTATAAGGGAAACAAATAGGGTGAAAAGACTTGAGTTTGCAAAAGCTTATGTCAGCAAACCACTCGAGTTTTGGAAAACTGTTATTTTTTCCGATGAAAGCAAGTTCAATATTTTTGGCTCAGATGGTAAGAAAACTGTATGGCGAAAGCCAAATACTTCTCTTCAAATTAAAAACTTGAAACCAACAGTAAAACATGGCGGTGGTCATGTAAGGATTTGGGGATGCATGTCTTTTAACGGAGTTGGCGAAATGACCTTTATTGAAGGAAATATGAATGCTAAACAATATATTAATATATTGCGAGATCATTTATCTAATAGTGCTCTGAAATTAGGAATTCCTAATTCATATTATTTCCAACAGGATAACGATCCGAAACACACTGCATATATTACGAGGTTATGGTTGCTTTATAATGTAAAAAATCAATTGAAAACGCCACCACAATCACCAGACCTCAATCCGATTGAAAATTTATGGCATATTTTGGATGTGAAAATAAGGAAAAAGAAAATTTCTAACAAATCAGAGCTTAAGCAATCTCTTAGGGAAGAATGGCTACAAATCAGCGGTGAAACATTTCACAAATTAATAGAATCAATGCCCAGACGATTACAAGCTGTAATTGAAGCAAAGGGCATGCATACTAAATATTAGCACTGTTTTTAACTTATAAATAATTCCTCTAGTTCTATTTTTATTGCTAGTGTGCAAATATTCTTTTGGCAGTACAAATGCTACTTTTTTATGTTTTCATATCTACCCTATATACAGGGTGTTTATAAAGTCCCGGACCCATTTTGATGTTTAATAACTCATAAAATAATGAAGATATAAACAAACTTATGGCATTTATTGATGGAATAACTCATATATTTTCCTTTTCAGGTTTGAATATCTTTACTTTTGTAAATATCGTCTGCGCGTGTGGTTAATTTCAGATAATTTCATTTTCCAGTCTAAATATTCTTTTAAATTTTTTATATTAAATATGTTCTTTTCTAAATATCGTCTGCTTATTAATTGCATTTTTCTCTCTTTTGTTTTTGACAACTATTGCAATGTTATATTTACTTTTGATTTTTTTATGTACTTTTTTTTTGAAGAGCTTCAGCCACATGTCATTTTGCAACAAGATGGTGCACCACCTCATTGGGGCAGGCTCGGACTGGCCCGCCGGCCCATCGGCCAGGGGGCCGGTGCGCCCTCGTTCAGGGAAAACTTTGCGCCTTTAAGGCTGCTCTCAATTCCTATGTTCAACAAGCGTAAAACGTTTTGACACATTTACAAATTAACTTTTTAGGAGAAAGATAGAAAATTGGAACGCCTGACTATGGAAGCGATTGGGAATCGAACTGTGTTTTCCATTTTTTGATAAATTACCTATTGAGTTATAAGCGATTTTGATCACGTGACAAAGACTTTTTTACCCTTCCTTGAGTTGTTATTCTTCTTTCGCGCGAATATTCGGCTCAAAACGCCCACTTTGACACTATTTTCTGAAAGATCTATTGCGTTTGCAAAAAAAAAAAAAAAACTGAAAAACAGTTCGACTACATAGTTTCTGAGCAACAAGACCGGCTAGTTTCATGCATTTCGGAACAAAAGCAAATTAAAACTAATGTCATAAAGTTGCTCTTTTGTATTTGAGAACAGCCTTAAACCTTGTCAAGCCAGATATAACACAAAAAAGTGAAATTGACAGGAGTCCGTTAAAATTTTTGCGCCCTCTGAAAATCTAAGGTTTGCGCCCTTTTCCCTGACCCAGTCCGACCCTGCATTGGGGTACCATCGTTCGTACTTCCTTGAATGACCATATTCCAGGAAGATGGATTGGGCGATGAGGTCCAATTCCTTGGCCACTCAGATCACCTGATATAACGCCGCTGGACTTTTTCCTTTGGGGATTTGTAAATGACAATGTTTACAGGAGGAGAGTGTTGAACACATGGAGGAAAGAGATAGATGGAGTTGCAGTATGCCGTTAAAAAGGTTTGCAATATGAAACCATTTATCGCTCAAATTTAAACGCCCAAGAAAGCCCAAACAACACAAGCACGTGGGAGGGATTTTGCATGAATAAGACGGATTCAAAGAGGTGAACTACAGCTGAAGTATATTTTAAGAAAAAATGGTACATTTTTTAAAGGATCTTTGTTGTGTTGTTATTTATTAAAATAAATGTTTGCTTTTAAAATAATTGGAATTGGAAATTTAGCAATAAATAAATGTCAAAATAAGATTAAATAAAATATTGAAAATATTTGATAAGAACTAAAAATTGTATTATTGAAAGTTTTCTTTCTTTAACTCTTTTCAACATAGATGAAAAATGTTTGTCTTCGGTTTGTATGGCCTTCTGGCCGAGCTCTAACTCTTGTAAATATACTGGGATCACCCTGCATGTTTTATATGTTATTGACGTTTACTATAGCGTGATCGCTATTGAAAAAAAAAAAATGTGTGGCACTTATAGTTCATTTGCATGGGCGGTAAAAAGTATTCTGTTACATTACGGTAAATGGGAAAAATCGTATCAAGTGCATTTTAATGATGCTAGACAATTTAAAACATAAAGAAATTGATATTCATTTATAAAGTGCAGTAAAACATGCATTTTGTAGAATATGGGGTTTGCAAAGCATTTATTATTCATTTACAGGGCCACACAAAAGAATTCCGTTACATAATGGTATAGGGGGGGGGGGCTGTTTACAGCGATATTATGTTACTGAAATATAATGGAATAGACATAAATTACTCAGATTTACTACAATGTACTTGCTGTGAAATAAGATGTGCATAGTATTTATCGTTCATTTACAAGGACACACAAAAGATTCGGATACAGTACTGCATCTAAAGTACTTGTCAGTATGTGACACAAATTTTGTGGGCGCTCTATCACAAGAACTAATGCACGGAATTTAATGAAAATTTATATTCATGTAGTCCCTAATATAAATTTGTGCTGATTTGTTTTTGGTGTAAATCGCCCAACAGGTGGCGCTACTATGCTGCATTTTCGCGATTTCAGCAATAGCTGTATCTCAAGAACAAAATCACGGCTTTTCATCAAACTTCAGATTCAGTTAGTCCTTGATATGACTTGGTGCTGATTGCGTCTTGGTGTAAATCGCCCATCAGGTGGCGTTGCTGTGCTGCATTTTTCACGATTTCTGCAATAGTTCTATCAAGAACTAATGCACGAATTTTCATCTAACTTCAGAGTTAGTTAGATGTTAACACAAGTTGTTGCTGATAGATTTTGGTGTTAATCGCCCAATAGGTGGCGCTGCTACGCTAAAATTTTCATGATTTTCGCAATAGCTCTATCTCAAAAACTAATGCACGGATTCTTCCCAAACTTCAGATTCAGTTTGACGTTGACATATGTTGTTGTTTGGTGGTTTTGGTGCATTATAGGTTTTGGTGTAAGGCACCAAATAGGTGGTGCTGCTAGGCTGCAGTTTGCTGGATTTACACGATTTCAACGATAGCCATGTCTCAAGAACTAATGCACGGAATTTCATATCTTTAGAATCCTCATGATGGGTATAGATTGCCATTTAATTTTGGCAGTGTGGTAGCGAATTTTGAAGTATTAACATGTATGAGATAGAAGAAAGTTTTGGGAATGGTATAGATGGAAGTTTTGTTTTTCTTTTGGTATCAATTTTCTGAAAAGAAAAAGTTATTCTTGAGAAATGCATAACAATTTTGTGAAAAATAAAACTTTGTATCGAAAGGTCAAGTCCAATTACTCAAATGCGAGCCAAGCATTTACTGATAATAATTTCATTCTTACAGCTAAAATTTTCCTGTCCGGGAACTTATTTTTTTGCAAATAATAATATGTTTCAAAACTCAAGTAATTCAAACTGATTAATGGAGTTTCTTTGATGGAATGAAATTTTGTGATCCCGCTTCAAATAGGCCCCATTTTTGACTATCAAGCGCTACTAATTTAGTTAAACGTCTTTATTTGTTTTTAACAGCATATTAACAATTGCATGTAAACAGATAAAATATAATGATGAAAGCATTCTTTTAAAATTATGTGTGAAAACTTAAATTACAAATATTAATCCAAAATCTAGATTTTCAAGTGCAAACGATTTTAGGACAATAACGAAAGAATGTTACACTTTCAAGTAAAATCTTAAAAGACGCTTCTGATATTTATATTTAAAATACATATGATAAAATAATCAAATAATTCTGTGAAGTGATATATTAGTATCTTTGATACATTCTGATCTAGTACTACATCCTATAACAGCGCATAAGTGATCTTTTATCGAAATTTTAATCATATCTTGAATAACAATTTCGGACGGTAAAAAATGAAAGCAAAGAAATACAGGTTTAAACCGGTTTGAACTGATAGGCGTGTCAAAGCACGTGGTTTTGTTTGGGCTTTCTGTAGCGGATTTTAGGGTTACTTTTTTGGCGTCACCCCCAACCATCTTACTGCACCTCCAGCTATCTCATTCCTCCATGGTCGAACATTGATGACTTAAAAGCCAGAATTACAACCGCAATAGCCTCTGTGGATGCCGACATGCTTGCCGCTACCTGGCGTGAAATTGACTATCGACTTGATATTCTCCGTACGACGAAGGGAGCACACGTGGAAGTTCATTGACAAGGGTCATGGAACTTTTTGAGTCTATCTAACCATTTATGTTATTAATTTTAATCTATATTTATTATTTTATGAGTTATTAAACATCAAAATGGGTCCGGGACTTTATAAACAACCTGTATATAAAATCCTAAAGAATCGAATTGAAACGAATTTATGTAACGATTCTATGAAACGACTGATTAAACAACTGATTACGTTTCACGGCGTTTTCTCCTAAAATATGGAATACTTTCCGATGAAATTAGCACCAAAAATCCGTATTGATCCACAGATCTCAAAACTGGTACTAGAATTTTAAAATTAGAATTAGTTTTCGAAATATTAATTTTTTTCTAATTTTAAATACTTTTTTTCTAATGATGGCAACTCAAATTTTAATCATAACAGATATTTTTTTCATATTTTAGAAAAGGTTATTTTAAATTAATTTGGCGACGAGTTTGGCCTCCCTTAAATGTATGCTAAGAAATGCATCATGTTACTTTTATTCAGAATTCAATTTGTATTTCATTATCATTTTATTTAATACAAAACTTTAATTTAAAATTGAAACCTTTAAAATAAATGACTTTTACTTCATTCTTTTTTTTAAACGAAACGAAAAGAAAAATATTAGACACAGATGTCATATACGCAACGGGGTACCTAATTGGCGTCAAAATGGCGTTATTTTGCCTGACATGGTAACACGGCTATTGTTGATTATTTATTAATAAATGTTTGTTTGAATTTATTTTCTTTTTATTTACAAAAAATGTTATGAATTGTTTTGTTCTATAGTTATTAATTAATTTTTTTTATTTCATTCTAAAAATAACAGAAAATAATTTAAAAATACATATGTAACAGGTATTTGAAAACGAGGTTTTCGCCAAATTGTCGTAAAAACAAAAAAAATCACGCCAAACCCGGTGCGTATGTGACAATGCAACAAATCATGAGATTTAATTTTCACTTCAAAGCAACGTTTTAATGTTATTACTTCAAACGTCGACCAATTTCGCCAAATTATATAAATAGACAAATTACACAAATTGACATATTTTTTTTTTTTAAATAACAAAAGAACAAATAAATTAGTATAACATTAATAAAAATACAAATAAAACGTCGAAATTAAAATTACTGGATGGCGTGAACATGTGTAATTTCCTTAAAGTCAAGTGAATGTGACATTTACGATCAACCATTATTGGCATTTAATCTTAGAGTTTGGGGACAGATTTTTGGTCGATGGGATAACCAAGTAGCACCGTTTTAATTTACCACTCGAAAAATAAAAAAAATGCTAACTGGCGAGTTAAAAAAAAGCTATTGGCGAGATTTTCACCCGGCTAACATAAAAGTACCAGGAATTCTTTGTGATCATGGCAACTTTTATGTAGTTTTATTCGAAAAAATAATTTTGATTCTTTAATCAAAATGGAAACCTTTTTTATGAAAAGCGAAGAAATCAGCCCGTTGTTTATGGCAGTTACATGACTTGGACTATTATAATATAAAAGAAATAATGGGGATAGAATAATATTCGGCGACTTATCACACCTGTGGCTGGCTAACATTAAAGTACCAAAATGGCCGCCTGGAATATAAAAAGCGAAGGGATCCCCCTGGAGCTGTTGATGATAGTCACACGACTTAGGCTATTATTATAGAGATTGTTTTCAATTTTAAAAACAGCGCAAAGAATAATATTTCCTAACGATTAAAAATTTATTTTCACGTGACTATTAAAAACAGAAAAAAAAAAAAACTACTTTAAAATTACTATTAAATGAGTACGTGTTAAAGGCAGGAAAATATTGAAAATTATGTCCTGAAAATTGTTATTTACACTTGAATATTAAAAGGGAAAGGAAACTTTAAAATAATAAATACATTAATATGCGTTTAACCCTTTCACGGACAAGGCACTTCTATTCGTAAAATCTTGAAATCAGTGAATGGAAACCAGAATTTACAACCAAATTTCGAAATGCAAAAATGCTTTTGTTCACTTACTAAATGAAAGGGAAATTTTCATCCCAATATTCTAATGCTAATGTGGCATTTATGAATTATAATTAAGTGGTCCAAAAATGAACCACCGCCCTTGAAGGGGTTAAAGCAGCAAATTTTAGTAATTGTATTATGTCAATCGTTTTATAACGCTGTTAAAAAATACCGAGAGACAAAGACTCTGTTTACTTAATTCATTTTATTTTAGCTTCTTTTCAAATGTTTAACTGATTTTCTTTAACCAAACACGAAAACAACCATTGGATGTCTTAACAGCAACTGATTCTACCTTAAATTTTTGTAATCAAAGGGAATTGAATGGAAACCCGTTTACAGGGAGATCGCTACAGGTTTTTTCAGTATAATTCAATCTTCTCTAATCTTTTTAAAACCGATCAGATTAGCGTGCTTTTAGAAACTACAGTGTCTGAACGGGAGTTGGCGAGCGTAGCTTGCAGGGGGCAGAGTCTCTAGTTTTAAATATAATTATTAAGTCAGATATTAAATATGTTTATTTGTTTTGTAAAAGTGTTGGTACTTTTAATTCTACTATTTCTGACGGTTTGACGAGGAGCCCGGGACATCAGCCCCACATCCCCGTGCCATAACAACTGGTTAAGTAAGAGGAAAAACAGTCAGCAGCGACGTGTGAGATGGTGAATTCGGAGTGGTTGGGGCAAGCCCCGCCCATCCTAACATGCCAGGACGATCAGAACGAAGGGGGGGGGGGGGGTAAAGCTGTAACTCCACTAAAAAAAAAGACCCTTTTCAGGGACCATACATTTTACATAATACTAAACAAATTTGCCTACACAATAGAAGGTATACTTAACATTAAAAAGAGAAAAAGGTATTTACAATTACATTAGAAAATTTACAATATATACAAAGAAAAATTATTCTTTTCTAGCTTTTTTAGAGAATCTGGACATTCCGTCCATAAATTTAAGAGTTTTCCTGGTATCGTCAGCTTCTGCTGCGATTTGTTCGTATAGTTCCTCAAGATAGAGAGTTAGGTCATCGAAGGACTCAATTTTTAATTCTTTTTTAATTTTATCTAATATTGCAAAAAACTTGGGAATGTCATTTCCCATCTCAAAGTCATGGTAAACCGGCGCCACCTGGTGGGTGGGGTTTGGGTTACAATTTTGGGTCTTTCTAGTTTTTTAAGTCTCATTTTTATTTTTATTTTGCAGCGTGTTTGCGTAAGATTTTTTAGCGTTTTTTAGGGGAAAACTTTTACAGCCTCTGAAGGAAGCTGGGTGTTCCTCTGAACAATTTGTACATTTTGGTTTTGGGGTGTTTTCCGTGGGATTTTCTGGGGAAACTTATGAGGGGCACGATGCGGAATCATGATTTGAGTCGCATCTGACGCATTTCGGGTCTAGAAAACAAAGGTCGGCGTGATGGAAGAATTTTTGACATTTGAAGCATTGGGTCGCTTTCTTTGGCGCCCTGTATGCTTCAATAGTTACACGAAAATGGAAGAGGGCTTTTAGTTTGAATATTTTATCGCAGTTTTCCGTCTTAGGGAGGTGCAGAAGAAAAAGAGGCAAGATGCGCTTGTCTTTACGGCTAACCATTTGGACCGTTTTTATAATCTCTAGCCCTTCGGCAGTGAGGGTGTTTTCGATATTTTTTGGGTCAATATTAACGGGGAGACCTCTGTTATTAGACCTAGACCTATTTTAAGTGGGGGTCCTATTTTATCAGTTGTTACGTAGAATTTATAATTTTCTGCTTGAAGGTAAACTATTAATTTTTCCTTAATTTCGAAGGAATCAGCGTAGAGCTTCATCCAATTTTGGTTAGTTTTTACATAGAAGTTTTTATCACAATTATCTGCGATTTTCTTAATTGTTTCCGTGAGATTTTGTGGCATTTCAACAACAATCGGATTCGGTGTCCTTGTGGCTCCCTCTTTGGGTGCATCTATCAAAGACAAGTTCTCCGATTGTTGAGCATGCTCACTAGGAGTTGGGGGATTTACCTGTTTAATGGGGATCTTTTCATTACTTTTAGGGGAATTTTCCGGTTTTTCCTTCTGGGAAGTAGAGATAAAAGAAAAGTCTAACATCTCAATATTGAAATTAGCAGGGTTTTTGGGATTATTTAGTGGTTTTTGCGACATAAGGTCATCAATTAAATTTACCATATCAATTTGTAGCCCTTTGGCGGTTAAGTTATGTTTATGATTATAATATTGCAAAATCTCTTCAGGGAGGTCTTCGAAAATTGCATACTTAAGTTCTAAAAGAGAGCTTAAATCACTCTCGGGTATAACGTCCGTATTAGTTAGGGGTTTATACAACTGATTGTAATCATTCCTGTGACGCCATCTACCATGACTTGTGAACATTTTAAGTTCATCCTTGCTAAGGTCCGCAAATTTACGATTAGTTCTCTTACAATATCTAACCAGATGGTTATCTTTTAAGGTGGGGGGGGGGGGGGTTCTGATCGACAAAGTAAAAAGGCATTTGCTCACCATCTCTACTCCGTAAAGAGAGTCCACTCCATTCAGATATTCCACTCCAAGCAGAGGATGTTGACAATGCTGAGTCAGGTCGATCTTGCTGCGTCTCCATATCAGAGTCAGTAGGCTTAATCATTTCACCCACCGGCATGAGTTACTGGCATACGTAGTTCTTATAAGAACTTTTCACTCTTTACCGGCGGTGACTGGCACTATTGAGGGGGATGTCATCTCCGGAGCTAACACTCTCGCTGTTCCCCTCGCTGTGTTCCGCTCTGCTCAGGCTCAGTCTCTGCTGCTGCTCTCTGACTCTTTTTAATTCTTAGTTGCTTTTTATTTATTTATACATATGCTGCAACAAATTTACCTGGTGTGCAAATACTTTTTTTGCTCACTGTATCTTGAAACAGTCTGCGCAAGTGCTTTTCAACTAACAGTATTTTTCGAAAACTGTAGAGTCTTTGATCCAATGGACAAAAACAGCATCTCCTATATTGGACTTCCTGAACTTTTTCGTCTGCTGCCGAACTTTAAGTAAGCCACAAATGGCAACGGTAGGACGTTTTGAGTACAACTCATAGAGTAAAGAGAAATAATAGAGATGAAGTATAGTGTCTGGGGGGGGGGGGGGTGACGCCGAAAATGTAACCCTAAAATTACAGCGCCTAGAAGATACAGTGAGGAAAACGGCTACAAAATAGTGCTAAAAAATTGAATCCCATAAATGTACAACGATGCTGAATAACAAGATGTCGATCGTAGCGCCATCGTAGTGATTTACAAACGATAGTCATTCTAAAAGAGACTCTTTAACCTATTTCACGTCATTCCTTAACTAAATTAGCTTATAACAGACTAAAATATCTTATATTTATAGTTTCCGATATTTAACATTCTATAATTTTTGAAAACACAGGGTTTATATTGAAAAGAGTTACGAGATGGCGCTCGTATCAGCATATTGCCGCTGAGCATTGTTGGAGGTTTATGGGATACAAGTTTTTAGCACTTTTTAAAGCATTATAGGAATAGCCGTTTTCCACACTGTATTTTCTAGGCGCTGTACTAAAATCTCTTACATTAGGCCCAAACACAACCACGTGCTTTGACGCGCTTGTCAATTCAAACCTGTATTTCTTTGCTTTTGCTTTTACCATTGCAAATTTTTATTCATTAATCGCGTGTTGATCGTAGGTATGATCAAAATTTTGATTAAAAATGAGAATACGGGCAGTCATAGGTTGAAATACCTGTTAACCGTTTTTACGGCATACTGCATCTCCATCTATTTCTTTCCTCCATGGTACAGCTGGAGAGATGTTGCGTGTGAAAGCCGAAGAGTCAAATGTTAGATGTTTACCTTGTGAAATGTGTTAATGTGATGTCGTATTAATTTTAATTGTGTTGTGCTGAAAAGTGAATCTACTTTATTATCTAAAAATTACCAGATTAAGTTTCTCACGAGAATTTCAGAATATCATTAAATAACAACGTGTTTAATTTAATTCTTCTAATGTCTGAAACCTTCGACGTATTTTTACTTTCTTCTGTCTTTACAAGAAGAAAGTATTGGATTCATGAAAATTTTCAAATTCCGGTTTTCGACGGATTTACACGTTTTAAAGGTCAGAGAACCCGAAAAACATGTTTTTACAAAATGTCTGTCTGTGAGTCTGTCTGTCTGTGTGTGTGTGACACAAATTTTGTGGGCGCTCTATCTCAAGAACTAATGAACGAAATTTAATAAAACTTTACATTCAGTTAGTACCTGATATAAACTGGTGCTGATTACTTTTTGGTCTAAATAGCCCAACAGGTGGCGCTGCTATGATGAATTTCTCCCGATTTCCGTAACAGCTATATCTCAAGAACTAATGCACGGATTTTTCTAAAACTTCATAATCCGTTAGTCCTTGATATAATTTGGAGCTGATTAGTGTTTAGTGTAAATTGCCCAACAGGTGGCGCTGCTATGCGGCATTATTCATAATTTTCACAATAGCTCTATCTCAAGAACTAATGCACGAATTTTAACCAAACTTCAGATTCAGTTAGTCCCTGATATAAATTAGTACTGTTTAGTTTTTAGTGTAAATCACCCAACAGGTAGCGCTGTCAGGCTGCATTTATCACGATTTCCACAAGAACTGTATCTCAAGGACTAATGCATGAATTTTTCTCAAATTTCAGATTCAGTTAGCCCCTGATATAAATTGATCCTGATTAGTTTTTGGAGTAAATTGACCAACAAGTGGCGCTGTTATGTAGATTTTTTTACGCTTTCCGCGATAATTCTACCTCAAAAACTAACTCACGGATTTTCATCAGACTTCAGATTCAGTTACAACTTGACATATGTTGTTGCTGATTAGATTTTGCTGTAAATCACCTAACCGGTGGCACTGATATAGTTTATTTTTCAGGAAATATTAACGTGTATCAGATAGAAGAAAATTTTGGGATTGCCACATCCGACTAGTTTACTTTTATAAATGTTTATGTAATTTAAAAACTTTAAATTGTGTTGAAAGATTAATTTTAAGCAAAGTGTGTTAAAAACTGTTGACTTGCAGAACTGACATTGAGGAATTGAGGTTCCTGATATGCAGATTTACTAGTTGTAGAATAATGTTGCGTCAGAAATATCGGCATGTATTGTAAAAATTTCCTTGGGCCCGGATCGAATTGTTTGATTTCATAACGAGCCGGGCCTTATGCCTGGAAATTTCGGCTCGTGCAGACTTTTGCATCCAATACTTACCAAAAAATTTCCTCTGATGATAGCTTATCTTATATTAGAAATATTTTCAAAATTCTATAATACATTTTATTTATCAGGCTTTTTATTAGAATGAAGAAAACTTTTATTAATATCTTTTTAAGTTTTGATTCGATTTTCATAAAATTTGAAATGACTTGAAAATATTCTGCAACGATTAACTATATTGAATTTCAAACCTGTCAGTTGGGTAGTTTTTGCGGTGTTATATGCGTAAAAAAACTGAAAACAGCTTTTAACAGCTTTTTATCGGAATGAGTGAAATCACTGAAAGGTAACACAAGCCTGCGATAGTTGTGTTACTTAACTTTTAATAATTGATTTTTATGTATTTTTAGTGCTGAATCCGAAAATTACCTTTATTTTTAGCCATCACGTTACAATTTTTCCCAAATTGCAAATTTCAAAGTTACAAAATAGCGAAAATCTGATGCCATAAAATAGATGTAAAACTTGTTCTATTAAATTTAATTTTATTTAATTCAATAATTTATCCATTTTTTCCTTTATACTGGGGATTCTTGCAGCTAAACAGCTCAGGAGTCCGATGAGGTGGTGTGTGTGTGTGTGTGGGGGGGGGGGGGGGGGGTTCAATTTTAACATTGAAACTTACGATCTGCGAAAAATCCTGACTTGATGGTTCAAAATGAAGGTCATTTTCGGATTCAGTGGTAAAAAATACATAAAAATCAATTATCAAAAGTTAAAAAACAAGACAATCACATCTGTTTTATTTTTTGACTTTCAGCTTTGAAATTTACAATTTGCAAAAAATCCTTACGTGATGGTAAAAAAAATGAAAGCCATTTTCGGATTCAGCGCTAAAAAATTCACAAGAATCAATTATCAAAACATGACACAACCCAAATTTTGCACTTTTGCACAGTGTAATATGTTCGTGGAATAACTAGCAATTTTTTAATGGAAAATAATTATATTTTCACCATTATGAAGCCATTAAACAGATGGCAGCACTAGTCCCCACGATTTCATTTGCAATAAGTGAAGATCTCTTTTAATGCAAGGAAAAAGAAAAAAATGGAAAAGAAAATGATAATCGTAAAAATCGTTAGGAATCAGTTGAAACTATCAGCAACACAATGGAAAGCTGAAATTCGTGAGTTTAGTTCCGGTACGGTTCTCCTCATCATTTAGTGTATCGCTCTGTCGGTGTTATATTAAGTAAAACTCACAGCACATTGCTTTTTTATTTGTTTGGCTAAGAAATCAACTGTATGAAAAGCGGTTTGAATATATGGGTATTAGAAGGCAGAGTGGTGTAAAGTCAATGATTTAAACAAGTCGGAAATTGTACGTCAAACGGGGCAAATGAGGTGCGTTCGTACTATAACTAATTTTATAAATATTCAGATCTTGGTGCAATAGCTGTTGAACTCTTATGCCGAAATGCATGAATACAAAATTTATTACGATTCTACTCATTAAATTCAGTAATACGGAAATAATACGACTCCATCTTATAAATAGGACGTCATCACCATGGCAACCTAGACATCATTACCAGCCATGGAATATCATTGAACTAATATGTACAGTGAGCAAAAAAAGTATTTGCACGCAGACGATTTTTTCCATAAGTAACCATAGAAAGCAAATTTGGTACTATTCTCTTAATTATTGATTTATTTAAATAAGAAGAAAATAAAAATAACTACCCATTTTCCTTAAACAGTAATATTACACATTTTAAAAAATAAATTAATATTTTCTCATACCTAAAAAGTATTTGCACAAGAAGCATTGACTGTTAAAAAAGGCATTAAATGTGAACATTATGCAAATGTTTAGCATATCAGTCCCGCAGTACATTAGCCCCGCACTTTAAAGTCACGTAATGTATTAACTGGAGCAGGGATTCTGGGGAGTTTTTGTTCTAATGGCGCCGAAAGACCTGTGAGTGGCCGAGTGACCTGTCTGTTGCTACCCGTGTGAAGATTATATTTCTTCACAATTCTCGATTGTTACCGAGGAATAGGTAAAAAATTAAATCTAAACTTTTCTAGTGTTCGTTATGTAATTAAGAAGAAAAAAGAAACTGGTTCGGCAATAAATAAGCCGCGAATTGGGCGACCAAGAAAGCTAAATACCAGGCAAAGGAGAGCCATCATAAAAGAATCTTCAAAAAACCCTTTTCTAAGTGCTCGAGAATTGGCTGTTGATGTCGCTTCAACGTCGGGAACAATAGTTACATCACAATCAATTAGAAATATTCTTCATGATGCAAATATTCGAGGAAGAGCCCCTCGAAAAAAAAAAAAAAACCATTTATTAGTGAAACAAATAGGGTGAAAAGACTTGAATTTGCAAAAGCTTATGTCAGCAAACCACTCGAGTTTTGGAAAACTTATTTTTTCCAGGCTCGGACTGGCCCGCCGGCCCATCGGCCCGAGGGCCGGTGCGCCCTCGCCCAGGGAAAACGTCGCGCCCCTAAGTGCCTAAGCCGCTCCAATATTTTTTCACTTGTTGCATACATACATTCTGATTAGTGTACTAAATTTCGAGAATTCGTTTAGGGATAATCATTAATTAATAGACAGCACAAGAGACGTATTTTTTATTATTATCACAAAGAAATTAAAGGCATATCGTAGCAATTTCAGGATCGGAAACCAAAACGGACATCTTTGCATGCGATTGAAAGAGAAAATATGCACCCAACGAGAGCTTTAGTAGCCATTACGCCCTGGACGAAATTTTTTTCATCGCTTCTTTTCATGATATGTTTTAGAATTTAACCAGTATTTTGCATATTTTCGGTCCTTTTGCTTTTAGTACTCTGCGCCCCCTTTCTTTATAGCCGCTCCTGAATGCACATATAATGGTGCTTTTTGAAAGAGAAAAAAAAGAGAGACGTATCAGAAGTCAAAAAACTTTTTGTATGGATTTTGTTTTTGATTGGAAAACATGATGATCTTTCTTTTCGGGGAATGCAAAGTTGAGAATACTTTTGGATTGCAATCCTGCAAGCTGTGGTATCTCGCAGACAGCGTTTTCTCATTCACAAAATCTGCCGTTATTTTCGCATAGTAATCTCGCGCCTAGTTTAGGAGTAATCAGTGGAAATACAGAAAAAAAATACATATGCGTCGAAATGAGAACCTCCTTCTTTTTTTAAGTCGGTTAAAAAATACTGGCTATGTACCCTGCAGCTTGCATGAATACAATCCCTGGGGCACTTACACTCAAGTACGGAAACTTAAATATTTCCCTTGATCTTTAACAATGATAAAAGTTTTACAATCATGGGAAGAGTGTGCTGGGAAAAGTAAATTTACTTAATTGTTTTAGGGATTTTAGACTAACAAAGCAATGTTTTAGGGTGTACTTTTTCTGTAGAAACCTTTTCATAACGTGGTATCAATTCAGTTCTTTATGGACACATAATAGTAATTTTTTGAAGGATAAAAAATACCAATTATTTTCACAAGCAAGTATTATTTTCACATTCAAATAGCTTTATATTTCAGCATTCCAATACCCTATAATACGTGGTACAAAAGAAGCTTGATATTTAGTTTTCAAAATTTCTATTTCCAAACGGAAAGTATATTCTTGTTCTAATTATAAATATTTTTAAAACGAAGTTTGCATACCGAATGTTTCTTGTGTGTTGAAGGAGATATTTGTAGATACCACATGTAAATATGCTACTTGGTTAATAATATGAATAATAACAAAACAGTAGATAATAAAAAGTAGTGGCTCTCAGATTGCAATAGAAATTGAATTTATGACATTTTAAACTGGCTTGATAACTAATTCCTATTACATTAAAGAAAAATATATAAAAAAAAAAGGTTGAAGTCCTTAGCAGCACCGCAGCAACACTATTTGGCGCTTGGTGCAAAAAACAGTGTTAGCTTTTCTAAGGATCCTCAGTGCATCAATGGTGATAGTGGAAAAAAATGTGGTTTACAACTTACAAATTCTGCTAAAAATAATCGTAAAAAAATATGTAGATACCAATCAACTGAAAATAATATCTACTAGTTATTGTTATGCATAAATTATGTTTCCGAAGTCGTATACTTATTGAGAATTGTACCAACTTTTATTTTTCAGTCAATAATACCCCATTTTTGACACCTTATTTGAGTTTCTTGGATCGAGACAGCCCGGAAAAAGGCATAGTTTATGTACATTAAATTAAATCATGGTAGGGTTAGAAGGGTTTAAATTTGAGGATGTTAAAGATAAATCCATTTCAGAAACTTAATTTTTAACTTCATAAAAATTATCTGATGATTTTTTATTAATTCATTAGAGATATAGTGAATAGATCCAAACTTATTCCAAACTTTTTTTCTATTCAAAAACTTTTCTTAGTTAGAAATTATTAACAAAGTCATTTTAAAAAATATAGAGGGTGTTTATAAAATCCCGGACCCATTTTGATGTTTAATAACTCATAAAATAATAAAGATAGATTAAAATTAATAACATAAATGGTTAGGTAGACTCAAAAAGTTTCATGACCCTTGTCAATGAACTTCTACGTGTGCCCCTTCGTCGCACGGAGAATATCAAGTCGATAGTTAATTTCACGCCAGGTAGCGGCAAGCATGTCGGCATCCACAGAAGCTATTGCGGTTGTAATTCTGGCTTTTAAGTCATCAATGTTCGACACTCTCCCCCTGTAAACATTGTCCTTTACAAATCCCCAAAAGAAAAAGCCCAGCGGCGTTATATCAGGTGATCTGGGTGGCCAAGGAACTGGACCTCCTCGCCCAATCCATCTTCCTGGAAAATGGTCATTCAAAGAAGTACGAACGATGGTACCCCAATGAGGCGGTGCACCATCTTGTTGCAAAATGACATGTGGCTGAAGCTCTTCTAGTTGTGGAAATACGAAGTTTTCCAACATGTCTAATTGATGACTTAAAAGTCAGAATTACAACCGCAATAGCCTCTGTGGATGCCGACATGCTTGCCGCTACCTGGCGTGAAATTGACTATCGACTTGATATTCTCCGTGCGTCGAAGGGGGCACACGTTGAAGTTCATTGACAAGGGTCATGAAACTTTTTGAGTCTATCTAACCATTTATGTTATTAATTTTAATCTATCTTTATTATTGTATGAGTTATTAAACATCAAAATGGGTCCGGGACTTTATAAACACACTGTATATTAAGAAAAAACCACAATTGTTAAAAACATTGATGTGTACAACTCATTTGAATAATTGGTTTTGGAGATATTAGAGAAATTTTTCCTTTCCATAAATTAAGGGGTTCGTATTCCGCTATCAAAGGAGCCACAAAAAAATCGTAGAAATTTACAAAAAATATTTTGTAGGATTTTTTGTAATGTAAAGTAAGTTTTTAATAAATTTATTATTCTAGTAAAATTTTACTGGGGACTAATTGAGAGTTTTTGGTACTTTTTCTTGTAAGATCTTCAATTTATTTTCCGAAGTTTAGGGATAAACCCCTAACACATTTTCTTTAATAACAGTATTAAGATTTAAGAAAAGCATATAAACTATATATCTTTCCTGGCTAGAAAGGAACTGAAACAGAGTGTCAAAAGTGGATGTTACAATTTGAAAAATCAACGTTTGTGTATTTTTTAATATGTAGACAGCCTCCAAAGCAAAATTTATGAAAAGTATTTAATAGTTAATATTATTCCTAATCAATTGTTATCCTAATCAGTCCTATGTCTTTTTCATACAGTGATTTTCAGGAAAATTGGTAGGGGCGATGACTTTTTTTTTCTGCAAGGTGTCTATCGATAAAAGAAAATAAGAAAGCTCTAGTCTTGATATCAGTAATCTACTACAAGTTAATCTGTGTTCAACTTGCTGGAGCTTTTAGATGTTATGTGATGTGGTTTAAAAAATTGCGTAATATTGTGTAGGATTGATGGAATTTTAAACATGCACGGAGAATATTGCGAAGTCTTCTACCTAGAGTTAAAGATTTAATTTAAGCCATTATCCTTTACTTGGTGCTATGCAAGTGTGTTAAACCTTGTCAAGCCAGATACAATACAAGCAAGTCAAATTGACTTGAGTTCGTTAAAATTTTTGCGCCCTCTGAAAATCCAAGGTCTGCGCCCTTTACACTGACCCAGTCCGACCCTGATTTTTTCCGATGAAAGCAAGTTCAATATTTTTGGCTCAGATGGTAAGAAAACTGTATGGCGAAAGCCAAATACTTCTCTTCAAATTAAAAACTTGAAACCAACTGTAAAACATGGCGGTGGTCATGTAATGATTTGGGGATGCATGTCTTTTAACGGAGTTGGCGAAATGACCTTTATTGAAGGCAGTATGAATGCTAAACAATATATTAATATATTGCGAGATCATTTATCTAATAGTGCTCTGAAATTAGGAATTCCCAGTTCATATTATTTCCAACAGGATAACGATCCGAAACACACTGCATATATTACGAGGTTATGGTTGCTGTATAATGTAAAAAATCAATTGAAAACGCCACCACAATCACCAGACCTCAATCCGATTGAAAATTTATGGCATATTTTGGATATGAAAATAAGGAAAAAGAAAATTTCTAACAAATCAGAACTTAAGCAAGCTCTTAGGGAAGAATGGCTACAAATCAGCAGTGAAACATGTCACAAATTAATAGAATCAATGCCCAGACGATTACAAGCTGTAATTGAAGCAAAGGGCATGCATACTAAATATTAGCACTGTTTTTAACTTATAAATAATTCCTCTAGTTCTATTTTTATTGCTAGTGTGCAAATATTTTTTTGACTGTACAAATGCTACTTTTTTATGTTTTCATATTTTAAATATAAGTATTAAGTCAGATATTAAATATGTTTATTTGTTTTGTAAAAGTGTTGGTATTTTTAATTCTTAGTTGCTTTTTATTTATTTATACATATGCTACAACAAATTTACCTGGTGTGCAAATACTTTTATTGCTCACTGTATAATAAGATTTAATAGAGTGAAGAAAATTTTTATTAATATCTTTTAAGCTTTGATTCGATTTTCATAAAATTTGAAACGACTCGACACAATTCTGCAACGATTAGCTATATTAAATTTCAAACCATTCGGTTGGGCAGTTTTTGCGCTGTTATATGCGGACAGACAGACGGACGGACCAGACGACGACTATAGGTGCTACGTATTTATATAATTACGAACGCACCAAAAAAAAAATGAATTAAGGCTGTTCTCATATCCAAACTGTCTACTTACTGTCGGATGTTAGTTTTGTTTTCAAATGCATGGAATTGATAGGCGTTGTTATTCATAAACAAACAAATCGAATAGTGTTTTTCATTTTCATTTCATTTTTTTTTTTTTCTGAAAAGGCTGTCAAAGACTCGATTATCGGTACACGGCAGCTCAGTAAAGGGAGTTTTGAGATAGCAATCGCTTATAATTCAAGGTGTAATTCCGTTACCAGTAAAGTGAAAACCTCAATTTGATTCAAAATTACTTTAATAGTCAGACCTGTTAGTTTCATAACTTTTACGTTAACTTGGGTGCGTGCACTTCCGGGTAGTCCCGAATCAACCTGGCTTCGGTGCAGAAGGATGACAGGGTGCTCGGCCGAGGGCGCTGTAGCGGTCCCTTCCGTTTCGGAAGAAGACAAAAGCGGAGCCCCTGATGGCTGCAGGTGCTGATGGAGTCCCACGACAAACCCAGAAACTTCGTTCCCTGCAACGTGCACCTGGATAATCTGTCGCTGGGGGGGTGGGGGGCATTATCGTGCGGACGACCACCGTTCGCAAGTAGGTGTTTCCGAATCAAACTGCTGGGCGGCAGATGGGATGACCGGAGCCCTGGTAAAGGGACGCCCGCTGGGGTCTTGGAGACTGTAAGGCGCAGTCTTCCTTGGGCGACAGGTGAATGAATGCCCTGACAACAGGTGAACTAATGGGGCACAGACGGTTGGCAAAGGGTCCAGCCGGACTAACATTTTTTAAGTTTTTATTCTCTATTCTCGTGGCCCTGACATCCGGGGAGATAGTTGGCCCTGTTACGCACGACGCGGAGGACTAACTTTCCTATGATTTTATTCTGTCTTTTTATTTTACTAACATTTGTGTTTGTGTTGTCCTATCCGCTGGCTGGTATAGAAGTAACATGTCATAGATGATCCTCGTTCTTGGATGGCGGCAGTGTAATTTATTGTCATGGTCACTAGTCCTCAGGTAGCGGAATCCCCTGTGGGGTTCCCCGTTTGGTGTCGATGAAGTGGCGGTGGATCTAAACTGGATCTGTTCCTGCCCCTCTTCTACGCAGGGCCCGACTTATGCAGGGGTATACGGGGCAGCTGCCCCGGGCCCCCATGAGAGTAATCATGATTTTCATTAAAAAGTGCCAAACAATTAAAATTAGCCAAAAGTGACCAAAATTCATATATTTTCAAACATTTGGGAAGAGAGTGCGTCCCTTTCCCGTTTCTGCTTGCAGTACCCCTTCCACCTATGCAAAAAATAAACTATGTTATTAGAGAACTAGCTATCAATATTTTATTATAACAACTTAGTGTATTCTACTGTTTTCAAAATAAATTTTTTATTAACGTTTTCCTCGTAACGTGGCAAGTTAAAGCCATTAATTTTGACCAATTTGGAGCATTATCTTTTAGACATCTTATAACGTATGTAGATAAGCAAAGTAAAAGTTTGCAAGAAATACTCCTATCAACCAATTTGTCATTTTTTCTACTATTATACTACTAGTATTTTTCCTTAAAGTTATGACCATCTTCTTGTTATAGCCTGTATACATATGGGAGCAGCACTGGATACAAAATTTATATATACAATATGTATGAAATTTACTACTAGCCATTTCCACATTATTCGCAAAAAAATTCTATTGATAGATAGAAGGGGGCTCCCCAGAATGATGCTTACCCCGGGGCCCCCCATAGTCTAAGTCGGGCCCTGCTTCTACGTGTTCAGTAGTGTTCTATTGCAACGTCTGGAGTCGGCGGTAACGCACAGTGTGACAGCTAGAATTGGCTGAATATGCTTCCAACATACGTCTTACGTTAACTTTTACATTTAAAACAGAGTCCGTGAATGTGTCATAAAGTTTAGCTTTGTTAATCGCGAAAAAATATTTGTTTGAGAATAAACACCATCCAACTTACTAATTTCCCTCGATAATGTTAGACCTATGGGCGTAGAATGCATTCGTCTAGTTAAAATATCACCCCGGGAAATTAATATTTTTAGCTTCTTTTTTCTTTGTACCTACGCTTCTTAAAAAATCTCTCTTTTTTCTTAGTTGTGAAAATATTTCTAAAATATACGCTTAATTTAATATTTTAAGATGACGACCTGTGAGTAAGATTTTAACACTTCACATGAAAATAAGTATATATTTTAGAAATAGTTTGACAACTAAGGAAACAAGTTGGAAATTGCATGTCAAACGTGGCAAATGAGGTGCGTTCGTACTATAACTAGTTTTATAAATATTTTTTGCACCGCATACTGTACTGAATCTATATTTTACTGCACTTCAATAAGTGCACATCCATTTCATTCTGTTCGAAAGGCTGTAACATCATTAAAATGCACTTGAAATATTTTTTTCCCATCGGCCGTCATGTAATGGAAAACTTTTGACTGTCCCTTTAATTAAACTATACATCCGATTTTCATAAAATTGGAAATGACTCGACAAAATTTTACAACAAATATATAAAATTTCAGACCATTCGGAAGGCTGTAACATAATTAAATTGCACTTGCAATAATTTATTCCCATTGACCGTAATGTAATGGAAAACTTTTGACTGTCCCTGTCATTAAACTATACATCCGATTTTCATAAAATTTGAAATGACTCGACAAAATTTTGCAATAATTATATATTTAAAATTTCAGACCATTCGGTTGGGTAGTTTTTGCTCTGTTATATGCGGGCAGACAGACTGAACGACGACTATAGGTGCTACATATTTATATAATTACGAACGCACCTAAAAAAGAGGCATACTTTAAGAAGAGTACATAGAAAAAAACAAGCTAAAAATATTAAATTCTCGAGGCGATATTTTAAATACACAAATGTATTTAATAACCACAGGTTTAACATTAGCGAGGGAAATTCGGAAGTTGATAGACTAACAGCCTTAAGAGGCTACTTCAGTCAAATGAAAAGACCCGTTCGCTAATGCTAATCCTATGGAAGAAATTTATAAAGATATCTCGGTTGAATTTCAATATTTTTAAATGATTTTTTTTTCTTTTTGCGTTGAATATCTGAGATCGATCTGTACAAAGGCCGTTTTTTACTTTTTCGATTTCGATTGCAGATTTTTTTTTTTTTTTTTTTTTTTTTTTTTTTTTTTTAAATGAGGATGCTTTCAGTTTTGAAACCGGTTCCGAAAATGAAAGTGTCCTCATTAAAAATATTTGTAAACAAAATCGAAAAAATAAAAAATGGCCTTTGTACAGATTAATCTCAGCTATCCAATGCAAAAAAAAAAAAAAAAAAAAAAAAAAAAAAAAAAAAAAATCATTTAAAAACATTAAAATGCAACCGAGATATCTTTATGAATTTCTTCCATAGGATTAGCATTAGCGAATGGGTCTTTTCACTTGGCTGAAGTAGCCTCTTAATTGTATTTTTCAGAAGGAGATTGTAGGTGTATATTACTACTCTTTAACAATCTATCACTATCATTTTAAAGGATGAAAAAAAAATCAAAGAATAAGCCTAATTTACGGCAAAGATACCTCCATTATGCAGTAAATAATTTTGCTCTTTTGTGTAATAATTCAGAATCTGAATATTCTTTTTCTAATGAGACAAAAACTTTGGGAATATTGTGGAAGCCTCAACCAGATTGTTTTGGGTTTAACTTAATTATCGAGCAAAGCGAATTATACACTAAACGATCAGTCTTGTCACAAATTGCTAGAATATTTCACCCTTTGGGTTTGATAGGTCCAATAATTACAAGGGCGAAGGTGTTTCTGCAAAAATTATGGTTGCTGAAAATAGATTGGTGTGATTATCTCCCAATGAAAGAAAATAAGGAGTGGAATGACTTTCTTACTTCCTTAAAAAGTGTAAATCTGATCAGTATCCCTAGATGTATTCTTATTTCTCAGTCTATTTGTGTAGAACTACATGGATTTTCCGATGCATCTGAAATTGCTTATGGAGCGGTCATTTACGTGAAATCTACTAATTCTTATGGTGATTCTGCTGTTAAGCTACTCACTAGTAAGTCCAGAGTAGCTCCTCTAAAGCATGTCACTATCCCGCGTCTTGAACTTTCTGCTGCAGTCCTGCTATCTAAGTTAATGAAGAAGGTGTTAAGTGCCTGAAAACTAGAAGTTTCTAAAACTTATTTTTGGACAGATAGCACCATTGTACTTGCATGGTTAAAAAAGAATCCAATGATCTTAAGACATTTGTAGCCAACAGGATATCGATTATACAAAGTTTAACTTCGGTTGAACAGTGGCATTACGTACCTTCTAAGCAAAATCCTGCCGATCTTATTTCTAGAGGTATAGATCCCATCAAGATTCAACAGTGTGAACTGTGGTGGTTCGGTCCAGCATTCCTACAACAGCCTGAAGTGGTCGAGTGTCCCGATAGCAATCCTGCTGAAACCAATGAGCTGTTTTTGCGTGAATTGAAATCGCCATCAGTGACTCAAGTATGTGCCTTAGTTAACACTCTTGAACCTTTAGACATAATTAATAACTGTTCTTCGTTCATCAAACTACAAAGAGTAGTTGCATGGTGTAAACGATTCATATATAACTGTAGAAACCCTTTTTATCCTACAGCTGGAACTTTATGTAGCAGTGAACTCTCTCAGTCCTTATTGTGCATTGTAAAGAACATTCAAAGGACTTCATTCGTGAAAGAAATCCAGTGTTTAGAAAGGGGTACTGCTATCCCTAACAATAGCAAACTGATAAACTTGTGTCCATTTTTAGACAGTGATGGCTGCATTCGTGTTGGTGGTAGACTGAAAAACAGTAACCTATCCGATCACCAAAAATTTCCTATGATTATCCCTGCAAAACATAATTTTACATTTTGTGTTATTAATTATTTTCATGTTTTATATTTTCATGCAGGTTCAGAAACCACAATGTCCCTCATCCGAACTAAATTTTGGATTTTAGCTGGCAGAAATGTAGTACGAAAAATTATTTATAATTGTATTATTTGTAAGAAAATTAATTCTAAAAATTCGCAGCAACAGATGGCTGATTTGCCAGCAGCAAGAGTAACGGTATCCAGAGTATTTACGCGTACTGGATTACACTACTGCGGTCCTTTTGAGATAAAAAATTCAACAGGTAGGAGTAAACAGGTAAAAAAGGTTTTTATTTGTATTTTTGTGTGTTTTACTACAAAGGCCTTGCACTTTGAAATTGTCAATGATTTAACAAGTGCAGCGTTTTTAGCAGCACTTAAACGCTTTATTGTGAGACGAGGCAAACCTTCTGATATCTTTAGTGATAATGGCCGAAATTTTGTTGGTGCCAATAAAGAATTAAGAGCAATTCTCGGATCTTTATTTAAGGACAAAAGTGAGGAGGAAATTCAAAATTATTTAGCTAATGAAGGAATTAAGTAGCATTTTAATTCCCCTTCAACCCCTCACTTTGGAGGTTTATGGGAGGCAAGTGCTAAATCACTTAAATATCATTTAAAGCGTGTTTTAGGTAAAACTATTTTAAGTTATGAGGAACTCTTGACTCTTATTATTCAAATCGAAGCTGTTCTTAATTCTCGTCCACTCTGCCCTCTTTCAAATGATCCAAATGATGTTGAAGCTTTGACACCTGCTCATTTTCTTATTGGCTCATCTTTAATGGCCTTACCTGAACCGAATTATACTGAAATTCCTATGAATAGGTTGAGCAGGTGGCAATTAGTTCAAAAATTGACACAACATCTTTGGAAAAAATGGTCATCAGAATATTTAAATAAGCTCTTAAATAGGTCCAAATGGCATAAAGGAAGGGTAGATATAAAAGAGGGAGATTTAGTCTTAGTAAAAAATCCTGATAATTATAGCCCTTTAAAATGGTATTTGGCAAGCATTGTTAAAATCCATCCAGGCCAAGATGGTATAGTTAGAGTTGTAACTTTAAGGGATAAGAATGGCACATATAAAAGGCCAGTGGCCAAAATTGTTGTTTTGCCTCATGTGAATGAAACCACATTAACTACTTGAATTCATACATTTTATTTTAATTAAGCAAAATTTTTGTAGTGTAGTGTATTATTATATTTTTTGTGTTTATATTTGTAAATTTAACATTTCATTTAGTGTATATGCTGAGAAAAAATTTGTGTTATTGAGATTGTATCCTAAATTGATATCGAATTTATCGTATTGAATGTTTGAAACATTCAAGGCCCGGCGGTAGGTTGCCGCTAGAAGCGCCATCTATGTGGTTTGGTTGGAAACTTGCGAGTTGGGTTCGAGACGCCGATCAGAGGAGTAGTGTAAATATCGGCTTTCGATCAATTTATTGTTTTGTGAATTAAAATTTAATTAGTAAGCAGTCCGCTAGTTTTATTTTATTGTGAGTTGTGTGCAGTGATGATTTGTGATTGAACTATTGGCGGGAACAATTTCTTTACAGAGAGAATAATAACATTATAAATATTATTAATAATAAATTAAGAATAATCCTATTTGAGACTAAAAACAATTTATTTCAAAATCATCTTGAAAAGAACTTTACAATTTAACCCATAAATATCAATCTTATGCTGTCATCTCTCGGTAATAGATAATGACATTTAATTTATAGACAATTACTTCATACAATTTTCATGTTGTAAAGAAGAAGAAAAATAATATTAAAATTAGAAACGTCCCAAAAATGGGACACTAGGCATAAATGGGCCCTTCTCTGGCTTAAACAATGTAGGAAATAAATTATTATTTATAACCATTTGGAAAAATGGTTATTGTCCTCGTCAGGGTAGGAAATCAAAAGCACATCTGAAGCTTTTTATTATTTTAATCCGCATTTTATTCGTTTTCTGATTGGTCTATACAGTAACCTGTATTTCCCTTTACATTCAACAGAGATGGATACATCTGTTGCCACTATGACAAAAAAGTAATAAAAACTACAAAAAAAATTAATAACTCAGGAACAAATTGAGATACAGCTTTCAAACAAATTGCATTTAAAAGTACATATTTTTTTCTCTATACGACGGTGTAAAAAGTAATAGTGTGGGATGTTTAGAAGTTTAAGAATGAGATTTCATTTAAAATGGGTATTCATTCAGGTGTCATTCATTTAAAATTCACTTCTCAGATTTCTTGGAAATCTGACGATGGAAAAGCCTTTTCCCGAACAGCCAATGAAAAGCTTGGATAATACGTAAGTTTAAGGTAGATAATACGTAAGGTTCGGGAAATCTGAGGAGTCGCAGGCGATTTTTGTCGCTTGCAATTTTTACGTGTAATAACGCTATTAATGTTTAATCCATGGCGTACATAATGTATGATCAACTTCGTGCGATTTTTTATGTCTTAAATTTTAGTCTTTGAAAAAATCATTTTCCAAATGGTCGTTGTAATTTGTTAAATTGCTTTTTTTTTTTTTTAATTTGTTCTGCAAATTATTTTTTTGTTTAATATATATATGTGTGTGTATATGAGGGTATGTGTATATTCACGAAATTTGCCCGTAAATAACGCTCGAATATATTTTACTCCATAGGAATTCAAAGTAAGGTCTTTTAGAAAATACTTAATTTTTAACCTTAAGAAAATCTCACTTACACCACTCTTGCATGAAACGCCTCATGTATATATGCATATACCTATTTTTACTTCATCGTTTTACATATGTTGCGTGATAAAAGTCTGAATATATATATTTTTTTTTCACGCAATCTTCTCTCGTCAAGATTTAGATCTGCAACAAAGCGTTGAAATGACAGCAAAACTGAGCTGAAAATCTGTTAGTAATATAATAAAAACGATGCTTATGAAAGGATAACGAAACTTACCTTTTGTGCTCTTAAGTAAGCTAGTTCACGACCTTCACAGAAACATCTTTATTCTCTGTTTCATCAGATGAATTTTTCCATGCCTGCCATCATAGAGTATAATGTGAGGATAAGTATTTTTCCTGGGAAAATATACTCCATCAAATCCGCACAACTTGGGACCAGAAGTTGTGCGGATTTCAGAATTTTGTGGATTTCTGCTCATTGCTTTGTTTACATTTTTAAACAGTCATTTGAATGTAATGATGCAATCGAAATTATAATGAATACTTAAAATATGGTAAAATATTAAAATAATTAAGTAAAGTAATAAACTAAAATAATAAAAACTAAGATAATTTTAAAAATGATTAAATTATTAAAATTAAAGGTCAAGTAAATAATTAATAATGTATAATTAAATATGTATGATAAATATGAGATAGATTTTTCTTGAATTAATCAAAGAAACTTGCCTCAAAGTTACCCTACTAATTCACATCAAAAATCATAAAATAAGGAAGTTTTATTTCGTGTTTAGCCAGACTTAATATCCAAAAAAGCTTGATTAATATGTTCGATAAAAAGGTTTCAATTACTAGTGATATCAGCAATATCTTGAAATTTTCCATAAATAAATATATACTTCCTTCAGGAAAAAGCACGGGTTCAGTCATATTAATGAGAATCATATATTAATATACATACGAAAGGATATAAAAAAAAAGTCTGTAATTTTGTCCCTACATCTGAACTGAAAGTTTCATTGTTTACATCTGCGATGATGTGCGGATTTTAGGCGGTTGCGAATTTTAGGATTGCGCATTTGAGGGGGTCCTACTGTATATATTATAAATGATAGAAAAGGAATTAAATGGAGAAGAATGATTTTAAGAAAATACACAAACCTCCGGGCTACAAAAATCTCGAAAACTGCATCGGAAATATAAAACTGAAATTTATGCATGTTTTTTCGTAAAAACAACACAAACTGCATGTTTAAATGCAAATTAAATTAATAAAAAAGAAGTTTGAGGTACATAAAACTCAAAACAAGTATCAAAATTAATTGTACAAATGATTAGGAATGATAAACAGTGGTGATTGATCTATGGACTGTTAAAAGTCTGCAGCAAACTGTCGAGCAATTTATATATACACTTTCAAAAAAAAAAAAAAAAAAGACCGTGAAAAGTTTCCATTTCATTAAAACATGATAATTTCCGCTTTGATTTTTCCATTTTTTCATAGGAAAAAAAAAAAAAAGCAAACACCAATCTAAAATAAAAATTATCTGAAATACTCCAATCTAAACCTGCATTGTCGTTAAATAACAGGGCTGTTCCGGCAACTGTGCTGCCTGTTTTCGTATAAGAAACGGAATTTTTCTGTATATTATCCTCAAAACACGAGACATTCGTCAACCTAAGCCTAAAATTTCCTAAATTTCTCCAGTGAAAACATGGAAATTTTTTTTTGAAAAAAGAGAAAAATCTCTTCTAATCACAGAAGTGTTACGGCAACTTTCTGCCTGTACATTTACATTTTTTTTAAAGAAATTTTCTGTGAGCGCGTATATATATTATATGTATATCCATGTAAAACTCTTAAATGGACGGTCCGGTTTTCTTACTTATTTCCTTCCATTTTGTTGGAAATGTTTCACTCCAGATATTTCTGTTTAAATATCATTCGGATATAAAAATGAGATGTTTGTTTGTCTCTTCGTCTTCATGTCTTTTTTTCTTTTACTTTCTAGGTTTAACTTTCGTAAAAATTCATAAATCGTCACAAAATTTTAGTATGGTGCTAAGGTATACAGCACCACATTAAAATTTTAAAATAGTCGTCTTATCACGTATTGCAGTGGGCCAGCAATTACCTTATAAAGGGAGTCTACTTTGAACGAGAGTGTTCTGTCGATATTAACCGGTGTGCGCAAAAGTGACATCTATCGTCCATTTTACTTTAATTTTCCGAAGTGTGTTTGTGGTTCTCGTAATCTGCGGTTAGTGATTCGCTGTTTCTTTATGTAAATTAGATTACTGCTGTCAATCCATTGAGTATAATAGCAGGATCGAAAGTTCGTGTCAGCGGATCTGCTGGGGTCGAGTCTTACCTTGTAAAGGCGTATGTCCAATTCACTGCTGTTAGAGCTCGAGTTGGAGTTAGCCGCGTGGACCGAGGAATCGTAAAGTGGAGAAATCTCGCCGAGTACAAAATACCAGCTTTGGTAACAGGAAAGTTTGATTATATAATTCAATAATAATTGATCAGAAATATGGGTTACTAATTCAGAGACATTTAAATGGTGTCGGAAATAGTTCAAAATGTGTTTCGACTTTTCGTTTTGTGAAATATGCGGCAGGTGGCGACATTTCACCAGGGTCCGACTTATGCAGGGGCATGCGGGGCAGTTGCCCCGGGCCCTGCCTTTTTAGGGGGCCCTCCATGAGAGTAATCAGGATTTTCATTAAAAGGTGCTAAATGATTAAAACTAGCCAAAAGTGACCAAAATTCATATATTTTCAGACATTTAGGAAGGGAGTGCGGTCCCCCTTCCGTTCTCTCCTTCCAGTAACCCCTCCACTTATGCAAAAAGCAAACTAATCATTCGAAAACTAATGATTAAAATTTTATTATAAAAACTTAGTATTCTATTGTTTTCAAAAGAAATTCTTTATTAACGTTTTCCACGTAACATGGCAAGTTAAAACCATTAATTATGACCAATTTATGGGATTTTCTTTTACACATCTTATAATGTACGTAGATAAGCGAAGTAAAACTTTGCAAAGAAATACTCGTGTCCACCAATCTATCATTCTTTCTACTATATTATCCTACTAGCATTTTTTCTTAAAGTTGTGACCATTTTTTGAGATACTCCGTATACAGACGTGAGCAGACAAAACCGGGTGACCATTCGACCAGTTACAAAATTTATGCGTACTTACAGTATGTATGAAGTTTAGTACTAGCCACTTCCACATTATTCACAAAAACATTCTATCGATAGATAGAAGGGAGGCCCCCAGAATGATGCTTGCCCCAGCCCCCCCCCCCCATAGCTAAGTCGGGCCCAGCACTTCACGGACAAACTTCAAACAGTTCTAATAGACTGGACAATTACCCATAATAATCTAGTCTTCATTTGCGTCCGCTGCCTGTGACAATGCAACTATTTAATATTCCCACAGATGGCAGCACCACAAGAAAACTTTGAAAGACTGTAAAGTCAGAACTGTTTTGCTGGACTTTAATAGACTTCCATTCCAGCTGTGATCAGCAGTTTTCCATTGTGAAATGAGTGTTCGATCAAGAGCCCTTGCTTCTACTAAAGAAACCCTTTCATCTCAGTCTAGGGCGTATCTCTTGAGTGACAAGGACATATGTTTCTGTCTGTCACTTCATGCATTCGCTTTTCGGAAGCTAATTTTGGCTCTCGAGAATGCAACACATATTTAATCAAGTTAAATTTAAATTGTACATATATTACTATTAACCAAGAAATGTAGAGTGCATTAATAATTGTATTTAATTAAATATAATAATCTCGTTTAAAGGTGAAAGCCTGGACCACTGTGATTAATTACACACACTCACTAACGCTTCAATAAAATACCTTTTTCAGAGTTCAAATAGGATAAAGTGGATACAGAAACTTCCGTGATATTCTGAAGAACCAGCGCTCTCACCTATACAGGTAAGAAGAATTATTTTCTCTTACAAAAATTCTGCATTTCAAATTAACTTTCAATTAAAATAATTTAGAAAAATATTAAATGAAAGGACAGCCTTTATTGTAATATGAATCTACTAAAAAACAACTTTTCAAAAGTAAAAAAAAGCCAAGCGAAAAAAAAAAAAAAGGTGAAAGTTGTGGCTAAAAAATAGTGTGATATCAAATTTCCAAGCTTATATTACGGTACTTATTTAACATTTTTTGAGAAAAATTTACCATATGTAAGTCGAGTACCTAAGTATGCGTTGATAGAAAGCCTTTTCTCCTTTACTAAATACATCATAACGTGTTTCTGAAAATTAATTTTTTTTAATTACGCATGATGGGCTGGCGGCCATCTTTCCATATTTTACACAAATTTCTAAGCACACAAGTTCATTGTTAAGATTGGAAGTTCGAAATTGTTACTAAAGCAAACATTTTATTCTTTTAATTTATGGAAATGAGTGCCTAAAAATTTGTGTCTAAAAATAAAGTTGAAGTAACTTCAGGTTTCATCTTATGATTCTCTTTTTTCGGAGGGGGGTTAATTAATTAGTTAAAGCAGTAAAAATCAATTTGTTTTTTTCAAAATAAAAAACTTTCTTAATTTATCTGTCTGTAGCTAAAACTAGAAGTTCGAAATTCTTAATAATGCAAATATGTTACGAGCTTGAGTGCTTAGAAATTTGTGTAAAATATGGAAAGATGGCCGCCAAGCCCATCATGCGTAATTAAAAAAAATTAATTTTCAGAAACACGTTATGATGTATTTAGTAAAGGAGAAAAGGCTTTCTATCAACGATTACTTAGGTACTCGACTTACATATGGTAAATTTTTCTCAAAAAATGTTAAATAAGTACCGTAATATAAGCTTGGAAATTTGATATCACACTATTTTTTAGCCACAACTTTCACCTTTTTTTTTTTTCGCTTGGCTTTTTTTTACTTTTGAAAAGTTGTTTTTTAGTAGATATCAGTTCTTTTTCTAAAACAAATGATATATAATTGAAATAATTCTACTAGCTCAAATTAAATTTAGTCCTTGTATAGCCTTTATAAGCAGGGAGCAAACACAATATTATACATTTTGTTTACCTAGCATTCATTTTTTATAGTGACTAATAATTTAAAAGTAAGGAAAGTCAATTTCTCCTTTCAAAGTATCAGTCTTTCTCAATTTATATCTCCTTAAAATTTTCTACGAAAGATGAAAATTTAGTAAAAAACAGAGTCGAAATAAAATATATATTTACAGTTAGTCTGTCAGTTAATTGTTTTTTCTAACTTTTTTTTTTGCTGACGGTTTTGCAAAATAAATTTACTACCTTTACAATTACCTACGGTTAATCCGAGACTGAATCCCCGCAGGCATCTAAAGAATCGAAGATCTGTAAATCTAGCAATTCTAGACATAATAAAGCAACATTTTTGAAAAAAAAAATCTAAAAATTTAAAGATATAAACTGTACATATAACTTCATCTTCATTTAGATCGTGTTATAGAGAAGAAAGAATAAATATGTAGTTTTACTCAAGTCTGTTTATCCATACCTATTTGCCGAAATGTGAGGATATTAATTTACTATAAAATTTCCCCTAAATTGATTATCTTTAATAGTCTATTATTAAAGCCGCATATGCATTAGAATTAAATATTCTTCGGTTAAAAAATGCCTGAAATCTATAGTCTTATCGTTCGCCAATTTTTTTATTTTTTTTATGCCCAGACTCTTTTTCTGAACACTGACAAAAGATCACAGACATATTGAAGCTATCCAAATTCTTATATCTTTCTATCGTATTTCCTTTTTTGAGGGGGGTGTGAGGAAGAGCCCTTAAGAACTTCGTTTTGTTCTCAGAATTCTGAATTATTCATTCAAAAGATCTACCTACATAAGTCTTGTTGCAGAATTTTCATTAGCTAGGAGTTGCATCAAGTTATACATCATGTGAATCTATTAAATTAATTTTTTGAAATACTAGATGGGAGCCATTGATATTTCCAGACCATTTGCCTACATTTTAAACTTGAGTCATTTACTACTATTCATTAATTTTCTATACGAATTAAAGAAGTCGTTGTTTCCATGCCAACTGTACCTTTCACTATTGCTTGTTTGTTTCTTTGTTTGATTTATTGAGCACATACATCATATCACATGCGGATCACGGCGGGATTCGAATCTGCTTCCACCTACGCTCTCAAGCGATTAGCGGCATGGTGTCTTATCCACTCAGCCACGGTGGGCCACTATTGCTTTCTCTAATGCCCAGATACTCAAATTTAACCAACTGCACTTAGAATCATGGTCATAACAGAGAACATTTATATGTTAGAGCAGTGTTGCCAGTGGGCTACTATTTTTTAATTCAGATTTCTTGATTGCCAGCACTTATTATAAACGGTAAAATTCCCTTTGTTTCCGCCTTAATTAATATGTCATTAAATAAGGCGCATTTTACAATTTCAAAAAAGTGGTGCCAATCAAGTATCTGAATTAAAAAAAGTAGCCCATGTGGCAACACTGTGTTAGAGTGTTGACATATGCACAAGTCGTGTACTCATATTCAATATTTTGTCCAAAGTACGGTAACTCAGTTTTCAGTAATAGACGAGGAAGATTTCAATTAAACTAACCAGAAACGTTAACAAACATTGGCTTCCTGATTTAATTGTATTCAAAATTGTTTTAACCAACCAAAGTTAATGTACGGGATCCAGATAAATTTTTCTCTGTTAGTAAAATTACATTGACCAATCAGTAGCCTCCATCCTTGCTTGCTTTTCGGTGTTTACTGCAAACATCAAAAAGTTCGGAAAAATGCAGACGTCTGATTGATCAATCTCATACCGCTAATAGCGAAAAATCTATCTTGATCCCGGCCTATTCAACGCCCTTTAAATATTGGAGAAAGCCTTGACACGTGTCAGGAAAACGTCACACAAAGCAGGCAAAACAAAGAAGAAAAATCATTCATTGGCTCGTTCATATTCACGAGCTAATGAATGATTTTGTTTCTTTGCTTTGCCTGCTTTGTGTGATGTTTTCGTGACGCGAGTCAAGCCTTTCTCAAATATTTAGGAGGCTTTGGCTTATTTCACCACCATGAAGTTATGAAAGGAGAGGAACAGACATGTCAATCTTCCCATGTGAAAAACTAGTTACCAAAAAAAACCGAGTTCTTTCCCTCTCTTCTGCCCTTTTCTCTCTTGATTTTGACCCATAACAGCCCATTTAGCAGTCTCCAGTACAAGATGCCGCTATATACGTTGGACGCAGGAGGGAGGGTGTCAGCGCGATCAATGACATAATAGGCCAGTTCATAATGTTTAAAAGTATTGGATCGAGACTAACGAAGAAGACAGGCTACCGCGGTGGGTCCGATTCTTCTTTTTTTACAAACCGCTGGAGTCACGTGATGCTCCTTTCACGCACCTTTTTTGGTGCATTCGAGCATCACGTGACTCCAGCGGTCTGTATAAAAAGAAGAATCGGACCCACCGCAGTAGCCTGTCTTTTTCGTTAGCCTCAGAGTTGGATCATCTTTACACGATGATTAGTACAAAGCTGCGCGCCGATTTTTTTTGTGTCCTTTGCCGTGTACAGATAATAAACCCCGTGTGACGTTATGAACTGGCCTTATATGTTGTTTGCCACAGTTTAGGAACAGCTACAAATGACTTCATCTATATCTACTCCGAGGTAAACGAAAAAGACAGGCTACCGTGGCGCTACAGCGCCTAAAATATATAGTGTGAAAATCGGCTATCCCAGTAATACTTTAAAAAGTGCTAAAATATTGGATCTCTTAAATTTCAAATGATGCTGAAATCCAATGAGTCGATCACAGCGATATCTGCAGGATATTTCCTAAAACTTCATGACGATTTGGTAACAGCGTCTAGAATACCTAGTGTGGAAATATTTTATTAAACAACGCTAAAAATTTGTATCCCATAAATGATCGACGATACTGCTAAAATCCCAAGTGTCGATCGCAGCGAAATCTGCGGGATTTTCGTATTACATTGTATAGACTAGCAATATCTTGCAGTTATAGAAAATATCCTGCAGATGTCGCTGCGATCTGTATATTTCAGCAGCATCGTTGCACATTTAAGGATACAATATTTTAGCACTTTTTTAAGTATTACAGGGATAGCCAATTTCCACACTATATATTCTAAGCGCTATAATTTGGTCTAGACGCTGTAGCATTTTTTTTTTTTTTTTTACATTTTATTAACATACATCTGACCAGTGTGCTTGGCATCAAGCCCGCTGTAATAATACGATGTTTACTTTGAAAGTATATCACAGATGTCGCTGCGATCAGCTCCCTGGATTTCAGCGTCAGTGCACATTTAAGGGATACAACTTTTTAGCGCTGCTTGGATAGCAAATTTCGACATTATGTATTCTAGACGCTATAGCGGTGCATTACACGTGTCTCTTTCTTATTTAAAAAATATCCTGCAGATGTCGCTGCAAATGACTGTTTGGAATTCAACATCGTTGTACATTTAAGGGATTCACTATTTCCGCGCTTTTTAAAGTATTGCTGGGATAGTCGATTTCTACAACATATAATCTAGGCCTATAACGAAGCTATAGTATCTAGAAGATATAGTTTAAAAATCAGCTTATTAAAAAGGTGCTAAAAAATTGTATCCCATAAATGTTGAACGAGGCTGAACGATGAATGTCGATCACAGCGACATATGGTAATTCCAACGTAACTATTTCAAAAGACATCAAATGAGAAAACGTTTCGCTCAGAGAAGATCTAGAAAATGTTGCTGCTATCGACATTTGTCATTCAGTATTTTTCAATATTTATGGGATTCAATTTTTAGCAATTTTTAAAGTATTACTGGAATAGCCGGTTTCCACACCATGACCCTGATCTAGGTAGATTTTTCTTTGTTATCGCAACGAGATAGACCAATCAGAAGCCAGAATTATTGCTAAATTTTCATTGTTTGCAAAAATGTACCTGGATCTCGACCTATATTTCTAGACGTTATAACTGAGCTCAGGAATAGTACAGAAAGCAAACTCCGTATTTTGATACATTAAGGCCGGGATCCAATTAGGAACAAGTGTGTCGCTATAACGAAGTAGCGACATATGGCCAGTAAAGATTTATTGGTAGAAGTGATAAAAACAAATCGTTAAAGGTCTTTGCGAGCGTGTCATTTTCGTCAGGCTAATGCATATTGAATTAATTCCCTAGTCTAATAAAGCTCGTCCATGCGCGTATCGTCTAATGGAGGATATTCCAAATATGGTTTCAAGGCTGAAAAATTCACGTGGTACCGGCAATTTACCTAAAGAACTTCTAACTGATGAGAAGGGAAACAGGAAACTACTACTGCTTTCTCCCGTGAACTGTTTCATTGGATAGCGGGGATTTACATTCCGTCGACGGAGCCTTCCCTTCTTTACGTTAGACGTTTTTGCCTTGACCACGTGACCATAACTTAGATAGAATAGCCTCTATTCAAGAAAGTGGATTGCCGTACTATAGCACCTGGAATATATAGTGTGGAAATTGGCTATCCCTGTAATACTTAAAAAAGTGCTAAAATATTGTATCCCTTAACTGTGCACCGATGCTGCTGAATTATACAGATCACAGCGACATCTGCAGGATATTTTCTCAAACTGCAAGTTATTGCTAGTCTATACAATGTAATACTAAATCCCGCAGATGTCGTTGTGATCGATACTTTGGATTTTAGCAGTATCGTCGCACATTTAAGGGATACACATTTTTAGCGTTGTTTGGATAGCATATTTCCACACAAGGTATTCTAGACGCTGTAGCCATACTTTCGGCAAAAACTTGAAATGAGCATGTTTCCTGTGCATATATCACCACTCTTATGTATAAAGGCTCTCTGTTATGGTGTTGATTCTGAGCGCTCTTTGTTAAATTTCTATATTTGTGTTTTAGAGAAAGCAATACAGAAAAGTACTGTTACTATGGAAACAACAACTTCTTTAATATCGAAATGTATAGCAAAGGAGTTCAGAATCAGTGCCTTAAATAGTTTCGAATATGTATTGTTGTTATGACAATCAATACCCTTCCTGGATGTGGAAATGCAAAATTGTGTTCAACATAATGGAGGATATTCCATCTACATGTTGGGTGCGTTCACGGATCGCACTCTGGGTTCCCCAGGTTTCCCCGTGGGGAACCCGAAGCGTTCAGAGCCGGCATCACGTGACTTTTTCCGTGTTTCCCACAACGTTCAGAGCCGGAGATTACCCAGATTTCGGGGAACCCACATTACCTGAAAAATTTTGTTGGGTAAAGTGATCACGTGGTTGGGAAATCTGATTTGTTTATCATTTTATAGCTTAACTGTGACTGTTAATCGGAATCAATGCTTTGATCAGTTTTATCGCACATTGTTTCTGCTTTTTCATATTACAAAAATAATAATTTGACATACAATAATTTTAACACATAATAATTTGAACGTACCATATTTTCCGTCGAATGAATGAATCTCCGATTCATCCTAAAATGGCTAGCAAAACCTGTGATACATATTTGTTGCGATAGTATTCCACATAAAAATTAACTTGCACTGTTAAAAATATCATGAAAAATTACCTCTGTTTTTAAAGACTCTCTATTTTCTGACCAATGAGAACGCGACATTAATACCTATGAAGCGTTCTCATTGGTCAAAAAATAGATAGCCTTTAAAAACAGAGGCAATTATTCACGATATTTTTAACAGTGTGGAACAGTTTCCCATCTAAAAAAAGTGATAATTGAATCTATTTGCACTGTCGAAAGTGCAGCTGCCGCCATGTTTGTAAATGTAAATAAAAAAATCCCGCAACTTTACCCGAAAGCGTTCAGAGCCGTTTTTACCCAACCTTACACCAAGAAACCAGTATGACGTCATTCCCCAATTTTCCTAGTTACCCGTGTTTCGGTCTCTGAACGCGCTCTTTGATCAAGTGGTCAAGGGAAAACTTCTATCGTAAAGAAGGGAAGGCTCCGTAGACGTGTAATGTAAATCCCCGCTAGCCAATGAAACGGTTCATCAGGCAAAGTAGTAGTATCTTCCCTTCTTATCAGTTAGAAATTCCTAGGATAAATTACCGGTATCACGTGACTTTTTTCAGCCTCAAACCCATATTTGGAATATCCTCCATTGGGCGAAATCTAGATAGATTTTTGGCTGTTAGAGAAACGAGATTCATCGATCAGAAGCCTGCATTTTTGTGAACTTTTCGCTGTTAGCAGAAAAGCAGGCTATTGATTGGTGATTCTCGTTTCGCTAACAGCGAAAAATCTATCTGGATCCTAACCTACATTTCTACAAACATTGCACTTCATCCATGGCACTAAAAAAATGACTCAAAACTTTCATGACATAGGCCGGAATCCAGAAACAGCACATATTTTCAAACATGCAGGCTTCTGATTGGTCAAACTCATTTCGCTAACAGCGAAAAATCTATCTGAATCTCAGCCATAGTTATCTTCGATGAAATCAATGCAAAAGGATAATATAAAAGAAAAGTATAAGATTTCAAAAATATTTTGGCGGGTTTATCGCTATTTGGCAAAATTTGTAAACTTTAGAACTAATTAACAGTTTTTCGCTAATTATGAATAGAAAATTAATGTTTTTAAAGCTGAATTTTATAAAAGCACGTAGATTGAGTAAATATCTATCCAAAAATTCAATCCTTACTTTTTTCTGTCCATTATTTAAGTCTCTACCTCAATTGAAACATAAGTTGTGACGAAGAAAAGAAATCTGTCATTTTCAGTATCTCGACGTTATTTTAAAAAATCTATATCTCTGTTTATAATTAATATATGAGGATGCATTTGATCTCAAATTGAAGATCTTCTTTATTAGGTCCTTCTGGTGTTGGTTTTATTTTTCTGCGACGATTGCTTCTTTTGATATGGGAAATTTTACGCTGGCATATTTCGTCCATTTAACATGGAGAAGTTGTCTGCAGTATAATAAGCAGTTACGGTGTCTTGCTGTTATTCTTGGCGTTTGTTTGTTTGGCGGGGTTAGCATTTTTTTTCAGCTTGGCTTGGCAGAACGACCGTCCTGCTTGATTCACGCCTTTGAAAACTTATAGATTATGAACACTGAAAAAGTGAGAAAAAAAAAAAGGCTGTAAAGTAATTGATTGTTATTGTTGAAAATAGTACTATTGAAATGCATATTGATTATATTGAATATAATAAATAATATTGATCAATATTGAAAATTTGAAAATATATAAAAACGAAAAAAAAATTTCTTGAATATATTATATATATATAAAGTGATACAATATTGAGTATATATATATACGGAAAAAAATTTCTTGAATATATTATATAAATATAAATGACCTGTTGATAAGAAATATTTCAAGTATATAAAGAACCATTATATAGACAGTAATATTACATTGTGTACGATAGTGTGGCATTAATAAGAAAATACATATATATACAATACGCATAAAATATAGACATTGATATTTTACTAATATTATGTGTGATAATGTAACATTGGTGAACAAATATATATAAACAATACGCACAAAAATATAGATAATTAAAAAAAAAAAAAAATAGTAGAATCTAACGATAAGCCATGGCAATTTCTGCAGCAAAGGAAATATCCCTGGTAGAGAAACTTTCTAATAGCAATTATGATCTCTGGGCTTTTCGCGTAGAAATGCTACTAACCAGAGAGGATCTCTTTAGTTACGTCATCGACACGCCCCCACTCACTCCAGACGATACTTGGCGAAAAAAAGACGCCAAAACCCGTGCCACAATAAATCTATTCATAGATGACTCTCAGATTGTCCACATTCGGCATTTAAAAACTGCCAAGGAAATCTGGGATACCCTTAAGCGAGTTCACCAAAGATCCACCTTATCCTCTAAGTTGTTTCTGTTGAGGAGACTCTATTCAAAAAAATTATGCGACGGTGGAAATATGAACCAACATATCAACGATATATTAACTTTACGCGACAAATTATACTCCATTGGGGAAGAAATCCCCGACACTCACATCGTTGCACTTTTATTGTGCAGTCTACCTAAGTCCTATGACCCCTTAATTATAGGTCTTGAAGCTCGAAACGAAAGTGATTTAACTTTAGAATTCGTAAAGAATAAATTGTCTGACGAATACAGACACAGGAGTGAGAATCAGGGAACAAATCATCACGCGCGTGAAACTGCATATAAAGTAACAAACAAAAACAAAATTAAAAAATACTGCGGTTACTGCAAAAAAGCAGGGGCATACAATAAATGAGTGTTATCACCTGAAAAATAAAAACCAGCATAATAATTACGCAAGAAATGACTGGAACAGGAGCAAAGCATTCAACAATCCGAACAACTATAGAAATAACATGAATAGTTACAAAAATACCCAAAATAACCCCAAGGAAACCTCGAATTTTTGCTTTGGAAGCAAGGCTGAAGATAGTGATAATGAAAAAAATTTGATTCCCCCCAATGATAACAAATCCTCAGAAGAAAAAATTCCTGAAAACGAACCTATGACTGCAAACAGAGTACAAACATCGGTGGCAGAAAAATATGTAATTGACTCTGGATGCACAAGGCATGTTGTAGCTACGAAACACAACTTACAAAACTTTATGCCAGGAAACTTTGGCGAAATAACCATAGCGAACGGAAAGCGGCTATGTTCACAGGGTCTGGGAGACGTGAATATAAATATAGACTCACAAAATTCCATAACTCTAAAAAATGTACTATATTGTCCCGAATTGCAAAGTAACCTTTTATCTGTCAAAAGAGCCACAGAGAATGATATTAAGGTAATATTTGAAAAACAGAAATGCTCATTTGTAAAGGATAGCCAAACAATTTTAACGGCAAAATTAAATGATAATTTATATGAGTTAGAACCCAAAAATGACTACGGATATAACGCGCAGACACAAACATCTTGTGACAATAAAAATTGCATATCCATTTGGCACAAAAGGCTAGGACATAAAAATTTCGAAGCAATAAAATATCTCACGAAACACAAACTAGCCGAGGGTATAGAAATACACAAATTGTAAACATGAAACTGTTTGTAAAGAATGTATTGAGGGCAAACTATCAATCGCACCCTACCCCAAATCCGCCACTAACAGATCAAAGGAAACATTAAATTTAATTCATTCAGATTTATGCGGGCCGATGCGATCGCCAACATTTAGTGGGAAAAGATATTTCATAACCTTTACCGATTACTATAGCCGATTTACAATGATATATTTAATTTCGCATAAGTCAGAAGCCATAACAAAACTTAAAGAATTTGTAGCCCTGACGAAGAACAAATTCGGAAAAACTATAAAAGCGATCAGATCCGATAACGCGAAGGAGTATCTAGGAGATAGTTTTGAAAGTTACCTGACAGAAAACGGTATAGAACATCAGTTAAGCGTACCATATTGTAGCCAGCAGAACGGCGTTGCCGAACGTAAAAACAGAACTATAGTCGAAATGGCGCGCACCATGTTATCTGACGCGAATTTACAAAACCACTTTTGGGGCGAAGCCGTACTTACAGCGACATACCTCATAAATCGGTTGCCCACCAAGGCAAACGAAAACAATAGAACGCCTTACGAGCTGTGGAATAACAGAAAACCTAATTTATCGAATATACGGACCTTCGGATGTAAGGCATATGCCTATGTCGAGGAATCGAAGAGATCCAAATTTGACAAAAAGGCCGTTCAAGGTATTCTATTAGGATACGATAACCGAAGCAAAGGGTACAGAATACACACAGGGTGAAACAACGTAATAATATCGCGAACGGTAAAATTCTTTGAGAACGGAGTAAATGAAGATGACGAAAACGAAAATGTCGCGAAGACACCTACTGAAATCGTAGAGATTGAGCTAAATAATGACGAACAAAATCAAAACAATACTCCACAGCAAGGCACCGCTGAACCGCGGAGATCACTGAGAAATAACAGAGGTGTCCCCCCTAACCGCTACGGGATAAGTGCGAATGTCTGTAAAGTACAAGATCCGAAAAACTGGGAAGACGTAAACAACATCAGAGACGCTAAAATTAAAAACAAATGGATTGAGGCCGCGAATGAGGAAATAAAGTCACTAAAGAAAAATAATACTTGGGAACTGGTGAACCCCACACCAGGAAAACGCACCATAGGGTGCAAATGGACATTTAAGACAAAATATAATGCACGCGGAGAAGTAGAGAGGTACAAGGCGCGACTCGTCGCGAAGGATTACTCTCAAAAGTACGGAAGCGACTACGATGAAACATATGCACCAGTGGTAGCGCACACCACAATCAGAAGCTTCCTAAATGCCGCCGTGTATAAAAATTTAAAAGTTACTCACCTGGATGTAAAGACAGCGTTCTTACACGGAGATTTAGACGAGGAAGTCCTAATGACGCAACTCGAGGGATATGTAGTGAAGGGGGAGGAAGAGAAAGAATGCAAACTGAGAAAAACAATATATGGCCTCAAACAAGTCGCAAGGGCTTGGTACATAAAAATCAATAAGTCGTTAAGAAATTTAAATTTTAGAGAGTGTGATTCAGATCAGTGCTTGTATAAGAGGAATGAAAATGGGGACATTTCCTATATAATCGTATATGTAGACGACATTTTAGTCGCCGCAAGCGAAGAAAACACACGCAATATACACGCAGAGTTATCTAAGGAATACGAAATAAAGAATCTTGGGGAGGTATCACAATTTCTTGGGATAAATATTAAAAGGCTAGACAACGGAAACCTTGAGCTAGACCAAGAAAATAAAATCGATGAAATAGCGGAAAAATTTAAATTGTCAAACTCTAAACCAACATACACACCCATGAGCACGGATTATTTCAATACAGACACACACAGCGAACCGCTAAATGATAACAAACAATATAGGAAGGCAGTGGGAGCACTCCTGTACGTAGACACGTTGACCAGACCAGACATTGCTGCTACGGTTAACATTCTGGGAAGGAAAAACGAAACTCCCAGAAAGGCTGACTGGGACGCTGTGGAAAAAGTAATAAGATATCTGCGAACCACAAAGTACTTACGACTAGTTATAGACAAAGAAAAGCCACCCATACTAACAGTTTATTGTGACTCTGACTGGGCAGGAGATCGAGAAGACAGGAAGTCCACAACCGGGAACGTATTAAAATTAGGAAACAATCTCCTGTCCTGGACATCACGAAAACAAAACTGCGTGGCTTTGTCCACCGCAGAGGCAGAATACATATCCGTTTCGAACGCGACTCAAGAAATTCAATGGATAATCAAGCTACTAAAAGATTTGGAACTACACCAGACTTTACCGATTACCATCTACGAGGACAATACCGCCTGTATAAAGCTGAGCGATAATGAAAAACATCAATCTAGGGTGAAACATGTATCTATCAAATACCATAATGTGAGACACTTGAAAGAAAACGGTGTCATTACACTAGTGTACTGTCCTTCAAAGAGAATGATCGCCGATGCCCTTACCAAACCAATCCCCAAACCTCACTTCGAACACCTAAGGAATCAACTCCAACTTCTCCCACCACAAGACTCAGTCGAAAAGGGGGAATGTCGGAAATAGTTCAAAATGTGTTTCGACTTTTCGTTTTGTGAAATATGCGGCAGGTGGCGACACTTCTCGGACAAACTTCAAACAGTTCTAATAGACTAGACAATTACCCATAATAATCTAGTCTTCATTTGCGTCCGCTGCCTGTGACAATGCAACTATTTAATATTCCCACAGATGGCAGCACCACAAGAAAACTTTGAAAGACTGTAAAGTCAGAACTGTTTTGCTGGACTTTAATAGACTTCCATTCCAGCTGTGATCAGCAGTTTTCCATTGTGAAATGAGTGTTCGATCAAGAGCCCTTGCTTCTACTAAAGAAACCCTTTCATCTCAGTCTAGGGCTTATCTCTTGAGTGACAAGGACATATGTTTCTGTCTGTCACTTCATGCATTCGCTTTTCGGGAAGCTAATTTTGGCTCTCGAGAATGCAACACATATTTAATCAAGTTAAATTTAAATTGTACATATATTACTATTAACCAAGAAATGTAGAGTGCATTAATAATTGTATTTAATTAAATATAATAATCTCGTTTAAAGTTGAAAGCCTGGACCACTGTGATTAATTACACACACTCACTAACGCTTCAATAAAATACCTTTTTCAGAGTTCAAATAGGATAAAGTGGATACAGAAACTTCCGTGATACTCTGAAGAACCAGCGCTCTCACCTATACAGAAAGCAGAATTACAAACATTCTGCATTTCAAATTAACTTTCAATTAAAATAATTTAGAAAAATATTAAATGAAAGAACAGCCTTTATTGTAATATGAATTCACGGCTTTGAAAACTTATAAATAGTTTGTGAAATTGTGAGATAACCTTTATTTATAGCGTCAGCCGTCAGCCGTGCTTGAATCTTGGAGCTATTAGTGAGTGTCGTGCGAGCCACTGGTGTTCTATGCGTAAGTGAGTTTTGAATTAGTCCCCTGAAAATTTTAATCGATTTCATAAAATTCTGTACCTTTTTTATGTAACTTTGTAATTTATAATATATGACTATGATGAATATTTAAGGAATAAAAGCGAGGTCAGTGTTTTTGGGACACCCTGTATAAATGGATATAACTGAGTGTATATATATATATATGTTTATTTTTAACATAAAAGTTAAAATTGGCATTCGAAATATAATTACAGAGTATTTTAAATAAATTGCATTAAAATATGAGGTTCATATGCATTTTGTCCAGGCGATTTTCGGGTTGACTTCATATAGAATTTTCTGGTTCGGGTAGGTATAACCGGACACATACCGAACTCTAAAGTAGATAACTATCCAAGATTGCTACAAAAACACAAAAGTAAGAAAATCTCTTGAGGTCGATTTTTTAAAGTAATTAATACTTACATAAATATACATAATTATTAATTAATTATACGTGTTTATTAAATATACATAATTATTAATTAATTATACGTGTTTATTAAATATACATAATTATTAATTAATTATACGTGTGGCCCAAGTTGGCTGCCTGCGCCACTGACCAAAACTTTTTATTTTTATATAAAATAAAATGTAATTAATTCATGAACGACACATAATGATTTTCTAATGATACGGATTTCATCTAATTAAAAATGTTTTAGGTATACATATCTCAATTTATCTTCTACAGTGATTTTTGTAAATGATCAACTGTTATACTAGAAATTTCTCAAAGAGTATTCGAAACACTTCTGCGGTTTCAAACTAAAAATTTTCTATTACTGTTAAGTCTGCAGCTTTTAATGAGCATTGAAAAGCGTCTTCAATGTTCAGTCCTATAGGCATTGCTTGCTTTATAATTTGCACTCACGTCTTTAGTCAATCATGACTGATAATTATAAACAGTGAAGTTCATAGCAATTTATAAAGAGTGTCTCATTTGAGCCGATACAGCTCAAATCAATGAGTAATGTTGAAAATTTCCGAAAGAAGAAACAAGATTTTTGGAGTACCGATAGTTTCGGTCGGGTCGAATATTTGACAGCATTTTTCACCGAAAACGAATTTTCGGCGAAACTCTGATTTTGGGCCGAAAACGGAAACGAAACCGAATTTTCGGTCGATCTCTAATTCTTACATAGATTGAAATAAAAAATAATCATTAAATTCTTGTCACCTAGTCGAGTAAAAGCAATGCTGTTGAGAACATTTCAATACTTTCTTTTTCTCTCTTTATATTTTCTTTTTCTTATATATTTTTTCTTTTTTTCCGTACGTCAAGTTGTAAAAAAAAAAAGAAAATTGAAAATAATCCTTTCTTCTGAAAACATTAGATATAGAATGCGACTTATTTTTCTTATCATTTGTATTTATTTATTTTTATTTTTTTAAGTTCGAGATTGCGTATTTTATCACACCTCAGCTGCGGTCACGTTTCTCAGCGTCCGTGCCAAAGAGGTCGAAGAGGGGGTCATCTACTATCTGTGGACGCATGTGCCGTGGGAAAAAAAAATAAAAAAGACGGTGCTTTATTGGTACTGGATGAAAATAAATTGCGAATGGAAATAATTTGCATGGCTACAAGAAAATTAGAAACTGTGGAAAAGTGTTTGTTTGTTGAAGAAAACAGAATAGTCACTTCTGGACACTTTAGAAAATTGAATTGTACAAGAGAAAATGTTGCTCTTTTTTACTATGTGATTGTAGGTAGGGGTTATGGACATAACATTCACTATGCAAACACAGTAGTAAAATAACTAGAGAACAGGAATTCTGCTTTTTCAGAATTTAGTGTCGCCCCCGGCATTTCCATTACTTCATTTTCTTCTGATGGACTGGTGGCTTCTATTATTATGAAACAGCCATTATAAATGAAGTGTTACGTGAAGATGAAAGAGCAGCCGCAAAAAGTTAGAACTCTGATTTTCTGGTCAGAATAGGGGGAAAAATGGCCATATTTTTTTTTTTTTTTTTTTTTTACGGCTGCTTTTTCATCTTCATCTAACACTTCAATTATAATGGCTGTTTCATAATAGAAGCCACCAGTCCATCAGAAGAAAATAACTCGGTTAAGCAGGACTCTACAACAGTACAAAACATATTTCAATTTTAGGACTTAAAGCACACGTTTTATTTTATGTAAAATGACGTCATTCTCATCCGCTTAAGAATTCCACATTTACGATCTACTCTTAAACATCTACAGTAAAGCATGCATAGCACATCACTATCGCGAGATATTGCACAAATGCAGCAAAAAGATTCCGTCATTCAAGAAAATCGAAAAAAAAAGGCTATCTAATGATTCATAGATACTTACAATTAAATATAGTATATAATAGCTCCATCGTTTTAACAGAAATCATTCGTTTATATTTTTTTCTTCAGATTCAGTTAGTCCCTGATATAAATTAGTGCTGTTTAATTTTTAGTGTTAATAGCCCAACAGGTGGCGCTGGTTTGCTGCATTTTTCACGATTTCCGCAATAGCTATATCTCAAGAACTAATGCATAAATTTTCATCAAGCTTCAGATTCAGTTACTTCCTGGTATAAATTGGTCCTAATTAGTTTTTGATGTAAATCGCCCAACAGGTGGAGCTGCTATGCATTTTTTTTTTTACAATTTCCGCAATAGATCTATCTAAAAAACTAATGCACGGATTTTCATCAAACTTCAGATTCAGTTAGAAGTTGGGAAAGTTGTTGATAATTAGATTTCGGTGTAAATCATCTAACAGGTGGTGCTAATATGCTGCATTTTTAAGGAAGTATTAACATGTATAAGATAAAAGAAAGTTTTTGGATTGTCACATCTGACTAGTTTAAGAAAGAGAACAGAAAAGAAAAATGAAACATTATTTAAGCTATCTTTTCAGGATTTCTAAATTGATTTCTCAACGTATAATCATAAATTAATTAATATTTAACTGTTGATTGATAAAAGCGTGTTTTTAGGTGCGTTCGTAATTATATAAATACGTAGCACGTACAGTCGTCGTCTGGTCGGTCCGTCTGTCTCTCTGTCCGCATATAACAGCGCAAAAACTACTCAACCGAATGGTTTAAAATTTAAAATTTATAATTGTTGCATAATTTTTTCGAGTCATTTCAAACTTTATGAAAATTTCATGCAGAGTTCAATTACAGGACAGTCAAAAGTTCCGTTACGTTACATTACGGCCAATGGGAAAAAATAGTTTCAACTGCATTTTAATGACGTTACACCCTTTCGAACATAATGAAATTTATATGCATTTATGAAGAGCACAGTAAAATATACATTCTGTAGAATATGCGGTGCAAAGAATATTTATTATTCATTTACAGACGCACACAAAAGAATTTCGTTACATAATGGTATAGAGGGAAATTTTGTTTGCGACGTATTTTAATTATGTTAAACTATTTCACATCTAATGAAGTTGATATACGTTGCTGAGGTTTACTACAAGTTACTTCCAGTATAATAGAAAATGCATCATAGTATTTATATGGACACAAAAAAGATTTCGAATACTATACTGATACTGTATCTGAAGCAATGTATAATAGCGATAATTGTTGGAGTGCATTTTTGTGATATGAGTTTCTAAGTTTAACTAAATTTTTGCATACTAAGTTGTGTGTATAAATGCTGTAGGTCATATACAGGGCTAATAATATGGGGAAAGGAATTTGCGAAGTTGAGGGCGGTATAGGGCAAACACCTATCTTTGCCGTCATCCGTGTTTGTAAGTAAATGTTATTTTATTCATAATAACCTCTAGACACTAATTCATTTTGTTGCACCATTATGACAGATATATTCCCGTGTTGTTCTGGTAGTCCCACCATTCACGGAAAATTATGTTTATAACTTCTCCGTTTGTATAATGTTATGTACTTTGTATGCTTATTTTGTGGCCAAATATGATGTTTTTGATGACTGATTCGTCATTTTCTTCTTTCAGAACCCGTGAAATGGCATCAACTTCTTTGGCATCAACTTAGTTCATCACACAAGTTAAGAAAATATTTTGATGCCACTCTTGTTGACTACATTTCTAATGAAATAGTGGGAAATTACCCCCAATTCGACAAGTTTTAAGGGTGAATATCACAAAATGTGAGATTTTGAAAACAAAAATTTTAAAAATTTAAATCGTTTCAAAGCTTCTGATTTTAAAAAAAATGTTGGTTGAAGAGTTGAGTAAAAGAATTTATATGTAAAATTGTTAAAGTTTGAAGAGCTTAAGTTCATTTTTATGTAATTATAATTATGCGTCATTTTCTTGGCATATGTATGCCAGGATAATGACAATTTCATTCTAAAACATTTTACACATTCTTGTTTTTTTTTCTTTTTTTTTTAGATCTAACATTTTAATTTTGTTTAAAGGAACATGTTTCCTCTATGATACCTCAATTTCAGTGTAATGTTGAGTTTTATTTGTAATTTATAGAAGCCAGGAAATGACATAATAAAAGTCTACTCAATTTTTACAAAGCCTTTAAACGCATTATTTTCAAAGAAGTATCTGCTGGATCTTGCTGGTAGCAATGATTTTACTACTTCTGACTTGACCTATGTCAAGAACAAGAAGAATTATCTTCAGCGCCATCATTATACCTCATAAAGAACTAAAATGAGCAAGCCAGGAAAATGACATTCATTTTCAGTGACAATCATATTTTAATTATAGAAAATTATTTGTAAAATACAGGACTTGTTACCTTCTACATATATGTGTTATATAAGGTATAATTATTAATTAGAAATTCAAAAAACTAGAAAAAGATATTTGTACATGATAGCAGAAAGCCTTTTACTTTGCACACATCACAGTGTGATATGCCAGGAAAATGACAATCTGAAATTTTAAGTCTTTTAATTGCTTTATTTTTGTGTTATTATGAATATAATATCTCTTGAAAATACTTCTAAGAATATTTTTTATTAGGATGTAAAAAAGAAAATTGGATTGTATAACATTAAATAGAAATTTTATTGTGCGGACTGCTATTTCCGTATTTTGTGATATTGATCCTTAAACGTTCGTTTGACAATGTAAGAGTTGTAAATCTTAAAACGAAGGAAAGTGCTGCGCTGGTGGTTCAATAGGTTTCTATATTTTGGCAAAAAGCATGAATTCATTCTTGAAAAACTAAAAACTATAATGAATGGAAAATTTTACAAAAAAATTTAATTAGAACGGCAAGCAATGAAAAAGAAAAGAGAGAACGTTTTGTGAAAATGGCGGACGTTCTCTTTAGCATAGCTTATTCAGATACTTTGCAACAGAAGAAAATTTATGTGGATAAGAAATTCTTAATGCTTCAGCGCCGAAAATGTAGACCGAGCTCCATGTTTTGTGTAAGATCAAAAAATAAAACACAAGGAAAAACTAACACTAAAGCGCAATACGATGGAAACTGTCAAGAAAAAAAGGATTTATGAAGAAATGGAGCCAAATTTTGATACTCACCAACCATTTTTCTACATCAGCAAGTGAAGATTAAACATCAAGCAGCCAAAGTAGTGATAGTGACGACGAGTGAAAATTCTTCGCTCATCGGTCAGCAGATATCTGCAACAGCCGCAGCAGCTCGAGGTAGATTGCAGTTCTTTACTCCTCATCTTTTTCAAAATTTTGATAAATGGAAAATCACTGACTGAAATGCAGTTTACATTAATTGCTGTAGAAGCTGCAATACTGAAAATCTGGTAATAAATCACACTTATTTTCAACGCGCCTTTGAAAAGGATTTAGAGAGGTGAAACGCCCAGAAATATAGTAAAATTTAAACCTAAGCGATTGTCAAGCATTAGTGTTGCACTAGGATGGAAAGCTGCAGCCAGCACTCACAGGCGTTGAAAATGTTGGCATTGGCAGACTGGCAATAATGTTAGTTTTTCAAGGCAAGGAGCAGTTGTTGGAAGTACCTGAAATCTCAACATCTTCCAGAAAAGATCAAGCTACGGCTATTTACCAAACAATGGAAAAGTGGGGCATAAGCAACAAAATTCAAGCACTTTGCTGTGATACGACAGCAAGCAACACAAATCGAGTGGCAGCACAAATCTAGAAGAAATATTCAATCGCGACCTATTGTATTTCCGTTGCCGTCATCACAGTTTTGAGTTAGTTTTGTGGAGTTATTTCGACTCACTTTTGGGTGCAACTTCCGGTACAGACATGACGTTTTTCAAATGATTTAGAGAAACCTTGACGAAACTCAATAAGAAGGATTACATGAGTGGTAGCAATGAAGTGCCCGATGATGTCCGCTCTACCATTCTCGGATTTCTCGAATTTTACCTTTCTACGCAGAAACAACAGCGAGGCGGTTACTGAGAATTGTTGGAGTTTATATGATCTTTGTTAGCGGAATTCCGAAGAACAGGATATCGTTTCGTACGCCAGGAGCTGTAAGTCATGCTAGGTGGATGTCAAAAGCAATTTATGCATTCAAGATATACCTGTTTCAAGATTAATTTCTGTTAACCGATAAAGAGAAGACTTCTTTAAGAAGAATATATATTTTCTTGTTCGAGTGTACGTTTGAGCCTTATTTCTGTCATTAGCAGTAATTAAATCACTGTATCATGATTTCCTATCCATGCGTCGTCAGCTGATAAGTATCACGATATTTATCTAGAAATCAGTAAGGCTGCTGATAAAAAATTCTGCAATCATCTGTGGTACTTAGCTCCTGAAACTATGGCTCTATCCATGTTTGATGACAATGTTCCAACAGAGGTTAAGTCAAATATGGCTCGAGTAATGCTGGAAGCAGACAAAGGTGAAGAAGCGGAAGAAGAAAAACACCATATAGGTACATTATGCACCAAAACGATTTTTGTTCCTTTTCAAACACAGAGTTTTCGTTTTTTGTAAGACCCGGTATAAAAACTTTCTTCACGCAATTTTCTGTCAGCCCCGATTTCCCTAACAAAAATCCTTCAATATGGAAGAATGATCCTGGTTACAAAATCTGTCTTCAAAAACTTAAGAAGACGGCTGTTGTGAATGACGTTCCCGAAAGAGGCATCAAACGTATCCAAGATTACAATAAAATTCTCTCAAAAAATGAAGCTGAGAAACTATTTGTTTCAGAGATTGTTAGCAAAAACCGTAAAAAATAACATAAAAAACTGCCACAAAAAATCCTATCTTCGGGATAAATGATGCCCAATGATTAGTTTTCACTTGTTCAATGCTCATATTGTTCAGTGTTGCTGGTAAGTTCTAGACATGAAATTAAAAAAAAAAAGCAGGTTGCAGTATGTCCTTAAAAAAACCACCCTATTTGAGCGAAATAAGGCTTCGGGCACGCCTTTCCCGTAAACTTATGTGAATTGTCTGTCGGGGCTTCTGCTTGTAGAAGACCTAATGATCGTAAATACCTAGCTGGATAAAAGACAGCCTACGAGCAGTTCCGTAAGGCTCATTTATAAAAAAAAAATGAAGTACTACGCGTTGGGAAATTTAGACGTTTACCTAGAGTTTGGCACTTGATTTGATTTTGAATGCTGAAACACCCCTGTTAGACAAATCAACCCGGAAGGATAATTTTGATTAGTAAATGAAAAAAAAAGTGTAAAGTAAATTATACATTAACTGTAAATAAGAAAAAAATATATTAATTTCAAAATGGCGACAAGATATTTGAAAAAAAAAATAATCTAAGTTATTTACATTAACAAAATAATAATAAAATTGTAGAGAAAATGAAAAAATAGAATAATGAATTAAAATAATTAAAACTTTTAACACCTTGGGAACGAGCGACCGGTATACGTGCTACTTAAAGTGCTCAGAATCTTTCGTTATTCCCATCAGTTATTTTTTATTGTAAAGTTTACCTTATTTAATCAGAGCATTTTCGCAATTCAATTACAGAAAATCTTCTGGTGTTAAAAACCGGTGGTAAAAGATTAAAAATTAAGCAAAGAGCTCTTGTCGAGAAGGGGTTAAGGGGACTTCGAAGTCGCTGAGGTTAGACAATTATCTCTCTTCTTTACTCTAAACTTTATAAAATTCAAACGGTCGAATCGTAATCGTTATTTGTTCCTTTCATTTTATAAATGTGTACGAATTTAGAAAAGAAGTGCTTCAAAAATTTTGGAACCAAATTACTTAAGCCAAAAACCTGAACACCTACAAGTAAAGATTAGAACATCTTTTAATACACAAAACCAAGGATTCAGTCATAACTTACATATTTACAATAATTTGAAAAAAAAAAAAAATACAGGAATAGTGGAATCACTACACCAAGTGTGAACACTGTTCACATTACGTTTGTTATTACATAGAAATTAGTGTTGTAAATAAAAATGCGTTTCTCTGATAGAGGTAGAAAGCTTTTTAGGTGTTCGTAATTATATAAATACGTACCACCTATAGTCGTCGTTCAGTCCGTCTGTCCGTCCCTCCGTCTGTCTGTCCGCATATAACAGAGACAAAACTACCTAATCAAATGGTCTGAAATTTTAAATATATGATTGTTGACAAATTTTGTCGAGCCATTTCAAATTTTATGAAAATCGGATGTATAGTTTAATTACAGGGACAGTCAAAAGTTTTTCTTAACATTACGGCCAATGGGAAAAAATTATTGCAAGTGCATTTTAATGATGTTACAGCCTTCCGAATGATCTGAAATTTTAAATATATAATTGTTGCAAAATTTTGTCGTGCCATTTCAAATTTTATGAAAATCGGATGTATAGTTTAATTACAGGGACAGTCAAAAGTGTTCCGTTACATTACGGGGAATGGGAAAAAAAATTATTGCAAGTGCATTTTAATGATGTTACAGACTATGCACTTAAAAGTGCAAAAAATATACATTCAGTACAATATGGGGTGCAAAAGATAATTATAAAACTAGCTATAGTACGAACGCTCCTCATTTGCCACGTTTGACGAGCAAGTTCCAACTTGTTTTAAAAAGAAACTAATATTTCCTAACTTTTCCATCTTATTTTAGGACTTTTTTCAAATTAACTTTTGGTAAATTTGATTCAGAACGTTTTTAAACAATAGCGGAGTTGCTTGGATATGAATTTCTCTTAGAAAAAAAAAAAAAAAAAAAAAAAAAGAAAATACTCTAGGCAGGGAAGATAATATCGCTTTTGAATTTGAAGTGAATTAATGGTTGCGTTTACTATGTTACAAATTCAAGGCATTTGAGGGTCGCATTAAAGTTGTCCGATTGAGCTGAAATTAAGCACACCCTGTTTGTTGTTGTTGTTGTTATTATTGATAGTAGAAAGATAAATTACCTATATATTGTGCTAAATCGTGACAATTGGAAATAGTGGTAGATTTCTGAATAAAAATAGAATCGAAACTCTAGTAGAATTCCACTGCCCTGCTTAAGTAAAGCATTTGCTCAAATTTTTATTCTGTTAACCCCTTAATTCTCGCTCCCGTGATATTCGTGGGCTGTGATTTATTCAAATTGTTTGATTCCCACCAGTTTTATAAAACAGTGTAATTGGCTTTATTCTGGTATCATTTTACTTGTCATTAAATAAGGTGAAAATTTCTTTTTCAAAAAAGAGGTGGCAATAAGCAATCTGAATTTTTAAACCGTAATTTAATGCGACCGTTAAGGTACAGCGTCTAGAATACCTAGTGTGGAAATATGCTATTCAAACAACGCTAAAAATTTGTATCCCTTAAATGTGCGACGATACTGCTAAAATACCAAGTGTCAATCGCAGCGGCATCTGCGGGATTTTCGTATTACATTGTATAGACTATCAATACCTTGCAGTTGTAAAAAATAGCCTGCAGATGTTGCTGCGATCTTTATATTTCAGCAGCATTGTTGCACATTTAAGGGATACAATATTTTAGCATTTTTTTTAAGTATTACGAGGATAGCCGATTTCTACACTATATATTCTAGGCGCTATAGTTAAGGGGTTAACTCCCGCACACAATCTCTCTAATCCATGCTTCCTTGCCGAAAAAAATAACGTGTACTAAGCTATAATAATAATCTAAGTTTCAGTTTAAAAAAAAAAAAATGTCTTCCGACTAGAATTAACTTCGCATTTTGAAATCTTTTTCAGCTGCTACGGCATGCTTTACAATTATTTCTAGCGCCTGATTACTCTACCTAGGAGTGATGTCTGGAACAGGTGAAGTGTGCTGCCAATCATTTAAAGAGCACAGAGAAAAAAAAATGAAACAATGCGGTGCTCGTAACTTCACGGAAGACTGCCAACAAGCAATTGGACTATAATATCCCCACTTACCAGGTAATAAACAACGTACGATAAAAAAAAACAAAAAGTGATTTGCTGCTTTTTTTTCTTTTGTTAAGATGCGCGGTTTTTAACAAACAATAACTCTGATTCAGAGAATAGTGATATTAGTGAACAATAAAAAGTGTTTCGGTCGTCGCTACAGAAATAAAAAATCAAAATGAAATTACCGAGGAAATCTGAGCTTTTATTTTGAAAGGTATGCACGGCAACAATCAACTCGGAAAACTGATGAATTGATTGTTTGCGACAATATGACATTTTTTCTGACTTGTTTTCTCATTTTCATGCATAGCTGAACGGTCAGGTTTAGAACTGATTGATATTGCAGATAAAAAAAAATAATATATTGTATTCGGAAATGCATACTTAATTTGCCTCCAAATATCCAAAAGCTGAATGTAGAACTTAATTTTGAAATATTGTTTAAGCTAAAATAAGAATAAACATGAATTGGTGTATTTTGAGAAATTAGGAATATTTAGAAAATGATTTAGCGATAATTTCAAAATAATTCCAGCCAAAACATGAATTCAAATAATGACAATGTATACACGACTTTATTTTTGATTGTTAGTATGTCTGTTGTGAATAAAAATTTCAGAGTATATTAATGAAAATTTGTCATTTAATCTTCATCATTTTTACATACAAATTTCAATTTCAATCTCACTTTATTAATGTTATTTAGTTTCTTCAAAGTAGATTAAACTAGAATGTTTTCGAACATGTGAAATTCGCCGATTGAATATATATTGCTTATAAATTTAAATTTTCTTTTGCCTCTTTTGAAGTTTTTCATTTATATAATTACTAGCAGCCTTCGCCCGCTACGCTGGTCGGTTTCTCCAAACAAAACTTTAATCAAACAAAATATATCGGTGTATTTGATCTTGTGTTTTATAGCAATATATATATTTATCTCCAATGATCTTCCGTATTGCTGAAAACAATATGAACGCCATTACGGTTTTATATCGTCTAATGTGTCGGACAAAATTTGGACTGTTAAGGAGCAAATCTTTAAGTTTATCATTTACAAAAGAATATGGAAAAGAACGGTATAACAATATGTAGCATATTAAAATCATCCCTGAAAGTTAAAAAATGCAAATCTCACCAAAATCCGTTCAGTAGAACCTTCTAATAAGACTAATTTTTCATAATCGGGTTCACCAGATTATAGAACATTTACCTATAATTCTATAGCAACGCAATGTAGAACAATATGTGTTATATACTAAAACCTTTCCTGAAAAATTATCTAACAACCAGTGCTAAATCCATCGAACTCAACTCAGTAGAACCTTTTCAAAAGGCTAATCTTTCAAAATAGGGTTCACTGATTAAAGAACTTTCGCATATAATTCTATAACTTAGCAACGTAAAATGTTATGTGTTATGTACGAAATCTTTTCCTGAAAATTTATCTAACTAACAATGCAAGTCTTTTCAAAATCCATTCAAAAGAACTCAAGTTATAAGTGGTCGGCCCGAAATTGCTCTTTGTAGTTTATATGTGAAGTAGATAGTTAAATATATCTTTCATAATCAAGTTAACGTGATTCTAAACTTTCAGGAATGTAGCGTAGGCTATACGCCGTAGACCTTCTGGATTTTTTTAGATACTTTGCACATCCTCTATAGCTATAACATATATACTCTCTAGTATATACCCTCTGCCTGTAGATTTTATCCTACGTTTTTTTACAATTACACCACTGAGAACTTTCCTCATAACTCCGTAACTAAAAATGTAGAATGATATGTTAAATATTGAATCAATCCTTGAAATATTACCCAACTGTGTAACTCCAATCAAAATACGTTCAGTTGAACTTTAAATAAAAGGTAATCTTTCACAATCGGGTTCAAATAGTTTTGGAACTTTCTCTTGTAATGTGATTGTCTGCAATCTGATTTGTTGCCAAGTTTGACCTTCAGAAGAAACAATAACCCAGAAGAAAACTTCGCTACAGAAAAGTACCATCCACGCAAGAAGATACCAATCATGCAAGAAGTAGTAACCATCCACAAAAAATAATATAACTAACAGTGTAAGTCCCATCAAAATACAACCCACAAAACGCAAATTATAAACGGGTGGAAGGACAGGCAAATCCGCATTTTATATAATTACAGTAGATGTATCTTTCATAATTGCGTTTATCTTTCTCTATAACTTTTCCAATAGCGCTATATCTAAGCAACATATAATGAAATGTTATATACTAAAACCATTCCTGAAAAGTTATGAAACAGTGCCACTTGGATCAAAATCTGTTCAATAGAATTTTTTTTTAAAGGCTACTTTTAATAATCAGGTTCACTTAATTTTTTAACTTTTTCCTTTATCTCTATAACTAAGCAACGTAGAACGCTGTGTGTATACACAAAAACCGTTCCAAAAACATTACCTAACTAAGTGGCATATCCTATCAAAATATTATAAAGAATCGGAATGAAATGCAAACTTCTGTTTTAAATATAGAGGTGCCAAGTTGCTACTAATCCTCCGTAATATGTGAGTTAATTTAATCCTGGTTTAATACATTTCGCACCAGAATGTTTTTTCAGAGATGAAATTAAATAAGTTCCACATAGAAAACTGGAATTAAATAAATAAAGATTCATCAAATAAATTTTCTGGTTCGAAACGTTGTTAAACTGGGTCAAATTAATCCACGCATTACGGAAGATTAGTGAGAGCTTGGCACCTCTGTAAATATGTAGTAGATGATGATAATACGATTTCCTGTGGTAGAATTCATTGTGAAGTTTTCGCTTCATGCGTAAACGATGCTTTCAACATTGGAACTAATATACCGATTGGCGAAGTATCCGATTACGGAAGATTATACTGCAACCCATGAACAACTACACAAAGAAAGGTAAATATATGACTTTTGTGATCCTTTTATGTTAGCCGGGCGCAAGTAATAAATCAACAAAGATTGTTTCCCTACCTTACTCATATTTTATTATTTTCATTCAAAATATAAACGTTTCACTCATTTAAAATGCATGCCTTACAATAATTTCATTGAAAAAACTCAAACGTAAAACAATAATGAGAAATAATGCCATAACTTAAAACAAAGAATTGCTTTTAATTTACATACGCGAAATGTAACTACTGCTATTGGCAATTTAAAAAATGCTAATGGCGAGATTTACACACGGCTGACATAAAAGTGCTCATTTTTTCTTCTTATCCAGGAGCAAATCATAAATCGCAATGTATTATTTCAATTCCAATTTCTTCCATTGAAAAAAGTGGTACTTACGTACTATTCGGACTATGAGATAGATCGCCAAAAATGGTTGACAACTGCCAATCTTGTTTATGGTTTGCCAATTACATTCAAAACAGTAATTTAACATTCTTAAAACCATAACCTTGTTAAAAATCACAAATTGTTTAAAGTAAACTAATAAATAAAATATGTAACATAAAACTACCTACTTTAAACTATAACAAAAAAAAATATATAATAACTAGAGAACAGGAATTCTGCTTTTTCAGAATTTAGTGTCGTCCCCAGCAGTAGTAATAGCCCCACTATAAGCTACAAAAAGGAAGTGGTCATTTGATTGACAAGTGGGCGTGGTAGCTGTCAATCGAAAAGGGGCGTGTCTGAACATGTACTGTTAGAAGGGGGGTGTGATTTTTTTTTTCTTGTGGGAGGCTAGGGTGCTTTTTCAGGAGGGGGGGAAAGGGGGGAGGGGAGTCACGGGATCGTAGCCACTAGGTGCTACAAAAAGGGGCGTGGCCAATGTTTCAGGAGGGGGATGAAATGGGGGAGTCACGTGACTGGATCGTATAGGATAACGGTAGTTGAGTTGTTTTTTGCTGGATGTTTGTATCGTACCCACTAGGTGCTACAAAAAGGGGCGTGGTCAATGTTTCAGGAGTGGGGGGATGAAATGGGGGGAGTCACGTGACTGGATCGTATAGGATAACGGTAGTTGAGTTGTTTTTTGCTGGATGTTTGAGGGGGAAAACGCTAGTTTCGGTTTTCTCGAGGGGGTGGTTCATGAGAGGGGGGGTAGGGGGAGTCAAGCACGTGTTACAAAACAAGGGTCTCTTTTTTTAATGAATTATTTTAATTTAAACGAATATAACTTTTAATCGAATGGATGATTAGTTTAGAAAAAACAAGTCTCTTTTTTTAATTATTTTTTTTTATTTTAATTTAAACGAATATAACTTTTAATGGAATGGATGATTAGTTTAGATTTTTAAAAATTGGTTTCAAAACTATTTTTATTTTTTCAGTTTAATGATTTTTTAATTAGATTTTTTCTAAATTACTGTAGCACGTGATTTAGGCAGGATGGTATATGTTAGAACTTGAATGTGACGTCATGGAATGATTTCACCCTGGACGAGCAATTACGAGGACCATTTTGCAAAGTTGAGTTGTTTTTAAGGTTAAAGTATGTGTAACTGTAAACAAAAAGTCAAGGTGAGTTGTTTAGAAACCGGTTAACTGTAACCGATTTAGAAAAAGGTTTCTTTTTCTACTGTTGGCATCATTGGACTTTGCCAGTTGCTTAGATTTTCATGCTTAGTGTTGCATCGTGTTCCTGAATATCTGCTTTCACAGGTCATTTTTTCGGTGAAATTTATTTCGTTTGGATAATTTTAGTGTTTTTTATACATTTTAAGTAGTTCAAAAATGAAACGCTCTTCAAAGATTTATTCTAATGAACAAATAAAGCGAAAGAGAGCTTCTAAAGACTTAGGCAACAGAAATGAAAAGAACGATGATCCAAAGTTTTTACAACAGCACGATGGCACAAATTCATCGAGTGATCCTGGCTTTACCCTGAATTCTTTGCCAAAGGATATGGTTCATCTAGGAGGTGAAAATTTTCTTTACGCCAATTGTTTCTTTATACAAACTCGTGTGCACATCAGAAAATATGTTTGTGACGAAGATGGTGTCTTTCACCCTACGAAAGATGGAGTATCCTTGTCGCCTAAAGTGTGGCAATCGTTGTGCGCAGAGGTTTATGGTGTCCTGAACCACAAATCGTCAGATAAAGTGTTTGTGATCGAAAGAGATTTGTGTGTGTCGAAGCAAGTGAAGGACGGTTTTCAGCTTTTTGTATTTCAAAGATTGTTTCAGCGAAATAATCTAAGCATGCAGTTTGTATCGGAGCACGTTGTGTTGAGAGGTGTAGAGTTGGCTAAACTTGAGGATAGCAAAAACTTTATTACGGAATGTGTGAAAACAGAGTTAATTGCGTATACGTTATTCAACAACATAACAAAAGAAATCCACAATTCAAACCTGGATTTGAAACCTGGTGAAAATTGTGATGGATTCTTACAACTTATCGAATCTTTGGGTAAGTGCTTATGCGCTTCAATTACTCTTAAAATTACTGAACTTTTGAACTGTTTTGGGTGCAGGGATCACTATCAAGTAAATTTTATGCACGATTGCCTTTCTAAAAGTAGAATTGAAAATTTTTCTGAATATTTTTAAAAAGCACTGTTCCAAATTAATTTGGATGATTTAGCAAAAGACATTGTACAAAAAAAACCTAAATGTCGACTTTAATTATGTTCTCGGACAGCAAGAATTTTTCGATGCTGTTGATGTAAAAGGACTATTTCAAAGTATTGAACAAATGTATGTTTCAGAAGAACAAAATGAGTTTGAAGAACTGCTGATTTGATTGTAATTATATTTGTTACTTTTTAGATTTGAATAAATTTGTATTTGACTTTTGCAACAATATTTGTAAATTTGAAATCTGAATAAATGTATATTTGCCTTGTATTTTTCTTGTATTTTTTTAGTCTTTTTTTTACAAACATAATTTTGTACTTTTTTCCAAACACAACTTTTCTTTTCCAAACACAACTTTTTTTCCCAAACACTAATCCGTTTTCCTAAATATTTTTCCCAAACAAAAACCAAACAAAAATATTTTTCCTATTTTTTTTTTCCAAACAAGAAACATTTTTCCTAAATCATAAATCATTTTTCCAAAACACGAAACTTTTTTATTCCAAACACTAAACTTTTTTTTCCAAACACAACTTTTTTCCTACACATCAAACTTTTTTTTTCCAAACACAACTTTTTTTTCCCAAACACTAAACTTTTTTTTCCAAACACGAAACTTTTTTTTCCAAACACGAAACTTTTTTATTCCAAACACTAAACTTTTTTTTCCAAACACAACTTTTTTTTCCCTAAACGCAACTTTTTTTCCAAACACGAAACTTTTTTTTTTTTTTTACAAACACTAAACTTTTTTTTTCAGCAAAAACTTTTTAACAATTTTTTTTTTTTTTTTTTTTTTTACAAACACTAAACTTTTTTTTTTCATAACACTAAACTTTTTTTTTCCGTAATATTGCAAAAAAATATAATAAGTTCAGATAAGTATTACAAATTATTATTTTTTCGTATTAAATTTAATTTAAAAAAAAATTTGTTAAAAAGTTTTTGCTGAAAAAAAAAATAAGTTTAGTGTTATGAAAAAAAAAAAGTTTAGTGTTTGTAAAAAAAAAAAAAAAAAATTGTTAAAAAGTTTTTGTTGAAAAAAAAAAAGTTTAGTGTTATGAAAAAAAAAATTGTTAAAAAGTTTTTGCTGAAAAAAAAAAGTTTAGTGTTATGAAAAAAAAAAGTTTAGTGTTTGTAAAAAAAAAAAAAAGTTTCGTGTTTGGAAAAAAAGTTGTGTTTAGGAAAAAAAAAGTTGTGTTGGAAAAAAAGTTTAGTGTTTGGAATAAAAAATTTCGTGTTTGGAAAAAAAAGTTTAGTGTTTGGGAAAAAAATGTTTCGTGTTTGGAAAAATGTTTTGTCTTTGGAAAAATGATTTATGATTTAGGAAAGAATTTTTCTTGTTTGGAAAAAAAAATCGTTTTTTTCGTGGTCCTTTGACGAAATTAGCTTTTTTGCGCGATCCTTTGACGAAATTCGCGCTTTTTGCTCGATCCTTTGACGAAATTCGCGTTTTTTTGCGCGATTTTTTGACCTGCGAACGATTGACAAAAATGATTCTTTTCGGCGAGCATTTGTCGAAATTTGCGATAATCGGTGAATTTATATTTTTTGATCCAAAGGGTGGGTGGCGATCTCTCCCCTTCCTTGGATCCGCGCCTTTGCAGAGGTATACACACCACTTAGATGACATTTTTGACTTTCAAGGATGTTAAGGCCTCTTCAGATTTCTGAAGGGGATCCTTTTTCAGAGATTATCCTCTTTCAGAAATCTGATATTAAAAAATGGATGTGATAGTTATGCTTTTCAGCTTTCTATAATTGGTTCTTATGTATTTTTTAGTGCTGAATCCCAAAATGACCTTGATTTTTTACCACACCATCACGTCAGTTTTTTTTTCCACAAATCGCAAATTTTTAAGAAGTCGAAATATTGCGAAAATCTGCTACTATAAAATAGACGTAACTTTTTTTCATAATAATTCATTAATTTTTTTGCTCATACGTGGATTTTTATAGTTAAACATGTAAAATATTGTGTATTTAAAATCTTTATAATTTTATTCCATGCGTGGAAGTTTCTTTGAACCGCTCATGCTCTGCTTCCCGCTTTTCTTTTAATCCTCTCTATGGGGTTCATCTCGGTATTCTCTTTTACTTTGGCGGCTGATAAGGCTGGAAAATTTGTCGCAGATGCATTTAAAACATTTACTTTCTTTTGTTAAGGCTTCGACAAATTGCTTTGTGAGATTTTCGCTATTATTTACTTTTTAACTTTGAAACTTACGATTTGCGAAAATCGTGACGTGAGGGTTAAAAATGAAGGTCATTTTCGGATTCAGTGCTAAAAAATACACCAAAATCAATTATCAAAAGTTAAAAAACACAATCATGGCAGGCTTCTGTTATTAATGTTGTTCACTATAACTAAAAGAAAAAAAAATAAGATAAATAATTACCATAGTACAAGAATAAAAAGAAAAAGAAAAAATAAGACATTTAATAAATAAATTCTGTTATAACGTTTTTAATTTTATGACTTAAAAAGTAACAATAAACCATATTTTGAGGAGAGGGCGGGATTATATAAAAAGGGTGTTGGATAACCGAGTGTTTCGGTTAATCGGATGACGGATAATCGAGAGTGTAATATTTTCAAATCGCATTAATTATTTCATATTTATTTAATAATTAACTGCAAGGAATGATTTGAGCAACAGAAGTTATGACTACGTTGATTATATGTCACTCGGTATCGCCCTCCCCAAAACGATTCTCTGGATCCGCCCCTGAGTTCATGTTCATAATAATATTTCATTTAAAAAAGTATATTTTGCACATCACAGCATAGGACGGAAAGGAAATTCAATCGTGGAAAACGGGAAGGCATTCCAACTGCGAAATGTAAACGAAGCACTACAAAATATTTCTAAACTGAAAACATTAAAAATCTGCCTCACATCCGGTGTTATTAATATGGGGTAGGGGAGTACACAGTGAGACATGGTACACAGTGAGACAGCAGCCATTTTTACATACAGTTATAACTTTTTCTCCTAGCTGGAACACACACTGAACCACCTCATTTTATGCAACACGTGGATGTAGTTTCGACATTTCGGTTACTCGCCCAACAAAATAGTAAGTAATTATTTATTTTACAGGGGTTAAAGTTACATAAACGTCCATTTTAGACTTTATTTATTTCATTATGGCATATATTTACTTAACCAAACCTAGCTATATCTAATGTCGACAAAACGACACAAGCATTCAAAGCTATGAAACTGATGATGAAACAGATATGGCATCCATTTTGTTACAACGTAAAGAGAGTACACAGTGAGACACACAGTTGTGGTACACAGTGAGACGTGCCTCATTGTGTATCTACTATGCGGTTTTGACGTAAAAAAAGTTATTTATTAATAAAAGAAGTTTCTCTCTCTCTCTCTCTCTATCTCTCTGTGTGTGGAGGCGTGCGATGGTTAGTGAAATCTACTAGACGTAAGAGGCTGAAAGTTTGCATGAAGGTAGCCCAATGTCTGCCATTGTCCAACCGAGGCTCATATTTTTAAAAATTTTTTAATCTAGAAATATTAATTAGAAGTCATAAACTGCAGAAAATTATTGATAGAGTATAAAAATGTATGATTTATGAAAATACATACGTTGTCTCACTGTGTACCACTTGTGGTACACAGTGAGACAATTTTCGATACTCCTTTATGCTGCTTCTGTGCTTTTATAAATAATTTTTTTAAAACCATTTATACATTAATGTGTAGCTTAAAGTTATAGCACAATTTTTTTCAAAAGAATAAAAATCGTTGCCATTTGTTAAGTAATAATAATTTTTGTCTCATTGTGTATTACCCTCCCCTATATGGCGGGAGAGGGATGTAAATTTTATTCTTAAAATAAAATAGTTTTTATTAATCTTCAATATTAATTAGGTGCAGAAAAAAATCTGATAATAAGACTATCTTATATTATCTGTATAGTACATTGCAGTACATTTATCTTACATATACTTTATATTTTTTTCATTCGGCAATATATTATTTCTATCTAATACTATGGAATAACAATAACAATCTGTCTTTATCAACCAACCGCATAAATCAAATATGCCAATAAAGCATTTTTTCTTATTTTATTGCAATCATTTTCATTCAGCAACCAATCTTCTCTGCGTAATGCTAGGAAAACAAAAATTAGCCTCATCTGCAAATTTTATTAACCCAGCAATTTTCTCAGATATTTTTTCTTATAATTATTTTTACTAAGCAACTCATTTTCTATAGGTAAAGCTGTGAAAACGATAAAAATATTACTTTTTGCTTATTTCATTAATACAGCACTTTTTCTCAGAGTTACTTTCATTCAGCAACTCATCTTCTCCGCGTTTTGCTGGGAGACTATCAAACACCTTCCTAACCTACACGCGGTCGGTGCTTGGGAAAAATACAACCTTAAAATAAAAACTATACATATATTATTTGTTAGCGTTAGGCAATCAAGCGCGTTAATCATATCTGTTAATAGGAAAGTTTCTTATACATTTTTACTTTCTTCTATCTTTGTAAGAAAGTATTGGATTTATGAAAAATTTCAACTTCCGCTTTTCGATGGATTTATACGTTTTTGAAGGTCCTCAACGCGATTTGAGTATTTTAAAAAAATGTCTGTCTGTGAATCCGTGTGTCTGTCTTTCTGTATGTGACAGAAATTTTGTGAGCGCTCTGTCTTAAGAACTAATGCATGGAACTCGTGCTGATTAGTTTTTGTTGTAAATCGACCAACAGATGCTAGGCTGCCTTTTTCATGATTTCCAAAGCAGCTCTACACTGTAAAAAAAAATATTGTTGTGACTTTACACCAAAAATGGTGGCAAATAAGTTGTCACCAAAAGTAGCGTAAGAAAGCACCACCAGTAAATTGTAATGAAACACCAGCAATCAACTGGTGTAAAGAAACACCATTTTTGGCGGCAATTTAGATGCCACCATTTTTGGTGTAAAGTCATACCACTACTGATTTCATTTATTTTATCCCCAAAATAAAAAATAATTTAAAAGAACTTTTTAAACCTAATACAAACATATAATTTAAAATATATAGTTTTACGCAGAGAGGTTGGTAAACGTTTATATAATTGAAATAATATATTATAACATATATTTTAAGCATTTTAGTTGATAAACAATGAAATTTTCTCTATTTACATATTAAAAGATATCATTTTCATGTGTGCCATATAAGGGGAAGAGGGTGCAAGTGGAGTACACCAAAATTTTGGTGTAGTCAAATTTTTTACACATTTTTAGAACTAAAATTAAACGTTTTTTGGTGCATCTGAATGATTATTACTTATTTAGTATTTCCCCCTTCCTCCCCCCTGCAAGTACTGAACTTTCCCACTAAATATAATCAAATGGGCGTCTATGATCGTTTTAATTATGTTTCACCAATTTAATAAACACAATAGGAATATGGCAGTCTAATTATTTAACCCTTTCAGTACGGGGTTCGTTGATTTAAATCATCTTGATTTTAATCATGATTTAAATCATGATTTAAATCAACTGATTTAAAAAAAATCATTGATTTAAATCAACTTTTTAAAAAATACTTCAAACGTAGGTCAAGATGTTTGTAAAACATTTGTTTAATCAAAAATACATTGTAAATTTAAGAAATGACTAAGAACTCAAAATGTATGCTTTTTTAATTTATTTAAATCAAATATTACACTTTAAATTTTAAATCAAAAATCTTAAATTAAAAGTAGAGAATATTACCTGAAAAATGTTAAAAGATTAATCATATAGTCACCTATTAGAAAGTAAATCTTATTTTTTTTCTTTAATACAGAAACAGACTTTCTGTATTTAAGGTGACTATGTAGTTTGAGGATATGAAAACTTCAGATTCAATATAGGTCAATGAAATTTAAATATAGGTCATTCAAAATTACTTTTACTGATATTTATATAGGTATCTCATTATGTCCTCAAGCATATGTAAATAACAAATTGTTCAATTTTCAATGTAATTTATTTATGGAAATATTTCAAAAATAAAAATGATTTCATGGTAGAAATAGTCTGAATGTTTATACATATATATTTAATATAATTTCAATTTTAATTATTTATAAATTTAAAATAACTAAAATTTTTAAAATCTTTAATAACAAAAAATTTGTTTAAAAAATAATTTAAATATAAATTAATGTAAAAATTATTGTATTTCAAACTTATTTTTATTTATTTATTTATTTTTTTTAACTGAAAAGTAAATCACAAATGATGCTTTAAAATAAAATAACATTTAAAATTACATTACAATACACTTTTAATCTTAAAATTTTTGTAGTAATCAAAGACATTATCCTAGTAGAGAAAAAACTGCATGGGTATGTTATTTCAGAGTGCTTTTTCTTATAGTGTTTTAACTGGCCTAATTCTTTCTACACCTTTTCTCCCCTGTTTTTGTTCACATATTTTAAGATTTCTAAATGCCTGGTTTAGTCAAAGTAAATTTACAATAATGAATAAGTAACAGAATAGGGAAAATAGCATACCATTGCTATTGTGATAACATGTCAAACAGGTTTCTTATAATCCTGGAATGAATACCTGGACTGCACTGTATTGTTGGTCAAAAGGCATGATTTCATAGTCTGAGAAAAGATTCCACAGATAAGGAAGTTTTTAGTTTGTGAAAGATTCAGTGTTTAGTAGTTGGGTTAGTTACTTGGCACAAGTTAGCTAGAAAATGGCAGGTAGAAAAAAGGATGACATTTGGATATATTTTAATGAAGAGCCTACATTTTCAGGAAAAGGTGTTAAGGCAAAATGCAAGAATTGTGGAAAAGTTATAATGGGAATAGTGGCAAGATTAAAAAACCATGTGAAACAATGTTTATCCTATGATAAAAATGATGATGATGACAATCAATTATATGAAAAAATCATCACAAGTGAAACTGGTGCATCAACATCAACTAATGTGAAAACTGAAGTGTTAGACATTGGAAGAAAATCCACAAAGAGGAAGATGTTTGAAATAGAAAATGATTCTAATGATTCTAAGAAGAATGTGAATTCTTATGTGATAAAGACTTCTAAAACTCAAAAACAGATGTTAGATGAAGAAGTTGCTAGGTATATTTATGCAACCAATTCTGCTTTTCATCATGTGCAACACCCTCAATTTAAAAAGATGATTTCAGCTTTAAGATCAGGATATACAGCTCCAAATGAAGTTGAAATAGGTGGATCATTACTTGACAATATCTATAGTCAAGAGAAAGAAAAATGTTCTGAGTATTTAAGTGGACAAAATAGTAAACTTAAGTATAGATGGATGGTCAAACGTTCATAATGAACCAATATTATGTGCTGTTGTAACCAATAAGAAAGGTGAAAATTATTTATTAGAAACTATTGATACATCTGGCTGCCCACAGACAATCGAATACCTTATAGAAGTCGTAAAAAATTGTATGATAAAATGTGAAAATGAATTTAAATGCATTGTGCGAAGTGTTGTAACAGACAATGCTAACAATGTAAAGGGTATGTGCACTGAAATTCAAAGTAACCCAGATTTTGATTTGATCATTTATGGATGTTCTGCACATTTGTTAAATTTGCTTGCAGAAGATTTAAATATTCCAAATATTAAGGAACAAATATTACATATCGTTAAGTTTTTCAGAAACAATCATTTTGCAAATGCAAAATATAGAGAAGCTGGTGGATCCAAATTAATAATACCCCAAGAAATCCGTTGGAATACTATGGCTGACTGTGTATCTGCATATTTAAAAAACTGGCCAATTCTTGTTTCAGTTTGCGAAGAAAATCGCTGTAATATTGATAGCATTGTTTATAACAAGGTAACAAATTTTGGAATTAAACGGAATGCCGAGGACCTTCTAAAACGTTTAAAACCAATTTCTATAGCTCTTGATAAAATGCAACAGAAGGATTGCACTATATCAACAGTTGTTGATATCTGGAAAAACTTGCAAGAAGAACTTACAGAAGTAAATCTTGATAAAACATGCTTGAAGAGTTTTTCAACCCGTTACAATCAAGCACTAGGATCACCACATTTTCTAGCATATTTGTTAGATCCACGCTATGCAGGAATTAAATTAAGTGCTGCTGAAAAATCAGAATGTTTAATTTTTGCAAAAGAAAAATATTCTCAATCAGTAGTGCCTACTTTAATGAAATTTCAAGCAAAATCAGAAACTTTTCATCAATTTCTTTTTGATTCTGATATTGTAAATAAAGTAAATCCTATAGATTGGTGGAAGTCACAAATTACTGAGAATGATGGTTCTGGAAAAAATGTTATAGGAATGATTTCGCAGTTATTTACTGCACAAGCTTCTTCAGCATCTGTTGAGAGAATCTTCTCAACTTTTGGTTTAGTTCACTCTAAACTCCGTAATCGTTTAGGAACTGATAAAGCAGGAAAATTAGTGTTCCTGTTCAAACAGTTTAGTCACAAACAATAATTTTTTCAAACCTATTGAAATTTATAACATAATCCTGATGATTTTATGTGTTGAGTATATTCTGCAAATTCATTAAATATGTTTTTTATACATTCCAGAGTATTATATGTATTCCAGAATAAATATTTTGTTTAAAAGAATGTATACAAATAAGTATCTAGTTCCACAATCAAATGTTTCAAAATTCATATTTTTTCTTCTGAATAACATGCTTACATTATCTTTTATATTTCCAGATTTTAATAAAGAAATTTGATTAAAAAAAAAAAAAGTTTTATCTTTTAGTAATGAAGTATACATATGTGATTTTTTGTTTTATTAAATGGGTAAGTTAAGGTAATATAGAAGATATTTTATATAATGTAGAATATTTTTTAAATTACAGTTAGTGTAAGTGCTGATAAAACACAAGTGTTTTTGTTTCAAATTAACCAAGTGAATGTTTTTTTTTACAAATAAAGTTTTTTTTTTTTTAATTGTTATTATTAATTTTAGTGATTCTGTGAAGGGTAATTTACTTTAAAATGTGTAGCTTTAAAATTATATTTTGAATTTTTTAAAAAATCAAAAAAATCCGATTTAAATCAAAAAAATCTGATTTAAATCAAATAAATCCGATTTTTTTGATTTTTTTTAAAAAAATAAAAAAAAATCACAAACCTTTCAGTACCAACATTTAAAAAGGAAATAAAAATTATGACGTTTTGACACATTTTAATAATGCTCCCAATGAGCTAAAAACCATCTAATAAAGAATTCTTGATGAAGATATGTTTTGTATGAGAGCGAACACGCGTTTTAAATATTTCTATAACAAGTTTATAATTTCTTATAACTATCACGATAAGTTTAAATCAAAGTTCCTAGTTTTCTTATAAAATAACAAATATAAGCTTAATATTATATTAAATTACTTCAAAATTATACAATTTTAATAACTCTTGCATGCACCAGAGCATTAATTTTTATTAAAAAATTTCACGATAAATCTTTTCTTTAAAAGTATTCTCTCGTACATTGGTTTAATTTCTAAATATTTTGATAGAAAAATGCATAAAAATACAGATAAAATTCCTAAAACTATTTTCAATTTAATTAAACGTTTAAAATTTTTCAAGAAAAGCTTTCACATTTGGATCAATAAAATCAATTTTATGCATAACATAAAGTGCTTAAACTATAACCAAACTAAACCAACTATCAACAAAGCTGCGTAAAAAATGACTGCAACAGTGCAGAAAATCCATTACTTCGCATTCAATTGAACCATGTGATCATTATTTTTAGATTGTCAGTATGTTGTTTGAAAGTATGAGCTTATTTTAAAAAGCATATAATAAACACTATTTAGTCATATCTTAAACTATGAAGAATAACGACTTTGCTTACTTTATGTTAACGTCTTTGCCATGTGTTTGTTCATTTGCAGGAATTTGAAAGTGAAAAAAAAAAACTGATTAAAAAGCGATAATTTAAAATGGCGTCATCTGCTGAATCCGTTTCGTTATCAATCATAACACGAGAGGATTTCGAGCACGCCAGAACTGGTGTATATCTTCCATAATTTGTATTAAAGAGTAAAATTACACCATTTTTAACTTATGATCAGTGGCGCCAACTTATATGGGTCCATGGGGCGCGAGCCCACCCAATAATTTGATCTCTCCGCCCACTCAATTTCAATTGATTTATTTCATAATTTATTATTTTATTTATTTAATCGAAATGAAATTTGGTTTTATTAACACTCTCAAAATAATTTTGTTCGAAAAATAGTAAGGACATCAATTAGACTTACAGGATCACTGAAAATACCTTCAGCAAATGTATAGCTACATTCCTCACGAAAACGAATTTCCTGCATATTTTACCACCTGTTTTGAATTAATAAAGCACTTAAGGTGACTAAAATGTATGCTTTTTTGACATTTAGTTTTTTGCACTTTCAATATAGTTAGCGATTCCAATGTTATTTAAAATAAATATTATTATATTTATAAAGGAAAACTTTTAAGAATATAATTGCATAAAATTATTTATAAAATTATAATTAAATTATGATAATTTAAAAATTTGCTTAGGAAAAACATAATTTAATTTCTAATTATCACCTTTAGTCATTCGCTCCTCCTCCCAGCCTCTCTCCACACACATACAACACTAAGGGAAAATATATGTATATATCTGTTATTTTAGTCAAAACTTTTTGAGCCCACCCAATATTTTTGAAAAGTTGGCGCCACTGCTTATGATAACACTTAAAAGCGTGCTGACACCAAAAGAAGTGCGTATTTAAACTTCATTCGGTATTCCACAAACCCAAATTAAGTGTAATAATACTCCCTTCTTTTTATAGTGTATCTCAAGAACTAATGCACCGATTTTCATGAAACTCCAGATTCAGTTATGCCTTGACATAAATTGGGGCTGATTAGGTTTTGGTTTAAATCGCTGAACAGGTGGCTCTGCTATGCTGCATTTTCCCCGACTTCCACAATAGCTCTATCTCAAGAACTAATGCACGGATTTTCATCAAACTTCAGATTTAGTTAGACGGTGACATAAGTTGTTTCTGATTAGGTTTTTGTGTATATCGTAAAACAGGTGGCGCTGCTATGCTACATTTCTTACGATTTTCGTAATAGTTATATTCCAAAAACTAATGCACGGAATTTAATCAAACTTGTCAATTCATATCCTGTCACACTTTCACATAAATAGATCTTTATTATGAAACCCTTATTATAGGTTTGGTTGCATACTGTCCAAAGGTGTCGCTTTTATGCTTCTTTGGGTTGGGAATTTCGGTTGCAGACATCTGAGTGTGGATGCTGAAATTCAATAGTTTGTTTGAAAAATGCGACGCTCATATCTCTTTTTTAAATACACACAATTCAACGGAGCTATACTTTTAGAATCCTCGTGATGAGTACAGATTATCATTTAATTTTGGCAATGTGATAGCAAATGTTGAAGTATTAACATGTATGAGATAGAAAAAAGTTTTGTGATTGACACATCCAGTTCATGAGCATTTTAAGTTCCTGATCCTAATTTTTACACTAAAATTATGGATAAACATTCGCTAACTTGGACTTATTGCAATATGTCTAGATAAAAGTAGGCTGTTTGGAGAAATAGATGGTCATTTTCTAATTAGTCTAAAACCGCATATGCTCATTGCAATAAGTCTGAAGAAAAAAAAAAAAAATCGGGCTAATTGAGAAATAAATGGTCATTTTGTAAGTAGCTTAACTCTTAAATGCGCGATTTTTTATTTTGATTCGAAAAAATTATATATGATTCTCTGAAAGGTTTATCACACAGGAAAAATAATGAAAAAAAAAATCAGAGATACATTTTTCATATAATACGTCAATCTTTTCTTCTGTTGTACGTCTGCAATATAAGTAAAAACTGCTCTCGTGTGGCTGTTTTACGCTAAAATATTGCAAATTAGCACATATTTTAATAATTATGTGTCCAAATACGTTATTTTATATAATTATTTATGTTATAAAACTTAACCTTTAACCCTTAGATTCCCATAATAGAATACGTTCTAGAAATTACGTAGTTTAGAGACTCTGACTTTACAGCAGAAAGTTTCAATGGTTAATTTCGCTTTATTTAAATACGAAATGTCTGTTATTAATTAAAGCAAATATTGCTATCTTAATTTTCTGGTGTGAATTAGGTATATACGAATAAAAAAAATCTATTAAATTGTAAACACTGTTGTTTGCATATATGCAAAGCTGCGCACTAAAGGGTTGGCACTGCATAGGCTGTTTGCAATAAGCCTTATCAGGATGCTCAAGAAACACATATATATTTTCCAATTAGCCTGAAGCTGCAGAGTCTCTTTTAAATAAGTCTGTCACAGGACGTGAGATTCAGGACAGATTCCCAACCCCTCACAAGACGTGAGGGGTTGGGAATCTGTTACATGTATAATTTATAAATATTTTGGAGCAAAAAGATAATTTTTTTTTTTTTTTCTAATGAAAATTTGGAAACATTTTATGAATATAATCTACAGTCATATGTTTAACACGGGAGGTGAGTATGTGAAATCCAGTCCCTTGAACAACGCAGAACGAAGGAAGAGGGAAGATTTTATAACATATATGCCTCTGGTTCGCAGCCTTGGCCACGTTCTTTAAAATGGAGAATGCATATAAAAAATAAGCCAAACTACAACTTTTTTATGAGAACCTCCTGTGCAAGACAATTACAGTAAACCCTGTCTAAGGCGGAATCGATCGGGACCGAGAAATTTTTCCGCAGTAGACAATATTCCGTCTTAGACAAATTTTACTCTATGACTAATGGATTCGCAGGGACTTGAAAATCTTTCCGAGTTAGACAGATTTCCGCCTTACACAGAGTCCGACTTACAGAGAGTTTCCTGTATTTAAACATGCCAGCATGAAAAGAAACAGAAATTTTAAGATAAAAAATTATTAAATATTCAGAAATACATTTATATAAACGTTTTTCAAAAAAGAGAACTGAAACAATTTTTTTTTTTTTTTTTTTTTTTGTCAAGTTGGTTCTGTTCTCCTGAACAGTGGTAAATTTAAGATAAATTCTAAGTACACTGACATTAAAAGATAAACATAAATAAAAATTAACTTCCACGGAGGGTAGTGCGCCCTTTCACCCCTGACAAAAAAAAAAAAAAAAAAAAAATCTCAGTTTCTTTTTTTTTTAATGTTTAAGGGTGTATTCGAAAAAATATTTTCCCATCCCCAACAGCTCGAAATTTTCTCAGACATTTTCAGACTCATTTTTAAAAGTAAAAACATGAAACTTGCTGAGGTGATTTCTGAAGACATGTTTAACATGCCGTGTGATTTCATTTTCAGCTCAATTAATTAGAATTTGATTTTTAAACAATTATTTTCTCAGTATGACCATTTTTATCATTCCCAGATCGCCCGCTTCGGAAAATTCGGTTCAAAACGCCGACTTTGACAGTGTTTTTTACAGTATTTTCTGCATTTATCAAAAAATTAAGAAGCACGGCACATTATATAGTTTCTAAATAAGAGAATTTCCCAGTTTGATGCGTTTGAGAGCAAAAATGAATTTTAAAATGAATCAGAAAATAAGCAGTTTTGATCGAAATACACCCTTAATAAGTTTAGTCACTTATAAAGTAGTCGGATGTACCAATCCCAAAACTTTCTTCTGTCTCACATATGTTAATACTTCAAAATTCGCTAGCACAGAGCCAAAATTAAATGGCAATCTATCCCCATTATGAGGATCCCAAATATATGAAATTCCGTGCATTAGTTCTTGAGATATGACTATAGCTAAAATTGTGTAAATCATGCAAAATAAGGCAGCATAACAGCGCCAACTGTTGGGCGATTTACACCAAAAGCTAATCAGCAATAACTATTATGTTAGCGTTGAAGTTTGATGAAAATCCGTGCATTAGTTTTTGAAATAGAGCTATTGCAAAAATCGTGAATAATGCAGCATAGTACCGCCACCTGTTGGGTGATTTGCACCACAAAATAATCAGCACATTTATTTATCAAGGCATACCTGAACCTGAAATTTGATGAAAATTCATGCATTAGTTCTTGAGATAGAGCGCCCATAAAATTTTTGTCACATACAGACAGACTCACAGAGTGACAGACAGGCTCACAGATATTTTCTAAAAACCATCAAATCGTGTTCAGGGCCTTGCAAAATGTATAAAGATATCGAAAACTGGAAATCGAAATTTTCCACGAATCCAATACTTTCTTCATGTGAAGATAGAAGAAAAGAGAAATATATTTTGTCTTTTTTTCTTTTTTCCAAAATCAGAAATAAAATAAATTCAGTTTGTTAAATTACAAAATCCAGGAAAAGCAACGGCTCTGTACCTGCACCCTTTCCTCCAGCCCATGAATCCGTCTGATTCGCATTCACAACAAATGCATTTAAAACATCGAAACAATCCCCAGTCAACTCTTTCCGTGCATGCCATTGAAAACTATAAGTTCAATTCTTTTACCTTCTTTTAATTTAAAAGTTATTTTCTCTTTTAGCCATACAACGACGATCTCAAAGAACAATCGGCCAATAGCTTTTTCTCTGATCATCTCCTCGAACGTGAAAACGATTCGAAACAATGTTCCTTTGATCGTGGGAAAATCTCCTCCCCCACAGTCCAGGAAATGACCGGCCCGATTTCCTGGTCCGATAGGGGTTGATTCTCTGCTTTGTTTACTTTTTTTGGGGCCAGACCTTTGTTTGTTTGCTTGTTGGGTGCTCGAGTTTTGGGAGCAAAGGTGAGGAGAATGCAGTGAAAATTGCGATTACTGCAAGTTGATTTTTGATGATCACAAAAGAAGATTGAATAAGATCAGTTTGTGGAAAATGATTTAACAGATATTCGCAGAGGAACTTAACCTCATACGCAATGAAACCATTACTAATAGAAGGGTAAGTGAATCAAAGTGAAATTCATACACCTGGTTCAGCATTTTTATAAACAAAAACCGAAGATAAGAAAAAACGGGAAAGGAAAAAGAAAAAAATAACGACCATTCTGATATTTTTTCTTATTAATAATTATAAACAAACATCAGTTAATTTAAATAAAATAAGCCACCTAGTTTTTTTTTGCCTCTGACCTGGCCCTTACCTGCCAGACGGAGTGCTTAGCCTAATGGGTTGTGTACCTGGCCACCGTGCGAAATTCGCCTGATCGCCGCATGGCGGTAATCAACCTGACTAGCACTGAGGCCGTCATAATTACAGTCCTATTTAGTGAATTAGTTTATTGTGTTGGCTGGCTCTAGATTGCTATTAACTACGTTCATTTCGCTCTGCATACTCAGCGATTTACATCTTCAAACTTGGTGGACTTAAAGTAGATGTGTTTGGGTCAAATCGGTGGTGCAAACTTAGCTTGGGAAATGTTTAGACGGGAGGGGGAACAAACAAAAGGGCTGCCTCGCCTCTAATAGATAAATTGCACCTTGGCATGAATAAAATTTTGCGCTGAAATGCGATGTAGATTTCACTGTTGCAGAGCGAGACGAGACCCTCCTTTCTGCCGTACCTCAACAGGCACAAAACTGGCTCCGTAGACTGTCCTATTGTATTGAGTCCGATATAACGAATGTTGCCAAGTGTCCCGATTTACGCGGGTCGTTTTCATGAGCACACAATCCTGCGGCGAAACATGAGACACAAATAAACCCAGCATAGGTGAACACATACATAATTTTAATTAATTTTTCAATTAATTTTCAGCAGTGAAATTACTCTCGAAATTATTGAATATTTAATACGTGATTTATCACACTCAGCGTAATGCTGGGTTTATTTGTGTCTCATGTTTCGCCGCAGGGTTGTGTGCTCATGAAGACTGTTCCATCTTGTGCTGCAGTTGCAGCCTTACCAACATATCGCTCACCCGCAAGAAAAGTGACACATCTCGACCAAAGTAAATTTCACAGGAGAAGCAAAAGGAAAATGTGCATAATTTTTCTGTGGCATGAAATTATAGCACTTAGCTCTGCATGCAGGAGTAAAAACATGCATAAAAGTATAAAACCTTTAAAAATGAAGGCACAGGACGAGGTTTAGAGGGTTGGATAAATTTACCTCCCTACATAATCGACCCCTCTTCTGTGGTCATGAATGGACAAATAGCGTAGTAAAGTGATTTTACGTATAACTACATTTATGAAACATTTTGTGTAGCAAGACACACCTAGGACAGATCTATTTGTGGAATAAAACGCAAAAGGAATTTTTGCGAGATGTGTCACTTTTCTTGCGGAAGAGCGATATGTGAGTGAGAGAGACTAAGCCGGGTATCGTCCTCGTAGCTGAAACGGTAGAGCACTTCGAGCGCTATTCCAAGGGTTCCGGCTTCGATTCCCGGCTTGCACATTTTTCACTCTGTTGGTTCTACGCTTAGTTAGCAATGTGACAAATCACGTACTAAATATTCAATAATAATTTCGAGCGTAATTTCACAGCTGAAAATTAATTGAAAAATTAATTAAGATTATATATGAAATATCAATTGGAGTTTTAAAAAAAAATATATATATATATATGATAAGTTTTCACTAGTATGATATAAACGTATCGGTCATAAGCAGCAGCCATACACTCGTTATCTAACTCAACCGAGAAATCAAAGTTTTGCAGTCGTAAAATCATGGTTAAGAGTGGAAGATCAGGCCGATGTCTATTGGTAGTTCCCCGAAAATAATGACTGAAGCCTTTAGATTCATCAAATATTTATTAGATGATCATAAAATGCACCAACTCCACTAGATGCTATCTATGTTCGGGCCGTTGTTACGTCGTAAATAGAAACCACTAGCTGTTAAATATTAGAACAGCATGACGAAGAAACAGTAAGCAAAGCTCTCCAGGTGACATGGGTTATTTAAGTAAATCAATAATCGTAATCTTCCCTGTCTCCCAGCCAATGCAACAGGTTAAATACTTGCGAAACAGACACGCGTACGAATACATAACAAGTGAAAGAACCAACCCCGTAAAAATAGCTGGGAGGACGCGATGAGAGGCAGGCTACGATAGGACTTAGCTCCGGGGGAAGGGAGGAAGTACGCGTGACGTCGATGATAAGCTCTTTAGTCTCGGCGTCAGATTTATAACGTAAACAAATGTTGGCGGCCTTGGCAAGGAATTATGGGATATAGAACATCGGAGAATAAATGATATTAAATACATTCGAAACAAAAAAAAAATTAGTTTCAGAATAAAATGAAAAAAAAAAGTAATTTAATGGGTTTAATAAGATTGGACGAATGGATTTAAGGTTTTTAGAATAATAAAAGAATATGCATTTAAAGCATGGAAAAAAGATAAAAGATATTTAAGATAGTATTAAAGCTAAGTAAAAAAGGTAGATATTATAATAATTTGGATTAGTTTAATTAAGATAAAAGGGCAAACATTTTTATTATTACATATATATATGGTTTTTACCTATATTCTGTAACCCGGGAAGCACGGGTTGGAAGTCCTTGGAACTATAGAATCAGAAACCTCTCCAAAGCGGAATTTGTTCCACTTCTCAGCGATCCAGCTTTCACAGAATTTACCACATAAAATTAATTATTATTTTTTTAGTACAGTAAAACCTAGTAAGGCGGATTTTCAAGTGACCGGAGAAATGTTACGTTTTTGAGACGTTTCCGTCTTAGCAGGCATAATTGTACGGTATTCCGTCCGTAGGTGCCATGAATTTTTTACGTTTAAATCGGGATTCCGTTATAGATAGGTTCCGTTTTCATACGATTTATTGTATTTTTATGTTCTGATTTAAAAACTCTAGTCTTGCTTTTTTAGGTGCGTTCGTAATTAGTATATAAATACGTAGTACCTTCGTCTGCTCTGTCCGTCTATCTGTCTGTCCGTCTGTCCGCATATAACAGCGCAAAATCTACCCATCCGAATGGTTTGAAATTTAATATATAGAATCGTTGCAGAACTTTGTCGCGTCATTACAAATTTCATGAAAATCGAATCAAAACTTAAAAGGTATTAATAAAAGTTTTCTTCATTTTGTTAAATCCTATTATGCGTCATGAATTCAATGATATCTCATGATAGTTAATGATTCTATGTGCCCTTGGTGATTATTCTATTAAATCCTATCTGCTGGCAAGATCTAGACAACTATTAAAAATTAGGTTAATGAATATCTTAATTTATCTATAAATTCCCTAACACAAGCTAACAAGAGTGTTGGGCGCACCCTTTTCTCCGAACTTACTTGATCCAAAAGAAAATCTATCTTATAGGGGCCTCTAATTATAGAGGACCTGGTGATCGTAAAAGCCTAGTTAGTTAATAGATAACCTACGGTCATTTACCTAAAAGGTTATCTTGAATAAATAAGACAATGCGTTGTGAAATGTTTAGAAGATAACTAACCTATGGCCAATTGGTTTGAAGGGAAATATATAATATAATTAAAACCACTAAATATAACTCCCCAATTTTCAGACAAACCAACCCTACAAGATAAATTTAATTATGGCTTTTACATATATGGACTAATAATAATATTAAGCAGTCAGGTAATTTCTAAATACGTAAAATAAGTAATTAGCAAGACTTTTAACAAATAATAACAAAGAAGGGAATTAATAATAATACATCATTTATTTACACCACAGGCAAATTATATTAAGTTACAATTAAATAATTCATACTTTTACCATCCAAAATAATAACTCATAAAAAAAAACCACTAATTTGGATATTAATTGAAGTTGACAAGTTCTCCTGGGCACCCTATTCCCAATTCAAAACATTTGATATTAAAACGGTACACAATAGAAAAGAGAACATCCATAACATCGTACCTTTTTCCCCATTGGGGTCACAAGATCCTTTTAGAGTTGTAGACTTGACAGTTATATATATATATCCAAAAGTTCTTTTTTTTTGTTTGTAGAACCACAACACACATATTCGTGTTCCGTAAGTTTAGTTTTATTTACACTAAATTCCACCCAGGTCTGGGCCAAAAGCAAAAATGTTTAAATCATTTTTTTTAAAAAAATTAACACCACTATATTGCTCGTCTTAGACAGAACAAGTAAACATGGGCAGATCAGCCAAAAAGGGCTTGAAAAAAATAACTACCGCACTCTGGAACTCTTTTTGTAACTCTATTTTTTTTTTCGAGAAAAAGAAAATCTCTCTCTGTTAAAAATTTGCATGTGCGGCCCTGAGTGGTGGATGCGAATTAACATATTCAGCATAATTAAAATCTCCAACCACTCGCCGCTGCCTGGACCCGCCTTCGTGTCGGCCAGTGGTCAGTGGGTCCCCGGAATGCACGGGGCCTTTCGACCCTCCTACATCCGATATTTCAAACCCCACTTTCCCACGAGACCGCGGGCTCCCACACGAAGATCCTGCAGCTGTCCCATAAAACATGAGGTCATAAAAGTCCCTCTTTTGTACCAAAACTGTCCAATTCTTTACTTTACATCGTAATATCATACATACAGATAGTAACTGGCAATTAAGCTTTCCCCTTAGCAAAACACTTGCCTGGGAAAATACTTAATGCTCTTGGTACCCATCCTTAATAAAATAATAATAATGTACTAATAAATGCATACATAAAAACAATAATACTGTACATTGAAAAAAAAAACTTGAATTAAAAAATTAATCAATTAGATAAAATAATCACTTAGATAAATATATACATAGATGATATCGACAGTAAACTTATTCATATATATATATCTTTTTCCTTAAAAAAAAAAATAGTTCTAAATATCCAAAATGTTGAAATCATGCCAACATTACTCCCCCCCCAACACAAAGCACTTGAAAGTCCATGTACAGGAACTATAACATCTTTCAAGTGGACCGATGTCCTTATCAAACACCGAAAGCCTCTCCAACGGCTGGACGTTGCAGATCTGTAAGGCACTGGGGCATCTCCTCTATGCTCCCTGATTCACCTCTTCCGTAGTGTTCAAAACTCTGTGAAGTCCGTGCAAAGATAGGAATGTTCATTATCAAATACACGCTGATGTTATCTGTATAGTTCATTAAAATATGCCTGTACCCTAAATTGTACATTGTACATAAGATGAATATTCCTTCTTATTCTGTCCACGGTTTTATGCAGATTTGTATACGGTCCCTAAAGCAGTGTTCCCCATAACCATCACAGCCGCATACTGCATGAGTTCTGTCTCTCTGTGATGAAGGTACAGTCCCTGAATGTTCCCAAAAATTGTATATATGTGTACCAATTTAGAAGAGAAAACAAAAAGTTAATCATAAAAGATAAAATCCCAAAATTAGGAACCTAATTAATTATGCCAAAGAGTTTAAATACTGATCCACAAAGTTTAGCACACTTTTTTACACAAAGCAAGTATTCAGTTCATGACTACATAAGTACAACATTTAAATATCCATATTAAGAAAGGTTTATAACACACAATGAAACATATTTACCAACATAACTTTTTACACCGAATAATCATTTAACTACCAAACAAGCAAATATATCAATACATATTCTTACATTTTTCAAATACTTTTTTTACAATTATTTCACTACCTTTATAGTTTACGACACACATATATTTTTAAAACTATGCAACCACAATATCTAAAATTGATTCTCATATAGTAAATTCGATACTTTCATTCAGTAAATTACGTGCTTCTCTAAACGTACCCTCTAATTAAAAGTTAACCAAATAACTATTAATATTCACTCAAATATAAGAAACTCAGTCTCAGACTTAAAAAAAACAAAAAAAAAAAACAAAACAAAAACAGCACTTCCACCCAGAGAAGGAGATAGAGATAGTAGAAATTTAAAAACAAAAGAAAGCAGAAAAGAAAAAAAAACAGTATTTCATATTATTTTGTGACTGAATCCTTTATCTGAAATTACAAATTATGAGTGTAAGTACTATCATGTTACTTTATTTTAAATAAATTACTCAAACACTCTTCTTCTATTTATTCTTTTCTTTCATATAAATAAGTGAATTGTTTCCACTCATTCACCGCTTCACTACTCCCTTTTCCTCAATAGGTACTTTAAACACCCTAGCAAACAGTGCAATACAAGCTATCGTAAAATTACAATTTCTAATAGCGTCAACAAAAGAGGAGAAAGAAGAAGAAAAAAAAAATATCCACTTTTCCAGCTACCCGTTACCTGCCATCGATAACACTTAGAATCGCCCATTATAATGTATCGAAACAGGCTGGAAAGTGATAATTCCAGAGCGGCCGAAGGTCACCCCTTAATGCCAAGCCAAGTCTAGTACGAGCTGGTGCTGGAGTGACCCCTAAGAGAGAGGCGTGGATATTCCGTTTGCAAAGTAAGTAACAATTACTTCTATTAATCCCTGTAATACATGTATTATCTTTACATTACTTCTCCGTATTCCTTAATCTGCACCCTATACACCGCCTACGCAACAAAAACAATTTCTTTTCGTACTATTTACTATAATAATTAACTATAATACAAGTGTTTGTAATGCAAATACGGAAGCCTAGTAGCCATTTTGCTGCATCAATGACATTCCACGAAACCAGTTTCACTTCCTCCCGTACGGAACTGTAGCCTGTTTTCTTACAAACAGCATCTGATATCCTTATTTGATTACTGTCTCCCCTATAAATGTTAGTTCCATTTAGACCTATGAAAAGTGCTACGAAAAACTCGATATACTTTCTTAAAATATAACATCCAAAAATGTTATTCCTGTTCATTGGAATCCCTCACTTTTACTGACACCTGTATAAGACGAAACTTAATTCGTAACTAATAAAGTTGAACCGCGCCTTCGAATTTACAGTATATTGCAGAATAAACGGGTTCTGTGTACTTTATATTAAAATATCCTAAACAATTAATTTTGTATTCACCCCGAGAGGAAAAAAAAGAAAACAAGGAAAAAAAAAATTATCAATAATAACTCTACGAATACTCTTATCTAAAATATATAAATATCGTTTTCAACTGATACTCTTAAAATTGAATTAAAACCACGAATGTTTTTTCTTTCTTTCTTTCTTCCTTTTTTTTTGTTGTTGTATGTGGAAACCCTTATTTTTTTAAATACAATACCCTAATACCTGCACCCAATCTATATTTTTACAGGGGAACCCTGAAGAAAGACATGATCCTCCTCCACACAATGCCGGCCGGCTACAAATAATTCTCCGCCTGCAGAGAATATCAATGCCTGGAAGCTGATCAGCCCTCTTTCTGCTCTCCACACAAAAATGTAAGTAAAAATTAATTTAAATAATGATTTAATTATTATTCCACAAGAGAAAACAAAAATTATAAATAGATTTTTTTTTTTTTTTTTTTAACCTACAGTGTTCAATAATACATTTTCTTTTCATTTTAACCTAGCTCTCCCAGTTCTGGTACCCCTGGTAAACCCTTTTATGTACTCTATATTTTCTCTTACGTGTAGATTTTTTATGTTACTTAAAAAAAAACAAAAAAAAGCTGTATTACCTCGTAACTAAAAAATATATATATACCAAAAGAGTCCGTAGAGAGAGAAAAAGAAAATAATAATAATTAATTTTGTTTTTCTTTTTGCGTATTTACTTGTATTATGAAATTTATTTTGTTATATTTATTTAATTAATTTGTATTATTTCAAATTTAATACATACTAAAAAATAAAAAAAAAGATATACCAATAGATAAAAATTCTTATTAATTTAATTGCAACCTACATTCGTTAATGAATTTTTTACCATCCAGTATGCACCACACTTGACGGGATTAAATTGTTTAAATCTGATAATAGTCCTTCCTTTTTTAAAAATGTAAATTTTGACTAACGAAAAGACGAGAAAAAAAAAATTATCCTCTACTTTAATTTATTTTATCTTAATTTGTTAAAGATATTTTCTAACCCAATACCGTTTAAATGTCCTATATATCTATACGTAATGTCTTTTTATGTACTATGCTAATACTATGCGGGTTATTTCAGTGAACAAGAAGAAGAAAAAAAAAATTGTTGCTCCTGGTTAAAAAATTACATCTGGCGGTCGCAATGTGGCGAACCTTCCTGACTGAATCCAGGATTTCTACAGAGAGCGAAAACCGGTAAGATAAAATTACCATTTCTGCATGCCTGTCTTTGAATACATTTTGCATGTTTCTCTGAAATGCACATAGATGGCGCTAGGCGACTGTTTATTTACATTTGACCCTTTAACTTTTCGTGACCTGTAGTAAACATTGCCCTTGGGGTGTAACCGCTACCTTCTACACACCATAACTAGCATTTATTAATAAAAATACTTACTTAGGACAATATGAATTGTTTTTCTATTTATACTAGTAGAATATATATATATATATACATAAGGTATAAATAGTATTAATCTTAATTATTTATTCATTATTATTTTTTTTTTTTTTTTTTTCGCACACTTAAATCTTAAATTATTTCTTTTCGGTGTCAAGCAATCTGTATTCCGAAAAGATGAAATGCAAGACTGACACCAGAATTTAAAATCAAATTTAGAAGAAAAAAAAAAGTCTTCATTATTTTATTATTCATAAAAGGGGGGGAAAATCCAATTGAATTTTCTTGATGCCAGTATGTTTAAAACTATGTGTCCGCTAGAGAGGCCACAACATTTAAACTTCCAACCGAATGCCTGCTGGTCAATTTATTTTTATTTATTTAATTTCTTACTGCACGTACTCTGCATGACAGTTTTTTATCTGTTTACTAGCAGGCTATGCCCGCTGCGCTGGTCAATATTTCCAAATGGACTTTGGATTAAACTAAATGGTGAATTTGAACTTGTATTTTAAACAATATGGATCTTCAGCTTGACCTTGCTCATCACTGAAAACGATGCGAACGCCATTGCGATATAATGTTATCTTAAGCGTTGGACAAAATTTAGCAATTAAGAAGTAATTGTTTTAGTTGATTATAAACAGCGCACTTATGGTCGGGTAATGAGACCGTTATGACAACAGGAATTAATACCTCTGTAACTAATCAACATATAATGAAATCGTATATACTAACACCATTCCTAAAAGTCATGCAACAGGGCCACTTGTAACAAAATATGGTCTGTAGATTTTTTTAAAAAGGCTAAACTTTCATAATCAGGTTCACTTAATTTTTGAACTTTTACTGTTGCTCTATAACTAAGTACCCTTGAACAATATGTATACACTAAAACCTTTCCAAAACTATTACCTAACTAATTGTGGTATATCCTACGATAGTATTATAAACAATCGGAATGAAATACAAATTTCCGTTGTAAATATATAGTAGATGATGATGATGCGATTTTGTGTAATAGTAAAGTTTTCGCTTCAAACATAAACGATGCTTTCAACATTAAAGCTAATACACCAATATGTTAAGTATCCGAATACGGAAGGTTAACTTAAATTCTCATGAGCAACTACTCAAAGAAAAGTGAATATGTGGCTTTTGTGATATTTTTATGTCAGCCGGGCGCAGATAATAAATCAATAAAGATTGTTTTCATAGCATATTCTTATTTTATTATTTTCATTTAAAACACAAACCTTTCACTCATTTCATTTAAAATGCATGCCTTATACTAATTTCATTTAAAAAACTGAAAAGATAAACAATAACAGGAAATAATGCCATAATTAAAAACAAAAAAATATTTTTAATTTACATACGCAAAATGTAACTACTGCTACTGGGAATTTTAAAAATGCTATCAGCGAAATGTGCGCACGGTTGTTATAAATGTAACCATTTTTTCTTCTTATCGAGGAGCAATTTATAAATCGCACAATATTATTCCAATTCCAATTTCTTTCATTGAGGAACCTATGACCGGAAAAAATGGAAAAAGACTTTTGTAGATTCTTCGGATGACGGCATCTGACGCCATAAACCGAGTTTATATATATGAAAATAATTTTTAAGTCGTTACAAACATTGCTTTCATACTTAAATATTTTCATTGGTACTACTTGTTATCCCGTCGACCAATTTCGCCAAATAATATAAATCGCCAAACCATTCGCCAAATTATATAAATTGACATAATCTTTATTTTAAATAACGAAATAACAAATAAATTAGTATAACATTAATAAAAATACAAATAAAACGTCGAAATTAAAATCACTTGATGACGTAAACACGTGTAGCTTGTTTAAATTCAAGTGAATTTGATATTTACGATCAACCATTATTGGCATTTAATCTTATAGTTTGACGATAAATTTTTGGTCGACGGAATATCTAAGTAGTACATTTTCCATTTTTGTTTTATAACGCTAAATTCTCAGTAATTTTTTTCCTTTTATTTTACATAAAATCACTATTTTTTTAAAAAAAATTAAGATGCTTGCATTTTTATTTCAAACTCATAGAGCCGTTTTTATTTTTTAGCCAAAAGGGTTGATTTGAATTTTTTCCGTTGCTAGAGTAACGGATGTAATGATAGATATTTTGAGGTTTAGATGCCAAAGACACCGCCAAATTAGAAAAATATGAAATGTGCCATGAACTGTTGGGCTTATAAAAATTTATTTGGTAGCATTCGATTCAGCATACAAAACTACATTAAAATATGCTATCATTTGACGCATAATTTTTATATTCGATTTTTTTCCCCTCCACGTGCAAAAACCATTAGGGGTGACACTTTAGAAAGTCCTTTCTTAGTAGAAGTCTATGTCATAAGAAGTATTTTTACCACAATTTTCAAGATTTTAGGTTCAGTAGTTTGCGCTGTGCGTTAATTAGTCACCTAATCCAGACTTTATTTTATATACTATATTAGATATTCCATTTTGCGGTGAATCGATGATCGAAAATTAGTCCAATATCATTTGAAATATTACATAACAGAGGAGAAAGTACGAAGAAAGACGAAGAAGAAATGACGAATTACAAAAGACTTGTATTTTTTTTTTCAAAATGTTGAATTTTTCGATAGTAATAACGTATTAAAACATAAATTTCCTTAAAAATTATCTTTATTTCCTAGATTTCGAATCTGTGAATTTTCCTATAAATGAAATTGGCGATATGACTTGAGAAAAAATGAAATAAACAATAGATAATATTTGCTTATATAAAATGGGTAATATTCATTGATCTGAGTTCGAGTATATAAATATCACATGCTTTCGGAATTACGGCGAAAAACATTTTAAAAAGTATGAAATTATTTTACAATATGTATGTGTGGCAGAGATTCACACTGAAATTTAAGCATTCGATTCCATTTTTAAAATATTAACTGATATCTATATAAGTTACAATTGAATATGAAAATGTACCCAAAAAATGATCTCTTTCACCTAAAAAAACACCATTTGTGAGAACATCCTCAAGCTAATGTCACGCTTATGCATTTTTGGCTTAAAATCACATCGTTTGGCGACAAAAAAAAAAAAAAAAAAATCGTAAAGAAACAAATAGTAATTACACATGTGACTCACAATTACATCTGCTTGTTTCTTCTTTAAGTCACGTGATGGGACAATTAGATATAAAAAAAAAAGAAAAGAGCAGAACAGAAAGAAAATGTCGTTAAAATTTCATCTAATCAAATTTTCTGATTCGTTTCCATATCTAACGCAAGCGATAAAGAGCCAAATATTGCGTATCAAGTGTAATATTTCTTATTAAATTAATTTTTAAGCATTACAAATATTTCTTTCAGGTTTTGATTAAATGTTTCCGTTTTTAAATATTATCACTCATTGAAACGGATTTTCTTTTTCTTTTTTTCTTTTTTTTTTCATTTAAATAAAATTAGTAACAGTTTTTCTTTTATTTTTCGAGGTTTAATAGCCGTTTCAATTTTTTTTTATCAACGATGAATTTCGCCAAGAAATAAAATGGTAACCTTATCGCCCAAAATAACAGAATTTTCCGTCATAATTCTAAAACTAATATAGGTAGAATAATGTGTTGTAGCTTAAAACCTTCCCTGAAACAATACCTATCTAACGGTATAAGTTCCGTAAAAATCCATGCAGTAGAACTCGAAATCTAGGCGTTCGGAACGAAATTTCCGTTTGGATTTTATATATATAATAGATAATAGAATAGATAATAGATTTTATATATATATATAATAGAATAGATAATAGATTATGTGTTATGAACTATCTCAAAGTTTAAAACAGATCGCATTGTTAGATTTCCCAATTTTAACAATATCGCGTTATGTTAGTTCCACATTCCACCACCAGGGAGCGCACTCTATTCTTAACGAAAGCGTATCCGAACGAAACTCCTTCGTGCAACCTTTCCGTAGATACATGAATCGGGAGGGTGGCGGTCTTAACGAATAATGTGAGATAATTCCTGAAATTACTACGAAAAATATGTTAAAGGGGGCCTACGCGGGCCCCTAATAGAGTTAGAGGAAATCGGAAGACGGCAAAATAATCGCGGGGAAAAGTTTGCTTGGGTGCTTCGGAGCTACTTTTGGCGCGAGATCTAAGCTCTACGACCAATAGGAGCCCAGATATTTAAGGAAATATGAAGTTACAAAGTTCAATATAAAAGAATTTTCCGTAATAATTCTATAACTAATGTAGGTAGAATGATGTGTTATAGCTTAGAACCTTCCCTGAAACGATACCTATCTAACGGTATAAGTTCCGTCAAAATCCATGCGGTAGAACTCGAAATCTCGGCGTTCGGAACGAAATTTCCGTTTGGATTATATATATATAATAGATTTATCTGATTTTAAACCGCATGCCTCTGCATGACAATTCTTTATATATATATGAAATGTGATAAAATGTTTTCAGGCAAGGTGAAGCAGATGTTTGTCTCTAATTTACTATTTTTATTTTTATTTTTATTTTTTTTTTGCACAATACTATCTGTTTTGTATTTAAATACAATATGAATTTGAATCTTATATATTGATGTGTGTGCATAGGGAGCCCTTTTCCAAACCTACTGATTTTCTTTTTTTTTTGTTTTTACTGCTTATCAGTTTATTTGATTAAGATTTTATTTCTATAAATATAATGTATCCATTTCATTCGAATCGTTTGTAAAATAACTGGAACCGTAAATACCCTTGTTATATATTTACTTTTCTTGGGAAGAGAAAAAAAAAAGTACATCCCCAAAAGAAGTTGCCAAAACCAAAAAAAAATGTATATACATATTTATCTTTGGCTCTGCCCAGTTTTATATTAATAATTATTTATAAAATATACCCTACTCTGCTGTTAATCCATCTTCCACAGTTATCCTAATATCCTTATTAATTTAGGTGTTGTTTAAATACCACCACCCCCCTTTAAAAAGTGCAAATCCCTTTTAATTATGCATCCCCAAAAATTTATCCTGCAACATTTTTTTATCTATGTGTGCAGTTCCCATAGAAATTTTGAAAATCCCCTTTTCCAAAAATCCCGCTGTCATGAACCAAAAAGTAAAAATATTGAGTAGTTATTCACTCCCCCTTCATCCTCCCCTTTCTCTGAACCCGAATTCCTTCTCTCGTTTCTGTAAAGAGAGATCGTGAACTGATGCTCCAAAAAGAGGATGGGGAGTTCTCCACGAGAGAAAAACAATCCCTTCTCTGAATGTCTTTCCTGCCCTGCGCGCGCACTTATTGCGTGGTAAACAGAAACTAACTGACAGCGAGTTATTACCTATTACATTCCTTACTTACTTATCCGTACGGAGTGACCCTATGCACATACTTTTGCTTATGTTATATAAATTGTATTTATTACTTTATTTGTGTAAGAGAGAGGAAAAAAAAAAAAGTTGTTTTATGTATTCCCTTTGTGTTTTAACTTGAATTCCGAATATATATATATGTGTGTGTATATAAAAATAATTATTTATTCTTGTTAAAATGTTGTAGAGTTCCCTATTTATTATCTTGTAGACCCCCCCCCCCCCCCCCATTTATATTAAAAAAAAAATATCCCTTTTTTTTTTTAAAATTAGAGTCCACCGGATTTTATTAGGACCTAAAACAGTGGTGTGTAGCCCGCAAAAGGTTAACTTAGAGGCGTACCACATGCTTTTTACATGTATCCATTTGTCTAATGACTAGTAGTTACAAAACCAGTGTTCAGAGCCCTACTTTAAAATCCACCACAACCAAAAAAAATATTTTTTTTTTTTCATATGGCCAATTTGGGAAAAAAAACATTTTAGTCATGTATATCCATTTACCACCCATATAACTTACCCCCCCCCCCCCAACAATAGTAATTATACCCCAATAATACAGTAAATTTCCCAATTTTTATTATTATTATTATTATTTTTTTTTTTTTATTCATTGATAATACCATTATTCCAAGTATTGTAAATATTATAAAAGTGAAATATTAAATTTTTATATTTTACAGTAATATATCAAAAATTAGTCAAAAATCATAGATCCCCTATGTTTATAATTTTTTTTCCACTTTATTTATGGATTTATACCATTTTCCTCATTAAACTATTTCTACTAGAAATTTGCTTAACTAAATAATAATAAAAAATAATAAAATGAAGTATGTTCTTTGCTTGAACCTTTTACCTAAAACTATCTAGCCACTATTTTAACCACTTGGTTAAAGGTGCAACTAACTAAAATATATTCCGCAGGAATCGTAATTACAAAAAGTTTAAAATACTAACTAAAATTCCAGAGAACATCAAAAATCATCGCTATTTACAACCTAGTATGCCTAAGCAAAACAATGTATATTATAAGTTCTCCCTCTTCCTTTTTTTTTCTTCACTTAGTGATAAATCCGCTCTATGTGTATTATTAATAGACTGGAACCTAGTAATTACCATTCTCCCAAAACGTACTCCCAGACTGTTACAGTGTACCAGAGTGAGAGAGAAAGAGGGAAAAAAAACACACCATCCTATGCTTGTGAGCATTTGTCTACTATTTATATATATGTATTTTGCTACATATTCTACCTATTTTACTATTTTACATGCTTTAATATACTATAAATAACCGAAATATGCAAAGAAAAGACACTTTTCTTATATCAATATATGCCCTTAGATATAAAAATTAATATTTGAATAAGAACCTTTAAGTGATATGTTTATCACCCTCGCAACTGTTAAACTATCTAGATTAATATACTATATATATTAAAACTTACACACTAGTAGATACATAAAAGCCGTTAAACTACCTGTTTATCTCCATCGCCAATATTAAACTACATTAATTACCCTGTTATACATACTAAAACTTACACGCTAGTAGATACATAAAAACAATTCAATAACAAGTTTATAACCCTAAACCTCAAAAATATAAAGCACCTCTTAGGCCATGTGAATCACTACACTACATATACTAACTTAAACACTAGTAGATACAGAAGCACAATTCGGTGGCCTGTTTATCACCCTAAAGAACAAAAAATAGAAACCTATTTCGAATTATCTGACTAAATATCCTATATACATTAAACTTAAACACTAGTAGATACAAAAGAACAATTCGGTGACATATTTATCATCATAAACAGAAAAATAACAAGTAAACTTTGAATTATGTTACTAAACACACTATATACACTAAACATACACACTAGTAGATACACCAGAACCATTCAGCTCCCGCCCGTCTTTTTTTTTTTTTTTTTTTTTTTTTGTGTAATACTTTAGTTAGATCAACCTCTACTTCTAAAAAAACATAAAAATGAAGAAAATTTAAAATATTTTTACACTTCTTCCGTACTTTCCTCATCGTTGTCGTTCGTTTGAGGTAATTTAATTTTAGCACTTGGCTTCCACATGTGAGTAATATGGCGTTGAATCTTTTTTTTATTCGGTTCGAGTATATGTTTCAAAATATAATTATTGCGTCTTGCCACCTTTACAACTTCATAAGGACCGTCGAACTTAGGATGTAACGCCAATGGGCGTCCAACATTTTTTAAGTATACTTGATCCCCAATTTCCAATTTCACAACTTTTTCAAAATCTTTGCCCACATATTCTTTCGCCATTCGTTCTTGGTTTGCGAGTGCAGTTTTATAAACTTCTTTCATATGTGCAATGCGTTTTTGAACAAACTGTTGTGTACATAACATATCCGGCTCCTCTAGAGCTGTAAAATGGTTGGCCGTTTCTCTAGCGAAAAACAGCTTATCAGGACGGTATCCTAAAGCTCTGTGCATCGAAGTATTATGCGACAGAGTAAAGAACGGCAACCTTATATCCCATTCCGTTGTTGTTCTTGCCATTGCACTAATCGAAGACTTTAACTCTTTGTGAGTCACTTCAAGAATTCCATTCGAGGAAGGTTTATAAGTAGAGCAAAAGTGGAGGTTCACCCCCATTGCTGTCATAAATTCTTTAAAAAGGGTTCCCCGAAAATATTTCGCGTTATCCACAATTAATTCTCGAAAGAGGCCAAATGTACTAATGTAATTTGTGAGTGCATTTAGTATCGTTTGTGTCTCTACATTACGCAATGGTATTGCCTGTAAAAATCTTGACGCAACGTCAATGATCGTCAAGATAAAACAGTGTTTTTTAAGGTCTGTGGTAGTTTGCCCACAATATCCGTATGCACCACTGAGCCTATTATATGATCTTTCTCCACTTTCTGTAAGGGAATCTTAATCATTTTATGCTGCTTATTTTTGTTACAAGGTATGCAAGCTGCACAATAATTTTTTACATCCCTATACATCCCAAACCAGTAAAATCTTGTTTTCACTAATTCATATGTTTTGGGAAAACCAAAATGTGCCTTGTGAGCCTCTTGAATTATTTCAAATATTAATTTATTAGGAGCTATCAGCAGTGGTTTATCTTTATACCGTTGCTTCAATATTAGGACTTTGTTGTCCTTTAGCTCAAATTTCTTAGTCTGGCGATTTGGTTTACCATTTTCAATTTTCTGAATAATTAATTTAAGTTTTGGATCATCATTTTGAGCCTCTCTTATCTTTTCTTCTGAAAGATTAGAATTAACTTTAAATAAATCATTTTGAAGTTCATTTAAAGCCGTTATATTATTTATATTTCTTGAGACGAAATCTGCCGGGTTCTCTTCGCCAGGAATAAATCCTATCTCAAAATCAAAATTCCCTAACCTCATTATCCACCTTGCTATGATATCGCTCTGTTTTTCTAACTTAAGATGATCAGTCAAAGCTTTAGAATCAGTGAGTATTGTAAATTTTTTTCCCAAAAGAAAATTTTCAAAATAAACACAAGCATCATGAATCGCTAGTAATTCGTACTTTATACTAGGATATTTTTTCTCAGAATCCTTTAATTTTCGTCCGTAAAATTCAATCGGTACATAATCCTCTCCCTGTTTCTGTGCTAAGATTGCAGAAAGTGCTGTCTTAGATGCGTCCGTAATTAAAAAAAATTCCTTGTTGAAATTTGGCGCTTTTAAAGTTGGATTATGTAAAATAGCTTCTTGAATGGCCAAAAATGCTTTTTCCGCCTCTTCGTTCCAATTAAATTTTACTTTTTCTTTGGTCATTTGAACTAATGGATCTACAATTTCCGAATATTTATGTATTAACGATCTAAAGTAATTGGCCATTCCTAAAAGAGATTTGACACCCTTTTTGTTTTTAGGTCTTGCCAAATTTTGAATTTTTTCAATATTCTTTTTCGAAGGAGAATAACCGTTTTCATGAACCCTAAAACCTAAGAATTCAATTTCATGTTTGCATATTTGCATCTTTCGTGGCTCTATTGTTAAATTGTTGTCAATCAATTTTTTTAAGACCTCTGCAATTAGAGTTAGCATTCTTTCCACCGAATTCGCCGCAATAAGGACATCGTCTATAAAATATGTGACTTCCTCTTTATTGAAGTCGCCTAAAACTAAGTCCATTAATTCTGCGAAAGTAGTTGGACTGACCTTCAAGCCAAAATTCATTCTCACTGGCTGAAACTTGCCAAATTCCGTTATAAATGCTAATTTTTCCCTGTCTTGTGGTTGTAAATTTATTTGGAAAAATGCGCTGTGGAGGTCTAGGACTGTATAAAATTTTTTTCCGCTAATTTTCTGCAACAATTCACGAATATCAGGTATCGGATAAGCATATCCTTCTAATATTGCATTTAGTAATCTATAATCACAAGCTAAACGATATTTTAACTCCTGGTTCTCCGCAGTCTTCTTTTTTACAAATAATACCGGAAACGCGTACGAAGATTTGCTTTTCTCAATAATATTTGCCTCCAACAACTTTCTTATCTCTGCTTGTGCATATTCTCGCACTGTATGAGGAATCTTATAAGGTTTAGACTGTATAGCATGATTGTGCGCCAATTTGATTTGGGGGGTGACTAAGGATGTCTGACCTAACGATTTGTAAGATTTCGAAAATGCATGTAAATGTTGCATCAAAAGGTTCTCCGTCTTTTCCTGTAGTTCTTTGGGAAGATGCGCAAGATCAAAATCTTCCGGTGAAATTTCTGTTTCCCTCAATTTACGAACTTCCTCAATACTTAAAGTATTAATCTCATGTACCTTACCGTCTATAATATTTTCAGGCACTTCATCCGTTCCAAAATCAATGTCTAAAATTAAATTCCCAAATTTTGTACCCTTCTGTAGAATAATTTTCTTATCCGAAATATTCTTAATTATTACATTAATAATTCTGTTCTGAGATATTTCGTGTACCGAGTTATAACATTTAATGCCCAAATTATGAATATCTGGCTCAAAAAGTACCATACTGTTTTCTTCTATAAAATCAGGACATAGTAAAGTAGCGATTTTTTCTTGCCCTGCAGCAATATAAATTTTGTGCACTGATTTTACCCATATTTTGTTTCTCTTACTCTCCTTTTTAGTAACTACATTTTCTACTTCTTCAGTAATTATAATATTTATGTCCTGCACTGGTAATTTGTTATCATTATGATTGAGTGGAATTTTCGCATTTTTAAATTTCAACATTTTTTTTTCTATGTCAATCACCATTTGATTTGTTTTTAAATAATCATATCCCAACAACATATTATAAGATGCCTTAAAATTATTTTCTGTTACATAAAATGTGCCAGAAGTAAATGCATTCTGTAATTTAAATGACAATTGTATACAATGTGTAAATGGAATTGATGTACCGCTAAAAGATTGTATTCTAATCCTATGGCCCAAATATTTAAATTTTACATTATTTTCTTTTATTTTTTCAAATAAACTGGCTGAAATTAAAGACACTGCTCCGCCCGTATCTAAAACAGCTGAAACTTTTATTCCTTTAATATCAAAATTAATAATTGGTACATTTTCCATTTCTTTATCACTAACACTCGCTATAACCTTCGTATTTTGGGATCTGAGGACCGATTCCTGCTCCTCATTCTTAGTATCCCCAGATCCCCTTATATGTTTCCCGAACGTTGCTTATTTCCCGTTATCTTACGTCCCTCTGTTTTATTTGATGTACTATTATCGCGATTCGCATTATTCACATTCCTATAATTTTCCTGGGGATTTATTTGACCTTGATTTTGTGGGTGATACCCCTGCCCATTCGGAAAATTCTGCCCATAGTTATAATTAGGATGAATATTTCCCACACCATAATTACCATAACCTGAAGGCTGTCCCTGTGGGACATAATTATACTGATAATTTTGACCCATTGGCAATGAAGGAGGAAGAGGGGGTGGAGGAAAATTCCAATTACCTACACTTCCGTGCCCCTGAAAATTCCGAGACTCATTATTAGAGCTTGTAAATCCCTGCATATTTTGTCCATGTGTTGGAAAATTCTGTTGATAATCATTATTCCGATACTCTCTTTTATTATTTACATTATAACGACATTCTTCCGTATCATGATTTCTTAAATTACATATATTACAATACCTCGTATTATTTCGTGAATTATTTTGCCATTTTTCTGTTGGCTTACATTTTAATTTTTCCAATTCAGCTCTCAACTGATTTAATTCCTTTTCTTGTTTTTCATTTTTTCTTAATAATGATTCGCAAAATTCAGTTGTTGTACTTGTACCTATCGCATTTAATTCCTCAAACTTAACCGACAAAAACGCCTCTTCCACTGTTAGGGCAATTTCGGTTGTTTCCTTATACTGATCAATCGCTCTCTTTCTTATTTCCAAAGCAATATCCGGTTTGATAGATTCTAAGAATCGGTGTAATTTCATCAAATCAAATAATTTCCGCGCATCTGCCTTGTTAGAAAGACCCGAAATGTCAAAAAATTTCGCAGCTACCAGATTAAATCTCACAATATAATCCGACATACTCTCCGCTGGTTTTTGTTGAATCTTTGAAAAATCATTATGTGATTCACCGAATGTTTTTTTTGTGTCAAAGGTTTGGATCGCTTTTTCTTTAAATTTCGCATAATCGGTTTCCGAATTTAGTTCTACATCCGTTTGCAACCTTTCACGTGCCGTTCCGACAAATTTTGAGCGTAAAATTATTAATTTCACTTCATTAGAAAAGTTCGTCTGGACGGCAGCTCTATCGAACTCCTGAATAAAATAATGTATATTACATTCTTTCTTCCCATCATATGGTGCAATCACATTTAATAAATTATCCGTATTCGCCTTTTCGGTATCCGTTTTAGACATATTTACTTTATTCGTTGAATTTTTTAACTTACTCTGTGCAAGACGGGTACGCGCTTCAATAATGAAATTATTAAATTCCGAACTGGTACGCTTTTTAATTTTAGACTTATTTCCCATGCGCTAACATTATTTTAAATAAATTGGGTGTAAAATTTCCAATTGCAAAAATTATTAATAATATGAAATACCATGAAAAATCAAATATAAAATGTAAAGAAATATAAACACACCATTCAAAGAAAAACCCTTAGGAATAAGAGAACTAATCACAGTACATATAACGCATACTCCAAAAAAAAAAATAAATTCTTCCGAAAAATAGAGGAGAAGAAAAATTAATGTAATGTATATAAATCTTTCTTCAAGTGCACCATTTCAGCCACACATAACTGTATATATATATATATATATATATATTTTTTTTACATCTATGTATTTCTACCTTTTCTATCAGTTGCACTGATAAATTATAGAAAAATTTTATTATTTTCTTTTTATTTATTTATTTTTTCTTATTTATTTTTTCTTTTATCATAATAATACCCCTCTATTATTATTTCTTAATGCACATGTATAATATACAATTACTCATTATAATTCAACTCGATATATTTAACAAACTCCTAAACCTGAGAAAAACATATATAAAAAGTAAATATATAATTTTCAATAATATATTTTCTCATATTATCATTTGTCATGACTGAACCTTGTTATAAAAGTTGTGCCAATCTTTGTTTTGTCCACAGGAGAACTTTGTCATTCGAACAAAACAAAAAAAAATTTAATATGTAGGATGAAAAAATTGAAATTATCTGCATAATAATTTAGACCTAAATATCCTTAGAATTTTAATACCTAAAGTATACAAAAAATTATTAATGTAATTAATTTGACCCAAAATGTAATTATAATTAAGATAAAACAATAATAACCTCACGTTCCCAAAGGAAGAGATCACGGTACCACCTTAGTATCGGGGAAGCCCATGCTGGCAAGATCTAGACAACTATTAAAAATTAGGTTAATGAATATCTTAATTTATCTATAAATTCCCTAACACAAGCTAACAAGAGTGTTGGGCGCACCCTTTTCTCCGAACTTACTTGATCCAAAAGAAAATCTATCTTATAGGGGCCTCTAATTATAGAGGACCTGGTGATCGTAAAAGCCTAGTTAGTTAATAGATAACCTACGGTCATTTACCTAAAAGGTTATCTTGAATAAATAAGACAATGCGTTGTGAAATGTTTAGAAGATAACTAACCTATGGCCAATTGGTTTGAAGGGAAATATATAATATAATTAAAACCACTAAATATAACTCCCCAATTTTCAGACAAACCAACCCTACAAGATAAATTTAATTATGGCTTTTACATATATGGACTAATAATAATATTAAGCAGTCAGGTAATTTCTAAATACGTAAAATAAGTAATTAGCAAGACTTTTAACAAATAATAACAAAGAAGGGAATTAATAATAATACATCATTTATTTACACCACAGGCAAATTATATTAAGTTACAATTAAATAATTCATACTTTTACCATCCAAAATAATAACTCATAAAAAAAAAACCACTAATTTGGATATTAATTGAAGTTGACAAGTTCTCCTGGGCACCCTATTCCCAATTCAAAACATTTGATATTAAAACGGTACACAATAGAAAAGAGAACATCCATAACATCGTACCTTTTTCCCCATTGGGGTCACAAGATCCTTTTAGAGTTGTAGACTTGACAGTTATATATATATATCCTAAAGTTCTTTTTTTTTGTTTGTAGAACCACAACACACATATTCGTGTTCCGTAAGTTTAGTTTTATTTACACTAAATTCCACCCAGGTCTGGGCCAAAAGCAAAAATGTTTAAATCATTTTTTTTTAAAAAATTAACACCACTATATTGCTCGTCTTAGACAGAACAAGTAAACATGGGCAGATCAGCCAAAAAGGGCTTGAAAAAAATAACTACCGCACTCTGGAACTCTTTTTGTAACTCTATTTTTTTTTTTCGAGAAAAAGAAAATCTCTCTCTGTTAAAAATTTGCATGTGCGGCCCTGAGTGGTGGATGCGAATTAACATATTCAGCATAATTAAAATCTCCAACCACTCGCCGCTGCCTGGACCCGCCTTCGTGTCGGCCAGTGGTCAGTGGGTCCCCGGAATGCACGGGGCCTTTCGACCCTCCTACATCCGATATTTCAAACCCCACTTTCCCACGAGACCGCGGGCTCCCACACGAAGATCCTGCAGCTGTCCCATAAAACATGAGGTCATAAAAGTCCCTCTTTTGTACCAAAACTGTCCAATTCTTTACTTTACATCGTAATATCATACATACAGATAGTAACTGGCAATTAAGCTTTCCCCTTAGCAAAACACTTGCCTGGGAAAATACTTAATGCTCTTGGTACCCATCCTTAATAAAATAATAATAATGTACTAATAAATGCATACATAAAAACAATAATACTGTACATTGAAAAAAAAAACTTGAATTAAAAAATTAATCAATTAGATAAAATAATCACTTAGATAAATATATACATAGATGATATCGACAGTAAACTTATTCATATATATATATCTTTTTCCTTCAAAAAAAATAGTTCTAAATATCCAAAATGTTGAAATCATGCCAACACTATCATACGTCATTAATTGAATGAGATCCCATGATAGGTAATGATTCTACGTTGCCATGGTAATGACGTCCTATTTAAGAAGGAGTCCTATTATTTCCGTATCACTGAATTTAATATATAGATTCGTAATGAATTTTGCATTCATGAATTTTTTCATAAGAGTGCAACAGCTATTTCCATAGCTGTTGCACTCTTATGACAGCTATTTTATAGCCAAGTTCTGGATATTTATAAAACTAGTTATAATATGAACTCACTTCATTTGGCAGGTTTAACGTACGATTTCCGACTTGTTTTTTTTTTTTGTTTTTTTTTTTTTTTTTGTCTTCTTGTCCCACTTTTGATGACACTGGATCTGGAAACACTAGATATAACTGACAAAATCGAACACTTTTGTTTGAATACATCAAATTTAATGGATGAGTCAAAATGAAGTACATACCATAACTTTCGATCAGGGCCGAAACTAAGGGGAACAGGGGGGGGGGGGGGCATGTGCCCGGGCGCCAAAACGAAGGGGCGCCAAATGAAGGCATATACCTTTGGAATGGATCATTTTCTTCTGCTAGACTGATGGCTTCTATTATGATGAAACAGCCATTATAAATGAAGTGTTAGGTGAAGATGAAAGAGCAGTCGTAAAAAGTTAGAACTCTGCTTTTCTGGTCAGAATGGGAAGAAAAAAAATTTGCTTTTCTGGTCAGAATGGGAAGAAAAAAAATGGCCATAATTTTTTTTTTTTTTTTTTTTTTTTTTTTTTTTTTGTCAAAAAAAAAAGAAAAAAAAAATTCTGGCCATTTTTTTTCTTCCTATTCTGACCATAAAAGCATAGTTCTAACTTTTTAAGGCTGCTCTTTCATCTTCTCCTAACACTTCATTTATAATGGCTGTTTCATAATAATAGAAGCCATCAGTCCAGCAGAAGAAAATAACTCGGTGAAAGCGGAAACTCGGTTAAGCAGAACTCGGATAATCGGGACTCTAACTGTATATTTCATTTTAAAAATGATCTTTAGAATATTTTTGTTGGTGTTCAGAGGGGAGTCATGACCTCCGTGACCTCCCCTTTGGATCCGCCATTGTAGATTACGTAGTTCAGTATTACATATTTTAAGATTACATATTTTAAATTTTATAATAAGTCGGCTATTAGAAAATTAGTAAAATTCTCTTTATAAAAACACTTTGCGGAAGAGGGGGAGGGGGGCGCCAAAATCCATGCTTCCCCCGGGTGCAAAAAATGCTAGTTTCGGCCCTGCTTTCGATTATTGCAATCCTAGGGTGCTACTTGGATCTGAGACAAAAAAAACGTGTCCTGCTTCTACTGAGTTGAGAATACAGGGATCTGTCTAGGAAAAATTTAGGTCCCTTAAAGGACCCTTTACAAAACTTTTCATCCAAAAACAGGACCCTTCACAAAACTTTTCATTCCAAAATAGGACCCTTCACAAAACTTTTTATCCCAAAACAGGACACTGTATACAAAATTCTTTGTCTTAAGACAAATAATTTTGTCTTAAAAAAAATCACTTTCAAATTGAAACTTTCACAAATTTAGTCATTTAAAAATAAAATCTGATTTGTAAAAAAAGCAGCTGAACCCATCGAATAACATATTACTTAGCTTTTTTAGGTGCGTTCGTAATTATATAAATGCGTAGCACCTATAGTCGTTGTTCAGTCCGTCTGTCCGCATATAACAGAGCAAAAATTACCCAACCGAATGGTCTGAAATTTTAAATATATAATTGCCGTAAAATTTTGTCGAGTAATTTCAAATTTTATGAAAATCGGATGTATAGTTTAATGACAGGGACAGTCAAAAGTTTTCCGTTACATTATGGCCAATGGGAATAAATTATGGCACATGCATTTTAATGATGTTACAGCCTTCCGAATGGTCTGAAATTTTAAATATATAATTGTTGCAAAATTTTGTCGAGTCATTTCAAATTTTATGGAAATCAGATGCATAGTTTAATTACAGGGACAGTCAAATTTTTCCGCTACATGACGGCCAATCGGAAAAAAAAAATATTTCAAGTGCATTTTAATGATGTTACAGCCTATCGAGCAGAATGAAATGGACTTATTGAAGTGTATTAAAATATACATTCGGTACAATATACGGTGCAAAAAATATTTATAAAACTAGTCATAGTACGAACGCACCTCATTTGCCACGTTTGACGAGCAATTTCCAACTTGTTTAAATGAAAGATAGAACCTGAATATAACCATAGATGCCAACATCTCTTAATTATTCCGGAATCTGATCCAAGACAAGCATGTTTTAAACCTGAAAATATATGTAAGTAAATACGTCTTGTTTCTATGAGGTACATTTTAGATTTCACTGTGAAATTTTTGATTAAATAAAATTTCCGGTAGAAAACATGTTTGTCTTCGATAAAACTCCGCAATAATTAAGAGATGTTGGCATCTATGATATAACGATAATTTCAAATTCACAAAATTATGTCTAGAATTTTCACAAATTTAAGCAAAACTTCACAATAACAGGACCCTGTGAGAAAAGTCTAGACAGATCCCTGGAACAATGACTTCATTCACCAGTAGGTTTACAGCAATGGTTACCAATCTTTTCTGCCCTTGCCTCACCTAATCATCACTAAAATAATGCTGTCTACCATTGTGACATATCGTCGGTACCTTAATTTACTATTTCAAAAAAGTGGTGCGAATCAAGAAATCTGATTTTAAAAAAGTAGGCCACTGGCAACAATGTTTTCATATTGGATAGTTTGACATGGTATTGATGATATAACTGGTGCAAGTCGTAAATTTAAAAGAGAAATCGAGACCGTAGAGTTTCATTATACGGAAATTCATAAACAAAAGATCTGTTCTTCCAAACAATCGCAGGATCCATACATTTTTTAGCCATCAACTAAAAACTAAACTTTCTACAATATATTTATAATTATTGAAATTTGTTTACAGCATGTATTTTTTATGCTTAATAAATATATTTTTATATTTCAATTGCTTTTTTTCCATTAAAACAAAATCTTAAAACCTAACCCCCTTTTATGCACGGGAAGATAGTCTCAACATTTGCGATTCTAACATTCGCGGTGGTTTTTGCGAACCTAATCCTCACGAATATTAAGGGATTACTGAAAAAATCGTATGTAAATCAAAATTATCAGTAACCAGAAAAATTACATAACAATGCAAACAAAGTCTGTTCTAAGATTTTATGTAAAATGTTTAAAAATAATTTTTTTGGTATGTACTGTACTTTGGATTTTTGAATGAAGACTTTTTGAAAAATTCTTGCAAATTGCTGAAAAATTTCAAGTCTCACCCCTTACCCTTCCCACTGAACCTGAAATTATTTAATTTTTCATCCTTCAGGGCTGCCACAGGCAACTATTTTTTAATTCTACCTCACATCACTTTCTCAAAACAAAAATTACTGACATACTGTTCGAGAAAATTTGCATAAGAAATATACTGCAAAATCTATTTTTTTTTTGAATTTAGTGGTGCGAATGGAATAGTAAAATAGTCGCCTGTGGCAGCCCTGATCCTTTCATAAGAATCTATACAGGATGCAAAGGAAAGTCCCTTTGACCTGAAAATACTTGCGAACGGAGAGAGCTACTGCTGTGCAAGTGAGGTAACGGTATAGTAAAGCGACTACGCCGACCTAATGCAAACGACGGCAGTGCCCCTAGTGGCGAAATTTGGAAGATAGCCATAGCAAATCGAGAACGAAAAGAGATAGAGCAAAATTTCCAGTTAGAAAGCTTTAGAGCATCAGTTAATTAGTACGAAACGACATTTGGTTCACACGGATAAGATAAATCGTCGACTGTATACGTGTATACCCAAAAATGTCCGAAATCGATGAGCACTTCTACTTTGCATATACACATTCCGGAAATGTCGCAGTGTACAATTGCAGATTGTGACGTTGTACTGTGCTGTAATGTCTGTAAAAATTTAATTTCCAATGCATTTAAAATTTTAGATTAACCCTTTCAGGGGCAGAAGAATTCTATTCATAAACTGATGAAATAATTGTCTGACACCAGAATATTCAAACGAATTTCTTAGAAAATAAAAACCCTCTAATTTGCACTTTCATTACAGAAGCAAAATTTTATTAAAATATTCTTGGTGCCAGTTGTCAGTTTTGGAATTAAAATTAGGTGGCTAGACCGTCTAACCACCGCCCTTGAAAGGGTTAAATCTGTGTCGTCGTATTGAAGAGGCGTGCAATAGACGTTCCATGCTGAGAAATGTGCATGCAGAATTACTCTCACGAATACAAACGTGTATCGTGAGCAATGGCAAACTTTTCGAACATACTAAATATTAACTTTTTAACACTGTGAGACAGTTTGTCTTTTTTTTTTTTTTTTTTTGTGTGTGTGTGTGTGTGTGTGTGTGTGATGTTATCAAAATGTATTGAGATAAGTACGTATTTATACAATAAATTGTGCGTATTTCTTCATACTTCTGGCTATTCCATTCAAACGTTTACACAAAATGGAGTGCATCGATTTCGGACATTTTTGGATATACAGGCGAAGTTTTATCTTATACATGTAAACCAAATGCCGTTTCTTACAAATTAATTGATGCTCTAAAGCTTTCTAACTGGAAATTTTGGTCTATCTCTTTTCGCTTTCGATTTGCAATGGCTATCTTCCACATTTCGCCACTAGGGGGCGCTTCTGTCGTTTGCATTAAATCAGGCGTAGTCGATTTACAACACCATTACCTCACTTGTATAGCTGTAGCTCTCTCCGCTCGCATGTATTTTCAGGTTAAAGGGACTTTCCTTTGCACCCTGTATATTTGGGGAAATTTCACTAACTTAACGAGTAAATATTTACGTTCATATTATTTAAATCAAAGCTGCCAAGTTTGAGTCATTTAACATCCCTCTCTTACACCGAGATGACGAAATTTAACAAGTAGTTCCTCATAAGTAACCAGTGTTAACCATGCTTAAAAATGAACCTATGAAATTTTTATATCTAATTTGTTTTCTAACTTCGATTTATACCATTAAAATGTAACATTTATTACTAATGTTTGCTCTGAATACTTGATTGGTAACCTTTTAATAGTGTTCGGTACTGTCACTATGCATTTGTGATAAATACTTATATAATTCCTAAGTGATTCAGCATCAACAGAAAAGACTGAATATTATGCATACATTTAATAAATATCTAGACTGTAACACTGATGCTTCAATATATATATTTTTACTTTCTTCTATCTTTACAAGAAGAAAGTATTGGTTTCATGAAAATTTTCGAATTCCAGTTTTCGACGGATTTACACGTTTTATGAGTCAGAGATTCCAAAAAACATGTTTTTACAAAATGTCTGTCTGTGAGTCTGTCTGTCTGTCTGTCTGTCCGTCTGTCTGTCCGTCTGTCTGTCTGTATGTGACACAAATTTTGTGGGCGCTCTATCTCAAGAACTAATGCACGAAATTTCACAAAACTTCATATTTAGTTAGACCTTGATATAAAGTGGAACTGATTAGTTTTTGGTGAAAATCGCCCAACAGGTGCCGCTGCTATGCGGCATTTTTAACGATTTCTGCAATAGCTGTATCTCAAGAACTACTGCACGGATTTTCATAAAACTTCCGCTACAGCTCTATCTCAAGAACTAATGCACGAATTTTCATCCAACTTCAAATTCAGATACACTTTGATATGAATTGATGCTAAATCGTTGTCATTTCTTGTACTATTTAAATGATTTAATTGACGTGATTTATATAGAAGAAAGTTTTGTGATGGCCACAACATACTAGTTTCTTATAGTATTCACATTTAAGGTATGACATGTTTATAATTTATAAGTTCTTCCTGTGACTTAGAAATGTTTAACAGTTTTGGGAAATATTTTCAAATTTTGTTTTAATTATTTGTACGTGTCTTAAAAGATTATGTAAAGATTTTACGAAATGTTGGAATAGTTGAAAATAATTTCATTCTATTTTTCAAAATTACCTCTTGTAATATACGCCTCCATATTAAGAAAAAATGCTCTGCAGGAACAGCATTGCATAAGCTGGCAACACAGTACAGATAGAATTGATTTAAACCGTTTTATGTATGTCTGGATCCAAGAAACTTCCAACTATGTCTGAGTAGTCCAAGTTTCGCTACTTGTAATAAAATAAATTCTTATGAATTTGTAAATGTTTAACTGTTTTTAGAAATATCTTTTATTTTTGTTTTAATTTTGTGTCCGTGTCTTAAAAAAAAAAATTGTGAAGATTCTACACTAGTATCCGTCAGGCCGAAATGTCGGTGCATGGAGGCGCGTAAACTTAAAAGATATTATTTAAAAAAAATTTTTATTTTCTAGATTACTGTTTAATAGTATAAAAGTAAGTTTGAAATAACAATCGTGGATACTTCATTTTAAAGTTTTTAACTCAATTGTCAGTTGCCTCGGGTAATGAACAAATTCTAATCTGTCAGCAAGTGCTCCCATACTTCTAATTTGGATAAAGGGTATCCCTAGCGAAAATTGCTTGCATTAGAACTTTCTATAAATGACAAACTACAGTAAAAATGGCATAAGTTGTTTTATGTGGCAACACCTTTAGATGGATATCCACAGCAGTTTTTGACAATGTTAAACTGGAGGATCTATGTATGGTGGCAAGGTATGCAACAGTTAAAGGTAACTAACTTCGTGAGAATGAGGCTTTTTCTTCTTTCCAGTATTTACAAATAAGTTTGATAAAAAAAAATTACAATTATAAATGGTTCATGATATTCAACAAAATGAACTATTATGGCCTGTGGGAAGCCTCGAGGTTGAATACGTGGGCCATAGGCAATATCGTTTACCGTACTTACGTTTACCAATCCTCACTCCGTTCAGGTACTGGTATGTAGCATAATGCATAACCCTGCATCCAGCTGCTGAGGAAAGTCTACCATTGTGATCTGCTAAAATTCTTGTTTATTGGCCCCCGCTTTGATTTAAGAAGTATTTCTTGATTATATTCTTTAACTTGCTTGGTTTAGAGAAAAGGACATGTGGCAGCTTCAAATCATTCAAGTTAGCCGAAAGCAGTATATCCTTACGTCGTTGCATAAGAAGTGAGAAGTAATCAAAAACTTGACTCACGCAAAGTGATTTCAGAGTCTTTCGGAACTGTATCTGCTGATCGTCGTTTTGTCTCAATGAGTTTGTTAATGCGAAACATTTTTTAAAAGCTCTAAGCATTTTTTGTCCGCGAAGAACCAAAATGACTTTTAAAGAATGTCTCTTATATAGAGGGATGTCTTTTACGCGATGTAACTACCTAATACGTCCAAGGATTTAAACAAATAAGCCTCTAAAAGGCTAAATGCTATCTTCGCGACATCTACAAACAAAGATGTCGCGAAGGTCTTCGCGACTAAAGACCTTCGCGACATCTTTGTTCAAGGTCAACCATAAGATTGAGTTTTTAAATTAGCGAACTATTTAAAACACCTTAGTTCTTTAAGCACTGAGTGAATTACCTTGTCTTTGACATTAAATGCAGCAGTACCTGTTAGCGCCAAAATAATGATAGCTTCTGATCCTAACTGCTCTATGATTGTTTTACTAATTTCTTTGATTTTTGTACATTTTACAGCTCTTCCTTTTCCAATAATAAAAGTTGATTTAGGGAAATATGTCACCTTTCTTTGCAAAGATAAAAGCTATTCAGTGCATAACTGAAGGCAGCATAATTTCTTGTTCTTTAGAATAATTCAGAAATGTTAAAAGTAAAGAGAAACCATTGGATAAGAGAATCTGCGGTAAAGATAAAAAATTACCCCCGGATATATTCGAGAGATTTTGAATTTTTTAATTTAGCTCCGATCTTTGAGAACTTCATCCATCGAGTTAGCGGCAGAAAACTTCAAAGCTTCTAGAAAGACTTGCTTGTCTGCGGCACAGCCCACACTTATTAACCATTTGGAAAAATGGTTATTGTCCTCGTCAGGGTAGGAAATCAAAAGCATATCTGAAGCTTTTTATTGGTTGAATCTTCATTTTATTCGTTTTCTGATTGGTCTATACAGTAATCTGTATTTTCTCTTTACTTTCAACAGAGATGGATACATCTGTTGCCACTATGACAAAAAAGTAATAAAATCTACAAAAAAAAATTAATAACTAAGAAACAAATTGAGATACAGCTTTCAAACAAATTGCATTTAAAAGTGCATTTTTTCTCTATACGACGGTGTAAAAAGTAATATTGTGGGATGTTTAGAAGTTTAAGAATGAAATTTCATTTAAAATTGGTCGTCAGATTTCTTGGAAATCTGACGATGGAAAAGCCTTTTCCCGAACAGCCAATGAAATGCTTGGATAATACGTAAGTTTTAGGTGGATAATACGTAAGTTTCAGGAAATCTGACGAGTCGCAGGAGATTTTTGTCGCTTGCAATTTTTACGGGTAATAACAGAATTTAAGTATTGCGCGGCAGCGCAATACTTATTTATTTCCAGTGTCACTTCTCAATGTTAATTTAACATGGAAAAGCCTATGGAGATCATAATTTTTTCATTTTTTCTTCCCACCTTTTTGTCCCTGATGCCACTCATTTTTTATTCTTTACTAATTCTAATGATATTATAAATTTAAAGTGAAAAAACGTTTGCCTGACGTCAGGGTCAAAACAAAGGGTAAAATGCCTTTGCATAGGGATGAATTATAACCCAGAGAGAAACATGGGTAAATTTTTTTGTACATTATTCAAATATTTTTCTTAATAATTCCAATTTTCGCTTTTTTAATTGAAAATCAACGGACATTTTTCCTAGAAAATGTAACATTTTTATTTCATTGTTGCAAAAATTTCAAGAGCCGTAATAATAATTTATTTCTTTTTAGTTGAAAGATTTTCAAGTGAAATATTAAATTGAGCTAGTTTTTTTTTTTTTTTTTTTTTTTTTTTTTTTTTTTTTTTTTTTTTTTTTTATTAAAAAGGTGAATATGACGTCATAGTGGAAATATAAAGGATATTTTCAGAATAAGTTTTTGCTTTGGTGAAGTTTACATTTTAGTAAAAAGTTTCTAATGGATAGCTATTTTTACGCAGGTAGCGAATTTAGTGGGGAATTACATAACTTAAATTTTAAAATGTATTTCTTTTTCCGAGATGGTAACTATTTATACCCCAAGTTAAACTTAGGTAATAATTTTCTGGTGTGTTTACAGGACCCCTTGGTAGAGAATAAGGTTTAAAAATTTAAATAAAACTTTCATTTTTTATTTTTTACTGTATCACAGCTATAATATTCTTAAATATTAGCAGTAAGAATTCAACACAATTTACATTTACATTTATAGCGTTTCTGAATGGGAAATAGGCTATCTAAATTTAAGTGAAGTTAATTTTTTATGTTTCCATTATTGATTTTTTACGTTCAGATTGGAAGTTTTTGTCCAAACTACCACAACCTGCATTACTACAGTGGGGAAATTTTGAATTACACATTGGTAAACTACATCCTACATTGTGATGCAACACCGTGTACATCAAAACTTGATGATGATACTCTCTATTAATTTTGAAATGTGTTCTTCTGAGTTATTAAAAACTTGACATATTAAACAAAAACATAGCTTGAAGAACAAATTAAAAAAACCAAATTTATTTCCTACATTGTTTAAGCCCGAGAAGGGACAGATATTAAGTTATTTCATTCAATTATTTCTACATTTAATGTTAAATTTTTGTAACAAATTAGTTAAGCCAATTGAAGATTAAAAAATAAAAATCTTACAATACGATACTTAAATCACCCTAAAAAATTAGATTCCATTCAAATTAAATCGAAATAAATCTTAGCCTTTTTTTTAAGTTTTGTATTTTGCATGCATCTTATCATTTTATGCAGAATTGTCATAAACATAATACAAAATCTGCAATACAAATATTTTCAATTAAAAATGGAAGAAGTCTAAGATTTATTTCGAGATTTATTTTCGACTAAAAAAAGAAAGCCTTATCTTTCAAATATATAGAATTAAACTCGCAATGTTATCTCTATGGGAAAATTTTGAGCCGACATTTCAGGCTGTTAGGGTTGACGAATATTTATGATTTTCAATACGCGCCGAGATTTTAGCACTACCAACGTCCAGCTCAGTTTTTGTGTCGATGCGTCAAATATTTTGGACGCTATCGTGTTAACAATAAGTGTAATTTTTGAAGGGAAGCCGGAGCTGTGCTCTGACAACAAGTGTTGGAATAATTGAAGATCCCATCAAAAACATCTCATGTAAAAAAAAGCCAAGTCTCCTGAGTCTTTGACCGTAAAAAGTTCTGAGATCATGTGTAAGCCCGCTTAGCTCTCTTATTAACTCTCTTATTAACTATCAAGCTTAGCTCTCTTATTAACTCTGATATTTTAATTCACAAATTTCTCCTAGTCTCTACACCTTTAGTAAATGATTATTCTGTGACTTGGCAATTACGCAGCACAGGAAAGTTATTACGTAAACACTTTACTTATGTTTTGAATTGGGATTAGATTATTTGATAGGCTGAATATGAACACGAGGGATAGAAGAAGCCTGAAGGAGGGATGCACCGATTAGGGGTCTTTGTAAAAGACGGGTCTGTCTCGTATTCACGTTACATAGGAAGAAAATCGCTCAAAACTCCGGACATCAAGTTTGACCAGTAGAGAGTTTTCGCATCCGGGCTTACAATGTAATGTAAAATTATTTCCGTGCTACAAATACATATATGTTCAGTGCTCTTATAGAAACTATTTTATGCAAAACTTTATAAATAAACGTTAATATTAAAATGTAAACAACAGCCTTTACATTCTCGTGCTGCGTCATTGCCAAGTCACAAAATAATCATTTACTAAAGGTGTAGAGACTAGGAGTAATTTGTGCATTAAAATATCAGAGTTAATAAGAGAGCTAAGCTTGGCTCTACACATGATCTCAGAACTTTTTACGGTCAAAGAGTCAGGAGACTTGGCTTTTTTTTACATGAGATGTTTTTGATGGGATTTCACTTCTTTTTGTAAGGAGAAAACCAAAGAAAGCTTTTCCAGTAGCGTCGATTTCAATTACACTATCTTTAAATTCATAGACTTTATGGCTCCTGATTGCTTCGATGTTCCGCTTTTCCTAGAAAAGCGAATTGGCATGTGTGCTACTGTTTGAAATCCATTCATTCAAATTTTCTAGTAGCTATATTAGTTTTTGTTTCAATTTATCAGCTGTTCAATCAAAGTCCTCCAAAGTTAATTCTACTGTGCAGAGTCCATTTTATAACTTTGTCTGCTTCCAGTCTATTTCCCATTTTTTTAGTTATAGCTCTCGTAATGTTTTCTAAAGTGTTTATTTTAAACTGCAGCTTACCTCTAGACCTTTTTCGTCAGTAAGCTCCAATATTCATACCAGGGTGGGCAACAGAACAGCGCGCGACTTCTTAGCGAGCTATGTCTTCCCATTTCAGAGTGTGAATCGTAACGTTTTAATGTGTGTTTTTGTTTTCGAAAATGGTTTTGACGATAGAGAGCTCTAGCTTCTTGGAGCTGTTGAGGACGTGATTTCTCGGAACGATTTGGCCTTCCCCTTTTGACCTCAATAGGTCTTCTAATTTTTTCCTCTAGTTGATTTCTCTCTGTGATAGGTATTCATTTGGAAAAATAATAGATTATTGCTAGCTGTTAAGAAGAGGAAGTAGAACGTCAAAGTGACCTCCTAAGAAACTAATCCCACCTAATCCCAGTGCGCAACCACATACTCAACTATAGCACATCTGATATCATACGACTAGGCTATGTTACCTAGCACAGAAAAGAAAATATAGAGGAAACAGATACGAACGATCTCCAGATGTAGGAACTACTTGATGACGACTTTCTTCGCTGCGATCAAAATATAACATTTCAGTTTTTTCCTTTCAAACTTTCTGCGATCAACAATGTCTTTCGTTGGAATATCATACAATTTCGCGCTTCCCTTCGTTACCGCGTCTTTTCAGCAATTTTGCAGATGCACACTGACATCTAGAATTCAAATTTTACACAATAAAAAACTGTGTCGCCAAAATTTGAAATTCAGTTATTCCTCTTTTCGATATGTAACACTTACAATCAAGTTATTTTTAGAAACAAGTAGGTGAAAGAATTTTACACAAAAGTTTTAATCCTTCATACTTTCGAATTTAAAGTAAATCGTAATAATTTTATTATTTAAATGATTTTAGTACACAGTAGACCGAGCATAGCTCGGTAGTATTTTTTTAAATATTTACTTTGCTTTAGTAAATGTAGAAATGTGATAGTGCTTTAGTAAATGTAGAAATGTGATAGATACTATCCGCAAAACATCAATAAGTTGCAGAGAATATAGCGGAATTTTTGTTAATGCGTCTCCTCTTAAGACGTATCTCCGGTTAATGCGGACAGTTAACTTTCGCGAGGGTTAGGTTGGCGAAAATGCCTGCGAATGTTGAGACTATCTTCCCGTGCATAAAAGGGGGTTAAGTTTTAAGATTTTTTTTAATGAAAAAAAAAAACTGAAAAATAAAAAGAATATTTACTAAGCATAAGCATGTGCTATAAATGAATTTAAATATAAACATATTGTACAAAGTTTATTTGCTAATTGATGGCTTAAAAAATTTAGCAATATGCGATTGCTTGGAAGAATAGATCTTCTGTTTTTGAATTTCCGTACAAAGAAAAGTTACAGGCTCGATTTCTCTTTTAAATTTAAAACTCATCAACAGTGAAGGATCGCATTCTATTGCTTTCTCAACAAAATGTTGTTGAAGTTTTAAAATTTACACGACAATTTATGCAGAAAATATTTCACAAGCAATAAAATTTTGTATTTTAGAAAATTTCCGGGTTTCTCGGAATTACTGATCTATATTTCCCTTAACACAAGGGTTCAAGTTCTCCGAACTTAGGCTATACGATGCAGGTGTCCAGTTCATGGAATTGTGATGCATATCTACATCACTTTTTATTTAATTATTTGCAACCAGTATATTTATATAGAAATATTAATCTTGTTGAAATTACTAAAATATGCACGAGTGTGACCCACCGCGCCGGCGTGAACGTGTTAAACATTTCCAAATTCAAAAGAACTTATTTTATTACAAGTAGCGAAACTTGGGCTACTTAGACATAGTTGCAAGTTTCTTGGATCCAGACATAAAATATTTTAAAGCACTTCTAGCTGTACTGTGTTAATCGGATGTGCTCTTACCTGTAGATCATAGTTTTCCAAGTGGCACAAACGCCACGCCCCACAAGGAGCAATTTTGAAAAAACTAAAATGAAATTATCTTCAATTATTCCAACATTTGTGTAGAATCTACTCAAAATCTTTTAAGACACGGAAACCAAATTAACACAAAAATACAAGGTATTTCTAAAAACAGTTAAACATTTCCAAATTAACTTATTTTATTACGAGTAGCGAAACTTGGGCTACTTGGACATAGTTTGAAGTTTCTTGGATACAGACTTAAAATATTTTTATTCAATTCCAGCTGTACTGTGTTATAGAGGTCTACAAGGGCCCGGGCTTTGCCCAAGGCCGTACCCTGCCGGGCCCGCGGGCCGAGCCGGCGAAATGAAGGCGAACTTTCAAACGGGCCTGCCCGGCAGAATTAGGGCGATTTTTTTTAAATGGGCCAGGCTGGAAAAAAAATTGAACGGGCCTGCTGGCCCCGGTCGATGAAAAAATTTAGCAGGCCTGCCGGCCCGGTATAAAAATTTGTATGCATCCGATAAAATATGAGCCATTTTCAATGAACATGGTAAACGAACAATGTTCATTTTAAGTCTTTTATTTTCCGTAATCGGAACTGTTGCCAATACTGTTGCTCACTGATTATCAACATGATAAAACGCAGTTTGTCAACTAAACGATCGGTTTTTCAACTATACTAAATCGAGCACGAAATAGCTGGGTCCTGAATACAGTAAAATTCGTTTTAATTGACTAGAACAAATAAAGGTACTACTTGATTATCCCGTCGACCGAAAAACTATCGCCAAACTATAAGATTAAACGCTAATAATGGATGATCGTAAATGTCGCATTCACTTGACATTAAACACCATACAAGTGTTTGTTACGTCATCAAATGATTTTTAATTCGACTTTTTACTTGTAGTTTCATTAAGGTTTTATTAATTTATTTGTTTTTTCGTTATTTAAAATAAAAATGCGGCAATTTGTATAATTTGGCGAATTGTTTGACGAAATTGATCGACGGGATAATCAAATAGGGCACAGATGTCATATTCGCCCCGTATTGGGGCGATTTTTTTCTGATGCCAATGTCATATACGCAATGTATACTTAACCGGCGCCAAAGTGTCGTTATTTTGCTTGATATGGTAAACCGGATGTTGTTGTTTATGCTGTTGATGTTTTCGCCAAATCAGCATCGGAAAAAAAACGCGCCAATATGGGGCGAATATGACATCTGTGCCTCAAATAGTACCCAAATAAAATTAATTTATTTTACCAAATGTTAATTTAGTAAATTTAAATATATTATAAACATTCTGCAAATATGCTAACATTTCTTGATAGATAGCAGCTCTTATACTTTTGCTATATTTAGCATCACTACCATATTATTTTAAACATCGCTATAATTTGATGCAATGTCAATAGCCCATGGCGTAAAATTAGCAGCAGTTTTAAAAGCAAGAGAATTTTGCTGTCAAACTTACCTCATATTTACAAAATAGCTCACATTTAATATTCATTATGTACTGTAGCTCACATTTGTTGCCAAACTATTGACGTAGACGTAGACAACAATTGTTGAAGAATAATAAATTCAATGTTTATAAAACATGGAGAGTGGCACTCAGGATATGACTAACATATTCGCATGCATAAAAAAAAGTTTATTTTTTTTAATGGCAATACAAACTCCCCTGCGATGTATAATTTTTTAAAATATGTTTTTTAGGTACTCAAATTATCGATTTGGAATTCAAAATCAAAATTCTGCATTCCCGTCTCTCCAGAAAAAATGACATATTGAAAAGAAGTCAATTATTTTTATATTTAAAACTTAAACATTATCACTTTTGCACCACTATGACGTCATTTTCTCTGACTTTTCACTTTCAACCGTGCTAAGACTACGAGCGGTAGATATGAATATTCAGTTAACAACCGTTAGTGGACTTCCAAGGAAGGCCATTTTTCATCTGTAACAGAAATCCGCAATAAACGATGCCTTTAACATTAATTAAATAGGGGGAATGAATGATGGGGAAATGAAACTGTCCGCATTAACCGGAGATACCTCTTAAGAGGAGACGCATTAACAAAAATTCCGCTATATTCTCCGCAACTTATTGATGTTTTGCGGATAGTATCTATCACATTTCTACATTTACTAAAACAAAGTAAATATTTAAAAAAATACTACCGAGCTATGCTCGGTCTGGCCGGGAAGGACTCTATTGGGCGGGGAAGAAAAAAAGTGGAATGTCCTGTTTATGTCTCCTGGTTATCCTATGGGAAAAATACTTATCCTTCTTGTTCATTCAAATTTGGAAATTTCAACACTATTTTTTTTCTCAGCACATAGATAGGAAGGTTCTTTAGCCCTTTGTAAGCTTAAAGCATTTTAAAGATAATTATGAGTATTTTAAAATTTGTGTTAAAGTTTCAAAAAATTCCGAAAAGTATAAAAAGTACTTTTTACTCGTTTGTAACTTATGACTATGGAAAAAAATATAAAATTTCTGGACTTACAGAGGGATAAAGAACCTTCCTATCTACGTGCTGAGAAAAAAAATTGTTGAAATTTCAATATTTGAATGAACAAGAGGAATAAGTATTTTTCCCATAGGATAACACGGGATTCCACTTTTTTCTTCCCCTTCAGATAAGTCCCCTTAACCCATTTTAGGCCAAGTATAGAAATTTTATAAAATGTGATATTATTTTCAGTGAAATATGCTTAAATTACATTCATTAAGACAAAAAAAAAAGTTTCATACATGAAAAATAATATTTTATGTGAGAAATAAAATGCATTCGGCATTTTCATGCATTCAGTCAATGGTGCGCTAACACACCATTAAATTTAAAATTAATAATTTTTTTATGACATTTGTTTTATTATTATTTTATTTACAGAATTTGCAACTTTAATCCACTATAAAAACATATGATTAATCTCAAGTGGAATACTTATACATTTTCATAAAGTCGAATTTGTCAATAACCGTTTCAATTTTAAAAGACTAGCGTATTTTGAAAATTTCTCAGCAGAAAGTGTTTGCTCCAATTGAATTACTGATATTTTATAGATGTATAGAGAAACCTTAAAAATAGCAGAAAAATAAAATTAGTGAAAAATATTCGTCACAGTGTTAATAAAAAAATATTTATTGAAATAGTGCGTTTACGCACCTTTGGCCGAAAATGGGCTAACACTAGAACCGCCGTAGTGGTCATGTTGACCGCTACCAAATAAAAATATTTTGATTATCACCAGAAACGTCTTTCTAAAATAAGTTTAAAATGCACCTCGGAGAAATAAGTTAAATAAATATATTAAGTAGTTTCAATTAAAATTTCCGGTGTAAAATATTTTTATAACACTTCAGTAAAATTTCCGGTGGTTCTAGTGTTAAGGGGGCACGGGACCTTTGAGTTTGTCGAAACAATCAGAAACGTAGCCTTCTTCAAAGTACCAAAACACAAACAATATGCAATTAAGATCTTTTTTTCCCCTTCCTGCCTAAAATATATATCCATAACTACATTATCTAGAAAAAGAAATGTTGTATGTACAAAATTAATATTTAAATTTAAATTTAAAAATTCATCTCACTAATGCGTGATTAAATGCTGCGTGTATGATAAAACTCCAAAAAATTGCTAGAGAAAACAATTTTTGAGCAAAATAGAATTATGACATACCTACTTCTAACTTAAAACCAAAATATATGCAAGAAGTTTTGTTTAAAATTTAATTTTAGCACAAAATAAAAAAAGTTAAAAAATCTCAAATTTTTTTACAAGTTTTTCAAATTCAAAAAAATAAATAACCAAAATATGTGAATTTTTTTGGTTTTAGCCTGTAGACTATTAAGAAACGCATATTTGGTTAATTTTTTTAAAGCTGTAACTTACATAGTTTAAAAGTAACACTGCGCGTAAACTCCAAATTTGAGAAAACGTTTTTTAAAGTTTCAATATCTAGGGGCCTTTCATTATACTCACAGTCTAGAAATGATTATAACTCAAGAAATAATGCAGATTTTTGAATGCGGTTTTTGCATATTGTTAAATATTTTTAAAACCTTCAGAATTAAGCAAAAACCTAAAATTGATTTTTTTGATAATTTAAAGGTCATGTGCCCCCTTAAGGCATTACTGTATCTTCTATTTTTCAATATTAACGTGAAAATAAAAATCACAAAATTACTGAACAAAGGGGTTTGGCTTTGTTCTTTAAAAGCAATGTAAAACTCTTTCCTGACGATGGTCATAGGCATACAGGATGACTGAAACGTTGATTATTTTAATTTTTTAATGTCTATTTAGTTTTTAATTTATTTTGTATGCACTATTCGGTAATTTTGTAATTTTTATTTTCACGTTAATATTGAACTTTTCATGGTGTAAATGTCCAGCTCTTTAATTCTTCTATCTTTGGTTTAATTCTGTGTCCATGTCTTAACCCTTTTAGAGGCAAAAAACTTATATTAATAAAATAATGAAATGATCAATCTGCACCAGAATTCATTAACGAATTTATTTGGAAATAAGTAAAAGTGTTTATTCATGCGCTTAATAAAAAGAAAATTTTCATTGCAAAATTCTGCTGCCAATATAGCATTTAGGCATTAAAATTAAGTGGTGCACAAATGCCTCACACCCTTCAAGGGGCTAAAAGATTTTGCGAAGATTCTACATAAATGTTGGAATAACTGAAGATAATTTTATTCTATTTTTCCAAAATTGCTCCTGTGGGGTACACACCACTTAGAAAACAACGATGAAACAAGCAGGTAAGAGCCCATCCGATTAATCCCTTGAAGGGCGGTGGGATGTATTATATCCCACCTACGAATAATGAAGATTTGCACCAGAAAAAAATTATTAAATTTTGCTTTTTTAACTTTGGTGAAGAAAAGTCGTAAAATTGCTTTTCTTTATATTATAATAAGATTTTTTGAAGATTCCGGTGTGAATTCGACATTACAGAAACGCAATTACTTGCCCCTGAAAGGGTTAACACAATACAGCTAGAATTGATTTCGTTCAAGTAGTTTCCAACTAAGTTCAAATAACCCCAAGTTACGCTACGGTTAGTTGTGGCAACTGGGATATGATTTTACAATGTGACTCTGGAGCTTCTGACAATTCAGCTTCAAAAAGCTAATGTTCATTTCAATTAAAGTCTGAACTTCTGTAAATGTGTTCAGTTAGGTTCCCTCTATCAGACAGAAATGCTCAAAATTGCATTTTAATATTTAAAAATATAAAAATATGCATATTTCATCTTTCTTTCCTCATGGGTCCAATTGCCCCCAAAAATGGGGTAACTGGACCAGGGTGGTCTATGTTCCACACGCGTTTATATTTTTTCATATCGGATATCAGGTCCTGTTTGAAAAAGTGTAAACAACTTAAAAAAATTTAAACCAGGCAGATCATGTAAATTATATGTCAATAAACAGCGTTGTAAGGGAAACCTTTGCTGTCAGTGTGCCTAAAAAAAGCACTAAAAGTGAAAATATTAGATTTATTTATACCAAAAATATAAAACTTAAGTAAGTACTTATGTACTTTAGTATAGATAATAAGTATAAAAGTCACATGATGGGAATTTTAAGGGCAAAATAGCACGGTAAATCTCTTACTTAAGTACTTTATCTGTATCTAGGGGTCGCATTATGTAGGGAAAATTTTATTGTTCCTTAAAGAAAGGTCCGATGAAGATATTATTTTCAAAATAGTGGTAGGGACGATAAAAGATTCCATATAGCATAGCTGCCAACTTTTACGTTTTGCTCTTATCACTAAAATATTATAGTAAATGTTGTCTTATTTAATCGTCGAAGTCTTATGATTAAACAAAACGAAAATCTCTATTAAATTTTAGTGGTAGCAAGAAAGCGTAAAAATTGGCAGCTATGCCTATAGAATGCGACCCCTGTGTATAGTACAATTTCAAGGTCTAGCTATCTGGCTTTCAGGGGCAAGGTACTTGCATTTGTAAAATGTTGAAATAATTTAATGACACCAATATTTACAAGAGAATCTATCTGAAAAGATGTAAAAGTATATTTTCGCGTACTTAATAAAGGTTAAATTTTAATTATAAAATTCAGGTACCAATGTGGCAATTAGGAATTAAAATTAAGTGATGCCATAACGGCATCACCGCCTCTCAAGGGGTCAAGAAATCTGGTTTGATACCACTCAATATGTTTTTATTTTTATTTTATTACGTTATTTTAATAATGTATTCTATCATTTTCTTTATTGTGAGCAAAAACCAATGGAGAAATTTACTTCCCGTAGTAAGAGAAACACAAAAAAATTATTTATAACTTGGGGTAACTGGATCCAGCATGGTTCAGTTACACCGGATACATGTCCCAGTTACCCCATTCTTGAAACATTTATGGGGTAACTAGGACACCGGGCTTACATTTAAAACATGAAGTAAATATGTATAGATACCTAATAATGTTAATGTAGTTATATGTCTAATCTTTAAAAAAAAAGATTGTTTAATAAAAGTTCTTATAGTATTTTAATAAAAATCCGAGGAAGTTCAACCATATTGACGTTGTTTTAAAAAAAAGAAACGTAAATTTTTGACAACCTATCACAGCAAAGTGAGAGTTATGATTGAGTTGATTTAGGAATACACGTTGTTTTAGGAAGTAGAGATAAAGGGGCATTGCTCACAAAAGCTAAAACTAAAAAACACCAACAGTTTTTTATAAAATAGCCTATGGCCCAGTTACCTCGTGGTTCCAGTTACCCCAACAAACCTTACTTGAAATAAAGTAAGCTTTTATGAAGTTGGAAAGTTTGTACTCTTTTTAGAAATATCTTCTATTTTTGCCTCAATTTTGTGTCCGTGTCTTAAAAGGTTTTGTGAAGATCCTATAGAAATGTTGGAATAATTGGAGATAATTTCATTCCATTTTTTCAAAACTGCCTCCAGTAGTCGTAACTTATGCCCCTACTTTATGAAATACAAATAAATTACTATTAATTCAAGGGGTCTCAGGGCTCTTAAAGCTTCAAAGTTTTCGAAACTTTAATTTTTTAAGATTTTAAACTCCTATCTTTTCTGAACATTTTGATATGATTAGATTCTTAAAATTACCATTAGAACAGAAGTTATGGCTTTTAGAATTATACCCTTTCAATAGCTGAAGCGGCGTTTCCGAAACTTTTAAGTCATTTTTCTCCAAATGATGTTTTTAGGCATAACGCGCAGGATATCTCAAAAACTTCAGAATATTTTTTCATGAAATTTTAAAAACATATGCTTCATGTTAGTCTGTATAAACTGAACCTAAAATTGTATTTTTATTGTTTAAAAAAATATACTTTTTAGGTGATATTTTCAAAATTTTGCATTAGTTAAATACAACTTTGTACTAAACATAGGAAAATGCATTAAATACAAATTCATATAGGGTCAAGGTAATTATTACAATCTGAAGTATAATTAGGCACAAAAAATATCACTCTTAGTTGCAAACTTTATTTTGTAATCCTGTGCGCAAGCTGTTATACCAATTTTCTTCTCGACAAATGTCTGAAAGTTTGAAGCCCTCTGTAAATAATAATTCTGCATCTTGCAATTTTTTAAATGCATGAAATGAAGGAACATACTTATATCCTTCATAGCAATAAAAATTTTGTTTTTAATATACATTTTATGATATTAAATGTTGAAAATGGTCTTTTTTTTTTCCAATTTTAAGTCGTGAGACCACTTACATTTTTGTTCAATGAAAACTAAAAATATTTAAGGTTATATTTTTATTTTAAAATAATTATATAAACATAAATCTTAAAAATTCAAAATAATATGAACTAAAAATATTTGCGTTTTTTTTTTCTTTTTCTTTTAGATAAATTATATGTCATTTAAACTTTGTGTCGTTTATGCTTGTAAAAGCATGTAATCTGAAGTCTGATTTGTATTCTCGCAATCCAACATCTTTACAACAGGGTTTCCAGCTTGGCCTTTTTTAAAATTCGAAATTTTACAATTCATACTGGAAATTCTGAAAGAAAAATTTTCACTTCAATCACTAAATGTCTATCATAGAATAATGTAAGAAATTTCTGGTATAAAGGCGAAATTTCCGAAATAATGAAAGGCCAAACTGGCAAGCGAGCTTTACAACAAGAAATAAGACATGCACTATCGCGCCGTTTAACGCTTTTTCTCAATAATACGGTTATTTCTAATTGAATGTCGCTATTGAGCAGATTCAAAATTTGTATCCCGTGCAATATCAGTGTAATAAAAGAGGTTATCTGTTGATTCGTATAAAATTAATGATCCAAACTATTATTTAGGCTTTGGTTAACCCATTTGCATCATTAGCGCATATTTGCGCGGAATTTGCCTGGTCTATATCACCAAAAGACGCATATATGCGCACAATTTTTTAAATAAAATTCTAACCGGAAATCATACGTATAACCAGAGCATATATACCGCCTTTGCACATGAATTAACTCTGTACTTAACACTTTGCTGACTGGTTACGAGTATACTCGTGTTTCTAAAATGATACGTTGTTGACTAAAGGTGTTCGCTGAATCGTCATTTCCGCCTACGCCATTTTTCTTGAATAAAATATTTTCAAGCTTTTATCAGAAAGATTACGTCTTTATACCAAATAGTTGGCCATTTTTATTTAGAGCATATGAAATATATAAAATCCAATATTTATTGATAGATAAACTCGAAAAACTTATCTGGGTACCCGATTTATAATTAAAAAGCAAAATTGAAATTGAAATATTTAGAAGAAAAAAACACACGGTATTTCACGTGTAGCCTAAAAGGTATGCTTTGCTATATTAGATTAAATTGTATTTTATATTTATTAAATTTATTTAAGTATTGCGCGGCAGCGCGATACTTATTTATTTCCAGTGTCACTTCTCAATGTTAATTTAACATGGGAAAGCCTATGGAGATCATAACTTTTTCATTTTTTCTTCCCACCTTTTTGTCCCTGATGCCACTCATTTTTTATTCTTTACTAATTCTAATGATATTATAAATTTAAAGTGTACAAACGTTTGTCTGACGTCAGGGTCAAAACAAATGATAAAATGCCTTTGCATATGGGTGAATTATAACCCAGAGAGAAACATGGGCCATTTTTTTTTTTTTTTGGATTATTCAAATATTTTTCTTAATAATTCCAATTTTCGCTTTTTTCATTGAAAATCAACGTATATTTTTCATAGAAAGTGTAACATTTTTACTTCATTGTTGCAAAAACTTCAAAAGCCGTAATAATAATTTATTTCTTTTTAGTTGAAAGATTTTCACGTGGAATATTAAACTGAGCTAGTTTTTTTTTTTCTTTCAAAAATTAAAAAGGTGAATATGGCGTCATAGTGGAAATAAAACGGGTTATTTTCAGAATAAGTTTCAAGTTTATATTTTAGTAAAAAGTTTCTAATGGATAGCTATTTTTACGCAGGTAGCGAACTTAGTGGGGAATTACGTAACTTAAATTTTAAAATGTATTTCTTTTCGAGATGAGAACTATTTATACCCCAAGTTAAACTTAGGTAACAATTTCCTGATGCGTTTACATCACCCCTCATCACCCCTTACTTAGGCTACTTACTTACTTAAATAAGGCTTAAAAATTTCAGTAAAACTTTTATTTTTTATTTTTTACTGAATCACAGCTATAATGTTAAATATTAGCAATAAGGATTCAACACAATTTACATTTACATTCATAGCGTTCCTGAGTGGGAAATAGGGTATCTAAATTTAAGTGAAGTTAATTTTTTATGTTTTTATTATAGATTTTTTACGTCCAGATTGGAAGTTTTTGTCCAAACTACCGCACCCTGCATTACTACAGTGGTGAAACATTTTAAATTACACATTGGTAAACTGCATCCCACATTGTGATGCAATACCGCATACATCAAAGCCTGATGATAATACTCTCTATTAATTTTAAAATGCGTTCATCTGAATGCTGTGGTTATTAAAAAACTAGACATATTAAACAAAAACATAATTTGAAGAACAAATTAAAAAAACAAAATTTATTTCCTACATTGTTTAAGCCCGAGAAGGCACAGATATTAAGTTATTTCATTCAATTAGTTCTACATTTAATGTTAAATTTTTGTAGCAAATTAGTTAAGCCAATTGAGGATTAAAAAAAAAATCATACAATATGATACTTAAAACACCCTAAAAAATTAGATTCCGTTCATATGAAATCGAAATAAATCTTAGACTTTTTTTAAAGTTTTGTATTTTGCATGCATCTTATCATTTTATGCAGAATTGTCATAAACATAATACAAAATCTGCAATACAAATATTTTCAATTAAAAATGGAATAAGTCTAAGATTTATTTCGATTTCATTTGAACGGAATCTAATTTTTTAGGGTGTTTTAATTATCATATTGTATGAATTTTTTTTTTTTTAATCTTCAATTGGCTTAACTAATTTGCTACAAAAATTTAACATTAAATGTAGAACTAATTGAATGAAATAACTTAATATCTGTGCCTTCTCGGGCTTAAACAATGTAGGAAACAAATTTTGTTTTTTTAATTTGTTCTTCAAATTATGTTTTTGTTTAATTTTTATTGTCCAAAGTTTATCACTCAGCGGATGACGTCATATGCAGTTAAAATACTATTGTTAATATTTTTCTGGCGTGTGCCTTTTTCTATCTTCGATCCATTTTCACTGTGACTTTGATGGAATAAATAAGATGATATTCTGACTTGACACATGTTGTTTGTAGATATTTTTATCCTTAATTTTTTTTAAAGTTTAAACCTGGATCTAAAAAAATACTAAATATTGCTAAAAAATATTAAACTGACTGAAGTGCGAAGCTCTCTCAAGGATCCATTGTTTTATATATAAAAGTGTTAGACAGGCCCCATGGATTTGACATGTATGAACGTTATTGAGCTAAAAATAATTATGATTTATTTTTGATTACGACATTTGTTTTTGAATTAAAATTCATATAAAAATCACAAATAAATGTACTAAAATTGCTTCCAGGAGCATAAATATAATATAATTTTTTTTAAAATACATTAAAAATGGCTTAAAATATATTAACCCTTAATTCTCTCTCCCGTCATATTCACGGGCTGTGTTTTTTATTCAGATTATTCAAATTTGTCTGATTCCCACCAGTTTTATAAAATAGTGCAGTTGGCTTTAACCCCTTCGGGACGAGAGCCTTTTACGAAATTTTTAATCTTTTGTCACCGTTTTTTAAAAACAGGAATTTATGTCTTCTTGAATCGCGAAGCTGCGCTGATTAAATAAGGCAAATTTTACAGTAAAATTTTACTGGTGAGGAAAAACAAGGATTCTGAGCGCTTCAAGCGGCACGTATACGTGTCGATCGTCCCCAAGGAGTTATTGTGGTATCATTTTACCTGTCATTAAATAAGGTGAATATTTTTTTTTTTCAAAAATGTGGTGCCAATAAGCATTTTGAATTTTTAAACCGTAATTTAATGCGACCGTTAAGGGGTTAAGAACCCAAAATGTTTTCAGTCATTACACGGCCGTCATCAGTGGGGATTTAAATGATGCTATTATTTTTCTTTGCGCTTATTCGAGAATTGTGTAGAAGAAATAATTGTAATTTAAAGGTTGCGTGGCCATTTAAAGGTATGAGATGCCATTTAAAGCTATCCAAATTTCCAACAAAACAAGCTTTCATCTGTTATGCAGCAAATCTTTCCTTACTCCGTGGATATCGCGTGACAGTGCATCGTTACAAGCTATACAGGGGAAAGTAGGGGAATGGCTCTCACTTAAGGGAAAACATGAATAGCTAGTCAAATTTAGGCAAAAAAATCAATATTTTATTAACGAAGTATAACTCCAAAGCATAAGGAACAGTTTGCAATCAACTAATTTGCATAAAAGTTTAAGGAATTTTTTTTATCGTTTTATTTAAATAACCATCGATTGAGCGGTAATGCCCGACATGGTAGGGTAATTGCGCTCAGAGTTTGAATACAACATTTAAGTAAGACACAAGTCACATATGTAGTTGTGTGGGCTGTTCACACCACTGCAGACTTTTTGCGGCCACTTAATCGATATTGTGCACACATATTGTGTTACACATATAGTGGGCTACTTTTTCCAAATTTAGGTTTTTTATTTTCACCACTTTTTTGAAATCGTAAAATTCTCCTTCTTTAATGACATATTAATTAAGGCGAAAACAGGGGAAATTTACCATTTCAAAAAAGTGGTGTTAATCAATAAATTTGAATTAAAAAAAAGTTGCCCACTGGCAACACTTCTTCTGGAATTCCACGCGATCGCCATTACCCGTTATCGCCATGTTGGGTTTTAATGCATTATAATTGGCGTAACAACGCAATACAAAAATAAATAAAAGCATGCAAGTACAGCTGATATTTTGTAGACATAATGAGTAAATTAATATTTGAAAATAACAGTGTACACTTATCTTCGAGTTAGATGTTGTAGAATTTTATAATAAAACAACTGCAAACTAATAACGTGAGGACGCAAAAATATACTTTTCTTTCGACGGTTACTATATCCTTACTGGGAACTTGCAATGAAGTTCGCTAAGTGCCGGTACCGATCGCACGTTTTCAATTCTATTCTGTTTAAAGATATTGGGTGAGTGGGATTACCCTTCTGAGCGTCATTACACTACTTTTCCTTTTTATTAGCAATTATTTCAATAGATTCTCCTATAATGGCTTCCTGATAATTATTTGTACGAAATATAATTTTCGATTTATTAGAATCTGCTTTCATTTATTTGATTTTTAGTTTTTTTTATACATTTCGAACTATTTCTATTTGATATAATGCAATTTGTTTTTTGCAATTTGAACCAATTTTTCAATTTTCCAAAAGATGTAAATAGGTTAATAGTTCGTTATTAATTCGTTCGTGATTAGAAATCTCACGTGATTAGAAACACATTCTTGCACGTGGATTTACTTAAGATTTCCTACGATGAGATACAATATCTACGTACAATAATCGAACATATTTCGAAATAAAACCTGCATGACTTCGTCGCACAACACATTTCAAAATATTAATAATCTCTAATCGGTTTTAAGCCCCTAATTCCCTTACCTGTTCGCTAAGCCATTGTAAATGCATTCGAAAAAAAAAGTATATAGTATATACTTATTTTTGTTCAGTGATCACATATGTAAGATATCATTTAGAGCTGTAATACTACTAAATACAATGAAACGATTAGCGAACTACGACCATTTCTGATTTTTCTCAAACTCCTCTATTTGCTCAGCTAAGCAAAAGGCGGGGTCCGAAATAGAACTATTGACCTTTGCTCTAAACATTGTTTTGTTCTTAATACATCTTCTCTAACTCCGATGTTAATCGTCAAGAGAAAGGCAGACCTTAATTTAAAGGCATACTCAACACGTTACCAGCCCTGTTGGGGAATGCGTTTAATAAAACAATGCTTCTTAGAATAGTTACAGGAGGTAGATAGAGCTGAGAGAAATGCAATGAGCAAGTAGAGGAGCGACATTGTCAATATATTTTTGGGGCTCCGTACTTAAAAAGTAAAAATGAAACCATTATAAGACCATTCCTGTGTCTGTCTGTCCGTCTGTCACAGCCGTTTTACTCTTAATCTATGGAACCTGAAAAGTTCAAATTGTCTGAAGTAATAAAGGCTATTGACCCACCTATTTACAGATTATTAACCATTCACAAATATATTTAGGAAAAATGTAGAGGGGCTAATTAAGTTACTTGAAGAAAAAAAAAATATTTTCTTTGTATATCGTGCGAAAGCTTTCGCAACGCCGAACTCAAAAATACATTTCTTTTAATTTTAGGTATTATATTTTCAGAGATATCACCGAAAATGTAATGCAAAAACATGCCCCCCCCCCCCCTCCCCTGCCTCTATTTCCGAATCTACTGTAAAATTATGAAAAAATTCGGGCTAGTAGAAGTTAATTAAAACCTTGCAGGAAAACTATAGCGTACCCTAGGTCACATAGTTTTTGAAAAAATCGCATTTTTTGATTATAGTTAAATTTCGATTTGCGGGTGTTCAACAAAGGAGTTGAGGAACGCTGGAGGTGCCTACACTGTAAAAAAAAAAAAAAAAAAAAAAAAAAAAGATTAAAAAAAACGGAGACTCTACAGGCAATCGAGACGCCAGTACTATTTCCGTATTTTAACGGAAATTTCACCCAGAAATCCGTATTTGTACGGAAATTTTTCACATAAATTACAGAAAATTTTCCTTTTTCTGGAATTTATGGGGGAAATTTTCCGTTAAAATACGGAAATAGTACTGGCGTCTCGATTGCCAGTAGAATCTCCGTTTTTTAGACCGTTTTATTTTACAGTGTATCGTCGCAGAAGTATAAAAGGATTGTTGGTAATGATTTTCGAAAAAAAAATTGTCGTTCATTAGCCAAGCTATTAACCCTTAAAAACACGGACAGTTTGGACATACATAAAGACACAGGCAGGACAAAGGACTCTATGCGGCATCGTCTTTTAAAGCCTACACTGACAAAAATCTCATGAAATTTACCTCTGTTTTAAAAGACTATCTATTTTCTGACCAATGAGAACGCTCCATATGCGTTTATGCAGAGTTCTCATTTGTCAGAAAATAGACAGTCTTTAAAAAGAGAGGTAATTTTTCACGATATTTTTAACAATGTAGATAACAACTTTTAATGATATATTTATGTCATGCAATGCCCAGTTATCATTCATTATATTTATTGTTACGGAACCCTCTGTGCGCGAGTATTACTCGCACTTGACCGGTTTTATTTCTTTGTCATAAGAAAAATGTTACCTTATCAAAAGAAAATTCTAAACAAGAACAAAAAATCATGCATCAGACATAGATTATGAAACCTTTTCCAACACTAACATAATATTATTAAGAAATTTCACTTTTTTTTCATACAATGAAATGAGGTCTAAAAAAGCAATTAAAAAAACACATAACTCGGTAAAAAATTACTTGCAGCTATTGTTTTCCATATCTGGTAATGTGTTCTGATTATATCCTGCATCCCTGCATATGATCTATAAAATGTATACATTCCACGTAACACGCTAAAAATTAAATAATAGTACAGGTAAAATAGACCTAAAATTGAGTAAAATACAACAACTGATGAAAATTTGGTAAAAGACTTTGTTTTCCCAAATAGCATGAACATTAGCAGCAAGTTTGATTTTCTTCTGATATTATCTTGCCGTGGCAAATTTGAATTGAGAAATTCGCAGCAAATCTCCCGCAAGGTATACCATCACCCACTTGCATGAGTAGTTTGTTGTGAAACTGATGGCAAGACTGTCTTTAATTCACGAAAGTGACGAAAGCAAAAAATTCCTCTGTTGAGAGAATAGACAATCAGCAGATACGCAGAAATTGCAGAATTTTTATTCGGTTGGCACCGCTTTTTTTAAACGCTATACTTATGAAATACCAAAAAAGGCTCGAATTGAAAAGTGCAAGTATTATCCTAACTTGTTTTATGGTGATAAAAACGATGCATGCACCTTAACGGTGCGTTTGCATCAATAGATCTGATCAGGTCTATGGACCCCCTTCGAAGGGGTTAAACTTATAGAGTTACAGTTGTAAACGGCTAATGTGACATGGAAAGATTACTACTTTTCAGTACGTTTGCAGCAGTTTTGATTACTTGTTTGTCGTCAATTTGCAATAAATTTGATATAGCATGTATGATATAACCTGCACGACAACTTAGCTGCGAGTTCAAAGTGTGGTGACTTCGGCGTTTGCGTTATGTTGCTGCAGTCTTGTTATGAACTTTCAGTCTTGCTGCAACTTTGCAGATTTTCAAAGCAAGACTGCAAATTTTCTGCAAACTAAAAATGCTATCGGGGTTGGTACTATAAATAAAGATCCGATGAGACCCCAAAAAATAAAGTTCTTTTACTCTAGGGTTTTTCTTGGGAGGGAGGGGGCGAAAGAGGAGAATTTTACCTCAGGGAAGGGGAAGATCCTTTTTTTTAAAAAAATTATGTCAAGTGGGGGTATCATTTATTATGTCTTTTTTAATTCTGAATCGAAAGACACAATCCGCAAGTCGATACGATCATTTAAAAAAAAAAAGTTACGGCAGGTTCTATGAATACAAAGTCTAGTCGACACTAATACTTTATGCAGGTAAAATAGATTTTACAGTAACAATTGATGACCATTCATGAAAATTTTGGAAGAACATCGTTTTGGTACTAAACATGAAGATCCGATGAGTCCCCAAAATATAAAGTTGTTTTATCTTTTTTTTTTTTTTTTTTTTTTTTTTGGGGGGGGGGGGGGGAATTCAACAATTTTTAATTAGGTCAAGTGGGGTTCGGTATTGAAAATAAAGTATGTAGCATTCATAGTTTATTTACAGTGACACTGAAAAGTATTCCATTACATTGTGGTCTATGGGGAAACGTCGTAATTATATAAACTAGCCGCCCTTGGCTGCCAGTTTCGTCTCCCTTAAAATTTAGGTTTGGGAAAGTATGCTAAGCATTGTATCATGTTACTTTTATTCAAAATTTAATTTACTTGGACTCCCTTAAATATAATTAATATAATCCTTTAAGCTAATATTAATTTTTGTTGCATTAAAATATCTCAATTTGTTGATTTTCTGTAAGCAAGTAAACCCTATTGGTTTACAATGGAAGTCTAGGGGAATTTGGCGAAATATTAGAGATATGGCTAAGTTGGCGACAAACATGGCGGCGTTTGGCGACAGAACATGGTCACCCCTATGGTGACCCCCCCCCCCCCCCTTATAGGTATGGAGATGAATTAAATGCTGTTCAATAACCAATGATATGCGTTTCATTCGGGCGTTGCCATTAAACAATTAACAAATAATCGCGATTTCTGTGCCACATACGATAGCGTAATATATAGTATATAGATACGTAGCACCTATGTTAATAAAAATATATTAATAAAAGTTTTCTTCATTCAATTAAATCCTGTCATACGTAATGAATTCCATGATATCCCATAATAGGTAATGATTCTATGTTGCCATGGTGATGACGTCCTATTTAAGATGGAATAATATTATTTCCATATTACTGATTTAATATCTCTAATCGTAATAGATAATGTATTCATGCATTTTTGCATAAGAGTGGGATAGCTATTGCAACAAGATCGGAATATTTATAAAACTAGTTCTAGTACGAACGTATCTCATTTGCCACGTTTGAAGTACAATTTCAGATTTGTTTATAATGTCGTTCAGTAAAAAATACTTTGAAAAGTATTAACGAAGCACTTATTCAGTAAATGGATAATTGGTGAAAACAGCATTTTTACACTCCTATAGGAGATCATTTCTGTCCGTCAGTCTCTGAACGACGCTTGATTTTTACATTTACAAAATGGATGAAAATTTATAATTTGCTAATTTTCATTCCCTTGTAACCATAAAAGTTATAAAAGTATATATTTTAAAAATTTTTCTATGTTATAATTAAAAAAAAACTTTCTGGTGGTAAACTTATTTTAGAATTTTACGCAATAAAGCATAAGAAGTACAGATGTAGTCGTTTTAAGTACTTGAGAAGTTAAAAAGCATTAACCTCTCAAAGACTCAGTATTAGAAATCGACCCAAAATTCAGTTTCGTTTTTGTTTTCGGTCCAAAATCTGAGTTTCACTGAAAAATTCGTTTTTAGCGAAAATACTGCCGAAAATTAGGCCAAGCCAAAACTATCTGTAGTCCAAAAATCTTGTTTCTTCCTTCGGGAATTTTCAATATTACTCATTGATTTGAGCTGTATCGGCTCAAATGAGACATCCCTTGTTTATTGCTATGAACTTCACTGTTTATAATTATCAGTCATCACTGAATCAAGACGTGAGTGCAAATTATAAAGCAAAAAAATCATATATGAGTAAACTTTGAAGACGCTTTTCACGTACTCATTAAAAGCTTCAGACTTAATAGTAGCAGAAAATTTTTAGTTCGAAACCGCAGAAGTGTTTCGAATACACTTTGAGAAAGTTGTAGTATACCAGATGATCATTTACAAAAATCATTATAAAAGATATAAATCGAGATATGTATACCTAAAACATTTTTTAATTAGATGAAATTCGTATAAATAGGAAATCATTTTGTGTCGTTGATGAATTAATTACATTTTATTTTATATGAAAACAAAAGGTTTTGGTCAGAGGTACAGAGGGCCAACTTGGGCCGCACGTATAATTACACGAATAATTAATTTAACCCTGTGCACCCCGTTGTCGCCGCAGCGGCGATATCATCTTTCTTTGCAAAATTTGTTTTTGGCACCAATAACAAAGGAAATTAAAATTTGCCTTATTTAATGGAAGCATTTTTAATATTCTGTACTCGAAGGAAACTTCTTTTAAAAAAGTAGTGCCGACCGAATTAAATTTGTGTAAGAGACGCCGAAGGTCAAAGGGTTAGTATTTACGTATATTTATGTATGCATTAATTACTTTAAAAATTATTTTTGGACATTTTCGTTTTCGTTTTCGGCCGGAAAAGAGAGGTTACCGAAATTCGGTTTCGGTTTAAAAAAAATCTGTTTCGGCCAAACTTACTCATTATACCGCCCATGGGAGATGCGATCGCCCCGTTGGTCTTCCCTTGTGCCGCCATTACCTCAAAAACTAACAGTTTAAAAATTAATTGTTGGTCAGTGATAAGAAAGGACACCCTGCATAATATAATCCAAGTCTTTAATTCGAAGATTTTTGTTGTCCACACTTGACCGAATACAGAAATGGCAACGCACGTAATCATACGGGAATCAAATTTCCATTCATGGTAGATGACCACGTGATATGAATGATCTATGAATGAAGTTTAGAAGGAAATATTTTTTAAAGTATGTATTCTTTTAGACCGATCCGTGATAATCTTCTGATAGCAAAAAACATTAAATAACAATGAAAGAAAAACTTCTAGATGTTCGAGTTTAGAAAACTAATGTAGATTTTCTAATGATATTTTTGACTAGTAAAAGAAAATAATGTTCTATATCTGATTTGAAATTTATTACATTAAATAAAAACTAAATATACTTTAAACATCAACATACAGTATTGTTAAGGCTGCAATCGTAAATCACTTATTTACTTTTAGAACATTTTTGCAAATTTTCTGAAAGCTGAAATTACAGAGTAATTTAAAAATGGTTAAAATAATAAAATTTGTTTCAATCAATCTAATGTAAATGCTCTAGCAGTAAAATTTGTTTTCAAATTAAGAAATTTTAGCTTTTTAACTGCATAGTACTAGCTATTATTTTCTTTAAAAAATAAAATAAAATATTATAGGACCTACTGATGTTAGGGGATTTTGCATTGTAAATTGCACATTTATTAGGTTTTGTTGAATCAAATTGCATAGTATTTTTCAATTGTAAAAAAATCCTCATCAGAAATGGAAGGGTCGCTAATAGTTTTATTTTTTATATTTTATTTATTGTAAATTGTATGCACCATAAATTTTTACATGTATACAATGCACGTATTATAAGCTGCATGCATGTCAATTAATGTAAGGAAGTATGTACTATAATGCACGTATTGTATTAAATGATGCATTGAAGTTCATTATGTATCAATAGACCATATTGTATCATACGATGTATTGATCAGTTGATGTATGCAAGTATGTATCATAATGCACATATTATGAGTTGTATAAGTGTGTAATTGATTTATGCAATTACTAGGATTTTTCGCTCCCTAAGTAATGAACAAATTTCATCTGAAACATACTTCTGCTCATTTTCATTAATTTGTGTGTGAAACTCCCAACAATCCGACCTAGAAAACATAAATCTGACAAGCAAAAATTTTTTAGAGTAAACTTGACTCTCGAAAAGAAAATTACAGTCACCCCCGACCCGAAAAAATAAGATTAGGGACAGTTTGACCCGATGCAGGGTACTATCCGACGATCCCGAGGAGTCCGCTATTCAGAGAGTTTATTATATTTGAATATTAACGAATATAGATATATTCATTTTTTAATATAACAGGTAAAACTGGAATTAGAGATACAATTGCAGAACACTTTACAGAATTAAAAGATGAATTGATTTCATTCATTTAATTTTCGGATTGAAGCATTTCGGGTGCAGATTGAAATATGTCTGGTTCGGCTCAGGTTGCTCACCAATAGAATTTATTTTGTTAGATTCGGATCGGGTTGCGTTTCGATAGATTTTTTTTTTATTTTATTTTTATTTTTATTTATTTTTTTTTTTTTTGGTTTCAGGTCGGGATGCGAGTTGACTTCAAACAGAATTTTCGGATTCGTGTGGGACACAACCCGAACCCTGCAGGACTGTACACTGGATGTTTGGACAGACAGATGGTCATTTTCTAATTAGCCTAAAACTCATTGGAATAAGCATTAAAAAATCAGGCTGACTTATAGAATGGGAACCATCACCTCATCGAGTTGACGGCTGAAATTTCAGGATGAGTTAAAACTCGATTCGCATATTAAAATGCAAATAGTCTGCCAAATCCTATCTTGGTGGAAAACACCTGCAAATCCGATTTTAGTGGTTGACTGATAGGTTTACAATTGTGTTTTTCTTCTCTCAGTCTTCCATGCTTTCATACTTTTGGGTGCAGCTAAATACAATGATAAAACTACCGATCAACCACACAAATCGCGTTTGCAATACTTTCCGCAAAGATATGGCTTGGAAGACCATTTGCATTTTAATATGCTAATCGAGTTCTGTCTAATCCTGGAATTTCAGTCGTCAACTCGATTAAGTGATAGTCTCTGCAGCCGTTTCCTGGTCTATGAGAAACAAGTGGTCATTTTCCATTAGTCAAACGCTGCATTAGTCTTTGCAATAAACTTAAAAAATATCAGGCTTATTGACAAATAAATGGTCACATTCCAATTAAGCTGCTTGAAGCTGCATAGCCTCTCTCCAATAAGCCTGGAAAATATCAGACTGGTTTCAAAAGGGGAGACGACTCTCCAATTATCGGGGCTCTTTGCAGAGCCGGATTTCTCAATTATCTTACGACCTATGTATTGTAAGACATACGATATATGTTTCTACATAATATCCATGTATGTAAGTATCTAAGTATTCATGTAAGTACAGTAAAATCTCTGAATAACGGACATCTCGGGAGCACGTAATTTGTCCGCTATTCGGAGGTAAAAACATACAAATATGTAGGCGTTAAGGATTGAAAAACTGTCCACTAAATGAAGGTGTTCGCTATTCGGGAGCGTCCGTTATGAAGGTTTTACTGTATAAAGATGATGTGTTAGGTATGGAGGTAATTAATTTATTTTTCGGTTAACCTTAGTCATTCGGGCGTATAAAAAAAATCTGCAAAAAGGGCAATTTTTAATTTTTCCTAATTTGATGTTTTTTCAGTTTCTTTAAAAAAGGTGTAGAAAACAATATAACCGCATCTTTATAATGAGTATCAATAAAACCTTAAATTCACATCATTCAAATCTTCTGCTTTAAATTGTTGACTTTTCACTTTGTAGGTATTTACTAATCTGTAAAACCCTCCAAACGTCTTGCAACAGGGTAAAATTGTAATGATTTTTTCTTTGCATTTTGTTTTAAATGCTAAGAAAATATGATTCTTTCAACATTATAAAAAAAACCTCAATTACAAATATGAATGTAATCCTTGAGAGTATTAATTATTCTTCAATGTATTTAAAATTCATTAAATTTATAGAATTATATTATCTTATTGCTTGTATTGCCGTGAAACCTGGAGCTTAGTGAACGAAATATTACGTCCCACACACTTAGAGGGTTTTAAATGTGCATTATTTGTGGTCACTATCTAAAACTTCTATTTTCTATTAGTACTTTTTGGAAAAATTATTTCAAAATTCTAATTATTTGAAATTGGTTAAACCATTTAAATTTTAATGTTCTATTGTGTATGTGTTCTTGCCTTGTTCATTCATATGATTCAAATCTTCTGCCTCAAATTTTTGATACTTTCCTTATTTATTGTTACTCACTAAACTACAAATAAGTGAGCATTATTAGTAATCATTTATTAAATGTTTTATGCAGCATAGAACCTTTGGACCAAAGAAATCCGGAAGTAAGAACAAAAAATTATAATAATATATAGAACCTCTGGACAAATTATTTCAAAATCGAAATTACAGTATTATATTAAATTGATTAAGTCATTAAAATTTATTAAAATTTATTTTCTTTTAATGTTTTTTGATGTAAATGTTCTTGTAGTACAACTTTATCCCCCTCACGTTTTGACGTTTTGTAGTAAAAATAATGATTTTTTTTTCCTTTGTATCTTAAAAGAGTTAAAACCAAGGTAATCATAAGAAGAAAAAGGAAATGGTGCACATCAATACGTCGTTTAACCTTCCGGTTGCTCTTAAACCACTTAGTTGCCTTGAAAAGGGTCTTTACGGACACCTCCACCTACACATTCATTTTTTTGGACTGACCTATCGTCTTTAGGAATGGGCATCATCTTCATTCACATCATTCAAATCTTCTGCCTCAAATTGTTGACTTTTCACTGATCTGTGATTGTTCCTTTCTCAATTACTTGAACCCTCAAGACTGGTGAAGCGCAGTGCCGCTTTTTGAGGCGATTTCCGGGGAACCGCTCACCTTATCGGTCACTCGCGAAAAAAAGACACAATGAGAAAACTGACCACTTGGCCAGGCTTGTGCTCAAGAATATCCATGGTACTTTGTCTTTAGAGATTCGAAATTATGGGATCACGAGCGATTCCGGGAGATCGGCTGCGCCGGAAACGACCGCTAATTGTCGTCTGCCAAAAGCACTAGAGCGAAAGAGCATAATTTTATTGTTCGATTTTTGCGATATTAAGTGGTTTTAACGAGAGTCATGAGCGCGATGGTTCATGGATCCCGTTTTACTGAAGTAAATGACAAAAATTAGGGTAAGAATGAGGGGGTGATGCCTACTAGAATTTTATGCATTATCAAATAATATTTTTTTTGTTTTGTCAGTTTCTTTCTGTTTTATGGAAATAATTACTCTTATGTTCTTCAAAACTGGTGATTCTATGTTTCTAAAGATATTTAATAGAGAGTTTAACTTATAATTTTATTGAAAAGCTGTTGTCGATATGAAAATAAAGAGACAAAATTAGGTGTTATGTGTGTTTTATTAGATTTTATGTTTTATACTGGCACAGTACATGTGATTTAAAGATTTAAAATCCCACTAGAATCTGGGGGGGGGGGGGGGAGTAAAGAAAAGAAATTAAAATTATGCACTCATAAAATTCTGCAAACAAAATCTTGCATTTTTGGATACCACATATATTGAACATTTAATTAATAATAAACAACTTAATAATACGTAAGACATAGTTATCAAATGCTGTCAATAACTTCTTCATAAAATTGAAACATATATCCAGTAATAGTCCTTTAAAAGTTCTCAAATTTTGTATAGAAAATGTGAAAATTATGCTGACTAGATTACCTAGCAATATCACAATTTCTTCTTATAATTTGTTTATTGTGTTTAAAACTATACGATGTCAAATTATGCCAGCTGTTTGTTCATAAAAATGAAGTATATTTTAGATGATAGTCTATTAAAAGTTTTAGAAAATGGCAAATTTTGTAACGAAAATTATGCTAACTAGATTACCTTGCAACATCATATTTCTTCTACTTCTTTGTTTATTATGTTCGAAACAAGAAGATGTCAAATTATGCCAGTAGTTTCCTTATAAAAATCAAATATATTCAGATGATAGTCTTTTAAAAATTCTAGAAAATGGCAAATTGAAAACATGAAAATTATGCAAAAATGTTCAAAAGTTAACCTTGTAAACAAAACTTAGTATTTTCGACTTTGACGCTTACAACTCAATATTTAATTTAAAAAAATAAATAATAATAGTAATAATAATAATAATAGTAATAATAGCAATAATAATAATAACAATAATAGTAATAATAATAATAGTAATATATGTGTGTGAGTACACATTTAATGAGAACTAAAAATTCCTAGTATGTCACCAAAGTGTGACATGTTAATGAGGATAACGCTGTGAATTAAAAAAATAACGCTTTTTATGACACAATCAAACAGCAAAGTATGGACATGTTTGATCACGTGTTTATGTATGGATGTATTTTAATCATATAATAAAGACTTAAAAAATTAAATAAATAAAATAAAATAAAAAAAGCAATTTAACAAATTACAACGACCATTTGGAAAATGATTTTTTCAAAGACTAAAATTTAAGACATAAAAAATCGCACGGAGTTGATCCTGCATTACGTACGCCATGAATTAAACATTAATAGTGTTATGACACGTAAAAATTGCAAGCGAGAAAAATCGCCTGCGACTCGTACGTATTATCCACCTGAAACTTACGTATTATCCAAGCATTTCATTGGCTGTTCGGGAAAAGGCTTTTCCATCGTCAGATTTCCAAGTTATCTGACGGCCCATTTTAAATGAAATTTCATTCTTAAACTTCTAAAGATCCCACAATATTACTTTTTACACCGTCGCATAGAGAAAAAAATGTACTTTTAAATGCAATTTGTTTGAAAGCTGTATCTCAATTTGTTTTTGAGTTATTAAATTTTTTTTTTTGTAGTTTTTATTACTTTTTTGTCATAGTAGCAACAGAAGATATCCATCTCTGTTGAAAGTAAAGGGAAATACATATTACTGTATAGACCCATCAGAAAACGAATAAAATGATGATTAAACCAATAAAAACCTTCAGATATGCTTTTGATTTCCTACCCTGACGAGAACAATAACCATTTTCCCAAATGGTTAAAAAAAGCAGAAATGACGTATCTAAAGATGATTTCTGATATGTATGTGTCATGTGTGTGTGTGTTTAGCAAAGAGTTTAATCGCTTTGTTTAAGTTCAATATTCCACATAACAAACATTTTAGAAAATATAAGTATGTAGGAACATAAAAATATTAGAACTAGTTTAGAAACTTGCAAAATTAAGGAATACCAGTATCTGCTTTAGGCAGTGTTAGCCTTGAGTGACTGAAGAAACATTTAAATAGAATGGGCAACTGAACAACGAAATTCTATACCTTCTGCATTTACTAATATATCTACTTTCTATTTTTAAGATTTTATTAAAACCCTGTTTTCAGTCCTATTTATGCTGATAAAATTACGTTAAAGCTTTTAGTCAGTAAACATCCGAATTCCTTTCGCCAATGTTAAACTGTGAGCATGTGATGCATTCGTGTTTTAAAAATATCTCCTCAAGAAATTAGTATTTTTAACTTCTTTATTTTATCTGTATTCTTCTTAAAGCCTTTCCGACGCAGTGGTCCCACGTCGGACCACCTAATTTTAATTCCAAACTTACAAACGGCAGCAAGAATAATTTAATAAAATTTTGCTTTTACAATGAAAGTTTAAAGTAACGAGTTTTTAATTTCTAAAAAAGTCGTTTGTAAATTCCTGTGTCAGTCAATCATTTCATCATTTTACGAACATAATTGTTCTGTATCGGAAAGGGTTAAAGGATGGCTCTTTTTAGGTGCGTTCGTAATTATATAAATACGTAGCATCTACAGTCGTCGTTCAGTCCGTCCGTCTGTCGATCTGTCTGTCTGTCCGTGCGCATATAACAGAGCAAAAACTACTTAACCGAATGGTCTGAAATTTTAAATATATAATTTTTGCAAAATTTTGTCGAGTCTTTTTAAATTTTATGAAAATCGGATGTATAGCTTAATTACAGGGACAGTCAAAAGTTTTCCGTTGCATTACGGCCAATGGGAAAAAAACATTGCAAGTGCATTTTAATGATGTTACAGCCTTCCGAATGGCCTGCAATTTTAAATATACAATTGTTGTAAAATTTTGTCGAGTCATTTTAAATTTTATGAAAATCGGATGCATAGTTTAATGACAGGGACAGTCAAAAGTTTCCGTTACGTTAAGGCCAATGGGGAAAAATTATTTCAAGGCATTTTATTGATGTTACAGCCTTTCGAACAGAATGAAATTGATAGGTACTTGTGAAGTGCGTTAAAATATACATTCATTACACTATGCGGTGCAAAAGATATTTATAAAATTAGTTATAGTACGAACGCACCTCATTTGCCACGTTTGACGAGCAATTTCCAATTTGTTTTGTTAGTTGTCAAACTATTTCTAAAATATACAGTTAATTTTATATGAAGTGTTAAAATCTTACTCACCGGCCGCCATCTATTAAAACACAAAATATTAATAAATAAGTTGTATACGTTAAAAACACATAAACTTGCTCTATGGTAAACATAAACAAGAACTTTTATCAATAAATGAAAATTAAAATTCTAGTGCTATATTCACCTTGAGTTAAATAATTAAAATATAAATAAAGCACAAATAATTGTACATAAATTACTTTTAGGTGCATAAATATAATATAAGGATATTTAAAATACAAATTTAAAATATCTCAAAATACATCAGAAAAATCCTAGTACGTTTTCAGCCATTACAAGGCCGTCTTCAGTAGGATTTAAATGTTGTTATTATTTATATTAAATACTAGTGTAAATGCCCGTCCTAGGACGGTAGGTAAAAATTGTGTTTTTCACTTAAAATTTGAAAAACTGATAAAAAAAATGATTGACAATATGGAAGCGTTTAGATGATTAAAGTTCGGCTAGTTTATGTTCTAATAAACACACAATTAGCATTTACAATATTTCTGGGTAAACCAGATATTCCGGCTAATATACTATAACAAAATTAAGATTTCTTAATAAAACAAAAATTTAACAAATATGCAATAAAACTGCGTAATTAAAACAGTCTGCTGTAACTATTGAAATAATATTATTTTTTTAAATAACACTTTAAAATTGTATTTTGATCGTTTACCTCTCCCTCTTCCTCCCCCCTCCAAATTTTTTTTAATATGTATATTGATTAATAAATAGGTATCTCGGGTTGAACTCCATCCGAAAGAACGAAGGGGAAGCATTGTTAAAGTGTTCTTCACGCCTATTGGTGTTTTTCTTCTGTTTACCCGCGGCTGACGTCACGCAGCAGGGGTGGGGGACAGCTTCAAGTGATGTCATTCATGTCGTCTCCTTTAATCTTCATAGCTCCATGGTTTGAATTTTTTTCAATGAATCGCAAAAGGAATGACTCTCTACCACAGCTTCTTATTTACGTTTTATGCACGAAGTTCGCTACGTTTGTTTTCTGAAATGGCTGCGTAAATCATTGCAATTTTGTTAGTTTTGAATCTTTTTAAGAAAATTATTTAGAACAGAAGGGATTTCGGGTAGAAAAGATTTGTATTTAGGCAGATAAGTTTTCTCATATACATCTCAAATCAAAATTAAGCCTAACGTTACTCCATCTTATCGGAGACTGGTAAGATTGATGGGTTCGCCCCGGATGCGTTACACTGCCTTTTATTATACAGAGATTATATTAAATTATAATAAAGTTATATTAAATATTATATTAAATTATAATAAAGTTATATTAAATAATAGCAACATTTAAATCCTACTGAAGACGGCCTTGTAATGGTTGAAAACGTTCTAGGTTTTTATAATGTATTTTGAGATATTTTAAATTTGTATTTTAAATATCTTTATATTACATTTATGCACCTAAAAGTAATTTTTGTAAAATTATTTGTGCTTTATGTATATTTTAATTAAGAACGTTTATATGAACTTGTACAAATAAAATTAATGATAAAGCATAATATCGACGTTTCGAACTGCTACTTCAGTCGTCTGCAGGGTAGATATGATTTTGGAATGTTTAAAACTCTAGAGACGAAAGCTTCCTGTCGAGTCTTGATCAGTTATATGAACGTACTCACTGCAAGTTCATATAAAAGTTCTTTTTTATGTGTGCCATTGAGCAAGTTTATGTGTTTTTAACGTATACATCGTATTTATTAATATTTTATGGTGCAATTGTCTTACATATGTTAATAAAATATTAAATTAAGCATAGATTTTAGAAATATCTTGAGAACTAAGAATGAAAAATACATCTTTTAAGAAGCGTTCACAGAAAAATAAAGTTAAAACTATATTTCCTGAAGAGATATTTTAAATATGTGAATACATTCTGCGCCCATAGCTTTAACATTAGCGAGGGGAATTCGGAAATTGGCTGACTAAAAACTAACTAAACTCTGTGGCTGTACAATCCATGAAGGATCTGGGCCGACAGTGCCCATCTCTGTTTTCTTGACCCTGGGCCCAGAGGTGCTATGCAGCATGCGTCCCGGCCAGGTAGTCAGCTTAACGCGAGACCCTCGGTGTTTAGTTCCCAAGCAAGCTTAGTACTCATTTTATCGACCCCGAAGGGATGAAAAGCTGAGTGAACCTTGCCCAGTCGCGAGTCGAATTCTCGACCTGCGGTGCGGCAGTCAGATGCTCTGACCACTACACCACTGGGCTTCAATTGACTGACTAATAGTCTTAACTAATAAAGCCACACCAGTGGCTGAAAGGTTTTGCTCTCGAAGCTGGTAGACGGGAGGTGCTGGGTTCAAACCCAATCGCGCCCGTCGGCCTAATCGTTCGGAGTTTTTGTGGTTTTCTTCGAGTCATGGATTTCCATGCGTAAATACGGGTTAGGTTCCCTTAGAAAGACCCCCAAGGAGGGCACTGCCCCCTCGGGCCTATACCCCTAGAGTAGACAATCGGTCGTCAAAAATCAACCAACCTAAACTAATAAATATTAAATGCTTTCCCCACTTTACTTCCTCCTCTGCTTTTTCTCCTTGGTCCTGTAAAAAGTGCAAAAATGGGATTCTAGTTGCACTATATTTTGTGACTAAATTGTGGTGAACATTACTCAAATGTCTAAACACCTGGATAAAAGAGGGGAGGGGAACAAAAAATAACACGGAATTTCAGACTCGGGATAGCTTACACTTCCCTGATCTATTAAATTTTGATCTAAGTTGAGAAAAAGTAAGGTAACGAGAGTTATTATTCTACAACAAAACGAAAACAAAAACTGCTCTGAATATCACGGATTCTTCCAGCTGTTCCGAGATGATCTGCCGCGGACGTTGTACTTACTCCTCGCTATCTGATGTTGGTCCACTCCGCCCCGGCGAAATCGTGTGGCGAGTTCCGAAGATCGTTTTGGCGAGAGAGTAATTGACTTCTTGATCCAGTATTGCACGATAGGGAGAAAAAACCCTTTGATACCATATTTGGCAACAATTCCACAAATATAGCAAAACTGATCAAAAGGAATTGTTTCGTAAAGGTGTACTTTCTTAAAGGGGAACAGGACTTTTAAACTTTCAAAAAATCGATTTTCGGTTTTTGTTTTATTCTGAATGTTTTAAAATTTCTCAACAACATGCAAAAAACACCATTCAAAAATCTGCATTATTTGAGTTATAATCATTTATAGACAGTGAGTATCATTGAATGCCCGTAAATATTGAAACTTTAAAAAGCGTTTTCTCAGATTAGTAAATTTGGACATTGCGCGCACTGTCACTTCTGAAATATATGAGCTACAGATTAAAACAAATTAACCAAATATGTGTTTCTTTATAGTCACATGCTAAAAAAAAAAAGTCACATATCTTAGTTATTTATTTATTTTTTGCACTTGAAAAACTTGAAAAAAAAATTTCAAATTTTTGAACTTTTTTTTTTTATTTTGTGCTAAAATTAAATTTTAAACAAAACTTTCTGTAGGCAGAAAGGGAAAAAAAAAGATCTTAATTGCATATTGTTTGTGTTTTGATACTTTGAAAAAGCGATGTTTTTTAATGTTTCGACAAACTCAAAGGTCCTGTGCCCCTTTAAATCTTGTACTATTATATTAAGAGCATTAATTGGATTTTCAAAACGCTGAGACGAGCATAAATAACCGTAAAAAGTAAACAGTTGATCAGTGTAGAGTCCTGTGCAGGTTGGGCGAACATAAAAATCTACAACCCGACCCGAACCGGGCAAAAAAATGTCATCGACCCGCAATTTGACCCGAACCCTACAAAATAATTTTCGACGATCCGCAACCCGACCCGAACCCGAAATGAAAAGAAAGTAAATGCTTTAATGCAATCATGAAAAGTAATCTACAATTATACCTCTAATAACAATTTTATCATATCTGTATTCTTTAATATTCAAATATAGTAAAACCTCTGAATAGCTGACCCCTCGTGATTGTTGTCCCTAATTTTCGTTTTTCTGGCCAGGGTTGCTAATTTTCTTTCAATGGATTCGGTTCACCCTAGAATAATTTTTGTGGTCAGTTTTACGTTTATTGAAAGTCGGGTTATTGGGATTAACGCAAAAAGTTTGAGCAAAACTATGTTTCAGATGAAAATAAATACGTATTTTAATATGACTGAATGTACTACTTAATTCACTGCCCGAGAAATAGAATGTATATAAGAAAAGTAATCATAGATTATTCTTTCTTTACGGCACAATTAAGAACCATTTTTCTTCTCTTTATATCAAAAATATTTCCAATATTTCGTTTCTGATGCACACAAAAACACATGTATCGTATTTGTGATAGTTTATACACAGATACTCATTATTATGTGTGTGTAGACTGTGAGATGTCCACTATTCAGAAGCAAAAGCGTACAAATATATCCCAGATAGCATTAACATTAGCAGTAAGTTTGATTTTTTCTGACATTATCTTGCCGTTACAAATTTGAATTGATAAATTCGTAGCAAATTTCCTGCAAGGTATACCATCCCCTACTTGCATGAGTTGTTTGTTGTGAAACTGATGGCAAGACTGTCTTTAATTCACGAAAGTGAAGAAAGCAAAAAATCCCTCTGGTGAGAATGGACAATCAGCACATACGCAGAAATTGCAGAATTTTTATTTGGTTGGCACCGGTTTTTCTAAACGCTATACTTATCAAATACCCCAAAAAAGGTTCGTGTTAAAAAGTACAAATATTGCCTTAACTTGTTTATGGTGTTGAAAACGATGCAGGCACCTCCTGATCAGGTCTATGAACCCCTCCGAAGGGGTTAAACGTATAGTGCAGCAGTTGTAAACAGATAGTGGGGCGTGGAAAGATTACTACTTTGTAGTAAGTTTGCAGTATTTTTTATTACTTGTTTGCCGTTAATTTGCAATAAATTTGATACAGCATGAATTTAACTTGCACGACAAGTTAGCTGCAAGTTCAAAGTGTGGGGACTTCGGCGTTTGCGTTATCTTGTTGCAGTCTTGTTATGAACTTTCAGTCTTGTCATGCTGAGCTTGCTGCAACTTTGCAAGTTTTCAAAGCAAGACTTCTGCAAATTAAAAATGCTATCTGGGATGTGCTCGAATTGAGAAGCGTTCTCTAAATAGAGGTAGGTGTCCGCTTTTTGGGAATGTCCATTATGGAGATTTTATTGTATATAGGTTTTTAACGTGAAAAAATATTTTGAGCATTTTTTTTTTTGAAAAATCGGGTCAACCCGAATACGGCTCAAAAGAGTCAAAACCCAATCTGAAGTCAACCTGAATCCGACCCACAAATGTCAAAATCCAACTCGAAATCGAACCGAACCCGAAAAAATGAAAGTCAACTCAACCGCAGTAAAAAAAAAAGTGAAAGTGCCCGAACCCAACCCACAACGGAAAGTATAGTACCAAGCCGAGGATCGGGTGCGGTTAAAGTGGGTAACCAGACTCGATGCAGTCTCAGATAGCTTTGCCAAATCCAACGGTTTTTTTAGTCAGAGATTCTGAGGTCACGCCAGAAAATTTTGAATAGTAACTTTAATTTTATTCACGGGTTATTTATCTTATTGTTTATCTTTATGTAACACAATAATAACTACTTAAACTTTCTGGTGAGAATTCGGAATATCAGAATAAATAACCAGCCAGATTTAGCAATACTGCGAGGAAGGGGTACCTCGTTGCAAGACAACTCCATTCCCTGTGAATAAGTATTTGTTAGAACAAGCTCATTAACAAAAGCTAGGACTGAACTCATTCACAAAAATCGAGGCGATTACTACGCTGTGTGATTCCTTTGGCCAAACAGATATACACATTTATAAACCATAAGTTCACTAACCCAAGGTCGACTAATCACAGCCCTGAAGTTAACGCTAAATTCGGAATATTAACCGACGGTTAGATTGGTTAATCTAATCTAAGGTTTCTGATCTGCGAGTTGAAAGTTGATGGTGAATTGCCTCTTAGATGAGCCATAAAAAGAGAGTCTAACTGTAGTATTATAGATGTAACTACAATAAAAATATAAAAGGATAGTGTTAAAAAGGTAAAGAAAGGTCCTCATCTCACAGAGACAGAAGACGAGGATATCAGGAGAAGAAGAAATGTCGATAAATTTGGATTGGCTAATCCGCAACTGAATAACTGTCTAAAAAATTTATAAAAAACTTAAGAATAATCATTTATATTATATGAGTTGTAATTTTCCAAATGGACGAAAAATGTGCGGGCCAGGATTCGAACCAGGGATCTCTTGACTGAAGCTACCAATGCTCTGCCAACTGAGCTATCCCGGACGAATCTGGAGGATCTAATTCACCCAGCCAACCTTACTGATCATAGCATCTGGTCTGATGTATGAATCAGCTCAACAAAATAAATCGCAGGTAATGGAACTCCAGTAAACTCTCGATACGTAATTACACTAGATTAATTTTAACACAATTATTCTAACTAGTAAATAAATCATATGAATAGTAATTTTCCGACTAAGCGAAAAATGACCAGGATAGGTCAGTTGGCAGAGCATTGGCAGCTTAGCCAACAGATCTCTGGTTCGAGTACAGCCTGGTCCGGACATTTTGCTCCCAGTTGGAAAATTACAACTCATATGATTCATTTACCAGTTAGAATAATTGTGTTAAAATTAGTCTAGCATGTATATGATTTCTGATGCCAAACTTCTTTTTTTATACGCACGTGAAAAACACGCAATGATGAATAGGGAGTCATGCGAAAGGTTTTTAAACAGGCTTTTGACATAGTACACTCACAGTTCGTTAAAACACGCTGTATATTTATCTCAGAGATTGCAGTGCCAAAACCTCGCATGGGTCCAAATAATAATAATAATTATTATTATTGTTATTTTATAATGACAGTTCTTAAAACTGCCATTAACTATTTTGTAGTATATTTTTTATCTGCATAATCATTCATCAGTTCCTTGAAACAGACACGGGATAAAGTTTTGTTAGGTCTTGTCATAGCGTTGCTATATTTTTTCATTCACCGAAAAGAAAAGAGAATTTCAGAATATGCTATTATTAATTATGAAATTCATTATTTTCAAATGAATTAAATTTGTGATTAATTTGCATGTTTATAACAGCTTATTTTAAATAAAATAATTTCATTTAGTAATTGTTTTAAGCTACATTTTTTAAAACTAAAACTAACGTTTAATTAATTATAATGTGTTTTTTGTTATTTTATGTAAATTACTACTTAGATGGTAACATACACTGTTAAAAATTTTGCAGCATTCTGGCAGGTCATTCGACCGTTTTTTGAAAAAACTGTTTCATAACCATAATTTAACTATATTCCGACCATAAAATGGCCAATTATGTGCTCAGAATAGCGTTAAAATTACGGTTATATAACCGTTTTCGGAAAAAACGGTCAAATGACCTGCCAGAATGCTGCAAATTTTTAACAGTGTGCAGGGTGGTAATAAAAAAAACTTCCCTCATATATGTAGCCCTAGCGACCTAACCGCTCAATCAATCGAAAGGAAATTTCAGATTTAGTTATTTGAAAGTATGCGCTCGAGATCGTGATGATTATAAACAATAGGGTTCACACGGTTACGGTTATTTGAAACACCTTTTTTTCCTGTGCAAATTCATCAAGGCACTGAAAAACCACAAATGGCGTCAGAACGATACACCTATGACTAAAATTGCCGGTGTAATATCGTACACTGTTAAAAATTTGCAGCATTCTGGCAGGTCATTTGAGCGTTTTTTCCGAAAACGGTTACACAACCGCAATTTTAACACTATTCTGACCATATTATTGGCCATTTTATGGTCAGAATGTAGTTAAATTATGGTTATGAAACCGTTTTTTCAAAAAACGGTCGAATGACCTGCCAGAATGCTGCAAAATTTTTAACAGTGTAGTACTCAATCCTTATCAGTTCCTTATGTACACTGTTAAAAATTTGCAGCATTCTGGCAGGTCATTTGACCGTTTTTTCCAAAAACGGTTACACAACCGGTAATTTAACACTATTCTGACCATATTATTAGCCATTTTATGGTCAGAATACAGTTAAATTATGGTTATGAAACCGTTTTTTCAAAAAACGGTCGAATGACCTGCCAGAATGCTGCAATATTTTTTAACAGTGTAACGTAATATTTAGCACTCTAAAACAAATGATTGTATCTTTATTTTCACTATGTGTACACAAACACAACTCAAAAACACATTTTAAAACAAATTTTACAACATTACTCAGTTCACAAGTGAAAAAAATAATTGGCTAAAGAAAAACATGCCTTGTAGCCACTCCTTCGTTCTTCGCAATGGTCTTTTTTGCAGATGTTTTACGCCGTCAATTTTCATTGTACGTGTATCATTCCAACGCCATTTATGGCTTTTCAATGCGCTGATGAATTTGCGCATGAAAAAAAAAATGGGTGTTGCCATTCGAAAATTTCGAAATTATTTCACTGTAACCGTAACCGTGAGAGCTCTATTTTTTTAAAAAAAATCATGGCGATCTCAAACGCATATATCTTCAAGTAAGTATATCTAAAATTTATTTTCGATTGGTTGAGCGGTTAGACCGCTGAGGGTTCATATATCGGGGAAGTTTTTTTTATGACCATCCTGTATACACGTACTGTATGTTTTGTATAATGAGCCGTAGAACCAAATTCGATGCCACTTTCGACATCGTCTTAGTATTATTTCACATGTGAACATTAAGCACATATGTGTAATGTGTTGCTCTTCTGCTCTTTCTTTCTTTACTCTGTCATGTTGCCAGGTGTCCCGATTTTCATAAACTCGAAGACCTGCTCCGTGTTACCATTGCGCGGGACGAACAAAAGTCCCAATTTTTCAGGATGCACAATTTTTTAAAAAATTTCTTTCAGTACTATACTATTTGTTTATCGACATCGCGTGGAACTCAATACAATAAAACCTGTGAAGACAATATCTGTCTATAACGTAAAATTTTTATAGCCGCTTCCAAAGAAATACTTTGCATTTCTACAGGCTTAGATGAAAATTGATCTAAAACGGATTTTTTCGGTGGTGTTTAGCGATTCTGTTTTTACAAGTTTTACTGCGCTTTATTCATCAAATCCCGTGTAAACAGAACCTGTTTATAACGGAATTCCGTTTTAAAAGTAAACATTTTATTGTCCCTAACATAGGAATATTATACAATTATACCTTCTAAATTGGAATTTTGTATCAATCCCTAGAGAATCCGCTTTCGCAGGTTTTACTGTAAAAGATTGTTGAGATTTTTTTTGGTATAATAAAACCTGCTGAGACGGAATCGTAAGAAACAAGAAAGAAGCTAGGTTTTCGTCTTTGCAGGTACAATTGAATGACATTCCTGTCGTGCGGACAATGAAATTTTTAGTCTAACACAGGACTCCGTTATATGCAGGTTATATGCAGGTGTTCCGTTTTCATAGGATTTACTGTATTTGTCAGTCTCGATTTAGAAGCCATTGTCCTCTTTTTTTGTCTTCTTGTCCCACTTTTTGTGAAGCTGAATCTGGCAACATTAGCCCTACCCCTCCGTTTCTGTCATATTACTCTCTCGCTTTGCTCATTTATAGTGAAGAAGAGGTTTCGGGTATAAAGTTTTGAGACAGCTACGCGCTTGACATTTTATATTTCTTTTTTAACAGACCCCATATTCACTGCAGCACACAGACTTTTTTGCAATTTTATTTATCACACAACTTTCTATAGCGTGTTACATGTTTCAACCCGAAAAAACAAAAAGTGATAATCGTTTCAGATAACTTGCAATTAATTGCGACACCAAATCACATCGGTAATCCTCTATTATTAAAACAAATAAATCAAACAGTGTTTAGGGCGTTGTCCAGGTTTTCCCGTGCGCAAAAACATCGAAAAACGGGTTTCAGAATCATCCTCTTTATCGCATCTCGAAAAGTGATGGTTACTCAGAGAAGACGGATGGACGTACATGTGAGTGTAAATCAGAAACTATGTCACCGAGCGAATGCGTTCTGCACGAACGCATTCACTCGGTGTAAACCTGAAAATTATTTCTGAGTTTTTGATTTATAAATTTTGATTTATAAATTGCTAGCAAATGGCAACCCGGTGCACAGTGGGCGCATTGTCCAGATATTTTGGCCCAAACTCGATCTTGTGCTTTTTTGAGTTTTCTTCGAGAACAATCTAATAGCGACTCGTGTAACTAAATAACTGGGTGTAGGTAAGGGGGTGGAGATCTGGAAAATTTTAGAAATTTTAATTTTTTTATGTTAAACTCTTACCTTTTCTAAACATTTTGGTATAATTGTTTCCTTGTAATTCCCATTAGAACAGAAGTTATGGCTTTTAGAATTATACCTGCTCAATAACTGAAGCGGCGTTTCCGAAACTTTGAAGTAATTTTTCCCTAAATGACGTTTTTGGTCATAACACGCAGTCTATCTCAAAAACTTGAATATTTTTTCATGAAATTTTTAAAATATATGTTTCATGTTAGTCTGTATAAACTGAACCTAAAATTTCCCTTTTATTGTTCAAAAAATATTTTTTAGGTGATTATGCTGTTGAAATTTTCAAAATTTTGTATTAGCTAAATACACCTTTGTGTTAAAAATATAAAAATTGTTTAATTAGAAATTTATTTAGGTTCAGGGTAATTATTACAATCTTAAGTGTAAGCAGGGACCAAAATTTTCCTTTTAGTTGCAATATTTATTTTGTAATCCTGCGCGTAAGCTGTTATACCAATTTTCTGACGAGCATTTGACGAGCATGCTCGTCAAATGCCTGAAAGTTTGGAGCCTCCTATAAATGCTAATTCTGCATCTGGCAATTTTTTAATTACATAAAATGAAAGAACATACTTATATCTTTCATCCTAATACAAATTGTGTTTTAAAATCACATATATTTTAGGGTATTAAATGTTGAAAATGTTCTTTTTTTTTTTTTTCCTTTTTTCGAATTTTAAGAGTCTAGAGACCCCTTAAACGTAGTATTCAAGGGGTGCTTAATTTACCAAAATTACCATACAGTGCAATTTTGTGGACTTCAGTGCAAAATTCAAGCCATTTCGTGCACTTATGGGTGAAATATCTATAAAATAAAGCAAAAACCTGACCGCGAATAACGTTGGCGTCATATTGAAAGTCGCAACACCTGGTAAATAAATTTCTCTTTTACTACAATTTTTTTACATACTAGGGGGCTCGGCCCCCTACGAGCTACGCTCGCCAACCCCCATCCAGACACCGCAGACTCTAAATGCACGCTAATTTGATCGGCTTTAAAAAGATTTCGAAAGATTGAATTATAATTTAAAAAACAGTGGCGATCTCCCTATAAACGAATTTCTATTCATTTCTCTTTGATTGGGGAATTTTAACGCCAAATCCGCTGCGGTACTACTTGATTATCCTGTCGACCAATTTCGCCAAATTATATAAATCGCCAAACCATTTGCCAAATTATACAAATTGATATAATTTTTATTTTAAATAATGAAAGAACAAATAAATTCGTACAACATTAATAAAAACACAAATAAAACGTCGAAATAAAAATAACTTGATGACGTATACACGTGTAGCAACATTTCAAAATAAGCTAATATAAAAAGAATTAAGTAAAGAGAGTCTTTGTCTCCTGGTATTTTTTAACAAAGCGAAAAGAAAGTTCTTTTAAATGAGACATTTTAAATTAATTCGCAAAATATCAAATAAATGTCTCGCGCAATTTCTAAATTTAAACTTTTTTGCAATATTATTTTGTGTTCATTTTATGTAATAACTATAATGTGACGTAAATATGACGTAATTTCTCCTAAGACTTCTAACGCATGTTAATGAATTTATTATTTTACAATATCCTTTCTCTTTTAAAATTCACGTGTATACTTTTTATGACGTAATTTTTAATAAGTTCCTGCTTTTTATACGTAATTATTTAATTCTAATTTGAAAGTTTTTTTCCTGTTTATAATAGTCACGTGTAAATAAATTTTTAATTTGAAGCAAACATTATTGCTTGCGCTTTTTATACAGTTGGCAACAGTTTAAATTAGTACAATTTTCTGAAATCTGTAAAAAATATCTCTAGAAATGCTGAAAATTTGAATTTAAAATAGAAATAAAACCTGAAAAAATGAGTCAAAATAAAAAAAATTAATGCAATCTGCACTCCGGCAAATTCTAACGCATAAAATGATCTAAAAATGATTACACTGCCATGTATAGTTTTTGCTGCTATAAAACTTTTTTAGTGGAAGGATTTTGTCCAAATTTAGCATTAAATAACTCTTAAAATAATTCTTCGATTTGAAAACTGTCTGCATCAGCGTGTTTATCAAACATTTCTGTATAAAACCACCGATTTTCATATTTTTGTATGCATTATTTTTCTTAATATTAACGAAGAAAGGCCTCCGGTCACAAAAAAATCAAAACCGGCGGCGGCGGCGGCGGTGACAGCGGTAGTTACTTTTTTTTAGAATAGAGAGAAACATCACACAATTTCAATTTTTACACAGTCGAATACGAAAAAAGTTTTCGTTCAAATGCAATTTGTTTGAAAACTGTATTTCAATTTGCTGTTTTTTATGGTTTTTAAACTAATTACTGAGCATGAATTTATTTTAAAACTACTTCTATCTCGCGCAGTCCGATTACGAAAGTTTAAACCGTTTGCACATAAAACCATATAAGTAATTCAGCATTTGTTTCCGGCTAATATTTGATATATAAAGTAAAACTTCATCAATAAAATAATATAAATGCAACACAAATTTAAGAGACATGTAAGTGAACTACCCGCTTAAAACATTAGAATAATCAGAATAAAAAAGGCTGCTATAAGTAACGAAAATTTCGGCGATTTCTTCGGCTATTAATTCCTGGCATGCGGCTAAATACAAAAGTATCGCTTTTAATAAAATTATTGATATTTTTCATATAAAAATGTTTTTTGGTATTGCTAGTGGGCAATCTAAAAAAATATGTTAAATGTAAAAAATCTGTCAGAGTTTTTAATTTAAAAAAATGCCTGTACATATTTTGTGCAACCCGGGATGATTCCCCTAGTTTAAATAATAAATATTTTCCCTCAAAGTAGCGACAAAATAGCAATTAAAATTAATCATGCTGTAAATGTGATAATAATTATAAATTATTTCTGTCATTTATTACCTAGACTGTATTCGGTTCGATGTAAAACTTTTTTTTAAGAAATGTAAAGAAATTTAAAATCTGTGGTGGCTTAAAAAAAAAAAAAAAAAAAAAAATAAGAACCATTTTTCTTCTCTTGGAATAACAAAAATATTTCCAATACAGTCGAGTCTCTATATAACGAAATCCATTGTTCCAGTAAAAAATTCGTTATATAGATAAATTTGTTATATAGAGAATGAGTAAAAATTCCTACTTAATGTGTAAATTTTGAACAAAAATTATTTTTGAGGTGTTTAATTAAAAATTTGAAATGTTGAACTATAACTATTAACCTAATATTGTATTTCTTAATTATTTAAACAGTTTCAAAAAAGAGAACAGACATTTATTTGAAAGCATAATAAAAATCACATAAGGAAAACTTACATTAATTTTAGACGAACAAATCTGTACGTTGTCGCTATTTTGATTTCAAAATTGTTACACTCTCGAAAAAATGTTCACAATGTAACAAGGAATGAAAAATTGTATCGGGAACATTTTCCTCCATTTGAAGCCCTCTCCTTATAAGATCAGAAGAACTCATCATTCTTGGGAACTTTCTGGCAGGGAATATTACGAATATCGACTTGTTGTGCTTGATAGTTTATTTTTCTAATTTAACCTTCTGAATGAACTTCTATCTCATTCACCTTCAATTACCTCTCTGATCCCGTTCTTATATGTGTAACAATCCAATTGACAATGTTTTAAGAATGATGTTGGAAGGTGTGTTGGAGGGGGGGAAGCGGGGAGATAAATTCTTTGGACATAAAGAACAAGGAGATTCAAGGTAGAAAAGTAAGATAAAAAACTCAGCACTGAACGTTAAATCAGGAATCAGTGATGGAAAATTGATTCCATGTGATTTGGAAGCTTTTTTAAAACTGAATAAATAAAGAGCATTATATGAAAAAATTCTTTATATGGAGATAGATATTTCGCTGTATGGAGACTGTTTTTAATAAGATCTTCTTGGGAAAGGGGGACCGTTCCTACTAAAAATTTTTTATATAGAGAAATTCAATGTATGGAGTTTCGTTATAGAGAGACTCGACTGTATTTCGTTTCTGATACACACAAAAACACATATATCGTATTTGTGATAGTTTATACACAAATAAACATTATTACGTGTGTAAAAAAAATTCTTTTGATAAAAAAAAAAAAAGAACACGCCTTTCCTGAAACACAGTGTAGAGATCTGCACGGGCCGGGCTCGGGCCGATTTCCATTCACAACAGTCGGGTGGGGCCGGGCCTGGTCTTCACTCTTTTCGGGCCGGGGTGGGCCATACTTTTTTCAGAAGGATCGGGCCGGGTCTGACTTTTTCTGTACAGAGCCGGGACTGGTTTCATGCCTAGTCTTCACGGCCCAAAATTTTCAGTCCTAGTTTTGACCCAGCCCGTATGAAAATCATTGTCTCAACGTGGCGTGGTCCATTCAAATGTCAGTTAAATTAGGCCTGGCCCAAAAATTTTTACAAAAAATGCATACATTTTTAAATCGCTATTATTCTACATTTAAATATTCAAATTCATTATTTTTAAAGAGTAGTAGATTTCTACGCTTATTAAAATATAGCTAAATTGAAATAGAGCAAAACATGTGAAAAGGAACCTGCCTATGACGTAACCCTGTTTTAAATTGAAAAACGTGTTCATCCATGCAAAATTAATATACTAATACGTAAGAAAAGAATATAATACAATTTCACTTGCTAAGAAGGGAACTTGTCTATAACGCATTTTTTTTTTCTTTTCTATGTAATTCCTTCTTAGAAGATTTTATTGTATAGCATTTTTCAGATTTTTAACACTTTAATACATGGAATATGGATTAAGATTATTAATGATAGCTGAAAGATTTACATACAAGAAATGGAGATTCATTTAAAAAATAAATATCGCAGCCTGCGGCACTTCGATAAAAATGAAGTAAAGATGAAAAAAAAAAAAAAAAAAAAAAAAAAAAGAAGATAAATATTTTTGGTCAGAACTCCTCGTACGAGACAAATTTTTAACCAAATTGACGTAAACATTAATGTTTTCTAGAAACTCACTCGGGCTGCGATTTTAACTTTTTTCCTGGCCGATATTATTTTTTTCTACGGGCCGGTCCCGACTCGGACCGAACTTGTACTTTTTGTATCAGGCCGGGCCGAATTTTGAAAAACGAAGATAATTAATTTTTTTTAATATTCAACGGCAGAATGGAGCTAAAATAAACTTTAATTCATTTGTTTTATGCAATAAATGCCCGCTAAACATGTTTTAAGAGCATTTTGATATACAATTTTACGAAGTTCTGGGTAAAAAGATAGTAACTTTTGTTGCCATGTTTTTTGACCTACATTTTGGGAAATTCCGCCAGTTTGCAATGCATTTGCTTTTTATGAGATCTTACGATATAGCGAGAAAAAAATCAATTTTATTCTTTGCGATAATCACCTCAAACATACCTAAAACCAGTATTGAATGATTTTATATTTTCAATTGAAAATCCTTCCAAACGAACCTAAAGCTTGGGATCCTACTGCCTTTGGGAGCGTACACACTCGGGTTCTTATGATTTTATATTTTAAATGAAAATTTATCCAAAAAAAAAAAAAAAAAAAAGAAAAGAAAAAAGAAAAAAAAAGAATCGAGGTCGAGGGCACTACTGCGTACACTGGGCGTGCTACGCGTGCTCTGGCCTGTTTTTATTTTATAGTTTTAAACGAAAATATTTCCAAACTAACCTATTTTGGGGGGTCCAACGTATACTTTTAACCCTCTTATATTTTTGGTACTTCAGTTCTTTATATCTTATATTTTAGACAGAAATTTTTTCTTCACTCTAAAATTGAGAGGAGTGAAAAGTGACAGACTTTTGCACTCTTTTTTGGAATGAATTTTATGAAAATACACTCCTTAAAGAGTGGAAGTTTCCACTTCCCAGGAAGGAGTGAAATATTTCACTCCATTGTCGAGAGTGAAATGTGTCACTATGTTTGTCGAGAGTGAAATATTTCACTCGCTGATGAGAGTGAAATATCTCACTCTCGTCAGATATCTCACTCCGCTGACGAGAGTGAAAGTCTGGCATTATACACTTTTAAAAAATTCCGTTCAACTTTGAATCAATATATGGAGTCAAATAATGAAAAACACCAACATATGTCACTTCTTAATTTAAAAAAACTCCATTTCATAATGTAACCTTGGAAATTACGCTGCTTTGGTACTAAAACGCACTCCTTTTAAAGAGTGAGTTACGTCCCGTAAGGCATGGTGACGTCACGGCAACGTCGTTGTGTGATTTTGTGACCGTCGATGTGACGTCACATTGTGACCACTCTGTGAAGTCACGGTGTGACAAATTTGTGAAAAGTGTGTCATTTGTGACTATTTTGGCATTAACTCTGTGACGAAAGCGACAATGCTTTAAAGTCACACTGTGACCAATTTGTGAAATATGTGTCATTTGTGACGAACTTGTCATAAACACTGTGATTTCAAATGAAAATCAAATTTCGAATTAATTGCTTAAAAGACGCAAATAGTGAAAAAGATCCCATGCTGGGACTCGAACCCGGGCCATTAGTACAGCGCACTGACATTCTATCGACTAAATCACATGGAACGATACCCAGGCTGGAAAATTTCTCACTATTACATGATGGCGAGGCTACAAACTCAGCACAAGATGGAATATTTAGCGTGAGCCACTAACATGATGCAAACACGAAACTTAATTAAATCCAGCATCGATTGAAATTATATTAATACTTGGAAATTTTTCCAGAGAGAACCATTCGCCTTGCATACAATATTTCAAATGAAAATCAAATTAATTGCTTAAAAGGCAATTTTAATTTGAAATGTTGTATGCAAGGCGAATGTTTCTCCCTGCAAAAATTTCCAATTATTAATATAGTTTCAATCGATGCTGGATTTCATTAAGTTTCGTGATTACCCCATGTCGGTGGCTCACGATAAATATTCCATCTTGTGCTGCGTTTGTAGCCTTGCCAACCTGTAATAGTGAAAAATTTAACAGGCTAGGCGTCGTTCCATGTGGTTTAGTCGGTAGAATGTCAGTGTGCTATACTGATGGCCCGGGTTCGAGTCCCGGCATGGAATCTTTTTCACTATGTTGGCCTTTGCGCCTTTTAAGCAATTAATTTTATATTTGATTTTCATTTGAAATATTATATATAAGGCGAAGGATTCTTTCTGGAAAAATTTCTAAGTATTACTACAGCGATGAATTTTCAAATAACCTTTTGCTGTAAATATAAAATCTTATCTTTTTACCGTACTTTTTAGCAAAATATCGCTATTTTGGAGTCATATTCTTCTAAAACATTTTAAATTTTTCCACTTAAAAAACAATGCTTATCAACTGACATATTTTTTTATTCAGTTCTATGCTTGATATTAAGTTCTATGCTTGATATTGAGTTCAAGCTTGATATTTAGAATGTGTAAATTTTTTAATTTGTTGTGATTTGTCATTGCTTTATTAAATACGAACATGAAGACTAACGGATATTAATACAACTATTATTTATAGAGCGGCATGATAAGCGATATTTATTTAAATTTTTTATTCCCGTGTATATTGTATTTTGTGAATATAAGCTAAATAGATTTGGTATGTTTTATAGGAAAAGACTGATCTGGGAAATAGAAAAAAAAAAAACGAGTAAGAAAAATCATGCGTTAATCACAGATTATAAAATACTTTCCAACACTTACTGAATGCTTTAACAAGACATCGTAATTTAGGGAAATGACGTAAATAAGATAACTAAGTAAACATTTTAGAAAATTCATAAAACATTTGAAAAATTGATTTCAGCAGTTACCGTCCATAGCCAAATATGTTTTCCAATTCTTTTGAACAGCCCTGTATTTGATCTGTAGGTTGATACACTGAGAAAAATGAAGTACTCAAAAATAAGTAAACCGACGTACTCATAGAGAATTGAATATTTTTGGATAAAAAATGAACCCATGCTTTCTCTATTTTGAAACATCACATGTTATCAAACCCAAACAAACGAATAGTTTTGTACCCTGTAATGGTTCATTTCATTTATGGCGGCATAAATGATGTTTATTAATGTAAATATGAAATTATGCACAGCATTTTAAAAATAATTTAAAAGTGCTTGCAAATAATGCTCGTGTCATAAAAATATTCGATTTGAGTATCTTGTTAAGAATTTTGCTATTTTTCTTAATAAATAATCAATTAAACATTTCTTGTTAAGAACTTTGAACGGGAAATAAGTGTCAGTACATTTTTACTTTAAATTTTAGGTTTTTCTTTTTTTTTTGGGGGGGGGGGAGGGGCAGTACATAACGATTCATATTTGATCACAACCAATGAATAAAAAATGAGTACATGTGTTTCTCAACTTTGAGTACATTTGGATCGGAGCTATTTTGAGTATGTGACGCATTTAAAATTGAGTACTTTTTACTCAATTTTGACTTCCCATTTTTTTAAGTGTATATATACTATATAATGGGAAAATTTATTTTAGCAAGAAAACGCCTAACAGGTTGAAATTCTTTTTCAGCAATTTATACGAATGTATGGAAACATACTTGAATACTTTTGTACAACCCCGTAGTTTACCTAGAATCTTTATTACACGCCACTATTTAGTTAAAATTTAATTCAAACTAAGACACTCTTAAAACTGCTGAAATCACATTTACAGAAATTATAATTTATAGACGGCCATGTATCCAATTCTTTACGTGACCCTGTATGTCAGTCTATCTATATTCTACAAACATTTCTTGGTAAATTAAATTCAGTTCAGCAAAAAAAAGCATAACTCATTTAAAAACCACCTTTAAGCAATTTGCGCCCATACCCAGTAATCCTTACGAATACTTTTGTGTAGCCTTGTATAGGAATTATAGCATTTATATACACCATATACTATGCATAAATATAGTGAATCATAAAAGCGCATATCATAATTAAAAATATATTTCCAGCAATCATCGCTAATGAACAGTACTTCGGATACAATATAGTATCTGAAATATTTTGTGTGTCCCTGTAAATGCTATATACGTATTATTCGTATTATACATGAAATAAATTATAGTATGTAAACCTCAACGACATATATCAATTTCATTATATATGAAATAGATTAACATAATTAAAATATGCCGCAAACAATTCCCTCCACCCCTATATCATTATGTATTTGAATTCCTTTTTTAGCCCTGTAAATGAACAATAACTATTCTTTGCATCGCATAGTCAACAGAATGCATATTTTAGTGCACTTCATAAATGCATATAAATTTTATTCTGTTTGAAAGCGTGCGTAAAATCATAAAAAATCATTTGAAACGATTTTTTCCCATAGGCTGTAATGCAACGGACAACTTTTGGCTGTCCCTGTAAATGAACAAAGCATGCTACAAACTTCATTACAAATAGGTACCGTGCTATGGTAAACGTCAATAACATCCAAAAATTTCAGGGCAATCCGAGTATATTTTGGAGAGTTAGAGTGCGGACAGACTGCTAGACGGACAGACGGAGAGACAAACCGAAGTCATAAGCAATTTTCAGCTTGTGTCCTATGTTATGTATCCTGTATTATATGAACTTTTAAAAAATATATACTAAAGCAGTTTAATCTATAACTTCCCATCAGGCATGAAAAACACTTTGTTTCAATGCTTAAATATCATATTTTACTTTTTAGTGCCAATAATTACGCGTATCATAAACGTAGAAAATGAATTGACAATAGAAGAAAATTTAATAACCGATTCAGAATGTCTGTAATTAAATGTTTGATTAAAATCACAAACAGAAAAAATGCTTACATACAATTTAAAAAAATAAATATACCAATTTGAAAAACACTAAAAATAATAATTAGTATTTATAATTGTACTATTAAACAACAGCAAATTCAATAGATAAATTAAATGCATTATTAGATTTAACAATATCTCAAAAATATTTCCATATGGTATAAGGAATTCCTATTATTTTATAATTTCGGCAAATGTTAAATCTGAAAACATTGGTTTGAAGATTTAGGATTTTGAAAGATAATTTAAAATATTATTAGCACTAAAAGAAAATTCTTTCAAATGTTTCACTACTGTAATATGTAAAAATACATTTTCCCAGTATAATGTTAATTTCTAATCTGAAACAGTTTCGTAATCTCATGATAATCGAACATATTATTTAACCCCAAAATAATAATAACTATAAGTGTTAAAATCAAAAAATAGTAAGAAGCCGATAAAATAATTCCAAATCATTGTCGTTCCATACATTTTCAATCTCAAGTAAGAGTAAATTAATGTTTATATTAATTCCAGTATAAATGTAGGCATGCACAGTCTCTGCGCAGTTTTTTTTTTTTTTCAAGCGATGGCAAATTAAGATATTTTTCTTTACAGTTATCGAATTTGAAAATATCGCTTCTGACAGTTAAAGATCAGTCTCTTACAAATATAACATAAAACTATTTAACTCATATGTACAAATCAGGAATAAAATATTTAAATTAAATAAAACTTACATATACGTTCTATTAATATCAGTGTATCCTAAAATGGTCATTTCCTTATCTTAAAGTGGTGTAGACGTGGTGAAGGTGATGTTCTAAAAACAGTGAACTATTTATTTCCCGCGTCTTCTCATGTTTATTTTTTTGTGGGCAGACGATTTTCAAGCAGATGGTCTGGTACAGATTATTTGTTTTTGCATGCAAGAGATATGAAACTTGAATGCGTAGTAATTTTCTGAAAGTATGGTTAATTAAAATTTTGTATTTGAAGAAATGTCCAATGTATTTAACCTTTTCTTTTTATCCGTACCAAATAATTCAAGTTAAAATGCATTGTAAAGTTCCTTTTTTCTAAATAATTATAATAATAATATTCATAATTAGAGTTTATTAGATATACCATTGTTTAAATTTTCAAAAGGTGTAAAAATAAATTTAATGGTAATAACGAGCCCTCCCTTTTTTCTTTCTTTTTTTTTTTTAAGTAAAGTTTGTTTTGCACAAATTTTGTATATTTCTTTTATTTTCGGAAAATGCTAATTTTATTTAAAAAGTCTGAAAGAAGTAGAATTTATGACTTGAATACAAATTATAAAAATATTCTAAAGCAAGAAATGCATAGATGACTAAACTCTGAAGACTCTTTCTACGTGCTCATTAAAAGATGCAGATTTAACTGTAATAGAATTTTTTTATTTTGAAACCACAGAAGTGTTTCGAATAATCCTGGTCGGTAAATAAATAAATAAATAAATAAATTTCCTCCCAGAAAACTAAATATGTAAAGTGTATAAATTTAATATTCCTAATTCTAAATATATTATCCAAATGCTAGATAAAATTGAAATCATGAAAAAGTATACATTCACTATCTTAGATATCAAATTGATAAAATATAGCCTGAAAATTTAGTTTATTAATGCTTGTATCGTGCACTTTATTTATTATGCCCCCCACCTCCCCTTTAGTGACAGAATTTACCATTTGCTATCCACTAATATATTTTATTCCTTATGCCATGTAACTCGTGACTGTTTAAAATATTTCTCTTCATTTTCAAAGATTTTTTGAATTCATATTTTTGTCACACTGTGACTTACAATATGGTGGTTTTTTTGTCACATATGTGACGTGACGTACGTTACATAGCAGTGACATAACAGTGACCTCACCATTTTTTTTAATTGTCAGAAAAACATAATTTTACAGTAAATAACATGTTTTAAAGAATTTTCGTAATTTTTTAAAGTTTTCTAAGAAGTTCACATCTCAGTCACAATGTGACATCACATGATATTAAAGAATTGAAATAAAGTGTTTTTTCTGCCTGATATGAAGTTAAAACTGCTTTAGTATATTTTTTTAAAAACTCATAGTATCACTGATATAATATGAGATTGGATATGTTTTAAAGAGATAAATAATTACTTTTTACTTTTAAAATATTTTTCAAACAATAAGAGCAGTACATATGCAGTCATTTCTTTTCTTTTTATATTTTATTCATTTTTCTATTTCCTAGATCAATCGTTTCCTAAAAACATACGAAATCTATTTAACTCATATTCATAATATGCAATATATACGGAAATAAAAAAAAAATTAAATATGGCTTACCATGCCGGTCCATAAATAATCGTTGTATTAAAATATCCGTTTTTTAGCAATAGCAGAAGAAGATTCGAAGTCATGATTAAGTTAAGTAATATGTTTAAAAGAAAAATATAAACATATTCCACAGAATATAAAAACCTAGATTCCATGGTCATACTTAATAAAACAATGACAAATCACAACAAATAAAAATCCTACACATTCTTAATACTTAGATCAAACTTGGAACTTGTTAAAAAAAGATGTCAATTGATGAGCATTGTCTTTCAAATAGAAAAATTAAAAATACTTTAGATGAATAGGACTCTACAAGATTAGATTTAAATTCTATAGCAATGAATACTAAGATTTAAATATTTAAAATTTGAATTACACATGAAAAAAAAAAAAAAAAAAAAAAAAAAAAAACTTAACGTACATCAAGGGAATTATTAAACTAAATACAACTTTATGGGTATCTGAAAAGAAAGAAATAATATTAACTGTTTAAGATTTCGGATAATTACTTGCCCTTATGGCCATTTTATTCATATATTTATTTATAGGGCATACAATGAAAGCAAACACAAGAAATAAGATTGGAATAAAATATTTTAGTTTATCTCTGCCAGTAATCTAATTTAATTCATAAGTAACTTTAAATGAGTTTTTCCTTTAAAGTTTAATTAGTGTTAGAAACTATGAATTAAATAAATATTGGCAATAAAGCATTTTATTCCAATCTTTACCACGCTTGTAAAAATGCTATTTTCATTGCATGCAGTAAAAGATGTGTTTCTTTTAAAATGCCTATAAAAGCAACACATAAAAAGATTTCACTCCTACGAAAGAGTGACTATTCCCTCCTACCAGGAGAGAAAAAACGCACTCCTTTAGCAAGAGTGAATAGTCACTCCTCCGAAAGAGTGATTATTCACCCCTGTTTAGAGTGAATATGCACTTCCCAGGAGTGAGTATTCACTCTTTCAGCGAGCCAACAATTTCACATTTGCTCAGAATGAATAGTCACTCTAAAGAGGTTGGGCATATTTTAGAGGTCTGCACGGGCCCGGGCTTGGCCCGAGACCCGTACCCGGCCCGGCGGAATGAAGGTGAATTTTCCAACGGGCCGGCAGAATTAGGACAATTTTTTCAACGGGCCAGGCCGGGCCGACAGACAAAATAAACGGGCCGGGCCGGGCCGATAAAAAAAAATTAATCGGGCCTATCGGCCCGATATAAGAATTCAAGCGAAGCAGATAAAATACGAGCCATTTTCAATGAATATGATTTTCTCGAGAAGTATAAATGTGCGTCACGAGCCGATGCGAGTTTAACAACATCAATACAGATATGTAACATGTCCATCGTAGAGATCGGCATCGTACAGTTACAAGATGTCTGATTACGGGTTTAATTTTTTTTCAGCAGACTCGTGCCGGGACGGAACTGGTCTTAATCGATCTCCGGATGTGTAGGACAGGCATTATGTTTTGTAAAAGTATCAATAGTGATAATGAACTTCTGTTAACAGTATCTTTGGAAATATACCTTAAGGGGTTCTCATATTCACTGCTCAACAATGCGAAACTTTCAAACACATTTTCTGACTCATTTTTAACTATAAAGGCATAAAATTCACAGGCCTGACTATTGAAGGCATTTGGAAACGAATAGCTTTCTCCATATTTGATAAATTACTTACAGAGATAACAGAGATTCTTGTCATGTGACTGTACGTTTTTCTCCTTTCCTGTGCTATCGCTTCCGGAAATTCGATTCATAACGCTAACTTTGGCAGTATTTTCAGAGGAAGATATATTGCTTTTATCTATGAAAAAGGCGGCATTTACATAGTTTCTGAATAAGAATACCTGCCAATCTTACGCGTTTCCGAAAAGAAATGAATTCTCAAATGTGTCGAAATGTAACTTCTTTCGATTTGAGAAAAGCCTTAAAAATGAGAGAAATATTTTCGCAAATCTACTTTTTATCATACAGCTTCAAAAGGTATCATGTTCTTAATCCTTTATTCTGAACTACATTAACTTTTTAATGAATCCTTATTGGAATTTCGAAATGTCTGTAGAGACGATGACTAAAACACTGTGTAATCGTTAATGTTTACTATTGTGTGTTTTCTGCTTTGCGAACACATAGTAATCTAAAATATACTGTAAAATTTTCCCATAAATATGTACGTAGTATTCATTAAAAGAATCTTAATTGTATGTCGAGAAAAAACGGATTTTTTTTGCAGAAATTGAATCGGGCCGGGCCTGTTTTCACTAATTTTTGTACGGGCCAGGCCGAGAACTGTAAAAATGCAAACGGGCCGGTCCCGGGCCCGTAAATTCCGGTCCGTGCAGACCTCTAGCATATTTTTGACTCTGCAATAAAGTGACTATTCACTCCTTTTTATTTGGAGTGTTGAAAGTCTGTTAAAAATAGTTTGTAACTATAACAATAAATTCCTAAAACAATGGAATAACTTGATGTTACATGCTATGCATTTTTGGATACTTTATAAATGAATTTAATTTAAGTTTACATAAATTGTGTTAATTAAAAAATTTGATTGCATTTCTCTCTCAACAAGATCGGGAAATCATTTTTTAAGAAAGTTTTTAATCATAGATTTTGTTAAATAATTAAAACTAGGCATATAGTTACAAGTAGGGATGCACCAAATATTCGGTATCTATTCAGTATTCGGCTTATTCGGCCATGTTACCGAATATTCGGTTTGGCCGAATATCAAACTATTCATTATGCTGAATATTCGGCTTGGCCGACTAGCAAACTATTCGGTCTGAAGAATATTCGGTTTGGCCGAATATCGAAATATTCGGCCGAACCGAACAGTTAAAAAAACTTTTAAAACATATTTTTAAAAACCTTATACAACTTCTACATTTAACACTCAACTTATAAAGATATTCAGAATAATTAAAAACAGAATCATATTTAAATAAAAGAGAATGTTTTTACATTATTTATTTGCTGTTTGTTAAGCATCATTTAAGAAAATTAACCAATCACAAGGATTTTCATAGGAATTAATTATGTACAAATGCATGTTCCTGAACATTGTCCAGTAAATAATCTGTTTCTTGCTAAGATTTTAAGAACAACATTTACAGTCTCTGAAAATGATCGCCCACTCCAGACACCAATCTATAGGATGCATTTAAAAACTTCCTTGCTTAATCAAAGGGAGTAGAACAGTTATTCTTGCTGAGTTTCCACCATATAAAATTTGAATAGATTGTATTATTTATTTACTTTTATATTAGTCTCTTCCTGACAAACAAATAATATATGATCTTAACATATGACAATAATAATATATGACAATTTTTCTTCCAATTTTTTCAAAATTTCTCTTTCATTTCAAAATGTTTGTTTTAGAATTTAAGAAAATATAATGCATTTGTTTTAATTCACAGAAGAAGCCATGAAATTTAAAATTTTATTAATTAAAAAAGTTTTACAACTGTATCCTCTTCTTAAATAACTCAAAGCAGATTTTTTTTCAGCATAAGTTTACTTGAAAAAAGCTCTTGTTTATCAAAATAATAGCTTCTGTTTTAAATATTATGTAAAATTGTTTTAAAATTTAATATTTTAATGCCTTTAAACTTTGAAATATAAAAGTATTCGACAAGCCGAATATTCGGTATTCGGCTGAATAGTTACTATTCGGCTGGCCGAATATTCGGTATTCGGCCTAACAGTTACTATTCGGCTAGCCGAATATTCGGTATTCGGTTCGCCTGTAGGTCGAAAATTCGGTATTCGGTATTCGGCCAAAATCCCTATTCGGTGCATCCCTAGTTACAAGAATGAACAGTTTTCTTTATTTAATAAAAAAATAATGCATATGAAAGTTTCAATGTGGATTATTTAATTTTTTGAACACATCTTTTTCACCGCACATTTAATGCTTTATTTTTCTTCTTTTACGTCCTTGAAGCGAGTTTATAGATTTTTAACCTTTGTTGAAATCTATTTTTATCAATACGCTCTTATCAATATGTAAAGAAAAACCCTATTAGATATTAAATTTCATTTTTAGCGTGCTATTAATAGAAATCCAATTATTCTTAGCAAAATCATAAATCGTTTTTCACAATTTTATAATTGAGATAGTCAGTTTACATATTTTATTCGCCGAATATTTTTAACAGGAGAAGAGTACGTTATTTAATTATTAATAGTATTATATCTATTAATAACTCATTCAACTTTCACTCAAATTAAATAAGTTTTTATTATTATTCTATTATACTCGATAACATTATTGGTAATATATTATTATGAATTTATTATAATGTATTGTTAGGATTAAGGAAAAAGCTAAATATTTTTTGAGAAATTCAATCATCAATTAATATGATGCTGAATTAAAGTTCAAATGCAAATATCTATTGACGAAAAATTTCGTGCCAATCCCGAAACTTTCTTCTATCCCATACATTTTAATATTTCAAGATGTTGTTACAGATGTCAATATTTCATTTTTATTAGTTCAATACTATATCAACTTTGGCTTTCATCTCAAATTTCTGCTTCAGTCAATTAATCGGAGTAAAAACGAGTTAATCTCGATCATAATATTTATTAAAATCACGAATAGTCGGCTTATCAGGATGAGAAGTTCCCGTCGATTCCAGAGCCAGTGGTGTACAATAGAACCACGAAAAGTTAAGACGATTACACAAACATCGCTATTAACGCGCCCCCCCCCCTCTATTCCGGCGTAATTTTTCCACATTCAGGGAGGACCTTCTTGCCATGACCAAAAACATACACAAAAGATTTGGGTCAATTCTGTGCATAACTTCATACACTTTTCGATGGTACAATATTCAAAATCGCACAAAAATCGCTATTAAAGCATCTCCTTCCGGCGGATTTTTTCCAAATTAAGGGAGGACCTGCTTGCTATAGCCAAAAACTTAAAAATATATATTGGTTCAATTCTTTTTATAACTTCATACACTTTTCAATGGTACAATATTCAAAATCGCACAAAAATCGCTATTACAGCACCCTCTTCTGGCGGATTTTTTTCCAAATTAAGGGAAGACCTGCTTGCTATAGCCAAAAACTAAATAAAAAAAAGAAACATTTGGTTCAATTCTATGCATAACTTCATGCACTTTTTGATGGTACAATGGCGACAGACACACGAACACACGGACAGACAGACATACGGAAAGACGGACAGCAGACATTTTCTATAAACATGTTTTTTGGGATCTCTGACCCCTAAAACGTGTAAATCCGTCGAAAACCGGAAGTCGAAAAAATTTTCGATTACAATACTTTCTTCTATTGAAGATAGGAGAAAGTAAAAATTAACCTTTAACTGATGTCACATAACTAGTGTGAAGCGGTCTGTGAGACCGCTCCATCGAAAGATGAATAAAAGCCGCGATTAACTCATAGGATGTTGTTCTTGAACTAAACTTTTTGTACAGGAGTGTTATAATTAAAATTCACCTATTCAAAAGTCTCGGGTGATAGTACTAAAGTTTCAAACGAAACAAAATTTAAGTAGTGTTTGTAGATAAACTGAAATTTCCAAGTTAAACTATGAAAATTGAAAAAAGCACCGGTCTGTGAGACCGGTAACATCAGTTAAAGGTTAAGAACATTTCAATTCATCATTCCCGAATACTTAACTTGGTTATGCGCGAATTTTGTTTCATAAAGAATATTTTTTTTACAGAGTAATTTCGCTTTGTTTTCGAATTCCCTTAAACTATTTGACACTGAATAGCTGCATTGTATTGTATAGCCTTAGTTCCGCGAACTTTGAACCTTGTATTGAGGCAAAATATAGATCAATAATTCCAAGAAATATGAAACATATATTGATGCTGAAGCTAAAAAAATCTAAATTTTCTAAAATTCAAAATCTTTATTGCAACTGAAAAATTTTCTGTAAATTGTATTGGTAATTTTAATACTTCAACAACATTTTGTTGAGAAAGCAATAGAATTCAATCCTTAACTGGTGAGGAGTCTCAAATTTAAAAGAAAAATCGAGACCGCAACTTTTCCTTATATGGAAATTCATAAACAAGACATCTATTTTTGCAAACAATCGTATATCAATAAATTTTTTTTCAGACATCAACTAGCAACTAAACGTTGTACAACAAGTTTATAATTATTCAAATTTATTTACAGCATGTATTTTTTAATACTTAATAAATATATTTTTACATTTCAATTACTTTTTTTTCCATTTAAACAAAATCATAAAACTTTACCCCCCACTCCCCCCACCCCCCACTTTATGTTCGGGAAGATAGTCTCAACATTCGCGATTTTGACATTCGCGTCGGTTTCCGCGAACCTAACCCTCGCGAATGTTAAGGGATTAACTGTATTTTATTACAGATTATCTCCTTTTTATTACAAGCGTTTTATTTACAGATCATTTTCCCGTGAATCATGATTTGCAATCCATCATTAATTATTGAGTTTCTAATATGAATTATTTGAATGAATTGTTGGTAATATATTAGTATGGGTTAATTATAATGTATTGCTGGGTTTAATCAAAAAGTTAAATATTTTTGAGAAATTATATTAATCAGTTAAATTGTTAATAATTATATGGTTAAATTAAAGATAGAATGTAAATATTTATTGACAGAAAATTTATATGAAAAGAAAAAAAAAACTTTATATCATAAAATCAACAAGAGAATTTTGTTTAAAATAATACCTATTAAACGTCATTTGCCAAATATTATTGTATTTTATTACAGATTATCTCCTTTTTATTAGAGATTAACTAACAAGCGTTTTATTTACAAATAATTTTCCCGTAAATCATACTTTGCAATTCATCATTAATTATTGATTTTCTAATATGAATTATTTGAATGAATTGTGGGCAGGGTTCGTAAATATCATGATATTTTCGAAAATATCAAAAATATCCGATAATTTGATATATATCCGATATTTTCAAAATAGTCAACTTAATACTGATAATAAATATTTTCAAGCATAATATAAATAAGAAACTGAAACATATTGCACTTAACATGAAAACTTAATCAAACAATATTCTAAAAATGCACTTCTCCTCCCCCCCCCCCTTTTTTTTTTCACTTAGAACAAAATTGAAGATAAACTAATTGAAAACAGATACAATTTGCTTTATACACCTATATAGTATGGAAACTATACGATTTGTATCAAGTATCAAGAAAGTTTTATATTTTGTAAAACAAAATTTTAAATGCAAAATAGGTTTTTTTTTTTTTTTTTTTAATTAAAGAATTTTAGCATAAATGTAAGCTTGTCTCATTTTTTATTCCGCAACCTGTTGTACAGTTTAGACTCAATTAAACCAAAATAAGAAGGTTCTTTTCTAATAATGTTGTACATAAATGATTATCTAAATTACACTTTATCTTTCAATGGCTGTTCTGAATTAATTGTCTCACATAATTATTAAATTCTACATTTTAAAATAAAAGCTTCAAACATAAAGCTTGGAAAAGATATTTGTTTCCTTCTTTGCCTAAAAAAGTCACTGCCAGAGATAAAAGTTCTTTATCTACAGAGTAGCACAGTCAATAACAGTTGAAAATTTCATTTACACTTGTTTTGACTTAAGAAAATATCAAAATTATCTTGCACGGTGGTATTTTGAAAATAAATATCAAATATACAAAATATCAAACATCTTGAAATTTTGAAAATAAATATTAAGAATTTGAAAATATCGAAAATATCAGAAATCTTGATATTTTAAAAATAAATATCGGATATATATCAAGATATAAACCATGATATATATCCATTGATATATATCAACGAACCCTGAATGTAGGTAATATATTATTATGGATTAATTATTAGCTAAATATTTTTGAGAAATTATATAATCAATTAAATTGTTAATAATTATAGTGTTAAATTAAAAGTAAAATGTAAATATTTATTGACAGAAAATTTCTATGAAAAAAAAAAAACTGTATATCATAGAATCAACAAGAGAATATTGTTTAAAATAATACCTATCAATCCTCTCGCTGCGTAATTGTTTTATCAAAATAGGTCCAAAAATTACCTCTTTGCGACGAACGTCTTTTATAGAATTTTTAATCCTTTATCACCGGTTTTTCAAAACAGAAATTTTTTTCTAATTTAATCGGGAAAATGCTCTGATTAAATGAGGCAAAATTTACAATAAAAAATAATTGGTGAGAATAATCAAGGAGAGTTAATTAGACGTAAAAAATGCATCCTCGCGGAAGTCGCGGGTTGCACAAATTTTGCTAAATTTTGCGTTGCCCGTGGAAATCGCGGGATGCGCAGCGAGAGGGTTAAATATCATTAGTCAAATAGTATTCATACAAAAGCATATTATTTAAATCTGTAATTATTGTATTTTATTACAGATTTTCTCCTTTTTATTACAGATAAACTAACAAGCGTTTTATTTACAGATCATTTTTCCGTGAATCATGTTTTGCAGTCCGTCATTAAAGAGCGATTAAACTAAATGCCATGCCTGCCCGAATCAGTAAAGAGCAATTAATCTGAGATAAATTGCCGATGGTTATCAGAGAAAGTCGACAGAGGTGTCTATGAGCGAAAAACACGATGCTACGGGTGTCTTTCCAGAGGTGTTTTTCATACTTCAGTGTAATAGCAAGTTTGTGCCATTTTCCAAGCCTTTCTCCACAAATAATCTTTTGACCTCATTGTTCATAATTGCTTTTTAATCAACAAAGTAAACGGTACATGTTTAAACCTAAAACAATCTGCAAGTGATATTTTCTACAAGCTTCAAACAAGTTTGGCGACAAAACTCAAGATGATCTTGGCAACCCTTGACGGCAACCTGTTCGTGACCTCTTGGTGATGACGAGGGGGTTCCACTAGCGTCTCGGTGTAGCTCCGCTCCCTATGGAGATCGTAGTGACTGGATTCAACTAAGTCCAATCGAAGCTAGATTTGGCGAACTATTGCTAGTTTGGCGAAGTGTTGCTAGTTTCGCGAAGCATAAATGTTATATCGAAAACAATTTACTAGAAATTTTGAACACAGATAGAACCTGAATAGTGATGATGCTTATTATACATTCCGATTTCGGAAATTTCAACTTGTGGATTCCAAAGGGTTTCGCCTCCCCCCCCCCCCTCCCTCACGGAAAAATAAAATTTTTGATAATGTGTCTTCTAATTGTCATAAATACTTGCATTTTGTAGGCAGGCACAATAGAATCATACTTAAATTTGAAAAATTCTAAAAAAATATATATATCTTTGTTTCAGAATTAAAACAGTCATAGACACTAGAAATTTTGAATGAACATATAACCTTAATAGTGATACTCAAATACTCCATTTGAAATTTTAATGAGTGGTGTCCAAAGAATGTTTTCCCCCTCCCCTCCCCTGACAAAAAAGTAACACTTTTGTTTATGACCCTTCAAATTTTCTTAGCATGTATACTATTAAGGATACAAAATTTCATACAAAACTTCATACAAAATTTAAAATACCTTTGACTATTCGAAGTCACACCACCAAAAGGTTTTTTTTTTCTAATTAAGGAGGGCGGGGGGGGGGGGGCTTTAGATTATCTTCTCTTAAAGTTTTCAATAAAGTAATACTTTATTGAAAGGATTACTATTCAAAATGTACCTGCATGCAAAATTCAGGTATCAATGTCAATCTAAAGAATAAAATTGCATTTTTGGGAGGGATGGAAGGGGGGGGGGGAGGGGCTAATATCCAAGATCCTAAAATGCGGGCATAAAAGTGGGAAATAGGAAAAAAGGAGGAAAATCTTTTCGGTCAATATGATGGCGCCAAACTTTTAAAATTTAGACACATTTTAACAGTTATTTATGGGATAAAATGAAAGATAATTGTACGTATGATTGTTATTTTCTTTTCATAGCTTAGAAAGCATTAAAAACAAATTTAAACTTTTAAATCAAAAGTGTTGCATAAATAGAAGAAAATATTCTATTCCGAAAAGAACATTATGAAACTTCCTTTTTCTTTTAAAGTCTAAAAAACTTTCACTCTGGAGAGATACTTTAATCAAATTTATTTACACGACTTTCATATGATTTTAATATAAGCTTCCCTTTGATTTGATAGATCTTTTGCACAGCAATTCAGGGAAAAAAAAAAAAAAACCCTCGAAGGATTTTAGTTAGACAAAATGTCTGATTATTAAATTTTCAATATCCCCCCTCCCCCTCCCCCACCTTATATGCTTCCAATATTTTCTTTGCATTTTTGCATCAATCCAGAAAATGGACAAAATTATTTTTAAAAAGGTGGAATTCCACCTTTAGGAGGAACACATTCATGCGTGAAAATGGTATAATTTTTGAGAAGTGCTTACTGTACCCTAATAGAAGAAATATGCGATTTTATTGAATGTTTATTTGTAGGTACCACAGTTCACATAATATTTTGAGAAAATTTTAGGAAAGAATTTTTCTAGTGTTTAATAATGCACAAGAAATTAAAATCCTATCTTCCAACCTACAAAGATCATGCCGCATACAATTGTTTTTGCTGTTTATCTAAAAACATGCTAATTTGCCCTGTTTTAAAAAGATTACCCAATTACGGAAGATTAAATTATAACATTTTAATTATTTTTAACACAATCAACTGATTGATAAATAAATAATGAGAGTAGAATTGTAGTAGAACCAATTGAGTGAAGAGTAGAATTGTAGTAGAACCAATTGAGTGAAAATTTGTGAGCATGAAATTATCGCTGATTATCCGCCATCTTCGCTCAAAAAAACAAACAAAAAACATCTAACCTAAACAGACTTTTCAACGACAGCGCGAGCGAGCTAGAGATGGGCAACATCGTTCCTTTTAAGGAATCATTCCAGCCGGAATCGTTCACCGAAAGGAACGAGTTCTTTGGAGTCGTTCCTTTCGAAATCGTTCCGAAAAAAAGGAACGATTCCGAGAAAAAGGAACGATTCCGAGAAAAAAGGAACGATTCCGAGAAAAAAAAGAACGATTCCGAGAAAAAAAGAACGATTTTGAAAAATAAAGGATTCCAAGGGGAAAAAAAACACTTCCGAGATAAAGAGAACCACATGCAATCCATAATATTTTTTACTAATTTATTTTCTTATGTACCCATCCATTTTTTTACGCATCCAGTCGCCTTAATTTTGTAATGTTTTGGGCAGATGATTTTGTTTTTAAAGGTTCATTTCATTGATCAGTGTGTGCAATTAATTTGCAGTTAATTCTAACTTTATGATTTATGGTATAAAGCATAATTCCTCTTGGAAATTTAAGGGCGGTACAAGGTCTATTCGATTTCCAGTGTAATCATTGGTTTCTCTTGAAAATATGTCGTCAAATGACCGTCCATTTATATTATTATTTTATACAGTGTGTCTTTACTCTCAACGATGTTCAATGGCTAATTCCTAAACCGTTAGTCATAGACCTATAGTTCCAGTTACAAACATGTTTTAAATAAGGTAAAAAATTATTCTGAAAGTCGTTTGGATTAATAAAAATATTTCTAAAAAAGTTACGAAATTTAATTTTTTATACGGTCCCCCGGCCCTACAAGTGATATTTAGTAAAAATTTCCTGTTCTCTTAAAAGAAAGACAAAAAAGTCCCATTCATCTAACACTAAAATTCATGAAGTTATACGAAACATTGAAATGCAAGACTTATGCCACTTTTCTGCATCCGAATACACATGATTTTAGCCATGCTTCTAGGGGTCGTAAAGAAAGTGCTTAAAGTATTTGAAGGATTTATTTCATGTGTAGCTGCGCTTTGAAAGAAATCGCATTACGACAGAATTTTGTAAGGCTTTGAAGCTGTTTCTTTTCATGATTTTTTTAACAAAAATTATGCTACTTTTATAAGCTCTTATTTAACCTATTAACCGCCAAAACTATAAAGTAGGAATTTTCAAATTTCTTGTTGAAAGTCGCTTGTCACCACAAATTCAGAAAGGTAATTTTCGCTTTATTAAAATATCAAAATTTCTGCCAATAAATAAGGCAATTTTTTTAATTGTAAAATAGTGGTGACAAAGTAATTAATTTAAGCATGAGCAATTATTTTGACCGTTGCGTGAACGCAACACCAGCGGGTAATGGGTTAACTTGAAACAATCGTCTTTCCAGTTCAAAATTTGTACTCGAAATTCAACTCACTTTAAAATATGCGATCGAAGTTAAATTTTACATATTGACGTAAATCACATGACAATGTAATATTATTATGATTTTCAGTGCTTATCATATGTACTTATTTTACAGGATAGCACAAAAAATTTCGGATAGATTACTGCCAACAAGTTTACTAAAAAGTTTTAGATTAGATAACACAAGACTGCGATGGTTGTGTTTTTTATTTTTAAAATTATGTATTTTTAAAATTATGATTTTTATGTATTTTTTAGCGCTGAATCAGAAAATTATCTTTATTTTTAATCATCATGTCAGGATTTTTCGCAAATAGTAAATTTCAAAATTGAAAAAATAGCTAATACTATAAAATAGAGTCGATGGTTGTATTTTTTAACTTTTACGATTGATTTGTATGTGCTTTTTAGCAATGAATGTAAAAATTACCTTCATATTTAACCATCATCTTAGACTTTTTTGCAAATGGTAAATTTCAAAGTTAAAAAATAGCGAAAATCTAATACTATAAAATGGATGCAAAACTTCTTTTATTCAGTTTAATTTTATTTAATTCAAGAATTTATTCAATTTTTGGCTTATACTGGGATTCTTACAGCTAAACAGCTCGGGGATCCGATGATGTGGGAAGTTCAATTAAAACTTTGAACTTTTAAACTTTGAAATTTACAATTTGCAAAAAATCCTGACGTGATGGTTAAAAATGAAGGTCATTTTCGGATTCAATAGTAAAAAATACATAAAAATCAATTATCAAAAGTTAAAGAAATAACAATCACGTCTATTTTATACTATCAGATTTCCGTAAATTTTTCACTTTTTAGCTTTCAAATTTACGATTTGCAAAAAATCTGTACTTTGTGATAAAAAAAAATGAAGGCCATTTTTGGATTCAAGGCTACAAAATACGTAAGAACTAATTATCAAAAGCTAAAACACATGACACAACACAAATTTGCATCCTAGTATAATCTAATAACATTTCAAAATTTCAAAATGTGTTTCAAAATTCAAAAATATGTCATTTTGTAAAGAATCGAGGCTGTTTCTTTTCAACATTTTATTTAACGAAAATTCTATTATTTTTTTTCCTGTTATATGTTTAGTACAAGCTGTATATTTTGCATTAATATTTCAGAATGATTATAGATTTCAAATTTATAATGCAATGTTAATTTTACCATCAACTATATTTTTTATATATCTGAAGATTATTTATATTTCTAGTAAATTTGTAAATGATGACCCCTATTTCGCAGCAAAAAATATGCTCCAACTTTAAATAGCCATTACTTCGGTCAGTTTTAATCGTAGAATAATAGGACTTTTATTTGTATTACTTGTAAGTGTAATAGGAAAGTTTTACTAACTATAACTTGAAAAACCGGGGGACCGTATAAAAAATTAAATTTCGTAATTTTTCAGGAAATGATTCTATTGACCCAAATCACTTTTTAAATACTTCTTTACTCCCCCATTTAAAACATTTTTGTAATTGGAACTATATGGCTATGACTAACGGTTTAGGAATTAGCCATTGGACATCGTTGAGAGTGGACATCCTGTATAGGAAATTTTATTATTGCCCTGATATTTGTCACCAGGGTCTAGGAATTTTTAGTCTCATAGATTCCTCTTCAAAATCTACCTCTAGGTAATCTTAATTTCATTTTTCATTCTGAATCTCATTTTCTCATTTTTCATTTCGATGGCCCTACTGGTTTGGATATGTAACTTGTTAAAGTAGAGTTCGTTTTATTCCAGTGTCCGTACTTTCAATAACTTTATCCCCTTTATCGTCTTGCTGCTCAGTTCCCTAACTTTACGCACACAGGATATTTCACATAATTCATCAACATTATTATCACTGTCTTCAGGATCTGGTTCAGAAGTGGAACACCCAGCAATATAGCAATAATCTTGTAGTGCAATTCAGTGATATATATCGATTTTAATACATTTGAAATAGCTTAATGTCATTAAAATGCACTGCAAACGATTTTTTCCCTTTGACCATAATGTAACGAAACACTTTTGAGTGCCCCTGTAAATGAACTATTAATGCTATACTCTTCATACTAGATACCAAACATCCCATGGTAAACATCATTAACATATATCAATTGCATGGGAATCCGAGTATATTTACGGGAGTTAGGCATATCACACACCGAGACGACAGAATGACATAAAGTGCAAAAACCGGTCGAAACAAAGAACGAAGTTGTTACAAACTTGTTTTAAACCAGTTTTTCTAGCGAATTCAAGTGACATGTCTTATGTGTCGCCTTAGTGTGTGACTTGCCTTAGAGCGTAAACAGACGGTCTGAGGGACAGACAAACCGCATTCATAAACACTAACTTTATTAGAAAGGGTTAAAAAGTAAAGCACGTTTTTGTACACTGCCTTTCCTGAGTGACTGATGTATGTCTTGTCTTATACCCTAATATGGCTATTTGTGAACTGCTGTTAACTACGTAGAATTTCAATAAACTTACAACTCTTTTTGAATCTTCAATTTCACGAGAACTTACAGGAATTTCTCTAATTTCACACCCTCATCCGCCGTCACCCTCTCTACTTATACTGAACTTCAGTTCGGTGTAAGTGAATTGTGATGCTAATATGTTTGTTTGGATATGGATCTTTGGAGCTTCATAACTCATGAAGTCATGGAACACTTGTGTTACACGAAAGGGTAAAAGTTCCTTCAGATGATTTGTAAACAGATTCATTAGCAGCATGGCTATGGCTTGTGATATTTATAAGATAATATTATATATATATATTAATGCTATAATATGTATATATACTAATATATATGATTTTATACATATATTGTACATATTACCTCCGTCAAAAGATATAGTGATTCACTAAACTTCAAAGTTCTATTTCTTTAAATTTGAAATTTGCTAACATTTTAACTGAAAAACGGTTTATTGGTTTAATTAAATTAAACAAATTAAAAGTATGTCCATTATTATTACAGAGTGTAGTACTATATAAAGAACTATCCTTTTGACGATGTTTCGGCCGTTGAATGAAAGACATCTGTTGTAAACGATAATAATACCAACCTCATTTTTTTGAGAATTTGACTATTTTTTATTCGGAGTTAAACTTTTTACTGTCAAAACTATTTAAAATAGATAAAACATTTTGTTAAATTCGAACTTTTCAGAAAACTTTATGTAATTTAAAAAAAAATGAAAATAAATAAATAAATCTTCTAAGTGAAAAGAATAACAATAAGAAAGGAAAATACATAAAATTTAGTATCGTATTTGCAGTAAGTTTTACCTCAATAAAAACGGAAGTTTGGTATTAGCAGAGCTGCCAAGTCTCCGGCTTTTTGGATACCAGTATTTTAATACAGAAAATGTGCTTTTATTTAATTGGAACATTTGGGCGATTTAAAAGAACAACATTTTCTCTAAAATAATACTGGTGTGCAAAAAGCCGGAGACTTGGCAACTCTGTATTAGGCTTGAAACATTAAATTTAGTTTGGCATGAAGGGAGCCTTGCTTTGATCGAAATTAAACTCAGATATGTATTATCCATCACCACAGTAACAGGCATTAATCGTGGCATTGATTTCGGGATTTGTGAGTATCAATAACGATCAAGAAATCTGAATTATTATAAAAAATTATTACGATAAACGATTTTTTTTTTTTTTGCTTTTATTTTACGTTGAATTAAAACAAAGTCACAGTTATTTAAATTCTAATTATTTAGCAAGAAATAGAAATAAAATAACAAATGAAAAAACTGTACAAAATCACAACGAGCATTCTTTGGAAACCAATAATTTAATTCGTAGATTGTAAAACTTTTTAAATGCAATATTAACCTTCCGCATACTAGACCGGTGCAACAGACCCGATAGGTACATTCAAATTGATTTTTCACATTTAAAAAAATGAAAATTTTGTAAATATGTGACTTTTTCTGGAATGTTCTACTCAAAAGGATAGAACATCCCAGAAAAAAAAACCCATATTTACAGAAATTTCAGTTTTTAAAATAAATTAGAAATATCATTATAAATGTACCTGTCGGGGCCATTGAACCCCTCTGGTAGGCGGAGGGTTAACATAAATCTATTAAATCGAAACAAGCATAAAATATGCAGCTTTACATATATGTCGCAGTGTTGGAGAAAGTCCGATAATCTATATGTAGCACGTGATTTTTCTTTCCCGTTTTTATACTCAAAACGGCCATTAAGAGAGCGAACCGCGGTTAAATTATTTCAATCCCAGCCACCACTATTACTGTTATCTTATTATTATTATTAGACATTATGCTTTTTGAAATATTCATTATCTTAAGAAAGAAAGAAACGTTTTACAAAAATTCCTTGTTCTAACAGATTTTACTCTATGTAATATACCTCAATGTAAGTTGATTAAAACAACAATCTTCGAGAGTTTCGAGATTTTTTTAATCATCTTCTTCAGGAGAGAAAAACAAGACGCCAAACTGTGGAAATAAAGTGGTACTCGAGCGCTCGTAGCTGGTCATATATTTCTTTTGACAAAGAGGATTCTCAAATTGAAATTATGTTTGAGGAAAAAACATGAAATAGTGAAATATGCATGAAAGTGCGTAACTCTACAATTATTAAAATAATTGAAAATCAGTTATTATTATCCTATTAAAATGCAATTTTTATGGCCTAGTGACATATATTTCTTATATTATTCAAAACTGTTTCTAATCAGATTTAAAAAAATATTTTTCACTATTAATTAAACAAGCATTTTCTTTGTTTTTCTTAAGGCTGTTCTTAAGTGTTCTGCTCAACAAGCGTAAAACGTTTTGACACATTTACAAATTCATTTTTTAACGGAAAGATATAAAATTGGAAAGTTTGACCATGGAAGCGATTTGGAATCGAACTGTGTTTTCCATCTTTTGATCAGTAAATTACCTATTGAGTTATAATCGATTTTGATCACGTGACAAACATGTTTTTCACCCATTTTTGAGCGATTATGCCTCTTTCGCGCGGAAATTCGTTCAAAACGTCCACTTTGACACTATTTTCTGAAAGATCTATTGCGTTTGCAAAAAAAAAAACGGAAAAAACAGCTCGATTACATAGTTTCTGAACAACACCTACTCGCTTCATGCATTTCCGAATAAAAATAAATTAAAACTTTTGTCACAAAGTTATCCTTTTGGATTTGAGAACAGCTTTAAGAATTCATTTAGAAAAAATTCATTTCGTATGATACATTTACCAATTAAAAAAAGTATTAGTGTATTAAAGTACACATGGTGTTCCATTACCTTCGGGGTCCAGGTACTCAATCGGTAAAGCACGTAAAGTTTCTGGGTTCGAATCCCATCTCGGGCACTTTTTCACTCAGGTGGAAAAAATCCAATTCGTATAAAATATTTTATTAAATTATTTCTTTCAGATTAATTTAGCACAAGAAGATCAAATAGTAATGTTTATTAAACGCCCTACTCCGCCCCGCACTTCAATTTTTTTTTTTTTTTTTTTTTTTTTTGAGGAGGGGGGGGGGGACACACATTAGAATGATATTTTGGAAATAAAGTCAGCTTTAATTGAATCAAAATCTGTTATTTTGAAATAAAATAGCGTATTTTAATTTATTAAAACTGGCCAGTCTACAAGAAAAGAACCGATTCCCAAGGAATCGTTCCTTTTCGGAACGGCTCCGAGGAATCGGTCCTTTTCGGAACGACTCCGAGGAATCGGTCCTTTTCGGAGTCGGTACATTTTGGAACGACTCCGAGGATTCGGTCCTTTTCGGAGTCGGTACACTTTGGACCGATTCCGAGGAATCGTTCCGAAAAGGACTGATTCCGAGGAACCGTTCCAAAAAGGACCGAATCCGAGGAACCGTTCCAAAAAGGACCGATTCCGAGGAACCGTTCCAAAAAGGACCGAATCCGAGGAACCGTTCCGAAAAGGACCGAATCCGAGGAACCGTTCCAAAAACGACCGAATCCGAGGAACCGTTCCGAAAAGGACCGATTCCGAGGAGTTGTTCCTTTTCGGAATCGTTCCGAAAAGGACCGATTCCTTTTTACAGAATGGAATCGTTCCTTCAGTTTCACTGCCGGAATCGTTCCTTTGGAGTCGTTCCTCAACAAATGACACATCTCTAGAGCGAGCGCTTGTGCTTCGTCTGAAATACAGCAACCTCAAAAATAACTAGCGCCAATTCCTCAGCCAAGAGGTAGGAGAAAAATCACCATAGGGAGCGGAGCTACACCGAGACGCTAGTGGGGGTTCCGCCCCTCTCATCAGAGGAGAGAAGGAGGGATGGAGGCTCCTCGGGATCATCAGATATCTGAAAGTCAGCACGAACTCCAGAAAACGATCTAGATTTCGAAGTTTAATCTGTCCGTTTTTGCTTGTTTGGTTACAAACTCTAATGGCAGCTCGAATCCAATTTCTTTTCTGGCAAACAAACTCATTTGGTGAGTTTATCCGGGACTGACTCTTGCCGTGTTGGGCTCGGGTGCGATGATAGTGTTTTTTTTATTTTAATGGAGTCTTAAACGTTAACCGCGGGAGGGCATGGACTCATGCTGTTTACTTATAAAGGTCCCAGTCAGACAGGATTCTTTGTAAAGAAGTAGAGATACGGCGTTATCGTAATTAAGCATGTTGACTGATGATGAGTTGGGGATGAGTTATGAATGTGTGGTATATGGTACTATCATCTCGGCTGAAGAAGATGGTACATGTCTTTCGTGGGGAATTGAAGAAAATTGGGTTCTTAAAAAAGTTTCAGAGGTTCCAGTTAAAACTCGTGACACTTCCTATCCTCCCCCTTCCCTTCTTTCGAAAATAATGATAATTACATGAAAATTCGTCGAGTTGTTGTATTCCATGTGCACAAGTCTATACCATTGCTTTTCTTTTTTTATCATTTAGTTAGAAGAGCATGCGTCTTATGTCGGGAAACAGGAGGAAATTCTGTTCTTTAAAAATAGTTCCAGATCTAACTGGAACACTCGCAAGACTTTCGACTTCTTTCTTTTGAAAATGATGGTAATATCAAAATTTATCGAGTCGTACTCAGTAATTTATACGCGTTGCAATTTTCCAACTGAATGAAAAGTGTTCAGGCCCGGATTCGAACCAGGGATCTTTCCCACATAGCCTTTTTAGCTTGCAGAAAATTTGCAGAAGCCTTGCTTTGAAAACCTGCAAAGTTGCAGTAAGCTCAGCATGACAAGACTGAAAGTTCATAACACGACTGCATCAAGATAACGCAAAAGCCGAAGTCACCACACTTTGAACTTGCAGCTAACTTGTCGTGCAAGTTAAATTCATACTGTATCGCATTTATTGCAAATTAACGGCAAACAAGTAATCAAAAATACTGCAAACTCACTGCAAAGTAGTAACCTTTGCATACCACATTAACTGTTCACAACTCTTGCACTATAAGTTTAACCCCTTCGAAGGGGTCCATAGACCTGATCAGATCTATTCATGCATACGCACCGTTAAGGTGCATGCATCGTTTTTATCACCATAAACAAGTTAGGGTAATATTTGTACTTCTCAATTCGAGCCTTTTTTGGTATTTGAGAAGTATAGCGTTTAAAAAAAGCGGTGCCAACCAAATAAAATTTCTGCAATTTCTGCTTATCTGCTGATTATCAATTCTTCCAACAGAGGGATTTTTTGCTTTCGTCACTTTCGTGAATTAAAGACAGTCTTGCCATCAGTTTCACAACGAACTGCTCATGCAAGTGGGTGACGGTATACCTTGCGGGATATTTGCCGCCAATTCCTGAATTCAAATTTGTCACGGCAAGATAATATAAGAAAAAATCAAACTTGCTGCTAATGTTCATGCTATCTGGGGTAGCTTAAGCTACCAAAGCTTTATTACTGAGCTATCGTGGACAAATCTAGCGGGCACAATTTACTCAGTTAACCTTTTGATAATGACCTCTCGCCTATTATATGTAATAGCTCAATAGAATAAATCGCACGTAATAGAACATCAAGTAAATTCAAATACGTAATTACACTTCATTAATTTTAACAGAATTTTTCCCTGGTTCAAATCTATACACCTTTTTCACTAAGTTCGAAAATTACAACTTGTATGATTTATTTACAAGTTTCAACAATTGCGTTAAAATTAATGAAGAAGCGTACATGTCTACAAGTTGAATTGCAAAATATGGGTTCTTTAAAAGTGTTTCAGATGATCTAGTTAAAACTGGTGAAAATCAATTGTATTAAGCCAGAAACATATTCATAAGTAACGCTGACATCATACTGAAGATGGCAAGAACCCGAATAACAAATTTCGCCTTTTTGAAAAAATTACTATTAACTTCTAAACATCGCAAAATTTCACTTTTTACGCCGTCCAATGGAGAAAAATATAATTTGTTTGAAAACTGTATCCCAATTTACTGATATTTTATTGGTTATAAAATAATTTTCAATTATTATTATTATTTTAATCTATCTCTATTACGTGCAGACCGATTACGAAATATTAACCCGTTTGCACTTCAAACTATATAAATTGTCCATCATTTGTTTCCGGCTAACGTTGCATAACGAAATTAAAACCTTATCAATCAATGAGTAAAATAATACAAATAATACACAAATTTAACAGATATGTAATTGAACTACGCGCTTAAGTCAATGAAATGATCACAATCAAAAAGGCTGCTGTAAGTAGCTAAATCTTTGGTGATATATTTGACTATTGACTCCTGGCGTGCGTCTAATACGAAAGTATCGCTTCTGATGAATCTCAGAACTTTATTTGAATACATAATTGATATTTTTTATATAAAAAATACGTTTTGGTGTTGTAAGTATGCAAGCTAAAGGGTCTAGCCGGATACCCAGATAGCATGAACATTAGCAGCAAGTTCGATTTCTTCTGACATTAACTTGCCGTGACAAATTTGAATTGAGAAATTCGCAGCAAATCTCCCGCAAGGTATACCATCACCCACTTGCATGAGCAGTTTGTTGTGAAACTGATGGCAAGACTGTCTTTAATTCACGAAGGTGACGGAAGTAAAAAATCCCTCTGTTGAGAGAATAGACAATCAGCACATTCGCAGAAATTGGAGAAATTTTATTCGGTAGGCATCGCTTCTTCTAAACGCTATACTTATCAAATACCAAAAAATGCTCGAATTGAAAAGTGCAAATATTACCTAAACTTCTTTATGGTGATAAAACCGATGCATGCACCTTCTGACGGTGCGTTCGCTTCAATAGACCTGATCAGGGGCGTAGCTACCGTGGAGCAGTTGGAGCAAACTGCTCCAGGCGCACGAATCCTAAGGGCGCAAAATTAGAAAAAGCGAAATAAAGATTTTTGAATTAAGAAATTTTTATTTAAAAATATTTACATAGTTTTTTCATTATTAATCATATTATTAATCATTATAGATACATCTTGTTACAATCAGCGTATTCCTAAAATATATTTGCCTTATGTTTAACCTCAACTATTTCGATTTAAAGCATGTTTTCATACACAGTTGAAACAAATGACTTCTATTAAGGACATTTTAATTTATACCATATTGCAGCCTCAAGTAACTTCTCTAACACCGTTTCAGCATGCCTGATTTTTTTCTGTAACTTTTCTGTAAGCGAGTGTTGAAGATTTTCAGATCTTAAAGTAATCAAAACTTATTTAACAGAAATCTCATTGATCACTTTACTGGCTACCACTTTTCCCAAAATATATTTTTTTTGGTACGTTTCTATTAAAATGTTTTAGAAATTTATCATGATGATTACTGTACAGAAATAATGGTAGCCAAAGAATTCATCGCTGAGAAACCTAATATGTACGATGTAACACTAGTAATTTTACGATGATAATTATTTTACGATTTGTAAAAAAAATAGCCTGACAAGTTGAAGAAAATTATTGACCATTTTACAGACGAAAACCAAGAAAACGAAAATTTTGAAGGGTTTTTTGTTTGTTTGTTTGTTTCGTGGAAACTAAATATGCATCAATACAGAGCAATAATAAGAGCTGGATTTAAACATATTACACATCAGCCAATGGCGACAAAATTTAGACGGGATGGGGGTGATGGGAAGCATTAAATTTTGTGAGTATTGTTTTTGAGATTTTGAAAATATTGCAAATGTCAAATGCAGAATCGATAAGATTTAAAAAGAGAGAAAAAGTTAAGTACCAAATTCAGTGTTCCTTAGTGCTTGATTATAGCGTATGCAAAATTATACCACTTTTTGTAGCAGTATTTTTCCTCATTAAACCTTATTTAATCGCTGAATTTTAGGATTAAATAAGGCAGGCTGCCCCGCCGGGCAACCGACCTGTGGGTCGGTGCGCCCTAAACCAGGTAAAAGCTGCTCCCTCCCTCAGGTGAAGCTAATAGTTTTAAAATTTGCTATAAACATTAGATAGGAAAAGTCTTAAATTATTTAATAATTTTTTAAAAGATCACTTTTTTGAAGCATTTTTTATTAATGATTTTTACTTCTTTTTGCAAGGCAGAAGAATTGATTGTTTTTTCTTGGAAGTTTCTTTGCTTCAGAGGACCATTTAAATCTTTTAAAACCTAACGTATATATTCTGTAATTTTCTCTGTGACCAATAGCGACATGGTCTACCCCAAGAATTTTTATCCTGTCTGAGAGCGTGGCCTCTCTTTAAAAAAAAAAAAAAAATATATATATATATATACGTATTTTATTATCATTTATTAGGTATTTATTTGAAATGTGTAGGCTTCGTGTTTTCGTACAATGCTGTGGTTGTAATTTCCCCTATATAAATGTGTATTACATTGATTTTTGGGCTTGATGTGCGAAAGTATTTATAAAGAATATTTTCGGCAAAGAAAATATCATTCAAACATTCTTTTTTTGTTAAAAATTGCATTTTAATATGAAAATGGAACTGTTTCAATATTGTCTATAAATGTGATAATCAGAACGGCCGGCGGTTACCTATTTTGCATATATGTTAGAACAGGACTGTTTTTTTTTATTTTTTAAACCGATTTTTTACGCAGTCATCGAGCACGTATTTCAGACAAAATCGTGTTAAAGATATATGACAAGACTTTTTTTTGCCTTCGTTGACTGGTTTTTCTGCTTTCGTCGGGAAATTTCGTTGAAAATGCCAACTTTGACAGTGTTTTCTGTAAAATCTATTGTGTTTACGGAAAACGTCTTTCGATTACAAAGTTCTGAGTAACAACAACACATGGCAGTTTCATGCGTTCTCGAGCAAAAATTAATTAAAACGTATGCCGTAAAATTGTCCCTTTGGATTTACTAACAGCCTTAAGAAATAAAATCATACAAATTTCAGGTTCATTTAAGAATATTATCATGGGTCAGCTAGTCTATACTAATAAAAGAAAGTTTCGCTCTTTGTGGTGGCTAGCGAAATATACTGCGAAATATAGAAGTCTGAAAAATTGGGTGAGGGTAGTCCAAGATAGGTCCTGATACACCTGAAGCTCAGATTTTTAATTTTTTATGACCCCCCCCCCCCCCAAAGAGCACCTTTCAGTTTGTATGCCCTGAATTGCTCAGAACTCCCCCCCCCCTTTTATCAGATTTCGTTTTGGGGGCCCTTTTCCCATTTAGTTATTCTCCGTTTCTACATTCGAGTTAAGACTCTAGGCCCCTTGAAATTTTTGAGCGCCATGCGTTTTTCACACCCTAATATTGTCAACCTCCCAAAGGCATAACTTTAAAATTGAGACTTGGACTCCTCTCCCTGGGCCAGCACCCTCATATTTTTATTGGGCACCTAGTGCCTCACTTTTTTTTGCGCTTCTTTAAAATTTTATTCGAATGATTAATACATTACCCTATGCTTATTTGCGACTTATTGAGATCTAAAGTGCTAAGTACTAGAACCTTTATCATCTTAGGGCTCTGCTCTCAACTATCAGTTGGCCCCTTTTGGACCTCCTATTATATCTCCCTTAAAAATGGTCTGATTCACTAACTTTTTTTTGTGACAACATTTTAGGAAATCTACATGAACAATATAAAAATTTTTTTAGACTTTAGCTACCACCAAATTTGAATATTAATCGCCTTCTTGATGCCCTTGCCCCAACTACATTCCAGTTGAGACCCTGAACCCCTGGGGCTTGATACGAGCCCACTTGAAGTTTCTGTGCCCTAAATTGTTAATAAATTGCCCCCTTTTAATCCGACATTCAGTTTTGGGGCTCTTTTCCCATTGAATTTTTTTCTTCCGTTTCTACATTTCAGTTAAGACACTGGCCCCCTAGGGTAAGTTTTTATGCACCATGCATTTTTCATGCACTAATTGTGTCACATTCTCAACTTCGAAATAGAGTCTTGGACTTCTCTCCCCGAGCCAACACCTTCATATATTTATTGGGACCCTAGGACTCTTTTTTAAGCACTTCTTAAAAAAAAAAAAGTCTAATGATTAATACTTATACCCTATACTTAATTTCGACTAATTGAAAATCTAAAGCGCTAAGTACTAGGGTCTTTTATCATGTTTTCTTCTTAGGCCTTGCTCTCAATTATCAGTAGCCTCCTTATATCAGTTGAAGTTATATCAGTTATATCCTTATCAGTAGGCTATTACAGTTCCCTTGAAAATGGCCCGATTCACTAGGATTTTTTCCTAACAACTTCTTAGGTCCTCCAGCTACTGCATGTATAACAAAAAAATTACTCACACTTCAGCTACCACCAATATTGAATATTAATCGCCTTCTTAGGGTCCTTGGTGCAGTTTCTTTAAAAATTATCCGATAGTCTTCCAATTTTCTTTAGCATAGTTCTAGGGTCCTCCAGCTACTTTATAAACCACTAAAAAATTTCTTTATACTCCAGCTACCACCTTTTTCGAATATTAATCTTCTTTTTCGGTCTCAACTTACGTTTACTCACTACAGCCGTGAATTAAAATTCGCGCTACCGTTAAAGGTAAGTGGTTAACATTAGAGGGGATGGGGTTTTATCCGTAAATTAAATGTCACGTTAATGTTAAAGATAATTCGTTAAATTTACAGGGGGTGGGGGCGAAAAACACATTCCACTGCTTCGGGGTGCATTCTTTCTTCGGATTCTAGGGGCCCGATTTCAACGGGAATTGGTTCATTCAACTTAGACTACGATTCAGCTACTTTCTGTATTATGAAAGTTTGTCTTAGACTTCAGTTACCAACATTTTCGAACATTAAGGCTGTTCTTAACTTCTTTGCTCAACAAGCGAAAAATGTTTTGACATATTTACAAATTCATTTTTTAACGGAAAGATATAAAATTGGAAAGCCTGGCCATGGAAGCGATTTGGAATCGAACTGTATTTCCCAATTTTTGATCAATCAATTACCTATTGAGTTATAAGCGAATTCGATCACGTGACAAACCCGTTTTTCTTCCGCTCTTGAGTGCTCTTTCTCCCTTCGCGCGGAAATTCGGTTCAAAACGCCTACTTTGACATTATTTTCTGAAAGATCTATTGCGTTTGCAAAAAAATGGAAAAAACAGCTCAATTACATAGTTTTTGAACAACAACACAAGCTAGTTTCATGCATTTTCGAACAAAAATAAATTAAAACTTATGTCAGAAAGTTGCCCTTTTTGATTTGAGAACACCCTTAATGGTACATTCTTTTCCGGGTTCAATGTGCCCTATTTCAACGCTAATTGGATAATTAAGCTTAGTTTACTATTCAGCTACTTTCTGCATTATAGAAGTTTATCTTAAACTTCTGTTACCACCATTTTCGAACATTAACGGCGCATTCTTTTTTCGGTTGTTGTGGGCTCTATTTCAACGGAAATTGTTGGAAAACGTCTCAGTGTAAGTGATTTTATGTCCAACATCACCTCGCCTTGTGAAATGACAATTTCCTTGTGACATATGCAACGCGTCTTCATTTTTTTTTAGTTGTGAAATATGTTCCAAGATGGCGACACTTCCCTGAGCGAAGTTCTCGTAAGATCACGGACTAACGAACAATTGTGTAAAAGACTTTTGTTTCGAAAAGGCGACAACAGATAGCAGCACTAGAGAACTTTTCTGAACATATAGACTCATTTACTTAGAACCTTTTTTTGCTTGTTAAGCAGTTTTATTGTTTACAGACTTTTTTACTCTGTTTTAACTCTTGTGGGACCCCCTTTTTACTTCTCACTCGAATGGCCGATGTTGTCGGGCCAACAGCGCACGAATTTCTGTGCGTTGTTCTATTGTTATAAAGAAAACCTTGTATCTGCGTGGATTCAATATCATGGTTCAAATTACTAATCTTATTTTATTCTTCTTTTATAGTGTGAGTGTGCATCCTTATGTAATCAAGATATAGCATTAGATTAAATGGTTTTATTCTGCCCTTCTGCTCATCAATGAATACCACTTACACATTTTTTCAAATAAAATTAATCGAGTGTTTCTAGGTGATCAACGTGAGAAGTCAAGCACTCTGCGTTCACTTACCAGAAAGGTAAGAAAAAACTTTCTATCTTTCATTATTGATGTAAATACTTTTAGTATAACAATTTTATATTTATACTGGGTCCTTAGCTAGATGCTAATCGCGAACTCACCCTTTCTAGATATTTTAAAAGAAATAGGTCCATTCAACTTAGCTTACGATTGTTTTAAAGATTATAGTTCCACCGCCAGGATTTGCATTCTTACCTCGGGTTTTATGGGCTCGATTACTACGGTGTTTACTCATTCATCTTGGTTTTAGATTGCCTCTGGCGCGTACGGAACACTCCTGGCATACACTGTCTTTGGTAGCGGGGACCCAGGTCACAGGTTCTTTCAGAAAGAGGTTTCTCGGGAATATACTAGACGCTGCCGAAGGCAGTGGGCTATCCCTAAAAACAGGTTCATTTGAACTACTTTATGAATATATAAAATCATACAAACTTGTGTTTTGTTTACGTTATTATAACGAACCCGAACAACGCCGGGCGGGTCAGCTAGTTACTATATATATATATACTATATATATATGTATATATGTAACTTCAAAACAAAATTACACAGAACTTCTTTGAGTGACAAGAGGGCGTACAAACTGTACTTGCTCCAGGGCCCTGAATATGTAGCTACGCCACTGGACCTGATCAGGCCTATGGACACCTACGAAGGGGTTAACTTATAGTGTAACAGTTGTAAACAGATAGTATGGCATAGAAAGATTACTACTTTGCAGTATTTTTGATTACTTTTTTGCCGTTAATTTGCAATAAATTTAATATAACATGAATTTAGCTTGTACGACAAGTTAGCTGCAAGTTCAAAGTGTGGTGACTTCGGCGTTTGTGTTATCTTGCTGCAGTCTTGTTATGAACTTTCCGTCTTGTCATGCTGAGCTTACTGCAATTTGCAGATTTTCAAAGCAAGGCTGTTGCAAATTTTCTGCAAACTAAAAATGCTATGTGAGTAAGCATTAGCGAAATGGCCCCCACGGCCGATGTCTAAAATGACATGTGTGGTAATAAGTTTCAACATGAGAGTACAATATAGAATGTTAATAGCCCCTGACCTTGATCTGTTCTTGAGATAACAGGGGAAGTATGCGCCGGCGCTACTATTTTTGAAATATGTTTTTCTCAAAAAGTACAAAAGTTAAAAAATGAAACTAACGTCAATCATTGAAGAATATATTAGTTCATATTATATATATAATTTTCATATTTTTACGCAAACTTTATCGTAGAAAAATAACCAAAAATATTTTTTTTAAAACTTATTAATGTAGTAATTTTATATTTACTACTCCAACCGAAGAATTACAGAATAATGCTCAAATTATGTACTTTTGAGAAAAAAATTTCGCTAAAATCGAAGATGCGCTTTTTGAGTTATAACAAAAACAATGCTAATAACTTGCTAAAATATTAGTAACTTTCTCTGTTTGTGTTTGCAGAAATACGCTGCTATCAATGCATTGGTCGATTCGTGACATTTCCACTCGTGCAGGATGCGCAGTGTGCCAAAATAAGAGAATGTTTCCCTACATACCAGTTCTCTATAGGTTTTTTTCGTGTTTGTAAATATTCTGTTAGTTTGGCGTACTGCGCAACCTTCTCGCGTAATAATATTAACAACTGACAAACAAAATGGTAACATTTGGCTAGCATCATTTTCAGATAGAAGAAGGCTGTGGGGCTGTACAGTGTACATATATAACGTATCACTTTAGGAAAAGTGTGGAGGGTAGGGGTCTGGCACTTCACATCGGACGATACTTGTAGGGTGAGGGGGTTTATCATTTGATATCGTTATCATTTTTAATCAAACCAAAATTTACTTTTTTGATAACTTTTTCTTTACATTTGTTATCTTAAATTTTTTAGTCTGTTTTCTTATTTTTATGAAAATAGAAGATTATTATTAAAACCAGTGAAGGATTGTAAAATCATTTCATTCCAAAATATGCAATAACGCAACATTTGCCATTAATATTACCGTTAGAGTTGTATTTAGTTGCGATTAATATTCTCGTTAGAGTAATTCGTTGTTAGAGAAATCAGATTCGAAATGATACTTGTTATTTTTTATAGTAAAAGATGGGGAAGAATGTTTTCTACCTGTTTTGTTTACATGAAATTTTGTTTAGCCGCGTGCAATTGGGAAGTGCAAGAAGACAATATTACTGTTCAATGCATTATGTAACAAAGAGCTATTATTAAAAACTTTTAAATAATAAGTATTTCTTTAAAATGTTATTTGATATAAAGTTATTTCTTATATAACAGTGCTATTTTGTGAATTTCTCATTTACATTAGTAAAATATGCGAATAAAAAGTGTACAACCATATCTGTATACCATTAAAAACGTGTAAAAAAAGGGTGGGGGGGGGGGATTGTAAAAATGAAAAGAATTTTTAGACACAAATAACGATATTATTAGGGAGAGGGAGGGGTGGGGAAGAGGAATGATAACGTATAATATCGGAAAGTTGAGAGGGGGTTCGGAATTGCCAAAAAGTTGACAACCTTATATATTTGCAGGTTCTATTCAGCTTCACCTGCACAATCGACTAGACCAGGGTCGGCGAACCTTTTTGTTGCCGCGTGCCAAGTTTAGTCAAAAAATATTTTACGTGACCATGACGTCCCAGTTAAAAAACAAATTTAGTAGGTGGAAAAATAATGGATTAAAATTTTCTATTAAGATTTGAAAAATATGAGGAACATACATGTAGTTATTATACTGTAATAATTATGGCAACAAGTATATTTTAGAAATAAAAAAAAATAATGCTATGTAATTTGATTTATGTTGCTACATCTTAATATCAGGTTAATTTTAATGCAAACTAAACTCCGGATTTAACTGACAAGTGTTTTCAGTATGAATTTTGATATTATTCATTCGTGAAAACAGTGGCTTGAAAGCATAGATAGTCAGAAAAACTGTTAAAATGGTAAACAACAGTTTTTTTATTAATAGCTTTGAAATAAATTCAAATATGCCGTAACTCATCATTAGAATTTAGTAATGTCTAATAAGCAATTCTTGTCGACAGTTTTCAAATATCAAATTGTTTGAATTTTTTTTTTTTTTTTGAGACCATAATTAATCAGATTGAAATATAATATGCCACAATAAAAATTTTTCAATTTCCATTTAATCGAATTCAGAAAAGATCAGTCGCAATTTTATTTAATCTCACTTTATTTTCATTTAGAGCCACAACCAATGCCGTGCCAAAATTATTCTTTCGCGTGCCACTTTTGGCACGGACTAGACCATCGACTTGATATCATTACGCGAGAAGGATGCGTAGTACGCTAAAATAACAGAATGTTTACAAACACGAAACAAACCTATAGAGAAGTGGTATGCATGGAAACATTCTCTTATTTTGGCGTACTGCGCATTCTGCCCGAGTGGAAATGTCACGAATCGATCAATGTATTGATAGCAGCGTATTTCTGCAAATACAAACAGGGGAAGTTATGAATATTTTAACAAGTTTCTTGCCTTATTTTTGTTATAACTCAAAAAGCACACCTTTGGTTTTAACGATTTTTTTTTTCTTAAAAGTACATACCTTGAGCATTATTCTATAATTTTTTGATTTTTGTAAATATAAAATTACTACATTAACAGTTTTTTTTAAATATTTCTGTTTATTTTTCTATGTTAAAATTTGTGTAAAAATGTGAAAAAAAAATATATAATATGAACTAATATATTCTTCAATAAATTGACGTTGGTTTCATTTTTTTAACTTTTGTACTTTTTGAGAAAAACCTATTTGAAAAATAGTAGCGCCGGCGCATACTTCCCCGATTATCTCAAGGATAGTTCAAGCTCAGGGGCTAAAAACACTCTATATTGTATTCTCATGGTGAGCCTTATTACCACATATGTTATTTCAAACATCGGCCGTGGTGGCCATTTTGCTATGCTTATCCGGCTAGACCCTTTATATAATATATTAAATGTTTAAATAAATAAATAGATAAAAATTAGGGTTTTCAATGGGAAAAAAATGGTTTTCACCTGCGTTCCCCGGATAAATCCGGGTTGCATTTCTTAGTTTTATTAATTTTGAAAAAAAATGACAGTAGTATCAAAATTTGTTATTGTGGCATATATATTGTAATTCGCATTATGGCCGAATATTTTTAGAATTATCTATGTAAAAGAGTTGGTGAGTTGTAAAAGTTTTAGAAAATAATTATTGTCTGAAGGGAGGAAGAGATTGTTTGAGAAAACGGGAAAATTAAATAATCAAAATACATAATATCAAGGGTATTCAGAACTTTTGATAGACAGGGTTATTCTTATTTAAACACAGGTGAAAAATATGGATTGTGTCTATTAAAAAAAAAAAAAAAAAAAAAGTTTTGAAATGGAATTCAAGTCGAGGCAGAACTTTCAAGCTCTGACTAATTTAATTAATAGAAATCGGGAGTTTGGTAAAAGGAAAACCAGATACTGTTTTTAGAGATAGTCCAGGTGTCTCTAAAAACCTTGCATAACCCTCTGAAGGTCGGTGGTATGTTTATGAAACCACTTAATTTTAATTCCTAAACGTCATAATGTCATTAGAATTTTGGTAAAATATTTTTTTGTTTAATACGTATATGAAATATAGCCTTTTTTATTTTCAAATAAATTTGTTTGTAAATTCCGTTTGTAAATGAATGTAATGAATGTAATGTTTGTAAATGAATGTTTGTAAATGAATGGCATGCCATTCATTTATTTCAACATTTTGGAAATGAAAATGCTTTGCCCCGGAAAGTGTTAAAAGCGCAGCAGGACAAAATGAAAATTATTATAGAGAGCGAATTTAGATGTGTTACAAATAAGGTATCTTACAAATAAAATAATATCAGAAAAAGAGAACATGTATAAAAGCTAAAAGTTCAGGTCGAAACAATGGCGGCCGGTACTAAAACTTAATTGGCACGTCAGGCAGGACTGCATTGACGGCCAAAACATTTTCGATATTTCTGAAGCAACATTATTCTACAATTAAAATGAGTCAAAAAGCACATTTACTTATGCATAGATTTTATTTTCGAAACTCATGGAATACAGAATAACAACAATATAAATGATTACTTAGACAATTACGTTCATAAACACTGATTAAAAAAATTGACAATTACAATCAAATGAAGATTCACTAGGAAAATCAACGTAGCTTAGATTGAAATAAAAAGATGTTAAAAGAAAAACTTTATTTTAAAGCTTTACAAAGCTAATAAATGCTATGAACATCATTTTCTACAGGAAGCATTATGATGTGCATATCAGCAATACATGTCACTTTCGCAATATTTGAAGTAGAGTAACATCATTAAAACATTATCATTAATGAAGCAGAGTAACATCATACTTCAAAGAAGTATCATCCACCCATAGACCACACGGAAAGAACGATTTTGTTAAAACAGCAAAAAAATATTTGTGCCAACCAAATTTTGCCCCATCCAAATATTTTTTGTTGGACTGACAAAATCATTTTGTTAGTTCAATAAAATTTTATTGACCGAACAAAATTATTTGATTAGTCCAACCAGTATTTGGTCAGTCCAACCAAACATTTGGTTGGGACTATATTAACTAAATATTTTAAAAACTAAATTAATATTTACTTAAAGTGATAAAATACTTCTAACAAGGCAAAAAATACCTTTATTTATTCATATTAGACATGTTTCATTGCTCTGACGGTAAGTTTCTCAATAATAAATATGATACAAATATTTTCTCAAAAAAATTTTAATTGAAAACTGGTAAACAAAAAACACGCGAATTCAAACATAATGAAATTAACTGCAATATTAAAAATGGATATTTGAGAACGTGAATTATTTAATGCTATTGTTTCATTTTTCTGCAGATCATCTCTTTCCAAATTTTAGGGAATTCCATGGAGGCTGAATCATCGCATATATTCTCACTGCGTAAGAAGATTTCTATTGATTCTCGGATAATGGATGGCAAGTAAAATCTTGATGGATAAATTATCTTACTATCTTAAAAAATTAATCTGTAAATGCTCTTTATTATGCAGTCTAGCTAAAGCTGTAGTTTTCTTGTTGTATTTGATGTCTGCTATGTGTTCTTTGATCCTAGTTTTAAGCTTACTGTTAAAACTGCAAGACAGAAGACAGAAGTCTTAAACACGTTTAAAAAATGTTAGAAAGCGTCACTTAGTATTTTAAAACATCACAGTGTCTCCATACCTAAGCAAAATTGCTTACGCCTTTTTGTGAATGTTAAGGTTGTTATTGTTTTTAAAACTTTCACTTAATCTCTCAAACGAACTTGGTATCAGGTATGTCAATTGTAGCGCAAATTACAATTTGATTCTTCTCACAAGCAAATTTTGTTTAAAACAGTGATGGTGAAATGAGGTAAAAAATAAAAATACCTTTCAAAGCAGGCATATTCAAGAAAAATTCATTATTTCAAATTGGGGGGTTTGATTTTTATAAATTCGTGAAACAAAAAAAGATAGAGAACCTTTGTCCTGCTCTAAAAATACAAAATATCCATTATAATCGGTACAGAGTCAAATACTGGTTTAAGAATTCAGCTTATAAAATTAACAGTGGAAGATTAAGTGAAATACTGATGCTCAGTTTAATCTCGCTCGTGGAGAAAGAGCGAAATTCGAAAAAAGTATCTGGAGTGTTGTAAATAACAAGAACGCATATTGAGTGACAGTATCAACTCTGTGATTATTTTAATATTCTTAAAAGTAAAATGTTTACGAAACGTTGAACTAAGTAACCAGAAATATTTGCAGGTTTTGTAAATAAAAATTTATATTTTGGCGTCATCTAGAAGCCCATGAGTTAGCTAAACTGCTCAAGTACTCTTCGAATGTAGTTTTCACAATTAGACGCCCAGTTGGCAGGGCCCGACCAGCAAGTTTCTGTGCCCAGGGCACTTTCAATCTTTCGTGCCTCCTTAGATTGGTTGATTTACTGATACTAATTTTTGTTACTTAATACACACTTATTCGAAAAGTGTCAACTCAAAAAATTAAGTTTTCCGGAAAATTAAAAAACGGTTCCAGGAATAGAAATAAAATATTTTTTCTATTACTTATTGAAATATGCTTTTAGCCATATATTGAGATATATCTTTGTCATTTTATCGTATTAATATCTCAAGTATGACATTTTTTTCTCAATTATGATATTTTTAATGGAAATATAGATTGAAATTATGGAACATTCTGTGCCCCTCAGAAATTTCGTAATAGCGTGCGATAGTCAGGGCCTGCCAGTTGGTCCATGCTTTAACCAGATGCTGGTAATAACGAACACTGAAAAAAAAATGAAGCATTCAAAAATGAGAAAATCGATGTACTCATATCGAATTGAGTACACGGGAAGAACTGTTTGATTGTAATAACCATTTTTTTTCCCTTACACCGTTTGGCCGTTCCCTTTTGTTGTACCAACTAATTTTTTGTTGCGACAAGTACAATTGTTTAATTGATTAATCTAAAATATTTGGTTAATTTATTTAGTTGAATGAGCAATTGAATTTAGTCAAAAGAACCTTATTTTGTTGGATTAACTAAATTATTTTGTTTGCTCTGTTTCAATCATCGGTCGTAAGGTGTGCTGCTGTGCTTCTTCTCCCAGTCAAAGTCTACGTCAATTCAAAATAGCGGATCATTAAGAAGACAACATAGAAGTAGTAATAGTTATTTCCTAGTTTTTTGGAAGAGACAGGCCATTCTAGTCAAAGCAGAATATATGGAAAAGCGGGGACAGTTCTACGGAAAGACTGAAGCGCATTTTTGACATTCAAAAGCGGAGCATTTTAGTTCCAATCGTCCCAAGCAACGAAATTACACGCGCATACTTGTAAACCGGGTTGACGCGTTGACGGAAAGAGGTGAAAATTCAAATATCGCGTTTTCGTGTACAGCGCTGAAGCGTTCGTTGAACATGTGATTCAAATGCTGGTAAGTCTGATTTTATGCTATGCTTGTGAATTTTATTTAGTTAAATCCTAATTCATCGTATTTATGTTCGATATCTACCCTATATATCTACCCTATATATATAAAATCCTAATGAAACGAATTTATGAAACGAATATATGAAACGCCTGAAATGTATCGATTCTTTGAATCGACCGATTAAACAACAGATTTTGTTTCACGGCGATTTCTCCTAAAATATGGAATACTTTGCGATGAAATTAACACCAAAAATCCGTGTTGATCCACGGATCTCAAAACTGGTATTAGAATTTTTTAATTCGAATTAGTTTTCGAAATATTAATTTTTTTCTAATTTTAAATACATTTTTTCTAATGATGGCAACTCAAATTTTAATCATAACAGAATTTTTTCTTTTCATAATTCAGAAAAGGTTACTATTTTAAATTAATTTGGCGACAGTTGGGCCTCCTTTAAATCTATGCTAAGAACAATGCTTTTTTTTTTGTATTTCGTTATCATTTTATTAAATACAAAACTTTCATTTAAAAATGAAACATTTAAATTGATGGCTTTCACTTCTTTTTTTAATTAAAAAAAAAAAAAAAAAAACGAAAAGAAAAATATTAGACACAAATGTCATATACGCACCGGGATACCTAATTGTCGCACAAATGGCATTATTTTGATAGACATGGTAACCCGGATATTGTTGTTTATTTAATAATAAATGTATATTTACTTTTATTTCTTTTTTAAATTTATATAAATTATTTTGTTCTATAGTAATTAATTATTTTTTTGCTATTTCCTTTTGAAAATAATAGAAAATAATTGTAGTTATTCCGCCACCCAATTTCGCAAATTATATAAATCGCCAAACCACTCGCCAAATTGTACAGATTGACAAAATTTTTATTTTAAATAACGAAAGAACAAATAAATTAGTATAACATTAATAAATATAAAAATAAAACGTCGAAATAAAAATCACTTGATGACGTAAACACGTGCAACTTGCTAAAAGTCAAGTTAATGTGACATTTACGATCAAGCATTATTGGCATTTAATCTTATAGTTCGCGATAGATTTTTTATCGACGGGATAACTAAGTAGTACTAAAAATACATATGCAACTGGTATTCGAAAACGAGGCTTTTGCCAAATTTTCGTAAAAAAAAAAAAAAAAAAAAAAATCATGCCAAACATGCGTTTATGACATCTGGCGAAATATTAAATTATGTAACAAACCATGACATTTAATTTCAACTTCAAATCAATGTTTTAATTTACCACTCGAACAATAAAAAAATGCTAACTGGCGAGTTGAAAAAAAGATATTGGCGAGATTTGCACCCGGCTTTTTTTTTCTTTCGGCACAGATGTCATATACGGCCCCATATTGGCGCGATTTTTTTCTGACGCTAATGTCATATACGCAACGGGTACTTAACTGGCACCAAAGTATCGTTATTTTGCTTGATATGGTAAGCCGGATGTTGTTGTTTATGCTGTTGATGCGTTCCCCAAATTGGCGTTGGAAAAAAAATCGCGCCAATATGGGGGGCGTATATGACATTTGTTCCAAACTTTCATATGAAAGGCGAAGGGATCAGATCGTATTTGTTTATGGCCTTTGATGACTTGAACTATTATAATATAGATGAAATGATGGGGATAGAATAATATTTGGCGACTTATCACCTGTGCCTGGATAACATTAAAGTATCAAAATGGCACATAGAGTATAAAAAGCAAAGTGTTCCGCCCGGAACTGTTGATGATAGTCACATGATTTAGGCTATTGTTATAGAGATTGTTTTAAAATATCGGTTGACAAAGACTCTGAATGCTTAATTCATTTTGTTTTAGCTTCTTTTCAAATGTTTAACTGATCCTCTTTAATCAAAAACGAAAACAACCATTGGATGTCTTAACAGCAACTGATTCGCACTTAATTATTTGCAATCAAAGGGAATTGAATGGAAACCCGTTTACAGGGAGATCTGCACAGCTTTTTTCAGTATAATTTAATCTTCTCTAATATTTTTAAAACCCATTAGATTTTTAGATTTTCAGATTCTGCGGTGTCTGAACGGGGGTTGGCGAGCGTAGCTTGCAGGAGGCAGAGCCCCCTAGTATTTATATATTTTTGTTTCGTAGAGGTTTATTTTCTTTTAAGGATTAAATTTGTGTAGGTATTTTTGTCATATAAAATTAAAATTGGGTGAAATCAGAATTATAAGTAGCATATTTTTCATTCTGTTTAATTAGTGCTACATCTTTAAACGTGTTTTTAGTCTAACAAATACCGAATGACATTTGTTTATTATTTGTTTACATTATTACCCATTTCATGTTTCACAATTTTAAGATATTTCTATTTCTATTTCACGTATTTAAAAAGTCGTCAATAATTTCGATTGTTTAAAAGTAAGATTTGTATAATATTTGAAATGAAATTTATTAAAAATTAATAATTCATTTATTTATTTTATTTATTTTATTTTTGATGCTTTTTTTTCATATATCCATTTATTTTAATACTTTAGTGCTGTATAAAATTTCATTTATTAATACTATTCAACAGCAGATGGTTTCGCATGTGCAATCTAAATTTATTACATTTTGGTTGTACATGTTGTGTGAATTTTAAAATATTATTAAACATATTTAATGTTTTTCATTTCTAAATAAAATTAAATATTTGACATTTTCAATGCAAATAATAATAGACACGAGAGATTTTGAAAATGTATATTTATATGTAAAAGAAAAGATTTTGAAAAAAAAAAAATTGAAGAAAAATTAAAATTTTTTTTTACTTAATTCAAATAAAAATTAAATTATGGAACATCAAATAAAATATAATGCAAGATGCAAATGATTCTGAAAAAAGAACTATGCAACATGTAAATCATTTAAAAATATTTCAGAATAAAGTCACAAAAAATGTTCTTTTCTGATTTTGCCCAGGAATTATATAAACTCTTAATTTGTTTTGATATATATCTTAAATAGAGAATAATCTTTACAAAATTAGATTATGCAAAAATTCTTAACTTAATATTTGGATGGGTTTGATAAAGATAAAACAACTGAGCATAGATTATGTCAGACTTATTATTATTTTAAGGGACATAGAAAATGATAATAAAAATTTTCTGTAGAAAAATCACATTCAAATTTCATGTGTATAAGCAGGGTACAGAATAAATTTTTAACTAAGTAATTTAATATGATATATTTATTTTCTGTATAAAATAACAATTGAAACTTTTTTAATTATTTTAATAATTAAGCATTAAATAACGAACAAAATTATGTTTAAATGTGCATATGTGTATTATTTTATATTTTCCTGAAAAATATTTTATCTTTGGAAATTAGTTTTAAAGCGAGAGAAAATAAAATGAAAAAATCAATTTTCTTCATAAATTGGAAAAAAAAAATTCTAAAAATTGTTGCACTTAAATCTTACTTATTATATAATAAAATATGTTTTATTTAGCATATATTTGAATACATACCTGTTAAATTTAGATTTCGAAAGGTAGATTTTTGAAAGAGTCAAGTGAATTTCAAGAGGAAAAATAAACTTCGAATGAGTGAAAAGTTACATCTTTGTTAATGCTAATTTAAAAATAAATGCATTTGTAAGCTTAACGCTTCAGAATTAGGATTTTGAACAGGACATGTTAATTTTACTGTTCAAAGGTCTATAAAATTGTATTATTAAAATGTATAAAACCTAAAGTAGTGAAAATATGAAAAATTCCATATGTCCAACCGCAACCATTGTACTTTTATTAATAATGCGAAGAAATAGCAATTTTTCGTTTTCACTAACTATTAAAATATTAAAATTATTTTTTTTTTTATCTCGTGAAAGGAAGTAAAAATTTGACAATTGTACATGAAAATGATAGAAATACAAAATATATAGATATATCGAAATATAAGAAGAAATCAGTATCAATGATAGAAATGATAAAAAAGAAAAAATATTTTAAGTCTATTTACAGACCAAAAAAGAATGCTGTTACAAGTTTAATATGGGGATTAAAATATACTTATATATCAATTCGTGCTTTTATTTCGAATTCGCTGCAAAAATTAACATTGTTTAAAAAAAACTCTATCTAAGTAAGGTTTAGTCAAAACATGTTTTATTTCTTGGATTTTAAATTAAAAGATAATAAACAGGGTACAAATTTAAATCTACGATTTATATTTTTAATATGAATGTTTGTGAATAAGCAAATTCTGAAGCAATTAACTAGAAAGTATTTGGAGTACAAAAAAAACAAACAAAAAAAAAACAGTTGTATGAAGTAAATTATTTGGTAAATAGTTGTAGTAACGAAATTATTTGCATATTATAGCCAAATCCAAATTTTTGATTGGACTGGCCAAATTTTTTTGTTTAGCTTGATATAGGTAATCAAATCCATTTGGTCACGATAACTATTAACAAAAAATATATGGTTGCAATAAACAAATTGCTATGGTTCTTACAAACAAATTCATTTGGTTACGATAGCTTTTAATCAAATACGTTTGGTTAAAAGAAATAAATTCATTTTGGTCTTTGTAATCAAATCTATTTGGTTACGGAAGCTATTAACCAAAAATATTTGGTCAAAAGTACCAAATCGATATGGTTCTTGAAACCAAATCATTTAGTTACGGTAACAAAACAAAAACTAACAAAATAATTTGGTAAATCCAACTAAATGTTTAGCCGGGGAAATAGTATTAAAAAAATTTGGTTGAAACAACTGTTTTTTTGTTTTGTTTGTTGTTGTTGTTTTAACAAAATCATTCTTTCCGTGTGTGTTTGAGTCAAAAATAGATCCATGCTTTCTCAATTTTGAAACACGTTATCAAACGCAAATGAAACGATAATTATTCACTTTGTAATGGTTTATTTAATTCATGGCGGCATAAGATATGTTCATTAATATGAAAACAATTCAATATACCCTGGAAATCAGAGGAATAATATTATACAGTAGACTCCCTCAAATCCGCACAGCTTGAGACCAGAGGTTGTGCGGATTTCTGGTCACTGCTTTGTTTACATTTTTTAAATAGTAATTCGAATGTAACAATGCAATCAAAATTATAATGAAAAAGTGCAATATAGTAAAACTATCCACCCTCGTCGACCCGTTTGGTCTCCCTTAAAATTTATGTTTGGGAAAGCATGCTAAACATTGTATCGCGTTACTTTTATTCATTATTTACTTGGACTCCCTTAAATATAATTAATAGAATCCCTTAAGCTAATATTAGTTTTTGTTGTATTAAAATATATCAATTTGTTGCATTAAAATATCTCAATTTGTTGCTTTACTGTAAGCAAGTAAACCCTATTGGTTTACAATGGAAGTCTATGGGAATTTGGCAATATATATATAGATAGATAGATAGATAGATAGATAGATAGATAGATAGATATTGAAATAATTAAGTAAAGTAATAAACTAAAATGCTAACAAGTAAGATAATTTCAGAAATTATTAAAACTAAAGGTCAAGTAAATAACGTTTGCGGATTTTAGGGTTGTGGATTTGAGGGAGTCTACTGCATTCTTATTGCTCGAAGGAACTATATCTTGCGTCTCATTCATAATGCGCAAAGATAGACTAGATTGTTGTTGCGAGTGGTTCGTTAATTTAGGCATGATCGGTCCAGTCTGTGTGCTAAGTGAGATGGATTTGATAATGGGTAAAAAAATTGAACAATGGGATTTTCAAGATTTCGCCGACAGCTTTGAAAGAAAGTGCTCTCTGTTAAATATTCGATATTTTTTTTTCCTTGTTTAGTGTATTCATCTGTACCTTTTGTGAATATTAATGTAAATAAATATTAAGTTGTGCACAGTATTTTAAAATAATTAAAAAATTCTTGAAAATAATGCTCTTGTAAAAATATTTCATTAACGTATTTTGATAATCATTTTTTTATTTTTCCTTAATAAATAATCAATTAAATGTTTCTTTATTAATACTTGGAAAATTTTCCAGAGAGAAACATTCGCCTTGCATACAATATTTCAAATGAAAATCAAATTATTTGCACAAAAGACGCAAAGGCCAACCTTGTGAAAAAATTCTATGCCGGGATTCGAACTCGGGCCATCAGTATAACGCACTGATCTTCTACCGACTAAACCACAGGGAACGACACCCAGCTTGGAACTTCTCACTATTATACGTTGGAAAGGCTACAAAATGCAGCACAAGATGGAATATTTTCCGTGAGCTACCGACATGGGGCAAACACGAAACTTAATTAAATTCAGCATCGATTGAAACTATATTAATAATTAATGCAAATAATTTGATTTTCATTTGAAATAAATGTTTCTTGTTAATAATTTTTTAGCGGGAAATAAACATCAGCACATTTTTACTTTAATCGGTAGTAAAGTGTCGGGGGACGAAGCCCTTTTAACAAGGAAAATATTTTTTTTTTTAAATTAACTTATTTTGTTTTGAAAGTGTTTTATTAAATGTTTTTTTAACACGCGTGTTTACCTTATTTTGGTTTCTCACGTGTTACTTACAAACCGGCCATCTTGGACGCCATCTTGTTTTACTTCATATTTTTATGACAAGAGCATTGTTTTGAAACACTTTTAAATTATCCTAAAATAATGTGCATAATTTAATCTTTTCATTAATATTTACAGAAAGCGCAACCGATTGCATAAAATGAAAAAAAAAAAAAAAAAAAAAAAGTAACAGAGAGCACTTACTTTAAAAGTTCATATTTGAATACATACATGGGATCAAAAATGAATACATAAACACTTCACATTTAAATAGATCCAGAAGATCAAAAAGGAGTACGCATAATGGTTCACATTTGAACACATTCACGGAATCAAAAATGAGTATATGTGTTTCCCAATTTTGAGTTCATCTGGATTGGAGCTATTTTGAGTACGTGACGTATTTAAAATAGAGCCCTTTTTACTCAATTTGAGAACATTTTTTTCAGTGGACAGAACGGCATATGATCAGCTTTTGTATCCCAGCCTAATAGATATCTCCGACCTGCTTGTCTAACCACTGCATCACCGCTGTTTTGACGTCGTCATCGTCTTTGTAGCACTGACCGTCAAGATGCAGGAACAAATGGTAGTCACTTAGCGCTAAGTCAGGGTTATACGGAGGGAGGAGAAGTTGTTTCCAATCATATGGCGTAATGAGAACCTGTTTTTGAAGAGCCGTGTGTGGACGAGCATTGTCGTGAAGCAAACCGATTCCTCTCACTGAGCATGACATGCCTTATGCTTTGGATAGCACGATGCAGTTTACGAAGTTGGCGACGTCAAAACGGCGGTAATGCAGTGGTTAACACAGCAGGCGGCGGATTTTTATGAGGATGGGATACACGATATGATGAGGAGAGCCCTACGATACGATAACTGCCTTAAAAAAGGCAAGGATTATGTTGAAAAGTAGACTGTAGGCTTTCATGTATTTTTTTTAAGGGCCTTTTGTTTTTTAAATATCAAAGTGGTACTTACTTAAAAAACACGCCTCGTATTTTATGACGAGTAGTCACAATGTCGTTACTAAAGCAATTTACTAAGAGATTTTATACTTGACTCAACTTCGGTTCCATGTATTTTTCGTGATTGCAGTTCACAATGAAATTTATTTGTTTTAGTGATGACCAGTGTTGTAACCGTAAAAAAAAGATAGAGAGTACACGCTAGAGCATCGGCTCCCAACCTGGAATACGTAGTGGGCCTGCTGGGTGTACATGAAATGGCGGTAATGGCGGAAATCACAAAAAGTTTTAACTAAAAACACAGAAAGTAAATTGGTAGTTTTAGATTACAAAGACCTAATAATCCATTCATAATGACAATGTCAGTAGCTCCGCCTACTGCTAAGCATATTGCATGAGTACAATAGAACCTCTTTTATCCGAAACTCTTTTAACCGAAGCTCTCGATTAATTGAAATCCATTTTTGAAGCTTTTCTTTTTACTATCACATTCCTTGTGTGCAAAATCCATTTTGGAAGTTTTTATTCTTAAACTACCATATTCCTTGTGTGCTCACTGTCCTTTTCGAACTACGAGTACATATAAACGAGTACATTTTCGATCCCCTTTCTTAGAGCTCCTTTGAATTTAACTGGAGCTCCCGTAAGCTGGGGAGTGGAACGAAGAAAACGAACAAATTAGGAATTCTGAAGCTTTTGAATGTTTTGCAAAAGGTTTGGCATGGCTGGAGAAGCAGAAAGACTGTAATACTGTTGAACTAATAATATTAAAAAACTCCGTGATAGAGCTTCAAAGCAAAGGCAATCGAAACTGCGATAAACAAATTATTTTTTCAAACCCATGTAATCTATGTAAAAAGGTATATAATTTCAACTTTAGAATTCTGGTGATTTATTCTTGTTTCTATTTTGCTATTGCTTTATATTTATTAAGCACTTATTACCATAATACGAAATATTGCATACATTTCTCCTATCTTAAAATTAAAGTCTTCTCGATTATCCGAAAATTTCGATTTTCCGAAAGATAGTCGGTCTCAATTACTTCGGATAATCGAGGTTCTACTGTACTTATATATTTTCCCCCATCTTCCTGAAAACTACAATTAATCATTATGCAATATTCTTTTCTGTTTCCATTTTGATTATTTGTATATTATGATGCAAAGTTGTCATCAGTAATCTTTATAAGATAGTGAAAATTACTTTTAATGCTGCATTGGTTTTTCTTAATGTTTGGCTAATATTATGTATAAAAAGCAATGCTAACTTTAAAATACAAGATAAAAAAAAGGGAATGTCAATGTAATTTGTGTCGATTTATTACATGGTTGTGATAAGAAGATTACTATTGAAAAAAAGGATGTTTCCATAATCTAGTTTCGTGGAGGGGGAAGGGGGGCGTATTTATGAGAAATGGGGGTACTCCGAAATGAAAAGCCTAAGAAAGGGGTTCGTGAAAGGAAAAAGGTTGGGGGGGGGGGGGCGCTGCGCTAGAGTCATGAACATTCATGGCTAGAGTAAACGCTATAGCTTTATTTGATAAACATAGGGTATACGGAGCTTCTCTGTATATCCTTCACTACATCGCTGGTGATGACTACCAAATGTAGCAAGTTTTCTTCTTAAGTATGTTTCTTTTGTGAAATTATAATACAAAAATTACGACGAATAAATCCACTCAAATATAATATAGTCTTTAAAGTTTGTGGCTACCGAAGATGGATTAAAATGAATTCTTGGTACTGTTCTTCAGTAATTTCAAGTTGGGATCAGTCGAACGATGGTTGTGGGTCATGTAGTGCATTAAGGTATCAAATTCCCCTTGAAGTGTTTTCTTCCATTTTACATCTTTTTACTTCGTGCAGCGAAGAATCTTAAAATCTTCAAGTGCTTTCTTCAAGAGACGTCAACAAACAAAAGCCGAGAAGGTCGCATCAGCTTCTGGAGGTCAAGTTCCGGCAGGGTGGGAACGAAAAGCAGTGGATGTCGATGACCAGTCAGAAGGCTAAAAAAAAAGAAAGGGAAATTTAAAAATAAGTATAAAAGTACAATAAAAGTAAAAACAGTTTTTTTTAAGGGGGCACAGGACCTTTGAGCTTTTCGAAACGATCAAAAACATCGCCTTTTTCAAAATACAAATAATGTGCAATTAAGATCTCCCCCCTCCTTTCTGCAGAAAGTATACATTCTTAGCTATACTATCTACATGGTTCGTACGCCTCTTTGAATTTTACGGACCAGACAATTTTTCGGCAGCAGTATTATCTTATAGAAAACCTCTTCTTAAAAGAAGGCGAAATTTTGCGCGTTTAACCTAGATTTATTTTTCTATAAAAGGATACTGGAAGTTATCCTGGAGAAATAACGGTAATCGTACGAACCATGATCTAGAAAAAATAAATGTTGTATATGCAAAATTAATATTTAAATTTTAAATTTAAAAATTCATATCACTAAAGCGTGATTAAAAATCATTAACTGCTGCGCGCATGATAAAACTCTACATTATGCATATAGGAAACAATTTTTGAACGAAATAGAATCACAACACATCTACTTCTTAATTAAAACCTAAACATATACAAAAAGTTGTGTTTAAAATTTAATTTTAGCACAAAAAATAAAAAAAAATGCAAAATACAAAATTTTCAAAAAACTTTTCAACTTCTTCATGTGCAAAAAAATAAATAACCAAAATGTGTGAATTTTTTTTGGTTTCAGCATGAAGACTATCAAGAAACGCATCTATGGTTAATTTTTTAAACCTGTAGCTTACATAGTTTGAAATCACAGTGCGCGCGAACTCCAAATTTATTAATCTGAGAAAACGTTCATATTGAAACTTTAAAGTTTCAATATGAACGGATTTTCAATTGTAATCACCGTTTGTAAATGATTGTAACTCAAGAAGTAATGTAGGTTTTTGAATGGGGGTTTTTTGTATATTGTTGGGAAATATTTAAAAATTCAGAATAAAACAAAATCCGAAAACTGATTTTTTGAAAGTTTAAAGGTCATGTGCCCCCTTAAAGCACTCTTTTACAAACATTCAATGGTCATCTTGAAAATAGCGCCTAATTTTATTTTACTGCAATTCATGTTTTTTCACAAAAATTTCAGTTACAATACGTTCATTTGGCGTTGGCAACGAACTCGATTAAAAATTCACTTTTTTTTTTTTTTTTTTTTTTTTTTTTTTTTTTTTAAAGCCCCCGGAATGCTATTTCTTTCTCCCAGCTTATTTTGTCTCCAAAAAATAACGTTATCTTACAGCTAGCCGTAAAACAAAGCATTACGATTAAATACTCTTTAGCAATTTTTAAAACTTCTAAGCATCGCACATTTTCAACTTTTATACCGTCGTATTGGAAAAAAAAAAAGTTCTTTTAAATGCATTTTGTTTAAAAACTGCATCTCCATTTATTTTTGAGATATTAATTTTTTTGTAGTTTTTAGCGACATTTGTTTCATTTTGGCAACTCAAGTACTCCATTTCTGTAGAAAGTACAGAAAAAATAGTTGAAAAATAGCAATTATATCTTTTTGTTGCCACTTTCTCATAAAAACTGAAAAAAAAAGTAATTAAAATACGAGCTATTTTGAGAAAATATTAATGAATTGCTTTCTTTTTGCTGCATTTGTGTATTATTCTGAGATAGTGATGTCCTACCCACACTTTATTGCAGATGTTTATGATTGGATCGTAAATGAGGAATTCTTCAGCGGATTCTGATGACGGCGTTTTATATAAAATAAAATCGCGTGCTTTAAGTGCTTTAAGCTACAGTGGAGTCCCGATTATCCGAGTTCCCCTTAACCGAGTGTCCGCTGCCACCGAGTTACTTTCTTTTGATGTACTGATGGCTTCTATTATTATGAAACAGCCATTATAAATGAAGTGTTAGGTGAAGATGAAAGAGCAGTCGTAAAAAGTTAGACCTCTGATTTTCTGGTCAGAATGGGAAAAAAAAATGGCCATAACTTTTTTGTTTCATCTTCACCTAACACTTCATTTATAATGGCTGTTTCATAATAATAGAAGCCACCAATCCATCAAAAGAAAATGAAATAATGGAAATGTCGGGGGCGACACTAAATTCTGAAAAAGGAGAATTCCTGTTCTCTAGTTTTTTTTTTTTTTTTTTTTTTTTTCGCTTCATAGAAAACACAAGTAAATGAGCTTATTAAATATATTACTTGCTCTGTATTTTTTTTTTAAAAAAGGGAACAGGAAAGAAAAAATGAAACACTTTTTAAGCCTTTTTTTCGGATTTCTAAATTGAGTTCTCAACGTATAATCGTAAATTAATTAATATTTAACTATTAATTGATAAAAGCAGATTTTCTTTTAAATATTACACTCATCATTTTTTATTTATAGTTTATTCCCTACTTTTCTTTAAAATATTTTATTGTTGCCGTTTCATAGCGCTTTGGCCTATTTTGGCGAGCATTCATGGGCACATCATTAACCCATTTATGCCTAGCATCCCATTTTTGGGACGTTTCGAACTTTAATAAATTTTTATGATTTTCTTCTTCTTTACAACATGAAAATTCAAAAAGTAATTGTCTATAAATGTCTTTATCTATTACCGAGAGATGACAGCATAAGATTGATATTTATTTGCTTAAATGAAGGCCATTTTCCGGTGTTTACAGATTTTTCAATTTTCAAGATAGCGAAATGTAAAAAAGTAAGTTTATTTGTATTTTTTGTATCAAGGATCCAAATAAATAAGTCATAATCTTAACTTGTAGACTTCTTTGAAATACGTATTTTTTTAAATTGCGAAATTATACGTTCAAGACTATTTTTTATGCATGTTTGTAATGTACAAAATATAGGGCGGTAGGCGCAAATGGGTACACATTTCTATTAGCCATTTAGGGGATAGTTATTTGTGTAAAGTCCTTTTCAAGATGATTTTGAAATAAATTGTTTTTTAGCCTCAGATACGATTATTCTTAATTTATTATTAATAATAATTATAATGTTATTAGTCTCTGTAAAGAAATAAATATATTTTTTAATAGTTCATAAAAATACTAATTATAGTATATGATATGCAATATAACAGCTTAATTTATATAAATTTAGACAAAACATATAATTATGCATTTTTCCACATATGGATATTCCCATATTTAGTACGTTTACATTTTATCAAATAAATACAAAAATATTTTAGCGTGATTATTTTTAGTATTTTTCCAGTTCACTTTGCGACATTTTAAAGGGATTTTATCAACAAATTTGAGAAAACGAAAAGGCGGGCATAAATGGGTTAAATCCATTGTTTTTCAACTCCCGTTCAATTGTACGAGTTATAGGGGAGATTGGGCGATATATCATCTATGACGGGCTAATTGGAAAAAGCTTTAAAATTAATGTATTAATTAATAATTAAGTTGTAAAAATATTAAAATGGGGTATTGCGATGGAAATATGCCTTTGCACTTAATTTTTGTAATTCTAGCATATCAGGAAGTGACAGTAGGAAAGGATGAGACAACTTTAACGAATAGTGTTCGGCTGATTTTAACAGTGATTTGCCACACCTGTGTTTTCGCTTTCAGCTTTTATAACACTGTCTAAAAGCTTCGTTTAAAGCATATTGTAAAATGAACAAAAAAAAAATATTTTATTTCTTGAGAACTTTCCTAAACGATGCAGAAAATTACACCTATATTGAAACAAAATGCGGTCATTTAAACATTGCCTCAAATTTTTAACTTTTCAATTATCGCACTCAACTTGCCCACTTTAAAAAATAATGTACCGGTATTACACTGATCCTTGTGATTGTCGTTTTTTAAATCGTAATGTTACATGCACTTGTGCAGTTTTTCTTAAATTACAGTGCTTTGATAAATTTCCAGATACATCTAGTGTTTCATGCATGAAATTTGGCCTGTAACATGATAAATCGTTTGATGTGATAACTTTTCCGAAGAGTGATCGACTAATTTTAACAGTGATCTGCAACGCCTGTTTTTTCGCTTCAAGCTTTTATAACCATCTCAAAACTTCGTTTAAAGCACATTGTAAAACGAACAACAACAACAACAAAAATAAAAATATTTCCTTGAGAACACTCTTAAACGAATTACACCTATATTGAAACAAAATGCTGCCATTAAAGCATTTCCTCAAATTTTTAACTTTTCATCATCGTGCTCAACTTGTCCATTTTAAAAATAATACAGTGGTGTGCACTGATCCTTGCGATTGGCATTTTAAAAATCGTGATGTTACATGCACTTCTAAAATTGTACAGTTTTTCTTAAATTATACTACTTTAATAAATTTCTGAATACACCCAGTGTTTCATATATGAAATTTGGCCTCTAACATGATAAATCGTCTGATGTGACAACTTTTCCGAAGAGTGATCGGCTAATTTTAACCGTGATTTGCAACACCTGTTTTTTCGCTTCAAGCTTTTATAACACTCTCCCAATGCATCTTTCAAAGCACATTGTAAAACGAATTAAAAAAGAAAAATATTTTTAGCGGGTTGGAGAAGAATCGTGTCAAAAACATTTTGTTATTCTTGTTTGTTTGGAAAAACGATATCTGAAAGAGGGTTTCTAAACGAAGTGAAGGAGTTATTTCTCATTGAATGTCACTAGACAGAAAAAAAAAACGAATTCCTGTTGTATTGTTTGTAAATAACACCACTGTTACGAAAAGAAAAAAAAAACAGCGCGACGGTATTACAGTAACTTACTTCATATTTTACGAAAAGTTTGAAATAGACCAAGATATCCTTTGCGCAATGCCACTTGTTTGTACTTTTCTTTTTTATAAGTACTACATAGAGAAAGAACTGTTTTTTACTGATAAATAATTTCGTAGATGTTATTCCTCAGCAATAAATGTACATTTAAAATAATTGCCGAAACTTCAGTGCAAGGCTCATTGTGGAGACACGAAAAGTTTTTGGTTTCCGTTTGTTTGTTAGTCTGTCCGTCGCGATAACCAGGGTCGGACTGGGTCAGTGTAAAGGGCGTAGACCTTGGATTTTCAGAAGGCGCAAAAATTTTTACTTACTCAAGTCAATTTTATTTGATTGTGTTGTATCTTGCTTGACAAAGGTTGACATACTCGTATAGCACCTGCTTAAGAGCCTACACTAGTCACTCAAAAGGACCCAGATGATAATGTTAATCCTATGGGAAAGTTATTTTCAAATATCTCGCTTGAATTTTGATATTTTCGAATGATTTTTTTGCATAGGATAGCTGAGCACGATCTACAGCCGGGCTAGTTTTTACTTTTTCGATTTTAGCTTCAGATTTTTTTTTCAATTACTTTAAATTTCGGAACCGGTTCAAACTGGTTCCGAAAGTTACAGAATTTTTTTTTTTAAATCTGAAACCAAAATAAAAAAAAGTAAGAACTAGCCCGGATGTAGATCGTCCTCAGCTAACCTGTGAATTAAAAAAAAAAAAAAAAATCATTCGAAAATATCAAAATTTAAGCGAGATATTTGAAAATAACTTCCCCATAGGATTAACATTATCATCCGGGTCTTTTTGAGAAACTAGTGTAGGCTCTTAACATGTTCACGCCGGCGTACATCACCGGTGGGTCACCCTTGACTGTCGCATCAGGCGGCATACATCACCGGTGGGTCACACTCAACTGTTCCATAGAAGGCGTGTACTACAGGTGGGTCACACTCGACTATGTTATAGACGGCGTGCGCTACAGGTGGGTCGCACTTAAATATTCGAAAATTCAGTAGTAAAAAAATTCATTATTAGGTCAATCCATTTCAAGTGGTCTAGAAAATGTCATATTCGTTGCTCGACCATTTTTAAAAAATCTGAAATTTTTTGTACAACAACCCTAACATGATGGAAGTTCAAAATGACTATTATTTTAATTTTATTATTTTTTGTTTGTGCATGGCGGCCATCTTTGTTTCATCGTCTGCAGTAATTTTCTCACAAGAAGGGTTTACGGAATTGTAAATAATTCATCGTTTATTTATCCAATTCAACTGCGGATTAAAGCAATTTGTACAGATTACAATGGGCTAAGAATTTGGTAATGGAGTAGTTTCCGAAACTAACGGCTTATTGGTAAAATTTAAGCATAAAGTTTCAGTTTTTTTCCAAAATTTGTCCATTTACAAGAGGAGATTTTTCTATCAAGGAAAACTGTCAACATGACATAATTTTTTTTACAAATAGGCCGAAAGTACTTGTACTCACAAGCCGAGTTCCAGATCTGGGATTTGCTTTCTCTTCGCTAAAAAAAATCCCAAATTTTTCAAAAATGACAAAAATCGCACTTTTCAGGCTTTGATATCTCTGGTGGGGCACGAGATAAAAATCTGAAATTTTTTTTTGTAAGAGTATTGTATGGTAGTGTTATGCACAAGAAATTTCAGGATGGAGATTTGACTACAAGCTGAGATATGGCAAGGGCAACATGTCAAAACAATACTGCCAAACTATTGTCTTGTTGTAGTCACAGCTAAGTATCTATCTCAGAGTATCATTTAAATTTATTTTTTAGATTATCTTTAAATAATAGTAACAGAAAATAAATCTTTTGCAATTAATTTAGAAAATAATTACGCCTAAGGCTTACATTTTGTATGGTATCAGTAATTTTTGTTGCAATTTTAGTAACTAAAAGAAACCTCAGCACATTTACACACACACACACACATATATATACATATATATATACAAGACCTGAGACAAAAACAGAATAGGGAAAGAGAAAAGCTCTTAATGTTGGCATACTTGTTGAGACATGATCAAACGTGTCAAAACACATTCCTGCTTGTTGGTTTAAAAACCACAATTTTAATGCTGTTTGCCAGTCCCTGAAACTTGTTCCTACCATAAGTATGTTCCTGTAAATGAAACGTTATGGGATGTTACCATGCATCAGCCTCAAGTAATTTTCAGAAAGTAAAGATACACAAAGCCTTTTCAAAATTTACACTGCAGAAGAATCACATTTTTTCATAAGAAGTAAGCTAGGAATTATTAATGAATTGAGACTTGCACATAGTGATTTCGAAGTATATTTCTATGAGCCAGCAGGGCCAAAATCTTCAATCAAGTTATCAAGAGATGACAAGACTTGGTTCCTACAAATAAAATTTTGAGAAAGATCAAAATTGTGGTTTTTGAACAAACAAGCAAGAATGTGTTTTGACACGTTTGATCATGTCTCAACAAGTATGACAACATTAACAGCTTTTCTTTTTCCCTATGTTGTTTTTGTCTCAGGTCTTGTATAAAAATATTTTTTTTTTCTTTATGTAATAGTGCTGAGGTTTCTTTTAGTTACTAAAATTACTTACAACAAAAATTACTGAAACCATACAAAATGTATGGCCTTAGGCATAATTATTTTTTTTAATTAATTGCTAAGCTTTGCAAAGGGCTTTATTTTCTGTTACTATTATTTAAAGATAATCAAAAACATAAATTTAAATGGCACTCTGAAATAAATACTTAGCTGTGACTACAACAAAACAATAGTTTGGCAGTATTGTTTTGACATGTTGCCCTTGCCATATCTCAGCTTGTAGTCAAATCTCCATCTTGAAATTTCTTGTGCATAGCACTACCATACAATACTCTTATAAAAAAAATTTCAGATTTTTATCTCGTGCCCCACCAGAGATATCAAAGCCTGAAAAGTGCGATTTTTGTCATTTTTGAAAAATTTTGAATTTTTTTTAGCGAAGAAAAAGCAAGTCCCAGATCTAGAACTCGGCGTGTGAGTACAAGTACTTTCAGCCTATTTGTAAAAAAAATTATGTCATGTTGACAGTATTCCTTGCTAGAAAAATTTCCTCTAGTAAACGGACAAATTTTGGATAAAAATGGAAACATTATGCTTAAATTTTACCAATAAGCAATTAGTTTCGGAAACTACTCCATTACCAGATTTTTAGCCCAGTGTATTCTGTACAAATTGCTTTAATCCGCAGTTGAATTGGATAAATAAACGATGAATTATTTACAATTCCGTAAACCCTTCTTGTGAGAAAATTGCTGCAGACGATGAAACAAAGATGGCCGCCATGCACAAACAAAAATTAATAAAATTAAAATAATAGTCATTTTGAACTTCCATCATGTTAGTGTTGTTGTATAAAAATTTTCAGATTTTTCAAAAATGGTCGAGCAACCAGTGCTGGACCACTTGAAATGGATTGACCCTATTATAAACTTAATACATTCAAGACGGGAAACGAGAATTCTGATTCTCGTTTTAATTAAAAAAATATCATTGAATAAGGGCGTGGCTTCTAGCATACAGAAATGCATTTACATCATGTCGTCCATATTTCTTTAGATTGTAAGATATTTTATATTGAATTCGTACATATGTAGTCAATAAAATCATGTCACTAAGTAATTTGCTTACTCCCTACGAACTTTCAGACATTCACAATCAACTCTACTTGTTAAATTGAGTTCAATTCAATAAATATGAGAGGGGCGGGTCATTACATACAGTATCTGAATAAGCGACAGTACCAAGCCGCCAGATGAAGCGAAATATGAATTCGAACACCGTCTCACAGCGAAAAACATGAATATCGGCGCCGGCGTGAACGTGTTGAATTAAATCTTTATCTCTTGATAGAAGATTTCGCTATATTCTCCGTGCATGTTTAAAGTTCCATCAACATAAAGTTCCATCCTACACAATACTACGCATTTTTTTTAAAACAAATCAAACAATATCTAAAAGCTCCAGCAAGTTGAACACAGATTACTTTGCAGTAGATGACTGATATCAAGACTAGGGCTTTCTTATTTTCTTTTTTTATCGATAGATACCTTAGAAGAAAAAAGTGATTACCCCTACCAATTTTCCTGAAAATGACCATATGAAAAAGACATAGGTAACAATTGATTTGGAATAATATTTACTATTAAATGCTTTATATAAATTTTGCTTTGAAGGCTCTCTACATATTAAAAAATATACGAACGTTGATTTTTCAAATGGTAACATCCACTTTTGTCACCGTATTTGAGTTCCTTGCCAGCCAGGAAATTGATAAAGTTTATATGCTTTTATTAAATCTTAATACAGTTATAAAACAAAATGTGTTAGGGGTTTATCCCTAAATTTCGGAAAATAAATTGAAGATCTTACAAGAAAAAGAACAAAAAACTCTCAATTTTGTACAAGTAAAATTATACAAGTATTATAAATTTATTAAAAACATACTTTACATCAAAGAAAATCCTACAAAATATTTCTGGTGATTCTCTAAGATGTTTATTTCTATGGCTCCTTTGATAACTGAATACGGTCCCCTTCAATTATGGAAACGAAAAGTTTCTCTATATCTCGAAAACTAATTATTCAAATGAGCTGTACACATCGATGTTTTTACAATTATGGTTTGTTCATATTTTTAATATGATTTTATTAATAGTTTTCATAATTAAAAATAATTTTTGAATAGAAAAAAAGTCTGGAATAAATTTGATTCGATTCAATATATCGCTTTAATAAATTAATAAAAAATCAATTAGATAATTTTTATGTAGCAACAAATTAAGTTTCTAATATGAGTTTAACTTTAATATCCTCAAATTTAAACTCTTCTAACCCCATTAAGACTTAAAATAATGCATATAAATTATGCTTTTTTCCGGGCTGTCTCGTTCAAGAAACTCAAATAAGGTGTCAAAAATGGGTGTTATTGTTTGAAAATTCAAAGTTTGTACAATTCTTAATAAGTAGATGACTTCGGAAACATGATTCATACATAAAAATAATTAGTAGATATTATTTTCATTCGATTGATATCTAGATAGGTACTGTTTTTTAATTAATATAAAATTTCAATATTTTGCTATCGATTTTCAAGCTTTTTAAACATTTATATTTTTTACAAACTTTAATTTTCAGCGTTGTTTGTCTTTTCATTCCTATAACTTTTAATATATTCATGTTATTATCATAAAGACAGTCTAGTTCCTGTATAATTTTTTTTTTTTTTATTACTGCATTTATGAAATGTATTTATGTTGAATAGTTTTAAATTTAAATAGTTTTAAAGGGTCCCAAGACTCTTAAAATTGAAAAAAAAAAAAATGAAAAAAAAAAATACCATTTTCAACATTTAATATCTTAAAATGTATTTGAGTTTAAGACACAATTTTTATTGAAAATAGAAAGATATAAGTATATTCTTTCATTTCATGTATTTAAAAAACTGCAAGATGCAGAATTAGCATTTACAGGGGGCTCCAAACTCTCAGACATTTCTCGAGCAGAAAATTGGCATAACAGATTACGCGCAGGATTACAAAATAAATTTTGCAACTAGAAGGAAAATTTTGGTGCCTACTTATACTTTAGATTGTAATAATTATCCTAAACCTAAATAAATTTATATTTAAACCATTTTTATATTTTTAATACAAAGCTTCATTTAGCTAATGAAAAATTTAAAAAATTTCGACAGTATAATCACCTAAAAAAAATTTTTTTAGCAATAAAAAAGAAATCTCAGGTTCAGTTTATACAGACTAATATGAAACATATGTTTCGAAAATTTCCGGAAAAAATAGTCAGAAGTTTGAGATACCGTCCGCGTTATGGCCAAAAACGTCATTTGGAGAAAAAGGACTACAAAGTTTCGGAAACACTGCTTCAGCTATTGAGCGGGTATAATTCTAAAAGCCATAACTTCTGTTCGAATGATAATTTCAAGGAAACAATTCTATCAAAATGTTCAGAAAAGATAAGAGTTTAGCATCTAAAAAAAATTTAATTTCGAAAATTTTAAAGCTTTTAGAGTCCTGAGACCCCTTAAGGGAATTAGCATATTTTCGATTCATTTTAAACTTTAAAAAAAAAATAATAATAATGTAAAATGTTAAAATACTTATTTGTCAGTTTATGTTGCAGTTTTAAGACATTTTTAATAATAATTAGAAATTTTAAGCTTAAAATTTTCAAATATTTGAAATAATTGCTCCAGAGGCACATCGACACCTTAAGATAAATATCTAATAAATTGAATTCGCATTTATTGAGTTAAGGGGGTCCGGGACACAAAAATCTTCAAATTTTCAATTATTTTTTTATTGGATTAAAAATTTCTCTACCGTTTTCTGTTTAAAATGATGTTTAAATCATGTTTCTATCTTAATTAGAACAGGCAATATTAAATTTTTCGTTTTGGTTTGTTTTCAAAATCTGCCTTTCAAGCTATGGTTATCAAGGAAATGAATTCTTGTGATATTGCGTTTTTCTTCATGATAAGTTTTTTCACCATTTCTCATATTTAAATTCTTATAACTCGAGAACCGTTAAAGATACAGAGTTGAAACTCGGAACATATCTTTTTCAATTATTTTACTTTACTTCTGGGCCAGCATATTTGAAAAAAATATTTACTTTTGAAAATATGATTTTTTTTTTTTTTTTAAGTTGCACCACTTTTTTTGTAATTTTTTCGTTAAATATTTAAAATTTTTTAAAAAATTAATATATTTTAAAATGCTGGCTCTAAATTAAAAATATATATATTTCTGTTTATTTAAATGAAAAACAATTTAAATTCGACAAATAATATTTCGAGTTATAACGATTTTAAGTTATACCACTTTTTTCATAAATTTTAAATTAAAAATTTTTTTAAAAAGCTATGAGAAGTTTTATCATTTGATTTTGTTTACAAATGATATGGTTAACCATCACAAAAAAATTCAAAATTTTAACTCAATAAATAAAATTTTTTTGAAAATGTGTCCCGGACCCCCTTAAATCAGGGTGTATAAGATAATGTGTTTACTTCACCCCAACAATTTGAATAATTTACTGTATCTCATATTTTGAAATAGATTTATTTGGAACGTAAGACCTTACACGTGTTTCTAAGTTTCCTTATAGAGGGTGTCCAATGGCTAATTCCTAAACCGTTAGTCATAGACATATAGTTCCAATTGCCAAAATGTTTTAAATCAGGTAAAGAAATATTTTAAAAGCGATTTGGGTCAATAAAAACATTTCTTAAAAAATTACGAAATTTAAATTTTTATACGGTCCCCCGGTCCTATAAGTTATATTTAGTGAAAGTTTCCTTTTACACTGACAAGTAATACACAAAAAGTCCCGTTATTCTACGGTTAAAATTGACCAAGTAATAGTTTGTTTAAAGTTGGAGCATATTTTTTGCTGCAAATTGGGTGTCATTCACAAATTTAGTCGAAATATAATTTCGTCAGATATATTAAAAAATGGTTGAGAGTAAAATTAACATTGCAATATAAATTTGAAATCTTTAATCATTCTGACATAGTAATGCAAAATATACAATTTGTAATAAATATTTAAGAAGAAAAAAAAAACAGAATTTTTGTTAAATAAAATTATGCTAAATTAACAGCCTCAATTCTTTACAAAATGATACGTATTTTAAAATATTATTAGATTACACTAGCTTGCAAAAGTTGGGTTATGTCATGTTTTTAGCTTTTGATAATTGATTCTTATGTATTCTGTACCGCTGAATCTGAAATTGACCTTCATTTTTAACCATCACATCAGGATTTTTCGCAAATTTCAAAGTTAAAAAGTTCAAAGTTAAAATTGAATCTCCTCCCTCATCTCATCGGACCACTCAGCTATTTAGCTCTAATAATCTCAGGTTAAACAAAAATATCGAATAAATTATTGAATAAAAGAAAATAAAACAAAATAAAATAAAACAAAAAAAGTTTTACATATGTTTTATAGTATGTGATTTTCGCTATATTTTAACTTACACATTTACGATTTGCAAAAAAATTCTAACGTGATGGTTAAAAATGGAGGTCATTTTCAGATTCAGTGCTAAAAAGTACGTAAAAATCAATTATCAAAAGTTAAAAAACACAACCATCTCCTCAACTTTATAGTATCCGATTTTCGCTATTCTTTAAATTTGACAATTTATGATTTGCGAAATATCCTGACATGATGGTTAAAAATTAATGTAATTTTCGTATTCAGTGCTAAAAAATACATAAAAATTAAAAAAAACCAACAATCGCAGTCTTGTATTATCTAATCTAAATCTTTTTCTTAAACTTCTTGGCGGTAATCTATCCGAATTTTTTTGTGTTATCCTGTAAAATAAGTATAAATGGTAACCACCGAAAATCATAATAATATTAGATTGTTATTGGATTTGCGCCAGTATGTAAAATGTAATCTCGATCTGATATTTAAAAGTGAGTTAAAGTTCGAGTACAAATTTTGAACGGAAAAAACATACATACGATAGTTGAAGTAACATAAAAACTTATAAAAATAACATAATTTTTGTTAAAAGAAATCATAAAAGAAGCAGGGTCAAATCCTGACAAAATAAAACATATGTTATTTTAGCCAATCTGAAACTTAATAAACGTTAACTTAATCGTAATACTTGTACGATTTTTTTCAAAGCGCAGATACACATGAAATAAGATCTTCGAATACTTTAAGCACTTGGTATGTGATCCCCCAAAGCCAAGTCGAACTCATTTGTTTTCAGAGCAGAAAAGTGGCATAAGTCATGCATTTTTAAAGTTTCATAACTCGCTCACTTTTAGTGTTATATGAATGGAACTTTTTTGTCTTACTTGTCAGTGTAATAGGAAAAGTTTACTAAATATAACTTATAGGACCGGGGGACTGTATAAAAATTTAAATTTCGTAATTTTTTAAGAAATGTTTTTATTGACCCAAATCGCTTTTAAAATATTTCTTTACCTGATTTTAAACATTTTTGTAATTAGAACTATATGTCTATTATGACTAACGGTTTAGGAATTAGCCATTGGACACCGTTGAGACCGGACACTCTGTATAATAAGAATAATAAGAAAATATGTAGGATTATGTATTAGGTTGTAACGAAAGTTTTCCGCCAAACCACCATTACATAATTATTATACTATATAAAACTATGTACTGTAATATTATATATAACCACCATTCCATCAAACCTTCACAGTGTCATATGATACACCAATAGTACCTAAAGCTGACATTTTGTAGCTGACTTTTTGCAACAGAACTGGAAGTAAATTATGGTTCTAATCTGGTAGCGATATAGTTCCATTTCAGACACTTTTTACTTAATGATAACGATATTTTTTTTACAATTTTAACAACACAGTGTTATAAAGTCTCTTACATTCAAATGCCAAAAATCATTGGACAAAATATGAGCAAATACGTCAACGCGAACTATTTGCGCAGACAGTATTAGCTGTGGCCGGAAACTTTCGCTACAACCTGATATTTAACCTTTAACTGATGTCACAGAAATTGTCACATAGCTAGTGAGAAGCCGTCTGTGAGACCGCTCCATCGAAAGATGAATAAAACCCACGTTTAATTAAACACGCGTAACAACACATTTAACTTACAGGATGTTATTTTTATACTAAACTTTTTGTACAGGAGTGTTATAATTAAAATTCACCTATTCAAAAGTCTCCGGTGTAAGTACTAAAGTTCCAAACGAAAACGAAACAAAATATCAGTAGTGTTTGTAGATAAACTGAAATTTGCAAGTTAAACTATGAAAATTTAAAAAAGCACCGATCTGTGAGACCGGTAACATCAGTTAAAGGTTAAAGGTTTATTTTTAAGAAATGTAAATTCAATTCTGGTTTCACATGAAAGAATAAAATATCGTAGATATGAAATAAATAATCAAAATAACAGAATAACTGAATAATCACATTCGGGCAACACAGATAAGGGATTTTTAAAAAATCCCATTTTTATTTGGCGTACCTTTGTACCCCACTGTAGTAGCCCCATTTAATAAAAATAGCGTCGCAAAAGGAAAATAACTCTAGTATTCAAGAGTTAAAATAAAAATGTAAAAAAAAAAAGAATATTTTTTTAATTTGATGTTTACATTTTTTTTTCACAAATTAATTAACTTTTTAAAGGCTTTAAAGTTGCAGAGGAAACCTCTAAAAACAGAAAGCCAAAAGACAATAAAGTAGGATTAAATAAGATTTCTAATTTAAGTTTTAAAAATTTTCAAATAATCCTCCGCCCACCTTTTTTACATTTTAAAATTCCAGATCTTCGTAAAATTATTCAATACCATGTTAAAATGTTCTAAAATACTGAAACAATTTAAAAAAAAAATGTCTTGAAAGTTTGCCAAATGCCGAGTACAATTTATAGAAAAGTATAAGTTAATCACTCAAGCGTGAAAATTACTTTATTTTTCAATCGAACCACTAGGAGGCGCTAGTTTGGAATCGAAATTTTGAATCCTCATCTTTCTTTCTACGTAGAGAAAGTTGGATGAGGAAGAGGGATCGATCAATTTAGTTACATAACGTTTCTAGAACAAACTATTGAATTTTTATCTAATTCTATACAGCATGAATAGAAAAATTCTTAGATTCTTTAAAATTACACTGCCATTTGAATTTCTTTTATTTTTAAAGGTATTCAAATATTTTTAAAGAGATTATTTTATTTATTTAGTTCGATATGAAAAAGGAAATTTATAATTTTTTAACTTTAAAAAGCTGTTGTATATTTAATTCTTAGTTTACATAAACTTGTTGAAATTTTAGTTTAAAAAAAAAGTAAAATAGAACGCAGCAGTTTATCTCAATGATAAAAAGAAAAAAAAAATATTATTACTCAATTATATATTTACATTTCTATGTTAAAAATAATTTGATTGTCGAAACAGAAAAATAATTTAAACTAATTGTACCGGGGTAGAGGGGGACTTGGCAAATATGTGTATAATTTGAAACTAATAACAAATGAAATATATACATTGAAACTTGTTCTAAAGGCCACCTCTATTAAGGACCAATATTTTTAGGAACGAAAATTTTCCCCATAGACATAATGTTAAATTTACTCCTATTAGGGGCCGTACGTACCCCTCATAAACACCATTTTTTTTTTCACATGTAACTTAAATCCTAAACAGGTGCATTGAAATCCTGAACCAAAAGATAAGAGTTCAGCAAACAACTGCACTTGCAATAAAGAAGGCAGGGGGCGATGGGGAGGGTTTAGTAACACAGTGAAGGACCACAAACATTTCCACAAGTAAGACAAACAGGTGTTCCTCACACTTTGTTTGACCTTTCAACCTGTAGGGGTTGGGTTGGAGGGGAAACTTGACCCTTTGTTGTGGGCACACAAAGGATGACAGGATATCTAGAAAAACTGATTCCACATTTACTAAAACTGTGAATACACATTGAAGAAAATTTTTTACATCTGTCAGGAAACGCTAACAGAAATAAATAAACTAATATCTCACTATAAGGCATTAATAAATGATGCAAATTTAAGTAATTTGCTCCGTAAAGTAAAAGAATCACTAGAAACCAAAATTGTCTGCGAAAAAATTATGAAAAGTAAACAAACTTGAATAGAAAATTTTTTCAATCATGAATCATGTATAGAGTTTGAAAATGTTAATAAACAGTTTTTTCCACCTATATAGGTTTTGATTTCCTTATTTTAGTTCTTGTTTTTTTTTGTCACCCCTATTCAAGGGCCACCTCTCATAAGGGCCAATTTTCAATGGAACGGCAGGTGGCCCTTACAGAGAGGCTTCACTGTATATTTTTTAAATCAATCTTTGATCTCTTTGTATAAGTAAAACTTAATGAAATACGTATGTTTCATAATCTAAAGAAAAAAAACAAAGAGTGTGGGGAGAGAGGACAGTTTTTGATTTCTGCTTTAAAAATATGATTTACTAGTTTAATTTTTAATTCGAATAAATTATTCGGATAATTTTTAATTCGGATAAAGTTAAATCAAAGAAATGAAAAGTATGTAATAGAAATTTAGGATTTCTCTTCATGGGCAAAAAACAAGGTTCGTACGCTTCAATGACCTTCAAGGACCTTTAACCAGAATTTTCGTAAAAAATATTTAGCTTATTTAATGACAAAACAATAGTATATTCAGATATAGGGACCAGTACTTTACAAAATTTCTGGTACAACACGTAAAATTCCTTGAAACCCTTGATGCATACGAACCATCCCCCCCCCCCCCCCCCAAGAAAAAAAAAGATAACTTTTATTTTTAATGGAAAATTTATTTACATTTTTTCTGATATCTATATATATATCGGTATATATATATAACCATTAATTAAACATTACTGACCACCATCAATAATTGCGATAGTATGAATGAATTTACAACAATACAGTGTCCCCATACACTCTGAATGGATACCAAAAACATAATAAACAAGCTACTATGTATAAAATAAAGTCCCTTGTACTAAATAACAAGAATTAAGAATAATAAAAAAAAAAGAGGAATATGGATTTTGATAAAAATAATTGAAAAAGCTTACATATTGAATTACGTTATCAAGAGAACAGAATTCAATTATATAAGCAAAATCAGTCATTTTCTGTGAGAAAAAAAGCTAAAAGCTGAATTTTTTTTCTCCTGTACTCTAACGACCAATATAAGCAAAAGAATAGTTTCAAACTGAATACAGAATAAAATTAAATGCTATGAAATGGAAAAAGCAATACAACCTTTTAAATAATTAATAATAGCAAGGAAAAATAGTAATATTACACAAAATACCTAATAAAATCTCAGTTATATTATCCAAATACACATCAGCACACGGTATCCAAAATCACGATAAGTTTAAGGTTATTTTTACAGTTAAGTTAACACAGATTTTAAAACCTAATGTATACAGTTAATTGATTTTGAAATACCGCGATAAATGCAATTAAAATAATATAAATAGAAAATAATTACATAATAAATAAATAACCTCTTAACACTTTTAATTTTTTTTAAATTTCTTAACTAAAAAAATTCCAAAACTATAAGTTTACAAAATCGCAAATAGCGAACGTTAAGCTCCACCATGTGATAAAAATTGATATTATTACTCTATTTGAAGCATTAGACAGAATACAATTTAAATTTTAGTGCTGCCATCTATGATATTAACTTGAAACTGATATGAACAAAATGTCATAAAGATTATGCTATTATAAGTTAATTCATTCATAATATACCAACTGCGATATCCCAACAAATCCTAATATAAAAATACCATATTATATTTCATTATTCATATAAATATTAAATAAATGCAAATGTTAATAGAATGATTACAATATATTCTATATGTATATATATATATATATATATATATATATATTATAACTCAAACAGTATATTTATTTTTCATTACTCAAATAACTGTTGCAGAAAATACTGTTGTTGGTAATATTATTAGCAGTAATTCACAAGTACTTATTTACATTACTTCTATTGAATCGATTTATTTATTTATGTTCATTTTTATGTTACGTTTAGTATATAACTAAAAATCTTTGTTCTCATTTTCGAAGAAGAAAAATCCTAATGAGTGAACTAATGAAAAATACTGTAATAAGAAATGGTTTAAAATTACGCAAGTAAGTTATAATTCGATTTATTACCATCCACAGAAGAAAAATAAAAGTGAACTTTTCAGCATCTTCGAATGCGGCGAAATATTTTATGATCGATTTTTTATTTTATTTTATTTATTAATTTAATTAATTAATTTATTTTATTTACTTATCTATTTTATTTATTTTATATATTTATTTATTTATGTTATGTTATGGCAGTAGGTCACTTTTTTTTTTTTTTTTTTTTTTTTTTTGGAGAGTTAGTTGTACAGGGTGATTCATAAATATCGAAACAATAGGCTATATCCTTAAATATTGCCCCTAGACCCATACTTCCAATTGCAAAGTTTCATAAAAAAAAGGTGCAAAATTTAATGGCATAAGTTGCAACTCCATGGAGGGGTCTATTTGAAAAAATACGAAAATTAAATTTTTATACGGCCCCCGTAGTGTAAAAATTCCAATCAGGAAGACTTTCCTTATCCATTCCTGAATTAAACACAAAAAATTGCATCTTCATATCTGAAAAACTCGCAGAGTTAAGGTCGTTTGAATAATTCATCAGGTTTTAAGGGATTAGACACAAACTGAAATGCGTGCAATCCAAGAAGCAATGTTACTTTAAGAGTTCTTAGGAAACATGTACAAAATTTATTTCTTGAGTTAGAATTTTGATTTTTTTTCTTTTTTTGTGATAGTTAACCATATAATTTGCAAACAAAATCACATCCTAATATTTCTCATAAAGTTTTTAAAAAATTTAAATGATTAGTATTTTTTAAAGCGGATTTAATTTAAAATCTTTATAACTCGAAACATTATTCATGGGATTTCAATTTTTTTTCATTTAATTAAAGAGGAAAGTATAATTTTAGTTTTGTTTCAGGATTTTTTTAAATATTAATTTTAAAAATATTAAAAATATTTATTTAAAAAATTATGTAACTTATTTTTAAAAAAATCATATTTTCAAAAGTAAATTTTTTTTCAAATTTGACGAAACAAAATTAACGTAAAATAATCAAAAAAGACATGTTCCAAGTTTGCACTTTTTTTATTTACGATTCTTGACTTATAATAATTTAAAGAGGAAAAATGGTAAAAGAAAAAATATATACATCATGCAGAAAAACGCATTTAAAGTTTTAAACATTGATTGGCTCCTACTAAAATGTTTAAATGCTTTTTTAAAAATTGCACGTGAAAAAGCAACTTCTTTCTGTAGCTTAAACTTCCGATTCAGATTAACTTTTGCCATTTCCACGTCCTTTTTGTACTATTTAAATGTCCATAAATAAATGTTAAATGTGTAATTTGAAACAATGCTTTTTCTAACATGCCGATTAGGAGTTTTTCATATTTTAGCCCTCACAAATTCAGGCTTTTTATCGTCCCGGCGAGGCCGTTAAAAAAGTCTGTATTGTGGGGCCGGGCCAAACACGTGATTGGCGACTTTTTTCTGAAGACTCGGCCAGGCTGGGCCTAACGTATTTTTTCATACCGAATCGGGTGTTGGTGTGATTTATGACGGCCATTTATCTACACGAGGGATATGGGCCCGAAAAGGGAGTGCCTTCCGTGGAGGTCTTTCTAAGGGAAAATAACCCGCATATACGCAAGGATATCCAAGGTTAGAAGAAAACCACTGAAAACTCCGAACGATGGGGCCGAAGGGCGCGATTGGGTTCAAACTCAGCACCTCCCGTCTACCAGCTTTGAGAGCAGAACCTCTCAGCCACTGGTTATATCGAACCCGGACTGGCTTCCTTATTCCTAGGTCTCCCTTGGGCGAAATTTTCAGTCCCGGTCTCGAGACAACCCGTATTAAAATTATTACCTCTGACTGACCTAATCCGTGCAAAAATAACTAAAATTTGGCTCCGCCCAAAAACTATTACAACAAATGCATATATTTTTAAATGGCCATTATTTTACAATAAAACTTTAAAATTCGTATTTTTAAAGGATAGTAGATTTTAAGGCAAAAAAATTAAAATACAGCAAAATTAGTGAAAAAAATCTGCCTCTGACGGAATCCTTTCTTAAACGGAAAAATTGTGTGGATCCACGGAAAATGAATATAATAATACCTGCGAAAAAATAGACTACTTTTACAAGGGAACTTGTCTATAACGCTTTTTTTTTCTTTCCTATGTGATTCCATCTTAAAATATTAGCATTTTTATAGCATTTATAGCATTTTTCATTGTCTCCAACACATGGAATATGGATTAACGATATTAAAGGAGAAGTGAATAATTTACATATAAATAGAGATTCATTAATAAAACAAATAATCACAGCTTTTGGTGCTTCTTTAAAAATAATAATTATAAACATGAAAAAAGAAAAGATATAATAAGTATTTTTGGTCAGAACTCCTCCATACGAAACAACTTTTAACCATATCGATCTAAAAAACTATGTAGAAATTCAGTCAGGCCGGGTCAGGCTACAATTTGAACGTTTTTCCAGGCCAGGCGGGGCCGAACTTTTTTTCTTATGGGTCGGACCGGGACCGGACCTAAATATTTCGACCCGTGCAGACCTCTAGTGCATACTTTGAAAACAGGCACTGTCTTATATCGACTTTTAGTAATGTACAATTTGTGGATGATTCCTATCTTGCATTCAAAATGAGTCAAAAACTCGTCACTCAGAGGCATGGATAAATGGTGTAAGTCACAAATTTTGGATTTTGTTACCTCTGCGAATTTTGAAGATCAGGAATGGATAAGGAAAGTTTTCTTGATTGGAATTTTTACTCTACGGGGGCCGTATAAAAATTTAATTTTTGTAATTTCTCATATAGACCACCCATGGAGTTGAAACTTATCTCATCAAATTTTGCACCATTTTTTTTGAAACTTTGCAATTGGAAGTATGTGCCTAGGGGAAATATTTAAGGAGATAGCCTATTGTTTCGATATTTATGAATCACCCTGTATAACTAAGTGGCAATTTATATTCTGATTTCTCTAGAAATCGACCTGTTGCAATAACTTCATTTGTGAGTGTATAAATACAGAGTGAATTGACCTCGGCTTTTATTCTTTAAATATTGATCTTAGACATATATTATAAATTACAAAGTTGCTTAAAAAAAGGTACAGAATTTTATAAAATCGATTAAAATTTTCAGAGGATTAAATTTGAAGAAATATACAATTCAAATTTTTATACTGCCTCCGTACAAAAAAATTCCCAAAGAGTAAAATGTGCCCCGTACACTAATAAGGCCATGTACTGATGGTCAGCATTTTATCATAAAAAGTTTCAGACATATGTTTAAACAAAGTTGGTGAGAGGTTAATCATAAATTAAAATGTATATGTTTCCAATTCAATGTCAGTCATTGTTTTCTTTCGTAGTTTTTATTGTCCACCCCTATTCAAGGGTCACCTTTATTAAGGGTCAATATTTTAAGGAACGAAAAATTTCCCCATAGACATGATGTCAAATTTACTGCTATTAGGGGTCGCACATACCCACCATAAAGGCCATATTTTTCACATGTGCCTTAAATCCTAAACAGGTGTATTGAATTCCTGAACCAAAAGATGTTCAAACAACTGCACTTGCCAGAAAGAAGACAGGGGGAGATAGGGTGGATTTAGTAACACAATGAAGGACCACAAACTTTTCCACTAGTAAGACAAACAGGTGTTCCTCACACTTTGTTTGACCTTTCAACCTGTAGGGGTTGGGTTGGAGGGGAAACTTCACCCTTTGTTGTGGGCACACAAAGGATAAAAGGTTATCTAGAAAAACTGATTCCACATTTATTAAAACTGTGAATGCACACTGGATTCAACTGGAGCACAATTTTTACACTAGAAATTTTATCCTCAGGCTTATGTAAAATTTAAAATTATGGCACCAAAATCAACCTAAAGAGTACATTTGGATTTGAATGACAAATTCAAAGTTCTAATCAAAGATCAAAGAACATCTGCAAGAAAATTGGCTTCACAGCTTAATAGTAGCAAGAATCAAATAAACAATCTTGTTAAAAACAAAGAGAACTTACTGAAAGAATATGCAGATTTTAAAAATCGCGGGATAAAAAGAAAGAGAATTGAAAAATTTCGTCACCCCTATTCTAGGACCACCCCTCATAAGGGTCAATTTTCAATGGAACGGCAAGTGGCCCTTACAGAAAGGTTTCACTGTATATCTTCTTAATATTATCTACAACTTTTCTATTGACAAGTTTTTGATAGGACCAATTCTTACAGCAAAAATAAGTTAAAAATACATAGTGGTTGAAGAAAAAAATCGTATTAAGGGTGAACTCAAACCCAAACTGCTTATTTTTTTACTCATTTTTAAATTCATTTTTGCTTTCAAACGCATCCAACTGGTAGGTTTTTTTATTCAGAAACTATATAATGTACCGTAATGGTCGCTTTGTTGATAGAGGCAGAATATATATTTTTTAAAATGATGTCAAAGTGGGCATTTTGAACCGAATTTCTCGAAGCGATTGTGTTGGAAACGAAAAATATTGCCTTGCTGAGAAAATAATTGTTTTTAAGTGAAGTTTTAATTAATTGAACGAAAAATTAAAAAAACAGGTCGCTTATAAATCTCTTCAAAAATCACGTCAGCTAGTTTCATGATTTTACTTTAAAAAATGAATCTGGAAATGTGTCAGAAAATGCCGAGTTGTTGAGCATGGAAAAGTATTTTTTTTAATATCGCCTTAACATGATTCTGATAAAACCAGCTCTTATATAAAAATGAAATTAAAAACTCGTCAAAAGCGACCAGATAAAATCGAGCCGGCAGGGATTTTATATATTATATGTATGTGTGTGGGTATATATATAAATGAATATAGTATAACAGCTCATCATATATTATTAAAATTATAAACATACATTCAAATTACCGCTTTATTATTTTATTACGGTACATTTCATTTATCCAAAATAAATTCCATTTAACATAGAGAATTATTGCATGAAATGCTCCACTACAAAACATGCGTCAGCCAAAATATGTGTATGTGTGTTGTGGATGCGTTCATGCATACATTAATTAAATCGATCTTCCTATATTGTATATGAAATGTACTTGGAAAATTCAACTACTTATCACAAATAAGTCTCGTATGTAATTGCGCATTTTAACATCTACATACGCACTATTGCTGTTTGCAATAACAACTTTGTGTAAAATTATCCAACTTTTCCTGGAAACAAAATAAAGGAAAAATGTCTAATAGCATTAATAGTATTTTAGATGTTTAGTGAATGAAATTTCGTTTCATTCATAAAATTCATATGCACACACACATGCGTGCACTTACGGAATGGATACACCCCTGGTGCATGCAATGACGTCACAGAAAACTCTTACGTCATGAACTACGTCAAAGAAACGTCATTCTATATAACTGTTTGTTATATTTGTCCGGTACGTGCGTTTTTTGTTTGTGCAGGTTACAGGTGGAAGGAAAGTGCTAAAAAAAGGGGAGCGAAGAAAAGTTATTTTCTAATCGATCTTGCGAAAGTCACCATTTTGTGAATTCGAAAGAAATAAAATGACGCAGAGAGCTAGAAGTTTCGCAATTTTTGGATCAATACAGAAGAAATTAGTTCTGAGAATAGCTTTTCTATTTAGAGTAACCGTCTGCACTAAGATTCGATAGAAGGGGATGAGCAAGCGATTTGTGGAAGTAGACTGGAATTATTAATGTTAACGTGGCTTGAAAAAAAAAAAAAAAAAAGAAATGTAATAATCCTTTCGGCCCTGAATTTTCTTTCAATTTTGGGGAAAGATTACTTTTAGGCTAATAAAATTAAAAGTCGCAATCCAAATCATAGAAGTTAAGGTTTACCGAAATTTAACGAATACGGTATTTACTGAAAGCTAACGAACGTAGTTATTTTGCGTGCTTTTCATATCAAAATACTCTAACAATGAATTTTTGAACATGTTTGGATAAATGTCGCACTGCAGATTAAGGGGTGATATCACCTTCTGCAGTTCGATATAGCTAGATTTTAGCACAGTATTAAGGAATTCTTGGAGCTGTTATTATTTCTTCAAAAAAAAAAAAAAAAAAAAAAACTGAGTGAATTGTACAAATCTTTATTTACGTATGCCTTCAAATACTTTTAATGAAAAATAATTAGAAATTCGTTTAATTAAAACATACTAATTAAGGATTTTCTAAAGGCTAATTTGACATACATTTCTTACGCGCAGGATTATTAAAAAATATTCGATATATCCAGTTAATATTACATATATATATTCGTAAGATATTGTACTTTAACTTCAACCTAAAATAATAATCAAATTTATAGATGAAATTATTTTTTATGCAATTAAACCATAAAATACAAAAAGTATGATAAAATTTCAATAAAAATTTCAATAAATAAATAAATATACTACAGGTACTTTCTTAAAAATAGGTAGAAGTTATAAGACTATATAAAAAAAAATATCATACAAAATATTAAAGCGGAAACTCAGTTAAGTGAGACTCTGCTGTATATCAATTTAAATACGTTTGAAATAGTTTTACATCATTAAAATACATTGCAAACAGTTTTTCCCCATTCACCGTAATGTAAAGGAATTCTTTTGAATATCACTGTAAATGAACTATAAACGCTACATGGTTCAATACCGAACATCCCATAGTAAAACCTCATCACCATATATCAATTGCATGGAAATCCGAGTATATTTGCACGAGTTGGAGCAGGGACAGACCGACGACAGACAGATAGATAAACCGAATTCAGAAACACGTTTGAACTTTGTTGGAAAGTGTTAATAAAGAGTACAAAAACGTTCTCATTTCTAAATGATATTACAAAAGTGCACATCTCCTTAATAAAGTCCGCCTCATATTGTTCGAGTTTTATTGTAGTAAACCTTATAATAACATACAAAATTGTTTAAATTCTTTTTTAAATAACAAATAGATTATTAATATAAAATACTTTAAATAACAAGCAAATAAGGTAAGGACTGTTTCCTAGAAATCTGCACAAACTATTCGTGACTGGAAAGTTATGAAAAAACGAGACAAAAACAGCAAATGGGCACTGTATAACTACATTGATCTTCAAAACTGTTATCGTTTTTCAACTAAACCATTTCATAAAAATTGTCGATTTTACTTTTGGTGGTACTTGCTAGATGTACAAAATTTAGGTTCATAATTTTGAGACAGTACTTGATTCGATTAATCCATTTGTGGGTGTTATCTGCTTTCCAGCCTTTAGCATACAATTTGGACTTAAGATACGCTCAGGACCGCTCAATTGGTCGAATTTCGGGAACGTTAGCCGGATTAACGGACCTCTCAACGAAAGTGATGTTTAGTTGGCGGAAATGGCTGAGAACAATTTTGCAGTAATGACTGCTGGCCAAGTCTTGCCAGAAGACGTAATCACAGCCGTCGTAATTGCTACGGATGTAGGAGATGAGACGACGGCTGCAAAACGCACGTTCAAATGTCGTTTCCCCTTCACAGCGAACGGATGACTCAAGCCTTTCGGACTCATCGCAACCCAAACGAGGATTTCGCTTTAGTAGCGAATTTGATGATAAGTTGTGTCATGGAGACGTTACATGTATAGTAGCCACCATTCGCATTAAAAGTGGAGTGAGTGAGCGTGAGATATAACTCGTTATCCAAAATGAATTCCCGATCAGAGAATTTTCTGAACAAGCGACCAAACTTCGTTTTCGCGACAACCATTTGCTCTTCTGTTCGTTTTAGTATGATCCTTTTCTTGTGATATTTGATGTTAAGCTTCTTGGTGATTGTCTTATGTGGGTGGCCGGGTGAAACACTGAGTTCAGCAGCTATGAGTTGAATTAACACTCGGTCGTTTTTCATAATAATTGTTTCAACTGCCATAACTTTGGCTTGGTGAGTTTTTGGGCTTTCCTACGCAATCCTGGTTTTCTTTTGGCCTTGAGTCCTTTCTAGTAACGTTGTAGGACATCGTATATAGTTGGTTTGGGGATATTTTGGCAAAAAAATGGTTCACGATGAACTTGTTACTATGACGAATGCTGCCTTCGTGAAACTTGTACACACGCGTACGCAGACACTCCTCTTTCGATTCCATTCTAAAAAAAAAAAAAACAGATTACTTAAGGCTGTTCTCAACTGCTCTGCTCAACAAGCGCAAAACGTTTTGACGCATTTAAAAATTAATTTTTTAACGAAAAGATATAAAATTGGAAAGCCTGGCCATGGAAGCGATTTGGAATGGAACTGTGTTTTCCATTTTTTATCAATCAATTACCTGTTGAGTTATAAGCGATTTTGATCACGTGACACGGCATTTTTTCCCCCTTACTGACTGGATTTTCTTCTTTCGTCCGGAAGTTCAGTTCAAAATGCTAACTTTGACGGTATTTTCTGAAAGATCTATTGCGTTTACAAGAAAACGAAAAAAACAGTTCGATGACATTTTCTGAATAACAACACCGTCTAGTTTCATGCGTTTCCGAACAAAAATGAATTAAAACTTATGTCAGAAAGTTGACCTTTTGGATTTGAGAACAGCCTTAATGAACTCTCGGGTATCGGGCCTGACCTTATATACGATGACGCAACACTTTAAGTACAGGTTTCGCCTGATTCACATTCCTTCGCAATTTTGCATGACTGCAAACTTTGTGCGGATTTCTAGGAAACAGTCCTTATTATAGATAAATATAAGCGTGTCGGACAATGTACATCAAACGTGGCAAATGAGGTGCGTTCGTACTATAACTAGTTTTACAAATATTCAGACCTTGGTGCAATAACTGTTGCACTCTTACGCACAAATGCATGAATACAACATTTATTACGATTTTATATATTAAACTCAATAGTACGGAAAAATAGGGCTCCATCTTAAGTACGACGTCATCACCCCGATAACCAGAATCATTACTTATCATGGGATATAATTGAATTCATTACGTATGACAGGATTTAATAGAACGAAGAAAATTTTTATTGATATCTTTTAAAGTTTTGATTGGATTTTCATAAAATTTGAAATGACGGGACAAAATTCTGCAACGATTCTGTATATTAAATTTCAAACCATTCAGTAGTTGGGTAGTTTTTGCGCCGTTATATGCGGACACACGGACAGACAGACAGATGGACGGACCAGACGACGACTATAGGTACTACGTATTTATATAATTACGGACGCCTCTAATAAAAACTGAACTTGGGACTATCTAGAACGATTCTTTTTTTCGGGTCCTTTAGGAGTATAAGTCATGGGAGAATTAACAACAGAATATGTTTTCTGTGCTTCTAATTTTAAATGAAATTAATATGTTGGAGGACACGAAATCTGATAGGGACAGATTTGCTCACGAAATCTTAACTTTGTCATTAACCTAGTTCATTACAAAGATTATAGAAAAAAAAATCTAATGAAAGTGAAATACCGACATTTGATTAACACTGCATTTCCAAGAAAAAATAAGTGTTTAAGTGAGATAATTAGGAAATTTTTTTTTTCTCAATAGCTTAATTTAACAAAGTTTTAATTCTGAAGATGGGGATTTTTGATGCAAGTTGTCTTTTGTCAATGTGTTAAATTGACTTGTAATTAATAAGTATAAAAGTAAAAAATAGTGTAAAAAAAACCCACCTTTTTTATAAGCATTCAATGTTTATCCTGAAAATTAGCCAAATTTTTTGACTGCAAGTCGTGTTTTTCCTAAAAACGTAAGTCACAATACATTAATTTGGTGTAGACATCAAATGAACCAGATTATGGAAAATTCACTGCCTTTTGATTGGTTGCAAACACGAGCTAGCACATTTGTTAAAAAAAAATTTGCAATTTTTTTTTCACGATATGGTAACAAAAAAAAAAAAAAAAAAAAAAAAAAAGCATTATTTTCTACAGTACATATTTCTAAATTGATTTTTTGACGCATAATCGTAATTTACTTAATACGAAACTATTAATTGATTAAAAAATATTTTTTAAAATATACGTCACACTTTTTTTTCCGACTTTTTAGTGATTAAAATATTTCGGTATTGGAGTTTCACAGACAGTTGGCCTCTTTTGGCGCGCGTGATTCGCCGTATAATGAAATCCAGTGTTGTTGTAACTCATATACGCTTAAACCATAAAGAATATTTTGCGATTTATCAACTGTGCCGGGCTAACAGAAAAATGCATTGCGATTATAAAATGCTTATTAAATTAAAATTAAATTCTAAAAATATTATATTGTGATCGTAAATACACCTGTAAACACAATTGGTATAATTCAAGCATATTACGCAGAGGGTGAAAAAACAATCTCGAAATTTTATTTATACAGACAAAAAACAGATTGAGTTAAATATGCAAATAAAAGCGCGTAATAATCCAAAACATGTAAGTATTTTCGTAATGTACAATAAGGTTGATTTCTTAAGTCCGTATTGCCTAAAATAACTAGGGAACCCGATTATCTACAGTCATGAATATTATAGCAAAGTATAATAAAATATTTGCTACATGATGAGGTACTTAGCAGACCCACCTAGCGGTAAATTTTTGAATCAGATAGTGAAAACTATAGAGGATGCCACCAATATCTCAATATACAATTGTTGAGAGTAAAATTAACATTACAATATAAATTTAAAATATAGTTTCATTCTGACATATTAAAGCAAAGTATACAACTTATACTGAAAATATAAGTGAAAAATAACGTAATTTTTGTTAAATGAAATGATGAAAAGCAACAGTCGTAATTCCTTACAAAATAAAACACGTGTTAAAATACAATATTATTTTAACCAACGTGAAACTTAATTAATTAAAACATAACACTATACTAGTGCTTGTACGATTTGACTACTTTCAGTTAAAGTGCAGATAGGATAAAGTGCCTTAATTTCATTCACTTTCCTAATTTTGCCCCCCTTTACTTTTCCAGTTCTGCGAAAGTGGCGCCACTTATCACGTAAGGCACAGGGAGCAGTAAATAAAAGGGGTCAGTAGTGAAAGTTTCATTCACTAAGACGCATACACGTATTAAAGACGCCGAATTTCCTATTTATAGAAGACCTGAGTTCTTATTATGTCGTTTGTAGAACGTTATTTACTGTACTGTAAGTATTTATTCCTTGTTCATTTCATGTGTATTACGTAGGTAAGATGCTGACAGTAGCATACAGTGAGTTTTAGGACGCTCAGTTCATCTTACGGAAATTAAAACTCCGCCATATTGGGTAGTAGCGTGGTCCCAATTTCGCCCCCCTTCCAGTTCTTATTTTCGCCCCGGGGACGGAATTAGGAATGCTTTTTCATGACAATTTTTTCCTCATGTTCGAATGGCTAATGTTTCGTCATGTGATTCTTCCACTGATAATTAGTACATTTCTTTGTGCCTTAATTTAATGTAAAGTAAATTGCTTACTCATTTAGAAATAAAGTTTGATTTAGTTATAAGTTAAGACTCTGCGTACTGGATTTTTTTGAGGGGGAACGAAATTGTGTCCATTTTTTTTTTCTTTTGCCATATTTAGATACCTTTGAAAAAACAATTTTTCGCATTGTTAAAATTTTTTTGTACAATATTTGCCTATGTTTCTATGTGCGTGGGTAGTTAGTTTATGTAAAATCCAAATTTAATAGGCATTCACTGAAAATTTCAACATTTAGAGAATAAAAAAGATTGGGGGGACGAAAATAGGGCACCTTACCTTACATGCGAAATTTTAAGTTCTTCTAATGTTTTAAGCACTTGTGTACGGTCTCTCGCAGAATGACCCTACTCATCTGTGCTCGGATGAAGAAAATTGGTGTAAGCAGGGCTTAATTTGCGCCGGAGTCCAGCTCCGGTACTTCTCTGTTTTTAATAAATATGTAAATATTGGTCGGAATTCAGCGGAGCTCAAAAATACAGGGCTCCGGAGCCCAATGCAATTCGCAGCTATGGATTTTTATGAAAAAAAAAATGCATAGCCACGAACTATTCCTTTTTTGTGTTAACACTATTTCCGCATAATAATCCTTAAAATATTTAAATGCAGAATTCTGTAATTAATTAACACAACACTAAAACTAGGCAAATATTACTATTCGGAAGGAGTGATAACTAAAAAGTAGAATAGTTGACAGCTAAGTATATGCTGATAGATATTTTAAATTTTTTTATTTTGCTAAAGGAAAAAAATGCTTTAAATTTTGCAAAAAATGTACGGAATATAAATATGCAGATTGGAGTGACGAGGGGGATGGGGCTTGGGGGGAAACGGTTCAGTTATAGTACCGGTACCACATAATATTAGGGCTCCGGTACTTTTTTTCTTAGAAATTAAGCCCTGGGTGTAAATCATGGAATTCAAAGTTTCATAACTACGTCAATTTTAGTGTTAGATGAATGGCATTTTTTTCTCTTAAATGTTAGTGTAATAGGAAATTTTTACTAAATATCACTTATAGAACAGAGGGACCGTATCAAAAATTAAATTTCGTAACTTTTTAAGAGATGTTTTTATTGATCAAAACGACTTTAAAATAATTTTTTACCTCATTAAAAACATTTTTATAATTGTAGCTAGAGATCGACTGAAAGTTCGGTTTCGTTTCCGTTTTAGGCCCAAAATCTAAGTTTCGCCGAAAAATCGCTTATGGCGAAAATGCAGTCAAAATTCGGCCGGACCGAAACTACCGAAACTATCTTTATTCCAAAAAACTCGTTTCTCCCTCCCGAAAATTTCAACATTACTCATTGATTTGAGCTGTATCCGCTCAAATGAGAGACACTATATTTATTGCTATGAATTTAACTATTTATAATTATCAGTCGTGACTGACTCAAGGAGCGAGTGGAAATTATAAAGCAAGCAATGCCTATATGACTAAATTTTGAAGACGCTTTTCACGCGCTTATTAAAAGCTGCAAACTTAACAGTAATAAAGAATTTTTAGTTTGGAACCTCAGAAATGTTTCAAACGCTCTTTGAGAAATTTCTAGTATAGCAGATGATCATTTACAAAAATTGTTATAAAAGATAAATTGAGATATGTAATGTGTATACAGTGTTTTCGCTGACTTTTGACCAACATTAGCGATTTGGCGAATCAGAAATAAGAAACAGTAGCCAAATGAAAAAAATGTTAGCGAAATAGATTCGGCGTGAAGCACTGAAAGTTCTATCTTTAACCCCTTATTTCAACATTCCCTCTTTTTCAATATGTTCTAAAATTAGCTATTTTTTTGTAATTGCTTTTAAAATAGAAATTCGACTATTTGCTACAGAAGCTATTGAAAATAAGTACATCCTAAATGTGTAAATATTTCAGACATTCTTTTAGATGTCTAAATAAAAATTCGAAACAGCTATCTTTGATTTACCATTGTGAAAATATACACTAAAAATTGCTATGAGATTTCGACTCTAACCGATAGAAAAAATTGACCGGCAATGGTACTTTGCGTACAACTAATAAATACTATGGTAAATGGCCAATTTCGACGCCGCATTCCAGCAAAACTTTTCTCTATTTGGCGCTTAATGCCTGTAATTTTGTTTGTGTTTATACCGGTGCGAAGCCACGCCGGCTCATAGTGATTAACTAACTATAGGGGAATATCTATCGCATAATCCTTTATGTGTCTTTGGCTGTTGCTAAACTGAATTGGTATTGAGTCAATACCTCTGTAAATGGAGCAATGTAAATGGCAAGGTGCGATTGAACATGTAATGCGACATCAATCGTCCATCTATGCGGATTCGATTTTATTGGCACACACAGAAACAAAGGTGTAGTGGAGAGTATACGCCGTATACCTTCTGGATTTTTTTTAAGAAGCTCCGTATACCGTCTGTTTCTCAAATAAAGCCATAGCGTATACTCTAGCCATGAATTTCATGATTCTAGCGTATACCCTCTGGTTTTTTTGGACTACAACACTGCACAGAAATTGAGTCCTCGCAATTAGGCGAGTTTGTTTGTTCGTTTATTCGCCAAATGAAGCATTTTGTCGCGATTTGGCGCAATGGCGAGCGGCAGCGAGAACCCTGTGTGTATACCTAAAACATTTTTTAATTAGATGAACTTCGTATAGTTAGAAAACCATTCTGTTTCGTTGATGAGTTAATTACTTTTATTTTATACAAAAATTAAAAGTTTTAGCCACAGGCACAGACAGCCAGCTTGAAGCCACACGTATAATTAATTAATAATTATGTATATTTATGTATGTATTAATCACTTAAAAAATTTTGGACATTTTATTTTTCGTTTTTGGCCAAAAATAGGAAGATTACCGAAATTCGGTTTCCGTTTCGGTCTTAAAAACGTGTCTGGTCGATCTTTAATTGGAACTATACGTGTATTACTAAAAGTTTAGGAATTAGCAGTTGGTCACCGTTGAGAGTGGGTACCCTGTATAATGGGGGAGGGGGGTAAACAGAATTGTGCGCAACAAACAAAATACGGAGAAGCAAAAACCCCAATAAGCAGTTAGTCGTCGAAACAGGTCATTAAGATCAATAAATATAAAAGTAGTATGTTGTGACCATCACAAAACTTTCTTCTATATAAATCACGTCAAGTAATTTATTTAAATAGAACAAGAAATAACATCGATTTAGCACCAATTCTTATCAAAATATATCTGAATTTGAAGTTAGATGAAAATTCGTGCATTAGTTCTTGAGACAGAGCTGTAGCGGAAATTCTGAAAAGTGTAGCATAGCAGCGCTACCTGTTGAGCGATTTGCACCAAAACATAAACAGCACTAATTGATATCAAGGTATACCTGAATCTGAAGTTTGTTGAAAATCCAAGCATTAGTTCTTGAGATACACTTCTTGCGGAAATCGCAAAACATGCAGCATAGCAGCGCCACCTGTTGGGCGATGTACATCAAAATATATAAAACGTCACTTCATGTCAAGGACTAACTAAATCTGAAGGTTGATGAAAATCCGTGCATTAGTTCTTGAGATAAGCTCTTGCGGAAATCGCAAAAAATGCAGCGTAGCAGCGCTACCTGTTGGGCGATTTACATCAAAATATATGAAACGTCACTTCATGTCAAGGATTAACTAAATCTGAAGGTTGATGAAAATCCGTGCATTAGTTCTTGAGATACAGCTCTTGCGGAAATCTCAAAAAATGCAGCATAGCAGCGCCACCTGCTGGGCGATTTACATCAAAATATATAAAACGTCACTTCATGTCAAGGACTAACTAAACCTGAAGTTTGATGAAAATTCGTGCATTTTTTCTTGAGTTAGAACTATTCCGATAATCATGAATAATGCAGCATAGCAGCGCCACCTGTTGGGCGATTTTCACAAAACATTAATCAGCACCAAACTATATCCTGGACTAACTGAATCTGATGTTTTATGAAAATCCGTGCAGTAATTCTTGAGATATAGCTATTGCAGAAATCGTGAAAAATGCCGCATAGCAGCGCCACCTGTTGGGCGATTTTCACCAAAAACTAATCAGGTCTAATTTATATCAAGATCTAACTGAGTATAAAGTTTTGTGAAATTCCGTGCATTAGTTCTTGAGATAGAGCGCTCACAAAATTTTTGTCACATACAGACTCACAGAGTGACAGAGTGGCAGACAGACTTACAGACAGACATTTTCTAAAAACCATCAAATCGTGTTCAGGACATTCTAAAACGTATAAATCCGTCGAAAACCGGAAGTCGAAAATTTTCACGAATCCAATACTTTCTTCTTGTAAAGATGGAAGAAAGTAAAAAAAATTATATTTGGCTTATATAACAGCCGAAAAAAATAACGAGGAGTATAAGCTTCCTTTGGCGAATTTTTCAGCTTAATCACATTGCTTTATAATGGCGAACAGCTTAGTATTTGAAGAAAAATTCTGGTCAAAATTATTTTGATGTCTTTGACAGTTAAAATCATTGCTGTCGACTTAGTATTAGTAAATGCACTTAATTAATTTGATATACACATAAAAGTATGCATTTAATTAAAAAAATAAATGTAAAATACGAAGTTTACTTAACATTTTACTGTTTGTAAGAGGAAAATAATATAGGGTGAACCAAAAGTCTTGCCCTGATTATAAATATTTATTGTGCTCAAACTATTGTAATTAGGCATATGTTTGTATGGATACATTGTAAGAACTGTTATACATTTTTTATAAGACCACGTACCTCAGTAAATTTCAACGTGTGTCCCCTTGGTAGCTTGGGGAATGTCTAAGCGGTATTCTAGTTTCCGCGAAGTGTGTTCTTTAACATGTCTTCTGTTACAGCACACACAGCAGCTTGTATCCTAATCTTCAGTTCTTCGACGTCAACAATTGGTGTGGCAAAGACTCTGTGCTTGATATAGCACCCAAAGGAAAAATCCAGAGGATTAATATCTGGAGAGCGCGGAGGCCGGGGTGTTGGTTCATCCCTTCCAATCCACTGATCCAGAAATTCTTCGTTCTATTGCACACACAAAAAAAAAACTTCTTAAATTGACCTATCCAATGATACAAGAAGTTACATTATCATACAAACGGTTAATTTGTAATGAATTATTATAATCAGAGCAAGACTTTTGGTTCACCCTGTATTTGATAGAGTTGTTTTACTTATAAGAAATGTTTGATTAAATGTGGTTAATGAAACTATATATAAACTTTTAATTATATATATATATATATATATATATATATATATATATTATTTGCATTTAGTATTTAGTAAAGTTGGGTCTCTGAAGTTGAGTTGTAGTATAGAAATTCTGGTTTTTAAGTGTTATTAATAGATTACCAAAACAATTTATATTTAAAAATGGCAACTGCATGTGGAAGATATACATTTTTTTTAATTGGCCTTCAAAACTATAAGCAATCCGACTATACTTCAAAAATGGTCCGGCAAAGCCAGGCACACATTTAAAAAGCTATATATTTAAATAAATATACCTAAATTAAAGCTAAATATGATTTAAAAGGAACACATTTTTTATTTTAAATTTTTTTTATATTAAAAATAAAGCTATTGAGTTCAACAATTCATGAAGCTACAAAAAATGCACATTTAAACATAATTAAACACAATAACTAAGTTGAAACGTAACAATAAAACCCATCTTCTCGTAAAGAAACCTCCTCTTCAACTGAGTCTTGGAGAGACCAGATATGACTAATGCTCCTGAAATAGACATAGAACGATGTACCAGTTAGAGAGCTATTATAAAATATGCGTTTTACAGTTGTTGAGAAAATTTTAATTTTTGCATTTTTGGCCAGGCTTTTGCATCAAATACTCCATCCACTGTGCGGCTCTGCGACTCGTAGCACCAGTGTTGAATTCAGGGGGTGGTCCGGGGGGGGGGACACTCCCTCCGGAGCAATGAGATCCCACCCCTGGAATATTCAAAATTTTCTGTTTTTAATGGTCAAAAAGTGAAATCCCCCCCTCGGAACTCTATAATGCCCCCCCCCCCCTTAGCCACAGAAATCCCTCCCAGAGAAAAGTGTCTGAATTCAACACTGCGTAGCACAAAAAAGGCAAACTTGTATAAATATTGGTAGAAAACCTGTTTTGCTCTTTCCAAAATACCAACATTTCAATATTGCCCCAATACTGCACCAATGTCTAGCCATTATTGTGACAGTATTAGTTTATTATTAAGGAAAGTGCAAATATTGTATCCAAGTTTATTAAATTTAGTACCTTTTCATCCACAATTACAAAGTCTCAAACTCACTTCAAAGCGTTACAGAAAATTCTTTAAGCGTTACAGAAAATATATTTCTTAAAAGCAAAAGTCATTTATATATGTTCAACCAGTCGCTGTGCCCATAAAAATAATTACTAAAGGAAAATCCGGGGAATTCCTCTTTATATTTAATTAACAACTTGTATGTGTAGAACGTTATTATATCAGCAAATAGTTGAACTTTTTCTTGGAGCCTCCACCTTTATTCAACAAGGAGAATATGAATTATGCTTCATTACCATAAAAATGGATTAAACAAAAGCTCGCAGCCGAAGAATTAAACATTTACAAGCAACAAGTGTAGATAGCAAACAAAGAACCATGATTTTCTGTCTTATGCACTTTTAAGTTACTTTTTACGATCAGAATGCAAACAGTCGGTAATTATATTTTAATGATTTTTTTTTAATACAAAAGTTTTATTTGATTGCAATTAGGGGCTGTACATATATAACGTTATCAACTTTTTGGTAATTTTGGGCCCCCCCCCTCCTCCCCTTACTATATCATACGTTATCATCCCTCTACCCTCACCCCCACCCCCCCACCCCCGTAATGATATCATTATCAGCGTCTAAATTTTTTTTATTATTTTAGGATTTTTTTTCTTTTGTTTGGAGTAATATACAAATATGGTTACATTTATTTTTCGCATACGTTATTCATTCAAAATGAAGAGAAGTAAAAAAATATCCCTTTATATATGAAATAAATTGATATCGAATAACACTTAAAAGAAATAGCTACTATTTAAAAGAATTTAATAATAGCTTTTTGTTACACAATGCATTCAATAGTAATAATATCTTCTTGTACTTGCCCCCGAACGGGAGGGGGCGGGGACTACTTATCAAAAAAACAGGTGAACAACATTCTTCCTCTATTATTTACTAGTAAACACAAGTATCATTTCAAACATACTTCGCATATGGTTTCTCGAACAGTGGATTATGTATGCATACACATATGACAGAAGAATGGTAATGCTAAACGTTGGGGTATTCCATATTTTGGAATTAAATAATTTTACAATAACTTTGTATTCTCATAAAAATAGATAACAGACTAAAAAAAAAAAGATAACATACCATTTGATAACATACTTTTTGATGCAAAGACTAATTAAAAAATAAAATAATAAAATTTTGATTGAATCAAAAACGATAACGATATCAAAAGACAACCCCCTCCCTTCCCCTTGCGATATATTATGATATCATGTGTCAGACTTCCCTCCCTTCTAAAAAGATAACATTATACAGCCCCTTTTAGGGTAACCGGGGGTGATAGGACCGCTCTTATTTCAAGCTAAAATTGTGATTAAAATTCGTATAAACCACAAGTAAAACGTACTAAAATTTCTTTCAGATGCATATATACCATAATATAAAATTATTTAAAATACATTAAAATGCCTTCATAATTCATAATTCATATTATAAAAATTTTTTAATTACAAATTCAATGTATTTATGTTTGCGATTTGTAGTATTAAACCACACACAAAATTATCATATTAGGATTATAATTTTAGGAGATATTAATAAAAATATGAAAATGTAATTTAATATTAGAAGCTCTAAATTTTGAATGTTTATAATCCAAAAACTTACCATTCAAATCAATAGAAATTTCTTTCCTAGGCATAGTTTGAGCCGAAGAGTTAAAAGATATTGTCAAAATTGGGTGTTGCCATTCAAAAAAACAAAATTAGGTCTGGTTTTGATTTGTTGATGGCCCCCCCTAAACAAATTTTATATGCATCATTAAAAAGGAGACTATTTTTCCAATCGATTGGTTCCAATCGCTTATTCTTCTATTAAGTAGCAGTTGTTTTAGGAAATTCGGTCAAAAATTCTTAATGTAATCCCCCTCCGTTTTACTCTGCATATCTACCTTTGCTTCATTTAATCAAAGAATGGCGGCCATTAAACAAAAAGAAAAGTATTAAAAAATTCCAGAAGATATTTCGAATTTAAAAAAAAGCACTAAATTGATAATACTCATTTTAATTCATTGCGTGAAAAATATTATCACAGCAACTAAAAACTAACCAATCAACCAGTTTAGTGGGGACAAAAATTAGGAACGCACTGGCACAAAAGCCTCGGGCCTTACATGAAATGCATCATTGGAAGTTTAAGTAGCAGTTGTTTTAGGAAATTTGGTCAAAAATTCTTAATGTAACCCCCCTTCGTTATTCTCTGCATATCTATTTCATTCAGAATCGTTACATTAAGATTTTCATCGGTTACGAGATACAGTTTATTTCCACAGCTAAAGGTTATTCTTGGGCCGAAATTTCAGACCCAAGCCAGACCCGTGTAAAAATCCATGAAATCAGGCCCAGTCAATTTGTATAAAAAATGACGATATTTCTCAATCTACTATTAAGATTTTGTAAAAGACTACTGAATACATACACTATAAGGCCATTAAACACTCCATTAAGGCCATTAATGACAGGACACTTTCAATTTTAAACATTTTGCCGAATATTTAAAGATATATTTGTCGGATTTTTCTGGAACTTAAGGATAAGGCTAATGTCAGACGGACGTCTTTTTGCACGCTTTTTTTACTTACATATTATCCAAGGGATAATGCGTAAGGAAAAAAGCGTGCAAAAAGACGTCTGTCTGACATTAGCCTTATGAAGAATATGTTCGACTTCATATTTATCAACGGCGGTTTGATCAAAAGGACAATTAGGGGGCCAACAAAAAATCAAAGAAAAATATTAATGTTAAGGTAAAATAAAATGTACGAGATGATGTATCGCTATAGCTTACGAATATACGGATATTTTAAAATATACGTATTCATTTGTGGAAGAATAGAACGTATATTCATGGAGATGTATAGATTTTTTTTAAAAGTTAAAAAAAAAATTGCATGTTTTTTGTTTATATCATGCAGGGTTTTTTACCGAATTTGACGTCAGTTACAGAAAATTTGATAAAATGTAGTAGAAATAATATGGGGTAATTGAAATGTAAATATATTAAATATTTGATGAAATATGAGCAGTTGAATGAGATATTTTTCATGATTTGATAATAAACTCTATGGAGCAATTCATTAAAAAAAAGCCAATCAAATATCGGGAAAATTCAGAAAGATATTGATAATACACTGAGCTGATTTTTAATTTTTTCTGTAAAAACAGCTAAATGATAAGAGGTTTTCTATAAATTCTCTTTTTTAATTTAACTTTTTTTACTTTTCATTTTTTATGAATGCTTTAGATCTTCTTGGAAAATCACCAGAACGAGCCTATTCCAAGAAAAAAAGAATTATCAAAATCTAAGCATTTCTTCTAAAACTACTTGTTGGCATTCATTAAGTACAAACACCTTAGCTGAGAGCCAGATAATAAAAAATGACAATTTGTGAAAAATCCCTTATCATTCAGAAGCTTTTAGAGCGCAACTAAAAATTCACTCACTATATTGCCGATAAAATATTTCATTCAATTGCTCATATTTCATTAGATATTTAATATATTTACATTCCAATTACACTAGATTACTTCTACTACATTTTTTAAAAAATTTCTGAAATTGGCGTTAAATTTGGCAAAAAACTCTGCATGATATAAACAAAAGACATACAAAAATTTTTTAAACTTAAAAAAAAAAAATCGATATATACTAAAACCTCCCTAAAGCGACCACGTACCTTTCCCATAAAAATGGGTCGCTCCGAGAGGTGGTCTCTTAATGGAGGTCATGTTTAAATCTAGATTTTAATTGTTGAAAAATGGTAACAATGTTACTAAAATTTATTTTTTACATTAGGAAAAAATATAAAAATTTAAGTATCAGAATAAAAGTTAATTACATAAGTTAATTACTGCAGAGTTTTAAGAATAAATACATTGAGCTTTGCTTTAATTTTACAGTTTTATATTTTATAATTTTTACTTCCAAGTCTTTTCGAAGTTCAGAAAATAAATGCATTTTTTGTGGACGGGAACAAATAATGACGATTTCATTACTTTATCTATTTCTTTGAGTTCTCCGACAGAACAGGGTAGAGGAGTTTATTGACCGCCATTCTTAATTTGTCATCAGAGTTAAATTCATTCCTAAAAAGGCACAAGGGGGTTTAACACTTAAAAGTTACCGAGACAAAAAAAAAAAAAAAAAAAAAAAAAAAATCTAAACTTAGTTTAGAAGTTTGATGAATAATGCACCCCCCCCCCCCCCCAGGAATTATTTTTTTAATAAAACCTTCCTCAAGCGAACAGGAAAAAACGGAATTTATTTCATTTTCTTCAAAGAAATCGGTCTCTCATGGAGGGAGCTCAACTGGGATGGTCTCTGAATGGAGGTAAAATTAGTATTGAGCCTATGGGAATAAATTTCGTTCCATGAAAAAATGGTCGTTCAGGGAGGTGATCGCCTAATGGAGTTGGTCGCACAGGGAAGTTTCACTGTATCTCCATGAATATATGTTTTATTCTTCCCCAAATGAATACACATATTGTGCAATATCCATATATTCGTAAGCTATAGAGATAGATCATTTCGTGCTTTTTATTTTACAGGGTCTTTTTATATTACTTTTTATCCCAATCATTATTATTTTTCTTTGATTTTTTGTTGACCCCCCTAATTGTCCTTCTGACCAAATCGCCGTTGGTAAATATGAAGTCGAACATATTCTTCATAATCCTGAAGTTCCAGAAAAATCCGAGAAATATATCTTTAAATATTCGACAAAATGGCTAAAATTCAAAGTGTCCAGTCATTAATGACCATATAGTGTAAAAAATTTACAGCCGATTAAAGACTATATATCTGCAAGTCATGGAGCACCAGGAATTTTGCTCTTTCCGTATTTAGTGTCGCCCCCGATGAGGGAAAAAAATTATTATTATTATTTGGAAGTGGTACCCGACAAATTTCGACGAAAGAAAATTTTTACGAAGGAACTGTTTCATTAATTTGTAATAAACCTACAAAATTAGTTACAATAAAAAATACATCTTATATTGGTCAGTCTAAGTCTCAAACAAATATTATTTTAACCTAAAGGTCACTGCTCTTCTATAAAGGCACTCTAAAATTTTGTAAAACTTTGCGTTTTATCACTTGCGTTATTTTCAAAGGTGAAGCATTTCCACCTGTGAAGAATTTCAAAACCACTGGCGTTAAAATGATGCACTTCTACAAAACATACTTCAGTATCAGGGTCGGACTGGGCAAGGAAAGAGGGCGCAGACCTTGGATTTTCAGGGGGCGCAAAAATTTTAGCGAACTCATGTCATTTTTTCTTGTCTTCACAACGTTTAACACATTTGCACAGCACCAAGTATGAAAACTAATAATATCTCTTAATAATAAATAATAATAATAGCTTAATGTTATAACTCTGAATTTAGATAGAAAACTTCGCTATATTCCCCGTGCATATTTAAAGTCAAATCTACACAATGGCACGCAATTTTCTAAAACGAATCTAGTAATATCTATAAGTTCCAGCAAGTTGAACAAAGATTTGCCTATTGTAGATGACTTATACGATTTTTTTCTGTGGATCTTTTGATAGATAAAGAATATGGTCCCTTTAAATTTTGGAGAAGCAAAATTCCTCTGTATCTTGAAATCTAATTATTCAAATTAGTTGTAAACTTACACATCGATGTTTTTAACGATTGTGCTTTGTTGTATGGAAATATTAATAAATTAAACAAACTAAAATGCGTCAAATATGTGTTATTGTTTAAGAATTCAGAGTTGGTACAGTTTTTAATATGTATACGACTTCGGAAGGATAATTTATATATAGCAATAATTAGTAGACATTATTTCTAGTTGGTATCTATAGATTTTTTATGATGATTTTTAGCGGTAACCACTTTTATTCCATTTATCGCCATAAGTGCACTGAAAATCGGTAGAAACACTAACAAGGTTTTCTGCACCAGTCGCCAAAAAATGTTGCTGCGGTCCTGCTAAGTGCTTCAACCTTTTTTATAAAGTATAATCCCTTATTATACGAATTAGTTATGAGTAAGTTAAAAGAGATAAATTTCTATTCCAACCTGACAGCAATTACTTTTTATTTACTACAGTTTTTTTTTTTTTTTTTTTTTTAAACAAAGTAGCATTTTTAAATGTAGTATCTACTGGTATCTTCCTCACCGTACACACACACACACAAAAAAAATTCAGCATGCAAACTTTGTTAATTATTTTATGTCTGGAACAAAAATGTACTTCAAATCAACATCACATTAAGGAATGCGAAAATAAAAATTGCTTGTAAAAATAATACTTATTACACTTGCAACACTCGATACACGTCCAGTCAAGAACTTTGTAATGAAGTACATTTTGTATGCTTAAAAAATGGCTTTGTCTATCCATAAAATGCTAAATTGATATTACACTATGAAAAGGTTTCTACAGGAAAAGTGTACCAAAAAAGCCTCTTTGTTAGTCTAAAATCACTAAAATAATTAAGTAAACTCACTCTTCTCAGCACACTTTTCCTATGATTTGCAAAGTTCTTTACATAATTAGAGATCAAGAGAAATATTTAAATTTCCATAATTGAAAGAAATGGATTGTATTTATGCAAGTTGCAGGATCATGTGGCCAGCGTTCTTTCATTAAAAAAACCTATCATAATTTATGAATAGTAATCATCGCTTTATTTAATGATACATATTTAAAATGCATACTGGAATTTCCTAATAGTTATTAAATAATTAATTGAAAACCACGGAAAATATATCCTTAAGTAAGGCGAAGGTTACTTACCGAAAATTATGGAGCAGATTTTGTGAATGAAAAAACCGCTCCCAAATGTATGAAAATATGGAGAATGGGGAGCAGGAAAACACAATGGTAAACCTACCAGTAAACCACTGAATTCCAGGTTTCCAGGTGTTTTTCACCAACATATGACTTGGCAGACCAGTTGCATTGTAATATGCGAATTGCGCTTGAACTAATCCTAAAGTTTCAGCCGCCAACTCGATGAGGTGACGGTCTATTAAGCCGCCTTTCAGGCTATTTCCAATCGAAAAAAATCCTCACAAAATGAAGTTTTTTGCCTTCTGATATTTAATTCTGTCTTTTCTCAAGTTGTTTTGTGAAAGTACGAATTTAATTATCGATGCATTCAAGGCCAGCTTTAATAGGAGAGGGGCAAGATGAAAAAGCTAAAGGACTGAAATAGTTAAAATCTAAAAGATATTATTTAAAGAAGCGATGAAAAGAAATCCGGCCCAGGGCGCTGTGACAATTAAAGTTTTCCCTTGAGTGCAAGTTTTCTCTCTCAATCGCATGCAAAGATGCCGACTTTGGTTTCCGATCCTGAAATTGTTTCGATTTATCTTTAATTTATTTTTGATAATGAACAATGCCTTTCTTGTGCTGTCTATCTATTAACTGATAATTATTCCTAAACGAATTCTCGAAATTTAGTACGCTAGTCAGAATATATATACGTACAATGAGCAAAAAAACATTGGAACGGCTTACGCACTTAGGGGCGCGAAGTTTCCCGTGAACGAGGGCGCACCGGCCCTCAGGCCGATGGGCCGGCGGGCCAGTCCGAGCCTGCTTCAGTTTTAAGACTTAAAATACACGCTTTTATTTTATATAAAATGACGTCATTTGCATCCGCTGAAGAATTCTATATTTATGATCCAGACTTAAAGAACATCTGTAGAAAAGTATGCATAGGACAGCAATGTCGTAAAGTCGACAAAAAAAAAAAAAAAAAAAACGGTTATCTAATAATTTATATGCCTTCATTTGTTTTTAACGTTAATATGGATACTTAAAATTAAATATAGTTTATAATAGCTAATACATTTTTTATCAGAAATATTATTTATATTTTTAATATTATTATTTATATATTTTTTTTTTCAAAATAGCTATACAATTTATTTTTCAGCTGTTATGAGAAAGTGGCAGCAAAATCAAAAAAATAAAATAATCTACTATTTTCCCTTTACTTTCTACAGAAATGGGGTACTTCAGTTTCCACCATTACAAAAATGGCATTAAAACTACAAAAAAAGAAAAAAAACTCCATTAATATCTCAATTGCGCCAACAGCTATTGCACCAAGATCTGAATATTTATAAAACAAGTTATAGTATGAACGCACCTCATTTGCCACGTTTGACGTACAATTTCCGACTTGTTTAATGTTTTCAATCGACTTTAAAAAATGAATAAAGGAATGCCAATAATGATAAATCCCAATTCAGGTCATAGAGCTGCAGTAATTTAAAATTTTTTAATCAAACTCCCTGTTTCTTTAATATTTATGATTTGAAAATAAAATATTAAATAAATATTTATCTAAAATTCAAGCTTTGACTTTTAAAATAAATTAGTAAAAATTTCCAATTAAAGCTTCATTATGAAGGAGAGAGAAAAAAGTGTAAGTAATAAAAAAAAAACATATTTTTTATTCAAAAAAAGTGTCCATTTTGTAACCTTTTTATAATCCTTAATTATACAAATGCGATTTCTTTAATAAAAATATAAGCGGATTACATTTTCGAGCAATAATTAGAATTTTTTACATTCGGAAATAATGTCTGAATTCACTCATAATAATCTTATTTAAATGAATCTGATCTTTGTTTAATAAGCAATAAATTTGCGTAATTAATTGGATTGTAATAATTATTTGGTCCGTCGTTAATCTGTGAAATACTGACATAAATGAATTTGTATCGAATTTAATGAAAATTTGTATTTAGGCTAATTGAAGGTTTAGAATGTACTTATGGTGTCAAACTTGGGTATTGCTGTTGAAAAAAACAAAGTTTGGGTTTTTGGGTTATAGATGGAAATCAAATTTTATGTATATCATTTAAAAGTAGACTTTATTTCCAATCGTTTGGTACCAGCAACTTTCTTCTATGATAATTTTTTGCAGAGTTAATAGGGGGTGTTTATTTTTTTTTTCCACGACTGCACATAGCCCCCTAATTGAGAAAAAGCTCTTTTAGTTGCTACAATATTCAATAAATACTAAAAAATAAATAAATTAATAAAGAAAATGGTAAAGTAGTTTTTTTCCCTTTTCTGTTTTAAGAATTTGTTGTTGCGCTAAATGTGCTGAAAATGGGAAACATAGTACGGAACATGATATCAGTAAGAACGAGAAAACTGTCAAATGTAGAAGAAAATTACGTCTAATTTTCACTAGCAAACTTGGAAACGTGCAACAGCTGCAAGAAACGCTGATTATTCCGAGAATTCCTATTTAGGACATTTTATCTTACTTCGTATCTAAATGCTTATCATTCCCAATGTGCCATCATATACTAGCAGATAACTGATTGAGTGTGTCAAAATGCATTTAAAATCCATTTCAGTTATAACAACGGTTGACGACAGCATATGAAGAACTAAAAAAAGTTTTAATTATGAGATTTGTTTTTGTTCATATATGTGAATAACTGATGTCTAAATTAATATTTTTGCTTACAATTTCGCGTGTCAGTATTTTATTCTTATAATTGTCACCATAGGCGCGGAGTTAAAAAATTTTTAGAGCTAGTTTAAACATAACTCTTTCGTACACTAACATATGTGTAATATAAACTGAGGTTTATTATCTCTGTAATATTGCCTTTTAAATTCCCTTATCCTGAAATTTAACACAATCGTATATGCATTAACCTCTCATTATATCGCGTATGTCGGGAGAAGGTAGAGGACAATTGATTATCTTCAATCCTCTGATCAAATCATTTTTTATTTTGTCACATACTACCTTTATCATCTGAGGTTTTCCTTTTCTCTTCTTCTAAGCTAGATATTAACCCTTTGCACTCCAAGCTTTTTTTCCATGGCGGAACTAGCAAATCCGAGACATTTTTAAAGAGAATAAAATATGGTCTTATATAGTCAAATTGAAAGTAATTTTTTATTTGAATGTTTTATGTATTTTTACATGTTAGAAAATAACATTTAAATCTTGTGCTCCATAGTTTTGTTGGGTGTGGTATTTTATAAAGTACTCACCAAGGTGCATTGCAGGCTTTTCGGGACAAGTGTCACAAAAGTATGTAGTTTGATGTCTATTACCTTTTCCTGTTCTGTGAAATCAGACTTGACAATCTTTGACTGTACCTGTTAGTATTACATGGAGCCCTCTATTTAATCGAACACTTGTGTGGGTATCAGTGGATCGTGAAGCCCCACGGCTTTCTTGAAAATCTCCTTTAAATTGATTAATCAATAGTTTCACGTATTTTAAATGGCTGAGTGGACGCTCATTTCTCTGCTGTTTTACAAATTTATACTCAACAAAGATAATTATTATGTATTCAAAAAATATGTCTCCACGTGTTTTTTCTTTAAACAAAATTTATTAATTAATGAGTACGTTCTAATGCCACGACAGTATTATACTGAGTGAGTACCAGTTTTATTGTTTTATATTGTTATAACTTTACTTTGTCAAAAGAGAGCACATCGAATAACAGTGCCGTTTTTTATAATGCTAAATTTTGTTTATGATACATATCATTCAGTTTTATCTTCACAAAAATATGTTATAAAATACATTTTGGATACTTCCTTTTATCACATCTGTACAGATTCCAATTATAGATCCCTTCATTAATGTAAATAATAGAACAATAAGTAAGAACCAAGGTTGGAATTAATGTAAATTCTTCATGTAAATTAAGATGGTGAGTGAGACTCAGCGTTGGAGTTGATGTAAAGAATAGCGTGGTGAATGAGACTCACCGATGGAGTGCAAAGGGTTAAACCGTAAATTATTTTTTTCCCTTCAGTAACGAGACTTCGCTAGATAAATGAGTAAGATGTATGTTTGAAAAGACTTACTCTTACTCCTCTTACACCCCTGACAAACGAAAGAGGAAAGTGGATAGTGTTCTATCAGACACATCAACTTCAGACGCGGGTTTGGAAAAGACATGTTTATGGACATGCATCTTACCCAAGAATCTGCCAAATGCTTTCGGAAAAAAAATTATTACACCCCTTTTTTCTATTCATTTTTGTGCGCAAAGTTTGTTTTATGTTCGGGATTTTACATCTGTTTATCTTCCGGCAAGCCGTTAAGAAATAAATCTGATTCCGGCCTCGGTTTTTCCGAGGTTATTAGTGGGTATTTTGAGAAATGTCTTGAATTACTCTCGAAGCATGCCTTCATTTCAATTCAACAGAAATAATTGGATGTCATCCAAGAGTGACGTAACGACTGAAAAATTATGGTAGGGCTGGAGTAAGAGGTCTGCACGGGCCGAGTCTGAAGACAAACTTTCAAACGGGCCGTGCCGGGCGACAAAAAAATTAAACTGTCCGGGCCGATAAAAAAAAAAAAACTAAGCGGGTTGACCGGTCCGATATAAAAATTTTGACGAACCCAATAAATATGAAACATTTTCAATGCTAGCACGAGTGCTATTTTTGCACGAGTCAATGCTAGTTTGAAAACCTCAATCTATTTATATAAAATCCAAGTCTCTGCATGTCCTTCACAATTCCGGTTGGACCGCCTCATTGATCGCGGCCATGTTAGACTTTCTATGGAGATACCGGTATTCAACAATGAGTAATTGTGAAAAGTAGCAATGGTAGGGTTGCCACAATAGTGCCAAATTCTGTTAAACTTGCAAAATACATCCAAATTTGGCGACAAAATTAAGTTGCCATATATAAAGCCAGTTTAGCGATACCTGGCTAATTTCGCGAAATTCTTACTGAAATCCATTAACCGTTCATAATCGAGCTCACTGCAATTTAGTTAAACTCAGCTTATTTAAGGTTTTTTTTTTTTTTTTTTTTTAAATCTATGGGTCAGAATTTAAAATGTAAAATACAAAAATGAACGTCTTTGCATCTTGATCCCGATGCTACCAATAAAATAACCGCCACTAGACGGCGCTGTATTATCTGGGTTCCTAACTTCTGAATTTTAATGTGATTTACTAAGCCGGATGCAGAAATTAAATTCTCGGTATTTTTCCAGTATAGGGTCCTTGGCGAAATAGAGAAAACTGCCTTGTCGAAGAAGGAAATTTGGCAACATATTTCCACATTTTAAAATGTGTTATTTTCATCTATCACTGCGGAACAAGAGAGAAAAACTACACATATTCTTGCATATGTGTTGTATATATCTTTATATCTCAATTTCTGTCATTTTTGACGGGCTATCTTTCTAGTAAAGAAATATAATATGTTTAACGTAGAGAGGGGGATCAGACAGTTACATCGTGTCAGATGTACGAAACCCTAAAATTGTATACTGAATGAATAAATAATATTCTCCACTGTTTGTCTCCACTATCCATCCAATTTATAACAGCTCAGTGTTACATTCAGCAATCTGATGTTCATAGTGAACACACTATTTTTGAATTTTATCTGAAATTGGTAATCAAGCCTCAAAATATATTGTACAGTAGAACCCCGCTAATATGAATTAATTGGGACAGGTGCATGTTCAGATTACAAAAAATTCGGACTACCCGAAATTCCGATAAAAATAGAAAAGAAAAAGATGCGTGCTAAAAAATTGTAAATTATAAGTACTGAACTATTATTTTAACACACTCAAACTGATTGGTAAAGTTGTCATACGGATTGAATATTTCCAACTGAGCGAAAAAATGCCGAGGCTGGGAATCGAACCCAGATACTTGGCTCACAAGGCCAATGCTTACCAATAAGGTTATCTGAGCGAAATATGCTGGCTGGTTGTCGGCCTAGTTAGCTTAAGGGTGTATTCGAAAAAATATTTTTCCACCCTCAACAGCTTGAAATTTTCTGAGACATTTTCAGACTCATTTTTAAAAGTAAAAACATGAAACATGCTGGGGTGATTTCTGAAGACATGTTTCACATGCCGTGTGATTTCATTTTCAGCTCAATTAATTAGAATTTGATTTTTAAACAATTATTTTCTCAGTATGACCATTTTTTTCATTCCCAGATCGCCCGCTTCGGAAAATTCGGTTCAAAACGCCAACTTTGACAGCGTTTTTTACAGTATTTTCTGCATTTATCAAAAAATTAAGAAGCACCGCACATTATATAGTTTCTAAATAAGAGAATTTCCAAGTTTGATGCGTTTGAGAGCAAAGATGAATTTTAAAATAAATCAGAAAATAAACAGTTTGGATCGGAATACACCAAACGGTAAAGCATTGACCTTGTAAGCCAAGGATCTGGGTTCGATTCCCAGCCTGGGCATTTTTTCGCTCAGCTGGAAATATTCAATCCGTATAAGTACTGAGTAGTACAGTAAATATCCTCTAATGCGGCAGCCTAAGATCCAACATGCTGGATAATCCGGCACGGCTTTCGGAAAAAAACAATACTCCTTGTTTAATCACTAATGATGTTAATAACAATCCAATGGAACTTCAAAAGGAGGAATTATGTAACAACCCATTTCAAAATGTTCAAAATCGCGAATCTATATACATACCTCAGTCACAATGGCGGAAGAAAAAACAATTTCTGTAGATAATCTGCGAAATCAAACTATTGAAAGGAAAAACAAATTTTTATCATCTGAATTAAATACATTTTGCATTTTAGAAAAGGATTTTAGAGTGACTGGCAAACAAACTGATATTCGACATTTTTTTTTAAAGATGTGGCTTCTACGAGTAGGCCTACGTTGCACGTTTTCATTTTATATTCGTGTACATATGTTGTACTTTTACATTATTGAGTATTTTTTTTACTCAACTCAAGCTGCTTAAAAAATAAAAAATATGTTTTACCGCCATTTTTTGTTTAATTCTAACTTATACACGTTTTTCCCGACATTCATCCTGTAATCCGGAACATTTCGTAAGTTAAACTTTTCAGTTAATCTGTTCAAATATAATTTTCGAAAATAAAATCGGTTCTACTGTATGTGTCTACTGAGCGGGGTTCTACTGTATGTGTAATCATAAGTAGCATTTTTAAAACGATTAAGTTAGCACGATGAGATCGATTGCTACAAATAATAACATATTGAACTATTTGCATCAACTTAAGTTTATCGTATGGGCTAGTTACGTCATTTTGTTGCGTTTTAAATAAGCATGGAATGATTACCATTTTTGAGGTTTCATATTTTTGAGTTTTCTCAATGACTGCGAATGGTTCTGCTTCCAGAATAACAAGTACAGTAGAACCTCGATTATCCGAAGTAACTGGGACCAACTCTCTTTCTGAAAATCGAAATTTTCGGGTAATCGAGAATGCTTCAATTTTAAGGTTAAGGATAAATAAAGGCAATATTTCTTATTATGGTAACAAGTGCTTAATAAAAATAAAGCAATAGCAAAATAGAAACAAAAATAAATGTAGTTTTTGTAATAAAGTGTTCGGTCGAAATTATTGTCTGAGACAACATAACGTACCCAGCATCCAAAATAGCTATTATGAAAATGTGTTTATTTAATGTAAAGTCTTAAAGGCTTTAACCATCATCTTGTTTTAATAAATAATTTAACACACAAACTGGTCTTAATTTTTGTCTAAGTTTATTAAATTTTCAGTTGTATACATATTTTTGTATTTTTCATAGTAAAATGAGTTTTATTTTAAAAACTTTAATTGTAGTAGGTATACATTACAAAATACTTATGTTATTTGATTTAACATGATATAAGTCTATTTTAAATTACAAAAATTTAAACTTTCATTTAGTTTAACAGGTTAGTTGATTTATTAAGATGTTTTGAACACAAGATTTTTTAAAGCGATTCATCATGTTAATAAAAATCGAAATTAATCAAACATTTTTTATGGTTTTTTCTTTCCTTTTCCAAGCTGGTGTTCTAATTTAGCTCTTATAAGATTATGCATTTTCTAAAAGCAATGCTTAACTTGGTTAATTATAAAAGTAAGTAATTTAATAGAGATTTTTCAATGTTTGAATTTCTGAAGATAGTCATTAATAGAAGTAAATTTATAATGAATATGTATTCATGTTTGCTTTTAGCTTTAAAATAAATGAATTCTGAAAAGCAATTTTCACATAATAATTTCATTTTTAAATATTTTAGAGATTAATTTATCTTTATAATATTTGTATATGTGAATGAAGAGGATATGTTATTTAGGTTGTAATACATGGGAAATTAAGTATTGTAATAAAAAAAATTGTGTATTTGTATAAATATTTCGGGTATTAGTTTAAATTGAGTGAGGGTGTTATTCATTCAAGTTCGAAGCTTAGCCGGTGGTGAATTAGGTTTTTACAAAATTATGCTTGCGAGTTTGATGAAATTATTAGAAATTCTTTATAAAGTTATGTTTGCGAGTTTGATGAAATTGTTAGACATTCTTTATAATATCCGAAACAGACTGGTAGAAATTTTAAATAAAATCACATTCGTTATATTAAAGCATATAGAATTATAGCCCAGGGGAAATGTACAAAAAATGGGGGTTACCTTACAAAAAATCGGGTAGAAGATTTTTTTTTTCTGAATTGTTTATGATGATGCCAACATGGAAAAACCAAGTTTTCCAACAAAATTTCTTAAGGCTAAATTTTCTGTGGCCGAAAAACAACAAAATTTTGAGACTTTTTTCGATTTTTTTTTTAAGTATCTCAATAGCCGTTGAAGTAGCATAATTTTTGTCAATTACAATATTAAAGAGGACAAAATTCTCTACAACTTTCATATTTACAATATTTTTTATACACCCAATAGAAAGCGCAGTATGAATTTCAAAAGTAAGACAATTTTTTCAATTTTCTTAAAAACCGTGAAAAACATAGTTCCCCGATTATTCATATGTTTCCCACGGATTTAATCATGTATGTCAACTTCTATATATTGGTAGCAGTAAATTATGTGTTTGAGGGCCAAAACTAGCCTTTCGGGGGGGGGGGGGGGGGGCAAAGTTCATGCATATTTTGACCCACCCCTCGTTAATTATTTTAATAAATCTCTAATAGCCAGATTTTGAAAATTTTAAGTGTGTAATCATTAAATACGTAATCAGATTTTTCAAATATGGATTCATTAAAACCTTGAAAACCGAACCGAAATATATTCCGCTTTACACAGGTTTCCATCTTAGGAGGTATAACTGGTCATATTCTTTCTCTTAAAAATATATAATTTTTTTTTTTTAAGGACCGGATTCCGTATATAAAGATTATATTTTCAAAAATTTTATGATACAGTAAACTCTGCCTAAGGCGGAGTCGATCGGGACCGATAAAATTTTCCGTAGTAGACAATATTCCGCCTTAGACAAATTTTGCTCTATGTCTATGGATTCGCTGGCACTTGAAAATCTTTCCGAGTTAGACAGATTTCCGTCTTACACAGAGTCCGCCTTACAGAGAGTTTACTGTATTTGTAGTATTGAGGCGTTTAATGTCATAGTTATATGAATTATGAGACTAAATTAGTCATACAAAGACATCGTTAGATATCGACCTCGGTAACATATGAAAAAATAAATAAATATTAAAATTCAAGCAAGAATTCTGAAAAGAACACTTTTGAAGGTTGAACATGAGCGTGCAAATGTTTTCGCGTGAGACTTCACTACTCACGCGAAGAAACTGGAATGCTAAGGTTAAACCTATGGAAGCGTTCCTTTTACAATTTCTCGTTTGCAATTTAATAGTTTTAAATGATTTTTTTTTTTTTTTTTTTGAGGGGCTTAGAAGTGCTGACGTTGAATTCCAACCGTATTAGTGTTTATTTTTCCTATTTTGATTACAGTTTTTATTATTTTTTATTTTTGGTCAGTTTTCCGGCTGCGAGACTTTTTTATCCAGATTTCATATATATATATATATATATATATATATATATATCAGGGTCGAAACTAGAGGGGACAGAGGGAGCCACCGTCCAGAGTGGAAGGAGCACCGGGCGCCAGAGTGGAAGGCGAAGGGGCGCCAAATAAAGATTTTTTTGTCGTTTGATAAAAAAAAAAACATATAGTGTAGATATTATTCTATTACTTGAATATAAATGGGTCAATCCATTTCAAGTGGTCCAGCACTGATTGCTCGACCATTTTTAAAAAATCTGAAATTTTTTGTACAACAACCCTAACATGATGGAAGTTCAAAATGACTATTATTTTAATTTTATTATTTTTTGTTTGTGCATGGCGGCCATCTTTGTTTCATCGTCTGCAGTAATTTCCTCACAAGAAGGGTTTACGGAATTGTAAATAATTCATCGTTTATTTATCCAATTCAAGTGCGGATTAAAGCAATTTGTACAGATTACAATGGGCTAAAAATTTGGTAATGGAGTAGTTTCCGAAACTAACGGCTTATTGGTAAAATTTAAGCATAAAGTTTCAGTTTTTTTCCAAAATTTGTCCATTTACAAGAGGAGATTTTTCTAGCAAGGAAAACTGTCAACATGACATAATTTGTTTTACAAATAGGCCGAAAGTACTTGTACTCACACGCCAAGTTCCAGATCTGGGACTTGCTTTCTCTTCACTAAAAAAAATCCCAAATTTTTCAAAAATAACAAAAATCGCACTTTTCAGGCTTCAATATCTCTGGCGGGGCACGAGATAAAAATCTGAATTTTTTTTTATAAGAGTATTGTATGGTAGTGTTATGCACAAGAAATTTCAGGATGGAGATTTGACTACAAGCTGAGATATGGCAAGGGAAACATGTCAAAACAATACTGCCAAACTATTGTTTTGTTCTATAGTCACAGCTAAGTATTTATCTCAGGGTATCATTTAAATTTATTTTTTAGGTTATCTTTAAATAATAGTAACAGAAAATAAAGCCTCTTGCAATTAATTTAAAAAATAATTATGCCTAAGGCCTACATTTTGTTGTGATTTTAGTAACTAAAAGAAACCTCAGTACTTTTACATAAATATATATATACAAGACCTGAGACAGAAACAGAATAGGGAAAGAGAAAAGCTGTTAATGTTGGCATACTTGTTGAGACATGATCAAACGTGTCAAAACACATTCCTGCTTGTTGGTTTAAAAACCACAATTTTAATGCTGCTTGCCAGTCCCTGAAACTTGTTCCTACCATAAGTATGTTCCTGTAAATGAAACATTATGCGATGTTTCCATGCATCAGCCTCAAGAAATTTTCAGAAAGTAAAGATACCCAAAGCCTTTTCAAAATTTATACTGCAGAAAAATCACATTTTTGCATAAGAAGTAAGCTAGGAATTATTAATGAATTGAGACCTGCACATAGTGATTTCAAAGTAAATTTCTATGAGCCAGCAGGGCCAAGATCTTCAATCAAGTTATCAAGAGATGACAAGACTTAGTTCCTACAAATAAAATTTTGAGAAAGATCAAAATTGTAGTTTTTGAACCAACAAGCAAGAATGTGTTTTGACACGTTTGATCATGTCTTAACAAGTATGACAACATTAACAGCTTTTCTTTTTCCCTATGTTGTTTTTTTCTCAGGTCTTGTATATAAATATTTTTTTTTTCTTTATGTAAAAGTGATGAGGTTTCTTTTAGTTACTAAAATTACTTACAACAAAAATTACTGAAACCATACAAAATGTAGGCCTTAGGCATAATTATTTTTTAAATTAATTGCAAAGGGCTTTATTTTCTGTTACTATTATTTAAAGATAATCAAACGCATAAATTTAAATGACACTCTGAGATAAATACTTAGCTGTGACTACAACAAAACAATAGTTTGGCAGTATAGTTTTGACATGTTGCCCTTGCCATATCTCAGGTTGTTGTCAAATCTTCATCCTGAAATTACTTGTGCATAACACTACCATACAATACTCTTATAAAAAAAAATTTCAGATTTTTATCTCGTGCCCCACCAGAGATATCAAAGCCTGAAAAGTGCGATTTTTGACATTTTTGAAAAATTTAGGATTTTTTTTAGCGAAGAGAAAGCAAGTCCTAGATCTGGAACTCGGCGTGTGAGTACAAGTACTTTCGACCTATTTGTAAAAAAAAATTATGTCATGTTGACAGTATTCCATGCTAGAAAAATTTCCTCTTATAAACGGACAAATTTTGGAAAAAAACTGAAACTTAAATTTTACCAATAAGCAGTTAGTTTCGGAAACTACTCCATTACCAGATTTTTAGCCCAATGTATTCTGTACAAATTGCTTTAATCCGCAGTTGAATTGGATAAATAAACGATGAATTATTTACAATTCCGTAAACCCTTCTTGTGAGAAAATTGCAGCAGACGATGAAACAAAGATGGCCGCCATACACAAACAAAAATTAATAAAATTAAAATAATAATCATTTTGAACTTCCATCATGTTAGGGTTGTTGTACAAAAAATTTCAGATTTTTTAAAAATGGTCAAGCAACGAATTGATGATTTTCTGGACCACTTGAAATGGATTGACACAAATAAATTTGTATTAAAACAACCTAATTGTTTAAAGGGTTGGGAAAACAAGTTAATTTTTTTTTTAACTAAACTTGAAGGAAACATAAATTTGTATTAAAATTTTGAATTATCATTAATAATTTACAATTAATTTTAAACTAGTAAACCTATTTGATCTTTGTGTATCGTGGTATATACACATACTATGTTATATTTATTATGTATATAATCTTGTTAGCATGTTAGCATGCATAGAAAACTTTACTAACTCATTTTTTTTTTAATTTTTTTTTGTAAATATTTTTAAACTTGTATTAAATTTAAAGTCTTTATTTTTTTAATTTCGTGAAAATTTTGTTTTCAATCTCTTTTTGTATTGTTACTCTCGTAAAATATCTTTAATAACTTGCAATTGCGTAGGAAAATATTGAACCTTTTATGTAATGTAGTGTATACTATGTGAAATATACTATGTTTAGATATATAGATGTAACATGTTAGCATGTCAGCATGATAAGCATGTTAAGCATGCTCAGAAAACTTTTTTACATTTTTTTTTAAATTTGTAAATATTTTTAAACTTGTATTAAATTTAAAGTCTTTATTTTTTCAATTATGTGTAAACTTTTGTTTTCAAACCCATTTTGAATTGTTATTCTCGTAAAATATCTTTAATAACTTGCAATTGAGTAGGAAAATATTGAATCTTTTATGTAATGTAGTGTATACTATATGAAATATACTATGTTTAGATATACAGATGTAACATGTTAGCATGATAAGCATGTTCAGCATGCTCAGAAAACTTTTTAACACTTCTTTTTTTAATTTTTAAAAGCTGTAAACAATTTAAAACTTCTCTTTTAAACAATTGAAAGACTTTCTTTTTTTTTTTTTCTTTTTTTGTAATTTTTTTTTTTTTTTTTAACATTTGTAAAACTTTTTTTTTTAACTTTTTTTTTTTTTAAATTTGCTAAAAGTTTTTTGTAAAACTTTTTTTTTAAACTTTTGTTAAACCTTTTTATTACCTCTGTAAAACTTTTTGTATTTTTTTTTAAACTAATAAACTTTATACATATATATTTTACGCAAGAACCTATATATAAACATTTAACTTTTATATACTTAGAGATATGTGGACATGGATGTATGCTTTTACTTAAACATTTTTATCTTAATACATAAATTTTTAAACATATACATATGCTTAGATTCGTACAAACATATATATATATATATATATATATATATATATAGAGAGAGAGAGAGAGAGAGAGAGAGAGAGAGAGAGAGAGAGAGAGAGAGACGTATGCTTACTGACATATATACTTACTAAGACAAGTATATTTTTTAACACTTATTTTAAATAACGTGGAAAACATGTATATTTAATAAAAACGTATTCGTGTACACACATCTTTTCAAGAAAATGTCAAAGAAAACGACAATAAAAATGAGATAAAAATAAACAAGTGTTTCTAAACGAAACCGCTTTGACACCTTAATTCTTGATATATGCATACACCATTCTAGCAAAGTGTTAAACGGAGCAGCAACATGATGTTAATAATTGCTATGATTGAGAGAAAGATGAATATGATCGATGATTAGTCATTGATTGCAAATTGCCCAATTGCCCCTGTGGTCGTAGAACTCTCCTTTCTCTACTATTAGCAAGAATTACATATATTTTCAAAAAATTATTTTGCTTGAATTTTTTATGAAGCGTAAAAAAAGCAGCGAATTTTTCATAATTCGAGTTCGTTGTCCACGCCAAATTAAGGAATTATAACGGTATTTTTTAGACAAAACATGAATTTCAGCCAAAAAATTAGACGCCATTTTCAAGCTGATGCATTAGATGTTTTGAAAAGCACTGTTTAAAAAAAATATATATATATATATATATTTACTTTTATTTTTATCTATAGGGTAAAAAAGCCCATATTTCGTCCCCTTAACTTCCCCACTTCTGCAAAAGTGGCGCATCTTATGACGCAAGGCATAGGGGACGAAAGGTAAAGGGGTCAGTATTGAAAGTTTCGTTCGCCAAGACGCATACATAAATTAAAGACGCCGAATTTCCTATTTTTAGAAGACCTGAGTTCTTATTACGTCGTTTAAAGTACGTTATTTACTGTACTGTATTTTATTTCTTATTAATTGTATGTATTTTACGTAGGTAAAATACTGACAGTAGCATACAGTGAGTTTTAGGATGCTCAGTTCATCTTACGGGAGCTGAAGCTCTCCCATATTAGGAATTAGTGTGGTCCCAATTTCGTCCCCCTTGTAGTTCTTATTTTCATCCCGGGGACGAAATTAAGAATGCTTTTTCATGACAATTTTTTCAATTTGTTCCTCATGTTTGGATGGCTAATGTTTCGTTATGTTATTCTTCCACCGATAATTAGTACATTTCTTTGTGCCTTAATGTAAATTAAATTACTTACTCATTTAGAAATAAATTTTGATTTAGTTATAAGTTAAGCCTCGGCGTATTGGATTTTTTGGGGGGGGACGAAACTGGGACCATTTTTTTTTCTTTTGCAATTTTTAGATACTTTTGAAAAAACAATTTTTCGCATTGTTAAAAAATTTTTGTACGATATTTGCCTATGTTTCAATGTGCATGGGTAGTTAGTTATGTAAAATCCAAATTTGGTAGGTTTTCACTAAAAATTACATCATTTAGGTCCTGAAAGTGACTGGGGGGGGGGGGACGAAATATGGGCACTTTACCCTACCATAAACATTTGAACTAACATTAATTCACAATAATAGCATTGTAGTACTTACTTCGCGGAAACACAGCTTTCTGTACCAAAAGCCTTTTTAACCTTGACATGAAAGACAGATTATTCTGAGGTCTGTAAATCTCTCTGTTTAAAAGAAGATAAATAGTTGTTAAATTTTAAGACTTCCTTGCTGCAAACTTTTAAGCAAAAGGATACAATAGATATGATTGCATAAAAAGTTTTCATTAAAATAATTTATAGCTATCCTTTTTTATTTATTTTAGTTAGTCAGTTTTTATGTAATCCTAACTGTACCATCATCCAAAATATTGCTGTATCAATATTGTTTGTATTGACTAGACCTTAACCGTATATATAGAACCTTGCTGCAAATTTTTAAGCAAAAAGATATGATTATTGATTTTTTTACAAATACAAATTTTCGATACAAATGGTTGTATAAAATGTTTTCATTAAAATAATTTATAGCTATCTTTTTTTGTTTAGTCAGTTTTTATGTAATCATAACCATATATAACAGGCAAAATGATATGATAATTGATTTTTTTAGAAATAAAAATTCTCGATATATTGGTCTGTATAAAATATTTTCATTAAAATAATTTATAGCCATCTTTTTATTTAGTCAGTTTTTATGTAATCATAACTGCACCCAACAGGCAAAATAATACTGGATCAATATTGTTTTCATTAGCCAGACCTTAGCTATATAGTGACCAATATTGATATAAAATATTGCCTTCACCATAGCTGCCAACTTTTACGCATTTTTTTTACCACTGAAATTTAACAGTGAAAATTGTTTTATTTCATCGCCGAAATCTTTGCTTAAATAAGGCAAAAATTCTTATTAAATTTTAGTGGTAACAAAAGAACGTTAAAGTTGGTAGCTTTGCTTAACATTGGTGTATTTACATGCTGTGGATCGTGCAATATAAGCATGAAATAGTTCAATGTTCCATTGCAACTATATCCAGTGTAAAGAAAGAGTCAATATTGCTCTAATATTGGTGATCATTGCAAATATTCCTAATAATCTCAGTATTTGAGTAATACCGGTATTAAATTGCAAATATTTTCAATTTAAACCAATATTTAGCAAATATTGGGGTTTCGTTGGCAGTATTTTTAATAAATGCCATATTTATATAATATTGAGCCTTAATTTAAACAATATAATAATGCTGCTAAAGTAAACAAGAGCTCTATCAGAAATAGTTTGTTCCTTTAGAGCCGAAAAGTTGTTAGCCGAAAATCATTAAGAGGGGGAAATGTAAGGGATCATGCAGGAGTCGCATAGTGTCAACGTTTAGTTCTGAATCCCTCTGAATCCAAACAAAATCACGAAGAGTTACTCCCTTCTAGAAAAGACAAAGAAATTGAAGCGTCCTCTACGTTTTTTGGAAATGAACCCCTGTTGCAGATCATATTCCGGCAGAGTTTATCGTTTTATTGCTTTTTTCAACTTAGCTCAGTACTGTTTTACTATGTATTGTATCATCTAACCAATAAAAGGGTAACCAGACAAAAAGATCTAGAAAATTCTGTCAGAATTTTCTTCTCACAATAAAAAAAAAAAAAAAAGGAAAACATAATTTAACTTTATAATCAATGATTAGTTAAACTATGAAAATTTTCTATTGAATGAAATCTATGTCGAATTACTAATGTGTACGAATTATTTTTTGAATTCTTAATTTTTAGGCATAATTAATTTACAAATTCATAATTAGTGTCGACGATAAAGAGAGAATTATAAGCAACAGCAACAAAGTACGTGTGCTGTGCTCCTACTGCTGTTTCTTTTATTGCTTTAAATTATTTTCATGAAGTTTTTTTATTTTTATTTTTTTTTTCTGAATGCCATGTGGCTATTTTTGGAAAATATTTATCTGTTTTTCTGGCGTCTCTCTATGCGTTACACAAATTTTGTGGGCGCTTTAGCTCTTTTTAACAATTAAAAAATGTTTACTTTTTTTGTACTGTTTCCTTATTTACTGATTTGTTTGCCAATTTTCACATGAAAATCATTTGAGTAATACCTTATTATTTTAAATGTTTTGACAATGAAATTGATTTTTGGCTGAAAAAATAAAATCTTGCTAAGAAAGGATTCCATGTAGAAATACTTTACTTGTTTAGTCTTTCAAAGTTAGTTGGAATTGATTGAAAAATATAGACCAGTGAAATTGACACCATGTTTAAAGGAAAATATAGATTCTCATTCATAAATTTAAAGTAAATTAAATTCATTGAATACAGTTTTTCTTTTTTATGTTCTAAGATTAAAATTCTACTGTTTTAATTTTATGAGAATATACACAAAAAATAAATTTTTAAATATATTATATTTAAATATACAATTATTAAGAAAAATAGGTGAAAATTATGTTACTAATAACACCATGTTGAGAAGCTTTCTGTGTACATTAAATTTAATCTATTATTTAATCTTATTTAAATTATTTAATCGGCATTTATTTGCATTATCTACATATACATATATTTCAATGTATGTGAAAAAATATGACTATAATATTTTTGCATGTGTTCAAAATTCGGGTTTAAAAAAGAAAATATGTATATTCTCTACTGAATATCACATCACTTTTGCATATAAAAGCATTCATTAAAGATTCCAATTTAATATACTTTATCAAACATTTTTATTTTTATTTATCTTATTTAAGCTATGGCAACAAGAAAGAAAATGGAAGACAATTTTACATTAAATGTATAATTTGAAATATTTATTCAAATAATGAAATATTAAGATTTATGAAAATTATAAAGAAATTAAAAAGGAACCTATATTCTATTCGCTATTTTAAATTATATTTTGTAGTATAAATGATATATTTTTCTTCATTTACTTTTAAGGTTGGTTGGTTGGTCGTGTTTATTACGGCCAATTACCAACACGAGGGATATGGGCCCTAAGAGGGGGGGGGGGTGCTCTCCGTGGGGGTCTTTCTAAGAGAACCTAACCCGTATTTATGCAAGGAAATCCCAGGTTCGAAGAAAACCACGAAAACTCCGAACGGTTAGGCCGACGGGCGTGATTGGATTCATTTACTTTTAAGAAAAAGTAATATTCTAGATTATTGTCCAAATTTCGATTCCAGGAAAATATTAATACGCATAAATACCAGTTTAAGCCTAGTTAGTGCCCTTTTTATGAAGCCTTCAGACAATTGATACATTAAACAATTTGGTACATTAAAAGAAAAAAAAAAAAAACTATTTTTGATTTTACTTTGGTTGTTTATTTTTACAAATCGATTGTTGATCATACCACCGAAGTTTTTACATTTAGTTTATACAGTTTTAATTTACACGAAAAGAGTTTTACCCCCCCCCCCCACCCCACCCTTCTTTCTTCGCTGTGTCAGTGTCTATATACAAAAACATTATTAATGCAGTTATTTATAAATACATTTCACAAAAGCATACATTTTTATTGTGCATATACGTTTTTTTGTTTGAAAAAAAAAATCAAAGCACTTTTTCAAGCTTTAATTTCTAGTTTTTCAAGGAATAACCACAAGTATTTATTCATTATTTACTACTTTGTTATATTGAATTCATTTGTTAAAATGGTTCATTTTTACAAAAAGTTTGACTATATAAATAAGAGCAATAGAGATCCATGTCCATTGGACATATAGTTCCAAAATGTTTAACATTTATTTTTTAAATTTACAAAAGAGAAACATTAAGAAAATTAAAAAAGAGAATAAATAAATGTAATTTAATAAATCAAAATAATCATAAAAAATTCTTTAAAAGTTATTCTAAAGCCTTTATACAAGTTATGCAGCCGCTTAAACATTTTATTCATGTAAGGGGAAATAATAAATAAAATTTTGATAAAATTATAAATTAAGTTTCAATTTAAATTATTTTTGATTTATCTTCTAAAGTATATTTAGACAACCAAACTATACGTTTAATTTTTCGATACACTGATAATTATATCACTTTCACTAAACCTATATCATGCATTCAAATGTATTTATTGAATAATATGGTTTATCTTTTGCGCCATGCGATTCGTAACCTTAACAAAAATTTATGTAAATTATTTCATTGCGTCATATTATCCATTCGCATACATTTAACTTAATTTGGATATTATGATGCAAAATAACCATTTACTTATTAGGGTTAATCCAGTTCAAATAATCCGGTGTCGCTCGACATTTTTAATTTTCCTAATCTTTTAACAAAGACTTCTTCATAGTTTTCTGAGTTTAAAAACATGACTAAAACTTTTTTTCATCATATTGTTTTTTGGAGACGCCATTTTTAACAAACTACACAACCATTTTTGGGAGAAAAACGTGTTTTACGGAAAATGCTGTCACTGCTTTATTTTTCTACTCATCAAAAGAAATCAAAAACCAAATTGTTCAGCATAAAATTGTCGACATTTTATGTAATTATAAAATTTTCATTAGTCTTAAAATTGTCGACATTTTATGTAATTATAAAATTTTCATTAGGCTTAAGGACCTAGACCAAAAACATGCTTAAAAACCGGAGAAATAAAAGGTCAAACAGCGCATTTCGCTGCCACCGGTTATATGAATCACTAATTAATCACATTAGCAACTTTTATGAATCAAATCTAATAATCTTCCATAAAGTAAGAGATATTCGAAAAGAAACCAGTGTCTTTTGCATGGTTAACCTTTTGCATTTCAGCGTGACCCCGGAGATAAGGATGGGAATGGGGTGCGAAGAACAGTAATGAGACATGGTTGAGAGGTATGGTGAAAAGGAAATAAGAAGAAACTGGATTCCTTATCCTCAGTTCAGTATTTTAATTTTCAACAGTCCCCTGTATTTTTCGGCTAAAATCTTTTCGGCTCTAAAGGAAGTCACGTCAGAAAGGATGGTTATAGGTCTGTCCACGTGCATTGCAAGAAAAAAATTCTATGTAAAAACAGCAAATGTGCAAAGTTGCCATCTATTTTTCCTTTTTTAATAAACATACTGTATTATATGAAGTATTGATGTCCAGTATAACATACCAACAGTACATCATCATATTGTTATCATACGATGTATGGATCAGTTGATGAGTGCAAGTATGTATGATAATGCATAATGACATAGCATATTTTATAAGCTGTATGGATGTATAATTGGTTTATGCCGTTATAGTACGCATTCTGTGATGTATGTTGTAAGGTATGTGTATCTATTTAAGATCTATGCATGCAAGTACGCTGCATGCAATATAATAATCATAATAATAATAATAATAATAATAATAATAATAATAATAATAATAATAATTCTGTGAAAAGACGCAAAATATACTGGCAGTAAAATTGACATTTGTTCTCCTTGTTATCACAAAACTTCCGTTTTGGTATTTCCTCGCTTTCAAAGCGGAAAGTTTGTGTCTTTAGAAATAAATGTGAGCAATAGCGCAATATTTACATAAATATGTAAATAATTTTTATATATACTAATGAATATTTATACGGAACATGTATTTGTATTGAATTTTATAACACCGTTCTTTATAGCCCTTCAAACCTCTATACTCGCCATTTGAAGATAAATGCTCTATCACTTACACCAAAACAATGACTTGGTTTTAGCCCAAAACATCAATTACAAAATGAAACTTGAATTTTTATGTTTTACCGAAATTGAAAAGGAACACTTCCGTTTATATGCCTTAGAATCAACATTCAACGATATAGGATGAAAGGTAAATTTTCAATAATTTGATGAATATTTACATGGAACAGATATTTGTATTGATTATTAGAACACAGTTTTTTATAGCCTTACTCGCCATTAGAAGATAAATGCTCTATCACCTACACCAAAACAGAGACTTGGTTTTAGGCCAAAACGTCAATTACGTAAATGAAACTGGAATTTTTCTGTTTTACCTCAATTGAAAAGGAACACTTCCATTTATCTGTCTTAGAATCAACATTCAACGATAAAGGATAAAAGGTAAATTTTCTATAATTTTTATAAATACTGATGAATATTTACACGGAACAAGTATTTGTACTAAATATTGTAACACCGTTCTTATAGCCTTTCAAACCTTGATACTCACCATTAGAAGGTAAATGCTCTATCACTTACACGAAAACAACGACTTGGTTTTAGGTCAAAACATAAATTACAAAAATTAAACTTAGTCCAGGCAATAGAGACCGTATAGGGATTCTACCTAGCAAAATTAATGGTAGTACTGGAAATCAGCTTTCTAGATGTTTTTTGGGTCGCTGAATCCGAATTTGTAACTTCCCACCAAAATTTCCCCCGGCAACCCCCCCCCCACCCCAAATTTTGGTAAAAAGCCCCCTCAAAAAAGGTTTTTATTAAAAATATCTTTTTTTATTGTTTTAGAGAAGAAGTATCTAGAAATTCAGAAAGTAGACAAAATTTGCAACAAATTAGATATATGACATTATGACTTAGGATGAAGGGGAAGGGGGAATCTATCTCGGAACATGCACCGCAGTGCTGCGTGGACTAAGTTACGCAATTCCACTTAACCACTCACACGTTTACATTAGCCTGGACTTCATCATTTAGTGGACGTAGCGCCGCAGTGCATGTTCCGAGGCAGCCCTCACCCTCCCCGTTCATCCTAATTCATAATGTCGTATATCCTATTTGTTGCAAATTTTACCTAGTTTCTGAATTTCGTAATGCTTTTCCCCTAAAACAATAAGAAATTTACGTTAAAAACAACTATTTGGGGGGGGGGGTCGGGGGGGGGATTTTTGAGGGGAAGTTAAAAATTCGGATTCGGCAACCCAAAAATCTTAAAGTAAACCTTATAGAGAAATATATAATAAAACACTCATACTACAATATATATTAAAACACACATACACACATAAATAACGCCTGCATTCAACAGTTAAAAGTATTTATAAATATTATACAGACATACAAACAATAAATACAATAAACCCAACTGGAGTGAAAAATTATCCAGAGCCAGGAATCGAACCCGGGACCACAGTATACAAAATACAGTATAGAGCAGCAGTCTTGTATACTGTGGTCCCGGGTTCGATTCCTGGCTCTGGCTAATTTTTCACTCCAGTTGTGTTTATTGTATTTATTGTTTGTATGTGTGTATAATATTTATAAATACTTATAGAGAAAGTTCGGAGGGGAGATGGGAGGGCGAATATAAACGTGTGAGTGGTTAAGTGGAATTGTGCAACTTTGTTTCCGCAGCACCGCCCGCATGTTCCGAGGCAGATCCCCCCTTCCCCTTCATCCTAAGTCATAATGTCATATATCTAATTTGTTGGAAATTTTGTCTACTTTCTGAATTTCTAGATACTTCTTCTCTAAAACAATAAAAAAAAGATATTTTTAATAAAAACCTTTTTTTTTGGGGGGGGGGGGGGGGCTTTTTACCAAAATTTGGGGAGGTTGCCGGGGGAAATTTGGGTGGGAAGTTACAAATTCGGATTCAGCGACCCAAAAAACATCTAGAAAGCCGATTTCCAGTACTACCATTAATTTTGCTAGGTAAAATTCCCTATTGCCTGTACTAACTGGAATTTTTCTGTTTTCTCTCAATTGAAAAGGAACATTTCCGTTTATCTGTCTTAGAATCAACATTCAACGATAAAGGATAAAAGGTAAATTTTCAATAATTTTTATAATACTGATGAATATTTACACGGAACAGGTATTTGTATTGAATATTATAACACCGTTTTTTATAGCCATTCAAACCTCGATACTCGCCATTAGAAGATAAATGCTCTATCACCTACACCAAAACAACAACTTGATTTTAGGTCAAAACATCAATTACAAAAATTAAATTGGAATTTTTATGTTTTACCTCAATTGAAAAGGAACACTTCCGTTTATCTGCCTTAGAATCAACATTCAAAAATATAGGATGAAAAGTAAATTTTCAATAATTTGATAAATACTACATTTAACAGATATTTGTATTGAATATTATAACACCGTTTTTTATAGCCATTCAAACCTCGATACTCGCCATTAGAAGATAAATGCTCTATCACCTACACCAAAACAGCGACTTGGTTTTAGGCCAAAACGTCAATTACGTAAATTAAACTGGAATTTTTCTGTTTTACCGCAATTGAAAAGAACACTTCTATTTATCTGTCTTAGAATCAACATTCAACGATAAAGGATAAAAGGTAAATTTTCTATAATTTTTATAAATACTGATTAATATTTACACGGAACAGGTATTTGTACTGAATATTGTGACACCGTTCTTATACACTGTTAAAAATCTGGGGCATATGCTGCATCGTCACTCCGTCGCTTTTATAGGAAACTGTAACTTGACTATGTTATGGGGCATCCTCATTGGTCAGAACAGAAACATTCTATAAAAGTGGTGGAGAGAGTATGCAGTAATTGCTGCATATTTTTAACAGTGTAGCCTTTCAAACCTTGATACTCACCATTAGAAGGTAAATGCTCTATCACCTACACCAAAACAACGACTTGGTTTTAAGTCAAAACATAAATTACAAAAATAAAACTGGAATTTTTCCGTTTTCTGTCGATTGAAAAGGAATATTTCTGTTTATCTGTCTTGGAAGGAACATTCAACGAGAAAGGATAAAAGTAAATTTTCAGTTTTACAGTTGAACTTTTGCTATTTCCGACAAAAATAGAAAGTCTTCGTTAGGAAAAAGAAATTTAACATAAGATCACCCGTTCCACACTGTAAAACGTCCAAGTTTTTCATAGTCTAGGAGAATATAATGTAAACACAAACAGAATATTACAATTAACTCTTCCGAGTCACCCAAGATTGCGAAAAGCTGTAATAATCTTTAGAAAACCCAGAAAGCAATTCCTTTTCGAAATTCAAAGAAGAATTTATAAAGATTAAATTTTTATTAGCTGCCAGTAATTTTCGGAAACGTTTCCGAGTAACTTTTACACTGCAAATCTTTCACACTTTTCAGAACGCTTTTTAGAACACTTATTTGCGTCACCTTTTTAGGACACTTTGAAGCGCAACTTGTGGAACAGTTTTTAAAATAATTCTGTGAACACTATTTTTTTTAACTCGCTTTCTACAGCTTTCTAGTGCACTTTTTGAACATTTTTGGGAATGCATGATTTCACAAGTGTGCCCAAATGTATTCTCAATCTGTTCTCAAATTTGTTCCCAGGTTTAGAATTAACAAATATCGCGAGTAGAACACTTTCGGTACATTTTCGGAACACTTTCTTCATAGCGAAGCATATTCGGAACACATTTCAATACATATTAAGGTGACTGGAACACTTTTAACTTGAAACACGTGTTCCAAGTGTGTTGTCAATGTGTGCTGAGAATTTGCAGTGTACAATGCATTAATCAGTGTTCTCTACACGGAAAACGGTTTTTCGGATGTCATCAATTCTGAAGTAAACATTTTCAGCTGCATAACAGAATTTGTACATGCAACTGGGACAAAATAATGTTAATGTTAATGCTGTTAATTTTGTCTGTTTGACTATTAAACATGTTTGCTAAACATGAAAATATTTACTTGAGAATTGCATCCGAAAAACAGATTTTCCGGGTAGCGAGAACTGATTAATGCATGGTAAAAGCTACTCGGAAACGTTTCCAAATATTACGGGCAGCTAATAATTTATTTTTTTTAATTCTTATTTAAATTTCGAAAATAAATTGTTTTCTGTGGTTTCTCAAGATAAAGGAGCGCTTTTCGGAATTTTGAATGACTCGGAAAAGGTTATTGTATAACTTTCGTCAATGATTATAGTACATTTGTCATATTTTACAATGTAGATATAGAACCTTTTTATAGAGTGTGTATTTTATAGACCTTTTTACAGAATACTTTGCTAAATAACGATAGTTATTGCTCTCATACGTTATTCAAGTTGTTTAAGATGCTCTAGCAATGTTTTTCTTTTAAACTTTTATCCACTTTATTATCAAAAACAGTACACTTTAAAAAATGCCCTAGGAAAATTTCGAGGAAAGTTCGTGATTCTAAAATAAGAATTAACCGATTTGTGCCTGAATTTTTGTTTTCTCAAATTTGTTGGCAAAATCATTTTAAAATGTCGCAAAATTAACTGGAAAAGTATTTAAAAAAAATTAGACAGATTTCCGGCTTACACAGAGTCCGCCTTAGACAGAATTTACTCTACATACATACATACACAATGGCACTACAATAAATGTAGGATTTTGACCTCCTTCAGTATACCTCGCCAGACTTTCCGATCTTTAGCCTTTAATTTATAATTTATAATATGGTTTTGTGTTAGATCTTTCTCTACTTCTTCTATCCATCTCTTCCTTGGTCTACCAATACTTCTTTTCCCTATTAATTTACCATTACCTATCTTCTTTGTGCCTCTCTCATCCCTCATTCTGATTAGATGGCCCAACCATTGCATTCTTCTTATTTTAATAATATTTATTATATCTTTCTCGTTATATAACTGTTCAATCACCATATTTGTCTTGATACGCCATGTATTGCCTTCCTTAATAGGTCCAAAAATTTGTCTTAGGATCTTCCTTTCCCAAGTAATAAGTAACTTTTCATCATTTTGTGTAGTGGTCAAGGTCTCATTAGCATAAATTACTATTGGTTTTATAATAGTTTTATAAATTTTAAGTTTAGTTGTTCGGGATATTAGAGATGATTTTAGAATGTTTCGAAGAGAAGAGCAATATTTATAACCTCACTCAAATCTTTTATTTTAAATATTTCTTTTAGTATTTTGTAGAATTTGGAAATGTACAAATACAATGTTCTTACAATAGAAATATAGAAATATTTGCGAATTGAAAAATTCCCATCCCCCTCCCGCTACTCCATGAAAGCTGAAAAGATGCAAAGGCAAAAGAAATCATCCCTTTACAAATATTTTACAATTTTAATTAATTTTTCAACTACATTTCAGCAGTGAAATTACGCTTGAAATTATTGAATATTAATGATGTGAATTATCACATTACTACAAAGCGTAAACCAACTTAGCGAAAAATGTCCAAGCCGGGAATCGAACCCGGCTCCCTGGAATAGATCTCCAGTGCTCTACCACTAAACCACAAGGACGATGTCCAGCCTGGCATTTCTCCCTTATATAAGTCGGTAAGGCTGCTACTGCAGCACAAGATGGAGAAGTCTTCATGAGCACACATTCTAGCTCACTAAGACACATTTTTCACTAAGTTGGTTTACGCTTTGTAGCAATGTGATAATTCACATCATTAATATTCAATAATTTCAAGCGTAATTTCACTGCTGAAATGTAGTTGAAAAATTAATTAAAATTGTATATTCCCCGATGCTGGGTTTATTTGCGTCTCATGTTACGCCGCTAGAATGTGTGCTCATGAAGACTTCTCCATCTTGTGCTGCAGTAGCAGCCTTACCGACTTATATAAGTGAGAAATGCCAGGCTGGACATCGTCCTTGTGGTTTAGTGGTAGAGCACTGGAGATCTATTCCAGGGACCCGGGTTCGATTCCCGGCTTGGACATTTTCCCCTAAGTTGGTTTACGCTTTGTAGCAATGTGATAATTCACATCATTAATATTCAATAATTTCAAGTGTAATTTCACTGCTGAAATGTAGTTGAAAAATTAATTAAAATTGTATATTCACCGATGCTGGGTTTATTTGCGTCTCATGTTACGCCGCTAGAATGTGTGCCCATGAAGACTTCTCCAACTTGTGCTGCAGTAGCAGCCTTACCGACTTATATAAGTGAGAAATGCCAGGCTGGACATCGTCCTTGTGGTTTAGTGGTAGAGCACTGGAGATCTATTCCAGGGACCCGGGTTCGATTCCCGGCTTGGACATTTTTCACTAAGTTGGTTTACGCTTTGTAGCAATGTGATAATTCACATCATTAATATTCAAAAATATTTTAGTTTTGTGTAACCAATAATGCTTTTGGAACAAGATAAAGTAATGCATCTCTTATAACTCATTCTAAACTGTATTACTACTAATCGATGTATTAAATGAATTTTATCGCAAGTTATTTTAATGGTACTTATAAGTACCGTCAGTAGATAAAGGGTTAAGCAGAAGCCTGAAGAACTTTCTTATAACTTAAAAAAAAAAAGGTGCACGTCTTCCGCTGAAATGTGTTCTTGATTAGCGCGAAAACAACCAATTAAATATCGTTCATATCTGACGGAATCCACGATCATCTATCAACCCTATCTCATCTTGTGCAAACCCACCCAATCTGGTCACCTAAATACTTCCAAATCTTCTGAATGAACACTCCCGTATAATTCTCCGGTATTTCTTTTAGCATCTCACAGACTGGTTTCTGGCCACAGGTGTGCATACATTCTACACGTGCACAGACGTGCGTAACTTTCACCTTGGACGCCATCTCGCAGCAATTTTTATTTTATTTCATTACATTAAAGAGTGAAAAAAAAAAAAAAAAATTCTTATTTTCTTCTTTTCGCTTAGCTCATTCATAAAAACGAGGTCCTTCTCGTAAATGTTGGCTTGTAAAGAATTCAAGCACTTCCTGGCCCCGGGCGAAATCTCACATGGTCCGCCATTACTGACAAGATTTTATAAGACGATAGAAGAAAATCAAATGACAAACATGTTGCACCTGCAAATGCAGAAAAAGGATTGAATTGAAAAATGTTTCACGATATGCGAAAGTTTTATGAGTTTTCTTAACTGGTCTGATTTACGTGACCGTTATAGCTGTTTGAGAAAGTCGGACAGTTAGAAGATGAATGTTAATGAGTTATTATCTAGTTTTACCGACCAAAAATAAAAATAATGCCTGGTTTTTCCCCGATTAAATGCACATTAAAATTCTGAATAAAATAGACACGAAAAGAAAGAAAAAATAACTTTTTCAATTAATCGTGGGTTATTTTTTTTAACCTTTCAGATGTTGCTTTTTGATAAACTTACTAGTATTTATTTTTGCTTTAAACATTACAACACGTCTTCTGCTGCAAACTTAAATAAATGAAACTATTAACCTACAGCTGACATATTTGGCACTTGAATAATGATTTTTCAATGTAAACTTGCATGCATCTGAATGAAACAAAATGATACCGGCAAATATACGAACGGAATTTTCACTGTTACTATTAATAATCAATAATTAGGGGAAAGTAGGGCAATACCGCTCAGAGGGTAATCCCACTCACTCAAATACCTCTAAATAGAATAGAATTGAAAACTTGCGATCGATACCGGCACCTAGCAAACTTCATCGTAAGTTCCCAGTAAGGATATAGTAACCGTAGGAAGGAAATTATTTTTGTGTCCTCACGTAATTAGTTTGCAGTTGTTTTATTATAAAATTCTACAACATCTAACTTGAAGGTAAGTGTGCATTCTTATTTTCAAATGTTAATTCACTCATTATATCTACAAAATATATACATTTAGCTGTACGTTCAGGATTTTATTTATTTTTGTTTAGCGTTATTACGCCAAATATAAAGCATAATAATCCAACATGGCTATGAAGGGTAATGGCGCTCACGTGGAATTCCAGAAGCAGTTTTTCCAGTGTGCTACTTTTTTAAAATTCAAATTTATTGATTGACACCACTTTTTTAAAATGGTAAAATTCCTCTTGTTTTCGCCTTACTTAATATGTCATTAAACAAGGCGAATTTTACGATTTCAAAAAAGTAGTGACAGTAAAAAAAATCTGAATTTAAAAAAAGTAGCCCACTGGCAAAGGATGAAAACCATGAACAAATGCTTAGCTCTTTAACCCTTTCCGGCATGCTGGGTCGTGATTTCGCCGCACAATATGTGGAAAGTGGTCGCGTAAAGTCTGCTGTGGTGTGAATAGCCCACACGGTAAACGGAAAAAAGGTGACCGGAAAATACGTGACAAGGAAGTGTTAAATATTGAACTTGTCGATATATAAATGCTAAAAACTAAAGTAAAGTTTTTCCACTGTCAGTTTTTTACAGCGTATGAGGGGGGGGGGGGGAGTTAATGGGTGAGTTAGACAATTCTAAGATTTGGTCCAAGAAAACACAATTTTAATATTTCATTAATCCCTTAACGCTCGAATTAAATTACGGTTGAATAATTCAAATTGCTTATTGGCACCACTTTTATGAAAAAGAAATATTCACCTTATTTAATGACAGTAAAAACGATACCAAAATATACCCAATTTCACTATTTAATAAAACTGGTGGGAATCAAACAATTTGAGTAAAAGACACAGCCCGAGAATATGACGGGAGCGAGAATTAAGTGGTTAAGAGAAGTTTAACATGACTTCTACAAGGAACAAGCTGGTGCTTTCTACGGGGGGGGGGGGGGGATTAAGAAAATACAATTTATAGATTCTTTCAACTTCACATTTGCGAACGCGAATACAAATATTTTTCGTCGATGTCTACGAATGCTAATATTGAAAAAAAAAATGAAAATTAGCTTACGATCATTCTAATTAACATCACTACTTGATATTTGATATTCGCGAACGGTAATACCAATATTTTCCGTTGATGTTTAAGAATGCTATTATAAAAAAAATTCCTGAATATTCGCATATGAAAATTCACATTTACACTACTACTTAATTTGGACATTATGTGAATAAGAATGCTTTCCGTTGATAATTAGAATGCAAATATTGAAAAATGTTGCGAATGTTCGCATGCGAGAATGCTCGTTTACATAACAACTTGTTTTTCGATTTACGCATATATAATATCATATAAACTTTTTTTTTTTTTTTGTAAATTTTAAAGAAGTCAGTTATAACAGATTCGATCGGAAAGTTTTATTTTTATTATTTTTATTTTATTTAACGCTATTTGAATTTTTTGTTTATTAACATAAAATTATATTAGTAATAATAATAATAACATTTTTTTAGACTTTCTGAATCACTTATCAATTTATAACTTTTTATGTCCTGATCAGTGGCATTAGTATTTTCAGATATTAACAGAACAAATAAAGAAAAAATAATAATGTAAATATCTTTGTTAAGATATGCCTAAAATTAGAAATTAGCATAGTTTGTTACTTTTTTTTTGTTGTTATATTAAGCAATTGATTGAAGTCGAATTTTTTGCAATTTTTGGTTTCATCATGGAATTTCCAGATATTCTAAACATTTAGACTAAACAAAATAAGTCAAAATAAACATTTCTATAAGATACCGGAATCACGGAAAAAAAGCGCACATAGGAAAAAACAAATCGGATAAAAGACCACGGGAGAGTATTCTATTTATTAAGTTGTATACATAACAGAAAATATAATATGAAGTTTGTTTTTTAAGGAATTTAATATCTATTTTAAAAACATAGTAAACCTTATATTTTTTAAACGACATGAAGGCCATATTTAAATAAACAATTAAATTTAAAAAATCAAAAGACCCAACTGCGTAAAAAACAAACTAATTAATTATTTCTCATCAATGTGAAACTATTTTTTCAATTCCTAATATTAGCTCACACTTTCGCTATATATGTATCTTGTTCAAATTTTCAATCGTTAATGAAATACTTATTATTCATTTAATCAAGCTCAAATAATTTTTTTTAACTTGTAGTGGATGACACTTGTGTTGATCCAGTTTTTTCAAATATTAATTAATTAAATTAAATTAATTAATATTCAGTAATCGAGAGAGCCCTCTTCTTGGTCAAGGTATTTTAAGACCCAAAGAGTCCTCTTCTTGATCAACGCATTATAGTGAACGCCTCACGTCCATACCAGCCCCGCCCATTTATCAGAATGAACATAGAAAAAAAATAAAATAAATTGGATAATTCCGCATGAAAATCCATTTATCTAAATTAAGAAGAGGGGACTTGCCCCCCTTTCCCCCTTTTATATTCAACCAACGAATCTCCAAACCTAATGAAGGAAGCGCCATATCGGAATAAACCGATATATCAAACTTGAAGCAAATCGAAAAATTCTGCATGAAAGACCCATTTATTTAAATTAAGGGGGACTAGCCCCCGCCCCCTCTTCATACTTAACCAATAAACCTCCAAATTTAATCAAGGCAGCTCCTTAGCATAATAAACCGGTATACTAAATGTGGTGCAAATCAAATAACTCTGCATGAAAAACCCATTTATCTAAATTAAGGGGGGTCTAGCTCCCTTTCTCCCGTGTATACTTAATTAATGAACCTCCAAAACTAATCATGGAAGCTCCTTAGCATAATAAATCGGTATATTAATTTTGGAGCAAATCGAATAATTCTGCAGAAAAACCCATAGTAGCCCCCCTTTACTCTTAACCAACAACCCCCAAAACTAATCAGGGAAGCGCCTTATCAGAATGAACCTGGAAAAAAAATTAAAGCAAATCGGATGTTTCTGTCAAGAGTTATCGCGTTACGTACATACAGACGTAAGTGCATACATACATACATACAGAACCTGCGTGCACATTAGCCCTTGGGCTTTGATAGCCTGCGAGCAAAAAGCAGGATAATGAAAAAATTCCTCTAAAGAAAATGCCTCCTCTCTTCGTCTTTATTTTATTCCCTTTACAAGCTGTGTACGTAATTTTTCCCTCCCCCTCCACCTTATAAAACATCTTTGCTCATATATAAACTATCAATAGCGAACTGAAAGAATCAATAAATTGTATTTCTTTATACCCCTATACCCCCCCCCCCCCCTCCTCCGTAGAAAGCACTAACTTGTCCGTTGTAGAAGTCATACTAAACTTCTCTTAATGAAATGTTAAAATTGTATTTTCTTGGACCAAATCTTAGAATTGTCTAACTCACCCATTAACCCCCCCCCCCCCCCTACGCTGTAAGAAACTGACAGTGGAAAAATTTTACTTTAGTTTTTAGCATTTATTTATCGACAAGTTCAATATTTAACACTTCCTTGTCACGTTTTTTCCGGTCACCTTTTTTTATCTAAACAGGGGCTCTGGAATTCATCGACGGGAATAACGCTTTAAAAAACTTAATTTTATCATCCGAAAGAATATCCCTGTTTTCCTTTAGATAAAACATATATACTGAAACCTAAGCCAAAAAAAAAAAAAAAAAAAAAAACTATGCCCAGCTGAATTTCGATCCAAAACAACAGCAACAACAAACATACAGTCAATCCAACTCTATAACCTAACTCACAAAAGAAAGTAAAACAAAGCGAACTAATCATCAAGAGGCGCAAAAAACTAAGACTACTCTTATCTAACTCAAAAAACAAACAAAACTAATAGGATCCATAAAAGTCAATTCCAATTTAAAAACGAACCAAGCCAAAGAAGAAGACTAAGGAAAGAAGGGAAAAAAGACTATTCGAACTCAAACCTACCCCCCCCCCCCCCTAAAAAAAACAGAAAAATGAAAATGAATTATCCATAGATCCGACCCGCAAAAATCTAAGCCTACATTGAAACCGATTCATAAGGGAAAAAAATTACAATGAACCCGACTCTAACTTAACTCGCATAAGAAAATAAATAAATAATAACTAATCAACCCGAGCCACAAAAAGCAAAATTCCAATTTCAAACTGGTACAAAGCAAAAAAAAAAAAACTGAAACTGAAACCTAATCCCGAAATCCGAACCTCCGAAAACCTAAGCACAACTAGAAACCGATTCGAAACTTAAAAAAATTAAGTCAATCTAACTCGAACCTAACCAGCAAAAAAAAACATTAAAAAAAAAAAAAACGCTAGCCAACCCGACTCGTAGGAAGCGATTAAAACCAACCCAGTCCAACGGAGGACTTTACATTGAAATAAAAAGATAAGTTTCACTGCGAAGCATCTATCTATAAAGCTCCTTTAAAATCAGTTTTCTGACAGGGGAACATTCGTTGCGGAAAAATTGGCTTCTCCTTTTCAAAGGTGCGCAGATTTTGTAGTTTTGTCATGATTTTTCTTTTCTTTTTTTATGTTCATGGAATGTATAGTTTTAATACAGATGGACTTATAAGTATGTAAAAATTTTGATATTTTGTAACACCTTTCGACGAAGATGAAAACTGATTAAAACTAGTTTCTCCATGAAGGTCACGTTAACGCTTTTCATTAATGTGGATAAAAAGCATAACGTTTGACAATTTTATTTTTTATTTTTGTGGAAGATTTTTTATAATTCTGATTCAAAATTTCTTTATTTTCTTTATTCATCTCCTTAATTTTATAGTAAAGGGGTTTTAAATGCGAAAATACTGATATCTTGTAATGATGCATAGAACATACATTTTCTGGCTTACTAAAAATATGTATACAGTTGCAAAATCCTTTTAAAATTCTAACTTACTATTAAAGTTTTTTAAAAATAGTAATTGTTGAAGAGCAGTTTTTCAGTATAAAAATCTAAAAAATGCTATTTTTTTTTCCTTTTCGAACAGAAAGAAAATATCACTTTAACAACTGCAAAAATAATTATTCAGAAATTATATTCTGCGCACAATTTATTAATTCCTGATATATTTTCTAGATCGAACCAAAAATCTTCTAATTTTGCAAAACTCGATTATTTTTGTTTTCTTTTTAACCTTCGAAAAGATTAATCGATTTCAATCACATAAATATATATTTTAAATGCTATAGTTCTAGTTACTATTAGAAAATAAATTATTTTCGAAAAGCCGCAGTTCTTAATAAGATTATAAATAACGAATTGATATTTATGTAATAACAATGAACTACCATAATTCTAAAAATTACTAAGCTAATCATACAGCATCTGATTTTAGCACAATATAAATTTTACAACACACAAGAAAAACAAATCAATTTTATTTCGTGAAATTCTGTTCTTCTCTTTTTCAAAAACAGACGACTAATATAAACTATTAGTCGTCTATTTATTATTAGGAAAAACTATTAGTCGTCTATTTATTATTAGTAAAGAAATTATTTTCGAAAAGCCGTAGTTCTAAATACCATTATGAATAACAAATTGATATTAATTTAATAACAATGAACTACATAATTCTAAAAATTACGAAGCTAATCATACCGCATATGATTTTAGTACAATACAAATTTTACATTACACAAGAAAAACAAATCAATTTTTTTAGTGAAATTATGTGCTTCCCTTTTTCAAAAAACAGACGAATTAGTCGTCTAGTTATTATTATGAAAGAAATTATTCAACATGATGAATAACGAATTGATATTAATTTAATAACAATGAACTACACAATTCTAAAAATTACGAAGCTAATCATACAGCATATGATTTTAGTACAATACAAATTTTACATTACACAAGAAAAACAAATCAATTTTCTTTAGTGAAATTCTGTGCTTCTCTTTTTCAAAAAACAGACGAATTAGTCGTCTAGTTATTATTACGAAAGAAATTATTTTCGAAAAGTTGTAATTCTTAATAACATTATGAATAACGAATTGATATTAATTTAATAACAGTGAACTACCATAATTCTAAAAATTACTAAGCTAATCGTACAGCATATGATTTTAGTACAATATAAAATTTTACAACACACAAGAAAAACAAATCAATTTTCTTTCGTGAAATAATGTTCCTCTCTTTTTCAAAAAACATACGATTAATATAAACTATTAGTCGTCTAGATATTAGGATGAGCGAAGCTAATCCTCTACTAGGCTGCACAAATAACATTTTGTCGTTACACTTTACAAAAAAACTATTCAGTATTTTGACTTGAAATTAAACATAAAAATAAATTATGATCTGTAGATTTGCACAATATAATTTTTCTACAGAATAACCTTAAAAAAATTAATATTTTAATTAATTTATTTTACATGTCTTTCCATTACGGACGCATTTTTGCAAATAAAAAATGAAACACGTATGTTTTCAGAAGAAAAAATAAATCATAGAGTTCATTATAGATAGAATCAGGATTAATTAAATAGTTTCACGATTTCTTTTATGAAATTTTTAAAATATCCTTTTTTATGAAAATTATAGCATATTTTTAATGAATTAAAATTTGTGAAAATTCAATTATTTACATTCAATTATAAAAGTATTTTTCAGTTTTAAGAATTCCAATACATAATTTATTCTTATTATGCGAAATCATTTACGCATTTTAAAATAATTATACGTATTATGATTTTTTTTTTAAGTGGCAACAAAAGAATTGTAAACAAGTAAAATTAATTGTTAAATTCGTTATATCATAAATAAAAAATTCCGAGAAATTCTTATTTATTTGGTTAAATTTACATTTCTAAAATTAAGATGGGCCAAAACATAAAATAACGTTTTTGCTTAATAAAGAGGCAAAGAAAGAAAAATTGTTACTTTCAAATATTTGTCTTATTAAATAATGCTTTGCGAATCCAAACAAAGCATGGCTTTTGCTAGTTATTAGGAAAGAACTATATTTTCGAAAAGCCGCAATTCTAAATAACATTATGAATAACGAATTGCACACAAGCAAAACAAAAAAATTTTCTTTCTTGAAATTCTGTTCTTCTCTTTTTCAAAAAACAGACGAATTAGTCGTCTAATTATTAGGAAAGAAATTATTTTCGAAAAGTTGTAATTCTGAATAACATTATGAATAACGAATTGATATTAATTTAATAAGAATGAGTTATCATAATTCTAAAAATTACTCAGCTAATCATACACCACATGATTTTAGTACAATATAAATTTTATAACACACAATTAAAACAAATCAATTTTCTTTCGTGAAATTCTGTTCTTCTCTTTCTCAAAAAACAGACGACTAATATAAACAAGAACTAAAAATCACACATCCAGCATAGATTATGAAACACTTTTCAATACATTCAGGTTGTTGTAACAAAACTTCAGTTTAACCCTTAAATGGCGGGTGTTGCTTTTCGACAACATACCCAATTTAGGCCCTAAAATACTATTAGAATAATATTGAAGCTATAATACCTAATGTTGCCAATAAAATACATTCTGAAAATATTATTAAATCGATTTTCAACATGTAGATGGCAACACTTGTGCTGTTTAAGAATAAAGATAGATTTATTTTTTCAATTGTTGCTACTTGTTCTTTTTGATTTATTTGGAAGCTTGCGAAATATCCTATTTTGGCCTGCAGTGAGCAAGTAAAATTTATTTCTTATTATAGTTCCTAAAATTCTTGTGTGTTTAATATTATAAAATTTTACCAAGGAAAATTATTTTTTTAAATTAAAGACCAGTATTGCCGAATAGTAACAAACTATTTTTTAGCCGTAAACCGTACTTAAAACAAAATATGATTTTTTAAAAGTATTTTCCCCATGATTTATTTAAAAAATGAAAGCCGAAAAACATTATTACAATGATTTTTGAAAAGTCAGGCATTTAAGGGTTAATGAGGTGAAAGATCATGTCTAAGTAAATAACACTGGAAAACAATGGTTCTTTCATAGAACTGAAATTAGTCGATTCTAGATCAGTTTGGTGCGCTGATTCCGAATATACTTTTCGTTTTTCTTTAGGTGGTCCAGTTTTTGAGAAATCTCTATATTTAAGTTTATGGATATTTAAGCTTTTTGTGTTATTTTATGCAAATTTTAGATACAGTAAATCTCAGTTTGAATTAACTTTTCCAGATAATGACTACTGGTCTATTTGCTTCAGGTAAATGTCACGACCTGCATATTCTTAACATTTATCTGTCAGTTATTAAACCTAATTTGCATAATTTCGAATGGTGTAATGTTTACATCACTATCAACTTTAAGGCAGCTGCAACAGAATTGACGTAATGTTTTTCTAGACCAGATTTTTGTTCTGATTTCAAAACTGCAATCTGTTTCCTTCTATTATGTCTAGTTTTTTTTTAGTAAAATGGGTTTCTACTTTTGTACATTATTGACACAAGTTTGATATAAGATGTTTTTTAGGGGTTTGCACCTCATTGTGAAAAGGGTGAACAGTGTCAAATTCCTATCAGGGATATAAACAACAATTTATATAATTTAAAATAATTTAAACAAGGTGAAAACTGCACGTCAAACGTGGCAAATGATGTGGGTTCGTACTATAACTAGCTTTCTAAATATTTTTTTCACCGCATATTGTACTGAATGTATATTTTAGTGCACTTCATAACTGCGTATCAATTTCATTCTCTTAGAAAGTCTGTAACATCATTAAAATGCACTTGAAATAATTTTTTCCCATTGGCCGTAATGTAAGGGGAAACTTTTGACTGTCCCTGTAATTAAACTATACATCCGTTTTTCATAAAATTTACAATGACTCGACAAAATTTTGCATCAATTATGTATTTAAAATTTCAGACCATTCAGTTGGGTATTTTTTGCTATTTTATATACGGACGGACGGACGGACAGACAGACAGACGGACCGAACGACGACTATAGGTGCTACGCATTTACATAATCACGAACGCACCTAAAAAGTAGTAGAATCTAGCTACTTGAAGTACATCATTAAGTAGCATTTAAAGAAATTTCAGGCTTTTTTGACAAAAAAAAAATCCTTTTTTTTTTTTTTTTTTTTTTTTTTTTTTAACTAGACGTGATAGAAGAAAACAGATTTGAAGGCAGCGCAAAAAAACTGGTTTAGAAACATATTAGCGTACTCCTATGGCAGAAACATTTGGATGTCAAAAACCATTATTAGAAAAACATGAAAAATATGCAAATTAGGTACACTATCTCAGGGTCAGATGCCAATACAATCCCAGAAGAAATGTTTTTGTAATGTAAACCGGGCAGTAATCATAACATAAAACAACGTATGAAATGTATTCGGCAGACCCAGAATCTCGCACCATAATTAAACTGAGAATAAGCAACAAACATCAAAGAAATTTCAACAGATATAACCTGAACAAGATAGAACAAAACCATAAAGCTGTGGTCTCGTCAGCAGTAGGCATTTTATAAAAGCACAGCAATGTTTCAGACTAATTACCATACACAACAAACTATTATTCAGTAATGGGTTTCGGCCAGAGTGTCGCAAAGCATAAATCTAATGCATAAAAACAATTGAAAGCAGTGGCGCCAACTTATATGAGCCGGTGGGGCCCGAGCCCACCCAATAATTTGCTCTTCCAGCCCACCAAATTTTCATAATTTTATTTTCGTGCCTAATTATTTTTCAATCGCTGAAAATAAATTACGTTCACAAAATTATTTTGTTTGAAAATACGGTAAAGATAGCAATAACAGACACACGGGAGCCTAAAATAAAACCCGCATTCTCCCATTCATCATCCTAAAAGATGTACAATCAATTTTCTCTCAAAAAAGAAATGTACTGCATATTCGCGAATTAATTTTTCTTCCTAAATGCACTAAATTTGGCCCACTACTGGTACTTGGTCCATAAGTGTATTATCCTATTATGTTTTATCCGTAAAAGAATATTTTTCTTTGTTCTCCTTCTCAGGAATTCCTTTTAATGTCATTCTTTTTCTAAATTATACGTTGTACAAAAAGGAGCCCGTATAAAAATTAAATCTCGTATTTTATTGTGTATGCCGCACCTTTTCTAAGTAAATGCCATGTCTGAAAGATGCACTTTATCTACTTTTCGTAATTGGGAGTACCTTTTTGCTATCAGCGGTTCAAGAAATTGTATTTATTTTGAATCATCCGTATATAGTTTAAGTACAGAGAACTATTAATACAAGCATTTCAGTGTATTTACATTAAATGCCCATTTTAATATTTTTTAGTGCTCTACGTTTTAATTTGTAGTTAAATTCATGGCACAGTAGTAAATACTATAGTCCATAAAATGAATACCCCGACGATAATATAATTAAAGAAAATCGCAACTTTATATTCTACTCTAAAAAATTCTAACTTATCATAACTTGAAATATCATCTTTTCCCAAACTTTCAAAGAAAGCAGTGTCATTTTACCCTAAAATGATTTTGAGCCCACCCAATACTTTTCAAAAGTTGGCGCCACTGATTGAAAGCATATCACGAACACTCCCCCACCATACCCGTAGAATGTTATAGATTTGCATATATACTATGTAGTAGGCTATAATTTAAGTCAGTTAGGAAACATATCACAAGTTTAAAATTCCCATTCAACAATTTCCGTCAATAAATAAAAATGTACTCGATATCTTTTGTGCAGCCTTGTATATATAATCGTATGATCTATAGAATTTATACACGACAACTAATATGCAAATAATTAATTACATACAAATTAATTACATTTATTACATGTACTATATGTACGATAATTGCTACACATTTTATTTTCAGTACAAAACATGCCATGGTAAACATCAATAACGTCTATCAATTACAGTATGACAAGGAAAGTCTCCTGACAGCGCATACTCAAAATATTTTGAAAAAAATTCTAATCAAATTACTTATGTAGGTATTAGGCCGGTAGGCGGCCTCACAGACAATCACCTTATCGAATTCACGGCTGAAATTCCAGAATTAGTTAAAACTCGATTTGCATATTAAAACGCAATCGGTCTGCCAAGTCATATCTTAGTGGAAAATACCTGAAAACCCGATTTTAGCGGTTAACTCGTAGATTTACCATCGTGTTTTTCTACTCCCAGTCCTCCATGTTTTCATGCCTTTGGGTGCAGGAATACACAATGGTAAACCTACGAGTCGACCGCTAAAATCGGGTTTTCAGGTGTTTTTCACCAAGATATGACTTGGCAGACCGATTGCGTTTTAATATGCGAATCGAGATTTAACTAATTTGAGAATTTCAGCCGCGAACTCGATGAGGTGATTGTCTGCGCTGCCGTCTACCAGTCTATAATAAATTATCAGTCAAATTTAGTGGCGGAATTCCAGTAGAAAGTCAAAAAATAAAATATTCTCGAATATTTGGTTCAAAAATACGAACCCGCTAAGCGATTTGGCGGGCAAAAACAAGCAATTTTATTGCATTTTGAAATTACTAGTTAAATGAGTTTTTAAATGCGCAGTACTTAATGAATTTACACTTAAACAATGAAACAGTTTATCATTTTTTTCAATAAGCTTATATAATATATAGGGTAAAGTGACCATATTTCGTCCCCCAAGTCACTTTTAAGCCTTACATGCTGTAATTTTCAGTGAAAACCTACCAAATTTCGATTTTACATAGCCTAACTACCCACGCACATAGAAACATGGGCGAATATCATACAAAAAAATTTTAACAATGCGGAAAATTGTTTTTTCAAAAGTATCTAAAAAATGCAAAAGAAAAAAAAAGGTCCCAATTTCGTCCCCCTCCCCCCCCCCCCCAAAAAAAAAAAAAAAAAATCCAATGCGCTGAGTCTTAACTTCTAGCTAAATCAAAATTTATTTCTAAATGAGTAAGAAATTTAATTTACATTAAAGTAAGGCACAAAGAAATGTACTAATTATCAGTGGAAGAGTAACATAATGAAACATTAGCCATCCAAATACGCGGAAAAAATTTAAAAAAATTGTCATGAAAAAGCATTCCTAATTTCGTCCTAGAGGTCTGCACGGGCCGGAATTTCCAGGCCCGGCCCGAAGAAAGCTATTTTGGCCCGGCCCGGTGTAAAAATTGAAAGTTCGGCACCGGCCCGGCCCGTTTACATTTTTACCGTTCTCGGCCCGGCCCGGTCCGTACAAAAATCAGTGAAAACAGGCCCGGCCCGGCCCGACTCAATTTCTACAAAAAATTCCGTTTTTTCTCGACATACAATTAAGATTATTTTAATGAATACTACATGCATATTTATGGGAACATTTTACAGTATATTTTAAATTACTATGTGTTCGCAAAATAGAAAACACACAATAGTAAACATTAACGATTACTTACAGTGTTTTAGTCAAAATTTAAATAAGGGTTCATTAAAAGATTAATGTAGTTTAGAATAAAGGGTTAAGAAACATGATAACTTTTGAAGCTCATAATAAAAAGTAGATTTGTGAAAATATTTCTGTCATTTTTAAGGCTTTTCTCAAATCCAAAGGAGCTACATTTTGACACATTTATGAATTCATTTCTTTTCGGAAACGCATGACATTGCCAGGTATTCTTATTCAGAAAGCATGTAAATGCCGTTCTTTTCTTAGCTAAAAGTAATATATCTTTCAGAAAATAGTGCCAAAGTTAGCGTTTCACTGCAAATAGAGGCGTCTTAAATTCAGACACATGTGTGACTGAAAAAGTTATTCAGACACTTGAGTGTCTAAATTTGAAATTTCAGACATCACAGATGTCTAAATTTAATACACATAAGTGTCTTACTATGATCATGGCATAAATGAACTGAATAAAATGTCTGAATAATGGTGATATGCCTGAAATTAAGACATTTAGAAATTTAGACACTTAAGTCTCTAAATGCGATACAATTGTATCATATGTGTGATGACTGTATGTATAACTGTATTGCAATATGTATGCCAGCACCACCAGAAAGTTTTCGAATGGATAACATATGTTTAAAATATTTTTATCCATTAAATTTGGTATTATTTTATTTAAAAAAAGGTAAATTGATTAGATCATGAGACGTTTGGAAAATTAAAATAGTTCGCTTACTGAAGTTTTGAGACTACGTTACTCTTGGCGCAATAAATAAATCACAGTAATTGCTTTTCACAAAATATATTTATTTCCAAGGAGGGGTCACCCCCCCCCCACCCCCCTAAATACTAAGAGATGTACCGGTAGAAAGAAATTTAGGGAGGGACAAGTTTTTGGAACAGGTGTGCCTGGGGTCAACAGCGTAATCCGCTTTTCTAAAATGCAGAACATAAACATGAAATAGGCAAACTACGAATATTTTGTCAGAACTCCTCGTGCAAGAAATTTTTAAAGATATCAACATAAAAATAAATATAACAAGTTGGAAATTGCACGTCAAACGTGGCAAATCGGGTGCGTTCGTACTATAATTAGTTTTATAAGTATTTTTTGCACTGCATATTGTACTGAATGTATATTTTACTGCACTTCATAAGCGCATATCAATTTCATTCTTTTCGAAAAGCTGTAACATCATTAAAATGCACTTGAAATAATTTTTTCCCATTGACCGTAATGTAACGGTAAACTTTTGACTGTACTAATTAAAGTATACATCCGATTTTCATAAAATTTGAAATGACTCGACAAAATTATGCAATAATTATATATTTTAAATTTCAAACGATTCGGTTGAGTAGTATTTGCACTGTTATAGACGGGCAGACAGATGGACTGAACGACGACTATAGGTGCTACGTATTTATATAATTACGAACGCATCTAAAAATGTAACAATTAAGAAATAGTAATCGTTCAAAAATAAGTTTCAAACGACATTTTTGAAAATAGAGAACTTTTTTTTCTCAATGGACTCTTTTCCCCCCTGAGCTCCCCCCCCCACACACACACGCACACACACCGTTTGAGATAAATTTGAAATATATGAACATCAAAAGAAGAAAAGAATTAAAATTATCTTCTACGAAGTGTTCAAAGGAGGGTGGGTTTCTCTGAAGTAAAATTCTAGTAACATTTTCCCTTAACGTAAAATCTTTCGATAGCCATTTGTAAGAAAAGAAATATCATTTATTTTTAATTATCAGATATAAAGAAAACATAATTAATTCAATTTCATTATACTGGGAGGGAAAATATTTCTTCAGTTCTTCCTACGTAATAACCACCAGGGGCACTCTCAGTTGCGCATGCGTGGATTTAGATGTCTTTCGTTCTAATGTACGTTGTAATTCAATTTAAAACTGAAAGTTATTAATTTATTTTCACTTGATTCATATTTTGTGGATTGTGAAGTTCTGTTGTTTAATTCGTATCGACTTAGTGTTTATTCGTAATAATTTTATCAATAATACAGTGTTATTATACTTCGTTTCGTCAAATCTGATAAATAGAAACTTTTGTCTGGCAGATTATGTTTTGAGAGTGAAAAAATTTCACCCTTTTAATATAGTTAGCCGGATGTGTAAAGGAATTTTCGTTTTTAAAGATGCAAGTATTTCTCCCTCACGGACCATTAACCTAGCCACCAATTGAAATTGACGTCCCCTGTGCGGATATAATTTTGGATACCTTACACCTTTTTTCAGGTAAGTGGGACCTAGACCATGTGTCGCAAACTCTCCGTAAATGTTTTCTCTTTAAATAGAACCCTTACACAAGTCTCTAGCTTTATTAGTTTCTGAGTTATGCCAAAATTTGTTTAAAGCATTTTGTCTGTTGAATTTCCATGTTAAAATTTTATCTTGCTAATAATTAAGTTTCTGTTCTTAAAAACATCAGCAATCATGTTTCTATATTATTTTCTAACATCCTTGAAATCAGTTTTAATGAGTCTACAGGATGTTTTTGCGGTTATTGAATTTATTGACTTACACAATACTAAGCCTTTTTCTCGAACAGCATTTGTTGATGTTTATTTCGGTTTCATTCGATTTCTATATTTTTCAAAGGTTTATTATGTGATATGTACTGAAATACACATGTCTTTATAGCAACCATCCCCATTTAATAACTGCTTTTAATTATTATATTATGTATGCTTAATACGTATTTAAAAAATACAGTTTGAACATCCATTCAACGCCGTTATTCAACCATATCATTCGATTTTTCCTATCGTAAGCAAAACCGCCGATGATTCATCTGACATCACTGCACTGGAAGGAGAAAAAAAATATATAATGTCAATAACACTCCAATGATTTAGAGAATGACTTGATATCTTTAGCTATTTTATTAGGCTTTACTGATTATGTGTAGATTTAAGACAAAGTTTTGAAACTAGAAATAATTTTTTTCTTTATCTTATTAAAATATAATATTTATTTATTGATAGTTAAATAGCTCTTGTGATTATCATCTGATCTATATTTTTAAAAAATTACCCATGTGTAAATATAAATTTTAAAGAAAACTCAATTTTTAAGAGGGCACAGGATTAAACTTTCAAAAAATCAGTTTTCGGTTTCTGTTTTATTCTGAATGTTTTAAAATTTCCAACAATATGCAAAAAACCCCATTCAAAATTGAGTTATAATCATTTATAGACGGAGAGTTGAAGATCAGATCCATAGATATCGAAACTTTAAAAAGCGTTTTCTCAAATTAGTAAATTTGAAGTTTGTGCATTTTTGTTGTTACTTTCAAACTATGTAAGTGCAGCTTTTAAAAAATGAACAAATATGCGTTTCTTTATAGTCTACATGCTAAAAAAAAAAAAAAAAAAAAAAAAAAAAAACACATTTTGTTTACTTATTTGTTTGAGCTTGAATTTTTTTTACTTTTTTTATTTATTTTGTGCTGAAATTGAATTTTAAACAAAATGTTTTGTGTATATTTTGGATTTAATGTGGAGTAGGTGTGTTACGATTCTATTTTGTTCAAAAATTGTTTTCTATATGCATAATTTAGAATTTTATCATGCACGCAGCACTTAGATTTTAATTCACGCATTAGTGATATGACGGTTTACATTTAAAATTTAGATATTGTATATACAACATTTATTTTTCTGGATAATATTATAGTTATGAATATATATTTGAGGCAGAAAAGGAAAGAAAAAAAAGGACTTAATTGCATATTATTTGCGTTTTGGTACTTTGAAAAAGGCTTTGTTTTTGATCGTTTCGAGATATTCAAAGGTCGTGCATCCTATAATATGAATTTTTTTGTGTGTGTGTGTGTTGGGGGGGGGGGGGGGGGGGTATTTGTCATGCAATTTTCGTAAAGCAAAATTTTCGCAATTGTATGCAAATTTTAAAAAAATCTTTCGACATTGCACTGATTATAATGATATTTTGAACTTTTAGAGTAGGACATGATTAGAAACAAAAAAATATATATATTTATCGAAATACTGTAAAAGTTCTCAACAGTGGACACCTGGGGGCTGCGGAATTTGTTCGATAATCAAAGGTGTCTGCTTTTGTGAAGTAAAAATAAACAAATGTCTGGGTTGTGGATTAAAAAAGGTTGTCGCTCAATAAAGGTGTCCGATATTAGGGAATATCCATTAACCTTCATAATGGACACTCCCGAATACCGGACACCTCTATTTAGCGAACTATAATGCAGGGTTGGACTTTTTTGTAGATGGAGCACTTGATTAAATCATGGGAAAACTGGGCAGTATCCCCTTACTACGGTTTTAGGGGACCCAAATTAAACATGCAATTTTTATAAAGCTTTTATTTTAAATTTGTTTCGACATTGTATTGATTATAATCAATATTTTCAACTTTTAAAGTAGAATAAGATTAAAAACTAAATAAATAAAAAAAAAAATCTAAATTCAGTAAAACCTCTCAATTACGGGCAGCTCGGCAACGAATGGCGAACAAATTCCGTAGTATTTATATATATATATTCCCTATTGAGAGGTTTTATTGTATTTAGATAAACATTTTTTTGTTTTTAATCTTATTCTACTATAGAAGTTCAAAATATTGATTATAATCAGTACAATGTTGATAAAAGATTTAAATTATCAGCTTTACGAAGATTGCATACCAATTTTGAGAGCCCCTAAAGTGAGGCTGTATGGGGGTGGAGGGGCAGGATCATGGTCAAATATTTTTCCAGGATTCATTGTGGTCAAACATGGCTGCGTATCATGCTTGCAAAAAGAAACAGCTGCGATTCAGACGTTTGAAGTGTCTTAATTTCAGACGCACGAAATGTCTGAAATTCATACGCAAGAAATGTCTGAAAAAATTAAGACTTTTAAAATGTCTGAAAATTGAACACTCCGTTTCAGACACTTAAGTGTCTGAATTTCAGACATTCCAATTTACAGTGTTTGAATCGAATATCCGGAAGCGATAGCACAGGAAAGGAGAAAAACGTACAGTCACGTGACAAGAGTCTCTGTTATCTCTGTACGTAATTTATCAAAAATGGAAACACTATTCGATTCCAAATGCTTCAATACCCAGGCCTGTCAATTTTATGCCTTTATAGTTAAAAATGAGTCAGAAAATGTGTCTGAAAGTTTCGCATTGTTGAGCAGTAAATATGAGAACCACCTTAAGGTACATTTCCAAAGATACTGTTAACAGAAGTTCATTATCGCTATTAATACTTTTACAAAACATAATGCCTGTCCTACACAGCCTGGGAACGATTAAGACCAGTTCCTCCCGGCACCAGTCTTCCGAAAAAATTAAACCCGGGATCAGGCATCATGTAACTGTACGATGCCGATCTCTACTATGGACATGTTACATTTCTGTATTGATATTGTTAAACTCGCATCGGCTCGTAACGCACATTTATACTTCTCCAAAAAGTCATATTCATTGAAAATGGCCTCGTATTTTATCTGCTTCTCTCAAATTCTTATATCGGGCCGATAGGGCCGATTAATTTTTTTTATCGGCCCGGCCGCGGGCCGGTCCCGTGCAGACCCCTCTTTCGTCCCCGAGACGAAAATAAGCACTGCAAGGGGGATGAAATTGGAACCACGCTACTTCCCAATATGGCGGAGCTTCAGTTCCCGTAAGATGATCTGAGCGTCCTAAAACTCACTGTATGCTACTGTTGGCATCTTACCTACGTAAAATACATGCAATGAATAAGAAATAAATACTTACAGTACAGTAAATAACGTTCTACAAACGACGTAATAAGAACTCAGGTCTTCTAAAAATAGGAAATTCGGCGTCTTTAATTTATGTATGTGTCTTGGCGAACGAAACTTTCAATACTGAGTTCTTTTATCTTTCGCCCCCTGTGCTTTGCGTCATAAGTGGCGCTACTTTCGCAGAAGCGGAGAAGTTAAAGTGGACGAAATTAGGAAATGGGACGAAATATGGGCACTTTACCCTAATAGTTGCGTGTTGCTGAAGTTATTTAATTTTACGCGGTTTCACAGACTAGATAAGTTTTAAGTGTATTTTAAAAGTAACTGTTCGCTTAAGAAAGCTCACCTTATATAATTCGATGTTGAATAAATCGTTATTTCCATGGCAACAATACTCTTACTTTTTCTGACACTAACACTATCGAAGTCAAATACTAGACAGTGCTCAGAATTGGACTTTAATTTTGAGTTTGAAACAATTTTAGCCCATTGAATTAAATTTTGTTCCAAACCGTATAATATGATCGTTAAATTTAATTAAATATACATATAAATGTATATGACAAAACTATAGTTAAAAAATGTATATATTTAAGTTAAACTTAGTTAAACAAGTTCAGCATGAAGACGTTTTTACTGTAAAAGCACTTATTTTCTCGAGCCGTAATTTTCGCGAAAATGTAGATATCGGTGATTTCGCGAATTTTATATGAACTGAACTGAAAGTTGAAAAATTCCGAAACTACCTAAGTAGAACCCTTTTTGCATAAGGCAATTTAAGAAACTCCCTTTTGTCAGAAAAGTTTTTCGCCCCCCTCCCCCACCCCTCTCCCCATCGCTCTAAAAATGAATGGCTTCAAAGAAGCTGGTATAAATATTGTAAGTGAATGAGCTGCATTCTATTAGTTGTATTATTGTTTTTATTCAAGAGGTAGTTGTATAATATTCACGAAATAGCTGTAAATGTCCAAGAATTTTTTTTTACTTATTTCTTATTTAAGTTGCTTTAATCATTAAATTTAGAAAGTGAAAAATTTCTGATTTTCATTATTATTTGAGGCGAAAAAAATATGCATTTCGCAAGGCTTAAATTTTCGCGATTACGGCGGGGTCGCGAAACTCGCGAAAATTAAAGCCTCGCGAAAATAAGTGCTGTTACAGTACTTAAAGAGCATTTGACATAAAAACGGGTTTTTTTTTTAATTATTTTGTCGCTAACCGGTGATAAATTGCCAAATAAGGGAAATTGTTATTAATTTTTACGGACGCTATATTGAGCTTCCGCCGGAATTTTTTTTAAACATGTGATAAGAACATTCTGTAATTTTTTCAGATTTTTCTGAGTATACGCGTATAGAGATCTTCCTGGTGAGTTAGAGCATGGACAGACAACATACAGACACACAAACTTAACTCATAAACACTTTTCAGCTATGTTAGAAATTCTAGCAAAGAAAAAACCAAATAAGTCTGCTGTTGTGAAACTCTTGTTTTCTTCCGTGTTCTAGAAAAGAGCCAAACAATCCCAATCCAATGCAATTTTTCGAAATCCACTCTGGCAATTATCTAATCGTTTACGCTACTTGGCTACAGAAGGGATTTTTCATTTATTCAAAAGACTGGAATAAAGTGGGGTTAGATAAACGATAAAATTTAATGAATTTTGAGAAGTAGTTTAATTGTTTTAAAATGCTTTTTTTAATGATTGCTAGTTAATGTAGAAACAATTAAAGTTTCTTTCGTGAAACTGCTTCTTTCTTAGGTGCGTTCGTAATTATATAAATACGTAGCACCTATAGTCGTCGTTCAGTCCGTCCGCATATAGCAGAGCAAAAACTACTCAACCTAATGGTCTGAAATTTTAAACGTATAATTGTTGCAAAATTTTGTCGCGTCATTTCAAATTTTATGAAAATAGGATGTATAGTTTGATTACAGGGACAGTCAAAAGTTTTCCGTTACATTAAGCCCAGTGGGAAAAAAATATTTCAAGTGCATTTTAACGGTGTTACAGCTTTTCGAACAGAATGAAATTTATATGCACTTATGAACTGCACTAAAATATACATTCAGTACAGTATGTGGTGCAAAGAATATTATAAAACTAGTTATAGTACGAAAGCACCCCATTTGCCACGTTTGACAAGCAATTTCCTACTTGTTTAAAATAATCACCCAATAAAAATAAAAAAAAATTCCAAAAATTGTATTAAAATTCTTAAAAAGGTTATAAATTTTAATGAAATATCATTATTCTAATAATAATGATATATTATACAGGATGTCCATAAAAGAATGTCCCAGTTATAAATTTGAACAGTACCAACTGTAACCGTTCTAGAGTGTTGGTTTAAGGTAGGGATGCACATGCACAACCTGTGGCCCGCGAATTCCGTCAGTTTAGAACTGGAGAAATTGTAATTTTTGCCCATATTGTCGCAGGAAAAAATCGTGAATTTCGTCAATTTGCCGCTGGAAAAATGGAAAATTTCATCACTCAGTTAAGAATCGCAAATATCGCTGATCAGGTGCGGAAAAATAGCGAATTTTGACGATTAAGCTCGGAAAAATTGCGAATTTCGTTTATCGGAAACTTAAAAATCGCGAATTTTGTTGATCAGGCACGGAAAGATTGCAAATTTTGTTGATCGGGCACGGAAAAATTGCAAATTTTGTCGATGATGCGCAGAAAAATTTAAAATTTCGTTGATCGGCTGCGGAAAAATTGTGAGTTTCTCCCGTTTCGCGAGAAAAAATCGTGAATTTTGTCATTTTGCCGCGGGGAAAAATTACAGATTTTGAGGGAATAAGTTAAGAATCGAAATTTCATTGATCGGATGCGAAAAATCGCGATTTTCATCGATGAGGGACGGAAAAATCACAAATTTTGTCGATTGGGCTCGGAAAAATTGCGAAATTTCTTTGGTCCGGCAGGAAAAATATCGCTAATTTTGTCGATCAGGCACAAAAAAATCGCAAATTTCGTCGACTAGGCGCGGAAAATTGCAAATTTCGTCGATCGGGCTCGGGAAAATTGCAAATTTCGTCAATCAGGCGCGGAAAAATCGCGAATTTTGTCGATCGGGTGCGGAAAAATCGCGAATTTTGTCGATCGACTTCGAAAAGATTGCGAATTTTGTCGATCAACTTCGAAAAGATTGCGAATTTTGTCGATCGACTTAGAAAAAATTGCGAATTTTGTCGATCGACTTCGAAAAAATTGCGAATTTTATCGATCTGACGCTGAAAAATCTCAAATTTTGTTGATCGGGGCGGAAAAACATCAAATTTCGTTGATCGGCTCCTCCTCCACCTTTCGTTTATAAAGGTCACATTTTTTTTCAGCACTAGCCACTTTCAAGCCTATGTTTGTTTTTTAGCAAACATTTTAATAAAACAAAATTTACTCCCCCGAATAACGTCAAGGAATGTTATCATTCCTTGAAAATAATCCTTGCTATATCTGTGTTATATATACTAATGTAAACTGTTGATATATTCTTGTCAACTGAATTGGATATATTGACTGGGTAAGGAAACCTAGAGGCAAACACCCCACCTTCTGTAACCATATTTTTTATCTGATTATAGGCCACAGATCACCTCCCCAAAATAGAATTATCTCCGTGTTACCGATGTGGCCCTTGACAACCCAGACATTTTTGTAAGTGGCCCTTCTCTTAAAAAAGGTTGTGCACCTCTAGTTTAAGGTCACCAATAAAGAGTAACTCAAACAGTTTTAGATAAGCGCGTGCGCAAGTATTGCTTTGTTATTGATTCGCTTGCAGTGCCACATACGCCAAATGGCGACTCCTAAGCGTAAAGCGTTATATCTGGGCTGAAGATTTAAAAGCCGTTAGAGCCATGCGATTTTTTTTCCTTTGGGTCTTTTTAAAAGATCACATCTACATTCCGCCGTTACCTAAGGCTTTGCCAGAGTTGAGACACAGAATTGAAAAGGCGGCTATTGCTCCCACTACTCCGGACTTGTTAACCGAAGTATGGGAAGAATTGGACTTGAGGTTGGATGTGTGCCGTAGAACTAAAGGTGCCCCTATTGAACCTTTGTAAAGAAAACTAGGTTAATTTACCTTCCATTTGATGCATGATTTGTTGTAAATAGTCTAAATTACACTGATATAATATACCATATAATCTGAGACATTCTTTTTTATGGACACCCTATAGTTCTAATAATTACTATATTAATCATATAGTATTTAATTTTAATGCAATATATATTTTGGGAAGAGTTCTGCATCCTATTTCGGTTGGCGCGATTGGCGAAGGAATCCAAAATGGCGCCAATGGGCCATTTTAGCATCTTAACAAATTTTTCAAGATGGCAGAAAAACATGGTTTTTAAATATTTATAATCCTGTATTTTTAAATTATAAAAATTATATATATGTATTAATGTTATGTATATTATATATGTAATTATATATAGATATACAGATAGCTACAGCAATAAATATGATTTTTTTAAAAAATCAACATTTTTATAGTCGGACGTTTTTAAGAAATGAGCAAAACAAAACAATTTTCTTATGCGAAATTCCGTTCTTTAAACGGTTTTATCAGAAAGAGACGACCGATTATATAAAAAAAATAAAACTTTTTTTTTTTTTTTTTCAAATAGCAAATATTATAATTGTAACAAATAATTAACTAATCATATACTGTTCCTTTTTAGTACATTAATTTGTTAGCTGTACTTCGATTTTCAAAAGCGAAACAAATGCCTGTTTTTGCGAAACTCGCGTTATTCTCTATTTTCCAAAAGAAAGCAAAACACTAGAGAACAGGAATTCTGCTTTTCCAGAATTTAGTGTCGTCCCCGACATTTCCATTACTTCATTTTCTTCTGGTGGACTGGTGGTTTCTATTACTATGAAACAGCCATTATAAATGAAGCATTAGGTGAAGATGAAAGAGCAGTCGTAAAAAGTTAGAACTCTGATTTTCTGGTCAGAATGGAAAAAAAAAATGGCCATAATTTTTTTTTGATAAAAAAAAAATATATATATATATATATGGCCTTTTTTTTTTTCATTTTGACCAGAAAATCGGCGTTCTAACTTTTTACTGCTGCTCTTTCATCTTCAACTAACGCTTCATTTATAATGGCTGTTTCATAATAATAGAAGCCACCAGTCCATCAGAAGAAAATAACGCGGTTAAGCAGCACTCGGATAATCGGGACTCTACTGCAAAACATATTTCAATTTTAAGACTTAAAGGACACGCTTTTAATTTTATGTAAAATGACGTTATTTGCATTAATATAGATACTTAAAATTAAATATAGTTTTTAATAGCTCCATGTTTTATCATAAATCCTTCATTTATATTTTTCTCAAAATAACACGTATTTAAATTAATTTTTTTTTTCAATTTTTATGAGAAAATGGCAACAAAAAGATATAATTGCTATTTTTCAACAATTTTTTTTCTTTACTTTCTACAGAAATGGAGATTTTGAGTTGCCAAAATGAAACAAATGTCGCTAAAAACTACAAAAGAAAAAAATTAATGTTTCAAAAACAAATGAAGATGCAGTTTTCGAACAAATTGCATTAAAAAGCAATTTTTTCCCCAATATGACGGTATAAACATTGAAAATGTGCTATGCTTAGAAGTTTTAAAAAATGCTGTAGAGTAATTAATCGCACAATGAAACATTGCGGCTTTTGTTTTACGACTAGCGTACACAAGGTAACGTTATTTATTGGAGACAAAACAAGCTGGGAGAAAGAAATAGCATTCCGGGGACTAAAAAGAATTTGCTATAAGTTGTAATTTGCCAACTGAGCGAAAAATGTCCGGACCAGGATTCGAACCAGGGATGTCTTGGCTGAAGCTGCCAATACTCTGCCAACTGAGCTAGATAAAATATTTCCCAAATATTATAATTATGATAATAGCAAAATGTTATAGGGTAATTCTAAGGATATAGATGGCCATAGAGGAGAGATAACCAGTCTAAATAACTCAAAAAATATACCATACATTACAGCATAAACTTTGTTCGTAAGAAATAGTTCAACGCTTTCATTCACTGCGACGTGCTACTGTGTTTTTCAATTATAAAAAGAAAGTGTAATTTTAATGGTTATTTAATTTAGTGGCTGGATGTTTTTGCTGAGTCAGGGATCTGAATGTTTTGCAGTACTTATGTTACATTTTTTTTTTTTTTTTTTTTTTTTTTTTTTTTACTGTAAGGACTTCTAAGGCACATATATAATCCAATCTTTGCTTTTAAGTCGAAAACAAAGACGTACAATGGTGGAGTGACGCTTTAAACTCTATAGGTGGCAATCTGACCATCAATTTTAGGAGAGATGGCCACATCAAATCGAGGAGAAATGGCCACCTATAATCAATATTTCAAAATTATACGAAGTGGGAATTTTAACTAAATATAATTATTTTTAAAATAATTATATGATTTTTATGCTTATAATTATATTAATTGATATAATTATTTAAATTTTAACTAATATAAATATTTCAATAGCAATAATATAATAGGGCCTAACGATATATTTTTGTTTCAGAAAATATCGAAAACTTCAGAAACGTTCATTCCAGAAACATATAAAGTTGATAAATAAACTTAAAACCGTGAAAAATCTAAAATAAATGCGAGAAAAAAAACAAAAAAAGGACACTTCCAGTAGCGAAGAAGATGAAATGCATTTGAAATTATTAGATTCTACAGATTCTGAGGGCATAGAATTGGATGAAGACCACTGTGTTTGTTGTGGAGAAGAATATAGTACCACAGCCAAAAAGGATTACTGCATACAGTGCATAAGGTGCCAGAAGTGGTTCCTTGAAAGGTGTATAAACCGCCAAGATCTTTGCCGAAAATGTGGTAATATTTTACTAAAAGAGAAGGATTGAAATTATACTTCAAATGTTTATTCAAATTTTATTCCCCGATTTCCCGTGATATAATTGCATCTTTGCAAATTTCTATGTGTTTTTCATGATAACTACATAAAATGTGTCATTTTTTGCTATTTTAACTTCATTTTTTTTTTCTTGTGTTGGATAGCCATCTCTCCTCGGCTTGACGAAGAGATGGCCATTTGCCATTTTAATTTCAATTTTGTTTCCCACTTTTTGTTCTCAATATTTTATTATTTTTTGCATAAAATATTATGAGTATATGTATAAGAATTTCAAATCTGCATAAATATTTCTTGTATTTGCATTGTAAGAATTTTTATTTCAATCTTTAAAAACTATGGCCATCTATCCTAGAGTTACCCTAATTCGAAAAAATACTAAACTAATCATACAGCATTAGAACATTTTATTAACTCTTATCAATTTGCAACAATCCAAAATAAATAAATCTGCTGTTGCAAAACTCCTGTTTGCCTCCGTTTTCTATAAAAGGTCAAAACAAAAAAAATTCTCATGCGAAACTCCGTTATTTCCTTTTTTTTTTTTTTTTTTTTTTTTTTTTTTTTTTTTTTTTTTTAAGAAAAAAAAAAGAAAAAAAAGATGGCTTATTATATAAATAACATAAAATATTTCCTATATATTATAATTATGAGAATAGCAAAATGTTACACTTTAAAAAAAATACTAAACTAATCATACAGAATTTCATTTCATTAACTATTAATCAATTTTCAAAAAGTCAAAATAAACAAATCTGTTGTTCAAAAACTCCTGTTTGCCTCCGTTTTCTATAAAAGGTCAAAACAAAAAAAATTCTCATGCGAAACTACGTTATTTCCATCTTTTTTTTTTTTTTTTTTTTTTTTTTTTTTTTTTAAGAAAAACAAGAAATGGCTTACTAAATAATAACATAAAATATTTCCCATATATTATAGTTATGAGAATAGCAAAATGTTATAATTAAAAAAAAAATACTAAACTAATCATACAGTATTTCATTTCATTACAATATTTCATTAACTATTAATCAATTTTCAAAAAGCCAAAATAAACAAATCTGTTGTTCAAAAACTCCTGTTTGCCTCCGTTTTCTATAAAAGGTCAAAACAAAAAAATTTCTCATCCGAAACTCCGTTATTTCCTTCTTTTTTTCAAAAAAAGAAAAAAAAGAAATGGCTTACTATATAAATAACATAAAATATTTCCCATATATTATAATTATGAGAATAGCAAAATGTTATAATAAAAAAAAAATACTAAACTAATCATGCAGTATTTCATTTCATTACAACATTTATTAACTATTAATCAATTTTCAAAAAGCCAAAATAAACAAATCTGCTGTTCAAAAACTTCTGTTTGCCTGTGTTTCTTAGAAAAGAGCAAAACAAAACAATTTTCTTGTACGAAACTCCGTTATTTTCTCTTTTTAAAAAAAAAGAGATGGCTGACTACATAAATAAGATAAAATATTTCCCAATTATTATAATTATGATAATAGCGAAATGTTATAGTTCGAAAAACACTAATCATACAGTATTTCAAAAGCAGAAATAAATAAGTCTGCAGTTGCAAAACTCCCGTTTTCCAGAAAAGTACCGAAAGATCTCAATCAAATAAAATTTTTCGGAATCTACTCTGGCAAGTATTTATCGTTTACTCTACTTGCCCACGCAAAAGATTTTTCGTTCATTCAAAAGACTGGAATTAAAGTGGTATTAGAATAAAATTTAATGAATGTTAGAGAGTAGTTAAAATGCTTTCAATTGCTTTTTTAATGATTGCTGATTAATGTAGCAATCATTAAAGTTGCTTTTGTGAAACTCTGCTTTTCCTCCTTTTCAGAAAAGAATGATCCCACAAAAAGGGGAAAAAATATTCTCGACAAATTACAATAAGATTCTTAATCCCAATGAGATTATAAATTATAACAAAATGTCATTATTCTAATAATAATGACTTATTATAATTCTAATAATTATTAAATTAATGATATAGTATTTAATTTCAGTACAATATATATATTTTTAACTGTTTGTCTATTTTCCAAAGCAAAACCAATAAATCTTCTTTCACAAAATGAACATTTTTATCCGTTTTCCAGAAAAGAGCAAAACAAAACTATTTTCTTATGTGAAACTCCGTTCTTTCCTTCTTTTTTTCTGAAAAGAGACGACTTATATAAATAAGATAAAATGTTTCCCAAATATTATAATTCTAATAATAACAAAATGTTATAATTCGAAAAAATACTAAACATTTCATTAACTCTTAATCAATTTTCAAAAAGCCAAAATAAATAAATCTGCTGTTGCAGAACTCCTGTTTGCTTCCGTTTTCCACAAAAGATCAAAACAAAGCAATTTTCTTCTGCGAAACTTTTCTCTCTTTTTTTCAAAAAAGAGGCGAAAGGAAAAAGCAAAGAAAGGAGCAAAAGAAAATAATTTTGTGTACGAAACTCCGTTATTTCCCACTTTTTTTTCGAAAAGGAGACGGCTTACTATATAAATAAGATTAAATGTTTCTCAAATGTTATAGTTACGATAATAGCAAAATGTAAAAATTCGAAAAATACTAAACAAATCATACAGTATTACATTTCAGTAGAACATTTTATTAACTCTAAATCAATTTTCAAAAAGCCAAAATGAATAAATTTGCTGTTGCAAAACTAATGTTTCCCTCCGTTTTCTAGAAAAGAGCAAAACAAATTTTCTTATGCGAAACTCCGTTATTTTCCGTTTTATAGGGTTTCGTTCATCTGACGAAACCCTATTCGTCTCGCTCCTCTGTCTGTCTGTCTGTCTGTCCGTCACAGAGCCCGTTCTCAGAAACTACACATGTTGGAGATTTGAAATTTTGCATACTTATAGATGACCACCACACATCATACGGCAAATCATAAAATTGTGAAAAAGTCGTACATTTAACCCTTTGGGCTCCCACATGTGTATTTTAAACAATTCTTTCTAAGTGAGTCCCTAATTAGGTTGCAGGCATGAAATTTTGCGTACTTATAGATGGACACCTCAGATCAAACGACAAATCGAAAAAGGTCATACATTTAACCCTTTGGGCTCCCACATGCGTATTTTAAACAATTCTTTCTATGTGAACCTCTAATTACATTGGAGGCGTGAAAATTTGCATACTTATAGCTGAATACCTCACATCAAAGGACAAATAATAAAATTTTGAAAAAGTCGTACATTTAACCCTTTGGGCTCCCACATGTGTATATTAAACAATTCTTTCTATGTGAACCTCTAATTAGATTGGAGGTGTGAAATTTTGCATACTTATAGCTGAATACCTCACATCAAAGGACAAATCATAAAATTTTGAAAAAGTCGTACATTTAACCCTTTGGGCTCCCACATGTGTATATTAAACAATTCTTTCTATGTGAACCTCTAATTAGATTGGAGGCGTGAAATTTTGCATACTTATAGCTGAATACCTCACATCAAAGGACAAATCATAAAATTTTGAAAAAGTCGTACATTTAACCATTTGGGCTCCCCCATGTGTATTTCAAACAATTCTTTCTATGTGAGCCTCTAATTAGGTTGGAGGCGTGAAATTTTACAAACTTATAGCTGAACACCTCACATCAAACGACAAACTATAAAATTTTGAAAAAGTCGTACATTTAACCCTTTGGGCTCCCACATGTGTATTTTAAACAATTCTTTCTAAGTGAACGCTAATTAGGTTGGAGGAGTGCAAATATTGCATACTTATAGCTGAATACCTCACATCAAACGACAAATCATAAAATTTTCAAAAAGTAGTATATTTAACCCTTTGGGCTCCCACATGCGTATTTTAAACAATTCTTTTTAAGTGAGCCCCTATTTAGGTTGGAGGTGTGAAATTTTGCATACTTATAGCTGAGTACCCCACATCAAACGACAAATCATAAAATTTTAAAAAAGTCGAACATTTAACCCTTTGGGCTCCCACATATGTATTTTAAACAATTCTTTCTAAGTGAACCCTAATTAGGTTGGAGGCGTGAAATTTTGCATACTTATAGTTGAATACCTCACATCAAACGACAAATCATAAATTTTCAAAAAGTCGTACATTTAACCCTTTGGGCTCCCACAAGTGTATTTTAAACAATTCTTTCTAAGTGAGCTCCTAATTATGTTGTAGACATGAAATTTTGTGTACTTATAGCTGAACACCTCACATCATACGACAAATGATAAAATTTTGAAAAAGTCGTACATTTAACCTTTTGGGCTCCCACATGTGTACTTTAAACAATTCTTTCTAAGTGACACCCTATTTACGTTGGAGGTGTGAAATTTGGCATACTTATAGCTGAACACCTCACATCAAATGACAAACCATAAAATTTTGAAAAGTCGTACATTTAACCCCTTGGGCTCCCACATGTGTATTTTAAACAATTCTTTCTAAGTGAGCTCCTAATTAGGTTGGAGGCGTGAAATTTTACATACTTATAGCTGAGCACCTCGCATCAAACGACAAATCATAAAATTTTCAAAAAGTCGTACATTTAACCCTTTGATCTCCAACATGTGTATTTTAAACAATTCTTTCTAAGTGAGCCCCTAATTAGGTTGGAGGCGGGAAATTCTGCATACTTATAGCTGAGCATCACACATCAAACGGCAAATCATAAAATTTTGAAAAAGTCGTACATTTAACCTTTTGGGCTCCCACATGTGTACTTTAAACAATTCTTTCTAAGTGACACCCTATTTACGTTGGAGGTGTGAAATTTGGCATACTTATAGCTGAACACCTCACATCAAATGACAAACCATAAAATTTTGAAAAGTCGTACATTTAACCCCTTGGGCTCCCACATGTGTATTTTAAACAATTCTTTCTAAGTGAGCTCCTAATTAGGTTGGAGGCGTGAAATTTTGCATACTTATAGCTGAGCACCTCGCATCAAACGATAAATCATAAAATTTTCAAAAAGTCGTACATTTAACCCTTTGATCTCCAACATGTGTATTTTAAACAATTATTTCTAAGTGAGCCCATAATTAGGTTGGAGGCGTGAAATTCTGCATACTTATAGCTGAGCATCACACATCAAACGGCAAATCATAAAATTTTGAAAAAGTCGTACATTAAGCTTTTGGGTTCTTACATGTGTATTTTAAACAATTCTTTCTAAGTGACACTCTATTTAGGTTGGAGGCGTGAAATTTTGCATACTAGCTGAACACCATCATGCGACAAATCATAAAATTGTGAAAAAGTCGTACATTTAACCCTTTGGGCTCCCACATGTGTATTTTAAACAATTCTTTCTAAGTGAGTCCCTAATTAGGTTGCAGGCATGAAATTTTGCGTACTTATAGATGGACACCTCAGATCAAACGACAAATCGAAAAAGGTCATACATTTAACCCTTTGGGCTCCCACATGCGTATTTTAAACAATTCTTTCTATGTGAACCTCTAATTACATTGGAGGCGTGAAAATTTGCATACTTATAGCTGAATACCTCACATCAAAGGACAAATAATAAAATTTTGAAAAAGTCGTACATTTAACCCTTTGGGCTCCCACATGTGTATATTAAACAATTCTTTCTATGTGAACCTCTAATTAGATTGGAGGTGTGAAATTTTGCATACTTATAGCTGAATACCTCACATCAAAGGACAAATCATAAAATTTTGAAAAAGTCGTACATTTAACCCTTTGGGCTCCCACATGTGTATATTAAACAATTCTTTCTATGTGAACCTCTAATTAGATTGGAGGCGTGAAATTTTGCATACTTATAGCTGAATACCTCACATCAAAGGACAAATCATAAAATTTTGAAAAAGTCGTACATTTAACCATTTGGGCTCCCCCATGTGTATTTCAAACAATTCTTTCTATGTGAGCCTCTAATTAGGTTGGAGGCGTGAAATTTTACAAACTTATAGCTGAACACCTCACATCAAACGACAAACTATAAAATTTTGAAAAAGTCGTACATTTAACCCTTTGGGCTCCCACATGTGTATTTTAAACAATTCTTTCTAAGTGAACGCTAATTAGGTTGGAGGAGTGCAAATATTGCATACTTATAGCTGAATACCTCACATCAAACGACAAATCATAAAATTTTCAAAAAGTAGTATATTTAACCCTTTGGGCTCCCACATGCGTATTTTAAACAATTCTTTTTAAGTGAGCCCCTATTTAGGTTGGAGGTGTGAAATTTTGCATACTTATAGCTGAGTACCCCACATCAAACGACAAATCATAAAATTTTAAAAAAGTCGAACATTTAACCCTTTGGGCTCCCACATATGTATTTTAAACAATTCTTTCTAAGTGAACCCTAATTAGGTTGGAGGCGTGAAATTTTGCATACTTATAGTTGAATACCTCACATCAAACGACAAATCATAAATTTTCAAAAAGTCGTACATTTAACCCTTTGGGCTCCCACAAGTGTATTTTAAACAATTCTTTCTAAGTGAGCTCCTAATTATGTTGTAGACATGAAATTTTGTGTACTTATAGCTGAACACCTCACATCATACGACAAATGATAAAATTTTGAAAAAGTCGTACATTTAACCTTTTGGTCTCCCACATGTGTACTTTAAACAATTCTTTCTAAGTGACACCCTATTTACGTTGGAGGTGTGAAATTTGGCATACTTATAGCTGAACACCTCACATCAAATGACAAACCATAAAATTTTGAAAAGTCGTACATTTAACCCCTTGGGCTCCCACATGTGTATTTTAAACCATTCTTTCTAAGTGAGCTCCTAATTAGGTTGGAGGCGTGAAATTTTACATACTTATAGCTGAGCACCTCGCATCAAACGACAAATCATAAAATTTTCAAAAAGTCGTACATTTAACCCTTTGATCTCCAACATGTGTATTTTAAACAATTCTTTCTAAGTGAGCCCCTAATTAGGTTGGAGGCGGGAAATTCTGCATACTTATAGCTGAGCATCACACATCAAACGGCAAATCATAAAATTTTGAAAAAGTCGTACATTTAACCTTTTGGGCTCCCACATGTGTACTTTAAACAATTCTTTCTAAGTGACACCCTATTTACGTTGGAGGTGTGAAATTTGGCATACTTATAGCTGAACACCTCACATCAAATGACAAACCATAAAATTTTGAAAAGTCGTACATTTAACCCCTTGGGCTCCCACATGTGTATTTTAAACAATTCTTTCTAAGTGAGCTCCTAATTAGGTTGGAGGCGTGAAATTTTGCATACTTATAGCTGAGCACCTCGCATCAAACGACAAATCATAAAATTTTCAAAAAGTCGTACATTTAACCCTTTGATCTCCAACATGTGTATTTTAAACAATTATTTCTAAGTGAGCCCATAATTAGGTTGGAGGCGTGAAATTCTGCATACTTATAGCTGAGCATCACACATCAAACGGCAAATCATAAAATTTTGAAAAAGTCGTACATTAAGCTTTTGGGTTCTTACATGTGTATTTTAAACAATTCTTTCTAAGTGACACTCTATTTAGGTTGGAGGCGTGAAATTTTGCATACTAGCTGAACACCATCATGCGACAAATCATAAAAATTTGAAAAAGTCGTACATTTAACCCTTTGGGCTCCCACATGCGTGTTTTAAGCAATTCTTCCTAACTGAGCCCCTTATTAAATTGGAGATTTGAAATTTTGCATGCTTATTATAGCAGAACACCTGAGGCCAGGCGACAAATTATAAAATCTTGAGAAAGTCTTACGTTTAACCCTTTGAGCTACCACATATGTATTTTAAGCAATTCTTTCTAAGAGAGCCCCTAATTAAGTTGGAGACATGAATTTTTGCGTACGTATAGCTGAATACCTCAGACCACACGACAAATCATAAAATTTTCAAAAAGTCTTATATTATTTACTCCTCCGGGCTCTAACGTATATTTTAAGCAATTTTTCTAACCTCCGCCCTTTTCACGCGGGGAGCACTTTTCCAACTTTTGCCGACACCCCTTTGACCATTCTTTCATATTATGCACCATAGCCTTACATATTTGAGTTCCACTTTTTACCGCCAGGGGCGCCTACTTATCTCGGGTGCTATGAGCCCAATCCCTTCGACTAATATATATACGGATAGTATGTAAAACGGAGTTTCGTTCGGATAGAGATTTGTTTAGAATAGAGTGCGCCCCTGGTTGCGAAATGTGGAACTAACAGATTTTTCAAAAGGATAAAGTGTTTTGAAATGAATATTAAACGAAACCCTCTGTGCGATCTGTGATCACACTTACCCACTTGTTTCTTAAGACTGCTTACTATAGAAATAAGATAAAATGTTTCCCAAATATTATAATTATGATAATAGTAAAAATTATAATTCGAAAAAATACTGAACTAATAGTACGGTCATTTCATTATAGCATTTCATTATAACATTTCATTAACTCTTAATCAATTTTTAAAAAGCCAAAATAAATAAAGCTGCTGTTGCAAAACTCCTGTTTGCCTCCACTTTCCAGAAAACAACCGAACAATCTCAATCGAATATAGTCGTCTCTCTGTTTAACATCGCTCTACTTAACGATGATCTCTATTTAAGGACGATATTTTGCGGTCCCGTCTCCTTTAAGTAAAAAATTCTCTATTTAAAGACGAAATTGTTTCTATTTAACGACGATTTTCACGTAGTTTTTTTTTTTTCTTTTTTTTTCGATTCCTTTAAACTTGCTAAACGAGGAAACTTCCTCTGATAGAAAAACAAGGTTTCTTACATTTCAGATGAGAACAGATAAAGGAGAAGGGTCTAATTGTTGGAATGTGATTATTGGTTTTCTCCCTCCGCCCCTAAAAAATTTTAACTATTTTGACGAAGACGTTTTAACAACCGACTTCATAAATTTAGATCAAATTTATGAAGACATCGCAAATGGAAATGCAACTTCAGATGCAGAAGATGGTAATGAAGCTGATGATACAGAAAGCGAGACACCATACCTCCTTCTTACTCACAAGGAAGGTCTCCATACGGGCATATTGAGAAAAATCTGAAAAAATTACAGAGTGTTCTTCTCATGTGCATATATATGTTTATAAAAAATTTTTTGGCGGAACCGCGATAGAACGTTCGTAAAAAAATAACGAAAATTTCGTTTATTTGGCGATTTATCATCGGTTGGCGATGAAATGAAATTTCGAAAAATACTTTTTTATGCCGATTACTCTTTAAGATAAAAACGTTTCATGTTGAACTTGTTTAAATAAATTTAATGTAAATGACTTTAGTTTTGTCAGTTTTCGATTGATTTAACTATAGTTTTGTCATATATATATTTATAATGAAAGTTAAATATCAAATTTTATGAATTAAAACAAAATTAAAATAAATTAAAATTGTTTCAGTGTCTCAAAATGAAGTCCAATTGAGCACTGTAGATTCAATTCTGTTGCTATGGAAACGACGAATTCTTTGAAATGAATAACTGGTAAATGAATCTTGCCTTTATTTTGGAATACGCTTAAATATATGAAAGTATTTTTTATATATGAATATGTTTTTAAAGTAATAAAATTAAATAATAAGCAACATAAATATGTAATACGAAAAAATGTATTTATAAAACTCTCTCATTGTTTAAGTTTAAATTCATTAAATACTATTTACACGCATTCTAAAAATCAATTAACAATCAATTTTCTGCTGCACTAAAATCGTTTGCTTTTGGCGAGGAAGTATTGCTCCCCAAATAGCGTGATGCTTTCGCCTTTTCGCGCCAAATACTCGAAAGTATTTTATTTTTTTACAGACTTTCTACTGTAATTCCGCCGCTAAATTTGACTGATCCTTTATTACATACATAAGTAGTTTAATTAGTATTTTTTTCAAAATTTTTTGAGTATGCCCAGTATGGCGACCTTCCTTGTCAGATGCGAATTCTGCCCTTTATTCCATTACATTGTGTTGTCAAATATGGAAGATGACTCATTCAACCTTCTTGAGAAGCTTGAGGCAAGGGTACTAAAAATTAGACCATCATTGAAACAATCTATACTTTTTTAATTTTTTTTAAAACTGAATTTGCTTAATTGAATGTATTATAAATATTTTTATTGTACTGTAAGTAACATTGTATGTTGTTCTTGTATGCAGTATAATTAATGCAATTTGTATTTGTACAATGAAAATATGTCGCATTATATTCGTATCAATAAAAAAAATGTAAGAAAGAAAACATAAAATAAATTTAAACAAGTATATAAAACATTTCTAAACACATCAACATATTGAAAAATGTATTGACAGTTCTAAGCCTGTAAAATGTGAAGGGAAATGTTTTTCAAATAATTTTTTTCCACAAATTCTGTTTAAGGACGATCTCTATTTAAGGACGATTTTGCGAGGTTCCTTCAAAGTCGTTAAACTGAGAGCCAATTGTATTTTTGTATTCAAAATCCACTCTCGGATACAAGTCTCTTGTTTACTCTGCTTGCCCAGGCAAGTGATTAATTCATTGAAAATACTGGAATTAAATATGGTTTAGATAAATGATAAAATTTAATTAATGAAGAGAAGTAGTTAAAAATGTTTTAAAATGCCTCTTTGTAGATAGTTAATTAATCGAGCAATCACTTAAGGGGTCCAAAACACAAAAATCTTCAAATTTTCTAAAAAAGGTTTTTTGCATTTAAAAATTTTGCAGTTTTTTTTTCTTCTTAAAATGACGATTAAATCATGTTTCTATCTTAATTGGAATAGGAAATATTAATTTTTTTTGTTTTGATTAGTTTTCAAAATCTAGCTTTCAAGCAATGGTTGTCGTGGAAACGATTTCTTGTGAAAATGCGTTTTTGTTCATGATGAGTTTTTTCCCCATTTCCCGTATTAAAATTTTTATAAATCAAGAATCGTTAAAATTAAATGGTTCAAATTTGGAACATGTCTTTTTTCAATTGTTTTACTTTAATTTTGATTCATCAAATTTGAAAAAAAATATTTACTTTTGTAAATATGTTTTTTTTTGTTTTTGTTTTTTTTGTAAAAGTTAAATCATTTTTTTTTCTACTTTAAATATTTTTAATTTTTATTTAAATTGATATTTTTTAAAATGCTGAATTAAAATTAAATCTTTCTGTTTATTTAAATGCAAAAGAATTTAAATTCTACAAATAATATTTCGAATTATAACGATTTTAAATTACCTTACTTTTTTAATAAATTTATTATTATTTTTTTAATTATGAGAAGTTTTATCATGATTTTGTTTATAAATGACATGGTTAACCATCACAAGAAATTTCAAAATTTTAAGTCAATAAATAAAAATTATTTTAAAATGTATCCCGAACCCCCTTAAATTTGATGTAAGTTTCTCTTTTCATGAGATTTCATATTTCAAGGTTTAAAACGGATATTAGAAATTTAATCAATTTGTTCTACTTAGTAGAAGTTCCTCTATTTCTAGGATTCGTACTAGTAATTTCGAAAAGTAATAATAGTCTTATTTAATGACAGAAATTTGTGGTTAAATAAGGAAAAGATTGCTATTTTAAAATAGCGGTATTCAGAAGTAAAAACAGTATCATGTTTTTTGCACATGTGCCGCATATATATAGAATATAAAAGCAACAGCAATTCATTTTGATACTCATTCATTTTACTAACTACATTTACATGTAGTCTTTGTTTTCTCAATACAGCCTAATTATTAGATTTGGTGTTGTCCAAATGAACTTTCACGTCATTTAACTGTGCTGGTACCCACTGGCAAGTTAACATGCAAAGCAAAATAGTGGTTTTCAAAAGTTAAAACAGTACGAATCTTGTTTTATGCACTGATGTCAGTTATATAAAATGTAAAACAACAGCAATTCATTTTGATACTCATTTACTTAGCAATCCACCATATAATTTAGTGTTTGTTTTCTCAATACAGCCTAATTATTAGATTTGGCGTTGTCCAAATGAACTTTCACGTCATTTAACTGTGCTGGTACCCACTGGCAAGTTAACATGCAAAGCAAAATAGTGGTTTTCAAAAGTTAAAACAGTACGAATCTTGTTTTATGCACTGATGTCAGTTATATAAAATGTAAAACAACAGCAATTCATTTTGATACTCATTTACTTTGCAATCCACCATATAATTTAGTGTTTGTTTTCCCAATACAGCCTAATTATTAGATTTGGTGTTGTCCAAATGAACTTTCACGTCATTTAACTGTGCTGGTACCCACTGGCAAGTTAACATGCAAAGCAAAATAGTGGTTTTCAAAAGTTAAAACAGTACGAATCTTGTTTTATGCACTGATGTCAGTTATATAAAATGTAAAACAACAGCAATTCATTTTGATACTCATTTACTTTGCAATCCACCATATAATTTAGTGTTTGTTTTCTCAATACAGCCTAATTATTAGATTTGGTGTTGTCCAAATGAACTTTCACGTCATTTAACTGTGCTGGTACCCACTGGCAAGTTAACATGCAAGACAAATAAGTGGTCTTCAAAAGTTAAAAAAGTGAAAATGCTGTTCTTTGCACTTATGTTATATATATATATATATATATATATATATATATATGTTATACCGAATTTTTCCATTTTTTTTTTTTTCAGATCCCCACCCCCAGTTACGTTAATTGCAGTAATTCCAATATCTTCAGACATTCATACGAGTAGGAATGTCTACGACATACAATATCACATTAGATGTAAATTTCCAACTGGGCGAGAAATGTCCGGACCAGGATTCGAACCAGGGATCTCCTGGCTGAAGCCGCCCAGTTGGAAATTTACATCTAATATGATTTATTTATCAATTAGATTAGATTAATTGTGTTAAAATTAATCTAATACATTATCACATTCAACTGATCATTCCCGAACGTTTAATTTTTTTCACAAATTAAATTACATTAATTGTCCCGTTCAAACCAATGAACTATATCATTTCTCTCAATATTTACTACATAATTAGAAATCAACTAATTAACATGTACCTCAGATCATATGTACGTATGATATTTTCTTTAACTCGGAGAAGAAATGTCAAAGGTAAAAACTCGAGAGCGTTTTATCGCGCAATGCGCAATTTCTCGAGAAAGATTTTCAATTGAGGAGTGAATTTTATCTTCATCAATAAGGTGGAAGGGGGGAGGGGGTGATCTTTTTTTTCTATCTTCTTCTTTCGGCGAGTATTAAATAGACGTCGAACGAGGCATGAAAAATTAAGTTTTAAGCATTCTTCAGTTTTAAAATATTGGCTGTGAAGGTGGGAATTTGAAGTTATGTATTTTCATGAATATACAAACAGTGAGATAAATGTTACGTGGGCGTGTAAAGAGAAAATAAGTTAAACAGGGAGTAATGGGAAGGGTGATAATCTGAAAGAAAACGGGTATTTTTAAAAGTCCGTACAAGATGAAACGGACTGTTCAAGTTTCCCTTTTTCATACCTATATTATTTAAAAGTACCTAGTTTTATTTAGTTGTTCAGTTTATTTTAAATTTTCATTCAAGATACTATTGTTAAAAAGTTTCTCAGTTTCATGCTTATTATTTAAAAAGGTCTAATTTCATTTAGTTGTTTGTCTGTCTTTCCGTTTGGGCCGAGAAATAAGATTAAAAAAAAAAAGAAAATAGTTGTAAAAGTCTCTAAAGTGCAACGTTATTGTAAACTATGCTACGAAGAAAATGCGGCACAATTTGGTAGAGGAATGGCCAGAAACTTAACTAAGTAAGTTGCCATATTTTGTGATACCTGCGAAAGTCAACCGTTTTTGTGTTTATTGTGTTTTTATAAAACGCATTAAAATTTTTGGGTAAGAAATATTTAGTACATTCAAGATACAACCCTGAAATTACTTAAAATTTATTTGGAATGTTACTACAGTAAAACCCGTTTAAGAAGTTCCCGCTTAAGAAGTTTTCCCGTTTAAGAAGTTTATATTTTCGATTCCCATTTTTCTCTTATTCTTACAACACTAAAATAACTCGTTTAAGAAGTTTTGTTCAAAACTCTTTCCCGCTTAAAAAGTTTATTTTTCCTTCCATTTTTCCTTTCAAAGCTCGTTTATTTTGTCTTTTTGATTATTATTTTATTTTCTGTGCTGAAATCTCTTTCTTTATTATTCTGCGCTATTCAAAAAGGTCAATGTTTAGGACTGATATCAGATGTGGTTACCTCTATTTCACCTTAAAATCTGTTTAACGTGTTTGATGGAAATGGAATGTGGGTAGAGGATGGGCCTCTCGTCACTATAACAATAGTGACTGATAAGAGAAAAGGGAATTGCTTCGCCCTACCGATGGGTGGTTCTTTCAGTTCAATAGTTACAACAGATTCTTTCCCACCACCATATTCCATAAGTGTAATGTACCAAATCTGCGTTTGGTTTATTCATTTCGCAGTTTTTAAGTCAGTGTAAAGTGCATAACATCAAAGCTTTATCGTTAGAAAATACACGGACAAAAAATTCTGTTTTTTTTTTCCCCAAAAATATCGGGCAAGGCAATTACAAGGAAAGCCTTGTCAATTGAAGACAATCAAAATTTTCAAAGAAGTTGATACTAACGCCAAAACAACAAGAGTTGAAATTGCAAAGAAGTTGAACATACCAGTGGCTACTCTGAATGGAATTCTAGCAAAACGAGATCTCATTTTAAATTGTTCTGAAAAATCTCATAAAATTAAAAATGTGAAAAGAGGAAAATATGAAGTTATGGAAGAAAAGTTATTGATTAAAGGTTGCCGGAAAAAAAAAAAAGACTAAAAACTATAACCGATTTTTTTTTTCTTTTTTGCAAAAACATATCAAATCACTCTTAAAGAGAAATTTCTTGTCTTGGATTAAATAAAGAGTTTCTAAGGTAATTATGTATTTTTACTTTATTAGCTAATTTTTTAAGTGTGCAAACTAATTTAAATTTCTTAAGAAAACTCAATTTTATAGAAAGTACTCTTTGTATTATTGTACTAAGGTAAAATAAACCCTCTTCTGAATATCAATATTTAAACTATTGATTTTTTTCAAAAAATGCTAATTTCCCGTTTAAGAAGTTTTTCCCCTCCACTCCCTTGGGAAACTTCTTAAGCGGGTTTCACTGTATTAAAATTTTATATCGTATTTTATACTGTCATTCACCAGTGACTGACGCGGCCTAAACGGAAAGTTCAGTGCCAGTCACCAGTGACTGACGTGGCACTCAACGTGTTAAGGAAATTTAAAAAGCTCATTTAAGATACACTTGTTAAAAAGTTTCTCAGTATCATACTTATTATTTAAAAGGGTCTAATTTTATTTAGTGTTTAAGGTAATTTTAAAAAGCTCATTCAAAATGCTCTTGTTAAAAATTTCTCTCTTTCGTGCTTATTATTTAAATGTACCTAATTCTATTTAGTCTTTAAGCTATTTTAAAAATTTTATTCAAGATACTTTTGTTAAAAAGTTTCCCAGTTTCACGAGTGTCATTTAAAGGTATATAATATATTTAATGATTAAGATACTTTTAAAAATTCGTTTAAGATATTCATATTAAAACGTTTCCCAGTTTCAAACGTTACTTAAAGGGATGTTATTCTTTTTTTCTTAGTATGTTTTCTGATAACATGTAGGAAGAAAAGTGATCTGTGCTGATCGGAAAAAGAAGGTATTGTTAAAATAATAAGAATATAAGTTCAAGATATTCTTGTTAAAACGATTTTAAGTTTTTCACATGATATTTAAGGGAATCTACATATATTAGGGTAAAGTACCCTAATGTCGTTCCCTTTCCTAATTTTGTCCCCCTTTACTTCTCCGGTTCTGCGAAAACGGCGCCACTTACCACGCAAGGTACAGGGAATGGAAGGTAAAAGGGGTTAGTAGTGAAAGTTTCGTTCGCCAAGACGCATACATATATTAAAGACACCGTATTTCCTATTTTTAGAAGACCTGAGTTCTTATTACGTCGTTTGTAGAACGTTATTTACTGTATTGCAAGTATTTATTTCTTATTCATTGCCCATATCTTACGTAGGTAAGATGCTGACAGTAGCATAGAGTGAGTTTTAGGACGCCGAGTTCATCTTACGGGAACTGCAGCTCCGCCACATTATGAAGTAGCGTGGTCCCAATTTCGTCCCCCTTGCAGTTCTCATTTTCGTCCCGGGGACGAAATTAATAATGCTTTTTCATGACAATTTTTTTTAATTTTTTCGTCATGTTTGGATGGCTAATGTTTCGTTATGTTATTCTTCTACTGATAATTAGTACATTTCTTTGTGCCTTAATTTAATGTAAATTAAATTACTTACTCATTTAGAAATAAATTTTGATTTATTTATAAGTTAAGCCTCGGCGTATTGGATATTTTGAGGGGGACGAAATCGGGACCATTTTTTTTCTTTTGCCATATATAGATACTTTTGAAAAAACAATTTTTCGCATTTTTAAAATTTTTTTGTACGATATTTGCCTATGTTTCTATGTGCGTGGGTAGTTAGTCTATGTAAAATCCAAATTTGGCAGGTTTTCACAGAAAATTACAACATTTAGTTCCTAAAAGTGACTGGGGGACGAAAATAGGGCACCTTACCTTACGTGTTTGAAGTATTTTAAAATGTCCATTCGAAATGATCTAGTTGAAAAAAATTCAGCCTTGCGCTTATCATCTAAAGTGACTTAATTTGCTCTTTGTATTATATTTCACGTTCTCTTTGCTTTGACTATCATCCCTATTTTTTTATTGTGGAATTTCAGGGACACTCTCTGTAAATGCGTATGTATATGTGTTTGCTAAGGAAAATAGTCACCATATATTACTTTCTCCGATTCAAAATTAGCACATTTAAATTTTGTTCAATATCAAATCTGAGAACTTTAAGAGTCTCAGAACATGTATCATCCCTATTTTGTTTTTCTCCGATTCAAAATTCACACATATTTCCTTCAATATGAAGTCTGAGAACTTTAAGAATCTCAGAACATCTATCATCCTTATTTTTTTTATTATTATTAATGCGGGATTCCAGGGACAGTCTCTATAAATGTGTATGTGTTTATGAGCTTAGGAAAACAGTCAACATATGTTATTTTTCTCCGATTCAAAATTAACACATTTAAATTTTGTTCAGTATTAAACCTCAGAATTTTAGGAGTCTCAGAACATCTATCACTCCTATTTTTTACTGTGGTACTTCAGAGACGTTCTCCGTAAATGTCTATGTGTGTGTGTGTGTGTTTGGGTGCTCTCAGAAAATAGACACCACAAATTTTCTTCGATTCGAAATTCGCACATTTAAATTTTGTTCAATACAATGTGTCAGAACTTCCTGATGTGATCATATACTATTTCCCGCATACCCTTATTAACGTCCCTCCGAACAAATGTCACCTATCATCTAACCATACACACACTTATTTTTAAATCTTGACGACTTTCATAAATGATGGTCGAAGGCTACCCTTAATAAAACAACTTTTTGATCAGAAATAAAAAAGAAAAACAAATAAGGCTTCTGAATACGTGATCTGCATACAAGTATGCGAACCTCGCGCGCTCTTCGAACACCAGAAACTGAGAAAAAAAGAGCAAAATCGCAAGTTCATAGGTTAGGCGGTCTCCGCCCCTATTTCGAGCGTCGACCCCTGAGGGAACATAACAAGAAGGAAAATCGAGGCGTAGGCCAGTCTAGGCACGCGCCTTGACGAAAGTTGGCATCTGTGAATATTTTAGGGCACAGCGGGCGACCACGAAGCCCCAGCGCCTTGCGGAAGGGTTCAACGAGAAGCCCCTTCCGTAAATGATCCCGATGTGAGAATCCAGTACAGATGTCCTGGGATTTTGGGGAGTTAAGGGGCGATTTTTGAGGTCTGGTCCGAGGATAGCCTCGGGGCCGGAAGTTGGTGAGTATATATAATTTAACGTTTTAGTATTTTATTTATGAGAAAGGGTTCAGGTTCTTCGACAAGTTAGGGAAAGGGGGAGGGGGGAAATGAAATTTCAATCCCGAAATCAGACGATGAGAGGTGTGCAGAATGAACAAATGGGGGCCACTGATGTCGGAGCAGGTGAAAATATTTAAAACCAGGCGTGTCAAGCACCGATTCTCGAGGTCAATTTGAACACGTTACATTCGGGCGTTAAGACCAGAGCTATTTCTCTAATAAAGGGCAGGGCTGCATTGACTAATTTCCTTCTCGGAGAAATATCAAGTTTAAACTTGAGGCATCGGACCATTTTGACATCAATCATTTTCTACCTAGGGAATTTTCATTATAAGATAGTATTCTCTATATTATATCTGCGGAATATTACATAAAATATTGATGAAGTAATAGGCCACGTTTGTTGTTTCAGTTGTGAGTTAATATCAAACGAATTTAAATTGACTCTATGTCAAAAATAGCTGATGTAAAGCACAGGGTGATTATAAATGAATATCCCAACTTTACAGGGCAATTAAACGAAAAAACAAGAAAGAAAAAAAACATGTGTCAAGCATAGATTATGAAACGCTTTCCAACACATTCAGAATAATGTAACAAAACTGCACTGTTTAAAAAATTAAAATATTACGTCTAATTCAACTATATGGAAACGCATACCACAAGTCAAAACCCAATTTCAGTTGTTCCCATCTACAATCAGAAAATTATCTGATTTTTTTCAGCAGCCCTGTATACGATATATAGATTTGTATCTATTAACTACATACGTGCCAAAATTTAGTTCACTTATAAAACACATATACTTCGGTTGAAAATTCCCCTTCGGCAATTTCCTCTAACAAGGAGACTGGTACGTGAATACTTTTAGGCAGCCCTGTATATGAGGCATAGAATTTAAATGTAATGAGTAACATGCAAAAAATGAATTAAATTTAAAAACGCATACAGAATTTTAAAACATACACTTCAGCAATTATTACTCAAAGACAGTACTGCAACTGGTTTCTTTCGTGTGTCCCTGTAAATTAGGGATGCACAACCTGTGGCCCGCGATGGGCTAGCGTGCGGCCCGCGAATTTCGTCACTTTGCCGAAAAAAACTGAAAATTTCGTCAGCCATTTAAGAATTGCGAATTTTGTAAATCAGGCATGGAAAAATTGCAAATTTCGTTGATAGGGGACGGGAAAAGCGCGAATTTTGTCGATAAGGCACGAAAAAAAATCGCAAATTTCGCCGATCGGACACGGAAAAGTTACGAGTTTTGTTTATCCGGCTCGGGAAAAATCGAGAATTTCGTTGCTCGGGCACGAAAAATTCAAGAATTCTATTGATCAGGCTCGGAAAAATCACAATTTTCGTTGATCGGGCGTGAAAAATCGTCAATTTTGTTGATGATATGCGAAAAAATTGAAAGTTTTATTGATCATCTGCGGAAAAATTATGAGTTTCGCCAGTCGTGCGAAAAAAACCACGAATTTCGTCAATTTGCGGCGGGAAATATGACAAATTTTGTCATGTCAGTTAAGAATCGCGACTTCTGTCAATTAGGAGAGGAACCTCAAATTTCACTGATCGGCTTCGGAAAAAATCGCGTGTTCGTCTGTTTATCACGAGTAAAAAATCGAGAAGTTCGTCAATTTGCTGCGGGAAAAAATTACAAATTTCATCAGAGTCAGTTACGAATCGCGAATTTTACTTATCGGGCTCAGAAAAATCGCAAATTTAGTCGATAAACCTCGGAAAAATCGCAAATTCTCGATCGAGCACCGAAAAATCGCTAGATTTGTCTGTCGAGCTCAGAAAAATCGCGAATTTCGTCAATTTGACGCGGGAAAAATTACAAATTTCGCCAGAGCCAGTTAAGAATCGTGAATTTTGCTGATCCGTCGCAGAAAAATCGCGAATTTCGTTGGTCGGGTAAAAAGAAAAATCGCGAATTTTGTCGATCAGACGTTTAAACATCGTAAATTTCGTTGATCGGGCACGGAAAAATCATGAATTTAGTCGATGATGTGCGGTAAAATTGAAAATTTCGTTGATCGGCATCGGAAAAATCGTGAGTTTCGTCAGATTATCGGGAAAAAAAAGGCGACATTTGTCAATTTGCTGCGAGAAAAAATTACAAATTTCTTCAGAGACAGTTAAGAATCGTGAATTCCGTTTATCCGGTGCGGAAAATTCCCGAATTTTGTCGATCAGGCGCGGAAAAATCGAAAATTTCGTCGATCAGGTGCTTTAAAAATAGCGAATTTTGTTTATAGGGTGCTGAAAATATCGAATTTTGTCGATCGGTTTCGGAAAAATTGCGAATTTTGTCGATAAGGCGCGTAAAAATCTTGTTGTTGTAATTTGGAAAGGAAAAATAACAGTTGAAATTCAGCACAGTTATAAGTGTTCAATGGAACCCCTCCAGAAACACGAACGACATCGAGGTGGTACGATAACTCATCCCACACTTCTCTCAGCACGATTTTTACAATAATTTACCACTTTTTTCAGCATGTCCGGTGTGAATAGATGCAGATATGCGTACGCTAAGTTTTTCAACATCAGTTGGTAGCGGTTGAACATACGCCTGACCTTTGATGATGTACCACAAAAAAAAATTATGCTGAGAAAAGTGTGGAATGAGTTATCGTACCGACTCGATATAGTTCATGTTTCTGGAGGGGCTCACATTGAACACTTATAATTGTAAACAAACTAAGTTAAAAAGTGTTATAAAAGTGATAAATGCCTTTATTTAAATTAACATATATTTCAGCGCACAAACGGCGACATTTTTAAAATCATTCTTGATAGAAATATTTTCTTCTTCTTCTTATTTTTTTTTAAAACAAGAACTTGGTAATTAATGTCACGAGACTTCATACATAATGAAAATCAGTGCAAACATAAAATAAAATGAAATTGAATGCTTGTGAGCGTAAATTAATTTTTACTATTGTTATTGTTACTAAAACTGCATAGCATCTCTTTCCAAATTTTAGGTAACTCATGGGACACTGAATCATTGCAAATGTTCTCGTTGCGTAAAAAAAATCTATTGATTCCTGGATAATGGATGGTAAATAAAATCTTGACGGAAAAATTATTCTGCTATTTTTAAAATCGATCTGTAAAGGTTCTTTACTGCATAATCTAGCGAAAGCTGTGTTTCTCCTGTTGTATTTGATGTCTGCTATATGCATGACTTATAACCGTGTATAACTTATATACATGTATAACTTATGCTATTTATAACTGTGTTGAATAAAAAAACTTCCAACTGTTATTTTTGATTTCCGATCAAGAACAAGGTTGTAGTTTTTAACACTTTCCAACAAAGCTGAAAAGTGTTTATGACTTCGGTTTGTCTGTCCATCTGGCCGTCTGTCCGCGCTCTAACTCTCGTAAATATATTCGGATTGCCCTGAAATTTTTGGATGTTATTGACGTTTACCATAGCACGTTCCCTGTTTCAAACTAATTTTGTAGTATGTTTAGTTCATTGACAGGGACAGTCAAAAGTGTTTCGTTACATTACGGCCTATAAAAACACCGTTTCAAATGATTTTGAATGATGTTAAACGCTTTCAAACATAATAAAACTGATATGCATTTATGAAGCGCACTAAAATATGCACTCTGTAGAATATGCGGTGCAAATAATAGTTATTATTCATTTACAGGGCCCCACAAAAGAATTCCGTTACATAATGATGTAGGAGTAGACGGAATTGTTTGCGGCGTATTTTAATTATGTTAATCTATTTCATATATAATGAAAGTGATATACGTCGCTGAAGTTTACTATAACTTATTTCATGTATAATACGAAGTGCATAGCATTTACAGGGACACACAAAAGATTTCAGATTCTATATTGTATCGATTATCGATGATTGCTGGAAATGCATTTTTAATTATGGTATGCGCTTTTATGTTTCACTATATTTATTCATACATGGTGTGTACATGTGCTATAATTCATATACAGGGCTACACAAAAGAATTCGTACTGTTTACGGTCGCAAATTGCTTAAAGGTGGTTTTTAAATGAGTTATGTATTTTTACGCTGAACTGCATCTGGTTTACTAAGAAATGTTTGCAGAATATAGATAAAATGATATGCAGCGTCACTCAAAGAATTGGATATACGGCGGCCGTCTATAAATGATAATTTCTGGAAATGTGATTTCAGTAGTTTTAAGAGTCTTTTAGTTTGATTTAAATTTCAGCTAAATAGTGGCGTGTAATAAGGGTTATACAAAAGTATTCAAGTATGTTTCATCTATTAGTATAAATTGCTGAAAGAGAAATTTCAACCTGTTATGCGTTTTCTTGCTAAACTAAATTTTCCCATTATATAGCAACCTGCAGATCAAATACAGGGCTGTTCAAAAGAATTGGAATATATATTTGGCTATGGACGGTAACTGCATAAATCAGTTTTTCAAATGTTTTATGCGTTTTCTACAGTGTTTTCTTAGTTATCTTATTTACCTTATTTCCCTAAATAGTGAAGTTTTGTTAAAGCATTCAGGGAGTGTTGGAAAGTGTTTCATAATCTATGCTTAACACATGATTTTTCTTTCTTGTTTTTCTTTTCTTTTAATAGTCCTGTAAAGTTGGGATATTCATTTATAATCACCCTGTACGTTCGAGTACTGAACAATTAAAATTTTACTACTGTAAGGGAATTAGGCTTTTGCTTATGAAAGCCTGCTGAAAAAAATTCATTATGACCCATCTCCTTCTGAGATGTTTAATTTAGTATAGTTTCACATCATTATATTAATTAACCATCTCATTCTGAAACTAAAAGTCTAGGAATCTACAAAATATTTTTTGAGACGTATTAACCCGTAACTGAAGTGGTTCGGTGACTTCTTTGAGACCGAATTGCAAAGATTTTTTGATGTAGAAAACGCAATAATCTAGAAATATTTTCTGTGCAAAAATTCATTTATTTGAAAAAGGATTTTTTTTTTCGATATAAAAATCTATGCAATTTTGCACTAATATTCAATCAAGAAGACTTTATTGGAACAAGAAATTTGAGGTATCTGAGACTACACGTTCCCAGTTATGTTTACTGTTTCGTCTCCTTAGTTAGGGTTAATTCTTTATAGTCAGAAGCCAGATTAAAATAAAGAAAATATTTTTTTAACTTCAACAATCATACTGTAATTTAACATTTCGACAATAATGAGGTTTTTTTTTACATTAAAATTTCGCAGAATGCCTTGTTTCGGTCCGCATAAAGTTACAAATGTATGTGAATGCCGGCTGTGGAGAAAAACTGAGTACGCTTGTTCTAGGCTAGGGAGCCTTCTATTCCAGCTAAATATCTCACCTGCTGTTGCAGTGAAAAAAAAAATAATAAATAGTTTTCGCGATTGCGGACAACCAGAAAATTTCCTGCTTTTATAAGACACAAGCCCCTCGGAAGCAGCGTTTCTTACGCAAAATTTATTCCGTTGGCACCACTTTTTTTAAACTTTTACTTTTACTTATTTAATAACTAAAATACCCTTATTAGATAAGGAAAATATTATTTTCCTTCATTAACTCCTTGAGAGGCGGTGGGATATATTATATCCCACCTAATTTAAACAAGATTCGCACCAGAAACTTTTAACTGAATTTTATATTTTCAATTTTGCAGGAGAAATGGTGAAAAATTGCTTTTCCTTATTATTAAATAAATTTTTTCGGTTATTCCGGTGATAATTCAATATTACAGAGACATTACTGCTTGTCCCCCACAGGGTTAAAGGTGCCGAAACAATTGGCGTATGTACCTTTCGAAGATGCAGACATACACCCTGGCATTGAAGGGATTAATATTTAATTGCTTGAAGCAACATTGATTTTGACTTAAACATCCAGTCTATAGATGGATCATCTTGTTATATTGTGAGACATTGGGAATAGAAAAGTTGTAGCTTTAAAATACTTAAAAAGTAAACGACAATAAAAATGAAAAACATAAAGAATTTAAAATTTTTAAATAAATTTAAAAGATTAAGAAAAATTAACTCAGAAATAAATTAAATAAAAAAAGTTAAATAGTTTCTAATAAAAATTCAGGTGCAAAATGTTTTCTTTTTAACTTGAGTAAAATCCCGGTATCATCATTGTTAATGTGAACTTTCATAGTAAAGATATTATGATTGTAAATGTGTATAAAAAATTAATTGTCTCTTTAATTCATATCTAGAACGTGTGATAATGTCGTCTGAATAACCCATTACATTTGACCTATACGCGTTAATTTCTGAGAAAACAAATCTTTTTTAAATCCCGTATTCCTGTTTCAACATACCCTCTAACATTTTCCATTTATCACGGAAAATCGATCGCGAGAATGCAGACGAGAAAGAACTTGCGGGATTTCACAATATGACTGTGTGTCTGGCGCCGATTGTATTTATTCAGTGTTAAAAAAAAAAAAAAAAAAAAAAAAAAAAAAAAAAAAAAGTTAGGGAGACTTTGTGAATGAAAAATACGTCATGTCGAAATACGGTTGTAAACGAGGGCTTGGCAAATTGGTGCCATAATAATAAAATCCGAAAAAAAAAAGAATAATAAATAAAACTACCTTTTTAACACTTTCCAAGATAGTTGCGAAGCGTTCATGAATTCGGTTTGTCTGTCTGCCTGTTCGTCTCTCTGTCCGTCTGTCTGCCCGTGCACTAACTCATATAAATATAGTCAGATTGCCATGAGATTCGTGTATCTTATTGGGGTTTGCTATGGATGTTCGGTATTGAAAATGAAGTGTGTATTCAATTACAGGCACATTCAAAAGAATTCAGTTACACTATGGCCTGTGGTGAAAAGTCGTCTGCGGTGCATTTTAATGATATTACATTATTTTATTCTTATTGAAATGTATATATATCACTGAAGTGTATGACAAGGCGCTTACTGTAGTACCTGGTGTGCATATAATTACCATTCATTTACTTTTACAGGGACACACAAAAGTATTTGGTTAAAGTACAGTAGAACCTCGATTATCCGAAGTAATTGGGACCGATCCTCTTTCGGAAAATCGAAATTTTCAGATAATAGAGAATCCTTCAATTTTAAGATTAAGGAGAAATATATGCGCTGTTTCTTATTATGGTAACAAGTGCTTAATAAAAATAAAGCAACAGCAAAATAGAAACAAGAATAAATTACCCGAATTTTAGTTTTGAAATTAAGTACCATTTACATATTTTACAAGGGTTTGAAACAAAGTTTTGCTTGTCGCAGTTTCGATTGCCTTTGCTTTCAAGCTCTATCGCGAAGCTTTTTAATATTATCAGTTTACGCGTATCACAGTCTTTCTGCTGCTCCAGCCGTGTCAATTCAGAATTGCTAATTTCTTCGTTCCACTTCGTAGCTTACGGGTACTCAGGTTAAATTCAAAGGAATTATAAGAAAAGGGATCAAAAATATTTAATATGCACTCGTGGTTCGGAAAGGACCGCTTGCACACAAGGAATATGATAGTTAAAAAAAAAAAAAAAAAAAAACTTTCAAAATGATTTTGTACACAAAAAATGTAATAGTTAAAAAAAAAAAAAAAAAAAAAAAAAAAAAAAAAAAAAAGCTTTAAAATTGGATTTCGGTTAACCGAGAGTTTCGGATAAAAGAGGTTCTACTATACTGCCTATGAAGGATAGTTGCTGGAAGTGCGTTTTCAAATGTAACTATTTTTTGCATATTACTTGGTGTGTATAAATTCTGTAGATGTACTAGGATACACAAAAGATATTAAGTATATTTCCGATTTTCGACGAGAATTCTTGAATTTGAATTTTCGACTTTGAATTTTCGACCGTGCCACCGTTTCATTGAACTAACTTTTAGCATCTATGTAGTTTAAATACACATCCATAAATAATATACAGGGTTGAATAAAAAAAATTCGGGTATTGTTCTGACTATTGATAGTAATTGCAGAAATCGGGTTTTCAAACGCGTTATGCTGTTTCTAAATTGTTTATTCGGACTCTTTCACCTTAATAAACTATAAATTTTTGTTACAGTATTCGGAATGTGTTGGTGATGTTTTGTGAGGCCGATTATCTACACTTAGGGATATAGGCGGGGAGGGGGAAAGCCCTCCGTGGGTGTCTTTTTAAGGGAACCTAACCTGCTTTTATTCAAGGAAATCCAAGATTCGAAGAAAACCAAGGAAAATTCCGAAAGATTAGGCCGACGGGCGCGATTGGGCTTGAACCCAGCACCGGGGTACTTACCGGGGATACCCAGGGATACCCACCACCTACCAGCTTCGGGAGCAGAACCTTTCGGCCACTGGTGGGGCTCTGAATGTGTTGGAAAATGTATCATTATTTATGCTGGACGCATGACTTTTCGTTCTTGTTTAACATTTTTCAAGATAGTTGACAAGAGTTTATGAATTGAGTTTGTCTGTCTGTCGATGCTCTAACTCGTGTAAATATACTCGGATTGCAATGCAATTGATATATATTAATGAGGTTTATTATAACATGTTTGATATTAAAAAATGAAGTGTGTAGCATTTATAGTTCATTTACATTTACAAGGACACTCAAAAAATTATGTTACATTACGGTCTAGAGGGGGAAATCGTTTGCTGTGTATTTGAATGATGTTACATTATTTCAAATGTTTTATCCGTTTTCAAAATTGTTTACTTAAACATCATCTTTCAATTACTAAATGGTGAAGTTCTGTTAAAGTATTCTAGAAGTGTTGCAAAATGTTTAATAATCTATGCTGTAGGCACAATCGTAGTAAAACATTCCAGTTTTCTGAATGAAAATGTACATTTGAAGTCTTATTCATTGTAATAATGAAGTGTCATCCATTTTCAGAGGGGAAAACATTTTATTCGATTTAAAATTTTACCTTTAATTTCAAAAATGGAGGAATGAAGATTCTCTGAAAATGATGTCATTTTAATGGAATTATAAAAAAAAGTTGTCGTTGTAGTTCTTTTTAAAAAAAATACATGCATTTTTTATTAATGATACCATTTGATTTCTGTGGCCGAAGACCACTTGATGGTTTTAAACACCATCTGTTCAAATAGATAATATTTATATTTTAAATTGTAATAAGAAAATGACATGGATAAGGATATAATAAATCCCACTATTTCATTCTCCCTTTCATTGAAAGAGAGAATTTTGAACCCATTTTGAAGAAATTTCTTAAAAAGCTTATAAAGTTTAAAGTAAAATATTACAATAGTTTAAAAATTAGCTAATGATGTCTCATCTACAATCAGCTTTCAATAATGATAAAAAAGAAATTACTTCAGTAGCAACACAGGGCAGGAAAAAACAAGCTTATTGATAGCGCTAAGAAGCTAAGATCTATTGATAATAATATAATGCTCGAAACTAATACTGACCCTCAAAATTTTCTTATGACTTTTTACTTTTGATTTTTTGATTTTATCAGAACACTTATCAGTAACAGTTTATATTATTATTATTGGATTTTTCCTTAATTTTCCATACTTTTTTATATGGTTGTATTCCTTTTTTTACTTAAATTCAATGCATTATATCTACAATGATAGACTTCTTGGCTATTCTCTATAGTCTATTAAATGAAAGAATGCATTTTTTACGGCTTTGGATGTTCTTGTGACTGGTGAGTAAATAAACATGCACGTGTCACTCTGTTTTTAATTTTCAATCATGATATTTCTATGTTCTATTTCCGTTCCAATATTTAAAATGCTTATTATTCTTAATATATTGAAATTTTCAAGTAGGTTTTATTTATTACACACACACACACATATATATATATATTGTATATATTTACTATAATAATTATTGTAAAATATTATTACATGTCGTCTTTAAATAAGCGATTTCGGTCATTTTTTTTGTTATACGAACTTGAAAACTATTTTTTTTTCAAATGTATTACATATACTCGTATATATATATATATATAATATTTTAATTATTAACCTAACTAAAGAATATTCAAAAAATGTTTTCCCTTTTATTTGACTATGTTTCTATTGTCACTATTATTTTACTATTTTTTAAAATATTATTGTTTTCTTTTTCTTTTATCCTTGAAATAATCTAATCAAATTTACGCGTCTTTATTCCAATTTGGCTTTGAGCCAGTAAAAACTTCTCAAAATCCCTTTTAAAAAACTTCCCTTTTAAATTTCTTTTCGAACTCCTCTCTAGTTTGTTCTTGAACATTGCTTTCGCGAAAAAAAAAAAGTGTCACTACGTTTTGATGAATCTGCCGATATTCATTTTCTCATTGGATATTCGCTTTGTCATAACGCGGTTATTGTGTTCCTTTGCAGTTTGGTTTAAAACTCGTCTGCGCAAGCTTAGATAGAACTATATGTGAATTGTTTTAGAGTAGTAAAGCCACATCAAACTGTTTACTCGTTGAATATTAACATCTCCGAAGATTTTTGTATATTTTCGACCATTAAATAAATTGGGTCCTGTCAACCCAGACACTTTATTTGGAAAATCCTAATGGTTCTCATCTTTATTGGCCCGACTGCTAAATGTCTGCACGGGCCGGAATTTCCAGGCCCGGGCCCGGCCCAGCCCGGTGTAAAAATTAAAAGTTCGGGCCGAGCCCGACCCGTACAAAAATCAGTGAAAACAGCTCCGGCCATACTCAATTTCTACAAAAAATTCCGTTTTTCCTGGACATACAATTAAGATTCTTTTAATGAATACTACATATATATTTATGGGAACATTTTACTGTATATTTTAGATTACTATATGTTCGCAAAACAGAAAACACACAATAGTAAATACATTAATGAATACTTACAGTGTTTTAGTCATCGTCTCTACAGACGTTTCAAAATTCGAATAAGAATTCATTAAAAAATTAATGTAGTTTAGAATAAAGGGTTAAAAACATGATAACTTTTGAAGCTGTATAATAAAAAGTAGATTTGTGAAAGTATTTCTCTCATTTTTAAGTTTTTTTTTAATCCAAAAGAGGTACATTTCGATACATTTATGAATTCATTTCTTTTCGAAAACGCGTAAGATTGGCAGGTATTCTTATTCAGAAACTATGTAAATGCCGTTTTTTTTCTTATATAAAAGCAATATGTCTTTCAGAAAATACTGCCAAAGTTAGCGTTTTGAATCGAATTTCCGGAAGCGATAGCACAGCAAAGGAGAAAAACGTACAGTCACGTGACAAGAATCTCTTATCTCTGTAAGTAATTTATCAAAAATGGAAAAAGCTATTCGATTCCAAATGTCTTCAACAGTCAGCCCTGTAAATTTTATGCCTTTATAGTTAAAAATGAGTCAGAAAATTTGCCTGAAAGTTTCGCATTGTTGAGCAGTGAATATGAGAACCACATTAAGGAATATTTCAAAGATACTGTTAACAGAAGTTTATTATCGCTATTAATACTTTCACAAAACATAATCCTGCCCTGCACATCCTGAGAACGATTAGGACCAGTTCCGCACCGGCACGAGTCTGCTGAAAAAATTAAACCCGGGATGAGACATCATGTAACTGTACGATGCCGATCTCGACGATGGACAAGTTACATTTCTGCATTGATGTTGTTAAACTCGCATCGGCTCGTGACACACATTTATACTTCTCGAGAATGTCATATTCATATAAAATGGCTCGTATTTTATCTGTTTTGCTTAAATTCTTATTCTTAGCCCCGATTAATTTTTTTATCGGCTCGGCTCGGCCCTGCAGGCTCGTTCAGTTTTTTTGCCGGCCCGGGCCCGTGCAGACCTCTACCGACTGCTCCTCCGAACGACTAATGAACTGCTGGTGATCTAATATTTGATGTAAGCAGAACAAACTAATCACACACATATATATATGAATTGAGAAATTGCAGAAATTGTTAATTTCTCTAATTACTTTTGTAAATATTTCCAAAAAGAGCTATAACTGACAATCCAACAAGTTATTTAAACGAATCTTCTCAAAAATTCGTGATAATATATAAAATAAGTATTCTAATCTACCTTTAAACATTAAGAGTGAAAATTACTGAAGTGGAATTTTGCTTAATTCATTATTTATGACATAAAGGACTAATCTTGAAAAGAAAACACATCAAACTGATATCATGAATAAGTAACTAGGTGAACTTCAGATAAAACAGACGTGTATTTTAATCTCCACTTGATAAAATTTTATTCCAGCTTGACGGTGACATCGGCTTTCGATCGCTGTGACCTGCGTTAAAGATAGTAAATCTTTTTATGTATGTGCTTTAATGTTTTTCACGTAGTCAGTGTATTGGTTCGTTCATAATTCAAAAGGAAATGGTTTGAAGAAAGATCTTTTTTATGAATATTTATAGAGGTTTGAAAAGAGATTTAATAAATGCAAGTTTACGAAATTGTGAAAACTGCAATGCAGTCAGTAAAACTGTCATAACAATACGGGCGTTTTGGGTTGTACAATAAATGATACTTTGAAACAAACTAGTAATTTTTTTTAAGATTCAAGAATTTCAACGCATCACGATGTATGATACATATGTGAGTTGTGGTTTTGGAGTTCTCAAAACACTGATGCTAGCAACAAGATGCATCAGCGGGTTCTCGCGGAAGATCGGGTGACGTATGGCCTAGGGTTGCCAGATTTATCTCAGAAAAAAAACATAAGATTTTGATTCACACTACAGTAAACTCTCTGTAGTGCGGACTCTGTGTAAGACGGAAATCTGTCTAACTCGGAAAGATTTTCAAGTCCCCACGAATCCATAGACATAGTGTCGAAGAGCCGAGCTAAGTTTTTTTTCTAGGGCTCAAAATATACATGATAAGGAATTTTTGAAAGAGAGGAAAAGAAAAAGGAATGGAAGGAATAATAGTTACAAAGGTAGTATCGGTGAGGTGGTAGGCACACACTCCTTGAAATTCCACGCTTTCAGAAATGTACAACGCGACACCTGCGTACTTTAGAGAAATCACAGGAAAGTCACAGAAAGAGATGCATTTCTATAAGATATAAGTAACGAACGGGCGTTATAGTAGTCCAAATTTATAGGAATAAGATAAAAGGGAGAGAACGGGAAAAGCAGAATACGCACGCAATAAATTGCAACTGTTCTGACATCTATATAGCGGTCAGCAGAGATGTTAACGTTTTTAGAAAAAGAAAATGGGCATAATGCATATGGATATGCCCAGATGTGTATGGGTTAGTCTTCAGGAATTTAGGCGGGAAAAGAAAATTCACAGGTGCGTAAATGTATGCGCCCCTCTCAAGGCGGAGAAAATAATTAAATGAAGAAATTTAGGAATAGAAAGGAAAGGGGAGCTTAGGCGAATAGAAAAAAATATATTGTACGAGAACATCCAATAAAATCCAGAGCTACACAGGATTGGATTGAAAAAGGGGAAACAGATTAAAATTAAGAGGGGGGCGAGAGAGAAAAAAGAGGTGAGCAGGAGAGAAGGGGTTTTTTTGGAAAAAAGTGATGCTCTTGGATATAGCAGCAGAAATTGGAGAGTTCGAAAAAGTTTTGGAGGCAGAGCGCGAAATTTGGTGAGTGTGGACAATATTGGATGAGGTACTAGTCCCCAGCGCTGAGCATGGATTTAAAAGGTGAGTGGGCTATATGTCTTACTTTTACAGTATTCCTAACGAGGCATTCCTTTTAAAAGAGATAATTACTTAATGTAATATTTTACGTGACGGGTTATAAATTGTCTTATTTAGTGAATGATTAATAATTTAATGTAGGCGAACTTTCTAAATGTCACCACTACTTAATGTTGACCAAAGTATGATATTTAATAAATGTTTTAACTTTCACAACATAGTGATTCTTTCACATTATTTGCACTAACTTAGATTCAGTGAGTTCCGACTCACCTGGGCCATAATCGCAATGTGTTCTCAAAGGGGAAAATTAATACTTTCACGCCAAACATCAATTAATAACCATCAATAACAAAGAGTTGTCAGTAAGTTGTCGGACAATGTATTTTTTTCTATTCGCCTAAGCTCCCCTTTCCTTTCTATTCCTAAATTTCTTCATTTAATTATTTTCTCCGCCTTGAGAGGGGCGCATACATTTACGCACCTGTGAATTTTCTTTTCCCGCCTAAATTCCTGAAGACTAACCCATACACATCTGGGCATATCCATATGCATTATGCCCATTTTCTTTTTCTAAAAACGTTAACATCTCTGCTGACCGCTATATAGATGTCAGAACAGTTGCAATTTATTGCGTGCGTATTCTGCTTTTCCCGTTCTCTCCCTTTTATCTTATTCCTATAAATTTGGACTACTATAACGCCCGTTCGTTACTTATATCTTATAGAAATGCATCTCTTTCTGTGACTTTCCTGTGATTTCTCTAAAGTACGCAGTTGTCGCGTTGTATATTTCTGAAAGCGTGGAATTTCAAGGAGTGTGTGCCTACCACCTCACCGATACTACCTTTGTAACTATTATTCCTTCTATTCCTTTTTCTTTTCCTCTCTTTCAAAAATTCCTTATCATGTATATTTTGAGCCCTAGAAAAAAAAACTTAGCTCGGCTCTTCGACAATAGTGTCTTTAATCAAAATTTAATACCTAACCAAGTGATAATTATGTGATAAAAAAACTTTAATTAAAATTTTCTATGTTACAAAAAAAAAAAAAAAAAAAAAATCTAATAAACAGTGAAAAATCCACCTTCATGAGTGCTTTATCTCTTTTAACCCTTCGGGACGTCACTTTTTGTATAAAATTGCAGTATTTTCTGCTTCTGTTTTTTAATGTCATGAACTGTCAAAGGTCAGATTCCATATTCAGCACACAGCGTTTTCACCAAGCCTTTCTAAATTTCTTTTCAAGTCAAGCTTTTCCGCGATAGGCAAATTTAAATGCACAATTTCCCGCTTCTGAAAAAAGCTTCGAAATAGCTCTAATAAATAAAGAAATAAAAACTTCCAAAAGTTCGGAGAAGAAAAATACACGTGTTCGTTCATCCTGCTATTTTTCTCTCTCCCGTAAGTTAGAGAATAAACGGTCAAGTGCGAGTATTGCTCGCGCTCAGAGGATTCCGTACAATAATTACATGAATTATTAACTGCATTATTAAAAAAATCGTTGCTAAAAAAATAATAAGACTTTGCAAAAAACTATGTATCTTGGAGTTGGGTATAGCTGTATACACTAGAAACGTACAAACGGGTATACCATAAAAGTTTAAAGAGATATGAAGCCTAAATAATATCAAATATTGCTCATCTGTATAACACTTTTTAAAATCTTATCCTAATCTGTTTATGATGAACTTAATTCAGTACTGACAATAAAAGTAGTGCATATTTAAACTTTATTTGGCATTTCATAAAATTAAAGTCAGAGTAGCAATAATCTTTTCTTTTTACAGTGTAGCTAAAACAAAACCCTTGTACAAAGTTTAAATTTGGCATTGTGCAAAGCGCGCTTCGAAAGGATGTCGCAAAGTTGAAACTCCGCCCCCCTTGATACGTGCCACGTTTTTGCAAATAGGTTTTTAATTAACTTTAGAAAACACGGGAGGGGTATTGAGATATCCACTCAGTGCAAACTAGTCGCGAATACCGTAGTATTTATGTGATTAATGCTGATTAATTTAGTCTATTTTTAACAATTTGACGTTTATTGCTTTTATACTGCAACTGGGCATTGCATTACACAAATATATCATTAAAAGTTGTTATCTAGGCTTTAAAAGTCGATGGTACATAGGGTACGCCGCCCCTGTCATTATGAATGTCCAAACCGTCCATGTCTTTAAGGGTTAATATCTCGGCCTATTAACGACGAATTTTTCTAATCATTATCAAGAAGGATTTTATGCTTCTGCTACGATAGTTACCTCCAGCGCTCCTCAACACCTTTGCTGATAACCCGCAAATCGAAATTTATGTATAACAGAAAAATGCGCTTTTCTCAAAAACTATGTGACCTATAGGGTAATCGCTATAATTTTCCTGCAAGGTTTAAATTAATGTCTACAACCTCTAATTTTTTCAAAATTTTAGTTTCAGTAAATTCGAAAGTAGAGGGGGCGGGGAGATATATTTTTGCACTACATTTTCGACGATATCTCTGAAAATATAATAACCAAAATTAAAAGAAATGCATTTTTGAGTTCAGTGTTACGAAAGCTTTCACACGATATACCAACACTATATACAAAAAAAAAAAAAAAAAAAAAAAAAAAAGATTTTTTTTTTCAAGTAACTTAATTAGGCCCTCTGCATTTTTCTAAATATATTTGTGAATGTTTGATAATCTGTAAATATGTGGGTCAATAGGCTTTATTACTCCCCCCCCCCCCCCCCCGTTCTTGAACTTTCCACGTTCCATAGTTTACGAGTAAAATGCCTATTATGTCAGACGGACAGACAGACATAGGAGCGATCTTATATGGTTCCGTTTACACTTTTTAAGTACGGAACCCTAAAAAGGAGGGAAAAGATGACTTTGATACCGGATTTCTGAATGCCAGATTTTTGAAGTCACACTATATATATATTTATTTAAAAGATTGCTAAAACATTTAGCTACCTAGGTATATATAAATATATATAAGATACCAATATTAAGGAAAAAATAATTCAAAATGAATTGTTGCATTCAAAATGAAAAGATATCATAATGTTAATGCAATGAGCCCAATCTAAAAAAATATATAAACAATGATCATGGGCATATAATCACTGGAAATCTTAATATTGTTAATGATTTTAAATTGAAAAAACTAACGGGTTATGGCACTAAATATAGACTTCCATCTAAATTTACTGTTAAATCTATTATCAAACAGTTTACATATGATATAGATATTTTTATATATAAAATTTCAATCTACTACAATAAACCTATTGAATATTTTAATCAATGGAAAATATTAGTAATTGAAAAATTAACTATGGCTTTAAAAAATAATATCTCTGATTTGGTTTCTATTAACACAAAGCATTTTTTCCAACAAATTACTAAATTACAAAAAAACTACGTTAATACATATGTAGACAAATCTCCTAATAATTATGCAATCATATGTAAATCTTATTATCACCAACTTCTTACAACCTGTATTTCTTCTAATAAATCTTTTCAAAAAACTAATGAGAATGTAATTGTAAATAATCGTAAAATTCAAAGTTATCATAAACTATTAATTATTCTATCTACTAACTTTAATTATCCTTATTTAGTTCTTATTCCCAAATTTCATAAAACTCCAATTAAATTTAGGACTGTAACTATTGGTTGCAATACATATAATAATAAAGCCAATAAACTTCTATTAAAAAGTCTTAATCAATTATATATACTTACTACAAACAATGATAATACACATTGTATAAAAAATAGCTATCAACTGGTCAATATATTAAAAAATCTTCATTGTGTATATAATATAACGACATATGACTTCAAAGATCATTTTAGTAATACAGACTTATTAGATTTACATTATATTATAAATGCATTATTTAAAAAGTATTATAAAAAACTGCAATTACCATCTAATATTGACATCGCTTATTTTAAATCTTTAACAAACTTCATTATCTATAATAATTATATATCGCAAGATAACACATTATATTTACAACACGTCGGTATACCACAAGGTGGTTGTACATCCAGTTTATTATCAGACTACTACTTATATCACTATGAACGTACTTTTACTAATAATAATCTCCATTTATATCGTTATATTGATCTCATAATTTTAATTGCCACTGATCTATCTAGAATTTCTCAATTTCCAGTTGATTATCCCACTAATTTGGAATTAACGGAAAACCTCTTATCTAACAATACAATTAACTTCTTAGATCTTAAAATTACAATAAAAGACAACAAAACAATAACAGATTTATATGATAAACGTAAAGAATTTAAATTCAAAGTTAATACATTTACAAATTTTAAATCTTGTCTTCATCATTCTGTATATCGAAATATAATACTTAATCACTTAAATAGAATAAAATGTTTATGTTCTTCTCATCTAATTAACAATAATATTAAAAAACTAATTTATGATGCATTAAATCATGGTTTCCAAAAAATTCATATATTCATTAATATACAATTAGTACTTACATGATCTTAAAAAAACAAAAACAAATTAACACATGTGTAAACAAAATTACAAAAAAAAAATTATAAAATAAAAAAAATATTTATATAAAAAATTAAAAATTGTAAAATAATAATAAACAATTACTATAGGATGGTTGGGTGGGTAGATGTTAGAGTACGGAGGAGAGTGGAGTTGTCTGGATAATACGCAATGGTTAATTTAAAAAAAATGATGGGGCTTTTGTATTATAACTACATTTCTAATACGTATTTTATATGGATGTTGATTTGATGTTTTATATGTAATTGGTGACATTTTTAATTCATATTAAATTTAGCTTATTTAATATTTAATCAAATTCACAATTAACTTGTTTTTAAATTTTAGTCTACTCAGGACAATATCATATTAATTAATAATAGTATACCATCTTTATATGTATTAAAATTGGGTAATTAGTTTTTATTATTATTCCTCTATACTTCTTAATATTGTTTTATTTTCAACTTCGTATTCCATGATTAATTATCGGTTTAATGTGTTTGATTGTCACAATCATATTTTTTAGCTTTTTTATGGCTAATATGAAGATAATCCACACACTATATTTGTGATCTTTAGGCTATTGGGAATTTTAGAGTCTGACAATCTTCTATAAACATCCATTTTTCCCCTGTTCATTTTATTAATTTATTATTTTTTATATTGAATAGTAAGTATTAAAGTTTTTTATATATTTATTTTATGTTATAGCATATAGCTATATTCTATATATTATCAATGTTATAAATTTTTTAATTTCTCAGTGTAGATTAAGTGGGTTAGGTAATAGACTATATTGAAAGCATTTTATTAACATTTAATTTATTTAAATTTTTTTGAATAATGATACATAGTATGGTATTATTTATATATTAGGATTTGTGTGGTAATGCAGTTGATATGTTTTAATTTCATTAACTTTTATTAGGTTCTTCTTGTGACATTTGAATAATAATAATAGTTTTAAAATAACATAATAGATGGCAGCACCAAAAAAATTGTCTTTTAAAGCTTCTATTAAAGTAATAATTTTAATTTTTTACACCATGTGGTATTGAACGCTTAATATTGGCAATATTGTAAAATTGAAATTAAACAATTTAAAATTGTTTCTGGGTATTTTAAATAATGTAATTATTTTCTATTTATATTATATTAATTGAATTTATCACGGTATTTCAAAATGAATTAACTGAATCCATAGGTTTTAATTTCTGTGTTAAATTAACTGTTTTATTCACCTTAATCTTATCATGCTTTTGGATACCATGTGCGGGAGTGCGGGAGGATATTTTGAAAATCAACTGGGTTTTATTCGGTATGTTGTGTAATATTCTATTTTTGTGCTATAAATTAAATATTTAAAGGGTTGTATTGTTTTTTCCATTTCATGCCATTTGATAATGTTCTGTTTTCGTCTTGAAACTATTCTCTTCGTCATATTGGTTATTTGAGTACAGGGGAAAAAAAAATTTCAGCTTTTAGTTTTTTTCTCACAGAAAACAACCGATTTGCTTATATCATTGAATTCTGTACTCTTGAAAACGCAATTCAATATATAAGTTTTTCAATTTTTTTCGGTATCCATATTCTTCTTTTTTTTTCTTCAATATTAATTCTTGTAATTAAGTATAAGGTACTTTATTTTATAAATACAGTTCTATATTATAGGTTTGTGGTATCCATTTTTATTGTCATTTCATTCACAATATTGCGGTTTTTGATGATGGTCGGTAATGTTTAATTAATGGTTATATATATATTTTTATATACTCTTTCATAACATTTTGACTGCAAGATAAATGTCAAATGAAGAGTTAAAACTTTTATCATCTTATCTATCTACGAGGTTAGCGTCCTTTTTGCTACGTATGAAGGATCTTAACATAGTAAAATGCGGAAGGTGTCACTTATTTTTATGAATGAAAATAGCGTATCTCTTTCTCTCACTCATCTACTCTTATTAAAAGCACAAATAATCACTGCAACATTTAACAATAAAATCACTACAACATTTTTTATACATGTACTGAATTATTTTTCCCTCCATGTTTTCAAAACTTTCTCTAAACGTTTTTCGAATTAATTTCAAACCTGTCGTTTCCTCTATTTTTATTTTACGTACTTTTTCGTAACGTTTTTACAGGTGGCAAATTGTCAAATAAAGAGTTAAACTTTCATTAGATTATCTATACACGCGACTCTAGCGTCTATTCGCAACGCATGAATGAACTTAACGTAGTAACATACAGAAAATGTCGCCTTTTTTTATGAATGAAAATCGCGTATCTCTTTTTCTTACTTTCCAGTTTTGAATAGAAGCGACCTTGCGTGGGATTTATATGTGGGTCATGATATCATTCCACTGTTAGGTAACAACTGGGGTGGTGAAATTGTTTAATTTTCTTTGTTGTCATGTTAGAAATTCTAAAAATCGTGTTTAAATGTAAAAATTTTTATATTTCAAACCCCAGAATTAAACTATCGAAAAATTCACGATTAGCTTTATTTTCTCGTTGCTTATTAGGTACCACAATGGATTATGAAGTAGAAAAAATTATGAAATGATCACACATATGTTTAACAGATGTGGATAGGGTGCGAATTCTGACGAAATTTAATGTTATCGAATTAGAAATCCAATCTTTTAGCTTATTTCCTTTGAGGTGAATTGATTGCATAATGGTTCGTGAGAAAATGTTTTTTCTTGGTTTTATTCATATGTAATTTAAAAGATGAAAAGTAACATGGGTATGAAAAATTATTGCAATATTTTTATTTTTTAGAAAAAGAAATAAACTAGCAATATCTAATTTAATATTATCGATATTCTGTAGAAGTTGTTAGCACATGTTTTAGTCGATTTTGTTTTGCAAAATTTTCTTTTCACACCAGTTATATTTTTAAGCTTATAAATATCGTCTGCTACCCGAAATGTTTGTATAAAAGCAAAATGGCGCTTTTAAATAAGCGATAGATGAAAGTCTGTGTTACTCTTTCCAAAGAGAATTATTCTAATTCAGCTACTTAACTACTTACTATAAAACCACGTCAAAGCCAATAACTGGTAGAAATTCGTCTCTATGGTGATCCTGCGCGATTTTTGTATAGCTGTTGAGCATCATCTGTATATGCATGATGTTGCTTTTACTAATTGTTATGAAAAAAAATATATAAATACTTTAATTTACAAATAAAGAGTTAAGCTCTCAGTTTCGAAAAGTTTACATTCACGGTTATAATTAGAATTTTATTCTTAATTTCAACACATTTGATCTGTAGATATAAGAAAAATCGCTGATGTAGTGTATACTAGAACCTTTCATCAGGGCCTGATCACTATAGTCGTGAATTTCTTTTACTAATGGTTACGTGGTTTTATAATAGTTGAATTAGAATAATTCTCTTTGGAAAGAGTAGAAACAAAGATTTTCATCTATGGTTTCTTTAAAACCTCCATTTTGCTTTTATACAAAAATTTCGGATAGCAGACGATAATTTATACTGTTTAAAACATAACTGCTGTAAAAAGAAATGTTTGCAAGCAGCCGAATATTTTTACAGCAAAACAAAATTGTCTAAAAAATGCGCAAACAGCCTCCATAAAAGTCCGTCCCTTGTGTATTTATTTTACAAATTTATATTTTTATGTAATATAAAATTTCGTACGTTGTCGCCTAAAAATGCAAATAACACATATTTTCAGAAATTTTTATTCAAAATTTCGATAAATGGTTACAAACCTAAAATACCGGTGAAACAATGTGCTCTTACAATCAACAACACTAAATTTTCCCAGGCCTTGCCTAAAAGTATAGCTGAATTGAGAATAATGGTGGGAATGATAAATATCTCCTTTCATTTGGCAGCAAAAGCAGAACTTGTTTTAATACACACGTATGAGATTCAACACATTTTGAAATTAATAGTTTCTTTATGAGGACGTGAGTTTCAAAACTCGCCTTATCCAAAAGTAAAAAAATCGAGTTTTTTCTGTCAATCTGTTCTATTAGTGAACCTGCATGGAAAAAACACTACGATCTGAAAAAAAAAACTAGTTTTATCGTGTATTTCTGGCATTGTAAAATCTTGGTTTACAATAAAGACCAATGGACGCAGTCAGAGGTTTTTCACGATTTCCCAAAATTTAATTTTCTGTAAAAGGCGAGTTTTGAAACTCACGTCCTCATATCAAGTTGTTGCTGAAAAATGGTATAACAATTATTCTTAAAATACTCCCCTAGTATTTCTCTTACCTATTTAAATTTGTATATATTACAGAGTGTCGCAAACTGTCTCCGAAAAATGCTAAAGTCTGCTCTTGTATTTCTTTAACCTACCTTATTAAACACGTTGATCGCAGCATGAATCAAATATGAATCACACTAGATTTGTTCGCCGCACCAGGTGATTCGTATTTGCTTCGCACAAGCAAGTTTTTTCAATAAATATATCTTATACCAGAAATTTAAATTAGTAAACATTATGAAACATAAACTACATAAAAATAAGGTACATTTTGTTAAATAAAATTTCCGGTTGAGATTGGCATCTTAGAAGGAAGCCTAAGAAATTGGTATGACGCTTAGCGTTGGCTCAGGAAAGACTCTTTTTAACACTTTCCTACAAAGTTGAAAAGTGTTGACGCATTCGGTTTGTCTGGCCGCATGTCCACGCTTTAACTCACGTCAATAGAATCGAAATTTCATTCGTATATTAAGTGTGTAGCATTAATAGATTGTTTACAGGGAACTCTGCTCAAAAGAATTCCATTACATTACGATGTATTGGGAAAAATCGTTTGCAGTGTATTTTAATGACATTACGCTATTTCAAATGTATCTCTCTATTCTAAAAAAAGTAACTACCGCTGTCACCGCCGCCGCCACCGGTTTTGAATTTTTTGTGACTGGAGGTCTTTCTTCGTTAATATTCAGAAAAATAATGCATACAAAAATATGAAAATCGGTGGTATTATACAGAAATGTTTGATAAACACGCTGATGCAGACAGTTTTCAAATCGAAGAATTATTTTAAGAGATATTTAATGCTAAAGTTGGACAAAATCGTTCCACTAAAAAAGTTTTATAGGAGCAAAAACTATTCATGGGAATTTAATCATTTTTAGATCATTTTATGCGTTTGAAGTTCCCGGTGTGCAGACTGTATTTATTTTTTTAATTGGACTCATTTTTTGAGGTTTTATTTCTATTTTAAATTCAAATTTTTAGCACTTCTAGAGATATTTTTTACGTTATTTTAGAAAATGGTATTAATTTAAACTGTTGCCAATTGTATAAACAGCGCAAACAATAATGTTTGCTTCAAATGAAAAATTTATTTACACGTGACTATTATAAACAGGAAAAATCATTTGGAATTAGAATTAAATAATTATGTACAAAAAGCAGGAACTTATTAAAAATTACGTCATAAAAACTATACACGTGAATTTTAAAAGAGAAAGGATATTGTAAAATACTAAATTCATTAACATGCGTTAGAAGTCTTAAATAGGAGAAATTACGTCATATTTACGTCACATTACAGTTATTACATAAAATGAACACAAAATAATATTGCAAAACAGTTTAAATTTAGAAATTGCGCTAGACATTTATTTGATATTTTGAGAGGATCTTTTCAACTATTTTTGTTAGGAAAGCGCAAATAATATTTCATTTCTAACAAAAGTATTTTCACGTGAATATTTAAAAGAGAAAGAATAGCTTGGTCAAAATTACGTCAGATTAAAAACGATTAATTTAAAATGTCTCATTTAAAAGAGCTTTCTTTTCGCTTTGTTAAAAAATACCAGGAGACAAAGACTCTGTTTACTTAATTCCTTTTATATTAGCTTATTTTGAAATGTTTAACTTATTTTACTTAATCAAAGACGAAAACAGCGATTGTATCTTTGGTACTGCTTAGTTATCCCGTCGACCAAAAACCTATCATTCACCAAACTATAAGATTAAATGCCAATAATGGTTGATCGTAAATGTCACATTAACTTGACTTTAAGCAAGTTACACGTGTCTACTTCATCAAGTTATTTTTATTTCGACGTTTTATTTGTATTTTTATTAATATTGTACTAATTTATTTGTTCTTTCGTTATTTAAAATAAAAATTTTGTCAATTTGTATAATTTGGCGAGTGGTTTGTCGATTTATATAATATGGCGAAATTGGTCGGCGGGATAATCAAGTAGTACCGCAGTGAATTTGGCGTTAAAATTTCCCAATCAAAGAGAAATGAATAGAAATCCGTTTATAGGGAGATCGCCACTGTTTTTTAAATTTTAATTGAATCTTTCGAAATCTTTTTAAAGCCGATCAAATTAGCGTGCATTTAGAGTCTGCGGTGTCTGGACGGGGGTTGAAGAGCGTAGCTCGTAGGGGGCAGATCCCCCTAGTTTAAACAAATATAAATTAGTGAATTTCTCAACAAGATGATTGCGATAGAATAGGGCATACATAGCATTTGTCATTCATTTACAGGGGCACATCAAAGAAATCGGTTATAGTACTGTCTTTGAGCAATAATTGATGGAAGTGCATTTTCAAATTCTGTATGCGCTTTTAAATTTAACTCTTTTTTTGCATGTTACTCATTCTATATAAAGTCTATACCTCATATACAGGACTGAATTCACGTACCATTCCCTTTATAAGCCGAAATTGATGAAGGGGAATTTTCAACTATTTCTTAACTAAACTAAATTTTGGCATGCATGTACTTAATAGATACAAATCTATATATCATATACAGGGCTGTTTTAAGAATTCGGATAATTTTTCGATTGTAGATGGGAACAGCTGAAATTGGGTTTTCAAATGTGTTATGCGTTTCCATAAGGAACTTGAATTAGAAACATTTTAACTTATTAAATGCTGCAGTTTTGTTACATTACTCTGAATGTGTTGGAAAGTGTTTCATAATCTATGCTTCACGCAGGATTTTTCTTTCTTGTTTTAGCATTATAGCGGTTAAAACGTTAACTTTTTATGTATTGTGAAGTACAATGCCGCCGAAAAATGCTACAACAGATATTTTAAAAATATTAATTCTATTCGATAAATGGTCAAAAATCTAAAATGCCGATGAAACAATGTGGTGTAAGTTATTTATAACAAGCATTGATATTTTCTCAACTGAGTGAAAAAGTATTCAGGCCGGGAATCGAACCCAAAACCTTTCGCTTAAACTGACAGTAATCTGCCTAATGAGCTACCTGGATCAACAACCGGCAGACACACTTCACACAGATAACCTTATTGGCAATAGCGGTATATTTTGTTGAGCTGTCTATGTGGCAGAGTAGATGCTATTGCCAATTAGGTTGTCTGGGCGTTGGCCGGTTGTTGGTCTAGGGAGTTCAATTTTGTTATGTGTACCATCTAATCTAGCATACATACCAAAATCTTCGACGCTAAAATTATTGGTAAAGTGTGACGCTGACTACCGGAATGAATAGTTAATAAGTATCTTATGAACTAAATTTTTCCACCTCAGTGAAAAAATGTCTAGGCCAGAAGTCGAAACAAAGATATTTGACTTAAATTTCCTAACGCTCCTAACGCTCTGAGTGAAATATGCCTGCCGGTTGTCAGACCAAGCAGCTCAATAGGTAGAGCGTGTGTAATTTAACCCTCTAATGTCCATGGTAGCATTTTTGCTAAGGTCAGTGTTCCCGATTTAGTGGATTTTTTTATTCACATATCCTACATTCACATCAAAAATTTAAAATAGAAATTTTTGCTTAATAAGAGACATTTCGTTATTAAATAAACCGAAATTTACTATTTAGATTTTCTGGTATGAATTCCGATTCTCTGAATTACGCAATTTCTGGAACGAATTCTACCATGGGCATTAGAGGGAACCCAAGCCAAAGGTCTTGGGTTTGACTCCCGGATTGAACAATTTTTTACTCAGTTGGAAAAATGTCAATTCATATGATAACTGTACCAACCAGTATGCTTACATTATAAATAATAAAATTTATTGACCATTGTCTGAAAGAAATTGCGATCACTCTGCCGCCTCAATCAACACTTAAGAGAGCTTAGGGCTTGAAAACTTTCAAAAAATCGATTTTTTTAGTATACATTTTCATTATTCAATTAATTCTGAATACAGTGCAAAAAACCGCATAAAAATATTTGCATTTTTAACGGAGTTATAAGCATTTACTTTCAAAGCCGCACCCATTTAATTGCAACTTTAAATCGCCGCGTTTTCTCAAAACTTGATCTTTGATGACTACCCGTAAGATTAAAAAAAAAAAAAAAAAAAAAAAAAAAAACTATTTGATAAAATGGCTTAATTTTTTTTTTTTTTTTTTTTTTTTTTTTTTTTTTTTTTTTGCGTACATATAACATTATTATCTATAGAATGAATTAATATATTTTAGATAGTTTACTATTTTGAGTATTTTTAATGAAAAAAAAAAAGCAATTGAATATTTTAGGGATTTTTAAGTTTTCAAATTTGAGAGTTTTTTTTTAATAAGGTTTCCTTTGAGTGATAGTTATATCCTTAATTCATTCTATAAAGTTTCCTGATCTTTTTAAAGCAAAAATTAGGTTCTTATGTCAATTTAACGTTAAGATATCTTACGGATGGTGATAGGACACCTAAATTTTTTTTCGAAAATTGTGTTATATAAATTTTGCTATATTTTTTATTTTATTACATTGACGTATTTCATTTCATAGTTTTATAAGACTACAAACATATCTTTAAAAAATCAGAAAGTTTAAATTAGTCACATTGAATACATCTGCTTTTATATGGGCTCGAAGCGAGAGCTCTGTTTACATGTTTTTCGGTATCGATCAAGCCCCGTGCCCCTTAAATTTGCACAGACCTCGCCCAATCTAAAACTGAACTGAGAATAGTGTTTTGAATGATAAATATCTCCTTTCGTTTTCTAGCAGCTAAAAGCCGAACTTGTTAACACACACGTATGAGATTCAACACATCTTGTAATTGATGGTTTCGTGTATCAGGGTGTTGCAAGTTGTCGCCGAAAAATGCTATAGCAGGTATTCTAGAAGTACGCCCCTTGTGTTTCTTTTACCTATTTAAATTTTTATATATTAAAAGGTGTCGCAAGTAGCCGCCGCCGAAAAATGCTATGACATATATTCTAAGTATTCTATAAGTATTTGTATCATCTATTTATTTTTTTATGTACTACAAGTAAAATGTCATTGACTAAGAGGGACAAACCCCTTCGTTAGAAAAGTGTCTTCTATATCATCAATTATAAGGAGTAGAGTGAGTTATTCATGAGAAATTTATAGCGGCAAACATTGTTTAATCGTCTCTCATACCTAACATGGCGCACCATAGCCTATTAAAAGCTATCAAAGAAAAAAAATATCGATACATCCTGATTTCGTTTTATTATTATTATTATTATTCATTTCTTATTGCCGACGACACCCCAGTCATTAAAGGCGTGGAAGGCCATGGTCACGTGATAAGGCACATTCCCCGAGCTCCACCCTCAGATTGACGGGAGCAATAAAACTAAAATTATCCCCGAATTTTATACACACGGTAATTACTGTCTTAATTTCCACCTTTTAACCCCACCAGTTTTTAAGAATTTTCCGAACCCTAAAGTTAATTAATAGTTACGTTATAGGGACGGCTAAAGGAGAAAAAAAAAAAAAGAATTAAAACAAGGTTCAAATTAAGACTTCATCTGTTCGAGAGGATCCCCTTTCGACTCCCCCAACTTCAAAAACTCGTGCGGAGTAAAATTAATGATGAATTTTAACTTTCTTGCTCCTAATGACTAAGATGGCGTAAGAGAAAGAAGAATCTAGCGTGATGAATTAATTTTTCATGAGAAACGCGTGCTCGAATTTCATCAAACAAGCAAAAAAAAAAAAAGGTAAGAACTTTTATAAGAAAGCTCGGGGATACACTTTATAGAAAATATTCGAATAATATAATTCATACAGTGTTTATATTATGTTCATTATACAGGATGTCTACAAAAGAATACCCCAGTTTTAATGGTGTATTGTAGCAGTTTAATTTAGACTATTTACAACAAATCATCATCAAATTAAAGGTAAACTAACCTAGTCATTTTTACAAATGTTCAATAGGTGCACCTTTAGTTATACGGCACACATCCAATCTAAAGTCCAATTCTTCCCACACTTCGGTTAACAAGTCCGGAGTCATGGAAGCAATAGCCTCTTCAATTCTGTGTCTCATCTCTGGCAAAATCATTAGGTAGCGGCGGAACGTAGATGCGATCTTTTATGAAGCCCCAAAGGAAAAAATCGCATGGCTCTAACGGCTTTTGAATCTTCGGCCAGCAATAACGCTTTACGCTCAGGAGTCTCCCTTTTGCGTATGTGGCACTGCAAACGAGTCAATAACAAAGCAGTACTCGCGCATGCACTTATCTAAAACTGTTTGAGTTACTCTTTATTGGTGACCTTGAACTAACACTCTACAATGCTTACAGTTGATACTATTGAAATTTATAACTGGAACACTTTGTATTATAATTCACATAAAATATATTCGAATTCTCGATTTAGCTGTATATATAATAATAGTAATTTTCGAAAGGGACGATATTGCACTGCGTCTGAACCACGCAATAAAATTTCTTAGAAAATTAATGCATGATGCCCACGTTATATGTTACAAAATTTAAACTTTGGATGTATCCACTATATACCAGGATACGATGACTATTTACAAAAGAAAATATCATACTTTTTTCAAAAAAGTATTCAAAGTATGTGCTTTTTACACTACCCATTGATGCTAAAATGATTTGAAATTACGGTGTATAGTCCAGGCAATACAGACCGTATAAGTACTCTACCTAGCAAAATTAATGGTAGTACTGGAAATCAGCTTTCTAGATGTTTTTTGGGTCGCTGAATCCGAATTTGTAACTTCCCACCAAAATTTTGTCTACTTTCTGAATTTCTTGATACTTTTTCTCTAAAACAATAAATAAATTGATTTTTTTAATAAAAACCATTTTTGGGGGGCTTTTTACCAAAATTTGGGAAGGTTGCCGGGGGAAATTTTGGTGGGAAGTTACAAATTGGGATTCAGCGACTCAAAAAATATCTAGAAAGCCGATTTCCAGTACTACCATTAATTTTGCTAGGTAAAATTCCCTATTGCCTGGACTAGTAGTCTTCTACTATGAATATTACAAAGATCATTTTCACCTTAGTATCTGTATTCCTCGTTTTCCACTTCAACATTACATTCAAATTTTGGAATAATTACACTTTTTTAGTATAAAAAGAGAAAGGGAGAGAGAGAATGCATAGACAGATGAGCAAATAGACCACCTGGATGAGTTAAAAAAAATATATATATGTACAACAAGGTTCAAATTAAGACTTCATCAATTTGAGAGAACGCCTTCCTACTGTCCCAACTTCGAAAACTCGTGAGGCATAACATTAATGATGAATTTTAACTTTCTTGCACCTAATGACGAAGATAACGAAAGAGAAAGAAAAATCTAGCGTGATGAATTAATCTTTCATGAAAAACGAATGCTTGAATTTCATCGAATAAAGAAGTTGGACCTTTTCTAAGAAACCTCAGAAATACACTTTATATAGAATATCTATTATAATATAATTCATAGTGTCTCTATTATATTCATTACATTATAATTCATACAAAATATATTCGAATTTTCGATTTAGCTGTATGTACATTAATAACAATAATAATTTTCGAAAGGGACGATATTGCACTTAGTCTGAACTACGGGATCAAATTTCTTAGAAAATTAACATCTGATTGATGCCTACGTTATATGTTGAAAAATTTGAACTTTATGTGTATCCACTTAAAAGGCTATTTCAGTCAAGCGAAAAGACCCGCTCGCTAATGCTAATCCTATGGAAGAAAATTTTAAAGATCTCGTTCGCATTTCAATATTTTTAAATGATTTTAATTGCATTGGGCAGCTAAGATTTGATCTGTACAAAGGATTTTACTTTTTCGATTTTGTTTACAGGCATTTTAATGGTCACTTTCATTTTCAGAACCGGTTTCGAAAGTGAAAGCGTCCTCATAAAAAAAAAAAAAAAAAAAAAAAAAAAAAACTGCAAAGAAAATTGAAAAAGTAATAAACGGCCTTTGTAGAGATCGACCTCAGCTACCCAATGGAAAAAAAATCATTTAAAAGTATTGAAATGCAAACGAGACATCTTTAAAAATTTCTTCCATAGGATTAGCATTAGCGAGCAGGTCTTTTCGCTTGGCTGAAGTAGCCTTTTAAACTATACAAGATACGATGATTATATACAAAAGAAAATGCCGCACTTTCTCAACAGTTTATTCAAAATACGTGCCATTCTGATAATTTTTTCACAAACCATTCATTTGCTAAATCATGCGAAGTTCCGATGCATTCTTCTAGTGAACTATAAATATTGCAACGATAATTTTCGACTTATTATCTGTATTCCACTTCAACATTACATTCAAATTTTGTAATAATCGGACCTTATTTTCGTAAAAGAGAGAGAAAGTGAGGGAAAGAGATAGAATATATAGACAGATGAGTACAGTCGTGGAAAAAAAAACTAAACACCCCTACTAACTCTTCAACAAATTATCGTAGACGGAAGTTACTGGTACCGATCGATTTGAAATAAAGTCTACTTTTAAATGATGTATATAAAATTTGCTTAGGGGGTCATCTACATATTAAAACGAACCCAAACCTCATTTTTTTCAATAGCAATACCCAATTTTAACGTGATATTTCAAATCTTCGGTTCAAACTATGCCTAGACACCAAATTTCAAGTCATTTGAACTAGAGATGCAACGAATATTCGGCCGAAGCCGAATATTCGGCCCATTCGGCCTGTCTGCCGAATATTCGGCTTCGGCCGAATATCAAGTCTATTATTCGGCCTTGGCCGAATACTGATACTGTAATAAACGTTTTTATATTTACACAGTATAACTTTTCAATTTGACAATTTATATTCATCATGTATAATAAAAATTTTATTTGAAATTAACAAACACTTTTTTTTTTCCATTAACTTTCATACCTCGAATGGATTTTATTTACCCATTTTTATATAAGAGGCTAATTTAGGAATCAGGTTAAAAAAATTTTATGCTGTATCAATAAGTACAAAAAATATCTGTAATAAGCTAACATAATCTGTTAAATTTAAAATTAATCAATAGAGTCAAAACACTATATTAAACACTAGTGTCGGGAAGGGAATTTTCACCTTGTTATTAATAAACTTTATAACATACAAACATGCTTATTATAACTACTTAAAAGGTGACATAAACATGTCTCATAGATCTCAGGGTTGCGTTAAATAATATTTTTTATATGTTTCTGCCACCTTTTAAGTAGTTTGAACTACACACATTGAACTAATTTCTTCTTAGGAATTTTTAACTCATTAATTTGTATATCAGTTAATCTTGAACATGCTAATGGCGAATGATTAAAATGTGTAAACGATTTTTTTACCTACAACAATGAAATCGTTTATTGATCTTTGGTATGTTAGAGCATCAGATACTGTTAAATGCAATGAGTGTAATTTGCTTTTCCTTACAGATATTTCCTTCCTCTGAATCTGAAAACATTCACTATACACTTCTTAATAGTTCTATATGCTAAGAGCAAAGAAAAAAAAAAATAATGATAAAAAAAAAATTGTTAATTGTGAGCTTTATATAGTCTACAATGATCTCTTTCCACCATTTTAGAGGGTATTCCTTTCATCCTTTCTATCAGTGGTTTTTCTTAAGATTAAGATTTCTTATTTTTTATTTTATTTCATCTGAAAGCTTGAAACTTATGTTTCCTAGTACTTTTAAAATTTTGTCATTATTTTAAAATTTAACAACACACATAATATCTATTAAAATGTAACTAGACAATACCTGATGAGGAACTTTTACTAAGGATTTCTTTTTTTGGCTGAATTATATTATTGAGGCAATTTTTAGGCCGAATATAGCCGAATATTTTTTCAGAGTAAAATAATGCTTTCAAAAATTAAAAATTTGTATATAAATAATTTTTTAAAAGAAAACAATACATTTTAATTGTGAAATATACAAGAATTGTGCATATAGTGCATACTATATTTTGTGTTTAGGCAAAAATAAGTTCATTATTCGGCCGCCGAATAGGCCGAATATTCGGCTGTAACTTGGCCGAATATTCGGTATTCGGTTATTCGGCCAAACCACTATTCGTTGCATCACTAATTTGAACGATAAGTTTTTGAATTATAAGCATTCAAAATTTAGTGCTTCTAATGTTAAATTACATTTTCATATTTTTATTTATATCTCCTTAAATTATGCTTCTAATGTGCTAATTTTTTGTGTAGCAATAGAACTAATGTGCCGAAATATAAATACGCTGAATTTGCAATTTTTATAATTTTATGATATGAATTATGAATTATGAAATTAATATTCGAAAAAATTATGAATTGCAACCTACAATTTTTTTGATGGATTTAGATTTATTAAGTCCTGATTTGTGAAAATCCAAAATTTTACATTTTTCTTCCAAATAGTTTTCAAATTATGCTTAAAAAACGGCAAAATGATGGTTTAAAGGGGCCGTCTATGATAGAAGTAAGTAGATATTTTGAAATTTCTTCTGCTGCCTTGTTATCTAACAGGCTTCATTGACTGCTTAAGGTGCCTTGATCAAGAAGGGGGCTCTCTCAGTTAGCAATGGAGTACCCAACTTCAATTTGGTTACAGCTCTTAAAATACGCTCGTTTTAAAATAATTAATTTCTCGGAAACTTATGGTACGAATTGCATAAAAATTTGTTTTTAGGCTAATTGAAGGGTGTAGAGTTCATTTATGCTGTCAGAATTGGGTATTGCCATTGAAAAAAACAAAGTTATGGTTCATTTTAATATGTAGATGGCCCCCTAAGCAAATTTTATATACATCATTTAAAAGTAGACTTTACTTACAATCGTTCGGTACCAGTAACTTTCTTCTACGATAGTTTGTTGCGGAGTTAGTAGGGGGTGTTTACTTTTTTTTTTTCCACGACTGTACATAGAACACCTGAAAAAAAAACAGAGAAAAAAAAAAACTAGAGAACAGGAATTCTGCTTTTTCAGAATTTAGAGTCGCCCCCGGCATTTCCATTATATCATTTTCTTCTGGTGGACTGGTGGCTTCTATTATTACGAAACAGCCGTTATAAATGAAGCGTTAGGTGAAGATGAAAGAGTAGTCGTAAAAAGTTAGAACTCTGATTTTCTGGTCAGAATGGAAAAAAAAAATGGCCATAATTTTTTTTTTTTGAAAAAAAATGCGCCCAGCATTGTTTATGAAGCACTCTCCAATACGTTCAGAATACTGTAAAAAAAAAAGGTCATAGTTTATTAAGGTGAAAGATGATGTCTAAATACACAATTTGGAAAACGCACGACGCATTTGAATACCCAATTTCTACAGTTGCTATCAATATTTGGGAAAATATCCGAATTGTTTTGTGCAGCCCTGTATATATCGCTCACCCGCAAGAAAAATGACACATTTCGACAAAAGTAAATTTCACAGGAAAGGTAAAAGAAAATTTTCATGATTTTACTACTGTCTTTGTTACACAGAAATGGAAAATGATGGGAATTACAAACGAGCTATAAAAAAATCGTACTTATAAATCGTTGATAATTACTATAACTTTACTGATGCCATTTTATTATTACAATTAAAAGTAACTTTAAAAAAAGTTTTAACAGAAAATGACATCAAGTTTTAAAAAATGCACATTTTCACTCATAAATCTGATACATTTCAATATTTTTTCATTCCGCTGATTCTGAATTTCAGACGCTAATCTCAGAGGAAGTCGAAATGCGTCAGTAAGTGGAAATGATATCATATTTAAAAGGAAATGAGTATTTTCTTTGATAAAACTAAATATTTTACTGCGAATTTTTCACTCGCCGATGATTGCTTAAGATTAGAACCTCAAGACAAGAGTGCGAATGTTCTCATGCAAAGTTGTAGCTGGTAAAGGTGGCGCCAAGTTTGGTAATATATTTATTAATAACCTATTGAGCGTTAAAATATTTCTAAAGGGGTGAAGATGAATAGTATAAGAGATATGCATGTGCATTTTGCGACGGTGAAAATAACGTAACGTTTAAATTTCCACGAAAAAAAAAAAAAAAAAGATTGTGCCTGATATTTCATTCTATATAATACCAAAGATCTTAACCTCATTTGATAACTTCATTATAATTACTTATCTTGATTAGATGCTACTGATCACTTTTACGAAAAAATTTTTCGAAAGCTTAAAAAGTTGAAGTTAATGAAAATAATATTTTGGTGATGGTAACTTTGATTTAAAATAATATTTGTTTTAAGAGTTAGACTAAGTCAATGTAAGGATTGATTTTTTATTGTAATTATTTTTGTAAGTTTAGTATACATTCAATTTTACAGTTCACTTATAAACATTTTTTTTTCGTCTAAATTCGACGGCTTCAATTCGTATTAATTTAATGCAAATTTGTAAGCATATGATTATGCATGTTTTACTTGAAGGCACCTGAAATTTTGATAACCAGGTTCAGAGACCCGTAGGATCGTGTATTAATCCGGTTCTGTCAAAATTTACACCTAAAACTAGAAGAAATAAGAGAAAAGCATTAAAATTTTCTGCAAGATGTTATACCAGCGATTTCCGATGTCCTTAGTCAATGTAATTGTATTTTGTAGTTGTTGGTTTCTTTTTTTCAATCTTAATTAGATATTTAAAACGAAACATCAAAACATTTTAGTTTTATATTTACATAACTCTAACAATGTCCCTTTTTGTCCTTCACTGTAAAAAAAAAAAACCGGACTCAAAAACGGAAATACTACTGGCAATCTAGACGCTAGTACTATTTCCGTTTTTTTTTTTTTACGGGAATTTTTACCCATAAATTGCAGAAAAAGTTCCGCTTTTAATCAGAAAAACGGAAAATTTTCTGTAATTTATGGGTAAAAATTCCCGTAAAAAAACGGAAATAGTACTGGCGTCTAGATTGCCAGTAGTATTTCCGTTTTTTTTTTTTTTTTTTTTTTTTTTTTTTTTTTTTTAGTGTTGAGCTGATCAAACTGCAATTGTTAATTATTATTATCATGATGAAAGTAAATTAAAGACGTGTTTGAATATCCTTAAAGATTACTTTTTTTCTAACAAATGATACACAAAATTTGCACAGTTTAAAAAAAGTTGCATAATTCCAGCTAGCAAATATCCCGTCCAATGACAGATAACTTTAGACAAGGCAAAAAACGTAATATATACTAGGGTGTCCACAGGAAATCTCCCTGATTTCAAATGTTAATGGACCCTATTCAGGTGACGTCAGACGCCAGAGCTGGCGTTATGATGATCTGTTATTGTAGTTACTGCACCGGCAGAATACCTGTATGCGCAGGCGCATACACCGCTAGCAGAATACTTTAGCCTTGACCCAGGTTGAGGGCATACATTTTAACTGAAAATTTGCAAACTTAGGGAATTTTCTCGCATACAGAACAACATTTTGAATTTAGATTACAATATATTAAGTATGTGCTGCTGCATCAAAGAATTTTTTTGCGGTATTTTTAACAAACAAAGCATTAATAACTCACACTCCATAGACTGTAATGCTAAACACCTCCAGTAAATACCGCAAGCAGACGAATTTTAGCCTCTACTTCAGGTCGCGTGCATAAGGTCCATTGTACGGAAACTATGAGTCCTGGAGATTTGCGGTTGAGGTATCATGAATAGCAACATAACAAGTTTATTTTGCTGAAAAAAAAAAAAAAAGCAATTTAACAAATTACAACGACCATTTGGAAAATGATTTTTTCAAAGACTAAAATTTAAGACATAAAAAATCGCACGGGGTTGATCCTACATTACGTACGCCATGGATTAAACGATAACATTCCTGGACCCATCATGAACAAATTCTAAAAGAAATTTCAGTTTTAGAATTTTCGGTACTGTAAATTTTTAAACTTCTATGGAGCTGGTTATACATTACGTACGCCTTGAATTAAAGATTAATAGTGTTATTACACGTAAAAATTGCAAGCAAGTAAAATCGCCTGCGACCCGTCAGATTGTCTATGAAACTTACGTAATAGCCAAGCATTTCATTGGCTGTTCGGGAAAAGGCTATAATCAGATTTCCAAAAAATCTCACGACCAGTTTTAAATAAAATTTCATTCTTAAACTTCTAAACATCCGACAATATTACTTTTTATACCGTCGGATAGAAAAAAAAATGTACTTTTAAATGCAATTTTTTTGAAAGCTGTATCTCAATTTGTTTCTGATTTATTAATTTTTTTGTAGTTTTTATTACTTTTTTGTCATAGTGGCAACACTCTGTTTTTGAGATTACTGTATATACCAATTAGATAACGAATAAATTGCGGATTAAACCAATGAAAACGTTCAGATATGCTTTTGATTTCCTACCCCGACGAGAACAATAACCATTTTTCCAAATGGTTAAAAAAAAAAAATCTGTGCGTGATGCTTGTGATCTCCGCCACAAAATTGTGGAAGCCATCGATTCAGACACACCTGACATGCGCTGCGCAACACGTGGATTGATATTAAATATCGACTGGACATTCTGACAGCTACGAATGGAGCCCATACACTGTAAAAAAAAAAAAAAAAAAAAAACAGGAGATTTGCCAGAACAAACTCGATCACAGTGAATGTGCTGTATCTTTCTTTGGTTTCCTGACTATATTAACATGGAAGATACAGTAGTTGCGCAAAATTAACAGCACAATGTGCTAGCAATTTGGACGCATTTTTTTACAGCACAAACTGCTGGCGTCCAAATTGCCAGCACATTGTGCTGTTACTATTGTAACTTAACTATTGTAAATTAACTATTGTATTTTCCATGTTAATATAGTCAGGAAACCAAAGAAAGATACAGCACATTCACTGTGATCGAGTTTGTGCAAGAGATGAACAGTACTTTGTATTTGTACTGTAAAAATGTCGTTTTTTTACAGTGTATCGAAGTGCATACATGGACAAACATGCAAAAATGAAACTTTTTCAGACAAATAAACGTTTCTAGCAAAATAAACTTGTTGTCATGACATATGAAAAATATGAACAACAAAAATTAACTGTTTCGAGAAAAAAAAAAAAAAAAAAAAAAAAAAAAACATTTTGCAGCAAAATAAACTTGTTGTCCTAGATTTATTTCAATTGGTAAATAAATCATATCAGATGTGAATTTCCGACTGGGAGAAAAATGTCACACAAGGAAAAGTTCCACCAGATTCTTCCGGGATAGCCCAGATGGTAGAACATTGACGGCTTCAGCCAAGAGATCCCTGGTTCGAATCCTGTTCCGGACATTTTTCGACAGGTCGGAAATTAATATCTGATATGACTTATTTACCAATTAAAATAATTTTGTTAAAATTAATCTAGTGTAATTACGTATCCATCGATTTCTGGAGTAGAGATCTGCACGGGCCGGCCCATGGCCCGAAGCCCGAGCTCGGGCCTATTTTCATTCACGTCACTCGGGCCGGGCCTAGTCACTACTCTTTACGGGCCGGGCCGGGCCTAACTTATTTTTCTACACAGACCCGGGTACTGGTTTCATTCCTAATCTTCACGGCCCAAAATTTTCGTTCCTAGTTTTGACCCAGCCTATATGAAAATCATTGTCTCGGCGTACCCTGGTCCGTTCAAAGGTCAGTAAAATTAGGCTTGACACAAATTTTCTTTCAAAAAATTCTTACATTTTTAAATCGCTATTATTCTACAATTGAACATTCAAATTCATTCTTTTTAAAGAATAGTAGATTTCTACACTTATTAAAATATAGTTAAATTAAAATATAGTAAAACGTGTGAAAAAGAACCTGTCTATGACGGAATTTTGTTTTAAACTGAAAAAGGTATTGATCCATGCAAAATTAATATACTACTATGTAAGAAAAGAATATATAATACATTTACATTAACTTGTCTATAACGCATTTTTTTTTTCTTTTCTATGCAATTCAGTCTTAGATTTTACAGTATAGCATTTTTCAGATTTTTAACACTTCAATACATGGAATATGGATTAACAATATTAATGATAACTGAAACATTTACATACAAGATATAGAGATTCATTAAAAAAATAAATATCGCACCCTGCGGCACTTCTATAAAAATGGAGATTATAAACATGAAAAGAAAAGCTAAGATAAATATTTTTGGCTTGAAATCCTCGTGCGAGACAAACTTTTAACCAAATCGACGTAAATACCAATGTTTTGTAGAAATTCACTCGGGCCGGGCCGGGCTCGGGCCGAGATTTTAACTTTTTTTCGTGCCTGTCCAGGCTCGGGCCGAACTTTTAACTGTTATACCGGGCCGGGCTCGGGCCGAACTTTTAACTTTTTTACCGGGCCGGGCCAACATTTTTTTGTACGGGCCGGGCCGATTTTTTTTCTCAGAGTCGGGCCGGGCCGTGGCCTGGAAATGTCGGCCAAAGCAGACCTCTATTCTGGAGTTCCATTACCTGCGATTTATTCTGTTGAGCTGAACCAGATTTCAGAACAGATGCTATAATCAATAAGGTTAGCTAGGTGAAAAAGTTCGACCAGATTCGTTCGGGATAGCTCAGATGGTTGAACAGTGGCGGCTTCAGCCAAGAGATCTCTGGTTCGAATCCTGTTACGGACGTTTTTCGCAAAGTCGGAAATTTACATATGATAGAAACTTGTTGAGTTGCTATTCAAGATGCCGCAAACCGCAAATCCCCAAGACTCCTAGTTTCCGTACTATTAAGATTTGAAATCAGGGAGGTTGTACACAAGTATATAAATTCGGCGGTCTCCGGCGTCTTTAGTCAATAAAATTTCGGTTTGGAGTTATTGTTGTTTTTATTTTAAATCTCAATTAAATATTTAAAACGAAACATCAAAACATTTCAGTTATATATTTACTAATTTACACAACTATATTTTTGTACGACGCGAGTTAAAAACTGTAACAGTGTCCGCTTTTGCCCCTGAGTTGATCAAACTGCGATTGTTAATTATTATTAACATGAAGCATGTAAATTAAGGGCGTGTTTGAATATCCTTAAAGATTGCTTTTTTTTCTAAAGATTGATAATTTGCACAGCTTGAAAAATGATTTATAATTCCAGCTTGCAAATACCCCGTCCAATGACAGATAACTTTAGACAAGGCGAAAAAAAATATATATATATATAAATTCAGCGCAATCAATAGCGTATGTCAACAAGTGAAAAATTTTTATTCTCTCAATTACAATCGCTCGTTCAATCAATTATCTGCCAATGGAGTGACACTTCAGCCAGGAGAACATAAAACGTGTCCACTATATTAAGCAGGTTTTCACTTTTTTAAGTCTAAAAGCGAGTGTTTTATTATTGGGCATCTCCCTGATTGGTGGAACAGAAGCGGCTCTCCTTGAAAACGCCGATTTGTAGGCTAAAATTTGAATGAGTCGGCTTACACACATGTGACGGTTCAATGCCACTGAAGTTATGAATGAAGTTTTACAACTTCTTCTATCTTGGGGGGAAAAAGGGAAAAAAAAAACAAATAAAAACTTAAAAGTAACATTTTGTTTCTATCTGGTTTTTTTTTTGTTTTTGATTTTGTTTGTTTGTTTTTTTTAAGAGAAAAAAGAACACAAAATTATTGCAAGATCAATTTATAAAAATATCACCATTTTGTGAACAGCAGTTATGAATATATAAAAAATATATACAACGATATACACAATAGAGGTTTGCACGGGTCGGAATTTCCAGGCCGGGTCCGGCCCGACTCATAGAAAAAAAATTCGGCCCGGCCCGGCTTGATACAAAAATTAAAAGTTCGGCCCGAGCCCGACCCGGCCGGGAAAAAAGTTAAAATCTCGGCCCGAGTTGACTTCTACAAAACATTGATTTTTACGTCGATTTGGTTAAAAATTTGTCTTGTACGAGGAGTTCTGACCAAAAATATTTATCTTAACTTTGTTTTCATGTTTATAATCTTCATTTTTATAGAAGTGCCGCAGGCTGCGATATTTATTTCTTTAACGAATCTCTATTTCTTGTGTGTTCCAGTTATCATTAATATGTCATTTATTCAGTGTCATATTTCAGTTATCATTAATATTGTTAATCCATGTTCCATGTATTGAAGTGTTAAAAATCTGAAAAATGCTATAGAGTAAAATCTTCCAAGACGGAAATGCATAGAAAAGAATAAAAATTGAGTTATAGATAAGTTCCCTTCTTAGCAAGTGTAAATGTATTATATGATATATTCTTTTCTTACGTATTAGTATATTAATTTTGCATGGATCAACACGTTTTTCAATTTATAACAGGATTCCGTCATTGGCAGTTTCTTTTTCACACGTTTTACTACATTTTAATTTAGCTATATTTTAATAAGCGTAGAAATCTACTATTCTCTAAAAAAAAAAAAAAAAAAAAAAAAAAAAAATTAATGTTTAATTGTAAAATAATGGCGATTTAAAAATGTATGCATTTTTTGTAAAAATTTTTGGGTCACACCTAATTTAACTGACATTTGAAAGAACCAGGCCACGCCGAGACAATGATTTTCATACGGGCTGGGTCAAAACTAGGACTGCAAATTTTGGGCCGTGAAGACTAGGAATGAAACTATTCCCGGCTCTGTACAGAAAAAAAAAGTTGGCCCGGACCGGCCCGATCCTTCAGGGAAAGGTAAGGCCCGAACCCGGCCCGGCCCAAGTTCCGTGAATGAAAATAGGCCCGAGACCGGCCTGCGCAGATCTCTAATACGCAATACCTTATAATAAGGTAAACGCACAGCAGTGGGCCATTTTAGGACATTTATCTAATTATTATTAAAGTGTTAGTGGCTTCCAAAATATACACAGTGAAACTTCTATTTAACGAAGTCTCATCGTTACGCTTAAACATTTCATTATGAAGGAAATTCGTTAAACAGAAATCAACTCAAATTCGTTAAATCTGTATAATAAAATACACATGCATAAAATGAAAACAACACATAAAATGGAAATGTTGGAAAAATGTGTTTTAATTCGGGCAGTAACTTTTTTTTATGCAATAGACATATCAGAAAAATTTAATTAGAATAATGTCTAAAATAATAAAACACATAATAAAGAGCGGTAAACAAAAACTGAAGCGTAGCGTACCTTTTCTCTCTTTTTTTTTTCCTTGTATTCCAAATCCTTAACTTAAAAAAAAAATGTAATATTACTTTGTATAAGTTTCTTATAAAAAGAAAACACTGTTCATAAAATTTTCGCTTTTTTGTAAGTATCCGAACAATACATCTATAACATTTTCGTGAAACTGGAATCCTCTTCTTATTGTATCGAAAACTTTTAGCATTTCTTTTTTTGAATGCAAACGATTAAATAAATAAATAATTTCATTTTCATACAATCCGCTGAAATAAATTCATACATATATCGCAACAGCAACCTCTTCATTCAAATGTTGTTACATGCACGAAAATGGAAAAAACTTGGTTATATAGAATGTACTTTTCGTAATGTGGAGATTAATTTACATGTGAATGGCATTCAAAGTCAAGGTTCAGCAGAAAATTTCGTTGAGTAGAAAACTGCGTAAAATAGGGACTTCGTTAAAGGGAAGTTCTACTGTATATATACTATATGGCCAAAGGTGACCGGTCAGTTGCGATTTTACACGTTTTGTTAAATAAACAAAACGTGTATAATCGTATATATGTTGTGTTTAACAAAACGTGTAAAATCGCAACTGACCGGTCACCTTTGGCCATATAGTGTATTTTTAACTTTAGTTCTAACCTTTATGTATCAGTATAAACATTCAAAGTTTCAAAATATATTCTTCGAAAAAAAAAAAAAAAAATGCTTCCTTCCTCTATGCTCAGTAAATTTCTGATGCATGAATCTTTATGTTTTCGGCTTATCCAATAACTTATTTATAAAGTAATAGAATGTATCAACAGTAGTTTAATTCAAAATGAAACATAATATTAAAGAAACAACGTTTTAAAGAAAAACTTATCTCTTAATGAAATATCGAAGAATTTGCCAAAAATATGTTTTTGAAAACACTCTAGAAAATAAAACAAGAAAAAAGAAACAATTATTCCAACAGTTTATGGAAAGTTAACATTCAAGGATGTTAGCCAGTCAGATTTCTTTCAGTCGTTTTTCACAAATACATTTTGGGCTTGTTTTTAAACTTTAAAAATTAGTGGCTCACTATAGGTGCATTTACCTTAATATACTTCTTTCAATAGCTAAAAGGTGTAAGATAAAAACATTAAAAAATGTTTTATTACACTTTTTACATATTTTGACTGTACCCGAGCCACTCATCAAAACGATTAAGAATATTCTAAAATTGCACGAGCAAAAGGAGCAGGACCATGTAGCTAATATAAAATATAATTGAAAAACCATAGCCCTGGCAAGATTATATCAAAGAAGAAACCATCCAAGTAAATTTCAATGAAATTAAGATAATTTTCCTCTCCATTCTATACTCTCCATCCATTATAAGAGAAACCATAGAGATTGCAACGCGTAAAAAATTAATATGTAACGATGCAGCACCTTTTAACTTACCAAAATGGCTGCTTGAGTTACTCCATAGTTACGGATATGGAAATAGACATCCAAGTAAAAATAAATAATAACATGCGTCATCTGAGAGAGTACATGAAAAATTGAATGGTGGGGTTTCAAATCATCACATCATAGAACGTGCAATTTTCGAATATTCTTAGTTGTTTTGATAATGGCTCGGATACAGTAGAAACACGTAAACAGCCTAATAAAACTTTTAAAAATGTTTTTGATGTTTTTATCTTATACCTTTAGCAACTGAAAAAAGTATAGCAATGATGAATTAAATCGGTTGCATGAAAAAGAAAGGAGGAGGGGGGCGGGGGCTTGGAATTTTGTGCTTAAATATGACCTAGAAGTGAAAATCCCCAGAATTCCTTAACCGGAATTCCTCCCGTCCGAAGTTATGAAAATCACCCCTGGAGAAAAATATTTGAATTCAACGATCTTGCCACTAGTTTAACATAATAGAGCAATCATTTTTATTGTCCTTATGATAATGCACTTTATCGTAAGGCAAACTGTAAACTGAGTCAAAAATGAGGTATCAATAAATACATTCCGGTTTGATGGAATTGGGCATTGTTTTGGTTTTATAAATATACTTACTACTACTGTGATAAAAAAGTATCCGAAATGCTTCATTTAAAATACGTCTATAGTAGATATCGTCTGCAAACTTTTATCACACATTTTTGCGACTACTATAAACATGTGGCAACAGTCAGGAATCTATTTCATTTTATCGTATGAAAATAAATTTGATTTTAATGAGGTAAGAATTTTCACTCTGTTGATTTTCCGAAACGGCAAATGTTATTGAGCAAAAAGCGTGCATTAAATTTTGTTTTTGCAATGACATTTCTACTACAAAAGCATTTGAAATGTTGCAAAAAGCTTTTAAAGACGACTGTTTATCAAAGACAACAGTATTTGATTGGTATAAAAAGGTATAAAGAAGGCTGAGAAAAGATCATCTCAAAATCGCTTCCTTTGCGCTTATACCTTTGGAATGGATAATTTTCTTCTGCTTTCATAATAATAGAAGCCATCAGTCCATCAGAAGAAAATAACTCGATTAAAGTGTAAACTCAGTTAAGCGCGACTCGGATAATCGGGACTCTACTGTATGTAGTAGTTTCTATGAAAATGTACATCGAAGTTCAAAAAGCAACATTTTGAGAAAATTGAGTTTAAAGTTTACGTATGTAATGCTTATCTATGATGTAAACAAACTCGCTCCTGTTATGTTCTCCATTTGCTATGTGACGGGGATGCGGGACAGAGGTCTCAGGCTCCTCGTTAAAACGTCAGAAGTTCGTTAAACAAACTGAATTACTTAATTTTTCTTAACTTCTTGTTGCCGTAGAAACAAAAGTAATATACCATTCGGAAGGGGTAAAATAAAGGATTAAAAAAACACAGCTTTTTCATGAATTGGACTTTCAACTGCCCTAATGAAATAACTTTAACCTTATTATTTGCACGTAGAAAAAAAAACTACATAACTACATAACAAAACATTTAACATTAAATCTAACTAGCTCAAGAATCATTTTAATCCAGAAAGTCCTTGCATAAAACATCGTCTTTCAAAACACAGAAATTTCTTTCTAAATAACGAGTGAATAACATTAAGAGAAGAAAGATTAAGGAGTGGCCTTTTTAACTTTCACAAACGATTTCGAAACAACTTACAAACTTTGGACTGTTTACTACAAATACTTCTATAAGGAATATTTGTTTAATAGCGAAATTTTTTTCCAAAACAATAGGGTTATTTCTTTGGCCCATCTGCTATGTAAATGAAAGTGCACCACGATTTCGATTGCAATCAGGGTATTCGAATGAATATTTAGGAAAATGGAGACTATTAAGTCCCGCTAAAAGGTATCATCAAAAGCGGCAGTTGTTCACTTCAGGTGTTATTACGAAGCATCATTTTTGATGGAATTATAATTCCCCGATGGAATGGTGGGCTTTTTTTCTTCCTCCTGCTCAAGCAATTTGCTTTATGAATGAGTATCAATTTACAAGTGACTTTGCAAGAAATAATTTGTTTTAGGAATTAAAACATCTTTCTTCTAAAAACACCTAAATTTAAAATTTAAAAAAATCTACATTATAAAGCAAAAGTATATTCACTGACGTCATATTGACAGTGGCAACGACCTAATCTAACAAATTTCTCTTTTACTACAATTTTCTTTTTTTAACATTTAACCATCACACAATTTAAATTTTTACACCGTCCAATAGAGAAAAAAAGTAAAGAAAAGAATTTTCTTTCAAATGCAATTTGTTTGAAAACTGTATCTTGAAAACTGATCACTTGCATTGCACTTGAAATAAAATAAATAGATCAGCATTTGTTTCCAGCGAATATTCTATAACTAAATTAAAATTTCATTCACAAATAAATAAATAAAATAAAGCAATTAATATAATAAATAAAACACAAGCTTAACAGACGTGCAATCCAACTACTTGCTTAAACCCTTGAAATTATCATAAACAAAAAGACTGCTGTAAGTAGCGAAATCTTTGGCGATTTCTTCGGCTATTAACCACTGACATGCAGCTAATGCGGAAGTTATAGTTTTTAATAAATTTCTAAACTTTATTTGTATGTATTATTGATATTTTTACATAAAGCTGCTTTTGGGTGTTGTTGGTGGGAAATCTGAATAAAGATATTTTCAATAAAACGTTTTTTGAAAAAGAAAAAATGTTTTCACCTAAATGTTGTAACCCGGATAGCTCGGGTTAGATGCCTAGTCTATATTATAAAGGACAAACGTGTCCGTGCGTAATGCTGACGTCATTTTACAGGTGTCAAAAGCAGACAATTATATTTAACTTTTAAAGATTTTTTTTTTAAATATTCTAAATATTGCACATTTTCAATTTTTACACAAACGAATAGGGAAATAAATGTACTTTCCAATCCACTTTGTTTGAAAACTGTATCGCAATTTGATTGAAAATTGCATCGCTATTTACCCAATTTTTATTGCTTTTAACATAAGCCTATTGCATTTGAAAATATAGACTCAAATTCAAAATGTTTAAAGGTTTTATATAATTTTGTAGACAAGGGGATGAGGGTAAAAATAGATTGAAATTTGAGCTTATTTATAGACGGCGTTGGGAGGGCCCCTAAAGAATGCCTTGCAAAGGACCCCGAACTATCGTTATCGGACCCTGCACATAGTTATTTGTCTATCATTTTAGTACTTAAAAACGAGAAATAACAAAGATTTGTTTTTCAGTAAGTAGCAATTACCTAATTTGCACATGGATCAGAATCATTGATCAATAATTTCGTGAGACAGCATCGCATTTTGAAAGCCAGTTTTAGCGTCGATGATTTTAGTATACTAGGGGGGGGGGGGTCTGCCCCCTGCTCGCTATGCTCACGAACCCCCCGCGTAATTGCTTCGCGATATCGAACGGAATCGCAAAGCAATCCCTATCTTCTAGCCAACCCCAGACGTAATTGTTTCGCGTTTCCATTCTGGATCGCTTCACGATCCTTTATTTTCTATGCATTCAAATTTTAGATTCCAAAAGCAGATGACCCCCTCCCCCCCTCCTCCTTTCTCGTTAGTTAATGGAAATTATCTTCTTTCTGTAAAAATCACTTTTGCCATCGACCCCTAAAAACCCCCCCAAAAACAGAAGTCTATCGAAATGGAGAATATTCTTCTATTTCTCCGCCCATCCTATCTAAATTCTCTACTTTCATGGTTTTCGACAATCACAATTCCCGCTAAGAAAAGTCAGAAAGCTCTGACCAATGAGATGCGTTTCGCGGTACCTACGCAGATTTTCATTGGTCCATTTCCAAATCTTTTTGCTCATTTCCAAATCGTCACTTTTTTTTATATATATATATAGAAGGATATGATAGAATAGATGGTACAGATACGTAACTGCCAGTTAGTTGTCGCACCCAAGGGGAGGGGAGATTCCACAGCAACATTGCACAGCTTGCTACAATTTGAAGTGAATGGCAAACCAATTATTCATGTTACCTCGACTCAAAGACATCATCAGTAATAAAGTTGCCATTCACTTCAAAATGTAGCATTCTGTGCGATGTTGCTATGAAAACATCTCCAGCTGGCGCACAAAATGACTGGTAGCTCCTTTATATGTACCATATCTAACCTATCATGTACCGAAATCATCGACGGTAAAAACTTTTGCCAAAATGTGACGCTGACTCCCGAACTGAATAGTTAATAAATAATAAGCAGAGATGAGGTTTAATTATAGATCTGGGAATAAAGTTCCGTAAATTGGGGCTGTTTGGCTCCAAAAAAGAAAGAAAAACATATCTGGGTGTACTGTATTGAGAACGGTGACAAGATTCACCGATTATTGTTGAATTATGTACATAAGCACACAACACAGTGGAAGCAGGCCTGATTTAAAACTTTTTTGCTGTGAGGACAAGCAACTTCTGTTTATGCTAGTGAAACAAAGTAAAGAAAATCTAAACTAAAATAACGAACAAGTGAAATGTTTATCACAGGATCAACAATTACGCTACTTTCTTGCACTTGCACAATTTTAATTTTTCATATCACATCTTATGACTTTACATTTTAGCTTATATTTTAAGCCCGTGTAACATAATAAACTTGTTAATGTGATCGAGAAAAGAATGAGTTGAAATGGCTGACTTAAAAAAAAACCTTGGTTAAGAAATTTCATCCTTCATGATTTTCTTCCCATATACATATAAAGAAAAAAAAAGAAGTATTATTATTACAGTTGACTTATGAACCATGTTGATATGCGAAAAGTACTTCCCGATTAGAAAGCATAGTCAGAATGAAAAGGAGGGAAACCGCAGTCATTACACGCTATTAAGCCTGCGCCATTGCAGTTTGAAAATAGTTTGCCTTAGAGAATCATTAGAGAGAAACGTTATCGGAACAACAATCGTAAAAAATGAGCAACTTATCGGCATTTCGTGTATAAAGGCATTAAGGATTATAAATATGAAAAAAGCCGAGTTTTAGGAGTGAAAGGAGTAAATGGTGGGTGCGGGAGAGTAAGGGTGAACTAAAAATTAATTGTGTGAAGGAGAAACTGGAGAATAACCATTTAGGATCATCCATAAATTACGTCACACAAATGTCGTGTTTTTTTACCCCCCCCCCCCCCCTTCCCCCAATCTCACACTCGAGTGTTACATTTTTGCAACTATTAAAATAGAGCTAATTTTATTTTTTCAAAAGTTATATATGATTTCTTATCTACTGATATAAACACTATAAAGCCGTTAAAATCTTCTGCGCTTTGACTTCAAGTTAATGTAATTCAAAGAAAAGGGAAAAAATATACCTAAAAGTACTGGATTTTAAAAAAAAATCATTTTTTAAAATGAACTGTATTGTTAAAATAGCAATTAAATCCTTTGGGCAGGAATATTAAAAAGCAGTAAACCAACGTTTAAAATGCACAAATAATGCGTGAAAAGCAGCAAACAGCTGTTTCGAATCTACAGCGAGATTCTTCTTCAGTGCAAGATAGGGAAAAAAGAACAGCGTGCTAGAACTAGCGTGTGGCTCAGCCTTGCTTTTTCTAGCACGCTGTTCTTTTTTCCCTATCTTGCACTGAAGAAGAATCTCGCTGTAGATTCGAAACAGCTGTTTGCTGCTTTTCACGCATTATTTGTGCATTTTAAACGTTGGTTTACTGCTTTTTTTTTTACTGTATTGTGTTGCTTACAAATAATGTCTACTTAATTGTTTTCATATTTTATAGGAGGCTAGCGAAAAAGACAGGCCGCCACACTGCGTTACGCATTCGTCTCTTTTCGGACAGCTTGAGTCGCGTGATGCTCTTTTCATGATGCAGGAAAAGCACGAATGCAAATGCACGAAAAGAGCATCGCGTGATCCTAGTGATCCGAAGGGAGACGAACGCAAAATGTAGCACGGAAGCCTGCCTTTTCCATTAGCCTCGATATTTCAGATGTGACGTCCCAGCGTCTTGACTCACCCCTGCCTCTGTCACACTGTGTCACACTTTGTGAACCCCCTCTCATGAAGTGTAACATAATTAATGGTTGACCAGAGCCAACGAAAAAGATAGCCCGTGATATTTCCACCTCTCATGGATGTCACGTGAATAAGATAGGCAGGTTTCCACCAATTGTCGAATTGCCATGCCATAAAGGTAGGATGAAAAACAGCCGAAATCGGTGGAGTAACGCTGCCTAACTTTTTCCTTGGCTGCGTGGATAACACTTTTACATGTAAGACAAAAGCAGAAATTTAGGCAGCATTTCCAAATATTCAAATTAAAATGAATTATTATATATAGAAAGCAAAAAATATCTATAACTAACTGCGTAGCAACCTGTTCTGTTGCATTTAAATTGCATGAGGTCTTTCTATTGTTTTAGGAGAAACGAAATCTAGTTTTATTATGCATTTCAAGTTTCCAGCCTTAACAATTCCAAATAAATCGTAATTTAGAACGTACGTTTTCCATTTATTTCATGTTCTTAAATTTATTTTTAAGAAGTATTCCTAGAGAGCATTTACATCTTAAAAGTAACCACCATACAAATTTTCAAGTTTTAGCCCCAGTAGTATCACAGAAATCACAATTTTAGAATGCTTTTTGCTGCTGCACCCTTTTACATTTCGAAAGTTTTAGAAACTGTTTTGTGCAAGCTTTACGTCTTCAAGGTAACAGCCATGTCATATTTCAAGTTTCCATTCTTAACAGTTCCAAATTAATCGTAATACAGAATATTTTAAAACCATTTTCCGTTCATTTCACCCATTTAAATTTGGAATTTTTTAGAAACCGTTCTTTGAGAACGTTTCCATCTTTAAAGCAACTACCGAGCAAAATTTCAAGTTTTAAACCCAAAAGTGTCACAGAAATTCCAATTTTAGAACGTTTTTCGTTCCTGCAACCTTTTTCATTTTGAAAATGTTTTAAACTGCTCCGTGCAAGCATTTACGTCTTAGAAGTAACAGCCATGTCAAATTTCAAGTTTCTAACCCAAACAGTTCTAACAAATTTCAATTTAAAGCGTTTGTAGAGCTTTTCCCTCTCGTTTCACCCTTTTAAATTTCGAACTTTTAAAAAACCTATTATAGCGAGTATTTACATCTTAAAAGTAACCAGCACACCATATTTCAAGCTTCTAGCGCCAAAAGTATCAAAGAATTCGATATTTTAGAAAGTTTTTCGCTTTTGCAACATCCTTGGAGGTTGTAGTACCACACATATAAAATATAGCCTATGTTGGAACACAGATTGTCACATTTTGCCACCATTGTTTATTAAACTGGCCTGGTAGTTCCAGATTACTCCTACAAGCAAGCACAGAAACGTTACTTTTTTATATTATTAGAATAGATTACATATACACATGTTCAAGAAGGAATTTGGAAGAGCTGTGAAATGGAATACTTTAATTTATCTGGATGGCGTTATCTGATATATTGGCCTACACCATTTACAGTTTTCCATCAAAAGTTTATTATGTTCCTACAATTTCAATGCATTTTTAAATAATGGAAAAACAAGTTAACCTTCTCATTTATATTGTTATATTAACCATATTAATTAATTGATTAAACTATAGCATTACTCAGAATATGCTTCTTAATTAGTGACTATGATGAATCATATACGTTTGTGTGTTTTTCATAATTTTCCATCTAACGTTTTCATTCCTTCTTCAATGCCCGGAAATGTGTGATCAACAGCTAAACTTAACATCTCGGACTCGTCAAAATTTTGAGAGTGACTTCATGTTACTGGATTAGTGGCTTACTTCATCATTTTCTATCCAAAGACGTTATTCGAGCCACACTTTCCTTCTCTCATTTTTCTTTTTCTTTCTTTTTTTAATGTCCGTGGTGTAAGCTTGGCTTATTAAAGAAACAAAAAAAATTATAAAGAGAGAAAGATTTTCTCTAACAGGTTATGCCTTTTCGCAGAGAGAAATTTTATATACGTACTCGCTGACCCGCCCAGCGTTTCCCGGGCCCGTGAGGAATGACCCTTAAATTAACCTCAACTTTGTATGATTTTATATCTTAAGACTCCATTTTACCTGAATGTATATTTTTAAATGAAAAAATATTGAATTGAAAGTATATGCTGTTTGGTATTTTATTTTCTGCATAATTTGATTTTTGGAGTCTATACGCACCAAAAGCCAGTGAAACCGCGACGAAACACTCAGGTTTTTTCTGATTTCGTCAAAATTTTCACACATTTTATTTTGTAAAAAATATTTCTACCCTTCCGAACATTTCAAACTTTTTGTTGGTGATGTAAATCTGGTCTTTTGAGATGCTCTAAAAAGATGAAACATGGTGATTCGATTAGGGTTTTATTAAAACGATCTTTTTGCAGTGCAGGAAAAGAAGGCAATATGGAATGTAGGAAATCTACATTAATCTTGAAAGCACGCACAAGTTCAAATTTCTTTCCTAATTGATATTAAAATAAGACATTATAATGCAAACTGGTCAATTTGTAACTGTCAAACTTCTGTGTTTCAGTTCTCAGTGTGTTTTCCACTGCCTATGGGACGATATCACAAAATACGAAAATTGCAGTCCTCACAATGAAATGTCTATTAAATGTTAAATAATGCAAGGTTTTTTTTTTTTTTTTTTTTTTTTTTTTTTTTTTTTTTACATTTTAATAAAAAATATTCTTAGAAGTATTTTCAAGACATATTATATTCATAATAACACAAAAATAAAGCAATTAAAAGACTTAAACTTTCAGATTGTCATTTTCCTGGTATGCCACACTGTGATGTGTGCAAAGTAAAAGGCCTTCTGCTATACTGTACAAATATCTTTTTCTAACTTTTTTACTTTCTAATTATTAATTATACCTTATATAACACATATATGAGGAAAGTAACAAGTTCTGTATTTTACAAATAATTTTCCATAATTAAAATATGATTGTCACTGAAAATGAATGTCATTTTCCTGGCCTGCTCTTTCTTAGTTCTTTATGAGGAATAAAGATGGCGCTGCAGAGTAATTCGTCTTTTTCTTGACATAGTTCAAGTCAGAAGTAGTAAAATCATTGCTATCAGTAAGATCTTTTAGCTATTTCTTTGAAAAAAATGTGTTTAAAGGCTTTGCAAAAATCGAGTAGCCTTTTATTCATTTTCCTGGCTTCAATAAATTGCAAATAAAACTGAACGTTACACTGAATTTGAGGTACTATAGAGGAAACATGTTCCTTTAAACGAAATTAAAATGTTAGATCTAAAAATAAAAAACTAGTATGTTGTGGCCGTCACAAAACTTTCTTCTACATAAATCACGTCAATTAAATCATTTAACTAGTAAAAGAAATTACATCAATTTATTCATATAAAAGTATACCTGAATTCGAAGTTTGATGAAAATTCGTGCATTAGTTATTGAGATAGAGCTGTAGGGGAAATTCTGAAAAATGCAGCATAGCAGCGCCACCTGTTGAGCGATTTGCACCAAAATACAAACAGCCCTAATTCATATTAAAGTATACCGGAATCTGAAGTTTGATGAAAATCCTTGTATTAGTTCTGGAGCTAGAGCTACTGTTGAAATCACAAACAATGCAGCACAGCAGCGCCACCTATTGAGCGATTTACACCAAAAGGTACAAAACATCAATTCATGTCAAGGATTAACTGAATCTGAAGTTTGATGAAAATCGTGCATTAGTTCTGGCCATTGAACTATTGTGGAAATCGAGAAAAATGCTGCATAGCAGCGCCACCTGTTGAGCGATTTACAGCAAAACATAAACAGCACTAATTCATATACTGGTATACCTGAATCTGAAGTTTGTTGAAAACCCAAGCATTAGTTCTTGAGATAGAGCTATTGCGGAAATCACAAAAATGCAGCATAGCAGCGCCACCTGTTGAGCGATTTACACCACAAGGTGCAAAACGTCAACTCATGTCAAGCACTAACAGAATCTCAAGTTTGATGAAAATCCGTGCATTATTTCTTGAGATAGAGCTATTACGAAAATCGTGTAAATGCTGCAAAATGCAGCATAGCAGCGCCATCTGTTGGGCGATTTGCACCAAAACGTTACCAGCACCAATTCATATCAAGGATTAACTGAATCTGAAGTTTGATGAAAATCCGTGCATTAGTTCTTGAGATAGAGCTAGTGCAGAAATCGCGAAAAATGCAGCATAGCAGCGCCACCTGTTGGGCGATTTACACCAAAAACTAATCAGCACCAATGTATATTAGGGACTACTTGAATATAAATTTTCATAAAATTCCGTGCACTAGTTCTTGAGATAGAGCGCCCACAAAATTTGTGTCACATACACACAGACAGACAGACAGACAGACTCACAGAGTCACAGACAGACATTTTGTAAAAACATGTTTTTTGGAATCTCTGACCTCTAAAACGTGTAAATTCGTCGAAAACCGGAAGTCGAAAATTTTTACGAATCCAATACTTTCTTCTTGTAAAGATAGAAGAAAGTAAAAAAACAAGAATGCGAAAAATGTTTTAGAATGAAATTGTCATTATCCTGGCATACATATGCCAAAAAAATAACATAAAATTATAATTACACAAAAATGAACTTAAGCTCTTGAAACTTTAACAATTTTACGTGTAGATTCCTTTATTCAGCTCCTCAACTAAGATTTTTAACATAACCAGAAGCTTTGAAAAGATTTAAATTTTCAAAAAATTTTGTTTTCAAAATCTCCCATTTTGTGATATTCACGCCTATATGAAATATGATGTACGTTCCTCCACTTTCAATTACTACTCTGTAAAAAAATTATGTAAAGTTACTTCATAAAATGGGTGGCAGCCTTTCTGCCTCCATTTCATTGAATAATTTAACCGATATAACTGTTGTTACGTTACACTAATGTGTAATATTACACCCGTTATATCAGTTTAAATTACACCATTATATAAGTGAAATTACTCTATGAAATTGGAGGCAGCATGTTGCCACCAAAACCATGGAGTAACTTTAGATAATTTTTTTACAGTATAAGCCGTGAAGATGTATACCCAAGAAGATATTGTTCATTGATATGCAGCCACCATTGGTACCGGACACCATGCAAGTTCGAAAATCATTTCACTAGGACACTTCAAATAAATATTAAGTTGAACATTTATTGAACACACACTTAAACATTTACAACAATTATGTGAAACAGAATATTTCCGTTTACAAGCAAGAAGATAGCACATCCTGCCCCCTGTTAAATTACATTTTGGGATACTATGTATGCACTAGGTATAACGCTGTGACACACTATACCAATCTTTCTTTAACGTACACAGCAAGACTTATACAATACTATGGCCATACAGCTGTATCAAAAATCTCAGAACACAGTCAGGCTTCTCCTACAAGACGCTTCCCAAGCAAACGCAGCATCGTCGAATCACACGTAACTCCTTCCAGTTCTTTTTTGATTCTCTTTCGCTCTATCTGCATTTCTTGCTAATTTTCCTCAAAACCTATGTGGTCTTTCCGTCTATTTTCATGGGAATCTCCACGTGTCAGTGCTGACCTCTTGTTCTGAGTCACTCCGTCAAGCCAGGTTATCTTCTGCTCATAAAATCTTTCTTCTACAGTCATGTACATTCCTGCCGTACCACATACATTCCTGCCGTACCACATACATTCCAGGAGACAATAATCCCTTTATGAATTTCCTTTCATACCACTCATTTTACTCAAGTAGAAAGAAAAGAAAATGTGTCTATAACGCAAGTACGTAGATAATAATACACAGATAAATATTATAAATAAAAAAATAGTTAATTAAACTAATTTATACTAAACATACGTCTCATTTGACGTCAGAAACCTGACAGCCTGCTTCGTTGATACGGTCGAGACAAAGAATGTAGATGATTCATAGAAGGTAGGGACGCTTCATTTTCTTTTTCTTTGGTCGAGTTTCAAAGTCTTGATTTGTTAAAAAGCAGAAAAACAGCGTTTAAAAATGCACAAATAATACATAAAAAGCAGTAAACAGCTGTTTCGAGTCTATTAGTGAGATTCTTCTTCTGTGCAAGATAGAGCAAGGCACAGCGGGGTAGAAAAAGCAAGTTTCTAGCACGCTGTGCCTTGCTCTATCTTGCACTGAAGAAGAATCTCGCTTGTAGGTTCGAAACAGCTGTTTGCGGCTTTTTATGTATTATTTGCGCATTTTTAAACGTTGTTTTTCTGCTTTTTAATATCCTTACACAAAGGCTTTATTTGCTATTTTTATCCCTAGTTGTTGTTTGAAACCGTAATTTTCTGGCGTTGTACTTTCTGTAAAGGAACAAGGGATACACGGAAAATTTTCACAATTTACGAAATCGTATCCTGATTGATGTTACTCTAGTTTACAACTTTTCTCTTCCAAACGTTCGGGGATATGTCCAGACCTCTTTACCATTAATTTGTGTATTCTGGAAATCTTTTTTATATTTATTTATTTATTTATTTTTAACCTCGATTTGGTGTTTCCACATTATAGTTCATTGTATTAAAAAAGTATTATGGCATTCGACATTGTCTAAATTAGATCTTTCGGAATGAACTCTCATTGTGTCATGACTTCAACATGCAATGCAATAATCGAATTTTGCTGTAATATTATTACAAAGTTTACACAATCTGCATCAGTGATGACCGAGCTTTATTTCTTTTGTGAAAGTAATAAAGTTTTAGTGATGGAGTTTAATGGGTTTTTTTCTTTCTTTTTTTAAATTTTTCCAGGTTATTTGTTATACAGGGTGTTCCAAAATTCGACCGACAAATTAAGAGGGGTGATAGAAGGCATCATAAGGATGAAAAATCACCATAGAACATGGGGTCACAAATCGCGTATTTAATCAAAAATACAGGGTGTTCTACCCTAACTCAATTTGGGTTGACGGTAATAACTTTCAGAAAACTGAAGTAGGGTAAAGTGCCCATATTTCGTCCCCCACCCCCAGTCGCTTTTAAGCTCTAAATGTTGTAATTTTCAGTGAAAACCTATCAAATTTGGATTTTACATAGACTAACTACCCGTGCACTTAGAATCATAGGCAAATATCGTACAAAAAAAAGTTAACAATGCGAAAAATTGTTTTTACAAAAGTGTCTAAAAAATGCAAAAGAAAAAAAATGGTCCCAATTTCGCCCCCCCCCCCCCCAAAAAAAAAAATCCAATAAATTTACATTAAAGTAAGGTACAAAGAAATGTACTAATTATCAGTGGAAGAATAACATAACGAAACATTAGTCATCCAAACATGAGGGAAAAAATTGAAAAAGTTGTCACGAAAAAGCACTCCCAATTTCGTCTCCGGGACGAAAATAAGAACTGCAACGGGGACGAAATTGGGACCACGCTACTTCCTAATATGGCGGAGCTTCAGTTCCCGTAAGATGAACTGATCGTCCAAAACTCACTGTAAGCTACTGTCACCCTCTTATCTACGTAAAATACATGCAATAAATAAAAAATAAATACTTACAGTACAGTAAATAACGTTCTACAAATGACGTAATAAGAACTCAGGCCTTCTAAAAATAGTAAATTCGGCGTCTTTAATTTATGTATGCGTCTTGGCGAACGAAATTTTCAATACTGACCCCTTTTACCTTCCGTCTCCTGTGCCTTGCGTCATAACTGCCGCCACTTTGGCAGAAGTGGAGAAGTTAAGGGGGACGAAATATCGACACTTTACCCTATATTATGATGAAACTTTTAATATACATGTTCACTTTTGTTATAAATAAGACAACACCAAAAAAATGTGGGTAGAAGTTTCCATTAGAAGTTACGCGGCAGCAGTATGCACTGGACGCTCCACATTTTGGACTGTGATGATCAGTTCATACAGTATCATCGATTGCATGAACACCCTGTTTTCCCAGACCTTTTCGTGATGTTATCACATTTCACACAAAACAAGGTGCATATCGTTGCATTTCATTGCAATGTTTTTTATTTTTCTCAATATTATTACTGACAACTCAAGTTAGGATGAAACACCCTGTGTGTGTGACTAAATACCGTAAAAGCATTTATTTTCGCGAGCCGTAATTTTCGCGAAAATGAAGATATCGGCGATTTCGCGAATTTTACATGAACAGAACCGAAAGTTGAAAAATCCCGAAACTACCTAAATAGAACCCCTTTTGCGTAAGGCATTTTAAGAAAATTCCTTTTGTCAGAAAAGTTCTTTCTATTAATTGTATTATTGTTTTTATTCAAGAAATAGTTGTATAGTATTCAAGAAGTAGTTCTAAGTATTCAAGAAATTTTTGCACTTATTTCTTATTTAAGTACCGGTAATCATTAAGTTTTGGATAAATGAAAAATTTCTGATTTTTTATTATTATTTGAGGAGGGAAAAAATATTTCGCGAGGCTTAAATTTTCGCGATTACAACGGGTTCGCGAAAATCGCGAAAATTAAAGCCTCGCGAAAATAATTGCTTTTACAGTAAGTGGTTTGTGACCCCATGTTCTATGGCAATTTTTCATCCCCTCTTAACTTGTCGGTCAAATTTCGGAACACCCTGTATATATCAAAATTTAAAAATAATACTAAAGGAATTATTAGGAATTTCAATAAATCTCAAACTTACTTGGTGATTAAGCTTTGGTTTTTTTTTCAAGAGTGAATTTAAATAGTTCATGTTTTTTCTGGAAGCACATTAAATTACTTTAAGGAACGAATTTTAAAGTCTAATTCATAAATAACACTGAGGTTGTAGACTTTTTAAGATTTATGTATGGCCGTGAACATACTCGACTGGTCAGTTTTTAAATCAATTTTTCATTGCATTTTTAATATCATTGTAAAAAATTAAATGTTTTAGTGGAATTCTCTAGAATTGTTTAGTGTACTACGTTATTTTTTTAAACCACACTTTCCTGTGTGTCTTTAATAGCTGCCTATGAATAAATGATGTGTCTACTACACTGCTTTTTGAAACCATGTTTTCGTTTTCGTGTGTCTGTCTTTAATAGCTGCCTATAAATAATTGATGAGGCTACAACACTGCTTTTTGAAACCATTCTTTCGAGTGTGTGTCTTTAATAGTTGCTTTGACGAGTCTACTACACTGATTTTTGAAACCATGTTTTCTTGTATGTGTCTTGAATAGCTGCCTATAAATAATTGATGAGTCTACTACACTGATTTTTGAAACCATGCTTCCGTGTGTATGTCTTTAACAGCTGCCTGTAAATAATTGATAAGGCTACTACACTGATTCTTGAAACTATACTTTCATGTGTGCGTCTTGAACTGCCTATAAATAATTGCTGTCTATGTACACTGCTTTTTGAAACCATGCTTTCGCGTATGTGTCTTTAATAGCTGCTTATAAATAATTGAAGAGTCTACTACACTGCATTTTGAAAACATGCTTTCTTGTATGTGTCTTTGAACCCTTCTGGATGAGCGTCTTTAACAGAATTTTTAACCTTCTCTTACCGGTTTTTGTAAACAGAAATTTTTAGCTAACTGAATCGAGAAAATGCCCTGATTAAATAAGGCAAAATTTACAGTTAACAATAACTGGTGGGAATATTCAAGAATTTTGACCACTTTATGCGCATTTTTCGTCCCGAAGGGGTTAATAGCTGCCTGTAAATAACTGACGAGTCTATTACACTGCTTTTTGAAACCATGCTTCCCTGTGTGTGCCTTTAATAGCTGCCTATAAATAATTGATGAGTCTTCTATACTGTTTTTTGAAACTATGTTTTCGTGTATGTCTTGAATAGCTACACTTAAGTGATGATTCTACTAAGCTGTTTTTGAAACTATGTTTTCGTGTATGTCTTGAATAGCTACACTTAAGTGATGATTCTACTACGCTGTTTTTGAAACTATGTTTTCGTGTATGTCTTGAATAGCTACACTTAAGTGATGATTCTACTAAGCTGTTTTTGAAGCCATACTTACGTGTGTGTCTTTAATAGCTAGCTGCACATAATAATTGATGATTCTACTAGACTTTCCGTTACTTTCAGAACGTCACTTCCATACGTGTCTTGAATAGCTGCATATAATAATTGTGTACAAAACATAATTAGAATACAACTGTGTTAATAACTGACTGTGTAGAGGAATGGTACAATTTTTTGTTTTCAAGATATTTTCTCCCAATAATTTTCTTCGATTTCTGGATTATTGCAAAATCCACTCAAATGCTTCATGTGAATGTGTGTGTGTCTTCAGTGCTTCATTATGAAATGTTCCCTACAAGTTTATAACTACAGTCATATGGAGTTATTTTCATAGAATGCATCGAATGAATCAGCAAATTACTTAATTAAAAGCTATAGAAGCGCGACGGATATTAAAATTTATCTAATTAAGGCCAGTGTGTATATCCACAGTAATTCATTCGTCTGCTGAAACCATCTTCATTTCCCTGAAAAATGTCTGAGGCGCTTTTCAATGAAGATTGCAAACTCTTTTGCATTCATTATGTAAATACTACTTTTTATTTCCTTTTTAAGGATTTTTTTAGTCATTTTTTTTTCCCTTGGAATTTGAATGAAGATTTTAGCTTATTTGTTATTTGTTATCATTTGAAGAACATTTCAAAAAATCTTTTAATAAAAAAATGATGATCTGACTTCATTTCCATGGGTTGATGCCCTAATGTGCGCGCCACACACTTACAATCGGTCAGAATCCGATAGATCACCAGAGTCGTTTGTAATCAATTTCTGTTAAAGATTATGAAAGTACAATATTGTCTGGAGCTTCAACCACTTTGAGATTAAAAAGTTGAAAATGAACAAAGTGACAGCGATTTGAAAAAAGGTCTAATTCTGACTCCTTTTTTTTTCCCCTTTAGCGAGCTTCTAAAAATATTTATTTTTTACAAAAATGACTGAAAGTGGTTCAGGCTCTAATAAATTATATCACATTTATTTTTTAAGAAAATGAGCAAGATCGGTTTAATAGTTTTTGTTCTCTGATCCCGCCCAGTTTGAAAATAGTCATTTTGCGTAAAATGCACTTACGGCGGCTCCAAAACAGTGTAAGCCTACGGATGCGTTGCGCTAAAGTACTCAATAATTATGAAATGACTTCAAATTCGGCCACTTGGTCATTCACGGATAGTCTACAGACTATAGGGAATAGAGAAATGTAAAAAAGAAGAAAAATAGATTTTTTCAACCGAAAAAAAGCAAATATCCCCTCTCAACACTTTCCAGCATAATTGAAAAGTGTTTATAAATACGGTTTCTTTGGCCCCCTGTCCGTCTGTCTGCTCGTGCTCGAACAAGCGTCAATATATTCGGATTGCCATGCGACTGATATATGTTATTAAGGCGATGTTCGATTTTAAAAATGAAGTGATCGTCAGTAAGTGTTCGTATTTATAGCTCTTTTACACAAAACTCAAAATAATTCCGTTATCTTATAGTCATAGTCTATGGGAGGAAATCGTTTTCAGAATATTTTGCCGCAATTGAACCGCACCGCAATTGAAAGTGCACTTCAAGCAATTACTGCTCATAGACAGTACTGTAACCGGATTTTATAGTGTGTTTCTCAATAAATACCAAGCACACCATTTTCTGCAGAAAGCATTTCGTAGTGCATCCCAGTGACGCATATCAATTTCAATACTGATTTTTTTTTTAATATACTGGGGTCTGGGGAGCTCTTCCCATTACGAGCTATGTTTGCCAACTCCCGTTCAGACTCTAAAAATCCGTTAATTTGATTGGCTTTAAAAAGATTACGGAAGATTGAATTATAATTGAAAAACAGTGGCGATTTCCCTGTAAACGAGTTTCCATTCATTGCTGTTTTACTGAAGGATTTTAAAGCAAAATCATCTGCTGTTAATTACTGTATTCGTGTTTGATTAAATAAGATTAGTTAAACATCTGAAAATTAGCTAATATAAAATGAACGAAGACAACAGAGTCTTTGCTTCTCGGTATTTTTTAATAACGCTATAAGAAAATGATTTTAAATCACACGTTTTAAATCTGACGTAATTTACACCGAACTTTTCTTTCTCTTTGTAATATTCACCTGAAAATATTTTTATTGTTAGAAAGGAAATATTATTATGTTTGCTGCATTAGAATTGGAAACAATAGTTTAAAATATCATCTCAAAATATAAAATAAATCTCTCGTCTATGTGTAAATATATATTTTAAATTAATTGTTTGGCAATGTCATTATTGAGCCATTTAAAAAGGACGTAATTTCACCTGCATTTACTACTTTTAACACACATTAAGCAATTCATTTTTTTACAGTTTTATTTCTTTTTAAATATTCACTTGTAAAAACAATTTTTATGACGTAATTTTCAATATTTTCCTGCTTTTAACACGTAATCATTTAATTCTAATTTCATTGATTTTTTTTCTATTTATAATAGTCACTTGTAAATAAATTTTTCATTCAAAGGAAATATTATTGTTTGAAGTTTTTACAGTTGTCAAGCATTTAAAATAATAACCTTTTCTGAAATAGGTAAAAAAAGTCTTTGGAAATACTGAAAAATAGAATTTGAAGCGGGAATAAACCTTCAAAAAATTAGTAAAATTTAGAAAAATAAATGGAGACTGCACACCGGGAGCTTTCAATGTATATCCCTAAAAAAAATATAATAATAATAAATTCCTACATATATATAGTTTTTTCTCCTATAAAACTTTTTTAATGGAACGATTTTGACCCACTTTAATATTAAATATCTCTTAAAATAATTATTCGATTTAAAAACGGTCTGCTTCAGCGTGTTTATAAAACATTTCTCAATAATACTACCCATTTTCATATTTTCGTATGCAGTATTTTTCTTAATATTAACGAAGAGAGACCTCAGGTCACAAAAAAATTCAATGACAGCGGCGCTGACAGCGTTAGTTACTCTTTTTTTTTTTAGAATGGAGAGATACATCACTGAGCAGCGCTATAAGATGCTTACTGTAGCGGTGTGTATAGCATTTATCGTTTATTTACAGAGACACACAAAAAGAATTCGGTTACAGTTTTATTTTATTTTATTTTATTTTCCCAATGTTTCCGGATCTATAAATTAACTTCCACTTTCACTCCTTTCGTCACCTTCTACGTGGATTTTGAAAATTAGGCGTTCAATCAATAACTGTTGTATTTCTTATATTCCTCCGAAGAAGACTATGTTTTATAGTTGAAAGTATACTAAGGTATTAAAATAATTTAACATTTTTAAATACTGTGTCATCTTTTAAGTAATTTTGCACTTAGTGTAAGTTTAACTTTAACATTAAAAATCTTTGCTTGTTTTATTGAAACTATAAATCTGTTTACTCTATTCACCTAAATCTGATAACAAGTTGACTTTTAAGGACTATTTTTGCCTTGATAAAAAGGCATTTTCTGCTCTCTAAAAAATTCCATATGAACTTTTTGTCAGAAGCATGGCAATGACACTCTTTCTTGGAATACGGTTTTAAATAATTATTAAGAATTATAGATGTTTAATTAATGAAAATAAATATTTTTTAATTAGTAGCATCTTAATAAATAAAAATGTATTAAAAAAATTATAACCGTCTGTTTTAAATAGAACTTAGTCAAATCTTTACCTAATAAATTGCTTGTTGGGACAACCTATGGTAATGACATTTTGACTGCAAAAGAAATATATTTATTATTTGAAATTTGTTTATAAGTAATAATATATCTATAAATTATCATTAAAAAACATGATAGTTAAAATACAATAATTAAAATTATGATATTTAACTATTTTTCTGTGCAAATGTGAAAGGACAGTAAAACACGACACTTTTCGAAAATCACCCAATTGCTGATACTGGCGTTTTAAATGCGTTATGCGTTTTCGAAATTGTTTTCTTAGACACCATTTTACACCTTGTTAAACCGTGAAATTATTTGTTACAGTATTCTGAACGTGTTGAAAAGTTTGTCTTAATCTATGCTTGATGCAGGATTTTTCTTTCTAGTCTTTCATTGTATTCATTACAACGGAATTTATGGCCTTCTTTCGTATCTTTATGACACGCTATATACATACCAAATACACTACAGAATGATTAATTATAAGTAAAAGATTCATTATTCATATTTAACTTAAAACATATTCATATTATCATAATTAAACTTTATCGATTAAATTAAAAAAAAAAATAAATCGTAACTAAACTTTATCGACTAATCTAAGCCTCCTTCTTTGCATTCTTTTCAACATCTGTAGATAAGATTGATTATTAGGGTTTTGTACTTAAAAAGTAAAAACGGAACCATTAAGATCACTCCTGTGTCTGTCTGTCCGTCTATCACAGCCATTTTACTCGTAAACTATGGAACGTGGAAAGTTCAAATTGGCTGAAGTAATAAAGGCTAATTGACCCACATATTTTTAGATTGTTAAACAATCACAAATATATTTAGGGAAAGTGTAAAGGGGCTAATTAAAGTTACTTGGAAAAAAAATGAGTAAATTAACTGAAATTTGAAAATAAATTTCATCAAAAAAAGTATTTTTGGTACCTTAGTACTATAAAGCAGAAACTTGAAAACTAAATATTTAAAAACTTTTTTATTATCTTACATAAAGTTTTTTGAAATAATTAATACGATGATGAAAAGAGAATAACCAGATTTCGTGATAAAAGATTGTCATTGGTTATAAAACTGGTTCAAAACAAGGTGTTTATTTAATCAACATAATTATCTGTACATATTAATATTTATGGTATTTTGCTTATGCTAATATTAAATTAGCGTACATGCCAATTACCTAACATAGTGATTAATTAGAAATAAGAGTTTGATTCTTTATAATCACACTTAGTGACCTGCCATCATAATTAAAATTGGTCGATCAATCATTTGATCTGAATCTCCAGTTCGACACGCCTTGCTTCTTCAAAAGTTTAGATCTGTTGATTATTATTGAGATCAGATATGCTTGTGTTGTTTATAGTGTATTTGATATTTTAAAAGTACAAATATTGTATGAATATGTACAAAATGTAAGCACCCCATTATCAATAAACTATGTGATATTTATTAATGGTATGATAAATACCACGGTAAAAAGAATGAAAAAAAAAGCGCTTAGTGATTTTCCAGTAGTAAGTCAATATTAGCCTAATATTGGGTCAATATTCTATTAATTAAAAATATTTCCAATGAAACGCCAATATTGGCTAAACATTGGCTTTGCATTGGAAACATTTCTAATGAACCCTCAATATTAACAAAATATACGCTTGGTTATTGAAATATTTTCAATGAAGCGGTAATATTGAATAATATTGGCTATATATTGAAAATATTTCCAATTCAAAGCCAGTATTGTACAAATATTAGGTAAGAAATATTCTAATATTGGTGCAATACTGGCTATAAATATTGGATAAATATGGGCAAAATGTAAACAACCCAATATGGACAATATTTCACGCCAATACTGCACCAATGCACTAATATTTAGCAAACATATAGCCAATATTGGCCCAAGTTGTCTACAGGTGTTGTATTCGAAACTTTATTCCAGCATTCTTCTTCTCTTACTTTTCCTTTTCATATGTGTGTATCAACATTTATGCTGAGAGCGACGTAAATCCATTTTGAACAAACGAAAATGTCTATTTATAGTCCAGGCAATAGGGAATTTTACCTAGCAAAATTAATGGTAGTTCTGGAAATCGGCTTACTTTATATTTTTTGAGTCGCTGAATCCGAATTTGTAACTTCCCACCAAAATATCCCCCGGCAACCCCCCCCCCCCAAATTTTGGTAAAAATCCCCCCCAAAAAGGTTTTTATTAAAAAAATCAACTTTTTTATTGTTTTAAGGAAAAAGTATCTAGAAATTCAGAAAGTAGACAAAATTTGCAACAAATTAGACATATGACATTATGACTTAGGATGAAGGGGAAGGGGGGATCTGCCTCGGAACATGTGCCGTGACTGCGTGGACTAAGTTGCGCAATTTCACTTAACCACTCACACGGTCACACGTTTACATTCGCCCTCCCATCTCCCCTCCGAACTTTCTCTATAAGGTTTACTTTAAGTTTTTTGGGTCGCTGAATCCGAATTTTTAACTTACCCCAAAAATCCCCCCCCCGAAACCCCCCCAAAATAGTTGTTTTTAACTTAAATTTCTTATTGTTTTAGGGGAAAAGCATTACGACATTCAGAAACTAGACAAAATTTTCAATAAATAGGATATATGACATTATGACGTTGGATAAACGGGGAGAGAGGGGGCTGCCTCGGAACATTCCCCGCGCGCTTTTCTCAAAAACTAAATTTTTTCAAAAATCAATTTTTGGGGGGTTTGCCGGGTGAAATTTTGGTGGGAAGTTACAAATTCGGATTCAGCGACCCAAAAAACATAAAGTGAGTCGAAATCCAGAACTAGTATTAATTTTGCCAGGTAAAATCCCTTATTGCCTGGACTTCATAACTTAGTGCAGTGCACGTAGCGCCGCAGTGCATGTTCAGAGGCCACCCTCTCCCTCCCCGTTCATTATTTATTATATATTTATTTATCCCCGTATATTTTAGTGCTCTTCATAAGGGCATATCAATTTCATTCTGTTCGAAAGGCTGTTACACCATTAAGGGGCAACTTCAGTCACTTGAAAAGTCTCGCTCGCTAATGCTAATCCTATGGGAGAAATTTTTAAAGATATATTGTTTGCATTTTAATATTTTTAAATGATCTTTTTTGCATTAGATACCTGAGATTGATCTTTACACCTGCCCGTTTTTAATTTTTCGATTTTATTTGTAGATTTTTTTCAAGAGGATGCTTTCACTTTCGAAACCGGTTCCTAAAATGAAAGTGTCCTCATTAAAAATATCTGTAAACAAAATCGAAAAAGTAAAAAACGCCCTTTGTACAGATTGATCTCAGTTAGCCAATGCAAAAAGAATTGTTTAAAAATACTGAAATCATTAGTGAGCTTGTCTTTTTAGGTGACTGAAGTAGCCTCTTAAAATGCACTTGAAAAAGTTTTTTTCCTCAATAACCCTCACAATATTAAAACTCTGGGAATGGAATGCATTCATATATTTAAAATAGCTCATTAGAAAATTTATATTTTTAGCTTCTTTTTATCTACGTGAGCTTTTCTTAAAGAATGACTCTTTTTTCCTCAGTTGTTAAAATATTTCTAAAATATATATTTCATTTTATGTGAAGTGTTAAAACCTTACTCACAGCTCGTGCGATTTTAACACATGAAATATTAAACTACGTCTATTTTTTTGAAATATTTTGACCACTAAGAAAATGAACATTTATACCAAAAATAAAATCGACTTCAAAAACTTCTGCAAAATAAAAAATATTTTTTTTTTACATAATAGTTAATAAGGAATTAAATAAAGAGAATAGTATTTACCATACGTATTATTATATTTATGTACATTAATTTGATTTTTTGGAGTCGGTGACAGCCAAACGAAGTAAAGTATAATTATCCAACAAACACACATCCAAATATCTACGAATTTTTTGTTTTTAATTTTACCATTTTTGAAACATTTCATCTTATTTTATAAACGTGTATTTGCAAGTGAGACTAGCTATAATTATGTGTGCTAAATTAAGGGTTATTATAAAATTTGTGCGTTTATACAGGCTATTATGTAAAAAAATCGTAGTCAAACACAGATTTTCAAATGCAGGATGTTGTCAGAGTTGATTGAGAATGGATTTTTCATCCCGCAACGTTTTTACTGAATCATGTTACGATTTGTATTGGATAAATAATTTTAATTGAACTTGGCTTGTCTGGCGCCGACTCCAAAAAATCAAGTTAATGTACATAAATATAATAATACGCATGGTAAATACAATGCTCTTAATTTAATTTCTTATTACCTATTATGTAAAAAAAATATTTTTTACTTTGCAGTAGTTTTTGAAGTCGGTTTTATTTTTGGTAAAAAAAGTTAAACATCCTTTAACCCCTTCGCGACGGGAGCCTTTTGCGAAATGTTTATTACTTTGCTACCGGTTTTAAAAAACAGAAGTTTGTGCCTATTCAAATCGGGAAAATGCTCGGATTAAATAAGGCAAATTTTACAGTAAAATTTTACTGGTGAGAATAAACGGGGATCCTTAGGCCTATTTCCGGCACGTATACGTGTCGCTCGTCTCCAAGGGGTTAAGAAGAGAGTACACAGAAAAAAGAAATTAAAAATATTAATTTTCTGAGGAGATATTTTAAATAGTCGAATGCATCACACGACCATAAGTTTAACATTGGGGAGGGGATTGGGGGAATTGATTGACTAAAATCTTTAAAGTATTTATTAGCTTTAACCACCCTAGCGCATGAATAAAATCGGCTAGTTTTTTTTTTTTTTTTTTTTTTTTCTTTTTTAATACTTTTATTCGTTTCTTTTACCAAAGTCAGATTTGAATAATGCTCTGCGATTATCTCTTAGTTATACATAACTGAGTACCAACTTCTTCTAAGTGTTCGGAAATTTATTCGTATTTTTCTTTCTCCCTGGCTTTTCTTTTTCATGCCGTGTGTATCAACGTTTATGCTGAGAGTGACGCGAACCCATTTTGGACAAACGAAAGCTTCTGTTGAGAAGATTAACAGAAAAATTACATGATAGCTACTCTCTTTTCGCCTCTTCAAGTGGCCTCGGCACTGAAACTTTAAAGCAAAAACACAGAAGAAGCAAACGGGGTTCACAAGTCGGTTGGAACATTATGAGGCTTGGGGTCAAATGGATCTCGACCTAGTTGTGGGGTCCTTAAAAGGGTGTAGAGAAAACGAACGACTTGAGATGATAATGGGCGCCTTCAGGGCGAGTTGAGATGTGTGCACGCTGTCTTGAAGAGATCGGTCTCACATTCCGATGTCTAAGAAGTGTTTGGGTCCTGGAATCTAAAATTTGAGACTTTTTTTAACACTTTCCAACAAAGTTGAAAAGTGTTGATGCATTCGGTTTGTCTGGCCGTCTGTCCACGCTCTAACACCCGTAATTAGACTCGGATTTTCAGGCAATTGATAAACGTTATTTAGGGTCGCCTAAGCATGTTTGCTATTGCATATGAAGTATGCGGGATTAATAGTTCATTTACAGGCGCACCCGAAAGAATTCCACTACATTATGGTATATGGGGAAAAATCGTTTGCAAAGTATTTTAATTCCATTACGCTATGTCAAATGTATGGAAACTGATATAAATCACTGAATTTTACTACAAGATGATCACGGTAGAATAGGCCATTCATAGCATTTGCCATTCATGTACAGGAACACACAAAAGAAATCGATTAGAGTACTATCTTTGAATAATAATTGCTGGAAGTGCGTTTTCATATTTCGGCATGCGTTTTTAAATTGAACTATTTTTTTGCATTTTCCTCGTTGTATATAAATTCTGTACTTCATACACAGGGCTGCACAAAAGAACTCACGTACCATTCTCCTTATGAGCTGAAATCGCTGAAGGGGAAATTTCAACTAAAGTATATATATATATATATATATATTTCTTAACTGAACTAAATTTTGGCATACATGTAGTTAATAGATACAAATCTATATATCAAATACAGGGCTGCTCAAAGAATTCTGATAATTTTCTGATTGTAGACAGGAAATGCTGAAATTGGGTTTTCAAATCTGTTATGCGTTTCCATAGGGTTGAATTAGACATCCCATTTCAATTTATTAAACGGTGCAGTTTTGTTACGTTATTCTGAATGTGTTGGAAAGTGTTTCATAATCTATGCTTGGCGCCTGATTTTTCCTTTCTTTTTTTTAAAAATACAAATGAAATATAAAATATCAGGAAAAATGCATTAATAGCGGATTTTATTTGATTGCCATAATAGATAACATTAATAGATGCATTTTCATCTTTTTTTTTTTTTAAATACAGTAGATTCCCGATTATTCGAGTTAATATGGACCAAGCTCACCTCGGATAAGCAAAAAACTCGGATAAACCGGATTTACACAAATCGCCACCCACTAAGGAGATGGAATATAAATTTTCACTTAATTCATTCATTTTTATGGTACTAGTAACATTTCTTTGATACGTTACTTAAAAAAAAAAGAAAATGGGAAATGAAATTGTTTATTTGAAAAGACCGTGACAGTTTTTTGTTTGTTGAATGTCCATTTTGCTGCAGTTTTTTTTTTTTTTTTTTTTTTTTTTGCTTTTGTTTTTATTTGTTTTTTTTTTTTTCAATCAAACTTATACCTTTGGAATGAATCATTTTCTTCTGATGGACTGATGGCTTCCGTTATTATGAAACAGCCATTATAAATGAAGTGTTGGGTAAAGATGGAGGAGCAGCAGTAAAAAGTTAGAACTCTGATTTTCTGTTCAGAATGAAAAAAAAGGGCCATCATTTTTTTTTTACCAAAAAATCAGAGTTCTAACTTTTTTCGACTGCTCTTTCATCTTCACCCAACGCTTCATTTATAACGGCTGTTTCATAAAAATGGAAGCCATCCAGATGGTCCATCAGATGGAAATAACTCTGTTAAAGCGGAAACCCGGTTAAGCGGGACTCGGATAATCGGAACTCTGCTGTATTTGGACAGGCTCGTGCACCAATAAAATTTGGAGATTAAGCACACTTGTAATGTCTATAATTGTCAACCTATTTGTAAAGTAATGTTTATAAATAACACTTTATATCATCAACCTAGTTACATATCTACGACATACGCAAAGTCAATTTTATTTATACAGTTGACTTTAAAAGGCGATTCTGTTTATTGACTCTATCTCCCAACACAGTAGTTAATATAATTTATTCATAGAAGTCTAAACTCCAAAACTAAGTTACTGTTTCCTGCCAAAGTTTTATTTATCATTTGAGCAGTTTTGCATTGTTATTGCTAAGATGAACTTCTTAAATTTTGTAAAATTAAAAAGGGCTGGAGATGTCCAAAAATAGATTTTTTTTGTCATAGGTAATTTAGTACACTTTAGAATTTTGTATTAGAAAATTGACACTATTTATAAGAAGTATGTAATTTTCTCTTTGTTTCATATCTGATAAAAACGTCTTTTAGTCGATACTTTTATTAGCCCCCGATATGCTATTTCTCTCGACCAGCAATTAAAGTGTAGTCTCTAAAAAATAACGTTATATAAGCCAGCCGTAAAACAAAGCAGATGGATCATTGTATGGGATAATCTCTACTGCAATTTTTTTAACTTCTAAGGATCCTACATTTTAAAATTTTATTACCGTCGTATAGGAAAAAAATTACTTTTAAATGCAATTTGTTTTAAAACTGCATCTCCATTTATTTTTCAGATATTAAATTTTTTGTAGTTTTAACGAAATTTTTTTAATGTTGGTAACTCCATTTCTGTAGAAATTAAAGAGAAAATAGTAGATTATTATAACTTTTGGTTGTCATTTTCCCACATCAACTGAAAAAAAAGTTAATTAAAATACGTGGTATGTTGAAAAAATATATTATATTATTTCTGATAAAACATGCAGCTAATATAAACTACGTTTAATTTTATGTATCCATATTAATGTTACAAACATATCAACCATTAGATCCCTTTTTTGTCTAATCTCATGAAGGACGACATCGTTTTTTTGCTGGATTGGTGTATGATTCCGTGATAGTGAGGTCCTATGCATACTTTTCTGTAGATGTTGTTTAAGACTGGATCGTAAATGTAGAATTCTTAAGCAGATGCGAATGACGTCCTTTTAAAATAAAAGCGTGTGTTTCAGGCCCTGATCACAGAATAGGCACAAGAAGCACGTGCTTCCCTTTGAAAATTTTGAAGGTCCCCAAAATGAGAGAACATGGACCCCCAAATTTTATATTTAATGAATTCCATTCTAAAATTATAATTTCTTTTTAAATTAATAACTCATTTATATATATATAATATATATTAAAAAGTGTTTCATACAAGTACCTTTCGTAACAAATAAATGTTTCATATAATAGATCAGTTTCAACCACATGATCACAATTTCTCAGTTTGTCCAAACAACCAAAGTAGTAAATTTGTCAGACAGTATTATTGTCCAACCAATCAAAATCGAGAAAATCCAATAATATGTGTAGCAATTTGAATAATATTTGTAGCAATGTTGAGTTTCCGGATATGTCAAATTTAGGAAACTCTTCTCGAATAAAAAGGGGCCCCGAAATGACACTGTGCTTCCCATAGCTTCAAAGGTTAATCGGGTCAGTGTTTTATGTCGTCAAACTGAATTATGCTTTGTACTATCTATATTTAAATATTTCTTTTCATCGGGGGCGACAGTAAATTCTGAAAAAGCAGAATTCCTGTTCTCTAGTTAATTTTTATGTTCCATTTTTTTTTCACATTCGTAAAATGGTGTATTCTAACATCTGAGTAAATATTTTTGAAATATTTGTTGTTGAGTCACAAAGGGATAAGCATTGATTTTTGTCCCCCCCCCCCCCCCATAAGATCAAAAAAAAAATTTTCTAAGAAGTTTTCATTTTTAACTCTTTCCAACATAGTTAAAAAATGTTTATGACTTCGTTAAAAATGTTTATGTCTGTCTACCATCTGTCCGTGCTCTAACCAAAGTAAATATAGCCCGATTGTCATGAAAGTCATAGATGTTATTGGGTGTCACTATGGCATGTTTGGTATTTAAAATGAAATGTGTAACATTTACGGTTCATTTATAGGGACACTTAAAAGAATTATCTTACATAACGGTCTATGGGGGAAAAATCGCTTTCTGTGTACTTTAATGATATTACACGATTTTAAATATACTAAAATTTATATATATATCACTGAGGTGTACTGCACGGCGCTTGCTATATAATAGGGTGTCTATAGAATTTATCGTTAAATTACAGGGACACATAAAAGAATTTGGCTGCAAAAGAAATTGGACAGTAATTGATCTATTTAAAAGCCTATGAACAATAATTACAGGAAGTGTGTTTTCAGTTATGTTACGCGATTTTAAACTGCAATATTTTTTTAATACTACTTTATGTGTATGAATTTATATATATTATATAGAAGGCTGCTTAAATGTTCTCAAGTTCCTTTTTATTTATTCATGGAAATTGCTGAATAGCAATAGTTGTGTAGCTGATATTACATATTACCCGATACACCATCTTGAAAAACATAAGCACTTCACTTGCCAACAAATTAGCATAGATCAAGACTGACTAACACAGCAATATAATATGGCTGTTCAACTTTATACTGAATTTTGTTAACATCACTGATAATGGAGTTTTGTAATTAATTGGAATTTTATTAAATTTGCCTACGAAAAACTTCAAAAATTGAGAATAAGTTTTTATTTCACCTTGTCGCTCCAACAACAGGTATCCAAATAGAACTCTGCACAGTGCGTCATGGGAATACCAGTAAGTCGTACGGCAGACTTAAGCTTGGCTGCAACACCGTATGCGCCAGATATTGATGTATTCCATATCGTCCGAACGTCCCATAATACCCGAGCTTCCTCTAGATTTAAAAACAAAAACGAAAAATCATGCGTGCAGCATAGATTATGAAACACTTTCCAATACGTTCAGAATACTATAACAAAACTTCACAGTTTACTAAGGTGAAAGATGATGTCTAAATGAACAATTTGAAAACGCATAATGAATTTGAAACCCGATTTCTGCTACTACCATGAATAGTCGTTAAAATTATGATTTCGTTTTGTGCAGCGCTGTATATGTTGTATGTATGTATACTACATTACTACATATCCTAAAAGTTAAACGCATAGCACAGTTAAAAAATCCCACTCAGCAATTTCCGTCAATAAACGGATTTTGCTGAGAACTTTTATGCGACCCTGTATAGGATCTATAGAATTTATACACACCAAGTAATATTTAAAAAATTGTTAAATTTTAAAACGCATACCACAACTGAAAACGCACTTCCAGCAATTATTGTCCGTAGGCTTCAATAGTTTAATTACCGCTCATTTTCTTTTACAGCGAAATTCTTTTGTGTGTTTCTATAAATGAACGATAAGTTCTATGCACACCCTATTCTATAGTAAGAATCTTGTAGTACACTTCAGTGATGTATATCAATGTCGATATGTTTAAAATACTGTTATATCATTAAAATACACGGCAAACCGATTTTTTCCACATAAACCGTCATGTAACGGGATGCTTTTGAGTGACCTTGCAAATGAACCGAAAATGCTACCCACTTCATTTTCAATACCGAAAATGCCATAGTAAATCCCAATAACCTATATCCATTTCATGGCATTCTGACTATGTTTATGCGAGTTAGAATACGGACGCACAGACAGACAGACGGGCAGACAAACCGAATTCATAAACACTTTTCAATTATGTTGAAAAGTGTTAAAAATGAGCGTTTTTTTTTTTTGTTTGTTTTTTAATAACCAAAAAAAAATTGTTTTGAACCAATTTAACAGTAAAAATAATGACCAAAATGCATTCCATAAATTGCTGTCGGGGTTTCCTTACCTTATAACTTTTGATTTAAGAACATGACGAAAAGTAGTATTATTTTATTACATATTCCTAAAGAAAAATTCAAAAAGCATTTTGAATAAAATAAACACAGTTACATGTGTTTAAAATTGCAACTCAAAATGTTATTCCTCAAATAACGATAATAATCAAATAATGATTAACAATAAAATTTTATCAGATTTATCACAAAGTTATTAAAGATTTATGCAATATCCATGCACCTCATACTTTGTGCTCATAATTCATTACTAACTTTTGATAAATTTGATAAAATTTTAATATTAATTATCATTTGATTATAATCATTATTTGATTAATAACATTTTTAATTGCAATTTTATGCATGTGTTTGTGATATTGAAACACTTTTCGAGTTGTACTTAAAGACTATTTAATAATATTTTTCGTCATTTTCTTGAAAGAAAAGTTATGAGGTAAGAAAACCCTAACAAATGGACACCCAGTATATTAAATTTCAAATCACAATAACAGAAAAATATCAAGTGTGACGATTTCAAATCGATTAATTTAGCAAGGTTTGAAAAGGATTAAATATGGTATGACATTTAGTGGTTTAACCGATGAATCAATAATTTTTACTATAACTCTACTAACAATTTATTCCTAGTTTGAACTAGCAGAAATTTTCCATTAAAATTACTAACGTATACTTATTTAAATCTGTGTTCTATACTCGTTTAAATAATAACAATGGAGAAAGAAAGACAATAAGAAAATAATAATACATAATGATTATAAATGTGGATAATTTTGTGTAATGACCTATTTATTCAGCCTTGCAAAATTAGAGAGATAAAGTGACTGTGAATTGCTCTTAAATTTATAAACGGGCTTTATTTTATTTATTTATTTATTATAAGCATATTCATATTTGAAGGATTTTATTACATTTCAGTATGATTCATTTTAAAATTCCTTCAAAGTTTTAAATAGTCTTTTACTCCCTCTGTCTGAAAATATATAGTATGCATTTCAAAATTGTTTTTCTCGGAATTTAATATGTACAGTTCGCCAAAAACAAGAGATGTGTTTTAATGCATACATTTTAATCTCAAAATTGTCACAAAAAATGAATTTCAATAAATATATAATTACGAAATAAATTTAAAAAAAATATATGAATTCTAACCTATGAATGTTTTAACAGAAATCTCTTTCTAGAAGCTTTCAATATGGGAATCGAAAATTACAGTTGATTCCACCAAGTAATTTTTCAGCTATACTTAAAAAAAGTACCGGCGTTGCAATTTGTTTTGTAACTATTGAAAATCATTTAAACATTAGGAGGTCTAAACTTTAGAACTGCACCATTTCTAAACTACTTTACCTAAATCGCACACGTCGGCATAATCGTTCGGAATTTTCCGTGGGTTTTCTTTGAACCTTGCGTAAATACGGGTTAGATTCTCTTAGAAAGACCGAGGAGATACCCACCTTGGCCCTATATCCCCAGTGTAGATAATCGGCTGTCATAAACAATACCACTAACATCATCTAAACAACTTGACCAAATAACTTCCTGTTTGGTAATCTTAGGCAAAGATATTACTACAGGAGAGCGATATGTAAAGTCAGGAATTTTTTTTTTTTTTTTTTTTTTTTTTTTATGCTACCTTGTTTCAATTCTCAACATCACAGACACATGGTGCCGCACTGGGTAAAACTGTAATAATGCTAAAAAAACAATCTTACAATTTTAAAAAAGCAAATCCTTTCCAGGGTTTCAACAGCTAAACGGAATCAAATATAAAAACTGTAATGTTTTTATCTATTATGCTTTTGTCTGAGTGTTCTAACAATAGATAGCATAGTCCATTCTAGTGGTGATATTTGGAACTAAAATAAGGAAACATAACAAAGAAATTCTAGAATCCACCCAGTTATCTCTTGCAAGAATAATTCCGATAGCTGTTGCTATTTAGCTTCTTATTGAATTTTAAATACCGTCAGTTTATTTCTGGACGTATGGTGTACTCGTACATGATTCAAAAGGCAAAGTAACTGTGATTGACATAGGACTTGGCTTTGTCTACAGATTCTTGAGAGAACCTTCTAAATTTCCAACATCCATCACTTATTGCGAAGCTTCGCCTCATTGATGCGAGTTTTCATCAGTTGTAACAAGTTTTATAACTCATTACACTCGTTAATACTCAATTGCCTCGTTTTGGCTCCGCTTCTCTACAATAAATCGCTACTATCATTAAAAAAATCTTTTTTCCAAATACAGCGGATGTTGTTTTGTTTTAAAGATTATAAAATATTTTTCTGATTAAAAACTTACCTTATTTCAAAACAAATGTTTGCTTGCCAATTGCCAATACCTGTTATTTAGCCCTTTCATCCCCGATAACGTCGTATGAGGTTGTCGAAGAACACCAACCCAGATAGCATGAACATTAGCTGCAAGTTTGATTTTTTTCTGATATTATCTTGTCGTGACAAATTTGAATTGAGAAATTCGCACTTTCATGTGCGAATGTGTACTCATGAATCACCCACTTGCATGAGTAGTTTGTTGTGAAACTGATGGCAAGACTGTCTTTAATTCACGAAAGTGACGAAAGCAAAAAATCCCTCTATTGAGAGAATAGACAATCAGCAATCAGCACATACGCAGAAATTGAAGAAATTTTATTCGGTAGGCATCGCTTTTTCTAAACGCTATACTTATCAAATACAAAAAAATGCTCGAATTGAAAAGTACAAATATTGCCGTAACTTGTTTATGGTGGTGAAAACGATGCATGCACCTTCTGACGTTCACCTTCTGACTGTTCACCTTCTGACGTTCACATCAATAGACCTGGTCAGGTCTATGGACCCTCCCCCCTTCGAAGGGGTTAAACTTATAGTATAACAGTTGTAAACAGATAGTGTGGCATGGAAAGATTACTACTTTGCAGTACGTTTGCTATATTTTTGATTACTTGTTTGCCGCTAATTTGCAATAAATTTGATGCTGTTAGCTGCAAGTTCAAAGTGTGTTGACTTCGGCGTTTTCGTTATCTTGCTGCAGTCTTGTTATGAACTTTCAGTCTTGTCATGCTGAGCTTACTGCAAATTTGCAGGTTTTCAAAGCAAGACTGTCGCAAATTTTCTGCAAACTAAAAATGGCGGGGAACTGTGCACGATTTAATTTTATCACTTTATCATATTGAACTAATATAAAGTTCAAAATTGCTTCTAAAATACAAAATAGGCAGCAGAACCATTTCCTTTCCTAATATTCAGTTAAAATATCCACTTTAGAGAGTTTTGTTTCTGTTCAGTGTGAACGAATTTACATTCTTTCATTTAAACCAAAACACGGGCACATTTCTTTTAAATTTTCTTGTGTTAATAGATCCAAAATTTAAATTATCACAAAAATCTATTTAATAGCTTTTAATAATATATGTATGCAGTCGAACTCGATTAATGCGTGAAGCAAGGTAATAATAAAAGTCCTCGTATCAATCGTAATAAACGTGAAGTTCATTAATTTTTTTAAACACATTCATAATTCAATTTCTGTAATTACCTCAATGCTAAAATTAATATAATATCATAAAGTTAACATAAAATACTCAGTCCTACACTTGGGGATGTCATTTTCTTTAGACGCGTCTATTCTTTAAACAAAATCGCAGAAGTGTATAGTCAAAGACTCCAAAGCACATAAACAAAGTACAGTAATGCAACTGATATTTTTTTCCTTTTTACTGGAAAAACGCCGCTAACATTGCAACAGTCATTGCAGTTGTCAATCTAATGATTTCACATATCCTTTTCAATTTATCAGTACAATAACAGACATAAAGAGACTGCACTTCATTAATTTACCATAATTATTCGAATGGAAAAACAAATCATACGAGTTGTAATTTTACTGGAAAAACGCCGATAACATTGCAATAGTCATTGCAATTGTTAAGCTAATGATTTCACATATCTTTTTCAATTTATCAGTACAATAACAGACATAAAGAGACTGCACTCCATTAATTTACCATAATTATTCGAATAGAAAAACAAATCATACGAGTTGTAATTTTCCAACTGAGTGAAAGAACGCTCGAGGCGGAATTTGAACCAGGTACTTTTTGGCCTAAGTTGACAACGCTGTACCAAATGAACTGTCCTGGACAAATTCGGCGGATTTAACTCATTCAGATAGCACTTTGATAATGGCATCTGGTCTGCTATCTTGAACAACTCAACGGACAAATCGCAGGTAATGGAACTCCAAGTAAACGCTGAATATGTAATTACATTTCATTAATTTTAACAGAATTGTTCGAATTGATAAACAAATCATATGACTTGTAATTTTTCAACTGCATGAAAATGTGTCCAGACCGGAATTGATCCAGGGATTTTTGGGCCTAAGCTGCCAACGCTCTTCCAACTGAGCTATGCTGGAGAAATCCGGCGGACACAATTCATTGAGATAAACTTTTGATAACTTCTCTGTTATCTTGAACAACTCAACAGAGTAAATCGCAAGTAATGGAACTCCAAGTAAACTCTGGATACGTAATAATACTTCATTAATTTAATCAAATTATTTGAATTGGTAAAGAAATGATATCATATGTATTTTCCAAATAAGTGAAAAAGTGTCTAAGTCGGGATTTCAACCAGACTTTTTAGCCTAAGCTGCCAATGCTTCTTGCTAAAAAATTTTTACTAAATACGTTAAAATCAAAGCAAAGAAATACGTAATATGAAGGTAAAATAAACAATGCCCTACATTTTTTAACATATTCATTCAAATTGTATTAATTTATGGCTTTCGAAATTAAATCACATTCGTCAACGCCAGTTTTACGAACAACAATTCGACTCACAGATTGTTAAAAAATTGCACAACAAGTTTGATTTTAAAGATTAGATATATCTTGATTCACATTCTTCACTGCCAGTTTTAGTAATAGCAAGTCTGCTTTACAGATCTTAAAAAATTCAGAACAAGTTTGATTTTAAAGATTAGATATATCTTGATTCACATTCTTCACAGCCAGTTTTAGTTATAGCAAGTCTGACTCACAGATCTTAAAACATCCAGAACAAGTTTGATTTTAAAGATTAGATATATCTTGATTCGCATTCTTCACTTCACTGCAGAGTTGGGAAGATTTGTAATCTCAATTATCCACATTGAAATTACAAGTTAATTGCATGTAATTGATTATAGTTAGACACATTCAAACGCAGAAATTTCGTCACATAATGGAATGGGTGCGGTTCCGACTACAGTGCTGCAAGCATTTTTTACGGCATGTAATTTTCACTATAATTAATTAACCGCTATTAAATTGTAAATTTGTTGAAGATAATTGCACTTACGAATTTGCCCAAATCTGCTCCACTGCCAGTTTTAGTTACAGCAAGTCTGACTCACAGATCTTAAAAAATCCAGAACAAGTTTGATTTTAAAGATTAGATATATCTTGATTCACATTTTTCACTGCAGAGTTGGCCAGATTTGTAATCTCAATTATCCGCATTGAAATTACAAGTTAATTGCATGTAATTGATTATAGTTAGACACATTCAAACGCAGAAATTTCGTCACATAATGGAATGGGGGCGGTTCCGACTACAGTGCTGCAAGAATTTTTTACGACATGTAATTTTTCATTATAATTAATTACCCGCTATTAAATTGTAATTATATTGAAGATAATTGCAATTACGAATTTGCCTAAATCTGCTTCACTGCCAGTTTTAGTAATAGCAAGTCTGACTTACAAATCTTAAACTAGTTGGATGTGCCAATCCCAAATCTTTCTTCTATCTTATACATAATATTTCAAAAATTAGTTACACATGTTAATACTTCAATATTATTAGTTCAATACTATCCAAACTTAGATTTTCATCTTAAATTTCTGCTTCAGTCAATTAAACGGACTAAAAACAAGTTACTCAATATCATGATATTTGTTAAAATTAATAGTTTTTGCTTATTCTGTTGTTATTAGATGTTTTCAAATAGCCGGCTTAGCAAAAAGCGAGTTTCCGCCTTTGCACGCGCCGCCAATGGACAACAGAACTACGAAAAATCAAGAAAATCATACAAAAATCGCTATCACAGAGCCCCTTTACCGCGCAATATTTCCAAATTCAAGGAGGACCTGTTGGCCAAAGCTAAAAAGATGCACGAAAAAATTTAGTTCAATTGTATGCATAATTGTATACACTTTTCGATGGTACAATAAAGAAAATGGCACAAACATCGCTATTACAACACCCCTCTTCCGGCAGATTTTTTTCAAATTCAGGGAAGACTTGTTTGCCATAGCCAGAAACGTACACAAAAAATTTGGTTCAGTTCTATGCATACCTTCATACAATTTTCGATGGCACAGTAATGAAAATGGTATAGACATCGCAATTATAGCGCCGCCTTCCGGCGGAGTTTTTCCGAATTCAGGGACGTCCTTCATACCATGACCAAAAACAAACACAAAATATTTGGCTCAATTCTATGTATAACTTCATACACTTTTCGATGGTACAATATTCAAAATCGCACAAAAATCGCAAAAATAGCGCCCCCTAGCGGCGATTTTTTCCAAATTAAGGGAGGACCTGCTTGTTATAGTCAAACACTTAAAATAAAAATTTGGTTCAATTCTATGCATAACTTCATACACTTTTGGATGGTGCAATATTAAAAAATCTCACAAAAATCGCTATTACAGCGCCCCCTATCGGCGATTTTTTTCCAGATTCAGGGAGGATCTGCTTGCCATAGCCAAAAACTTAAAATAAAAATTTGGTTCAATTCTATGCATAACTTCATACACTTTTGGATGGTACAATATTCAAAATCGCACAAAAATCGCTGTTACAGCGCCTCCTACAGGCGATTTTTTCCAAATTCTGTTAGGACCTGCTTGCCATAGCCAAAAACTTAAAATAAAAATTTGGTTCAATTCTATGCATAACTTCATACACTTTTTGATGGTACAATGGCGACAGACAGACGGACACACGGACAGACAGACATTTTCTATAAACATGTTTTTGGGGATCTCTGACCCCTAAAACGCGTAAATCCATCGAAAACCGGAAGTCGAAAGAAATTTCAATTACAATACTTTCTTCTATTGAAGATAGAAGAAAGTAAAAATCCAGAACAAATTTGATTTTAAAGATTAGATGTATCTTGATTCACATTCTTCACTGCCAGTTTTTGTAATAGCAAGTCAATTTGACTCACCAGACTCTTAAAAAAAAAAGAACAAGTTTGATTTTAATGGTTAGATATATCTTATAACGTGCAGTTTTTATTTGCAATTGTATATTATAAACAAGTAAACAGATATTACGTATAACAAGACATAATTGCGTTAGTTTAAATAGATAGCTTATTTTAACGAGTAGAAATAAAAACTGGATGGCGACATCGTGCTGATTACATCAGGTTCATGCTGAGTGGGAAAACGCTTTTGCAAGAGATGATTTTTATTACCACACTATTAAGGTCACCGGACACTATTTTTGGATATATCGTCGAATAGAAAAACAACAACAATCTCTAAACGAATTAAAGTAACTATTTAACACGGGGGAAAAAGCAAGCAACTTCGCTATTTCAATTTTCATGTGGCAGATAACTCATTTTCTAACCTAACTTTAGTTTCTATTTTTTAAATGATTGCATATATGCAGATAAAAAAACTATATACAGGGTGTTCACTTTATTGTTACCTAATAACTAATTCCTAAACAGCAGGGTGTAGTGGAGGGTGTACGCAGGCATGCGGCATATACCTTCTGGATTTTTTAAGAAGCTCCGTATACCCTCTGTTTCTCAAATAAAGTTATAAAATATACCCTAGGCATGATGTTCATGACTTTAGTGTATACCCTAGGCATGATGTTCATGACTTTAGCGTATACCCTAGGCATGATGTTCATGACTTTAGCGTATACCCTAGGCATGATGTTCATGATTTTAGCGTATACCCTGTGCCTATAGTGTATACTGTATACCCTCTGGGTTTTTTACGACTACATCACTGCTAAACAGTTAGCGTTAGAGGTAAGAGTTGTAATCAGGGCTCTTGAACGGTCGCCAGGTTTTACATGGGTAATATGTTTGTGGTATAGTCCTTTCCCTCAACGCTTTTTTCTTTCTTTTTTGAACAATCTATATTTTAAGAACAAACGTGTCTGTGCTTAACGCTGGCGTCATTTTGAAATTGGCAACAGCAGGCGATTCAATTGACCACATGCATTAGGCGGAGCTCGCAATGTTTCCCACAAGCATTGGGGTATTTGATTGGCTTTTGGTGAGAGCTTGTGGGAAAAATAGAGAAGCTGATTACCTGTAACCGATCGTGACGTTGTATGACGTCAGTAATGCTTGTCGTCCAATTAGCTTTTAATGTCATAACTTCTAAACCTCGCACATTTTAAAATTTTTTCATCGTCGAATACTGAAAAAAAAAATACTTTCATTCGCAATTTTTTTAAAAACTGTATCGTACACTGTTAAAAATCTGTAGCTTTTGCTGCATGGTCACTCCACCACTTTTATAGAAAACGATTACTTGACTATACTATGGAGCATTCTCATTGGTTCGCAATTTGTTTAAAAACTGTATCTTACACTGTTAAAAATCTGTAGCTTTTGCTGCATAGCCACTCCACCACTTTTATTGAAAAAGATTACTGGACTATACTATGGAGCATTCTCATTGGTCAGAATAGAGATATTCCATAAAAGTGGTGGAGTGACTGTGCAGCTAAAGCTACAGATTTTTAACAGTGTTTGAAATTTGTTTGAAAACTGCATCGCAATTTACTCATTTTTTATGGTTTTTAAAAGTAATTTTAAAGCATGATTATTTTTGAAAATGTAGCTCTATCGCGTGCAGATGATTATAAAAAAATAAATCCGTTTGCACTTAAAATAATATAAATAGTTCAGCATTTGTTTCTGGCTTATATTCCACGAAAGTATCGTTTTTAAAAAATTTCAAAACTTTATTTGCATATGTAATTTTATGTTTTGGGTGTTGCTAGCGCAGCAATCTAATATATATATATACCGGGTGTCCTAAAAAGGACTGACTGATTTTAAAATTCAATAACTTGTAAACGGTGACAGATATTTAAAAAATTCTTGCAGGAGGGTTATGCATAAGGTCAAAAGTTTATTAACAGGGATTTTCGATTTTAGTTCGAATTACAAACAATAGATGGCGCTGTAAGCAATAGTCGCTAAATACAGCCTCGATTTTTGGTCCTTTCTGTTGTTCCATGCAGAAAAAGGAGATGGAAATGTATTATCCGGGCCACGAAGTACCAAAAATCGAACCTGTATTTAGCGACTATTGCTTACAACGCCATCTATTGTTTGTAATTCGAACTAAAATCGAAAATCACTGTAATAAAACTTTTGACTTTATGCATAACCCTCCTGCAAGAATTTTTTAAATATCTGTCACCGTTTGGAAGTTATTGAATTTTAAAATCAGTCAGTCCTTTTTGGGACACCCGGTATATGCTACCGTACATATTAAATTAAATAAATCGATTAGATTTTTCAATTAAAAAAGAGGAGGGGTTTGACCTATATTCTGTAACCCCGAAGCCCCGGTTGGATCCCTTGTATTTTTTAAGGACGTAAAGGAGTTTATTATGTGAACCTCAGTTTAAATGTTTAAGTAAGTTTATTTTTCACAATCAACATTTACAGCAATTACTTACTCTACCAAGAGCAACATCAGTTATTCACCTTAGTGAGAATGTTAAATTAAAATTATCATAAGATGTTTCATTATAGATGTTGCAACGTTGCAAAATATGAAGAAATAAACACTTGGAAATTAGATCCGAACATTTTTATTTATTTATTTTTTATTCGCAAAAACAGTTCGTAAATAGTAAAAACAGGATTTGCAATATACATACATTTAACGTCTGAATTTGAAACTTTTAAGAGGCTGAATAAAATAAATAAAATAAGACAAACTTGAATACAGTTTTACTAAAAACATTAAAAATACATTCTGTAAACGTTTCGTCAAGCAACCGCAAGGCCTCATCAGTAGTTCCATTCCTGGTGAATATCGTCTGCTAAAAAAAAAAAAAAAAACTTTAACCGTACTTTATTTTTACAATAGTTAAATTCATTGAGGAAAGAGATAGGTGGAGATGCAGTATGCCGTAAAAAAGGTTTGAAATATGAAACCATTTTAATACATGGAAAATTATTCCAGAGAGAAACATTCGAATTGCATACAATATTACAAATGAAAATCAAATTTTAATGTAATTGCTTAAAAGGCGCAAAGGCCAACATAGTGAAAAAGATTCCAAGCCGGGACTCGAACCCGGGCCATCAGTATAGCGCACTGACGTTCTACCGACTAAACCACTTGGAACGATACCTAGCTCGGGAAATTTTTCTCACTATTATATGTTGGCAAGGCTACGAACGCAGCACAAGATGGAATATTTATCGTGAGTCACCGACCTGGGATAATTTTCCTCTCTGGAATAATTTTTCATGTATTAATATAGTTTCTATCGATGCTGGATTTAATTATGTTTCGTGTTTGTCCCAGGTCGGTGACTCAAATAAATATTCCATCTTGTGCTGCGTTTGTAGCCTTGCCAACATATAATAGTGAGAAATTTTCCGAGCTAGGTATCGTTCCAAGTGGTTTAGTCGGTAGAACGTCAGTGCGCTATACTGATGGCCCGGGTTCGAGTCCGGCTTGGAATCTTTTTCACTATGTTGGCCTTTGCGCCTTTTAAGCAATTACTTTAAAATTTGATTTTCATTTGTAATATGAAACCATTTATCACTCCAATTTAAAACTTCCACAGAAGGCCCAAACAAAACAAGCACCTGGAACAGGGACCGAATTCTTTAATAGACCCGTGCATTTTTTTCTCTAAATGAAAGTGATCTGCTTATTTCTAAGCATTCTAAAGCAGCATTCCATTGTATTATGAATTAAAAACTGTATTATTAAAAGTTTTCTTCTTTTTTTCGTGAAAGAACGTGCTTGTGTTTGTGTTTGGGCCTACTGTAGCGGATTTCAGGGTTATTTTTTTGGCGTTACCCCCAGCCACCTTACTGGATCTCTATCTATCTCTTTCCTCCATGGGTTAAATTGAACTGATGAGGCCTTGCGGTTGCTTTGATAAACGTTTACTGAATGCATTTTTAATATTTTTAGCAAAACTGTATTCAAGTCTGTCTTAATTTATTTATTTTACTTAGTCTTTTAAAAGCAGAATTATTTGTTTAAGCTCGATAGGAAATTTAGGCGAAAGAATTCATGTTCCTGCTTTTCTATTTCTAAATAAATCCATCCCCCCCTCACCCCATCTTGCCTGCTCATATTTTTGTAGTGCTCATCTACAGTGTCCAGAAATCAGCGTGTCCCAAATTCTTCCTTCTTTTTTTTTTTTTTTTTTTGAGAGAGTTATATAATTTGAGAAGTTGATTTCGATTATCTTTCTAAATTATGCTACTATTCTAAACAATGTTTTTTCAATTCTTACTATTAGTTCACACTCCCCCTATATTTATATATATTGTTCAAGTTTTTAATCGTTAATAAAATACTTATTATTCATCCTATCAAGTTGAAATAAATTTTTTAAAACTTGTACTAGATGACAATTGATGTTAATACAGTTTTTTTTCAAATATTAATTCATTAATTAAATTTTAATTAATTAATTTTAGTTTTATACGGGAGACAAAATGGCGGCCATTAGTTATTGAACAGCATTTAATGCAAATATAAATAAGTGCGAGTAGTAAGTCAAAATTACGTCCACTACTAATCATATCACAATATTAAGATATTTATTTGCTTAAAAGGCGTTATAAAAACACATTAAAAGTAAATTAAAAAACTATATTTACATGTTTCAACTCATTTTCTGAGTCGTCATCAGAATGTATAACATAAAATTACAAATGCATATGAAAAATTTAATGCATCTAATGCAGCATTTAATGCGTCTTCATATCTATAAGGGGAGTTACCATAGGGGGGGGGCCTGTTCTGTAGCCAAATACCGCCAAGTTTGTCGCCAACTTGGCGACCAAAATCAGTCACCAAACGTGACGCCAGCTTGGCGATATCTCTACTGTTTCGCCAAATTCCCATAGACTTCCATTGTAAACCAATGGGGTTTACTTGCTTATAGAAAATCAACAAATTGAGATATTTTAATGTAAAAAAAAAATTATATTAGCTTAAGGGATTATATTAAATTTTTCTTTGATGACCTAAGTAGGAATTGACTTTAAAAATAATTTTTTTATATTACTTGTTATTACTCTGCTACTATTAATTCATAAAAAAATTTATGCTTTTTGAAAATCAATAATTAAATTTAAAATACGCATTTTAAAACGCATACAACAACTGAAAACGCACTTACAGCAATTATTCTTCATAGGCAGTACTGCAGCCGAATATTTTTGTGTGTTCCGATAAATTATATGCACACCAGATTCCACAGGAAACGCCTTGAAGTAAGACCTCAGTAACATATATAAATTTCAATGTTATTTAAAATAGTGTAATATCATTAAATTACACTGCAAACGATTTAAGGCCGTAAATGAACCATAAGTGCTACACACTTCATTTTCAATACAGAACATTCCATGGTAAACACCAGTAATATATATCAATTTCATGGCAATCTGACTATACGCGAGTTAGAGCCCAGATAGACGACGGACAGACAGACAAACCTAATTCACAAACACTTTTCAACTATGTTGGAAACTGTTCAAAACTGATGCTTAATTAAAAGTAGAATCATTGTGAAAGTTTAAGTAAAGCTGATTTTCCAGACAAAAAAATACCCACATTTGTGGAAGACGCAAGTGATAACACGCAAGTTTGACAATAATGTCAGTACAAATAATGACGTAAGTAATTTACATAAACGACTTAAGATATCTCTTTTACCAATACTTAAATAGATGCAAAACATCACTGATGAATTTTTTTAAACTATTACTTTGAACAATATTAAACAAAATTCGTATTAAAACAATTTGCATAGAATGGTACTATTTCAGCTGAATTCTTGGATTTATGAAATTTTAAATGTCTCTCAGTGGGTTACTTTCAATATTTAGAGCGAAAAAGTTAAACTTTCTCATTATTTTATTTTATATTTAGCATTTTGGCTTTTTCATTAAAGAAACAACAAAGAATAATAATATATACACTGTAAAAAAAAAAAAAAAAAAAAAAAAAAAAAAAAAAAATCTGTAAAGTTACTAAAGTTTTTCTAGGAAACTGGGGTTCCTAAAACTTTTTATGTAACGTCAACAACAAAAATTCATGTAACAGACACACTTTTGCGCCGAAAATCAAAAAATCTGTAAGGTTATTAAGAATTTTTTAGGAAACTAGGATGCCTAGAACTTTTTATATAACTGCAACCCGGGTTACAGATAAAATTTTAGTAAGATTACTGTAATTTTAGCAGATTCATTTGTAAAGTTACAGATTTCTGTAGCTTTACAAAAACTAGTTTTGTAGATTTGCAGCTTTTTTTGTACAGTTACAGATGAAAGTTTAGTAAGCATGTAACTTTACATCTGTAGAACTGCAGATCTATTTTTTGTTTTGTTTTGTTTTGTTTTTTAAACAGTGTACGCTTTTCTTAAAATAATGATGTATGTAAACACACTTATACAATACTATCAGACAGTGGCGTATCCAAGGGGTGGGCTGATGAGACCACAACCTCCTCTGAAAATTATATAAAATGTCAAGTTTAATTACGAATGTTTAGCAAAAGGCATGTTTTAATTTTAGAAAGTGTGTTATTTCGCAGAAATCCTGATATTTTTCATTCTAGCCAAGTTTCCGTTATACAGAGGTTTACTTCAGTTTTATTTACTGTTTAACTGTTTATTGAGATACATTTAGCAAATAATTTTCAGTGGTCCGTTTAAAAAAATGCGGTACAATCATGAAATTAAACTTGTTAAGACAAAAACCTGCTGAAAACGAAATTTTGTCCAGTCCCATATAATTTTATCTTTAAAAGTTTGATTGCATAATAGAAGCGTTACCTACTACTATAAAAACCTGTTTAAAGAGGAATTTTTTCGGTTTCTTGTGTTCTATCTTAGAAATTTTTACTGAATGTCAGTGTCAGCCCCCTCCAAAATGATAAGTCTAGATAAGCCACTGCTATCGGACCTGTTATTCGGTTAATATTTCACTGTTGTTTATTGTGTTCCTTTTCCCGCAGTTAATATTAAAAAAAAATATTTTGTTCTGGTAAAAAGTTTATTAAAATAAGTTCGAAGAAGAAAAAATGCTTTTTAATTATATTCGTAAAATAATAAATAATTTGTAAAATAAAAAAAATAACAATTCATAATAAATAATTAATAAATAATAATATAATATTCGTAATTTAATAACTAATATAATATCTGTAATAAATAATTAGAAATAAATTATTAGTATAATAATAGTAAATAAATCTTATTTAGTAATGTATGTAAACACACTTTGTACAATACTATCGGACATTTTATTCAGTCAGTACTGTTGTTTACTGTGTTGCTTTTTCCACAATTAATATTTTTAAAAATATATTTTGTTATTCTGGTGAATTTTCTATCAAAATAAGTTCAAAGAAGAAAAAATGTTTTGTTATTAAATTCTTAAAATAATAAATAGTAATTCTTAAAATAGTAATAAATAATTCACAATAAATAATATTATAATATTCTTAATTTAATAATTAATATATTATTAGTAATGAATAATTAATATAATATCCTTAATAAATATTTAAGTATTCGTATAATAATTATAAATAAGTCGTAAAATAATAAATAAATCTTAAAATAATAATGTTTGCAAACACTCTTTATCAGACATGTTATTCAGTTAATAATTTACTGTTGTTTACAGATTGCTTTTTTCACAATTAATATATTTAAAAAATATTTTTTTCGGTTGAATTATTTATTAAAATAAATTCAAAGGAGAAAACGCATTATAATTAAATTCATAAAATAATAAATAATTCGTAAAATAAACAATTAATAAATAATAATATAATATTTGTAATAAATAATTAACATAATATTCATAATTAGTAATTAATATAATATTCGTAATAAATAATTAATAAATAATTCGTAATAAATAATTAATAAATAATTCGTAATAAATAATTAATAAATAATTCGTAATAAATAATTAATAATTAATAATTCTTATAATAATAATGTAATGTAAATACACTTTGTATAGTACTATCGAATTCGAATATATTATTCAGGTAGCAATTTGAGCTAATCAGCTATCAAATTGAGATGTTTTTTCCGCAATTAATATTTAAAAAAATATATTTATTCTGATGAATAGTTTATTAAGAAAAAAAAAACGTTTTGTAATTAAATTCGTAAATTTTTATAATGTCTTTTGGTTGACTATCTTTGGAATTATAAATTTGTATGTTTATAATTGGAGACAGGAAATTACAATTCAAGGATATTGACATCATATTTCCGCAGAGTTTCAAGAGTACAGTTTCAAATTTTGGAGTGCGTGTCAGAGGAATTAACCCAAAACAGCTTGAGTGCTAGAGTTTATGATTTACTTGATGAATTTCACAAGCCAAAACCGGTCATGATTCGTCAGACGAAGATTAGATTCATTTATATTATATAATAAAAAGTTATAATAAAAAACATATAAAAATCAAGTTTAAAATAAATATTTTTCACGGCGCATTTTTCTGATTTATTTGTATAAAATCATGAATTTTCATGGAACAAAAAAATAAAAGAAAAATATTAGTAAATTTAATAAATATGTAGAAATGATGTAGTTTTATTTAATTTTTTTCATGTACATATTCTAAAATTACAACACCCGACATAAATTGGTTTATGTGATTATAAGGAAATGAATGTTTAAGGTAACTAACTACTGAAGCGATTTCTTCTGTGTTTACTCCATATTGATTTTTTTAAAATTAATATTTAAAACCTTTATAAATTTGATACTTTTTCAACACCATTGATTGGAGATTTTACTGATTACAGTTTTATCGAAACTAGATTTAATGTTTTAAGTTTTGCGGCGCGAGAAATCTAATATATAAAAAGGAAAATTTGTCTGTCCGCCTGTCTGTCTGTAATGGTATACAAATCTGCTGTTTGGAAGCCAGAATTGTGAAATTTTACGTACATGTGTAGTAAAACACGGTCGATGCAACTAAAGTAATGCGGAATCGAAATAACTTATAGTTAATTTTTAATTAATAAAAAACCATAAATTTAACACCAATTTCTAATCAAATTAAAACATTTTTCGTTATAGCTGTTGCCAACAATTAAAAATCCACAATAAAATTCTTACCACAACAATTACTTTTCTATTGCAATATTTCCACCTGAAAAAATGAAATAAATGGTTTGACGAATTTAAAAAAAGGAAATGTTACATCATAACTTTTCTACTGCAAGGTTTCCGCATGAAAAATTAAAATAAAATAAGCAGTTTGACGAATTAAAAACAAAAGTGAATGTTACGTCATAATTTTTCTGTTTTATGATTTTCATGTGAAAAATTATAATTATTTAATTCCTTTAACGAATTAGAAAAAAAATGGAATATTACCTCATATTGGAAATATAAAGGTATGAATGTATAACGTCATAAAAGTGTGAAAAAATGTATTGAAGCATGATAAAAACTCGATTATGGAAATATTGGCGTATTTCATCATTATAGCTCCAATGATGAATGAAAATAAGTTCATTTATAGCTCTATTATTTTGCGTCTGTTACATAAATTTATAAATTTTTATATTTTGTTTTCATTTGATTCATGTGTAGAACACTTCGATTGTTTTTTTATTTGTTGTTGTGGGGTTTTTTTTTTTACGTTGTATATTAACCCTCTCGCTGCGCAACAGCGCAACCCGATATTCTCGGGTATGCATTTTTTCGTCTAATTAATCCTCCTTGGTTATTCCCACCAGTTATTTTTTTATTGTAAATTTTGCTTATTTAATCGGGGCATTTTCCCATTTAAATTATACAAAGATTTTTGTTTTGAAAAACCGGTGACAAAAGAATAAAAATTCTTAAAAGACGCTCGTCGCGAAGCTATTTCGATAAAACAATTACGCAGCGAGAGGGTTAAATTTTGAAATTGGTTTTTCAAAACAAACATTCTTAAAATCCCGGACAACGCCGGGTACTTAATATTTTTTCACGAAAATTTCGCAGATTAGAGATTATATCTATGTATTAAGACAACGTAAATTTACTTAATGCTTTACCCGTAAAATATTTTAGGAACGAATTCATTTATTTATTTTTATTACTTTTTAAATAAAATGTGCAATTTTAGAACTTTTGGAGTTTTGTAGATTTTACCGGCTAAAGTTTTGTCAAAGCGGGTCAAAAAGGATATCAACACATGGCAAGGGCAAAGAGATCTTCGGAAAAAAAAAGATGTGTCTTGAATTTAAGATTACACGAGACCCATTCATGAAAAATCATTTCTACACATATGGATTCGTTCATAGTTCATTTCTTTCAACATGATGTACGTGCGACGCCAACAGATGCGTGATCTCGCAAAACGACAGGACTTATTTAGAACTTCGCTGAAAATGGATGCCTTGTGCAAAAATTCTGCGCAACATCCATGGAAATTATTTAAGAAAAGAAGCACGTGTGAATTAAAACGAGAAAGGAGAAAAAAAAATGTTTTCTTGTGAAATCTATTTTACAATCTAATTTTTTAAAATCTAATCTAAGTTTACAATTTAAACGAGATTTCCAGCACCGCATGAATGAAAGCTAAAATGTAAAGAAATTAAGAAACAGAAAATACCTTTGTACCAGTTTAACTTAATTTGATGTTAATTTTATGTTCAATATGAAATGAAAATCTGCTGAGTGATTTCAGTTTATTGCAAAAGTGCGGTTCTGATACCTGTTGAAATGTATGGGTTTCTAATACATAAATTAAGGCACGATCTTGTGGTTAATCTTCCGTAATCAGGTGTATCATCAAATGATGAATTTGACACACGAGAGTTTCCAAAATCTTTAACGGTTTTCACATTCACTTTAAAGGACATTGCAACCATGATGCGCTGTTAAAAATTTCTGCAACAGCATAGAAAAAAACCCCGAGATTCTCTCTAAATTTACACTAGTTCTCGATTAAATGCATTCGATTGAGTTTCCGATCATCATTTTACAGACATTTCTCTTTTCTTATGCTATCAAATTCCCTGTAGGGATTTCCATGTCTTTATTTAAAGATATTTTTACCTTTGTTATCTTTGTAATTCAAAATGAGCTTTTTTAAAATTCTTTTACAATTTTAGTAGAAATATTAAAGAAAATTTGGTTTAAAAATTGTTGTATTAAAAATTAGAACATTTTAGAAAGGAAAAATTCGTCTTTGTGGAGTTAGCGGAGATATATCGACAATCATTTTGCAGTTGTTTCATTCACCATGTGCATGAAGTAATATTAAATGTAATTTAATTGGTAATATTAAAAGTAAGTTAAAAGTATTTCTCCGCTGAATTATAAAAAATGCTCTTTGCATACTGTCGCAACATCTCCTATAGCCCGATCAGTAAGGTGTTCGGTTCCAACCCAGACGACTTGCAATCAAATCCCGAGCCGGCTAGAAATAATACTGTAAAAATTAAATTAAATGGTACAGCAGTAAAAAAATTCTAATTTTTTAAAGTTCGAAAATTCGCTAAATTGTAAAAACGAAATCATTATTATCACTAGCAAAAGCCATGCTTTGTTTGGATTCGCGAAGTATTATTTAATAAGATAAATATTTGAAGGTAACAATATTTTTTATATTATTTTTGCATCTTTACTAAGCAAAAACGTTATTTTATGTTTTGGCGCATTTTAATTTTAGAAATGTAAATTCAGCCAAATAACTAAGAATTTCCTCGGAATTTTTTACTTATTATATAAGACTGGTATGAAGTAATATTAATCCCTTAGCTACTGACGGTTACTTATAAGTACCATTAAAATAAATTGTTATAAAATTCATTTATTACATCGATTAGTAGTAATATAGTTTAGAATGAGTTATAGATGCATTACTTTATCTTGTTTCAAAAGCATTATTGGTTACACAAAACAAAAATATTTTTAAAAGGATGATTACTTTTGCCCTTGCATATTTTCAGCTTTCTTGGCATTTGTGGGTAGGGGGGATATTTTTCAATTCGAAAATATTTCTATTCTAAGAACATTATATTTGTGCATTTCTTAATTCTACAAAATACTAAGAGAAATATTTAAAATAAAAGATTTCAGTAGGATTATAAATATTGAACAAAATCCCTATAAATTCAAGTTTAATTAATCCTTTTAAATTCTTTAATCCTTCTAAAATCCTCCTAAAATTTATTAAATGATTATGTAAATCTTCTAATGTAGTTTCATAAATTCACAAAAAATGCTTTAGAAGATAAAATTTTCATGAATTCATAATTCAGCACAAAAAGGATTTAAAGTAATTAAATTGCTGAAATAAAAAGTAAATTAAAAGTATTTCCCCGCTGAATCATAAAAGACATCCTTTGCATACAGTAATGAAGTCTATAGCACAGACACCGCTCCTTGAATTCTAGGCCTGAGCGCTGATACAAAAATGGCGGCTGCCGAAGGCGGATATTTTTCAGCGTGTGTACGGTCCCTTGAGTTTTGGTACCAATAATTTTAAAAAGTTTTTTTCGCTTTATTTTTCTAAGATTAAACAAGTAAAAGAAATCTTTTATAAAATACTGGTGTCCAGATTTAGGGGACCGTACAGACGTTAAAAAAGAATAAAAAAATCCGTCTTTGGCAGCCGCCATTTTTGTGTCAGCGCTCAGGCCTAGAATTCAGGGGACGGTGACACAGTCAGTAAGGTGTTCGTCTCCAACCCAGTAGGACTTGGGATAATATCTCGATCCGGCTAGAAAAAAATATTGTAAAAATTAAATTAAATGGTACAGCAGTTCCAATTCACTCAAAAAATTCTAATTATTTAAAGTTCGAAAATTCGCTAATTTCTAAAAACGAGTTAAATTATTATCATTAAAAATAAATTTACCATCTTGAGTAGTTTTATCGATGTAAAATTAGAGTCTACTGTAAATTTACCGAATAATTTCTCTGTTTTCTAATCTCTATAAATTTACATAAGTCTTAAGAAAATGGATTGCCAGTAGATTCTATTTAATATCACAGAATTTTTTTTTAACAATATAGCAACTCTTGGAAATCGACTCAGTTGCAGATTAATAACCGATCATAAAAAAAAATAAGAAAATATCCTTTCTTTCTTTCTTTCTTTCTTTTTTTTTTTTTTCAATTTTTTATTTAACTCCACCTGTTATCTACCCTATACATATAAAATCCTAATGAAACGACTGATTAAACAACTGATTACGTTTCACGGCGATTTCTCCTAAAATATGAAATACTTTGCGATAAAATTAACACCACCAAAAATCCGTATTAATCCACAGATCTCAAAATTGGTATTAGAATTTTAAAATTAGAATTAGTTTTCGAAATATTAATTTTTTTCTGATTTTAAATATTTTTTTCTAATGATGGCAACTAAAATTTTAATCATAACAGATATTTTTTTTCATATTTTAGAAAAGGTTATTTTAAATTAATTTGGCGACGAGTTTGGCCTCCCTTAAATGTATGATAAGAAATGCATCATGTTACTTTTATTCATAATTCAATTTGTATTTCATTATCATTTTATTTAATACAGCACTTTCATTTAAAATTGAAACCTTTAAAATAAATGGCTTTTGCTTCATTCTTTTTTTTAAACGAAACAAAAAGAAAAATATTACACAGATGTCATATACGCAACGGGGTACCTAATTGGCGCCAAAATGGCGTTATTTTGCCTGACATGGTAACCCGGCTGTTGTTGCTTACTTATTAATCAATGTTTATTTTAATTTATTTTCTTTTTACTTACACAAAATGTTATAAATTGTTTTGTTCTATATCTACAGTTATTAATTATTTTTTTTTATTTATTGTTATTTCATTTAAAAAATAACAGAAAATAATTTAAAAATACATATGTAACAGGTATTTGAAAACGAGGTTTTCCGCCAAATTGTCGTAAAAAAAAAATCACGCCAAACCCAAACCGTATGTGACAATGCAACAAATCATGAGATTTAATTTACACTTCAAAGCAACGTTTTAATGGTATTACTTCTCCCGTCGACCAATTTCGTCAAATTATATAAATAGCCAAATTATACAAATTGACATTTTTTTTATTTTAAATAACAAAAGAACAAATAAATTAGTATAACATTAATAAAAATACAAATAAAACGTCGAAATAAAAATCACTTGATGGCGTGAACATGTGTAACTTCCTTAAAGTCAAGTGAATGTGACATTTACGATCAACCATTATTGGCATTTAATCTTATAGTTTGGCGACAGATTTTTGGTCGATGGGATGACCAAGTAGCACCGTTTTAATTTACCACTCGAAAAATAAAAAAATGCTAACTGACGAGTTAAAAAAAAAAGCTATTTTCTAGATTTTCACCCGGCTAACATAAAAGTACCAGAAATTCTTTGCGATCATGGCAACTTTTATGTAGTTTTATTCGAAAGAATAATTTTGATTCTTTAATCAAAATGGAAACCTTTCTTATGAAAAGCGAAAGAATCAGCTCGTTGTTTATGGCAGTTACATGACTTGGACTATTATAATATAAACGAAATAATGGTGATAGAATAATATTCGGCGACTTATCACACCTGTGGCTGGCTAACATTAAAGTACCAAAATGGCCGCCTGGAATATAAAAAGCAAAGGGATCCGCCTGGAGCTGTTGATGATAGTCACATGACTTAAGCTATTGTTATATAGATTGTTTTCAATTCTAAAAACAGCGCAAAGAATAAGATTTCCTAACGATTAAAAGTTTATTTTCACGTGACTATTAAAAACAGAAAAAAAAAAAACCTTTAAAATTACTTTTAAATGAGTACGTGTTAAAAGCAGGAAAATATTGAAAATTATATCTTTAAAATTGTATTTACACGTGAATATTAAAAGGGAAAGGAAAATTTAAAATAATAAATACATTAATATGCGTTTAACCCTTTCACGGACAAGGCACTTCTATTCGTAAAATCTTGAAATCAGTGAATGGCACCAGAATTTACAAACAAATTTCGAAATACAAAAATGCTTTTGTTCACTTAATAAAAGTGAAATTTTCATCCCAATATTCTGGTGCTAATGTGGCATTTAAGAATTAAAATTACGTGCTCCAAAAAGGAACCACCGCCCTTGAAGGGGTTAAAGCAGCAAATTTTAGTAATTGTATTATGTCAATCGTTTTATAACGCTGTTAAAAAATACCGAGAGACAAAGACTCTGTTTACTTAATTCATTTTATTGTAGCTTCTTTTCAAATGTGTAACTGATCTTCTTTAACCAAACACGAAAACAACCATTGGATGTCTTAACAGCAACTGATTCTACCTTAAATTTTTGCAATCAAAGGGAATTGAATGGAAACCCGTTTACAGGGAGATCGCTACAGGTTTTTTCAGTATAATTCAGTCTTCTCTAATCTTTTTAAAACCGATCAGATTAGCGTGCTTTTATATTCTGCAGTGTCTGAACGGGGGTTGGCGAGCGTAGCTTGCAGGGGGCAGAGCCCCCTAGTTTGTATATAAAGTTGTAATTTTGTTATCAATTTTTAACTCGATTCCTGATATGCTAGAATCTAGAATTATAAAAATTACGTTCACACGTGTGTTTCCATGACAACACAACATTTTAATACTTTTAGAATTTAATGATAAATTAAAATATTAATTTTAAGGCATTTCTCCATTAGCCCACCAGCGATGATAAAACGCCAAATGTTCTGTATAACTCGTACAATTGTATACGATTTGAAACAAAAATGGATTTAATTCTCAATTGATTCGCCAATTCACGCTCGCCAAAATGTACAAATGGCTGTTAAACTGCAAAAATGTAACATTTTAAAACCTAAAAATAAGAAAATAAATTACAAACAAAAAATAAAGACTATAAAATAAAAAAAAAAGCTTTTTTTCGATTAATAGTTTAATATTAATTAATTTACGATTATACTTTGAGAAATCTATTTAGAAATGTTAAAAATATAGTTTAAACAATGTTTTTTTTTTTTTTTTTTTTTTTTTTTTGCCTTTTTTGTTGCTTTAGGTGCCGTCTACAAATGATGTCATGCTTGGAGGGGTGGGGGATTTGTGTGTGTTTCACGAAATTTGGACAGTAGATTGTTGTTATATCTAAAAAAAAAGCAACAAGGAAAGATTTTTAAAAATTCATCCCCTTGAAAGTTAAATTGGGGGGGGGGGGGGGGGGTGTGAGGTGCAAATATTTTAGTTCATTTCGCCATATTAGAAGCAGTTTTAGGTAGGAAAATAAAATACAGCATAAAAAAATCTGCTAAAAAATAGTTTAAATATTTATTTTAGCTATTTTAGAAATTCAACAACTAAGAGGGTTAAATGGGGGGTGGGGGGGGGGGTGGAAGTTTTAGGTCATTGGAGCATATCTCAGTAGCAGTTTTAGGTAGGAATATGAAATTTAGCACAACAAATCTACTTTAAACAAGAAAGAAAAAATCATGCGTCAAGCATAGATTATCAAACACTTTTCAACACATTCAGAATAATGTAACAAAATTGTACAGTTTAAAAAATTAAAATATTACGTCTAATTCAACCCTATGGAAATGCATAACACATTTCAAAACCCAGTTTCAGCTGTTCCTGTCTACAATCAGAAAATTATCCGAATTTTTCAGCAGCTCTGTATCGGATATATAGATTTGTATCAACTGCATGCATACCAAAATTTAGTTCACTTAAGAAATACATATACTTCAGTTGAAAATTCCCCTTCAGCAATTTCCTCTAATAAGGAGAATGTTACGTGAATACTTTTATGCAGCCCTGTATATGAGATATAGAATTTATATATAGTGAGTAAAAATGCAAAAAAATTTATTAAATTTAAAAGCGCATACCGAATTTTAAACCGTACACTCCAGCAATTATTACTCAAAGACAGTATTGTAATGGACTTCTTTTAGTATTGTAACGGATTTCTTTTGTGTGTCCCGGTAAATGAATAAAAAATGCTATGAGTGCCCTGTTCTTACGTGATCGTACGTAATGAAATTCAGTGATTTATATCAGTTTCAATACATTTGAAATTGCGCCATGTCATTAAAATACTCTGCAAACGATTTTTCCCCATATACCATAATGTAATGGAATACTTTTGAGTACCTCTGTAAATGAACTGTTAATCATACATACTTCATGTGCATGCCAAACATGCTTTGGTGACTATCAATTGCATGAAAATCCGAGTCTATTTACGGGAGTTAGAGCGTGGACAGACGGACAGACAAACCGAATGCATAAGGGGCCATCCACAAATGATGTCACGCTTGGGGTTCATGACAGGGGTTCATGAAATTGTGACAGCTTGTGACAAGGGGATGGGAGGTGGTAAGAGGAAATGTGACATCACACATTTTGGTTAAAGTAAAAGCATTAAAAATCAGCAGATTAAATTTTGAAGTTATTTTGAAATTAGAGTATTTTGTGTTGATAAAGTAAAGATAAGATTTAAAGCCAAATATTTTAAATACCATTTCAAATTCCAAAATACTATTGTTTTCAATTGCTCTTTCATATTAATATTTTATTACTATTGTAGATTAATTATGCTTTTAGTTGTAAACCTTAATCTTATTTCATACAAAATAATTACACGAATCATTTTTATTGTTATGCTCACAAATGTCATTAAAACACATAATTAAAATTTAAAAATAAAATTTGAAATATGATCTATAACGTAATGCTTTGTTTCTGAACTGCAAGTATATGCTTATGTAATATAGCTTGATATGTGACAAGGGGGGAGGGGGTTTGGTAAAGTCTGACACTTTGTGGCAAAGGGGGTCTGGGTGGAGGGTAAAAAATATTGAAAAGATTGCAACATCATTTATGGACAGCCCCTTATCTTTAAAAAAAAGAAACAGGGCAAAAATTATATATTTTTTGATAATTCCACTTCCTTGTGCTTTTAACAGGCGTAAAAATGAAGTGCATAACCGATTTCGGCCCCACGCCAAATTAATAGCATTGTACCGGACATTTTTGGATAAAAAACATGAATTGCAATAAAAAATTTAAGACTGATTTTCAAATGGATATTTAATGGTTATAAAAGAGTGTTTTTTTAAAGAAACCATTTTTACTTTTATACATATATATGTATTTAATTTGCTCTTATCAAGCATGATCAATCAACTGCTCATTACTAGTCACGCCACGTTTCATCAAGAACATCAGCTTATTTCTGAAGCAATAGATGACATTTACGTGATCACATACGTGATGATATTTATGTACTCTTACTGGACGAATGTTTTGCCCCCTGAAGGGCGACAGAGGTTAATTTCAAATATTTCTGTCTTACATAATAGTGTATCGTCACCGTGAATACATCGCACTATTGAAAATTAGATCAATTTTAGCACAGAAAGTATTTTTAATTTGGAACGGAAGATTTGACCCGAACGGACAGACAGGCCAAGTTAAATAAAACCTTGTAATAAGACACGATTTTATAATTCTGTACCTTGGAACAAAAAGGGCCACTGTCCAAAATTGAGAAATTTGAGTTAAATGCACGAATGAATTCAGGATGTAAAGTAATTGTTAAAAGGGCCAAAGGCCTCCCAATATTAGATCATTGAAAACAAAATATTTTACCGAGGCCAATGTTACTTACTGTTAATGTAAAAATGGCCAATTTAAAATGTAAAAAAAAAAAAAACTAAATCAATTTAACATTAGATTGTAGTGAGAAAAACATTACTGAATTGAAAGGTACAACTTTGTAAAATAATAGTACAGAAATCGTAGCAAGATTCTTAAACTTCCTCAAACTTAAATTGGGTTTCCTGCCATTTGAGAAAAATGGACATTGGCCCTTTCTGTTCCAAGGTGCAGAATTAATCTTCCGTCCGTAATCATTTGGTATTGTATTCCGTAATGTATTTGAAAGAATGCGAATCTACGGGAGAAAGTTTTTTATCTTTAACTGTATTTACATTCATTGAGACCGAGTGGGGTCATCTTATGACCGCAGCGCAAGTTCCTGACGAATATTTAATTAAAAAGAAATTGCAGCGCTTTCAGTATTTTTATAGCTTAGTTTTACATTGTTTCATTACGAATTCTGAAGTTATCGCTTTTTCCATAAAACAAACAAGTACATAAAAAAATAACATTTTGATTTGGGGTCAGTAAATGACCCCACCTAGTCGTTAATGTTATAAAACTGGTGTTTGATTATTCATGTTCGCGTAATACTAAACAATGACCGCTAGTCTTATTTTTTTCATATCGTTCATATAGCAGCAATCAATGCATTTATTGTGTTTACACGATTATTTGAAAACTATGAGAAAGGTAAATATTTTCCAAGGAGACTAAAGCATTAGGTTGTTCTTGGGAAATGCAGAAAGTCATATAGAAAAAAGAGATGAAACACTACCTTTTGTCAAGCGAAGTCGGTATGTTGTGTGTCTTAGAACGCTCGACAAAAGAAAAAAAAAGAAAAAGAAAACACTACCAAGAAATGTGGTAAGTGTGCAATCGATTTGTTTGCAAAAATCATGTCAATATCATAACACCAACAATATGCCATGAGTGCAAAAAATCAGAATGATTAATTAAGTTCAATTGAACATTTTGTATTTGCATTACTAATACTAATGTGAATTAATCATCATTTTATTTTTGAAATACTTCGTCCAACAATATTGCATTTTCTATTTATTTCAATGGCTGCAACACTTATACACATTATTAATTAAATTTTAAAAGTTACGTTTTGGGTTTTACTTGATATGGTAAATAAATATGTGTTTTTTAACAATGGTGTGAATGAATGACCCCACATAGCCTTTTATGTTTTAAATTTATATGTTGTCATCCAAGGGTTGACAATGATATTGTAGCCATGATGGCAAAACTTGGAAGTAGACTCAGTTGCGGATTATTAACCGATCATATTGGATTCAAAAGGAACAGGGAATGGAAATGCCTATTCAAAGAATTGCCCCTTTCAGTCCTAAAATCGACAATAACTATTAGTGTATTACATGAAAATTTTGATTCATAGTAAAAGACAAATATTATATTTCACCTCTATAATTAAAATACTTCATTTTGCTTTTCCAAATAGACTTATGTGAAATTCAACTAGGGAATAGGAAATATACATGAAACATGTTGTTTGGACAATCAATTTTTGTTTACCTATTGTACACACATAAACTAGATATAAAAAGAAAATAAATGTTTGGCCATAAGATTTAACAACATATAATTATAGAAGATTCCAAAGAACAGAAAATGGAAATGTCTACTCAAGGAATTCTCCCCTTTCAAGCCTAAAATTGATAATAACTGTCAATCCATTACCAATAAATTAGAAATATTATATTCTGGCTCTATAATTAAGTACCTCTCTTTCCTTTTCAAATAGCCTTGTGTCAGATTCAAAGAGGGAAAGTGAACCAAGTATAAAACATACTGTCAGGGCCAGCGCAACCATCGGGCAAACGGGCCGGCTGCCCAGGGACCTTTGTTCTTAAACGTTTCTTCGCGAGAAAAACGTAAGTACAGTCAGATCTTTATTTAACGAAGTCGCTAAATCCCCCAAAAAAAGTTCGTTATAAGGGAAATTCGTTAAATAGAGATTCACTTTTTAAAATATTTTAAACAGCATAAAAACAGAATTTAAATTCATAAACACTAAACATTATTTAAAAAAAAAGTATTTAATCTTTTTTTTTTTTTTAAATAATATCATAATATCGATTTGCTTTACTTATTTTACCCATCAAAATGAAATCTGCAAGGAAAACAAGAATAATACAAAACATCGTACGGGAATACACTCTATTTTCAGTTCTAAGAAAATAGTTTTAAATTAAAATTAATGAATTATTATCGTATTTATTATAACAAGTAATTTTAAACATACATTACCACATGCGTCCTTAAATTTAATTACTGAAAAAGTGATAATTTTGTCTGAGTTTTTTCTTTGAAAAAGTGTTTTCTCTCATAATACGTCTCGCATCTCTGCAATGCGCCAAAAACCCCTTCAGGCGTATTTTCTTCGAACTGTAATCCACGTCGGAGTGTTTCAAAGGATTTTAACATTTCATCATACGAAGGTTTGTTAATTTCTGCATCATGATCATTTCCATCTTCATCATCTTCGTCTTCAGCGGAATTCTCTGCTGGATTGTTTTTATTTTTTACACTGTCCAAAATATCCAATTCAGTTAGCGTTTCTGAGGTCTCAACTTCGGAATCAAGTGAAAGAAAATCCTCAATCAGCACATCATCGTTAATTTCTTCGTTTTCCCTGAGCTGTATCCACATGTTTTTAAGTTCTTCTAATGGAATATCGTCTTCGGCTTCCGTATTTGTCGAATTTTCATTGCTGACAAAGAATCCAGCTTTGGCAAAACTGTTGCGAATAATACGATCTGTGACATCATAGTTCCATGCTTTGGAAATTTCTGATATGCTTTCCCGTAAGTTGATCTTTGGCATAGATTGATTGTTCTCAAGTGCAGCGATAACTTTTCGCGTTATTCTTTTGCGATAGTGTATTTTAAAGCTTTTGATCACTCCTTGACCTATTGGCTGCAGTTTTGATGTAGTGTTAGGTGGCAACTAAAAAACTGTAATATTTTTCGGTTTTTGGTTGATTTCCTTTGGATGGACTGGACAATTGTCCAAAAACGAGAGCAATTTGGCGACACTCTGCAGACGTACGTTTGTCCAACATTTTAATCCATTTTTCACAAATTTCTGACGTCATCCAAGACTTTTTGTTAAAGTCATAATCAACCTCCAAAGATTTTGCGCCTTTTAAACATCTTGGGTTCTTGCTTCTTCCGATAACTAATGGTTTCAATTTCTGATCTTCAGTCATATTCGCACCTAACATGACAGTTTTTCTTGCTTTACTTTTTTTTCCGCCAAAGCATTTTTCTTTTTTAAATATTAATGTCTTTTGAGGCAAACATTGAAAAAATAAAGCAGTCTCATCCGCATTAAAGATATTTTCTGACTTTTTTAAAATTTACTTTTAAAATTTTACTCAGTGTCCCCGTTATCCAATTTTTACTATCATTATCATCAACGTCTTTATTTTCACCAGATATTATTTTTGCCGCAATTCCGTATCTTCTCTTAAATTTTTCAAGCCACCCACTGCTTCCTTGAAATTCGTCGTATCCCAATGCCTTCGCAAATTTAAGAGATTTCTCAATTATGAAAGTCCCAGAGATCGGAACATTTTTATCTCGCATTGTGTGTATCCACTTCAAAACTGCCTCATCCACATCTTCATAGACACATGTTTTTAAACGTTTTGAACAAGAATTGGATGAATCATAATTTTGTAACTTATCACGATTTTTTATTATGGTTGATAAGCTGTTTGGAGGAATACCAAATTTGAAAACAACATCCTTTTTCTTCCCTCCTTTATCCACCTGATCAAGAATTAATTTTTTTTTTCTTTGATAGTCAAGCCTTTTCGCTTTGACATTTTCCAGCTATAAGAACCGAAATTACTAGCACGACTAATCAAAAATTTAGAATACAGGAGACTCTACTTTAAGGGCAATCTGCAAAGAAAATCTGCCACTCCTGGATGAAATGCAAAGAATGACACAATTTTACTACGCTGGGTGAGTTAGGCGCTGGTAAAACAAATTCAAGGTCACTGATCATCATAAAATGTGTTAAAAGAAAGAATAAGTTTGAAATGTCCGGAAATATTTTGAGAAATAAGAAGACAAAAAAAAAAAAATAGGTCACAAGAAAAAGTTCGTTAAATGGAGAATGCACTTCGCTATTTGGAGATTATTTTACGAAGAAATTCGCAAAATATTCTTGGTTCTAAGAAAAATTTCGCAAAATAGAGAAATTCGTAAAATAGAGGTTCGTTAAATACAGGTTCGACTGTATTAATTTTATTTCTTACAGGTAAAATTGCTATAATTGCCGGGCATTGTATAGATTCGACGATCCCGAAAGTAACAGAGAACGGGTCAATCCATTTCAAGTGGTCCAGAAAATCATTTATTAATTGCTTGACCATTTTTTAAAAATCTGAAATTTTTTGTACAACCCTAACATGATGGAAGTTCAAAATGACTATTATTTTAACTTTATTAATTTTTGTTTGTGCATGGCGGCTGCCTATCTTTGTTTCATCGTCTGCAGCAATTTTCTCACATGAAGTGTTTACGGAATTGTAAATAACTCATTGTTTATTTCTCCATTTCAAGTGCGGATTAAAGCAACTTGTACAGAATACATTGGGCTAAAAATCTGGTAATAGAGTAACTTCCGAAAATAAATTCTTATTGGTGAAATTTCAGCATAAACTTTCAGTTTTTTTTTTTTCAAAATTTGTCCGTTTACAAGAGAAATTTTTTCTAGCAAGAAAAACTGTCAACATGACATAATTTTTTTTACAAATAGGCCAAAAGTACGTGTACTCAGATACCAAGCTCCAGATCTGAGACTTGCTTTGTCCTCGCTAACAAAATCCCAAATTTTTCAAAAATGTCAAAAATCGCACTATTGCGGCTTTGGTATCTCTGGTGGAGCACGAGATAAAAATCTGAAGTTCTGGTTTCTGACAGTATTTTATGGTAGTGTTATGCGCAAAACATTTCAGGATGGAGATTTGATTACAAGCTGAGATATGGCAAGGGCAACATGTCAAAACAATACTGCCAAACTATTGTTTTGTTGCAGCCACAGGTAAGTATTTATCTCAGAGTGTCATTTAAATATATATATTTTTTTATTATCTTTAAATAATAGTAACAGAAAATAAAGCCTTTTGCAAAGATTAGCAATTAATTAAAAAAATAATTATGCCTAAGGTCTACATCTTGCATGGTTTCAGTAGTTTTTGTTGTTTAAGTAATTTTAGTAACTAAAAGAAACCTCAGCACTTTTACATAAAGAAAAAAAAATATTTTTATACAAGACCTGAGACAAAAACAGAATAGGGAAAGAGAAAAGCTGTTAATGTTGACATATTTGTGGAGACATGATCAAACGTGTCAAAATGCATTCCTGCGTGTTGGTTTAAAAACCACTATTTGAATGCTGCTTGCCAGTCCCTGAAACTTGTTCCTACCATAAGTATGTTCCTGTAAATGAAACATTTATACGGTGTTACCATGTATCAGCCTCAAGTAATTTTCAGAAAGTAAAGATATCCAAAGCTCTTTCAAAATTTATACTACAGAAAAATGACATTGCTGCATGATAAGAAGTAAGCTAGGAATTATTCATGAAGTGAGACATGAACATAGTGATTTCAAAGTTCATTTCTATGAGCCTGCAGGGCCAAGAACTTCAATCAAGTTATCAAGAGATGACAAGACTTGGTTCCTACAAATAAAATTTTGAGAAAGATGACCCCTATGGAGCTGACAACAGTAACTGGTCGAACTCATAACATCTCTCCTGAATTCTGAGAAGATATTTCTCAGATCTTTGTTGAACATATATAGTCTCTTAGTAAATTAAATATTTGTTATTGCACTGTTTTCAACAACTCATATTTCGTGTGTAAATATTGTAATAAAACAGATAAATCATTAGATTATTAAAATTGTGTTTTTTAAACCAACAAACAGGAACGTGTTTTGACACGTTTGATCATGTCTCCACAAGTATGTCAACATTAACAGCTTTTCTCTTTCTCTATTCTGTTTTGTCCCAGGTCTTGTATAAAAATATTTTTTTTTCTTTACGTAAAAGTGCTGAGGTTTCTTTTAGTTACTAAAATTACTTATAACAAAAATTACTGAAACCATACAAAATGTAGGCCTTAGGCATAATTATTTTTTAAATTAATTGCTAAGCTTTGGAAAAGGCTTTATTTTCTGTTACTATTATTTAAAGATAATAAAAATAAACAAATTTAAATGACATTCTGAGATAAATACTTACCTGTGACTACAACAAAACAATAGTTTGGCAGTATTGTTTTGACATGTTGCCCTTGCCATATCTCAACTTGTAGTCAAATCTCCATCCTGAAATTTTTTGTGTATAACACTACCATAAAATAATGTCAGAAACCAGAACTTCAGATTTTTATTTCGTGCCCCACCAGAGATATCAAAGCCTCAAAATTGCAATTTTTGACATTTTTGAAAAATTTGGAATTTTTATTATTTTTTTTTTAACGAAGAGAAAGCAAGTCCCAAATCTGGAACTTGGCGTGTGAGTACAAGTATTTTCGGTCTATTTGTAAAAAACATTATGTCATGTTGACAGTTTTCCTTGCTAGAAAAATTTTCTCTTGTAAACTGACAAATTTTGGAAAAAAAACTGAAACTTTATGCTACAATTTCACCAATAAGGATTTATTTTCGGAAGCTATTCTATTACCAAATTTTTAGCCCAATGTATTCTGTACAAATTGCTTTATTCCGCACTTGAATTGGAGAAATAAACGATGAGTCATTTACAATTCCGCAAACCCTTCATGTGAGAAAATTGCTGCAGACGGTGAAACAAAGATAGCCGCCATGCACAAACGAAAATTAATAAAATTAAAATAATTGTCATTTTGAACTTCCATCATATTAGGGTTGTTGTACAAAAAATTTCAGATTTTAAAAAGATGGCCAAGCAACCAGTGCTGGACCACTTGAAATGGATTGACCCGAACACAAAAAATCAATGTTTAAAATATTGTAAATGATAGAAGATTTGGCTGAATTAAAAATAATTATACACTTTAAATTCGAGGTATTTTTCACACATTTTATTATCCATATTGTATATTATTCTATGAATTCTACAATTTAAAAATAAATTTTATTCTAGTATTGCAGTATTACGTTGGGCCCTACACGACCTTCAGCCGGACCTGCATGTTGTTTGGACAATCGCATTTCATTTACCTTATGCATATATGAATGCATAAAAATGAAAAATGAATCTATGTAATCATAACCAGAGCTCAGCAAATACGGTCGCCATTGGTGAATAAAGTATTCTAACTGGCGACAGGAAGCATTAACATTGATTGATCTTGATGATGATTTACTTGAACTGTTTACTGAATGCCTAAAAACCACAGAAAGCTATAGATAGATGGTAATTTGGTTTTAAAATATAGGTATTTACAAGGATATACGCCAGTAGTTAAGAAGTAAATGTTTTCGTAATTGCAGATTTTGAAGAGGCATGACAAAAAAATGTGTTTGTAAAATTCATATATAAGGTAAAATGCGCTTAAGCTGACACTTTAGGGATATTGATCAGTGGCTTGCCTAAGTAATTTCTTCCAAAGTAATTTACTTATACATATAAATAACGATTTTAGTAAAAAACAATCGTTTTTTTAAGAAGTTGCATACTTTGTTCATTTAAACTTTATAATGTACTTGTATATATTTTTTTAATTTAAGAATTATAATTTTTGTAATTCTCGTAGAGAAATATAACTATATTAACTTTCAAAATAAATTTATTAACTGAGATGAAGACTTAAACCAATTCAAGATATATTATTACTGAGCATACGATTATATTTTTTCGGTCAATCCAGACAAATGTGTTTGGAAATCCATGATTTAAGAAAAAGGTGATCTATGGGTTTATAAGTTTTTGGGGTAGTAGGTACTTGAATATAAAATGGTAATTTTTAATAAAAAATTTGTATTATTTGATACATTTGGAAATATTTCAGTTAATTTTGAAGATATTGTAAAACCCTTAGTTCAGTGTACAGTAAGTTCAGTGTAAGAGTAGTATGTAGTACAAAGGAAGGTGAAATATATTGAGTTGATTTGAGTGCGTACACTGTCTAACGTAAGCAAGAAATTTTACTCAAAAAATGGCAAAAAACCCCAATTTTTAAAAATTGTTATAAAGTTATTGCTAGGATTTTATGTTTTTTCATCATTCTGAATTTACATTTGAACTAAAAATATGTGAATAAACTATGACAATGGCCAATCGGTGTATATGTCGTTATGTCGTAGACTAATTGAGAAATCCGGCACTTTGCAAACAGCCTAGGCTCTTTGCAAAGAGCCGGGCTAATTGAAGAATATATCTCCCTTTTTCCAATTAGCCTGATATTTTTCAGGCTTATTGCAAAGAGCCTAGAAAGCTTTAGGCTAATTGAAAAATGGCCACTTATTATCCGATCAGGGTGATATTTTTGGCTCACAAGCTATCAAAGCCTGAGAGCTTATGTTCCCGCCGATTCTGTATGTACGTGTGTACATACAGAACGTACGTAACGCTCGTACGTACACAGTACGTAACGCTATAACTCATGATAGAAATATCCGATTTGCTTCAATTTTTTTTTCTAGATTCATTCTGATGAGGTGCTTCCCTGATTAGTTTTTGGGGTTCATTGGTTAAGGATAAAGGGGGAAAAGGGGGCTAGTCCCCCTCTTAATTTGATTAAATGGGTTTTTCTTGCAGAAATATTCGATTTGCTCCAAATTTGGTATACCGGTTTATTGTGTTAAGGAGCTTCCCTGATTAGATTTGGAAGCTCATTATTTAAGTATAAAGGGGGGAAAGGGGGCTACCCCCCCTTAATTTAGATAAATCGGTTTTTCATGATGGATTATTCGATTTGCTCCAAATTTGGTATACCAGTTTATTAAGTTAAGGAGCTGCCTTGATTAGATTTGGAGGTTCATTAGTTACATATAAAGGGAGGAAAGGGGGGGTAACCCCCCGTAATTTAGATAAATGGGTTTTTCATGCAGAAATATGCGATTTGCAATAAATTTGGTATACCGGTTAGTTATGTTAAGCAGCTTCCCTGATTACATTTGGAAGATCATTATTATGTATAAAGGGGGAAAGGGGTGCAATCGCCTCTCCCCTTAATTTAGATAAATGCGTTTTTCATGTAGAATTATTCGATTAGCTCAAATTTGGTATACTGATTTATTATGTTAAGGAGATGGCTTGATTAGATTTGGAGGTTTATTAGTTAAGTATAAAGGGGGGGGAAGGAGGGCTAGACACCTCCCTTAATTTAGATAAATGGGTTTTTCAAGCAGAGTTATTCGATTTGCTCCAAATTTCGTATACCGGTTTATTATGTTAAGGAGCTTCCCTGATTAGATTTGGAGGTTCATTAGTTAAGTATAAAGATAGGAAAGGGGGGCTAGATCCCCCCTTAATTTAGATAAATGGGTTTTTCATGCAGAGCTATTCGATTTGCTCCAAATTTCGTATGCCGGTTTATTATGTTAAGGAGCTACCTTGATTAGATTTGGAGATCTATTGGTTAAGTAAAAAGGAGGGACAGGTGCTAGTGTCCCCTTAATTTAGATAAATGAGTTTTTCATACAGAATTATTCGATTTGCTTCAAATTTGATATACTAGTTTATTACGATATGGCTTCCTTCATTTGATTTGGAGGTTCATTGGTTAAGTATAAAAGGGGGAAAAGGGGGGGCAATTGCCCCCTCCACTTTATTTAGATAAATGGGTTTTCATGCAGAATTATCTAATTTAGTTTAATTTTTTTTCAACCGGATCCGAACTTGAAGGTTCCATTTGAAGTCAACCCGAAAACCGACCACAACCAGGTTTCGGATTCAGTTCAATTAGAACTTTCAGGTTCGGATCGGGTTGCCGGTGGACGGAGATTATTTTGTCTGGCTTGCATCGAATTATAGTTCTTTGGAATATTTTTGTCTGTTAAGATTTGGTTCGGGACGGGTTTCAGGTTGACTTTGAATGGAATTTTTAGGTTCTGGTAGCGTTGCGTGTCCACGGAAACTGATTTGTCTTGTTCGGATCCGGTTATGGATCTTTGGAATATTTTTGTCGGTTATCAGATTTGGTTCGGGATTTCGGGTTTTTTCAAATGGAACTCTCAGGTTCGGGTCGGGTTGCATGTAGACTGAAATTATTTTGTTTTGCTCGGATCGGGGTACGGTCTGTTGTAATTTATTTTTCGGGTTTGGGTAGGGTTATGAGCTAATAAACCTAATAAAAAGAAAATTGCCCAGTTAAACTGATGGCATTGAGCTCACAGGCTATTCACACTAATTGTATATTATACTCTTATTTCAAAGAATAATGCCCCTCGAAAAATAAATGAAGGGATTTCTCCCCATTGCCCCCCCTTTCTACTTAACCAAAGAACCCCCAAATCTAATCAGGGAAGCTACTTAACATAATAAACTGGTATACCAAATTTGAAACAAATCAGATAATTCTGCATGAAAAAACCATTTTACTAAATTAAGGGGGGTATTATCGCCCCCATTTCTCCCTTTATGTTGAACCAATGAACTTTCAAATCTAATCAGAAAAGCGCCTTATTAGAATGAACCTAGAAAAAAAATTAAACTAAATTAGATAATTCTGCATGAAAATCCATTTATCTAAATTAAGGGGAGGGGCAATTGCCCCCCTTTCCCCCCTTTTATACTTAACCAATGAACCTCCAAATCAAATGAAGGAAGCCATATCGTAATAAACTGGTATATCAAATTTGAAGCAAATCGAATAATTCTGTATGAAAAACCCATTTATCTAAATTAAGGGGACACTAGACCCTGTCCCTCCTTTATACTTAACCAATAAATCTCCAAATCTAATCAAGGCAGCTCCTTGACATAATAAACCGGTATACGAAATTTGGAGCAAATCGAATAACTCTGCATGAAAAACCCATTTATCTAAATTAAGGGGGCGGTCTAGCCCCCCTTTCCTCCTTTTATACTTAACTAATGAACCTCCAAATCTAATCAGGGAAGCTCCTTAACATAATAAACCGGTAAACCAAATTTGGAGCAAATCGAATAATTTTGCATTAAAAACCCATTTACCTAAATTAAGGGGGGGTGTCTAGACCCCCTTTCCTCCCTTTATACTTAACTAATGAACCTCCAAATCTAATCAAGCCTTCTCCTTAACATAATAAATCAGTATACCCAATTTGAGCTAATCGAATAATTCTACATGAAAAACGCATTTATCTAAATTAAGGGGAGAGGCAATTGCCCCCCTTTCCCCCCTTTTATACTTAACCAATGAACCTCCAAATCAAATGAAGGAAGCCATATCGTAATAAACTGGTATATCAAATTTGAAGCAAATCGAATAATTCTGTATGAAAAACCCATTTATCTAAATTAAGGGGACACTAGACCCGGTCCCTCCTTTATACTTAACCAATAAACCTCCAAATCTAATCAAGGCAGCTCCTTAACATAATAAACCGGTATACGAAATTTGGAGCAAATCGAATAACTCTGCATGAAAAACCCATTTATCTAAATTAAGGGGGCGGTCTAGCACCCCTTTCCTCCCTTTACACTTAACTAATAAACCTCCAAATCTAATCAGGGAAGCTCCTTAACATAATAAACCGGTATACGAAATTTGGAGCAAATCGAATAACTCTGCATGAAAAACGAATTTATCTAAATTAAGGGGGTGGTCTAGCCCCCCTTTCCTCCTTTTATACTTAAGTAATGAACCTCCAAATCTAATCAGGGAAGCTCCTTAACATAATAAACCGATAAACCAAATTTGGAGCAAATCGAATAATTTTGCATCAAAAACCCATTTACCTAAATTAAGGGGGGGGGGGGGGGTGTCTAGACCCCCTTTCCTCCCTTTATACTTAACTAATGAACCTCCAAATCTAATCAAGCCTTCTCCTTAACATAATAAATCAGTATACCAAATTTGAGCTAATCGAATAATTCTACATGAAAAACGCATTTATCTAAATTAAGGGGAGAGGCAATTGCCCCCCTTTCCCCCTTTATAGATAATAATGATCTTCCAAATGTAATCAGGGAAGCTGCTTAACGTAATTAACCGGTATACCAAATTTATTGCAAGTCGCATATTTCTGCATGAAAAACCCATTTATCTAAATTACAGGGGGGATAGCCCCCTTTCCTCCCTTTATATGTAACTAATGAACCTCCAAATCTAATCAAGGCAGCTCCTTAACTTAATAAACCGGTATACCAAATTTGGAGCAAATCGAATAATTCATCATGAAAAACCGATTTATCTAAATTAAGGGGGGTAGCCCCCCTTTCCCCCCTTTATACTTAAATAATGAGCTCCCAAATCTAATCAGGGAAGCTCCTTAACACAATAAACCGGTATACCAAATTTGGAGCAAATCGAATTTTTCTGCATGAAAAACCCATTTATATAAATTAAGGGGGGGGGGGGGGGTTGCCCCCTTTTCCCCTTTATCCTTAACCAATGAACCCCAAAAACTAATCAGGGAAGCACCTTATCAGAATGAACCTAGAAAAAAAAATTTGTAGCAAATTGGATACTTCTATCAAAAGTTATCGCGTTACGTACAGACGTACGTACGTACACACGTACATACAGAATTCGCGGGCACAAAAGCTTTCAGGCATTGATAGCCTGTGAGCTAAAAATATCACCCTGGTCGGATAATAAGTGGTCCTTTTTCAATTAGCCTAACGCTTTCTAGGCTCTTTGCAATAAGCCTGAAAAATATCAGGCTAATTGGAAAAAGGGAGATGGATTCTCCAATTATCCCGGCCCTTTGCTGTTTGCAAAGAGCCGGATTTCTCAATTAGCCTACGACATATACACTGATTTGCCATAGTCATAGTTTATTCATTTAAATACAGTGTAATAAGTCCTTTTATAAGTAAAAATATGTATATTTATTCAACATTGTGCATTTAAAAAAAAACGCTCCAAACATATGGTAGACATCTTAATCCGCATTATAAATATAATTTCTTACATACAATATAGCTGGACTGGCGAACCTTATTGTTGCCGCGTGCCAAATTTGATCAAAAAATATTTTACGAGACCATGACGTGCCAACTAAAAATCAAATTCAGTAGGTGGAAAAATAATGGATTAAAATAACTTAAATTTTTCTATTGTGGTTTAAAAAATAGGAGATAATTAGGTAATATACGCTTTAATAATTATGGAAATAAATATATTTTAGAAATTTATATATAAAAAAATAATGCGATGTAATTTGATTTCTGTTGTTGCATCTTAATATATATCAAGTTAATTTTAATGTAAACTGAGCCGAATTTGTCTAATAAGTGCTTTCAGTTTGATTTTTTATATTATTCATTTATGAAAACAGTGATTCGAAAGCATAGATAGGCAGAAAAACTAGTAAAATGACAAAAGTCAGTTTCTTTGAATAGCTCTGAAATAAATTCCAAAGTTGCCATAACTTTACCATCGGAATTTAGTAAGTGTCTAATAACAAATTCTTGCCGACATTTTTCAAATATCGTCTTTGCTCGAAATAATTTTGAGGCCATAATTTATTAGATTGTAATATAATATGCTGCTATTAATATTGTCAATTTCCATTTAATCGAATTTAGAAAAGATCAGTCGCGATTTTGTGTAATCTTACTTTATTTTGATTGAGAGCCACAAGCAAGGCCGTGCCAAATTATTCTTTCGCGTGCCATAGGTTCGCTATCCCTGCAATATAGTATTTAATGAAATTAATACTATAATTCTTTTTTAAATATGCAATTACATTAAATTTCCAATCCCTCCCCCCCCCCCCCCCTGAAACAATTAAAAGTTCTCATGCAATTTAAAAGCAACGCATGAGATAGTATATAAATAAAAAATTAACCCTCGCATGCATGAATTAAATGTTTTGAAAACATATTTTGCTCTTAAAATAAAAATCTTAAAATAAACATATTACGTTGCGATTTTTAAGAATTTTAAATTTATTAGAAAATTTAAAAAACGACCCAAATATAGCATTTACAGTCCGTAAAAATATATTATTTAGAGTTATTACACAGTTTTATTTATTTATTTTATAATTGAAATTTTGGCCCTTTATCACAAAGTAAAAAAAAAAAAAAAAGTTTTTGTCTAAATCCAAGAGCAGAAATTATTTGAGAAAATCATCCTTCCTGCGGGATAGATAATACTGTCAAAGACAAATTTTCCTCACAAGATAACGCTCTGCTATCCATTACTGTATTTCACAAGTGCAGTGAAAATTCCATTTAACGAAATATCATCGTTGCACTTAAATACTTCGTGATGAAGAAAATTCATTAAACAGAAATTAACTCAAATGCATGAAATTTATATAATAAAATACACCTGCATAAAAGAAAAAATACACATAAAATGGAAATATTACATATATGTATTTTAATTCGGGCAGTAACTTTTTATGCTAGGTAATAGGAGAAAAATTTAATTAGAAGGATCTCTAAAACAACACATAATAAAAAGAAGTAAACAAAAATCGAAGCGTAGCATAACTTTTCTATTTTTCCTAAGTATTCCAATTCTTTAACTTTAAAAATGATTGTAATATTATTTCGTACAGGTTTCTTATAAAAAATGCATTGTTCAGAAAAATTTTCGCACTACCCGAACAATTCATCTGTAACTTTCTCGTGAAACTGGAATCCCGTTTTTATTGCATCGAAGGCTTTTAATAACATTTCTTCTTTTGAATAGAAATGATTAAATAAATAAATAATTTCCTTTTCATACAATCCGCCGAAATAAATTCTTACACCCATCGCATCAGCAAAACTTCTCCGTTTGAATGTCGTACACGCATGAAAGTGGAATAATCTTCGTTATATAGAATATATTTTTCGTAATATGGAGATTAATTTGCATGTTAATAGAGTTCAAAGTCGAGATTCAGCATAAAATTTCGTTAAGTAGAAAACTTCGTTAAAGGGAAGTTAAACTGTATTATTAAACTTCAAATGAGGTTCATATGGCTCATTCTCACAGAAACGGCACTATTAGCTAAAAAAAAAAAAAAAAAAAAAAAAAACATATTTTAAACTGTTGAATTTATAGAATATAATTTTCTGAAAAACAATGTGCATCAGGATTTCGTTACTTTTCACATTTCTCTTTGTGTTTGAGACCTCCTTATATACTGCACACATTGTTTGATAAATGACAGAAAAACTAGACAATATCAGTAAAAATGGGTATGTCAAATCCACGGAGTTAGGTCCAGTTAGGAGACAAAAATTAAGTTTTGAATTTTGAAGTACTTTGGTTTTCAGGTTGCTAAAATGGTGCATTTCTTTTCATTAAGAGCAATGTTAAAGCTGTCTAAAATTTCTATTCTAATTATAAATTAGCTTTTTCTTACCTTATATATGATGGCCACTGGGAACAATGCCAAACTCCAAATGGAACTAATAAATTAGAAAAGACTCCATCACTTCACAACATAACAAAGAGTTATATCTAAAAAACATAGTGGCTTTCTTTTTTTTTTCAAACTACTTGAGGATTACAGTAAATTCTGCCTAAGGCGGACTCTGTGTAAGCCGAAAATATGTCTACCGCGGAAAATTCTTCAAGTCCCGGCGAACCCATAGAAAATTACACTAATTCCTGCTGCATAAGGCGGAATCTGTCTAACGCGGAAACGGAAAAGATTTTAAGGTCCCTCCGAAACCAAAATTTTGCATAAGGCGAAAAAAAGGATATTTAAAAAAAAGGCATTTCGTTTATCAAGCTTTAAAATTGTTAAGTCAAATACTCAATGTCGAGGATGTTTCCGTAACCCTTTGAAAAAGTTAATTCAAAAGTACAGAAACTGTATAAATTTTAAATAATTCTTACATATCTCATTTTTTCCTATACAAAATTGCATTTAAAAGTTATTTCTAGTAGAATGCAAATGTATGAAAATATATATTTTCTAAAGTATAATATATTATACTTTATGGTTGTACTCAAATTCAAAATAAAAACATTCTGTCTCATTCTCGAAGTTTATTATTATTATTATTATTATTGTTGTTGTTGTTGTTGTGTGTGTGTGTGTATAAACTTCCAATTTGCATGTATTACATCAGTGCTAAGAAATTGAATAGCATTTCTCATTTATCTATGAAGACAAAGAATCTTTCAAAATTTCAGTTTTCAATCGATTTTCGGCTCAGGAAAATCAATGAAAGATAGTCAAAGATCGAGTTTTTTTCTTCTTTTTTTTTTTTTTTTTTTTTGGAGGAGGGGGGAAGCTTTTTTGCATAAGCCGGAATATTGTCTACCACGGATATTTTTCTCAGTCCCAACCGATTCCGCCTTAGACAGAGTTTACTGTATTTGGTATGTAGCAGTCACCTATAGTACTTTTTAGGTGCGTTCGTAATTATGTAAATTCGTAGCACCTATAGTCGTCTGGTCCTTACGTCTGTCTGACCGAATATTACAGCGCAAAAAGTACCCAACCGAAGGGTTCGAAGTTTAATATATATAATCGTTGCAGAATTTTGGCGAGCCATTTCAAATTTTATGAAAATCGAATCTGAATTTAAAAAGATATTAATAAAAGTTTTCTTCATTCTATTAAATCTTATCATACGTAATTAATTCAATGATGTCCTATGATATGTAATGATTCTAGGTTGCCATGGTGATGGCGTCCTATTTAAGATGGAATCCTATTATTTCCATATAACTGTATTAAATATATAGAATATATGAGCGTAATAAATTTTGTGTTCATGGATTTCTGCATAATAGTGCAACAGCTATTGCACCAAGATCTGAATATTTATAAAACTAGTTATAGTACTGACGCACCACATTTGCCACGTTTGACGTACAATTTCCGACTTGTTTTAGTTATTTTCAGTGTTCATGGAGGAAGACTGTTTTGGCTAGCAGTATTTTCGCTAGTATTTTACAACTCTTCCTCTCAGAATGGGATAAATTGCGGGTTGAAAAGAACACCAATTAGTAAGGATTCAAAGATATAATAACTCTACAATTTTAAATTCAGATTAGCTTCGGAGGTTTTTTTAATTATTGTTTTTAATTATTATTATTATTAACCATTTGAAAAAATAGTTATTGTCCTCGTCAGGGTAGAAAATCAAAAGCATATCTAAAGTTTTTTATTGGTTGAATGCGCATTTTATTCGTTTTCTGATTGGTCTATACAGTAATCTGCAATTTGCCTTTACTTTCAACAGAGATGGATACTTATTTTGCCACTATGACAAAAAAGTAATAAAAACTACAAAAAAAATTAATAACTCAGAAACAAATTGAGATACAGCTTTCAAACAAATTGCATTTAAAAGTACATTTTTTTCTCTATACGACGGTGTAAAAAGTATTATTGTGGGGTGTTTAGAAGTTTAAGAATGAAATTTTGTTTTAAATTGGTCGTCAGATTTCTTGGAAATCTGACGATGGAAAAGCCTTTTCCCGAACAGCCAATGAAATGCTTGGATAATACGTAAGTTTCAGGTGGATAATACGTAAGTTTCAGGAAATCTGACGAGTCGCATGCGATTTTTGTCGCTTGCAATTTTTATGTGTAATAACACTATTTAATGTTTAATTCATGGCGTACGTAATGTATGACGAGTTCCGTAGAAGTTTAAAAATTTACAGTACCGAAAATTGTAAAACTGAAATTTCTTTTAAAATTTGTTCATGATGGGTCCAGAATTTTAATGTTCAATTCATGGCGTACGTAATGTATAATCAACTCCGTGCGATTTTTTATGTCTTAAATTTTAGTCTTTGAAAAATCATTTTCCAAATGGCCGTTGAAATTTGTTAAATTGCTTTATTTATTTATTTATTTATTGATATTATTATTATTATTATTTTTTTTTTTTTTTTTTGGTGATGAGATTTTTGTATTGATTGCAGTTATATTGTATTGATTGCAGTACTCCATTTTTGTGGATAAAAGAAAGAAAAGCAGATATTCAAAGTTTATAAGTTCGTTCAAAGGAATTTATAAGTTAATTCCTTAGTAAAATAGAACCGTTATATTCATTAAAAGATTAAAGTTTAATATTAAAATTATTTTCTTAGAAATGTATTAAATATCTTTCTTAAAACTTAAATATACCTATAAATATCAATATTAGTCAAATTTGCTACTTTTTCTAATATTTATCACTTTTGATAGTAAAACGCACCTTTTTGTGAGAATGAGCCATATCTGATCCAGGAATAAGATGAGAGGGTTAATCTTTATGGCAAGAAATATTTTGTAGGGGGATTTGCTCATGATTTGATCATTATCTCATTTTGGATTTTTTATTTTTAACCGAGTTATTTTCTTCTCATGAACTGATGGCTTCCATTATTAAAAAAATTATGGCCATTTTTTTTTCCCATTCTGATCAGAAAATCAGAGTTCTAAGTTTTTACAACTGCTTCTTTCATCTTCACCTAATACTTCATTTATAATGGCTGTTTCATAATAATGGAAGCTACCAGTCCATCATAAGAAAATGATCCATTCCAAAGGTATAAGTTCGATTAACTCGGGTAATCAGGACTCTCGGGTAATCAGGACTGAAAAAAAAACTATTTAATACTTTGAGCAGAAAGAAGAGGCTACACCTGCAATTTTCATGACACTAATAGAAACACATAGCTGCCAATTTGTACGGTTTTGTTACTCTAAAACTGAATACAAATTTTTGTCATATTGAATCGTTGACTATTGTTAGATTTCAGCGATTGGATAAGGCAAAATTTACTGGTAAGTTTTAGTGGTAAGGAAAAATCTTAGAAATTGATAGCTATGCAGTAGCGTAATACTGCAGCAAAAATAAATAAATAAATAAATAAAATAAAATAAAAAATAACTGCAGAAAAATTGACATTCAACAAATAAAAAAATATCAAGAGCTTTTTCAAATAAACAATTTCATTCCCCGTTTTTCTTAAAAGTAACGGAAATGTACATCAAGGAAATATTGCTAGCACCATAAAAATGAATAAATGAAGTGAAAATTTATATTTCATCTCCTTAGTGGGTGACGATTTGTGTAAATCCAGTTTATCCGAGTTTTTTGCTTATCCGAGATGAGCTTGATCCATATTAACTCGGATAATTGGGACTCTACTGTAGTTGATTTTCGAATCTTGACTGTGTTGAGTGATAGTTAATGGCATATTTAAAGTCATCTTGACAGAAATTTCGGATGGGATCAAACCCTAGTGATCTCCCCATTGTCTACGGCAGGCATGTCAAACTCGTCTACCGCCGCGGGCCAAATTAAGCATTGCATACAAAGACGCGGGCCACGTCAAACAAAGTAGATAATGTTATTAGAATTGCACACAGCAATATTTGTACGTACAAAACATAGCCATATTAAACAAATATTCAAGTAAAGTTCAAAGTTATTATTATAGTTCATAGTTTATTATATCTTATTTTTCGAAAAAAATACTTGGCATTACTTTTTATCAATCAAATCTACAAAGTTTAATCTGATTTTCTAAACTGTATTACCTTAAAAAAAAATTAATTTACACATGCTATGTTAATCTAGCAAAGGTATAACTTTTAATCTTCAGGATTTTTTTTCAAGTAAAAACTTAAAACATATTTTGAAAAAAAAAATATTTAATAAATTGTGTCTTGTATTTATGCGCTACGTATTTCATTTCATTTATGAAACACATTTTCTCGTTCAAATTATGTTGCTGTTACCAGAAAAATTTTGCTACCGAACATAGTTAATATATACCTAATTGCTCACTTTGCCCCATTGCCAACTTTTTCACTCAGTTGGAAAATTGCAACTCGTAACTGAATTAAACAAAGGTAAAATGCCAAAGGATTGGCGGGCCACAAAGAAGTTGTCAGCGGGCCAGTTGTGGCCCGCGGGCCGCGTGTTTGACATGCCTGGTCTACGGCCTTGCTTTAAGGAAATAAGAATAAACAACACATAATTATAGAGCATTCAGAAGGACAGAGAATGGAAAAGGACCGTCCACTCACCCCTTCGAAGCCTAACACCGACGGCGTTCGCCGGTCGGCAAGCGCAACATCAGCCGTGCCGAACCAACACGCAGAGGAATCGCCGGAGCGACGTTCTTGGAGCCACTTGCACGACTTAAAACCCCCGCAGTTTCACATCGCCCACGAATTTTGTGACTATTTCTCTCCTTTGCTCTCAGGCATCCTCTGCTCACCCTGCCCCTCTGATTTGGTATCGTTTGTCACATCCAACGACCCATCATACATGTTCTGCATGATTCTGAAAGGGTTTGAAAAAAAAAATAGTGATAAAGATACGAAAATTCTGGAAATCATTTTTATTTGAATATCTTGTTATAAACTGGTTTTATAGAATTTCACACTGATAATGTTATCTCTTTTGAAATATAGTACAACTCGGCCAGAGCCAGACTTTAGAGCCGACGGATATGAATTCGCACCCCCCCCCCCCTTTTCACACTGTGATATCTTTGCTGGTTCGATAGCACTTGTTACCTTGTAGGCATTTAAAGCTAAGTATTCGCTGCTTGGTAACATTTGTACGTAGTTTAGGGGATTGATAAATATTATTAAATCCATCCAGTCTGAAAAAAAGAAAAAACTTATATCATAATTGACAAAAGCTTTTAAAAATATGTACGGCGATTTGGAGGTCCAAGACAAGGTCTTGCTTGGATTAGCCCCTGAACTTAGTTATAACGATACTATCTATAAGCCATAAACCTGTCTATAATAATAATTTACGCGGTCCAGGTGGACTTCCTCTGAGAACTAATGAGCAAACCTACCTATAACGATAATTTACACGGTCTCGGCTAATTTCTTCTGAGAACTAATGTATAACAAACCTTCTATAACAATAATTTACAAGGTCCCGGCTGATTTCCTCTGATAACTAATATATAACAAACCTTCTATAACGCTAATTTACGCGATCACGGCTGATTTCCTCTGAGAACTAATGTAGCAAACCTTCTATAACGATAATTTACGCGGTCACGGCTGATTTCCTCTGAGAAGTAATATATAGCAAACCTTCTATAACGATAATTTACGCGATCTGAACTGATTTCCTCTGAGAATTAATGTATGACAAACTTTCTATAACGATAATTTACGCGGTCCTGGCTGGTTTCCTCAGTGAACTAATGTATAAAAAACCGCGGTCTCGGCTGATTTCCTCTGACAACTAACGCATTACGAACCGCGGTCTCGGCTGATTACCTCTGAGAACATGGGGTCACAAGCCACCCATTTAATAAAAAATACAGGGTTTCTCTACGCCAATACAACTTTGGTTGACGGTAATAACTTTCAGGAAACTGAAGTATATTAATACTGGAACTTTTAATGGATATGCTCACCTTTGTTGTAAATATGATAAATAGAAAAAAAAGTGGTAGAAGTTTCCAATATACGAGCCAGTAGTTTGCACTTGATGCTCCACATTTTGGACTGTGGTTATCACTTCATACGGTATCATCGATTGCGTGAACACCAGATTTTTCCAGAATTATTTGTGATGTTATTACATTTCATACAAATCAAGGTATTTATCGTTGCATTTTCATTGTAATGTTTTGTTTTACCTCAAAATGATCACCATCAACCTGGGTTGAGTTAGGATGAAACACCCGGTATGTGTGACTAAATAAATCGTTTTCGACCCCATGTTCTGGCTTTTTTCATACTCTTGATACCCAATATCACCCCTCTGAATTTGTCGATCGAATTCGGAAACACCCAGTATATAAAGTTTGGTTCAATTCTATCCATAACTTCATACACCCTCATATGATACAAAAGAAATATCGCTATTAAATTCGTTACAACAACGCCACCTTTAATCCGATTTACTGCAAAATTTTATACAAGTCTGGACATTACTTCAAAATATAAAATTTCGTTGAAAATTATTCAAAAATTCTTCAATTAAAATTCGAGAAAATCGCAATTGCAGTGCACGTTCTGGAGGAATATCCCCGTTTTCAACTCAAACCTGACGTCCATATAAAAACGTATGTATGAAGTTTGGTTTAATTCCGTCCATAATTTCATATAAGGAAAATACATTACAATGATACAATAAGAAAAATGGCACAAAAATCGCTATCGCAGGGGCCCTTTCCAGCGGAATATACCCAATTTCAACTTAGGACTTGCCAAAGCCAAAAACACTTTGGCCATAGGCTAAACATATAACTGAAGTTTGATTCAATTCTATACATAACTTCGTAAACTTTTCAATGATACAAAGATGACACACAGACATTTTGTAAAAATTTGTTTTTTGGTTCGCTAACACCTAAGGGGCTATGCATATATAACGTTATCAATTTAGGGGGGGAGGGGGTCTGGCACATGATATCGTTAGCTCTAGGGGGAGGGGGAATTGTCTTTGATATCGTTATCATTTTTGATTCAACCAAAATTTGCATTTTTTATTTGTAACTTGGTCTTTACATCAAAATAGTATGTTATCTATTTTTATGAAAACACAAAGTTATTATTAAAATCATTAAACGATTATAAAATTATTTAATTCCAAAATATGGACGTTTGGCATTCCTATTCTTCTGTCACACGTGTATGCATATATAATCCGCTGTTCTACAAACCATATGCGAATTATGTTGGAAATGATACTTGTGTTTACTAACTAGTAAACGCTGTACTAGTAAATAAAAGAGAAAGAATGTTGTCCATCTGCTTTGTTGATAAGAAGTTCTGTCTGCCCCATCCCGTGCAGAAACAAGAGCAAAAAGACATTATTAATGTTGAATGCATCGTGTAACAAAAAGCTATTATTAAATACTTTTAAACAGTAACAATTTCTTTTAAGTGTTATTTGATATAAAGTTCTTTCATACATGAACTGTTATTTTATTGACTTCTCTTCATCTGAACCAATACATTATGCAAAAAATAAATGTAATCATATATGTATATCACTTCAAACAAAAGAAAAAAAAAATCCAAAAATCTAAAGAATTTTTAGACATTGATAACGATATCATTACGGAGAGGGGGGGGGGGTGTTCTAGGGATGATAACGTATGATATCGTAAGGGGGGAGGGGGTCCAAAATAGCCACAAAGTTGATAACGTTACATATGTACAGCTCCTAAACTTGTAAATCCGAAAGTTGAAAAAATGTTGATTACAATACTTTCTTCTATTATGGATAGAAAAAAGTAAAAAATGTAAATAATGTTCAAATTTTCCTGTGGACCTTCAAAAATTTCTCGCAGACCGCTGGCGATCACGGACCATCAGTTGACGACCTCTGCTTTTAACCCTTTATGACTCAACAACTCTGATTTGAAAAATATTTACTCGGATGTTATAGAATGCATCATTTTAAGCATCTCTCTATTCTAAAAAAAAAGTAACTAACACTGTCAGCGCCGTCGGTTTTGAATTTTTGGTGACCAGAGCTCTTTCTTCGTTAACATTAAAAAAAATATTGCATACAAAAATATGAAAATCGGCGGTATTAAAGAGAAATGTTTGATAAACACACTGATGCAGACAGTTTTTACATCGAAAAATTATTTTAAGAGATATTTAACGTTAAAGTGAGTCAAAATCGTTCCATTAAAAATTTTTTATAGAAGTAAAAACTATACATAAGAATTTAATCATTTTTAGATCATTTTATACATTAGAAGTTCCCGGTGTGCAGACTGCATTTATTTTTTTTTTCAATTTGACTAATTTTTTGAGGGTTTATTTCCTCTTTAAATTCAAATTTTCAGCATTTCCAGAGATATTTCTTACATATTTTAGAAAAGCGTATTATTTTAAATTGTTGCCAAAATTGTAAAAACTTCTCAAATAATAATATTTCCTTTAAATAAAAAATTTATTGACACGTGACTGCTATAAATAGAAAAAGCCCCTATGAAATTAGAATTAGATGATTACGTGTTAAAAAGAGGAAAATATTAAAAATTACGTCATAAAAATTGTTTATACACGTGAATATTTAAAAAGAAAAAAACTGTAAAACAATTAATATGTGTTTAAAGCAGTAAATTCGGGTGGATTTACGTCCTATTTCAAATAGCCAAATAATATTGCCAAACAGTTTAAATTAAAATATATATTTACACTACAGGTGGGATTTATTTCATATTTCGATGTAATCTTTTTAACAACTCTCAAATGTTTGGAGATCCAGCAGATTTCTACCTTGGAATCGTTTCATATACTGTGCATCCTTTGAGCAACCGCCCCATTTCCTTATGCCGCCTCATACATGAAATGCATGTCGGCAAGTTCCGTATAGGTGTAACGACGCAAGTTGCTCAAAATTCAAGCGGAGAATGACAATTCAAGTCAGCGAAGCGCTTTCATCCACCTAACTCAACAGCGCCCTCTACTGCCTCAACGCTGTATTTCCGCACCCACATTCCTGTACGAAATCTGCTTATTTAGGTCTCCTCTACCTGCCTTAACATTTTTGACATATAGTTCTGAACCACCCTGTATATGTACTGTACAGCCCCATAGCTAATTTCGCAAATCAGAGATTTTGGCAAATATAAAGGATTAATGCATGTGAAAAAAGAAAGACGTGTGATTATTTATATATTAGATTTTTTAGTGTCTTGGACTGTTCTTTTCGTTAAAGGCGGCCTTGAAAGGATAGAACACATGCTGCAACATTAGTTCGCAGTGTCTGCGGACAGAAATAGCTTTCATCTCCACTTTACTGATAACTGAGAGCTTGTAATATAATAACGATGTCCCGTTTTTTGCTCTTTACTTGACAGTGTCGCCTCGGTCTGAATAGCGGTGTTGAATGAGTTAAATATAGACGGAATCGTTCATCTTGACAAGAAATATCGACCCGTAAAAGATTCTCGTTTTTCAGGATCAAACATTTGGCACCAGAACCTATGTTTTGAGCTTTTTATTAGTACTGTTATGCATAAGAGTTAGAAACAAAGTTTCTTGTGAATTCATTCACCAGCTTGAATGCTCCGGGAAGGTGACTGGGTTATAAATAAATGCATGTTTAGGAAGTAGCGAGTAAAACGAATGTTTAGAAGGCCAGAAGTATTTTTTCCACATTTTTAAGCGGGCTTTTTATTTAACTTTTTTTTTTTTTTTTTTTTGTAAAACTATCTCTCTAAAATAAATAATTTAGGTATAAGCTACGGGTATAATACCAGACATATTATATAGTAAAATATTATACTTCACCAGTGTCAGTTCTTGCACTCCTATTAACTCATTTATGCCTAGCGTCCCATTTTTGGAACGTTTCGAATTTTAATAAATTTGTATAATTTTCTTCTTTTTTGTAACATGAAAATTGTATGAAATAATTATCTATAAATGTCTTTATCTGTTACCGAGAGATTACAGCATAAGATGGATATTTATTTGCTTAAAATGAAGGTTTTTTTCGGAATTTATAGATTTTTTATTTTTCAAGATGGCGTAATGTAAAAAGTAAGCTTATTTGTGTTTTTTCCACCAATGAACCAAATAAATAAGTCATAATCTTAGCTTGTAGACTTCTTTGAAATACGCATTTTTTTAAATTATGAAATTATATGTTGAAGACTATTTTTTATGCATTTTTGTAACGTACAAAATATAGGGCGCGAGGCACAAATGAGTACAAATTTTTATTAGACATTTAGGAGACAGTTATTTATGTAAAGTACTTTTCAAGGTGTTTATGAAAAATATTGTTTTTAACCCACATAACGATTTTTCTTGGTTTATCATTAATAATATTTATAATGTTATTAGTCTCTATAAAGAAATCAATATATTTCTTTAGTAATTCATAAAAATACAAATTATAGTATACAATATACAATTGAAAAGCTTATCTATCAATCTATATTATAAAGGATAAACATATCTGAGCGTAACGCATACGTCATTTTGCGAATAGCAATACTTTGAAATTTGAAATAAAATTTTGGTTTTGCAATTTTCTCTACTGCAAATTTTTAAACTTCTAAACATCGCGCATTTTTAATTTTTACACCGTCGTATAAGGAAAAAAATGCTCTTTTAAATGCAATTTGTTTGAAAGCTGTTTCTCATTTTATTTTTGAGATAGTAATTTTTTTGTAGTTTTTAATACTATTTTTCTTATTGTGGCAACAAAAGTACCTCATTTCTATTGAAAGTCTTTGAAAGTAAACGGAAAATAGTCTGAAATAGGATATACTGTACCTTTTTGTAGCCATTTTCTCATAAAACCTGAAAAAGAAAGTTTAAATTAAAATATGGGCTATGTCAAGAATATTGTCTGTTATTCCGTGATAATGACGTTATATGCACACTTTTCTATAGACGAAGTTTAAGACTGGATTGTAAAAGTGGATTGCTTTAGCGGATGCAAGTGCCGTCATTTTATAAAAAAGCGTGTATTTTAATTCTTAAACCTCAATTATGTTTTGTAGAAGTGCGTCATTTTCACAGCCCAGTTGCTTTGAAATTCTTCACAGGTGAAAATGCTTCACTTTAAAAAATAATGTAATCGAAATCACACACTGATAAAACGCAATGTTTTACAAAAATTTAGAGTGTCTTTAGGAATGGAAATAATAGCGATTTATATTACAGAAATTGATGATTCTCGCCTGGATGGATTTGCTTCGCCGAGTTAGACAAGCAAACAAATAATTCGTGGTTTAAAATAATATCGTGTTCCTGAAGTTTTTGCCGAAAATTCTCTCGAATAATAAAATTTTAATGCTATTCTTTAGGGCATTCTACTATAATTTTATCAAAATAACATAGTTTGCTTAATTTAATTATTCCTAATTTTACATAAGCTATATATTTAAAACACAAGTGTGTTTTTTAGTCATCTGCCCTGATCTTTCTGCTGAACCAATTTTTCTAATATTTTTTTTAAAACTGAAAGCTCTTCCTTTGTAAATGTGATCGTACTATCTGTTTGTTTTTTTAAAAATATCCCCACTTTTACATTTTAATTTTAAAAGCATTTTATGAAATTTCTTCAAAATGATGAAAATTAGATAACTTTCATTATTGCAGACAAGAGAGAAATAATGAGGTATTTTTAACTTTATTCATGCTATTTTCTGATAAAAATTCAAAATTGTTGATAAAAATGTTAGTATAGGGTTTAGTGGCGCAAAATCCCATTAGGAGGAGAATATTATATTAGGGGCATAATAACGAAAAATGACATACTGCTTTTGAAAACACGCATTTATCCTCATAAATTTTCTATTTTTTTTTCTCCTGCATGTGTACTGATACTAAGTTTCAGACACTAGGCGAAATGCTTATTTAAGTGAAAATGAAGTCATATTTAAAAGAAAACGATCATTTTCTTAGATAAAACTAAACATTTTAACACAAATGCGTCTAAAAAACATAAATTACGGAAGATTTTACTATCCGGGATTGAGATTAGAATCTGAAGTAAAGAGTTCTTCTGTTCACGTAAAAGATGTTGCTGACAATCGTGACTTCAAGTTTTGAGTTAAAATGATTTTTAAATGATCAAACAAAATACAATTTTTTTATAAATGATGAATATGGATATGAGAAGTGCGTATGCAAATTTTGAGAAGGTGAAAATTGCTGTTTTCATTCTGGAAATCCAAGCATAAAGCCTCAATTGATAACCACATCCTAATGACAGATCTTTATTATATTTTACTGATTAAGTATCTATATTATAAAGAACAAACGTATCTGTGCGTAACGCTGACGTCATTTTGCGAATGGCAATACTACACGATCAAATTTCGGTCTTGAAATTTTCGCTACTACAATTTTTTAATCTTCTGCCCATCATATATTTTCCATTTTCGTCGTATGAGGAAAAAAATTTACTTTCAAATGCAATTTGTTTAAAACTGTATTCATTGACTGATGTATTATATTTTCTAAAATAATTTTTAAGCATGATTTTTTTTTAAGTTTATCTTATCACGTGCAGGTTTCAATACACAATAATAATAAACATTTTGCACATAAAGCAACAAACATTTTTCAGCATTTGTTTCTGACTATTTTTGCATAACGAAATTAATACTTCCTTTATAAACAAATAAAAGAATAATATTAAAAAACCACCAATCTAACATATTTGTGAAAGACAAATTAACGAAATTAATACTTCATTTATAAATAAATAAAAGAATAATTTTGAAATAACACAAATCTAACATATTTGTAATCGTACAATTTAAATTTTTAGATCACCAAATAGGATTTTTTTTCAAATGAAATTTTTTTGCAAAGTTCATCTCAGTTTACTGATTGTATATGGTTTTAAAAGCATGAAATATTTTTTAATTTATCTATATCGCGCGGAGCTCGATTGCGAAAGATTAATCCGTTTGCCCTTAAAACAAAATAAAGTGTTCATCATTTTCTTACGGCTAATATCCATTTAAAAAAAACTTCCCTATGAATAAATAAATAAAATAATATAAATAAAATACAAATTTACCAGACATGTATAAGTTCTGAAATTATCAGAATGTAAAAGGATGCCATAAGTAGCAAAATCTTGGAAAATAACTCTTATCATGCGACTAATAAGAAAATATCGCTTTTGTTAAATTTTAAAAATATTTTTGATTGTATAATTCGTATTTTCCATATGAAAAATGCTTTTTTAATGTCAGTGGTCAATCTAAAAAATTTATTGCATATAAAAAATATATTAGTTTTCAATTAAAAAAAATGTTTTCACCTATATTCTTTAACCCGGGAAGCCCGGATACGATCCCCTAGTTTTATATAAATTTATAATTATCATATAATTATGCATATTATATTATAGTATTACAAATATTATGCATATTCCCATTTTTAGTACGTTTGCATCTTATCAAATAAATACAAAAATATTTTAGCATAATTTTTTTTAGTATTTTTCCAGTTCATTTTGCAACATTTTAAACTGATCTTACCAACAAATTTGAGAAAACAAAAATTCAGGCACAAATGGGTTAAGATGCTTGCCTATACCTTCGGGATTGATTTTTTTTTTACTATTTGAAAAATTGCCTACTGATGTGCATTATATTATAGAATATAGCTAAAAATTGTGAATAACATGTAAAAATATGTATATTTTTAAATATTTCGGTTTTTAGGCTCAAAACATACATAAAAATTGTTGCAAAAGGGCCGTTTTTCTAAACATCAAAAGTCAAATTTAAATGAAGATATTTTTATTCTGTATTTTTTATTAAGATTAATGAAACTTTCTTGAGGTACTGAAGCATTTTCATAGCTATAACTATGTTATTAAAGAATATATAAAAGTTAACGTTTTTATGCAAAGAAAAATCAAGAAAATATATGACAATTGATAACTTGTAACAACTAAAATGTGAAAAAATAATTTAACTATAATCATAGTAGAGGCGCATTACCTAAATAAAATCCTTTAGAGTATTTTTGAAAATTTTCATAACTTTACAATTGTAATTTTTCGAGTTGTGATGTTTTGCAATAAAGCAAAATGTTAAAACATCTCAATTTAAGAAAAAGCAGTTAAAAGGCTACTTTCGATTTCAAAAACTTGTTGACTGACTAATTTTTAAATGCCTGTAACTCAACTTCTAAGCAAGATACAAACAAAATTCAAACTGATTTAGAAAACTAAAGTGTCACGCTTTAACATTAAACCAAATGTGGAAAAATGGATTTTTGGCCGAAAATTTCATTTTAACCCTTAAATGCCTGATTTTTCAAAAATCATTGTAATAATGTTTTTCGGCTTTCATTTTTTAAATAAATCATGCGAAAAATACTTTTAAAAATCATATTTTGTTTTAAGTATAGTTTATGGCTAAAAAACAGTTTGTTACTAATCGGCAATACTGGGGCTTAATTGAAAAAATAACTTGCCTTGATAAAATTCTATAATATTAAACACACAAGAATTTTAGAAAGTATAATAAGAAATAAATTTCACTTGCTCACTGCAGGTCAAAATAGGGTATTTCGCAAGCTCCCAAACAAAACAAAAAGAACAAGTAGTAACAATTGAAAAAATAAATCTATCTTTATTCTTAAACATCACAAGTATTGCCATCTACATGTTGAAAATCGATTTAATAATATTTTCAGAATGTATTTTATTGGCATCATTAGGCATTATAGCTTCAATATTATTTTAATAATGTTTTAGAACCTAAATTGGGTATGTTGCCGAAAAGCAACAACAGGCATTTAAAAGTTAAAGGTAGGCAGGTACCTTAACACTTTCCAAAAAAGTTGAAAAGTGTTTATGAATTGGGTTTGTCTGTCAGACTGTCTGCCTACCTGTCCGTCTGTCTGTCCGTGTTCTAACTCGCGAAATATAGTCCGATTGCCATGAAATTGATATATGTTATTGAGGTTTACTATGCTATGTTCGGTATTGAAAATGAAGTGAGTAGAATTTACGGTTCATTTACAGGGACACTCAAAAGAATTCCGTTACATTACGGCCTATTTGGAAAAATCGTTTGCGGTGTATTTTAGAGCTATTACACTATTTTTAAACCTATTGAAAATTATACTCTTATATATCATTAAGGTGAACTACAATAGAATCTGGTGTGCATAATTTATCGATCATTTACAGGGGGACAAAAAATTGTTTTTTTACAGTATTGCCTATGAAGAAAAAATGCTGGCAGTACTCTTCAGGTGTAGTACGCATTTTAAAAATGTAACTATTTCTTGCATATTATTTGGTGTGTATGAATTTTACAGATCATATACAGGGATACACAAAGGAGATAGAGCACATTTGCGTTTATTGACGGAAATGGCTGCATGGGAATTTTAAACTGTGCTTTGCATTTGATTTAACTAACTTTTACCATACTGTGTAGTATAAATACCAGTCTATAGATCATATACAGAAATGAACAAAAAAATTCTGATGTTTCTCCAACTATCGATATACGGTATTCTGAATGTGTTGGAAAGTGTTTTATAATCTATGCTGGACGCTTGATTATTCGCTCTTGTATTTAAATTAACTTAGTTTTCTGTATGTACGAGTAAAGATGGAATTCTATAATCGATTTTAAAATCGCTTCCTGATATGCTAAATGATAAAAAATATACAGTAGAGCGTCGGTTATCCGAACAAGTCGGGATCAACCCTAGTTCGGATACGCAAAAGTTCGGATAAACAGACAGACAATTTAAGGGATGTTCCTGACTATACTAAAATCTTCACACTTTATCCAGACTTAGGACTGGCAGCACCAGTTAGTGTTTACGTGTTTAATATATATATATATATATATTATTTTTTATTATTTTCTGAACTCCAGAGATTATAATTTAAGCAAAAAAGTTTGCGATTGTCGCTTGCTTCAAAGAAGACATTCTTTTCAATGCTGCCATACGTCGAATTATTCTTAAATATGTTAGTTGAATAGGATCAGCATTCTTATGCCGTTCGAGCCATTTCATATCTATTTCCAAACATTCAAAGGCTTTTTTCTTTATGTGATGGACCTGGGTCATTTTCAGTGCATTTATTTTCATTTTCTTAAATTTCTTTTTCGTTGTTACTGCTCTCAACAATATTCTAATCGGGGATTCGATTTTGCATGCTAAATCTGAAGGGGAAAAAAAGGGAGAGAAACAGGGTGTTTAATTAATTGGAAATTCGGTTTAAAAAATAATAAGAAGAAAAAAATGAGAGAAATTGGCTGTTCGGGTAATTGGAAGTTCGGTTTAAAAAGAAAAAAAAAAAAAAAAAAGAGAGAGAAATAGGCTGTTCGGATAATTAGAAGTTCGGTTAATTGGAGTTCGGATAATCGATGCTTTACTGTATATACAAAGATGTGTTTCCAGGGCCGAAACTAACCTTTTTTTTCACCGGCGGGGATGGGGGGGGACGTGGATTTTGGCACCCCTTCTCCCTCCAAATCCTCCGTCAAGTAAATTTGCAAAGAGAATTTTACTAAGTTTCTAATAGCCGACTTATTTTAAAATTTAAAATATTTGATCTTAAAATGGGTAATATTGAACTACGTAATCAACTTTGTTGAATAGTGATGCATCAAAACCTTGAAAACGGAATCAAAAAGACTAAAAAAAAAAAATTCCGCTTTATACAGGATCCTTATACCATATCGTCCTTAGACTCTTCTATTCTTTGCCATAACCCAGAAAGGGCGATTTTGACAATACCGTGTTAAACATAGACGCAAGAAAAATCGACAAACAAAATCTTCATTTGGCGCCCCCCTTCGTTTCGGCCCTGTGTGTTTTAATACAACATTTTAATATTGTTAGAACTTAATTATATATTAATACATTAATTTAAAGGTATTTTTCAAATAGCCTGCCACAGGTGATAAATCGCCAAATATTCTCTGTAATTTATACAACTTGCACTCTTGCTTCAAAAGTATCACAACTCAAAATTTGGAATTTTTGAGTTATGGCTGTCATTCTACTTCACCTCTACAAATCACCTATAGTACTAGATACTGCGTTGAAAATCCAGCCACCAGGTAGCAGTTGTGTTTACAAGGTAGCCATTGACTCTTCCACATAGTCCGGAAACAGTTTTTCGCGTTCCCTGATAAACGGAGTTTTAGGTAGATTTCATAAGAAATACTACCTATTGCTGTATATAGGTCACTGTCAAGAATTGAATAAGCTCGAAACAGCTTCAGTCGACAATTATTCATGGCTCCCGCCTCATCAGGCGAAGATATTAGCGAGTTAAGGAAATTTAAATATTTTTCGTTATAGCCAGTTGCCAACATTCAAAAAGCCACAATAAAATTTTTACCAGAACAATTACATTTCTATTGCAAGATTTCTACGTGAAAAATGAAAATGAAATAAATAGTTTGACGAATAAAATTAAAAAAAAGTGAATATTACGTCACGTCATAACTTTCCTATAGCAAGATTTCCACGTGAAAAATGACAATGAAATAAGTAGTTTGACGAATTTAAATGAAAGTGAATATTACGTCATATTGTAAATATAATGGAGGTCAGCAGGTGAATATGTAACGTCATGTGAGTTGGGAAAAACGTATTGAAACATGATAAAAACCCGACCAAAACGGCCCAACGGAGTGGAAATGGGGAGGGTTCAAAATTTTTAATGCCGTCTTTGTACGATTCTGATAAGACCAGCTCTTACAAAAAAATGAAATTAAAAACTCGTCAAAAACGGCCAGATAAAATAGTTAAACTGTATTTATCTTTAATCTTGCTTTAGATTTTGTTGGTAAAACTAGTACTTAACTTCGAAATCTATCTCCGCCTGTAGTCCAAACCGGCAGGGACTGTTTTTTTTTTTTTTTTTTTTTTTTTTTGAGTTATGAAACTTTTGAAGCAAGGCTGCTAATAATCTGGGAGTTGAAAAACAATGGATTTAATGATGCGCCAATAGACGCTTGCCAATCAATGCCAAAGCGCTGTTAACCCATTAAAGAGTGACGTTGCGTTTTCCAACATCATGTTTGTGATTATTTTATTTTATTGTGAGCATTTTTTCAAGAAGTTTATTATCACATATTGCATATATGACTTTTATTTTCAAGAAGTTTATTGTCACATATTGCATATACGACTTTTATTTTCAAGAATTTTTTTTTTATTATTTCGGAGTTTAAAAAAAAATAGAAATGGGAATAAAATAGTACGGAATGTTTTAAAAACTTTTATTGATAAATTTCAGATTATGTTCATAGATGCACTATGAAGAATTAAATAAAATTCGCATTTCAAGATATAGATATGATAGCGGGTCAGACTATAACTATGTGCCGTAGATGCAATGTACTGCTACATATTAAATGCTTCAAAGATTTTCCTATGGCAAAAAAGTGATTGATTTGTACTGACGTTGCGTTTTCGCAACAAGTAATATCTCACATTTAAAAAAAAAATTGTAAAACCACTTTTATTCTATTAATTAGTTATTAAGAGGTTTCAGGTCTCTTAAAATTGGAAAAAAAAAAAAAAAAAAAAAAAAAAAGGCATTTTCAAAATTTAATATCTTAAAATGTATATGGTTTTAAAACACAATCTTTATTGAGATGAAAGATATAAGTATGGTCTTTAATTTCATGCATTTAAAAAATTGCAAGATGCAGAATTAGCATTTATAGGGGGCTCCAAACTGCTAGACATTTGAAGAGCAGAAAATTGGCATAACAGCTTACGCACAAGATTACAAAATAAATTTTGCAACTAGAATAAAAATTTCGGTGTCTGCTTATACTTTAGATTGTAACAATTACCCTGAACCTAAATAAATTTGTATTTAAAGCATTTTTATATTTTTAATACAAAATTGTATTTAGCTAATGCAAATTTTTGAAAATTTCAACAATATAATCCTCTAAAAAATATTTTTTTAACAATAAAAAGAAAATTTTGGATTCAGTTTATACAGACTAATATGAAACATATGTTTTGAAAATTTCATGGAAAAATATTTTTGAGATATCGCGCGTTATGCCCAAAAACGTCTTGTGGAGAAAAAGGATTTTAAAGTTCAGGAAACGCCGCTTTAGCTAGTGAGCGGGTATAATTCTAAAAGCCATAACATCTTTTCTAATAGAAATTTAAAGGAAACATTTATATCAAAATGTTCAGAGACAGGAGTTTAACACCGAAAAAATTAAAATTTCGAAAATTTTGAAGCTTTAAGAGTCCCGAGACCCCCTTAATATGTATAAAATAAAATTTTGTTTCATTTGTGTCAAATATAAAAAGGTGCGATCCTTAATGGACTAATTCATTTAGTAATCAATTTCCTAAACATTAGTAATCAATTTCCTCAAATCCTAAAAGGATAGTTTAAATAATGTTTCATATTGATTAAATGTGTTGGAAAGTGTTACATAATTTATGCTGAACGCATAGTTTTTCATTCTTATTTTATGTTTGATTACCTCCGTTGAATTGATGGTCTTGATAGTTTGTAAACGTTGATTTTTTTTCTTTTCAAAAGTTTTCAAAAGGCTGTAATTAAGAATTTTTCCTTTTTAAAGACTTGACAAACATAAATTTTAATGGAGGGTTTTTTTTATGAGCTATTAATTTGTTACAAAGATTATTTAAAATTTTATCAAAACATATGTAGAAAATCTTTTGTTTTTGTTTTACTACTAAAGTGATTTGTTATTAAATACAACGTTGTTCATATACTGCCATTTATATTGTTAACTAGCTAAAATACCCGGCGTTCCCCGAAATTTTAAGAATGTTTGTTTTAAAAACTCAATTTCAAAATTAGACATACAGTAAACAACAAACAATAAAAAAAAGCAGGAAAGCCACCTTTATTTCGGTTCTTCACTAAGAATGAGCTCTAGGGACCTAACCCTTAGTGGAAATTCTAATATATAAGCATACAAACACGTAAATATGTGGAATAGATTTAAAAATGGCAAAAACAAATTCAGAGAACCTCAAAAACTTAAAATAGGCCAATATTTCAACAATCGGGTTTTTATCATGTTTCAATACGTTTTTTTCAAATTCATATGACGTTATATATTCTTTCTTTTCTTTCTAATCGATGACCAGGCCCCTACCTGCCGGGTTGCCCCAGCTTAACGGGTTTAGTACTTGGCATCGGGGCGAAAGACCGCCTAATCGCCGCGAAGCGGCAATAAACCTGACATCATTGCCTCGATCGTCATCCTATCAGCAGTGCCTACTAGAGATCTGCAAGGGCCGGCCCGCGGGCCGTGTTCGGGCCTATTTTCATTCACGGCACTCGGGCCGGGCTCGGGCCTTACTTTTTTCCTGAAGGTTCGGGCCGGGCCGGGCCGGGCCGGGCCTAACTTATTTTTTCTGCACATACCCGGGTACTGGTTTCATTCCTAATCTTCATGGCCCAAAATTTTCATTCCTAGTTTTCACCCACCCCGTAGGAAAATGATTGTCTCGAAATGGCCTGGTCGATTCAAAGGTCAGTAAAATTAGGCTTGGCACAAATTTTTTGTCAAAAAATGCATACATTTTTAAATAGCCATTATTCTACAATTAAACATTTAAATTCATTCTTTTTAAAGAGTAGTAGATTTCTACACTTATTAAAATATAGTTAAATTAAAATATAGTAAAACGTGTGAAAAAGAATGTGTTTATGACGGAATCTTGTTTTAAACTGTTAAACGTGTTGATCCATACAAAATTAATATACTACTTAATACTACGTAAGAAAATTATAAAAATTAATAACAAACAAAATTAATATACTACGTAAGAAAATAATATATAATACATTTACACTTGCAAAGAAGGGAACTTGTCTATAACGCATTTTGTTTCTCTTTTCGATGCAATTCAGTTTTAGATTTTACTGTATAGCATTTTTCAGATATTTAACACTTTTATACATGGAATATGGATTAACAGTATTAATGATAACTGAAACATTTACATACAAGAAATAGAGATTCATTAAAAAAATAAATATCGCACCCTGCGGCACTTCTATAAAAATGAAGATTATAAACATGAAAAGAAAAGTTAAGATAAATATTTTTGGCTTGATCTTCTCGTACGAGAAAAACTTTTAACCAAATCGACATAAAAATCAATGTTTTGTAGAAATTCACTCGGGACGAGATTTTAACTTTTTTTCGGGCCGGGCCGGGCTCGTGCCGAACTTTTAACTTTTTAACCGGGCCGGGCCGAGCCAATAATTTTTTTCTACGGGCCGAGCCAATAATTTTTTTCTACAGGCCGGGCCGGGCTCGGGCCGAACTTTCAACTTTTTTATCGTGCCGGGCCGGGCCAATATTTTTTTTCTACGCGCCGGGCCGGGCCGAATTTTTTTTTCTCTGAGACGGGCCGGGCCCGGGCCTGGGCCTGGAAATGTCGGCCCGTGCAGACCTCTAGTGCCTACTGCTCGTTTGTGTATACTTTGTTTTGTCGGTTACTTAGCGTTATATCCTGTTGTTTGGCCCCTGCACATTGCTACTCATGTTGGTCTCGTAATTTAGAACCTTGATCAGATGACGAGACCTTCACCTGGCAAGGCACCTCCAGAGGTATAACTCACAGGTAACTTGGAGGACTTTGCACCCACGACGGATTTTACATGCACCAGGCGCCATTAGCGTACATGGCGGATTATAGCCAGCAGCAGGCCTCGATCCCGCGGCCTTAGCTGAGGATTCGATGCTCTGCCAACTGGGCCACCGTTGCCCGAACTACTTCTGAATGACCTGGGGTTTAGTAGCCGAATTGTTGGTGCAGACTTGTCGTAAGAAAATGGATTTTGAAGGGGGGTGGGGAAGCCAAAAAAAAAAAAAAAAAATGGAGCGCCGCAGATAGACAAGTTGCACCGAAAGTTAATTTTGGACGTTATATATTCGCCTGCTGACGTCCATTATATTAGTTGAACTATTTATTTCTTTTTCACGTGGAAATCTTGCAATAGAAAAGCTATGACGTAATATTAACTTTATTTTTAAATTCGTCAAACTATTTATTTAATTTTTAACGTGGAAATCTTGCAATAGAAAAGTCATTGTTGTGGTACGAATTTCATTGTGAATTTTTAATTGTTGGCAACTGCTATAACGAAAAATGTTTAAATTTTATAGGAAATTGCTATTAAATGGGTGGTTTTTTATTTATTAAAAATGAACTATAAATTATTCCGATTCTGGATTACTTTAGTTGCGTCGGCTGTGTTTTTAAATACACGTACGTAACATTTCACAATTCTGGCTTCCAAATTGTGGATTTGTATAGAATTACAGACAGACAGACAAATTTTCATTTTTATATATTAGATTAATTCAAAGATTAAAATTACTAAATCCATTATTCCATCTTAAACCCATCCTACATTCCTTTAGGATATCCCCCTCATAAAGTCAGTGCTATTTGTTTGTTCCGAGTCCCGCTTAACCGAGTTATTTTCTTCTGGTGGACTGGTGGTTTCTATTATTATGAAACAGCCATTATAAATGAAGCGTTAGGTGAAGATGAAAGAGCAGTTGTAAAAAGTTAGAACTCTGATTTTCTGGTTAGAATGGGAAAAAATGGCCATAATTTTTTTTCGTAAAAAAGTTAGAACTCTGATTTTCTGGTCAGAATGGAAAAAAAAAATCAGAGTTCTAACTTTTTACGACTGCTCTTTCATCTTCACCTAACGCTTCATTTATAATGGCTGTTTCATAATAAATAGAAACCACCAGTCCACCAGAAGAAAATGAAGTAATGGAAATGCCGGGGCGACACTAAATTTTCTGAAAAAGCAGAATTCCTGTTCTCTAGTACTTTTTATTTTCCTTTCTGCACACTTTTTCACGGCAGTGTAACCGGCAATCAGAACGATGGCGAATTTTTCAATGAATTATTAAAAGAAATCTGAAAATTCTATTACGTATTATTTAATTCTATTCTGAAAATCTATTAAAAGAAATCTTTATCTGATAATAATTTAAAGTAAACTGGGATACAGAAGAATTCTAATCAAAATAACTTATGGAATAGATAAATGCTGATTCAAACAAATTCAGAATAGATAGATTTGTGAACCCTGGTGTATATGATTACATGATTGTTGTACAGTTTGCTTTTCCAAAAACAAATTATCAAAAGCCATACAGAAAATATGCACAAACTTTCATTTCAATTAATTGTCCATAAATAAAGTCTATTGAAATTTATTTACATAGTTTTACTTTCATACTCAATTAAAAAATAACAGCCTGTGATATGAGATGGCCTCTTGTATGAAATTGCCGGTCGAGAATGTTTTATGGGGTCAGAGAGTTCCGTCTCATCTGCATGCGATAATGACACTGAAATGTCATGTGTGACTACATCAGCTACCTGATGATCAGGCCCAAAAATTAGATGATACGCCTCCTTTTTAATTCAGATAAGATGATTGGCCGTGACGTCAGTTACGACATTTTGTTTATTTTGTTTATTTTTTTTTTTTTTTTTCATTATCACGGGACACGAACGAATGGTTTCACAGATAACTATGACAGGCATCATTTTTTATACATGAAAAAAAGCATAAAAACTTAGGATGAGTTTTTCTAAAACTTAAGAGATGAAAACAATGTTTAACCCGGGAGAACTCGCTGCATGAGATTTTCTCTCACAGCCGTACTTTTTTAAGACTCACTCTTATTTAAATCATTTTTCATTTTAATTAAAATTTCAAAATGTTTTACAATTATTTTACCTATTTTGTGAATAAAAATACTAAGCCAAACAAAAAAAGGTGATATTATATTAATGTAAAGTAAAAGAAAAGCAATTGGGCATTCTCACTAGCGAGTTCTCCCGGGTTAAGCAGCTGTGTATTTTATTTTACTTTATTTTAATTATTTCATTTGTTTCTTTTTAAGTTTAACTTTTTTTTATTTGATAATAACAAATTTTTCTTTAATTACAAAAAAAAAAAAAAAAAAAAAAAAGGAATTTATATGACAAGTTTTTTGATAAATATGTATCAATATTCATATGCGCAAACTTTATGCCGTGAAATATTGCTACATGATTTTGTCACATGATACTGCCACAAGGTTTGTGCGCGTAATAGATGAGTGATATTTGCATGACTATTTTTTATTAGAAGAAAACTTTTTGGAATAATTCAAAAATTACAATTTAAGCTACAGTTTGACTAAACTTCATTATAAAAGTGCAATAGACAGAAATGAGATTTTAATTAATAAGAAGAACTAAAACTAATTCCAAATAAATGATAATTTAGAAAGTATTTTGAGACTTTTATGCTCATTTCATATGCTGATTTCAGTATTCGAATATTTTTAGAAACCATCTTAAGACATTTACATCTTAAAATTAACCATCATGTCAAATTCCAATTTTCTTCTCTAACAGTATACCGCCTCTCTGGTGTTAGTGGAACAGAGATGCCGAAACAGAGTTGAAATAGAATGTCTCGAAAAATGGTAAAACAGAGACTGTCACCATTAATTTACCAACTATTACCTTGAAATCGGTTGGTATTTCCTAATATTCTATAGAAAACGGAATTTTGATGTTTTTAAAGGCTTTCTTGTTGTTTCTGCCAACCAGGTGGTAGTGACACCGGCATAAAATATAGCCCGTATAGGATCAGGGACTATCACCCTTGATTCGAAACCAGTAACTTCTGTAATCGGTTTATTATTTCCTGAGATTCCATAGAAATCTTAATTTAAGATTCTTTTAGAAGACTTATCGCTCCTTCCCTCCGCTTCACCCCTTTTTAGTTTCGAATTTATTTTCGACTGTTCTTAGAGGACATTCATAATTATTAAGTAACTACCGTGCTATATTTAAAGTTTCTAGTCTCTTCAGTACCGCAGAAAGCGCAATTTAGAAAGTTTTTTGCTCCTGCAACCCTCTAGGGCAACCCCTAGAGGTCATCTACATAAAATATAGCTTATGTTTGAGCAGATTCTATCACCATCAATTTGCAAACATTATGTTTGAAATCGGTTTCGTATTTCATACGATTGCATAAAAATCGTAATTTAGAACGCTTATAGAACGCTTTTCGTTCACTTCATGCTTTTAAATTTGGAACTTTCTTTCGACAATTCTTAGAAAGCATTTGCATCTTTGAAGTAATTACCATTCCAAATTTAAAATTTTAGACCCCCTTAGTAACACAAAAAACGCAATTTAGAACATTTTTTGCTCCAGTAACCCCCAGGTGGTAGACCCAACAACGTAAAATATAGGCCATGTTGGAGTGGGGGCTGTCACCATCAATTTGAAACCATTACTTCTGAAATCGGTTTATATTTCCTGAGATTGCGTAGAAATTGCTATTTAGAACGTTTTTAGAACGCTTTTCGTTTATTTTCACCCCATTTAAATTACAAATTTTCAAGGAAATCTTCAGAGAGCATTTACCATGTATGCATTACCCATAAGTAATTACCATGCCAAATTTCCAGTTGCTAGCATCTTCAGTTTCACAAAAATCACAATTTAGAACGGTTTTTTTTAAATGCAACCGCAAGGCGATAGTGACGCCGACAACAAGTAGATCCTATATTGGAGCAAGGGCTGTTGTCATCATCAATTTCCAACCATTACTTTTGAAATCGGTTGGGTACTTTCTGAGATTGAGTAGAAATCGCCATTTAGAACGGTTTTTAGAACTCTTTTCGCGCATTTTCACCCCTTTTAAATTTCGAATTTTTTAAGAAATGTTCTTAGAGATCATTTCTATCTTATAAGTAACTATCATGCCAAATTCCATGTATCTGGGCCCTTCAGTAACACAAAAATCGCATTTTCGAACGTTCTTTTGCTCCTGCACCCCCTTTGGGGTTTAATGGCACACCAACGTAAAATGCAGCCTATGTTGGAGCAAGGGTTGTCACCATCATTTTGACACACATTTTATTTTTTAAATCGTTTTGGTACTTCTTGAGATTGCGTAAAAATCGCCATTTAGAACGTTTTTTAGAACGCTTTTTGCGCATTTTCACCCCTTTTAAATTTCGAATTTTTTAAGAAGTGTTCTTAGAGATCATTTATATCTAATAAGTACGCTGTAAAAAAAATTCCCTTACTTTACACCAAAAATGGTGGCAACTAAGTTGCCACCCCAAGTGGTGTAATGAAATTCCATTTGAAAATTGGTGTAATGAGCCACGAGCTATCAAATGGTGTAAACAAACACCACTTTTAGTGACAACTTAGTTGCCATCATTTTTGGTGTAAAGTCACGCTACTGCTTATTTGGTTTGTACATTAACAGTAAAATAAAAAACAATTTAAAGATTACATTTTAAATCTAATGCAACCATAATTTACAATAAATAGTTTCACGCAAAGAGGCTGTTAAACATTGTTTTAACTGCGGTAATTTATTATCTCAATTAAATATTTATTTTAAACATTTTAGTTTTGGTAAACAACGAAATTTCCTCACAAATCATTCATTCGTTACATCTGGTTTTACGTCACGTGTACTTGACCCTTTTTTTATTTTAAACTCAGCGTAGGCCTGACTGGTTTTCGAATAAATAGCCTAAGCAAATTAAAATAAACATACCATAAATACTAAACATTACAAATTGTACAAAAATCGGATACAGAGAGCTAAAAACCACCAACATCTCAAGCACTATAAAGAACAATTTTTATCACTTTTAAAATGCAAATGAAAAATACTTAACGGCATAATTAATTAATAAACACTACACCGCTAGAAAGCTTGAAGTTTAATCTTTTAAAAGATACTAATAGTTAAGCAAAATGATAAGGTTTAAATAGTTAAAAAAGGTTTAAAAAAAGGTAAATAAAACGCGTAACGCTATGGGAAAGTGATCTGAGACAAAAATTTTTATACAAAATTTCATGAATTTTTTAAACATATCTAAACTCAACCCAGGAATACACGGGGGTGGTGGAGCGAAGTCCGTAATTTATAGAACATAAAACAAGTATTAGTTTTTCAAAATAATTAATAAAATGTTGAAAACAAGCTATGTTAAAATGTGTCAATAACAGTAAAAATCCCATGTATTTCTATCACTTTTAAAATGCAAATTAAAAATACTTAGCGGCATAATTAATTAATAAACACTACACCGCTAGAAATCTTGAAGTTTAAGCTTTTAAAAGATACTAATAGTTAAGCAAAATGATAAGGTTTAAATGGTTAAAAAAGGTGCAAAACAAAACGCGTAACGCTATGGGAAAGTGGTCTGAGACAAAAATGTTTATACCAAATTTCATGAATTTTTTAAACATATCTAAACTCAATCCATGAATACACGGTGTGTGGCGGTGCGAAGCCCGTATTTTATAGAACATGAAACAAGTATTAGTTTTTCAAAATAATTAATAAAAAGTTGAAAACAAGCTATGTTAAAATATGTCAACAACAGTAAAAATCCCATGTATTTCTATCACTTTTAAAATGCAAATTAAAAATACTTAACGGCATAATTAATTAATAAAAATTACACCGATAGAAAGCTTGAAGTTTAAGCTTTTAAAAGATACTAATAGATAAGCAAAATGATAAGTTTTAAATAGTTAAAAAAGGTGCAAAACAAAGTAAACAAAACGCGTAACGCTATGGATCGTGGGCTAACTTGAAAATCGAAAAATGTCAACTTTTGAAATGCTCAGAAAATACATAAAAAGTGTTCAAAACTTTTAAAACTAGATAGAATCTTGAAACTTAAGCTGTAAATGAGCTGAATATCACATTAGTTTTTCAGAAAAAGTTAGTTTTTGTAGTTAAAAAAGCTTAAGAATATCGTTGTTTACGGTAATGTATTTCCTATGGGAAAACGAAAGTCGTAATCCCAAAAACGATACTTTTTAAAATGGCTAGCAAATAGTTAAAACTTATTGAAAACTTATTGTAGAACATTTTTTAGAACGCTTTTCGCGCATTTTCACCCCTTTTTGATTTCGATTTTTTAAAGAAATGTCCTTAGAGATCACTAGTATCTTATAAGTAACTACCATTCCAAATTTCATGTTTCTAGGCCCTTCAGTAACACAAAAATAGCATTTTTAGAACGCTTTTTGCTCCTGCACCCCCTTTTGGCCAGTGGCATGGACATAAGATATAGCCTATGTTCTAAGTTGGACTAACACCATCATTTTGATACCATTACTTTTGGAATCGGTTTGGTAGTTCCAGAGCTTACCTCCTACAAATAAACAATTTTTACCTCTTTATAAGATTAAGTATACTGTAAAGAACTAATTCATTACAGAAAACTAACATTTTTTCCACCGATAGATGGCGGTAGTCAACTGAGGATAGAAGATTGTTCTGTTTTTTCGAACTCAGAAGCGAGAAGCGGGAGTGAGCGCGCAGAGTGTTGTTTTTTTTTGGTTGTGAAGGTGACTCGACGAGTGATGTAGTTAAAAAAGTAGAAATTGTTACCACGATTATATTTTGTGTTTTGTGTTCGTAAATTTGTGTTTTGTGACTGTCATATTAAATCAAGAAAACCATCCGATGGCCTCTTCATTTATCAACTGTGTTTATTATTAAAGAATACCATAGTCTCCTACATTACAGACGAGTAAAGATGGTGGCAGCTCGGTACGGATTCCATGGTGAAATGACCAGTGTTCTTAAGTAAAGATGCAACTAGCAAGTAAGCCAGTTCCATATTTTTGTATTTATTAGTACCATGAATCAAATCTGTTATCGATTAAATTTTATTTTAATCTGGATTAACTAGATTTATTTGCTTGCGTAAATTAATTTCAAGCTTTAGAGAAAGCGCGGATTAATTGGGCATATTTCATGTACTGATATATATTGAACTTATTCCCATGAAATCAAATAAAAAAATTTGAATAATATTGAAAATTATTTCATTAAGCTGTTCTCTTTATAAAATGTTGTGTTCTTAGGCATTTTATCTTAGAAATATTAAGATCTGTTCTTAAAGTTGAAATAATAATAAATAAAGTTTATTTATATATTTTTGGGGATAGTTATGGTAATAATTCTTTTGAATAAAATGTTTTAACATTTTATTCAAAATTTAATTAATTCTTTAATGATTTAATTCTTTAAAGGAAAAAAATTTTGAAAAAAATAAAATTTCTATCTTACCGTTTTGTCATTTGGATCAATGCCAAAATTACAAAGTTCGAGAGAAAATGTTGGAAGGCAGATAAATTCTGTTTTTTCTTTATTTGATTATTTAGTTATTCTAAAAATAGAATAGATGATATTTTCGTTCTTTGATTCTGATTGCAAAATGAATGTGGATTTGATATTTGTTTTGTTAATTTTTAAAGAAAAAAGTTATTGAGTTTAAAACGGAAAAATAAATAATTCTGTTTTGTTTGTTGAGTTTATGTAAAAAAATAAAAACTTGATAAGTATGGAGTAAAAGATAAAAGTGTTATTTTCATTTGGAAAAAGAAATTGAGTTGAATATTTTGTAATTTACTCTTTTCATGTAAAGAAATGAAAATGTTAAGTGGGTTATTTTAAATATTTTTTTTTTGCGAGTAATTTGTTATGCTTGCATAAGAAGGGTTGAGAATTAAGAAAAATTCTCGTATTTACTTAGTTTGATTGGTTTAATTTTAATTGCGTAATTTAATTATTGTTTTTGAAATAAGTGTGTTTATTGAATAAAATATAGTTCTGAATGTTGAAAAAAAAATTCTTTTATCATCTTAATTGTATTTTTGACACAATTACATATTTACTTATTTAATATGTTTAAAAGGTTGCACAGTGTTTAATTTACTAAGAATTTGATAGAGGTGGATTTTAGAATTGCTTTATTAATTAAAATTTATTATATCGGCTTAAAAGTTTTGTTGCTAGTTTAAGTAGGAGACTTCTGAGTTCTATTAATTAGAAATTAAGCATTCTGATTTTGTTTCGGTTCATCTAAAATTAAGATGGCGTATTTAGTAAAAGCTAGAAGAGCAGACTTGTTGGAAATTTGTGATGAATTGGAATTGGAAGTTGATCTTTCGAAAAAGATTCCAGAAATTAAGAAAATTATTCTAGAAAGTGAAGTTTACAAGGAAGAAGAGGTTAGACTCATGTTAGACCGAGTAATAGAAGATAGGAAAACGAGAGAAGAGAGAGAGAAAGAAGAGAAAGAAAAAGAAGAAAGAATTCGACAAGAAGAAAGGGAAGAACGTATGGCTAAGGAAGCTCATGAACATGAACTAGAATTAAAAAAATTGGAGCAATTGCAAAGAACTTCTGAACAGAACGATGGATCAGGAAGAAAGGTTGATGTCGGACCAAAAATACAGTTGGCACAAATTGTTCCGAAATTCGACGAAAAATCTGATGAGATGGGTCTCTTTTTAATTAATTTTGAGAGAAGAGCAGAGATGGCTAAAGTTTCGAAGAGTGAATGGGTTGCATACTTGTTAGCTGTTTTGCCCACAGAGGTTACAAACATGTTAGCTAGGGAATCGCCTGAAGATGCGATTAACTACGATTTTGTTAAAAATCTTATATTAGAAAGATATAAGTTGAATAGCGAGAAACTGAAGCAATGTTTTTATCGGCATCATAAAACGCCAGACAAATCTTGGAGGAATTATGCGCAGGAACTCACTAGTTATTTTACAGCCTGGATTACAGAATTAGGTGTTGAAAAGTTTGATCAACTTAAAGATTTAATTATTACAGAACAGTTAAAGTTTCGAGTGCCCGCGGAAACAAAAGAACATTTTCTAGACAATTGGTTAAATTTTGTGACACCTTTAGATTTGGCTAAGAAATTGGATGACTATGAAAGTATCAAAGAAAGTTTTAAAAAGAAAGAACTTCCGAAAAAGACCATGTCTAATTTTCGATCCCAATTTAAAAATTCAAATAACTTTGACTACAAGAAAGAAAGTAAGGATAATAAGCCTAAATTGCCAATTAAATCAGAATCACTAACTGGGAATCATAGAGAAAGAGAATTTGATAAGAAGAGAACGTTACGTTGTTACGAATGTGGATCAAGCACTCATCTTCGTCCTCAATGTGATAAACTTAAGAAATCGCCAGAAATCATTTCTCATGTTAAGGTGGGAGTTGAACAAGATTCGTCAATAACGCCTTATCTTAGTGTGGGGAAAGTAAACGGCGTACAAATGGAAATTTTAAGGGATACGGGTGCGACAATAGATTTAATTGCACAAAGGTATGTCAAACCGCATATGTATCTGAACGAAAAAGTGTGGGTACGGGTGCCCTTACACGATGGTCTATTCTGTTTACCTCTTGCAGAGATTGAATTAGACTGTGAAATGGGACATGTGATAACTAAAGCTGCTGTCTCAAGAGACTCTGTAGATTTAGGAAGATATTTGTTAGGAAATAAAACAGCCGCTTTATTTGAACATTGTAAAGAAGAAAAGGCAGTGAAAGAGCATATGATTAATGCTGTTCAAACCAGAGCTCAGAAGAAAATTCTGGAAGCAGAGAAGGTTTCTCATGAAGAACCTGAAAGGCACGAAATTTCTGATGAAACTGTAGAAAAGAATCATAGCAATAGTATAGAAAGAGAAAACAAAAAAATGGAAGCGAAAAAAGATAAAGATAAATCAGAAGAAGAGAAGTTAGAAAACCAAGAAGACTCAATTTTGCCAGTATGTCAAACTGTCTCAGTACAAGAGCTTATAAAAACTTCTCCTAAGACATTTTCTGAAGAACAAAAGAAGAGCAAAGAGCTAAAACCTCTTATCGAAGAAGCTAAAAAGAAAAATAGCAAAGATAGCAAATTTATTTTGGAGAAAAATATGCTTTTTTATAAAAGAAAAGATAGGAATGGTACTGAAAGAAAATTATTAGTTGTCCCGGAAAGGTTTCGTGAGCAGTTAAAAAAATTTTGTCATGAAACTGTTGCAACTCATTTGGGGGTAGCTAAAACTAAAGATGCTTTGTTTAAGACTTTTTATTGGCCAAATTGCTTTAAAGATATCGAATATTATGTAAGAACTTGCGACTACTGTCAACGAGTTGGAAAGCCTCAAGACAAAAAGAAAGCACCTTTACAGATTGTTCCAGTTATTTCAGAAATATTTACAAAGCTAAATGTTGATGCTTGTGGACCTTTACCTGTCAGTACACTAGGCAACAAATACATAATAACTGTAATATGTTTAGCTTCGAAATATCCTGACGCGGTTCCTACACCTAATTTGTATTCTACGACGATTATTGATGCTTTATTGCAAATTTTCAGTAGACTTGGATTTCCTCGTATACTACAAACTGACCAAGGAAAGTCATTTATGAGTGTACTTACAACGGAATTCTTAGAGAAATTTGGAGTTAGAGTTGTGCGAAGTTCGGTTTATCATCCACAAAGTAATCCAGTTGAAAGAATGCACAGGACTTTGAAACGGATACTCAGAGTACTTTGTTTAGAATCTGGAGCTGATTGGGAGAAAGTACTGCCTCCTGCCCTTTTTGCATTAAGAACTGTAACTCACAATAGCACTGGGTTCAGTCCAGCAGAACTAGTCCATGGCCAGAACTTAAGAACTCCAATGATGCTACTCTATGAAAAATTGACTGAGCAAGATATAGAAGAAGATAGTGTGATATCCTATGTATTTGACTTAATGAACAGAATGAAGAAATGCCAAGAGCTCACTGCAGAAAATATGGAAAAAGAGAAACAAAACCAAAAATATTGGTATGATATAAAAGCCAGAAAACAAGAGTTTAAAGAGGGAGATAAAGTTTTAATTGTGGCCCCGTCCAAACCAAATAAACTGTCAGTTAGTTGGATAGGACCTGGAGAAGTAATGAAGAGATTATCAGAAACTAACTATGTTATATACGATCCAGAGAGAAAGAAGTCCCAAGTGTATCACGTAAATATGTTAAAGCCCTACCATCAAAGAAAAATTGAAAGTATAAATTTACTGACTATAAAAACAACCTCTAATGATGAAGAAGATGAAATTCCTAAATTGGATGAGGAAAATAATGACAATGCGTTGTTAGAAGTATTGCAAGACATACAAAAAAACAACAGATTAAATGAAAGTCAACGAGAAGAAATAGGACAACTTATTGGAAAATATGCTGACTCTTTTTCGACTGAACCAGGGTGCACGAATCTAGCTGAACATGATATTGAGCTGGAATCAGAAAAACCAATCTGTGCCCGGCCTTATAAAATGTCGCCTAGACAAACGGAAATCCTTAAGGCCGAAGTCGAGAAAATGCTGAAACTGGAAGTCATTGAGCCAGGTGAATCTGACTTTGCCTCTCCGTTAATTTTAGTTGAAGTTCCAGGCAGAGAAGCGAGACCTTGCATAGATTATCGCCGTTTAAATAAAGTGACTCGCACAAAATTTTATCCTTTGCCCAACATTGACCAGTTAATAGAAAAAGTGTCTTCAGCTAAATATATTTCAGTTTTAGATCTGACCAGAGGTCTGAAAATCCTGTCTTATATAGTCTTGACTTTTTTCATCTTTCAGTGTAATGGTTTAAAATTGGGAATTGGTATAGTGTTATCCCAGCTGAATGAAAATCATGAAGAACATTCTATATTGTATTTGAGCAAAAAGTTTTCAGACAGCGAACGAAACTTTAGTACCACCGAAGAAGAATGTGCTGCTATTGTGTTTGCAGTGCGAAAACGACGATGCTATTTGGATGGACATCAAAAATTTCAGATCCAGACGGACCACAACCCCTTAGTATGGTTAGATAAAAAACAGCGGAACTAATCCTAGACTTTTAAGATGGGCCTTACTTTTACAGTCCTTTAATTATGAAATTGTTCATAAAAAGGGAAAACATCATCAGAATGCTGATAGTTTGAGTCGAGCCCTAAAAGCCTAAGCTTGATTAGAATGCTAATATGTAAATATGATAATTTGTATAACAGTTAAATTTGAATTTATTGTTTTGAATATGTGTAAATTGTTTTTCATTTGTATCTTGAGTATAATGTTTGAATATTTATAAATTTTATTTGTATTTTAAATATTTATGTTTTCATGGTGGGAATAAGTCAGTTGTGGTTCACGGTACTAAATTTTGTTTGGAACTGGTGCTTGAAAGCAATAATTCACAAAGAAACTTTTCCCCGTCGACTGTGAAAAGTTTTCTCCAGGTGGGGAGGAGTCTGTAAAGAACTAATTCATTACAGAAAACTAACATTTTTTCCACCGATAGATGGCGGTAGTCAACTGAGGATAGAAGATTGTTCTGTTTTTTCGAACTCAGAAGCGAGAAGCGGGAGTGAGCGCGCAGAGTGTTGTTTTTTTTTGGTTGTGAAGGTGACTCGACGAGTGATGTAGTTAAAAAAGTAGAAATTGTTACCACGATTATATTTTGTGTTTTGTGTTCGTAAATTTGTGTTTTGTGACTGTCATATTAAATCAAGAAAACCATCCGATGGCCTCTTCATTTATCAACTGTGTTTATTATTAAAGAATACCATAGTCTCCTACATTACAATACATAGATTAGTATAGATAAAAGAAGGAATTTAATATGGCAAGTTTTTAATAAATATGTATCGATTATTTCTGTACGCAAACTTTATGCAGTGACATGTTGCCACATGGTTTTGAAACATGATACTTCTATACGGTTTGACACATGGTTTGTTTGAACATAGGATTTTTTATGTATATATATATATATATAACAAACAGCATAAAAATTTCGGATAAGTAAATAAAAGTACCGAATTATAAAGAAATAAAAATCTCGAATTTTTATTTATTTTATAAAAGAAGAGATTTAAATGACTAGTTTTTAATAAATATGTATCGATATAAAAATACGCAGCTTCAGCAGTGAAATATTGCCACATGATTTTTAAACATGATACCGCCACATGGTTTGTTTGACACAGGGGTTTTTTATACATCAAAAGCATAAAATTTTCGGATGAATAAAATAAAAATACCGAATTATAAATAAATAAAAATATCGAATATTTATTTATTTATAAAAGAAAAAAATTACATGGCAAAATTTTAATAAATATGCATTGATATTCATAGACGCAAACTTTATGCAGTGAAATATTTTCACGTGGTTTTGAAACACGTTCTTGTTACCTGGTTTGACACATGTTTGTTTGACACATGATATTGACACATGCTGGTTTTATATGCATAAAAAAGCATAAAAATTTCGGATGAGTTTTTCCTAAATTTGAAGAGAGGAAAACAATTTTCAAACAGCTGTTATTTTATTTTATTTGTTTGTTTTTCGGTTTAGCTTCATTTATTTGACAATGCCAAATTTTTATTTGTTTATAAAAGAAGAAATTTTACATGACAAATTTTTAATAAATATGTACCGATAACTCATATACACAGATTTTATGCGAACAAATATTGCCACTTGGTTTTGACAACATAATTTAACATTATTTTATTTATATTGAGTTTAAATAAACGAATGTCTCTAATGAAACTTAGACAACTTAGAAACTTAGAAAAAAAGACTTCAGTACTGTGTCCTAAAAATCCTTATTAAATTAAGCTTATTAAGTTAAATAAATCAATAAGAAACTTAAATACAACTAATGCAACAACACGTATATTCTCATTAGACACCGGCATCGGGTTGGGTAACTCGCTTTTATTGAAAAAGACCGAAACCGCGGTTTCAATCGGATCGGGTCGGGTTGGCGCTATTTTTTTCCGCTTCCAGTCAGGTTGACTTTAGCTGTTTCGGGATGGGTTTTGTGAGAATGCCTCATATCGTTATACATATATTTTTTTAAATACTATTACACAAATTTATGAATTACCTGAAAAGCATATCACTCATTTCATTTTTAGGTGCGCTCGTAATTATATAAATACGTAGCACCTATAGTCGTCGTTCAGTCCGTCTGTCTGTCTGTCCGTCCACATATAACGGAGCAAAAACTACCCAACCGAATGATCTGAATTTTTAAAAATATAACTGTTGAAAAATGTTGTCGAGTCATTTCAAATTTTATGAAAATCGGATGTATAGCTTAATTACAGGGACAGTCAAAAGTTTTCGGTTACATGACGGCCAATAGGAAAAAATTATTGCAAGTACATTTTAATGATGTTACGGCCTTCCGAATGGTCTGAAATTTTAACTATACAGGGTGCATAGGAAAGTCCGTTTAACCTGAAAATACTTGCGAACGGAAAGAGCTACAGCTATGTAAGTGATGTAACGGTATACTAAAGTGACTATGGCCGACATAATGCAATCGACAGCAGCGCTCCTGGTGGCGAAATCTGGAAGATAGCCATTGCAAATCGAAAACGAAAAAAGATAGAGCAAAATTTCCAGTTAGAAAGTTTTAGAACGTCAATTATTTAGTACGAAACGACATTTGGTTTACACGGATACGATAAATTGTCGCCGGTATACCCAAAAATGTCCCAAAACGATGTACTCCATTTTGTGTATACGTTTGAAAGGAATAGCCAGAAGTATGAAGAAATAGGCACAATTGATGGTATAAATACGTACTTACGTCAATACATTTTGATAACATCACACAAAAAAGCAATAAAAACAAACTGTCTCACAGTGATAAAATGGTAATGTTCAGTATGTTCGAAAAGTTCGCCATTGCTCACGATACACGTTTGTATTCGTGAGAGTAATTATGTATGCACATTTCTCAGCATGGCAGGTGTCACACTATTGCAAGCATCTTCAATACGACGACATAGGTTCAGCAGACTTGTAGGTGGAGTTGCATAAACCTGATCTTTTATGTAACCCCCACAGGAAGAAATCCAATGGAGTGAGGTCCGGCGATCGTGGAGGGCATTCAACATTACCACCATACCCGTTAATTTGTTGCCCAAAACAATCTTTGAGAAAACTTCGCACTGCAGCTGGGTGGTGTGCAGAGGCACCGTCATGTTGGAACCACAAGTCCCGTATTGCGGAATGGGGAATATCATCTACAGAGTCAGGTATGATATTCTGTAATATTGGAGGTACCTTTGTCCGTTTAATGTTCTTCGTAGAACACAGGTCCCAGTAAGCAATCCTTCCAAATACTGTACCATACGTTAATGGACCAGCGCACTTGGTGTCTGGTTGAAAGTCCCCACGGGGAATTTTCCAGCGCCCAGTAGTGGGCATTGTGTCGGTTTGGTACCCCAGTGCGTTGAAACTGTGCCTCATCCGACCAAAGAATGTTGGACAAAAAATCTGAGTTACTTTCAACATTAATCAACGCCCAGTTGCATTAACCAAATCGACGCTCATTATCCCGTGGCAACAGTGCTTGCTGCAGAGTGATACGATAGGGATGTGCATGTTGATCACGTAGTATTTGCCATACTTGGCCCCGTGTTAAGCCACAAGCCATACTGATATCTCTTGTACTGCTGTGTGGATAGATTAGTGCATATGCCAAAATACTCTCTGGAACAATACGCATACCTGCACTCACTGGTCTGCCAGAACGCGGACAACACCTAGTGCTTCCAGTCACTTTGACACGTTGCACTACATTTGCGATGGTAACTGCACTTGGATGTGGACCAGCTGGAAAACGAACGGCACACTCACGTGCAGCATGCGTCGCATTTTGTTGGCATTCGCCGTAAATAAGTACCATCTCGCAATATTCGAAATCAGTGAAGTTCACCATTCTTATACACTTCCAAAATTCTAACTTCAAACTACAAGAAAAGATTATTTTTAATACACTAAGAAATCAGGGTTCATACGGGTACCGTTATTTTCAAGGCAAAATATCAGTATTTTCTTATAAAAAATAAATAAAGTTCAAACGCGCGAAATTTAGCCTTATTTCAGGAGAAATTACCTATAACAAAACACTGGTATTTAAGAATTTTCTGGTCTGGCAATTCCAGGACCCACACGAACCCTGGAAATGTACCTTTTGTAGGATCTGATTCATTTAGGATCATTCAGGATTCCAGTCACTTTGTCACTCTCAAAAAAGGACACGTATTTTCAACTCGTCGATAGGCAACGATTAAGATTGTCACAACACAGAAAATAAAAGCGCTTGCGAATTTGGATTAAAATTATCATTTGCCATCAATAAGCTTATGCTATGAGATTAGGCTATTTGCATTAAGCGAGTGCCAACACATTTTAACACATTAAAGCCGTTTAGCAAGAAAACTTGCCATGTAAGGTGAACAAAACATTTAAATTTGAATACCAGTATTTTAGTTTGGAAATTTTCACATTATCTAATCTCAAATTTTGGGCGATTTAATGTAACAAAATTACAATGTGGAAAAAGCTGGTGTCGAATAATTAAAAGGAGTGTAAAATATGCTCTTCTTTAATGGGTTAAACTAAAATTTTAAATGCATTGGAAATTAAAATATTACAGACGTTACAGTACCATACAACGCCACAATCTGCGATCGCGCACTGATAAATTCCAAAATAAAAATATGCAGAGTAGAATCGTCACGTATCGATTTCGGACATTTTTGGGTTTACCGGCGACAATTTATCTTATCCGTGTAAACCAAATGTTGTTTCGTACTAATTAATTGATGCTCTAAAACTTTCTAACTGGAAAATTTGCTCTATCTCTTTTCGTTTTCGATTTGCAATGGCTATCTTCCAAATTTCGCCACCAGGGGCGCTGCTGTCGATTGCATTATGTCGGGCATAGTCGTTTTACTATACCGTTACCTCACTTACATAGCTGTAGCTCTCTCCGCTCGCAAGTATTTTCAGGTTAAAGGGACTTTCCTATGCACCCTGTATAATTGTTGCAAAATTTTGTCGACTCATTTTAAATTATATGAAAATCGGACGTATAGTTTAATTACAGGGGCTGTCAAAAAGTTTCCTTTACATTACGACCAACGAGAAAAAATTATTGCAAGTGCATTTTAATGTTGTTACAGCCTTCCGAATGGTCTGAAATTTTAAATGTATAATTGTTGCAAAATTTGGTCAAGTCATTTCAAATTTCATGAAAATAGGATGTATAGTTTAATGACAGGGACAGTCAAAAGTTTCCGTTACATTACGGCCAATGGTAAAAAATTATTGCAAGTGCATTTTAATGATGTTAAAGCCTTCCGAATGCTCTTATGAAGTGAACTAAAATATATATTCAGTACAATATGCGGTGCAAAAAATTATTATAAAACTAGTTATAGTACGAACGAACCTCATTTGTCACATCTGTCGAGCAATTTCCAACTTGTTATATTTAGCATAGTTAATGAATTATTGAAATTCAAAGTTAAGGTGTCTTTCATAAAACGACCTGTGCATTAAATAGTGAAATAAAATCCTATGTAGAGTCCTGGATCCAGTCGAGTAACCCGATTTATCTTATATTTATCATAGTTAATGAATTATTGAAATTCAAAGTTAAGGTGTCTTTCATAAAACGACCTGTGCATTAAATAGTGAAATAAAATCCTATGTAGAGTCCTGGATCCAGTCGAGTAACCCGATTTATCTTATATTTATCATAGTTAATGAATTATTGAAATTCAAAGTTAAGGTGTCTTTCATAAAACGACCTGTGCATTAAATAGTGAAATAAAATCCTATGTAGAGTCCTGGATCCAGTCGAGTAACCCGATTTTATACAACTCGACCCGTCCCGTGGTTCGGATCGGATCGTGTTGGTTGTTATTGTTGATTTGGCCCGTTCTATGGAGCCGGTGAGCAGCTTTCTATTTCTGTTTATCTGCCATCGTGCCGGTGTTTTTTACACTCTTTTATTTAACGGAGCTTGGATTTTGCATGCAAAAATGGAATTTTTTTTTCTATTGATTTTTAACTCACTTCTTGACAATCTATGAGTTTTTTTATTTGCGTTGGTTGGAGGGGGACGGGGGAGAGTCGATTATTATTTGATGGTGTTCGGGTGGCGTTTCGTGTAGACAATTTTATTTATTTTTTTATCGGAATTCGGGTTGATTTCGGATCGATTATAACACCAACCGAAAATTGAAACCAATGTAGTGTAATACAAAATTTTAATTCGTTTTTTAAAAATTTCAATAAAACACTAAGCGCTGGGAAAACTTTTTGATCCTTCTTATTGTAATATAATGAATTAATCCTTTGGGGATTCCAAATGCAATTAGAACAAATATATCTTTTTGGCAGTGCTTGCATTTGTTTGGCAATTTAACAATGGCTTGACATCTTGGTAAAGAAAGAAAGACAAGAAAAAGAAAGGAGAAATTTTCTCAACAACTGGTTTCAAGGTTCGACCTAGAAGAAAATGGATGATATTTGTTCTTTACCTAATTGTATACTTCGTAAAATTTGACGTTAACTGCACGGTGTGTTAAGTTGGTGTAAGAATGTAACACTTCAAATGTCACACTGTCTCTTAATGTTAAAGAAACATTATTTTACTTTTACATATGCAAACAAACTGGAATTGATCATGAGTTTCAGTCTTTTCAGATACTTAAAAATCACTTTATATGAAATACCGGGTGTTTCAAAAGTTCGGTGCGAAAGTAAAACGCTATAAAAAAAATTATCTATGGGTTGGAGTGACATGCGCTTTGCAGATAAATATTCAGCGTGGTACGGGATTTTGTATGACATCAACAAAATAATTTGTTCAAAATCTCGATAGTAGAGGGCGCTGCTTCAGATAATTGCATGGGATAATTCCATATTGCTCACTCAACGCAAGTTTTGGATACAAAAAATTAGAGAATTCTGCATATACACTTTTTTGTATCCAAATCTTGCGTTGTGTGAGCAATATGGAATTATTATATGGCATTATCTGCAGCAGCGCCCTCTACTATCGAGATTTTGAACAAATTTTTTTGTTGGTGTCATTCAAAATCCCGCACCACGCTCAATATTTATATGCAAAACGCATGTCTCTCCCATAACCGCATATCTACCCATAGATCTTTTTTTTTTTTTTTTTTTTATCGCGTTTTACTTTCGCACCGAACTTTTGAAACACCCGGTATATCGTCTTAATATCGTTGTGGAAAGAGTATTGTAAGAGTTTTATTTTGAAATGATGAATGCATTTGCTAAAAATCCATAAATACAGAGTGGTTCATAATTAATTGTTACGGCTTAACTTGACATTAATTGAGGAACCCAGAAGCCAAGGGGTATAAGTGAAAAATTTGAAAAAATTGAACTAAGTGCACAGATGACCTGAAAATATGCTTTTTTCTTTTCAGGTAAAGAAATATAAGTGATTTTTTAATTATGTGTTGTGTTTTAGAAATGAACCACATTTGCCGAATAATGATCAATATTTATTAATTATAAATTTAAAGAAACGAGGTGGAACCCGTCGAATTTCGACGAAAGAAAATGTTTACAAAGGAAGTGTTGCATCAAATTTATAATACATCGACAAAAAATAATTAGAATAAAAAATCCATCTTACACTTGTTAATTTAACTCTCCAAAGACATATTTTAACCTAAGATTAACAAAATACGTTTTTCATAAACTTCAACTGTTAAAATTATTGAAAAATTAAACTTAATTCATATAAGTCATCAGTAAAATATAATCAAGATAAGTAATTTTGATTAAGTTATCAATTGATGCTTGGTATTACGGAATGAAAAATCCGCAAAAATGATTTCATCTTTGCATAATCATAGACTTTTTCTACCTTTACATCTAAACCAAATCAAGTCATTTTCCACGTTTCACATCCATATTAACCATTAAAAACATTTTAATGCGCAATAAGTTATTAATAAATATATTTTCAAGCTTGAAGTTACGTTTGTCAACTATTACAACTTTCCATGTTAAAATTCCCACTCGTGATTTGAGGTCTTAGTATAATATCTGTACCTGCGCGTAAAAATTCCAGAAATTTATAACTTTTAGACGTATTCAAGGGGAAATATCTCGTTTTATCAAATAAAATTATCGTTTACTTTTAAATATGACGTCATTTTCAGTCGCTGAAACATTTTGCCTATTGTCTCAAACTCAATATCAGCAAAATGAAAAAATAGTGAAATATAAGAGCATCATCAGGGAAATTGTGTCTTTTTTAAAGCATAACGTCATTTTCTGTTCAAACTTTTAAAAATGATATTTTTAATTGCAATGAAAAAATGGCATCAGTAAGAATATAATCAATAAAAATAACTAATACACTTTTAATAGAAATGAAGTACTTCAGTTGCCACGATTAGAAAATTGGTATTAAAATCTATAAAAAAATTAATATCTCAAAAATAAATTGAGATACAGCTTTCAAACAAATTGCATTTGAAAGTGCATTTTTTTCTGCATACGACGGTGTAAACATTTAAAATGTGGGATGTTTAGAAGTCTAAAAATTTGCAGTAGCGAAAATTGCAAAAGCGAAATTTCATTTCAAATTTCAAAGTGTTGCCATTCGCAGAATGACGTATGCGTTACGCACAGATATGTTTGTCCTTTATAATATAGATTGCACTCTACTTTTTTCACACTGATTGAAATAAGAGTTAAAAGACCACTGTGACACAAGCAGCAGTTTCCTATTTCAATTCAGTCAATTATTATTGATGTTCAACATTAACGTCAATTATCTTTGAACGCAATTTACTCCAAATCGAAATTTTGCCACTTGTACCCCTTGGCTTCTGATGTCCTCAATTGAAATGCATTATAGTATTACTCTTTGGTCCATTATAATATAATTTTGATTTTGTCATTTGGCAACAGTCAGTATCGTTTGATTTATAGTTGTGGTAGGTGGTAGCACGTAAATTTTTGTATGGAATAGTTCACATTTATTTAGCTATTTCTTTAGCTAATAGTACCATGGGGTCATTACTTTTAGTAATAATAATTAACATTTTTCTAATGTCAAGTATTATATCGATTATGTTTTTCCTTTAAGTAGTATTGTCCACACATTAATTCGACTGTATTGTCAACAACTAACTATGGTGTTAGTTCTTCTGATTTTAATATGATGTAAGTGTAAATAATGTATTTAAAAAAATTTTTAGTTACTATACTAATTAATACGGCCTATATCGAAAAAGCAATTTAACAGATTCTTCAGTTTCAAATACCAAAAAATCACTTCATATGAAATATATCATCTTAGATTGGGAAAGAACATTGACCTTTGAACCTTAAAGAGGTGAATGTATTTGTTATAATTCTATAAAGACAGAATGTTTAATAACTAACTGAGCAAAGTTTTTTTCAACCGCGCTACAGGGGTCAGTTTACCTTTTCAACATTTTTTTTTTTTTTTACTTTAAGAAATGTCCCAACAAACACACGACTTACGGCCGAATGACGTATATATCGCGGCCAAAAGGAGTTAAGGCCTTTTGTAACCAAACAATGTCGTACCGTAAATGACCCGCCGCTAGTTGCGGCAGCTATTGCCAAACCGCTAATGTTTCGGCGTTGAGAGAACTGTTGCATTTACTTTGCCCGGCAACTCTTAAGGGGCGGTTTCTGGCAAAAAAGTAATGGTCCGCCATTGTCTAGAAAGTAGAGGGCTAATATCACCTAACCCGAATATTTAATTAAAGAGAGGAAATGTATTTTTCTCTTCACTTCTTCCAAAGTAAGTTTAATTATTTTAAATCTGGGTTTTAGTAAAAATATAAATATGTCGTGAGATTTATATTTAAAGCAGTAAAATAGATAACATATTTTTATTTAGTTTGAAAATATTTTATAAAAATTAAAAATTGTCCCCAAAATGTACATGGGCGGTTTCCGGCAAAAATGTAACGGCCCGTCATCGTCTAGAAAGTAGAGGGCTAATATCGCCTAACCCTAATATTTAATTAAAGAGAGGAAATGTATTTTTCTCTTCATTTCTTTCAATGTAAGCTTAATTATTTTAAATCTTGGTTTTAGTAAAAATATAAATACGTCATCAGATGTATATTTAAAACAGTAAAATAGATTACATATTTTTATTTAGTTTAAAACTATTTTTCTAAAAAATAAATTTTTAAATGTAAATAAACCTTGTACTGAAAAGGCTGCTGCTAAAATTTTATTCAGTATCATTTGAGACATTTTCAGTCTAAAGTACAATACTGAAAACAGAATTTTCTGTGTAAAGAAAAATTATAATTTAAAATGGTTCAAATGCTGAACTCACTGCCTTTCAATATTCAACTAAAAGTACATTTTGAATTTTTTTTTTAAGTGCATATTTAAGATTTTCAAATGTGTATTACACAAGACTGCGCATGGATTTTTAGATACATCTAATATTACATTTAATGTATTTTTTTTACTCATATATATATTGTAAAACGACCACGATGACAGCGATGACCACCTCGGGAACTCAGCTTTCGCTTTAGAGTGTTAGTGCAATCCCGAGGGGTAGACCACATCCACTGCTCCCGACTCTCAACCAGAGTCTGAGAGGGAGCGTCGGGTCCCTGATCAAGCTGCTGAGATTTATTTCGGTTACTGTGAGATTTACAATTACAATCACAATTGGTTACCCAATTTTTCTGGACGAACCGAAGATTTCACATCGAGATATGTGACTGTATGTAGTGATTACATGAGGATCATTTCACCTAATGTGATTGCATAATTGTTTACAATTTTCTTGCATATATATACGTCACAGTACATTTAACACACAATATTTAACATGACAATTAGAAACACATTACAACACAATATCAAACACCTACTATTTACATGACTGTATGTAGTGATTACAAGAGGATCATTTGAATGTGATTGCATAATTATTTACATTTTTCATGGATTTACAGGAATTTCACAGTACATTAAACACACAATATTGAACATCACAATTAGAAACACATTGCAACACACCTACTATTTACAATTTGCACATACTTGAGTTTGGAGAGATGCACAAGATAAAAATTCAAAAGTGATAGAAGTTTCTGGCACCCGCTAATAACCCGTTTCTTCCTCCATGCTACACCCTAGTGATGGAGTCGGACTAGAATGGCTCTGGATTTGAAAAGATGTACTCGTTTGTTTCTATAAACCTCATGCATTGTATGATCTTGTTGAGTAGTTGTGGTTTCTCTTTTACATCCCGCCACCAACTTGCTAAATTCATACGTGTGTGTTTTTTGAGATGATAATGCGATGTTAATGTACAGTATAATACATAGTGTAACGATGTTGACGGCAAGCCACAAACGCATAGTGGGGAGTCTCTTTTGTTAATTTTGTATAAGTGTTCCTGAAAGGGGCCGTGATTTGTTAAAAATATGTGTAAGTATCTGTTGTTTACGAAATACTTGTGGTCAACCAATGGCAAGAATTCCTTCGTATATCGGCCTGTGTCTGAATCCGTCCAGCGTTTTTGCCAATTTTCTAACAGATTCTGCTTTGTCTGTGATTTTAGTGAAGAAGCTGGATATGGTAAAAATGTATGTATGAGTGTTTCATCCGTTACTGCCGATTTTGCCAGTTGGTCAGCTGCCTCATTGCCCTCAACACCTGAATGTCCTTTTGTCCAATTGAAGTATATGTCTTTTACTGTTGTTTGTAATTGTTGAAGAATTTTTAGTATTAAATAGTTTGTATTGTCAAAATTGTTTAATGCTTTTAAACTTGATAGGCTATCCGTTATGATTAAGTATTGAGAATGTTTGTCCGACTCTATCCACTCTAATGCTGAAGAGATCGCGAAGAGTTCTGACTGGAAGACGGAGTTATCCTGGGACAGTTTCGCTCTCCAAGTATAGATTTGCTCGTTTTTTTCGCGCACACAAAATGCCGAGGCTGTGCCTTCGGACATTTTGGAACCGTCCGTGTATATTGTAATTTTGTCTACATAGTCGTTTATTTCACAAATTTGTATTTCACTTGTTAGTGGTGATGTTTTGTATTTTGAGCATTTTGGATAGTATAGTGGAGCAAAAGCCTTTTCTGTTGACTTGCCGAGACGAATCGTCCCCGAATACTCCGCCTCCGCCTCCAACTGCAAATCCAGTGGGGGGGAGACCTGTGAGGACCTGCAGGGCGTTTTTTGACGTATTGCGATATGCTCTCGTTATCAGCAACAAAGCTTTCCTTTGTGCCGAGAGCAAATGTCGACGACCGTGATATTGCGCCATACGCGGAAACCAGACAGCACACGCATAGGCCAGTTTCCTTTGTAAGATCGCCGAGTACCAAATCTTAAAAAATTCCGGAGGGAGTCGACCTGAAAATGATGAAAATTTATAAAGATTTTGAGGTATTTTTCCGATTTCTACTCTCTTTTGTGCCACATGTGGGAGAAATGATAATTGTTTATTTAATATTACCCCCAGGTATTTTAGTGTTGTTTCTGATTTTATTGATTTATCTTGAAGTTTAAATGTGGGGCCCCGCTTAATGTGTTTGGGTTTGCCAAAAGTTAATGAGGAGGATTTTTCATGTGAAATTTCTATTTTGTTGGTTTCTGCCCAATTCTGAATAAATTTTAAAGCTTTCTGACCTTTTTGTTCAAGTTGCTGTCTCGACTGTGCCCAGATCAGTAATATCACGTCATCCGCGTATGCCACCAGTTCACAGTCCTGTACATCAAAGGTTTCCAACAGAATCTCCAACAGAACCAACCAAAGAAAAGACCCAGACACGATCCCTGCGGGCAACCCTTACTAAAGAAGTACAACAAAAATGGTGCCATCCAATCCACCTGAGCTCGCCTACCCGAAAGGAAGGAAACGACAAGATTAATGAGTTGTTTAGAAATACCTAGTCTTTGCAATGCTAGGATCACCTGGTCCCAAGGGAGGTTGTCAAATGCTCCTCTGAAATCCAGTGACACCAGTGATGTGTATTGTTTATTTTGTTTGTGTTGTTTTACTAATGAAATCACTTGCTCAAAAGCCGTTTCCGTAGATTTATTTTGCGTGTAGCCGTGTTGCTTACCCGATAGGAAATTCGTTTTGTCTAATGCGTGATGTATTCGTCTTAGAATTAATTTCTATAATTTTTTAGAATTAATTTTTCCGAATATTGGTAATAGAGTAATGGGGCGATATGAAGAGCTCTCATTCAAGGGTTTTCCCTCCTTTCTAAAATACACGAGCTCTCCCAATTTCCAGTCATCAGGAAAATAGTTTAACTTTAAAAGACTGTTGTACATATCCAACAGAATATTAGGAATTTTTGAAAAGATGCACCTGACCATCCTGTGATCAATTTGATCAGGTCCTGGCACCTTGTTAATATTGAATGAGAAAATAACATTTCGCAACTCTCTTTTCGTGAATTTTGCCTGGTCGTGCAAGTTTAGTCGCTGTGGTAGTTGCTTTGGAGTTTCATCGCCAAAAATGTCCCTCATTAGTTTTAAAAGGGTTGATGACCTGGAAGTGGGTGACAAAGAATCAAATTGGTAACTGATATGTGAGTCCTGGAATCGCTGGAAGGCTAACTTTTTCGTTAAACCAAAAGGATCCGTCTCTCTGCGACACAGGTTTGTCCAAGCTTTTCCCTTCTCCGATAAAATCTGTTTTTGATAAATTGCCCTTTCCCTTTTGTATTGCTGGTTTATTTTTGACTCGTAGTTTGAATTTTTTGCTCTTTTTAAAAGAGCTGCTACTTTATTTCTTTGGGCCCTCAATTGTGGAGATCACCAGGAAATTTTTAATTTCTTGAAGGGGGCTTTCTTTTTAAAGGATTTATTGGCTTGTAATAATATTTCTTGTTTAAAAGTTTCGTATTCTTCGTTAAACTGGTCTATAGTTTCTATGTCATTAAAGTTAATCTGTGAGTATTTTCGAGTCAGTTCTTCGGAAAATTGTGCCAAAGGGATTCCCTTTGTTTTGAATCTTCTTCTTGGTAGTTTGGGTATTGTGAAATTTAGCTCTGTTTCTATTGGGTAGTGGTCTCCAAAAAGGGAAGGAATTACTTCCCAGTGTTTTATGTGTGAAAACATAGCCTGCGTGCAGATGGACAGATCCGGCCTCCCCAGGTTCTTCCCCGACTCATACGTTGGTGGACTGGATGAAGAGTTTAGAATAACTCGTTGATACGCTATGACTCTATCGATAAGAACTTTTCCCCTGGTGTCTTCACTCCTATAGCCCCAAAGCTGTGAGCGTTAAAATCACCGAGAACCAACTGCAATGGGCTCTGATTTTTAGAACCCAGCCAGTTCTCAATATCCTCATCAAAGTCAACACTCGGGGGGCTATACAGGCTGCCAATGCTTAAGGTTAAAGGCTTAAGGTCTAAATTTATAAAAACTGAGTTATAGTGTTTAGAAGAGAGATTATGTTTTAAGTTTTGGTCTAAGATTAAAATATGGGCTTTTTTAGAGCTTGAACTATAGCATGGTGTTGTTCGAGGAAGTGATAGAGGTCTATTTTCATAAAGATATGCATCTTGAAGACAAACCAGGGAATAGTCCGAGTCTGAGAGGAATTTCATAAAAGCAGCGGTTTGTGATCTGTTGTTCTGTAAATTTTGTTGAATTAATTTGAATTTTTACCTCTATAAGACAATGACGCTAGCGCTTCTTGTTTCTTTCGCTGATACACGCTGCAGGATGGATCGTAAGATGGATGTTTTTCATACAGTCCAGCTTTCTTATGGTCCCCCTTGTAGTAGTCGAGCACTTTTTTGCAGGATTAAATCTAACACATCTTCATATACTTTTTTTAGCCCTTTAGTCCCCGGTACGGTATGCTATTTCTTTCTCCCAGCTTATTTTGTGTCGTCCCCCCAAAATAACGTTACCTTACAGAAGCCAGCCGTAAAACAAAGCAGTAAGATTAAATACTCTATAGCAATTTTTTAAACTTCTAAGCATCGCACATTTTAAATTTTTATACCGCCGTATTGGAAAAAAAAAGTACTTTTAAATGCAATTTGTTCGAAAACTGCATATCCATTTATTTTTGAAATATTAATTTTTTTGTAGTTTTTGGAGCCATTTGCTTAATATTGGCAACAGAATTACTCCATTTCTGTAAAAAGTAAAGGAAAAATAGTTGTAAAATAGTAATTATATATTTTTGTTGTCATTTTTTATAACAGGCAAAAGAAAATGTAATTAAAATACGTGTTATTCTGAAAAAATATAAACAAATAATTTCTGTTAAAACATGGAGCTATTATATAAACTATATTTAATTTTAAGTATCTATATTAATTTTACAAACAAATATAGGCCTATGAATCATTAGACAGCTGTTTATTTTGTCAAGTTTTTTAAATGACGGCATCTTTTTGCTGCATTTGCGTATTATTTTGCGATAGTGACGTCCTATGCCTACTTTACTGTAGATGTTTAAGAGTGGATCGTAAATGTGGAGTTCTTAAGCGGATGCAAATGACGTCATTTTACATAAAATAAAAGCGTGTGCTGTAAGTCTTAAAATTGAAATATGTTTTGTACTATTTATATATACATATATTTTTTTTTAAATGTTTCGAATATTCTTTGAGAAAGTTCTAGTACAACAAATGAAAGATGATCATTTACAAAAATCATTATAAAAGATAAGTCGAGGTAAGTATACCTAAAACATTTTTTAATGAGATGAAATTCAAAAAAATTTCTATTACTGTTCTGTCTGCAGCTTTTAATGAACACATGAAAAACGTCTTCAAAGCTTAGTCATATAGGCATTACGTTCTTTATAATTTGCACTCATGTCTTGAGCAAGTCATGTCTGATAATTATAAACAGTGAAGTTCATGACAGTAAATAAAAAGTGCATCATTTAAGACGATACAACTTGATGAGAAATGTGGAAATTTTCCGAAAGAAGAAACGAGATTTTTGGAACACAGATAGTTTACGTCGAGTTTCGGTCCGGCTGAATTTTTGACAGCATTTTCGCCGAAACTCTGCTTTTGGACCTAAAACAAAAACGAAACCAAATTTTCGGTCGATCTCTAATTAAGATGCATTCAATTGAGTACCAAACTTTTTTACAAACTCAGTTCAGTTTAACACTAGAACGCCCGGAAATTTTACTCAAGTTTCATAAAAATATTTGACACCAGAATTTTTATTTAAAATTATTTGACTGATTTATTTAACGTACATAAATCTGCGTGTTTTAAATTTAACTTATTTTATGAAAGAATTTCTGATTCCAGTTGACATTTAATCATATGTTCGGAGTCGGATCGACTCCTTCCGGGCGTCCTAGTGTTAAATTTCGTCCAGTTTGATATATAGTCTTACGAATCTCAGTCTTAAAAAAATAAATTAAGAAAATTGATAACTCTTATACAATTATTTGGGTAAATTATAGAATGAGTGTACAATAACACAGACAGTATACTTTATGATCAAAATTTAAATGGATATGTATGTAAATAATGCGTTTCTTTCTTACAAATACTAATTCACCAATGATACTTCAATAAATCTTTCATTGAGACTAGCCTACGCGTTATGCTAATTGGAAGCCGGTGATATTGTTAATAGGCAATTAAGTAATGAGTCAATATTTAGGGTGTCTTAAACTAGAATGTTAGAGACCATATCATTAGTAGGCGATGCCCCGGAGGATTGTTGAAGAGATAGACCATATACTTTCTTAGAAAGTCAAATAATGAAATTGAAAATCCGAAACATTGGAATAAATTTGCTAGTAATGAAAGGTTAAATAAATTAATAATAATTGAAACAAAAGTTTAAGTTAAGGACATAACAGACATTATATTTTTTATGCTGCCTACTTATTTGAATGTAATTAGTACAAGTTCGTGGCCTAGCCGGTACATAAATTCTGTGAATATTTTTTTACTTGTTCATCAGCTCTTGAATATTTATATGTCGATAAAGTGATGCATTTTCGCCTATCTATTTTATCGAAATCTTATCGTGGTAGTGCAGGGAATTTTTTACCTTTTATCTTTCATTTTATTTACTCTTTTGCTGTTTATTCTTGATATTTTTTCATATTTTTTGATAATCTCAAAAATGTTACAAGTACTTTTCCATTAACAAAATAACATATACGAAAAAGTAAAATCATGAACAGGTTGACCTGCGGAAAGATATAAGATCGTTTGATACTTAATCCAAACGGTTCAAATGATAAACGTTTTTCACATCCAGGATGTGACATTCGAATAGACTGCAAAATATTCTTCTTCAGATTTTTATATTAGGGACTGTACTTATATAACGTTATCAATTTTCTGATATTTTTGGACGCCCCCCCCCCCCCCCCCCCCGTAGTGATATCTTTATCAATGTCTAAAAATTATTTTCACTTTTTTTTCTTTTGTTTGGAGTGATATACAGATTTTGTTATATATATATATATTTTTTTTTTCGAATACTTTATTGATTCAAATGAAGAGAGATCAATAAAATATAACTTTGTATATTAAATAACTTTATATTAAATAACACTTAAAATAAATAGTTACTATTTAAAAGTATTTAATAATAGCTTTTTGTTACATAATGCATTCAACAGCAATAATGTTTTCCTGCACTTTCCTCAGCACGGAGGTGAGGGGACCAGACAGAACTTCTTATTAACAAAACAGATGGTCAGCATTCTTTCTCATTTATTTACTACTAGTAAACCTAACTACTAGAAAACAAGTATCATTTCAAACATACTTCGCAGTTGGTTCTCGAACAGCAGATTATATATGCATAACATATGGCCGAAGAATAGGAATGCTAAACTATGGGGTATTCCATATTTTGGAATTAAATAATTTTACAATCATTTAATGATTTTAATCATAACTATTTTGATGTAAAGAACAAATTACAAATAAAAAGAGAAAATTTGGTTGGATCAAAAATGATAACGATATCAAAAGGCAACCCCCCCCCTTCCCCCTAGCGATATCTTACGGTATCATGTGCCAGATCCCCACCCCTCCCTCTAAAATGATAACGTTATATATGCACAGCCCCTTACTCTAGAATAAGCATGCAAGTTGTTTCAGACCTCTTCGAACAAAGCGACTGTCAGGTTCTGAGAAACATCTTCTATTAGAACCATGGTTATATATTATTTTTCTTGCTTGTATATTGTCTGTGTACTGGGAATTTTAAAGTAATACTTTTTTCTTATCTGAAACTTAATCCGGGCTAGTGACTTAGAGAGGGGAGTTGAAGGAATGTAGTTATGAATAGATTAGGGTCCCTGCTTTTGAAGTGCATACTTGAGATAAGGCGGACAAAAGGATTTCACCAGATAGTGAAATAGCGGAGATTGGGGGTCAGAAGGGAAACCCTGTTTATGTTTTTTAGGAGAGAAATGATGCAGTTAAGGGTTTCAGCTGAAAGTGTGTAGTCGCTTTTTCGCAGAACACAGTTGATGCCTGGAACTTAATGTGTGAATTTGTTTCCAGAGTAGCTCGTGGATAGAGCTTGATCAGGAGTGAAGCTCTTAGAGGATAGAGCTAATGTGTTGGGAGATTAATAGTGATCTCCGATAAATCTAATTTAACTGGCGTAAGGTGAGAGGGATATAAAGTAGTTAACAGTACACAGCAAGTATTTACTGTATTTAATTTAATGTTGAACCAGATCACCTATATCCGAGTTCTTAACTGTAAATAGTGTTTTGTGATTTGTAAACAGTGTGTAAATAAACTGTTAATTAAGTTTAATTGAAAGAGTTGGTTTTCTTTTTAACAATCCTCACATAGCGTTACCGATATGACGTAATCATATCGGTGGTGGCCGCATATAAATAGTAAAGGATTTCTTCAAAGTTGTGTGGACTTAGAAGAAACCCGACATCTACGGAAAAGTAAGTTTAGTAAATATCTTGTTCTTAATAGACCAGGTGACGGCTGCACAAACCATCACCTCATCGAATTGATGGCTGAAATTCCAGGATTATTTAAAACTAGATTCGCATATTAAAATGAAACTGGCCTGCCAAGTCCTATCTTGGTAGAAAACACTCGAAAACCGGATTTTAGTGGTTGACTTGTAGGTTTACCATTGTGTTTTCCTGCTTCCAGTCCTACATGTTTTCATACCTTCGGGTGCAGGAAAACTTAATGATAAACCTACCGATCAACCACTAAAATCGGGGCTGCAGATGTTTCCTCCAAGATATGACTTGGCAGGCCAGTTTCATTTTAATAAGCTAATCGAGTTCTGCCTAATCCTGGAATTTGAGCAGTCAACTCGATGAGGTGATAGTCTGTGAGCCTCGCGGTCTATAAGTCTTTTGATACGTTTACCAAAGACCACTTTCGAAAGTCAAAAGAAAGAATTATTCACTATTTCACTTTCCACTGAAGGGTATTAAAAGCCGACTTGGCTGCATTTCATTGAATGAGTTTATGAAGTAAATGTTTGCATCTTATCTTTTATCTGTTCTTACAGGTTTGAACATAGCCATATAAAGATCGCCCCGAAAAACTCTGGGTGAATTGTGTCCGGCAGATTTTTTTCACGATAGATCACTTGGTACAGTATTTTTAGTCTGTTCTCGGATCCAAAAGAGCTACTTTCTCACACATTTTTAAATTAATTTTTTTTTTCTTTTTTGGAAACGCATAAAATTGGCAGGGGTTGTTCAGAAACTATGTCATCGAAAGACGTTTTCATTTATTTATTCTTTTTTGGGGGGGGGGAGGGGGTAAACGCAAAGGACCTTTCAGAAAATCGTGTAAAAGTGAGTGTTTTGAACCGAATTTATGATCGCGACACAGCGAGAAAAGAAAAAAACGGTCGTCACGTGTCCCCATAATTGCTTATAACTCAATAAGTAATTTATTTATCAAACAAGTCGGAAATTGTACGTCAAACGTGGCAAATGATGTACTATAACTAGTTTTATAAATATTCAGATCTTGGTGCAATAGCTGTTGCACTCTTGTGCAAAAATGCATGAATACAAAATTGATTGCGATTCCATGTATTAAATTCAGTCATACGGAAATAATAGGACTCCATTTTAAATAGTACGTCATCACCATGGCAACTTAAAATCCTTCATTACCTATCTTGGAATAGCATTGAATTAATGACGCATGATAGGATTTAATAGTGTGAAGCAAGCTTTTATTAATATCTTTTTAAATTTTGATTCGATTTTGATAAAATTTGAAATGACTTGACAAAATTCTGCAACGATTCTATATATTAAATTTCAAACCATTCGGTGGGGTAGTTTTTGCGCTGTTTTATACTATGCGGACAGACGGACGAACCAGACGACGACTGTAGATGCTACGCATTTGTATAATTAGGAACGCACGTAAAAATGGTACACTCATTTATATTCGAAATCGCTTCAATACTCAAGGCAGCCAATTTTTTACGTTTAAAAATGTGTTGGAAAGTTTTGCGTTGTTGAGGAGAGATTTAAGAACCGCCTTACGCCAGCTGGAGTAAAGTCTGTAAAAATCTAACCTATGTATAACGCAGACCTGCCAAGTGCTACGAAAAAATTGTAGTTGCTACGATTTGGACCTATAAACTACGATGCTACGAAAATCGGTCTTAAACTACGATTTTTTGCAAAAAACGCATTTTTTGTTTCTAATTGCGATTATTATCCCGTGCAGCATATTTTTCAGGAATGATTCTGTTCCAAAATTTCAAAGTATTCATTTCCGAAAGTTTTAAAAAATTTGTCATTAAGGCTCCACTGCACACAAATTTCTTTTCGTCTTTCAGAAAAAGCATGTCTTGTAGAAGTTTCTGGGGGCGTCAACCATGTACCAATGACTGACAGGAAATCCTCCAATTGAAATAAGGGGCGATTTCAATAGGGTCAGATCAACCCTGTGTATGGTCAGATATCACTTTAGGTCAATGGTTATCTTTCCTTTTGAACGTAGCTCGAAAAATCTCCCCTCTCTGCGAGGTCAGCTCTTGACCTCAGAATGAAAGGGGAGATTAATTTCAGGTGTGTTTCGAAAAGCAGTTCAGTAAACTCTGTCTAACGCGACGAGACCGGGAAAATTTTCCGTAGTAGAAAATATTTCGCCTTAGACAAATTTCACTCTATGTCTATGGATTTGCAGGGACTTGAAAATCTTTTCGTGTTAGACAGATTTCCGTCTTACACAGAGTCCGCCTTAGACAGAATTTACTGTAATTCTATTTCATCTTGTTCAAATAGAAAGGAAAAATAGTGTAAAATATATGTCCAAATAGGAAGAAGAAAAATTTCATCAATCAGTCACAGAATTTTTAATATTTGGCTAATATGCATATATTTTAGAATATATGGGATGCCATTGTTATTTAATTTTTAAACAATATAAAGAAATTTACTATGTTCGAGTTTTGTGTTTGAATGCAATTTTCCATATGAAACAAAATAAACATTTTCGGAGATAAAGTAAAGTTTTAATCAACTTACGACGATCTCGTGAAACATTCTCCATTCACCAATTAACGGTAGTTATTTATGTTAATTAATTAATAATTAAAAATATTGAATTTAAGAACTAATGTAATTTTAATTCAGATTTAATATTTACTGTGCTATCGCAATTATTATTTTGATATATATATACATGCATGAGCAGGATACCAAATTTAAAGTAGAGACACATTTCATCCCAATTCAAATACGCATCGTTGACACGTATGAATCGTAAATTTTAATTAAAAAAAATAATGAATAAAATGCAAATGTTTAGAGAGAAAATATTTCAAAGAGATAAAAATAAAATAAAAATGCTGAATATGTCATTAAAAAAAAAAAAAAAAAAAAAAAAAAAACTTAAGGGTGTATTTTGATCCAAACTGCTTGATTCACTTTTAAATTCATTTTTGCTCTCAAACGCATCAAACTGGGAAATTCTCTTATTTAGAAACTACATAATGTGCCGTATTTCTCGATTTTTTGATAAATGCCGAAAATATTGTAAAAAAGGTTGTCAAAGTTGGTGTTTTAAACCAAGTTTTTCGAAGCATGAGATCTGGGAATGAAAAAAAGGGTCATACTGAGAAAATAATTGCTTAAAACTCAAATTCTAATGAATTGAGCGAAAAATGAAATCACACGGCCTCTTATACATGTCTTCAAAAATCACCTCAGCAAGTTTCATGTTTTTTCTTTTAAAAATGAGTCTGAAAATGTCTCAGAAAATTTCGAACTGTTGAGGGTGGAAAATAAAGTTTTTTCGAATACACCCTTAAAAACTTAAAAAACTACAAAGCGAAAATATATTATTATGTTTCAATTAAACAAAAATGCCAAACGGGATAATAACCAAACGGATTTTCTAAAAAGTGAACTATGAAAATAAACAATTTATTCATAGGATTTCTTGTTCGAAAAGGTAGATTTCCAGATAGTTAGGCAAAATTATTATAAATTTTATCTTTTTTGATAGAATGCAGTTTGGTTATGATAAACGAGTGTTATCATGATATACGCTTTCGGTCATCGAAGTATTTAAAAAGTTATCAAAGAAACGTGCCTTATACTTCTGCAATAGAAATATTGAAGACGTGACATTCCGATCTCTCTCGCTGTCTCTCTTTCTCTCTCTCACTCTCTCTCTCTCTCTCTCTCTCTCTCTCTCTATATATATATATATATATATATATATATATGTGTGTGTGTGTGTGTGTATGTATATATGAGATCTGCACGGGACGGGCCCAAACCCACGCCCAGCCCGGGCCTCGGGCTTATTTTCATTCACGGCACTCGGGCCTAGTCTCTACTTTTTTTGGGCCGAGCTCTGTCCTTACTTTTTCCCTGGAGGATCGAGCTGAGTCGGGCATTAGATATTTTTTCTGGGCCGAGTCGTGACTAGTTTCATTCTTCACGGGTCAAAATTTTCAGTCCCGGTTTCGACCCAGCCCATATGAATGGGTTGGGTTGATTTTTGACGGCCAATTATCTACACGAGGGATATAGGCCCGGGGGGAGTGCCCTCCGTGGGGGTCTTTCTAAGGGAACCTAATCCGTATTAACGCATGGGAGATCCACGGCTCGAAGAAAACCACGAAAACTCCGAACGATTAGGCCGACGGGCGCGATTGGGATCGAACCCAGCACCTCCCGTCTACCAGCTTCGAGAGCAGAACCTCTCGGCCACTGGTGGGGCCCAGCCCATATGAAAATCGTTGTCTCGGCGTTGCATGGTCCGTTCAAAGATACGTAAAATTTGGTCTGGCCGAAAAAAATTTTGCCAAAAAATGCATACATTTTAAAATCGCCATTATTCTATTATTTAATATTAAAATTTATTCTTTTTAAAGAATAGTAGATTTCTAGGCTTATTAAAATATAGCTAAATTAAAATATAGTAAAACGTGTGAAAAAAGAACCTGCCTATGACGGATTATTATGCTAATATTAACGATAACTGAAACATTTACATACAACAAATAGAGATTCATTAAAAAAATATATCGCAGCCTATGGCACTTCTGTAAAAATGAACATTTTAAACATGAAAAAAAAAAAAAAAAAAAAAAAAAAAAAAAAAAAGCTAAGTATTTTTGGTCAGAACTCTTCGTAAGAGACAATTTTTAACCAATTCGACGTAAAAATCAATGTTTTGTAGAAATTCACTCGGGCAGGGCTCAGGTGCAAGATTTTAACATTTTTCCGGGTCTGGCTGGTCCCGGACGGAACTTTTAATTTTTATACCGGGCCGGGCCGCATTTTTTTTATTTGTCGGACCGGGCCCGGGCCTGATAATTTCGGCCCGAGCAGACCTTTATTATATATATATCGTCATCAAACGTTTTCAATCTACTGCTGAATATAGGTCTCGCCAAAATTTGTCACTTATTTCCTGCTAGTGCGGTAGAAATCGCAGTAATCTATATTATAAAGGACAAACATATCTGTGCGTAACGCATACGTCATTTTGCGAATGGCAACACTTTGAAATTTGAAATAAAATTTTGGTTTTGCATTTTCTCTACTGCAAATTTTTAAACTTCTATGCATAACACATTTTAACTTTTTACACCGTCGTATAAGGAAAAAAATTCTCTTTTAAATACCATTTGTTTGAAAGCTGTATCTCAATTTGTTTTTGAGATATTAATTTTTTTGTAGTTTTTAATACAAATTTTGTAATTGTGGCAACTGAAGTACTCCATTTATATTGAAAGTAAAGGGAAAATATTCATGGTTTATTATTTTTATTCATTATATCCTTATTGATGCCATTTTCACATTACAAATAAAAGTAACTTTTTTATAATTTTTGAACAGAAAATGATGTCAGATATTAAATAAAACACGCATTCTTCTTCATAAATCAGCTACATTTTAATATTTTTACATTACGCTGATAAATGAGTTTGAGGCGCTCGGCAAAATGATTCATTGAGTAAAAATGATATATTTAAAACAAAACGATCATTTTTTTTTTTTTTTTTTTTTTTTTTTTGGATAAAACTAAATATTTGACCAATACTATAAATGGCGAATACTATGACAACTAAAGTCAAATTTCTGATTTTTTTTTCGCGGGTACTAAGATTAGAACTTAAGGTTTGTGCGGACAAAGTTTTGTATCGGACAAAGTTTTGTATCGGACAAACGTGACTTTAACTTTGGAAATGCATTCATTAATAATCTATTCTTTTGCGCGTTAAAATACTTTCAAATTGTGAATTTGAGTGGTGCGTATGTAAATTACGAGAATGTGAAAATAACGTACAGTTTAGATTTTATGGGGGGAAATTTTATGATGTGACAAAGCGAAATCCTTTTTACTGATTTTTCATCCCGTGAAAACAAACATAAGAGCTCAATCCATAACTTCATCATAATTACTCATCTTGATTACGTAATCTAATACAGTTTAATTTTTCAATAATTTAAGCAGTTGAAGTTTGTAGAAATAATATTTTGGTAATTTTGGGTTTAAAATATTATTTGTTTTAAGAGTTAGACAACCAATGTAAGATGATTTTTTTTGTTGTAATTATTTTTGTAGGTTTATTATAATTTCGATCTGACAGTTCCTTTCAAACATTTTAGTACGTTGAATTTCAACGGGTTGCAACTCGTTTCTGTAATAGCTAAAATCTAGTAGAAAAGATAGAGGCCTGCACCGGCTCGGGCTAATTTTCATTCACGAAACTTGAGCCGGGCCAAACTTTTTTTTTCCGGGCTGAACGGGACTGTACTTCTTTCTTCCTTTCTTCAGAAGTCCGCACGTGCCGATATTTCAAGTCCCGGTATAGAAGCTAACAGTTCACTGTAAAAAAAAAAGGGGGGAGGCTGAAAAACGGAGGTTCTACTGGCAATCTAGACGCCAGTACTATTTCCGTTTTTTTTACAGAAAATTTCCCCCATAATTTACAGAAAAATTTCCGTTTTTAAACAGAAAAACGGAATTTTTTCTGTAATTTATAGGGAAAAATTTCCGTAAAAATACGGAAATAGTACTGGCGTCTAGATTGCCAGTAGAATCTCTCTCCGTTTTTGGTCCATTTTTTATTTTTATTTTTTTTACAGTGTTCGGTTCGTATCAATCCAACTGAGCTTTACTTTTACTTGTTCTTTTTATGAATTCGGCATCCTGTTGTTTTTCCCTTCGCCCCCCTTTTGAATGTTTTGACTTTTTAATACTTCATATATTGGTGATTAGGATATAAGTTTATTAAAAAATGCATTAATGATTAGTTAAATTAATAATAGTTGATCCATCTTTATTATGTATAATGTCAGTGTCAGTATTGATACTCATTTTATTGATTTTTAATTGAAAGGAGAAAAAGGGAAGGAAAAGATGATGAATTGTAATATTAATATAATGGTTATACTATGTATATATATACCGGGTGTCCCAAAAAGGACTGACTGATTCTAAAATTCAATAACTTCCAAACGGTGACAGATATTAAAAAAATTCTTGCAGGAGGGTTATGCATAAAGTCAAAAGTTTTATTACATTGATTTTCAATTTTAGTTCGAATTACAAACAATAGATGGCGCTGTAAGCAATAGTCGCTAAATACAGGCTCGATTTTTGGTCCTTTCTGTTGTTCCATGCAGAAAAAGGAGATAGAAATGTACTATCCGGGCCACGAAGTACCAAAAATCGAGCCTGAATTTAGCCTCTATTGATTGCAGCGCCATCTATTGTTTGTAATTCGAACTAAAATGGAAAATCACTGTAAAAAAAACTTTTGACTTTATGCATAACCCTCCTGCAAGAATTTTTTTAATATCTGTCACCGTTTGGAAGTTATTGAATTTTAAAATCAGTCAGTCCTGTTTGGGACACACGGTATATATATATACATATCCATATCTGATCTTTGTCATGTTGTAACTCGTATTTATTAACTGATTTGGTTGTAACTTGGTGTGTACATACTATACACCAAATGCTACTTTTCTAAATATTTCCACTTTTATATTTTTAATTTAATTTGAAAAATTTTTTTTTGAAATTTCATCAAAATGGTAGCAATCGTATTATTTCCACTGGTGCAGAAAAAAAAAAAGAAATATTGGGATTTATTTATCCTTATTTATACCATTTACTCATTACAATTTTTAAAAAAGCAATTTAACAAATTACAACGACCATTTGGAAAATGATTTTTTCGAAGACTAAAATTTAAGACATAAAAAATCGCACGGAGTTGTAGTATGTAAATTTCCAACTGGGCGAAAAATGTCCGGACCAGGATTCGAACCCGGGACCTCCCTGGCTGAAGCCGCCAGTGCTCTGCCATCTGAGCTATCCCGGACGATTCTGGTCGAACTTTTTCGTATCCAGCGTTTTCTGGAGTTCCATTACCTGAGATTTATTCTGTTGAGCTGAACCAGGTTTCAGACCAGATGCTGTAATCCTCAAGGTTAGCTGGGTGAAAAAGTTCGACCAGAATCGTCCGGGATAGCTCAGATGGCAGAGCACTGGCGGCTTCAGCCAGGGAGGTCCCGGGTTCGAATCCTGGTCCGGACATTTTTTGCCCAGTTGTAAATTTACATCTAATATAGTATTTAATTGTCAGGAAGAGACTAAAGTAAACATAAATAAATAATACAATCTATTCAGATTAAAAAATATATATATTTATTTATTAAATGTAAATTGAAAGTAACAAAAAAAAAAATTCAAAAGTTATTATACAACCAATTTAATTGATAAAGGACTTGGAAATATCTGGCAAACTGTAATTAAAGAAAATACATATGCTTTTCAAAAACTTCATTACTTACATGACACCACAATGATCTCGATGACGACATTGACGATATTTCCTAAATGTTTGTTTAAGAAAACTGGAACATTCCAAAAACAAAACAATTTGGGAAATATTTTACGAGAAATTTTTACAAAATGTCGACTGAATATGACAGGGGGAATTGTTGAAAAAATATAAAAAATAAAGCAATATGTGATCTCATTGATTAAAAACTTTGAAATAACTGGCTCTAAGAAGGCATTGGATGCTATATGCAGACGTATAAATATCTGAGGACATTTCCTAGTTGATTGTTTAGAAAAACTGGCGCATTGCATTAGAAAAGAGGAACTTGGGATATATTTATATATATTGTATATATATTTTTTTTAAACAAACTGAAAATGACAGCGAAAATGTTAAGAGATATAAAAAGAGAAGCTACGTGTGATTTCATTGATTGAGTTTCGAAAGCTACAACAGAAGAAAATAATTGTTTTTCAAAAACATCATTATTTAGATAATACAACATGTATTATCACGATGTCCAATGACGACATTATCACGATAGCAAAATGGATGTATAGAGATATCTGACGATATTTCCTACATAATTACTTTAAAAAAATTGGCACATTATACAATAGCGAACAAATTTAGAAAAGATATTGAGCCGTATTATTTTATTGATGAATGACCTAATTTTTAGAAAAATGCTTTTTCTAAACTGCATGATTTACACAACACAATGTATTTATGTTGTAATGTATGTTTTGGTATTTATAACATGATATTCAATGCGATTTTGGGAGATTTTTTATAGTTTTTGATATATTTTTTTTATTTATTTTTTTTTTTTGTCATTTATGAAATAATTCCGACTGCAGTGTTGTACCCCATTATAGCAAATTTTGTCTCCAGCAATTTTTGAATATTTAGCGATTTTTAGTCTCGCGACGATTTTTTTTGACATTCGGAAAAGGAATTCGGTTTCAAACTTTTAGCCTAATGTAGTAAATTTTCTCTTGAGCGATTTTTGATGCTTTTGCGCTTTTTAGCTATTTTTTTTACGCTTCATGTCGATTTTTTTATTCAATTATGATATTCATTGCGAATCGATTTTTTTGTCATTTATGAAATAATTCCAACTATAATGTTTTATCCCATTATAGCAAATTTTGTCACCAGCAACTATTGAATATTTTGCTATTTTTAAGCCCCGCAACGAATTTTTTGACATTCGGAAAAGGAAACCCCAAACTGTTTCAAACTTTTAGCCTTATATAATAAATTTTCTCCTGAGCGATTTTTGATCTTTTGGGGTTTATAATATATTCAATGCGATTTTAAGTGATTTTCTGAGATTTTTATTGTTTTTGATCGATTTTTTTTTTCCTTTTGTCATTTATCAAAGAATTCCGACAACAATGTTGTACCCCATTATAGTAAATTTTGTCTCCAGCAACTTTTGAATATTTAGCGATTTTTAGTCCCACGACGATTTTTTTGACATTCGGAAAAGGAATTCGGTTTCAAACTTTTAGCCTAATGTAGTAAATTTTCTCTTGAGCGATTTTTGATGCTTTTTAGCTTTTTTTTTTTTTTTTTTACATTTCATGTCGATTTTTTTACATTCGTAATAAGAATTAGATAACTTTTATCCCAATATAGTAAATTTTGTCCTACATGATTTTTTGAAACTGTTACGATTTTGACGTTTCTTCGCGATCGGTAGCAATTTTTTAATTTTTTGATCTCATATAGTAAATTCTGTCTTCTTTTGCAATAAATTTATTTGGATATCGTACCGCAATTTTTTAATTTTTTGTGAAATTTTTAAAGTTTTTTTTGCATTTTGTACAGATTTTTTCGACATTCATAGAAGAAATCTGGTTTTAATCTTTTATCAAAATATAATAATTTTTGTCCGCGGCGATTTTCGATATTTAAGTTTTTTTTTTCTTTTTCGCGATTTGCTGCGGTAAAATTAGAAAAGTGTCTGGTTTCAATCTTCTAGTTCAATATAGTAATTTTTTTCTCTTCTCAGTAAACTTTATTCGGAATTCGTGGGATTTTTTAATTTTTCGTGATTTTTCGTGGTTTTTTTTTTTTTTTTTTTTTTTTTTTTTTTTGCGTTTTGTGATATATTTTGACGGACCTGGGCAACTCCCAGTGAATCAGCTAGTCTAATAATAAGGATAGTAGAATGCATTCGTTGTGTGTGTCTGTCGAATGCATTCTAAAGAGACTGCTGCACACAGAAGTACAGAATTTGGTAAGTATAGGTGCCTCCATGTATGTAGTTATGTATCTCGAAACCCAATTTCGGAATTTAGATTTTTTAAATTTTAATTTCTTATGCAATTTTTAGCATTTTTTCATGTTTCTCAGAGATCTTCCAAATTATCAAAAGTTCGGTTTATTAGCGGTTTCAGTCTTTTAACTCAAAATAGTAAATTTAGTCTTCTTTTGAAGAAAGTTTATTCAGAGTTTGTACAGCGATTTTTTTAATTGTGCGCGAAATTTTTATGGAATTTCTAGAGTTTTTTCACATTTCACAGTGAATTTTACCATTAGCTGAAACTGATTTCAAACTTTTAAGCCTAATAAAAGATTTAGTTTCCTCGATTTTTGAAACTTTACTGAGTTTTATTATGATTTTTAGCGATGTTTAATGGCGGTTTTTTTTTTATATTTATGAAAGAATTAAGGTTACAATATTTCAGCTCACAATAGAAAATTTTGTTCTGCGATTTTTGAATTTTTAGCGATTTTTACTTCATTTTTGTTTTCTTCCCGCAACGATTTTCTGCATTCATAAAAGGTATTCTATTTCAAGCTTTGAGACGCACTGTATGCTAAAAATCTGCACGGGCCGAACTAGGGCCTATTTTCACTCACGGCACTCGGGTCAGGCCGGGCTTGGTCTCCACTCTTTTCGGGACGGGCCAAACTTATTTTTTTCTGCACATAGCCGGGCCTGATTTCATTCCTAGTCTTCACGGCCCAAAATTTTCAGCCCTACTTTTGACACAGCACGTATGAAAATCATTGTTACAGCGTGGCCTTGTCCATTTAAAAGTCAGTAAAATTAGGCCTGGCCTAAAATTTTTTGAAAAATATGCATGCATTTTTAAATCGCCATTACTGTAAACTTAAACATTAAAATTTATTCTTTTTAAAGAATAGTAGATATCCACAGTTATTAAAATACAGCTAAATTAAAATATAGTAAAACGTGTGAAAAAGAACCTACCTATGACGGAATCCTGTTTTAAACTGAAAAACGTGCTGATCCATGCAAAATTAATATACTAATACGTTATACTAATACATATAATACATTTACACTTGTTAAGAAGGTAACTTGGCTATAACGCATTTTTTTTCTTTTCTGTGCAATTCCGTCTTAGAGGATTTTACTATATAGCATTTTTTAGATTTTTAACACTTCAGTACATAATACATGGAATATGGATTAATAATATTAATGATAACTGAAACATTTACATACAAGAAATATAGATTCATTAAAAAAAGAATACAAAAATGAAGATTATAAACATGAAGATAAATATTTTTGTTCAGAACTCCTTGTACGAGACAAATTTTTAACCAAATCGATGTAAAAATCAATGTTTTGTAGAAATTCACACGGATTGAGCCGAGATTTTATACTTTTTTTTCGGGCCGGGCGGGGCTCGGGCCGAAAATTTAAGTTTTTTACCGACCGGGCGAGGCCAATATTTTTTTTCTATTGGCCGGACCGACCTTTTAATTTCTGTATCGGGCTGGGCCGAATTTTTTTTTCTATGAGTCGGGTCGGACCTGGGCCTGGATATTTCGGCCCGTGCAGACCTCTACTGTATGCTGCTAGCTATCATAAAAGAGATCTTCTGTGTTGGAAAGAGCGGCTCTTTTTCCTGTGCGAATATCTTCTGCTACATCTCTCTCTACATGTATTACATTTATTTATATTTACGTTCTGTGGGATACATATCATTATCTTCCATTCCCGATACGCCACTGAATTTTCTGAAAATCGCAAAGAAAGGATAAATCTGTAGACAATGAATTTTTATTTTCCACTTATTTTATTTTATTTATTTATTTTTTTTTTTTTTTCTGGCGAGTGTGTTTACATTTTTAGAATATGCAAAACATTAATCCTGCTGCAGGAACTTATTTCATAAGGAAGAAATTTATCAGAAATATTTTTTATAATGGAAAATGCACACACACACATATAGATATATGCGTGTGTGTGTGAAAATTTAATTATCAATTATTATTATTAAAGTTGATTTTGCAAGTTAGTTACTGGATAAAATATAACGAGCGTAAACGTTAATTGTATAATTATATACATGTGTGCGTGTTATAAAATTCTGAACTTCAAAACATTAATGCAAACCACATATGAAATCATAGTATATTTCTAATACAGACAAACTTGGTTATAACGAGAACGAATCCACAGTATTTTCGCGTTATAACAGAGTTATATTTCAGTCAAGTTTAAAATAAATAAGTAAAAGTTCCGCTTATTTATCAAAAGGCAGAATTATTATTGTGATTGACACAATTTTCTATTTATATATTATTGAGAGCCATTATTGATGCCTCCTTGAGATTTATCATTATTTTTTTTTTTCAATTCTAAATTTATAAAATGGATAAAACTCTATAAAATTGATTTAGATATGGATAAGGAATTACACAGATCTTTAAAAGTTACTACTATTTTTTTGTTGTTGTTGTTGTTTATTTATTATTATTATATGTATTTATTTTTCTTCTTAACATTATTATTATTAATATTAATACTACTATTATTGTTATTAGTAATAGCAGTAATATTATATTTATTTATTTTATTTCATAGCACAGTTTCTGTTATGTCTTTTTATAGTCAACAAAAGATTTCTTTTTGCTCATTAAAACCTGTACTCGTTACACCTAAGCTCGTCAAAATCAAATTAGACTATATATTATTTAAAATTAATACATTAATAGAATTAATAACTATACTTTTTCTCCATGTTGCAGGATTTTTGCCTCTATTTTTTTTCTTCTGGTAGTTATTGTAAGATGCTGCCCTTTTTGCTTTTTATATCGATAGCTCATTTTTTAAAAATATGTTTATGAATGACTTTTATTTAGTAAATGAACATATAGCTCAACATTTTCTGTTAAAATATAAAAAATATATAAACACACATTTATTGGAAAGTAAAATTTTCACACTCGCATATGTCAACTAAAAAACAAGAAATGGTTCTTCCTGACCGCTGTTGACCACGCTGAAAATTCTATTAAGGTTTTCTTTCACGGGAGACAACCTAGGAGATAAGAGTGCAATAGGACACCTTTCTTGAGTCTTCGAAAAGGGAGAGGCAGGGGGTGCGAAGTTTCCCCAAAAGCACAATTCCATCTTCCATCACACCCACACGGATTTCACCCCCACGACTTCCCCTTAACCAGTAGGGGCGGATTTCTTACGCAAAATGCTGCTTTTTCACAAGATTTTTTTTGAATTCCAATGCAAATTACGCTTATTCTAATTTGCGCAGAATTAAAAGAAAATTATATTTAGAAAGCTTGAACTTTCATGAAATGAGATTAGTTTTTCAAATTCTAGAGATGCTTGTTTTTCAGTCTCTATAAAGCTTTCTATGGAAAAGTACCTCAGTTTTTGTCGAACCAGAATTTCATCCTATTTTACGACTGAATGACAAAACAAAACAAAAAAGTGCAAACTGACTTAACTCAGAAAAGGCTTAAAGTATCTTATGCAAAAAAAAAATTACGAAAATCTTTAAATGCAAATGAGATATAGCTATAGGAGTTTTACATTGGTTTAACATTAACTACGAAAGTCCAGAAGCTCTGTGAAGCGGGGCCTTAATCCGAAAATTCGGACATTAAAAAATGCTCATGGGAAAAATAAATCTGGGCTGCAAAACAAACTTCTTAACATAAAACCCTCTTTATGTATACCAACCACAAGTGAATCGTGTTTCTTTAAATATTTATACAGGAGTTCCATTCCTTAGAAACAGGGATGCCATTTTAAGAATTTCTGGAGGGGGGAGGGGAATCTTTGAGGGGCAAGATTTGAAATAGTGTGCAAAATCGCACGATTTGTACTATTTATTATTAAACACTTCAATTTACGAATTATTATTAAACATTTTAATTTTGTGTGGTAAAAAACACAAAATTCGTCAAAAGTTCATGGTAAAAAGTGCAGATTTCAACAAAGAATCGTGATAGAAAAATGTGAATTACGATTGTGGAGAAAAAATTGTGAATATCCTGAAATGGTCGCGGGAAAAAAAATCGAAAATTTCGTCAAAATTTACTGCATTGGGCTAAAAAATTGGAAACAGGCTTCTTTTACAAATGTAAAAAAAAATGCTGCAAAACGAGAAGAAACTTTAAATATCATATAAAAATTTTCAGAGGAAAAAATTTACTATATTGAGTTGATAGACTGAAACCTTATTCATTTTACGAATGTCAAAAGATGGCTCCGAAACATGAAAAACCAACCAACCGACCTCCAGATTAATTTCAATATTCTGTGCTACGATTTCTTATTTTCAAAAGTTGGCAGGTCTGATAACGGAATAGTGTCCGAAACGGAAATGTTCCCTGGTCCTGGCTGAAAGGAACTCCATTGAATTATATCTGCAAGGATGGAAACCTATCTAAAACCGAAACACTTTCCGGATAGCGATTCCGTTTTAACAGGTCTTACTGTATCGTACGGAATTAAAGTATACCAGCTTGGAAGGCTCTTTAGAAACAATCCATCAACATAACGTTTCCATACTTGGAGGATATACATTTCAGAACATGAAAACATGATTGATGTGACAAAAATTAGTTGAAAAGGTGGTCGATAGGTCGAAATATGGTGCTGTGAGCATTGTCATGTGATGAATATAAAAAGACCATAAAGGTCATCATATGAAGTATCATTTATTTTTTTAATTATCACCGTGCACACACAAATTCTCGGTAAAACAACTTTAAGGCTTGTTATCAGTGAAGACGCAAATTCCCTTCTCTGATGCTAAATCTATGGGCTTGGAATGCATCCGTATTTTTCAAATTTGTCCTCGGAAAATTAAAATTTTTACCTTCTGTTTTCTGTATGCTCTTCTTGAAGAATGTTTCTTTCTTTTTTATTGGCCAAAATGTTCCTAAAATACATGGTGGGTTCACAAATTTTCAAGACTGGTCTTAGAATACAAAATTTATTAAACGTTTTTGTACAGCGAACTGAAATTCTTCGAATTATGATCCTTGAGCATCTACACACCACTGCCAGCGTTTTTTCCATTATTCATAGGCTCCCTGGAAGTCTTCGTGCGCAAGGCTGTTAAGGGACCTCGTCGAAGCTGGAATCGTGGATCGCTTGGAATGTGTCAAATTGCTTCCCTTTCCGGTATTTTTTTGCTCCGGAGGAACAAAAAAAGTTGTTGTGAGCGAGGTCGGGGCTGTAGGGGGCCTTGTGGCAGGAATAGCACGTTAAACTTAGCCAAAACTTTCGCGGCTGCGAGCGATGTGTGAGAGGGCGCATTGTCGTGGCGAACAATGCAATCGTCTCTAAAGTCTGGGCGGACGCGCCGGGTCAGGTTAGTTTTACGCTGGAATGCACCACTATTTGAAGGATCGAGTCCGGCACGTCCGCCCAGACGTCAGAAATGATTGGATTGTTCACCACGACAATGCGCCCTCGCAACGTCGCTTGCCGCCACCGAAGTGTTTGTTAAGTTTAACGTGGCAATACTGCCACAAGCCCCCCTACAACCCATACCTTGCTCCCAACAACTTTTTTGTTCTCCGGATCAACAAAGATCTGAAAGGGAAACGATTCGACACGATTCCAGCGATCAGGCAGAAGGGCCACAACGAAGGAGCTCCAAATGAAGGATTATATCTTTGGAATGGATCCTTTTCTTCTGATGGACTGATGGCTTCTATTATTATGAAACAACCATGGCCATAATTTTTTTTACAAAAAATATTATGGCCATTTTTTTCCCATTCAGACCAGAAAATCAGATTTCTAACTTTTTACGACTGCTCTTTTATCTTTACCTAACGCTTCATTTATAATGACTGTTTCATAATAATAGAAGCCATCAGTCCATCAGAAGAAAACAACTCGGTTAAAGCGGAAACTCGGTTAAGCAGGACACGGATAATCGGGACTCTACTGTATATTTCATTTGAAAAATGACCTTTAGAATATTTTTGTTTGTGTTCAGAGGGGAGTCATGACACCTGTGACCTCCCCATTGGATCCGCCATTCCAAATTACATAGTTGAGTATTACATATTTTATGATTACATATTTTAAATTTTAAAATAAGTCGGCTATTAGAAAATTAGTAAAATTCTCTTTGTAAATATACTTTGCGGAAGAGAGTGGGGGGGGGGGGGGGGGCGCCAAAATCCATGTTTCCCCGGGGTGCAAAAAAGTCTAGTTTCGACCCTGGCGCAACGTAGACGGAGCTTTTTTAAGTGCTCCGTAATAAGTTTTTTAATATATATCTAATTTTCTCTCAAAATGGATTCATTTTCTTTTCCATAAATACACAAAGCTAACCACATATTTTTCTCAGAAGACATGGATAACGTGTTACTCTTCTATCCATATACATATTATTCAAATAACAAATAAGGATAAATCGATGAAAGAGCGACTGGTGACCGATCCCTGACCATAACTGCATACAGATGTCGCCGAATCCCGAGCCAACACGAAATAAGATGTATAACAGGTAAGCATTTTTTACTTATCTCTGTTTCTGTATGATCAGCATAAAACCACTCTAAAAGTATTTTCATTGTATTTTTATTTGATAAAAAGCGCGTTTTTACTATCGAGTATTTTTGGCCCAACACGCCATAAATTTCCTACATAAAATACCTACAAAATGTGTGTTACATTCAAACAGACACACACACTCATGGAAATATATTTTAGATTGTGGTTACAGGCTTTTTATATGTTAATGTCACTATCAGAACCGGTTCCAACAGTGAAAGTGTTCGCATATAATTTTTTTTTTTTTTAATAAAAATCGAAAAGTATAAACGCACAACTTTAGATACCTCAAGTATCCTACGCAAAAAATTCATGTAAAATATTAAAATACAAGCAAGGAATCTGTAAAGGTTTCTCCCATAGGTTAGGTCCATTAGCGCTCAAGTTTCTTCGCTTAACTAGCGTAGGTTCATAATGTTACCGAACCTAGATATTTAAAATTTTAGTAAAATACGTCTTTCTAAATGAATCGTTCTAAAAACATTCTAAATCCTTAATAGCAAGCAATGTATTATCATTCTTCACTTCTTCACTAAAAATAAGATTGGATTTTTTATATCACATAAAAAAAGTAATAGGAGGATATCATTTCCATTTTTTGTTCATTTTTTTCCTTACAAAGTCATTACTTTCAGTTTGTAAGTAATTAATGTGACGATGAAAATGAAAAGAGGCACATATTTTATTGCAACCCCAAAATGCGTGACGTAATACGTTATCAACAGGTGTTCATAAATATGTTTGAGTGACAGTGCTGAGATGGAAAGGGAAAACAAGGTGGGAAAATTGGGGAATATACAGGCTTGTTTTTTTCTGTTAAAAAGATAAACATGGTGGTGCAATCAATCTTAGTACACGAATGTGTTTGAATTATATGGTTTATGCTTTTCCTATACACCTATATTTCAATGCACAGAAAATTTTGAAGTGTGTAAACGTAAAAATAAAACTTATGGCGTTTAAATCTGTATCGAATTGTGCTTCTCCAAGCTTTTCAGGACATACTAACTCTTTTTTTAAAACACTCTTTTACAAACATTCAATTTTCATCTTGAAAAACATCTCTAATGTTTGACTGTAATTTGTGCTTTTTCCCCAAAATTTCCCTTAAAATACATTAGCCCTGGGCATCAAGCTCAACTGTATTTCAATGCACAGAAAAATTTTAAAGTGTTTAAACGCAAAAATAAAACTTATGGCGTTTTAAATCTGTATCGAATTGTGCTTCACCAAGCTTTTCAGGACATATCAACTATAGAGTGTTTCAAATAAATATGAAAGTAAAAATAGTTCTTTTAAAGCACTTAAAACATTCAAATTTCATTTTGAAAAACACGCCTAATGTTTGACTGTAATTTGAGTTTTTCCCCCCAATTTTCCCTTAAAATACATTAGTTAGCCGTGGGCATCAAACTCAACTGTATTTCAATGCACCGAAAATTTTTAAAGTATGTAAACGCAAAAATAAAACTTATTGCGTTTAAATCTGGATCGAATTGTGCTTCTCCAAGCTTTTCAGGACATATCAATTATAGAGTGTTTCAAACAGGTAAAAAAGTAAAAATAGTTTATTAAAAACACTGTTTTATAAACATCCAATTTCCATCTTGAAAAGCACGCCTAATGTTTGGCTGTAATTCGTGTCCCCCCCCCCCCTCCAAAATTTCCGTTAAAATACATTAGTTAGCCATGGGCATCAAACTCAACTGTATTTCAATGCACAGAAAAATTTTAAAGTGTATAAACAAAAAATAAAACTTATGGCGTTTAAATCTGTATCGAATTGTGCTTCTCGAAGCTTTTATCAACAGTAGAATGTTTCAAATAAGTAAAAAAGCAAAAATATTTTTTTAAAAACACTCTTTTATAAACATTCAATTTTCATCTTGAAAAACACGCCTAATGTTTGACTGTAAATGTAATTCGTGTTTCCCCCCAAATTTCCGTTAAAATACATTAATTTGCCGTGGGCATCAAACTCAACTGTATTTCAATGCACAGAATTTTTTTAAAGTATGTAAATACAAAAATAAAACTTATGGCGTTTAAATCTGTATCGAATTGTGCTTCTACAAGCTTTTATCAACTATAGAGCGTTTCAAATAAGTAAAAAAGTAAAAATAGTTTTTTAAAAACACTTTTTTATAAACATTCAATTTTCATCTTGAAAAACACGCCTAATGTTTGACTGTAATTCGTGTTTTTCCCCAAAAATTTCCGTTAAAATGCATGAATTTGCCGTGGGCACCAAAGTCGATTATGAAAAATTCACAGCTTTTTTTCGCATCGTGGAAAGGTTATTCGTAGAAATGTATATTCCGGGTTTCTCAAACCGGAATATCGATTTTTAGACGCTATTAATTCAGCTGCGTAATTGATTATATATTATTTTAATGGTAATGGTAGTTCTGTTAATTTATCACGTTTGTTTGTATAACTCATTTGATGAACATGAAAAATTTACTTGAGAATGGGTAGCATCCGAAAAACCCACATTCCTGGCTAAGAACCCGGATTAGTACTCTATAAAAACTACTCGGAAACTTTTCCGAAAATCAGTGGCAGCGAAAGAAACTTTGTTTTTATAAATGCTTCTTTAACACAATTTCTAACACGATTGTATGTATACCTATTTCTACCAATAGGTGTCTTTTGACAACTTCGCATTTCAATGCAAATAAATGCGTTTCAATGCAAAAAATTGTTGAAATTTCAAATTATAAGTTAACTATAGATAATTTGAGCAATATATTTATTCATTGAAGCGTATTTATTAGAGATTATCTAATTAATATTTAATTTTAAATTTACTGCAGTTTATAAATTTCTAGCTTAATTCAACCATTTACAAAATACAAATATACCTAAATGTAATGAAACATGTTTTACATCAACAAAGACAATGATTACAAAATATTATCTTCTTCATTGTTTTTAATTTTTATTAGAAAATTAAACATCTATATAATAAGAGCCTAAGTCCTGTGACTGTCATCAACAGTTCCGGGATGACCGCTTCACTTTTTGTACGCCAAGCGGCCAATTTGGTAATTTAATGTTAGCCGGGAGCAGGTGATAAATCGCCAAATATTGTAAATATCATGTCATCAGTATTATAATAGTCCACTTCATGCGACTGTCTAAACAATTTTTCACGTGATAAATTAAAGCAAAGTTTTGATGTTGAAATTAAATGCCTTGGTTTATGGTATTATTTATTACTTTTCTTTTTTTAAAGCAATAATTGAGAGTCACAAATTTTAAATATTTTAGTTTAGTACTACTTAGTTATCCCGTCGACCAATTTCGCCATATTATATCAATCGCCAAACCACTGGTCAAATTATGCAAATTGACATACTTTTCATTTCAGGTAACGAAAGAAAAAATAAATTAGTATAACATTAATAAAAAAAGTTAAATAAAACGTCGAAATAAAAATCACTTGATGACGCAAACCCGTGTAACTTGCTTAAAGTCAAGTGAATGTGACATTTACGATCAACCATTATTTGCATTTAATCTTATAGCTTGGCGATAGATTTTTGTTCGACGGGATAACTAAGTAATACCTCCAGCTTTAAATTAAAGTTAAGCATTTTAACTAAAATGAGTGAAAGTACTATATTTTAAAAGAAATACGAATAAATACGACGGGAACAATGTTTGGCGATTTATCACCTGCGCCCAGCTAACATAAAAATGCCGAGTTCAGAATTTCTGTATCATAATCTTCGGATTTGGTGAAGGATTGAGCAAGTAAATTAAATTATGTATAAAAGTAACGGATACAATGCCTAGCATATTGTAATGGAGAACAAACTGGTCTCCAATGGTGGCTAGTTTTAATATTACTATCTTAACAAACTTTCAGTCTCATGCATAAAAATTCAATCTTTGTAACAACAGCAGTGATCATAAAGACAGCAGTGTAAAAAAATTGTTTCCTTTTTTACATACCACAGTTTTTACATGAATAAAAACAAAATTCATGCGTATTGAACTCACTACCTGAACAGGAGGAGAATAAAACGCGTTATTCAGTTTTTAGAACTAGTCACTGCGATGATCTACACTAAAATGCAACATGGCGGAAAACAACGCAATATCAGAGTTTTGCAGCAACTCTTGTATTTTCCGTTACAATTGAAACCGAGATTCTTTAATCTGATTATAATTGATATGATGATGTAAAATGGTGTTCATATTTATGTGTAAAATTGTTTAAACTTAGAAATTATGAAATCCTCAGAAATTAGAAATTATGAAATCTTTAAGGTGTCAAAAGACACCTCATGGTAGAAATAGGTATACCACATGCATATTTTTAGATCCAGGATGAGCTGGAGGAAAATTATATCGCTTAATTAATTTAATATCTATCGTACGAAAAGTCAAAAAATTAATTGTGGGTAAATGATTAAACTTAGAAAATACTTTTAAGTTAAAATCTTGAAGGTGTCTTTTGACACCTCTCGGTAGAAATAGTGTTAAATCTCGTAATCACGTTCGGAGTTATATTACATTTTCATAGATTTTTAAAAATCTGTCTTTTTAACACTTTCCAACGTAGTTGAAACGTGTTTATGAATTCGCTTTGTCTGTATTTCTGTCTGTCCACGCTCTAACTCGCGTAAATACAATCGGACTTTCATGCAATTGATATATGTTAATGATATTTACCACGGTATGTTCGGTATTGAATATAAAGTAAGTAGCATTAACAGTTCATTTACAGGGGCACTCAAAAGTTTTCCATTACATTATGGTATATGGGAAAAAATCGCTTGCAGTGTATTTTAATGACATTATGCTATTTCAAATGTATTGAAATGGATATAAATCACTGAATTTCGCTACGGGATGATTACTTGAGCAATAATTGCTGAAAGTGCGTTTTCAATTTCGGTATGCGTTTTTAAATTGAACTCTTTTTTTTTTTTTTTTTTTTTTTTTTTTTTTTTTTTTTTTGCATGTTACTCGTTGCGGATAAATTTTATACTTCGTATACAGCACTACACAAAATAATTCACGTACCCTTCTCCTTATTAGAGGATATTGCTGAATGGGAATTTTCAACTGTTGTATGTATTTCCTAACTGATGTAAAATTTTCCTTGCATGTAGTTTAGATACAAATCTATATATCCTATACAGGGCTACTTAAAGAATTCGGATGATTTTCCGATTGTAGATTGGAATTTCTGAAAATGTGTTTTCAAATGTGCTATGCATTTCCAAATGGTTCCATTAGACATCCTATTTCAACTTATTAAACAGTGATGTTTTGTTGCATTACTCTGAATGCGTTGGAAAGAGTCTCATAATCTATGCTTGACACGTATTTTTCCTTTTTTTTTTTTTTTTTACAGCGCAGACTGTTTTAGCGGGAACAAAATAATCTTTTAAAACAAAAATTAAAAAAGTATTTATTCATCTTAGACACTCTGGAGCGTAAATAAAAATCTTCCAATATGACTTTTTTTTTTTTTTTTTTTTTTTTTTTTTTGTAAGCGAATTTATTCCTTGTTAGAAGATAAAGCTGCGTTTCAAAGAAAAGTGCCCGCGTTTCCGCGATGTGATGTACGATACCATATCCTTTTCCATCTTGATATGAATGTTATGTTTCTATTTTTCCATATCTATCGCCTACATACCCTCGTTTATCGGGCATACCACTGACAGATAAAACCAACTGAAATATTTCCTTATCGTGTATTTCTCAAGTTGTAGCTAAACTCAAATTTTATCACTTTCTTTTTTTCAAGTATCTTCTTTATTATTTTTTTAAGTGCGTGACTTCATCTAATATCACTTACGTTTATGTCTCAAACGTAGCATATCAGTTTTAAGCATCCAGATTTTAGATTCATCATTGGCTAAATATAAAAAGCTTGACTAAGAGACATATTAAACATTGCATCAGCAGTCTAGTCCAGAGGTGACGAACCTTTTCATATCGGCGCGTACCAAATGTTTTCAAAAAATATTTTGCATAACCTCAAACGTAGCAATATCAGCTTCAAACGTCCAGATTTTAGATTCATCATTGTCTAAATATAACACATTAAATTATTAACAATTAACAATCCATCATCAGTCTAGCCCAGAGGTAGCGAACCTTTTCACATCGACGTACCAAATGTTCTCAAAAACGTTTTGCATAACCTCAAACGTAACATATCAGTTTCAACCGTCCAGATTTTAGCTTCATCATTGACTAAATGCAACAAGCTTGACTAAGAGACATATTGAACATTGCATGAGCAGTCTAGTCCAGAAGTGGCGAACCTTTTCATATTGACGTACCAAATATTCTCAAAAAATATTTTGCATAACCTCAAACGTAGCAATATCAGTTTCAAATGTCCAGATTTTAGATTCATCATTGACTAACTATAACAAGCTTGACTAAGAGGACATGTTAAACATTGCATTAGCAGTCTAGTCCAGAGGTGGTGAACCTTTTCCTATCGACGTACCAAATGTTTAAAAAATATATTTCACATAACCTCAAACGTAGCATATCAGTTTCAAACATCCATATTTTAGATTCATCATTGGCTAAATAAACAAGTTTGACTAGCAGACGTGTTAAAGCATCAGCAGTCTAATCCAGAGATGGCGAACCTTTTCACATCGGCGTACCAAATGTTCTCAAAAAATATTTTGTATAACCTTAAACATATCAAATCAGTTTCAAACGTCCAGATTTTAGATTCATCATTGGCTAAATATAACAATCTTCACAAAGAAGCATATTTAACATTGCATCGCAGTTTACTGCAGGGATGGCGAACTTTTCCTAACGGCGTACTCATTTTTTTCAAAATATATTTAGATAATCTCAAACGTAACATATCAGTTTCAAACGTTCATATTTTAGCTTCATCATTGGCTAAATATAACAAGCTTGACTAAGAGGCATATTTAACATTGCACCAGCAGACTAGTCCAGGGATGGCGAGGACTTTCACATCAGCGGCCAATTTTTTCAAAAAATGTATTTCATTACCAAGACGTGTCAATTAAAAAATAAATTTTGTGGACCAAAAAATATTGAATCAGAATCGATTCTAGAATTTTTATTAGGATTTTAATAATTATAAGTAAAAATAGTTTTTTTTTTTTTTTTTTTTTAGCCCTCTTTTATAAGCATTCGATGGTCATCTTGAAAATGCCGTTAATTTTTTCACAACAATTCGTGTTTTTTCTCCAAAAATCCCCGTTATAATGCATAAATTTGGTGTGGATAATGAACTTTTCTTTATGTTTGGCAGAAAGCTTAAGCAAATGAATTTATTAAAAAATATATAATTTTTGCTCTGATTATTTTTTTTAGGAAAGACAACAGCACAGAAAAACTGAAACATTATTTAAATTTTCTTTTTTAGGATTTCTAAATTAATTTCTCAACGTATAATCGTAAATTAATTAATATTTAACGATTGATTAAAAAAGTGTAATTTTTTTTTTCTATTACACTCTTCATTTTTTAGTTATAATTTACTAAGACTTTCCTTAAAGGGATTAGTCTGAGGAATGTTGCTGAGAACATTGGATTTAACAATAACTTCTGACAAAAAATGTAAATGAGATGCTATCGTTAATTAATTAAATAATGGTACAAATTAAAATAATAAAAATGAGCAAATGAAATGTTAAAATTACAAAATGCCATATATATGCACTGTTAAAAAAAAATAGAGAAGCTTAAAAGTCTTTAAGTCATTAAAATGTTTCAGTTGGTGCAGTTTCACAGCGCTTTTACCTATTTTGGCGAGCATTTATTGGCGCATTATTAAATCCATTGTTTTTTCAACTCCTATACAATTGTATTGGGTGGTTCATCTATTGTTTCTTTTTTTATTATGAAAGAAAACGCATTTTTTATGAGTGAAAATAGAAATTCTGTATTGAACATGGAAGGTGGTTCTATGCCATTTATGTATGGAATACAATATGGCACATGTGGCCAACGCGTCTCCGCTTGAGGCCTTAGATTGTGCGGGCGGCATTGGCGTACACTTTACTTTTCAGAAACCCCCAAAGAAAATAATCCATTAGGGTTAAATCGCACGATCTTGGCGGCCAATTCACATAAGAATTTCTTGAAATTACGCGATCTGGAAATTTCTCGTTCAATAAGCTGGCGGTTTGGCGAGCAGTGTTTGCCGTTGCACCGTTGCTGTGTTGTCAACGAGTTCGTAATTACAAATGGCATATATTTGACAGTTCATACATGGCAGTTCATGACAACTGACACAAATAACCTGTGAAATATTCATAGTTCAAAAAAGAACCAACAGATGGATGGACCACCCTATAAAATGTTTCAGTTGGTGTAGTTTCACAGCGCTTTTGCCTATTTTGGCGAGTATTTATCGGCGTATTATTAACTCCATTGTTTTTCCACTCCTATACAATTGTACGAGTTACAGAAAATATTTTTCTATCTATCACCTTTGGCGGGCTAATTAAAAATGTCTTAAAATTAATGTTTTAATTTGTAATTAAATTGTAAAAATGTTAAAATTTTTATTGTCATCAAAAACACACCTTTGTATATGATTTTTTATAATCATGTGGCATAACAGGAAGTAGTTTAAAAATCGATTAACGAAAATAAGTTAAAACTGGTGTGAATGAATAAGAACAAAAAATCTTCTTAAAACACCATCAAAAAAAATTTTAAATGTGCCAAAAAAAAAAAAAAAAAAAAAAAAAATTAATTGCGCATAAAAAAAAAAAGGATAGTGTTTTAAGAAGATTTTTTGTTCTTAAAAATCGATTGCAAAAATCCAACTTTACATACAAAACAAGAACGAAAAATCATGCGTCCAGCATGGATTATGTAACACTTTCCAACACATTCAGGATAGTGTGACAAAACTTCACAATTTAATAAGCTGAAATAGGGTGTCTAAATCAACTATTTGGAAAAAGCATAATGCATTTGAAAATCCAATTTCTGCTCCGATTTGTTTTGTGCGCAGCCCTGTATATGATCTATAGATTTGTATACATACATGTCCATAGTATGCTAAAAATTACTTCAGTTAAACCAATAGCACAATTGAAAATTTCCATTCAGCCGTTTCCGTGAATAAACGGAAATGTACTTGAGAACTTTTCGTGCAGCCATATATATGATCTATAGAATTTATACACACCAAGTAACAGTTGAAAAAATAGTTCCACTTAAAAACGCGTACCAGAACTAAAGATGCACTTCCAGAAATTATTGTTGATTGGCTTCAATAGTTTAATTATGATTCAATTTCTTCTGCAGCCAAATTCTTTTGTGTGTCCCTGTAAATAAACGATAAATTATATGCACACTAAATTCTACACTAAGCGACTTGTAGTAAACCTCAGTGATATATATATATATATTAAACAAAAACATAATTTGAAGAACAAATTAAAAAAAACAAAATTTATTTCCTACATTGTTTAAGCCCGAGAAGGGACAGATATTAACATATTTCATTCAATTAGTTCTACATTTAATGTTACATTTTTGTAACAAATTAGTTAAGCCAATTGAAGATTAAACTAGTATGTTGTGGCCATCACAAAACTTTCTTCTATCTCATACTTGTCAATACTTCAAAATTCATTATCACAGTGCATCTATGCTCATCATGAGGATTCTAAAAAAAGGAAATTCCGTGCATTAGTTCTTGAGATATTACTATCCATGAAATCGTGTAAATCCATCAAAATGCAGCATAGCAGCGCCACCTATTGGGTGATTTACACCAGAACCTAATTATCATCAACATATGTCAATGTCTAACTGAATATGAAGTTTGTGGAAAATCCGTGCATTAGTTCCTAAGATAGAGCTATTGCGCAAATCGTGACAAATGCAGCATAACAGCGTCACCTGTTGAGCGATTTACACAACCACATAATCAGTATCAACATTTATCAAGGTGTACTTGAAACTGAAGTTTGATGAAAATTTGTGCATTAGTTCTTGAGATAGAGCTATTGAGGAAATAGTGCAAAATGCAGCATAGCAGCGCCACCTATTGGGCGATATTCACCAACACGTAGTCAGCATCATTTCATATCAAAGAGTAACTGAATCTGAAGTTTGATGAAAATATGTCCATTAGTTCTTGAGATACAGAAATCGTGAAAAATGCTGTATAGCAGTGCCACCTGTTGAGCGATTCACACCAAAATGTACAAAATGTCAATTCATATCAAGGATTAACTGATTCTGAAGTTTAGCGAAAATTGTTGCATTAGTTCTTCAGATACCGCTATAATGGAAATTCTGAAAAGTGCAGCATAGCAACGCCACCTGTTGAGCGATTTGCACCAAAACACAAACAGCACTAATTCATATCAAAGTATACATGAATCTGAAGTTTGTTGAAAACCCAAGCATTAGTTGTTGAGATAGAGCTATTGCGGAAATTGTAAAAAATGCAGTATAGCAGCGCCACCTGTTGAGCGATTTACACCAAACTGTACAAAACATCATTCATGTCAAGGATTAACTGAATCTGAAGTTTGATGAAAATCCGTGCATTAGTTCTTGAGATAGAGCCACTGCGGAAATTGTAAAAAATGCAGTATAGCAGCGCCACCTGTTGAGCGATTTACACCAAACTGTACAAAACATCATTCATGTCAAGGATTAACTGAATCTGAAGTTTGATGAAAATCCGTGCATTAGTTCTTGAGATAGAGCCACTGCGGAAATTGTAAAAAATGCAGCATAGCAGCGCCACCTGTTGAGCGATTTGCACCAACACGTAATCAGCATCAAGTCTTATCAAGGACTAACTGAATCTGAAGTTTCATGAAAATCCGTGCTTTAGTTCTTGAGATAGAGCCATTGCGGGAATCATAAAAAATGCAGCATAGCAGCGCCACCTGTTGAGCGATTTACACCAACACGTAATCAACATCAAGTCATATCAAGGATTAACTGAATCTGAAGTTTCATGAAAATCTGTGCATTAGTTCTTGAGATAGAGCCATTTCGGAAATCATAAAAAATGCAGCATAGCAGCGCCACCTGTTGAGCGATTCGCACAAAAAACTAATTAGCATCAATTTGTATCAAAGACTAACTGAATATGAATTTTTATTAAATTCCGTGCATTAGTTCTTGAGATAGAGCGCCCACAAAATTTATGTCACACACAGACACACAGACAGACGGGCAGACAGACAGACAGACAGACATTTTGTAAAAACATGTTTTTCGGGTCCTTTGACCTCTAAAACGTGTTAATCCGTCGAAAACCGGAATTCGTAAATTTTCATGAATCCAATACTTTCTTCTTGTAAAGATAGAAGAAAGCAAAAATGAGATTCCTTTCAAATGAAATCGAAATAAATCTTAGACTTCTTCCATTTTTAATTAAAAATATTTGTATTGCAGATTTTGTATTATGTTTATGACAATTGTGCATAAAATGATAAGATGCATGCAAAATACAAAACTTAAAAAAAGTCTAAGATTTATTTCTATTTCATTTGAACGTAATCTAATTTTTTAGGGTGTTTTAAGTATCATATTGTATGAATTTTATTTTTATTTTTTAATCTTCGATTGACTTAACTAATTTGTTACAAAAATTTAACGTTAAATGTAGAACTAATTGAATGAAATAGCTTAATATCGGTCCCTTCTCGGGCTTAAACAATGTAGGAAATAAACTTTATTTTTTTAATTTGTTCTTCAAATTATGTTTTTGTTTAATATGTCAAGTTTTTTAATAACTACAACACTCAGACGAACGCATTTCAAAATTAATAGAGAGTATCATCATCAGGCTTTGATGTATGCGGTATTGCATCACAATGCAGGATGCAGTTTACCAATGTGATGTAATTCAAAATGTTTCACCACTGTAGTAATGCAGGTTGCGGTAGTTTAAACAAAAACTTCCAATCTGAACGTAAAAAATCTATAATCAAAAAATAAAAAATTAACTTCACTTAAATTTAGATACCCTATTTCCCACTCAGAAACGCAATGAATGTAAATGTAAATTGTGTTGAATCCTTACTGCTAATATTTAACAATATTATAGATGTGATACAGTAAAAAATAAAAAATAAAAGTTTTACTTAAATTTTTAAACCTTATTCTCTCCCAAGGGGTGATGTAAACACATCAGAAAATTATTACCTAAGTTTAACTTGGGGTATAAATAGTTCTAATCTCGGAAGAAAAAAAAATATATTTTAAAATTTAAGTTATGTAATTCCCCACTAAGTTCGCTACCTGCGTAAAAATAGCTATCATTAGAAACTTTTATTAAAATATAAACTTGACCAAAGCAAAAACTTATTCTGAAAATATCCTCTTTATTTTCACTAAAAAAGTGGACACTAAAAAAGTGCCACTAAAAAAGTATTCACCTATTTAATTTTTGAAAAATAAAACTAGCTCAATTTAATATTTCACGTGAAAATCTTTCAACTAAAAAGAAATAAATTATTATTATGGCTTTTGAAATTTTTGCAACAATGAAGTAAAAATGTTACATTTTCTATGAAAAATGTCCGTTGATTTTCAATGGAAAAAGTGAAAATTGGAATTATTAAGAAAAATATTTGAATAATGCAAAACAATATTGGCCCGTGTTTCTCTCTGGATTATAAATCACCCATATGCAAAGGCATTTTACCATTCGTTTTGACCCTGACGCCAGGCAAACGTTTTTACACTTTAAATTTATAATATCATTAGAATTAGTAAAGAAAAAAAAATAAGTGGCATCAGGGACAAAAAGGTGGGAAGAAAAAATGAAAAAGTTATGATCTCCATAGGCTTTTCCATGTTAATTTAACATTGAGAAGTGACACTGGAAATAAATAAGTATTGCGCTACCGCGCAATACTTAAATAACTGTCAATGGGTTTTAAATAATGTAATATTATTAAGGCACACCGCAGAGGATTTTTTCCGTAGGCCTTAATGTAACGGAATTCTCTTGAGTATCCCTGTAAATGAATAATAAATGCTACACACTTCATTTTAAGTACCGAAAATGCCATAATAAACCCAAATAACATATATCAGTTTCATGACAATCTGACTATGTTTACGCGAGTTAGAGCACGAACAGACGGACAGACTACGGAAGGCAACGGCAGACAGACAAACCGAAGTCATAAACACTTTTCAACTTTGTTGGAAAGTGTTAAAAAACAGGTTGAGTTAAATAAAAGAATGTAAAAATATGAGTAGTAAACGTATATAGGAAATAATTTGTAATAATTATAGCAACAAGTACATTTTAGACAGTAATAAAAGCATAATCTGATTAAAATCGATTTTTCGATCTTCCGTATTTTTTTTTTTTTTTTAACCGATCAAATAAGCATGTTTTTAGAGTCTGCGGTGTCTCAAGGTTTGCGAGCGCAGCTCTTAGGGGGCAATAGAGATCTGCACGGGCCGACCCGTTTCATTCGGGCCTTTTTCATTCGGGCCTTTTTCATTCACGGTACTCGGGCCAGGCCGGGCCCGGGCCTTACATTTTTCTGAAGTCTCGGGCCGGGCCGGTCCCGGCCTAGTCACTATTCTTTACGGGCCGGGCTCGGGCCTTACTTTTTTCCTGAAGGTTCGGGCCGGGCCGGGCCTAACTTATTTTTTCTGCACACACCCGGGTACTGGTTTCATTCCTAACCTTCATGGCCCAAAATTTCCATTCCTAGTTTTCACCCACCCCGTATGAAAATCATTGTCTCGGCATGGCCTGGTCCGTTCAAAGATCAGTAAAATTAGGCTTGGCACAATATTTTTGTCAAAACATGCATACATTTTTAAATCGCCATTATTCTACAATTAAACATTCAAATTCATTCTTTTTAAAGAGTAGTAGATTTCTACACTTATTAAAATATAGTTAAATTAAAATATAGTAAAACGTGTGAAAAAGAATCTGTCTATGACGGAATCCTGTTTTAAACTGAAAAACGTGTTGATCAATGCAAAATTAATATACTACTACGTAATAATACATTTACACTTGCTAAGAAGGGAACTTGTCTATAAAGCATTATTTTTCTTTTTTATGCAATTCAGTCTTAGATTTTAGTGTATAGCATTTTTCAGATTTTTAACACTTCGATACATGGAATATGGATTAACAATATTAATGATAACTGAAACATTTACATACAAGAAATAGAGATTCATTAAAAAAATTAATATCGCACCCTGAGGCACTTCTATAAAAATGAAGAGTATAAACATGAAAAGAAAAGTTAAGATAAATATTTTTGGCTTGAACTCCTCGTACGAGACAAACTTTTAACCAAATCGACGTAAAAATCAATGTTTTGTAGAAATTCACTCGGGCCGAGATTTTAACTTTTTTTCGGGCCGGGCCGGGCTCGGGCAGAACTTTTAACTTTTTAACCGGGCCGGGCTCGGGCCGAACTTTTAACTTTTTTTACCTGGCCGGGCCGGGCCAATATTTTTTTGTACGGGCCGGGCCGAATTTTTTTCTCTGAGTCGGGCTGGGCCCGGGCCTGGAAATGTCGGCCCGTGCAGACCTCTAGGGCGCAAAGCCTCCTAGTCTTTCAAAAAGTCAAAAGTATCATCTCCTTGCGAAACATGCTGTTGTTAGAAAACTAGTTTTACAGGTAATGTTGATTAATGTTTTCATTGTAAAAAAGAACCTGTCTCCTAATCTAAGGAAATATAATGTAACCAGAAAAGAAAATATAAAATAAACTCTTTCGAGTTACCCACGATTCCGAAAAGCGCTCTTTATCACCAATAAGCTTTCGAGATGTAAAGAAGCGTTTATGGAAACAAAGTTTCTTTTTCTGCCACTGACTTTCGGAAACGCTTCCGAGTAATTATTATTGTCTATTAATCAGTTTTCCGGCCCAGAATCTGCATTTTTTTTTTTCGGAGGCTATCCATTCCCAAGGAAACGTTTTTGTTCAACCAACGTGTTTTACAACAGCCACACATGATAAATTAACAGCATTAACATTAACATTAATATTATTTTGTTACTCTTGCATGTATAATTTCAGTTACGGAAGTGAAAATGCTTAATTCAGTTGATAGCGTACGAAAAACTGATATTTCGGTTTTAGAAAACTTATGAACACACAATAAAAACTGAATCGGAACGCTTCCGAAAAACCTTTTTCTTATAATTTTTTTTTCAATAAATCTTGAAAATATATTGGTTTCTGAGATTTCTAAAGATAAAAAAAGCTTTTTGGAATGGGGAGGTAACTCGGAAGAGATTATTGTATATTTTCGTGAGTGAGTATATTATACTTCCGTAAGTTGAAAAACAGTTTTATTTTGTTTACAGGTTGGACAACCAAAGTTAAAGCTTAACGATGAAGAAATTGGCGACACTGATGATTATATTTGGCATCAAATAATTATCTAGAAAATTCAAGAAATCAAGCTTCTATGACAAGCTTCTACGTGTACAATTAATAAAAAATCTCACATTTGAAAAAGTTTCTTTTCTCTGATAATAAAGTGCATAATGCATTTCAAAGTGATTTTATACTATTGTTGTAATATATATATATATATATGAATCTTTTCTTTGACGTTACATGAGTTTCGACAGGATTTAAAAAAATCACATGTGTAGTTAAAAAACTGTCCTATATATTTCTTAAAGAATTAGATTAAAACAAAACACCATTTCTTAAAATTTTGGCTGTGAATGTTTGTATCATATCAAATTTCGTAAATAATATCCTCTTTATCAAATTTTCATAATACTGGAATTTTCTGCGATTTTATTTCGCAAACCATTTCCTTTCTTTATGTTTTTCCACTTTCAAACGATTTATTTTACTCCTCACTTCGTAGAACATTTACGATATGCAGCAGTTACATAAAAATCGGAACCAGAAATCGAAGTAGGTCACGAATTCGAATGAAGGCATTCAATAATCCGATATAAAGGACATATATGGATACATTTCACTCTTTACTTTTCATTTTAGTTAGATTTACTCGGCTGGTCACTCAGTTTCCGATTTCCCCTCACTAATGTAAAGAGTATGGGCATTGGATGCATTCGTCTATTTAAAATATCTCCTCGGGAAATTAATATTTTTAACTTCTATTTTTTGTGTACACTTCCTAAAGGATGTCTCATTTTTTCTTAGTTCTCAAAATATTTCTAAAGCATAGACTTAATTTTATAGGAAGTGTTACAATCTTACTCACAGTTCGCCCGCTTTTAACACATAAAATATTAAATTCAGCATAGGTTTTAGAAATATTTTGAAAACCAAGAAAAAAAGAGACATCCTTTAAGAAGAGTACACAGAAAAAAGATGTTAAAAATTTCCCGAGAAGATATTTTAAATAGACGAATGCATCAAAAGTCCATAGACTTAACATTACGGAGGAGAATTCCGAAGCTGAGTGACCAGCCCCCTTAAACTAATGATTGAAATAGATTCTTTTTCTTTTCTTTTTGTTTAATTTTATGCTCGTTAACAAACATAAAACTTATAAAGTTAGTTGGGGAAACTGGGCCATTATTTTACAATGTGACTCTGGAGTTTCTGACAATTCAGCTTTAAAAAGCTAATGTTCATTTGAATTAAAGTCTGAATTCTGTAAATGTGTTCAGTTAGATTCCCTCTATCAGACAGAAATGCCCAAAATTACATTTTAATATTTAAAAATATAAAAATATGCATATTTCATCTTTCTTTCCTCATGGGTCCAGTTGCCCTATAAAAATGGGGTAAGTGCCTTTATGATAGGTACCTTTATGATAAGGTACCTTATCATATGATAAGGTATATAAGGTACCTTTAGGATAATTTTATTTAACATATTCTAAAGAAAGGTGCGATGAAGATATTGTTTTCAAAATAGTAGTAGGAACAATAAAAGTTTCCCTATAGAATGCGACCCCTGTATCGTACAATTTCAAGGTTTGGCTATCTCGCTTTCAAGGACAAGGTATTTTCATTCGTAAAATGTTCAAATAACTTAGTGACACCAGTATTTACAAGAGAATCTATTTGGAAACAAGTAAAAGTATATTGTCGCGTACTTAATAAAGGTGAAATTTTCATTATAAAATTCCGGTGCCAATGTGGCAATTAGGAATTAAAATTATGTGATGCCATATCGGCATCACCGCCTCTCAAGGGGTCAAGAAATTTGGTTTGATATCACCCAATATGCTTTTTTTTTAAATTTTATTACGTAATTTTAATAAGCTATTCTATAACTTTCTTTATTGTGAGCAAAAGACAATGGAGAAATTTACTTCCCATTGTAAGAGAAACTCAAAAAAATTATTTATAACTATTGGGGTAACTGGATCCAGCATGGTCCAGTTACCCCAGACAAATGTCCCAGTTACCCCATTCTTGAAAAATTTATGGGGTAACTGGGACACCGGGCTTACATTTGAAACGTGAAGTAAATTTGTATAAATACCTAATAATATTAACGTAATTATATGCCTAATCTTTTAAAAAGAAAAAGATTGTTTAAAGTTACTTACAGTATTTTAATAAAAAGCCGATGAAGTTCAACCAAATTGACGTTGTTTTTAAAAAAAGAAACTTAAATTTTCGACAACTTATCACAGCAAAGAGAGAGTTATGATTGAGTTGACACACGTTGTTTTAGGAATTAGAGGTTAAGGGGCATTGTTCACAAAAGCTAAAACTTAAAATACATCAACAGTTTTTTACAAAATAGCCTATGGTCCAGTTACCCCCAACTAACCTTATACTGGTTAAATCGCAGTTGTACAGTCGTGGAAAAAAAAGTAAACACCCCTTACTAACTCTGCAACTAATTATAATAGAAGAAAGTTACTGGTACCAAACGATTGGAATTAAAGTCTACTTTTAAATGATGGATATAAAATTTGCTTAGGGTGCCCTCTACAAAGTAAAACCAGACGAAACTTTGTTTCGTTTTTTCAATAGCAATACCCAATTCAGACAATATATTTTAAATCTTCGGTTCAAACAATGCCTAGAAACGAATTTTCAAGTCATTTAGATGATACGTTTTTGAATTATAAACATTCAAAATTTAGAGCTCCTAATGTTAAATTACATTTTCACATTTTTGTTATTTTCTCCTGAAATTATAATCCTAATGTGATAATTTTTTGTGTGGTTATAATACTAAAAATCCCGAACATAAACACACTGAATTTCTAATTAAAAAAAAATATAGTATGAATTATGAACTATGAAACTAATATTCAAAAAAAATATGAATTGCAACCTACTACTTTTTTGATAGATTTATATCTATTATGTCTTGCTTTATGCGAAATCGCATTTTCAATTTTTTTTCTTCCAAATAGTTTTCGAATTATGATCTAAAAATATCAAAAGGGTGGTTTAAGAGGACGTCTACGATGTGCAGAAAAGTATAATTCGAAAAAAAAAAAAAACATATTTTACTCATTCTATTGAAACGCGGGCAGTAGTTCAGCGAGTGACGTGCTTCTATTGGCAAGAAATAATACATTAATAGGAGCGGCCTAGTCATTCTGTAGCATTTCAACAATCGAGTACTGATACGTCGTCATTGAGACTGCAGGTTCGGTAAATTCAAATTATTTCATAATGCATCGAAGAATAAAAACGTCTTCATAACTTAGTTCTAATATATTGTAAATAAAATTCGTAACTTGAATAAGTAAACACACTCTACAGTTCAAATTAAACTTCTTTCTTAAAAAACAACTATGTACATTTTATTTACAAATATATAGGTATATTAATATTATTATTACTCTCATTTGAGAGTTCCATTATTACCGTCAGACCGGTTCAAAACAAACTTTACATCTACACTGAAAAGAAAATCGGAAAACAATAAAAAGGGGGTTGCCACAATGCCGACTAACAGAAAATGGCAAGCATCGCCAAGTTGGCATTCTCAACATCCTGCCCCGGGCTGAACACTTAGTTCAGCATCTATATTAAACAATTTAATAAACATAAGAATATACTTACATACATGACAAATTTTCAGATACATACAGCTACAGATATAAAAGCAAAAATAATAAGAATGCTGCAATCTACGAAAGAAAATAAAACACATGAATTGTATGAAAATTAAACAATAATAAGGGTAAATATGAGTAACAAAACAAATTAAATGTTCGATAATAGTTCTTATTTTTAGTGTAAGAGTTTTAGTGTCTTTTAGTCCACTAAGTCCAATTCAAGATTATATAGCAATTGCACAGGTCGTTTAAGATCGCCTTTTGCAGTCTGTAATACACATGATCTGATTTTAGAGTCACGACCAAATATGAGTTCTTTAACACGACCACACTTCCACATATGTTTTGGGAGCTTTTCATCATGAATTATCACTATATCGTTAACTTTGAACTGAGGCGATGAATTTATGTTTTTCACTTGAAAAGCAGATCTAACTTCTAACAAATATTCGTTTCTCCACCTTTTCCAAAAGTGGTCAGTAATTTGTTCCTTATATTTATATTTTCTGTCAACAAAATCTTATTGGATTTCTCTTGCGTACAGACTGGTAATCCATAAGAAGGTAAGGACATTAATCGTTTACCAACTAAAAAATGAGATGGCGTTAAAGGTGATGGTTCAGCATTTTCTTCGTAGAGATAACATAAGGGACGTGAATTAATCACTGCTTCAATTTCTGTAAGTATTGTTTCTAGCTCTTCATAACGGAGACAAGTTTTTCCTAGAACCCTTTTTAAAGGTGTTTTGATGATTCTATCTTTCGGTAAAGGTGCTATTTCCACCTTTCCAGGAATAGCATTAAGTTTTCGACATATCATACACGATCTTAAAACGGATTTTACAAATCTTCTTCCCTTTAATATAAAATACCTTTCACGAAGGTGAGCTAAAGTGACAGCTACACCAAAATGGTACATTCTTTCATGAGCATCCTTAATTAGTAATTTTACAAAATAAGATTTATTAGGAAGTATCCACGGATGTTTTTCCTGCTCTGTAACTTCAGAAAACTGAAGTCTTCCGGATAAAACAAGTAAGTCATTTTCATCGAATTGTGGATTAAGGTTGTACAAAGAAGAATCTTTATTAAGTGGTTTTTTTTGTTTAAGTGCTTCTATTTCAACTTTAAATGAAGTTTCCTGAGTTTGTTTTATCCAGTATTTTTCTGCTATTTCTATTTCTGAGGTAGTTAAAGGTCCTAAAATTTTAAGGTTTTTCGAATTGGCATTATGAATAAAACGCATTATCCAAGCAGTAATATTATACACGCGATTTAAACTACTGAACTTTGCCATATCAAATACTGGCTTAGGAATAGAGTTTGATTCGTTACACAATAATGTTAAATTTGGTTTTGCTTTCATTTCATTAAAAGCTTCGGGAACCATTTCTATAGCCCTTTTTGAAGGCCACATATCTTCTGATAGTGATAACCAAGGTGGGCCGCACCACCATACATTATTACCCATTAACTTCGATAAGTTTTCCCCTCGCGTAAGCAGATCTGCAGGGTTTTCTTTTCCGGGACAATAATTCCAGTCCTTTGGATCTGTCAATGACTGAATTTCGGTTACACGATTGGAAATAAAGGGTTTCCAGTTTGTAGTAGAACTCCTAATCCACCAAATAGTTATCTCTGAGTCCGACCATAACTTTATATTTAAATTCGAAATATGTAATTTTTGTTTTAAATATTTCCACATTCTAGCGGCAACTACTGCACTGATCAATTCCAGCCGTGGAATAGTTAACTTCTTGAGGGGGGCTATTCTACATTTACTCCAAACAAAACTTGTTTGAATTTCGCCAGTTAATGAAATGGAACGCAAATAAGCAACTGCTCCATACCCTTTGGGACTAGCATCACAGAATATGTGAATTTGTGAATTTTCAGAAATGTTTATCATATTAGGAAAATATTTTCGAGTTATTTCAAATGTGCGTAAATGTACAACTTCTGAACACCAAGTGTTCCACTCGCATTTCAAATCTTCAGGTAATTTATTGTCCCACTCTAAACCTCTTTGCCATGTTTCTTGCAACAAGGCTTTAATACGTATTACAAATGGATTCACAAATCCTAATGGATCATAAATTTTCAGTAACATTTTAAGAACTGTTCGCTTCGTGGGATCATCGATGTAATATACTTCAAAGGGCTGCGCATCTAACATCAAAATATCAGATTCAGTATTCCATATCAGTCCAAGCACTTTTAAGATACTACCTGTGTTTTCCTCACTTATACCTAAGTTACCAGATTCCCACATTTCCCTAAGTTTAATAGAATTTGTTTTTAATTTCCTCAAATTCATCCCAGCTTCTTTAAGAATTTCAGAAGCTGTAACTGATAAATAATAAGCTTCGTTATCTAAATCTGATCCGGAAATTAAATCATCGACATAGAGGGAATTATCTAACATATATACAACATTTGGATGTTGATCTCGATATTTCTTTATATGATGTTTAATTGTGGCAGCCAAAATAAATGGTGAGCATGTAACGCCAAATGGTACACGTCTAAATCTTAAAATTTTGAAAAAGTTGTTTGCGTCATTATCGAACCAAAGAAATTTAAGGTAATCTCGGTCTTCTTCAGCTACAGAAATTTGAAGAAAGGCCTTTTCAATATCTGCACAAAACGCAGTATTGAATTTTCTGAAATTAATAATAATTTCTAATAAATCGGGGTTCAAATTTGGGCCACCGTACAAACAATCATTTAATGATTTGCTATTTTCTTTTGAGGAAGCATCAAATACCATTCTAACTTTAGTTGTGGGTTTATCATCTCGCAAGACAGGTCGGTGGGGCATAAAATAACCGCTATTTACAGTTTTATTAGAACATGCTTCCACTATGTTATTTAATTCCTGTTCAATCACAATTTCTTTATATTTCTGCAATAATTCCTTATCTTTAAGCAATTTTCGATTTAAGTTAATAAATCGGTTTCTAGCATTGTTATAATTACTTCCTAAATCTCTTCTATCATCTTTCCATAACAATTTAGCTTCGTATCGGTGCTCAAGAAAATGCAAATTGTTTTCGAATTTTTCGATTATCTCTTTATCTAATTCAGAAATATTTTCTTCAGTGTTCATCCCTAAAGTTTCTAACTCCCACAATGTTTTCAAATCATTTTGAATAGGTTTCATAACCTGAGTGGACAAGACCCCAGCTTGCTTACTCTCACTATTTTTATTTACGTCAATTGTCCCGCAGAGGGAATGCCCAAATAAATTTTCACAGACGAACAATGATTTATTTATGGGGTATGTTTTGTCATTAATTTGATATAAATAATCAGCTCCTATTAATATATCAACATCACTATTTTCCAAATGTTCCCACGTGTCAAGACGAAATTTGGAAAGTTTTCTCTTAATTTTGATTGGAAGAGGAGGAATTTGTATCAAAGAATTAGTTATTAGCGGTGTGACTAATGCTTCAATTATTATACTACGTTTTCTATTCGTCAAGTGAATTAGCTTTAGCTTAACGACATCATAACATCGTTCTTCAGATTTTCTCGAACCGAAAGTATAGACAATTAATTTTTCCTTTCTAATGACCTCAGGTTTTAATTTTGAAACTAAATTTTCTGTAATAAAGGTTCGATGACTAGCAGAGTCAAATAAACAAAGAGCAGTTTCTGAATTTTCACCCGCTTCCACTTTTACATGAATTGTTTGCAATATTACTTCTCTACTGATATTATTTATATTGCCTTTGCAATGAGATACGGAGGAAATAATAATACCTGAATTTTTTTATTCTTCTGTTTTTTTATTAGAATTACAAAGTATAGTATGATGATATGTTTTACCACACACTTTGCAATTTTCATTCGAAATTTTACAAAAATTCGCGATGTGAAATTTACGGAAGCATTTAAAGCACCTTCCTTCCCTTTTTAATTTTTCTCGCATTTCCGGAATGGTGAAAGACTTACACTTTTCAGTATCGTGATCAGTTTGATTACAAAATATGCAGTTATTTTTAATATTTGTGGTTAAGGCAGAAGCTGATGGAATGAATTTTTTATAATTTTTCTTATAATTTTCCTGCTTCTCAGGGATTTTTTCAAAATGGTTTAATTGGACAGTGGTCTCGCGAGATTCAATTTCATCTTTAATGAAATTTATCAGCTCATTAACATCCCAGTCACTGTTTTTAATTCGTTTTCTATTAAATTCTAGTGCAATATCTGATGGAATAAGTTTCAGAAGAATCGGACATAACAAGTGCCCATATGAACCTGAGGCAACACCTAAAGAATTAAGATTTCTTATTTGAATTTCGCATTCATCATACAAATCTCTAAAAGCCTTAATGTTACTAGAATTTCGTACTGGTTTCAAATTTAGCAGTTTAGTCATGTGACTATTTATTACCAGGTCATTACGACCAAAACGATTTTTCAATAATTCTATAGCATGAGCATAATTTTCCTTAGTCAGCGAAAAGCCTGCTATAGTATTTGCAGCACTTCCGCCCAAAAGTGACTTTAAGTAGGAAAATTTATCAATCGGAGTTAAATGTTCATTATTGTCAATCGCATTCGAAAACTGACTCCAAAATTCGAGCCATAAACACGAATCACCATAATATTTAGATATATTAAGTTTAGGAAGTTTAATCAAATTTTGATTCAGAATTTTCTGACTTTTTAGTAGAGAACTATTGTTGCTACTACTATCACTTTCAATGTCTGAAGAATCTTGTTTAGTTTCAGGAGTAACTGTGTTATCATTTAAAAATTTGGAAATTTTATATTTCCATTCAATAATATTCTCATTATAAGATTCCGATTTCTCGATTTCTTTTTCAAATTCAGTACTTGGAACCAGTGGTTCAATTTCAGAATTTAATGATTTTAAAGTTTTCATTTTGTCATTCAATTGCTGTTTCAAAAGATCCAGCTGTGATTTTCTATTCTCAAGCTCTAATTCTTGTGTATTATCTAATAAATCCCTTATTTTATCAAATATTTTCGTAGTTTGACTACGAATCGTAGCTCTTTTTTTTTTCAAAGTTTCGTAATCCATCATAAAATAAAGAATTCAATTTATTCGATACAGTTCAGTTAATAAATGTATTCATAATTCTATTTATTCAATATAATTTAATTTGAGGTGCTTACCTCAATCGATGATGAAATCCAGACATCCTGGAGCTTTGACGCCAGAGAAATGATACGTCGTCATTGAGACTGCAGGTTCGGTAAATTCAAATTATTTCATAATGCATCGAAGAATAAAAACGTCTTCATAACTTAGTTCTAATATATTTTAAATAAAATTCGTAACTTGAATAAGTAAACACACTCTACAGTTCAAATTAAACTTCTTTCTTAAAAAACAACTATGTACATTTTATTTACAAATATATAGGTATATTAATATTATTATTACTCTCATTTGAGAGTTCCATTATTACCGTCAGACCGGTTCAAAACAAACTTTACATCTACACTGAAAAGAAAATCGGAAAACAATAAAAAGGGGGTTGCCACAATGCCGACTAACAGAAAATGGCAAGCATCGCCAAGTTGGCATTCTCAACAAGTACCGAACTTCAATTTGGATACAGCCACTAAAATAGGCACATTTAAAAAAATAATTTCTCGGAAACTAATCGTACGAATTTCTTAAAAAAATGTATGTAGACTAATTGAAGGGTGTAGAATTTATTTATGGTGTCAAATTTGGGTATTGTTATGGAAAAAAAGTATGGGTTCGTTTTGATATGTAGATGAACTCCTAAGCAAATTTTATATACATCATTTAAAAGTAGGCTTTATTTCCAGTCGTTTAGTACCAGTAACTTTCTTCTAGAATAACTTCTTGCAGAGTTAGTAGGGGTGTTTCGTTTTTTCTTCCACGAATGTGCATGAGTTTAACCCTTTATATACTGAATTATGAATTCATGAAAGTTTTATCTTCAAAAGCATTTTTCGTGAATTATTTAAACTACATTAGAAGATTTACATAATCATTTAATAAATTTTAGAAGGATTGAAGGATAGAAGGATTCATTAAATTTTAATTTATAGGGATTTTGTGCAATATTTACAATCCCACTCCAATCTTCTATTTTAATTTTTTTTCTTAGTGTTTTGTAGAATTAGGAAATGTACAAATATAATGTTCTTACAATAGAAGTATAGAAATATTTCCGAATTGACCCCCCCCCCCTCCAACGATAAGAAAGCTGAAAAGATGCAAAGGCAAAAGAAATCATTCTTTTAAAAATAGATTTTTGTTTTGTGTAACCCATAATGCTTTTGGAACAAGATAAATTAATATACCTATAACTCATTCTAAACTGTATTACAACTAATCGATGTATTAAAGGAATTTTATAACAAGTTGTTTTAATGGTACTTATAAGTACCATCAGTAGATAAAGGGTTAAACAGCGTTGAAAAAATTAGATGTGTAGTTAGAAAACTGTTCTAGCTATTTCTTAAATATTTAGATTAAAACAAAACACTATTTCTTAAATTTTGGCTGCGAATAATGTTTGTAACATACAAAATTTCGTAAATAATATCCTCTTTATCAAACTTTCATAACACTGAAAATTTCCGCGATTTTATTTTACAAACCATTTCCTTTCTTCATATTTTTCCACTTTCAAACAATTTATTTTACTTCTCACTTCGTAGAACATTTACCACATGCAACAGTTCCATAAAAATCGGAACCAGGAATCTAAGTAGGTCACGAATTCGAATGAAGGCATTAAGTAACGAGATTTAAAGGACATGTATGGATACCTTTCACTCGTTGCTTTTCATTTTAGTTAGATTTACTCCAAATTACACGAAACAAATTTTCTTAATTTACTTAAATTTTCATACTTAAATATTGAAATATATTATTTTTCTTTCTGTTTAATTTAATAAATTATAATAAATAATATAATAATTTCGGTAGTGAATGAAACAGAAAACATAACGAGCTTCAATAAAATAGAGTAGGACTAACGAGTTAAAACTATCCTTAACATTAACGCTCCCGAATTACTCTTTTTTTTTTTCGGTAAAAATAGTACGCTGATTGTTACAGAAAATCGGTAACTCAAAAATTGAAAAACTATTACTTCTTTTTCGACTGGATAGTTTGTGTTCGATTTATAGTGGTTCTCAATACATACATTATTTGTTTGTGATTTATTTAAATAAAAATTGCTCTTAAATAAATCTGGCTTCCAAAATCTACAAGGAAAATATAAACGAATATGCTTTTTTAAACTTAATAAAAAATTAAATAAAAGTTTTAGAAATTACTGAAAACAAGAAAGCGTTATAAAAAGAATAATGCTAAAGATTTTTTTTAGCTCGTTAATCGAACTCTTCTTTAATGTAGCTCGAAAAATCGAAAAACTATTATTTCTTTCAGTTGGATATATTTAGAGTTCGATTTTTAGCGATTCTCAGTACATCATTTGTTTATGATTTATTTAATTAAATAAAAATTGTCTTAAATAAAAATGACGTCAAAAATCCACAAGGTAAATATGAGACGAATATATTTTTTAACCTTAATAAAAACTTAAATAAAAGTTTTAGCAATTAGCAAAAATAAGAAAGCGTTAATAATAAAATTATAAAAGATTCTTTTTAACACGTTAAATCCCACTCTTCTTTATTGAAGCTCGAAAAATCGAAAAACTATTATCTATTTTAATTGGATAGTTGTTCATGTTCGATTTCTAACGCTTCTCGGTACATCATTTGTTTCTGATTTATATAAATGAATAAAAATTGCCCTAAATACGTCTAAAATCCACGAGGTAAATATAATATGTATTTTTTTTTTAGCCTTTATAAAAACTTAAATAAAAGTTTTAGAGATTACAGAAAATAAGAGAGCATTAAAAGAATAATGCTAAAGATTGTTTTTAACCCGTCAATTGAATTCTTTAGTGAAGCTGGAAAAGTCGAAAAACAATTATTTCTTTCAACTGAATAGTTTGTGTTCGATTTCTAGCGGTTCTCAGTACATCGTTTGTTTCTGATTTATTTAAATGAATAAAAATTGTCTTAGATAAGACTGACGTGGAAAATCTACGACGTAACTATAATATAAATATTTTTTTTAACTTTTATGAAAACTTAAATAAAAGTTTTAGCGATTACAGAAAATAAGAGAGCATTAAAAATAATAATGCTAAAGATTGTTTTTAACCAGTTAATCGAACTCTTCTTTATTGAAGCTGAAAAAAATCAAAAAACAAATATTTATTTCAACTGGATAATTTGTGTTTGATTTCTAGCGGTTCTCAGTACATCATTGTTCCTCATTGATTTAAATAAATAAAAATTGCCTTAAATAAACCTGACGTCCAAAATCTGCGAGATAAATATAATATGAATATATTTTTTAATTTTAATAAAAACTTAAATAAAAGTTTTTAAAGATTACTGAAAATAAGAGAACATTAAAAATAATAATGCTAAAGATTGTTTTTAACCCGTTAAATCCCACTCTTCTTTATTGAAGCTCATTATGCTTTCTGTTTCATTCGTGCCCACGCATTTCTTGGACGATATTTTCTTTATCACATCATTTATTAAAAATCCCCATGAATTCCCTTCCATCTGGAAAGGGGAAAAAATCATTCCATCTGACTGCCTATCTCCGACTTCCCTTAATATGGTGGTTGCCTAACAAGATATCTCTGCATCTGTCGCATAATTTTGCTCTTTTTAAATTTAATATTGCAATAAAAGTGAAACAATGTGTTGTTTCGTACTTAGGGTGGAACAACTGAGGGGTGTATCTGACCCCCACAATTCTGTGCTCGTGCGTGGGTGGTGTTTTGTAAACAGGTGGAACTGTATGGGTGGAGTTTAAGTGAAGCGTATAAACGCTAGTTGTCCTTAAGATCATTTTGCTTGTTTTATTCAAGTCCCAATCTTTTTTCTTTTCCTTCTACAGTTTGCCTTCAGGTTCAACAGCTGTTTTTTTTGTTTTTTTTTTTACTTACGTTTCTTGTTTTTTGTAATTAAATTCAGTGATTCTTGGGGCTCCATTTTTGGGGAACGCTTATCTTGAATGTTTTTATCAAACATTTCATGACTTAGCAATTGACATGGCGTCATCTGAAATCTTTGAGACGTTACCGTATTTAGAAGTTAAGGCACCTTCTGTTTCGAAAATTAAGATTTATTGAAGTTCTTAACAATTTTGATTAAAAAAAAGTCACCAGACAGCAGACATGGAATCAATTCCATAAAAGAACACGAAAGAAAAATCAAGCATAGGTTATGAAACACTTTCCAACACATTCAGAATCAGGGGCGTAGCAAAAAAAAAAAAAAATTTCGGGGGGTGGGGGAGAGAGAGTTCAAAATTTTCCTAACTTATAATTCAAAAATTCCCTAACGTGAAACAAATTGCTCTTTTCCCAACTAAAATGATATGCTCAATACGTGTTTAATGATAATGGTACTTATACGAAAAAGAAAAAAAAAAAAAAAAAGAAAAGAAATCTTTCCAAAGAAAAATGCTGAAACTAAAAACATAAAAATAATAGTTATTGGTTCATTTAATGAAAGGTTTTGTCTTCAATTGCGTACGAGTCATAATCGTACTTCATATGAAAATAGCCTAATATTTTTAGATTTTCGAGAAAGGAACAAAGTTTTGGAGGCAATGTATTAGAGACACTGTTGACGTACAGCAGTAGAAAAATTCAGGTCTGGTAGATGTAAGATATTTTCCTGATATTTTCGTGTCACAGAGAAACATAATGAGAAATTGAGTCTGGCTGCTTTTTGTATTTCTTTTGAAAGTTTAACTATTTTACTATTACAGAACTCAGAAAGGTAATCATACTTAAAAAAAAGTGTTTTAAAAATCTCCCATTTTCCAACTCTAAACTCAAATTTCCCAAATTCACATATACTGGGGGGAGGCACCCCCCCCCCATAATCCCCATAGCGACGCATCTGTTCAGAATAGGGAAATGAAACGTCAGTGTTAAAGGTTAAATGTAAAAGATGATGTCTAAGTAAAACAATTTGGAAAATGCATAACGTATTTCAAAACCCAATTTCTGCTATTACCGTCAATAGTCGGAAAAATACCGAAATTTTCTTGTGCAACCCTGTATTTAATTTATACATTTATATATATAATACATAGTGTGCCAAAATTTAGTTTACTTAGGAAATGATAACACGTTAAAAATTTCCCATTACTATTTCCCGTAAAAAAAAAAAAAAAAATGGAAATAAAAGTTATTATTGGAGTTCTTAACAGTTTTTATGGAAATCAAGTCACGAATCAACTGAACAACAGATATGCACTCAATAAAGTAAAAAAGAAAAAAAAATCTGCTTCATAGATAATTTCTATTTAATTAATCGAAAAAAATAGGTTTTTAATATCGACTGGATACAATATGATATGGTCGACTAAACCGAATTGGAAATTTCAACCATCTGCTACTTGATATTCACGCTAGTACAATCTCTGTGACGTTGCTGCATTTAGAAATTATTTCATCGGCTGTTTCGAAAACTCAAATTTATTGGAGTTATTAACAGTTTTTATCAAAACCAAATCACAAATTAGCAGATATGCACTCAATAAAATAAAAATGAATAACATCTGCTTCATCGATAATTTCTATTTAATGTATTACTCGAGAAGATTCAGTTTTTAATATTGACCGAATATAATTTGGAACTGTGGCCGACTAAACCGAATTGGGAATTTGAACCATCTTCAACTTGGGGTTCACGCTAGTACAATCTCTGAAACGTTGCTGCATTTAGAAATTGTTTCACCGGCTGCTTCGAAAACTCAAATTTATTGGAGTTCTTAACAATTTTGATCGAAACCAAGTCACGAATCAACAGATATGCACTCAATAAAGTAAAGAAGAAAAGAAGACGAAAATGTCTGCTTCACAGATAATTTCTATTTAATTTATTACTCGTGAAAATTGGGTATACCGACTGAATATAATTTGGTACTATGTCTGGCTAAATCGAAATGGCAATTTCAACCATCTGTTACTTGAGGTTCACGCTACTAAAATCTCTGATACGTCACTGCATTTAGAAATTATTTTACCGGCTGTTTCAAAGACTAAAATTTATTGGAATTCTTAGCAGTTTTTATCGAAACCAAATCAAGAATCAACAGATATGCACTCAATAAAGTAAAAAAGAAAAAAATTCTGCTTCATAGATCATTTCTATTTAATTTACTACTCAAGATATTTTGCGCAGACATGATAGGTAGCATTTATACACGTCAAGTAATATGCAATAAATTAGTTATATTTAAAAATGCATACCACAACTGAAAATGCACTTCCAGCCATTCCACGCGACTGTAACCGCATTATTTTGCGTGACCTTATAAATGAAAGATAAATACATCATATTCTACAGTAAGAGTAATTTGTAGTGCACCTCAGTGCTGTATATCATTTCCAGTATGTTTGAAACAGTGTACATCATTAAAATACATTGCAGAGGAATTTTCCCCATAGACCATATTGTAACGGAATTCTTTTGAGAGCCCTTCTAAACGAACTATAAATGTAACGCGCTTCATTTTTGTTACCGAGCATGTCACAGTAAACCGCAATGACATAAATCAGTTACAACTCAATCAGAGTACATGTACTAGAGTTAGAGCGCGAATAGCCAGACAAACCGAAATCACAAACACTTTTCAACTATGTTGGAAAGTGTTAAAAGGATACAAAAAATCTGTTTCACAAATTGTTTCCACTTAATCTATTACTTGAAAAACATCGGGTTTGAATACAGGGTGAAAATAATAAGGTTCTAAAGCTTCTTCTCATACAACAAGGAAGAAAAATCATGCGTCAAGCGTAGACTAGGAAACACTTTCCAACACATTCAGAATACTGTAACGAAACTTTATCATTTAATAAAATGAAAAGTGTTCTCTAAGTGAACAATTTGGAAAACGCATAACACATTTTAAAGCCCATTTCCAGCAATTACCGTATATAGTCGGAAAAATCCGTATTCTTTTGTGCAGCCCTGCTAATAATCTATAGCAGGGTCGGCGAACCTTTTTCTTGCCGCGTGCCATATTTGATCAAAAAATATTTTATGTGACAGTGACGTGACAACTAAAAAATAAATTTAGTAGGTGGAAAAATAATGGATTAAAATTGCTTAAAATTTTCTATTAAAATTTTAAACATATGAGGCACATACGTGTAGGTATTACACTATAATAATAATAATAATGGCAACAAATATATTTTAGAAATTAATTTAAAAATATTAGTGCTATGCAATTTGATTTCTGTTGCTGCATCTTAACATCAGGTTAATTTTAATGCAAACTAAATGCCGGATTTATCTGACAAGTGCTTTCAGTATTACTTTTGATGTTATTCATTTGTGAAAAAGGTGGATTGAAAGCAGAGATAGGCAGGCAGAAAAACTGTTAAAATGGCAAGCACCAGTTTCTTTGAATTGCTCTGAAATAAATTCAAAGTTTCCATAACTTTATCATTAGAATTTAGTAATGTCTAATAACCAATTCTTGTCGTTAATTTTCAAATATCGTCTTTGTTTGAAAATTTTTTGAGACCATAATTAATAAGATTGGAATATAATATGCCACGATTAAAAATTTTCATTATTCCATTTAATCGAATTTAGAAATGATCAATCGCAATTTTATGTAATCTCATTTTATTTTGGTTTAGAGCCACAAGCAATGCCGTGCCAAAATTATTCTTTCACGTGCAAAAAGTGGCACGCGTGCCATAGTTTCGCCGTCCCTGATCTATAGATTCGTATGTAAGCAGAAGCAGATTCTTGTTGCATGCTAAAATGTAGCTCAGTTAGGAAACGCATAACACGGTTGAAAATTCCCCTTCAGCAATTTCCTTCAATAAGTGGAAATGCACTCGAATTCCATTGTGTAGCCCTGTATATGATCTATAGAATTTATACTCAACCAAGTATGAAAAAAAATAGTTAGATTTAAAAGCGAGTACTACAGTTGATATCCAGCAATTATTATTTATAGACAGTTCTATAACCTAAGTCTCTCGCGCGTTCCTGTAAATGAACGATAAATACATCCTGTTATACGAGGGTCACTCTGAAATTTTTGAGATACAACTAAGTTTTTAAAGTTATACTTACAACATTTTAGGCGTGTTCAAAGTAGTCTCCTCCAGCATCAATGCACTTTTGTAGACGAATTTTCCACAGATTAAATGCCACAAGCCATTCCTTTTTTGGAATAGATGAAAAAGATGCATTTATAGCCACATCAATCCTTTCTTTTGAATGAAAACGACGTCCACGTAAATTCTTTTTTAGATTAAAGAATAACCAAAAGTCACACATAGCTAGATCAGGTGAATACGGTGGATGTTCTATCACTTTAATTCGTTTTTGTTTAAGAAACTCAACTGTTAATCCGGCTGTATGTGAAGATGCATTGTCATGGTGAAGCATTAGTCCCCTAACATTCACTTCTTGTGGAATTTCTGGAAGACATTTAGTGGTATACCAGTTTGCTGTTACTGTCTTCTGTCCTTCCAACTTGATGGCTTTGACCAATCCCGTACTTCTGAAGAAAACGGCATACCTCACTTTTTTCAGTGCGCGTTGTCTTTTCACCATTGTCGGCGTGGGATCATCTTCAAAGACCCATACTTTGCTTTCTTGACGTGTTGGAACGTCAAAAACGGTATGTACGTTTCATCACCCGTTACAATTTTAGAAATGATGCGGTGGCCACCATCATTTAGAAATTTAAGAGTTTCTTTACTGATTCTGACACGCTCCTCTTTTTTGTGCTCAGTTAGATTATGGGGAACCCAACGGCAAACTGCCTTTTTCATATGCAATTCTTTATGAATAATTTTGTGTATGGCTGCGGATCCAATGTTAAGTTCCTTCTGTATCATTTGATAGGCACAGCGAATATCATCCATTAACGTTTTTCGTATGGCAGACACATTATCCGGGATTACTGCCGACGGCGGCCTTCCTGTGTGTTCTTCATCCTGAAGAAAATTGCGACCTCTGCCAAATTCTTTAAACCATCTGAATACAGTACCACGAGCTGGAGATTCATCACCAAATGCTAATTTCAACCGTTGAACGCATTTTTCTTGATTTAATCCTGTTTTAAAATCGTAGAAAATAATAGCGCGAAAATGTTCTCGCGTCAACTCCATTTTCTCTTCTGTTTAAAATTTATTCTACGCTAAACAAGTTGAATTAAGTCAGTAAAAAATCGTCTTCTGTGTTAAAATACTTTGTATTTTAAAATTAAACCGTTATTTTTACTTTGTAAATTCTTGTCTGCGCGTATCTCAATAATTTCAGAGTAACCCTCGTATAGTGTGCAATCCAATGATGTTTATTAATTCATTAGGTTTGAAATAATGCAATATCATTAAAATACACCGCAAACGATTTTTCCCCATATACCATAATGTAACGGCACTCTCTCTTCAGTGTCCCTGAAAACAAACTATACATGCTAAATATTAATCAGGTGCGTTCATAATAGCACCTATAGTCGTCGTTCGATCCGTCTGTCCGTCCGCCTGTCTGTCCATCCGTCCGCGTATAACAGAGCAAAAACTACCCAACCAAATAATCCGAAATTTCAAATATGTAATTGTTGCAAAATTTTGTCGAATCATTACAAATTTTATGAAAATCAGATGCATAGTTTAATGACAGGGACAGTCAAAAGTTGTCCGCTACATTACGGCCAATGGGAAAAAAATTATTGCAAGTTCATTCTAGTGATGTTACAGCCTTTCGAACAGAATGAAATTGATATTCACTTATGAAGTGCACTAAAATATGCATTCAGTACAATATGCGGTGCGCAAAATATTTATAAAACCAGTTATAGTACGATTTTATTTGTCACGTTTGACGTGCAATTTCCAATTTGTTTTTAATACCGAACAAGCTACGGTAAACCTCAAGAACCGTATCCGACCGTATTTACGAGAGTAAGAGAGCGGGCAGATAAACGGCAGACAGACGACCAGAAACACCGAAGTCATAAAAACTTTTCAACTATGTTGTATGTACAGTGTTAAAACGGCAGTATTTATAACCATGGTGAATTTTGAATTTAAAATATATTCTACTTGAGGTTCACACTAGTACAATCTCTGAGATTTTGCTGTATTTAGAAGTTATTTCACCGGCTGTTTCGAGAACTCAAATTTATTGGAGTTCTTAGAAGTTTTTAAGGGAACCAAGTCACGAATCAACTGAACAACAGATATGCACTGCACTCAATAAAGTAAAAAAGAAAAGAAAATTCTGCTTCATAGATAATTTCTATTTAATTTATTACTCGAGAAAATTCGGTTCTTAATATCGACTAGATATAATATGATATGGTCGACTAAACCAAATTGGAAATTTCAACCATGTGCTACTTGAGATTCAAAATGGTACAATCTCTGTGACGTTGCTGCATTTAGAAATTATTTTACCGGCTGTTTCGAAAACTCAAATTTATTGTAATTCTTTACAGTTTTTATCGAAACCAAGTCACAAATTAACAGATATGTGTTCAAAAAAAAAAAAAAAAAAAAAAAAAAAAAAAAAAAACATCAGCTTTATCGATAATTTCTATTTAATTTATTACTCGAGAAAATTCAGTTTTTAATATTGACTGGAAATAATTTGGTACTATGGCCGACTAAACCGAATTGGGAATTTCAACCATCTTCAACTTGGGGTTCACGCTAGTACAACCTCTGAGACGTTGCTGCATTTAGAAATTGTTTCGCCGGCTGTTTCGAAAACTCAAAATTATTGGAGTTCTTAACAGTTTTTATCGAAACCAAGTCACGAATTAACAGATATGCACTCAATAAAATAAAATAAAACAATACATGCTTCATCGATAATTTCTATTTAATTTATTACTCGAGAAAATTCAGTTTTTAATATTGACTGAAAATAATTTGGTATTGGTACTATGGCCGACTAAACCGAATTGGGAATTTTAACCATATTCAACTTGGGGTTCACGCTAGTACAATCTCTGAGACGTTGCTGAATTTAGAAATTGTTTCACCGGCTGTTTCGAAAACTCAAATTTATTGGAGTTCTAAACAGTTTTTATCGAAACCAAGTCATAAATTAACAGATATGCACTCAATAAAATAAAATAAAATAATATCTGCTTCATGGATAATTTCTATTTAATTTATTACTCGAGAAAATTCAGTTTTTAATATTGAGTGAAAATAATTTGGTACTATGGCCGACTAAACCGAATTGGGAATTTGAACAATCTTCAACTTAAGGTTCGCGCTATTACAACCTCTGAGACGTTGCTGCATTTAGAAATTGTTTCACCGGCTGTTTCGAAAACTCAAATTTATTGGAGTTCTTAACAATTTTGATCGAAACCAAGTCACGAATCAACAGATATGCACTCAATAAAGTAAAGAAAAAAAGAAGACGAAAAATGTCTGCTTCACGGATACTTTTATTTAATTTATTACTCGTGAAATTTGGGTATTTAATACCGACTGAATATAATTTAGTACTATGTCTGACTAAATCGAATTGGCAATTTCAACCATCTGCTACTTGAGGTTCATGCTAGTAAAATCTCTGATACGTCACTGCATTTAGAAATTATTTCACCGGCTATTTCAAAAACTTAAATTTATTGGAGACCTTAGCAGTTTTTATCGAAACCAAGTCACGAATCAACAGATATGCACTCAATAAAGTAAAAAAGAAAAAAATCTGCTTCTTAGATCAGGATCATTTCTATTTAATTTACCACTCGAGAAAATTCGGTTTTTAATACCGATTGAATATAATTTAGTAGTATGGCCGACTGAACCGAAGTGGGAATTTCAACCATCTGCTATTTGAGGTTCACACTAATGCAATCTCTGAGGCTTTATCACATTAAACTCTTGGGAACCTTCTATTTCGCGAATTCAATTTTATCGGAATCTTTAGCGGTTTAGTTTACAAACAAGTCACGAGTTAGTATACAGTGGATAAAAAGAGTATTTGCACAGCTTGTTATTTTGCATTCGCCAGGTATGCATAAACACAAAAGCAGTCGCGAAAGTAGAATGTAGAAAATATTTACAAACAAATAAACATATTTAATAGTTTACTCGATATTTATATAACACAATGTATATAAAAATAAAGAAATGTACAATTGTAGTGCCAAAAAAGCATTTCTACTAGCAATGATAATGCAAAAATAGGAAATGTTCAAAATAAACCTATACGGCATGTATAGATACCTGTATGAATGAATATTTATATATGTGATTTTTCCTGCTCACATAAAATAATAAACGATACAGATTTAGCTGTTCAATTAAAGCTCAAAATTTAAGTCATAATTCAGAACTAACAGATTTGAAATTTAATAAAATGAACGTTTTTAATTCGACAAAATTCAACTGGAAATGAAAGTGGTCCATTTCATTCAGACGTATGTGTCCGCATTACAAGTAGTACAAACAATTCTTCATAGAATTTAATTCTGACCAATTTAGACAAAGAAATATGTAAATATGTAACTGGATTGAAAAATATAATTTTTTATAACATTTACATCGAACCAAATCGACTATGAGGTAATTTATATTATACTGAGTTACTCAGAATGATAAACGATATTTTAAAATACACGGTGTCCACAATTAAACGACCCTTCTTTAAACTTGTCTACAGACGAAACTATTGTTCATAAAGTTGTGAAATACATAATAAAGGTATGGGAATTTGTTTAAGAAAAAGTTAAAAATTTCGCCACCAGCGGGCGATTATTAATAAATTACACATTTAGCATTACGATAGTTTAGAAATTTTATTTATTAACTTAACCTGGCTCTAAATATAGCATTTAATGACATGTTCCTAGCATTTCCGAGAACACACTGCGACCAACTGTGGAACATGCTATCTTACGATTCCAGATGGTATCTGAAAATGATGGAAGTCATGCAGAACATGTTTGGTTATAACAAAATTCCTTTGTTAAACTAGCGTAAATGCATGCTAAATGTGTAATTCGTAAAAAGCAACCTCCTCATTATTTTTTTCGCTCAAACAAATTCCCATACTTCTATTATGTTTTCCAAAAAATTCACAACATTCTGAACAATAATTTTGTCTGTAGACAACTTTAAAATAAGGTCGTTTAATTAAGGACACCCTGTAAATAAAATTTCTAAACTATCATAATGCTAAATGTGTAATTTATTAAAAATCTCCCTCTGGTGGCGAAATTTTGATTTTGATTTATTTATTTTTTGCTTAAACAAATTCCCATACCTTTATTATGTCTTTCACAAAATTTAACAACTTTATGAACAATCGTTTTGTCTGTAGACAACTTTAAAGTAGGGTCGTTTAATTATGGACACCCTGTATTATAATAAACTCATACACTTAACAAAACGGGCTCAAAATGAAAGAAAACTCAACCATTTTCATTTTATCTATACTTCTATACTAATATTATAAAGAGGTAAAAATTGTTTATTTGTAGGAGGTAAGCTCTGGAACTACTGAACCGATTCCAAAAGTAATGGTATCAAAATGATGGTGTTAGTCCAACATAGAACATAGGCTATATCTTATGTCCGTGCCACTGGCCAAAAGGGGATGCAGGAGCTAAAAACGTTCTAAAAGTACGATTTTTGTGTTACTGAAGGACCTAGAAACATGAAATTAAGAATGATAATTATTTATAAGGTACTAATGATCTCTAACGACATTTCTTAGAAAAAATCGAAATTAAAAAGGGGTGAAAATGCGCGAAAAGCGTCCTAAAAACCGTTCGAAATGGCGATTTTTACGCAATTTCAGGAAGTACCAAACAGATTTCAAAATTAATGTTATTAAAATGATGGTGACAACCCTTGCACCAACTTAGGCTACATTTTATGTCGGTGCCACTACCCCTACAGAGGGTGCAGGAGCAAAAAACGTTCGAAATTGCGATTTTTGTGTTACTGGAGGGTCCAAATATATGGAATTCGGTATGGTAGTTACTTATTAGATATAAATGATCTCTAAGAACATTTCTTAAAAATATTCGAAATTTAAAAGGGGGTGAAAATGCGCGAAAAGCGCTCTAAAAAACGTTCTAAATGGCGATTTTTACGCAATCTCAAGAATTACCAAACCGATTTCAAAATAATGGTGACAACCCTTGCTCCAATACAGGCTACATTTTGTGCCGGTGCCGCTACCACTAAAGTGGGTGCAGGAGCAAAAAAACGTTCGTAGTTGCGATTTTTGTGTTACTGAAGGGCCCAGACATATGGAATTTGGAATGGCAGTTACTTATAAGATATAAATGATCTCTAAGAACATTTCTTAAAAAATTCGAAATTTAAAGGGGGTGAAAACGCGCGAAAAGAGTTCTAAAAAACATTCTAAATGGCAATTTCTACGCAATCTCAGAAAGTACCCAACCTATTTCAAAAGTAATAGTTGGAAATTGATGATTACAGCCCTTGCTCCAACTTATGTTCTATTTCATGTCGGTGTCACTACCACCAAGGGGTTGCAGTAGCAAAAAACGTTCTAAATTGCGATTTTTGTGTTGCTGAAAGGCCTAGAAACTTGAAATTTGGCATGGTAGTTGCTTATGAGATGTAAATAGTCTCTGAAAAGAGTTCTTTAAAAATTTGAAATTTAAAAGGGGTGAAAAGGAACAAAAAGCGTTCTAAAAACGTTCTAAATAGCGATATCTAAGCAATCTCAGGAAATATAAACCTATTTCTGAAGTAATGGTTTCAAATTGATGGTGACAGTACTCGCTCCAACATAGCCTAGATTTTACTTTGCTGTCATTACCACCTGGGGCTTACAGGAGCAAAAAATGTTAGGAGCAAACATGTTCTAAATTGCGTTTTTTGTGTTACTGAGGGTGTCTAACAATTTAAATTTGGAGTGGTAATTACTTCAAAGATGCAAATACTTTCTAAGAATTGTAGAAAGTAAATTCCAAATTTAAAAGGATGAAGTGAGCGAAAAGCGTTCTATAAGCGTTCTAAATTACGAATTTTATATAATAATAGGAAATACGAAACCGATTTTAAACTTAATGGTTGCAAATTGATGGTGATATAACCTGCTCAAATATAAGCTATATTTTACGTCGAGGATTGCAGGAGCAAAAAACTTTCTTAACTGCGATTTCTGCGGTACTGAAGAGGCTAGAAATTTTAAATATAGCACGGTAGTTACTCATAAAATATAAATGTCCTCTAAGAACAGTCGAAAATAAATTCGAAATTAAAAAGGGGTCAAGCGAAGGGAAGGAGCGAAAAGCATTCTAAAAGAGCCCTAAATTACGATTTTTATGGAATCTCAGGAAATAATAAACCGATTACAGAAGTTATTGGTTGCGAATCAAGAGTGGTAGTCCCTGATCCTATACGGGCTATATTTTACGCCAGTGTCACAACCACCTGGTTGGCAGGAACAACAAGAAAGCATTTAAAAACATCTAAATTCAGTTTTCTGTAGAATATTAGGAAATACCGACCGATTTCAAGGTTAATGTTGACAAATTAATGGTGACAGTCTCTGTTTCAACCTTTTTCGAGACATTCTATTTCAACTCTGTTTCGGCATTTTATGTTGGTGCCAGTAACACTAGAGAAGTTGTAGACTGTTAGGCAAGAAGCATGGAATTTGACATGATGGTTAATTTTAATATGTAAATGTGTTATGATGGTTTCTAAAAGATTCAGAACTTCAAATGAATACTGAAATAAGCGTATTAAATGAGCATAAAAGTCTCAAAATACTTTCTAAATTATCATTTATTTGGAATTAGTTTTAGTTCTTCTTATTAATTAAAATCTCATTTCTGTCTATTGCGCTTTTATAATGAAGTTTAGTCAAAGTCTGGCTTAATTTGCAATTTTTGAATTATTTCAAAAAGTGTTCTTTTAATAAAAAATAATCATGCAAATATCACTTGGCATATTTCAACTGTTACGCGAGCAAAGCCGCGGGGTTTGCTAGTTCCATTATAAATGTTCTTATATGACTTCCTCCAGTCAGATGGACAATGTCCAGGCGATAATCTGGTTCATGTCAAACTCATTTAAGTGTTATTAAGTTCAGAGAATTACATATGCGCGTTTTTGTGTCGCCAAAGTTGTGAGGTTAGTGGGACCACATACACCTATCTCTTTCATAAAGCCCCACACGAAAAAGTCACATGGTGTGATCGTTGCAAAGACACAAGAAAAAATCACATAGTTCCAAAGATAGCCTGTTTCTTCAACTTGGTGATACCACATACTTGTACAGATGCTGTCAGTAGGACTATTTTTTCTAAAAATTCTACGCTGGACAAAAATTACAGATTCCGTTTTCGAATACTGCAGAACACAAAACGCCTGTTCCTGCTGAGATTCCATTTTATGTTATAGCGATAATAGAGCTACAAGCCGAGGGTAATGTGAAAGTGTTTGAGTGTTCCTCCATTTTAAACCCGTTCTGGTAAGTGCGTGTTTCAAAATGATTTTATTATTAGCATTTTAAAATACCATACATCAATTCGAATAATTATGTATAGATATGGGGAAGAACGAAAGGTGAGAAGGAATACAGTTGTACCTGACTCGAAAAGGGCCTCGTGAGAGCCGTATTTCTTATTAAGTATATATATATATATATATATACAGGGCATGAAAATATCTACTATATCTGTACAATTTCTGTGCTTGTTTGTGAATAGGGGTTGCAAAAAGATGCCGAATATCGGGAGGTTTTCTAATAGGAGATGCATCGATAAAGTCCTTGGTAGAAACTGCAACTTGGCGGTACTTGTATGCATTATTATTTCCCTAGTTGCTGACCGTTGTGCCATTCAGTTCCTAGTGCTGTGTAGAATTTATTTTGCGAAAAAAATTATGCTTTTTAAGTGTGAAAAATTTTACAGACTTTAAATGAAATATCTTGTCTTAAAAATGCATTACAACAGCCAAAATTGAGTTTGGCCGTGGTATTACAGTTCTACTCAGCAGGGCTTGGTTATAATGAAGATGATTATTAAATGTGCTCATAATAATAACGTTCTCGCACTAACCAAGTTTAAGATATGTAAGATTTACTCATAGAGATCGATTTTTTATTTCGGAATTAGCAGTCATATAAATTAGTAGCAGCAACTTGACATTAACTTTAATAATTATACAATTTTGAATTCACGACAATGGAAAATTCCATAAAAGTATCAGAAGAAATCAAACTTACCACTTATTTATTAAGTTAAAAGGCTTTAAACGAAGTTTTTTTTAATGGCTTTTTTCTTTGCGTTTTTTAACACTTTCCAACATAGTTGAAAAGTGTTTATGAATTCGGTTTTCTGTCCGTGTGTCTGTCTCTCCGTGCTCTAACTCGCGCAAACATAGTCCGATTGCCATGAAATTGATATATGTTATTGGGGTTTACTATGGCATGTTCGGTATAGAAAATGAAATATGTAACATTTACGGCTCATCTACATGGACACTCAAAAGAATTTCGTTACATTATGGTCTATGGAGAAAAATCGTTTGCGGTATATTTTTAAAATATTACACTATTTTCATAGATTAATATACAAGATGGGACATTTACAGCAAAATTTGTAATGGCAACAGTACTAGCGTCACTGCCGACAAGGGGGAAGAATTAACAAAAGCATCCGAAATTTACCTATGTTGAAGAAATATATTTATGCTCTATGTTTTGAGTATCTATTCTTTCCTAAAACGAAGTAGGCAGACGACATTGTATTTATGCTTTATTTATTTAGCCGTTTTTTTTCTTTTGTACTTGTATTGTTCACCTTTAACTTAAAAAATAATAATTAGAGTAATATTATAAAAGAAAAACCCTAGAAAATTCTGTTAATAACGTAAATTAGCGAGCATGACCGAGCTAAACTCGGTCAAAATTAGCCTTGCATTTAATTCGATGTTTCATTCTCACTGTATAATTGTTGCTGTTTCGATAAAATTGGCATGATCCTAAGCCATAGGAACCCACTAACTGAAATCTTTCGAACACGCGACCTAACCAATGCTCTTCTCGAACCCGAAAACGATAGAATACAAAATTTAGTCAAAATCGCTAAAGTCATTTTATAGATAAAATTAGCTTGACCTACGGTAACCCCAAAAGGATCTACTAATCTAAATTTATCGAACATCTGACCTATCCCAATGGTCTTCTTGTGTTAGGAAACGGTGTAATAAGAAATTTTGTCAAAATCGTTTGAGCCATTTTTTAGGTAAAATTAGCCAAACCTTCACCTATAGTGACCCAAATTGACTGGTTAATCGAATTTTCTTGAGCATGCGACCTAGACCAATGTTCTTCTCGAACCCGAAAACGATCGAAAAGAAAATTTAATCAAAATCATTAAAGCTGTTTTCTAGATAAAATTAACTTGACCCACAGTGACCCAAAAATGACCCATTAATCGAATTTTCTCGGACATCTGATCTAACCCAATGATCTTCTCGTGCCCGGACACAGTATAATACAAAATTTTGTCAAAATCGTTTGAGCCTTTTTTTAAGATACAATTAGCATGACCCACAGTGACCCAAAATGACCCACTAATCGAATTTTCCCGAAAATGAGATTTAGCTCAATGGTATTCTCATGCTCAGAAACGATATAATACAAAATTTTGCCGTAATGTTTTGAGCCGTTAAGTTAGATACACTTAGCTTGACCCACAGTGTCCCAAAAATGACCCACTAATTGAATTTTCTCAAACATATGATTTAGCCCAATGGTCTTTTCATGCCCAGAAACTGTATAATACAAGATTTTGGCAAAATCGTTTGAGTCGTTTTTTTAGGTACAAATAGCTTGGCCCACAGCGGCCCAAAAATGACCCACTAATCGATTTTTCTCGTACGTGTGAGTTAGTCCAATGGTCATCTCATGGCCGAAACGGTATATTACAAAATTTTGTGGAAATGTTTTTTGGATTCATTTAGCTTGACCCTGACCCATTGTGAGCCAAAATGACCCAATAATCGAATTTTTTTGAACATGCGATCAAGCCCACTGGTATTCTCGTGCCCGAAAATGGTAAAATACAAAATTTCGTCAAAATCGTTAGAGCCGTTTTCTAGATAAACTTTGCTTGACCCACAGTGACCCAAAAATGACCCACTAATCGAATTTTCTCTAATATGTGACTTAGCCCATTGGTCTTCTCGTAATCCAAAACGACAGAATACAAAATTTAGTCAAAATCGTTAGAGCCGTTTTTCAGATATAATTAACTTGACCTTGACCCATTATGACCCAAAATGACCCACTAATCGAATTTTCTCGAACACATGACTAGCCCAATGGTGTTATCGTGCCCGAAAATGGTAAAATACAAAATTTCGTCAAAATCGTTAGAGCCGTTTTTAAGATAAAATTTACATACACACACACACACACACACAATTTTTGTTCGTATTAGTATAAGATACGTAAGTTTACGAGATTAAATTGTAAAAAATCAAATGAAGGTATTGTGTTAATTTATTTATATCGAACAAAACTTTTTTTAGTGTAATGTCAGCACTTCAATTTATTTTTAACTGTTAGGTTCATATAATTCTAAATTTGTCGAAAGGAATTTTTCCCCATCTGTAATTTTATTATTATTTCTTATATGTTAATATTATAAATATTATTAAATTTATTGTACGTTATTTACATTAAAAACAATGTTTTTATTTTATCTGTAAGAAAATGAAAATGCGTAAATTTTAAAAGACTATTGTAACGATTGTTTCATACGTTAAACTTCATAAATTAATAAAACATCGGCTATAAAAATTTCCCTACCAAATGGGAATATTTATGAAATTTTCTGGGATTTCTAGAGTGCAATACTTCGTATATTTTTATATTACACCATTAATTTATGTAGCTTTAAATCCAATTATATCATATTTGCTTCATATATAGCATTGAAGGCGAAATTTTTACCTTGTTTTTCGTTGCACTTAAATCTTTCACTCATCAAGTAAAAAAAAAAAAAAAAAAAAAAAAAGCATATATCCGTGCATGAACATAGAATAAATATTAGATATATAAAATAGAAATAGAATATGTATTCTATATTCATGTATCGGTGTAAGATTCTATTGAAAACGTAAGCATGCGACATTAAAAAAAGAAAGATCTTAATAAGATAGATAAGCAATAATAAAAATTAAACAAAAACCTAATTTGAAGAACAAATTAAAAAAACAAAATTTATTTCCTACACTGTTTAAGCCCGAGAAGGGACCGATATTAAGATATTTCATTCAATTCGTTCTACATTTAATGTTAAATTTTTGTAGCAAATAAGTTAAACCGATTGAACATTAAAAAATAAAATTAAAATTCATACAACATGACACTTTAAACACCCTAAAAACTTAGATTCCGTTCAAATGAAATCGAAATAAATCTTAGACGTTTTCCTTTTTTCAGTTGTAAATATTTGTATTGCAGATTTTGTATTATTTTTATGATGATTGTACATAAAATGATAATATACATTCAAAATACAAAACATTAAAAAAGGTCTAAGATTTATTTCGATTTCCTTTGAACGGAATCTAAGTTTTTAGGGTGTTTAAAGTATCATGTTGTATGAATTTTATTTTTATTTTTTATTGTTCAATTGGTTTAAGTTATTTGCTACAAAAATTTAACATTAAATGTAGAACGAATTGAATGAAATATCTTAATATCGGCCTTTTCTCGGTCTTAAACAGTGTAGGAAATAAATTTTGTTTTTTTAATTTGTTCTTCAAATTAGGTTTTTGTTTAATATGTCAAGTTTTTTAATAACTACTGCAGTCAGACGAACACATTTCAAAATTAATGGAGGGTACCATCATCAGGCTTTGATTCATGCGGTAACGTATCACAATTTGTGATGCAATTTACGTATGCAAAATTCAAAATGTTTCACCAGTGCAGTAACGCAAGTTGCTGTACTTTGGGCAAAAACTTCCAATCTGAACGTAAAAAATCTGTTTGAAAATGTCATTTTTATTTCTACTATGACGCCATCTACAACTTCTTTTTAATTCTTAAAAAAAACTATTTCAGTAATTTTTCACGTGAAAATTATTCAACTAAAAATAGACAAATTATTATTACGGCTTTTGAATTATTGGCAACAATGAAAAAAAAAATTAAATCTTATTGGAAAAATGTCTGTTGATTCTCAATGAAAAAAGCGAAATTTGGAATTATTAAGAAAAATATTTGAAAAATGTAAATAAAAATTAACTTATGTTACTCTCTGGGTTTAATTCACCCATATGCAAAGGCATTTTATCATCTGTTTTGACCCTCACGTCAGGCAAATATTTTCACGCTTTAAATTTATAATAGTATTAGAATTAGTAAAGAATAAAAAAATGAGTGGCATCAGGGACAAAAATGTGGGAAGAAAAAAATGAAAAAGTTATGAGCTCCATAGGCTTTTCTATGTTAAATTAACATTGAGAAGTGCCACTGGAAATAAATAAGTATCGCGCTGCCGCGCAATACTTAAATATTACAAGGATGGGGAGTTTCTTCCCCATTGTCACTAAAGGGGCTAAACATCGCAATCGCATTACCATTATGCTCTATGGAAATGTGGCATCTATGGACTATTTTAAGCATATTTAAATTGATATACTGAATTGATAACTGATATACACTGAGGTGTACTACAAGGTTCTTATAATAGAATAGGGTGTGCATAGAATTTATCATTCGTTTACAGGGACACACTAAGGAATTTAGCGGCAGAAGAAAATGAACAATAATTGAACTATTGAAACCAACGAACAATAATTGTTAGAAGTGCGTTTTCAGTTGTGTTATGCGTTTTTAAATTTAACTACTATTTAAATATTACTTGGTATTTAGGAATTCTATATATCATATACAGAGTATATTCTCAACAAAATGCATTTATTGGCGGAAATGCCTGAATGGAAATTTTCAACTTACTATGGCTTAACTGAACTAACTTTCAGCATACTATGTAGTATACATACATATCCATTGATCATATGCAGGGTTGCACAAAAAAATCGTATATTTTCTCGACTATTCATGGTTATAGCCGAAATTGAGTTTTCAAATACATTATTATAATTATACGTTTTCCAAATTGTTCCTTTAGATATCATCTTTCCGCATAGTAAACTGTGAATTTTTTTTTATATTCTTGTGTATGCATTGTAACGTGTTTCATAATCTATGCTGTACACAAAGTTTTTCGTTCTTTTTTTTTCCTTACGGCCACATTAGCATAGTGTAAGGCAATTCGGGGGAAGACGCCACACATAAGGATGTTTGCTTAGTAGAGCCAAAATTGAAATGATAAGATCAATAAAAAATATACCACGATACTCTTTAATCGTTAATTGGTTATGGACAATCATTAATTCCTTTCCCAGAGTTTAAATGATTGAGAAATTTAATGTTAAATAAATTCGTGTAATTATGGCATGTTCCCCCATATATACGGGGAAGATGCCACACCACAGGAAATAAGAAAAGTAAGACTAATATTGGAACATTGCCTGTGAATTAACAATAACTATTGTCAAACAAATAAATCTGTATACTGAAATCATTTTATTTCAAATTTACTTTGCCAAAACTAATAATGGCACAAGCCTGCACAACATTTCATTTAGTGCAAATGATCACCATTGCAATCTTCGGGCAACCATTTCTTCTATTTGATGCACTGAATCCAATCACACTAGCGTAAAAGTATCCTTTACATACAGCACAAAAATCATCATCATTATCCTCATCAAAACTATCCCCACTGGTATCCACAGGAATTCCTTCACTTGAGGAAGACGCACTTACACGTCTCTTTTACTTCTGTTTTTTCGGAGGTTTCTTTTTATTTATTTTACCTTTTCTCTACCTTTTCTTTTATGTTTTACTGCATAGTTTTTCTTCTCTCTGATGCAGTTAAGACCCACTACTACTTGTTTCTTACGCCCAGATGGTTTAGGTTTTCTGACCTGAGGAATACGACTGATTGCTTCTAGCAAGAAATCCCTTTTTCTGTGCTGGTGACAATCCATTGCCACTAGATGTGCTGTTGGAAGCAACTGCTGGTGTAGGTCTACATGATCTGTTAGTGGAATCAACTGCTGGTGTAGGCCTATTGTCACATGCTATTGTCACACGCTTGTGGAAGCAACAGCTCTATCATTAATGGAACACTCAGAGATAATTATGAGGGTTAACATGTTCTGGGATTGCTTGTGGTTTATAGGGATAAATCCCGGTAACTGAAAACCCAGAAGTGTCATTTCCTACTGTGGCTGCCTTGCTCCAAGCTGTATTCAGAAGAGATCAGAACTGAAGTCTTGAGAGTTTACGATGTGGCTTGCTGTGGATCCTGGTGTTCAGAGTTTGTCACCAATATGTTTTAATGGTTTGAAAAATGAGTGATCAAGTGTCTGTAAGTACTGGGTAACTGTGATTTGGAAGACAGAAAAGAATTAATTAATTTTTGCCTTCATTTTAGCTTATTTCTAAACCATGTTGCGTCTTCCCCCAAGTATAGGGGGAAGATGCCACACACACTTAAATCCGTATTGCTGCAAGATTATGACCGCTTCTGCTTGCCTTGTGTGTTTAACAGAATGTGCAACTCACTTAAATTGCTAATATCTCATTTAAAATAAAACATCCGTTTATAAACTTTAAATATGAGCAACAGAATATTATAAGGGCTTTACTCACCCGGTTAAATGTTCCCAAGATCCAAAAAAAAGGCGATTAAAGACGACAAATTAAGGTAAATTCACAAACCATGTGCACATTGGGACAACACTCGTCACGCAAACCGGTCATTATTTGCATCTGTTGACACATAAAAGTACTAGGAACAAACTTGCGTGTTCCCCCAACTTGCATCTTCCCCCGAATTACCTTATATATTTATTTCTTCTTCATTCAATAAACTCTGATAGTGAGGGGGAAAATACTACCATATGTTTATTTTCTTGTAAAAAAAGCTATTTCCTTTTTTAAAAAGTGACAGCATCAATAATAACTCTGTCGGTAGAACGGTTTCTGGAGTAGGCGATCATTTTCAGAGATTGTAAACGTTGTTCTTAAAATCTTGTAACAAACTTTCAACGGTTACAATATGGTCAATACTCAAGACAAACAAAACAAGAAACAATATCTCAATTCATTTATTCCATAAAAAATATAATGCATTCAATAAAAAACACTACCCTAAGCCGAAACTGAATTGTCGCTCACGCCTTTATCAATAATGCAGATATTTTAGCGTCATTTGTTTAATATTAATTTTTCTTGTATTAAAAGTGATATCATTGGAAATGGCTGAATTTTGGGCAACGATACAGTATCAATACTGTCAATAGCATTCTGAATAAAGGAATGTCTAGCTCATGGTTGGTTAGATATGAATTATGCCAATTTCCAGCACTTCTCATCATGATATCATATTTCACAGAAATCAAAACAAATCTGTTGAAAATATAGTTATGATATCTTCATTATTGTTAAAGTAACAAGCGAAAATACAAGTTTGACCACAAGTGAGATGAGATACACTCTATTTATGACTGAATAAGTGGAATGCGATTATGGTTTCCTGGACAAAATATTGTCTGTCTTGATGTCTATTATCAACCGTGAAAAGTTTTGTATTTTGTTTAGAAACACCCTTTCTTGAAAAAGCAAAAAAATCAAATTATTTACTGGACAATGTTCAGGAACTTGCATTTGTACATAATTAATTCCCATGAACTTCCTCGTGATTGGTTAATTTTCTTAAATAATACTTAACAAAAAGCAAATAAATAATGTAAAAACAGTCTATTTTATTTAAATATGATTCTGTTTCTAATATTATTTTGAATATCTTTATAAGTTGATTGTTAAGCGCAGAAGTTGTATAAGGCTTTTAAAAATATGTTTTAAAAGTCTTTTTAAGTACTATTCGGCCAAATTCGGTTGATATTCGGCCAAACCGAATATTCGGTAATATGGCCGAATACCCCAAATACCGAATAGATACCGAATATTCGGTTCATCCCTAGTTACATCTAAAACACAAAATTGCTTTCTTTCTTCCAAACTATGTCTATTGATGATTCGGCATGTACATCTATGGCACTTTTTAAAATGTATTTTCAGTGTCCACGAAGGGAGACTATTTTAGCTGGGACAAAGTTTATAAGTTAATTCCTTAGTAAAAATAAAAACCATTTATAAAACAATATTAAGTTAGAACTTAACTAAAGACTTTTAGCTAATTATTTTTGAAATTTTTTCTTTAAATTCTTTAAACGTCAGTGAAATGGACGTTGCATTTTAGATGTAGAGACGTTCACGGAGGGGACTTTTGACATATCTATATTATAAAGGACAAACATATCTGTGCGTAACGCATACGTCATTTTGCGAATGGCAACACTTTGAAATTTGAAATAAAATTTTGGTTTTGCAATTTCCTCTACTTCAAATTTTAAACTTCTAAACATCGCACATTTTAAATTTGTACACCGACGTATAAGGAAAAAAATGCTCTTTTAAATGCAATTTGTTTGAAAGCTGTATCTCAATTCATTTTTGAGATAATAATTTTTTTGTAGTTTTTAATACCATTTTTCTTATCTTGGCAACAAAAGTACCACATTTCTATTGAAAGTCATTGAAAGCAAATGAAAAATAGTCGAAAATAAGAGATACTGTATCTTTTGTTGCCATTTTCTCATAAAACCTGAAAAAAAAGTTGAAATTAAAATATGGACTATGTCAAGAATATTGTCTGTTATTCCGTGACAATGACGTCATATGCATACTTTTTTATAGACGAAGTTTAAGACTGTATTGTAAATCTATATTATAAAGGACAAACATATCTGTGCGTAACGCATACGTCTTTTTGCGAATGGCAACACTTTGAAATTTGAAATAAAATTTTGGTTTTGAAATTTCCTGTACTGATAATTTTTAAACTTCTAAACATCGCACATTTTAAATTTGTACACCGTCGTATAAGGAAAAAAATGCTCTTTTAAATGCAATTTGTTTGAAAGCTGTATCTCAATTCATTTTTGAGATATTAATTTTTTTGTAGTTTTTAATACCATTTTTCTTATCTTGGCAACAAAAGTACCCCATTTCTATTGAAAGTCATTGAAAGTAAATGAAAAATAGTCGAAAATAGGAGATACTGTATCTTTTGTTGCTATTTTCTCATAAAACCTGAAAAAAAAGTTGAAATTAAAATATGGGCTATGTCAAGAATATTGTCTATTATTCCGTGACAATGACGTCATATGCATACTTTTTTATAAACGAAATTGAAGACTGTATTGTAAAAGTGGACTGCTTCAGCGGATGCAAATGACGTTATTTTATAAAAAAGCGTGTATTTTAATTCGTAAATCTGAATTATGTTTTGTTGAAGTGCGTCATTTTCACAACCCACTTGCTTTGAAATTCTTGACATGTGAAAATGCTTCACTTTTAAAAATAATATAATCGAAATAACACATTGATAAAACGCATTGTTTTACAAAAATGTAGAGTGTCTTTATAAAAGAGAGGTGACATGCAAATAATAGCGATTTATATTACAGAAATTGAGGATTCTCGCCTGGATGGATTTGCTTCGCGGAGTTAGACTAGCAAACAAATAATTCGTGGTTTAAAATAATATCACGTTCCTGAATTTTTTGTCCAAAAGTTCTCTTGAATAATAAAATTTTAATGCTATTCTTTAGGACATTCTAATATAATTTTATCAAAATAACATAATCTGCTTAATTTTATTTTTCTTAATTTTATATAATCTATACATTTATAACAGAAGTGTGTTTTTTAGTCATCTGCCCTGATCTTTCACTGAACCAATTTTATTAATATATATATTTTTTTAAACTGAAAGCTCTTTATTTGTAGATGTGATCGCACTATCTGTTTTTTTTTTTAAATATCCCCACTATTATATTTTAATTTTAAATCATTTTATTAAATTTCTTAAAAATGGTGAAAATTAGATAGCTTTCATTATTGCAGACAAGAGAGAAATAATGAGGTATTTTTATCTTTATTCATGCTATTTTCTGAGAAAAAATCAAAATTGTTGACAAAAATTGTTGTATAGGGTTTAGTGTCGCAAAATCCCATTAGGAGCAGAATATTATATTAGGGTCATAATAACGGAAAATGACATACTGCTTTTGAAAACGCGCATTTTTCCTCCTAAATTTTCTATATTGCTTTTCCTTCTGCATGTGTACTGATACTAAGTTTCAGACACTAGGTGAAATGCTTATTTAAGTAAAAATAAAGTCATATTTAAAAGAAAACGATCATTTTCTTAGATAAAACTAAACATTTTAACACAAATGCGTCTAAGAAACATAAATTACGGAAATGTTTACTCTCCGGAATTGAGATTAGAATCTCAAGCAAAGAGTGCGTCTGTTCACATAAAAGATGTTGCTGACAATCGTGACTTCAAGTTTTGAGTTAAAATGATTTTTAAATGATCAACCAAAATACAATTTTTTTAAAAATGATGAATATGGATCTGAGAAGTGCGTATGCAAATTTTGAGATGGTGAAAATTGCTGCTTATCATTCCGGAATACCGAGCATAAGAGCCTCAATTGATAACCACATCCTAATAACTGACCTTTATTATATTTTACTGATTAAGTATCTATATTATAAGGAAAAAACGTATCTGTGCGTAATGCTGACATCATTTTGCGAATGGCAACACTTCACGATCAAATTTCGGTCTTGAAATTTTCGCTACTGGAATTTTTTAATCTTCTGACCATCGTGCATTTTCAGTTTTTGTCGCATAGGGAAGCAAATTTACTTTCAAATGCAATTTGTTTAAAAACTGTATCTTAATTGACTGATGTATTATATTTTCTAAAATAATTTTTAAGCATCATTTTTTTAATTTTATCTTATCACGTGCCCATTTCAATACATAATAATAATAAACATTTACACATAAAGCAACAAACATTTTTCAGCATTTGTTTCTGACTATTTTTGCATAACGAAATTAATACTTACTTTATAAACAAATAAAAGAATAATATTTAAAAAACCACCAATCTAACATATTTGTGAAAGACAAATTAACGAAATTAATACTTCTTTTATCCACAAATAAAAGAATGATATTTAAAAAACACAAATCTAACATATTTGTAATCGTACAATTTAAATTTTTAGATCACCAAATAGGATTTTTTTTTCAAATGGAATTTGTTTGCAAAGTTCATCCCAGTTTACTGATTGTCTATGGTTTTAAAAACAATTTTAAAGCATGATATATATTTTTTATTTATCTATATCACGCGGAGCTCGATTACGAAAAAATTTTCCGTTTGCCCTTAAAACAAAATAAAGAGTTCATAATTTTCTTACGGCTAATATCCATTAAAAAGAAACTTACCTATGGATAAATAAATAAAATAATATAAATAAAACACAAATTTAACAGATATGTATAAGCTTTGACTATATCAGAATATAAAAGGATGCCATAAGTAGCAAAATCTTGGTCAAATAACTCTTTGCATGCGGCTAATAAGAAAATATCGCTTTTGTTAATTTTCAAAAATTTATTTGATTGTATAATTATTATTTCCCATATGAGAATTCTTTTTTAACCTAAGTGGGCAATCTAAATAATTATCGCATATAAAAAATTATTAGTTTTCAATTAAAAAAATATTTTCACCTATATTCTTTAACCCGGGAAGCCCGGGTACGATCCCCTAGTATTCATTAAAAGATTAAAGTTAAATATTAAAATTATTTTATCACAAATTTATTTGGTAGCTTATTTAAAACTAAAACATACATATAAATGAAAATATTAGAAAATTTCCTACATTTCCTAATATTTATTTGTTCGGGACCGTAAAAAGCACTCATTCGTGAAAATGACCCAACCGAACATGTATATTGTTAAATAAGAAAAAAACATTATTTTTTTATATAAATAATGCGTCCACGGAGCATAAAAAATCATGTTTGTGGCTTGTCACAACCTTAATTTGTATACTAATTACTAGGTGCGTAAATGATTAAATGTTTTCTTTAGCGATACATAATCCAGCTTTGCAAAGCTAATCTCAGGTTCAATTTCAAGGGATAATATTGTTTATAATTTTATTTAATAAATGACTACAGTTACACAAAATTGAATCATGTCCGTGGACAAAAAATAAATAGCTTCTAAACTAGTCTGAAGGAATGTGAAAAAGTGAAAGAACTAGTGTGAATTTTAAACTTAGTTATACGTTACAAGTAGTGTTGCCAGCCATCCCGCGTAAATCGGAGCTTCAAATACTCTGGACTTCAGTATTTTAAAGTAATTAATTTTCTTCGCCTTATCTAATGGCAGAATTATCTGCTAGTAAAGAGTATAAAGATGGCGAAATAAACTGTAAGAAATTAGTAGTGTCCAGAGCATTTGAAGCCCTGATTTACCCCCGGATAGCATTTTTAATTTGCAGAAAATTTGCAGCAGTCTTGCTTTGGAAACCTGCAAAGTTGCAGCAAGCTCAGCATGACAAGACTGAAAGTTCATAAGAAGACTGCAGCAAGATAACACAAACGCCGAAGTCACCACACTTTGAACTTGCAGCTAACTTGTCGTGCAAGTTAAATTCATGCTGTATCAAATTTATTGCAAATTAACGGCAAACAAGTAATCAAAAATACTGTAAATGTATTGCAAAGTAATAATCTTTCCACGTTCCACTTGTTCACAACTGTTACACCATAAATTTAACCCCTTCGGAGGTGTCCATAGACCTGATCAGGTCTATTGATGCGAACACACCGCCAGAAGGTGCATATATCGTTTTCATCACCATAAACAAGTTAACGTAATATTTGCACTTTTCAATACGAGCCTTTTTTTGGTACTTGATAAGTATAGCGTTTAGAAAAAGCGATGCTAACCGAATAAAATTTCTGAAATTTCTGCGTATGTGCTTCGTCACTTTCGTGAATTAAAGACAGTCTGGCCATCAGTTTCACAGCAAACTACTCATTCAAGTGGGGAATGGTATACCTTTCGGGAAATTTGCTGCGAATTTCTCAATTCAAATTTGTCACGGCAAGATAATGTCAGAAAAAAATCAAACTTGCTGCTAATGTTCATGCTATCTGGGCCCAGGACACCTGGCAACACTAACAAGGGAACCACTTTTGGTGCGGATCGCACTTAGCATTGAGACCTGGTGCATTTTAAAGCTCTATATTAAAAAGTTTGAGAATCGATAAAATTCTTCTGTTAAAATCATATTTTTTTTTATTTTAAAGCGGCATAACTTTCTGAAATTAAATTTTCGAAACTACTTATCGAATTCTTAACATAGAAGTTTTTTTAAAGCATTTAAAAATACAAATTAGTTAATAAAAAGTACAAAATAATGGGAAAAGTTTAAAAATTCCTTCAAGGACACACAAGTTTGATTTTGAAAAATTACAACATTATATTCACATTTTTGGCAGGGAAAAAGTTGGCGTTTTTTTTCAAAAGTAGAGTTTTCCGGTAACCCTAGCCGAATGTCATAGCTGCTTCTCGTGTGTTGCTTCTTGTTCACCACAACATTTCATTTTAAACATTCGAAACTTTATTCCATCCGATTTAAAAAGAAAATACTTTACTTATAGTGTATTTCTGTAAAAAAAAAAAAAAAAAAAAAAAAAAAAAAAAATAGTTTTTAACGATCATGAAAGCTTTTAACAGAAATATATTTACTATTTATATATTTATCATCTAGTAAAAAAAAAAAAAAAAAAACAATTCTTTTTCCTTATGCTATCAATTATCAAGCAAATAGCGATATGATTTAATTCTAATACGTTCTGTACATATGTTCAAGGGATAAAGCGGGCAATAAATTTCTAGCGCCATATTTGGCGACTTAACTCACTTTTGGCGTGAAATAAATAAATAAAAATCAAATATTAAAAAATTAAAAGTATTAAAAAATATATAAAATGTGATTTTAACACAGAAATTTTATTGGTTCTATAGCTTTTATGTATAGGGCTACAAAAGGCACCAGGTCTCGATGCTAGTTGCTACCCGCACGAAAAGCGGTTCTCTTGTAAGTTGCAAGTATTATCGATGAAGTAAATATAATAATAAATATATTCTAAATAACTCTTAAAAAATTCATGAACGTAAAGATCAGACCATCAGTTTCATGGGCAACATAAAAATAGGTAAAAATTATAAAATAGTAAAATTAAACAGAATAACATGAAATATTAATAACAGAAAACTTAATTCAGCAACATTATTTATCTATGCTAATATTATAAAGTAACCTTTGTGTGTTTATTTGAAGGAGGTAATCTCTGGATTTATCGAACCGATTTCAAAAATAATGGTGGCGAAATGCTGGTGACCCTCTAACTCCAAAATAGGCTATATTTTATGTCGATACAACCCCCAAGGGGATGCAAGAGCAAAAACCGTTCTAAAATTCGGATTTCTGTGATATTGCTGAGGTTAGAAATTTGAAATTTAGTTTGGTGGTTACTTTTAATATGTAATTACTTGCTATGAATGGGTTCTAAAAAAAATCGAAATTTAAAATGCGAACTGAGCAGAAAAGTTTTAAAAACGCTCTAATTTATGATGTATTTGGAACTGTTAAGGCTAGAAACTTGAAATTTGGCATGGCTGTTACTCTAGAGACTTAAATGACACCCACAACAGTTTTCTAAAAATTCGAAATTCAAAAGGGTGCAGGAGCAAAAAACGTTCTAAAATTTTTATTTATGTAATACAGTTGGCATAAGCTTCGAATTTGACACGGTAGTTACTTTTATGATGTAAATGCTCGCTATGAATGGTTTCTAACACAATCGAAATTTAAAATGATAAAATGAGAGGAAAACTTTCAAAAAACGTCACAAATTACAATTTAGTTGGATTTGCTCGGATTAGAAACTTGAGATTTAGTATAGTGGTTATATTTAAGAAGCAGATACACGTTCTAAACAGCTGATTAAAAAATTCGAAATTTAAAGGTGCGGAATGAACGGTAAACGTTCTAAATTACGGTATATTTAAAATTGCTAGGAATAGAAACTTAAAATTTGACATGTGTGTTATTTTAAGACATAAATACTCGCGCAGGTCAATTTTTATAAAATTCAAAATTTAAAAGGATGTAAAAGCAAACAACGTTCTAAAATTGTCATTTTGCTATGCTGCTGGTCTAGAAACTTGAAATTAGCATTGTATTTAATTTTAAGATTTAAGTGCTGGCTAAGAACAGTTTCTAACAAAATTCGAATTTTAAAAGGGTGAAATGAGTAGTTTTGAAAACCTTTTAAACTATGATTTACCTGAAATTGTTAGTGTTAGACATTTTAAATTTGACATGGCTGTTACTTTAAAAAATTAAATTAACTCATAACACAGTTTTTTTTAAATAAAAAATTTAAAGTGCGCAAGAACAAAAAATGTTCTAAAATTGCGATTACTGTTATATAATTGTTATAGAAGCTTCTCTGACTACAAGCTTGGAATTTGGCACGGTGGTTACTTTTAAGATAATTATAGCCAAGAACAGTTTCTTAACTAGTCGGATGTGGCAATCCCAAAACATTCTTCTATTTTTAATTAATTTCTCAATTCCTACTATTAGTTCGCACTCTCCCTACATTTATTTATATATCTTGTTCAAATTTTCAATCGTTAGTAAAATACTTATTATTCATCCTATCAAGTTGAAATAAATTTTTTTAAACTTGTACTGGATGACAATTGATATTAATACAGTTTTTCAAATATTAATTCATTAATTGAATTTTAATTAATTAATTTTAGTTTTACATGGGACACAAAATGGCGGCCATTGGTTATTGAAGCATTTAATGCATCTTCATATCTATAAGGGGGTTACCATAGGGGTGACCCTGTTCTGTCGCCAAATACTGCCACGTTTGTCGCCAACTTGGCGATATAGCGCCAAATTTGGCGACCAAAAGTGACCAAACTTGGCGATATCTCTAATATTTCGCCAAATTCACATAGACTTCCATTGTAAACCTACTTGCTTATAGAAAATCAACAAATTAAGATATTTTAATGCAACAAAAATTGATATTAGCTTAAGGGATTATAGCGAAAGAGCACCGAAAACTGGCGATATGAAGCAATTAAAATAATAAAACTTTGTAAAAAATCACTCGAAACGCGTCCTGTGTTTTGTTTTAATTTTATGGTGATTTTTTACAAAGTTTTATTATTTTAATTGCTTAAGGGATTATATTAAAATTTTCTTTGATGACCTAAGTAGGAATTGACTTTAAAAACAAAATTTTTATATTACTTGTTCAACTACTTTTCACCATTCTTCTATCTCATACATGTTAATACTTCCTGAAAATGCAACATAGCAGCGCCACCGAGTAGGTGATTTACACCAAAATCTAATCAGCAACAACTTATGTCAACTTTTAACTGAATCCGAAGATTGATGGAAATCCGTGCATTAATTTTTGAGATAGGGCTATTGCGGAAATCATAAAAAATCCTGCATAACAGCGCCACCTGTTGAGCTATTTACACTAAAAACTAACCAGGACCAATTTATATCAGCGACTAACTGAATCTGAAGTTTGATGAAAATCCAGACATTAGTCCTTGAGATACAGCTATTGCGGAAATCGAGAAAAAATGCAGCATAGCAGCGCCACCTATTGAGCGATTTACACCAAAAAGTAATCAGCATTAATTTATATCAAGGAGTAACTGAATCTAAAGTTTTATTGAATTCCGTTCATTAGTTCTTGAAATAGAGTGCCCACAAAATTTGTGTCACATACATACAGACAGACAGACTCACAGACAGACATTTTGTAAAAACATGTTTTTTGGGATCTCTGACCCCTAAAACGCGTAAATCCGTCGAAAAACGGAATTCGAAAATTTTTACGAATACAATGCTTTCTTCTTGTAAAGATAGAAGAAAGTAAAAAATTTTAATTTTAAATAAAATGAGCGAAAACCCTTCAAAATGCCTTCTAAATTACCTCTTATTTGGAATTAATTTTAATTATTTTCATTAATTTAAGTTTATGTTCGTCTAATGCAGTATAAGAATGAAATTTACTGAAAATGTTGATTAATTAGTAATTTTTTAACTATCCGTAGTTGTATAATTTCTTTTAATAAAAATAGGCACACAAATACCACTTGGAATATTTCAACGATTAACCTAGCAAAGCCGCGGGTTTTGCTAGTAATCAAATATTTAGTGTGTAATAAATAATTTTCGATAATAACTTCCGGTCTTTTGAAATCATGGTTGCGAACATAGCATCTACGCAATATAAAAATGCAATTTTAATAAAATATCTCTCGCGATCTGAGAAAATACTAACTTGATACATGATATGTCTAAAGCAATAAAACTTTATTTTTTTCTAATCTTTAATTTGGAAAAATTCTTTCAAAAAAATTAGCGTTGAAAGTGACGTTTCTAAGAGAATGACCCATATATATTTTAGGTGGTTACGTAATTTCTCGGGTCAGAGTTTAAACGTAGCAGCTTAATCTCTCTCTCGAGGCAGCTTTTTTAGATTCTTAAATGAAAAATCAGACATACTTTTATCCCTGACGTCGGTTGAACGAAAAACAGGCCTTTTTTTTTTTGTCTTCCTTGAAGTTACTTGAAACATATTATATGTATAAAGAGCCAGAAAATATATTTAATTTCGGACACTCTTTCTCCGATTCTTTTTTTTTTCTTCTTTTTAACACTTTCCAACAAAGTTCAAAGTGTTTATGCATTCGGTTTGTCTGACCGTCTGTCTGCCTGCGCTCTAACTCCCTTAAATATACTCGGATTGCCCTGAAATTTTTGGATGTTATTAATGTTTACTATAGAAAGCTCCCTATTTCAAATGAAGTTTCCAGCATGTTTAGTTCATTTACAGGGACAGTAAAAAGTTTTCCGTTACATTACGGCCTATGGGAAAAAATCGTTTCAAATGATTCTTAATGCTGTTATACGCTTTCAAACATACTAAAATTGATATGCATTAATGAAGTGCACTAAAATATGCATTCTGTAGAATATGCGGTACAAAGAATAGTTATTATTCATTTACAGGGCCACACAAATTAATTCCGTTACATAATGATATAGGGGTGTGGGGATTGTTTGCGGCGTATTTTAATTATGTTAAAGTGTTTCATATATAATGAAATTTATATACATCGCTGAGGTTTACTATAAGTTATTTCATGTATAATACGAAGTGCATAGCATTTACAGGGATACACAAAAGATTTCAGATACTATATTGTATCCGAAGTACTGTACAGTGGCGATTCTTGCTGGAAATGCATTTTTAATTGTGTTATGTGCTTTTATGTTTCACTATATTTATGCATAATATATTGTGTGTAATAAATGCTGTAATTCATGTACAAGGCTACACAAAAGAATTCGTAATAGTTACTGGGTATGATTGCAAATTGCTCAAAGGGGGTTTTTAAATGAGTTATGCATTTTTACGCTGAACTGCATTTAGTTTACTAAGAAATGTTTTTAGAAAATAGATAAAATGGTATACAGGGTCACGCAAAAAATTGGATACATGGCCGTCTATAAATGATAATCTCTGAAAATGTGATTTCAGTAATTTTAAGAGTGTTTTACTTTGAATCAAACTTTAGCTAAATAGTTGCGTGTAATAAAGGTACTAGGTTAACTACAAGATTGTACAAAAGTATACAGCTATGTTTCCATCTATTAGTATAAATTGCTGAAAGAGAAATTTCAATATGTTATGTGTTTTCTTGCTAAACTAAATTTCCGCATTATATAGTATATATATATTAACCTACAGATCAAATACAGGGCTGTTCAAAAGAATTGGAATATATATTTGCTATGGACGGTAACTGTTGAAATCAGTTTTTCAAATGTTTTATGCGTTTTCTAAAATGTTTACTTAGTTCTCTTATGTACCTTATTTCCCTAAATAATGAAGTTTTGTTAAAGCATTCAGGAAGTGTTGGAAAGTGTTTCATAATCTATGCTTAGCGCATGATTTTTCTTACTTTTTTTATAAGAGTAAGTAGAAAAAAACAATCACAAAAATTTGTAAAAGAATATGCTACTCCAATTTAACAAGTTGTGCAAAAAAGTTTTGGGGGGCTTTAAACCAGAACTAAGCAAAAAACTCAAAAACAAACTTTTCTTTTCTTTTCTTTTTAATTAAACGAAATCCGGAACTGAATATAAATTGCTTTACTGTTTTCCGAAACACAGACGAAATTATTTTTAGAAATAAAATAAACTTTTCAAAAAGAAATATTAACAGACTTTTTTTTAAAAAAAAAAAGGCACTAAAAATTTTAAATAATTCTTTAAAATTCTCTAACGACGAAACGTTATCCAGTAACCACACATCGGATATCATGTATCGGATAAAAACGTTAAATTTAGTATGTGGATATTAAATTATAACATCGATTTTCAAGAGAATATTTTTTAGAAAAGATAAATTTACATATTTATGATTTAATTTACTAATATATACATATAAAAAGCACTCATTTAACTGTTTGATATAAGACATGTCGAAAGTTAAATCAGAATTTATACATCCGCAAAATAAAGAGGTTTTTTGTTGTTGTTAAAACACCAAAAATTTAAGCTTTGATTCGCACATTTTCGTTCAAAATACAGAAAGTTTACGATTCGAACGTAAAAATAATCTGAAATCCTCTGAAATAATCTGGAACAAAAAAGTAACAATAACCATTAATTTAAAAAAAAAAAAAAAAAAAAAAAAAAAAACAAGCAAACAAACTAAAAGAAATATTATAGTTTAAAAGAACCGAAACAATAATTGGATAAAAAAAAATTCCGTTTTGAGATACTGAAATTTCTACAAAATAAGCTGAGAAGAAAATTCATATTATCATATATTCCAGTTCCAAAAAGAAAAGCAAATTGTAATTTAATAGATTACAACGACCATTTTGATTTTATTTTATTTTATTTTTTTTTTTTTTTACTTAATATTTACTGAGTTTTAATTTTGGGGAATTTCGACAAGAGAAGCCGAGAAAATAAGAGGTTAAAAATCGAAAGCAGTTCCAATGAATCATCCACAGATCGCGACAAATCACCTTCTAACAAAATTTAACCGAAAAATCTGAATTTCGTCCACCAAATTCCGTGGCATCCTCTTCAACAACAGATCGCAAAGATCAAACTTCAGACGACCAAAACCTTCATCGATAAACTCTCCAAGTCCCCTTTCGAGAAGAAAAACAGTTTATAAATCGAAAGCAGTTCCACCGAATCATCCACAGACTGCGACAAATTACCTACGTTGAGCTCAATTTTTCCCGGTTAGAATCGACCGATTATAAAACGCCGTGGCAAGTGGATTGGAGCCCCTCGAGACATCACCTTTTACTATCAATCGATTAAAATTAGATTGTTTCTTTTTTCGCATTCGTCTTTTATTCTGTAATCGATTTTCATGGGCTACATAATCAGTTGAAGACCTCGACTTTTGCTTTGCAAGACGATTTTCATTTCGGCGTCACTCTTTGGCTTTGCAAGACGATTTTCATTTCGGCGTCACTCTTTGGCTTTGGATTTTTCCATATCTGATAATTTGCGCCTACCCATTTTGTAACTTTTTCAATTTTTAACGATTTTATGCCTTTCGATTACCTATTCAAATAATTTTTAACGATTTTATGCCTTTCTATTACCTATTCAAATAAAAATTCTTCTAAAAGTAAAGAACATCGTTGAATTTCGTTAAAAAAAATAAAATGCGAGCATCATTTGGCCCCATCCTCGACCGAAAACAACAACCATTTCCTAATGGTTAGTAATAGAACTAATTGTATTTAACAGAAACGTTTTTAAAAGTGGAGGAAGTGGCAAGGAAAGTTTTTATTCGAATGTAGAAAAACTGGACTTTTTTAATTTATTAATTTCTGCTGAGGTTAAAATAAGTACAAAAACTGAAACCCTCTTGAATGTTGTTTGAAAAATAAAAATTGAAAATGTTTTATAGTATTAAAATAATTTGTTATCGATTATAATCCATGATCAATCATCATCAGGACCATTATTATCAGCAATAATAGCATTGTTCGAAGCAATAATAACAATTAGAAAAAAGAAAAGAAATTATAGAATTTCCTTAATATTTTCATCACAATATAAAAAAAAAAACCTCAAACAAATTTTTACTGTAACTTGTCTTATACTGCAAAATTAGCAAGAAAAATATAAATTGTTTTATGTGCGGTGGTAGGTAACCTGACATTTATTAATGAAAATTGCCAAAAACATCGCAAATCACTGCGAAAAAAAAAAAAAAAAAAAAAAAAAATAGGCGGAAGTGGCAATCCTAAAACATTCTTCTATCTAATGCATGTTAATACTTACTGAAAAATGCATTATAGCAGCGCCACCGGTTATGTGATTTACACTAAAATCTAATCAGAAACAACTTATGTCAACTTCTAATTGAGTTTGAAGTTTGATGAAAATCCGTGCATTAGTTTTTAAGATAGAGCTATTGCAAAAATCGTGAAAAGTTCTGCATAGCAGTGCCACCTGTTGGGCAATTTACACTAAAAACTTATCAGGATCGATTTATATCAGGGACTAACTGAATCTAAGGTTTGATGAAAATTCATGCATTAGTTCTTGAAATACAGCTAATGCGGAAATCGTGAAAAATGCAGCATAGTAGCGCCACCTGTTGGGCGATTTACACCAAACACTAAACAACACTAATTTATATCAGAGACTAACTTAATCTGAAGTTTGAAGTAAATTCGTGGATCAGTTTTTGAGATAGACCTATTACGATAATCACGAAAAATGCAGCATTTCAGTGCCACCATTACACCAAAAGTTTATCAGCATCAAATTATATCACGGACTAACTGAATCTGAAGTTTTCTGAAAATCCGAGCTTTAGTTCTTGAGATATAGCTATTGTGGAAATCATGAATAATGCAGTATAGCAGCACCACCTGCTGGGCGATTTACACCAAAAAGTAATCAGCACCAATGTATATCAGGGACTAACTGAATCTAAAGTTTTATTAAATTCCATCCATTAGTTCTTGAGATAGAGCGCCAACAAAATTTGTGTCACACACAGACAGACTCACAGACAGGCATTTTGTAAAAATATATTTTTCGGAATCTCTGACCCCTAAAATGTGTAAATCCGTCGAAAACCGGAATTCGAAAATTTTTACGAATCCAATACTTTCTTCTTGTAAAGATAGAAGAAAGTAATAAATATATATCAAGCAATTAGTAAAAAACGTGATAACTGCTACCAAGTTAAAGACAGTGGTGTGACACAATGAGCCATCAATAAAATACTGACAGCTACATCGATTGTTATCACGTTATCAGGGATTCATTATTTATATTTATAATTATAATTGTATTATTAACAATTATATAAAGGTGAGTTTTTAATTGTAAGACCAGGTTATGGAGGTGTTAGACAAGGACTGAACTCATAATTGAATTCTTGAACACCCAATTCTTTAATTAGTATTAGTAGTTGAGCAAGCAAAGGGGAAACGGGGCATTATCACAATCTTTTGACTTTTAAGTCCCTGAATAATAAATTTTATTTTAGTATATTCTTGTGTGTTTTTTTTGTTTGTTTGTTTGTTTGTTTGGTTTTTTTTTTTTCATATACTGGGGAACATCCCATTGCATGATTGCATAACAATATTAATGAGATAAATAAGTTTTGAACGATGTTGGGCGTCCAAATACCAGAAAAACTCCTATACCGTCCCGTGTCCCTGATGCTAATTTTTAAGTTTGGAGCTGTCTGTATAAAATTGTTTTAATAAAAGTAATTCGATGTCATTTTTTTCCGAAAATGGAACTATTGTTTTATATAAATATGTAGCAAAAAATTAACCTGCACACATTTTTACCGTTGTTATTATTTTTTTAAACTGAGTCCCTGGGTTTTAGATTCCTTTTCATCACTCTTGCTAAACTTATACAGAAAATCACTTCAGATGCAGCCACAGAATTTTTTTCAAGTTTTTTCTCATGCTAGAGAAAGAATGTCTAAAATTCTTTGACAGGAAATTTACTGCAGAATTTAAATCAGCATTTAGATATCAATTTCAAGTATCGTGGCTTTATGGTTAGTCTTACCATCCCCAAGGTTTATTCCTGCCCTTTTCGAGGTAAATTAATTATTTTTTTTATTTAATCCAATGTAAATAACTATTTCTAAAAATCAATGAGCATTGTGGCAATCACTAAGCCTTAACATGATTTGCCTGAAAATAATGGTAATTTTCCTTACCGTCCCATCCTTACCATCCCCTTTTTTTCCCCATTACCGTCCCTTTTTAGGTGCGTTCGTAATTATATAAATACGTAGCACCTATAGTCGTCGTTCAGTACGTCTGTCCGTCCGTCCGTTCGCATATAACAGAGCAAAAACTTCCCAACCGAATGGTCTGAAATTTTAAATGTATGATTGTTGCAAAATTTTGTCGAGCCATTTTAAATTTTATGAAAATCGGATGTATAGTTTAATTACAGGGACATTCAAAAGTTTTTTTTTACATTACGGCCAATGGAAAAAAATTATTGCAAGTGCATTTTAATGATGTTACAGCCTTCCGAATGGTCTGAAATTTTAAATATATAATTGTTGCAAAATTTTGTCGAGCCATTTCAGATTTTATGAAAATTGGATGTATAGTTTAATTACAGGGACAGTCAAAAGTTTTCCGTTATATTACGAGCAATGGGAAAAAAATTATCGCAAGTGCATTTTAATGATGTTACAGACTATGCACTTATGAAGTGCAAAAAAAAATATACATTCAGTACAATATCGGGTGGAAAAAATATTTATAAAACTAGTTATAGTACGAACCACACCTCATTTGCCACGTTTGACGAGCAATTTCCTACTTGTTTCCTATACCATCGCCCTTTTTACTTTCTTCTATCTTTACAGGAAGAAAGTATTGGATTCGTGAAAATTTTCGACTCCCGGTTTTCGACGGATTTACACGTTTTAGAATGCCCAGAACACGATTTGATGGTTTTTAGAAAATGTCTGTCTGTGAGTCTGTCTGTCACTCCGTCACTCTGTCACTCTGTCTGTGAGTCTGTATGTGACAAAAATTTTGTGGGCGCTCTATCTCAAGAACTAATGCACAGAATTTCACAAAACTTATTATTTAGTTATACCTTGATATAAACTAGACCTGATTAGTTTTTGGTGAAAATCGCCCAACAGGTGGCGCTGCTATGCGGCATTTTTCACGATTTCTGCAATAGCTATATCTCAAGAACTACTCCACGGATTTTCATAAAACTTCAGATTCAGTTAGTACAAGATATAGTTTGGTGCTGATTACTTTTTTGTGAAAATCGCCCAACAGGTGGCGCTGCTATGCTGCATTATTCATGATTATTGCAATAGCTCTAACTCAAGAAAAAATGCACGAATTTTCATCAAACTTCAGATTTCGTTAGTCCTTGATATAAGTTAGTGCTGTTTAATTTTTGGTGTAAATCGCCCAACAGGTGGCGCTGCTGTGCTGCATTTTCACGATTTTCGCAAGAGCTGTATCTCAAGAACTATTGCACGGATTTTCATCAAACTTCAGATTTAGTTAGTCCTTGATATGAATTGACGTATAAATTAGTGCTGTTTAATTTTTGGTGTAAATCGCTCAACAGGTGGCGCTGCTATGCTGTATTTTTTGCGATTTCCGCAATAGCTTTATCTCAAGAACTAACGCTTAGATTTTCAACAAACTTCAGATTCAGATATACTTTGATATCATTTAGTGCTGTTTATTTTTAGTGTAAATCGCTCAACAAGTGGCGCTGCTATGCTACATTTTTCAGAATTCCCGCTGTAGCTCTATCTCAAGAACTAATGCGCGAATTTTCATCCAACTTCAAATTCAGATATACTTTGATATGAATTGGTGCTAAATTCATGTAATTTCTTGTACTATTTAAATGATTTAATTGACGTGATTTATATAGAAGAAAGTTTTGTGACGGCCACAACATACTAGTTTTCCTTCTATACCAAAATTTTATATAAAAAATACTACATTGTTATTATTTTTTATTTGAATGTCCTGTGGATACTATGTAAATTCATTATAAGTAAAAATTTAGAAGAAAATAGAAAGTTATAGTGGTAAAACGGTAAGTAAAATTAGACTCGTAAGTTTAACTTAAACTTCAGTTAAATAAAAAACTTTTTGCTGCTGACCATTTTTTTTTTTTTTTTTTTTTTGAATCATCAAGGCTCTCTTCTATCACATTAAAATTTTATTTTAGCAAGTTTAATTTCACCAGATTTTTATTCCCGAAAGTCAAAAGATTGTGAGAATGTCCCAAATATCGATTTTTTAATGAAACAGACGATTTCAAATTAATTTTATGGATTTTCGGGCACGTTTTGAGGTTTAATTGTACTGTAAGACAATGCTTTGTATGGTTTAAACCCTTAAACGACTCACACCACAAGAAATATTAATAACTAAACAAAACAATTTCATTTTTAACCTAATCAATGGCTGGGAATGCCACATTTAAAAAAATATTTTTCCTGGAAAGGAAAATAAAAGCCGTTTTAAACGAAAAAAAAAAAAGATTTTAAATGAATTTCACGGATTTTTACACAAGTTTGGAGTTTTTATTATATTGTGAGAGGATAGTTTGTATGACTTTAATCCTTAGACGAGCACAATACAGGAACATACTGAAATTTAGATAATTTTATAGTGGAATTTTGGGGAATGATTTAAATTTAATTGATTTTCTCTATGTTTGAGTTTATTTTTTATTTACCAGGTGTAATTTTAGTCGACTTTTTGATGTTATATAGCAGATTGTTAGAGAATTAAAATTGATTTTTCTGCAGACATCATACCCATTTTAAAATTATAGGTATGGTGCTTTCTACATTTATTTTTAGATAAGACATGTTCATCTCAACTACTTTGCGTTTTATGATCTTTATAGGGGAGGTAGGGGTAATTAGGATCAGGGGCACTTCAGGGGCAATCTCTAATAGATAAAAAAAAAAATTGACCATGCTAATTAGGAATTCTGACTAATATTCTACATGTGCAATTTTTTTGGAGTGAAAATGTACGTTCCTGTAGAATAATCACTTGTTTCCCAGAACACAAAGAAAAACGTTGTTCGTCAAAGTGAGAATGTTTTAGTTAAAAAGGTCCTGTGTAAAAAATCATAGGAATATTGAAATACTAGAAAACAGGAATTCTGCTTTTTCAGAATTTAGTGTCGACCCGATGACAAAAAAAAAAATATGTGTATAAATATAGATACAGTAGAGTCCCGATTATTCAAGTTAATCGAACTTATACCTTTGGAATGGATCATTTTCTTCTGATGGACTGATGGCTTCCATTATTAGGAAACAGTCATTATAAATGAAGTGTTAGGTGAAGATGAAAGAGCAGCCGTAAAAAGTTAGAACTCTGATTTACTGGTCAGAATGGGAAAAAAAAATTTTTTTCAGAAGAAAATAACTCGGTGAAAGCGGAAATTCCGATAATCGGGACTGTACTGTACTTCAGTTTTAAGACTTTTAACACGCGATTTTATTTTACATAAAGTGACGTCTGCTGAAGAATTCATCATTTGCGATCCAGTGTTAAACAACATCTACAGTAAAGTACGCTTAGGACGTCACTATCGCTGAATAATACACAAATCCAAAAAAAAAAGAGATTTCGTCATTCAAAAAACTCGACAAAAAAAATCGGCTATCTAAAGATTCACAGGCCTTCATTTGTTTGTATTATTAATATAGATATTTAAAATTAAATTTAGTTTCTAATACCTCCATGTTTTATCAGAAATCCTTCATTTATATTTTTTCAAAATAGCGCGTATTTTAATTAATTTTTTTTTCAGTTTTTATAGGAAAATGGCAACAAAAAGATGTATATTTTTCTTTCACTTTCTACAGAAATGGAGTTCTTCCGTTGCCAATATGCAAATAGCTCTAAAAACTACAAAAAAAAATTAATATCTCAAAAATAAATGGAGATGCAGTTTTCAAACAAATTGCATTAAAAAGTACTTTTTTTTTCGAATACGACGGTATAAAAATCGAAAATGTGCGATGCTTAGAAGTTTAAAAAATTGCTATAGAGTATTTAATCGTACTGCTTTGTTTTACGGCTGGCTTCTGTAAGGTAACGTTATTTTTTGGAATACACAAAATAAGCTGGGAGAAGGAAATAGCATACCGCACCGAGGGCTAATAACGATGGATTTAAATTTAGAAAAGGTTGTTTTCAAGAGGAAATGGTTACGTTTTGCAACAGACGAAGCATAATGTTAATAATCTGCATGATTCTAATTACCCCGGAAATAGCATTTGCGGGGTAAATAGAATCATAGAGTTTTGAGTTAAGGGTAAATGGAATCGCATATTTTATTTTCTATTTAAATCAAATTGTGGTTTAGAATGTATTTTTTAATCTTTCCGTTTTCAGATCCTGCTAAATACTCTTGTTTGGTTTATTTTACTGCACATTTTGCGTTAGCAAAACAATTATTTTGCAATTTTATTTTGCATTTATTCCAAATTTTAGCCTTGACTGCATGTTTTAGGCATAATTAGGCCTCAATATTTTCCTACTTCACAACATATGAGTTTTGACTGGTCCTTTTTACCCCGTTGCTTGCATGAAAAAAATTATTTTTTTTTAAACTTTAAAAATTTAGTTTTTTGGTAATATTTGTGTTGTAGGCAGGGTGCAAAATATATGAATATTGAAAAATCCCTTAAAAACTTTTTTTTTCCAGCGTACTTATCTTTCCAATACTGTATCTCTGAGAATAGTTGTAGTTGTAAAACCAAAAATAATCTTTTGACTTTTAAGTCCCTGAATAATAATTTTTATTTTAGTACATATTCTTGTGTTTGTTTTTTTATTTCATATACTGGGGAACATCCCATTGCATGATTGCATAACAATATTAACAAGATAAATAAGTTTCGGACGATGTTGGGGGGTCCAAATGCCAGGAAAACTCCTATACCGTCCCGTGTCCCTGATGCTGATTTTTACTTTCTTCTATCTTTACAAGAAGAAAGTATTGGTTTCATGAAAATTTTCGAATTCCAGTTTTCGACGGATTTACACGTTTTATGGGTCAGAGATTCCAAAAAACATGTTTTTACAAAATGTCTGTCTGTGAGTCTGTCTGTCTGTCTGTCTGTATGTGACACAAATTTTGTGGGCGCTCTATCTCAAGAACTAATGCACGGAATTTCATAAAAATTTATATTCAGGTAGTCCCTGATATAGATTGGTGCTGATTAGTTTTTGGTGTAAATCGCCCTGCAGGTGGCGCTGCTATGTGGCATTTTGCAGCATTTCCGCAAAAGCTCTATCTCAAGAACTCATGCACGGATTTTTATAAAACTTCAGATTCCATTAGTCCTTGACATGAATGGATGCTGTTTACGTTTTGGTGTAAATCGCCCAGCAGGTGGCGCTGCTATGCTGCATTTTGCAGGATTTACACTATTTTCGCAGTAGCTCTATCTCAAGAACTAATGCACACATTTCAGTGTTGAATTCAGACACTTTTCTCCGGGAGAGATTCCTGTGGCTCCGGGGGGGACATTATAGAGTTACAGGTGGGAAATTGCACTTTTTTACCATGAAAAACACAAAACTCAAGTCTTCCGGGGGGGACATCTCACTGTTCCGGGTGGGAATGTCCCCCCCCCCCCCCGGGACACCTCCTGAATTCAACACTGACACATTTTCATCAAATTTCGGATTTAGTTAGTCCTTCATACGAAATGATGCTGACTACGTGTTGGTGTAAATCGCCCAATAGGTGGCGCTGCTGTGCTGCATTTTGAACTATTTCCTCAATAGCTCTATCTCAAGAACTAGTGCTCGAATTTTCATCAAACTTCAGATTTAAGTATAACTTTATTAATATTTCTGCTGATTATGTGTTGTTGCAAATCGCTCAACAGGTGGCGCTGCTATGCTGCATTTTGCAGGATTTACACTATTTTCGCAGTAGCTCTATCTCAAGAACTAATGCACACATTTTCATCAAATTTCGGATTTAGTTAGTCCTTCATACGAAATGATGCTGACTACGTGTTGGTGTAAATCGCCCAATAGGTGGCGCTGCTGTGCTGCATTTTGAACTATTTCCTCAATAGCTCTATCTCAAGAACTAGTGCTCGAATTTTCATCAAACTTCAGATTTAAGTATAACTTTATTAATATTTCTGCTGATTATGTGTTGCTGCAATTCGCTCAACAGGTGGCGCTTCTATGCTGCATTTGTCATGATTTGCGCAATACCTCTATCTCAAGAACTAATGCACGAATTTTCCTCAAACTTCATATTCAGTTAGATGTTGACATAAGTTGGTGATAATTAGGTTCTGGTGTAAATAACACAATAGGTGGCGTTGCTATGCTGCCTTTTGCTAGATTTACACGATTTCAGCGATAGTCATACCTCGAGAACTAACGCACGGAATTTCATATTTTTACAATTCTCATGATGAACACAGATTGCCATTTAATTTGGCACTGAGATAGTGAATTTTGAAGTATTGACATGTATGAGATAGAAGAAATTTTTGTGATGGCTACAACATACTAGTTAAGTTTGGAGCTGTCTTTATAAAATTGTTTCAATAAAAGTAATTCGATGTCATTTTTTTCCGAAACCGGGACAATTGTTTTATATAAATATGCAGCAAAAAACTAACCTGCACACATTTACAAAAAATGGTCATAATTTTTTTTTTTTTTTTTTTTTTTTTGAAAAAAAGTTATAGCTATTTTTTTTTTTGTCATTCTGACCAGAAAATCAGAGTTCTAACTTTTTACGACTGCTCTTTCATCTTCACCTAACACTTCATTTATAATGGCTGTTTCATAATAATAGAAGCCACCAGTCCATCAGAAGAAAATGAAGTAACGAAAATGCCGGGGGCGACACTAAATTCTGAAAAAGCAGAATTCCTGTCCTCTAGTTGTACAACTTTATTTTGCATTTATTCCAAATTTTAGCCTTGACTGCTTGTTTTAGGCATAATTAGGCCTCAACACTTTCAATGTAAATGAAATTTTCGTCCTTCATAACATATGAATTTTGACTGATCCTTTTTCCCAGTTGCTTGCATTTTATGTTATTTTGAAGAATTTTTTTTTTAACTTTAAAAATTAGTTCTTTAGTAATACAACAAGATTATTAATTTCCATTATCCCATTTACCCATGACTGTGTATCTTGTCTTGAGAGAAAATACCACTAATCCAATTACACCAGAGGTATTGTTTGAAAAAGACACTTGTGCCAGGTAACATGGTACATCGAAAATAATTCTTTAAACATTTCAAGAGACAACTACCTACTGAGTAAAATTATACATAGCATTAGTATGTAGTCCACTTCATTCTCTGACAATTAATTGCCAAAGTTCAAATTGTCCTAAAATCCCTGCCGGCTCGGCCTACAGGCGCAGGTAAATTTCGAAGAACACTAACTAAACTCAAAATTAACTAAAACTAAAATTTCACTAACAAAAACTAAATCATGATTAGAGATAAACCCAGTTTAACAATTTTATCGGGCCTCTTTTGACCAGTTTTTTAATTTCATTTTTATATAAGAGCTGGTTTTATCAGAATCGTGTTAAGGCCAGTATTAAAAAAATATTTTCCCATGCTCAGCAACTCGAAATTTTCCGACACATTTTCAGATTCATTTTAAAAAAGAAAAACATGAAACTTACTGACTTGATTTTTTAAGATATTTATAAGCGACCTATGTTTTTATTTTTCTTCAATTAATTAGAACTTAATTTATAAACAATTATTTTCTCAGTAGGAACATATTTTTCGTTTCCAACACAATCGCTTCGAGAAATTCTGTTCAAAATACCCATTTTGACATCATTTTAGAAAATATATTCTACCTCTATCAAAAAATAGACCATTGTCAAAAACTTGTCAATTTAAAAGTTGTAGATAATATTAAGAAGATGTATAATAAATTCATGCGGATTTGATATATGTGAATTGACGAAGTTATGGATTTTTTTCTTCTTTAGCACCCCCCCCCCTTTTTTTGTTAAGAATTGGTCCTATTAAAAACTTGTCAATATAAAAGTTGTAGATAATATTAAGACAATTTATAATAAATGTAATTGGATTTGATATCGTGAGAATTGACCAAGTTATGAATTTTTTTCTCCTCAAAACTCTATTTTTTGCGCCCCTTGAGCCCATTTTTAGTTTTATCAAAATTCTATCATATATAAATTTTTGGCCCATTTTGTAGAAGTAATAATTATATACTGAGTCGATATGTATTATAATTAAGAAGTTATGGTTTTTTTTTTCCTTTTTCGCAAAACCCCTCCCTATTTCCACCCCCTTTGTCCGATTTTGCCCATTAACGAACTTGACCGAGATTTTATCCTCCTTGATTTTATGTATCAGTTTGGAAAATATTTGTGCAGAATTATGGAAGTTATCCTGTCCATAAAAAAGTGATATATATATATAGATATATAGATAGATAAAGTTTTTGACTGGGGGTGGTTTTGGGTTCTAAGGATCACGATCGGTGTAGATCTGCAAAACTTTTTCCGAAATTCCAACATAGGGGAGATCCTAATAGGTAGTATTTCATACGAAATCTACTTAAAAAGTGGTGCTAATTACCCTTACCTCCCCTATAAGACATAGCATAACTTAATATTTCAATATTATTTTTTTATGTCATGGTCATGAATAACAGCTTTGCTTTAAGGAATAATATCGATTTGAAAGAAGAAAAGAAATGATAGAACACGATTAATATTTTTATCACAAGGAAAAAAACCAAATGTTTACAGTAGCTTGCTTATCTTAACGAAATTAACAAAAAAAATATGAAAATTGTTTTATATGTGATGATAGGTAAACTGACATGCATTAATGAAAACTGTAAGAACATCTCAAATCACTGCTCAAAAACAAAAATAAATATATATCAAGCACTTTGTAAAAAGCGTGATAACTGCCATCAAGTTAAAGACAGTGGTGTGATACAATGAGCCATCAATAACATGCTGACAACTATATCGATTGTTATCGCATTATCAGAGATTCATTATATTGATTGCTTTTTAAACATCGATGGCTGCTAAAGATTCTCTAGTTTTAGTGTACTAAGATTAGATTTTTTTTCTGTACGTGTTTTGTTCTGAAAACGCTGTCATCGCTGAGGTGCAAAAATTTGTTTGGATGATTGATTAATTATTAAGAAATGCTACATCGGTGTGTGCATTGATGTATCGATGACTTATCAATAGATAACTAGAAAATAATTTCCTGAGAAAGTAATTAAAGTAAATATTTTAATTATACATTAAAAATTAATGAATAACACTACTTTTTGTTTATTTGTTTATTTTTATTTTTATTTTTATTTTATTTTTATTTTTTGAACACTAGCACAAATCGAGGGGCTCACAACCATAGTAGAACAAGTCCATTTTGAAAAAAAAAATAAGATAGTCCATTTACCGGGTGTCCCAAAAATGACTGTTGGGTTTTAAAATTCAGTAACTTGCAAACGGTGACAGATATTAAAACCTATTTTAGGCCAAGAAATTTTATAAAATTTGGTATTATTTTCATTGACATATGCTTAAATTACATTCATTAAGACAAAAAAAAAAAGTTTCGTGCATGAAAAATAATATTTTATTTGAGAAATAAAATGCATTCGGTCAATGGTGCGCTAACGCACCATTAAATTTAAAATTAATATATATTTTTAATTTTTTATAACATTTCTTTTATTATTATTTCATTTATAGAACTTGCAGCTTTAATCCATTATAAAAATATATGATTAATCTCAAGTGGTATAATTATACATTTTCGAAAAGTCGAATTTGTCAATAACCTTTTCAATTTTAAAAGACTAGCGTATTTTCAAAATTTCTCAACAGAAAGTGTTTACTCCAATTGAATTACTGATATTTTATAGATGTCTCCAGAACCCTTAAAAATAGCAGAAAAATAAAATTAGTGAAAAATATTCGTCACAGTGTTAATAAAAAAATATTTATTGAAATGGTGCGTTTACGCACCTTTGGCCGAAAATGGGTTAAAAAAATTCTTGCAGGAGGGTTATGTATGATGTCAGGAGTTTTTTTACTGTGATTCTTGATTTTAGTTAGAATTTCAAACAATAGATGGCGCTGCGAGAAATAGATACTAATTCCAGACCCGATTTTTAGTACTGATCCATTCAAAACATTTTAATCTCCTTTTCTCGCATGAGAGAAAACAGAGGACGAAAAATCGAGCCTGGATTGAGCGCCTATTACTTGCAGCACCATCTATCGCTGTTATTTGTAACTAAAACTAGAAATCGCAGCATAAAAACTCCTGACATCTTACATAACCCTCCTGCAATTTTTTTTTTTAAATATCTGTCACAGTTTGCAAGTTATTGAATTTCAAAATCCGTCAGTCATTTTTAGGACACCCGGTAGAAGGTGCATAAAATCTGTTTTATCGACTCCCACAGTAAACCAAGTCTGTAAACAGATAACACATACAAGAAAGTATGCGAAAACAGACTTGGTTCACTGTGGGAATGGATAAAACAAATTTTATGCACCTTCTAAATGGACTATATCTTTTTTCTTTTTTTTTCAAAATGGACTTGGTCTACTATGATTGTGAGCCCCTCTAATATGATATAAGGTAAGTAAGCCAAAGGTGATCATAGTTAAGTTTTAAGAATTTTTCATAATTTTCTGGTTAGGTGTATGCGGCTGAATTCGTTTTTGCAAAATTTTACACGTATCTCTAACACATATCAAGTATACTTTTCTGTGTAAAATAAAATTTAATTATATTTATAATGCAATCTCAAATCATAGCTCGAGAGCCACCTTTGGCGCATAGTGATCCAAAGATGGACAATCTACCGAAATCACTTTTAAAATGTGAAAGAATGCTCGGCAAACTATTTTTTCTTCTAGAAGAGTATTACAATATCCAATGTTCAAAAGTAAGTATTTAATTCCAATTAAAAAATTACAATAAATATTTTTCAAAATGAAATTTTCGATTTTGTCTTGCTTAGTAAGTCTCTGATACTCTTCATGCACATATTGCAAATATTGATTACACAATAACATTCTATTATTTTGTCTTTCGTGCATAAATGACAAAACCAGCTTAATTTTGGCTGGCAACCAAACTTGTGCCAGAGTAGTACGAAAAGGCGAGTACGGGGACAGCAAGCGGTGCTGCTCCTCATCCCGCCTCCGGCACCCCTCCTACACCGCCACCTGTGCCCCCACTGCCCAATTCGAATGCCCCCTAGCGGGGAAAATGACGTTTTTAGAGTTCATTTTGTATTCTAAGATGGGGTGAACGTTAGATCGACTAGATTATCATACTACAAGATGAAGATCAAATTTACATTTGGATTTTGAAAAACCTTTACCATAATGAGTATTATTAATTAAACAAAACAACGGAAAATAACAATTTTTAAGGGAAAAAACTGATTTATTTAGGGTTTTTTTAACTACAAGATCAGAATATCAACTTAAATGAGGAAAGCTAAACATATATTTGAATTTTGAATCACCAACACCTTAGTGAGTATTATTAATTAAGCAAAACAATGGAAAATAACAATTTTTAAGGAAAAAAGCTGATTTCTTTAGATTTTTTTTCAACTTACCCAGCTATATCCACTTAAATGCGAAAAGTTAAACATATATTTGAATTATGAATGAACAACACCTTAATAAATATTACTAAGTAAGCAAAAAAAAAAAAAATGAAAAATATCAATATTTAAGGAAAAAAAGCTTATTTCTTTAGATTTTTTTCAACTATAAGATCAGATCAGAATATCAACTTAAAAGAGGAAAGTTAAACATACATTTTAGTTTTTGAACGGCCATCACCTTAGTGGGTATTATTAATTAAGCAAAATAATGAAAAATATCAATTTTTAATGAAAAAAAGCAGATTTTTTTTAGATTTTTTTCAACTATAAGATGAGAATATCATATCATAATATTAAAATGTTTATTTGCTTAAAAGACACTATAAAAACTCATTAAAAGTAAATTAAAAATTCTTTATTTACATGTTTCAACTCATTTTCTGAGTCGTCGTCAGAATGTATAACAGAAAATTACAAATGCATAATGAAAAATGGAAAATGGAAAAAATCATCGAAAATAAACAAGTAATCATGTAACGCGCCCTATATTTTCGCGATTGCTCGTGTTCTCTCTATGTCGCGATACCGTAATTTATCTAACCATTCAACCCATAAATTCCGGATACGAAAGGATAAAGTATCGTTACAAACTCCTGAAGCTCTTAAATAAATTTCAATGGACTCTCTTATGAATAATTGTAAATAAAAATTAGACCGGTAGATGATTTTACTCTCGTTGAAAAGTATGTTAATGTTCTCTATTTGATTTAGCCGGGATAAACCAGTATTACCTCTATTGTATTTTATGTCCGCTATATGTTCTTTACACCTGATATTGAATTTTCGTTGGGTTATACCTATTTAATGATTTTTGAGTAGATTGACTTTAAAGAGTGGTTTAAACTTAGTTATTTCAAGTAATTTTTTTATTTTTGATAGTGTTATTTATGAACAATCATGTGGTGCTCCGATGGGATCCCCAATATCTGGCCATCTCGCGGAATTTAAATTACGCCCCCTCGAATCTAAAATTTTCAGCGCTTTTGAGATAGTTCCTTTAGTATGGTTACGTTATGTAGACGATATTTTTATTGTTTGGCGAGATAATACAGATGAGTTAATGATTTTCATACAAAAGTTAAATGAACTCGACAATAATATTAAGTTTACTTTTGAACTAGAAAAAGGAGGAAAATTACCTTTTTTAGATGCTGAGGTACAGCGAAAGGGGAATGAATTAATTGGTTCAGTTTACCGAAAACCTATCGCAGATTTAAACGTTATACCTTCCGATGCATGCACCCCATTTCCTTACAAATTATCCACCTTCAGGTTCCTAATCAATCGTGCTTTCAAGATTTCTTCTGATATGAATCTGGGGAAGAATTAGAGAAAATTAAACGTATTGCTAGTGATAATGGATATCAGGTAAAATTAATTAACAAATTGATTCAGAGCTCCTTTGATACTTCTAAAAATAAAAATAAAACTATTAATGAAGTCACTATGAAAAGGGTTGTAGCAAATTATTTCCCGGGTTCCTTTGAACATATAAAAAATCATTTAAGAAATTTTGGCTTATGTTTGATCGCGAAGCCGCCTCCGAAATTAAAGATGCTTTTAAATACTAAAATTGATCCGATTAATAGAGATGACCTCTCAGGGGTTTATATGATTCCATTTACTAGGGAGGGAGGAATCAAAAATCATTATATAGGTATAACCCAACGAAAATTCAATATCAGATGTAAAGAACATATAGCGGACATAAAATACAATAGGGGTAATACTGCTTTATCCCGGCTAAATCAAATAGAGAACATTAACATACTTTTTAACGAGAGTAAAATCATCTACCGGTCTAGTTTTTATTTACAATTATTCAGAAGAGAGTCCATTGAAATTCATTTAAGAGGTTCAGGAGTTTGTAACGATACTTTATCCTTTCGTATCCCGAATTTATAGGTTGAATGGTTAGATAAATTACGGCATCGCGACATAGAGAGAACACGAGCAATCGCGAAAATATAGGGCGCGTTACATGATTACTTGTTTATTACCGACTTCAAAAAGGAAGAGGTTATCAATTCGACGCGTATGTATGTTTTTTTTTTTTTTTTTTTTTATGTATGTTCACCGATTGCTCCGGAACTTTTTGTCCGATTTATGTGATTTTTGTTTTAATTGAAAGAGGATACTCTCGAATTGGTACCACTTCCGTTTCATCGAAATTGGTTGAGTAGTTTTTTAGTAATTCAACAAAAACCAATAAAATGAAGGATTTCACCCAAATTATCTTTCATTGTTGTAACCAGTTTCTCAATCATAAGCATAAAACTATGTATTCATATATGCTAGCGCCAAGTTGTCGCAAAACTTGGCGCAGTTACTTTAATTATCGCCAAATTTGGCGACCAAAATAAGTCGCCATAAATGAAGCCAACTTGGCTGTAACTGACTAATTTGGCGATATTCCCATTCAAATTCAGTAATGGATCTTCCACAATCTGTTTCTTCGCATTTTCTAATCGACAGTCATATTTAAAATTCTCAATTGGCAATCGCATTCAAAATAGTAATTTAATATACATTAATTAAATATACACCATTATTTCAAATGCTAAATAACACAGAAGCAAACTAACTTAATACAAAACAATAATGTAGTATACAATAGTTTAGTTTAATTAAACACATAACATCAGACTGGCGGCACATAATATATATATATATATATATATAATATTGGTACTTCTTAATTATCCCGTCGACCAAATTACTGTCACCATATTGTAAGATTAAATGCCAATAATGGTTTACCATTAATTAATTAATTGTAAGATTAAATGCCAATAATGGGCAATAAAACCATTAATTCGACCTTTTATTTGTATTTTTATTAATGTTTTGCTAATTTAATTGTTCTTTCGTTATTTAAAATAAAAATTATGTCAATTTGTATAATTTGGCGAGTGGTTTGGCGATTTATATAATTTGGCGAAATTGATCGACGGGATAACTAAGAAGTACCATAATATTATATACATACCTATATTATATTATATTAAACAGTTATATGTATGAATGCTTTTTGATTGCCTTTAATATTTCCACTAGATAACATTAAAAATAATTTTCCTGTATAGGGGCCTTGGAGAGAAAATGAAAATTTCACGCATATTTTCTGACAACCTATTAACTGTCTTGGTACTACTTAGTTATCCCGTCGACCAATTTCGCCAGATTATATAAATCGCCAAACCACTCGCCAAATTATACAAATTGACATAATTTTTATTTTAAATAACGAAAGAACAAATAAATTACTATAACATTAATAAAAATACAAATAAAACGTCGCAATAAAAATCACTTGATGACGTAAACACATGTATCTTGCTTAAAGTCAAGTGAATGTGACATTTACGATCAACCATTATTGGCAGTTAATCTTATAGTTTGGCGGTAGATTTTTGGTCGACGGGATAACTAAGTAGTACCACTGTCTCATATACACAAGCAAGTTTTTCAATATTTATAAATTTATTTATTGTAGACAACCATTTGTCTACTTTTATATGCAAACAGAGGTTGAGCCAAGATCCCTATTCTGTTAAAGTACAAGATAAACAATATAGAAAGAAATAAAAGAAGTTACTCTAATTAGTATTACAGACGGCATTGTTATGGTGCGGTGTATATACATGGCACAGAACTTAAACATCAGTAGGCATAAGCATAATGGCGAAAGCAAGTCAGTGAGTTACGCAGTCATGAAAACATTTGAATTGTATCAAGAAATGAGAGTAAGTAAATTTGAATCAGATTGCCCGATAAAAGCAAAAAATGTGCGATACTAACAACAAACATTGTTTAAAGAAAATGCGAATATCATGAGTTGCTTCCGAAAGTTCTATATGTTTTGCAGTACTATACTAACTAAAATACGTCAGTTACTATGCAGACCAATGACACTTTAATCAAGACTATTAAATGAGCATGACGATGAATTTCTAATCTTCCGTAATCGAGCCCACAGGTAAGGCTAGCGTAAAACAAAAAAAGGTACTTTTCGGTTAGCCGGGCGCCAGTGTTATGTATACATGTATATGTCTATATACATGTATATATACGCATGTATACATATACATATATGTGGTTATATATGTATATGTGTGTATATATACAATATATGTATACATATATGTATATATACATATATACGTATGCATATATAACACTAGCGCCCGGCTAACCGAAAAATACCCCCCAAAAAATATCAGCAGCAATTGGTTTAATGTAAATGTGGGTATCATAAAATATTTAATTCGCAAAACGCTTCAATGCTCCAAATCATATTAGCTCAGAAATAACAATTGGCAGTGGACGCAATAACGGTAGATTACTTAATAGTTTTAAAATCTCCACTGCCCAACGTATTGAAAATGATGATGCAATAAGAAGCATAAATGCCTAAGTGAGTTGATTTTGTCAAGAAAGATTACAAACAAAAATAAACAAAATGCCGTCATGATGCAATGAGTTCTCAATTTCTCTATCAGAATCTTTAGATTTGGCGAAAAATTAAGCAAATAATTTAAATTATGAATAAAAGTACCATGCTGAAATGCTTAGCATACATTTAAGCACATTGGCATTATGTATACATTACATATTGGCACTTGCATAATATCTCCATATAAGAAAACATTAATGCCACCAAAAAATAAATTGTTTTTAAATTCTTGAAACCTTAAATGAATTATATATAAATTCTCTTTTGACACCATAGAAATTTGATGACCAGCCATTTGAGGGAACGTCATTTAAGACTTTCCCCCTGTAGTCTTTTCACGATCATTTATTGATAAGTCATTCGGTTATCATGTACCCTAATGGCTCCTGGTGCATGTAAACTCCGTTGATAGGTGCGAAGACCTCGAATTTACCTATGGATTATACCTCTGAGGTGCCTTGCCAAATGAAGGTCTCGTCATCTGATTAAGCTTCTAAATTACGAGATCAACATGAGTAGCAATGCGCAGGTGCTAAACAACAAGATATAAATGTTAAGTAACTGGCATAAAAAAGTTCATAATTAAGAAATAGGCACTGCCGATAGTAAAACGATCTAGGCGTTCATCAGGTTTACTGCTGCTACGTGGCGATTAGGTGGTCTCCTACGCCGATGCCAGGTATCAAACCCATTCATCTAGGACAACCTGGAAGATAAGGGCCTGGTCATAGGTTAGAAAGTATGAAAAATAAGTCATTGGGTCTCTCTTCTCTATTTCATAGAGTATTTTTAGTAAGCCGAAGAGCATTTTATAGTCAGTTTCCAAAGTTCGATATTTTTTCATGCGAGCAGCATCTCTTGTCGTTCTACCCATGTCCAAATAGAGAAACAAAAATATTTAATTAAAAGATAAAGCTATTAAATCTGCAGAAGAATAAATGTAATATATATATAAAGAATTTTCACAAAAAACATGTGTTATTAATGTACACACAAATCTGGACAAATGTATTTACTTATCAAAATAACATCTTTAAAAGTTTCTTTAAAAGCCCGTAATTTCCTCCAAAAGAATCGTGTAAAAATTGTAACTCAAAAAAAAACTAAAAAGGGAAAAATAAACTTTTTTACCAAAAAATAAAACCGACTTCAAAAACTACTACAAAGTAAAAAATAATTTTTTTACATAATAGTTAATAAGAAATTAAATTAAGAGCATTGTATTTACCATGCGTATTATTATATTTATGTACATTAATTTGATTTTTTGGAGTCGGTGCCAGCCAAGCCAAGTTCAAAATTAAAATTGTTTATCCAATACAAATCGTAACAAGATTCAGCAAAACCGTTTAGAACCGTAGCAAAACCGTAAAAAAAATCCATTCTCAATTAACTCTGACACCATCCTGCATTTGAAAATCTGTGTTTGGCTACGATTTTTTTACATAATAGCCTGTATAAACGCATTAATTTTACAATAACCCTTAATTTAGCACACATAATTACAACTAATCTCACTTGAAAATACGCGTTTATAATATCAGATGAAATGTTTCAAAAATGGTAAAATTCAAATTTTTTAACTAAATAACAAATTGTAAAAAAACTCGTAGATATTTGGATGCGTGTCTGTTGGATAATTATACTTAACTTCGTTTGGCGGGCACCGACTCCAAAAAATCAAATTAATGTACATAAATATAATAATACGCATGGTAAATACAATGCTCTTAATTTAATTTCTTATTAACTATTATGTAAAAAAATTATTTTTTACTTTGTAGTAGTTTTTGAAGTCGGTTTTATTTTTGGTAAAAAAGTTTATTTTCGATGATTTTTTCCACTTTCCATTTTTCACTATGCATTTGTAATTTTCTATTATACATTCTGGCGACGACTCAGAAAATGAGTTGAAACATGTAAATAAAGAGTTTTAATTTACTTTTAATGTGTTTTTATAACGTCTTTTAAGCAAATAAACATTTTAATATTATGATATGATTAGTAATGGACGTAATTTTGACTTACTACTCGCACTTATTTACATGAGAATATCATCTTAAAAGGGAAATTTAAACATATATTTTAGTTTTTGAACAACCATTACCTTAACCAATTTTAATAACTGAACAAATAACAAAGGAAAATATTGATTTTTAAATGAAAAAAGAAGAATTTAAAAGTATTCGGTTAACTTTTACGCTAGTCTATTTTATCATGCTTTTAGATGCTAGTTATTTAAGATTTAAAACCTTGGACGGTATACGCCCAAAGAAATATTCATAATTAAACATTAATTTTTAGTCTAATCAATAACTGGAAATTTCACATAAAAAAAGAAAATTCCCGTAAAAAAAACACATGAAATACGATTTCTCAAAGTAATTCCTTTAATTTTTATCAGATTCAACAGGACTTTTTCGACAGGGATCAGTCTCAGAGAACATAATTCTAAACAAGAATTCCAATCTCCCCTCTCATTCCACAAACTTGAGGGTCACTACAAAGGAGTTTTGATGTCACAAACTACAATGGTATAGCATAAAATGTTTCCATTCAAGATAAATATAAATTTTTAAGTAAAAAGAGACTAATTTCTGTACAATTTTTCAACTGTAACATAAATGATAAAAACTTATATTTTACTTTTTGACCAATCATGACCTTAATGAGTATTATTAATTGAGCAAAACAATGAAAAATATCAGTTTTTAATGAAAAGGGTTGTTTTTTTTTAGATTTTTTCAACTATTATAAGATCAAAATATCCACTTAACTGAGGAAAGTTAAACATATATTTGAATTTTGACTAACAATGCCTTAATTAGCATCCTTAATTAAACGAAAGAAATATCAATTTTCCAGAAAAAGATGAATTTTTAAGCAAATTTTCAACTTTGAAGTACATTTGTTTATGTATTGTTACAAGATACTAATAATATTGTTAAACTTTAGCTATCTTTAAAAGCTTGATTGTCTTTATATACTCTCTTAAAACGAATGAGTGGATTTGACTACTCAAGAATGAGCACTAATTTATTGGATCGTGAATGAGTTGATTTTTAAACGCTTCACTCAACTTGATTTAAGCTCTTATTCTTCTATTTTACTCAACGAGAGCGACCGCAAAACAACTCAACTTGATTAGCAAGCTAGTTTCCTGCCGCTCTTTTGCGAGTCGTTCTCAGATTCGTTCGTCTCGTCTTATCGTGTCTCTGGCCTGCTTCAAGATGGACGCTGATGTGTAGATAAATATGTAAACATTCAAGAAGTTTTCTTAAAGAAGGAACGAAAGGATGTGTCTGTTTTATTCGGTAAGTTTTATAAAAGCATTTAATTTATCCTTACTTTTTAGTGGAATTGCATGTAATGATTTAAATTTATAATTTTTAATGCACGTTGTAACACATTCTCCCTCCGTCACGCTGCAGGCAGCTAATTTTAGAAATGCTTCTATATTTTAAAATTATTCTGCCTTTTTATTTTTTACTTATTTATTTTCGTTTAAAATGTCCTGTTTATTACTTTGTTGAGAAATAAATAAATAAGCTGATCATAGCGTCATGTTAAAGCAAGGGTCGAGGGAGGTGAAAATAATAGTTTACTTTTTCGTGTGACGAAACTTTTTGTCAGATATAACAGTTCTAAGTATTTTGTAAAAATAATTTTTCAGATAAATCATATCAAACAAAAATACGTTTTATAATTTGTAGTAAATAATTTTGTGAAAAATTACTAGAATTCCTCCCTAAAATTTTCCAGAGAATTGTTTCTTTCTCCAAATACAGAATTTTAATTCAAGGTTGGTATTCACTTATACATTTTTTTCAATCTAATTATATTTTCAAAAGTCAATTTTATTCCTTAGAGTACAATAGTTTATTTCTATACAATACTATTTGTGTAAAAGAATTCAAATAATTACATAAACAGTGTTCTGCTGCATCCATTTACCATCACTTTTCAGCAATTCCCTTTCAATTTTCCGAGAACTATATTTTCCAATTTACCTTCCTGACAATAGGGGTAGCCGGGGTAAAATGAGTATATTTTTTATTATTATTTTACCACACAAAATTTTTTGAAAAATTAAAAGTGTGAATGAAATGGTCACATATCTGGCAATATTTAAACTTTGTAAAAACAAACTAGCAGCATACTATTTTTTTTCTTTTCTTACTGGTATGGTGAATTATTCATTTGTCCCTCATTTCAAAAGATTTAAATAAAAAATAAGATAATTTTGGTATAACCAATCACTAAATTCTTTTCACAATTATAAACATGGGTGCAAGACCTTCAGTCTCGGAAAGATTTTTGGCTGGTTGTAAATTATATTTTATATTGAAATAATAGCAATTTTACTAGCAAAAACTTTTAATTGCTCTTTTTTATTGTAAAAAATCCATTTTCAGCCATAAATCAAGACATTGAGATTGTCTAGCCCATCGCCAGTAGGTTATACCTAATATTCGGAAAAGTTTTCAGTCTTGGCTTGGATGGACTTCTTGCACACATGATAAAATCATTTTTATTGTTGTTTTTCTGTATCTTTTTTCTCCCCCCCCCCCCAAAAAAAAAAAAAATATTTATGCTGCAAAGAAAATATTTCTGTTAAAGACTGTATATATACAGGGGTCGGTGCCGGTTTTTATTCTTGGGGCCCATTTTGTGAAAAGTAAGTTAATTTTGTGAATTTTATAATATTTTTGTGAAAAATAACATTTTGCAATGAAAGTTGAAATCCAGTGAATCAAATTCGAACCAAGAATTTATGCAGGGCCGTGCGAAGAGAAAACTCCGCCCGGGGCAGCGTGTCAATTTGGCGCCCCCCCCCCTCCTTCAAAATTTATAAAGGGCAGAAACAGAAATAAATTGTATTGAATAAATATTTTGCGTTTATTTTAGAACTTTAAAAGATTTAATTTTAATTCAGAAATTCCAAACAACTAAATAACAGAAAAGAAAATTGCACTTATTTGTTAATGAGATCATGATGCTTTGCGACAGATTTTTCTTAACCTTTCTCACATATTTTTCTAGCCATTTTTAGTTCTTGTTAGTCTTTAAGCTGCAGAAAATGGGTAAAAATCGCTAACAATCAGATTGGAAACAAGTATGGTCCCTTCAACCAATAAGTACTAAAAAAGCAAAACAAACAAAAAACCTGCAGAACATAATGTAAAAGATAAAAATAAATTATAATTTCAGTACATTAATTAAGGAAGATAACTGAAACAATGTTTTAATTAATATAAAATATAATATCAGGCAAATAATTTACTTCCATTTTTTTTTTTTTTTTTTTGCATTTAGGGTAACAAAATCGTTTTATGTGTAAAGATTGTAACACACTGAATTTTATAGAAAGTAAATTCAGGTTGCTTAATCTCTCGACTCATAGTAGATCTTAAGTAGTTTTTTACTATTTTATTGTTACTGGAATACTTATAAATTATGTACGCTGTCTCCAGGTTTTTGTAATTCCTTGTTTTCACAAAGTTAAAATTATCTAGCAACTAAAGGATTTCTAAATGATCCATTTTATAAAAGTTCTTATCTAATGGTAGAAATAAGGTTTTCGCATTTAAAACTTCGCTTAACAATCCAAGTCCATTCAAGTCAGCAATAAAGGGCAAGGTCCAGGCAATATTAACAGATTTTAGATTCGCACCAGCCAGAAACTCAATTTCTTGTTTTACATTTCTCAGTTTCTTAAACCTCCAGTTCAGTTGCACGGTTATATAGTGTCTCTACATAACACGAAATCCTTCACATTCATATATAAATTTCCACTTTCATCAAGAGCTTCGTAGTCAAATTGTTCTGCGAATTTTACGTTTTCTGTTTTGCTCAAATAAGGACTTTACATTTACAGACATACACAAATCTTCGCTTTCTTGTTCAAAAATTTCCTCTCTTATTGTCTGAAATGTGTTTTTTAGTGTTCCAATCAGTTTGCTGGCGATCAAAACACTGACAGTTTTTTTTTCTTCTTTTTTTTCGTGAGAATAATATTAACTTTTTCTATTTCATTTAAAATGCTGTGTCAAACTACTAGGCCGTAAATAAAGAGGAATTTCTTTATTTGCTTTATTAAGCTTTTTGCTCCTAAGTAAGTTTACTCATTTTACTTCATTTCTATAAGGTCTTCCAGAGCTTTTAAAATCTGTGGCAATTGTTTGTAAACTGCAGATATGGCTTTATTTTTTTCATGACCATAGAGTATAGCAATGTTTCTTTAAATAAACTGATAAGTGGGATATAAGTATATCCCCTCTTTCAGTAGAAGAGAAGAAAAAAACAAACACATTTTATGCAGTTCCGGACATTTTTGGACATACACCAGCAGCACGAACTCAAAGTTTAGAGAATGTGCAGAACATGGTAAAAAATAGACGAATTTATTTACTTCGAGGATTCGAGCTTACACAACATTATATTGGGAAGCCATATTTGTACCATATCACAACATTGAGCTCTGAAGGGTTGATATTGGTATTGTTTATGACGGCCAATTATCTACAAGTAGGATATAGTAGGCCGGAGTGGGATGGGAGTGTCCTCTGTAAGATCTTTCTAAGGGAACCTAACCCGTATTTACGCAAGGTTCGAAGAAAACTACGGACAATTTCGAACGATTAGGCTGACGTGCATGATTGGATCGAACTCAGCATCTCCCATCTACTACCTTTGAGAACAGGACTTCTCGTGCAGCTATGAATGTCGAGATTGTCGGACATTAGCTTATCTTAAATTTCTTATTCTATTTTTTTCTTTTTTTTTTTTTTTTGACTTGATGTAGTCAAGAAACCTTTCCACGAATGAAAATTTTCTATTTTCGGTATCATATATAATTTGCGTCATTTGTTCTTTGTGAGGTGTACTGGATTCCAAAACTGGACTGTGTTTAAAATTCAATAACTTGCAAATGGTTGCAATTATTAAAAGAAATTCTTGCAGGAGAGTTATGTAAGATATTAGAAGTATTTTTACTGCGGTTCTCGGTTTTAGTTTCAAATAGCAGAGATAGATGGAGGTCTAAACTGAAATCCCTAGTATCATGCGAAAGAAGAAGGTTAAATATATAGAATAGGCCCCTAAAAATAAGATTGTATTGGAGAATGAGACCCACTCCATACATTTAACCTCCTCTTTTCGCATCAGTGTAGGGCGATTTCGGTTTTGGCCTTGATTGAGCACCTATGGCGATAGATGTTGTCTTTATAGTACTTGTGTGGTATAGTACACTTGCTGACATAATTGTCAATTCAGTATAAACTTGATTGATTTTCACGAATATGGATTAATAAAGTATACTGCTGTAACCTGAATTGACTATAAACCTGTTTAATTTTTCAACAAATCATCGATATTTATGTTGTAATGTGAAATTGTAAAACTGCAGTATAAGAATTGAAAAAGTAATTTGTAACGCAAACAGCTAGTGGATTTGTTCTGCTGCTCGGGATTGCACTATCACTCTAAAGCGTAAGCTGAGTTCCCGAGGTGGTCATCCCTGCTTGCAGCCGGGAATCGAGGTAAAAAAATTACTGACATTTTACATTACCTTCCCGCAATTTTTTTTAAATAGCTGTTACCATTTACAGGTTATTGAATTTTAAAAACAGCCAGTCCATTTTAGGACACTCGGTACATGGAGTGCGATCGAACGAAATTGAAAAATACCTTGCTATATTAATTTCTTCTACAATCGTTTTTCTTACTTCATTGTCAAGAAAGTTCATAATTTCATCCTGAATATATTTTGCCATTTATCTTTTTTACTTTCAATAATTTTCACTTTAGCTGTTTTCATATTTGCTGTCGATTACATGATTTAATTTTAAACGTCTCTCAAGTTTCTTTCAGCGAATGCGTGCATTCCTGTGTTCTAGAGCATTTTTCTGCTCAGGAATTTTAGGATTTAATTTCTTCCACATGAAAAACCCACAATCTGGATTGGCTAACTTTGGAGGGCGATCATGATAATTGGTGAATAGTAAACAAAATATAGTGATTCCCATTAAATTATCCAATAAACCGCAATCACCGTTAATAATTTCTCCACTAGGTATAATTTTCTTGAACGTTAGTTTGGAAAATTGTCGCCCTTATGCAATCGCAGATTTCATATAATTGGTATTTTTATCCTGTGCTGGACCTTTCTTTAACAGCAAAGTAATGACCGAATGACTATAAGAATGATCCCATAGTTGAATCAGAATAGGTAGCAATTCATATTCACTGAGTGTGGCAGGTGGCAGGTGGCAGAAACTTTCGTATACGATGTAACGGGCCCGCAGAATGCAAAAGTTTAAGAAACACTGCAATAAAATATCACAAAAGCATATTATAAAATCAACAGATCTAAAGAGCTCAATGAAAGGTATATGTGAACAACGCAATAATATTAAAATGAAAAATGTACATTGTACATACTTCCATTGGGAAAAATATTCCCGATATGTAAATATATACATTTAGTTTTACAAAAATATAGAATATCGAAGAGAAAAAAAAAAAAAATCCAATAAAAATGATCGACCACAATAAAAAATAATAAAAAAAACGGAAATTGGTAGCACAAATTTGGCGCCCCTAAATTTCTGCGCCCGGGGCGACCGCCCCCTTCGCCCCCCCTTTCGCACGGTGCTGAATTTATGAATAAAAATATTCTTTAAATCCCCTTGCTACAGTTTTTGTTTTTCGTGACCTGATCTTATTTACAAATTACACATTTTTAAAACACTTTTTATGAAAAAGAATGTTACAAAAGAGCCTATTTTATTAAAAGGAATTTTGCGAAGGGGCCTGGGTTATTCTCTGCAATAGTGCAAAAAGTGCTTCCCAGCCATATAAATGCTCTTAATTTTATTACATTTTTATTTATTTTTATTAGAAGATCTAAACATAGTTTATTAGGGGCAGAAAGTAAAATTTAAAAATAAATAAATTTAGTATTTAAAAATATAATATATATCATGCAAACATCATTCCCTCACCTTTCCCCCACCTGTACTACCATATTTTATTGCCTATTTCTTTCCATCCAGAAATAAAAATAATTAAAAATACCCTAAGCAAAATAAAGTTCTTATTTGATACATTACAAAAAATAATAAAAATATTAATTTTTTCTATTATTATATAGTCTACTCAATCAATTATGTTTCCCCATGTTAGACCATCATTCCCTTACACATTGCTATTATCTCAAATATCTACCACTAATGAGCAGTAGCAGTCTAGCATCCTTCACAGAGAAGAAGCTATTTTGAGCACTTGTCAGTCCAGCAACATAAATTGGTGGTGTAAGATTTTGTTAATTTTACAGAATTTTTTTTTAGTCAGTATATCCGGAAGCGTTTTTATTAGCAGTCATTCCCTCACACAGAATATTCATTTTTTTTGTAAATATCAAAAATTTTAATTTTATCATACATTATATATTAAGTGTTTCTCTTAAAGGAAACAGTTTGGATTTCTTCGTAATTTTGCATTTTCCCCCTACAACTAGTAAAAATGTCTTATTTCATCATTCCCTCACATTTTTTATTTTATTTTTTCCACAAATTTTTATTTTATTTTTTTTGTTAAGTCAAATTTTTAAAACAATTTCTGTTGCTATTAAAATCTTCAATAATTGTCTGATTTCTTACCATTTATCTAATTTTTATGAAAATTTACATATGCATCATTCAAGTCAGACTGCTGGCCAAATTTGCAAGTATTGTAGAGAACAACCCGCCTGTTTTATTAAGTTCATTTTTATGAAGAGACCCATTTTATTAAATTTATTTTTCTGAAGGGGCCCTATTTTATTAAATGGATTTTTGTAAAGGGGCCCTAAATAGGCCCCAAATTTCACCTGGATTGACCCCTGATATATAATCTATTTTTGTAAAATCTTGTTTGATTTCATTTGTTAAATGCTTTATTATTACAAAAAGTTTGTCTATCTCTATATACATATTTATTAAATAAGAAAAGCAACCAAGTATGCTAAAAATCCACATAAAAAATTTGGCAATTTAGTCATAAACAAAGAAAAAAATTATAATTTAATATTTGATCAGTAAAAGAAATACTAAAACTAAAGTGTCTATCATTAAATAAAAGCGGTGCTGTATCTAGCTATACTAACAATTTTTTTTGTTGTTCTGAGCATATTTAAATATTGGTGTTTTTGACGCTTAAAATGCAGTTTAAACCTATGTCACGTCAAAAACTGGTTTTTGACGGCTTAAACCCAACCTTGATTTCTTGTCACATAGGGTAAAATAGGTATTATAGTCCATCTTTTTTATGAGAGTTTGTCAAGATATGAATGTATGAAGATGGATCAAAATTGAAAGACCTTTGAGAGCAAATTGTTATTGATCCTATGCTTAAATGTGAAATTATGCTATAAATTAGTCGCGAACATCTGTTATCTGCGCTGCATGTTGGAATGTAAGTAACATTAAAAATCGCTGTTAATTGACAATTTCTCAAAAATCACGTTAAAGTATCATATTTTCAGCCATAAATTAAATTAAAACACATGTTCTAACTATACTAAATTATTAAATTGGGTGGATTAAAAGAGGACAAATAGTAAAAAGAATCGAAGCAACCCATGGAAGTTAAACCAAAGGTTCTTGCTGTAGTGAATCCAATGTTTGGTGGCTGGGTCCTTGTGAAATTCGGCCCCACCAGTGGCTGAGAGGTTCTGCTCTCGAAGCTGGTAGACGGGAGGTGCTGGGTTCGATCCCAATCGCGCCCGTCGGCCTAATCGTTCGGAGTTTTCGTGGTTTTCTTCGAACCTTGGATTTCCAAGCGTTAATACGGGTTAGGTTCCCTTAGAAAGACCCCCACGAAGGGCACTCCCCCTGGGCCTATATCCCTCGTGCAGATAAGTGGCCGTCATAAATACAACCAACCAACCTTGTGAAATTCGGTGTAAAGAAGTCTGTTCAAGAATTTACAGTTCTTATTACTGATATCCCTGATGAAGATAAATACACTGTAAAGTTTGCAACAAAGTAATCTGCCGGAATATTTTATGTCTTCCCTGAGAAAGACGACATTGCTGATGTGCAGGCATCCTGAATTGTTAGGAAGTCTCTCAACCAAGCTGCACCGGTCATTGCTGTATACATTTTGTATATAAATTTTCATTCACTTATAGCTAGTTAACTTTATAAACTGCTTTTGATTAAAAATATTTTTTAATTAATTTCTCATTTTTTCCTACAGATACTTATGCTGATATCTATCTGCTTTTAAACTGCATTAAATTGAAAAAAAAAAAAACTTTAAAAATGAAACACTATTAGGAACATGATTCAGAGCATGGACGTAAACTGATGTTGTGAAAATTGGGAGCAGTTTTGGGTGGGTGGGGAGGGGGCTAGGATAGGATTTGTCTGTACTTGCATCTTATTTCTATTAGTTTCATAAGTGTTTTTATTTATAAAGAAAAAAATGTAAACAAACTGAAAGGGACAGGTTTTTGTCTTCCTACCTCACCCCAGTTTACATATATGATTCAGAGGATGGAAGTACAAAACTCTTAAATGGTTTACACATTAATTATATTGTAATTCAACTATAACCAGCATATATCCATTTTACTCTGAAGCACGGGGTAAAATAGGTATAGGTTTTTCTCTAATATCTCATTTGCATTTTGCAATTTGTTTGTGGCATTGTATAGTTGATCTTCACAGTGCCCCTTGTTGTTTACTTTAATCTTTGATTGCAGAATTTTATTTTATTTTTTAGACAATACTTTCCCTTTTAGAACAGATTCTGAAAGGTAAAAGTAATTTCTCAAAAAAATAAAAATTCTGCAATCAAAATCGAAAAAGTAAACAGGTGCCGTGAGGATCAAGCTCAGATATACAATGCGCGACCACCACCACCAAAAAAAAATTCAAAATGTCGAAATGCAAATAAGATTAGCAAAAAAAACCTTCCCATAAAAATATGAATAGCCTTAACTCGCAAGTATCTTCACATAACGGGGCAGGAAAAAAATACAGATTTTGTCAAAAGTTAAAAAGCACTAATTTTATTAAAATGCAAATATCGCCAGAGAACTTAAAAAAATTTCAGTAAAGAATCATGAAAAAAAATTTTGTCAAAGGATCTCGGGGGGGGGGGGGGGGGGGAGACGACGACATAAAGTTTTTGCAGTAAAAACAGTCCTTTTATTCTAGTCAACACTTGGGATGCACCGAATATTCGGTATCTATTCGGTATTCGGCCATGTTACCGAATATTCGGTTTGGCCGAATATTTAAATATTCGGCCAAACCGAATACTTAAGGAAAATTTTTTAAACATATTTTTAAAAACTTTATACAACTTCTACATTTAACAATCAACTTACAAAGATATTCAGAATAATTAGAAACAGAATCATATTTAAATAAAAGAGAATGTTATTACATTATTTATTTGCTGTTTGTTAAGTATTATGTAAGAAAATTAACCAATCACGAGGATTTTCATAGAAATTAATTATGTACAAATGCAAGTTCCTAAATTTTGTCTAGCAAATAATCTGTTTCTTGCTAAGATTTTAAGAACAATTTTTAGAATCTCTGAAAATTATTGTCCACTCCAGACACCTATCTAGGATGTATTTAAAAACTTCCTTGCTTAAATTAAAGGGAGTAGAACAATTATTCTTGCTAAGTTGCCACCATATAAAATTTGAATTGATTTGTAATATTTGTTTACTTTTACTTCATTCTCTTCCTGACAAACAAATAATATATGATACTGTACAATTTTTCTTCCAATTTTTTCACTATTAAACATTGATTTTAAAATGTTTCTTTTAGAATTTAAGAAAATTTTATTTATCTGTATTAATTCTCAGTAGAAGCCACGAAATTTAAAATTTTACTAATTTAAAAAGTTTTATAACTATCCTCTTCTTAAATAACTCAAAGCAGATTTTTTTCAGTATAAAGTTTACTTGTAATTGTAACTCTTGTTTATTAAAATGTAAGTTTCTGTATTGAATAGTATGTAAAATTGTTTTAAAATTTAATATTTTAATGCCTTTAAACTTTGAAATATAAAAGTATTTGACAAGCCGAATATTCGGTATTCGGCTGAATAGTTACTATTCGGCAGGCCGAATATTCGGTATTCGGCCTAGCAGTTACTATTCGGCTGGCTGAATATTCGGTATTCGGTTCACCTCTAGGCCGAATATTCGGTATTCGGCCACAATCACTATTCGGTGCATCCCTAGTCAACACTGCCTTCGCTAAAATTTTTGGTATTTTTTCATGATGAAGCCACAATCACCCCTCGCCCCCTCCCTCCCCAGCTTATCAATTTAGCCATAATTTCATATTCTAAAAAAATTAATAAATGAAAATGATTTGAGAAATATATCATACAACAGTAAAATTTTAAAACATTTTACTTTTTCATATCATCAGGGCAGAAACTAGTTTCTTTCAGTAAGTGGCAAAAACTAATACTAATCCTGCAGTGATTCATAATTCATATATGTAGGTATTTGATATGTAAACAATTAAGCTAAAAATTAAAATTGAAGATTATGAATGTTGTTCAAAGTAGCAAGTCAGATTTAGTGATGCTCTGAATAGTGATTTTGGCCGAATACTGAATATTGAGCTAGCCGAATAGTAACTGTTTGGCCGAATACTTTTTATTTCAAGGTTTAAGGTATTAAAATGTTATTTTTTAAAACAACTTTACATAATATTTAATAAAACAATTACATTTTGATAAATAAGCTCTTTATAAGTAAATTTCATATTGGAAAAAAAAAAACTTGCTTTGAGTTTATTTAAAGGATAATAAGACTTTTTATTAATAATGAAATTTTAAATTTAATGGTTTCCTCTATGAATTAACATTTTAAAATCAAACAGTAAAAGTGGAAAAATTGGAAGAAAAATCGGTTCAGGTCGATTTGAGGCTGAGTGTGAATTCCTGCAAGTTGGGTTCAGGTTAAACCCAAATTTTCAAAAGTTAGTTTGGTATATTTTTTTAAGTTTATCCCTGTTATAATAAACGTAGATATTTGTGTATATGTTGTTTTCTAAAGAGACTTCCGTTTTTTCTGCAACCCTTTGGCAAAGTTTGTTTTTTCTGCAACCAGACTTGTATAAAACCAAAAACTTTCTATGTGCATAAATATTGGGTCAAAAACTATCTGCACATTAATTTAATGTTTAATAACGTAAAATACCGTGTTATGTTATTTTAACAATATGAATTAAAAAGAGTATTTTTAAAATAATTACCATTTAAATTAAAAATAATTAGTATTAATCAAAGAATAATTATTTTGGTCAAAAAAAAAACCCAGCTAAAAATGCATAAGAAGGGCAGAAATAATGTGACATTGCTACTGAAACAACTAATTTTTCCTTTTCTAGGAAGAGGTATCCATTCATAGGTATCATCATTAAAGAGACTGGTGAGTTTTTACCGCGCCCCTTTGACAAAAATCATGTTTTTTGTCTTTGACGAAATTCTCGTTTTTTCTGTGATCATTTGATAAAATTCTCTTTTTTTCTCTATTCTTTGATGAAATTCACATTTTTCTTCGATTCTTTCACGAAATCAGTTTTATCCCAATCTTTTGACGAAATTTGCATTTTCCTACGATCTTTTGACGAATTTCGTATTTTTTCATGCATTTTTAACAAAATTCTCGCTTTTTTCACAACACTTTTGACGAAATTCTTGATTTTTTGAAGAAAGTAGTTTTTTACACGATTCTTTTACGAAATTTGCATTTTTTCAGAATCTTTTGGCAAAATTTAGAGCTTTTCCGCTATGCTTTTAAGAAATTTTTTTTTCCTGAGCCCTTTTGACGAAATTAGCTTTTTTTCGCGATCCTTTGACGAAATTAACGTTTTTTCTGCGATATTTTTACGAAATTTGCATTTTTCCTGCGATTTTTGGATGAAATACGTGCTTTTTTCTCAGCCTTTAGCGATATTCATATTTTCCCCGTAATCCATTGATGAAATAAGTTTTTTCTGCGATTTTTTGACGAAATTTGCGGGATTTTTTTTTCACGATCCTTTGACAAATTCGGGCTTTTTCCGCTATGCTTTTAAGAAATTTTTTTTTTTTTTTTTTTTAACGATTCTTTGACGAAATTATAATATAGAGAATATTTTTAATTTTTTGGTATTAAAAAAAAATAAGTTACAAAAATAAGTTTTTTTCTACAAATTTTTCTGCAAGGTTCCGAATTTTTGGAAAATCTTCTGCGCGTGTGTCTATATTATACAACTGTGTCTGCAACCCTTTGGCAAAATTTGTGTTTTTTCTCTGCAACCCTTTGGCAAAATTTGTGTTTTTTCTCTGCAACCCTTTGGCAAAATTTGTGTTTTTTTCTGCTATCCTTTGACAAAATTTTCTTCAACCCTTTGGTAAAATTTGTTTTTTCTGCAACCCTTTGGAAAAATTAGTTTTTTTCTGCAACCCTGTTGCAAAATTCGTTTTTTTCTGCAACCCTTTGGCAAAAATTTTTTTTCTGCAACCCTTTGGCAAAATTTTTTTTTCTGCAACCCTTTGGCAAAATTTTTTTGTTTCTGCAACCCTTTGGCAAAATTTTTTTCTGTACCCCTTTGGCCCAAATTTTTTTCTGTACCTCTTTGGCAAAATTTGTTTTTTTCTGCAACACTTTGGCGAATTTCCCTAAATCAATTCATGAATCAGTCGCGGAAAAAAATTGAGAATTTCTTCAAATGATCATGGAAAAATACCAGATATTTTGTCATATATCTCAGAAACAAATGGTAATTATCTTCAATTGGTTGTTGAATAAAATTGCTATTTTCGTAAAGAGTTCAGAAAGAAATTGCGAATTTCGTCAAAAGATTGCGCAAAAAATAATCGGGAATATCGATAAACTTATTTGGTGAAGAATATTACAAATTTCGTCAAAAGGTCGCGACGAATAGTGAATTTTGTTAATTAGTCACAAAAAGATATCGCGAATTTTACTGTTCGATTGCACAAAACTCAAGAGTTTTGCCGTCAAAAATCAACCCAACCCAATTTATTGCTTGGGTAAATTGCAGGGAAATGAATTTCCGTTTTTTGTATGTTTCAGGCACTTTCGTATGAACTCATCATTACGTCTGTTTTGAAATTTTAAGTTAAAATCATTTAAACGTTTTAAATCGATAACATTGTTTTTGCACATTTTCATTTTAGGAACAATACTTTGATCCTATCACTCAAGCTGCTATGGTTGAATGGAGGTTATGGCAACAATGAGGTTAAATTTAACACCAGCCCAAAAGAAGTACCAACAAAGAGGACTATCAAAGAGACACGTGATAATCCTGAAGAGGTGTATTATCAACAAGAAAGGTATAAATTTACATATTAATCTTAAATATATATAAGTTTTGATTTTGTCATGGAATTTCATTTTTTGTGTGTGTGTGTGTGTGTTTAGTAATTAACACTGTATTGGGCCAGTGTGACCTTACAGATACATATGTGGAAAAAAAAAAAATCTGTTTTCATATTAGTAAACTTCATACCTAGCATCTATCTTTCCTATCCCAATAGCAGAAAATTTACTTTTAATGTTTTTAAGCATTTTACTAATTTTTATTAATAATAATCTTAAGTTTTAGTAATAAATAATAAAGAACTAAACATAATATAAAGTTGGAAAAAAATCCAATGGAAAAAAAAATCTGCGACGCATGTCACCCGTCAGGAACTTTCTGCTACCAGGTTTCCTATGTGTTTGGAATGCAGTGCTATGCAGTTTTAGTTCATTTATTTAGTATTGTCTATCAGTCAGATACATTTGCCCAATAACATAAAACAGCATATAAAATTTGATTTTATCATAACATTATGCAAGTTAGAAAAACAAGTCTGTATTTCTGAAATAGATATTCCTAACATGTATTTAATATGAAAAGCATTTTTATTAATAGTTTTAAAAAAAAATTGCAATTGAATTTTCAAAATTCACTGTTTATAGAAAATTTTTTAACATAAATTTCAATGAAAGTAAGCCTTTCAATATTATTTTTTCATTTTCTTACATAATTATAACTTTGTTATTAAATTATGATTAAAGGTACCATTAAAAACAGTGAAAGTTTGATTATCTTTGTGAAATCCAGAATTTTTATAAATCTAGTCTTAGTCCTGATACAGGATTTTCGAGGTTATACTGTATTAAATTAGACATGTATCTCTGGCACATGACATGCATTTGACTGTTGGAAGAAAATTGCCGCCTGACTGCTTAGATTTTATGGGGTAAGGTTAAACATCATTGTTGTAATAAAACATTTCATATTTAGAATAAATTTAAATGTAGTTTCATCCCCCCCCCCTTCCAATGTATACATTTTGAAAATGGCAACAAAGGGGAATTTTCAACAATATTTTGTAATGTTGCTTAAGACCTTTTAAATTTGTTTTTAAAATAGAAATTTATTTTAAGATTGTATCAGAAGTAGGGTGTCAACGATTTAAATCATGATTTTAATCAAGTGATTTAAAAAAAAAAAAAATCATTGATTAAAATCAAAAATTTTTTACTGTTTAAAATGACATAAAAAAGTATTCAAATTATTGTGACTTATGAATACACAAAACAAAGCTTTAAATAATTGTTTCCAAGTATAATTCCTGAGTATTGTGAAAAATTTTAAGTACAGTAAGTTTGTAAAAACCATGTTTTTTTATCTAACAAACATAAAAAGCATTTAATTTAAAAATATTTAAATCTAATATAACTTTCAATGTCATAATTTCCTTTTAATAATCAAGTTATTATTTTATATACAATAAACACAGCAATAGTGTCAATGATTTTAATCAATTGATTTAAATCAGATGATAAAATCACATATTTTCTGATTTTTTAAAATGTTGTGAAAAAGCATGATAATCAATAATGAAAACGATCACTAAATCACTTGTAAAAAATGTAATATTTGTTATTGTTAATTATAACAATATTAAACTGTGTAAAAAGATGTTATTATACATTTAAAAAAATCTAACTAAATGTTAAATAACTTTAATACATTATAATATTTAGTAGCTATTCAAATATTTTAATGTTGTGGGGAAAAATATCTGATTTAAATTTCAAAAATACAATTTTTGTACTCTATTTATAAATTATGCGTAAGTTTGCTGTATACATTGCTACAATTTTTGATCAATTTGATAGACATACGCTTTAAAACCTGTGTAAAATTACTGGCTGCTTTATGAATTTATCAAACTATTATTTATCACCTTTTTTCAACCTTTTTTTCAAAAATGTAGATTGTGTTCTTAATTAAACAGTTAATTGTTTAATACTTACTGTATTTAATCTGTATTACAAAATTTAATCTGTATCATCAATTTAAAATTAAATGCAATTTATCAATAACTTTAAAATATAAGCAGTATTTAATATTGGTTTACATAATTATTATAAAATATTAATGCACATAATGCTGTATGTTACTAAAGAAATTTTTTATTTGCAGTTTTTTGTAATTTCTATAATTACATAATTAAAATTTTATTAATTAAAGCAAAAAAACATAGATTATGTTAGTAATTGGAGGGTTATTCATTTTTGAAATGCTTAATTCTTGGTAGATGTTAATATTTTAACACGGGAAAAAAAATAAAAAAAATCAGATTTAAATAAAAAAAAAATCAGATTTTTTTTATTTTTTTAAAAAAAATCATGATTTTTTTACACCCTAATCAGAAGTAACATGATAAATAAGTGGGTAAGTGTGATTGCACAGATGGTTTCATTTTCCATTTTATTCACAATTAGCCGAATTTTCAGTGGTGTAACTTTATATAAAGCTAAAAGTTTTAGTGTATGTTTTTTAAGAATATGCATGGGGAGGCGGTTTTGTGTGTGTGTAGGTTTTTATTTTTGGGGCCCATTTTGTGAAAAGTAAGTTATTTTTGTGATAAATAACATTTTGTAATGAAAGTTGAAATCATGTTACTCAAATTTAAATGAAGACTTTGACAAAACTTCTTTAAATCCCCTTGGTAAAGTTTGTTTTCAGTGAGCTGGTTTTATTTACAATTTACACATTTTAAAACAGTTTGTGTGAAAAAGAATGTTACAAAGGGGCCTATTTTATTAGATTTTTGTGAAAGGGCCCTAAATTTTGCTTGGAACGACCCCTTATATATATATTCATATTTAGAATAAATTTAATTTTTTAAGTTTCATTCCCCCCCCCCCCCCCCCCGCCCAATTATTGTTTAAAAAGATATGTTTGTGTACATTTTGAAAATGGTAACAAAGGTGAATGTTCAACAATATTTTAAGAAGTTGCTTAAGACTTTATTTATATTTACTTTAATCTAAAAACTAATATTTTAAAAGATTCATAATCCTTTGCATTACAATTATTGCTATTTAACTTAATTTCAATATTTTCTTTTAACACAGGAGAATAGTGACCTCATGGAGGAATGCAATTCCGCTGCGAGGAGTGGAATTCAACAACCCTATCGAATCTCTCAAGGATCTTCAGCAGAGAATAATACATATTTTCTTGTCTTGACAAGAAAATTTTAAATAAAAATATTTACATGTCCAGTTAAAGGTGTTGTCAAAACACTCCATCTGTTGTTAAAATTGCTATCAATGCTACATTTGTTTTTTCTTTTTGTTCAATAAAATTGTTAGTAAATAATGTTGTTTCTTTCCCCAACGATATTCTAAATTCCATATTTGGCTCCTGCTTTTGGCATAAAAAGCTACAATCTTATGCCATTTTAAAGTTTTACATTTCTTTAAAAGTTAGTAGATTTAAGAAACATTGGATAAAATCAATGGTCAATTGCAACAAAACAAGATTAAAAAAGAATAACTGCAAGATAGTACCTAATAGGTTGGTATTTATCCAATCAAGACATTGTTCCTTCTAACCCAGTAGCTAAATTTTAAAGTTATACTTGAACATAATTTCAAGTTTCAACAAATGTTTTAAATGATATAAAGAATTAAGTTGATCTATTTCTAAAGTTATTTTGGTGCATAATTTATCTGTAAATATATGAACTGCTTTAAATTGACATTTAGCAAGTGCTAATTAATTAGCATAAGAAAGCTTAAAAATTAATATTTTTTTAAAAGTTAGTCAATTTAAGAAGTAGTGTGAATTAAATCAAGGGATAATTACAACAAAGTATATAATGGGTTAGTGTTTATCTTTTTTGAAATATTTTGTTTTACTTATTACAGCCTAACAATAGCAGTGTGACAACACTTGTGATAATGTTAGTTCCACGGGGAAGTTATTTTCAAATATCTTGCTTGGATTTTAATATTTGTACAGGCTTCTATTTGCATATGATAGCTGAAGACAATCTATATGCTGGCTAGTTTTTACTTTTTTAACTTAGGTTTTATATTTTATTTTAAATACTTTAATTTTCGGAACTGATTCTAAAATTGATATCTTAATACAGTAAATGCTCGATGGGACTCATATGTGTTCATAAAGTCAAAAGTTCGTAAATGGGAGTAACATTAGTTCAGCGAGATGCTGGGCGGGACCAGTACACCAGTTCGTAAAATCGTCTACTGTATTAAAAAACTAACCAAAATTGCAAAATTAAAAATAAGCCTGCATAAAGATCCTATGGCTGCCCCCCCCCCCCCCAAAAAAAAAAAAAAATATATATATATATATATATATATATATAAATCCAAACAATGTATTTGAAAATAACTTCTCCATAGGATTAACACCATCATTTCTGGGCGATTCCATGGAGAGTGTCACACACATAACGCAGGCTTTAATTTGCATTTATTCAATTATTTATTATTTATTAAATTTTAATGTTAATTCTGATTTTAAGTGGTATGGTAAATAAGATACCATATTTTTAAATTTAAATGTGTGGCAATAAACCTCACAGAAGTATATTATTTAATTACATTACTCAAAATGTGCTTTTTTCCTACTTTGGAAAAAAGCACATTTTGCGTAATGAAATTTAATGATATATTTCTGGGAGTTTTATTTCTACACATTTAAACTAAAAAATATGGTTATAACTTATTTACCATACCACTTAAAATCAGAATTAGCATTAAAATTTGATAAATAAATGAAAATTAAAGCCCTCATTACATGTGACTCTCTGCACGGAATCGCCCTTCTATACTTTTTCAGCGACTAGTGTAGGATCTTAAAACTGTTCTTAATGGCTCTGCTCAACAAGCACAAAACGTTTTGATACATTTACAAATTCATTTTTTAATGGAAAGATATAAAATTGGAAAGCCTGGTTATGAAAGCTATTTGGAATTGAATTTTCCATTTTTTTTAAATCAATAAATTACCTATTGAGTTATAAACGATTTTGTTCACGTGACAAACACGTTTTCGCCCGCTCTTGAGTGTTTTTTCTCCTTTCATGCAGAAATTAAGTTTAAAACATCCACTTTGACACTATTTTCTGAAAGATGTATTGCGTTTGCAAAAAAATGAAAAAAGCAGCTTGATTACATAGTTTCTGAACACCCAGCTAGTTTCATGCATTTTCGATCAAAAATAAATTAAAACTTATGTCAGAAAGTTGCCCTTTTGGATTTGAGAACACAGCTTTTAAAAGTTGTCATTGAGATTTTTCCTTTCCTTGGTGATTTCAAGTTTACATTTAGATATTTTTTCAATTTTTTTTTTTTTATTTACGTTAAATACTTAAGATTGGTTTAATTGTAATTTTTAGTTATAAATCATATTTTTTTTTTCAATCAAAAAGTAATACAATTATATAAACCAGTATGAAGGAATATAAAATTAGTTATTTATTATTTTAATTTGAAAATGTGGCAAGAATTCTGTGTTATTTTGAATTTCATTGATAAAAATCAATCACAGGTTACTGAATTTCATTTAAAATGACATGATTTTATTTAATCAGTTAATTAGAAATCGCTCAAGGTTTTTTTTGTAATTTTGAGCGAGTTCTTATGAATGAGTTTATTAAAAATCACTCGGGATTTTGCATTTTAAGAACATCATTTAAGAGTTCATTGCATGAACTCTTAAATGAGTTGATTTAATCCATGTATGAATTGTTACAAATTGCCCAAGAACTACTGGATTAAATCTGAAATGACCTCATTTCACTCAAGTTTGAATTGATTATAAATCACAAGTGGTACTGGATTTAGGTTTAAATTATTTCATTTCACTCAAATATGAGTTGGCTACAGATCACACAAGTGTTACTGAATTTAGTCTCAAAGGGATTCCATTTCACTCAAGTATGACCAGATTTAGTCTTAAATGACTTAATTTCACTCAAGTGTGAGTTGGTTACAAATTACTCAAGTGCTACCTGATTTATTCTTAAATAACTTCATTTCACTCAAGTATGAGTTGATTGCAAATCAGTCAAGTGCGACTGAATTTAGTCTTAAATGACTCAATTTCACTCAAGTATGAGTTGGTTACAAATCACTCAAGTGCTACTGGATTTTACCTTCATTGAGTTGATTTCACTCAAGTATGAGTAAAATAGAGATCACTCAATCATGAGTTGCTTAAAAACAACTCATTCACTCGAGTTGTTTCAACTCTTTATGAGAAGCTGACTTTCAAGTCATGAGATGAGTGGATTTCGGCTCAACTTGAGTTATTTTGGCTCTTTCGTTTTAAGAGTTTATATTTATATTTATTCACGCCATGACTACATTTGAGATCTTACAACCAATAGCACAAATTTCTTTTCTTTGTTGGAAACTGGAAATGAATAAAATTGTTTTATGCATTTAAGATTTTGCAACCAATAACACAAATTTCTTTTCTATGCTGAAAACATTATTAATCAAATTATCATATGTTTCACCCTACACTTCAGAGATTTTCTAATTATCATCCACCAAGTTGCTTAAAATATAAATACTATCTTTAATGTTTACATAGTATACATGACAAGTCTGACTTATTCTGTTCATAATATTAATCAAAATATCATACTAACTAAAATATCTTCTTAAAATACCATCAAAACTTAAATGCGCTAGGCCTTTCGAAAGATCTGAGTCTTTCTTCGTCATGCGCAAAGAAGACGTGATGAAAGACAGCGTAATATTAATTAGTACAAAAAATAAATTATAATATACCACATAACTTATACCATTATTATACCATATTATATTATACCATATAATTTATTTTTTGTACTAATTAATATTAGTCTGGTTTTTTTTATATCTTATTTATTTATTTATTTTTAAATTTCATGTATTCCCATATTTTAATATATGTGTGCGTTTTCATTTTATTATAAATTATTTTTTATTATTTTTTTCTTCCTTATTCCCCTCCTACTCTGTGTTCTTTTGTTTTGATTATACTCTTCTGTGATTGGCTGTTGTCTTCTGCTTTCCTATTGGCTGTTTCTTCAGCTTGTTTCCTTCCCCTTATCTCTCATTTCAGCCTTGCTGCTGCTTTCATAGTAGAAGCACGTCTTCTTTGCGCCTGACGAAGAAAGACACAGATCTTTCGAAAGGCCTGGCGCATTTAAGTTTGGATGGTGTTATAAGAAGATCTTTTAGTTCGTATTAATTCACACCAGTTTCAACTTATTTTCTTCACAGTATCATATGTTTCGCCTTGCACTTCGAAGATTTCTGAGCTATTGCAATACTTGTTTATCTACATCAAACTCGATTCTTGCCCCTATATATTTTAACATTACATAATTTAACCACTGTTTCTGTCCATTTATCAGAAAATTATTAAATCACAGAATGATCACACATCCAGTTGTTCCAAATATGAATGCTATCTTTACAGTTTTTTAATGATACAGAGTATACATGAATACAAACTTTAATTTTTTTCTAAACATTTCATATTTCAAATAGTCTATTTCAAACCAAACTATTTTAAATTTTCACCACATAAGAGTAAATATTGTTTAGATCTTTTCACTATTGCCTTTTAAAAATAGCAGATATCAACTTTTGGGTTAATTTTCCAAGAACTGTAACTGAAAATACGTCAACTCCTGATAGAAAGTCCTGTTTTCACCCAACTTCTTGAAATTCAACAATGAATTGACCTTTACCGCAATAATTTTCTACATCAAACTCGATTCTTGCTCCTATATATTTTAACATTACATAATTTTAACAACTGTTTTTTTTCCATTCGTCAGAAAATTATTAAATCACAGAACCATTTGTGCTTCAGATTTTCTCCTCTCTTGCATATCATTCTAATAATTATCTGATATATTCCTTAGAATTATTACTATCATGTGAAACAGTAAAGAAAATTAATATACATTTAATGTTTAATAACATCATACACGAAGTTACTACCGAATGAAAATACTAATAAATTAATATCATCTTATTGACAGATTGGTGGATTTTTTGTAGTTTTTATTCCAATTTCGCTGACTGGAGTTCATCGGGTGTTACTATAGTGGATCACTACTGTAATAGATTACCATCTGTATTAATCACCATAGTATAGGGGTGCACAACTTTTTTTAGAGAAGGGCCACATCCAAAAACGTGTAGGCTGTCGAGGGCCACATCAGTAACACAGAGCGAATTCTATTTCGGGAAGGTGGTCTGTGGCAGATATAATGAAATAAAAAATAAGGTTTCAGAGGGGTGATAGTTTTACCCCTCTAGGTTCCTCTATCCAGTCAACATATCCAATTCAGTTAGCAAGTTTATATATCCAGTTTACGTTTGTACACAGATTTAGCAAGGAGTGATAGTATTCCTTGATTTTATTCAGGTGAGTAAATTTTGCTTTATTAAAAGTGCTAAAAAACAAACATAGGCATGAAAATGGCTAGTGCCGAAAAAAATTTGAACTTTATGAACGAAGGGGAGAGAAGGAGCCAATCAACGAAATTTGAGATTTTTCCATGCCTGATGAACGAAATTCGCTATTTTTCCGCGCCCGATTAAGGAACTTTGCAATTTTTCCTCGCCTGATCAACGAAATTCCTTATTTTTCCGCAAATGATCGACAAAAGTCGCTATTTTCTTGCACCCGATCGACGAAATTCGCTATTTTTCTGCTCCCGATAGACGAAATTTTTGATTTTTCAGTGCCTGATCGGCAAAATTCGCGATTTTTTCATACCCGACCACCGAAACCACCGTGCCCGATCGAAAATTTTCCGCCCCTGATATCAATCAACGATTCTTAACTGACTCTGATGAAATTTGTAATTTTTTCTCGAGGCAAATTGACAAAATTGGCGTTTTTTTTTCCTCGCGGTAAACTAACGAAACTCTCAATTTTTTCACTGCCGATCAACGAAATTTGCGATTTTTCCGTGCCTGATCGACAAAATTCGCGATTTTTTGCAGCCTTATGATCTGTTAGATATGTACAGTAAAACCTCCCTAAAGCGACCACTTTCCGTTTCAATAAAAATGGGTCACTCCGAGCGGTGGTCTTTTAATGGAGGTCATGTTTAAATCTAGATTTTTAATTGTTGAAAAAAAGGTAACAATTAATGTTACTAAAATTTATTTTTCACATTAGGAAAAAAATATGAAAATTTAAGTATCAAAACAAAAGTTAATTACAGTAAACTCTCTGTAAGGCGGACTCTGTGTAAGACGGAAATTTGTCTAACTCGGAAAGATTTTCAAGTCCCTACGAATCCAAGACATAGAGTTAAATTTGTCTAAGGCGGACTATTGTCTACTACGGAAACTTTTCTCGGTCCCGATCGATTCCGCCTTAGGCAGAGTTTACTGTACATAAGTTAATTACTATAGATTTTAACAAATGAATACATTGACGTTTGCTTTGATTTTGCGGTTTTATCTTTTGTAACTTTTATTTCAAAGTCCTTTCGAAATTCAGTAAATAAATGCAATTTTTTTTTTTTTTTTTTTTTTTTTTTTTGGACGGGAACAAATAATGACGATTTCATTAATTTATCTATTTCTTTGAGAGTTTCCTGACAGAATAGGTCAGGCGAGTTAATTGACCGTCATTCTTAATTTATCATCCGAGTTAAATTCATTGCCTAAAAAAGCACAAAGGGGTTTAAAGACTTTAAAGTTACCGGGAAAAAAAAATTCTAAACTTAATTTAGAAGTTTGATGAATAATGCGCTCTCCGGAATTATTTTTCTAATAAGACCTGCTTCAAGCGACCAGGAAAAAACGGAATTTGTTTCATTTTCTTCAAAGAAATTGGTCGCTTACGGAGAGAGTTCAACTGGGATGGTCTCTGAATGGAGGTAAAATTAGTATTGAGCGTATGGGAATAAATTTCATGCCATGAAAAAATGGTCATTCAGAAAGGTGGTCGCTTAATGGAGGTGGTCGCGCGGGGAGATTTCACTGTATATATATAACATAGTATGCAAAAATTTAGTTCAGTTAGGAAACTGACAAAACAGTTGTAAATTCTCCTTCAGCAATTTCCGTGAATAAAGGGAAATGTGATTGAGATCTTTTGTGTTGCCTTGTGTATCATATGTAGAATTTATGCACATCAAGTAATACGCAAAAAAAAATAGTTTAATTTAAAAATGTATACCGCAGCTTAAAATGCAATTCTAGTAATAATTGTTCTTAGACAGTACTGTAACCGGATACTTTTGTGTGTCCCTGTAAAGGAATGACGAATACTATGCTCACCTTATTCTATATTAGCCTGTGGTGCACCTCGGAGATATATGTGTCATTTATATATGCCATGTAATTTTCCAACTGGGCGAAAAATGTTCGGTGCAGGGATCTCTTGGCGGAAGCTGTCAATGCTCTGCCAACTGAACTGTCCCGGACAAATATGGAGGGCTTAATTCACTCAGTTAAGGGTGTATTCCAATCTAAACTGCTTATTTTCTGATTTATGTTTAAATTTATTTTTGCTCTCAAACGCATCAAACTGGGAAATTCTCTTATTTAGAAACTCCATAATGTGCCGTGCTTGTCGATTTTTTGACAAAGGCAGAAAATATTGCAAAAAATGGTGTCAAAGTTGGAGTTTTGAACAGAATTTTCTGAAGTGGGAGATCCGGGAAGGAAAAAAAAGGTCATACGGAAAAAATAATAGTTTAAAAATCAAATTCTAATTAATTGAGCGAAAAATGAAATCACACGGCCTCTTATACATCTCTTCAAAAATCACCTCAGCAAGTTTCATGTTTTTACTTTTAAAAATGAGTCTAAATGTCTCAGGAAAGTTCGAGCTGTTGAAGGTGGGAAAATATTTTTTCGAATACACTCTTAACCTTATTAATCATAGCATCTGGTTTGATGTATGAATCAGTTCAGTAAAATACATCAGTAAGGTTAGCTGGGTGAATTGCGTCCTCCAGATAAGTCAGTTGGCAGAGCATTGGCAGCTTCAGCCAAGAGATCCCATGTTCGAATCCTGTCCTGGATATTTTTCGCTCAGTTGGAAAATTACAACTCATATGATTTATTTACCAGTTAGAATAATTGTGTTAAAATTAGTCTAGTGTAATTACGTATCCAGTGTTTACTTGAGTTCCACTACCTGCGATTTATTCTGCTGAGCTGATTTATACATCAGATCAGATGCTGTGATCACTAAAATTAGCTGGATGAATTATGTCCTCTAGATTCTTCCAGGATAGCTCAGTTGGCAGAGCATTGGCAACTTCAGCCAAGAGATCCTATGTTCGAGTCCTAGCCCGGACATTTTTCGCCCAGTTGGAAAATTACAACTCATATGATTTATTTATCAATTAGAATAATTGTGTTAAAATTAGTCTAGTGTAATGACATATCCAGTGTTTACCTGAGTTCCACTACCTGCGATTTATTCTGCTGAGTTGATTCGCACATCAGATCAGATGCTGTGATCAATAAAGTTAGCTGGATGAATCAGGTCCTCTAGATTCTTCCAGGATAGCTCAGTTGGCAGAGCATTGGCAACTTCAGCCAAGAGATCCCATGTTCGAGTCCTGGCCCGGACATTTTTCGCCCAGTTGGAAAATTACAACTCATATGATTTATTTACCAATTAGAATAATTGTGTTAAAATTAGTCTAGTGTAATGACATATCCAGTGTTTACCTGAGTTCCACTACCTGCGATTTATTCTGCTGTGATGATTCACACATCAGATCAGATGCTGTGATCAATAAAGTTAGCTGGATGAATTAGGTCCCCTAGATTCTTCCAGGATAGCTCAGTTGGCAGAGCATTGGCAACTTCAGCCAAGAGGTTCCTAGTTCAAATCCTGGCCTGGACATTTTTCTCCCATTTGGAAAATTACAACTCATATTATTTATTTACCAATTATAATAATTGTGTTAAAATTAATCTAGCATTTATATATATTTTAAATAGTTTAACATCATTCAAATACACCGCAAAAGAGTTTTCACCATAGGTCGTGATGTAACGGAATTCTTTTGAATGTCTCTGTAAATGAACTATAAACACTGCAGACAACTTTTTCAATTCAGAACGTGTCACAGTAATGCACATTAACATATATCAATTACATGACAATCCAAGTATATTTACGCGAATTAGTGCACGGACAAACGATAGACAGACAGACAGTCGAACCTCAGCTTCATCTGATGAATCTGTGTTATATTAATCCTAGGTAGATATTTACACGACGTTTGCAAATAAAATTTAAGAACTTTAGATATCACTCGTACTAATTGCTCTACCAAGATTCGCCAGAAAGATTGCTTCCAAAAATTTGATTTCCATGTAAGTATAAGTGAAACATTTGAATTGCATTTTTAACAAAACAATATTCTTCCGTTTACGATATTGTTGCATTTAATGAGCTATATGACATAGTCATTCAAAAAAAAATAGTTGCATTTTTTTTTTTTTTTTGTTTGAATAACTGTTTTTCTTCCCCCACCCCCTCTTATCTATATCTTTTTTTCTTTTCCTTTTTTCTTTTGACCATGTAAACATGAACTGAAATATGGACTAAAACGAAATGTGGTAATGTTGACTACTTAGAGTTTGTTGCCGGAAAACTTCGCTTAATAAGTTGGCGGAATATTAAGATGAACGAACTTTGTAACTCGGTTGATTGACCTTCGAGATAAAACTTTTCGACCACACCGACTAGCAAAGATGTGGGCAAATACGAGGTTGTGCCAACACCCACCGGACACTAGCGGCACGCGACTCGAGACCTAGCCATTATGTCAACATCCGATTTTTCTTGTTCTCTTTCTCACCATACTTCTCTTGGTCTTCTACTTCCTCCTGGATGAGAAGGGGACTTGTATGGAGCTAACTTTGGTAGCTAAGAACCGGTTATTAAAAGGTTTCTTTTTTCCAGGGAATGATGTCGAAGTTAGCTCGTAAATTTTTCAGGGCTCGTGCGGCAAGACCGTTCGTGGCTTCGTGCGACAGTAGTCGCATTAAAGATTATTTTTATGGTCGACAAACGGTGTTCGTGACCAAATTTAGTCATCAGACAGTTTGGCGTATACTGCCGACAATCTCTTAATTCAGTTACTGATTGCGAATACTTTATGCTTTTGTAGATTTTTAATCTACAAAACCAAAAAAGTAAGGAAAAAGGTAAAAGTCGCGGTTTTTTATGTCCTTCAACAGAAGATACCTCTTCACCATCTGGGGACAAAAGTTTGTCCTCTGGTGATACAAATGACTACAGGGCATTGACTTATTTCGTGCCATATGTCAACATATTGCATAGAAAAGATCATAATTTCTTCATTTAATTCTTCTTAAAGCATTATTGTTATACCAGGAAGAAAAAATATAAGTGCATTTATTCTACAACATAAATGGAGCACTCTTTAATTGTTAATTTTAACACAGCAGTTCACTATACTATCAATACACTTTTGAGATTCTTCATCATAATGAGTTCTTCATTACATCTGTTATGTGGAATAACGGTGAATAGCTTTCGCCAAGGCATTTGTATTATTTTAACCAATTCTTAATGAATTTATAATATTTCACAAGAAAATTGTGTGTCTTAAAAAGTAAAATGTAACTCTCTTTCGGAACTTAAGGGGTTCAAATACGGTCGGAAAAGAAATAAGTATAAAAGTAAATATAGTTTTTCTAAAAAATGATCTTTTATAAGCATTCAATGTTCATCTTGAAAATCACGCCCCATTTTTTGACTGCATTTCATGTTTTCCTCCCAAAATGCCCGATACAATACACTCATTTGGCGTGACACCGAACAAGAGGTCTGCACGGGCCTAGGTTTGGCCCGAGGACCGTACCCAGACCGTCCCGCAGGCTGGACCGGATCTCGCAAAATAAAGAGAAATTTTTCAAAGGACCGGGCCGGGACGGCGAATTAAAGACAATTTTTATAGTGGGCCGGGCCGAGACGATAAAAAAAAATCGGCCCAATATAAAAATTTAAAAGGATCAAATTAAGTCAATAAAATGGAACAGTTTTCAATGGACATGACTGGGGCGAGAATAAGTATAATATGATGCACGAACCGATGTTAGATTGACAACATCAGTACAGAAATATAACATGTCCTGCGTAGAGATTGGCATTGGCAGTTGCGTCATGTCTGAACCAGTGATTAATTATTTCAGCAGACTGGGTCCGAAGCAGAATCAGGTTTACATTTTCTTTCTGCGTACCGGGCCTACATGGCGGGCCCGTACTGATGCTATTCTGCATTCTATGGCTTGCGAACACATAAACCATATAGAAATCTGTAATGTTAAAATTTCCCATAAATATGTATACAGTATTCTAGAAAAAGATCGTAATTGTATGTTGAAAAATCGGTATTTTCTTTGAAAATTGAGTCGTGTCTGATTTGACTAATTTTTACACGGGCCGGACCAAGATAGCTTTTGTTCAGGCGGGGCACGGGTCTGGAAATTCCGGTCTTATGAATAATTTACTGATTTTTTTTTTAACTTGGTAGAAAGCGCTAGCAAGTGAATTTATTAAAAATACATCATTTTTGCTCTGTTTCATTTTTAAGATAGGGCAACCAATAAAAAAAAAAAAACATTATTTAAGCTATTGTTTTAGTTTTTCTAAATTCGTATCTTCACGTGTAATCGTAAATTAATTAATATTAAATATTAATAACTGATAAAAGCGTATTTTAAAAATATACTAGCAAAAGCCATGCTTTGTTTGGATTCGTGAAGCATTATTTAATAAGATAAATACTTGAAAGTAACAATATTTTTTTTATATTATTTTTGCATGTTTATTAAGCAAAAACGTTATTTTATGTTTTGGCGCATTTTAATTTTAGAAATGTAAATTCAGCCAATTAACTAAGAATTTCCTCGAAATTTTTTATTTATGATATAAGACTGGTATAAATAAAAGTATTTTCGAAGCAAAACTTTACAAAATATTTTTAAATTTTCAACTAAAAACTCTTTTACAGACTTTTTTTTTTACATTTTCCAATAGCCTCTCTGGTGTTTTCTCAAATGGTTTGAAATAGGTATGTTTCCAATCTTTGTAATTCCCAACAAATAATCTTTGATAGCAGTCTTAGAATAATATATTTGAAGCGAGCTTGAAGAAAGTTACTTCTTCAAAATCCTATTTTCTGGAAAAACATTTGAAATCTGCTCTCGTTGATACTAAGAATTATTAACTTATTATATTATTGTTATTATTCAACCTTCGAATTCGAATAACACTTTATATAACAAATTTAACAATTAATTTTATTTGTTTATAATTCTTTTGTTGCCACTTTACAAAAAAAAAAAAACATAATATAATTCTGTTAAAACGCGTAAATGACTTCACATAATAAGAATAAATTGTGTATTTGAATTCTTAACACTGAAAAATACTTTTATAATTGAATGTAAATAATTGAATTTTCACAAATTTTAATTCATTAAAAATATGCTATAATTTTCATAAAAAAGATATTTTAAAAATTTTGTTTTGTTTTGTTTTATTCATGCGTTAACACACCTATGTAGATAATTTGTATAATTCTAGCCTTTCAGGAAGTGGGTTAAAAATCGAGTACAAAATTATTATTTTTCATCGTTGAATTTGCATTTAAGAGAAATAGGAAAATAAAATTTTAATTACTGAATGAGGGACTAAGTCATGTTCTTATATGGATTTTTGATACTGCTTATCAACTGCATCATTTGAATATTAGGCTATTGGATGAAAGTTATTAGACCAGTTATTGTTATTATTATTATTATTTTTTTTTTTACTTATTACCAGGGTGTTACCCTTAATATCTTAATCTCGTTTTACCAAAATGCAACATTTTTCTAGCTAACTTGCTAATCTCACTAATAAATCCACTGACATTCAAATCCCTCAGAGGACATGTTTATTGTACTAGTGATGACAAAATCACCAAATGTGCAAAATTTCTAATCCCATTTATTTGGAAACTATCTCTCCTAGCTTAACTTAGGAATCATTTAGACAATTTTTTTGCCTAACTTAAATTTTCGAGTACTTTCCACGTAATTCTCTGATCCTTTACCAAACACCCTGTTGCACCTACGCCGGCATCCCTTCATTTTAGAAACTCTATCTTTCTCGCGACCCCCACAGCACATGTAAGTCTCCAAACATCTACTGATGGTCCAATTCCCATATTATGTTTTTATCTTTCTTTCTTTCCCTTACCGAACACGTGTAATATGGCGGGATGTATCATGACAAAATATACAGGATATCCATAAAAGAATGCCGAGGTTTAATGGTATATTATAATAGTTTAATTTAGACTATTTACAGCAAATCATACATCAAATTGAAGGTAAACAAACCTAGTTTTTGTTACAAATGTTCAATAAGTGCACCTTTAGTTATACAGCACACATCCAACCTGAAGTCCAGTTCTTCCCACACTTCGGTTAAGGGGTCTCGGGACTCCAACAAGTACTGCAATGGGACCGGGAAAGCAAAATTCAACTAAAAAATCGATTTTTACTTTTTTATATCTTTAAATAGTTTAAACTTTTACCTTTCCAACGATGAGTCACACATGTTTATATATAAAAAAATAAGTGTTGGAATTAATCATTCTTTCTAAGAGTACCGTTTATACTCGCGTATAGGTCGACTCGCGTATAAGTCGACCCCCTAACTTTCGAATGCAAAATTTGCAAAATATCAAAAACCCGCGTATAAGTCGACCCCGTAACTTTTTACTTTAATTTTGCGCAAAATCAAACCAAATATTTCACTTACCTATGCGAAAAAGTAGTAAGTAAATAAAAATAAATCATTGACAATTTTTTTAATGATAAATTATTATTATTTATATATTTTCTGTAATATTTTATTATTCATACACATAAAAAGTCAGAACTTTGCAATATTCGAAGTTTTATTTTTTATTTTTTAATTGACTCGCGTATAAGTCGACCCCCCAAATTTGCTTGCCAAAAATTGTCAGAAATTTCTCGACTTATACGCGAGTATATACGGTACTTCACAGCTTAATGACCATTTAAATCTTTAATTGACTTTTTTTTTAAACTTTCATGCTTATGTTCCTTTTTTTCAATATCTATTAAATTTAAGAACTCAGATTTTTATTTAATACTTATACAATGATATATTGTATACTTTAACACAGGGATTTAATGATTTGTTGAGAATTATTTATTTTAGGCAGTAAAATTTTACGAAAAATGGCTTTCAATAAATAATCAATAATTAATTTTGAGTTTCACTGAGAAAGAAAATGGTCTGTTAAAATACGTAAATCATGTTATTTTAACTACTCTAAAAAATTTAGACCTCTATCTTTCACCATTTCTGAAAAAAGGTACATAAAGTTGGTGAATTTAACATGGCGGAAATAGTGCTTTCCGGATCCCCTTAAAGCTTCAAAATTTAATTTTTTTTAGATATTAACCTCCTATCTTTTCGGAACATTTTGACACAATTGTTTCCCAGAAATTCCCATTAGAACAGAAGTTATGGCTTTTAGAAATATACCCGCTCAATAGCTGAAACAGCATTTCTGAAAGTTTGACGTCATTTTTCTCAAATGACTTTTTTGGGGCATAACGTGCAGGATATCTCAAAAGCTTTTGAATATTTTTTCATGAAATTTTCAAAACATGGATTTTATGTTAGTCCGTATAAACTGAACTTAAAATTTCATTTTTATTATTTAAAAAGATATTTTTTTAGGTGATTATACTGTTAAAATTTTAAAATTTTGTATTAGCTAAATATAATTTTGTATTAAAAATATAAAAAGGCTTTCAATACAAATTTATTTAGGTTCAGAGAGATTACTGTAGTCTGAAGTGTAAGTAGGCACAAAAAATTTCATTCTAGTTGCAAAATTTATTTTGTAATCCAGCGCCGTAAGCTGTTATACCAATTTTCTGCTGGACAAATGTCTGACAGTTTTGAGCGCCCTATGAATATTAATTCTGCATCTTGTAATTTTTTAAATACATGAAATGAAAGATCATACTTGTATCTTTCATCCCAATAAAAAATTTGTTTTTAAATCATAAACATTTTAAGAATTAAATATTGAAAAAGGTCTTTCTTTTTTTTTTTTCTTTTTTTTTCTGAATCCCGAGACCCATTAAAAAGTCCGGAACAATGGAAGCAATACCCTCTTCAATTCTGTGGGTTTTTGCCACATGGGGGATCACAATTAAAATTTAAACGAAACGCATGTTGAACATGCGTTTCGTTTAAACACAAAACGCTTTGCGCTCAGGAGTCGCCATTTTGAGTATATGGCACTACAAGCGAGTGAATAACAAAGCAGTACTCGCGCATGCGCTTATCTAAAATTGTCTACGTTACTTTTTATTTGTGACCTTGAACCAACACTCTACAATGCTTACATTTGATACTATTAAAATTTATATCTGAAATATTATTTATAGACATGCTATATATTTTCGAAAAAAAAAAGATCTGAAAAAAATATGAATTGAAACCTACGAATATTTTAACTAAGATCGATTTCTAGAAGCTTCAAATATGCGAATCCAAATTTACAACTCATTCCGCCTAATAGCTTTTGAGTTATGTTTGAAAAACTGTACGCATTGCAAACTGTTTTGCATGTAGGAATAAATATAATTTTATGAAGTGTTAAAATCTTTTAATAAAACACACATACAACAATATATATAAAACACATACACACATAAATAACGCCTGCATTCAACAGTTAAAGGTATATATAAATATTATACAGACATACATGCAATAAATGCAATAAACCCAACTGGAGTGAAAAATTAGCCAGAGTCAGGAATCGAATCCGGGACCACAGTATACAAGACGGCTACTCTAACCACTGAGCTTTTCCGGCCGATACCTGGGTCTGCAATTTCTCACTAGTAAACCATGTTAAGAAGCCATCTATACGACAGCCTTGGATGACCGGACAACGATGAATAGATTTTACTGTTACATCGATCTACGATAAATGTAATAAAACACACATAAACACATGCACACATAAAATCTTATTCAGTTTCGCTAAGGTAACACATAAAATTATAAAATGAGTACGTATTTTAGAAATATTTTGGCAACTAAAAACAAGTCTGAAATAGTACGTCAAACGTGGCAATGCGTTCATACTGTAACTAGCTTCATAAATATTCAGATCTTGCTGCAATAGCTGTTGCACTTGCACTCTTACGCAAAAATGCATGTATGCAAAATTTATTACGATTCTATATATTAAATTCAATAAGACAGAAATAATAGGGCTCCATCTTAAATAGGACATCATTTTCAAGGCAACCTAGAATCATTACCTATCATTACCTAAGGGTACCTAACCCGCATTAACGCAAGGAAATCTAAGGTTCGAAGAAAACCACGGAAAACTCCGAACGATTAGGCCGGCGGGCGCGATAGGGTTCAAACCCAGCACCTCCCTTCTACCAGCTTCGAGAGCAGAACCTTCGGCCGCTGGTGGGGCCCCGCTCGGTTTGAAAAAAGTTATTTTGCGAAAAATGCGTATAGTGCTCCAAACCGGTTTTAAGTCTACGGACGCGTTGGACTAAAGCGCTAAATAACTACGAAAGGAGTTCGAATTGGGCCAAATCGTTTTACAGGGATAATCTACAGACTATAAGGAACAGAAACAGATTCGATTTTTTCAACCTGACAAAAAAAGTAAACACCCCCTTTAAAAAAGAAGAAAAAGCTCGAAAAATCCTTAAATTTGGTCGTTAAAGTGGGGTTTCCCCCCTTTAAACACTCAATTTTTCATGTTCTACAGTTTCAAGTCTTTTAATGTAGAACAGGTACTCCAGCCAATAGTTTAATTAAAAAAAAAAAACACTTCATCTACTTGGATTTTGAGTATATTTTTTCATGTTTAAAAAAGTTTCGTCTTAAACCCAAAAAGTTATAAGTGGAGGAATGTGGAGAGTCTCATAAGAAGTCAATGCTGATAGCAGACAAGAAATACAAAATGATTTATAGATGAAAAGGGAAGCTCTAGAAGACTAAAGAAGACAGATTGCAGTATACGTCAAGAAGAGATTCCAAAAATGATTGAAGTAATGGAAACTATCATAAATGGATTCCTTTGAGGGTATAGATGACAGTAAATGCTTCAATTTTTTTCTAAAGTTTTGCACTAAAAATAGACTCAGACGATTCAAAAGATAATTTAAATATTTTTACACTCTATAAAAATTTCTAAAAAGAGCCTGTAAGTTCGTAAACGAACAATATCATACATATGTTTGTAAATCTTTTTTTGTTGTTGTTAACTCAACCTGGTTTTTGTACGTAAAGATGGAATTTCGTAATTGATTTTTAACACCAAGGCTCGTAAATATCATGATATTTACGAACCCTAATATCAAAAATATCCGATATTTTCAAAATAGTCAACTTATTGATAATTATAAATATTTTCAGACTAATATAAATTAGAAACTAAAACATATTGGATTTAGCATGAAAACTTAATAAAACAATATGCTAAATGTATTTTTTTTCTCTTATGTAACAAAATTGAAGATCAACTATTTGAAAACACACTCAATTTGCTCTTTACACTCACAAAAGACAAACTATGGGATTAATTATCAAGTTTCCAGAAAAATTTGTGTTTTATACAACAAAATTATATACAATATACTTATTTTTATTAAAAAAATTGAATATAAATGTAAGCTTGTGTCCTCTTTTATTCTCTAACCTGTTGTGTAGTTTAAACTAAAGGCATTCTGCATTTGTAAATTCAGCTCCAAATGTCCAAATATTTTTTTTTGTGTGTGTGTCGGGGGGGGGGGGGGGGGGGGGCTAAAAAGGGCCTGCCAAAAAAAAAAAGTTCTTATTCACACATTCACACAATCAATAACAGTTAAAAAATTCATTTACATTTGTTTTGACTGAAAATTTCAAAAATATCCTACTAGTCCAGGCAATAGAGACCGTATTGGGACTCTACCTAGCAAAATTAATGGTAGTACTGGAAATAGGCTTTCTAGATGTTTTCTGGGTCGCTGAATCAGAATTTGTAACTTCCCACCAAAATTCCCCCCGGCAACCCCCCGCCCCAAATTTTGGTAAAAAGCCCCCCAAAAAAGGTTTTTATTAAAAAATTCCATTGTTTTATTGTTTTAGGGGAAAAGTAGCTAGAAATTCAGAAAGTAGACAAAATTTCCAACAAATTAGATATATGACATTATGACTTAGGATAAAGGGGAAGGGGGGATCTGCCTCGGAACATGCGCCGCAGTGGACTAAGTTGCGCAATTCCACTTAATCACTCACACGTTTGCATTCGCTCTCCCATCTTCCCTCTGAACTTTCTCTATAAAGTTTACTTTAAGTTTTTTGGGTCGCTGAATCCGAATTTTTAACTTACCCCAAAAATTTCCCCCCCCAAATAGTTGTTTTTAACTTAAATTTCTTATTGTTTTAGGGGAAAAGCATTATAAAATTCAGAAACTAGACAAAATTTGCAACAAATAGGATATATGACATCATGACGTAGGATAAACGTTGAGAGAGGGAGCTGCCTCGGAACATTCCCCGCGCGCTTTTCTCAAAAGCCAATTTTTTTCAAAAAATCAATTTTTGGGGGGGTTGCTGGGTGAAATTTTGATGGGAAGTTACAAATTCGGATTCAGCGACCCAAAAAACATAAAGTGAGTCAAAATCCAGAACTAGTATTAATTTTGCCAGATAAAATCCCCTATTGCCTGGACTTCATATTTTAGTGCACTTAGCGCCGCAGTGCATGTTCAGAGGCAGCCCTCACCCTCCCCGTTCATCCTAATTCATAATGTCATATATCCTATTAGTTGCAAATTTTGTCTAGTTTCTGAATTTCGTAATGCTTTTTCCCTAAAACAATAAGAAATTTAATTTAAAAACAACTATTTGGGGGGGGGAGGTCGGGGGGGGGAAATTTTGGGGGGAAAGTTAAAAATTCGGATTCAGCGACCCAAAAATCTTAAAGTAAACTTTATAGAGAAAGTTCGGAGGGGAGATGGGAGGGCGAATGTAAACGTGTAAGTGATTAAGTGGAATTGCGCAACTTAGTTTACGCAGCACCGCGCGCATGTTCCGAGGCAGATCCCCCCTTCCCCTTCATCCTAAGTCATAATGTTATATATCTAATTTGTTGGAAATTTTGTCTACTTTCTGAATTTCTAGATACTTTTCCCCTAAAACAATAGAAAATGGAATTTTTTAATAAAACGTTTTTTGGGGGGGCTTTTTACCAAAATTTGGGGGAGTTGCCGGGGGAAATTTTGGTGGGAAGTTACAAATTCGGATTCAGCGACCCAAAAAAGATCTAGAAAGCCGATTTCCAGTACTACCATTAATTTTGCTAAGTAAAATTCCCTATTGCCTGGACTATACGCAATATTTTGAAAATTAGTGTCAGATATATGAAAATATCGAAAATATCAAGCTTCATGATATTTAAAAAATAAATATCGCATATATGTCATGATATATGTCAAGATACATATCCATTGATATATATCACCGAACCCTTTTTAACAAACACAAAAACTTTGCTAAATGACCTCAGCTAGAGGTCTGCACGGGCCTACGGACTGTACCCGGCAAAATGAAGGTAAAATTCCCAACGGGCTGGCCGGCGTATTAAACCCAATTTTTTTAACGGGCCGGGCCGAGCGGATAAAAAAATTCGGTCCGATATAAAAAATTAAAAGGATTAAACTAAGCTAATAAAATGTGAACAATTTTCAATGGACGTGACAGAGGCGAGGATAACTATAAATATGTTGCACGAGCCGATGTTAGATTGGCAACATCAGTACCGAAATATAACATGTCCAACGTAGAGATCGGCATTGGCAGTTGCATCATGTCTGAACCAGGGCTTAATTATTTCAGCAGACTCGGTCCGAGCCAGGATCAGGCATACATTTTCTTTCTACATACTGGACTTACATGACGGGCCGGATGCTATTCTGCATTCTATGGCTTACGAACATAAATAAATCTAAAACATATAGTAACCTAAAATGTTAACAATTTCCCATAAATATGTATGTAGTATAGCGAAACAGCACCGAAAACTGACGATATGAAGCAATGAAAATAATAAAACTTTGTAAAAAATCATCATAAAATAAAAACAATACATAGGGCGCGTTTCGAGATAAAAATATAACACCTCGTCATCAGTTACAGTAAACACATGTCCGTACGCGGACCAGGTCAAAAATGAACTGAAAGGTAGATAATGTGAAGAACCCATAACAAGAAAGAAGGAATGTATGTTTCAAAATGTATTTTATATATGTATGAATGTATGTTTTTCAATGTATGTAGTATATTCTAGAAAAATATGTTAACCCTCTCGCTGTGTAATTTTTTATTAAAAGAGGTTCAAAAATTGCGCTAAATCAGGCTAATTCAGGGCTGTCACTGGAGACTATTTTTATATTATCGCACCACTATTTATACTGAAAAATCAATTTTGCAGTATATTTCTCTTGTAGATGTTATTAACGTCTATATGGAATTTTTTGTATTTAAAAAGTGGTCCGAGTTTAATTAAAAAATAGTCGCCTGTAGAAAAAATGAATCCCCTAAGAAATCTCGATTTGCGCAAATTTTGCTACTTTTATGTTCCCGAGGAAATCTCGAGTTGCTCAGCGAGAGGGTTAATTGCATGTTAAGACCAATCGACTTTTTCTGTAGAAATTGAGTCGGGTCTGATTTCACTGATTTATTGCATGGGCCGGACCCGGGCCTGGAAATTCCGCCGCCTTACATACCGTATCTCAGCATTCTTATACAAATATTCTATATGGACGCTATTGTTGGGTAGATGCAGCTTTATTTAACTCCAAATAAAACATATGTCTTTAGAGGGTCTGTCCATAATCAATTAATATAAATTCAATAATTAAGTCCTAAGCAGAGATCATCAATGTGTCCACCGTTCGCTGATGGTATAGAGACATTGAATAAATTTATCTTGGTTTTTACATTCTTTTATTTAACCCTTAACCTGGAACTACGTGTGAGAGACGAGGTCTTGTATTCGGGCCAAAACTGATTATCATGGACCTGGCCCGTAGTACATCGGTCAGGCCAAATGATTATATCACGGGCATGGCCCCTGGTACCAGGGTTGGCAGGTTTTTGACACATGTCAGTTTTTGACAGTTTAAACTGCTGTTTAAACCGTCATGTCAAAAACCCCTTGTCAAAAACCTCGTCAAAAACCTCAAATACTTGCAGTGATCTGTAAAATTTCATATTAAATGTCACACATTAGATGTAATATTTAAAATTCACTATTACTGTAATTGTATAATTAGTATATAGTATTAGTAATAATTACAGGGTAGGCAGGTTTTTGACATGTGTCAGTTTATGTCTGGTGTAAACCATAGTTTAAACCGTCATGTCAAAAACCTCAAATACTAAATTGATCTGTAAAAATTCAAATTAAATGTCACACATGACAACATTACATGTAATATTTTAAATTCACTCTTACTGTATATCAGTAATTAGTACATAGTAAAGTATTATTGTTAAGTACAACTTTTTAACAGAATAAAATTTTAATTTAATTTTTATTTTTTTTTTTTTTTATTTTTTTTTTTTTTTTTGTAAAATTGTGTTTTTCTAAAAAGTAGACATTAAGCTCACCTGAGCTGTACATTTTTTCTCTTACTTAAAATCGTTTTAATTTCGCTCGAGAGCTTAAAGCATTAGCTGGCTTTTTTTATGGGGAAAAAAACTTAGAAAAGTGTAGATTTTTTTGTATATATAACAAGATAATGTGCATCAATGTTATTCTAGTCTAGGCAATAACCATTCCATTCAAAATTGAAATTGGATTATTAATTTTAAATATTTACAAAATAACAGAAGTAATTTAAAAAAAAAAAGCTTAAAGTCAAAATCTTTTTAAAACATGCTTTCTTTCAATATATAAAAATGTTTTCGATTTTAGAACTGAACAAAATTGACTCGGTCATCTAAAAGAAAATTCCTGTAAGCCCATATTGAAAAAGTGCATAATAGAAGGGATCAAATCATGAAACCATACCATTGTTTGGCTTATACTTTGCATCCCAACCATCAGGGGCAAGGGTTGACTGCTGTATCAGTTGATTCAGCTCGCGTTTGAGCTACGGAGAGAGTTTATGGATGCTTACACTGATTGTGTATGAAGCTAAAGAATCCCCTTTCCAGTCTTCCTATTTCAGTGCTATAGGGAGGACTCCATTGTTTGGTGGAAAGGTATCACTAAATGAAACAGCTTTTTGAGCCTGCTTCAAAACTTGCTCATCTAGCAATGCTTTTGCTATCAAGTCCTACTAGCTCAGCATCAATTAAGAGACAGGCTATTTTCTAACGCTTCATACACTCTAAACTCAAAAATCTTTTGGGTGTAAATAAATGTGCTAAACACGTGATGTGCTGCAGCATGCTGCGGGGTAAAATTGATCCGTATTATTTAATTGTATAAAATTTTCTTCTGGTTGAAAAATCAAAAAAAAAAAAAATTATTGCAAATAATATATTTTTTAAATTATTAAATTTCAATAAAAGATCACATAAATCATTGACTTATTTAATGTTTATCTATTGTTAAAATGTTTTAACGTGTTACATGTATTTGGCAGTTTTCGACGGTTTAAACCAGTTTTCGACAGTTTAAACCAGTTTATGACAGTTTAAACCAGTTTTTGACGCTTGTCATGTCAAAAACCCAACCCTGACTGGTACAATGATCGAACCAAATGTAAATATCACGGGCATGGTGCGACAGTAAAGCTAACAGGATTACTAATAAACCTTTTGTGGTTATATCTACTACAATTATTACATCAGGTTCCAATTACTTATCAAATATTCCACAAAATTAAACTAGTTGTATCTTACACATGTATTTAAATTCCGTAAGTCTTGCGCGTTTGGTACAATTTAAGACCAATTTGATGAACCATGGAATGGCTCGAAGGATGCGCGATCTATTTTACGTTTTGGACCTAGGCTGTTGAAACGTAAATCGTAGATTAAGGGGTTAACTCAACCTGGTTTTTGCATGTAAAGATGACATTTCGCGATCGATTTTTAAGCCACTTTCTGAAAGGCTAAAATTACAAAAAAATACGTTCACAGGTGTGTCACCGATAACAATATAGAACATTTTAATATTTTTAGAACTCAATTATAAATTCATTGATTTTAAGGCATTTTTCCGTTAGCGCCGCAAGGGGCCAATAGTCGAATATTCTCTGTAACTCGCACAATTGTATACGAGTTCAAACAACAATGGACTTGACCCCTTAGGGACGAGCGACACGTATACATGACGCACAAAGTGATCAGAATCCTTGATTATTCCCACCAGTTATTTTTTACTGTAAATTTTGCCTTATTTAATCAGGAACAGTGTTGAACAGTAGAGCAGCATTGAGGGGTTACATAGTCGTGATCAACTTAACACCTAGTCTATTAAACTTAAACTTACACTATGTGCAAAATTACTTAAAAGATGACACAGTATTTAAAAAATGTTAAATTATTTTAATACCTTAGAACTTTCAACTATAAAAAACATAGTCTTCTTCAGAGGAATATAAGAAATACAACAGATATTGACGCCTAATTTTCAATCCTGATTTTGAAAATTAGGCGTCAATATCTGTTGTATTTCTTATATTCCTCTGAAGAAGACTATGTTTTTTATAGTTGAAAGTTCTAAGGTATTAAAATAATTTAACATTTTTTAAATACTGTGTCATCTTTTAAGTAATTTTGCACATAGTGTAAGTTTAAGTTTAACTTTTAAAGATGAATTAAGCATTTCTATTTATTTATTCACCTAGTCTATTGTTTGAGTGTCTTGTATAACTGTGAGTCATTGGGAAAAGAAAAAGTGAAAATAGGGAAGTTCGGTTTTGTGTGCGTGTAACAGCAACTCATAAAGTTTTATTTATACCGAACGTGAGATTGAACGTGCCATCTCTAAGGTTAACGTTTTGTGCGGTCTCCTGCACAACTGCATCTTCGGTCCATTCTTTTCTGTTGAAAACACAGTTGCATCCGGTGTTTACCTGGGCATGCTGAGTGAGTTGGTTACCCCCCAGCTGGATGACTGCAACCTAATATCATCTTCCAGCAGGATGGTGCACCTACGCACTGGGCACTTTGTGTCCGTGAGTTTCTTGATGCAAACTTTTCTGATAGGTGGATTGGACGGGATTGTCCAATACTATGGCCTCCACGTTCAACGGATTTAACCCCTTTAGACTTTTTTTCCTGTGGCACAATATTAAAGATAGTGTGTACCGCACACAGTTTAGGGATTTGGATGAGCTGAAGGACAGGATTATTGTGGTCGTCCCTACAATTCCTGTGGACATGCTCCAAAGGGTATAGCAGGAGGTCGAATACAGTCTCGACGTTGTTCGTGCAACCAAAGGTGCTCACGTGTAGCTGTTCTAGCATCACGTAAAACTTTGAACTTGCTGTTCATCTGATATATAAAAAGTAAAATTTGTCTGTCTGTCTGTAATTCTATACAAATGCTCAGTTTGGAAGCCAAAAATGTGAGATGTTACGTACATGTGTATTGAAGCTCGGCCGAGGCAACTAAAGTAATCCGGAAGCGAAATAATTTATAGTTAGTTTTTAATTAATATAAAACCACCCATTTAACAGCAATCTCCTATCAAATTTAAACATTTTTCTTTATAGCAGTTGTCAATAGTTGAAAATTCCCAATAAAATTCTTACCACAATAATTACTTTTCTATTGCAAGATTTCCACGTGAAAAAAAGAAAATGAAATAAATAGTTTGACGAATTAAAAAAACTAATAATAACAGTATTACGCCATATTGGAAATATAGTGGACGTCAGCAAATGAATACATAACGTCATATGAGTTTGAAAAAACGTATTGAAACATGATAAAAACTTGATTACGGAAATATAGGCATATTTTAACATTTTGAGGTTATCTGATTTTGTTTTCGCCATTTGAAAATATAGTTCATATATATACGAGTGTGTATGCGTGTATATTAGAATTTCCACAAACGTCCCTAGAGCTCATTCTTAGTGAAGAACTGAAATAAAGAAGGCTTTATTGCTTCTTTTATTGCTTTTTAGGTGCGTTCGTAATTATATAAATACGTAGCACCTATAGTCGTCGTTCGGTCCGTCTGTCTATCGGTCTGTCTGTCCGCATATAACAGAGCAAAAACTACCAATCGAATGCTCTGAAATTTTAAATATATAATTGCTGAAAAATTTTGTCGAGTCATTTCAAATTTTATGAAAATCGGATGTATAGCTCAATGACAGGGATAGTCAAAAGTTTTCCGTTACATTACGACCAATGGGAAAAAATTATTGCAAGTGCATTTTAATGATGTTACAGTCTTCCGAATGGTCTGAAATTTTAAATATATAATTGTTGCAAAATTTTGTTAAGTCTTTTAAAATTTTATGAAAATCGGATGTTTAGTTTAATTACAGGGACAGTCAAAAGTTTCCGTTACAATGGGAAAAAATTACTTCAAGTGCATTTTAATGATGTTACAGCCTTTCGAACAGAATGAAATGGATAGGCACTTATGAAATGCAATAAAATATACATTCAGTACAATATGCGGTGCAAAAAATATTTATAAAACTAGTTATAATACGAACGCACCTCATTTGCCACGTTTGACGAGCAATTTCCAACTTGTTTTATACTGTATATTTAATTCTGAAATTGATTTTTCGAAACTAACATTCCTAAAATTCCGAGCAACGCCGGGTACTCCAGCTAGTTATACAATGAAAAGATTTTTGTTATCTAATTTCGTTTAAGTTTTATGGAGGATCAAAGTTAAAAAGATAAATTTGGGACATCCTGTATAACAAAACATTTGATGACAATTAAAACAAAACAGAAAAGAGTGTAAAAGGATATTATGAGTGTAAAATGCTAATAATTGAATCTTTCTTATCAACTTTTGTAACGTGGAGGGTGTTAATTTTGTTTTTTATCCGATAAGCTACAATATACTTGCAAAAATATGGGAAGTTGTACAAGCAATCGAGTTTCGAGTATAATTTCTATATTTTTGCAGAATTTTATAACAATGTAAGTACGCTGTACAGTTTTTACAGTTTCTGGTAAATATAAAGGTCAATATCTGAAAATAGGACAATTTGCGTCCACTGCCAATAATATTTCATTAATTATACTAAAGCCAAAAACTGAAAAATGTAATAGATTGTAACATTTGTTATAACAATTATCAGTGGTAAATAGACATATAATGATGTATAGATAATTAATTTTAAGCTTTAAACAAAAGAAATTATCATTTCAATCCCTGTTCCCATGTACACTATGACGCAAAAGTTTAGACAATGAAACAATTCTTACATACTTTGAAAAATATTTATTCAATTTTCAAATCACTGCTTGAAATTAATGTGCTGTACATATAAACAATATTTATAACAAAGAAAAGTGGAATTGTGCATATTGCAATAAATTAAATGGAAACAAAAATAAACTGCTGTCTCAAAAGTTTAGACACAAATTAAATAAAATCGAAATAAACAATTTTTAAAACCTGGTTGCGCATCCATGCTTATGTATTACGTCATATACACGAGATTGCATGGAAGAAACTAAATCTTGCATAGTTTGTGGATCGATATCGTACCATGCATTCTCAATAGATGTCTTAAGTTCCTTTTCAGAAGAGTATTGTCTAGCGTTGCTATAAACTTTGCGACACATGATGCTCCAAAAGTTTTCTATAGGGTTAAGATCTGGGCTACATGCTGGCCAGTCGAGAACTCTTATATTATGGGAATTAAACCAAGATTTTGAATGTTTTGCAGTGTGAATTGAAGCATTGTCTTGCTGAAATTCCCACTGAGGACCCCCTAGAAGCTCAGCAAATGGCAGTAGGTTTTCTTCTAATGTCTGTGTATAATGCTGTGAAGTTTGACAACCACTGGTGAAGGTCAGAGATACTTGTCCATTATAGCAAAAGGCTGCCCAAACCATCACCGAGCCCCGTCCTTGTCTGCGACTAAAAAAACGTCGAGGTTCCTTCCGCAAGTCATGCCAATACGATAAACAACCATCTGGACCATCCAGATTCCACTTTTTTTCATCGCTAAATATGACTGACTGCCATTTCTCTCCATATGACATATGCTTTCGAGCCCACATAAATCTTTGTAACTTATGATATGGTTTCAGAGCTGGTTTCTTCTGCATTTTGCTATAAACGATTGTTCCTTTTTCCAAAATTCGTCTACGAATCGTATCCTTTGATACAGAGAGTCCCGATGAGCTTTGAACTCCACGTACGCTCATTTGTTGAGTACTCGCTAGTCTTTGTATCAGGCGATCCTCTCGTACATTTGTCACACGTAGCCTCCCAGACCGACATTTTGCTTTATATTCGGAACCACTCGATAAAACTCGATAAATAGATTTTTTTGACCTATTAATAATAGCAGAAATTTCAGAAACGCTCTTCCCTTCACCTTTCAACTGCCAAATCCTTGAAACCTCATTCACTTGAATTTCTTTAGCTCTCGGCATGTCGACTATGAAGCGCAATCGTTTGCAGAACTTAAGTACTCCAAATTTGTGACATCATCGATTCTAAATTTGCATATGCCAGCGAATATTCAAAGAAATTTAGAATAGTGTCTAAACTTTTGCGACAAGCACATTTGAATTTTTATGAAAAAAATTAGTATTATAGCAAACAAAACGACTGTCTTTTGTACATAGCATTTTAAATCAGTTTTTGAATATATTTACAGGTTTTTGTAATTCTGACGTCATAATTCTACATTTTAAAGCTGAATGACGTCATTGTCTAAACTTTTGCGTCATAGTGTACAAATATCCAATATTAAATATATGCTGTAAAAATTTCTATAAATGTTTTTAACTTTTGCTATTATATATTTATACCTATATATACACAGTATGAGAAAATATAATTCTTCTTTATTAGTATAGATTGTATAGTAAAATATTATAGTAAATATATTTGTCCCTGAGGTTGACATCATCTCAGTCCCTCTAAACACACATTTAGGTTAACAGATACTAAGCAGCGCTGGCAGAATTATTTCCATTGCAACAGCAACTAAAGTTCAACTAGCCACCTTGGATGAAGGTAAGTTGTTTTTCTTTTTGTTTCATATTTAGAAATACTTAGTTTTTGTTCTGAATAGGGATGAGTATTTTTTTATAGCATCATTCATGTCCCCATATTTAACTTTTATTTATAAGAAAAAAGCTTATTGCAACTTTATTTATGTAACATACAAATGTCACATGGCATATTTAATAATTTACATGTGTGCAAAAAGATTCAACAAAATGGCTGTGCAGCTGTTAAGACAAAAACATCACCTCAGCCTCCATCATCTCAGTCCCAATTATTATACACTGATTATGGTATAATTTCTATATTTTTGCAGAATTTTATAACAATGTAAGTACGCTGTACAGTTTTTACAGTTTCTGGTAAATATAAAGGTCAATATCTGAAAATAGGACAATTTGCGTCCACTGCCAATAATATTTCATTAATTATACTAAAGCCAAAAACTGAAAAATGTAATAGATTGTAACATTTGTTATAACAATTATCAGTGGTAAATAGACATATAATGATGTATAGATAATTAATTTTAAGCTTTAAACAAAAGAAATTATCATTTCAATCCCTGTTCCCATGTACAAATATCCAATATTAAATATATGCTGTAAAAATTTCTATAAATGTTTTTAACTTTTGCTATTATATATTTATACCTATATATACACAGTATGAGAACATATAATTCTTCTTTATTAGTATAGATTGTATAGTAAAATATTATAGTAAATATATTTGTCCCTGAGGTTGACATCATCTCAGTCCCTCTAAACACACATTTAGGTTAACAGATACTAAGCAGCGCTGGCAGAATTATTTCCATTGCAACAGAAACTAAAGCTCAACTAGCCACCTTGGATGAAGGTAAGTTGTTTTTCTTTTTGTTTCATATTTAGAAATACTTAGTTTTTGTTCTGAATAGGGATGAGTATTTTTTTATAGCATCATTCATGTCCCCATATTTAACTTTTATTTATAAGAAAAAAGCTTATTGCAACTTTATTTATGTAACATACAAATGTCACATGGCATATTTAATAATTTACATGTGTGCAAAAAGATTCAACAAAATGGCTGTGCAGCTGTTAAGACAAAAACATCACCTCAGCCCCCATCATCTCAGTCCCAATTATTATACACTGATTATGGTGTCACATTTCAGACACATTTCAGACACTTCATACAGACACTTTCTTCCATAAAAGTTTATCCTACGCATAAAATATACATCCTTGATCTCAAAACGCTACAGCATTTATATGACAAAACATGTATCATAGTATACAATTGTATGTGGTAGTTGGTACATTAACTTAAAAAAATAAAAATTTTGGAATGAAATTGTCCGTTTTTCAGATATTGACCCATAACCGCTTCCTGTCTTGATATTTGTCAGGACAGGTAGTGGTTACATTTACCAGTTAAGATTTAAATAAGTAAAAAAAATAATAACAATAACTGATCTAATAAATTTCATCCAATAGCCTAATATTCAAATGATGCATTTGATAAGCAGTATCAAAAATCCATCGAAGAACATGATTTTGTCACCCATTCAGTAATTAAAATTTTATTTTCCTATTTCTCTTAAATAGAAATTCAACGATGAAAAATAATAAGAAACCTTCTAATCTGCCTAGTGTTTTTTAAGGTAGAGTTATCAGTAAGGCTAAGAAGAATCTTTAAGCGTAATGATTTCAATTTCGCAAACGGTAATTTTTTTTAATCATTCATTGAGTATCCCAAGACGGTATTTCAAATAGTTATCTTAACAGCAAGTGATAAGTTGAAAGAAAGACCTGATAAGGGGGGTATCGCTTCACCTACCAGCCAGCATAACTGACCGTCAAATTAATTAAAAACCTAAACTACAGCGCATCACTCTAAGCATATCTGACAAGCATGGCATGAGTCAGAGGGAGCTATTTCTTTGGCAGAATAGAAAAAAATATATATTATATCTTTTAATTACATGGAATCGTATCCTTCTCGCAACTACAGCGTTCTGACCAACTCCACCCAATTTTTCGAAATCACTTTAACTCCTAGTGAGGTAGGGGGGGAGGGGAGAAAAAAAAAATAAAAAAAAATGGAGTTTAGTTTCTGCTTTCAAGGTTCAAAAATTAAGGGGCCCCAACTTAGGTGATATTCTCGAACAGCTAGAGGGTTTGTTTTAATAACCTGTCTCTTTAAGACTTAGTGACCTACTGAATTGTTAAAGGGTGGAACGATCGAAATAAATACTTTGATGTGATGTAATTTATTGGCTAATAGACCGATTAAGATACTTAGCGCTTTGAAGTGATTACAGTGGTGTTATGGGTATTCCACATAATTAAACTATATTAAAACTGGCTAAATAAACATAGGTTTCTAATCTTGTAAATAATCTTCCAGCAAAAATTAATCGCAAAGGCCATAAATATTTTAGCCCAAATTATATTAAAACAGTCAGAACATCTCAGAAAAAAGAACAAATTATTTTACCCTGCGTGGGGGGGGGAGGCGGGAATGAGGGGCAAAATATCAAAGCTTATCTACCTGCATCTTTTGGTGCTCTTTTAAACCAACTTTTGGTGTGGCAATAACTGCAACCATAAGATGGTGAAACCTGGTTCCAACATTCGGTGTTTGGTTCAACATTTCACTAATTTATTGTTCAATGTTTTACCAACTTATGGTTTATCCTTAGCATCGAATATTGGAACAACGTTTCATTTATTTATTTATTTATTGAACAACAAACATACGACTTGTGTGCTTGACATGAGAGACCGCTTATAAGTTGGAGACAAGATAGCACAAGGAAATATTACAACACAAGAGAAATACACCCTGGGAGTTCTACACAAAGAGTGTGTGCAATGGAACCAGCGGGAATCGAACCCACAATCTCTTACGCTCGCAAGCGATTAGAAGAGTGGTGCTTTGACCATTCAGCCACAGAGGCCCCAACGTTTCATCATTTTATGCTTGCAGCTACTGTCATATTAAAAGTTGGTCCAACCTTGCTTTAAATTTTTAACAATGCACCTTTATTTAGATATTCGAACAATTTTTTATTTCTTTTAAAATGTTTCATTAATAAATAGACTTTATTTAACTAGTCAGAATTGGCGAAGATCATTAAATATATTTTTTAATTTTTGTATTTAAATGTATTTTTTATTGGTGCATCCATAAAAAATGCATTTATGGGGAAAAAACTGTTTTCAATTGACAAACAACAAGCATTTCAAGTCATTACAATAGCAAAAACCTGGCGGATATTAAAACCGCGATTGTTAAAACTATTTTTCTATTAATATATATACTAGGTCTTTCTAAATTCATAGTACAAACTTTAAGGGTTGGTACAGGATACCGTAACAATCATTTATTGTATAGGAATGTATGGGCGTAACTGACGCGTTGAGGTACAAACACCAGGGGGCCAATTTGGCCACTTTTTTATTTCAAAATTTCTCATTCATACCAGAAAATTCTTATACCATTCTTTTCTTTATTTAAGACAAACATTTCATGATTACATAAAGAAAAAATTCTTCTTTGAAATTTTCCGGTATGAAGTCGAAATTTTTGGATTAAAAGAAAACTCCATTTCTATTTCTTTTCATGTATTTCCCGTGTTTGACAGATTTGCTAGTTTTGCGCTTTTTTTTTTTTTTTTATTCCAAAATTTTGATTTCACACCGGAAATTTTCAAAGAAGAACTTTTTTCTTTATGTATAATCACGAAATGTCTGTCTTAAATACAGAAAAGAATAGTGTAGGAATTTTCTGGTATGAATGATAAATTTTGATATAAAAAATTTGACTCCCTGGTGTTTGTGCCTCAACGAGTCACTTGCGCCCAAAATGATTGTTACAGTGTCCTGTACCAACCTTTAAAGTTTGTATCATGAATTTAGAATAACCCTGTATACATATATAATATCATGCGTCAGGCATTGAAACATTTTCCTACACATTTAAAATACTTCAACTAAACTTCACCGTTCAATGAGTTACTTCACTCACGCAAAAGCATTCCCTCGCTAACGTTAACCCTATGGAGAATTTTTTAAAGATATCTCGTTTGCATTTCAATGTTTTAAAATGATTTTTGTTGCATTAGATAGCTGAGGTCGATCTCTACAAAGGCCGTTCTTTACATTTTCGATTTTTTTTTTTTTTTTCACTCATTAGAAAAAAACACTGTACTAAAACTAGTGTTGTGAAAGAATTTTCGCCTTGTTATTAATATAAATGTTAAGACATACATATAAAAATTACAGGGAGTGAGGATATTAAGGGGGTCCGGGACACATTTTAGAATAATTTTTATCTATTGAATTAAAATTCTGAATTTTTTTGCGGTGGTTAGCCTTATCATTTGTAAACAAAATCACATGATAAAACTTCTCATAATTTTTTTTTAATTTTAAATTTAAAATTTATTAAAAAAGTGGGGTAATTTAAATTCCTTATAACTCGATATATTATTCATAGAATTTCATTTTAATAAATAGAAGTATATAATTTTTAATTTTGATTCAGCATTTTATTAAATATTAATTTATAAAAAAAAATAAAAATATTTAACGAAAAAAATTTTTAAAAAGTGGTGCAACTTTAAAAAAAAAAAATCATATTTTCAAAAGTAAATATTTTTTTCAAATATACTGAATACAAATTAAAGTAAAACAATTGGAAAAGATATGTTTCAAGTTTGAACCCTTTATCTTTAACGGTTCTCCGAGAAATGGTGAAAAAACCTATCATGAAGAAAAACGCATTTTTACAAGGAGTCGTTTCCAAGACAGCCATTGCTTGAAAGCTAGATTTTGAAAAGAAACCAAAACGAAAAAATTAATATTTTTACTTTCTTCTATCTTAAATAGAAGAAAGTATTGTAATCGAAATTTTTTTCGACTTCCGGTTTTTGACGGATTTATACGTTTTAGGGGTCAGAGATCCCAAAAAACATATTTATAGAAAATGTCTGTCTGTCCGTGTGTCTGTCGCCATTGTACCATCAAAAAGCGTATGAAGTTATGCATAGAATTGAACCAAATTTTAATTTTAAGTTTTTGGCTATGGCAAGCAGGTCCTCCCTGAATTTGGAAAAAAATCGTCGGTAGGGGGCGCTGTAATAGCAATTTTTGTACGATTTTGCATATTGTACCATCGAAAAATGTATGAAGTTACGCATAGAATTGAACCAAATTTTTATTTTAAGTTTTTAGCTATTACAAGCAGGTCCTCCATGAATTTGGAAAAAATTCGCCGGTAGGGGGCGCTGTAATAGCGATTTTTGTACGATTTTGAATATTGTACCATCGAAAAGTGTATGAAGTTATGAATAGAATTGAACCAAATTTTTATTTTAAGTTTTTGGCTAAAGTTCTTGGCTATGGCAAGCAGGTCCTTCCTTAATTTGAAGAAAATTCGCCGGTAGGGAGCACTGTAATAGCGATTTTTGGGCCATTTTGAATATTGTACCATCGAAAAGTGTATGAAGTTGTACATGGGATTGAACGAAATTTTTTGTGTTTGTTTTTGGTCATGGCACGAAGGTCCTCCGTGAATTTGGATAAATTCCGCTGGTAGGGGGCGCTATAAATGCTATGTCAGTACGATTTTCATTATTGTACCATCGAAAAGTGTATGAAGTTATGCATATAATTAAACCAAATTTTTTGTGTATGTTTCTGGCTATGGCAAGCAAGTCCTCCCTGAATGTGAAAAAATCTGTCGGAAGGGGGCGCTGTAATAGCGATGTCTGTGCCATTTTCATTATTGTACCATCGAAAACTGTATAAAATTATGCATACAATTGAACCAAATTTTTTGTGTATGTGTAAGGCTATGGTCAGTAGATCCTCTCTGAACTTGAAAAAATTCCGCCAGAAGGGGGCGCTATAGTTGCGATGTCTGTGCTATTTTCATTATTGTACCATCGAAAAGTGTATGAAGTTATACATAGAATTGAACCACATTTTTGTGTATGTTTCTGGCTATGGCAAGCAAGTCCTCCTTGAATTTGAAAAAAAAAATCTGCCGCAAGGGGGGCGCTGTAATAGCGATATTTGTGGCATTTTCTTTATTGTACCATCGAAAAGTGTATAAAATTATGCATACAATTGAACCAAATTATTTGTGCTTTTTTTTTGGCTTTGGAACAGGTCCTCCTACAATTTGGAAATATTGCGCGGCAAAGGGGCTCTGTGATAGCGATTTTTGTGTACTTATCTTGATTTTTCGAAGTTCTATTGTCCATCGGCGGCTCGTGCAGCAGCGGGAACTCGCTTCCTGCTAAGCCGGCTATTCGCAAACAGCTGATAACAACAGAATAAGGAAAAACTATTAATTTTAACAAATATCATGATATAGATTAACTCGTTTTTAGTCCGTTTAATTGACTGAAGCAGAAATTTGAGATGAAAATCAAAGTTGTAATAATATTGAAGTATTAACATGTGTAACTACTTCTTGAAATATTAAGATATATAAGATAGAAGAAAGTTTTGGGATTGGCACATCCAACTAGTTTGTTCTAATTCAGATAGAAACATAATTTAAATGTCATTTTAAGCAGGAAAAAACAGAGAAATTGTTAATGAAATAAAATTTTTTTGCAAAATTTGAAATTTTTGTGTCCTGAACCCCCTTAACTAAATATAATTATATTTAAAATAATTATATATATTTTATATTTATAATTACATTAATTGATATAATTGTTTAAATTTTAACTAATATAAATATTTCAATAATAATAATGCAATATAGGGGCTAATGATGTATTTTTTTTTTTCAAAAGATATTGAAAAACGTCGGAAACTTTCATCTTAGAAACAGATAAAGTTGATAAATAAACATAAATCTATGAAAAAGTCTAAAATAAAAGCGAGAAGAAAAACAAAAACAAGATACTTACATCAGCCAAGAAGATTCTACACATTCCGAGGGAATAGAATTGGATGAAGATCATTGTGTTAGTTGTGAAGAAGAATATAATACCACAACCAAAAAGGATGACTGGATACAATGCATAAAGTGCCTGAAGTGGTTTCATGAAACGTGTACAAATTCAAAAATATGGTAAAATTTTTCGAAAATTGAAGGTTCGAAATTATACTTCAAATTTTGTTTATTCGATGTTTAATCACCGGTTTTCTGTGTTATAATTGCATCTTTAGAGATTTCTGTATGTTTTTCACGATTAACTATATGAAATTAGTTATTTTTTGCTACTTATAAATTTCACTTTTTTTTTCCTTGTATTGGATAGCCATCTCTCCTCGGCTTCAAGGAGAGATGGCCATCTGCCATTTTAATTTCAAGTTTGTTTGCCACTTTTTGTTCTCAATATTTAATTATTTTTTGCCCAAAATATGATGAGTATATGTATAAGAATTTTAAATATGCATGAGTTTTTGTATTTTCATTCTGAGAATTTTTATTTCAATCTGTAAAAACTATGGCCATCTATCCTAGACTTAACCTATACACTTCGGAGCTGCTCTCAATTTTTTAGCCGACTTCAAAAAAAAGAACGAAGTTCTCAATTCAATGCGCATGGTTTTTTTTTTTTTTTTTTTTTTTTTTCATTTTTTATGTTCACCGATTACTCGAAAACTACGAAATTTCATCAAAATTGGTTCAGTACTTATTTAGAAATTAAAATAAATAAATAAATAAACATCTTTAAGACATTTCATTTTTAGCGATGATTTTCCTCAAGTGACGTATTTTAATTTGTAGTATTTGAAAGCTTTTTTTTTTTTTTTTTTTTTTTTTTTTTTTAAGTATACAGTTAAAGCCTCGATTATCCGCGAGCGGATGATCCGCGGTGCGGTTTATCTGCAAAGAGATTTTCTTTTTTTTTAATTCAAGCCAACAGCAAGGAAAATACAATAAACCCTACTAATAAATATAAACAGAAAAATTCATGCATTCGAAAATAATGGAAGAATATTTCTAGATTTGGTTGCCATGTTTGAAATATTAGATAAAAAGTCTTGATGTCTTTTCTTGATTTTATTAACCAAACGTAAACACAGCAATTAAAATATTTAACAATTAAATAAGACTATTATGATAAATTCCAGGAGGGCATATTAAGAATAACTTCATTTTCGAGATGAAGATTATTCCATACTAAAAGAAAAGCAATAGTTTACAATTTAGAATAAAGAAAAGGTGTTTCCAAAGTAAGAAGCAAAAACAAGTCACTGATTTTTTTATTTTTTTTTAATGGTGTAACTCAACTCTTTTTATACAGTATGTATGGCATTGTTTGTTGTTTACTGTTCTTTATTTTAGTGATTTAGACGTAAAGCAAAAGTTTCTGATGTACTGTGCATATGTATGCATTTTAAACGTTTTATTATGTTTTTTTGTACAGTTAAACATAGTTTTTATGTTGAATTTTCTTTTATTCGTGTTTGCACCCCATTTTCAGTCTTTTTCGGGTTATCCGCAGTGCCTTTGCCACCCAATTCCGCGGATAATCGGGGCTGTACTGTACATTATTGTTTTTAATGGCTCCACCTTTTCCAAACCTTAACATTTTAAATTCTGCAGGTACTATCATTTCAACTACCACTTTTACATCATCGTTGCAATTATTAGTCTGTTCTTATTATATTATAATGATATCCTACAACACTGAAAATTCACTGAAAAAAAAAAATGGGTACTCAAAATTGAGTAAAAAATACTCAATTTTAAATACGTGACATACTCAAAATAGCTCCGATCCAAGAGTACTCAAAATTGAGAAACGCATGTACTCATTTTTGATCGAATGGTTGTGCTCAAATATGAATCGTTATGTACTGTCTCTTGAACCTACAAATTAAAGTAAAAATGTACTAACATTTATTTTCCGTTCTAAATTATTAACAAGAAAGTTTAATTGATTATTTATTAAGAAAAACAGCAAAATTATTAACAAGATACCCAAATCGAATATTTTTATTACAAGAACTTTATTTGTAAGCACTTTTAAATTATTTTAAAATACTGTACATAATTTCATATTTGATTCAACATGAACATCTTTTATGCCACCATAAATGAAATAAACCATCACAAGATACAAAATTATCGTTTTGTTTGGGTTTGATAACATGTGATGTTTCAAAATTGAGAAAACATATGTTCATTTTTGATCCAAACATACTCAATTCGATATGAGTACATCGATTTACTCAATTTTGAGTACTTCATTTTTTTCAGTGTTGATTTGTAATAAATATACAATTCGGAGATGCTCTAAAATTTTTGTATCTTCATAAGCGCAACTTTAGTTCCACCTTTGCCAAAACCTGTGCATTTTAATTTCTGAAAGTACAGTAGAACCTCGATTATCCGAAGTAATAGGGACCGACCCCCTTCGGAAAGTCGAAATTTTCGGATAATCGAGAATGCTTCAATTTTAAGATTAAGGAGAAATATATGCAATATTTCTTATTATCGTTACAAGTTCTTAATAAAAATAAAGCAATACCCAAATAGAAACAAGAATAAATTACCTGAATTTTAATTTTAAAATTAAGTACCTTTTACATACTTCACAAGAGTTTGGACAAAAGTTTTGTATCTCGCAGTTTCGATTGCCTTTTCTTTGCAGATGTATCAAGAAGGTTTTTTAATACTGTTAGTTCACCAGTATCACAGTCTTTCTATTATTCCAGCCATGCGAAATCTTTTGTAAAATATTCAAAAGCTTCAGTATTGCTAATTTGTTCGTTTCCTTCGCCCACATCGTTGTCCTCTTCTTCGCTTTGATCAATGTGATGGTAAAGAAAAGCTTTAAAAATGAGTTTTGTACACAAGAAATGTGATAGCAAAAAAAAAAAAAAAAAAAAAAAAAGGGAGGGAGAAAAAAAAGCGAGCTTAAAAATTGATTTCGGTTAACAAAGAGTTTCGGTTAAAAGAGTTTCGGATAAAAGAGGTTCTACTGTATTGTTATTGCAACTACCACTATTAAAAGGGGTATAGTTGCAATAAGTCTGCTCTTGTTATATTATGTACTGCTATCCTACAACACTTACTTTATTTTAGTCGAAAACTAAAAATGGATTTGTAATAAATACTAAATTCAAAAGTGCTCCATTTTTATTTTATTTTTTAAATCTTCATAAGCGCAATTTTAACTCCCTCTTTACCAAAACCTGTACATTTTAAATTCTAGAGATGTACTGTTACTGCAACTACCACGTTTAATATCATCGTTTCAATGTTGCAATTATTAGTCTGTTGTTGTTAATATTATATACCGCTACCCTGCAACACTTAATCTTTTCTTTTTTGTTGACAACTGAAATGGATTTGTACTAGCAAATAGGGCTGGGCGATGTCTAGAATTAACTATCATGATAAATCGGCATCTGTATATCATGATATTCCGATATATTGATTTAGGAAAGTGCCCCCGGGGAGAGTGGTGGACGGAGCACCGAAAGTGCATAAAATGATTAAGCGGTCACAGGCCTTTGCAACGATACGTCACATGAGGAGTGACGGCAAAGTTTAGAAAAGACCCTCCCGCGGGGGGGAGTGGGGAGAGGGACACCGAAGGTGCATAACATGAATAAGCATTCACAGGCATTTCCAACGATATGCCACATGAGGGGTATCGGCCAAAGTTAGAAAAATGGCCCAGGCGACCCGACTATATAATTATTATTTCATTTGTCTAATTAAATCCACTGTTGCAAATAAAATGTTATATTTCATTTCTTTATCGCCCTGATTCACATTCAATAACAAAGAGAAAATATCCATCAACACCGCTAAAATCAAAATACCATAATGAAATGAAAGCCATGGTGTCTGTAGCATAACGCATACGCTCAGAGATTCAGCTTACACCGTCAATACCGTAAAAAAAATACATATATATCATCTGCTGTCAGCGATCGCATCGAAAGCTGCATGTATGATATTTATCACCCACCGAAACGAAATCACATACCATTAGTACCATGAACACCGAACCCGAGGAGTCGGTATTTAATATCACGATTTAGGCTCGGAGAAGTCGCACCGTTAATATCAAGAATACCGAAACCGAGGATATCGGTATTTTTAATACCACGGTTTAGACTTGAGAGAAGTCACCCCGTTAGTATCATAATAATCGGAACCGACGATTCGCTATTTAATACCACGGTTTGACTGGGGGAATCTAGAGAACTAACCCGAAGAAGCGCTGCTTAATGTTGCGGTTTAATGAAGAACCATGATAATCGCGGTTTACATTACGATTAATGATATTCATGATATACCGTTTTGTAAGGTTTTTTAATATCGTTATCACGATTTGCATTTTATATCGATTTTATCGATATATCGCCCAGCCCTACTAGCAAATGCACACGGAGGAAACATAGGATAAAAAAAATGTTATCATTATAAATTACTAAAATGGAGAGATAATCAAAAAACCACGAATCTTAAAATTTCCCCTTTTTTTATGCTCGTAAATAATCAAAACTCGCGAATGTTGAGGGATTACCATATATTAAATTCAAGGAGAATTTTCACGCCTTGAAAAAAAAAAATCAAGCAATATCTCTGCTTTCAGGTATTGTTCTATCCATGCATTTTAGCAAAAATGTAGAACAAATCGCAGGAAAGATAGGCAATTTTCAACTGAATTTCATATAGCACTCTTTCCATCAAATGTCAATTTTGCATTTATTTTTGACTGACTCTTTGTTTGTTGAAAAAAATTCGTGGAACGAATTCGTTGCTGATGATTTAATCTTAATTTTCTACTGATGATGCAATCTAATTTCTCTACTGGTGATGCAATCTAATTGTTCTACAACAATGCAATCCAATCTAATTGTATAACTCAAGAATACGGAAGAAGAAAGACAAACATCTCTGGAATTTTTTTTTTTTTAGGTGTGATGAATTATAAGATTATAAAGTCTTAATTATTTGTAGGATAAAGTTTTTTGTCATAATTTTATATTTAAATTTAAGCTTAGAAACATAAATTTATTTGCTTAATAATATTTTAACTGATTTAACAGTGAAATTGAATTTCACTTCCTGCGAAAAAATTAATTAGCTAAGACGTTTGGCCGTAAATATCAATGCAATTGAATATATTATTAACATGACATCTTATCATTATCTTTTACGAGGTGTTATCATATAAACAACAATTTTTTACTAGATGTTTCTGTTCAGTAAAGCAGGTAAAATAGGGTGTAACTATTAATAGGGTATACTAAAATAACTATTAGACTAAACCAATTTCTGTGTTTCCAATTCCATGGTCTTAAGTACGGTAAAACCTATGAAAGGGAAACCTATATATAACGGAATGCTGTTTTGAACGGAAAATTTCATGGTCCTGACAAAAGGAATACCATATAATTATAACTGTTATGATAGACACCTCTCTAAAATGGATTTTTTTTTCCGCTAGAAATTCCTTCTTCAGAGATTTTATTGTATATTTATTTGTAGGCAGCAATTTGTAATTTTAAATTTTATATTAAAGATAGAATCATGTAACTTTTAAAGATTTAAAGTTAAAAATAATCAGAGAATTCCATTCACTTTGTTCCCATTCATATTTCCTCATGCGCTGAATGCATACCTTCACTGCCAGCATATAATCTACATAAAAAAGAAAATGTACTTTCAGTTACCTATTAGGTATACCAAATATTATGCTGTGTCAAATAAAGTAAGAAAGAACATTTTTATTTCTACATTTGCACATTTTTCCGTTTTGTTTCAGCATAAAATCTCAAAAATAATGCACTCATGTCCAAAAATTAAGGGTGAGTAACAGGACGCTTTCGATTTTACACGTTTTATCGAATACTTACTGAAATTCTTCGCGAATTGTTCTTGAATTTCTAGAAGGATAACATGTTTGACTTCATGACTCAGTGAAGATTTAGTCGGGAGAACAATTAGGGGGGTAATAATAAATTCAATAATAAAATAATATTTGCTATCACCCACGAAACGTAAAGAACTGAAAATAGTCGGTCAGTGAATTAAATGACTATGTGAGTTCTGTCCAACGTTTGTGTGCATTTGTGTAAGCATAGCACTCATACTTGTGAAACTGTTAACGTTTCTGTAAAAAATTCAGAAGTGTTTTTATTGTAGCATACAGAGTTTTCAACTAAATTTAACATAACCTGACGAAAACCTGATAAAGAACAGTAGAAACAGCATATTATGATTAAAACATGAATATATTGAACATTTAATGAGATAGGGGCATTTGTATGAAATAATTTTTAACTGCGCATGCGTGGAAGATTCCGAAATTTTTATTTCATAATTTGGAAGCAGATATTTTGGGCAACTTCTCTAAAAACTTCAGTCACATATTCCTAAAACTCAGAAAGATACAGTAAGCTAATGGAAAAATTGCGGAAAATCCCTTATAATAAACTCCCTATATCGCCCCTATCTTTCTGAACTTTCGCGATATTTGGCTGGGCTTTTTATACAAGTTGCCCTAAATAACTGATTACAAAATTATGAAATAAAAATTTTGTAATCTTTCACGCTTGTGCAGTTAAAAATTATTGCATATAAATACCCCCCATCTCATCAAATATTCAGTATATTCATGTTTTAATTGCCGCTTTATACACCGTTTCTACTTTTCTTTGTCAGGTTTTCGGAAAGTTGGGTTAAATTTGATTGAAAACTCTGTATGCTATAAACAAAAAACTTTTCCAGTTTTCACTGCTACGTTAGCATCTTCACGAATATGAGTGCTACGCATTTACAAATGCACACAATCGTTGAACAGGATCCAAAGAGTCATTTAACACAGTGCCAGACCATTTTCAACATTTTTCGTTAAATAGGTGATCGTAAATATTACTTTATTATTAAATTCATTATTAGCTCACTAATTGTCCTCCTAACTAAATATTCACTGAGAAATATGAAGTCAAACATGTTCTTTACACCCTAGAAGTTCAAGAACAATTCGTCAATAATTTCAGTAGGTATTCGACAAAACGTGTGAAATCGAAAGCTTCCGGTGACTTACCCTTAATTTTTTGGACATGAGTGTATTTCGTCTCAGCACAGTAATAACCAGTAAAAATTTCACTTTTTCCGCCATTAATATGCATTTTTGTCCGTAAATGTAGATCCTAATGGAAAAAAAGTTGGAATCATTTGTATTACTTAAGAAAAATTCAATTTCTGTGAATTCTGAAGCAAGCATATCTGTAGGGAAAAATGCATGCATCAAGCAACAAGCAAGCATATGTGCATGTGACATACCGGGTGAGCTGAAAGTTCATTACAACTTTAAAAACTCATAAAAGTAGGAAGAAATTATGATAAAGGAGTGTGGTTTGCAAGAAAGGGCTCACAAGGCAGTCGGATTTTTTTAGCAGCAAAAAAAAAAAATTAGTTAAAAAATCACATGTAGAGGGCGCTGACGACCCGAAACACAATTAATAGGACAACAGTTGTGCCGTAGAATGTTCTGGAGGTCATGTTGAACATTTGTTATTGGAAGAACAAATGAATGGAACGTATTTTTGTCCTGTTCATTGCGTTTCGAGTCGTCAGCGCCCTCTACATGTGATTTTTTTAAACTTTTTTTTTCTTCTAAAAAAATTCAACTACCTTGTGACCTCTTTCTTGTAAACCCCACTCCTTTATCCTAATTTCTTCCCTTTTTATGAGCTTTTAAAGTTGTAACAAACTTTTGGCTCACCCATTATATGCTTAGTATCTTACATGTAACAAACATGCCTATATCCGAACGAAAGGGCATGCACTTTAGAGTTAATCGTAGAGTCCTGCACGGGTCATGTTGTACCCGATTCGAAGCCGAAAATTCCATTTGAAGTCAATCTGCAATCCGACCTGAACCCGACAACATAATCTTCGTCGTCTCGAACCGAAATGAAAGGAAAATAATTCATGCTTTAATGAATTATGAAAGTAGTCTAAAATTACATCTCAAATATACCAACTTTATCTTTTATTCGTTTTATTTACTATATTTAGAAAAGTGGACATATCTTTATTCTTTAGCATTCAAATATAAAAAACCTCTAAATCTTGAAGACATTCACTGAATAGAGTCGGATCCGGTTGTCCCTAATTTTCAGTTTTCGGGTTGGAGTGACTCTAATTTTCTTTCTGCGGATAGGGTTCTCTCTACGAAGTTTCTTGCTTGAAATCAGATTTAGATTTTTGTAAATCGGGTTGTAGTGATTTTCAGAAAAAGTTTGAGCAGAACTATTTTTCAGATGAAATAAATGTAAATTTGAATATGAATGAGGATATATTCAGTTGATTGCATGAGAAATAAAATGTATATAAGAAATGTGAGTATAGATTACTCTTTCTTTATGTTATAGTTATTGAACACTTCTTTCTTCTGCCGCTACATGAAAAATATTACCAACATTTCGTTTTGGATGCACACAAAAGCATATGCATCATATATGTGATAGTTTTTGCACAAACATACACATTTTACTGGTGTGTGTGTAGATTTGGAGGTGCCCACTATTCAGAGGTGAAAGTGTACAAATATAAATGTTAGAAATTGAAAAAGTGTTCGCTAAAAAGAGGTGCCCGTTATTCGAGAATGCTGCTTATGGAGATTTTATTGTATATAGATTTTTCACTTGAAAAAATATTTTGGACATGCTGTTGAAAAATCAAGTCAACCCGAACCCGACCCGCAAAAGTCTAAATCCAACCTTAACCCTACAAATGAAAGTCTACCCGACCCGAAGTAAAAAATTAAAAGCCAACCCGACCCGCAGCGAAAAAAATATAGCGCCAACGGGATGGGTCGGAAGGGTCCAGTTCGGGTAAAAATACGTTACCTAACCCAATGTAGACCCTGAGGGGAAAATGTATGTAATGTAGGGGAAAATGAGTTTATAACTTCGAACATGCATGAGATTTTCTTAGCGAGAAAAAAAAAATAGTCATCAGGGTAAAAAATTATGTACCTTAAAAAAGCTTGCATAACATAATGCATTGATAATGTTCGTCATGACAAAGATTGTGCCTTTTCAATCCCCTGGTCATCGTACTTTTATTTCTGTGAACTTGAATATCATTCACCTTCATGTGGCAGGTCATGTTTCTTTGCATCGACGACAAATGCATAAAGAAAATTCAGGTTCAATGTTTTTCGATGCCCATACAGGGACTTCAAGCTGAAGTACCCGTGTGGGACGCAAAATTAGCACCTGCTGCCGTAGGCGGCCAACCTACACTTCTAATAAGCAATGCCACGGTCGCCAATGTTACATCATATTAGTTTCAAAATAGCGTTATGTACGCGTTGATATACCTTAACTGGAAAAGAAATTCTGAACATAAAGTTTGAAGACCTTTAAAATTGGATTTTGATGTACAGAAATCCATGACGCTTCACAAAGGGAAATATAATGAGTTGAGTTTAGTATGATTAGCAGTTTGTGGCACTTGATCTTCATTGAGATTTGTAGAAACGAAAGTTTCTTTACCTATACTGCACTGTGAAAAAAGACGGACTAAAAAACGGAGATTCTACTGGCAATCGAGACGCCAGTACTATTTCCGTATTTTAACGGACATGTTCCCCCATAAATTCCAGAAATTCATATTTTTACGGAAATTTTTCCCCATACATTACAGAAAATTTTCCGTTTTTCTGGAACTGATGGGGGAAGATTTCCGTTAAAATATGGAAATAGTACTGGCGTCTCGATTGCCAGTAGATTCCCCGTTTTTTAGTCCGTTTTCTTTTTACAGTGTGAGTATCCCATAAGACATGTTCGCATTCCACAAGGTCGTTTAAAAGTTTAGCGAATTTCGTATCGAAATACGGTTTGCACCATGATTTTTTTTTCAATGTACAGTAGGATCCCGATTATCGGAGTTAATATGGACCAAGCTCACCTCGGATAAGCAAAAAACAAAGATAAACGGGATTTACACAATTCGTCACCAAATAAGGAGATGAAATATAGATTTTCACTTAATTCATCAATTTTTATGGTACTAGTAACAGTTTTTTTATGTACATTTCCGTTACTTTTAAGAAAAATGGGGAATTAAATTGTTTATTTGAAAAAACCCTTGATAGTTTTTTGTTTGTTGAATGAATGTCAGTTTTACTGCAGTTTTTTTTTTTTTCCCTGCAGTATTACGCTACTGCATAGCTACGAATTTCTAAGATTTTTTTTCTTACCATTAAAACTTAACAGTAAATTTTGCCTAAATCAATCGCCGAAATGTAACAATTGTCAACGATTAAATAGGGCAAAATTTTGTATTCAATTTTAGAGGTAACAAAACCGTATAAATTGGCAGCTATGTGATTCTATTAGTGTCAGGAAAATTGCAGGTGTAGCGTCTTCTTTCTGCTCAAAGTATTAAATAGTTTTTTCAATCGAACTTATACCTTTGGAATGGGTCATTTTCTTCTGATTTACTGATGGCTTCCATTATTATGAAACAGCCATTATAAATGAAGTGTTAGTTGAAGATGAAAGAGCAGTCATAAAAAGTTAGAACTCAGATTTTTCTTGTCAGAATGGGGAAAAAAATGGCTATAATTCTTTTTGAAAATAAATAAATAAATAATTTTAAAAAATGGCCATTTTCTTTCCCCCATTCTGACCAGAAAATCAGAGTTCTAACTTTTTACGGCTGCTCTTTCATCTTAAACTAACACTTCATTTATAACGGCTGTTTCATAATAATGGAAGCCATCAGCCCATCAGAAGAAAATAACTCGGTTAAAGCGGAAACTCGGTTAAGCGGGACTCGGATAATCGGGACTCTACTGTATTTAATATCTCGTGGCAAAAGAAAAAAAAATAAGAATGAAAAATCGTCCATTAAACATAGATTATAAACGATTTATGTCAGTATATTGCTACGAAATTTCATTTTTCTAGAACACAAAAAAGAAATGAGATATCTCCTCTCACTGACAAGCCCGTGCTAAAACGATCATTAAGCCCCAAGTTTCGCTGTAATATAAGGATTATTTAAAGTAGCATAATTCTATTGATTTAATGCATTTTTAATATATTGAACAATTATAATATTCTCAAGGATTACATTAATATTCGCAATTAAGTATTTTTATATAATGCAGAAAGAATCATCTTTTTTAGCATTTAAAACAAATACAGAGAAAGCAACATTACAATTTTGCCTTTGTTGTTTTCTCTGTATTTTCTTTTAAATGCTAAAAAAAAAAAAAGATGATTCGTTCAACATCATAAAAAAAAACTTAAATTAAGAATATGAGTGTAATCTTTGAGAATATTAATCATCATTAAATGTATTAAAATGTATTAAATCAATAGAATATTATTACTTTACATAATGATTATATTGCAGTGAAACTTGGAGCTTAGTGAACGTATTAACAGGGGGATATCAGTGGGAAAGTTAAAAAACAATATTACAATTTTGCCCTTGTTGTTTTCTCTGTATTTTCTTTTAAATGCTAAAAAAAAGATGATTCTTTCAACATCATATAAAAAAAAACTTAGGCTATACGTAATGTAAATTGTACAGAAAATTGTACTGTTTTGCGTACAACTCTGCCAAAAATTCAAATTTCAATTTTTATTTAAATCCCTCGTTCAATCACGAGCTATACTTATCTACTAGCAGAAAAAAATTGGTTTTTAACACTTTCCAACAAAGTTGAAAAGTGTTTATGCATTCGGTTTGTCTGTCCGTCTGCCCACACTCTAACTCCCATAAATATACTCGGATTTTCATGCAATTGATAAAGGTTATTTAGGGTCACCAAAGCATGGTTGGTATTGTATATGAAGTATGTAGGCTTAATAGTTCATTTACAGGGGCACTCAAAAGTATTCCATTACATTACGGTATCTGGGGAAAATTCGTTTTCAGAGAATTTTAATGACATTACGCTATTTCAAATGTATTGAAACTGATATAAATCACTAAATTTCACGTTAGAACAGGGAATTCATAGAATTTGTCGTTCATTTACAGGGACACACAAAAGAAATCTTTTACAGTACTGCCTTTGGGTAATAATTGTTGGAGTGTACGGTTTAAAACTCGAAATGCGCTTTTAAATTTAATTAATTTGTTGCATGTTGCATGTTGCATGTTACTCATTATATATAAATTCTATATCTCATATACAGAACTGCACAAAGGTATTCACGTAACAGGACGCCCTTTTTTATTCATTTACAGGGAAACACCAAAGAAATCGGTTACAGTACTGTCTTTGAGTAATAATTGCTGGAGTGTACGTTTTAAAATTCGTTATGAGCTTTTAAATTTAACTCATTTTTTGCATGTTACTCGTTATACATAAATTCTATACATCATATACAGGGTTGCACAAAAGTATTCACACACCATTCTCCTTATAACAGGAAATTACTGAAGGGGAATTTTTAACTGAAGTATATGTATTTCTTAAGTGAACTAAATTTTGGCATGCATGTGGTTAACAGATACAAACCTATATAGTATATACAGGGCTACTCAAAGAATTCGGATAATTTTCCGATTACAGATGGGAACAGTTGAAATTGGGTTTTCAAATATGTTATGCGTTTCTATATGATTGAATTAGACATAGTATTTTAACTTATTAAGCGGTGTATTTTTATTATATTATTCTGAATGTGTTGTAAAGTGTTAAATAATCTATGCTGTACGCATGATTTTTCTTTCTTGTTTTATTTCAGATAAAGCTATCAGGAGTTAACCTGGCCACCACGACGACATTTCTTCTTGAGGTGTCTCTGGAAACTAGGTCTCCCACCGGCTGAATTTTCAAAATTTTTGTATCAAATTTTTATAAAATATTGTTTAAATGTTACTCTTTTATATATGCTTAAAATTTTGAATAGAATATTTTATTAAATAAAAAAATAGAGAATATAGGCTTTTTTTTACTTTCGAAACCCATGTAACCCTTTAACATATAATGATGTAATAATTATATATTATGGTTCTCGAGGCTTAGGATCGAATTCCCACTCTTATGCGCTGAAAAAAATGAAGTACTCAAAAATGAGTAAATCGATGTACTCATACCCAATTGAGTATTTTTGGATCAAAAGTCAACCTATGCTTTCTCAATTTCAAAACATCACATGTTATCAAACCCATGCCAAATGATAATTTTGTACTTTGCAATGGTTTATTTCATTCATGGCGGCATAAAAGATTTTCAAAAATGGAAATATTAAACTATGTACAGTATTTTAAAATAATTTAAAAATGCTTGAAAATAATGCTCTTGTCATACAAATATTTGATTTGGGTATCTTGATAATAAGTTAGCTATTTTTCCTTAATGAATATGTTTCTTGTTAAGAATTTTGAATGGGAAATAAATGTCAGTACATTTTTGCTTTAATCTGTAGTAGTTTTCTTCAGAAAAGGGGCGGTACAGAACTGTTCATGTTTGAACACATCCATGGAATGAAAAATGAGTACACGTATTTCTTAATTTTTAGTACATTTGGATCGAAGCTATTTTGAGTATGTGACGTATTTAAAACTGACAAGGAGAGGGCCAACCTTGTTAATCACAGATTTTGAATATTTTAATATATGTTGTAGGGTAGAGACCCCTTAGTGTCAGGTTCAACGGATTTTATCCAACGCTCTTTAGTTCTTGAGAAACCGGGGAGTCTAATAATAGTACGCAACTTAAATACTTGCATTGGAACCGCAATGATAGGTTGGTCGTAGCTCAGTTGATACGGCGTTCGCTGGCTGATCTACGGGCCCGGGTTCGGTACCCGAACGCGCTACATTTGTTTTTCTCATTTTATGTTTTATAAATATACTTGTAATTATAATTTAATAATTTTAATTACGAATTTCAATATCATACATTAATTATAATGTTAACAAACTTAAATTTATCATTTTTTATTTTTAAACTATTATTTCTCAGCCTTTGAAGAGGTTTAAAAAGAAATTGGATCTAATAAAAATTCCAAAATCGTGACAAAATCTGTTGTGGTGCCATCTAGTTATGATAAAATAAAAGAATATTCAAATAAAATAAAAATAAAAGCAGAAAGAATTAAAGGTGAAAGCAAAATAATTGAAAGCGCAAGCATACGTATTACAAATTTAAAAATCTTTAATATGCAAAAAATCGGTTGTAATTTAATCCTGATGCTATTTTTTTATATAATTATGCTTGTTACTTTAAAAACAGAATAATAGTATTATCGCATTGACTTCCTTTGTTAAAGCAATGCGTAAAAGATGTTTGTTTAAAATCACGAATTGACACAATTGCTCAATATCATTCCATTGATAAAGAATATATGAAATGCATTTTAAAAGTGATTTTTAAAAAATGAACAGTTTTATGATGTTTTATACAACTATTTAGTTAAAAGTAAAAAATTAAATATGTTAAAATTATAATTGATATACAATATTATAAATTTTAATTGACAATGAGATTATTAATTATACTTGCAAGTATATTTATAAAACAAAAAGTGAGAAAAACAAATGTAGCGCATTCAGGTATCGTACCCGGGCCCGCAGATCAGTCGGCAAATGCCATATCAACTGAGCTACGACCAACCTATCATTGCGGTTGCAAAGTAAGTATAAGTTGTGTACTATTATTAGACCCCCCGGTTTCTCAAGAACTAAGGAGGGTTGGATAAAATCTGTTGAACCTGACACTAAAGGGTCTCTACCCTACAACATACCGGGTGTCCCAAAAAGGACTGACTGATTTTAAAATTCAATAACTTGCAAACGGTGACAGATATTTAAAAAATTCTTGCAGGAGGGTTATGCATAAGGTCAAAAGTTTTATTACAGTCATTTTCGATTTTAGTTCGAATTACAAACAATAGATGGCGCTGTAAGCAATAGTCGCTAAATACAGGTTCGATTTCTGGTCCTTTATCTTGTTCCATGCTGAAAAAGGAGATGGAAATGTATTATCCGGGCCACGAAGTACCAAAAATCGAGCCTGAATTCAGCGTCTATTGATCGCAGCGCCATCTATTGTTTGTAATTCGAACTAAAATTGAAAATCACTGTAAAAAAACTTTTGACCTTATGCATAACCCTCCTGCAAGAATTTTTTAAATATCTGTCACCGTTTGCAAGTTATTGAATTTTAAAATCAGTCAGTCCTTTTTGGGACACCCGGTATATTAAAATAATCAAAATCTGTGATTAACAAGGTTGGCCCTCTCCTTGTGAGTACTTTTTACTCAATTTTGAAAACCCACCTTTTTCAGTATTAGTGTATTACTGAACTCGATAATAAAAGACGTTCAGTCATTATTATTCTCACCAACCAAGTTATTTCGATGTTACAAAAATCATGCATATGCAGTTTATAAATAACTTTAATTTCACTGACAGAAGTGCAAGATGCTCCCTAGAGGAAATATATAACGAGTGTAATGTATTATGTACAGTTTGAGAAATGTGGTATTTATAGGGATTTGTAGGAAAGAAAACCTTTTTTTTAAATGTATAGATAAATGCATATATGTATGTGAACTTCTGAACTTCAAAACGATCTAGCAACACAGTTTCGAAAATAACTATTAGAAAAGTTTGTCATTTAACTATTCTATTCTACCACTATATATTCAAACAACTGTGAAATGCTTGAAATTAAAATATAAGTGGCTTATCTTAAAACGAATGAAAAACCAAACAAAGCATTTTGGGAATAATTATTATTTATTATTATTATTATTATTATTATTTCTTTATTTTTTATTTTTTTTGCCAATTCTAATTTTTGTCCAAGAACAATTTTCTGCTATTTTGTCTAAATAGAAGGGAGATATATGAGGTGCTTTTAATAACATATTTATATTTAATTTCAAATTTTTCTGGCGTCGCCAGATATTTAGTGAAACATTATGTGCTATTTCAAGAAAACACATGTATCTATGAAATATAATATAAAAAAGACGTTCTAGACATCAGGTTTTAAACTAAAGATCGACCGAAACAGGTTTTTAAGGCCGAAACCGAATTTCGGTGATCTTCTTATTTTCGTCCGAAAACGAAAATGTCTAAAAAAAATTTTAAGTAATTAATACATACATAAATATACATAATTATTAATTAATTATATACGCGTAATTATACGTGTGGCCAAAGTTGACTCTCTGTGCCTCTAACCAAAACTTTTTATTTCCATATAAAATAAAATTAATTAATTCATCAACAATACAAAATGATTTTCTAATTATACGAATTTCATCTAATTAAAAAAACTTTTTAGGTATACATACTTCGATTTATCTTTTCTAATAATTTTTGTAAATGATCATCTGTTTTACTAGAACTTTCTCAAAGAGTATTCGAAACACTTCTGAGGTTTCAAATTAAACAATTTCTATTATTGTTAAGTCTGCAGCTTTTAATGAGCAGGGGAAAAGCATCTTCAATGTTTAGTCCTATAGGCATTGCTTGCTTTATAATTTGCACTCACGTCTTGAGTCAGTCATGACTGATAATATATAAAGACTGAAGTTCATAGCAATAAATAAAGAATGTCTCAGATGAGCAGATACAGCTCAAATGAGTGAGTATTGTTGAAAATTCCCAAAGGAAGAAACGAGATTTTTGGAATACTCTTAGTTTCGGTCGAGTTTCGGCCCAGCCGAATCTTGGGGGGCATTTTCGCCGAAAATGAATTTTCAGTGAAACTCAGATTTTGGGCCGAAAGCGAAAACGAAACCGAATTTTCGGTCGATCTCTATTTTAAACTATCATTCAAATCCTTCAAAAATACCAAATTGTTAAAACATCATAGCTATTAAGAATGTTACATGTTCCTTAAAATGTTAAATATGATTAATTAAAAAAAAAAAAAAAAGAAATATGTACCCATTTCTGAGTATTTTCCCGGTGCAATAGCTCCGGAGTTTAAGTCTGAATTCCGAAAAATACGCGTGTTCTTTTTTTAGTACATACTTCGTTTTTAGATGAACTTGTTTTAACGCATGTGTTCACGATAAATCATTGTGACTCAGGAAATTTAAACTAAATACAATTTACACGCTGATTCCATACAAGTGACTTAAGATAAAAATTTAAGTTTGGAAAGTATGGCATTCTGAAGTCCTTGAATTTATTTTTATTTTATTTATTTATTTATTTATTTTTATTTTATTTATTTATGTATTTATTTATTTATTTATTTTATTTTATTTTTATTTTTTTTTATTTAATTAATTAATTTATTTTTTTATTTATTTATTTATTTATTTATTTATTTGCCCCTGAACATGACATTTTTTTTTTAATTGTGTGTTCGTTGTAACACTTCCCTAAAAACTTCTTTCGGAATCTTTTAATAAAAGCTTCTTTTTTGTTCTGATGAAATATTATTTCCAATTTTGCAAGCACATATTTATCCACATTCTAGTGTAAATATTAATTTTAGAAACAAGTTTTAGTAGTAACAGGGAAAGTTTTAAGAGTAGCGTTTTGTAAGGTTTTAAACTGTTTACAAATTACATTTAATACAAAAGTATTGTGGATTAAAGAAATAAATATTTTAAGTAATTTGATTATTCATCTTAAAATAAAAATTTAAATTATCAATAAATATTACACATTCAATAAATAGAATTAATTTGTGATTTGTATTTTGATCAATTATAATAAATGTTATTTGCAAGATTAAAAAAAAATAATAAATGAAATATTACGTGTTAAGGAAAAATTTCTATTTTGAATATTTGTAAGCAGTATTATTTGTAAGCTAATCGACTGTTTACAAATAACATTCAAAATATATTATATGTTGAATAAGAAAACACTATTTGTAATTTACGTTTTGATTATTTGTAATAAATGTTAGTAATATTATCAAATATTCAAAAATTGTATTAAAAATACTACATGTTAATAAAGAAGAGGTTGTTTGAATTTTGTATTTTGATTTCCTTTTTAATAAATGCTATTTCTCCGGTTGTCAAATGGTTGTTTAATTGTAAATTTTAAAAGAATATTATCTGTTAAATAAGAAACATCATTTGTAATAAACGTTGTTTGTAACATTATCAAATTTTTACAAATAGTATTAAAAATAAATACAACTTTGTACTTTAAATACGAAAAAATTTAGTAATTTGTGTTTTGAAATTTATAATAAATGCTGTTTGTAAGATTATCAAATGTTTACAATTTTTTATTTATTTTGAACAAATGTCTTTTATAAGTTTTTGAAATATTTACAAATAAAATTTAAGAAAAAAAAAGTTTTACATATTAGAAAAGAAAGAGTATTTGTAATTTGTATTTTGATTAATTGTAATATATGTTATTCGTACAGTTATGAAATTACTACAAATAATATTAAAATACTAGAAAGGTAGCCCGTCAAAAATGACGGAAATTTAGATATAAAGATATATACAACTCATGTGCAAAAATATGAGTTTTCTCGTTTGTTCCGCAGTGATAGATGAAAATAACACATTTTAAGAACGAAACACATTTATGAAAAACTGTGTACAGTAGAAGATTACTAATCTGCACAGTTTGGTTCCAAGTGCTATGCAGATTTGAGGCTCTTTGCGGTCATGTCTATTCAATCTTTGTTTACATTTTTTTAAATTCATATATTGGACAATTTAGATTGTTAAGCCTTAAAAATAAATAAATTACGCACTTGAAGTAAGGTAAAAACTATTAAATTATCGTATACAATTTCATGAAATGGTATTATATGGTATTATATGTGTGTGCTTCACGATCTTGGTTATGCCTTTGGCGAAATTGGCTGCAACTTGTCATAATTCTAATAGTGTGGGCCTCGGACCTCTATAACAAAAAAGTAACCAGTTTTTAATAAAATTTCTGATATAAAGTAGTTTTCAAAAACTTGTGTAAAATTGCAGGCCGTTCTCATGTTATGCCTGTAGGAATAATATTTCTAATACTGAAGAGTTTCCATGTATATGTGGAATTTAGTAAAGCTTCTTCAAAAGAAAGGTCCTGAAATGACATTGTAATTCTTCTAACTTCAAAGTTTAATCAGGCCCTGATGTTGTTTACTGAAATCTAATAAATACAGTTATTTTGAATATTACAACAGAATTAAACAGCTAAACTTATCTAACTTAAACTCGCTCTTACTTCCCGATGTTATTTTTTAGTATTAAGAAAGAAAATTATTTAAATTTTTCAAATCATGCACATCTATATTTTTTTCCGTCTTTAATAACTAAATAATGAAAAAATATGCTTTTGTTTTGAGCTCATAAATATGACAATAAAATAATGTAGCTAAGACACATTGCAAAATTAAATCTTTCTGATTTCCAACCATAAACAAATGATACCGCCACCATTTTACCTACTATGACGTCATTAGAATATTGTCCATTGATTGTTGGAGAACTTACTTTGTGAATGATTACCTCAATGATTTAATATTTTTTACGGTTCGCGATGAATGAATCACTTGTGTTTGTTTAGGTTTATGGAATGAGATATTAAGCCGTGAACCTAATTTCAACTAAAGTTATCCAATGATATATGTATTTTTAATCGAAATTAAAAACAATGCTTTGATCTCGAAATAAAAAGTTTTAGTTTTTATAATTGGTTATTTCTGTTAATTATTTATTTAGGTACTTTTCCATTATAGCGCATTTTTTAAAAAAGCTTGGCGTAATTCGGGCATCAGAAAGTGAGATATGTTGCCAAAATATATAAACAGCTATGAAAACAAATCTAATGAATTTTTATTTTCGTTTATATATGCACTTAAATACATAAAAAAATCGTTTCTAAATATAAATAATATTTTTTTATATACAAATTAAGGCACAGATTTCAGATATGAACCGGGATACCTAACTGGCGCTAAAATGGTGTTATTTTGCCTGCTATGGTAACCCGGCTATTGTTTTTTATTTATTAATAAATTGTTTATTTACTTTTATTTTCTGTTTTTAAATTATATAAACTGTTTTTTTTTCTATAGTTATTATTCAAACTTTTATTTACTTATAGTTATTTCCTTTTCAAAATGATAGCAAATAATTTAAAAATATATAAGTAACTGGTATTCGAAAGCAAGATTTCTGCCGAATTGGCGTCAGAGAAAAATAACGCCAACCTCGATGCGTATATGACATCTGTGCAAAAATTACTTCTGTTTCTTTATAAAAATGGGTAAATAGCTTTTTTTACATTAAATAAATTGTATACATATGCAAAAAATTTCTTGTGAGTATGAAGCAGTAAATAGGTAGTCAGAAAATATGTTGGCAAACTTCTTTCTCACCAAACTTCTTTCTCGCCAAGAAACTTTTCTCCGAAGTATTGTACATAAGCAATGATTGCTAGAAATGCGTTTTTAATTATGATATGCGCTTTTATGTTTCACTACATTTATGCATACTATACCATGTGCATAAATGTTACAGTTCATATGCAGGGCTACACAAAAGAATTCGTAAGGGTTACTGAGTATGAGAATAAATTGCTTAAAGGTGGTTTTTAAAGGAGTTATGCAGTTTTACGCTGAACTGCATTTAGTTTACTAAGAAATGTTTGTAGAATATAGATAAAATGATATACAGGGTCACGCAAAGAATTGGATACATAACCGTCTATGGATGATAATATCTGGAAATGTGATTTCAGTAGCTTTAAGAGTAGTTTAAATTAAATTTGAAAATTAAGTGCTGAAATCAATTTTTTAAATTTGTTATGCGTTTTCTAAAATGTTTACTTAGTTATCTTATTTACCTTATTTCCCTAAATAACGAAGTTTTGTTAAAGCATTCAGGATGTGTTGGAAATTGTTTCATATTCCATGCTTAACGCATGATTTTTCTTTCTTCTTTAGTCTTATTTTGCACTTATTTTATTCTTAATTATTTAGTCTTATGCTGCTTTATAGAAACTTTGGCACAGTTGTCATATATACCCCATATTGGAACGATTTTTTCCGACGCTAATTTGGCGAAAACATCAACAGCATAAACAACAACATCCGGGTTACCATATCAAGCAAAATAACGACACTTTGGCGACAGTTAAGTACCCGTTGTGTATATGGCATTGGCGTCAGAAAAAATAGCGCCAACATGGGGCGTATATGGCATCTGTGCCGAAACTTTAATATTTAATGTTTAAACTCTTCGCTCCACTCACCTTGCATATAGTATAAACTATAACACAGATAGCGCAAAATAATAGACAGTTTGATACTTTTCCACTGTAGGGGCTTTGGCGTTTTTTTAAAAAAAGCTTGGTGTAATTTTGCCATCAGAAAGTGAGATTTGGGTACTTTTCCTTTATACGGATACCATTGTCGCCAAGCGTAATAGTTGGCGCAAAATGAAAATCACGTGAATTGAGGCATTTGAAAAATAAAAGAAAAAATATTGTCGATACTAAAGTGAGCATTTAAAAAATATAACATTAGAAAATTCCAGACTTTTACGAACTATTTCATTAAATCACAAATATATACATAAAATAATTGAACAAATAACTGTTATAAAATAAAGCAATAAAATAAAACTCATATTAAACTGCTGGCATAAAATTACAAATACCTTTTAGTATTTTGAAATAATTGACGCAGTAGCATACATTTTGGCATGGTGTCCGTATAACGGGAAAATATCGAGATTTGTTGTCAAATCATATAAACAGCTATGAAAACAAACTTGATGAGCGTTTTTTTTTTATATATATATGTTTATTTTATCTGTGTATTATTCATGTTTTTATGTACAAATTACATCTGTTTCTGTATAAAATTAGAGAAACGGCTTTTTTATGTTAAATAAATCGTATAAATATCGAAAAAAAAAATGCGTGTGTATATAAAATGATAGGTGGATAGTTGTGGATAGGTTCCCGGAAAATATGTAGCCAAATTTCCTTTTTCGCCAAGGCACCTATACTGGAAAAGTACCTTAGGTACTTTTCCAGTATAGGGACTTTTCTAGTACTTTCAGGTACTGTAGCACATTAAAATCGCGCAGTTAGAGCTCATACAGTACATCGTCGTCTATTGGCGGTTATTTTATTAGTAGCATCGGGAGGAAGATGTAAAGATGTACTTTAAATTCTCACCCTTAGATTTTGAAAAAATATCTTAAAAGAGCGGAGTTTAAATTAAATTTTGGTGACCTCCTTTATGAAAGATTAATGCTTTTAAATGGGAATTTCGCCAAATCAGTGAGCTATTGCCAAGTTGGCCAACATTTGGCGCTACTGTGGTAACCCTGCATTAGTATTTTTCAACAATTACTCAATTTAATGAGGTGGTCCTACCGGAATCGTGAGGGACACACAGAGACTTGGATTTTATATAAATAGATAACAACAATATGTGATGTTCGATAAGAAAATATATTTGTAATTTGTATTTGCTTATTTTTAATTTATATTAATTGAAATATTATTAAATTTTAAAATTAAATTCAAAACTAAATAAAATACTATGCGTTAAAAAACTGCTTGTAATTTATATTTTGATCATTTATAATATTTTTTTTTGCAAGATTATTAAATATTATAAAAAACATAAAAAATAAAATATTACATGTTAAGTAAGGAGAGGTAATCGGAATTTCGTAGTTGTATTTTGATCAATTAAAATAAATGTTGCTTAGAAAATATGTTAAATGTTTACAAACAGTATTAAAAATAAGAACAATATCGTATGTTTAAAAAAAAAAAAAAAAAAAAAAAACATATATCCTTAACCTTATTTTGAATATACAGGGTGATTTAAAAAAAATGTTTACAAAATGATATGGAAAATCAGGAATACAGCAAAGAACAAGGGCATAGGAACATAGGATCGCAAACCAATTATTTAGTCGCAAATACAGGATATTTCAGAACTGAACCTACATCAGAACCTACTACCTCAGAACTGAACATTTCCTAGCTAAACCCGGGCTGACTGTCATAATTTCCAGAAAAATAAAAACGTTGTAATGGAAATGCAACGATCGGTACCTTGTTTTGTGTGAAATGTGATAACATCACGAAAAGATCTGGAAAAAAATGTTGCTCAAGCAATCGATGATACCGTATGGATTGATCATCACAGTCCAAAATGTGGGGCGTCAAGTGCATACGGCTGCCGCGTATAATGCAAACTTCTACCACTTTTGTTTGGTGTTATCACACTTAAAACAAAGGTGAGAATGTCTGTTAATTTTTTTATTACAATATACTTCATTTTTCTGAAAGTTATTAACGTCAACCCGAATTGAGTTAGGATGAAACAGCCTGTATTTATGACTAAACAAATGGTTTTCGACCCTATGTTCCTGCGTGATTTTTCATCCTTGTGGTATGCCTGATTTGCCGTGTCATTTTGTAAACTTTTTTTTAATCACCCTGTATATAATAAATGTTATTTATAAATGGTATTAAATGTTATTTATAAGCTTACAAAAAGTATTTTTAAGAAAAGTATCACATATTAGATTTATAAATATTATTTGTAATATAAATATATTTTGATCTTTTTTAATACATGTTTTTTTTTTAAGATATTAAAATCTCTCTATTCTAAAAAAAAGTAACTACCGCTGTCACCGCCGCCGCCGCCGGTTTTGAATTTTTTGTGACTGGAGGTCTTTCTTCGTTAATATTAAGAAAAATAATGCATACAAAAATATGAAAATCGGTGGTTTTATACAGAAATGTTTGATAAACACGCTGAAGCAGACAGTTTTCAAATCGAAGAATTATTTTAAGAGATATTTAATGCTAAAGTTGGACAAAATCGTTCCACTAAAAAAGTTTTATAGCAGCAAAAACTATACATGGCAGTGTAATCATTTTTAGATCATTTTATGCGTTAGAATTTGCCGGAGTGCAGATTGCATTAATTTTTTTTTTTTTTGACTCATTTTTTGAGGTTTTATTTCTATTTTAAATTCAAATTTTCAGCATTTCGAGAGATATTTTTTACAGATTTCAGAAAGTGGTATTAATTTAAACTGTTGCCAACTGTATAAACAGCGGAAGCAATAATGTTTGCTTTAAAAAAAATATATTTATACGCGTAAATAAATTAAAAATTTATTTACACGTGACTATTATAAACAGAAAAAAAAAACATTTGGAATTAGAATTAAATAATTATGTACAAAAAGCAGGAACTTATTAAAAATTACGTCATAAAAACTATAATTACACGTGAATTTTAAGAGAGAAAGGAATTTGTAAAATAATAAATTTATTAACATGCGTTAGAAGTCTTAAATAGGAGAAATTACGTCATATTTACGTCGCATTACAGTTATTACATAAAATGAACACAAAATAATATTGCAAAACGGTTTAAATTAAAAGATTGCGCTAGACATTTATTTGATATTTTGAGAGGATACTTTTCATCTATTTTTGTTAGGAAAGCGCAAAAAACATTTCTAACAAAAGTATTTTCACGTGAATATTTAAAAGAGAAAGAATAGCTTGGCAAAAATTACGTCAGAGTAAAAACGATTAATTTAAAATGTCTCATTTAAAAGAACTTTCTTTTCGCTTTGTTAAAAAATACCAGGAGACAAAGACTCTGTTTACTTAATTCCTTTTATATTACACGTGTCTACGTCATCAAGTTATTTTTATTTCGACGTTTTATTTGTATTTTTATTAATGTTGTACTAATTTATTTGTTCTTTCGTTATTTAAAATAAAAATTATGTCAATTTGTATAATTTGGCGAGTGGTTTGGCGATTTATCTAATTTGGCGAAATTGGTCGACGGGATAATCAAGTAGTACCGCAGCGGATTTTGCGTTAAAATTCCCCAATCAAAGAGAAATGAATAGAAATTCGTTTATAGGGAGATCGCCACTGTTTTTTAAATTATAATTCAATCTTTAGAAATCTTTTTTAAAGCCGATCAAATTAGCGTGCATTTAGAGTCTGTGGTGTCGGGACGGGGGTTGGCGAGCGTAGCTCGTAGGGGGCCGAGCCCCCTAGTATTTAAAAATATCGCAACAATAAAAAAAAATAGTATTCCATTTTACACTAAAAAAAATGTAATTTGCATTTTAAATAGTTGTAATAAATGTTATTTGTAAGATTACCAAACTTCTACAAATAATATTACAACTAAATAAAATATTATATATTCGATAAAATAAAATATTTTTGTTTAATTAACACGTTGTTTTATATTTTATTATTTATAATCAATATTATTTGTAGTAATATCAAATGCTTACGTGCTTTACTATCACATTCCTTTTGTGCAAAATCCATTTTGAAAGCTTTTTTTTTTTTTTTTACTGTCATATTCCTTGTGTGTAAGAGACCGAACGCAAGAGTTTCCGAACTACGAGTACATATAAATATTTTCGATCCCCTTTCTTAGAGTTCTATTGAATTTAACTTAAGCTTCCGTAAGCTGAGGTGTGGAACGAAGAAAACAAACAAATTAGCAATTCTGAAGTTTTTGAATGTTTTGCAAAAGGTTTGGCATGGCTGGAGCAGCAGAAAGACTGTGATACTGGTGAACTAATAACATTAAAAAACTCCGTGATAGAGCTTCAAAGCAAAGGCAATCGAAACTGCGACAAACAAAACATTTTTTCAAACCCTTGTGATATACAGGGTGTTCATAATTAAACGACCCTACTTTAAAGTCGTCTACAGACAAAACTGTTGTTCATAAAGTTATGAAATTTTGTGAAAGTCATAAAAAGGATGGGAATTTGTTTAAGCTAAAAAAAAAAAATAATAATAAAAACATTAAAAATAGCAATTAAAGCCTTTGTGCAAGAATATTAAAAAGCAGTAAACCAACGTTTAAAATGGACAAATAATGCGTGAAAAGCAGCAAAATTAAAGATGGTCCTTATGTGGGCATCCACAAAGACCCTTCCACTAGTGAAATTAACTCTATTAAGTCTGCCATCAAGTCTTCTTCCATTATTCCTGCTAACTTTAAAAAGTCTCTTATTCCGTCTATTGCGCGGCCCCACCAGTGGCCGAGAGGTTCTGCTCTCGAAGCTGGTAGACGGGAGGTGCTGGGTTCGATCCCAATCGCGCCCGTCGGCCTAATCGTTCGGAGTTTTCGTGGTTTTCTTCGAGCCGTGGATCTTCCATGCGTTAATACGGATTAGGTTCCCTTAGAAAGACCCCCACGGAGGGCACTCCCCCCGGGCCTATATCCCTCGTGTAGATAATTGGCCGTCAAAAATCAACCCAACCCAACCCGTCTATTGCGCATTGTGCCAGGTTTTATGCTTTACCTAAGGTCCATAAACCTGACATTCCTTTTAGACCTATTGTCTTTAGTATCGGTACAGCTTCTTATAAGCTTGCCAAATATTTAGTTTCTGTTTTTTCCCCACTTTTGAGCAGTAACTGTTTCACTGTTAAGAATTCTTTTGATTTTGTTAAAAACCTTCATAATTTTAAGCCGCAGGGTCACATGATGGTTTCTTTTGATGTTAAATCATTATTTACAAACGTTCCGGTTGAGGGGGCTTTAGATTGCCTCAAGAAGAGGCTTTGTGAATTCCATTTCTCTTATTTTGAAATCGAAGAACTTATCCTTCTCACTCGCGCTTGCTTGTCGCAAAATACTTTTGTTTTCAATGGTAATTTCTTCCGCATGATTGATGGTTTGGCTATGGGTTCCTCTTAGTCCAATTTTATGCGATATTTATATGCACTATTTTGAGGTCAAACTTTTTGAAATTTTAAAATTTCCGTTCTATGTTCATTATGTTGATGATGTTTATGTCCTGGTTGAAATAAATTCGGATATTAATCATATTCTCTCTATTATGAATTCCATTGATCCCTGCATTCAATTTACCTCTGAAATTGAGACCAATAACTGTCTTTTTTTCCTCGATGTCCTTGTTATTCGTTGTGAAAATGGCTTTCAGACTACCGTCTTTCGTAAACCTTTTGCTGTCAGTCTCCCACCTCACAGGCATTCTTCTCATTCCCCCTAACCAGAAATTCGCTGCTTTCATTACTTTTGTTTTTCGGGCTACCAATATTTGTTCCACTCCTCAGTTACTTAGTGCTGAACTTAATTACCTCAAAGCTATTGCTGTTGATCGTGGTTATTCCTCTAATATTATTGATTCTATTTATAAGAAATTGACGAAACCCGTCCATTCCGAAAAGCAATCTAATTCCAACTCTAATACTTCAGTTGTGTTACCATTTTTTCCTAAAATCAGTCATCAAATATCAAACACCCCGTTGATCGCCTAGATAACCGGGGTATTTACCAAATCTCTTGCCAGTGTGGCCTTTCTTATATTGGCCAGACTAAACGTGCTCTGAGATTTCGTTTAAAAGAGCATGATGGTTATGTTAAAAATCAGGAGCTCAAACGTTCTTCTATTGCTCAACATTCTTGGTCTTCTCAACATAGGTTCGATTTTTCCTCAGCCACCATTATCCAAAAATGTTCTTCTAACCTTGATCTTGATTTTTGGGAAGCTTACCACATCATTAAAAATTCTCACTCTTTAGTCAATGACTTATCTAGTACTCCAGATTTTCCAAGTATTTGGAAAGCATTAATTTAATTTCCTCTTTTTTGGTTTCTTTTTCTCTCCTTCTCCGGTAGATGTCGCTACTTGTCCACCCAGTCGTTTCCACTGCTTCTCTCTCATTGGTTGTTTCTGGCGCTTTCGCTACCCGCATAGAGTATATAAGGCAGCGCGTCTCAGTCTATCATTTTGCTCAGCCTTGCTTTTTCTAGCACGCTGTTCTTTTTTCCCTATCTTGCACTGAAGAAGAATCTCGCTATAGATTCGAAACAGCTGTTTGCTGCTTTTCACGCATTATTTGTACATTTTAAACGTTGGTTTACTGCTTTTTAAATAAAAACAGTTCAAAATTTCGCCACCAGAGGGCGATTTTTAATAAATTACATACTTACCATTACGATAGTTTAGAAATTTTATTTACAGGGTGTTCATAATTAATCGACCCTATTTTAAAGTTGTCTAAAGACGAAACTATTGTTCAGAATGTTCTGAATTTTTTGGAGAACGTAATAAAAGTATGGGAATTTGTTTGAGCGAAAAAAAAATCAAGAGACTTTTTTTTAACTTACACATTTTAATTACACATTTAGCATGCATTCACGCTAGTTTAACAAATAAATTTTGTTATAACCAAACATGGTCTCCATGACTTCCATCATTTTTAGATACCATCTGGAATCGTAAGATAACATGTTCCACAGTTGACCTCAGTGTGTTTTGGGAAATGCTAGGAACATGTCGTGAAATGATGTCTTTAGAATAAGGTTAAATTAATAAATAAAATTTCTAAACTATCGTAATGCTAAATGTGTAATTTAATAAAAATCGCTCTCTGGTGGCGAAATTTTGAACTATTTTTATTTATATTTTTTTTAGCTTAAACAAATTCTCATCCCTTTATTATGTATTTCACAAAATTTCACAACTTTATGAACATTAGTTTTGTCTATAGTCAACTTTAAAGTAGGGCCGTTTAATTTGGACACCCTGTATATAAAAGGTACAGTAAACTCTGTCTAAGGCGGAATCGATCGGGACTGAGAAAATTTTCCGTGGTAGACAATATTCCGGCTTATGCAAAAAAGCACCCCCCCGCTCTCCCCAAAAAATAATAATAAATAAATAAAATAAAAAATCCCTCTAAGATGATGATCTTTCATTGATTTTCCTAACTCGAAATCGGTTGAAAACTGAAATTCGGAAAGATCTTTTGTCTTTATAGATAAATGAGAAACGGTATTCAATTTCTTAGTACTGCTGTAATACATGCTAATTGGAAGTTTACACACAAAAAAAAACCCCAATAAACTTCGGGAATGAGACAGAATGCTATAACTTTGAATTTGAGTAAAACCTTAAAGTATAATATATTGTACTTTCTAAAATATATATTTTGATAAATGTTTATTCTACTAGAAATACTAACTTTTAAATACAATTTTGCATATGAAAAAAATGGCATAAGCATAAATTCTTTAAAATTTAAACAGTCTCTGTTCTTTTGAATTAACTTTTTCAAAGTGTTACGGAATTTAACTAACATGCTTGAAATTGAGTACTTGACTTTTCAGTTTAGAAGTTTAATAAACAAAATGCCTTTCATTTTTAAATTATTCTTTTTTTCCGCCTTACGCAAAATTTTGGTTTCGGTGGGACGTTTAAATCCTTTCCGTTTCCGCGTTAGACAGATTCCGCCTTATGCAGCATGAAATAATGTAATTTTCTATGGGTTCGCCGGGACTTGGAATTTTTTTCGCGGTAAACGGATTTCCGGCTTATACAGAGTCCGCCTTGGACAGAATTTACTATACTTAATTTCAAAATTAAAATTCGGGTAATTTATTCTTGTTTCTATTTTCTATTGCTTTAATTTTTTTAACTACTTGTTACCATAATAAAAAAAAAATTGCACATATTTCTCCTTAATCTTAAAATTGAAGCATTCTCGATTATTCGAAAATTTCGATTTTCCGAAAGAGGGTCGGTCCCAATTACTTCGGATAATCGAGGTTTTACTGTATTTGTAATAAATAATAGTATTTGTAAGATTATCAAATGCTTACAAATAATGTTTAAGAAGTAATATTAAATAAGGAAAAACTGTTTGTAAAGTATATTTTGATTATTTGTAATAAATGATATTTGTAAGAATATGAAATGCTTACAAATAATGTTAAAAATAAATAAAATATTGTATGTTAAGTAAGTAAGGATTATATGTAATTTATATTTTGATTAATTGTGATAAATGTTATTTGTAAGATTACCAAATGTTTATTTATGGCATTTGTTACGCTTTTTTGTTGTCGATACGATGGTGATTATCACGCAAACTCCAGTCAAAACCACCCGTAAAGACTTCAAATAACCGCTGTTTTGTTGATAGACTGCCACCACGGATATAAATGCTGGATATCAGACACAATGTGAGAAGGATAATAATTAAATACTAACTTATTCAGTTAATATTAAAGAATAATTTATTAGGATGAGTGAAGCAAATCTTCTACTAGGCTATACAAATTACATTTTGTCGTACACTTTTCAAAAAAACTATTCAGTATTTTGACTCGAAATTAAACATGAAATAAAGTATTATCTGTAGATTTGCGCAATATTACTTTTTTTTACAGAACTAGGGGGCTTTGCACCCTACGAGCTACGCTCGTCAACCCCCGATCAGACACCGCAGATTCTAACAGCACGCTAATTTGATCGCCTTTAAAAAGATTTCGGAAGATTGAATTATAATTTGAATCTGACAATTATAATCTGACGTAATTTTCACCAAACTTTTCTTTCTCTTTTTAATATTCACGTCAAAATACTTTTGTTAGAAATGAAATATTATGATCATCTTAAAATGTCAAGTAAATGTCTCGCGCAATTTTTAAATTAAAACTGTTTTGCAATATTATTTTTTGTTCCTTTTACGTAATAAATGTAATATGACGTAAATTCTCCTATTTAGGACTTCTAACGCATGTTACTGAATTTATTATTTTACAATATTCTTTCTCATTTAAAATTCACGTGTAACTATAGTTTTTATGACGTAATTTTCAATGAGTTCCTGCTTTTTATATTTTTTGTTTATAATAGTCACGCGTAAAATAAATTTTTAATTTGAAGCAAACATTACTGTTTGCGCTGTTTATACAGCTGGCAACATTTTAAATTAATACAATTTTCTAAAATTTGTAAAAAATATCTCTCGAAATGCTGAAAATTTGAATTTAAAATAGAAATAAAACCTCGAAAAATTATTCAAATTAAAAAACTAACTGCAATCTGCACACCGGGAAATTCCGACGCATAAAATGATCTAAAAATGATTAAATTCCTATGTACAGTTTTTGCTCCTATAAAACTTTTTTAATGGAACGATTTTGTCCAACTTTGGCAGTAAATATCTCTTAAAATAATTCTTCGATTTGAAAACTGTCTGCATCAGCGTGTTTATCAAACATTTTTCTATAATACTACCGATTTTCATATTTTTGTATGCAACAGTTTTTTTAATATTAACGAAGAAAGACCTCCGGTCACAAAAAATTCAAAACCGGCGGCGGCGGCGGCGGTGACAGCGGTAGTTACTTTTTTTTAGAATAGAGAGATAACCTTCAAAAATTTATTATTTTAATTAATTTATTTTATATGTTTTTCCATTACGGATGCATTTTTGGAAATAAAAAATGAAACACGCATATTTTCAAAAGGAAAAATAAATCATGGAGTGAGTAATTATAGATAGAATGATGATTAATTAAATAGTTCCCGATTTCTTTTATGAAATTTTAAAATACCCTTTTTTATGGAAATTATAGCATATTTTTAATGAATTAAAATTTGTGAAAATTCAATTATTTACATTCAATTATACAAGTATTTTTCACTGTTAAGAATTCAAATACACAAATTATTCTTAATATGCGAAAACATTTAAGCAGACGATACTTACGCATTTTAAAAGAATGTGCATTTTAAAAGAATTATATTATGATTTTTTTTTTGTAAAATGACAACAAAAGAATTGTAAACAAATAAAATTAATTGTTAAATTCGTTATATAAAGTGTTATTCGAACTCGAAGGTTGAATAATAACAATAATATAATAACTTAATAATTCTTAGTATCAACGAGAGCAGATTACAAATGTTTTTCCAGAAAATAGGAATTTGAAGAAGTAACTTTCTTCGAGCTCTCTTCGAATAAATTATTCTAAGATTGCTATCAAAGATTATTTGATGTGAATTACAAAGATTGGAAACACACCTTTACGAACCATTTGAGAAAACACTTGAGGCTATTGGAAAATGTAAAAACATCTTTAAAAGAACTTTTAGTTGAAAATTTAAAAATATTTTGTAAAATTTTGCTTCGAAAATATTTTTATTTATATCAGTCTCATATCATAAATAAAAAATTCCGAGGAAATTCTTAGTTATTTGGCTGAATTTGCATTTCTAAAACTAAAATGCGCCAAAACATAAAATAACGTTTTTGTTTTAAAGATGCAAAAATAATATAAAAAATATTGTTACTTTCAAATATTTATCTTATTAAATAATACTTCGCGAATCCAAACAAAGCATGGCTTTTGCTAGTTTACTAATTATTTACATAAAGAAAACATTATTTACAATTATAGGTTCAGATATAGCCGATCTTGCACAACACTAAGTTAGACGATGAAATAATGTCTACATACGGGGCAATATTATTAAACTACGCTATTTCCTTCTCACTTTACCGTGCTCAGCAAGGTTTACAGGAGAACCACATTGGTATATCCCCTTGTATACATGTTTCTCCCTACAGGAGTCGATCTTTTCTCAGGAACACTTTCACTCAAACCTCCAGCGGCTACCCACGAGACTTCCGCCAAGACTACCAAACACTCTCTCTCTGTTTCTACTTCGAGAGAAAAAAAACGTGAGGTCCTCCCCTGTAAAGTCGACAAATCACCTTATCTCTCACTGCACTTCGATTCCTCGCTCAGTCATTCACTAGGAATTCCCAATGACTTTCTTTTGTTTACTTTCCACATTCTCGTATACAAAAGGAATGCTTGTATGTCGTTTACACAATGGAGCTTTTCATACAATAAGATATGATATAATAGCTCGTTCCAATCTTCAATATAAGAAAATATATTTTTCTAAACCAAGTACGTAGAAAGTGATTTATATACAAAATAAATAAAATAAAATAATATTAATCAGCAGAAATCTTAATTAGTCACACGCTCATTAACGTCAGAAACTTGACAACATTTTTAAAAAAAGATTAAATGTTAAATGAGAAAAGTCAATTTGTATTTTCTATTTTTTTAATTAATATTATTTATAAGTTCTTGATACGTTTACAAATAATATACTTAAGAATAAAATATTACATGCTAAATAAAGAAAGATTATTTCTAAATTGTACTTTGATTATTTGCAAGAAATGTTTGTAACAAATTTATTATCAATTGTTTACAAGTAACAGTTAAAAAGAAATAAAATATTACATGTTAAAAAGAGAAATTATTTTTTATATTTTTTATGTTTTACTTTTTAATAAATGTTATTTTTTTAAAATAAATTTTTATAAATATGGAAGAGAAAAAATTATTACCTGTTAAATAGGGAATAGATTTGTTTGTAATTTGTATTTTGATTATTTGTATTAAATTGTTTTTATAGGATTCTAAATATTTACAACTAAGCTTAAAAACATTTAAAAAAATACCTGCTAAATAAGTAAAAACTATTTGTAAATTATATTTTGAGTATTTGCAATAAATGATATTTTTAAGAATATTAAATGCTTACAAATAATGCTTAAAATAAAGGAAATGGTACATGTTAAGTAAGCGATTATCTGTAAATTGCCTTTTGATTAATTGTAAAAAAAAAAATGTAACCTTATCAAATGGTTATTTATAACATAAAAAAGGTGGTTTAAATGTTACATGAAATTTAATTTATATTTTGTATTTTAATCATTTTTTAAAAATGTTATTTTTTAAGTTTTTGATGCATTTACAAATAATATTCAAGACTAAAATATTACATGTTAAGTGAAGAAAAGTTAGTTGTAAATTAAATTTTGATTATTTATACTTAATGCTTTTTTAAGATTTTAGAATTAAATGTTTACAAGTAACATTTAAAAATAAATAAAATATTACATTTTAAGAAGTGAAAGATTTTTTTTTTTTTTTTTTTTTTTTAATAAATGTTACTTTCAAAATAGTTAAATGTTTAAAAATATTTGTGATTACAAAAAGTACATGTTAAATTAGGAAAAATTCTTAGTAATCTGTACTTTATAATTTGTATTAAATTGTTTTTGTGAGATTATAAATGTTTACAGCTAACCTTAAAAATATTTGTAAAAATACATCCTAAATAAGAGAAAATATTTGTAAATTGTATTTTGAATATGTAATAAACGTTATATGTGAGATTATCACATTTTTATAAATATTATTTAAAATAAGTAACATATTGTATGTTAAAAAAGATGTTGTTTGTATGTTTGTAAATGATCATCTGTTACACTAAAACTTTCTCAAAGAGCATTTGAAGATTTCTTCGGTTTCAATCTAAAAAATTTCTATTACTGCTTCTAGTCTGCAGCTTTTAATGAAAGCATGTGAAAAGTGTCTTTAAAGTTTAGTCAAATATGCATTGCTTGCTTTATAATTTGCACTCACATCTTGAGTCACTCATGACTGATAATTATAACCAGTAAGTTCATAGCAATAAATAAAGAGTGTATCACTTGAGCCGATACAGCTCAAATCAATGAGTAATTGAAAATTTCCGAAGGAAGAAACGAGATTTTTGGAATACAGATAGTTTCGGTTGAGTATCGGTTCGGCCGAATTTTCTGCAGCATTTTCGTCTTAAACGAATTTTCGGCGAAACTCGGATTTTGGGTAGAAAACGAAAACGAAACCGAATTTTTGCTCGATCCCTAATTATGAGAGTAAAATTGAAAGCTTAAAACTTGAGATCGAGTGAGGATAATCATGTGTGTTTTGCGTTCGATTAAAAACTCGAGACCGTGAAAAATCAATCACGAGTTTGTGTAACTGAATTACAAAGTGTTTGTTAAGAAAGTTAATTCGAAAATTTAAAAATATATAAAGATTTAGACCAAGCAATAAAGGGCGTTATTTTTAAGCTGAGGACTGGCGTTGGCAGGAAAAATTCTATGGAGGTGGAGTGCTGATAAATCAACAAAATATGAGAAGGAATACATAGGTCACTGTGTTTATTACCGCCCTTTCGAGTGAGCGAAATTCAGAAATAAATAAATAAATAAAAATAAATAAATAAATGAAAAATTATGATTTCAATGGGTGAATGGAGTTGAGGAAGACAATGCTTTGAAAATGAAAATAACTTTCAGTAAAGTTTTAGTTTTTTTTAAATTATCGGATGAATGTGTGTGGGAGGGGATGGGAGGGGGGAATCAACAGATGAAAAATATATTAAATCTACTTTTACGTGAAAGCACAATCTTTGTTTAAAATCAAATTTCTTTTTTAATGTAAAGAGTAATAAATTCTACGTATGATTTTTAGTTATAAATTTCATCTTGGTAACATGACGTTTTACACGTTTTTACGAGTATTTAACTTATATTGGTTCATGTATGTAAAGCTGGGATTTTGCAATGGATTTTTCACCGACTTCCTGATGCGTTAGAGTTCAAGAAATTAAGTACAGCTGTGTGTTCCCGATGGCAATAGAATATTCCCATGTTTTCAGAACTTAATTATCAAACAATAAAATAATTTTAATCAAAATTTGATTATGCATTGAGATAACAATTTAGGAATCTTGGATGATAGTTTAAATAATTTTCGGGTATGATTTTTTTTTTTTAATGTGGCTTACGTGACTCAACAATTCATATTTGTTTGCTACAATAATTTAAGGGGGTCCGGGACACATTTTCAAAAGACTTTTATTTAATGAGTTAAAATTTTGAATTTTTTTGTGATGGTTAACCTATCATTTGTAAACAAAATCGCATGATAAAACTTTTCATAATTTTTTTTTAATTAAAAATTTAAATTTTGTTAAAAAAGTGGTGTAGTTTAAAATCGTTATAGCTCGAAATATTATTTATAGAATTTCAATTTTTTTTCATTTAAATAAACAGAATTATATAAGTTTTAATTTAAATTCAGCATTTTAAAAAATATTAATTAAAAAAAATATTTAAAGTAAAATTTAGAATAAAAAATTATGTAACTTTAAAAAATAATCATATTTTCAAAAGCAATTTTTTCTGTTTAATTTTCTGAATCTAAATTAAGTAAAGCTATTGAAAAAGACATGTTCCAAGTTTGAACCATTTATCTGTAACGGTTTTTGATTTATAACAATTTAAATCTGAGTAATGGTGAAAAAACCCATCATGAAGAAAAACGCAATTTCACAAGAAGTCGTTTCCTTGACAACCATAGCTTGAAAGGTAGATTTTGAAAACAAACGAAAACGAAAAAATTAATATTTCCTGTTCTAATTAAGATAGAAACATGATTTAAACGTCATTTGAAGCAGAAAACGACAGAGAATTTTTAATCCGATAAAAAAAATTTAGAAATTTGAGGATTTTTGTGTCCCGGACCCCCTTAAAGCATCATAAAAAAATCGTCCGCCGTGAAAAAAAATCGGGGTACCGCGCAGTGGTTACACGGGATAGCTCTTGGTGCCCCTGAAAATCGGGACATCTGCCGCAATGCCAGTGGTCAACAAAAGTTCAAGAACCGTGAACTAAATTATATAATTCACGATTTTTTATAAATATTTAATGAAAAATTTAAATTGAAACTAATGAAATAAAATTTTGTGTTAAGCAGAAAAAATAATTAACAACAAATAAATATATTAGATGCTCATCAATTGGAATAAGTTGTCAATTAGCTTTGGGGCTGTGCATATGTAACGTTATCACTTTAGGGGGCAAGGGGGTCTGGCACATGATACCGTAAGATATCTCTAGGAGGGGAGGGGCTTTTGTCTTTTGATATCATTATCATTTTTGATCTAACCTAAATTTTTTTATTTGTAATTTGTTCTTTACATCGAAATTTTCTTTTTTTATTTGTAACTTGTTCTTTACATCAAAATTTTCTTTTTTTATTTGTAACTTGTTACAATCAATGTTTACATCAAAAAAGTGTGCAATCTTTTTTATTCTGTTATCTGTTTTTATGAAAATACAAAGTTATTATTAAAATCATTAAATGATCATAAAATTATTTAATTTCAAAATATGGAATACCTCAACGTTTGGCATTACTGTTCTTTTTGTCATATGTGTATGTATATAAAATCCGCTGTTCGAGAAACCAGGTGCGAAGTATGTTTGAAATGATACTTGTATTTACCAGTAAAGAAAAGAGAAAGAATGTTGTTGTCGCACAGTGGCGTGGTCAGTAAGCGGAGGCTGCTGTCACGCTGAGGGCCCGGGTTCGAGTCCCTGGGTAAGACATAATTGTGATTGTGTTTTCAAAAGTAATATATATATGTAATGTAGAAAAAATAAAAAATGTTATGTCTGGTTTGTGTTACAATTTCTGTGTATAAATAAGAATCATTCGATGCGACAGCCATTATTGCTATACGCCTCAAAGCAATCTCCACTACGGTGGATTTCAAATCAAATCAAATGTTGTGCACCTGTTTTGTTGATAAAAAAGTTCTGCTACCCCCCCCCCCCCTTGCGGTGGCAAGTTCAAGAAGGCATAATTACTGTTGAATGCATTAGGTAACAAAAATGTATTATTAAATACTTTTAAATAGTAACTTTTTCTTTGTTAAGTTTTCTTTGATATAAAATTATTTCCTATGTAATAGTGATATTTTATTGACTTCTCTTCGTTTGAATCAATAAAGTATGCAAATAATAAATGCATCAAGTAGTATTTGTGTACCGATTTTCATTTTGCGAGATCTTACGTCTCTAAATTAACAGTCATGCCAAAATTTTAGTTTCTAGCTCTAACAATTCCAAATGAATTATAATTTAGATTGTTTTTAGAACGTTTTCCGCTCATTTCACCCTTTTAAATTTCGAATTTTCTAGAAACCGTTCTTAGAAACCCTTACATCTTAAAAATAACCACCATGCCAAATTTCAAGTTTCTAGCCCCAGCAGCATCACAAAAATTGTAATTTTAGAAATATTTTTTTGTTTTTCTTTTTTTCCTTTTGCACCCTTTTAAATTTGCAATTGCGTAAAAACTGTTCTGTGAGAGCATTTACGCCTTAAAAATGGCAGGCATGTCAAGTTTCAAGTTTTTATCCCGAACAATTCTAAATAAATCTTAATTTAGAACACCTTCTGCTATTTCACACTTTTAATTTTACAATTATTTTTTTTTAACTGTTTATGCGGAGTATCAGCATCTTAAAATTAAACTATATACTGAATTTCAAGTTTCTATCTCCTACAATTCCAACTAAATCTTAATTAGAACGTTTTTAGAAGGTTTTCCACTTAGAACCATACCCTTTAATTTTTCAATTTTTTTTCCCCGAGCATTTACACTTTAAAAGTAATCACCATTCCAAACTTAAAATTTCTGGCTCAAAAATTATCACAAAAATCGCAATTTTAGAACGTTTTTGGCCCCTGCGCTCCCTTGGGATTTATTGTATTGACATAAGATATAGCGTATGTTGAAGCAGAGATGGTCACCAGCATTTTGCTACCATTATTTTTTTTAATCAGCCCTGTAGTTCAAGACATTATCCCTACAAACAAACACACGAACGTTACTTCTTTATAATATTAATTTGGATTGGCGTATATTTTTTAACCCTTTATATCCTGAATTTTTAATAAAAATATTGCTTCACTTGAATAATTACTTATGTTAATGTCTAAGATACCCAGAACAAAATACAGCGAATCCTTTCTGTGCGACCACCTCCCTGAAAGACCATTTTTTCAAGGAACGAAATTTATTCCCATACGCTCAATACTAATTTTACCTCCATTCAGAGACCATCCCAGTTGAACTCTCTCCATTAGCGACCCATTTCTTTGAAGAAAATGAAACAAATTCCTTTTTTTCATGGTCGCTTGAAAAAGGTTTTATTAGAAAAATAATTTCGGAGAGCGCGTTATTCATCAGACTTCTAAACTTCTAAGTTTAGAATTTTTTTTCATTATTCCGGTAACTTTTAAGTCTTTAAACCCCTTTGTGCCTTTTTAAGCAATGAATTTAACTCTGATGACAAATTAAGAATGACGGTCAATAAACTCACCTGCCCTATTCTGTCAGGAAACTCTCAAAGAAATGGATAAATTAATGAAATCGTCATTATTTGTTCGTGGGAAAAAAAAAATGCATTTATTTACTGAACTTCGGAAGGACTCGGAAATAAAAGTTATAAAAGATAAAACCGTAAAAGCAAAACTAAAATCAATCTATTCATTTTGTAAACTCTGCAGTAATTAACTTATGCAATTAACCTTAGTTTTGATGCTTAAATTTTTATATTTTTTCCTAATGTGAAAAATAAATTTTAATAACATTAATTGCTACCTTTTTTTAACAATTAAGATCTAGATTTAAACATTACCTCCATTAAGAGACCACCTCTCAGAGCAACCACTTTTTATTGGAACGGAACGTGGTCGCTTTAGGGAGGTTTCGCTGTATATAATAATAATTTGATTTTTAGATATTTTTTTAATTAAAACTGATTTAATAAATCGGTACTTAGAGCTCCTTTTTGCAAAATATTTACAAGAATAATTAGATTAATTAACAAAACATACTGTTACGAATGTCTCATAATTCTTACAAGTAAAATGTCAATAAATGTATTGTGATCCTATCTGTAACTGAGAAGTGTTTTGTAATAGCAAATTTTTCGTCTAACATTTTTTAATAGGATAAAAGCTACACCTAGGTCAACGGTTGAGAAAATAACCACATTAAAAAAAAAAAAAAAAAAAAATATATATATATATATATATTTAGCTTTGACTGTTTCACTGTGCTATCTAAATACGATTATGCAAATTATTTTGTATGAAAATCTACTTTTATTAGTAGACGAATTAAATAAATTTTACATTGAATTTTCGTTAATGGTACTTAAAAGTTCCGCCAGAATGTAAAGGGTTAATTAAAAGCTTAAATAGAAACTAATGATACAAATTTTTGGAATAAAAATAAAAAATAACAAACAACCAGTAAATAATATTAGATGCTCATCAACTGGAATAAGTTGTCAATCGGGTTTCTGACGAACGATCTCATTATTGGAAACTTTTCAGGTTGAAATTAATTCAGCTAGACGTCGGCATCCTCTAAAACCTTCATGCAAGGACTTTACATTTCTTACGTCACACAATATTAATCGGACCCAGACCTAGAACTCGGAACAAAGAAGGCGTAGGTAGCTCGAGATCCCGGGTTCGACCCACGTCGAGTCGACGCCCCGGGTCGTGGGCGATGTTCGGACAACAGAACGGCGGCGCCGCTTAGACGCGAATGCATAAATTGTGGAAAACTACGAAAGGTAAAGAAAAAAATATATTGGAAAGGCACTCAATGCTTTTTATGCGCATATAATCATTTTATTTTCTCGGAGTAATGTTATTTTTTCCTTCTTTTTTTAATAAAATATTTGTCTATTTTATTTTTATACGAAAAATTAATTTTACAATGAAAAAAAGACAAACAAACAAGCAATTATTAAGAGGTCATAGGACTTTTTAAAGTCGAATTAAAAAAGAATAACAAGAGGATAATATTTTTCAACATTTTTTTTATTTTTAAACCATATACTTTATCAACACTTTTTTTTTTTACCCTTTTACTGGTAGTAAAATAAAATACATTTTATAATTGGATATCTTCAATTAATTTGGAATATACTTAAAAGGAAATATTTGTATTTATAAGTTAATAACAATTGGTATTTTGTTTTATTTATTTATTTAAATGAAGTAGAAACATGCTCACGTGATTATTTAGGTATCTTACGGGGCGTGGAAATTTTTAGGTTTCGAAAAGAGAATTTTTTTCTTGTATTTCCGGAATGCCTGACATTGTATAAATGTTCTCTCGAAGCTGATTTTTAAAAAAATTAAACACATGTAGAAGGTATAACTAGTCTTGTTACATAGTGCATAATAGCAGTACATATTGCAAAATTTTAAACGCGATTTTCTCGAAACAATGTTTTATTTCGGTACTCATCAACGGATGAATAAAAATTTTTTACGCATAGTTTCCTCTATAGTTGCAAATAATTTTTAAGTATATACGGGGGTGTATCAATAAGGTTTTTGCCCTCACATAAAAATAATTGAGTGAAATTTATGAAATTGCTACATTGTATTAGTGATTTTCTATATAGCCGCCGCGCACAGTAACACATTTCTGCAAACGGTATTTCAAAGAGAGGGGGGAGGATGTATTCCAGGAGGCGCGATAGTAGGCAGAAAGGGGGGCATTTTCTAACTTTTGCAGACCCTCAATGTGACATATTGCTGGAAAGGCCTGTGACCACTTATTCATGCTATGCACCTCCCGAGCCCTTCCCCCCAAATTTGCTCCCCGGGGGCCATGAATGATGTCCACAAAATTTAAAAAAGTTCCCCTCGGAGGTCAAATTTGGGGGTGAGGGCTAGGGAGGTGCATAGCATGAATAAGTTGTCACAGGCCTTTCCAACAACATGTCACATGGTAAAAGTTAGAAAAATTCCCCCTTTTGAGTCTACTATCGCGCCTCCTGGAATACATCCTCCCCCCTCTCTTTGAAATACCGCTTGCACAAATGTGTTACTGTGCGCACTGACTGTATAGAAAAGGACTCATAAAATGTAGCAATTTCATAAATTTCACTCAATTATTTCTATGTCAGAGCAAAAACTTATTATACACCCTCGTACTTGCTTTGTCTTATTTTTATGAAATCTTATATATCCATAGTCATTGGTCGATTCTGTGTGTATCTATATATATACCATAGAAATCGTCTTTACATATTGGTACAAAATCTGGTAGCTAGCAAAAATTTTAATTTTGACATTAAAAATAATTATTCACTCACCCCCTCCCCTTTTTCTCCTGCCATTCTCAAATATTTTACTGCTTTTGAATTTAATCGAATATTTTCAAAATGCATAAAAGTTTTTTTATAAACGGATTGAAAAATAATAAACATTAGTTGTAGTATATCTTCAGTATTACCTTAACTTTGTAATTCAGTTTAATAAATTAATTTAGACAAGTATATAAATTATCAAAATTATGTAACTCTAAAAAAAATGAAATATACATTACATAATTTGAATAAATAAAATGTGTTATATCAAGAGAAACAATTGCTCTTTACTAACATTATTATTATTTTTTCTTCCGAGAAAATTATTTTGAAAGAAATTATTTAGACAAAACATCGACCAGCATAGTTTAGGTATCATCTTAGCATCACTTTGCCTTAGATAGGACTTTTACTTACCTTTTTTTTTTTAAGTTACCTTTTTTAAATTTTTTAATGCCTTTTGCACATTTTAGTTTATTATTGTTATTTTCTTTCTTTTTCCTAAAAACATATATGAATTTGAACTTTGAAATTAGCTAATTAATTTCGACATCATAAATATTTTTCTTTTTTCAATTAAATGAAATTATGTTTAAAACATTACAGCGCTTATTTATCTTATCGTTCTTCCAATATTAGAGTTAAAATACAGATGATAAATCTTTTTGAAAGATCTCTATAATTGTGTAATGAGCCACACATAAGACGTTCCAAAACTTGTTAAATAATGGTAATCATCTATTCAAAGAAAGAAAACAAAAACAGAGACACTGAGGATTAGAGAATAAGAAAAAAAAAATCCCTATGAACAAGTGAAAAAGAGATCTTTGTATTATTTCTCTTCAAAATGCTCTTCCACTGCGCAGCTTTTCTCTCCGCCATTTCTCGTTCCCCTCTTTCGTCTCGGGTGTCGTGACGTCATCACCGATTCGGGCTGGTTCGGCTCATTTCGTTGCCCATATATGGTCACAAAACTGCCGAAGCGTTGCTCGGCGTAATCTCCGAAGACCTTGGAGCCCTTGGCTGCAAACTGGATGCAGCTTGTCAGGGTTATATGGGCACTGGAAGGGAGATGAGAAAGGAATTCAGAGAAAATATCTGCCGCTTTTGCGATCTGTGCTGTGTGTGATAAGCTGAAAAAGATGGATTAAACATGATTCCGAGGAAGAAAACTGGAAGTTAGAAGATTATGGTGACAGCTGCGGCATGCTCATCTGCAAAGCTACAGGTAGGAGTTATTTTTGAAAAAAATGCATTTTCAGATTAGTATTTACAAGCTGTGATGCAAATATAGCATTTAAAGACCTCTCACCACCGAATGCATTTCACCAAGTGAGATTATTTTACTTAAAATGTATTTTTAGAACAATTAAAATAGGACCTGTTGCTCAACTGGTCGGTGTGTATGTGACAGACCATCCGTCCTGAAGACATCAAAATCTGTTTTTCCAGAATTATCTTCTTCTCCTGAGCTTAGAGCAAATATTCACGAACTCGATGCAAATAGCAAGGAAAAAAGAAATATTTAAAAAATGCATGAGTCCTGAAATTTTTATACATTTTACTTATATGTGACCTTTTGAAATAATTTGTGCTAATGTTTTTTGAAAATTGTATACCTCAAAAAAACGACGAAAACAAAAATAAGCTTACCACTGCCAATATAATCATCTGAAACCCATGTTTTGAAACTTCGAAGGCGTTTACCTTTTAACTGCTGTTTTTAAGTGCCCATCCAAATGTGCCAAATGATTATCTAAAAATATTCCAAATCATGCAAGTTTGTTTATAATTTATAAAAGAAATACTTTGACAAAAAAAGTGCAAATTTTTACAATATACTTAGAGTAATATCAAGTTAGCATGTTATTAAAATGTATGTTATGTGGTCATTTAAATGTTTGAAATGGTGACAATTATTCTTATTTTTTAAAGTGGTGATAAAATAATTGCACCGAATGTATTAATTTTAGAAAATGAAACTTATTTTCATCATTAATATTTTTATGTCCGAAAATACATAGATCTTTTGAGCATATTTCAAGTGAAAGTACTTTTAAAAAAAATATATATATACAAGTGAAGTAAGAATAAAAGTTATTATATGATATATGATTTATGATGAAATTTTATGGTTATTAATTGTGTAAAACCTGTGGATAATCCAACGAGCTATATTCTGTGAGAAGAGCTTCAAATTTTCCCTTCTCTGCACCTGATTCTTGAAGGAGAAAATTTAAACGAAGTATATAAACAAACAAACCACGGACAAATTTTGGGGGTAGACAGTCCGGCAACAAAACGGTACAGAAAAATAAATAAATAAACAGAAAATTCACATCTTAAAAATAATAAAAACAGTAAAACAAAAACCTAACAGATTGAATGAACGCAAGATATCGCATACGTCACTTCTACGTCACAGCTGCAGCGCGTTGCCATTGGTCAGTGCCAAGGTTCCGGCTCGCCAAATATGGAAGTGCTCACGGCAGCGGCCTTCATTCAGTAAAACAGCGACGTATAAAGAGTACAGGTTGAATGGTTTACGCGCATTTTGACGTCGCGCGCTCAAGTACTCGCACCATGGTTCGACCCCATTCCTGGTGAACGGAGTTGATTATCTAATCACTGTTGTTTGGAAACAAGTGAAAACTAAACAAACAAATTTTTATAACCAAAACAGGACAGTGTCAGAATCCGAGGAACCTACAGACTCGGGGTCCAGAATGATTATGGACACGCTGGGCCCTCAGGCTTTTAGCCTGAGCTTTGGCAATTTCAAGATCACTGGTGGGGAGGAACTGGACCCTTCTGATCCTCCTCCCCCGCATCCAACTGTTGACATTCGGCTTGTGAACCCATGCGTCAAAAAAGAGGATGAAGCTGAGGGAACGGAGGATGACACCCTCAACACGCCGGTCTCGACGAGTTCAGATGTCAACACATTCTTCCTTGCGGATAATACTATTTCGGATCCCGTACCCATCACAGGTGAGTGATTTTTTTTTCGCTTGTTTGTTTATTTTTTGTTTTGTTTTTTCATATTTCTCTAACCCAGATCACTTAACCCTTTATCGAGCGCCTGACTTTAAGGTCAACTAACATTCAATGACTGTTTGACATTTCGAGAAATCCCTCAATGACCGTAGCTGTAGTTTCCGTTACTCACAATCAAATTAACAACCGGCCTTTCTCAAACACACATTGAATAAAATATTGTTACAAAACCCCCTTTCTTAATTTCGGAACTTAATCGTCTGCCATCATAAGGATTGGGGGTCATGGTTTGTTGACATTTAAAAGATGAATTCGCCTGAAGCAACAGGTAATCTCTGACCTTCAAAACAGTTTATTGATTTTATTCAATTCCGAATTTCATTGATGAAGTTCCATATGGCGTTAATGAATTGGAAAATTCGGCAGGAGCTGAAATTTTAAAAGGAAAGAAAATTTAAATGTTTAAACTTCAAATCAGAAAACCTGTTATCTTTAACAGCTATTTTCTGAAATTACTTAGATTTCATTGGTTTTATTAATACTTCACTTTTAGTTTGATCAGTAGAATTTTTCTTGAAAATTTTCTGATGGTTTAAATCTTAGCTTAGTTCATCAATATCGTTTAATTATAAGTAATTATATATTTTCTGAACTCAAGTGATTTAGATTTACTTTATGTGAATACACAGGATTTTCTTTTATTCAATATTATTTCTTAATTTTTTAAAATCATGAGATTGATCTTTAGTTATCATATTTATTTCAGAAATTAATTTATCTTAATTTTAAAGTTTTTATTAAAAAGATTTTTTTAATTGACAACTTTTTAAAAAAATAGTTTCTAATTTATTTCGAAGAAATTAATTTTATTTAAATGTTAGTTGTGTTTCAAATTTATTTTAAGCATTTTTCATGAATTATTATACTTTTAATTTTTTAATGATATTTAATGTTGCCTGCTACCGTAGTTCGCCAACATTGTTTAATTACATTGATCTTCATTTATTATATATATTTCAGAAATTAGTTTTCTTAATTTTAATTTTTTTTTTTATTTAAAAGATACTTTTAATTAACAACTGTTTTTTGAAATAGTTTCTAATTTATTTCGAAAAAAATAATTTTATTTAAATGTTAATTGTATTTCAAATTTATTTTAAGCATTTTTCATGAATTATTATACTTTTATTTATTTATTTATTCGTTAATTTTTAATGATATTTAATGTTACCTGCTACCTTAGTTTACCAACATTGTTTAATTATAAGCAATTATTTTGGGAGTTAAAGTAATTTATTTTTACTTTGTGCGAATAGACAGATTTTTTTTACCTTTAAATAATACTTCTTTAAATTTTAAAACTATGAGTTATCCTTATAATAATTTATCGTATTCATTCCATAAACAAATGTTCTTTATTTCAAAGATTTTTTCTTTCTTTTTTTTTCTTTTCTTTTTTTTTTTTTTTTTTTTTTTAGCGCAAAAAATATTTATCTTTAACAACTATTTTCTGAAACAAGTTTCGAATTTATTTATCTTTCTAAGTTGTACTTTTTAATTTTCTAACTATATTTAATGTTACAGTAGTTCATCAATAGCGTTTAATTACGAGTAATTATTTTGGGAATTCAGTATAATCATCGTTACTGTACTGCACATGAATATGCAGCTGTTTTATTATATTTAAAATATATATACATACATATGCATATATATTTCTTCTTTATAAATTTAAAAAGTATAAAATTTATTCTTACTTATACGGTTGTCGATTGGTCAGCAAATCAAAATTCATTAATGATTGTTTGTGTGATTTGTATAAGTGAGATTTTTTTATAAGTATTTTAAATGGATTTTATTTACGTTATTCATCTAACTGTCATATTTTAAACTGTTATTACAAAAATTTATATTTAAAATGGATATTATTTATGATATTCTTAAATTTTTCAAATTTTAAAGTTTCATCTGATATTATAATATAATTAGAAAACAATTGATGCTTTTTTCCATAGTTGTTAAATCAATTTGATATCAATGTTGTATTATTTACTTATACATTCATTTTGCTTTATATTGTCTATTATTTAGATAAACATTAGTTTTTGTTTTTATTTCATTTCATTAATTTTTACTAAATGTTATAGTATCAACTTTACATAATTAGCTAAATACTATTAACATGCAATTAATTTATTAACATTTCTGTAAAAAATGCTGCCATTTAACATATTTTAAAACAGAACATAATTACTTTTGCTTATAAAACTTTTTTATTATATTTTCAATACTGTATACTTTTCATATGTAATTTTTCTCTTCAATCTTTTTTATTTATGTATTTATTTTAGAGGGTGGGGGGAGAAGGAAACAATACTTTAATTTAAAAAAATTACACTTTAAAAAACATATTTGTCGATGTTTGATATTTAACATAGCAATACTTTTTATTGCTGTTAGTTTTTAATGAAAACTTTTTGTTAATAAAAATCTTATTTAAAAGTAAATTAAAACACCAAATTTTTTAAAGAGTTATGGACTTCTAATGTGCGTTGGGAGGAAGGGGAGGCGATATTAAAAAAAAATATATGTATTATTTTTATTTATGCCTTGTTTTTAATGCAGTAGCATTTTTAATGATGTCATTATTTAATGATAATAATAATAATCAAACTTCTTTAAAAATAAATTTATAACATATTCATTTATAATTGTTATGATTTATTGAATAATGCTTTTTTAATGGCACTTTAATAAAAATTTTATATTTAAAAAACCTTTCTTTTTTAATACTTCACCATTAATATAGTAACATTTTAATTGATTTTATAAATAAAAATTAATTTTATAAATAAAAAATTTCTTTAAAATAAATTCTTAAGAATTTCAATTATAACCGTTATAATTTATTGTGTTGCATTTTTTTTTTTTTTTTTTTTTTATGTGGGACACTATTTTAATAAAGATATAAAAAAAAAAAACTTTGTATAAAAATAAATTTTTAACATCTTCGTTTATAACGTTATAATTTATTGAATTACAGTTTTCTAAAGTAAAGAACAAAACAATATATGTTTTATTTTAATTATAAATTTACATTAAAAAACTTATATTTATTTATAACGGATCTTTAATATAATGACATTTTCATTAGGTTTTGTTAATAAAAAAATATATATAAAATAAATTTGTAACAATTTCATTTATAACTGTTGTAAATTATTGAGTTTTTACTTTAGGATAGTATTTTAATTTAAAATTTTCCTAAAAAAAAAAAAAAAAAAAAAAAAAACCTTTTTTTTTATGCCCCATCTGTAACTGAGTAATATTTTATTTCATATTACTATAAGAAAACTTCTTAAAAATAAATTTGAACCAACTTCAATTATAACCGTTATCAATTATTGAGGTACATTTTTCTAAAGTGGGGGATAAGTTAAATTGGTAAAACATACTTATTTATATTTCATATTTAACATAGTTCCATTTTTATTGATGTTATCAGATTTTACTAATAAAAAACATATTAAAAAATAAATGCGGTATAACTTTTATTTATAACACTTATGGTTTATTGAGTTATTCTTTTCTAAAGTGAATGATAGTACTGTAATTAACTTTTACACAAAATAACTTATATTTATTTACATGTGATCCATCATAGTAACATTTTTATTGATGTTATTAGTTCTTATTAATAAAGAACTTCTTTTTTAAAAAAATTAAAGAAAACTTCGATGTAACTGTTTTTGTGAAATTAGGCTTTTTCTTATATTCTTTTGCAAACACCTTATCATAATTGGTATTCAAACAGAATTTTTGGCCTTCAATTACATTGCTCGCCTGTTGAACTTTAAACTCCTGAAAATAAAGGTATTTATTTATTTTTCCTCTTTCAGTTTTATACTTGGCATTTTGAAATTATGCTTTAAAAATTCATTTATATTTAGTTAAACATACTATTACTTACCAATATTACACTATTAGGCAATGCAGCTATACTCAAGGTTAATTTTCTTAATATTTGTAAAAAAAAAAAAAAAAATCTTCGACTACGGAATTGAAAGGATTTTGCATTTTCGCTTGTCAAATTTTTAAAATCAACTATTTATTCTATGTAGCTCATTTAATCGGTTCGCTTATTTGCTGGTTTAGTATTCCTACCAACATCATAAACTACTTAAAAATCACCATCATCATTAATTTTACTTTCTTATTGAATAACCTAATTAAAGTTTTTACTTAAATATTGTAACAAAAAGTATATGGAACTATGATCTATTATACTATGCCTCCCATTTATCTCATTATTTTCAATTTTTTATTCAAAAACATAGAATTTACAAAAATATTTTAACAGAAAATGTATACGACTATGACCTATATATCTTAATTTATTTAAATTGTTATCTTTAATTGATTACTTTTTAGTAATAAAGTAGTATTATTTAGTTACTAAATATATACTAGACATTCATATAATTAAATACACTCAAAGATTTGTACCATATTTCAAAATGATTGAGCATGTTAGAAATGGTTAATTTTCGCATTATAATGTGCATTTTCAAAAAAAAAAAAAAAAAAATCCTCATCCTTATCAATGTAACATTGTTTTATACAGAATTTTATGATTTTATTTATCACACGTAATGTTGAATTCTAATTTATGAATGCATGGTATGCAGGATTTCCACAGTTCTTTAAAAGTCTTTTATAATTCCTTATTTTTACGTTTCATTTTTAAGGGTCCTTAAAAGTGCTGACATTTTAGTGATAATCGAAGCGTCATTTAAAGAGGGCAAGCATATGGCAATCGCCCCCCTCTGAATTTCAGAATTGTTTTATCCTCCTCTCTCTCTGTCTCTCTCTTTATTTATTTATTTATTTATTTTTTTTTTTACTTATTATTATTTGAATCTGTTTATTTCTTTTATACCAATGTATTAGTAATGGCATTTAAGAGAATTATAATAACAGTAAAAATATTCCTTTTAAAACATATATTAAAGGCAAATGCGAAAAATTAGGGTGAAATCCCCAGTAACTAAAACCTTTCTAGTTCAAATCACTATTACAGAATTTTAAATCCGTTTTATACTTACCTTTCTTTTTGAAAGGATAGTAGAGATACATAAAAAAGTTACTGTTGACAAAATTTTGAAAAATTGCAAATTGTGTTATTAAAAATTAATTCTTTTCATAAAATATGGCCAATAACTCCAGTGGCTGACACCAACCCTATTTTGAAAAGCCCATGACTGTCACAAAGTGAACCAGTGCATGGCACTTTATTTGCAAACATAAAAAAAAAGTTTTTTTTAGATGTCAAGGAATTTATGATTTAAAATACTTTAATCTTTATTATAAAAACAAAATACTTAAACCTTATTTATATATAATATCATAGTGCAGATGCATATGTCCTTTTTTTTCCATGTTTTAAATTATTAGTAATGCAAATATCCAATAACTGACATTTATGAACCAGTAACAGACAATTGCTTCAGACACTGGTAGGACAATTTAAATTTTAATGATGTTTACTACAAGATCAATTTAATTTATTATGTTTTTTTAAACAGTTAAAATAATAGATTTCAACCTTCTTTAATATAACCAATAACTTACACCTCTGTGTCGCAGACTTGTGAAATGAAATTCTTGGAGCCGATAACTGGCACCTCCCCTTTAAGGTAAATTAAATAACTATAAACTATATAAATCATGGCCCTAATGTATCATAGGAATCTTTTAACTAATTTCTACAAGTATAACGTTAAGAAAACGTTTACGATGGTTGCATTACAAATAGATCTAAAAAAATTCAATTTTTGAAATAAGATGGTTGCCTCAAAATGGCACTTTTTGTGTTCTGAAAAGTTCTTTCCTCATTGAATATGTTATTGGCCTACAAGTGGTGAATAAATTGACTCTAAAATAAAAATATGCGCCTAAGTTTCCAATAGATGACATTACTTTTCAGAATTTTACAAGAAAATGCTTATTTGAGTTAGATTTTTGCTGAAGTATCAGTTACGGGCGGTGGAGGGGGACTGCACACACCCTAGTTCATTTGAAGTGGAAAGAAAATTTCTATTTACCATGTCAATTTGACCCCTCCAAGCAAAATCTGAAATGACGCTCCTTTATTATCCTTTGAAATTTCTTATTTTTATTTTTTATTTTAAGGCCACTTAAGATTACTTAAATTTTGTTGATAATCTTTAGAAAATCCTTATTTTGACTTATCATATGTTTGAAGGCCTTTAAAATTTCTAAATTTTGTTGATAATCCGTAGAAACGTCTTATTCTTTTGTTTTTCTTTGACGTTCCATAAAAGTGATTGATAAAAGTGAATTTAACAATCTTGTATAATCCTTAAAAACTATTTTTTTTCTTTTCACTTTTTAAAGGGCTCTTTGTGTTTAAAGCTTGTTGATATTCTTTAGAAAATCCTTATTTTTTACTTATCATGTTTAAAAGACCTTAAAATTGCTAAATTTTATTGATAATCGTAGAAACATCTTATTTTTTTATTTTTCATTAAGGGACCTTAATGGTAATTAAACTTTGTGATTAATCCTTAAAAACTATTTTTTTTTCTTTTCACTTTTTAAAGGGCTCTTGTGTAGCTTGTTGATAATCTTTAGAAAATCCTTATTTTTACTTATCATGTTTAAGAGCCCTTAAAATTTCTAAATTTTGTTGATAATCCGTAGAAACCTCTTACTTTTTATTTTTCATTAGCGACCCTTAAAAGTTATTAAACTTTGTTGATTACCATTAAAAACTAATTAATTGTTACATTCACTTTTTAGAGAGCTCTTTAAAGTTCTTAAATTTTGTTGATCATCTTTAAAAAATCATTATTTTTACTCATGTTTAAAGGCCCTTAAAATTGCTAAATTTCCTTAATAATCTATAGAAAGGTCCTTCTTTTTTTTTTTTTTTTTTTTTTGTCATTGAGGTCCTTTAAAAGAGGTTAAATTTTGTTGATAATCCTTAAAAATTTTTTTTTTCACTTCAGTCTCCTGTAAAGTGTTGAAAATCCTTATTATTATTTTTTTGTGTGTGTGTTTACTATGAAAACGTGATCTAATTATATATATAAATTAATTGTCTTAACTAGAGATTTGTGGAAAGAACTTGTTTGTTGTACTTTGATTTCAATGATATTATACACTGATGTCCAAAATTAAGGACCAGTCACAAAATGCTAATTTTTAAGTAAGCGAATACTCAAAAGGAAATAATATGATTCAAATAATTACTATCCCTACAGCACAGCTAGTCCATATAGCATCTCATTCATGTCACACATGGTCACAAGTGCCACAGTTACTACGGTGAAACAAAAAATAGGGAATTCCACACGTCCCATTATGAGTCTCAAATGATCACTGTATGTGACTCCACTGAGACGTCAATGTGACTGCTGCTTTGTGACGAGTCACCAGGTGACTTTACAATGTAGTTACATTGTGACTCTCATGTGATTGTCATTTTTAGACTCAATTTCAAAGTCATCATGAGCGTTGCATTATGATAAGTCACTAAATAATATCACATTATAGTCATATGGTGAATTTTCACAAAAGAGCACAATGGTGACTTCACAAAAGTCTCTCTGTCACCTAAAAGTCATCATGTGCTTTAATGTGACATTATTTGGTAACTTATCACAATGCAGCGTTCACAATGACTTTGAAATTGAGTCTGCAGATGACAGTCACATGAGAGTCACAAGGTAACTACATTGTAAAGTCACATGGTGACTCGTCACAAATCAGCAGTCACAGTGATGTCTCAGTGGAATCACATATAGTGATCATTTCAGACTCATAATGAGATGTATGGAATTTCCTATTTTTTTTGCTTCACCGTAGAGACTGTGACACTTGTGACCATGTGTGACATGAATGAAATGTTATATGGACTAGCTATGCTGTAGAGATAGTAATTATTGTAATTATTCGAATTATATTATTTCCTTTTGGGTATTCGTGTACTTGAAAATTAGCATTTTGTGACTGGTCCTTAATTTTGGACACTGGTGTATTTATATATGTTCTCCCGACAGATAATTGGACATCCGTATGTCATCATGCTCTTTGATTTAGTTATATTTATTTCAAACTTTCTGGCATCCTATAGTATTAAATAAGGATTTGAATTTAATTTCATAGTAAGTTTTATATAGTTAACAATGCTCTGTATATTTTTTTTTCCCTTTTCCTCTATGTAACTATTATGTGTAATACATTACTAAATAAGTTCTCTAAATGGAGTTTTTGTAATTTTGTTGTTCGGCTTGTTAGTCAGTACTAAATTAAATGCATTCTATATGTATATGAATACTTGCCATATTTAATAAGAGATTTGGTCAGATTTTATGGGAAGAACTCGTCTACTGTACTTTGGTTTTCAAAAGTATAATATATATTTTTATGTTTGTAAAACATAAATTTCAAAATAATTTATTACATAAAGAAAAAAGTATTCCTACGTATTCGTGTGGTAATTATTATTATATTTGTCTTTTCGAAATAATGTATGTTTCTTTTTAATTTTGTTTTTCATAATTTATCTATTTTATTGATATCTTTTTAAAAATATAACTTTTCTTTTTCGAGATTCAAAAAGATCATTCAAAAATAAATTGGTTCTTAGAGTATCCTTAAAAACTACTCATTTTTAATCGACTTTAAAAAAAAATGAGAAGATTCTCAACATGTATCCCCCCCCCCCCCCTTTTAATGTATATTTTCTGATTACTCCTAAACTACGCGGCCGATTCATGTAACTTTTTTTTATGGAAGAGAATACTCACGAATTGGTCCCATTTAAATTTTGTCAAAATTCGTTCAGTATTTTTTTTAGAAATACAAATAAATAAATAAATAAATAAATATTTCATTTTTAACGATTTTCTACAATTGGCTGTAGTTTTTGAAGACCTTTTTTTTGAGGGGGTGGAGGGGGTAAAAAGTTTATATTATTACATGCTGCTATTGCTAGAAATACGTAAAATGTGCGTGCTTAACTTTTTATAGTTATTGTCTAATTGTGACTACCAGCCACGTCTAAACATAACTTTTTTAAGGCTCCCTAATGCCCTTGCAACAGGATCACCTCTCAACTGGATGTAAAGTTGCCACGCAACTAGGCAGTCCATCAACCAGTTCACATTGTTCCATTGCTCCATTATTATATATTGAGAAGACAATTTATAAATCTTGAATCGATATTTTAAATAACTTTTTTTTTTCCTGTTGCCATACTTTGAAAAAGAAACAGAGCAAAAATTATAATTTTTTTAAAGGAATTCACGAGTTTGCGCTATCTGCGAAACGTAGGACTTACTGGTGAATTTTAAAAAATCGGCGCGCACGTCAAATTAACTTATCGCAACGAAACTTTTTAGGAACTACAGGAATTGCCGTTATCAAATTAGGCGTAATTTCTAAAATAAACATTGAATACTTTTAAACGAGTGTGTGATTTTTTTTTTCTATTATTATTATTATTCTACTTTTACACTTTTTAAGAATCGTGTTCTTCTTCTTATTATCTATTACTGGCCGTAATTATAATAGCTATTTTGTAATTATTCCATGTAGCTGATATCATGACACCACAAACTCAGTTATGAAAGATATAAATATGTTTTATGGGTCAAATCAGGACATGAACATTGCTAACATTCGCACTTTTTTTTTTTTTTTTCCTGTAAGTCAATGGCCCCGTTTTTCGCTTCTGTTTTTGGGATCTCCCTCACTTTTAGGACATAATTAAATATAACGCGCATTCTGTGTAAGAGAAACAGAACTCGAAACCTCAAGCTTCTCAAACATATCTTCCCGCTCGACCTAAAAATAAAAAAGATTGCGGAAAGAAGTGTGGAGCGAGCGTTTTTGCCGCAAAAAAAAAATACCAGGACCTCGAATGTTATAAGAACTCCGAGTCGAGAGGTTTTCGGAAAGATATCAAGTTACGGGGCAGTTTGCGATTTGGATTCTTTTAATGTCTTTTTTTTTTTTTTTTTTTTTTTTTTTTTTTATCATGGGTGCGGGCAGGAGAGGACGATTGCTACTCCCTGGATTTTGAACTTTTATCAACTAAAATTTCATTTTATCCAATGATTTTGAAAGAAAAAGAAAAACTAGAAAACATAAATTCTGCTTTTTCCGAATTTAGTGTCGCCCCGATGAAAAAAAAATATATGTACCTATATATAAATAGTACAAAACATATTTCAATATGAAGGGAACGAATATTTTTTCCAACTGGATTAAATCATATTCAAGGCTGGAGTAGCACAGTTGAAGACTTCAACTGTGCTACTCCAGCCTTGAATAACATATTTCAATATTAATATCACACGCTTTTTATTTTATGTAAAATGACGTCATTCGCATCCACTTAAGAATTTCAGATTTACGATCCACTCTTAAACAGCTACAGTAAAGTAGGCATAGGACGTCACTATCGCGAAATAATACACAAATGAAGCAAAAAGATGCCGTCATTAAAGAAACTCGACAAAAAAAACGGCTATCTAATGATTCAAATGCCTTCATTTGTTTGTAGCATTAATATAGATACTTAAAATTAAATATAGTTTATAATAGCTCCATGTTTTAACAGAAATCATTCGATTATATTTTTTTCAAAATAGCACTTATTTTAATTACATTTTTTTCGGTTTTTATGAGAAAATGGCAGCAAAAATATATAATTACTATTTTAGAACTACTTTTGCTTTACTTTCTACAGAAATGGAGTACTTCCATTGCCAATATTAAGCAAATGGCTCTAAAAACTACAAAAAAAATTAATATTTCAAAAATAAATGGAGATGCAGTTTTCAAACAAATTGCATTTAAAAGTAAATTTTTTTCCCAATACGAAGGTATAAAAATCGAAAATGTGCGATGCTTAGAAGTTTTAAAAATTGCTGTAGTGTATTTAATCGTACAATGATACATCTGCTTTATTTTACGCCCAGTTTCTGTAACGTAACGTTATTTTTTAGAGACGACACAAAATAAGCTGGGAGAAAGAAATAGCATACTGGGGGCTAAAAATAACATAATATAAAATTACATAAATGATTCTTTACTTAAAAGATGATTAAATAATTAAAAAGATGTTAAAAATCGAGTACTTTCAACTAATATTTAGACATCATCAGGATTTAAAATTTAAACTGCTGTCCATATCTCACTCATAAAACCTCCCCTTCAAAACGTTCGTAAAAACTGTTTTGAATCCTGATTATGGCTAAGTATTAGCCGAGAGCACTCGATTTTTAACATCATTTTATTTGTTTAATCATCATGGGTGCAGGCAGGAGAGGACGATTGCCATCTCCCTGGATTTTGAACTTTTATCAACTAAAATTTCGTTTTATTCAATGATTTTGAAAGAAAAAAAAAGTAACATAATATAAAATTACATAAATGATTCATTACTTAAAAGGTGATTAAACAATTAAAAAGGTGTTAAAAGTTGAGTACTTTCGATTTCGAGTAATATTTAGGCATCATCAGGATTTAAAATTTAAACAGTTGTCCATATCTCACTCATAAAACCTCCGCTTCAAAACGTCCGTAACAACTGTTTTAAATCCTCATTATGGCTAATTAGCCGAGATTACTCGATTTTTAACATCTTTTTAATTGTCTAATCATCTTTTAAGTAATGAATCATTTATAAAATTTTATATTATATTATTGAGATGAATTTTAGCATTCTCAACAAGTTTATTTTATGCAAAAAGTACATTTATTCTTCCCGAATGGCTTAGAATAATTAAAGATTAACCGGAAAAAGAATTAAGGATTTTTCGTCCGTGAAAGACAATACTTAGTTTCTTTTACGCTCACGTGTTTAAAAATTAACTTTTAAAAATAACTTTAAAAATTAACCAACTTACGTTGGATAGATCCACTCCCCCCCCTCCTGCGGAATAAAATAAAACTGTTTCAATTCTGTATTTTGAAAGAAAGCCCGTAGAAGCTTATTTTCATATTTTTAAAAAGTATTTCCTATTTGTCACATCTCTGTATTTTTTTCCTTACCAATATTTTTGTTGTTTCTGTTACATGATATGATGTTTAGTGTAGTTGATATGATGTTTAAAAAAATTTCTTGACCAAAATTTATCGACGTTTTCTGGCAGTAAAAACGCGTTTTTAGTGTTTTCAGTGCCAAAAAATGCCGAAACTTCATAAAATCCAAAGTATCACTCTTTAAGTTTTAACGGCATGAAAACGGAATTTTTAGTGTTTTACTTTTTAGAGCATGGAATTTTTTTTTTAAATATAACTTATAGGATTCCGGAACCGTATAAAAGTTTAAACCTCTATGGATAAAAATAATTATTTTAACACAAACGGATTTTCATATGATCAAGAACAACATCTGGAGCGTTTATGCAATTAAATCTATACTTTTAAAAACTAACGGTTGATCGGTTGATTTAGGCCTTATAGCACAAGGTTCACAAATGGACATACTGCGCCAAAACGAGGATAAGAATGTTCAGAAATTGGAACTATTCTTTTAAAACTAATGGTTGATTGGTTGATTTAGGTTTTATGGCTCAAGATTCACAAATGGACATACTGTGAAAACGACGATAGGTATGTTCTGGAGTTGAAGAACAGGAACTATACTTTTAAAACTGACGGTAGATTGTTTGATTTAGGCTTTATGGTACAAGGTTCACAAATGGACATAAAATAGAACTATAAACGAACTATGATGGAACTATAATGGACGAAAACGAGGATAGGAATGTTCAGGAATTGGGTATTGGTCAATGATAAGAAAGAAGGAACATCCTGTATATTAAGTCTGATAGTTTTTCTATTAGAAAAATAAAAGAAAGTGAAAAGGAAAGAAAGAAAGAAAGAAAAAACTGCCATTGTTGCCTTTTTAAAGTCAATGTGTACGAATTCATCGGTTTTTATCGTGAAGAATACCTTTTCCTGCCTCAGCATAATTCTGTTATATGTACTCCCGAGTAAGCATGGTTGAAGTCACATTACCAAATTGTCAGGGATCAGATCTCTCTTCTCTTTAATCATTTCCCCTATTGTTTCATGTACAGCGACAAGCAATGTCCAAAGGTCGCGTGTCCAAAAATAATGCCCATGCCCTCCGCCAGAGGTGATATCCGGTTTTTGAGACACATTAAAAAAATGGAGCGCGTGATTCTTGCGACCTGTCCAGATCAATTCTTTGCGCAGTCCTTTTAACGCATGGGGCGGCTTTCCGGAATAGATGCAGTGCAGCATCTAGTACCCCATTCATGACTTATCGATCGGAACTTTTCATGAATGAAGAGGATTTTCACTAAGCTGTGCGGCGGTTACTACGAAAGAAAGAGTTCTGTTGGGAAAAGTGTGATAGTTAGGTTAAGCTGATAAATCCGAAAATCGATAGAAGAAGATTTCTAAAGGGTGAATTTAGATAAAATCTGAATAGTTTTAAGGTTAAATATTTCTTTGGAGAGACTCTATAACTTTTATGATTTCTCACGTTTGACTTTATTACCAGAAAGACCCCTTTTTAACCCCTTAAGGGGTCACAGGTCTCTTAAAATTGCAAAAAATGAAAAAAAAAATGGAAAAAAAAAAGACTATTTTCAACATTTAATATCTTAAAATGTATATGATATTAAAACAAAATTTTTGTTGGGATGAAAGATATAAGTATGTTCTTTCATTAAATTTATTTAAAAAATTGCATGATGCAGAATTAGCATTTATAGGGGGCTCCAAACTGCCACGCATTTGGCGAGCAAAAAATTGGTATAACAGCTTACGCGCAGGATTACAAAATAAATTTTGCAACTAGAATGAAATTTTTTGTGCCTACTTTTATACTTCCGATTGTAATAATTATCCTGAACCTAAATAAATTTGTATTTAAAGCATTTTTATATTTTTAATACGAAGTTGTATTTAGCTAAGACAAAACTTTGAAAATTTCGACAGTACAATCACTTAAAAAAATATTTTTTTGAACAATAAAAAGGGAATTTCAGGTTCAGTTTATACAAACTAACATGAAACATGTGTTTTGAAAATGTCATGAAAAAATATTCAGAAGTTTTTGAGATATCGTGCGCGTTATGCCCAAAACCGTCATTTGCAGAAAAATGATTTCAAAGATTCGGAAACGCCGCTCCAGCTATTGAGCGTGTATAATTCTAAAAGCATAACTTCTGTTCTAATAGGAATTTCAAGGAAACAATTATATCAAAATGTTCAGAAAAGATAGACGTTTAACATCTAAAAAAATTTAAATTTCAAAAATTTTGAAGCTTTAAAACCCCTTTTGGGGCACCGGTATATATTATATACCACCTACGATTAATGAAGTTTCACACCAGAAAAATTTTATTAAATTTTACTTTTCTAACTTTGGTGGAAAAAAGCTGTAAAATTGCTTTTACTTATTTTGAAATAGAATTTTTCAAATATTCCGGTGGGAATTCAGCATTTCACAAACGTAATTGCTTGCCCTTCAAGGGGTTAAGAGTCCCGAGACCCCTTAATTCTCGCTCCCGTGATATTCACGGGCTGTGTCTTTTATTCAAATGGTTTGATTCCCACCAGTTTTATAAAATAGTGTAATTGCCTTTATTATGGTATCATTTTACCTGTCATTAAATAAGGTGAATATTTCTGTTTCAAAAAAGTTGTGCCAATGAGCAATTTGAAATTTTAAACCGTAATTTAACGCTTAAATGCCTGATATTTCAAAAATCATTGTAATAATGTTTTTCGGCTTTCATTTCTTAAATAAATCATGGGAAAACTACTTAAAAAAATCATATTTTGTTTTATGTATAGTTTACGGCTAAAAAACAGTTTGTTACTAATCGGCAATACTGGTGTTTAATTGAAAAAATAATTTCCCTTGATAAAATTCTATAATATTAAACACACAAGAATTTTACGAACTATAATAAGAAATAAATTTTACTTGCTCACTGCAGGTCAAAATAGGGTATTTCGCAAGCTCCCAAACAAAACAAAAAGAACAAGTAGCAACAATTGAAAAAATAAATCTATCTTTATTCTTAAACAGCACAAGTGTTGTCATCTACATGTTGAAAATCGATTTAATAATATTTTCAGAATGTATTTTGTTGGCAACATTAGGCATTATAGCTTCAATATTATTCTAATAGTATTTTAGAGCCTAAATTGGGTATGTTGCCGAAAAGCAACACCAGGCATTTAAGGGTTAATGCGACCGTTAAGGGGTTAAGCAAGAATAAAATTCTCAAATATTTGTCATATAAGGTAGATCAGTCTGAACATTAAATTATAAGAGACAAAATATAACTTTAAAAAAATACCGAAACACCGATGAGGTCATAAACGTTTTTTTTTTTTTTTTTTTTTTTTTTTTTTGTAAATAGCATTGTAATCTGTATTGTAATGGACTAATTTTATGAATCTTTAAAGGGGAATTAAAATATTTCACTTATTATGTCAGTTTGGAAATTAATTTTTATACTATATAAAGCAGGGTTGCCGGCTTTTAGCCAGGCCAAAAAAAGCCGGCCGGCTTTTTTTATTTTTAACCACTTAAAAAAAGCCGGCTTTTATTGAAAAAAGCCGGCTTTTATTTTTTAAAGTTGGTTTACAGTTAATTTGTTTTAAATTTGGATCAATTAATTTTTAATACACTTATAAATATTTTCTACTAAAAAAATTATAGATTTCTATTAAATTTTGTCAAATAAAAGTCTAACTTCTAGAAGGCAACTGTGAAGGCATTATGTCTGAAAAAAAAAAAAAAAAAAAAAATTATAAACATTGAAAATAATATAAGTTAGGCTCCAAACTGGTATTTTGAAATTCTATGTTAATAGCTCCACATATACTACACGTTTTAAAGATTATATTTAATTAATGACAAAATATAGCATATCAAAATGGAAACATGCTTGTGTGCCCATATGGAGAGAGAGATTAAGTTATAAATGTTAAATGAGAAATTAGAAAGGATATAATATTTGAGGAGATTGGTACATAAGTGTATAAAAAATAGAGCATTTAAACAAGAAAAAAAAAATTCTCTAAATAAAATTTTGAAAAGCTTGTTGCTAAGCATATTCATGCATATGCTATTCGCAATGTTTTTAATAGTGAGAAATAGTGTTTTTATTAATATGACTATGTATAATTTTAAATGTTTACTAGAAATAAAATAAGACTTGTATATTAATAGCTCTTAAAATTAAGTATTAAAACATGTAACTAAGCAACCATTGTACTCTTTAATTTTTGTAAAAATTAAAAAAATTGGCAGTTGGTATGGCCCTTTTAAAATTTAGCTGACATATTTGCAATTCTGATTACAATTCGCTAGCAAAACCATCTAAGTATTATTCCAGTATTAATGTCCTCATTATTGAGAAATTGGGTTACCTATTAAACTCTTAACCAATTAAATGTCACTAAAACTAATTAAAAACACTTTAAAATGTGTAGTTTATAATTACAATGCTTCATTGTATAAAAGCCAATTTTGGCCAAAAAAGGCCAATTTTGGCCAAAAAAAGCCGGTTAAAACCAATAAAAGCCACCGGCCTGGCTTTTTTTAATTTTAGCCGGCTTTTTTGCAACCCTGATATAAAGTGACTTTTAACACAAATAGTAAAACATCTATAATAACACGAGAGTAGTCTAAAAATGGGGGCATAATGATCATTAAAATTAAAAATCAATTGTTCACAATTACATAAGATTTCACCAACAAAACTAAATAAGAAAACAGCTTTTTTGGTGGAGAGGGAGGTGGGGTACGTTTTGATACGAAAATTTACTAATGAATAGAAATTCAAATCCGTAGTATCATTATTTATGATATTTTTAGATCATTTAAATTTCCTGAAAATGGTATATTTCCCACATATTGATAAATACTAAGCCATAAAGCTAATACATAGTCCATGACAACCGGGAACATTACAGTAAAGTCAGCATTTAGTTCTGTCTTCTGGGCGCCCCTTTACGAAGCAAAGTGGGGAAAAAAAGCAGAGACAGCATATGGCATAGTGTAAAAGTTAGGATGGCAAGGAAAGTGAAGGTCAAGGCAGGATCAGTGTAAAATATTGTTAATGAATTTTATGCACGTGACCCGAGGTCGAGGCTAAAATTCGTTTGCTGGCGGTATTTGCTTTTAAATACATTTTAGAATAACGCTCTGGTTCCATGGAGTATATTATTAACGTTTATTTGCAAAATTTAGGTTAAACTTTAAGTAAACAACCTGGGTTGAAGCAAAAGCTCGTCTGCTGGCGGAACTTGCGCCTGCGCATACTACCATTTTGGCGGTACAGTGGCTGGAATAACCGATCAAAATACCGCCAGCTGGGAAGTCTGACGTGACGTCACGTGCATAAAGTCTATTACCTTTTGTTATTTTTCATTTTGCTCAGAAAACTTTCAAAAAGCCTTGAAACTTTTACTTGCTTTTATTTACTATATCTTTTTTGTTGTTGTTTTTTGCATTGTACGTTAGATATTTCTCGGAACTCAATTATGATTTTGTATAATGTAAATATAAATAATATATACAGAACTGCCGTTAGGATTTTTAATACGATGAAATAAAATCATCATATCATAACGGTGATTAATTTAAGCCTATTTCGATCGGTTTTAGAAAGGTTTATTGTAGCATTAGTCGATTAATATACTACATATTTGTAAAGTTCTTTGAAGAATTATTTCAATTCTACCATTATTTCACCGGATAATGTTAAAAATTGATAGATTTAGATGTCATCAAATATTACAGAACTTTTGACTTTTTGACATGCTGTTAAACAGTTACGAATATCACAAGAACACACACATACGTTTATATTCTCAATGTGGGGGGGGGGGGGGGAATGAGGAGAGCAAGAACTGAGAGAAAAAGGGAGTAAATAAATTAGTCAGTAAACTCATGTTATGAATTTTCATTTCATCTTATGTTTCCTGAATATTTCAAAGAAAAAAGAAAAAAAAAGATACATGAAATAATTTTCTTTAAAAAAAGTTAAATTAGTTTTCAAAAACTAAATAATAACAAAGTAATGTTCTATTTGTGATAACTGCGTATTTATTTGAAGGAAAATTTGACAAACTTTTTCCATGAGAATGTGACAGTAAATGAGTCATCACATATGTACATTTGAATGTTACAGTTTTGCCTTGTCATCATAGCAAATTCAAAGCAACACTTAGAAGCGTGACATAAATAATAAAACTGAAAAACATTGAGTTCAACAAAAAAAAAGAGCCAAAGCATATTAAAAGAAAATACATTAAAATGTAGCAATTTTTTTTTATCTTAATGATAATTTCTCGGAAAATGTGGTATGCATCCGCAATTGTAATCCGAACTGTTGAACTATTTACCTTGTCTGCTCTGACTCTTCAGAACCAAATGTTTCAACTCGCTAGACGTTTATCCAATTCATTCCAATTGGAACAAGCCACGAGCCGGCTCTTCTTTTTTTCTCCTTCATTTTGGCATATCCCAACTTTTTTTTGTCATTATTTATTTTATGGGCACTTCACAATCTAGCTGTATCAAGAGGCAAGACCCATTTCTGTTTGCAAAGGGGTAGGAAGGAGCGGCGTCTATTTCCTCGTAAAACAACTGGATTCATAACTTTCTTTTAATTGTTGATTTTCACCATAAAAGAGCAAAGATTTGTACACATTTATTGTCCGACCTTTGTGAGCTAAAGAGGAGTGTCCTAATGCTTCTTAATGTTCAATATTGTCGTTCGTTCTTCCTTCTTTACGATTTTCCTTTTTTACTCCACAACTTGACATTTGAAGCATTCAAAAGTTGAGTTTTTTGTTTTTTTACCTTGTCGTTTTTCTTTTATTTTCTTTTTTATTTATTTTTTTTCTTTTTTCTTTTCTCCATTCGTTCAGTTTTCGTCTCTAAAAGTTCGTGAATTGCATATGCGCGTTTCATCAATATCTGTATCTGGCAAAGACTGTAAGTTTTGTAATAGTGTGTGTGCGTAAGGCAGTGTTGCCAGATTGGGGACTTTTTTAATTCCGATTATTTGACTGTCATCACTTTTTTAAAATACTATAATTCGCCTTATTTTTCAGAATTTTTAATCTATTTTTAAATAGGCCGAATACTTCTATTTCAAAAAAGCTGTGACAATCAACAATCTGTGGACAAAAATGTTCCCAATCTGGCAATACTGGCCTAAGGGTATAATATTAAAGATTAAATATGAATTGTATAGTTATGTTGTTTAACCCCTTAACGGCCGCATTAAATTACGGTTTAAAAATTCAAATTGCTTACTGGCACCACTTTTTTGAAAAAAAAAAATATTCTCCGCATTTAATGACAGCTAAAATTATACTGTAATAAAGTCAATTACACTATTTTATAAAGCTGGTGGGAATCAAACAATCTGAATAAAAGACACATCCCGGGAGCGAAAATTAAGGGGTTAAGGAGGAAGGAAATTTCAAACGTGTCATATACTATACTAGCCTTCTAAACAAAACATCTAATTGATGAAAGCATGTAGAAAACTCTGCTTTTAACAATGTAAAATATGTCATAACATAAAAAGAAGGTTAAAAAGAAAAGTGACAGTGCTTTTAGTTATGCACGAAAGTCAAGATCCAGGGATCTGTTTAGGAAAATTCCAAGTCCTTTAAAGGACCCTTCACAAAATACTTTATCTAAAAACAGGACCCTTCACAAAACTTTTTATTCCAAAACAGGACCCTTCATAAAATTCTTTGTCTTATAAATAGACCTTTTGTAAAATTTTCCTATCTTCAAATTGAACCTTTCACACCTGTATTCTTTTAAAAGTAAAATCTGACTTGTAAAATAACAGCTGAGCTCATGAAATAACATATTACTTGAATATAACGATAGCTTCAAATTCACAAAATTATGACTAGAATTTTCACAAATATAAGAAAAACTTCACTATTTCACAAAAACAGGACCCTCTGAAAAAAGTCTGGACAGACCCCTGAGATCATATGCTTTACATATGATTCATTTATTTATAAAAACAATAACAATAATAATCTTTTTAACACTAGAACCGCCGTTAGGGATCATTTTGACCCCTGCCAAAATTGATAATAGTCGATTCGAACCAGAAATTTTTTTTATAAGATATGTTATATGTATGAAGCTCAAAAATAGGCTAATTAAACAAGTTAAATAGTTTTAAATAAAAATTCTGGTGTGAAACACTTTTTTTTATATAAAAATTGAGTAAAATAGCCGGTGGTTCTAGCGTTCTGTTAACCTCTTCACGCCCTTGGCCACATACGTGGACGTTTAGTTTTTTATAATTATAATTACTGTCATTAGTAAAAAGGACAAACATTTGATAATAACTCATTCACAACAGAATCCCTCAACAAAAGAAGTAAACATTTTATGGTTTGGCTGCATCGATAATGTTATTTCTGATGCACAGTTAGAGATATGAAAAAAGCGTGAAGTCATTTTTCGGCAGTCAGTGTTGTTGGATTATTTGAACAAATCGTTACTATTTGATAAAAATAATATAAGATATATTAAATATATATTAAGTTTTAATAATTTGTAGAAATGTAAGAAAGAAATTTACTGTTAGTTTTTAATTTTATAAGGCATCATTTCACTCATAAATTACCATTAACGCTCAGAGGCCACAAATGTGGACATTATTATTTGTGTGTGTGTGTGATTTTTTATTGTTTTCACTTTTTTTCCCCTTTTGAATTCGTATTAATATAAAAGGAATAAATCGTAAAAAATAAATAAATAAATGGTTAAGAAAAAAAAATTAAATCAATTTTTTCTCACCATAAAAAAATCGCCCCTGAAGAGGTTGTTTCTATTTTCTTTTGTAAAAATATTGTGATACTTTACGTTTCTTATATTTTAATATTGATAATTGTTTTTATTTATTTGTCTTTCAATAATTTTTACGCGCTTTTTGATATTGCTGCCCTCCTCTTTATTTCTTTTTTAATAAAACTATAGAAATTTTAAAATATGGGAAAATAAATATATCTAACATTTCATAATATATAGATAACTTAAATCAAACCATTGACGCCAGTTATGTACAATAAATTACCAAAATGTAATGAAATTGTATATTGTTAAGTCTAAATCCAAATATCTCCAGCTGAAAATAGGCTTGTAGAATAGTTTTCGTTAGATTCTTTCTTTTATATCTATCTATCTATCTATCTATCTATCTATCTATATATATATATATATATATATTTTTTTTTTTTTTTTTTTTTTTTTTTTTTTTGTATTCGTTATTAACTTAGTCATCAAAAGGTTTCTGTTGTGAAAATCAAATCGTGTACACGCAAATAATAAAAAATGCCCGTATTTGCTCTAAAACATATTTTTACACCTTCCAACATGGTTGAAAAGTGTTTATGAACTCATTATGTCTGGCCGTCTGTCTGGCCGAGCTGTAATTCACGTAAATGTAGCCGGTTGTTATGTAATTGATATATGTTATTGAGATTTACTATGGCATGTTCGGTAATGAAAATGAAGTGTGTAGCGATCACAGTTCGTTTACCAGGACACTCAAAGAATTCATTTACATTATGGACTACGGGGGAAAACGCTACCATCGAAATACTCAAGGCCAGAGGACACGAGTTGTGACGTCATCACTAATTGACCGACTTCTCATCAGTGTTGTAATTCACACCGGAAAATTTGAATAGCAATTGTCTGTTATTTTATTTGTGGAATATATATCATCTTATAAAAGAATAATAACTATTTAAACTTACTGGTGAGAATTCGAAATCCCTTGCCGCATCTGGCTGATTTTTTATTGGGTGATTCCAAATTCTCACCAGTAAGTTTAAATGGTTATTGTTGTTTTATAAGATGGTAGATATTCCACACATAAAATAAATGAAAAATTCTATTCAAAACTTTGCGGTGCGAATTACAACACTAGTGAGAAGTCGATCGATTAGTGATGACGTCACGATTCGTGTCCTCTGGCCTTGAATATTTCGATGTCAGCGAGAAAAATCGTTTGCAATCTATTTGAATGATGTCAGACTATTTCAAACATATTGAAATTTATGTGTATCACAGAGGTTAAAAAAAGATGTTGCCTGTTGAATATGGTGTGTATAGCATTTGTCATTTTTATAATGAGACACACAAAACGCTACAGTCAATGAACGATTGCTGCAAGTGAGTTTACAGTTGTAGTTTTTAAATTTAGCTAATTTTTCTATATTACTTATGATGTATTTAAAATATATACATCATATACAGGGCTGTACAAAAGAATTCGAGTACATTTTCGTTTATTGACGGAAATTACTGAAAAGAAATTTTCAACTGGGTTAAGCATTTCCTAACGGAACAAAGTTTTAGCACAATATATAATACATGTATACAAATCGATAGATCACGTATAGTAATTCACAAAAATATTTGAATTATTATCCGACTGTAGAAGATATTTGATATTAAGTTTTCAAATTTTTTGTGCTTTTTCCAAATTGTTTACTTAAATTAACCTCTTTCATCTTATTAAGCGGTGAACTTTTCTTACATTATTCTGAATGTGTTGGAAAGTGTTTCATAATCTATGCTTGACGCATGATATTTCTTTCTTTCTGTTATGCTTGGAACTGGTGACTGGGTATCTCTCAATGCCTCAGTATTTTATTTTATTTTAGCTTGCAGGGTGAGAAAATGCTTTTTGATTCGTGAGCTTTTTTTATAACACTTTTCTCTTTCTTAGCAGCTGACCTTAATAGTCTTCCATATTTTATTTCATGTCTTTGTGTATTTATGTGATTATTTTTTTGTGTACACGACTGCATACATAAAACAAGCGCTTCGGTTATCATTTTAGACCCGTTTGAATCGGAGCCTTGCCATCACATAAAGAGCTGCGACGTGCTCCTAGACTCTTACCACTTACCATGGGATGCCGGTGTGTATGCTTTTTTTTTTCTCCCTTTCTCTTATTATTTCTCCATTTACCTCATAAAAAGTAATTTTTGGATTAAATTGAAAGCTATTGGCTGTATCTATCGAAGCACAGCAGTTCGAAAATTACGGGAGGGGCTCAAGAGGTCTTCAGATAAAATGAACAACTAGGATTATCGGTAATTACAGTAGAAGATTTTTATAACATAAACCTAAAAACGCAAGGTTGTGCGTTAAATAGAATTTTGCGTTGTATAAATCACATTTCGTACACCATTAAACTTAGCTTATAAACATGACCAAATATGTCTGAAAATGTCAAAATAGGGTAGATTATAAATAGATAAAAAACAACGTTTATAATACCAAAACACTCTTACGTGTTGCAAACTACGTTCGGTAGCCGTAGCGTACCATCATCAGTGCAAAATATGATTGCTCAGAAAAGAAATTTGCTCAAATATATGTAGGAGAAGCGGATTCAAGGGTAAAGTTTATTGGCCAATAGAATTACAGTAAATTTTAGGAAACAGCCAATGTAAGGGAAGCGGATTCAAAGATAAAGTTTATTGGCCAATAGAATTACAGGAAATTTTAGGAAACAGCCAATGTAAGGAAAGCAGATTCAAAGATAAAGTTTATTGGCCAATAGAATTACAGGAAATTTTAGGAAACAGCCAATGTAAAGGAAACGGATTCAAAGATAAAGTTTATTGGCCAATAGAATTATTATGGTAGATTATTTTTATGTATTGCCATCCTTGGGGCCAGGAGTTGGACAGATTATAATATTTTGCATAAGATCATTTCACACATTATTATTATTTTTTTTAACTTAGCCCAATATCCCTGGACCAAATCATTCAATATATTACTCATTTTCAAAATTGTTAATTGCAATAAAAGTAATTAAAGAAAAAAGCTCTAAATTAAGGAGATAATGAGCTAATGTATCAAATTTAGTCCTCCAGAGTTTAGATTGCTTTTTTTTTTTTTTTTTTTTTTTTTTTTTTTTTTACAATGTGGAATGCAGGTACTTCTTAACTGCAAAATTCATTGTTTATGTCTGAGAAGTTGTGCGGTATACAGAGAATTACATTATTTAGAAACGCGTTATAAAGATCTTCTACTGTAAAACATATTTATGAGAAAAAATCATCATTCGGACTAATTAATAATGTCATTACCTCAAAACCAATATTTTAATTATTTCAGATAGGACATTTAAGATACTGAATTCTGTATCTGGTGAATATCAAATTAATTTTCCGTATCATGAGTGCATTTTATATGCATCTTCTACAGCAATTGTTTTTGGCACTAGTAATAAAGAATGTGATATTTGCCTTATTTAATTAAGAACAATGTAAGTCCTTTAAATGGGCTTCCTATTTGCGGAGCAACTTTAACATCCAGGCGACATGTAAGCAACTTGCCGAGACATAAGGGAGTCATTAAAGAAATTAAAGTTTAACTGTGGTAAAAAAAACTACATAAATGAAAGAATAAACAAAGAAATTTAAAAGAAAAAATATAATCTACAAAAAATAAAATAAATTGTTATTTTTTTTTACGGCGGGCACTTGGTAACTAGGCCATTCGCCACCATTTGATGATGGCCATTTGTTTAGGAGCACCCGAAGTGTGGCCATCGCTACTCGAGTTGATTTCGTAATTTAGAACCTTGATTAGGTGACGAGATCTTCACTTAACTAGGCACCTCCAGAGGTATAATTCATAGGGAACTTGGAGGACTTTGCACCCACGACGGATTTTACATGCACCATGCGCCAGTAGCATACATGGAAGATTTTTAGCTGGCGGCGAGCCTGGAACCTCCGACCTTTCGGCTGCGAGTCCAATGCTCTGCCAACTGGGCCACCGCTGCCCCAAATAACGGAATTAAATTATGATAAGTGAAAAAGGTAAACTATCAAAAATGAAAAGAGCAAAAATTCCATTAGTTCTTAAAGCTGGCGAAAATGCTGCCGAAGACTAGCTGTGTTTAATTAGGGTATTTCAGTAATTATATAAGTAAAGGTAAATTTGTTTTTAAAAAAATGGTGGAACAGAATATAATATTCGCTTATGGAAACTGATCCGGAAAAGATTAATGAGTCAGCGGGGGGGGGGGGGGGGGGCTTCAAAGGAGCAGAACCCCGTGATATAGAAAAAAGTTTTCATAGAAAATAAATACTCTTGGAGCATGTAACTGTATTTCGCGGTTACAATTCACAATAATTAAATTTTCTGGAATAACTTATTAACTCTAATATGAAAGAAAATTGAAACTGCAGGCTGAAACTTACGAATATTAAATATAAAATATTCTCAAATAAAAGTACGTCTTTCAGAGGTGCCACGGAAGCGCCTGATCTGCAGATTTACACGTTAGAAAAATAAATTTTAGAAACATAAACATTTATAGTGTCTGTTTATGTACAAAATTAATCTTCTAGAGGTTAATTGGTAAACTTTAAGGATAGAAAACGGTAGTCTTCGGAGCAGATCATGTGGCTTTAAAAATCTGGTTTCGTTTGAATCGGTAGGCTTGAGCCCCATGAGCCCCTTCCTTTCCTATGCCTCGGTTTTCCGTTGAAAATATGTGCTTGATTTTCCTCTGCAAGAAATTTTCATGAGCCAACAATCAATTCATACTTGTTGAATATCGTCGTATACTCGTAAACAAAATAAATCATAAATTCTCTTAAGGCATTTGGAAATGGACTTTCTTCGCTTTTAGTTGTATTTGTGTTGGTTTTACTTCAGTCAGATTATTTTTCCTTTTTTGGATTTGTTTCCCTTTAGTTATGTGCTATTGTATTATGTTTAATATTTAGCCGGGTTCATTTATTTCGTGTTATATTTTTCGGTAACTTGGTATTTTTTTTTTATTATTATTATTTTATTTCGTTGGTTTCCTTCAAATTCAACTTTCTATATTGATTATAAGCATTTAATAAACTTTTTTTTCTTTAACCCCTTGCGCTCTGGCGTTGTTAGCTGATATATGTCACTAGCCACCAGAGTTGCCGCATTTGGCAGATTTTTTTTTTCTTCTTCTTCTTTTTAGATATTTTTAAATTCACACCACAAAAATTTAATTGGTATTTTTTTTTTTTTTTTTACTCTATTTATGGAAAATCGATCAGCTTATAAAGCAAAAATAAGAGTTAAAACTTTCTGGTGAGAATTCGGATTGCCTAATTAAAAAATGCACCACACATCATGACGTACGTCATTTTCGACGACGACCAAATAGCATGACGTACGCGACGTACGTCACAGGGCACAAGAGGTTAAAGTGAAAGAAATGATTTAAATAAAAGAATTAATGCAGAGGATCAAGCAATGTATTGCAATACATAGATTTTCTAAATGGAAGATTATATGCAGGGTGTCCCTTCTCACTGTTGACCAATGGCTAATTCCTAAACCATTAGTTTTACCGGTGTAGTTCCAAATGTTGTTGTTCTTCATCATATGAAAATGAATATGTAAAACAATATTGATTAAAAAGTTACGAAATTAAAAATTTTATACCGGTTCTGGATCCTTATAAGTTGTGTTCAGAAAAATGTTCGCTGTGCTCCAATAAGTAAAACAGTAAAAATTATATTCTTCTCCCGCTAAAACTCACCGAGCTTTGATACTTTGAATTTTGTGAAATTTCGGAACTTTCCAGCGTTAAAAATAAAAAGGCGCTGTTTTAGTACCGGAAAACTCCCGAATTTTATAACATACTAAGTATCACTACTGGGTGAGTTTAATTGTAAAAGAATGTAATTTTTACTGTTTCACTTGTCAGATGATAGAGATTTTTTCTAAATATAACTTAAATTAACTAATTAGAAATTAGCTATTGATTGACGATCCCTGCATATTAATATAATATTGTTTCAATATTAATTTATTTTTCTATATCTTTATAATTTCAAATATAATATAAATAATTTATAGTACTATATGGTACTAATATAATATAAATAATTTCTATGTTTATGCTTTTTGTGGCATTTTTAATGTAACTTTAGTTATTCGTTCATTAATCTTTACTCAATCTTCTGAGCGCTTTTACAAAATTATTTAATGTGGAAATTGAGAAAATATAAATGAAAAGTAAGCTAAATCGCCTGGTGTTACAGAAATTTTAATAATTTATCTACTATGTTCTATTTTATTATTGGTAGAATCATTTCTTTAAGTACATAATATATTGCAGCGATAAGGCTAATGCTGAAAATTCAATATATGTAATAAAACTTTTAATTATACATAATTCACATTATTTTTTAAAGAATACAATTTAATATATTTTAATATATATAATATGTGTAGTTTTTTAACCTTTTTTCACCATCAGTGTTTTTTTTTTCTTTTCTTTTTTTTTTTTTTTTTTGTATTAATAAAAGCAGTTTACCATTACAAAATTTAATCAATTGCAGCATATAATTAACTCGCACTTACATGACATGTAGTAATTATTTTTTTTTTTTTTTTGTGCCAGTATTTTGGAAAAGAAATCTTCCCCTTATTTAATTGCAGAATTTATAGCCCGGATTTTACAATTTTAAAATAGTGATATTAAAAAGTAATAATTGGAGATCCGCGTATAAGTAACTGTATACATTTTCTTTGTTAAAATTGATTTTTTTAATTTTCTTCGAAATTTCTAATTTTTTTTTTCTTTTTTAAATATAATAATAATTTCAAGAAAAAAATATTAAAAGTTCCAAACTAATACTAATGAACACACACTCTTATCAGAAATGGATTTTAAAAAGTTAATTTTGAAATTACATGTTTTAAATCCTAAATTCTGAGCAACCAACAGTCTCTTTTCATCGTTTTGGCGCAAAGCAGACGATGACGCAATCCTCTGACGTCATCACAATAAAATGACGTCACAAGGATTGTATTTTCCACTAACAAATGGACCGATGGAGTTACTTAACGTTTCCGTTCGGAACGCGCTTTCACTTACATGACGGCTCTATTCTATTTTCTGCGCTTGTTTAATTTGGTTCTTTCATTCCTTCTTTTAATTTTTTTTTTTCTTCTTTCGAAATGGGACAGTTGTTAGGTTCTTGTCTGTTCTCCCCTGTTACTCTCATGGAGTTTTGATCCGTTGGAGTAATTAACTGCATGTTGTTGGATATTGTTCGTTTAGAGATGGAACGTTTCATTTTCAGCTGGTAGGGGAGTCACGGAATATTCATTACGCTGCTCATTTTTTTCTTACTTTCTTTCTTTTTCTCGTTTTCTTAAGCCGTACTTTTTAATGACTGTCTTAATTTATTACTATTATGCTTTCAACTCTCATGTGTTTCAGTTTCATCGGGAAGTTAGTTAATTTTAAACACACTTTATAATTTTAACAGAATCATACCCATTGGTAAATAAATCTTGAGTAGTAATTTTCCCAACTGAGTAAAAATGTGTCCCGGCTTAAGCACATTTTCACTTAGATGAAAAAAAATTACTACTCGTATTACTCGGAAATATACCTCCGTAAAGAATTTCCGCCAAAATAAAATTAAATTTATTAACCCTCCGCCTACCAGACGGGTCCAATGGACCCGATGGGTACATTCGAAATATTTATTCTAACCAGAAATTTCTTTAAAATAAACTAAATATTAAGTAAATAAGTTCAATAGTTTTAAATAAGAATTCTGATGTGTAATATTTTTATAAAACTTGAGTAAAATTTTCGGTAGTTCTAGGGTTAAAAGTGTTGGCAGTTCCAAATTAACTCAGGAGCATAGTGTGTCACTTTTGAAAGCCAGCGCGTAATCAAAAATTGCCTACAGTCAAAAAATTTAAAAAAAAAAAAAAAAAAAAAAGTTTCATAAATTGTATAAACTATTATTAATATGCCAGTAGTTCCCCACCTTTTTTTTTTTTTTTTTTTTTTGGCCACGCCCCACATAAGCATGTGCAAAATCATGATGCTCTTCCTCTCCCTCCTTGTCCCTGTCTATATAGGATGTACTTTTTATTTTATTTTTTAAGTTAATCCTTTGTACCTCAACAACCCCGATTTGAAAAATTCTTACACAGATATTAAAATGCATCATTTTAGGCATGGAAAAAATAATTTAAAAAAATTCAGAACAGAAAAATAAAATTTTATTTGGAAAATCGGGTTTGTTGCATATCTGCAACATTTTGCCAATGGCACAAAAACTGAAAATATTTAAAATTTTAATTTGCGCGAAAATTTTTGAAACAATTGTTAGTTTTGTTGTAGCAAAGTCCCACATCACATTTCTCACAAACAGTTTGATTAAAGTTTTTACAATCAGGGTATTTACAACGTATTCTTTTTTCTGCTCAATATGGCCAGTGCCCAATTTCGTCTAGGCGCACTTGTTTTGGTGGAATATGTTGAATAGGCGCTCTATGCTTTTTCTGTTGAATTCTATTTTCTACGAGACCTTTCCCTTTTTTGCTAACTTTGGACTTGAAGTTAATTTTACAGAGGGGGGGGGGGGGGATCCCTAATTTACCCTATAGCAATTAAATACTATAAAAACAGACTAATGTTTCCCCTTGTCAATAATTATGCTCTTCTGAAAGAAATGCAACTTAAATAAACATTAGAAGATATTTTCGATGCTCTTTCGATATTTAAAAAAAATCCATTACAAGGAAAGATATGGCGCGTTGTTGCAGATCTGCAACAAACAAAAGTTTACGTTTATCTTATACATATTATAAATTTCCTAGCTCGAAAATGGCCTTTAAATAAAGAACTTAAACTCACCTTTGAAAACAATATACTTGTAGACGTCTGAAGACTTTCTTAACTCCCTAATTCAGCAAAAATCACGTGTAGCTGATCAAGCGATAAATCAAACTTTGGCGCGAAAAAAAAATCAGTATCGACATTTGTTGCGGATTTAATGAAATAATTATGTTAATAGTAGTGTAATAGAATAACAACAATCAACAAAATCGTCTTTTGAAATTTACTGTTGAAATAACAATGACGTTTTCGGTATGTTGCAGATGTGCAACACGGTGATACAAAGGGTTAATTCTTATTCTAATGCATGAATAATGACAAGCCATTTCACCATATGTTAGCTCACAACTTTATGAATGTAACGAAAATTATAGTAATACATCTTTATATCTACGGTCAAAATTTTTTATCTTCATAAAAGTCTCTTGAAGAGACTTAATTGATTTATTGCTAGTATTACACAGTACTTTTAATAACTACAGTTTGAAAAAAAATTTAAAGCATTGATGTATTTTATAATTGATTTTAGTACTTCATTTTGAATAAGTGGAAAGTTTCTGGACACCGAGATCCAGCAATACGCGGAAATCATTTTCTGGATCCTCTTATTTATCAATCTTGACCTTCATACGCGGCCGTTGAAATGCTACTCAACCTTTATAAAAGAAAAAAAAAAAAAAAAAAGATAAATGAAGAAATAAAATAAATTTCACACCAGAATTTTTATTTAAAACTATTTAAGATATTTATTTAATTGGGCTATTTAATTTTAACTTTTTAAAGTAGTTTTTAACTATTTCTCAGTAGCTCATTCAATAGCAAGACATTTCATGTTTATACTGGGCGTGAAGTTGGCCGCAACTAGGAAGCCCATCGAAGATGATTACTTGTTCAGTACCTGTTCATTATTTATTTTACTGTATGAAGAAAATCTTTGGTTCAAATCGAATAAAACTAATTATAGAAACGGGTCGATTAGACCCATTCAGAATGGAAAGGTTAAGTAGTCATTTTTCTTTCCCAACCATATTATAATTCTCGGCTTTATTTTCCTCTCGCACAGCTGACAGCCGTGCATAAACTGATTTTTTATTTTAAAAAGTATATATTGTTATAATGTATATTTACCGGGTGTCCTAAAAAGGACTGACTGATTTTAAAATTCAGCAACCTGCAAACGGTGACAGATATTTAAAAAATTCTTGCAGCAGGGTTATGCATAAAGTCAAAAGTTCTTTTACAAGGATTTTCGATTTTAGTTCGAATTACAAACAATAAATGGCGCTGCGATCAATAGACGCTAAATCCAGGCTTGTTTTTTGGTACTTCGGGACCCACTCAATACATTTTTATCTCCTTTTTCTGCATGGAAGAAGAGAAAGGCCAAAAAATCGAGCCTGCATTTAGCGCCTATTGCTTACAGCGCCATCTATTTTTTGTAATTCGAACTAAAATCGAAAATCACTGTAAAAAAAGTTTTGACCTTATGCGTAATCCTCCTGCAAGAATTTTTAAAATATCTGTCACCGTTTGCAAGTTATTGAATTTTAAAATCAGTCAGTCCTTTTTAGGACACCCGGTATATACTGTATATGAGTTCACTAAAAACATATACTTCTACGATGCCCGTTTGTGAATTTAATCATTTTATAATGTTGGTAGTACATCGTATATATATTTTTTAAAAATTAGGTTAAATGTAATTCAAGACAGTCAGTTTTGAATGAAGTACTAAAATCAATTATAAAATACATCAATGCTTTAAAATTTATTGTCAAACTTCAGAGTCTTAAATAGTTTCTTCACTTGACATATTGCAGAGCGTATAGAAATAAGATCTCGTTCAATAAATACAAGTAGAAAAAAATCAAAAATTGAAAAGTAATTTAAAAAAAATAAAACAGAAACCAGAAAAATTAGAAACTACTGTTATTATAAAAATAAATTGCCTACCTGCATATAAAAGCTTTATATATTAGTCAGGTTAGCGTTGCGTTTTATACTTTTGAATGGGAACTGCTTGAAAATTGAATATACATATATTTTTTCATTGTGATTTAAAAATTTGCATGAATAACTTTTATTTTAGCCTACAATATTATTTTTTAAAATAAAATGATACAAATAAACCGACAAGGAATTGCCCGGTGGGGCGGGGCGTACCCTCCACGTTGGGAACCACAGTTCTAAAGGTACGAGCTTGATTCCAAATAATTGAAAACATTTGATAATTACCATCTGATATTCTCTATTACAATCTATTCTTTGTATACGATCCATACTATCCATAGTCTTCGTGTTCACGGGCTGTAGCTTGGAGATGCGTGGCCGTGGACTATCTCTAAAAGAACATGTCCTGATGGGCTCATTTGTCAAAGGTTAGACTCAACCGTTGCCCCTAGGATAATGAAATTTAGAAGACATGTTCCTAACACAATATAAGCACCCACTAAGAAAGGATTTGTGAAATTTCAAACTCTAAGGATTGAAAAGGTGGTTAAGCTTTTGTATGGAAAAATTTATTTAAATGTCCTATTAACTCGAAACTTGGTGAAAATTATCCTTGGCAAAAACTAAAGAAATATTATTTTTAATTGTTTTTTAAACCACCGTCCGAGGTGGGAAAGGGAGTTGAAAGTTTGTATGGGAGAAACTTATAATTTGTCAGGCACTATTATCTTGAAACTTGGTTAACACGTTAAGCGTCATGTCAGTCACCGGTGACTGACGCGCTGAACTTTCCGTTTAGAACGCGTCATTCACCGATGACTGATGGCCTAAAAAATGATATAAAACTAAAAAAATATATACATTGTTTTAAGTAATTACTTAAAATTTATTTAAAATTTACTTGCCTTGCATTTATTACAGGATTATACTTTCTTAAAAATTACTTAAAACATTGTAAATTTTTCAGCTTCAGTGTCAGTCACGGTGGCAACTCAACATGTTAATATACTGTCAAAAATAAATAATAGTCTATATACCATTATTTTTTCCATTTTTAGAAGCTAGTTTATGACACAGGGTTTGCTAAGATATCGATGTTTAAACATACAGGGACTTTGGATTGAAAAAAATATATCCGCTAAAACAAAACTTCATATGGACTACTTCAATATTTGATTTATTTGTATCATTTTACCACTTATTCAAAGTTTTAAAATATATCTAAATATACGAAACGTCATTCTGAAGCTTAAACAGGGTCATCAACTTCAGAAATGGAGAGGCTGGGCCAAAAGCATTCATAAGGGTCCTCCTACGTAGCAATGTACTAAGATGGGGCAAATAGAATGGTAATAAATACATATTAACCGTTGACGCTTATAATAGACACTGTACCAGCTGTGACGGAAACCTCACTGAAACGGAAATTTTCCTGTACCTTGTGATCTCGTCTAAAATAGGTACACAATGTTTCAAAGAAAATAATAATAATAATAAAATACTGAAACTCTTTCCATTTCAACAATCTCCAACTAAAACGAAATGCGTAAACCTGATTTCAACCTTTTGCCTCCTTCTTAACTCATTTTGGAATCTGCACGACTACAGATCACGCTCGCTTTCAGAACAAACTTGACATTTAAACGTACGCAGTTGAACAAGCAAGTCAATTCTTACTGAATATCATAACGAAGGTAAGCGAATGGGAGTAGCGGGGCCTCTTAATAAATTCTGCGAAGAAACCAGAATAGAAAAATAAGAGAGGGAAACAGTCAATTCACCTGCCGTTATGTTTACCTGGTGTAACTTTAGACTGAAACAATATCCAGATTTAGATTCCGAAATTATATTATCTGCTGCTGAATATAAAGCTGTAGCTTTTAACAGACTTTACATTTTTGAATGAAATTTTGCTGATTAAATACAGTTGAAGGCAAGGGTTCCCAACAAAAACAGCATTTGTCTTAAAATCCCAAAAAAGAACTATCAAAGGTAGTCATAACGCTGTGAAAATGTTTAACTCGTAAACAATTCACGAACACGGTATGAATCGAAAATGTTTTCGTTTCTCATAGAAGCAGTGTTGCCAGATGGGCTACTTTTTTTTAATTCAGATTCTTGATTGGCACCACTTTTTTGAAATTGTAAAATGCGCTTTATTTAATGAGATATTAATTAAGGCGAAAAGAAAGGGAATTTCACCTTTTCAAATAAGTGGTGGCAATCAAGAAATCTAAATTTTAAAAAAGTTGCCCACTGCCAACACTGCTTAGAAACAACGGTTAGCCTGATGTTTTTCTAGTTCTGAAAATTGTGAATTTTGGAGGAGTATTGTTTTCGTTGGGAACATTGTTAGACCAGGAGGAGGCTGCACAGACCATCATCTCATCGAGTGTCTGAAATTCCAAGATTAGACAGAACTCGATTAGCATATTAAAATGCAACTGGTCTGCTAAGTCATACCTTGGTGGAAACCACCTGAAGATCCAATTTCAGTGGTTGATCGGTAGGTTTATTATTGTGTTTTCCTGCACCCAAAGGTATGAAAACATAGAGGGCTTGGGAGCAGGAAAACACAATGGTAAACCTACTACTCAACCACTAAAATCGGGTTTGCAGATGTGTTCCATCAAGATATGACTTGGCAGACCGGTTGCATTTTAATATGCGAATCGAGTTTAAAATAATCCAGGAATTTCAGCCGTCAACTCGATGAAATGATTGTTTATGCAGCCGCATCTCGGTCTATTTAATTTCTAATCAAAAAGCTCCCATTTCCCATCTGAAACCCGCCTCGGTATCTTTAAGATATTAATGTGCTCTGTTGTAGAATCCGGTGGCATTTTCTTAAAATTCAATATCGACCGGAATTTCGCAAAAAGAAAAATATATATAATTTTATTATGATGATATTTATTTCTATGAAACTGGTGTTGAATTTGTTCGGAATGATGTGTTCTTTTCTCATACAACACTGAGTTAAAACATATTCTTCATCTTCAACATCTTGAAATATACATAATATGAAGTTATATAATTTTACTCACAACGCTGTGGAAACGTTTAGCTGAAAAGACAATTCAGGACTGCGTTATGAATCGAGAAGGATTTCGTTTCCCGTGTGTTTTTCCTATTTCTGTAAATTGCGGATTTTGGATAAGTGCTGTTTTTGTTGAGAGCTTTTGAATTCCTAATCGAAAAGCTATGATTTTTCATGAAAAATCCATCCCGATTTCTCTAAGGCATTAATGTGCTCTGCTTGCTCTACAATCTTCTTATATTTTCTTAAAATTAAAATTCGCTATCTACCGGAATTTCGCAAAAAATAAAAATAATTTTATTATTATTATGTTAATTGTTGTTTTAGACTCTGGGGCTACTGCCATAAATCTAAGATCCACATTGCTGTTACTAGAGATATGGAACCTATGGCTCCAGAGACTCACGGGCTGTGTATAATGATCTCGTTCCAATCTCCAAGTTCTCGGTATGAGGAACTGAAGTTGAATTAGTTCGAGATGAGGTGTTCTTTTTTCATGTAGTACTGGGGTAAAACACTATAATTCTCTATCTTCAGTATTCTTTAATAAGCATAATATGAAGTGATATAATGGTAAAATAATTGTGCTGTCTGTAAAAATTGGTTCAAAAAAATTGAGACCTCCCAAAACAGCAATCCTCGAACATTTTAAGTACAGGAGTATTTTCTTTTTTTAAGGCAAGAACAAACTTGCTATTTATTTTCCTATGGATAGTAAATTTCACGGTAAAAGCATGAATTAAAAAAAAAAAAGTAATAAAATAAACAAAAAAGTAATTACTCGTTTGGAGATATCGATTGGAATTTTCTATTGAAAAAAAAAATACCCTTCCTTTCCCCAAAATAAACCAAAATTTGTATGACCTTTGAAGGTACAGATTTTTTTTGTCGATATGATTTTAGTCATTAAGGATAGGATATATGACAGTTTATTTTACCTCTTGTCTGAAAAAAATATGTTTAAACAGATGCTTCCTCGCAAATTTAAATACGTCAGTTGTCGGCGTACATGTGCTGATATGCATATACATATAAACCCTCTGAACTTTGTGCTGCATTTTTTTTTCTTTTTGAAAATGATCGCTGTAACTTACATCGTACTTTTACAAGACATGAATTAAAGGACAAAACAGGGAAATTCCTTAGCGGCCAAGGGTCAGTAGTAGCAGGCTTATAAGTGACCACTTTTTTATTTAAAAGTGCTAAACAATACAGGTTTGTTAAGATTTCTTTTAGTATTAATCAAAAATTAAATACCGAAATAACTATGTTAATAATTAAAATATTGCAACCACCAAAATTGGAATCATTGGTGGAATGCAAGAAAATTTTTCTCTCTCCTTGTAGGAAAAGTGGTCACAAGGTGACCGCTAGCAGACAAATTTTTACTAGCTATTTTTTTTTTTTTTCATTTACGGGCCTTGTGACGGGTGCCCGTCAGAATTCGAATGCGTTATCTACTTTGAATAAATGAACTGAGATGATAATATAGATTGCACCCATTCAGTATAAAGTTTGTAGAAGCGCGGCTGAAAGTAAAGTTTCAAACAGTGTTGTGTAAAGAAAAAGATACATATTTATGTGATATTGTCTTTAACTGTGCCTTAAAGGTGATCTTTAAGAGCGTCGATGATAACCAAATTTCTTAGCGTCTGCAATGAAAATAAGTCCTTTTTTTTTGACAAAAATAGTTTATTATTTCGTCAAAACAATTTATAGCTTCCATTTTCCCAAATGCCGTGCTCAACTAAGAAGTTTTATACTTAAAATCGTAAGAAGTCTCTTTTCAAAGCACTGTTTTACAACAGAAACTTCGTTGTGGTTCTATCTAATGACATTAGGGGTTCTTTGAATGGTTTGTTCGTTTCCTTTATGCTGTTAACCCTTTCAGGGGCAAGGTATTTCTATTCGCGTAATGCTGAGATGAGTTACTGACAACCAGAATTTAGAAGCAAATTTATTTTAAAATAGGGAAAAGTTTTTTTCACGTACTTAATAAAAGGAAAATTTTCATTCGAATATTCTGGTGACGATGTGGCATTTAGGGATTAAAATTAGGTGGTCCAAAAATGAACCGCCGCCCTTGAAAGGGTTAAAATGTTACTAATAATGAAAGAAAATACTAATACTAGCAAATACAATTATAATATATGTATCCCATTAATATTTCAAAGATTCCATGTGAAGATTTTGACGTACAAGTCGTATGATTTGGTATAGTTTACTTATAAATTCTAGTTTGATTATCTTTTTCTATTATTTAAAAGGAATCCTTTTCAAATGCAATAAAGCCTGTGAAAACGAATTTATAATGAAATTCTATCTTAAACAGAAATTTTTGTAGCCCCGGTGAAAAGGATAGGATACCATTTTAATGCTTGCTAAAAAAGAAAAAAACAGATCTAAAATGGATTTTTTCCCGATCTTTTACAACTCCGACTTAACAGATGTTATTCTGTTTTAAAAGGAATCCTTTTCAAATGCAATAAAGCCTGTGAAAACGAATTTATAATGAAATTCAATCTTAAACAGAAATTTTTGTAGCCCCGGTGAAAAGGATAGGATACCATTTTAATGCTTGCTAAAAAAGAAAAAAACAGATCTAAAATGGATTTTTTCCCGATCTTTTACAACTCCGACTTAACAGATGTTATTCTGTATCTATATTAAAATCACCATTTTTAGGCCTATCGTGTAACTTTGTGAGACACTGCAGAAGCGAAATCCCTTCATTGTCAACAGAGTAACAAAAATCACAAAGAAGGTGATCAAAGTACAGACGTGGGAGGATGTCTAACGATAGATGTGCTCCGAAGATTTCATTCAATCTCCCAAATGGCGAGTTACGGTTTTCACATTTTGATAGAGCCAGACTGCGTGGTATCAGCCTGAACAACTATTTCCGCTAGTGGCCGCTATCTCTATTTATTTACCTTCTGATAAAAAAAAAAAATCTGAACGCTCAACCCTTTTTACGATAAGGAACTGTTTATTTTCTTCCCATTTCTCTTCTTCCCACGTTGTTACCATCTCGAAGGAAGATCACTGAATTGCCTCATTTGGCCAACTAGATGGGGGCAGACATGGGCATCTTTGATAGAAGGCGGGGCCTACGCACTTGCGGCCAATGGCGGGCGACACTGAGTTCAGGTTTTTGCCCCCCTATGGACAGGTTTTGGGATCGGAGTGTTACCTGTTGTTGTCACACGTGCTTTTTGGAGAAGAGAATCAGGCAGAGAATCATCCACGCGGAGGAAACCTGTTGTTTTCATGCTGGACCTTGCGCGGTAGTGGATATATCCCGAGACCATCACGAAAAAACCGGCGGCTCTAGTGATTTACGCGACAGCGGACTTTGGATTTTGACCACTGTTCTTGATGAGACGATCATGCGCCGTTGTCTCAAATAATTGTATGGATAGATGTGTCTTTCTTTTTTCATTACTGCCGACGGTGTGATTATGTCCATCTTGAAGCTAATGCAAGCAAGTTATTAAAATATGTATCGACATTCATCGCAATTGAAAAAGATGTTTCTTATTCCGAGGATGTTAGACGTGAGTTCAAAAAATTGACATCGCTGTTGGATCTTCTACACATTCATAGAAGATCAATTTTTTTTTGTTGTTGTTGTTTGTTTGAAAATATTTTTCATCCAAATACTTCATTTTCGTAGGATTAATTATACTAGCTTTTATATGATTTTGTACTGTAATAAATTCAAGAATATTCATGAACGATGAAGTTTATCTGCCCAAATTGACCGCTCCTACAGTACTATATACTTTTTTCAAAATTCTTTACGCCGTTATCTGCGATAAATAAATTATTCAATAGATATCGCGTGAAAGTTACTATATAAATTCTGTTTTGTTTTTAAAGCAATTTTTTTAATAAAGCCTTTTTCTGTTTATTTTTTCATCTATTTGGTGAATGATGACTAACTATACTAATAAGTAACTTTCAAAACAAAAGTCTGTTGGATTAAGATCTGATCTCCATATGTGTGACACTACGTCAAAAAGAAAATTATGACAATATTAGTTAAAACGATATCCCGTATGCTTAAGTATATTCATCAAGACAAGATTTAGCAAATGGATATAACTGATATATCATTCAATACCAAATTAATACAGTTATATGGTTTATGATTTTCTGCTACACAGGTCAGATAAAGGAATAAACAGATTAAGAGGGTAACTTCTTATGAAATATAATATTTGGAATAATTTTCTTCGTTACTGTGATAACTCTGAAATGTCATGTGATATCAGATGTATCCTTATTTAATGATTCTTTGCCATGCATTATTTATTTCACAAAACTTCGTGCATTGGTTCTCATGCTGTAGGAACAATCACAAGCGCCAAGCAAAATCCTTCAAGGAAATCTCTAAGATAAATATTTTCAAGTCTTCTTATTTTGTAAAACGTTACCTTCTGCAATATTATCTGAATTAGTTCGATCAAAACAACAACAACGAACAACAATCATAACGTTATATCCTATTTAAGAACGTCTATTTTGAACTTTACAAAGATTTTCTGGACTTTGAGAACTCTGTACTTGCATTCCGCTAGCGAATAAGAAATCCATTTTAGAAACCTGATAACGCTGGACCATCAGCGGGGTCCTCGGGTCCCAACCTATCCGTGGGCCCCAGTTGAGGGGACCCAAAACCGAAGGCCCAGTCCAATGCCGATGGCTCAAGTTGACGGTTGCTGCCGCAGGTACTCCCCTTGTCAGGGATCAGGGGCCTCTACTGGGTATGGACCCTGGTGGCCAGCGGCAGTACCTCGGAGACCACCTGCTTGTCCCGAGGACCCACATTATTACAGAAGGCCTAGACCGGGACACTATGTGGACAGATATGCAGGTAAATTGGAAATATATTAATGTGTTATTCATTGGTTGTGGTAGAATGGTTCTCATTCAGCTCTATACAATAGTTATTCGTATTGCATGAAATTCTTTATTAATTGGGTTGCATAAAATATAAACTCCGTAAAGAAATGCCAGTTTTTTGGAAAGGGGAGGACATATCGCGTATTTACTCGTACAGTTATAAAGATTGGATACTATTATATGGGCAGGTATGCTGGTAAATTAAAAATATATTGATGCGCTACTGATAGGCTGTGGTAAAATAAATATTCCTACTAACACATTCAGATCTGGGGTATCTGAGCTACATAAATATTTATTCTTTTTGTATGAAATTCTTTATTAATTCAATTGTTATAAAATATAAACACTGTAGAGAAGAGTTTTTCTTTTTCTTTCTTTCTTTTTTTTTTTTTTTTTTAATCTCGTGGCACGTGAATGTATTGTTATACTTCATGGCGCACTTACATACATAGTTATATTTCCTTGGTATACTTAAATTATGATAATGAAAAATGCATGAAATCTTTTTTAATGAAACACAAATAAAATGCTTCATCAGAAGCCAATAAAAATATTTTATCATAAAAGACATTTTAAAAGACGAAGTTCGTAAAAACATAAAAACTTTCCAAACAGAGTTAAAAAGTGTTTACGACTTCGATATGTCAGGCTGTTTTCTAACTCACGTAAATGTACTCGGATTGCCACGTTATTGAGTTTTATTATGGTATGTTGGGTATTGAAAATGAAGTGTGTAGCATTTTTAGTTCGTTTACAGGAACACAAAAAAGAATTCCGTTAGATTATGGTCAATGAGTAAAAATCGTTTGTAGTGCATTTTATTTAGATTGTTTATTTAGATATATCATTTCATTGTGTGAAAGAATGAAATTTCTTAATAATATTCTGTTAGTGTGGGAAAGTGTTTCATTATCTATGCCACTTGATGCACAGTGCCTGATTTACGGCACGACATTTGGGACACGGGCCAGGCCCTTCAGGGACCCCCAAATGCTGCCGAAAGTTTTCAATTATAGTCTGAAATCTGTAGTTTTAACATCAAATGGAATTTTGCATTTTATTCTACATTCTATTGTATTCGTATTGTATTTTTATAACATCGTATATTTTGTCTGAAACAACCATATTTAATTACTTTATTATAGGGAATATTTTCTTTTATCTTTATCATTTAAAAAATATATTGTATTTTTAATTATTTGTTAATCCTGTTCCTGTTCTCGTCAGAATATTTCGGGGGTTGGTGAGTGTAGCTCGTAGGCGGCAGAGCCCCCTATTATTTTAAATAATTGTAGCTTGGTATTGCGGAAAATTAATATTAGTTGTTGAATACTTTATCATTCCAGATATATAGACTTGCATAGGAAAAGATAATTGGCACCACACAATTTATTATAACACGTTTACTCATTTAAATTTCCTAATTGTGCAATAATTATCTAAAAGTAAATTAATGATTATCAAATTTAATTTTTGAAAGTAATTATTAAAGTCAATAGTGGTTATCTTACTAAGTAATACCTTTTTCAATATATGTATATAAATATATATTTATTTATTTATTTACTCAATCCCCCTCTAAGCATCTATGCAAGAGTGGGCCCCCCGTAGGCATTTGTGCCCGCGGCCGCCAAATTTGTAAATCGGTCCCTGTTGGTGCATGCATTTTCGTTCGTGTTTGTTCTGGCCTGTGCTGTAAAGACTTATGCGATAATTATGAGAAAAATTATGCGATATTTAGAAACAAAGATGCGAATGGTGAAAACAAAATTCTTTGTGCAAAGCTCCCTTAATTTTTATTAATTAAATAGAATTTCGAAAGAAAATACTCCGAGGGGGTTCTTGGATACATTTTGGAAAACCTCCTAACCCAGTGTCGTAGCACTGGCATTATCCATCACAGCATGAGAGAGTACACAGAACGACTCACAAACTTTTTGTTTTATTAGTATAAACAAGACTGCTACTGACGGCTATTTTTATAGTCTATTCCCACCACTATTTTTTAAAAAAATGATACTAAATAAAAAATAAAGTTGTATATTGCTTTTACACATGTAAAAATGCCTGTAAGAATTTTGTTTTGAGAAAGGGGCGCAAAATAGAATTAACCCTTTCCGGCGCCGAGTAATTCTGTTTATAAACTGATGAAATAATGTACTGACACCAGAATTTAGAAAGAAATTTATTAGAAGATAGAAATTTACTACCTTTCAAATACGTTATAAAAGGAAAATTTTAATTAAATATTCTGGGTGCCAGTAAAATAAAAATTAGGTGTCCTTCAGTGGCAGCCCTTTATCAATTGTGAGTAATGAGATATCTGAGTTGAAACTTTTAGAATATACAGTAGAATCTCGTTACAACGAATGTCATTTTAACGAATTTTCCAGTTTAAAAAATATTATTTTGATTGTAAAAAAAATATTCTATTATGCTATTTCATTATAAGATATTCACTTTAACGAAGTTTTCAGTATAGCGAAATTAATCAGTGCTCCCCAGTTATTCGTTGTAATGAGATTTTACTGTGCTGAAAATTTCGTTAAAGTGAATGTTTTTACAATGAAATAGCGAATAGAATTTTTTTAACAATCAAAATAATATTTGTTAAACTGGAAAATTCGTTAAAGCAACATTCGTTGTAACGAGATTCTACAGTATATAGCGAAATGAATCAGTGCTCCCCAGTTATTCGTTGTAATGAGATTTTACTGTAATGAAAACTTCGTTAAAGTGAATATTTTTATAATGAAATAGTGAATAGAATTTTTTTTAACAATCCAAATAATATTTGTTAAACTGGAAAAATCGTTAAAGCAACATTCGTTATAACGAGATTCTACAGTATAGAGAAATTAATCAGTGCTCCCCAGTTATTCGTTGTAATGAGATTTTACTGTACTGAAAACTTCGTTAAAGTTAATGTTTTTGTAATGAAATAAGCGTAATAGAATTTTGTTTAACAGTTAAAATAATATTTGTTAAACTGGAAAATTCGTTGTAACGAGATTCTAGAGTATATAGCGAAATTAATCAGTGCTCCTCAGTTATTCGTTGTAATGAGATTTTACTGTACTGAAAACTTCGTTAAAGTGAATATTTTTATAATGAAATAGCGTAATAGAATTTTGCTTAACAGTTAAAATAATATTCGTTAAACTGGAAAATTCGTTAACGCGACATTCGTTGTAACGAGATTCTGTCGTACAGCGAAATGAATCCGTGCTCCTCAGTGATTCGTTGTAAGGAAATTTTACCGTATGCTTTGGAAGATCGTTAAAGTTCATAGATAAGCGTACTCGTAAATTTTATAGTTAGGAAAAAATTTCTTTATTAACAATAGATCTAAAGTTTACAAAATTTGTTCCAAAATTATTTTATCAAATTTACGCTGGATAAATATCATTAATTCAGGTACAGTGAAACCTCCCTGTGCGACCACCTCCCTGAACGACCATTTTATCATGGAACGAAATTTATTCCCATAGGCTCACTACTAATTTTACCTCCATTCAGAGACCATCCCAGATGAACTCCCTCCATGAGCGACCCATTTCTTTGAAGAAAATTCCATTTTTTCCTGGTCGCTTGAAGAAGGTTTTATTAGAAAAATAATTCCAGAGAGCGCATTATTCATCAAACTTCTAAACTAAGTTTATATATATATATATATATATATTTTTTTTTAAATCCTGGTAACTTTAAAGTGTTTAAACCCCTTTGTGCCTTTTTAGGCAATGAATTTAACTCTGATGTCAAATTAAGAATGACGGTCAATAAACTCCCCTACCGTATTCTGTCGGAAAACTCTCAAAGAAATAGATAAATTAATGAAATCGTAATTATTTGTTCCCGTACAAAAAAAATTGCATTTATTTACTGAATTTCGAAAGGATTGGGAAATAAAAGTTATAAAAGATAAAACCGTAAAATCAAAGCAAACGTCAATGTATTCTTTTTTTAAACTCTGCATTAATCAACTTATGTAATTAAATTTTGTTTTGATACTTGAATTTTTATATTTTTTCCTAATATGAAAAATAAATTTTAGTAAAATTAATTGTTACCTATTTTCAACAATGAAAATCTAGATTTAAACATGACCTCCATTAAGAGACCACCTCTCGGAGCGACCCATTTTTATTGGAACGGAACGTGGTCGCTTTAGGGAGGTTTTACTGTATTTTTACTGCAATTTTCACTCAGCTCGTTACAAAGCAATACTTTTTTCAGAAAGCATTAACGTTATGTGAACGCGATTCTCCCGAAAACTTATATTTAAACACTGAAATAAAACTACGCGAAATTTCATCTTGTTACATTAAAACTCACGAAAATGAAAATTAGTATTCCCATCCAAAAATAAAATAAATGGAAGTTAAAATTCTAGTGCTCAATTCACCTTGAGTTAAATAATTAAATTCATATAAACAGTACAAATACCTGTACAAGAATTACTTCCAGGTGCATATATATAATTTATAAGTATTTAAAATACATCAAAATGTCTTAAAATACACTGGTGTCCAAAATTAAGGACCCATCACAAAATGCTAATTTTTAAGTAAGCGAATACTCAAAAGGAAATAATATAATTCAAATAATTATTATCCCTACAGCACAGCTAGCCCATATAATATTTCATTCATGTCAAACATGGTCACAAGTGTCACAGTCACTGCGGTGAAGCAAAAAAATAGGAAATTCCATACATCTCATTATAAGTCACAAATGATCACTATATGTGACTCCACTGAGGCTTCACTGTGACTACTGCTTTGTGACGAGTCACTATGTGACTTTACAATGTAGTTACATTGTAACTCTCACGTGACTGTCATCTGCAGACTCAATTTCAAAGCCATCGTGAACGCTGCATTGTGATAAGTTACCAAATAATGTCACATTAAAGTCACATGATGACTCTCAGGTGACAGAGAGACTACTGTGAAATCACCATTGTGCTTTTTTGTGAAAAGTCACCATGTGACTATAATGTGATATTATTTGGTGACTTATAATGCAACGTCCATGATGACTTTGAAATTGAGTCTAAAATGACAGTCACATGAGAGTCACAATGTAACTACATTGTAAAGTCACCTGGTGACTCGTTATAAAGCAACAATCACAGTGACGACTCAGTGAAGTCACATATAATGATCATCTGAGACTCATAATGAGACGTGTGGAATTTCCTATTTTTAGTTTCACCGTAGTGACTGTGACACTTGTGACCATGTGTGACATGAATGAGATGCTATATGGAGTAGCTGTGCTGTAAGGATAGTAATTATTTGAATTATATTATTTCCTTTTGAGTATTCGTTTACTTAAAAATTGGCATTTTGTGACTGGTCCTTAATTTTGGGCACCAGTGTACATTTGAAAAAAAAAAGTTCTGTTTTTTTTTTTCTAATGTATTTTAAGACATTTTGATGTATTTTAAATACCTATAAATTATATATATGCACCTGAAAGTAATTCTTGTACTGGTATTTGCACTGTTTATATGAATTTAATTAAAAATAAAATAATTTTGTAATTTTTCGTTTTGTAATTTTTGTGTAATTTTTTGTTTTGTAATTTTCGTGTAATTTTTCTGTTATCTGAAAATCTGTAGATATTTAGTCGCAATTTGAAAAACAAATGTAATTACAATAAAATACAAACATAATTAATTACAATAACATAAAAATATGTAATAATACTTTAAGCTAAAAGCAAAAAATTTCTGCATTCAGTCAGTTTTAATATTTATCCATTATTTATATAGAAATCTTAATTGTATAAAAAAAAGCATAGTTCCGCGCTTGACATGTATTGTATATTGATAATAATTATTATCATAATTTTTGTTTTTATCGTTATCACTATGCGTCAAATCATAAAATTTGACTGCCTTCTAAATTCTATTTTAATTTGCAAAATAATAACGATAATATTGCTTGTTTAATAATATTATATATATAATATTATTTTATAATAATATAATAAGAATAATATAGATTATTTTATAATCTATAATATAATATAGATTATAAAATAATAAATTGCACGCATTTTTCCCCTTGAATAATTTTATGAGATAATGTTTAAATGGGGTGCTTTTAGTCATCTAATCAACTGGACACAAACTGCGGGTGGGGAGGGGTATCTGATTTAGAAGCGCCTTAGCCAATGAACCACTTGTTCAAAAATCCACCCCCGTACGTTTCCGTGGCGCCCTCAAGCAGACGACATATTACCATCGGTTCTCTCCGCATCTGTACTGTTTTCTTAACTCCCACGCCGCGTCCGGGCCGCAGCGTGGGAGGCCCGCGGGCCTCTGACGGGATCTTTCTGATCCTGATTTTTCCCAATCAGTTAAAAACAATCCAGGTATTGTCAGGTGAATTAAGGAAGAAACCGATGTGGTATTTATAATTGTAAAAGCTGACAACAAGAACTTGACACTTTTGTGGATAGAGAGAGACAACAATCAGATTGTGGATACCGGCGAAATATATGAATGGAAATTTGGAACGAGTTTGGATGAATGAAACAACCTGTTTTCCATAAATTGTATTCATAGTATTACAAAAATATCATATCATTAATTATTGGTTGAAGTTTGAAAAATCAACGCTGCCAGTGCCTATATATCACTGCCGCGTTGTGAATATGGTTGAAAATTTCGTCTTGCCACTTTATATGAAAAATAAATTTTGGGAAATGATGAAAATATATGACATATTTCACTTAGAACAGAGTTGTGAATGGAGATGGTACTCCTTAATTAGTGATTTAAATGTCAATTTTCTTGCACCATTCGATCGTATCAATAAGGGTGCATGATACGTGAAATATCGATACGAATTATGTTGCTAAAAATGGAACAATGTTGGATCTCCGGATTTGCGACGACCGGTAAATGAAATGTATTGACTTGAGATCTTCAAAAGATTATGTGCATTATCTGACGGATAATAATAATAACAACAACAACAATAATAATAATAATTTCAAAAGTAAACAAATATCAAATTCAAACTAAATTGCTGATAAATACGCAGTAAATAAATACTGACAGCATATGTTATATTAAAAAAAATTTACTTTCATTCATAAATTTTATCATGTATGAAATTATTTGATAAAAAATCCAACAAATTGCTGCATATGTATGTAGAACTATAATTTGTAATAATAGAATGTGGACAGCTTATTTAATGTCGATGGTGCTTAAAGTTGATGACAATAGTTTAATTATTAAATGAAATTCCAATTTCAACATCGATATTGTAATTCATAAGGAATATATTCATAAAAATTTTATATCAAGGATAATGCAAATTTTCTGATGTTTTTCTATAATCCAATAATTAAGGATATGGAAATATGGATCTCCCAGAATTTGAAGACCGTAAGTTTATAATGAATGTTAAACAACATATGTTAATAATTTTTTAAAGTATCAAATCTATCAAATCAAGTTTTAATCTATTTAACTTTTAACACAATTTATATAATAAAAGAAAGGACATACATTTTAGACACATCTATATACATTTTAGATGTGGATTCAATCACAATAATTTAATAACTAGTTTTAAATAGCATATGCTAATAATTTTTAACATATCAATTTTAATGCAATATATATTTTTAAAAAAATTACAATATGTAAAGGGAAATATGGATCTCTCAGAAATTGAACACAAATATTTAATAACTAATATTAAACAACGTGTTAATAATTTTTAAAGTATTAATTTTAATGTCAAGTATATAACAAAATATACGGTATATTTATTAGAAATATGGATCCCCGAGAATTTGAGCACAATAATTTAATAACGAATGTTAAATAAAATATGCTAATACTTTTTTTTTTAATTAACAGTTTTAACCCATTTAAATTTTAACGTAATTTATGTAATAAAGGATATGATGTGTATATGGATCTCTAATAATTTTTAAACTGACACTTTTAACGTAATGTTTATTAAAAAAGACATGCTGTGCATATATTACTGGACACAATAATTTAACAATGTAATGTTAAATAACATATGTTAATACTTTTAAATTATCAGTTTTGACCCATTTAAATTTTAACGTAATTTATGTAACAAAAAATGCGATTGGTATATTGGAAATATAGATCTCCCGTAATTTGAACACAATAATTTAATAACTAATGTTTAATAACGATCTAATAAGTTTTAAAGTATCACTTTTAATGTCATGTATATAACAAAATATACGGTAATTCCTGTTATAAAAGATACGATGTATATATGGGAAAAAATGGATCTCCCACAATTTAAACACAATAATTTAATAACTAATGTTAAATAATATAAGCTAATACTTTTAAATTATCAGTTTAACCCATTTAAATTTTAATGTAATTTATGTAATAAAAGATATAAATATGTATATTTGAAATACGGATCTTTCACAATTCAAACACAATAATTTAATAACTTATGTTAAATAACGTGTAATAGTTTTTAAAGTACCAACTTTAATTGTATTGTATATAATACAGTAAAATATATATGAATAGGATATAGGGATCTTCCATGATTTGAACACAATAATTTGGGGTCGAATGTTAAACAACGCATGCAAATATTTTTTAAAGTTTCAATTTTAACCTATTTAAATTTTACTGTAAATTGTGTAAGAAGAGATACGACATATTCATTGGAAATATAAATCTTCCACAATTTGAACACAATAACTTAATAAGGAATGTGCGTATAATAACATATCTATAAATTTTAATTCGTTCAAATTTTAACGTCATATTTGTAACAAAAAAGCGATATATATACATTTGTGTGAAAAAAAAAACTTACATACAGCTTATTAATTTTCTAGTGAATTTTAAAACAAAGTACTATAAAAACCTGCCATGCTAAGCAGCAAATTAAATGTAAATTCACATTATGTATATTATTGTGATCTACTAAATGATTCTGAAACATTCATATTTTTATCGAGGTAATGTGTCAGTATGGTATATTTTGTGATATATATGAGCACAGCTATAGATAATGCTTGCCTAAATAATAAAAAATGTAAAATTATCACCAAAGATAGTTTAAAAAACTGTCGCGTTAAATAACATTTTCAATTTAACATGTTAGTATTAAACATAAAGTGAAATTTATAATTTATATTGAAATATAAGTAGATATTATACTACAGATTAAATGTAAATCCCCATTGTGTGTATTATTGTGATCTACTAAATGATTCTAAAACATTTTCTCGAAAGTATCATTGGTATATTTTGTGATATATATCTATCTATATATGCATTATAAACATAGCTAAAGATAATGCTTGCCTGAATTATAAAAAATGTAAAATTATTACAAGTGAGTTTAAAAAACAGTCACGCTAAATTACATTTTAAAGTTATCATATTAGCTTTCAATATAAAATCAAATTCGTAATTCATATTGAAATATAAGTAGATGTACTACAGATTAAAGGCAAGTTTATGTGCAAGCGTTTCTCAGTTTCTTTCTTCGTGAAAATTATTGCTAGCTGAAGCTGCTAAATAATCCAGAAATATGTATTTTTACTTAAGACAAAGACAAAACTATCTCCATTTACTTATTATTTAAAATTGTATTTTTATATACATAATCCAGGATAATGTATATAGATTATAACAAATATAAAAATAGGAGTTTTTTTTTTTTAAATAAAATACTAAAATAATATTTCATATCTGAAATACACAAATTATGTATGGATGATTCTCCAATAAGTGGGTAATTTTTATCTCTTGGGATTATATGCTACATTTTATCATTTACACAATTTTCGTTAGCATAAAATGTATTCTATAATGCCTTTCCAGGGATCGATCCAGGCAAAATTTGGGGCCTATTCAGGGCCCCTTCACAAAAATCAGTTTAATTAAACAGGCCTCTTCACAAAAATCAATTTATCAAAATGGGCCCCTTCAGAAAAATCCATTTAATTAAACAGGCCCCTTCACAAAATTCTTTTTAATAAAATAGGTTCCTTCACAAAATTACTTTCCATAAAAGCCTACTAGTACTATTTATTTTTAATTTGTTAGGTTTTAAAATGTGTGATTTGTAAATAAAAACAATTCACCAGGAACAAAAACTTTAGCAAAAGGGTTTAAAAAGTTTTTGTTAATAAATGCTTAGTTCGAATTTGAGTAACTAAATTCCAATTTTCATTAAAAAAACGTTATTTTTCACAAAAATATAATAAAATTCACAAAAATAACTTTTACTTTTCACAAAATGGGCCCCAATAAAGAAAACTTGTATCGGCCCCTGCTTTCTACAATTTCGAAAAGAATTTTCAAGGAAATGACCGTAAATTCTACTTCAGTAATATTTTCAATATTCAAATTGTCACTTCTGTCTATTGTCGCACACTTCATACTCTGACCTCCTGGTAGAAATTTAAGTGTAATGACAAATTATTTTTAGAAATTTTACTATACAAAATAAAATTTTACATTCTAAAGTAGAAACTAAAGAATTTTTATTGTAAATTATAAATAGTTTTATATTTATTCTGGTTAGAGAAATGTTGTCGCCTAGTTTTTATGTCACTACTGTCCACTATGTGACCATGTCCACCATGACCACTCGAGATCACTATGTCCACCATGTGACCATCAAGAGGTCAGATAAAATTTGAACGACAGTTACATTTAGTAGAAGTAGAAATCGTGATTGCTGAGAAAGTCACATGGTTTAATTATCTGGGCTTCAAAAGCAATTACAAGCTGAAAAGTAGATGTTTATTACCTGTCACTACTGTCCCGTACTTAAATTTTCCTCAACAAATAAATAAATAGAATGCTAAATTCATCTTTAAAAAGTTAAAATTACACAATGTGCAAATTACTTAAAAAGATGAAAAATATTTAAAAGGTGTTAGATTACTTTAATATCTTAGAACTTTCAACTATATACATAGCCTTCGTCAGAGAATACAAAAATACAAGCGTCTTATTTTCAAATTTCACGTAGTTGGTGTTGAAAGAAGTGAAAGTGAAAGTCAATTTTTAGACCAGGAAAACATTGGAAAATAAAAATATGAATATAGAGGGAAGTGGAATATTACGTGTTTTATGATTCTTTAAGCAAACTGAGCCAAATTCTGGGTACGTTGTAGGATAAAACGTCATTACAAACAGTATTTTCTTTAGTAATAATTTCTATTGATTCATGGGTAATTAAATCATGATAATTCTTTAAGGGGCATATAATTTTTGTATCTTCGAAATTAACTTGTATATCCTGCTTCTGGTTAAGTCTTGAGAGGGTTGTTGTTGGCCGGTTGTACTTCAAATCTCTGTTCTTTAATGCGATCTTTAAGTTTACGAGAAGTCATTCCTATGTATTCGAGATAAATATTTTCTGTTTTCAGTGGAATTACATATATTCCAGAAACTTCTTTTGGGATCGGGTCTATTTTGGCAATAACTAGATCCTTCAATTTTATTAAAGGAGTGGCAATTAAATTTACACCAAAACGAAAAAGGTGCATGTCTGAGTTTTTCGAAAAGTCTCGGAATGTACTTCATTTTGTACTTCCTCTTATTAATCAGGGGAGTTTTTTGTATCTTCATGTGGTTTTTCTGTGAGTTGATTAGTTTATCAATAATACGTTTTGGAAAACTGTCTCAACTGCAATGTTTCTAATGGTATTTAAATCATTTTGAAGATGATTAATAGAGGTAAACACTAAATGCTCATCTTATAAGGAGGTGATACAAAGGGTTAAGGCAATACTTTTGATTCACTTACTTGTTTTATATTGTTTGCGTTATAAAATTATTCATCTTGTTGAACCTTCCCCATGTGCTCTTTTCATTTTACGAACACTTAGTATAATTTTAAGTTTAAATTTTCCTTATTATTATTTTTATCTATTTATGATTTTGACATGATGTAACATACTTTTACTTAGTTCAGGATATCATTATATCAGAATATCAATATTCAGAATATCTTAGTTCAAAACTATATAGTAGTTTTACTAAGATTAACTTACTATGAGCACAGAAGCAATTTTCTTAATTTTGTCACTACTGTTCCTGTCATTTTAATCCCCTTTCAATGAAATTGCATCAGCCCACTACCCTGTTGAAATTTTACTCAACCTTGATTAAAACATATACACCAGAATTTTTATTTAAAACTATTCAATTTATGTATTGAACTTAGTTCTATGTGGGATTTATTCAAATATGATGAATGTTTCTAATTCGAATTGAATGAAATAAATTACAGAAACGGTTCGATTAGAGTTAGGTTGTTTAAAGTTTATGCTGAAATATTGTACAGAGCTATTACAAATGATGGACACGATTTAAAAATAATCATATTTTCGAAACTGCTGCACATGTTACAATAAGTGATACATGAATTTAAAGAGAAATATACCAAGTTTTTTTCAGTTACAAATGTTCGATGTGTGACCCCTCTTGTTATATAGCATACGTCCAATCTGTAATCCAGTTCGTCCCAAACATTTTGTAGCATCACTCCCTCAATGGTTCTGAATTCTGCACAAATGCGTTTTTTTAAGTTCTGACAGTGTCAAAGGCTCAGGGATGTAGTGGAGGGTATACGGGGTTATACGCCGTATACCTTCTGGATTTTTTAAAGGAACACCGTGTACCCTCTGTTTTTCAAGAAAGCTATAGTATATACACTCTAGGGTATACGCTCTACCTTGAGCGTATACCCTCTGCTTAGAGCGCATACACTCTGTTATTTTTTTGTTTGTTTTATTTATTTTTTTTTTTTTTTTACGACTACACCACTGGCTCAAAGGCACTGTTTATGTACCACCAGTGCCGAAAACAAAGTGTTCAGAATTTAAAGAACGCATTTGTGAAGCTTTCAGAACCATGGACACAGTGATGCCACAAAATGTTTGGAACCAACTCGATTACATAGTCCAAGAGCTGTTAAACATTTTAGGGAAGATATTTGAGGCACCCTGAAAATTTATACAACACTTCTTTTGTAATGGCTGAATACAAAATCGAATGTCTGGCTGAAGGATCGTGGCCCAAAAACTGTGCCAGACACGTGTCAAGTGCCATTTTTTGTCTACCTAAAAAAAAGGTATTTGAGGCACGCTGAGATTGAGACAGAATAATGTTTATACTTAGAAAAAAATATTTTGAAAACGACAGGCACTTTAGTCGGCCCAAAAACTGTGCCAGACACGTGTCAAGTGCCATTTTTTGACTACCCAAAAAAGGTGTTTGAGGCACGCTGATATTGAGGCAGAATAATATTTATGCTTAGAAAAAAATGTTTTGAAAATGACAGACACTTTAGTCGGCACAAAAACTGTGCCAGACACGTGTCAAGTGCCAAATGGCACTTGACACGTGTCTGGCACAGTTTTTGGGCCACGATCCTTCAGCCAGACATTCGATTTTGTATTCAGGCATTACAAAAGAAGTGTTGCACAAATTTTCAGGGTGCCTCAAATACCTACTCAAAAGTGTTCAACAGCTCACCTACTAACAGATTGGACGTATGCCGTGTAACAAAAAGGTCACACATCGAACATTAATATGTGCAGTAGTTTAGAAAATATGAATTTTTTAAATCGGGTCCATCATTTGTAATAGCTCTGTATTTATGATTTTGACATGGTGTAACATATGTATGCTTAGTTCAGAATATCATTATACCAGAATATCTTAGTTCAGAACTATATAGTAGTCTTACTAAGATTAACTCACTATGAGCACAGAAGCAATTTTCTTAACTTTGTCACTACTGTTCCTGTCACTTTAATCCCCTTTCATTGAAATTGCATCAGCCTACTACCCTGTTGAAATTTTACTCAACCTTGATTAAAACATATACACCAGAACTTTTATTTAAAACTATTCAATTTATTTATTGAACTTAGTTCTATGTGGCTTTTATTCAAATATGATGAATGTTTCTGATTCGAATTGAATGCAATAAATTATAGAAATGGTTCGATTAGAGGCAGCAGTGGCGTATCTAGACTTATCATTTCGGAGGGGGCTGAGATATAGGAAAAGTTTGCAAGAGGGAATCCCAAGAAATGGGGGAAATTTCACTTTAAACAGGTTTTTATCATAGTAGGTAATACATCTATTATACAATCAATCCTGCTAAGATGGAATCGCATAGAAGTTGGAATTTTTTTGTTTTAGGCAGGTTTTCGCCTTCACAAGTATAACTCCATGGTTGCAACACATTTTTGAAAACAGAATACTGAAAATTATCTTCTAAAATGTATCTCAGAAAATAGTATAAATAAAACCAAAGTAAACAGCAAATTTAAAATTATTTAACAGCGTTCTCACTCTACCCCCTCACCTCCTTCAACATATTCTAGTACTCATTATGGGGCATACATGCCTTTCCTTTTGAATTTCATCTTAGCAGGCTTCATTACGTTTTGCTAAACTTTCGTAATTAAACTTGATATTTTCTACAAATTTTGGACGGAGTTGGAGCCCCATCAGCCCACCCCCTAAATACGCCACTGGGAGGTAGGTAGATTAAAGAAAAATACTGTTTAAAGTTTATGCTGGAATATTGTATATTACTCACTAGCTGCCCATAGCTGCCAATAGCTCACCCATAGCTGCCAATTTGTACGGTTTTGTTACCTCTAAATTTGAATAAAAATGTTTGCCATATTAAATCGTTGACAATTGTTAGATTTCGGCGATTGAATAAGGCAAAATTTACTGGTAAGTTTTAGTGGTAAGAGAAAATCTTAGAAATTGGTAGCTATGCAGTAGCTTAATACTGCAGAGAAAATAAGACTGCAGCAAAATTGACATTCAACAAACAAAAAACCAAGGGCTTTTTCAAATAAACAATTTCATTCCCCGTTTTTCTTAAAAGTAATGGAAATGTACATTAAATAAATGTTACTAGTACCATAAAAATGAGTGAATTAAGTGAAAATTTATATTTCATCTCCTTAGTGGGGTACGACTTGTGTAAAACCGGTTTATCCAAGATTTTTGCTTATCCGAGGTGAGCTTGGTCCATATTAACTCGGATAATCGGGCCTCTACTGTATCTCAAAAATAAGAACATGTATTTTTCAAAATTAAGTAGTTTCGTCTCCGAGCTATTCTGAGTACTTTGTAGCTTGAAAATAAGCAATTATTTCTCAATTACTCCAGGCAAAAATTGAGTCCTCTCTAAAGCCTCTTCCCAAAATTCTGTTTAATAAAAGAGGCCCCTTCGCAATTTTTTTCGCAATAAAAGAGGATACTTCACAAAGCTCTATTTCACAAAATAAGTTCCTACACAGAATTAATTCCATTTCATAATAGTTAAATTTTCACATTTTTGTGCATTAATTTGTTAGAATTGGAAAAATGTAATTTGCGAACAAAACAAGCGAACCAAAAAGTCAAACATAAGCAGTATAATTTTAAAAAGTTAGTATTAATAAATGCTTAATTTGGATTAGAATAACTGGATTAAATCTTTTAATTTTTTTTTTAATATAAGTTTTACAAAAAAAAAAAAAAAAAAAAAAAAAAAAAAGGAACCCACTGAAAAAAAATCATGCATCGATCCCTAATAATAAGAACCCATTAACAGTGTTATTTCTGTGCCAAATATTTTTCAGATATTCGATTTTTCTGCTGTCGTAGTAATTTTTGAAATTGTAATTTCGATAGTTACTGTCTCTCTTTGCAGCTGGGGACTCAGAATCTAAATATTTACTTTCTTTCTTTGCAGCCGAGGCTTCAGATCCTCTAAATGACCGAACGGAATGCGTGGGGGCTATGTTCCCCGGTAGCCACAGCAACTCTCCCCGCATCAGCTACCGGGGCAGCTTCACTACCGCCACCACGACCTCTTCGGACTGGCTACATAGTCCCTCATCATCCGAGAAGACCTTGCTGACACCCCTCATAGGCTCCCATTTAATGGGCACTTCATCTGCTACACCTACGCCACCTCCCGTCGCAACCCCACCTCAGCAGCAGCATTATGACGCTACAGAACACCAGCAACAGCAGCAGCAGGATCTGCTGCTGGAGCAGTTCGCAGTGGCAGTTTCGCAACAGCAATTTGATCCGGTATCATTTGGCTTGAAACAGCAGTCTCCTTCATATTCTACATCATCATCTACTACAACAGAACTCATGGGCGTCCCACCTGAAGAAATGGTGTACCACCGTTCATCCCCATCCACATCTAAATACCAGTGGACTACCACCTCAGCAGCTCCTACAGATCTCGCTTCTATCTTGGTACCTAAGATGGAGCCCGTAGCAGAAGAAGTTGGATCAGCTTGTTCGGGGGCAACGGCCACAACTATGTTGCTTTCGAACGCCCAGTCCTCAGCGTCTCTTGCAGAGTACAATCAAAGTACTAGCAAGGTAACATACTGGGTATATTATTTTTGTTTTCAAAATTAACCTTTTTTTAATCTATATCGTCAGTCGGAGTAATTTAGGTAGAGTGAGGTGATTTGAGTATAAATAGCTAAATGTGGTTATCTATGTAGATGATTATTATCTCTATAGTATCTTTTATTCAACCAAAAAAATACAAAAATCATTTTCACAATGAAACAGTGTGAAACATGGTATAAAATGAATAATTCTAAAAAAAAAAAAAAAAAAAAAAAAAAAAAAAATTTTATTTTATTTTACTTTACTTTTTTATTTTTTTATTTTATGCAATTACACTCAAATTTCCCTCACTATACCCAAAATACACTGACTGGCCAATAATTTTCCTATTTGTAAGCACCTAGATATAAATAATTTTAAGTAATTTTTAAAATGATAGTCTACAAATAAGTCAATGCGTATTTGGTGAAATGTCTTTAACACCTTCGGGACCGGTGGTTTTATATAAATTTTATTCGGTTGGCACCACTTTTTTTAAAAAAGTTTCCTTTATTTAAATGATCACGAAAATGCTCTAATTAAAGAAAGCAAATATTACTTTTCTTTTTCACTGATGCAAAAAGCAAATTCTGTATGCTCATTTCGAAGGTGCATATATGCACCCATGGTCCCGAATGGGTTAATAAAGGGTTACACATATTCAGTGAAACTCCAATTATCTGGACTAACGTGTGAGGCTCTCCCGATACGCAGAAATCTGGATAATTCAGGGTGTCTACAGAATCTGGAAATCAGGGAATCATGGAAAAATCAGGGAGGTTTATCAATCTGGAAAAATCAGGGAAAACTCAGGGAACTTTGTAAAAAATGCTCGAAAATCAGGGAAATTTGTCTATATGCAAAAATATTTGTATTTTCACCTTGCCAACGAGACTGATTCATCAATTTTATGTACTATATTTTTTCACATACTGATTAATCTTTCCCAATATTTTTTAAAAGATGTGCATTGTATGAGTTTTTGATATTTAACGGAAATTAAGGTGATCAGATGTCCTGATTTTCTGTACATAGCACTTATATTGAAGGCAATTTACACATTTTAAATGATACATTAGCATAACCTGAGTAGGTGGAAAGCTTAATCCAATTAGTTATCCCGTCAGATGTACATAAATATTAGAATTGAATATTTTTCAGAAGATAAGGAAATTTTCTGGTCACCCTATATCCATTGGACACTATGTGAAGTTGTTGGACTAAATTTTGAGTTCGGATTCGGATTTATAGAACTGTCAACCAATAATTAATGAATATTAGGCAATTTTTATGTTTTTCTCTTGTTTTTTCTCCCGAATGAGATATTAGCAAGCTGGATAAGTCGGAATCGGCATACATGAAAAAATACCGTATGTGTATTGTTAATAATGGAAATCAGGGAAGTCTGATAAAGATAGTCAGGGAAATCATGGAAAAGTCAGGGAACTTTTTTTTACGATTTCTGTAGACACCTTGTAATTCGATCAATAAACAAAGTTACACGGTAAAACACTTCCCACGTGACTTCGGGACCACCATCTCTTACACGTATTTAATTCGGTTAGCACCACTTTTTTTTAAGAAACACTTTTACTTGTACTTTGACGCAGAGCTGCGGAGTCAGTGCGGAAAATGGACGACTCCGATTCTTTCGCGCAAAATTGGGCCTGACTCCGTAGCCGTCCTGACTTTGGCAACATGTGCTTACTAAAAAATTTATTTTAAAAACATAGGGGCGCGAATAGAATATAAAAATAAAATTAAGTATAAAATGTTAGCGTAAAATTAATGCGAGTGGGCGTGACGTCCCAGTCGTCTCTTCCCTTAATGGAAAATTTATAGCATCTTAAAAACAAATATTCCGTTTTTGAGAAAAGTGATTACTGCAGTATAAAGTATACTCGGAAACCTTTCCGAAAATCAGTGGCAGTAAAAGAAACTTTGTTTTTATAAATGTTTCTTTAAATTTGGAAAAAGATAAAGAGCGCATACATGCCAACCCCCGGCTTTTTTAAAATCAAACAATTATACTTCGAACCAGAATTTTATTTCATGAGTGGAAATATGTAGTTTTCAATTGCCTACCCTATTAATATAATGTATGGCCCTGATTAGTCCCTTTTTTTTGGTTGGATGTTGTGGTTTTGCCACCCTAGCTTTTCTTGCCCTTGCTTGGTGAGTGTTTCTCTGAACAGTACTAACTTTAACTTTCTAAATTCCTTATAGTAGTTTTATAACTACAGTTTGACTTTACTTATTTTAAGATTCATGTATTTTTTAAGATTTATTGTTAACTTTCTTTCATCTTAAGATTTTACTTAAATTTAATTTTATTCCTATTTTTCTTAAATTTCTTATTTTTCTCTTGTTAACTTCATTTTCTCTACTAGTAGCATTGCTACAGTTTAGCTTTATCCCAATGGCTCATTAAAACATAAGACATTCCAATTTCCTAGTCTGGGTGTTAAGCTGATAACAGCTAGGAAACCCCTCAATGCTGATTACCTGTTCAGTACCTATTTAATCCAAGACACATTTAATTAAACAAATTTTCTGGTTCAAAATATGCTTTTTACGTTTAAAAAAGCCGGCGACTGTTAAATTAAAAAACTTTTGCCTATTTTTTACGGTGTATGTGGCGAAACCATCGTACTTTACAATATCTTCACTCCGTCCAGTTATCCCAAACTTATTTACATGATTCTAACATTAAAGTTGTAAAGCAAAATGTAAGCATGATACATATTATTAAACTCTGTTTTATAATCTTTTTCTGTAATTTAATAAGCATACATATTACCATTACTGAATCTAAATCATATATATTTAATCACAATTTATATATATTTTATAAAACAGCTTCCGCAGTAATGTGAATGTTTATGATAAGTGAATAATAAACTTTTTTTTTTTTTTTTTTTTTTTTTTGTACTTTTTTTAAACAAGTTTTGTTCTAATTTTTTTTAAAAAAAGCATAAGAAACTTTAGTTATGTTATCAAAGAACTATTTTGCCAAAAAAAAAAAAAAAAAAACCGAGTTAACATTGTTTTAGTAATGTTCTTGTTAAAACGTATAGTTTTCATTTGTTTGATATGTGCTTTTTCTTTTTTTCTGAAATGCGTTTTTACCCCACAGAAAAAATAGAACTTACATTCAGTTCTATGGAACGTTTTATTTCACGATAATTCGTCTTAAGGTTTTTAAATTAATTTTATGACAGTTGTTCACTTCACGAATTTATTTTTAAGAAAATTGCAGAAATTTTCAAACATGATAAATCACGATATATCTCTTGTTTAAATTAGTAAATCGCGATATTTCAGTTTTTTTTTTTCATGTAAATAAATTCTAGAAGCAATATATGATAAATAATGTAAATGTTCAGGAAAAAAAAAAAAAGTACATGTAATAACTATCTCGATGTCATTTCTCGCAACTTAGGATGAATGTATTTTCCTTCGGAAAAACAGCAAATTTTCTACAAAATCTAATTTCGAATAAATTTTAATACTTTACATGGGATACATATGGATTCTACCACAGGCCAGCAATGAATTCTTGAAAGATTTTATTGTAATAATAGCAATTTTTTCATTAAAAACTCTGAATTAAGGAGAAAAAGTTGAAATAATGTATAAATTTTAATCATCAACAGAGCAGCAATTTTTCTACAATGCAGGTGGTTCTTAACTGCAAAATTCATTGTTTACTTCTGAGTTATTCCGTTATATAAAGAATCGCCTTGTACAGAATTGCGTTATAAAGATTTTCTACTTTATTCTGATATCTATTTTTCTTGAATAGAAAGGGTGTTCAAACGTAAATTGTTGTATAAATTACGGGTGTTGGTGGTTGTGGGATCTCAAATTCCCCTCGTTAATGTTAAACTTGTGGACATGTGATACCCTCGTATTTTTACAATATTTCCCCAGAAAATTAATATTTTTAACTTTTTTTTTCTATGTGCGATTCTTGAAGGATGACTCTTTTTATTACCACTTTCCAATATACTGTGAAACTTCTTTTAAAGGCCACCTCTATTAAGGGCCAATATTTTTAGGAACGAAAACTTTCCCCATAGACATAATGTTAAATTTACTCCTATTAGGGGCCACACCTATCCCTCATAAAGGCCATTTTTTTCCCATGTGCCTTAAATCCTAAACAGGTGTATTGAATTCCTGAACCAAAAGAAAAGAGTTAACAACTTAGCTTGGAACAAAGAAGGGAGAGAGAGATGGGGAGGATTTAGTAACACAATAAAGGACCACAAACTTTTTCACAAGCGAGACAAACAAGTGTTCCTCACACTTTGTTTGACCTTTCAGCCTGTAGGGGTTGGGTTGGATGGGAAACTTGACCCTTTGTTGTAGGCACACAAAGGATAACAGGTTGTCTAGAAAAACTCATTCCACATTTACTAAAACTGAATGCATATTGAAACATAATTTTTACACAAGAAATTGTATGCTCAGGCTTATGTGAAATTTAAAATTATGGCACCGGAATCAAGCCAAAATGTACACTAGGATTTGAATAACAAAATAAAAGTTCTTAATTGTAATGATCAAGAAACATCTGCAAGAAAATTGGCTACACAGTTTAATTGTAACAAGAATCAAATAAACAATACTGTTAAAAACAAAGCGAACTTACTGAAAGAATATGCAGATTTTAAAAATCGCAGGATAAAAGAAAAGAGAAATGAAAAATTTGGTCACCCCTTTTCAAGGGTCACCTTTCATAAGGGCCAGTTTTCAATGGAACGGCAGGTGGCCCTTACAGAGAGGTTTCACTGTAGTTGAAAAGTGTTTATGAATTCAGCTTGTCCGGCCGTCTGTCTGTCTGTCTACCGGTCCACGCTCTAACTCGCCGCAAACATATGTTTGAGACATTAGACGGGCCGCACAGAGCAATACAACAAAGTTAATACTGTCAGTGGATTAAATGTTTGTCGCGGAAAAAAAATTACCAAAAATTTTTAACAGCAGTATTTACGAATAATAAACTTCGTGGTAGATCTTTATTGCAAATGTTGTAGAAACAGGCCGCGAAATTTGTTGTTTGGAAATAGTAGGGTAAAAATATTATGGTGGCAATTTTTTTTTTCGTGATAGACGTTCAACCCGAAAAATCAGTATTAGCTATATAATACGCAGAAAACGTTATAAAGTAACAATGTGGAATTTCAAAGTTCTAAACAAAAAAATAATCATTAGATTTTCTCTAATAAATAATTTTGCCCAATGCAAGAATTTCATTTTATTTTAATTGTAGAAATATACTGTGCAAATCTAATTAAAATCTAATAAAGTTTGTTCAGTGTTGAAGATTAAGAAATACATGCAACGTTGTAGCACAAACAGGAGTACATATAAAAAGAACTTTTGAATAAGAAAACGGCATTTAAGATGTTTTAACATAGTTTTAAATGAATTAAAAATATTAGGGACAAATTTTGTCTTTGAAAATATGCAAAACAATAGTAAAGGTCTTAAGTAGTATTTTTTATGTACCACTTAATTAATTTTATAAATACGGATTAATGGTTATGTGTCTTGGACCGCACATAAAATACCACCGGGCCGCAGGTTGCGTATGGCTGTACTATAATGTAAGATACTACATTAAAATTTAAAACTGAAACGCTCCCAAAATATTTTTACAGCTATGGTTCTGCTGACAATGCTGCATCATTCCAGTGAATATTTCGAGATTTGGCAAATTTCAAAATGTTCTAACTATAGGAGAAATGAAATGTTCATCTCGTTTTTCTCAAAAAGTGATAGAAGCCTTAGAATATTGTCATTCCAAGGAAATAACATTTTTAATCAAGATAAAATAGAAAACATTACTTACAATTAGTATACACAAATTATAAAAGAGTAATAATGAAAGTTATTTTCGCTTGGGAAAAAATACTTAGAAGTTTTCTCCCATTGAAAAAAAAAAAAAGCATAATTGACTTCACTAAAATCCAGCTACCTAATTAAATAACTTTCTAAGCTAAGCAATATATAGCTATTTTCGAAAAATTGATGTTTGTAGTTTATTTTAAGGCACAAAAGTTTTTCCCTGTCGTTAGAAACTAGTAAACATCAAGGGCTTACATTTTAAATTTCATTTCAGAACATTGAAATGTAAATCTGAAATTTTTCTAATGTTTCATAACAGAAAATCTTAAGGATATTTTTTTCAATTACTTTTCCTGTATATAGCGATTATTGATTAGAATAGCTTAATTTCTAGACTTACAGAATTTGTTAATCACAGGAGTAATTTTGAAAATTACAGAAGTTTATAATAGCCCCTCTTATATATAGGTCATGTGGCTTCATTCTCTTTTGCCCTCCTCCAAATTTGACCTTGGTTATATTGAAATATTGAAAATATTCTATGGATCTGTTATTTTATTAAGTGGATTCATTTTCTGTAAAAGTAATTGAGTACTATAGATAAATTGTTGTACATAAATGCTTTATTTTTGAATAGTGAATTAAAGGTCGTTTTATAATGTAAACATATTTTTTCTTTTTACATTTCAGGGTCACGAGATTTTGAATCAGGCATACCAGTGCAGTAATGTTCCATTAAAACTCCTTCCTGTGAAACCACGCAAATATCCTAACCGTCCCTCCAAAACGCCTCCACACGAACGCCCATACGCATGTCCCATTGACAGCTGCGATCGCCGGTTTTCTCGAAGTGACGAACTCACAAGGCATATCCGTATCCACACTGGTCAGAAGCCGTTTCAGTGTCGCATCTGTATGAGGTCCTTCAGCAGGTCCGACCACTTGACTACCCACATCAGGACCCACACTGGTGAAAAACCTTTTACGTGCGAAACTTGCGGGAGGAAATTTGCACGCAGTGACGAAAAAAAGAGGCATGCGAAGGTACACCTCAAACAGAGGTCCAAAAGACAGTCCTCGTCTTCAGCAGCTTCTACATCTTCATCTTCATCGCAGCAGCCTCCCCAACCACCATCGCAGCAGCAGCAACCCCAGCAACAAGGGGAATTACTTTTATTAGATATTTCTCCACCGTCTGTAGCTACTAGTCTTCTCACTGGCCCTATGGCAACTCCTGTTGTAACCACAACTACCAGATGATCACCACAAGAACTTGGCAGGAAGATGCATTTGTTGCTGTATAGAGCGACTGGTTAAAAGTCAGTCTAGTGGCTGCGGGTGCAGTTGTTGTCACTGGATATAGTCGTTTGAACATGAGCTCAACCCTTTATCCATTTCTTTGTGATATATTTACCTGACGGTACAGAATGACAGTGTTACCACCATTAGTGTTTGATTGTTTATCATACATTTGATGTCTTGTATCTTCAAGGGAATTGAAGTGCTGCGATTGGCCATGATAGATTTGAAATAATGTTTCACTTTGAAAGATTTTGTCTGGCATTTTGTTCCCGACTTGTTGTTAAATTATATTTCTGCATGATTTTTTTTTTTTTTTTTTTTTTTTTTTTGTATTATTATTATTCAACATCTTTTTTTAAAAAAATCTTCTAATTAGAGTGAACGTTTCCAAAGATACGGAATTCTTGAGAAAGGTTGTGTTCTTTTAAAACATCATTTGTTAGTGCTTTATTTAGAGGGGGAAAATTAAAAACATGTTATTTTGTATTTGAGTTACGTTTTAATTAAAAGGCCAGTGCTCTGTTGTGAAGATGATTTACTTGTTGGAATTGTGGTTTTTTGTAGCATTTTTAACCTGGTGATAATTTTGTTTTTATAATTGCTTAAATGCTTAAAAGAGGCAGCTAATTCAATTTTTGTTTGTCTTAGTCTATATTGTTTTTGTTTAGTCATCAGGTTGTATATAATTGTGTGCTTTTACAAAGAGAAGATTACAATTTGATTTTGTAAATTAAAAGCGTTTATTTTGATGAAGAAAATGTATGCTTGTCAATGAAGTAAAGTGCAATAGCATTTTTTCTTACTCTTCGTGATGCATGCTTTCAGTTTCATGCGAATGAATCGGTGCTTATTATCTCTGTTAAGATGTGAATGTAATTGAGATATGCTGTTCGTATTGGAATTCAAATTTTTCCATGTTCTTACATTTTTCATGTAAATTTTGTGCCAACACCATTTGATTTCTTAGTCTGTAGCCTATGAGAGCATTGTTGAATATTTGATTCAACTAATACATATTTTTGCTATTCTTTAATTTAACTTCCCGTGTAAAGACGTACATTGATCCCCCACTCCACTTCTCTGAAAATTAGATTCTGAATTTTGATTATTTACTGGTAAACTTTTGCAAAAGTTTTTTCACTATATTTTATAATGTAATATAGTTTATGATATATAAAAGTAGTAGTTATGTACATTTTCTTCCATCATGATTGCATGACCATTTAATTACTTTACAATTTTTATATCAATTAGAATTTCAATAACAGTAGTTGTATTTATAACTTTTAGTACAACTGATGAATATTTTTGTTGAATCTATGCTGTGTAAATTATGGTGAAATATGTTTCTAAGAATCTGTGACATGTTAAATATTTGTTGTTTTTATTATCTTGATCTCATTGCATTATTCGATGTCTTTTAATCATTTTAATATTTATTTATTAGTTTCATTTTTCTGAGTTATTCTTAAAATAATATAGGTATATTAAGAGTTGATTTTCAAAATCTTCTAAATAGTACCCAACTGAATTCATATTTTACAATCAACCATGTGGAGATTTTGTTAACACATTTCCTCATCGGAGACATTCTTTATTTACTTTATTTTTATCGTATCAAAAATACTCATAACTGCAGTCATATTATCACATAAGCATACCGGAATTTGTCCAGAGCCCCAAAATAATCAATACCCAAAATAATCAAAACCCAAAATAATCAATATCAGGATTCGTACGGGTCCTTGAATTTTTAAACTACGAAATTCTTCGTTACCAGTATTTTCTTACAGAAAATCTCTTCACAAATAAGGCGAAATTTCGCGCGTTTAAACTATATTTATTTTTCTGTAAAAAAATACTGATATTTGGCCTTGAAAATAACGGTACCCGTACGAACCTTGAATATGTATATATATCTTATCATTAATGTAATTTGTGGTGGGAGAAGGGTACCCAAAGTCACCATTTGCGTCAGGTCCTCGGACTGTCATAATCGGATCCTGTAAGCACGATAGATTCTGTTATATATTTGTTGTTATAGTTTTAGATTAAAATATTAAGAATTGAGTAAACGAAGTTTATATGACAGTGGGAAACAATTGAAGAAAGTGTTCTATTTCTAATTATCCTAAATTTTTGTATGAGAATATCAGTTATTTGCAGTCACTTTTGCTTTGAGTATTTGAAATGCCCCTTTCAATAGAAATGTTTAATGTTCCGATTAACTTTCACATGTTATGACTGAATATAAATTGAATTTTTGTTTTTAGCTAAGAATACACATATCAGTATCTCGCAAAACAACAAACCGAATCGCGTTCCTGTCTTATAATATATTGAATAATTTGAAGAAAATTTGTGAAGCATGATTTTCTAACTACCTATTGTTAAAGAATGCTAATTGAGAATGCTACAGATTGTGTTGTAATGATTGAAACAAATATATACTGTACAATTTTTTGATAGGTTAAACAATATTTTTATTTTAAATTCTTTAACATATTTTTCGATAACTTTATTTACTTGGTGAAAATAACTTTATTCAAACCCTTTAGTAAATTTACCGATAACCCCTCGTTGCAATTAATCAAAAGTGATTTTCTTATGCGTACTCTGAAAATTCTCATACAATTGTATAAAAGGTTATTAATTTCGTAAGATTCTAATAGTCTAATATTTTTAAATTTTACTAAACTTTATTAATATTAACACGTGATAATGTTACCTTTGTTCTGATTTCTTCAGACATGGATCTTATTCAAGCACCATGCAACACAGTATTTCGGTTTCAGATAATGAAAGGTTAATGTCAGAGCTAGAAATTAGCAAGCCTTTTTTGTCCAGGAGAAGGTGCTTTATACTAGTGGTGGACATAATGAATGATTTTGACTCGGATGAATGAATTATTCTAGCATGTGCAAAAGCATAGCTGCCAACTTTCATGCTCTCTTTAATCAATAAAATTAAAAGCCACGTGGTTCTTAATTTAACTGTTTTTTCTTTCAACAAAATTTCTGATTTTATTTGATTAAAATGAATACGAAGGTTGGCAACTATGCTTTTGTGTATGCCCGAAAAAGCATTCATTATTACCCATTACTACTTTATACGATCTGAAAGTTTAAAAATAAATGTAGAAAAAAGTTTATAAGTTATTATAGACTATTTTTACTCATATATTTAGCTTTTGATGCGCCTTACATCTTTATGAATCCCCGAAGACTTAATGATATTTTTGTATTCTTTTATTATGGCATAAAAACCTTTATCTCAAGTTTTCTTTTTTAAAGTCTTAGATGACTTATGAAAGTAATTTAGAATATTTAGATAAATTAGGGGTTATATCTTAAATAGTTATAAATGTTTAAATAAAGTATTATATAATAAAGAACAGATCATTGCAAAAATTAATTTTCCATGCGTTAATACATCTCTTATATGGCAAAATTTCTGGTAACTTTTAAAATATTGTTTAAATATGCAGCTATAGATATATATTTTTTTAAATATCTGGTTATGTAAATAATTTTAATCTCAGAATATGTTAAAATTAATTCTTAGATTTAAAAATATTCCCTCCACAAATATCTGTACATAAAATTTGCTTGAAAACATCTTGTATATTAAAACATATACATAAAAGTTTTTTTGGCAATTTCCAGATTTATGCTAAAACTTTCACATTTATTAAATATTTAGCATAAAATGATAATTAACTGTTCTTTTTTAAAAATCGAATCTGTGAACAGTAAAACTGCGATGAAAGTTTTCTTTCTGCTAAGAATTGTTTAGATAAAAATGGTAAAGACCTCGCATAACCGATTCAAATTAAAATAGGTGAAGATTTATTTTCTTATTTTGAAATATTATTTAATTTTAAAAAGAGCATATAAGAAATTTAAAATGGAAAGGGGAAAAAAATCTTCTAAATCCAAATGTGGCACCAAAAGATGAATTTCAGTGTGGCAATTTAGTTCGTTTTTTTAATTAATCACATAATGTCTGTCATTAAATAAAGAGAATATTATTATTCGAAAATTCTGGTAAATATTTTGAATTTGAAAAAAAAAAAAAAAAAAAAAAAACCGCGCTAAGTTCATAGCACTGATACCGAAATAACTTCCGAAGCATGTTTTATGTACAGTGTTTTGTAAGGAAAATAATCTTTTTAACAACTGTTATGATCAGATAGTAAACCGTCGAATGATTTCTTTTCTGCAGCTTTATATATTTAAGAAATAATTTATGTAATGTTATTTGATTTATATATTTCATTACATACATGTATTTATTTATATGGGAATATTTATTTCTCGGTTAATTCTAATACGTTGTAATGAATTACCTGTTTTTAGCCAAAACAAAAGAAACAAAACATTTTCTTTTCTGAACTAGATTTGATCGTCTGCTTTTGAAATAAGAATAATATTAACTGAAACTGTGTAATTAAATATTTATTAGTTATTCATTAATCTAATTTAAAATTGCTAGAGGTTTTTTATTATTATTATTAAGGAAATGGTAGATAAACATCGAATTTTGGTGTTCCGATAGCGTGAAAATTTCTTCTTTTTAAGATGTTTTGATTGTTTTAATGTAATTTGGATTGAATTTTGTTTGAAGATAATTTAAATGTGTTATAAATCAGAAAATGTTAATGTATTTCAATTGTATCAAATAGATACTTTTCTATAAGAAGCCCGATAACAGCATCATAGTTTTTTATACGTTTTACATTATCATACACACATTAACGTATAACAAAAAACTAGGAAGATGTTACGAGCGCTTCATACAGAAAAACATCATACTTATATTATAAAGCAAAAACGTGTGCGTGAGTAACGCTGACGTCATATTGACGATGCAAAATGTTTGTAAACTGTATCTCAATTTACTGCTTTTTTTAAGGTTTTTAAAGTAATCAGCATTTGTTTCCAGCTAATATTCCAAAATGAAATTAAAACTTCATCAATGATTAATTAAAATAATATAAATAAAACAAAAATTTAACAGACATGTAATCGAACTATACACTTAAACTGTCGAAATTATCAGAATAAAAATATCTGCTGTATGTAGCAAAATCTTCGACAATTTCTCTAGTTATAACTCCTCCTGACATGCGTGTAATAAGAAAAAGTCACTTTTAATAAACTTCAAAACTTTATTTGGATGCATTATTATTTTTCATATAAAAATGTTTTTTTTGTGTCTGCTTTTAATGGACAATTTAATAAAATATAGAGTTTTCAATTAACAAATATAGTTTTGTCTTATGTTCTTGAAAGCCCGGAATCTCGTAGTTGATATAGTAAATAAAATACATCAAAATGTTCTAAATAAAACCCTGTTTCTGATCTTGTAATAGCATATTTAGACAATCTTCAAGCAATTAAATTAATCAAACGTCTTAGAAAAGAGAAAAAAAAAATACTCTATCAAAACACCAAAAATTAATCATTGTCTACCCACATCTTTTTGTTAGTTATTTATTAATCAAATTAAAAATCGTTATTATTATTTTTTTTTAGTTTTTAGTTTTTTTTTTTTTTTTTTTTTTTTTTTTTTTTTTTTGTTGTTGTTTTTGTTAAATTTATTTAAATGTTACAGTCAATATATGCAGTCAATATATTATAATGATAATAAATATTTTTCACAGAAAATTTCTCTTTTTTTCACGTCTAATACTAACTGATGCAAGGTAGCTCTTATATATTTTCTTAGAGTAAAACTATAATTATGCAGCTTATATAAACTTTAAAGATATCTGATGAGCATAATCAATGATTTTGATATTCGAATGAATCATTCGGGCATGCGCAAAAGCATTGCTGCCAATTTTTGTATTCTTTTTAATCGATTGAAACCAGAAATTTTGTAAAAAATAAAATAAATCACTGCTGAACGGTGAAGCAACATTAAGGGGCTTCCTACAGGGTTCCCAGCGTCAGGGAAAATCTGGAAAATCATGGAATTTCAAAGTAGTCAGGGAAATTTCAAAATACATAGGAAAAGTCAGGGAATTTACAAATATTTTCTAAAAAGTCTTGGAGAAAATATGAAAAATGTTGCGAAATTCATCGAAAAAAGTGAAAAATGGCGCAAAATTCATCAAATAGCCTCAGGAAAAAAATCGCTAATTTTGACAAAGGATTGCAAACATAAGTAGCAAATTTCATTATATGCCCTTTTGATCAGGGAAAGTCAGGGATTTTTTTTAGATTTGGTCATGGAAAGTCAGGGAATTTTCCAGTCATGTTTTGCTAGGAAGCCCTTCCTAGTTACACCCAACTTCACACCAAGTATATGGATTAATTGTCTTGTTATTATTTGAGTCATTGGGTAAAAGTATCTTTGTAGTTTTAAGACTACGTATAGAGATTAACCCTTTATGCCCCGACGGTACTTCAAAGTACCATTAAAATAACTTGTTATAAAATTCATTTAATACATCGATTAGTAGTAATACAGTTTAGAATGAGTTATAGATACTTTACTTTATCTTGTTCTAAAAACATTATTTGTTGCACAAAACAAAAATTATTTTAAACGGATGATTTATTTTGTTTTTGTGCCTTTTTAGATTTCTTAATGTTGAAGGATTTGGGGGAGAGGGGGGGGGGTTCACTTCGGAAATACTATTTCTATATTTCTATTGTAAGAACATTATACGTACTTGCCAACATTCAACTAAACTTCCGTAAAATGCGAGTTAAATTGACCTAGGTTATGCACGTTACTAACCAGAAAATTTATTTGATGTATCATTATACATTTGAAATCATGTTTCTCTATAAAATCTATTTAAATTAATTTCTTTAGTAAATGCTGGTTCGAAATGTGTTTAACCTGGGTCAATTTAACTCACATTTTACGGACGTTTAAGGGAAAGTTGGCAAGTATGCATTATATTTGTACATTTCCTAATTCTACAAAATACTAAAAAGAAATATTTTAAATAAAAGATTTGAGTGGAGTTATAAATATTGACCAAAATCCCTACAAATTCAATTTTAATTAATTAATTTTAATTGTCAAAATCCTTCTCAAATTTATTAGATGATTGTGTAAACCTCCTCATGTAATTTCAAAAATTTACGAAAAATGTTTTAGAAGATGAAATTTTCATGAATTCATAATTTGGTACATAAAGGGTTAAAATAACATTTAAACATATTAAAATAATTAGAATAGAAGGTTGTGAAGATTTTTAAAATTTTTATAAAAGTTAAGTTTAAGAAAAAATAAAAATTCTGCTTGACTAATTTTATAATAAAATAGATAAATTATGTAAAAGTTAAGAAAGTACAGGTGTAATTATATAAAATACTTATAAAAATGAAAGGAAAATTGATAATTGTTAAAGATGAAAAATAATTTTAGCTCTAGTTCAGTTCCAAACAACTGAGGGCAGTCCAAGTAAACGAAGGAAGAAAAAAAAATAAATAAAAAAGGAAGACATTTTTCAGAGCAATTATTTTAAGGAGGACCGGGACACATTAAAAAAATATATATTTATTGAGTTAGAATTTTGAATTTTTTTGAAATGGTTAAACATAGAATTTGCAAGCAAAATAATGTCACAAAACTTCTAAAAAAGTTTTTTATAAAATTTTAATTTTTCATTTCTTTTAAAAAGTGGGGTTATTTAAAATCGTTAAAACTCGAAATATTATTTGCCGAATTTCAAAACTTTTTCATTTAATTAAATACAAAAATATCGATTTTAATTTTGATTCAGCATTTTTTTAAATATTAATTTAAAAAGAAATTTAAAAATTTTAAATTAAAAATGTAAAAATAATGATATAATTTATTTTTTTTAAATCACATTTTCAAAAAATAAATAAATAAATAATTCAAATTTGCTGACACAAAATTAAAGTGAAACAATTGAAAAAGACATGTTTCAAGATTGAAATATTTATGTTTAACAGTTCTTGACTTATAACAATTTAAATACGAGAAATGGTAACAAAACCCTTCATGCAGAAAAAAGCATTTTTACAAGAAGTCACCATGACAACCATTGCTTCAAAGCTAGATCTTGAAAACAAACCAACCCCCCCCCCCCCAAAAAAAAAAAATAATAATATCTCCTGTTCTAATTAAGATAAAAACATTATTTAACCGCCATTTTAAGCTGAAAAAAAAAAAACAGAGATTGTTTTAATCCAATAAAACGTTTTTAGAAAATTTAATGATTTTTGTGTCCCGGATTCCCCTAAGTGAAATAAAAACGACTGTTTTTTGTTTAATTCTTCCTTTTTACCAAATTTCTGGTTTTAATGGATTAAGAAAAGCACGAAGGTTGACAGTTATGCTTTTGTGTATGTTCGAATATCAAAATTATTTTCATCATACTCATCACTAAAAATATGCATTTCATTGTTTAAATAGTTGGTGCTCTACTTTCCTAATACAAGTCATTCATTTTAAATTTCATTGGCGCCATTTTTATTGGTAAATAACGCCGATCATGTCATTGTAAATACCACTGAATTTGTTTATTTTTTAACGTCATCCATTCAAACATATTTATGTACATTTTTAGACCTTTAATTGTAGTTTTGTAACTATATTTTCAGCCTGCACAATCATGATGGTTTAACAAAGCGTTGTAAAAAAAATAATAATAACTCAAAATGTGTAAATTGGTGTTACTTCGTTTGTGTAACTTTGTGGCTAACAAAGAAGAGTTTCGGAAATATGTGATGTTGTACAGCTTTTTTGTGTATTAAAATCTCTAATTTGCTGTTATATTGTTAATGTTTGTGAAATATTGAAATACTTGTAATTACCTTTTTGCTGGCTGTGGTAACTAAATATATTTGTTTTGTCTTTCAAATTGTTAGCAGAAAATCTGTAAAAGTTTAATATCAAATACTTTAAGAGCCTTATTAGTTATTGAATGGAATATTTTAATTCGTAATTTTATTAAAAAGTTTTTTGTTAAAAAGTAAAATTTTAAATGAGTTTAAAATTTAATACTGTATGCGAATATACAGGAAAGAAATCTTTATTCGTTGTTTGTTTTGTTGGTATCTATTAAAATGCAATATTTTATTTATTTGTTAGAAGATATATATCTGTTTTAAAAATTTATAAAAATTATTAGTTGATGTTTAGATGATGATTTAAGGTTAAAATTTCAGGATTTTTTTTTTTTTTCGTAAATATTGTGAGGGTTTTAAAATTATATATTGAAAAAAAAAATACCTACGCTAAAATTTATCTTGGAGTGTTACATGTAATATACATGAATTAAAAATCAAAATAAATTACGTTTGAACTATGTTTATAATAGTAGAGAAAGGCTTTTCGAAGTTATTCGAACCTGTCTGTAACTATTCCAGAAAAAAAATTAGACATAAGCTATAATATTTAATTTATAGTGTGCTAGTGGCATTTTACTCGAGTAAGCTCAAGTAAAAGTTTATAATATTAAAAGAAAATTAAATTAAACCATTATGTGATTTTCATGGTACTAATAAAAGTTCTGAATCATAACAACCAGCCTCTTCTAGTGGCTCAGGTTGTAAAGATCATTAAATATTTTTATACTACTAAATAATATATCCGGAGAACGTAGTCAGAGTCTAAAAGTAGAATAAAATTATTCAATCTAGCTATATATAATAATAATTTAAATATATTTTATTAATAATTATACTATTACGAGTTGTTAAATTTTAATTATATATTATTCTTATAAGTTAGGTCCATTTAGAGGTTTAATGAAACACAGAATTCCAGACATTATATCAACAGAACTTTTATAAATTAAACTACGTGATATTATGTAGTTATTAATTAAAAACTTTAACGTTTTTCACTCTGTTGGTTTACGCTTAGTTAGGCAATGTGAAAAAATTTCACATATTTAATATTGAAAAACTTTAATGTTAATTAAATGTTTTAAAAGAATAAACAATTTATACTAATTAATTAAGTATTTTCGTTTTACATTAGCGTTTAAATTGCATCTAAAAAAAAGCATAATTCAACTCGGATTTTAATTACCATGGGAAAGTTTTGACCAATTCAAAACTACATACTATAATTAAATAAAATGTTTAAACAAATGTATATAAATAAATGCTTTATGTCAACATAATTATCAGGCATGTGTAACTTTTATTTCCAAAACAGTTAAATTAACAGTACTGGAAGAGGAAAAGAAGGGGTGGGAGTGGGGGTCTTCAATCAAGTAAAAAAAAAAAAATCAAAATCAGACGTTATGCATTTTATTCTACTCCAATATTATTTTAATAATTATATAAAAATTATATATAATAATTATTCAACATAATTTTAATGATTATATTATTTTAATAATTAATGAAACACAAACATTGTCATTGCATTGTGTAAATAAAAGTAAATTATTTCTTTTTACTTTTAATTAAAATTTTTAATGCGGTTCACCAAGATAAAGTGTTTTTATTGTTAACGATCTTCTGCAGTTGGTTATTCTTGCGTTCACCAAAAATGAATACTTTGGGTTAATTACTGCTACTAACTAAATTATTAATTGTGAGCGCATATGTATTATATATAAGCACATATTCCTAAATAGCTGTCTGTGTATGACTGTTTTTAATGAACAGTTTCACATGCCTGCTCTAGATAATATTTTGCATTGGAACATTTTTAACAAAAAATATATAACTGACTAAATAAAATAACAAAATGAAAGTAAAAATGATCTATCTCGCCGCAACTGCAAATCTCGGGCTCATTTTAAAATTATTTTAGTCCTACTTGTATTGTAAATAGCTGCATGTAAATTAACTGTTGTAGCATTATTTACAAAAAAAATTAAATTTATATTCCATATTTAATACAGTATATCTTTGCCGTGAAAATTATTATATATGCGTAACAGATTACTTTTACTCTGCCAATTGAATTTAGTCAGCAATGATTGAATTCACTATTTTAGGTTAAATATTTTTCTTAACAATGCATATAAATTAACTGTCGTTTAGAATTTCTTAACTAATAAAAATTGTATGGATAATATAGCAAAAAGATGTTTTAATTCTTTTCATCAATTTAGAATAGAAATAATATAAATTTCTAAAACATTTTACAAAATATATGTGTTATCCAATTTAACTTTAAAATATATTTTTATCAATCTTTTCATTTTATTTTACTGTTTAAACTTTTACCGTGTAAAATACATTCGTCTTCTTCTTTTTTATACCTTTAATCGCTAACGATCTAAAATTATATTCAACAATATTTGAGTCCAAGTAGTGAACCATGCATCAATCTAAACATGTAACAATTTAATCTAATGTCTGTATTTTACAAAGATTTAAAATCATTTAAGGAAACTTAGCACAATATTTTTTAACACGAATGAATAAAAGTATGGGTTATGTGTATACACATATATATACTATTTTCATGTGCACGTGAACGCATTTTAATCTTTTTATATTTTTAGTCAATTATATTTCAAAAGAATACTGGTTTCAAAATTATAAGTATTTTTTTTATATCTTTTTGTGTTAGTGAGACTTTTTGTTTGAAATGCGTAAATATATTTTCGGGATATATTAATAAAAACTTAATAAATTGTGTTGTTATATGATGTATATTGTTAGTGCTTTATTGTTTATTTCAGAGAGCTTTTTAACTGTTACTGTTGTTAATATTTGCCAAATGTCTGGAGTTATATAAATGTATATAAATACATTCATATATATATATATATATATATATAGGATGTATATTTTTTAATATTCATCTGGTTGCATGTGTTTTATGTGTTACATAACTCTTTCTAGCGTTCAAAATACACGCTTTGTGAAAGAAACACATTTTTGTCCTGGTGAGATTAATAATTAAAATGTTTATTATGTTTTAATTAATGTATATAACATGGTTGACATTATGTCAAAATACCAGAGATAATAAAAGTTATATTTACAGTCTATCTTTATATGCGTCGTTTCTTTACTTAAAAATCTTTTCAGTCCTATATACAATAGCCCCTATTTAAATCGCGCATTCGGATCGTTCTCAGATAAAGGGAAATTTCGGATTTGAAAAAATGATTAAATTCTATTTTTTCAATTCCTGATTTTTAGCTCACAAGGAAGGTCTCCATTACGGGCATATTCAGAAAAATCTGAAAAAATTACAGTGGGTTCTTCTCATGTGAATATATATGTTTAAAAAAAAAATTGCCGGAACCTCGGTAGAACGTTCGTAAAAAAATAATGAAAATTTCGTTTATTTGGCGATTTATCATCGGTTGGCGATGAAATGAAATTTCGAAAAATACTTTTTAATGTCGAATACTCTTTAAGATAAAAATGTTTCATATTGAACTTGTTTAAATAAATTTAATGTAAATAACTTTCGTTTTGTCAGTTTTAGTTTGATTTAACTATAGTTTTGTCATGTATATATATATATATATATATAATGAAAGTTAAATATCAAATTTTATGAATTAAAACAAAATTAAAATAAATTAAAATTGTTTCAATATCTCAAAATTAAGTCCAATGAGCATTGTCGATTCAATTTTATTGCTATGGAAACGACGAATTCTTTGATAATGAAATGAATAACTGGTAAATAAATCTTGCCTTTATTTTGGAATACGCTTGAATATATGAAAGTATTTTTTAGATATGAAATTGTTTTTAAAGTAATAAAATTAAACAGCAAGATACATAAATATGTAATACGAAAAAATGTATTTATTAAACTCTCTCATTGTTTTTGTTTAAATTCATTAAATACTTTTTACACGCATTCTAAAAATCAATTAACAAACTATTTTCAGGTGCAATAAAATCGTTAGCTTTTGGCGAGGAAAAGTACTGCTCGCCAAATTACATGACGCTTTCGTCTTTTCGCGCCAAATACTAGAAAGTATTTTATTTGTTTACAGACTTTCTACTGTAATTCCGCCACTAAATGTGACTGATCCTTTATTAAATACATAAGTAGTTTAATTGGTGTATTTTTTTGAAAGTATTCTGAGTATGGCCAGTAAGGAGACCTTCCTTGTCAGATCTCGCCAGATATTAAAATACAGTAGAACCCCGCTAATCTGAACTAAATGGGGCCGGTGCCTCTTCGGATTACAAAAAATTTGGATTATCCGAAATTCCGATCAACATAGAAAATACAAAGATGCGTGCTAAAAAATGTAAGTTTTCAGTATTTAGTAGTACAGTTAACAACCTCTAATCCGGTATCCTAAGTTCCGGCATGCTGGATAATCCGGTACGACATTCAGAAAAAAATAGTAATCCTTGTTAACCATTCCTGATGTTTATAATAATTCAATGGAACTTTAGAATGAGGAATTACGTAACAACCCGTTACAAACGGTTCAAAATCGCTAATCTATAAATATCTCAGTCATCATGTCGACGAGGAAAAACATTTCTGTAGATAATTTGCGAAATCAAACTGCTGAAATGAAAAATTATTTTTTATCATCGGAATTGCATACTTTTTGCATTTTAAAAAACAATTTTATAGTGACTGGCAAACAAACTTATATTCGAGATTTTTTTAAGATGGCTTCTACGAGTAGGCCAATTTTATCTGCACGTTTTCATTTTATATTAGTGCACATATGTTGTACTTTTATATATTGCGTATTTTTTTACTTCTATTCAAGCTGTTTAAAGAATAAAAAACATGCTGTACTGCCATTTTTTGTTTAATTCTAACTTCTACACATTTTTTTAGACATTCATCCTGTAATCCGTAAATCTTCGTTATCCGGCAGGCTTCAAGTCCAGAACGAAAATAAAGTCGAAATAAATTGAATAAAATCGGTTCGGATTAGCGGGGTTCTACTGTAATGGGAATTTTTGCTAAGGAATAACAATTATCTCTTTAAAATGTCAAAAATTGTTATTGCTATGTACCTGAAATCATATATTCAATATGCCTTGATAATGGCCACGGTAATGACATTTTTAATGTTAAGCCTACTTTAGAGTTAAACTATAACAATAGGAAGCTTATGGAGTACTTATACTGAAAGCAGTCCTAAACCTTCTTGATAATTGATTCTGCAAAGTTAAATTATTGAATAGGTATTTCAGCAATAAAGAACTTGGTAATGACACATACTAAATACAGTTACTGTAATTTTGAATCAAAAAGCACAAATAGAAGTAGTTCTTGAATAAGTAATGAAAAATAGACATTACTTCTCGTAAGAACATGTGGAAGATAATTGCCAACATTCAACTAAACTTCCGTAAAATGCGAGTTAAATTGACCCAGGTTATATATTTAAAATCCGGTATACGTTTAACCAGGTATACATTTAAAATCATGTTTCTCTATGAAATCTATTTGAATTAATTCCTTTAGTAAATGTCTGGTTCGAAACGTGTTTAACCTGGGTCAATTTATCTCACATTTTACGGAAGTTTAAGGGAAAGTTGGCAAGTATGTATGGAACTATACAATCTAAGATATCAAAACGACATTTAGTGGGGACGAGAATGAAACATTACTGAGGAGCATGGTAATGGCAACCGACTTCGTTTTTTCGATTGAAAAAAAACAATTTCATTCCCGGTATTTCTTAAAAGTAACGTAAATGTTACTAGTACCATAAAAAGGATTGAATTAAGTGAAAAATTTATATTTCATCTCCTTAGTTGGTGACGATTTGGGTAAATTCGGTTTATACGAGTTTTTTCCTTATCCGAGGTGAGCTTGGTCCCTATTAACTCGGATAATCGGGACTTTACTGTATAGCAAATTTATATTTAATCGTAGAAAAACCAATTTAAAAAAATGCATTCAAGATTTTAAATAATTAGAAAAAAAACGTTACAGAAAGCATAGAAACTATATCTATGAAACTGTAATAATATTTTTTTAATAATTGCACGAACTGGAACAATATTTTCCATACTTTCACGAACCGGAACAATATTTGTCACAATTTCACGAACCGGAACATCGTTCCGGTTTGCTCCCGTACATTTCGAGCCCTGATTTCTCTCCAAAAAAATTTTTAAACCGAACTTCCATTTATCCGAACAACCTATTTCTCTCAATTTTTTTTTTTTAATTATGATGAGATTGTGGATGAGATTTAAGATGAAAAAGAAATTAAACAAATGAAAACGAATGATCTGAAAATGTCCCAGGTTCATCGCATAACGAAGCCTTTGAATGTTTAGAAAAAGCTATGAAATGGTTCGAACGGCAGAACTCTGATCCTATTCAACTAACGCACTTAAGAAGAATTCGAGATATATGGCAGCATTGAGAAGAACGTCTTCTGTGAAGCCAGCTACAATCGAAAGCTTTTTTGCTTAAATTATAATATCTGGAGTTCAAAAAAGAGAAAAAGAAAATTTTAAATGATAAAAAAGTAAAAAAACAAACAAAAACCACAGAAAAAACCCAGTTTTTAAACACTCTTAGCACTAACTGGTGCTTCCAGTCCTAATCCTGGATAAAGTGTAAAGGTTTTAGTATTGTCAGGAACATCCATTAAATCCCTTAAATTGTCTGTCCATTTATCCGAACTTTTGCTTATCGGAACTAGGGTCAGTCCCGGCATATTCGGATAATCGACGCTCTTCTGTACTCTTTAATACAGTTCGGCGTAAAATAAATCCCTTTATTTTTTTACAAATTTTCTTTTTGCAAGTGGCAAACTACTATAGTTAGGGTTGAAACCATTTTTCCTTCTACAAGACGTTGACCTGCCGTAGAATACTACCAGATGGAGATCCATTTGTCGCCGCCCCAGTGACAGGTCTTTTCCCCCCAAAAATGTGTGTGTATGGGGGAGGGGGGGGGGGGGTGAACTCACAAAAAAAAGCCCAATTTGTAATACAGACTGTTGTCTAAATATTATCTTCTTCAAAATATAAGTTAATGTTTCAGAGTTGATAGTAAATGATGTATGCCGATTTTTTATGCGTATATCGTATATATATATGTTTAACAAACATATATACACATATTATAATACTTATATATGACATGCAAGTGTTATATATAACATATTATAACACTTTCATATGATGATGGTATGATGCCGTCCATAACAATAAACTTGTTCATGAGCGCCAGCACAACGAAATTCAGTGAGGGGCAAGATTTTGGACCAGATATGAATGCAGTCCATTACCAAGTGTGGGGTTTTTTAAAATAGAGAATAAAAACATGAAATAAGATATTTCTTTTGTGTGTGTGTGTGTCAGGAGATCCGCGAGAGAAAATTTTTAAACACATAATAATAAAAAAGTAATACAAAAGTGTAACAAATGAGAGCTGAAATCCAAAAAATAAGCTTATGTGGCTTAAGAAAAAAAAATAGAGAGAGAGAATTGAATGATTCCCTTTATCGCACCGTTTAAGATAATTTTTAAGCGCATAAACATGCCAATGAACCCTTTTTTTTTTTTTTTTTTTTTTTTTTTTTGCATGTGACAAATCACTAAGTTAAGATTGAAACTATTTTCCCTGTCCCTTCTCTTTCCCTGAACTTGTTTATAACGAGTTCAGGAAACATGAGCTCGTTATGTAGAAGCTCTGTTCTCCGTTCACGCATTTGTTTATAACGATAATTTTCATAATTTTTATAACGATAATTTGAACTCAATAGAGTTCCGATAAATCCCCGTTCACGAATTTGTTTATAACGATAATTTTCATAATTTTTATAACGATAATTTGAACTCGGTGGAGTTCCGATAAAATGGGGGTGTATAGTAAACTTGACCATATAACGATAATTTTTTTATTATTTGTGCAAACTATGAAAAACGATAAATTTGCCTTTTTTCCGAGCTGGCCCCTGTATTTTTACATATCTGCATACTTTCAGATATGTATAAAAGTTTACAGATCTACCTATATTGAAAATTATTCAAAAAAATTAATTAAATAAATAAAAAAAACAGCTTTGTGGGGCTTGATGGTTTAAAGAACGCATTTGTCTGCAGCAATTTTTGTTTCTCACGGAGGAACTAAGACCAGGAATTAGCTTGAGGAGAGATTAATGCAAACGTAACAAAAAAGTGAAAGTGGCGTGAATAGAATAAGGCAGCATAGAATAAGGAGCTTAACTAGGAGGAAAACAAGGCTGTTTTACCAAAGATCGTACAATGCGTGAAGATGGGACGACACTAGACGTCATGTAAATTCCCAACAGCTAGCGAAATAGTCCTTAGAGGTCCACGAGCCAGAATTTCCAGGCCCGGTCCCGAACGGAAGCTACCTTGGCCCGGCCCGTTTCAAAAACTAAAAACTCAGCCCGGACCTGGCCCAGCCCGTGCTAAAATTAGTGAAAAAGGCCCGGTTCGTGCAAAAATTAATGGAAACAGAACCGATTCAATTTCGACAGAAAATATAGATTTTCTTAACATACAATTAAGATTATTTTCTTACTGCACACATATTTATGGGGAAATTTTAACGTTATAGATTACTATATGCTCGAAAGCTATAGAATGCAGAATAGCATCAGTACCGGCCTACCATGTAGGTCCAGTATGTAGAAAGAAAATGTAAGTCTGGTCGTGGCCTGGACCGAGTTTGCTGAAATAATTAAGCCCTGGTTCAGACACGATGCAACTGCTGCTCTACGCTGGACATGTCATATTTCTGTACTGATATCAATCTAGCATCAATTCGTGCAGCATATTTATACTTATCCTGTCTCAGTCACGACCATTGAAAATTGTTCACCTTTTATTGGCTTAGTTTGATCCTTTTAAATTTTATATCGGGACGATTTTTTCCATCGGCTCGGCTCGGCTCGAACTGCTTATTATTATTTTTTTTTTCATCAGCCCGGCCCGATCCAGTCCGTTGGAAATTTTGCCTTCATTTTGCAGGCCCGCGGGGTACGGGCTGCGGGCAAAGCCCGGGCCCGTGCATGCATCTACAGTGTAATGCAGTAAAAGTCACGTACAGGTAGTGATGGGCGATTCTCGAGAATTCGACAATCGAGAAAAATCGTCATCGTAAAAAATCACAATCGATACAGCCATCGATTAATTCCTAGAATCTACAATCTAGATGTTTTACAATCGATTATAACGAGAAAAGCTATTCTTATAACAGTTATTGGAAAACTTAGCTATTATTCTGGCCGACAATTTTATAGTAGTGATAGGGCTTAGTGATGGGCGATTCTCGAAAATTTACCAATCGAAAAAAATCGTTATCGTAAAATACACAATCGATACAGTCATCGATTACTTTCGAGAATCTACAAAGGAGAGGTTCTGGACTCGATTATTGAAATCATTGTTTTTACATATATATAAGGCAGATTTTATTAAATATAGGGTAACTGAAAACAGATGGAATAAAAAAACAACAAACCAAAGGGAGGCTATAAAAGAGCCATAAGACTGGAAAAGTCTTGTAAGGTTGCCCCCTGGTTGAAAAAAGCTGAAAAAACGCGAGTAGCTATGAAGCGGTAAGGGGAGTTTAAGTATCAAAAATTAGAATTTTTCGACAATTAGCACCAAAATGGCCAAAAAAATAAGAATCAAAAGCACCCCCTAGTGGCAAAAACATGAACTAAAGGATGATAAAAGGGATCAAAATTTTTTATTGATTTTTCTACGTCATTTGAGATTGGATCTTTAATTTCCCCATTTTTAGAAAGTCTTCGACTGGAATACATTAAACGAACCCCCGCGGGGAGCAAAGTAGGGTGGGAGGGGCAAGGAAAGTGCATAATATGAATAAGTGGTCACAGGACTTTCCAACGATATGTCACATGAGGAGTGTCGGCTAAATTTAGAAAAGTGCCCCCGCGCGGGGGCAAAGTAAGGGGAAGGGCGCGGCGATATATAAAATGAAATAGTAGTCACAGAGCTTTCCAATGATATATCACATGAGGGGTGTCAGCAAATGATAGAAAAGAGTCTCAACTCCCAGGATTCCAATTATCGTGCCCCCGAAATATACCCTGCCCATCCTTCTCTTTGAAATTTTCATATATTAAAAATTATTTATCGGAGGGCTCCGTAAAAAAATCCGATCTAAAATGTTTAAAAACGCTACGATTTCAAAAAAGTTCGAGAAGTGCCTCTCTCGGGGCGCCAAACTAGGGAGGGAAGGAGAAAGGTTCATAATATGAAAGAGTAACTTTCCGATGATAACCGAAAACTTTCCAATGATATATCAAATGACTGGTCCAAAAAAAGTTTGAAATCTACCCCTCCGACATGGGTTCCCTCTTTTATCCCAGAATATACCCGGAAATCACGCAACCCCACTTTTAAAATTTTATATTTAATAAATAATATTTATCGGAGAGCTCCATTAAAAAACCTCATTTAATGATATTTATTGTAGAAATCTCTACAATTAAAAAAAAAAAAAATTCACCCCCGCACCGCTCCCCCCCCCCCCCCCCCGCCCCCTTCCGGAATTCAACTCTGGGAGGAGAAAGGTTCATAATATAAAAGAATGGTGAAAGGACTTTCCGATGATATGTCAAGGAGAGGTTTGGTAAAAGTTTAAAAATTACCCGCCCCCCCTTTGTCCACTCTCGCGCCCCCCAGAATTCACTCACCTTCCTCTTTGAACTTTTTGTATTTAATAAATAGTATTTATCTGAGTCTCCAGGTATGGGGCAGCTTGGCAGAGCTAAAATAAGAGAAACATTGAAAATTCGGGGCAAAATGACACTAAATTTAACAGTAAAGTTTGAAACTAGGACTATACAGAACTGAATACATAAACCACTATGCTTCATAACCCACATCGGTTAATAGCAATAAAAAGATAAGTGCCAGTTAAACTAGTGGCATTGAGCTCACAGGTTATTCACACTAATTGCATATTATACTCTTATTTCAAAGAATAATGTCCCTCAGAAAATAAATGAAGGGAAATATCCCCCGTTTGCCCCTTTTATACTTAACCAATGAACCTCCAAATCTAATCAGGGAAACTCCTTAACTATAATAAATCAGTATATCAAATTTGAAGCAAATCAGATAATTCTGCATGAAAAAAAAGAAACATATCGCTAAATTAAGGGTGGTCTAACCAATTTAACCCTTTTATACTTAACTAATGAACCTCCAAATCTAATCAGGAAAGCTCCTTATCAGAACGAACATAGAAAAAAAATTAAAGTAAATTGAATAATTCTCCATGAAAATCCATTTATCTAAATTAAGGGGAGGGGACTTGCCCCCTTTTCGCCCTTGTATACTTAACCAATGAACCTCCAAATCTAATGAATGAAGCGCCATATCGGAATAAATCGGTATATTAAATTTGAAGCAAATCGAATAATTCTGCAAGAAAAACACTTTTATCTAAATTAAGGGGAAGACTAGCCCCTCCCCTTTATACTTAACCCATAAACCTCCAAATCTAATCAAGGCAGCTTCTTAACATAATAAACCGATATCCCAAATTTGGAGCAAATCGAATAATTCTGCATGAAAAACCCATTTATCTAAATTAAGGAGGGGGTCTACCCCCCTTTCCCCCCTTTATACTTAACTAATGAACTTTCAAGTTTAATCGGGGACGCTCCTTAACATAATAAACCGGTATACCAAATTTGGAACAAATCGAATAATTCTGCATGAAAAACCCATTTATCTAAATTAAGGGTGGGGGTCCAGCCCCCTTCTCCCCCTTTATACTTAACCCGTAAACCTCCAAATCTAATCATGGCAACTTCTTAACATAATGAACCGGTATACCAAATTTGGAGCAAATCGAATAATTCTGCATGAAAAACCCATTTATCTAAATTAAGGAGGGGGTCTACCCCCCTTTCCCCCCTTCATACTTAACTAATTAACCTCCAAGTTTAATCAGGGAAGCTCCTTAACATAATAAACCGGTATACGAAATTTGGAGCAAATCGAATAATTCTGCATGAAAAACCTATTTATCTAAATTAAGGAGGGGGGCAGCCCACCTCCTCTCCCTTTATCCTTAACCAATGAACCGTCAAAACTAATCAGCGGAACGCCTTTATCAGAATGAACATAAAAAAATTGAAGCAAATCGTACATTTCAATCAAGAGTTATCGCGTTACGTACATAAATACGTACGTACGTACATGCATACACACAGAACCGACGGGTACATTAGCTCTCAGGCTTAGATAGCCTGTGAGCTAAAAAGAGATTGGATAAGCAGATGGACTCCTTTGAGAAATTATGACAAACCAGAAATGCGGTACGTTCGACTCTGAAAGCTTCATTTCCATCTGCATTTCGGCAAATCTCATCTCGATGATTTTTCCAGCATTTCGACGCTTCCAAATGGGAAGCTGCTCGATGGTTGGTTCTCTCGCGGTTTTAAACCTTTCGGGATGGGAAGTCTTTCGAGAGTTTCTCTCGTCGTTTTCAACCTTTCCCGATGGGAAGCCTCTCGCTGGTTTCTCTCGTCCTTTTCGAAATCTCCCAATGAATAGCCTTTCGAGGATTTCTCTGGCGCTTTTCAACATTTCGCTATGAGAAGCTTTTCGAGGAGTTCTCTCGTCCTCGGCAGAGAAGAAAAGTAAGAAAATTTATCGAGAGTACCAAGGGACGAGATAGAGAAAGAGGCATGACAATGAGCTGTGAAATGAAGATCTAATTTTCAAAGTTTCTCTTATTTTAGCCCTACCAAGATGTCACATACCTGGAGCCCTCCGATAAAAATTATTTATTAAATATAAAAATTTCAAAGAGGAAGGTGGGTCGGGTGATTTCGAGGGAGGAGGACGTGAGAGTGGAGTCATGCGGGGTGCAATTTTAAAAATTTTACCGAACCCTTCCTGTGGCATATAATCAAAAAGCCCTTTGACCACGCTTTCATACTATGAACCTTTCTTCCCCCAAAGGGGGATGGGGAAGGGGCGAACAAATTTTTAAAACCGTAGCCGATTTCTACAATAAATTTAAATATCACTTTAGATGTGGGTTTTTTATGCAGTCTTCCGGTAAATATTATTTATTGAACATAAAAATTTTAAAGTGGCGGCTGTGTGAATTCCCGGGCGAAAGAGTGGGCCCACGGGGGGAGGGAGGGGGAGCAATTTTCAAACTTTTTTTGGACCAGTCATGTGATACGTCATCGGTAAGCTCTCGGATGACTCTTTCATATTATGAGACTTTCTTCCTCCCCTCCCCAATTTGGCCCCCACTGCGAGGATAGTTTTTTCCGTTTTTATCATTTTAGATCGGATTTTTTTATGGAGACCTCCGCTAAATATTTTTATAATACATGAAATTTCAGGACACTTTTCCAAATTTAGCCAAGACCCCTCATGTGACATATCGTTGGAAAGGTTTGTGACTACTTATTGATGCTATGCACTTCCGGTGGCCGCCCCCCCCCCACTTTCCCCCCCGGAGGACACTTTTCCAAATTTAGTCAATACCCCTCGTGTGAGATATCGTTGAAAAGGTCTGTGACTACTTATTGATGTTATGCACTTCCGGTGACAGTCCCTCCACTCTTTGCCCCCCCCCCGGGGGACACTTTTTCAAATTTAGTCAAGACCCCTCGTGTGAGATATCGTTGGAAAGGTCTTTGACTACTTATTGATGTTATGTACCTACGGTGTCCCCACCACCACTTTGCCCCCCCGGGGCCACTTTTCCAAATTTATGCAAGACCCCTCATGTGAGATATCGTTGGAAAGGTCTGTGACTATTTATTGATGTTATGCACCTCCGGTGACAGTCTCCCCCAATTTGCCCCTCCCGGGGACACTTTTCCAAATTTAGCCAAGATCCCACATGTGAGATATCGTTGAGAAGGTCTGTGACTACTTATTGATGTAATGCACCTCCGGTGACCACCCCTCCCCCACTTTTCCCCCACGGGGGTGTTTTTCTAAATTTAGCCGAGACCCCTCATGTGACATATTGTTGGAAAGGCTTATGACCACTTACTCATGTTATCCACCTCCTGCACCTCTCCCCCCCCCCTTTGCCCCCACGGGGAGGGCATTTTTATAAATTCAGATCCAGACTTCTCATGTGACATATGGTTGGAAAGGCCTAAAGACCTGTGACGACTTAATCATATTATGCAGCTGCTGTGCTCCTCCGCTCGCTTTGACCCCTCCCCCAAGAGATCTGGTCCGAGGTTCATTCGTTTCGATATTACATTTTTTACAAGATTTTGTAGTGAGTGCACACCACACCCGCCTGCTATCATATATCAGTGCCGTATATAGCGGGTAACCTGTTCGTGATTTCATATTACAAGATTACGTATAAATTAGGGGCCCCGATTAAAGGAGGGGCCCGCTAGCGGTCAAAGTCACCTAGTCTTTATTAACATCGACTCATTCCAGTTCACCCGCAGACGATTCTTGATAAATGTATGACGTATATAATACATAATATATGATTTATAAAAGAAATTTGCAAACTGTAGTCATCGAGAAAAAATTTACACAATCGAAAAATATCGAGATGTCCATACAATCGAGAAAATCGAGAAAAACATCTCGTTATCGCCCATCACTACGTACAGGGTCGAAAAATAAAAAGGTGTTCACTTGGCGCGATCATCAAGCTAATATCTTCTCCTTCTCAAGAGGCCACGAGAAGAAACGAAAACTCTAATGTTAAGTTTATGGGGTCGTTATTTTCCAATTTCTCGCTTTGATTTTAATATTTTTGAAGGATTTTTTTTGCATAGGATAGCTGAGGGCGATCTACAACCGGACTAGTTTTTACTTTTTCAAGTTTGGTTATAATATTTATTTTTATTTATATTTTTTTTTTTAGGATAGTTTCAATTTCCAAACCGGTTTCAACCGGTTCCGAAAGTGAAAGTATTTTTTTTCTTTTTATCTGAAACCAAAATCGAAAAGTAAAAACTAGACCGGTTGTAGATCGTCCTCAGCTATCCTATGCAAAAAAAAAAAAAAAAAAAAAAAAAAAAATCATTTAAAAATATTAAAAGTCCTTTCGTCCAGTGCCGGGAAGAGGTAGCTTTCATATTTCTTGGTTTTAAAATTTTACTCAAATTTTAAGAAGCTTAAATGCGACGAACTCGATAAGAGAATATTCGTCAATACTGAATTTGAATGAGAATTGCGCCAAATTAGTAAGGTACTGGCCGCTCTTGGCCACCAGTTTGGTCTCCCTTAAAATTTATGTTTGAAAAAGCATGCTAAGCATTGTATCATGTTACATTTATTCATAATTTAAATTACTTGGACTCCCTTAAATATAATTAATATAATACCTTAAGCTAATATTGGTTTTCGTTGTATTAAAATATCTGAATTTGTTGATTTTTTGTAAGCAAGTAAACCCTATGGTTTATAATAGAAGTCTATGGGAATTTGGCGAAATATTAGAGATATCGCCAAGCTGGCGACAAACTTAGCGGCATTTAGCGACAGAACAGGGTCCCCCCTATGGTAATCCCCTTATAGGTATGGGGATGCATTAAATGCTGTTCAATAGCCAACGGCCGGCATTTTCAAACAAGATGGCGGATGAAGCCAAAATGTCAGCCACCCTAGAAATTCAAACTGCTATATCTCAGCCATTTTTTAAGATAAAAACAAAACAAAATATGCTTCGGAATCCTTGTATTAAGGTCAAACTCTTAAGAAAATAATAATTTTTTATTTTTAATTTATTTGCACCGCTTTTTGAATTAAAAAAATTTAAATAGCCGCCATTTTGAAACAAGATGGCGGATGAAGTTGGTCAACGAACTCGGTCGAGACATTGGTATGTACTATGCATACAATTAATTTCATCTAAATAGGTTTATAAATGCGAGAGTTATCGCATGACAAAAATAATATATATATATATATATATATATATATATATATATATTTATAACCATTAATTAAACATTACCGACCATCATCGAAAACCGCAATATTGTGAATGAAATGACAATAAAAATGGACACCACAAACTTATAATATACAACTGCATGTATAAAATAAAGTGCCTTATACTTAATTACAACAATATATATATATAACGGAGGGTGGTTTTGGGGTCTGGAGGTCATGATCGATGAAAATATACCAACATTTTCCGGAAATGCTTTCGACCGAACGGCTGCTGCAATAAGTAGCTTTTTACTTTTTGTAATGAAAGTTACCTAAAATTCAGGCGAGATATTTGAAAAAATGCTCCCATAGACTTAACATTAGCGTTTTCGTTTTTTCCCGTCACTAATGTGGGCTCTTAAGGCTAAATGTAAAATGTTTTTATGCAATTCGTGGCTGAAAGTCAGTGTTGCCAGATTGAGGACTGTTTTAATTCAGATTATTTGACTGTCACCACTTTTTTTAAATATTATAATTTGCCTTATTTTTCAGAATTTTTAATCTACTTATAATAGGCCAAATATTTCTATTTAAAAAAAGTGGTGGCAATCAACAATCTGGGGACAAAAAAGTCCCCAATCTGGCAACACTGCTGAAAGTCCACGTCAGTCAGATGGAGCTGTAATAGCTGTGCTAATTGTGATTACGCATATCAGCATCTTCAGTTTAATAATGTAACTTAACTACCCTCTCACATTTTTAGAAATTGTATATATCAAGCATTTTCGAATTTTTTCTAAATATAATCATCACAATGCAATCATTCAAAAAATATCTTCTTTCTTTTTTTTCTTCTTTTTTTGCAGCGAATACAAACTTTTCTGAAGTATATTCCAGGAAGTAAATTATAAAATAAATAACATAATGTGAAATGATAGGAACAGATATAAATTTTCACGTCATCTATTTCTGCATCAGGGAGCACAATGCAAAATGTTAAAACTTGATGCCCTCCCTATTCTACATTCTCTGTCATTTTCTACTTCCATCAGTTGTTGATTCTTTTGACACCGTGCCGACGTGAGATCGCCATTGTCGTGTCTCTCTGCTACATAGTGCAATTATTTGCGCCGGCTTTTAAGTAACAAGACAGGCGGGAAATAATAATTACACACTGCAATGTGTGTGAGGATAAATGATCTTTCTTTTTTTCTTTCTTTTAATAAACGGAGAAAAGTTGCGAAAATGTTAACTGTAATGTGATAAAAGCATAAAATAAACTAGAAAACAAGAATTCTGCTTTTTCAGAATTGTGTCGTCCCCGATGGAAAAAAAAAAATATATATATATATATATAGATAGATAGATAGATAGATAGTACAAAACATATTTCAGCTTTAAGACTTGAAATACACGCTTTTATTTTATATAAAATGACGTCACTTGCATCCGCTTAAGAATTCCACTTTTAAAATACATTCTTAAACAATATTTATAAAAAAAATATGCATAGGACATCACTATCGCGGAATAATACACAAACCCAGCAAAAAGCGATGTCGTCATTCACGAAATTCGACAAAAAAAAAAAAAAAAAAAAAAAAAAAGGCTATCTAATGATTCATATGCCTTCATTTGTTTGCAAGATTAATATGGACACTTAAATTAAATATAGTTTAGAATACCTCCATGTTTTATCAGAAATCATACATTTATATTTTTGAAAAATATCACGTATTTTAATTTTAAAACATGTTCAGGTGTTATGAGAAAATGGCAACAAAAAGATATAGTAATGTACTATTTTCCAAATATTTTCCCTTTACTTTCTACAGAAATGAAGTACTTCAGTTGACACCATTACAGAAATGGCATTAAAAACCACAAGAAAATTAATAATTCAAAAATAAATTGAGATGCAGTTTTCAAACAAATTGCAGTTAAAAGTACTTTTTTTCCCCTATACGAAGGTGTAAAAATTGAAAATGTGCTATGCTTAGAAGTTTTAAAAATACGGCTGGGTTATGTAACGTGACTTTACTTTTTAGTGACGACACTTTAATTGTTGCCTGAAAGAAATAGCATATCGGGGACTAAAAAAAATTTACAAAAAATTGCCTTATCGGCAGATTTTGTCCCGCCCCCCCCCCCTCCCTTAACCCATGTGGCGCTGGTATTTTATTTATTTATTTTTGTAAAAATTACAGTGATATTTTACATTTTTTTAGCAAAATCTTTAGAAATTTAATAAATTAAAATTAAAATTCTAGTGCTAAATTCACTTTGGGTAAATAATTAAAATTCATATTTAATATGCACAAATAAAAAAAACTAAACCTGTGGTTGTACGATCCAAGAAGGATCAGGGCCTACAGTGCCCAACTCTGTTTACTTGACCCTGGGCCCTGAGGTGCTATGCAGCATGTGCCCTGCCCGGTGGTCAACCCATCGCATCGCGAGGACCTCGGTGTTTAGTTACTAATTCAAATAGAAAACTAAACGTCTAGTTTTCATCCAATAAAATCTTCCCAATCATCCGTAATCGGATCCACAACCAAGTTTGATGTGAAACGTTAGAAATGTTCGTAACGGTATGGCTAAAAATGTACCAGAGTTAGCTACAAAACAGAGTTAATAACGTTCCAAACTACATTCCATTAAATAATGTCAAATTGCTGTTGATGGAATTTTAGATCTTTCACTATCAAAACTCTTTTCAAATGATAAATAAAGTTAGTTATGCAAAATTTTTAGTTGTGATCTTTTTTGGCAAACCGAAGATTTTTTTCGCATTTCTCTAATGAGCGTAATAAGACGGAGAAATAAACATGCTTTATTTTCAAGACGTCATTATTCACCAGTTTGTTGCCTAAATAAAACTAAAAACGTTAATTTGTGACTATGATCAGCTGCTCGGGCTGTGCATCAGCCAAAATTTCTTTATAATGATTGAAATTTTATTTGAATTTGAGGTACTTTTTTAAAAAACCTAAGGTAAATGAACAAATATTGTTCCACTGGCAACCTTTGGCATTTGAAAGTTGTTTTTTTTTTAATACATTCAAAGTAATGCTTTTTTAGTGATAGTAAAATAAACCTAAAATTTGTCACTACGATCAGCTGCTCGGGCTGTGCATCAGACAAAATTTTATAATGATTGAAATTTTAATTGAATTTGAGGTACTTTTTTTTAAAAAACCTAGGCTAAATGAACAAATATTGTTCCATTGGCTACCTTACTAATCGCTAATTACTAAAAGTACAAATTTCGCGTAATCTTCTGAAATCGGATTTACCGTCCACGGTTCCTTTCAAATATAAACGAATCTTTCAACACTATATAGTAAATTCGCCAATTGTAAGGTAGCTGATTATGGAAGATTCATCCGATATCTTTTTATAACATTTCTAAAAGAAGGGAAGGTATGAAAAAAAAAAGAAATGACGAATGGAATGGAATATCGAAAAGTGATTTCAGAAAGCAATTTTTATTGCAAAATGTATTTTTTCGTGATAGAAATAACGCATAATTGCTTACATTTTCTTAAGAATAATCTTTACTACCTAACATAGCAAACATTGAAAGTTTGTATAAGGGAAACTGGCGATATGTTTTTTATTAAAAAAAGAATGGACAATATTAGCTAATCTGGCTTCGAGGTTATAAAAGTCACAAATTTGGGGAAAACAAACCGACATGCTTTCGCAGTAAAGTATGATGAAAAATTTTTTAAATGTCTAAAATTAAATTATTTTACAATATGTATGTGCGTGTGTGGGAGACATTTATACTAAAATTAAAATATTTGACTCCATTTTTAAAATATTAATTGCTATTTATATATTGTACTTTTGAATTTTAAAAAATACTCAAAAAATACTTTCGTACACTTGCAAAAATCACCTTTATTGTAAACATAGCTTGAACCCAATTCACGCTTACGTCTTTTTGGCTTAAAATCAAATTGTTTGGCGACAAAAGTGAACTCAAAAATCACAAATAAACATATAACATGTAAATCATAAGTACCATCATTTTTACAATTACATCTTCTAGTTTTGTCTGTGAGTCAAATGATGGAAGAGTTAGAAATAAAAAAGAACAAATCAAAAACAAAATTGTTACCACAAGGAAGGTTTCCTTAAAGAGCATACTCAAATTATTTTGAAAAGAAAAATGCTTTTAAAACTACTCATGCATGTAGTAAAACATCAGTCAAATTTGGCGGCGGAATCTCAGTAAAAATCTGAAAAAAAAAATCTATATATATTCGAGTATTTGGCGCAAAAAAGACGAACGTTCCATGCTATTTGGCTAGTCAACACATTTCCATCCCAAATGCAAGATATTTAAATGCATTTGAAAATTGCTTGTTAAATAAGTGTTTAAATGCCTAAAACTCAATGAATTTAAACTTAAACGAAGGATTTGCGTATTATTTTTTATCTTTAAGCGTATGTAATATAAAAAATAGCGTGTTGCAGTAGTTATTTAATTTTACATGGCTTCACCGGCTGGAAATGTTTTAAGGGTACTATTTGATTATTCATTCAACCAATTTCGCCAAATTATATAAATTGCCAAACTATTAGCCAAATTATATAAATTGCCAAACTACTCGCCAAATTATACAAATTGATAAAATTTTTATTTTAAACAACGAAAGAATAAATAAATTTTTAAACATTAATCAAATTACAAATAGAAGTGAAATTAAAAATCACTTGATGACGCAACAAACACGTGTACCGAGTTTAATGTCAAGTGAATGTAAATTTTACGATCAGCTATTATTGGCATTTAATCTTATAGTTTGGCGATAGTTATTTTGTCGACGGGATAATCAAGTAGTACCGTTTTAAGTTTGTTTTAAAAGTAGCTGGCTAGTTAAAAATGCTACCATAAAACATTTTATATTAAATACTTGTTTCCATGGCAACAATAACCTTCATTTCTTGTTTCTGATACTAACAATATCGAAGTCAAATTGCCAATGTTCCGAATCGGACATTAATTTTGAATTTGGAAAAAATTTAATAAACTGAAATTTTGTTTTAAACCGTATAATTACGATAATAAAATTTTAATACATACACATATAAAGGTATATGACAAAACTGTAGTAATAAAAATGTATTTATTAAAGTTAAACTTAATCTAACTATCTTCGTATGAAGAGTAGAAAAAGGTTTTACTTAAAAATTATTTATCATAAAAAAAAGTATCATTCAAAATTTTATTGTGCCGCCAACCAGCATTAAATCGCCAAAAAAATTAAATGTTCATTATTTTTTTACAAACGCTAAATCGAGGTTCTGCGGATTTTGTTTATAAACATATTATATGTCACAAGAAATATCTTCTATATCTTCCTCATGAGAAGATATTTTTTCAAATATTTCTGAGCATGCACTTATCGAAACTTCCTTGATATCATCCTATCAATTTTTCAGATGCATTTTGCTTAACCTGACGCAAAAGATAAAGAGCCAAATCTTATTTCAATTGCAATATTTTAACGGAGTAATTTTTTAAGCATTACGAACATTCCCTTTCATGTTCAAATTAAATATTTTCGTTTTTTAATATTATCACTCATTAAAACGGATTTTTTTCTTCTTTTTTTCTTTCTTCTTTTTTTTTTAATTAAAATTAGTAACAGTTTTTTCTTTTATGTTTCGAGGTGTAATAGCTGTTTCAATTTTTTTTTTATCAACGATAAATTTCGTCAAGAAATAAAATGGTAAACCTTATCGTCCAAAATAACAGAACTTTCCATCATAATTCTATAACTAATCTAGGTAGAATGATGTGTTATAGCTTAAAACCTCCCCTGAAACTATACCTACCCTCATAGCATGCATGGTCACGGTGACGTCGTTGTGACGTGACTGTGGCCACTTCACATCTGTGACCAAAATGCCACCACTCAGTGATGTCACATTGTGACTGAGATGTGAACTTCTTAGAAAACTTTAAAAAATTACAAAAAATATTCCAAACATGTTATTTATGTAAAATTATATTTTCTGTCAATTAAAAAAAATTGTGACGTCACTGTTATGCCACTGCATGTAACGTACGCCACGTCACATATGTGACGAAAAAACTCACCATATTGTAAGTCACAGTGTGACAAAAATATGAACATCAAAAATCTTTGACAATTAACAGAAATATTTTAAACATGCCCAAGTTACAGCTACATAAGGAATGAAAATATATTAGTGGATAGGAAATAGTAAATTCGGACACGAAAAGAGGGGGTGAGGGCATAAAAAGAAAAATGCACGGTACAAGTATCAACAAACTAGATTTGCATGGTATATTTTATCAATTTGTTATCTAAGACAGTGAATGTATACGTTTTTTATGATTTCAATTTTATCTACCATTGCAATTTAATCCTTCACTGATTGTTGTTATTATAAAAGTGTTTCTCGGAAAAATGGTACGTACTGGAGCAATTCGGATACCATATTTAGAATTAGGAATATTAAATCTGTGCACTTTACATATTTAGTTTGCAGCGAGGAAGTTTTTTTTTTTTTTTTTTTTTTTGTCGACCAATGGTATTTGAAACACTTCTGTGGTTTCAAACTAAAATTTTCTATTATAGTCAAGTCTGTAGCTTTTAATGAGCACGTAGAAAGAGGATTCAGAGTTTAGTCATATATGCATTTCTTGCTTTAGAATTTGCATTCAAGTCATATTTTTTCCTGTTATTGTTTAACTATTTTAAATAACTATTTTTTAAAAAAATTCTATTTCTTTCAGACTTTTTAAATAAAATTAGCATTTTCCGAAAAAATATGTATACAAATTTTATAGAAAACCCATGATATAATTATTCGTATTTCAAATTCGTGTTTTAGAGATATGACTGTAAAAAAAGTTATTTTACAAATTGTTTTATTCTACAGAAAATGAATATGGAAAAAAATGACAGATTGACAAAGAAAATTTTTTTATCCTGTATACTCTCTTTTCATTTATTAAGAAGATACGTATTTTGTTATTTATTACGTGTAAAACAAACTTTACTTTAAAAAAAAAAGAAAGAAAAAAGGCAGGTGTTTCATTCAAATAGAAAATTTTCATAGACACTCTCATAAAGATAAAATAATTGCACATTTAAACTCTAAATCTGTTCTATATATATAAAAAAATTATAATAATACAGTAAAAGCATCTGCTTGCTCAATATCGTCTGCGCTCGATTAAACCGCAGAATAAAATAAGGATCAGAGAACTTTGACGCAGGAAGTCAGTCTTTTTAAGCTAACAGAAATATGTCTGACAATTTAGGATAAAACACGGATATTATTAAAATATTTATGGAACTTAAAAGGTATGTCTTATTTAATTTAAATTTTTTATTCCTGTTTGATAGATTACTATCACGGGTTAAATAGTTGTATGTTATATGCAATGAGACTGATCTAGAATTCTTTTCAGAAGCGATATTTTCCGATTCCATGCTGTAAAATATCTTAAACTGCCATCGCTAGAAAAAAAAAACAACAAAAAAAGAAAAAAAAAAGCTGATGCAGAGACTGATTCTAACACAGTATTTATCGTCATTAATATTTTGGAGTTAAATATGATATTCGATTATAATGATATTACGAAACTGTTAACATTATACTGGGAAAATGTCTTTTTACATATTATAGCAGTGAAACTTTTGAAAGATTTTTTTTCATTGCTAATAATATTTTTAATTAGTATTTAAAATCCTAAATCTTCATACGAATGTTTTTAGATTTAACATTTGCCAAAATTATAAAATAATAGGAATTCCTTATAACATATGGAAAGATTTTTGAGAAATTGTTAAATGCATTTAATTCATCTATTGTAGTTTGTTGTTGTTTAATAGTGCAATTATAAATACTAATCATTTAGTGTTTTTCAAATTTATATATTTTTCTTAAATTGTATTTAAGCATTTTTTATTTTATTTTATTTTATTTTATTTTATTTTATTTTATTTTATTTTATTTTTTTTTTTTTTTGCTGTTTGTGATTTTAATCAAACATTTAATTGTAGACATTCAGAATCAGTTATTAAATGTTCTTTGATTGTAAACTCATTTTCTACGTTTTCGATACATTTATTTTATTGGCATTAAAAAATAAAATATAATATTTAAGCATTGAAATAAAGTGTTTTTCATGCCCGATAAAGTTGAAAAGTGTTTATGACTTCGGTTTGTTTGTCCGCGCTCTAACTCACGTAAATATACTCGGATTGACCTGGAATTTTTGGATGTTATTGACGTTTACCATACCAAGGTCTCTATTTGTAATGAAGTTTGTAGCATGTTTAGTTCATTTACAGGGACAGTCAAAAGTATTCCATTACAGTACGACCTGTGGGAAAAAAATCGTTTCAAATGATTTTTAATGATTTTACACGCTTTCAAACAGAATAAAATTGATATGCATTTATGAAGCGCACTAAAATGTGCATTCCGTAGAATATGCGATGCAAAGAATAGCTATTGTTCATTTACAGGTCTAAAAAAGGAATTCCAATACATAATGATATAGGGGTGGAGGGAATTGTTTGCGGCGTACATTATTTATGTTAATCTATTTGATATGTAATGAAATTGATATATGTCGTTGAGGTTTACATACCATTAATTATTTCATGTATAATACGAAGTGTATATAGCATTTACAGGGACACACAAAATATTTCAGATACTATATTGTATCCGAAGTACTGTTCATTAGCGATGATTGCTGGAAATGCATTTTTAATTATGATATGCGCTTTTAAGATTCACTACATTTATGCATAGTATATGGTGTATATATATATATGCTATAATTCATATACAGGACTATACAAAAGTATTCGTAAGGGTTACTGGGTATTGATTAAAGGTGGTTTTTAAATAAGTTATGCATTTTTACGCTGCTCTGTATTTAATTTACTAAGAAATGTTTGTAGAATATAGATAAAATGATATACAGGGTCACGCAAAGAATTGGATACGTTGCCGTCTATAAATTATAATTTCTGGAAAAGTGATTTCAGCAGTTTTAAGAGTGTTTTAGTTTGAATTAAATTTTAACTAAATAGAGGCGTGTAATAAAGGTTCTAGGTAAACTACAAGGTTGTACAAAATTATTTAAGTATGTTTCCATATATTAGTATAAATTACTGAAAGAGAATTTCAACCTGTTATGCGTTTCCTTGATTAACCAAATTTTCCCATTATATAGTATATATCAATCTACAGACCAAATACAGGACTGTTTAAAAGAATTGGAAAACATATTTGGCTATGGATGGTAACTGCTGAAATCAGTTTTTCAAATGCTTTACGCATTTTCATGTTTACTTAGTTATCTTATTTACGTTATTTCCCCCGATGTCTTGTTAAAACCATCAGGAAGAGTTGGAAAGTGTTTTATAATCTATGCTTAGCGCAGGATATATCTTACTTGTTGTTTCTATTTCCCAGATCAGTCTTTTCCTATAAAACATACCAAATCTATTTAGCTCATATTCACAAAATACAATATATACGGGAATAAAAAATTTAAATAAATAGGGCTTATCATGTCGTTCCATAAATAACAGTTGTATTAATGTCCGTTAGACTCCATGTTCGTATTTAATAAAGCAATGACAAATCACATTAAAAAGCATACACATTCTTAATATTAAGCTTGAATTCAAGATCAAGCTTAGAACTTAATAAAAAAAGATGTCAGTTGATAAACATTGTTTGTTAAATGGAAAATTAAAAATATTTTAGAAGAATAGGACTCCAAAATAGTGATATCTTGCTAAAAAGTACGGTATAAAGATAAGATTTTATATTTCAAACAAAACTTTACTTTAAAATTATCATAGTGTTTATGACAAGAATCATCACAGTATTAATACTTGGAAATTTTTCCAGAGAGAACCATTCGCCTTGCATACAATATTTCAAATGAAAATCAAATTTCAAATTAATTGCTTAAAAAGAGCAAAGGCCAACATAGTGAAAAATATTCCACGCCGGGACTCGATCCCGGGTCATCAGTATAGCGCACTGACATTCTACCGACTAAACCACATGGAACGACACCCAGCCTGGAAAATTTCTCCCTATTACATGTTGGCAAGGCTACAAACGCAGCACAAGATGGAATATTTATCGTGAGCCACCGTCATGGGGCAAACACGAAACTTAATTAAATCCAGCATCGATTGAAACTAGATTAATACCTGGAAATTTTTCCAGAGAGAAGCATTTGCCTTGCATACAGTATTTCAAATGAAAATCAAATTTCAAATTAAAATTGCCTTTTAAGCAATTAATTTGAAATTTGATTTTCATTTGAAATATTGTATGCAAGGCGAATGGTTCTCTCTGGAAAATTTTCCAAGTATTAATATAGTTTCAATCGATGCAGGATTTAATTAAGTTTCGTGTTTGCCCCATGTCGGTGGTTCACGATAAATATTCCATCTTGTGCTGCGTTTGTAGCCTTGCCAACATGTAATAGTGAGAAATTTTCCAGGCTGGGTATCGTTTCATGTTGTTTAGTCGGTAGAATGTCAGTGCGCTATACTGATGGCCCGGGTTCGAGTCCCAGCATGGAATCTTTTTCACTATGTTCGCCTTTGCGCCTTTTAAGCAATTAATTTGAAATTTGATTTTCATTTGAAATCATCACAGTGTTTATGACAAGTTCTTCACAAATGACACATATTTCACAAATTGGTCACAGTGTGATTTCAAAGCATCGCCACTTTCGTCACAGGTTCGTGACAAAGTTAATGCCAAAATAGTCACAAATGACACACTTTTCACAAATTATCACAGCGTGACTTCACAGAGTGGTCACAATGTGACGTCAAAAACGACCTCTAAAACGGCCATAAAGACCTCGCATTCTAGTCACTATGACGTCACATCGACGGTCACAAAATCACAGTGTGACTTTACAACGACGTCGCCGTGACGTCACCATGCCTTACGGGTATCTAACGGTATAAGTTCCGTAAAAATCCATGCAGTAGAACTCGAAATCTAGGCGTTCGGAACGAAATTTTCGTTTAGATTTTATATATATAATAGATAATAGATGTATGCATCTGCAAGTAATTTTAGTATAGTAAAACCTCCTTAAAGCGACCACGTTCCGTTCCATTAAAAATGGGTCGCTTCGAGAGGTGGTCTCTTAATGGAGGTCATGTTTAAATCTAGATTTTAATTGTTGAAAAAAGGTAACAATGTTACCAAATTTATTTTTCACATTAGAAAAAATATAAAAATTTAAGTATCGAAACGAAAGTTATTTACATAACTTAATTACTGCAGAGTTTAAAAAATGAATATATCGACCTTTGCTTTTGATTTTAAGGTTTTTATCTTTCATAACTTTTATTTCCAAGTCCTTTCGAAGTTCAGTAAATAAATCGATTTTTTTTCCCTTTGATCGGGAACAAATAATGACGATTTCATTAATTTATCTATTTCTTTGAGAGTTTCCTAACAGAATAGGGCAGGGGAGTTCATTGATCGTAATTCTTAATTCGTCATCAGAGTTAAATTCATTGCCTAAAAAACCACAAAGGGGTTTAAACAAGTAAAAGTTATCAGAATAAAAAACAAGTGGGTAACTGTTATCACAGATCGCACAGACGGTTTCGTTTAATATTCCTCTCAAAATACTTTATTCTTTAATTAATAAAGCCAAATTAATATAATTTATAATATTAAATCCTTAAAAACCGCACATAAAAAGCAAAAAACGCTAAGCTTTAAAAAAAAATTGCGCCCCCCCCCCCCTCCCACGAAATTTATCGCGCCATTCTTTTGAAAACTTTTAGGTAGCTTTCTTTACAAAAAGCTACTTATTGCAGCCGTTCGGAGGAAAGCGATTTCAAAAAATTTTGGTATATTTTCATCGATCATGACCCCCAGACCCCGAAACCACCCTCCGTTCAAAATTGATATATATATATATATATATATATATATATATATCTGACCTATGTCACACTGTAACTCCCGTATTTATGAACCGATTTGGATGTAATTCGGTGTGTACATAGTACATACCAATGTCTCGACCGAGTTCGTTGGCCAGCTTCATCCACCATTTTGTTTCAAAATGGCGGCCATTTAAAAATTTTTTAAAAATTTAAAATTTGAAATGTGGTACCAAAAAACTGAAAATGAAAAAATATTTTTTTCCTATGTATTTGACCTTTATACAAAAACTCCGTAGCAGTTTTTGTTTCGTCTATATCTTAAAAAATGGCTGAGTTATAGCATTTTGAATTTCTAGCGAAGCTGACATTTTGAAACGTCCTGATTTTTGTCACGCGATAAAAGGCGTATTTATGAACCGATTTGGATGTAACTTCGTTTATACATAGTACAGACCAATGTCTCGAACGAGTTCGTTGGCCAGCTTCATCCGCCATCTTGTTTAAAAATGGCGGCCATTTAAAATTTTAAGAAAAATTTAAATTTGAAATGTAGTAGCAAAAAATTGAAAATTGAAAAAAATATTTTTTTCTTATATGTTTGACCTTGATAAAAAGATTCGGGAGCAGTTTTTGTTTCGTCTATATCTTAAAAAATGGCTGAGTTATAGCATTTTGAATTTCTAGCGTGGCTGACATTTTGAAACGTCCTGATTTTTGCCACGTGATAACAGACGTATTTATGAACCGATTTGGATGTACCTTGGTGTGTACATAGTACATACAAATAACTCAACCGAGTTCGTTGACCAGCTTCATTCGCCATCTTGTTTCGAAATGGTGGCCATTTAAAAAAATTTTAAAAAAATTAAATTTAAAATGAGGTACCAAAAAATTGGAAAATGAAAAAGATTTTTTTTGTATGTGTTTGACCTTAATACAAAGATTCCGGAACAGGTTTTGTTTCGTCTAAATCTAAAAAAATGGCTGAGTTATAACATTTTGAATTTCTATTGTGGCTGACATTTTAAAACGACCTGATATTTGTCACGCGATAACAGGCGTATTTACGAACAGATTTGAATGTAACTTGGTTTGTACATAGTACATACCAATGTCTCGACCGAGTTCGTTGGCCAGCTTTATTCGTCATCTTGTTTCAAAAGGTTTGCCATTTAAAAAAAAATGTAATTTAAAATTTAAAATGAGGTATTAAAAAATTGGAAAATGAAAAAGATTTTTTTTATGTGTTTGGCCTTGATACAAAGATTCTGGAGCAGTTTTTGTTTCTGAAAATTTGTTCTTTTGTTTATATCTTAAAAAGTGGTTGAATTATAGCACTTAGAATTTCTATCATGGCTAACACTTTGAAACGATCTTGTATTTGTCGCGCGATACCACACGTATTCGCCTATTTCGATGGAAGAAGGCATGTGGATAGTATACATCAATATCTCGACCAAGTTCGCTGGCCAGCTTCATCAGCCATCTTGTTTCAAAATGGCGGCCATTAAATTTAAAAAAATTATATTTAAAGTGAGGTGCAAAAAAATTAGAAATTGAAAAAGGTTTCTTTCTTAAGTATTTGACCTTGATATAAGGATTCAGGAGCATTTTTTGTTTGTCTTTATCTTAAAAAATGGCTCAGATATAGCAGTTTCAATTTCTAAAGTGGGTGACATTTTGAAAAATCTGATTTTTTGCCTGCGACAGCACTCGTATATATCAACCGATTCCGATATGAGTGAGCATGTGCACAGCAATTACTAAGGTCTCGACCAAGTTCACTGGTTAGCCTCATCTACCATGTTGTCTTAAAATGGCAGGCACTTTAAGAAATCGCCGAATTTGGCAGACAAATATAAGTGACTTTAAATAAAAGCAGCTTGGATAAAGCTGACTAATTTCGCGAAATTCTCATTCATAATGATTTAGTATTGATAAAAATTAGCATTGAATCTCCTACATTCGGTTTCCACTTAATTCAGCTTCGTGTGTTTGAATAATATAAGTTGGCACTTTAAAAATAAGGAATATGAAAGCTACCTCTTCCTCCCGGCACTGGCCGGAAGGACTTTTTATTATGTATTATAAAGTATCATAAAGTTTCAAACAGATCGCCTTGTTAGATTTCCTACTTTAAATGAAATCGCGTTATGTTAGTTCCACATTCCACCACCAGGGAACGCACTGTATTTTTAACAAAACTGTATTTGAACGTAACTCCGTTAAACAACCTATCAGTAAATATGTTTCTCGAGGTTGTGGCGGTATTAGACAAGAAATTAAGATATTTGCACAAATTACTAATCAGAAATAGTGGTAACTAAACTTTTGACAATTTTATATTAAATAAGTAGCATATATCTCAGGACTCCCTCAAAACACGGCACCCAAAGCGGTCAAAAACGCTAATTTTTTAAAAAGAAATCCAGCCCCCCCCCCCCACCTCCCTCTCACAGGAAATTGCACGCACCATTCTTTTATAAGCTTTTTATTATGTGCTATGAACTATCTTAAAGTGTCAAACAGATCGCCTTGTTATATTTCCTAATTTTAACAAAATCACGTTGTGTTAGTTCCACATGCCACCACCAGGGAGCGCACTCTATCCTTAATAAAAGCATATCTGAACGAAACTCCTTCATGCAACCTTTCCGTATATACATGGGTCGGGATGGTGGCAGTCTTAACCAAAAATTTACAACATTTGCTGCAGTAACAAACGCTAAGATTTTAAAAATAAATTTAGCACCCACCTCCCTCCTCGCAATATCATACTCTGTGAAATTTCGCAAACCCCTTCGTCTCTCGAGCAGTCAGCCAGACTGCTTAGGCGCCAGATCACGTGGTCTGACTAGAGAATTAATATTAAAAAACATTTTTTCTTTCTTGTTCCTTTTTAGGTGCGTTCGTAATTATATAAATACGTAGCACCTATAGTCGTCGTTCAGTCCGTCCGTCCGTCCGTCTGTCCGTCCGTCTGTCCGTCCGTCCGTCTGTCCGCATGTAACAGAGCAAAAACTACCCAACCGAATGGTCTGAAATTTCAAATATATGATTGTTGCAAAATTTTGTCGAGCCATTTCAAATTTTATGAAAATCGGATGTATAGTTTAATTACAGGGACAGTCAAAAGTTTTTCTTTACATTACGGCCAATGGGAAAAATTATTGCAAGTGCATTTTAATGATATTAGAGCTTTCCGAATGATCTGAAATTTTAAAGATATAACTGTTGCAAAATTTTGTCGAGCCATTTCAAATTTTAGGAAAATCGGATGTATAGTTTAATTACAGGGACAGTCAAAAGTTTTTCTTTACATTACGGCCAATGGGAAAAATTATTGCAAGTGCATTTTAATGATATTACAGCCTTCCGAATGATCTGAAATTTTAAAGATATAACTGTTGCAAAATTTTGTCGAGTCATTTCAAATTTTAGGAAAATCGGATGTATAGTTTAATTACAGGGACAGTCAAAAGTTTTTCTTTACATTACGGCCAATGGGGAAAATTATTGCAAGTGCATTTTAATGATATTAGAGCCTTCCGAATGATCTGAAATTTTAAAGATATAACTGTTGCAAAATTTTGTCGAGCCATTTCAAATTTTAGGAAAATCGGATGTATAGTTTAATTACAGGGACAGTCAAAAGTTTTTCTTTACATTACGGCCAATGGGAAAAATTATTGCAAGTGCATTTTAATGATATTACAGCCTTCCGAATGGTCTGAAATTTTAAAGATATAATTATTGCAAAGTTTTGTTGAGCTATTTCAAATTTTAGGAAAATCGGATGTATAGTTTAATTACAGGGACAGTTGAAAGTGTTCCGTTACATTACGGGGAATGGGAAAAATTATTGCAAGTGCATTTTAATGATATTACAGCCTTCCGAATGGTCTGAAAATTTAAAGATATAATTGTTGCAAAGTTTTGTTGAGCTATTTCAAATTTTAGGAAAATCGGATGTATAGTTTAATTACAGGGACAGTCAAAAGTGTTCCGTTACATTACGGGGAATGGGAAAAAATTATTGGAAGTGCATTTTAATGATGTATCAGACTATGCGCTTTATGAAGTGCAAAAAAGTATACATTCAGTACAATATGGGGTGCAAAAAATAATTATAAAACTAGTTATAGTACGAACGCACCTCATTTGCCACGTTTGACGAGCAATTTCCAACTTGTTTAGTTTAGTTTTGTTGTGAATGTGAATCTTGAACGCAGCAAGTAATAAGCTGCGTATAGGTTTTTTTGTCATGGTCTTTATAGGAGAAATGATGTTTTGATTTTGAAAAGGAAAATTTATTTTCGAATATTAAATCATGCTATTTTCTTGGCTTCCTTATAGAAGAATATAATTGCTGATATTTTAATATGATCATCTTGGATTCCCAGCGAGGAATAACAAATTATATTCAAATGTTTTCGTTGTATATACTGTATATATTTAAAAGTGTAAATAGAATAATCAAAGTTTTTAATCTTTCTGTGATTACTTATACTGAACAACACCTGCGCCACTTTCTTGTGAAATATGCTTAATTATTTTAATGTGATTTTACATGAATCGTGAAGTTTTCATCAAAGCTCTCCCAACTTGGATTTAAATTAAAAACAACGTAAAATCTCTTGAATATCATGAAGATTATTCTTTATTTTGTTAGTGCCTCAACAACCGGGAAAAAGGGTAAGAAATACCTTTATTATTCTGCATGACTATTGACTCTTGATTTATTGAAAATAACGCTTTCTCATAATAATTTATTTTGAAAATTGACTTAAAATTTTAAACATGGATAAGCCTGATAAGCTCAAATGTAAAAGAGCTACTGTTCGCGCATCAGTTACAAAATTAATCACAAAATGTGATACATTATTATCTGTTGATATTGATAAAACTGATTGCGATTCTTTAATGGAATCGTTACAGCTCGTAAATGAAAAGGAAGCTCTACTAAAGGAATTAGATTCCGAAATAAATGAGCTAATTCAGGAAAAAACTGAATATGAAAAAGAACTAAAATCGGTAGAAGAATATTCTGAAAAAATATCAAGTTTGAAATTTAAAATTAAGATGAGGCTTAAAAAATGTAAAATCGAAACTGAACCAAAAGTTTTACTACAGTGCTCAGCAAAAGTTTAGACAATGATCTATTATGCTTCTGTGCTGAGAAGTATGTAACGAATTGTTGTAATTCAACTGTCATATATTACTGGGGACTTATCCTTCATACACAAACAATAAATTTTAATTTATACACTTTACATAATATATAATGACAAAAAAACGAATTTAACATTGTTGGAAAAGTATAGACAATCTGTCTGTTAACAGAAAAATATCCATAAATTAAAATCGAACTGCACCTACATTGTCTGCTATTAATGCAAAAATGTGACTTTCCATCGAAGAAACTAAATCCTGCATCACTTGGGGGTCTATTTCGTGCCAAACACGTTCAACATCTGATCGAAGTTCATTTACAGAGGAGTATTGTTAAAAAATTGCATAAACCATATGAGATATGATGCCACAAAAGTTTTCGATTGGGTTCAGATCAGGGCTACACGCGGGCCAGTCGAAAACAGTAATATTTTGAGAGTTAAACCAATTTTTTGATTTGTATGCAACATGAATAGACGCATTATCTTGTTCATATACATACTTTGGAAGAGATAAAAGTTCACCAAATGGCTGTAAATAGATTTCCAATGTATGAATGTAGTCTTACGCAGCTTGGCGACCACTGAGAAACTCCTGAGATACTTGAGAATTAAAAGAAAGTGAGGCCCAAGTCATCAACCCTTTCGAGGGCAAAGGACACATAATTTTAATTCCAGAAATGGCAAGAATATTTAATTAAAATTTTCCTTTTATAATATACGTGAAAATAAGCAATTTCATGTTTTCTAATAACTTCGTTTATAAATTCTGGTATCAGTCCATTATTTCATCCGTTTATAAAAAGAATTACTCCGTGACAGGAAAGGGGTCAATTTGTTGTGAGATTTCAAGGCTGGTGGTTTTATCATTTTCATGTAAACTAATTTACATCTTTCTTTAATGCATCTACGAAATTATCCGTTGACACAGAAAGCTCTAACTCACTTTTAATGCGATTAGCAGTTATCATTTGTCTAGATGCCAGTTTATGGATCCTTCTATAATCTCGTTTTCTGGCCACACGAGTCCTTCCAGATCTATGTTTTGCTTTGAAAGAGTCACCCTTAGACAGTACTTAATAGACAGACTTCTTTGGCCGATTGAAAGTAGCTGAAATTTCCGCAACAGTCTTCCCTTTCGATTTCAGCTTCCGTGCTTTAATTATTTCATCTGACTGCAAATTTCTTGCTCGCGCATCTTCACTAACCGATGCTATCGTGGGGTGCACTTAAATACTTCATGCATGTGACGTCATAAGTTTGAAATATGCGGTTTTCGGTGAACAATATCCAAAAAATCACAAACGAGTCTAAACTTTTGCAATATGCAAATTTCACTTTTTTCAGTTAAATGAAATAATATCCTACATTAAAACCGTTATTTCTGTCCTAAAGCGTTTAAAATATATTTAAAAATAAGTACAGTCATTTGTATAACCCAAGTGTTCGTATTTTTTATTTGAAGGTTAAAAATCACCAGTGTCTAAACTTTTGCTGAGGAGTGTAGAATCAAGTAACGGTTCAAAAATCGGTAGTAAACCAGTTTTGGCAGTGAAGCTTCCTAAACTTAACATAGAAAAATTTTCTGGTGATGCAAGCTAGTTCTTAGAATTCTTTAATTTATTTACTAGTGCGATAGATTCAAACGAATCGTTATCAAAAATTGAAAAATTCCAATATCTCAAATCTTTGTTGTCTGGACCTGCATATAATATTGTAGCTGGTTTTGAACTGACAGATCAAAATTATTCAACTTGTTTAAAGTTGTTAGAAGAAAGGTATGGTAAGCGGGAAAATATAATAAATTGTTACATGAACAAAATTCTAAATCTTGAACCAGTGAAATCCACTAACAATGTTACTTCTTTAAGAAAGTTATATGATAATATCGAAACTAGTATAAGAAATCTTGATGCGTTAGGAGTAACATCAGGCTCCTACGGCCATTTATTACTACCCATATTATTAAGGTTATTACCCGAAAATCTGATACTAGATTTCCATCGAAAACGTGACCCCGATAAGGACTGTGAAGTCACCGATTTAATAAATTTTATTAAAACGGAATTAAGATGTCGTGAAGCTACTAATTTAGTGAATAATTCCCAAAGCAAGGCTTTTAAAAATTCTAAAACCAAATATGAAAATTCTTCAAGTAAATATCAAAATTTTCCTCAACAGAAAAATATACCTTCAGCTGCTGCTTTAAGTACATCTACAAAACAGTTTTGCATATTTTGCAAGTCTTCTGATCATGTAGGACTAAATTGTTCGAAATTCACTGATGAACAAAAACGATATAAATTAAAGAAAGAAGGTCGCTGTTGCAAATGCTTTTTAAAGTCGCATTTGTCTGTAAATTGTAGAACAAAAATTAACCCTTGTTCCAAATGTGGTAACAACTCCCATAGTTATTTGTTTTGTTTTAAAGAAACAGCAAAAGAAATTCCTGAAAAAGAAATGAAAGGTGCAATTGTATCTATGATGTCGGAACAAAAATATAAACAAAATAAAGCAACATTATTGCAGACTTGTACAGTTTCTGTGTCTGCTGGTAAACAATGCTTGTTGGCTCGCGTTTTATGTGATAGTGGTTAAGAAAAATGCTTCGTGAAAAGATCTCTAGTACAAAAATTAAAATTGAAGCCATGCGAAGAGAAAATTTATTAGTTTATCCTTTTGGGCGGAGACGCCCTTATGAATCTTGTTATGAAGTAGTTGCTCTTGAATTATCCAGTGTTGTGCAACCTATTAACTCGATAAATATCGAAGCACTTGTGGTTGATAATATAACTGGAGCTTCTGTGAAAACCCTAGAACCAGAACTTCTAGACATAATGAGAACAAGAAGCTTTAAGCCTGCTGATACAGGTCTTGAACAGGAAATAAATATTTTGCTAGGGTCTGACTTTTTGTGGAAAATATTAAAGGGAATCGAGGGAAAATTGACAAAAGAATTATACGTTGCAGAAACTATTTTCGGTCATACGGTGCAAGGGCAGATAGAGTCGAATGAAAAAGAAGTAGCTTGTTTGCGTGTTTCAGTTGAAAATATAAGTACTCAGCTGAAAGCATTTTGTGATCTTGAAGCAATTGGCATTGCTGAAAGCAATGAAAAGATCATTACCGATCTTGAAGTAATAAAAGAATTTAAAGAAAATTTAAAATTCGTAAATGGGCGTTATGAAACAAAATTATTGTGGAAAAATTCTCGTGAATTGCTTAGAAATAATCTTGAAGTAGCAAAGAAGCGGTTTTCTAGTTTAGAAAATAAATTCTTGAAAAACGATTCTTTATTTAACAAATATAACTCCATTTTGCTAGAGCAGTTTAATGAGAGTGTAATAGAATTGTGCACCGAGAAACATTCTAATAATTCCTATTACATGCCACACAGACATGTTATCCGTGACGACAAAACTACAATAAAAATGCGCATAGTCTATGATGCTTCTTCCAAATATGGTGATTCTCTATCATTAAGCGAATGTTTGTATCATGTCCCTAACTTGAATTCTAATGTTTTAGATGATGAAAACAGTCCTTCTTCGAGTTCCGAACCCCCAAATACTTCCTTGAAAATTTTAGGATTGATCTGGAACAATACAGAAGATAAATTAGGACTAGAATTACGACCCTTGTTAGAAAAATTAAATAGTGATTCTTCTACTAAACGCAATGTTTTGAAAATTGCAACTATGTTCTTTGATTTAGCCGGATTTATTGCCCCTTTTGTTTCTGGTGAACTAGAAAATGATTGGCAAAATTGGCATTCAGAAATCCCGGCTCTCACTCACTTGAAAATTCCCTGGCAGTATTTTAGCAACCTGATCATGGAAAAGCAGCATCCCCAGTTGCATATTTTTCCTGGTGCTAACCCTAATGTGTATGTTCCTGAATTTCTTTCCTTGCCCGAAGATCAGTGGCCTAGCGTTAAAATTGTCACTACACAATTACCTGATGTTTCTAAAGAGAAGTCTCGAAAATCAGCAACCATTTCTTGTGTTGTTCAAACAAATAAATCTGATGAAATTCCCATATTTAATCTTGAAAGTATAGCTCCCTAAAGAAATTGTATCGAGTAACTGCATGGCTATTTAGATTTATTTCTAATATAAAATTGAAGGTAGAAAAAAGAAATTTTTCAGAATTATCAGCTGAGAAAATGTTACATGCTGAAAATTTTTGGTTTAAGCTAATGCAGGAAGAAAGTTTCCCTGAAGTTGTAAAATACTTGAAATGTAGCAAGAGTATCCCTAAAGAATTGAATCTTCTACAGTTAATTCCTATGTTGTCAGATCAAGTTTTGCTGTTGGTACGAGGACGGTTACAAAAGTCTGATTCCTCATGTAATGAAAAACATCCCTTTGTGATTCCTGCAAAACATAAATTGACTGAAATAATCGTGAAAGATGCACATGAAAAAGTTTTTCATTCAGGAATGTCAAGGACATTAGTACAAACTAGTGAAAAGTTTTGTATTTTAAAATCTAGTCAGTGCATAAAATCAATCCTAAACAAACGTGCAATCTCCAAGAAATTTAACGTTCACCCTGGTCAACTAGTTATAGCAACTCTAAAGCATATCTTGTGTTTACCTGCAATCAAGGAATCCGTAGTGAAACGCTTCCGTTTGCGCGAGACTCTTCTGAATCATTTTTGGAAGCGCTTGAAAAATGAGTATCTTCTCAACTTAAAATCTGCTCACTACACGGACCAGAATAAAGCTTCAGACTTTAAAGTGGATGATGTGGTGCTTGTACATGATGAACACTTACCCCGAAGTTTGTGGAAGTTAGGAAAAGTTACTAAAACCTTTATGGGCAGAGACGGCAAGATAAGATCTTGTGAGTTAAAAACAAATAATTCATTTATTAAACGACCTATTAATCTCTTGTACAATCTTGAACTCACAAACTAAAAAAAAAAACTTTCATTTTATTAAGAGACTCAAAAAAAAAACTCTCACTGACATTTGACTTTTTAAAAAAAATCTTGAACTCTTTTGTTTATTGACTTAAAAAAAAAAAAAACTATTTATTTTTTTTTTCACTTAAAAAAAAATGTTTCTTGTTTGATAATATTTCTAATTTTTAGTTTAATTTTTTTTGTGTTGAATATTCTAGAAAAAGTTGTATAGATTTAAACCGTTCTTTCTATTTTTAGTAGCAGAAACTTGTTCTCAAATCTTTTAAATTGTTTAATTATTTTATTGAAGTCCAGTATGTAAGTATATATTTTGATTTGTATTGTATTTATGTATAGTGTAACTGATAATTTTTTAGAATAATTTTATTTCTACTTTAATTATTTTGAATCCCATTTTTGATGAACCCTTGTTCATCGGGGGGGGGGGGGGGGAGTTTGTGAAATTTCGCAAACCCCTTCGTCTCTCGAGCAGTCAGCCAAACTGCTTAGGCGCCAGATCACGTGGTCTGACTAGAGAATTAATATTAAAAAACATTTTTTCTTTCTTGTTCCTTTTTTAGTTTAGTTTTGTTGTGAATGTGAATCTTGAACGCAGCAAGTAATAAGCTGCGTATAGGTTTTTTTTGTCATGGTCTATATAGGAGAAATGATGTTTTGATTTTGAAAAGGAAAATTTATTTTCGAATACTAAATCATGCTATTTTCTTGGCTTCCTTATAGAAGAATATAATTGCTGATATTTTAATATGATCATCTTGGATTCCCAGCGAGGAATAACAAATTATATTCAAATGTTTTCGTTGTATATACTGTATATATTTAAAAGTGTAAATAGAATAATCAAAGTTTTTAATCTTTCTGTGATTACTTATACTGAACAACACCTGCGCCACTTTCTTGTGAAATATGCTTAATTATTTTAATGTGATTTTACATGAATCGTGAAGTTTTCATCAAAACTCTCCCAACTTGGATTTAAATTAAAAACAACGTGAAATTTCTTGAATATCATGAAGATTATTCTTTATACTCCATTCTTTTTTACACCTTTTCTTATGTCTTATAAACTATCTTAAAGTTTCAAAGAGATCGAGTGGCGGTCTTAACCCATAATTTAAGATATTTCCTGAAATTACAATTCGAAAATAGTGGTATGAATACTTGTAAACTTTCTGATAATGAATAAGTTATACTCATCTCAGAATGATGTTCAAAAACCCCACACAAACTGTTAGATATACTAATTTAAATTATTTCGTGGTTAAAAAAGCAAGTGCCTCCATTTTAATCTATGCATTTGATAGCAATGAAACCGATTAATTAAATAATAATTAATATCTCAGCTTGTAATTAAGCTAGGAGTTTGAACTGGGTATGTATGAAATCAACAAACAATTTCGCATCGGGATGCCAAAAAATTCAATATTTAAAAAGTTTAAATTTCATAATAAAATATCCTACTACGGAAAACCGCAAGCGCCGTCATGTCTGAAGTGGACAACATCTTGCTTTCCTGCGGAAATGAAATCTCTTTTGCTTGTCTTTCCAATTAAATAAAATTGATTTTTTATCGATCGATTTTTAGTGTATATTTTATGTTATGCACGTCTCAGAAATGTGATCTTTATAGCAAAAAAAAGTAGATTTTTTTTTCTCGTCTGTCTGTACCCTTTACAATACAAATTTCTAAGACCAATACTTTCTGAGATGCGATTTCGCTTTAAAATGTCCACTTCATTTTTTGCTTAATTTGCGCTCTGGTAAACCAGATTCTATTGTAACCCTAAGGAGAATTGGAAATAATCTTGTGATTTTGATAAAAAGATGAGATCGTTTTTGCAATTTGATAAAAAAATCCATGCTTTTGTTGAATTATGAATGATTCCCGATCTTGTAATTAGGGTTTTTAATTAATAACGTCCGTTCATTACGACTTTTTCAAAATTTTATGATTTGTCATTTGACGGAGATGTTCAGCTATAAGTATGCAAAATTTCAAGTCTCCAATATATATAGTTTCTGAGAACGGGCTCTGTGACAGACGGACGGACAGACAGTGGAGTGAGACGAATAGGGTTTCGTCAGATGGACGAAAATAATACGGAATAATGTGGCCTCCAGAATTATTTTTCTAGTAAAACCTCCTTCAAGCGACCAGGAAAGAACGTAATTTGTTTCATTTTCTTAAAAGAAATGGGTCGCTCATGGAAGGAGTTCAACTGGAATAGTCTCTGAATAGAGGTAAAATTAGTATTAACCCTATGAGAATAAATTTCGTTCCATGAAAAAAAGGTCGTTCAGGGAGGTGGTCGCACAGGGAGGTTTAACTGTACGTTTATTTGTGATTTTTCATATGAATTTTAATTATTTACTCAATAAATAATTAGTTTAATTATTTAAGGTGATATTGAAATAACTGCTAATAAAGATATAGCTTGTAACGATGCACTATCATAGGATATCCATGGAGTTCGGAAAGAATTGCAGCATTAGATGAAAGCTTGTTTTGTTAGAAATTTTATTACCTTTTTCTGGCATGTTATCTGCCGTACAACCCTTATTTTACAATGATCTCTTCTAGACGATTATAGACGAAAATAACAACATTTAAATAACCACTGATGATGGCGTGTGATAGCTGAAAACGTTTAATGGTCTTTAATGTATTTTAAAGCTATTTCTAATGTATATTAAATAATTTTATACTAGGACTTCCCTCAGAGGGATTAGTCTGAGCGATATTGCTGAGAACATAGATTTAATAATAACATGTGGAAGGAAAGAAAATGAGATGTTATCTTTAATTGTCCATATACTGCGATAAATTGAAATGATGAAAATAAACGAATCGTAGAATTACAAAATCTTATATATAAATTCGTATACACTGTTTAAAAATTTGGGAAATCAAACCATTCAAGACAGCCATGCATGGATATAAAATTGAAAGTACGCAATATATTAAAAGTAAAATAGAAAATGAAACACTAAATTACTTATATCGGAATTTTGACTGTATAAAATAATGTCAAGAGCATAATCAGACGCTCCGCACCAATTTGAGTAACTTCAAATGACAAATATATGATGCTTAAAAAGAATGGACTATACTTTATATGGTGTGGGCTCCCCCGGAATAGTTAATATTGTACAATATCTGTTTTCCACGGATGCAATGAGGTTGTCGACAACATTTATGGAATTCTCTCCTTAAAATCTGATATAGTATCAAAGTACCGAATACATCAACAGTGGCATGCAACGCTTCGTTAGAGTGTGTTTTAAATATGCTCGATCGGATTTAAATAATGAGTGTATGCTGGCCACTACATACACTGTATTGTTTTGTTTTCAAACAGATTCTGCACAAGTTGAGCTGTATTTAGCATGTATTATATAAAAGAAATCGGCAATGATTACAGCATAAAGTATGACACAAGGTCTGAATATATCGTCTGTATAACTTTTGAGCTGTCAAAGTGTCATTTGAAGTAATTTACAAATCCATACATATTTATTCAGAAAATCATGCAAGCTAACATACGCCAACATGAGCCCGATTATGAAATTTCACCAGAATAAGTTAATATATAAAAAATCTACTAATGATAATTGAGAATATGACCTTATGATAAAATGTCTAGAAAAATGAATCGGATAAAAAATTCATATCACATTTAAAACAGCACTTCCCTCTGTTAGTGGCCTTGGCAAAAGAGAGAAAAGCCTAGAGAAGGAACACTTTAACAAGTATTTTCGGGCAACCTACTTACTGTTTCATACAGGTCTTTATTCAATATTTACACAATTTATTTAATGCTAGGTGGGTATCTATCAGTTTTGTTGCATTTAAATTGCATGTTTTGCGGAGGAAATGCAGCATTATGAAATATTTAAAGTTGCTGTACCTAATAATTCCAACTTAATGGTAATTGAGATCGCTTTCCCTTAATTTCATCTTTTTAAATTTTAAATTTTTTAGAAACCATTCATAGAGACAATTGTATATTTTAAAACTAACCCGAAGCAAAATTTCAAGATTTTGGGCTCAGCAGTAACACAGAAATAGAAAATTTTCGAAAGTTTTTTTGTTTCTGCACTGCTTTATATAGCGACATTTTTAGAAATTGTTCTATTGCGAGAACTTACGTCATGATAAATACAGCCATGTCAATTTTCATGTTTATATTCCTAACAATTCCATGTACTTCGTTACTTAGATCATCTTTAGATCTTTTTCCGCTTTGTTTAGTCTTTCGATCTTTTAGAATTCGTTCTACAACGAGCATTTACATCTTATTAATTACTACCACGCCAAAGTTCTAGTTTCTAACCCCAACAGTATCCCAAAAATTTCAGTATTCCAAGTAAATCATAGTTTAGAACCTTTCTAGAAATTTTTACGTTTATCCGTCAAATTGAACCTTTTAGAGAGCGTTCATTACGAGTATTTACATCTTAAAAGTAACTACCGCAGTAAATTAAAAGTTTCTAACCCAATCAATATCGCAGAAATAGCAATTTTAGAACTGTTTTGCTCCTGCAGCGATGTAGGCTCTTGCACTGACATAAAATAGTCTTTTTTGCGGAGCAGAGATGGCCACCAACATTTTTTTAAGTTAGCTATGTAGTTTCAGAGATAACACCTCACAAACGTACAAGCATTAATAATATTATACACTTTATATTATAACCCTTTATAATATTAGCATTAGATGTACAGATACAAAAGCCATTTATCTGTTACAAACTAAAGTGCCCGGCGTTGCCCAGAATTTGAAGGATGTTTGTTCTGAAAAATCAATTTCAAAATTTAACATACAACACAAAACAAACATTACAAAAAGCAGTCGAAATGTTGTATGAATGAATCATATGAAAACGCTACATAAAAATGTATAAATGTATATAACAGACGCAAAAAAGTACAGCTATAAATGAACTTATTTCAATTTATAATTGGAGCAATAATGTTAAAATACGCCAATATTTCCCTAATCGGGTTTTATCATGCTTCAATACATTTTTCACACTCATATGACGTTATACTCTATCCACCACGCCCTTTATATTTCCAATATGACGTAATATTTTCCTCTTTCACGTGGAAACCTTGAAATAGAAAAGTTATGAAGTTATATTCAATTTCATTTAAATTCGTCAAACTATTTATTTCATTTTCATTTTTCACGTGAATTTCTTGCAATAGAAAATTTATGACGTAATAGTCACCTTTTTTAAATTCGGCAAACTATTTATTTCATTTTAATTTTTCATGTGGAAATCTGGCAGTAGAAAATTAATTGTTGTAGTAATAATTTCATTGTGTTTTTTAATTGTTGACAACTGCTATAACGAAAAATGTTTAAATTTGATAAGAAATTGCTGTTAAATTGGTGGTTTTTTATTAATTAAAAATTAACTATAAATTATTTCGATTCCGGAGTACTTTAGTTGCCTCGGCCATGTTTTAATACACATGTACGTATCTTTTCACAATTTTGGCTTCCAAATTGTGGATTTTTATAGAATTACAAACAGATAGACAAGTTTTCATTTTTATATATATATATAACTATTCTAAATATTTATATATATATATATATATAACTATTCTAAAAGAAGTAACTAACGCTGTCAACGCCGCCGGTTTTGAATTTTTTGTGACCGGAGGTCTTTCTTCGTTAATATTAAGAAAACTATTCCATACAAAAATATAAAAATCGGTGGTATTATAGAGAAATGTTTGATCAACACGCTGATGCATACAGTTTTCAAATCGAAAAATTATTTTAAGAGATATTTAATGCTAAATTTGGACAAAATCGTTCCATTAAAAAAGTTTTATAGGAGCAAAAACTATACATGGGAATTTAATCATTTTTAGATCATTTTATTCAATAGAAGATCCCGGTGTGCAGATTCTATTCATTTTTTTTAATTTGGCTCATTTTTGAGGTTTTATTTCTATTTTAAATTCAAATATTCAGCATTTCGACAGATATTTTTTACATTTTTTAGAAAATGGTACTAATTTAACCTGTTGCCAACTGTATAAACAGCGCAAGCAATAATGTTTGCTTCAAATAAAAAAAAAATATTTATACGTGCAAATAATTAGAAAATTTATTTACACGTGACTATTATAAACAGAAAAAAAACATTTGGAATTAGAATTCCGCTATAAGCATGCAAATTTTCAAGTCTCCGATATATATAGTTTCTGAGAACGGGCTCTGTGACAGACGGACAGACAGACAGACAAAGGAGTGAGACAAGTAGGGTTTTGTTAGATGAACAAAACTCTAAAAACATGCTGCGGATGACTGTAACAACATCCTAAAATTACATTACCATCAGCGATCTACCAATCCCGAATTTAGTTTATATTCGTTTCATATATTCTTATTCTTTTGTGCGGCCCTGTAAAATAACTATCAATAATATATACAGTAAAACCTCTGAATAGCGGACACCTCGAGAATGCAGAATTTGTCCTCTATTTGGAGGTGTCCGCTACTGAGAGTAAAACGTGTACAGTTATTTAAGTGTTGGTAATTGAAAAAGTATCCGCTAAATAGAGGTATCCACTAATCGAGTGTGTCCGTTATGGAGGTTTTACCAATAAAACCTCTGAATAGCGAACACCTCGGGAGGACAGAATTTGTCCTCTATTTGGAGGTGTCCGCTACTGAGAGTAAAAAATGTACAGTTATTTAAGGGTTGGTAATCGAAAAAATGCCCGCTGAATAGAGGTGTCCACTAATCGGGTGTGTCCGTTATGCAGGTTTTACTGCATAATAATATCATCCTTTACAAGAAAATTGCATGCTGTATGATAGACAGACAGACATCCAGAGAAAGGTAACCTCCCGGAGCAATAAACACTCATGTCTTTTGTTTTAATCATCCAGAATTTTATGTCATACAACAGGCCAGATTTTATACAACAGGCTAAAAACGGTCACCGTGGTACGGAGGACAGTATTATTATTTAATAATAAACACACATACTACAATATACATTAAAACACACATTCACACATAAATAACGCCTGCATTCAACAGTTAAAGGTATATATAAATATTTTACAGACATACATACAATAAATACAATAAACCCAACTGGAGTGAAAAATTAGCCAGAGCCAGGAATCGAACCCGGGACCACCACTCAACCGAGCTACTCAGGCATCGGCCGGAGTAGCTCAGTGGTTAGAGCGACTGCCTGGAATGCAGTGGTCCCGGGTTCGATTCCTGGCTCTGGCTAATTTTTCACTCCAGTTGGGTTTATTGTATTTATTGTAAGTATTATTATTTGTTTGCCCACCAATACTGGTCGCCACGGGTTGTTGCAAGGTTTCTGATCACGTGGTTGAAACTGATCTATTCAATATTACTGCATGCGTATTTATTTTTATTTGCTCCATGTGTTCAAACCAATTGTCTACGAAAACATCCACCATTGAAAGTGACGCACACTAAATTTCTGTGACGTATGCAGATAAATTGTGCTTTTTTATCAGTTTTTTTAATATAATTTTTAAACGGTTTGGAACTTATTTTTCATAGTATGTGCATTCAGTAGGTGGCCCTCATAGGTACCTTCTGGTGCAATCAGAAACGAAATCCGACAAATATTTTTTGAGTTATGCTTGACGAAAGGTTTTTATTAGGCTTTGTTTTCAGTAGGACATGGCGTTAATATCCATCGTAGTTGTAATGTGTCCGGACAGTAATATTTCGCTGAGTATTAGCCTTCGCTTCGCTCAGACAATTATATCTATGCACCTGCGAGTAATTTTAGTAAATTTATTTGTGCTTTTTAGGGTTTCGTTCATCTGACGAAACCCTATTCGTCTCGCTTCTCTATCTGTCTGTCTGTCTGTCTGTCCGTCTGTCTGTCCGTCACAGAACCCGTTCTCAAAAACTATACATGTTGGAGACATGAAATTTTGGGTACATATAGCTAAATACCTCACATCATACGACAAATCATAAAATTATGAAAAAGTCTTACATTTAACCGTTTGGGCTCCCGCAAGTGTATTTTAAACAATTATTTCTAAGTGGGCTCGTAATTAGTTTGGAGGCGTAAAATTGTGCATACTTATAGCTGAACACATCACATCAAACGGCAAATCATAAAATTTTGAAAAACTCGTGCATTTAACCCTTTGGGCTCCCACACATGTATTTTAAACAATTCTTTCTAAGTGAGCCCCTAATTATGTTGGAGACATGAAGTTTTGGGTACTTATAGCTGAACACCTCACATCATACGACAAATGATAAAATTTTGAAAAAGTCGTACATTTAACCCTTTGGGCTCCCGCATGTGTATTTTAAACTATTCTTTCTAAGTGAACTCCTAATTAGTTTGGCGACGTGAAATTTGCATACTTATAACTGAACCCTCACATCATACGACAAATGATAAAATTTTGAAAAAATCTTACATTTAACCCTTTGGGCTCCCGGATGTGTATTTTAAACAATTCTTTCTAAGTGAGCTCCTAATTAGTTTGGAGGTGTAAAATTTTGCAAACTTACAACTGAACACCTCACATCAAACGACAAATCATAAAATTTTGAAAATGTCGTGCGTTTAACCCTTTGGGGTCCCACATGTGTATTTTAAATAATTCTTTCTAAGTGAGCCCCTATTTAGGTTGGAGGCGTGAAGTTTTGCATACTTATAGCTCAACACCTCAGATCACATGTCAAATAACAAATTTTGAAAAAGTTTTATGTTTAACCCTTTCAACTCCAGCTTGTGTATTTTAAGCAATTCTTTCTAACTGAGCCCCTAATTAAATTGGAGATTTGAAATATTGCATACTTATTGCAGAACACCTGAGGCCAGGCGACAAATCATAAAATCTTGAAAAAGTCTTACGTTTAACCCTTTGAGCTACCACATATGTATTTCAAGCAATTCTTTCTAAGAGAGCCCCTAATTAAATTGGAGACATGAAATTTTGCATACGTATAGCTGAATGCCTCAGACCACATGACAAATCATAAAATCTTCAAAAAGTTTTATATTATTTACCCCTCCGGGCTCTAACTTGTGTATTTTAAGTAATTTTTCTAACCTCCGCCCTTTTAACCCGGGGAGAAATTTTCCAACTTTAGCCGACACCACTTTGACCATTCTTTCATATTATGCACCATATCCTTACATATTTTAGTTCCTTTTTTACCGCCAGGTGCGCCTACTTATCTCGGGTGCTATGGGCCCAGTCCCCTCGAATAATATATCTACGGATAATATGTAAAACGGATTTTCGTTTGGATACAGGTTTGTTTAGAATCAAGTGCGCCCCCTGGTTGTGAAATGTCGAACTAATAGATTTTTCAAAAATATAATGTGTTTTGAAAGGAATATTAAACTAAACCCTCTGTGCGATCTGTGATCACACTTACCCACTTGTTTATATGAATTTTAGAAATTAAATTTGGCTTAATAAATTACAGAAGTATATTTACAAAGAAAAAAAGTAGATTTTTAAAGAGCTTTAAAATTACAGTAAGCTCTGTCTAAGGCGGAATCGATTGGGACCAAGAAAAATTTCCGCAGTAGACAATATTCCGCCTTAGACAAATTTTACTCTATGTCTATAGATTCGCAGGGACTTGAAAATCTTTCCGAGTTAGACAAATTTCCGTCTTACACAGAGCCCGCCTTACAGAGAGTTTACTGTATTTTCTTTTATTCTACACTACGTTCATTTTCTTACCGAATCTTCATTTGAATGTAGTTTTCTAAGTCCTTTTTTAAATCAGTGTTTACGTATGTAATTGTCTAAGTGGTCATTAATATTGTTGTTATTCTGTGCTCCATGAATTTCAAACATAATCTGAAAATATAACCTACGCATAAGTGGGTTTTTGAATAATTTTAATTGTAGGATAATGTAGCTTTAACAGAAACAGTGTTGAATTTAGATACTTTTCGCCGCACGTACGTATCGGCATTACGTACCTTCTAAGCAAAATCCTGCAGACCTTATTTCTAGAGATATAGATATCAAGATTCAACAGTGTGATCTGTGGTGGTTCGGTCCAGCATTCCTACAACAGCCTGAGGTGGTCGAGTGTCCTGTAGCAATCCTGCTGAAACCAATGAGCTGTTTTTGCGTGAATTGAAATCGCCATCAGTGACTCAAGTATGTGCCTTAGTTAACACTCTTGAACCTTTAGACATAATTAATAACTGTTCTTCGTTCATCAAACTACAAAGAGTAGTAGCATGGTGTAAACGATTCATATATAACTGTAGAAACCCTTTATATCCTACAGCTGGAACTTTATCTAGCAGTGAACTCTCTCAGTCCTTATTGTGCATTGTAAAGAACATTCAAAGGACTTCATTCGTGAAAGAAATCCAGTGTTTAGAAAGGGGTACTGCTATCCCTAACAATAGCAAACAGATAAACTTGTGTCTATTTTTAGACAGTGATGGCTGCATTCGTGTTGGTGGCAGATTGAAAAACAGTAACTTATCCGATCACCAAAAATTTCCTATGATTATCCCTGCAAAACATAATTTTACATTTTGTGTTATTAATTATTTCCATGTTTTATATTTCCATGCAGGGTCAGAAACAACGATGTCTCTCATAAGAACTAAATTTTGGATTTTAGCTGGCAGAAATGTAGTTAGAAAAATCATTTTTAATTGTATTATTTGTAAGAAAATTAATTCTAAAAATTCGCAGCAACAGATGGCTGATTTGCCAGCAGCAAGAGTAACGGTATCCAGAGTATTTACGCGTACTGGATTAGACTACTGCGGTCCTTTTGAGATAAAAATTCTACAGGTAGGAGTAAACAGGTAAAAAAGGTTTTTATTTGTATTTTTGTGTGTTTTACTACAAAGACCTTGCACTTTGAAATTGTCAATGATTTAACAAGTGCGAAGCGAGGCAAACCTTCTGATATCTTTAGTGACAGTGTCCAAAATTGTTGTTTTGTCTCATGTGAATGAAACCACATTAACTACTTGAATTCATACATTTTATTTTAATTAAGCAAAATTTTTGTAGTGTAGTGTATTATTATATTTTTGTGTTTATATTTGTAAATTTAACATTTCATTTAGTGTATATGCTGAGAAAAAATTTGTATTATTGAGATTGTACCTTAAATTGATATCGTATTTATAGTATTGAATGTTTGAAACATTCAAGGCCCGGCGGTATGTTGCCGCTAGAAGGGCAATCTATGTGGTTTGTTTTGAAACTTGTGAGTTGGGTTCGAGACGCCGATCAGAGGAGTAGTGTAAATATCGGCTCTCGATCAATTTATTGTTTTGTGAATTAAAATTTAATTAGTAATACAGTCCGCTAGTTTTATTTTATAATAGTATAGGAAAGTGTAAGTAACCATTCCGGGATAGAACAGCGCTATCTATAAAATTAAAACATATCTGTTTTGTCAGTCATCTGTCCTGAGCTTTCTTCTGAAATGATTTTGCTAAATATGTTTTGTATGAAAGCTGCTCATTTGGCCTCGCTAAGGTGGAGGGGGGAGCCCCTCCCCCCAAACATTCGCGAATGTAATTACACTTGGCAAATTTACAAACTTAATTGGCAAATTTGTTTAAAACTTTTATAAAAACTATAATATATTTTCTATTTCTGAAAGACTTGGCAAAAATTACAAAACTAATTGGGAATATTATTAAACTTTTAACAAATAAGAACTATATTACAGTTTCTAACTGTGATAAGTTGGCAAAATTATAAAACTAGTTGGCAAATGACTTGGCAATTTAAGGTTCTCTCCCCCACCAATAATAAGTCTTAGCGATTGCGCTGTGTAGATGTGCCCGCACTAGTTTGTTTGTTTGGTTTTTTTTTTTTTTTTTTGGGGGGGGGGGGTTTATTCCCATTTTTACATTTTAATTTAAAAAGCTTTTTTGTGGAATTTCTTCAAAATGGTGGCAATCGGAATATTTCCATTGTTTCAGATCATGGAAAAAAGAGATAGATGGAGATGCAGTAAGGTGGCTGGGGGTGACACCAAAAAAATAACCCTAAAATCAACTACAATCGGTCCAAACACAAGCACGTTCTTTCACGAAAAAAGAAGAAAACATTTAGTAATAGGATCAATCCATTTCAAGTGGTTTAGCACTTGTTGCTCAACCATTTTTAAAAAATCTGAAATTTTTTGTACAACAACCCTAACATGATGGAAGTTCAAAATGACTATTATTTTAATTTTATTAATTTTTGTTTGTGCATGGGGGCCATCTTTGTTTCATCGTCTGCAGCAATTTTCTCACACGAAGGGTTTACGGAATTGTAAATAATTCATCGTTTATTTATCCAATTCAAGTGCGGATTAAAGCAATTTGTACAGAATACATTGGGCTAAAAATTTGGTAATGGAGTAGTTTCCGAAACTAATTGCTTATTGGTAAAATTTAAGCATAAAGTTTCAGTTTTTTTCCAAAATGTGTCCGTTTACAAGAGGAATTTTTTCTAGCAAGGAAAACTGTCAACATGACATAATTTTATTTACAAATAGGCTGAAAGTACTTGTACTCACACGCCGAGTTCCAGATCTGAGACTTGCTTTCTCTTCGCTAAAAAAAATCCCAAATTTTTCAAAAATGACAAAAATCGCACTTTTCAGGCTTTGATATCTCTGGTGGGGCACGAGATAAAAATCTCATTTTTTTTTTATAAGAGTATTGTATGGTAGTGTTATGCACAAGAAATTTCAGGATGGAGATTTGACTACAAGCTGAGATATGGCAAGGGCAACATGTCAAAACAATACTGCCATACTATTGTTTTGTTGTAGTCACAGCTAAGTATTTATTTCAGAGTATCATTTACATTTATTTTTTAGATTATCTTTAAATAATAGTAACAGAAAATAAAGCCTTTTGCAATTAATTTAAAAAATAATTATGCCTAAGGCCTACATTTTGTATGGTTTCAGTAATTTTTGTTGTAATTTTAGTAACTAAAAGAAACCTCAGCACTTTTACATAAATGTATATATATACAAGACCTGAGACAGAAACAGAATAAGGAAAGAGAAAAGCTGTTAATGTTGGCATACTTGTTGACACATGATCAAACGTGTCAAAACACATTCCTGCTTGTTGGTTTAAAAACCACAATTTTAATGCTGCTTGCCAGTCCCTGAAACTTGTTCCTACCATAAGTATGTTCCTGTAAATGAAACATTATGCGATGTTACCATGCATCAGCCTCAAGTAATTTTCAGAAAGTAAAGATATCCAAAGCCTTTTCTAAATTTATACTGCAGAAAAATCACATTTTTGCATAAGAAGTAAGCTAGGAATTATTAATGAATTGAGACTTGCACATAGTGATTTCAAAGTATATTTCTATGAGCCAGCAGGCCAAGATCTTCAATCAAATTATCAAGAGATTACAAGACTTGGTTCCTACAAATAAAATTTTGAGAAAGATCAAAATTGTGGTTTTTGAACCAACAAGCAAGAATGTGTTTTGACACGTTTGATCATGGCTCAACAAGTATGACAACATTAACAGCTTTTCTCTTTCCTTATTTCGTTTCTGTCTCAGGTCTTATATATATATATATATATATATATATATATATATATATAAGAGACAGAAAGTAGAATTGGTGCTTTTTACAAAAGCTTAAAATATACACAACGTAGTAAGGAATTGCCTTATATGATTTTGGTTCCTAAATTTCATAAGGACCCCATTGCCTTTCGTACAATTACATGTGATTTTGGCACTTATTTGGAAGTTGCTAATAAAAAGTTTTTGGATATTTTGCAGAGTTTATTTGAAGTGGCATTACAACAAAATTACACATGTAATTATAAAAAATAGTTTTGAGTTACTTAATGGATTGAAAGGTTTGAGTAATATTAAAGGTTTATATGTTTATGATTTTGAAGATTTATATAATAGTATTGATTTAACTGATCTTAAAAATAAAATTTTTGACTTTTTCAATCGGTACAATATTTTTGGTAAAAATTTGGATCATTTAACAAATTTATTTAATTTTGTAGTTAATGAAAATTATTTATTCGATGGTAAGCATGTGTTAAGGGGTATACCTATGGGGGGGTAGTTGTAGTTCGTACTTGCAGATATTTATTTATTTTTATACGCGGTTAATAAAACATTAAATAAGGATTTTTTAAATTTTAGATATATGGATGATGTGTTGTTGGTAAGGATTAACGATTCCAATAGCGATTTAAATTTAGACTACTATCCCCAAGGTTTGACATTAAAGAAATCATCATATGACGAAAAACATGTAAATTATTTAGATCTCACTATCGACATTGAGAGGGGTGGATTGAGTACCTGCATTTATGATAAGAGAAAATATTACAACTTTGAAACAATAAAGATATTAAATTTTAATTCCAATGTACATATTTCCATTTTCAGAAATATCATTATCAATAGTTTAATAAGGATAGCAAAGTTAAATTCTAATCATAATAGTATAATAAATGATATTATAAATCTCTATCAAGATGCAATGGCTCAAAATTATCCTATTGGTTTGTTAAATAGTTTGACAGACAATTTCGTCAAAGATAAAGATTTCCGCGATGCTTTACTTTTGGCGATTAAAAACATCGCCAAATAATAGTAGGCTTTATAAGGAGCTCTGTCTGGATGCGTCGTTTTCTTCGAATTGGGTTGCTGCTGTGTTTGCTTATTGGATTTGCTTATAAAAGCATACATTAAAGATTCCAATTTAATATACTTTTATCAAAACATTTTTATTTATCTTATTTAAGCTATGGCAACAAGAAAGAAAATGGAAGACAATTTTATATTAAATGTATCATTTGAAATATTTGTTCAATGAAATTCAATTTACTCGATGAAATATTGAGATTTATGAAAATGATATTATAAAGAAATTAAAAAGGAACCTATATCCTATTCGCTATTTTGAATTATATTTTGTAATATAAATGATATATTTTTCTTCATTTACTTTTATAAAAAAGTAATATTCTAGATTATTGTCTAAATTTCGATTCCACGAAAATATTAATACACATAAATACCAGTTTAAGCCTGCTATCCCCTTTTTATGGAGCCTTGAGACAATTGATACATTAAACAATTTGGTACATTTAAAAAAAAAATTATTTTTGCTTTTACTTTATTTTTACAAATCGATTGTTGATAATACAACAGACGTTTTTACATTTAGTTTATACAGTTTTAATTTAAACGGGAAGAGTTTTAATTCCCCCCCCCCCTCTTCTTTCTTCGCTCTGTCAGTGTCTATATACAAAAACATTATTAATGCAGTTATTTATAAATGCACTTCACAAAAGCCTATATTTTTCTCCTTACATGTGCATATACGTCTTTTTTTTTTTCGGAAAAAAAAATCAAAGCACTTTTTCAACCACTTTAATTTCTTGTTTTTCAAGGAATAACCACAGGTATTTAATCATTATTTACTATTTTGTTATATTGATTTCATTTGTTAAAAGTTAAAATGGTTTATTTTTACAAAAAGTTTGACTATATATATTATATATACGAGCAATAGCACATATAGTTCCATGTCCATTGTACATATAGTTCCAAAATGGTTAATATTTATTTTTTTTTAATTTATAAAAGAGAAACATTAAGAAAATTAAAAAAGAGAATAAATATATGTAATTTAATAAATCAAAATAATCGAAAAAAATTCTTTAAAAGTTATTCTAAAGCCTTTATACAAAGTATGCACCCGTTTAAACATTTCATTTGTGTAAGGGGAAATAAAAAATAAAATTTTTATAAAATTATAAATTAAGTTTCAATTTAAATTCTTTTTGATTTGTCTTCTAAAGTATATTTAGACAACCAAACTATATGTTTAATTTTTCAATACACTGATATCACTTTCACTAAATCTATATTATGCATTGAAATGTATTTATTCATTTGTGGTTTATCTTTTGCGCCATGCTATCCAAAACCTTAACAAAAATTTATGTAAATTATTTCATTGCGTCATATTATTCATTCGCATACATTTCACTTATTTTGGATGCTATGATGCAAAATAACCATTTACATATTAGGGTCAATCCAGTTCAAATCACCCAGGTGGCGTCGTTCGACATTTTTAATTTTCCTAATCTTTTAACAAAGACTTCTTCATAGTTTTCTGAGTTTAAAAACACGACTAAAATTTTTTTTCATCATTTAGTTTTTTGGAGGGGCCATTTTTAACAAACTACAAAGCCATTTTTGGGCGAAAAACGTGTTTTACGAAAAATGCTGTAACTGCTTTATTTTTCTACCTATCAAGAGGAATCAAAAACCAAAATGTTCAGCATAAAATTGTCAACATTTTATGTAGCTATAAAATTTTCATTAGGCTTAAGGATCTAGGCCAAAAACATGCTTAAAAACCGGAGAAATAAAAGGTCAAACACCGCATTTCGCTGCCATTATTTTTAATTGAAGGAAATGAGACTCACCTTAAATAATTTTTTTAAAACAGATATCTTATAGGACTACTCATTTTTATAAATTTCAATCCTGAAAACTGTTTTCTTTTTTTTTTCCTTTTTTTTTTTTTTTTTTCTTTTTGTACAGCTCATCAAAAACTGTGTTAAGTCAGTTTTTGTCAATTTCCACTAATTAATATCTCAAAAAGGATTCACTAAAAAATTCTGAAAACTTAGGATAATAAACATCTTTGTAATATAAAGTTAAATTGTAAATTTTATGAGTGAGACTTAACTGGTTTTTGAATATCAGTTCACTAAAAATACACCCCCCACCTTCTTTTCCTTTTTGTGTTGCTCCAGATACATAGCATTACAGGAACCTTTTGCTTAGGTACGTTCAAATTGACGATAAAAACAAATTTTACGCATTATTGCTTAGTTAAATAGGGCAGTGGCACCTTTTCAAAACTTTCTTGAATGTCGAGGGGGGGGGGGTCTTTTGATTTTATTGTGCACATCTAAGGAGCACCTGATACGGTTTTATTCGGACATTATTTTTAAATTAGCCTAAGTACTCGCTCATTAAGAGTTTTATAAAATATCTCGTTTGCATACGCCACGGCCCCTTGCTTTTTACGCATATTTGCCTTTTGCCCCCCCCCCCCCCACCACCACCACACACACACTCAATGCACAAAAAAATACTGGTTATTTGAATCACTAATTAATCACATTAGCAACTTTTATGAATCAAATCTAATAATCTTCCATAAAATAAGATTATCTAATGGTTATTCGAAAAAAAAAAAAAAAAAAAAAAAAACAGTCTGTGTCTTTTGCATTTCAGTACAGTTAAAGGAGAAAGAATAGCGTAACATTCGTGACCCCGGAGATAAGAGTGGGACCGGGATGCGAAGAGACAGGGGATAATGAGAGGGTGGAAAGGAAAGAAGAAACTGGACTCCTTATCTCTGTTCGGTATTTTAATTTTTAACAGTCCCCTCTATTTTTCGGCTTTAAAATTTTCGGCTCTAAAGGAAGTCACGGGTTTAACAGAATAATCTCCTAGAATGATTACTTATCATGGGATATCATTGAATTAATTATGTATGACAGGATTTAACAGAATGAAGAAAACTTTTATTAATATCTTTTTAAGTTTTGGTTCGATTTTGATAAAATTTGAAATAACTCGACAAAATTTTGCAGCAATTATTGTCGGAGCACAGCTCCGGCTTCCCTGCAAAAATTACACTTATTGTTAACACGATAGCGTCCAAAATATTTGACGCATCGACACAGAAAATGAGCTGGACGTTGGTTGGGCCAAAATCTCGGCGCGTATTGAAAATCATAAATATTCGTCAACACTAACAGCCTGAAATGTCGGCTCAAAATTTTCCCAAAGAGATAAAATTGCGAGTTTAATTCTATATATTTGAAAGATAAGGCTTTCTTTTTTTAGTCATCTACCTTGAGCTTTTTTTTTTTGCACCAATTTTAATAATTCTTTTTTTAAATGAAAGCTGTTTCTTTGCAGATTTGCCCGCACTAGCTATTTTTTTTTAAATATTCCCATTTTTATATTTAAATTTAAAAACTAAAAAACTTCTATGAATTTGTTTCAAAATGGTAGCAATTGGATTATTTCCATTGTTGTAAAGAAAGGAAAAATAATAAGGTTTGCTTATCTTTATTGATGCCATTTTCTCATAAAGTTCAAAATAAACTTTCTGAAAAAATTGAACAGAAAATGACGTCATGCTTTAATAAAATACTCATGTTTCCCGCAAAAAGCTGTTTGTATAATTCAATTCTTTTTCATTCATTGAGTTTGAGACGCTTGGTGAAATGCTTCAATGAAGCAAAATGACATCATATTTAAATGAAAACGATCATTTTCTCTGATAAAAATAAATATTTTACTACGAATGCCTCTAAAAGATATAAATTTCTGGAATTTTACTCGCCGATACAGAGATTAGAATCACAAGTCAAGAGTGCGAATGTTCACATGCAAAGTCGTAGTTGAAAAACTTGATTTCAAGTTAAAAAATATATGTATTAATCACATATTGCGCATTGTAATATTTTCGAAATGGTGAATGTAAATATAAGAGATGCGTGTGCAAATTATGAGACGGTGAAAATAACATAAAGTTTAGATTTTACGCGAAAAATAATTCCATGATTAACTTAAGGTGAAATCATTTTTCTAAATTTTCAATCGGTAATTTTAAACGCCACAGATGTCATATACGCCCCACATTGGCGCGATTTTTTTTCGGACGCCAGTGTCATATACGCAACGGGTACTTAGCTGGTGCCAAAGTGTCATTATTTTGCTTGATATGGTAACCCGGATGTTATTGTTTGTGCTGTTGAAGTTTTCCCCGAATTGGCGTGGGAAAAAAATCGCGCCAATATGAGGCGTATATGACATCTGTGCCTTTTAAACATAACAGCCTCAATGGGTAATTTCATCAAAATTACCTATCTTGATTAGGTATAATAAATAATGCAATTTAATTTTTTAATATTTCGAACAATCGAAGTGTATGGAATTAGTATTTTGGTAACTTTAAGTTAAAAATAATATTTGTTTTAAGAGACTAAGTAGTAACCTATGTATCAGTTCGTTTTTAAACAATTTCTTTCGTCGAAATTCGGCGAGATTCATCCCGTTATTAATTAAAACATTAGCTCCATTGCTATAAATTATGCATTTTAACCTCATACGGATCATTATGGAGTCGAATGTTGAAGTCGATGTTCATTCATTGGTGACCTGAGATATAGATTGATCCCCCCCCCCCCCTTTCAGAAGTTTTACGTTCTACGTATGTAACAACCACTATTTTTTTTTTCGAACTTTTCATTCTTTGTAAGCTTCCAAATCGATGCAATTCATTTTGAATTTTAAATTAAAAGAAACGAAAAGAAAATCGAATATGGAAAATACGATTTTGGGCATTAGTCGAATGGCTACGAGTGATACTCAAAGAAATCGAGAAAAATATAATGTCATGTATACATTACTTATATGTATGTATTCTTATGTATGTATGTTTGTATTCAGACGAATGTATGTTTCTATTGGGAAATTTTCGTAATCGGGTTTATAGACAAATTCATAATTTACTGAGCATTGTTTGATGCGCAAATTTAACAATTTGGTAGCTGTCCCAATTACTGACGATTACTCAATTTTTTTTTTATTTATCGTAAGTGAATATATTTCAACTGAAATGCAAGTGAACATTCTGAAGTAAATGAGATAAACATTTTTTTTTTTTTTTTTTTGTCAAGATGTACACTAGAAAACAGAAATATGTAGATTACAAAATAAAAAATTCCTGTACGGGTTGGACAAGGTAGCTTCCCTATTTCTTGGTTTTAAGATTTTAGCTAATTTTACTGGATAACACGAAGTTAAAATGCGAAGAACCTGGTTAGAGAAGAATCATCAGTACTGAATTTCAATGGAAATTTCGCCAAATTAGTCAGATACAGCCAAATTGGCTTAATTTCTGACGACATATTTTTGGTCGCCAAATTTGGCTATATTTCGTTCAAATGTCGCGAAGCTTAGCGATAAATGCGACGTTAATGTATATGACTATGATCGCTTATGCTTATGATCGGAGAAATGGATACAACAATGAAAGATAATTCGTGAGAAATCATGTTCACTAAAAGTCATAAATTAGTCCCTGATTTTTTTTTAATCTGCTGCCTAGATTTAGTGTACATTTTAAGAAATATACATATTTTATATGTGCAACGTTATACACAGAAGTTCCGAAAATGACAGTTAAAGGAAAGTAATTCAAATGTATAGAGTTATTCAGTTTAATTCTATGCGGAAAAGTTGCATAAAAATAACCCAGATGCTTCCTAATATTTTCATAATAACGATATAACAACAACTCAGATGAATAAAGGTATCAAGTTTGATAGAGGAGTACAGCAGACTATCTATGAGTGTGTGTTACATACGTGTTACAAACCTTTACCTGTTGCCATATTAAATAAGTGTGGGCTGTGCCAGACGAGCAAGTCTTTGAAGGAGCTTTGAAGTTTTCTGTCGCTAACTCGATGGATCAAGTTCTCAAAGATCGGAGCTAAATTTAAAAAATCGAAATCTCTCAAATACATCCGGGGGTAATTCCTTATCTTTACCGTAGATTCTGTTATCCAATGGTTTCTCTTTACTTTTAACATTTCTGAATTATTACAAAGAACAACAAATTATGTTGCCTTCAGTTATGCACTGAACAGCTTTTGTCTTTGCAAACAAAGGTTACAAATGTCCTTAAATCAACTTTTATTATTGGAAAAGGAAGAGCTGTAAAATGTACAAAAATCAAAGAAATTAGTAAAACAATCATAGAGCAGTTAGGATTAGAAGCTATCATTCTTTTGGCACTATCAGGTACTGCTGCATTTAATGTCAAAGACAAGGTAACTCACTCAGTGCTTAAAGAACCAACGTGTTTTAAATAGTTCGCTAATTTAAAAAGTCAGCAATACATCTACAGCTCAGAATGGACACAGTGTTATTTCTCATTATTGACGAATTTTCAATGATAGGATGTCGTCTTATGGCTGACCTTGAACAAAGATATTGCGAAGGTAAAATAGACAGCACTTAGCTTTTTAGAGGCTTATTTGTTTAAATCCTTGGACGTATTAGGTAGTTTCATCGCGTAAAAGACATCCCTCTATATAAGAGACATTCTTTAAAAGTCATTTTGATTCTTCGCGGACAAAAAATGCTTAGAGCTTTTAAAAAATGTTTCACATTAACAAACTCATTGAGACAAAACGACGATCAGCAGACACAGTTCCGAAAGACTCTGAACTCACTTTGCGTGAGTCAAGTTTTTGACTACCTCTCACCACTTATGCAACGACGCAAAGATATACTGCTTTCGGCTAACTTGAATGATTTGAAGGTGCCATATGTCATTTTCTCAAAACCAAGCAAGCTAAAGAATGTAATCAAGAAGTACTTCTTAAATCAAAGCGGGGACCAATAAACAAGAATTTTAGCAGATCACAATGATTAAATAGCAAGATGGAGTGAAGATGATCACGCGTCTGGACTTCAGTAGACTTTCCTCAGCAGCTGGATGCAGGGTTATGCATTATGCTACATACCAATATCTGAACGGAGTGAGAATTGGTAAAAGTAAGTACGATAAAAGATATTGCCTATGGCCCACGTTTTCAACCTCGTGGTCTGCCACAGGCCATAATAGTTCATTTTGTTGGTATCATGAGCCATTTATAACTGTAATTTTTTTTTTTATCAAACCTATTTGTAAATATTGGAAAGAAGAAAAAGGCCTCATTCACACGAAGTTAGTTACCTATAACTGTTGCATACCTTGCCACCATACATAGATCCTCGAGTTTAACATTCTCAAAAACTGCTGTTTATATCCATCTAAAGGTGTTGTCACATAAAACAACTTATGTAATTTTTACTGTAGTCATATACGCAACGGGTACTTAACTGGTGCCAAAGTGTCATTATTTTGCTTGATATGGTAACCCGGATGTTATTGTTTGTGCTGTTGAAGTTTTCCCCGAATTGTCGGGGGAAAAAAATCGCGCCAATATGAGGCGTATATGACATCTGTGCCTTTTAAACATAACAGACTCAATGGGTAATTTCATCAAAATTACCTATCTTGATTAGGTATAATAAATAATGCAGTTTAATTTTTAATATTTTGAACAATCGAAGTGTATGGAATTAGTATTTTGGTAACTTTAAGTTAACTTTAAGTTTTAGAGAAAGTTCTAATGGAAGCAATTTTCGCTAAGGACAGGCTTTACCCAAATTAGAAGTATGGGAGCACTTGCTGACAGATTAGAATTTGTGCATTACCGGAGGCAACTGACGACTGAGTTAAACACTTTAAAATGAGGTATCGACGATTGTTATTTCAAACTTACTTTTATACTATTAAACAGCAATCTAGAAAATAAAACATTTTTTTAAATAATATATTTTAAGTTTACGCGCCTCCATGCTCCGACATTTCGGCCTGACGGATACTAGTATATACGAGGGTCACTCTGAAATTTTTGAGATACAACTAGGTTTTTAAAGTTATACTTACAAAATTTTAGGTCTGTTCAAAGTAGTCTCCTTTAGCATCAATGCACTTTTGTAGACGAATTTTCCACAGATTAAATGCCTCATGCCATTCATTTCTTGGAAGAGATGAAAAAATGCATTTATAGTCACATCAATCTCTTCTTCTGAATGAAAACGACGTCCACGTAAGTTCTTTTTTAGATTAAAGAATAACCAAAAGTCACACATACCTAGATCAGGTGAATACGACGGATGTTCTATCACTTTAATTCGTTTTTGTTTAAGAAACTCAACTGTTAATCTGGCTGTATGTGAAGATGCATCGTCATGGTGAAGCATTAGTCCCCTAACATTCACTTCTTGTAGAATTTCTGAAAGACATTTAGTGGTATACCAGTTTGCTGTTACTGTCTTCTGTCCTACCAACTTGGTGGCTTTGACCAATCCCGTACTTCTGAAGAAAACGGCATACATCACTTTTTTCAGCGCGCGTTGTCTATTCACCATTGTCGGCGTGGGATCATCTTCAAAGACCCATACTTTACTTTCTTGACGTGTTGGAACGTCAAAAAACGGTTTGTACGTTTCATCACCCGTTACAATTTTAGAAATGATGCGGTGGCCACCATCATTTAGCAATTTAAGTGTTTCTTTACTGATTCTGATACGCTCCTCTTTTTGGTGCTCAGTTAGATTATGGGGAACCCAACGGCAAACTACTTTTTTTTTTCATATGCAATTCTTCATGAATAATTTTGTGTATGGCTGCGGATCCAATGTTAAGTTCTTTCTGTATCATTTGATAGGTACAGCGATTATCATCCATTAATATTTTTTGTATGGCAGACACATTATCCGGGATTACTGCCGACGGCGGCATTCCTGTGTGTTCTTCATCCTGAAGAAAAATGCGATCTCTGCTAAATTCTTTAAACCATCTGAATACAGTAGCACGAGCTGGAGATTCATCACCAAATGCTAATTTCGACCGTTGAACGCATTCTTCTTGATTTAATCCTGCTTTAAAATCGTGGAAAATCATAGCGCGAAAATGTTCTCGCGTCAACTCCTTTTTCTCTTCTGTTTAAAATTTATTCTACGCTAAACAAGTTGAAGTAAGTCAGTAAAAAATCGTCTGCTGTGTTAAAAAACTTTGTATTTTAAAATTAAACCGTTATTTTTATTTTGTAAATTCTCGTGCGTTTGTCTCCATTCTGTAAAACTCGAGTAACCCTCGTATTAAATTTCAAAACATTGGGTTGGGTAGTTTTTGCACTGTTATATGTGGACAGATAGACGGACGTTCCAGACAACGACCATAGATGCTAACGTATTTATACGAGGGTGGTTCAATAATTATTGTCCCTAGTGTATGTAAAATATTTGTACTGCGATGGTTGTTGTGGAATATCGAAGCCTGTCTTAGATGCCTATATGCGCAATTTCAGAACCGTAGCTGCTATATTCATATAGTTTTTGAGGGAGGAGTGAAAGGGGGGAATGGCGGTGAAAGTCTGATTTTTACCTTATGGGTCTAGATTTGTGACAGTGGATGAGACGTAACTACTGTCGTTTAGACTCGGGATCATAGTGATGTAGCCACATCTCATCCACTGTCCCAAATGTAGCCTTATAAGCTCCAAACCAGCATTTCACCCTCACACCTCCTCCTTAAAAACTCCCCCGAAAATAGGTCTTTAAAACTTCACCCCTCGCTCCAAAAATATGTTAATATAGCAGCTACGGTTCTGAAATTGAGCATATAGGCATTTAAGAGACTAGGCTTCGATATTCCACATCAACCATCGCAGTACAAATATTTTATATATATTATAGGGACAATAAGTATTGAACCACCCACGTATAATTACGAACACACCTAAAAAGTAAGCAAAACGCATGCATTACGTAAGACTGCAAAACAGTTATTGTTTCGTGGGTTGGCGCAAGAAGGACGCAGGGGACAGAACCCCCTAGAGATATGATTGTATACTATTTTACCACAATTTCATTAAAATTTAGGATTAGTTTTCATTCATTTCTGGTTTCGTGCTGAGGAATGAAAAGTATCGGGATGCGGACCGACTTTAAACAGAATTTTCGGGTTCAAGTCGGGTATAGACTAGAGATGCGCAGAATATTCGGTTTCAAATACTTTAAAAACCTTTTAAAAATATTTTTCAAAACCTTACACAACTTTTAACTGATAATTAATAAAGATATTCAGAACAATTAGAAATAGAATTATATTTAAATAAAAGAGAATGCTTTTACATTACTTAGTAGCTATTTGAAAAATGTCACTTGAGAAAATTAACTATTAATGACGACCTTTATATGAATTAATGATGTACAAAACAAATGCAAGTTCCTGAATATTGTCTGGTCAGTAAGCTATTTCTTGCCTTTCAGGGGCGTAGCTACAAAAAAAATTTCGGGGGGGGGGGGATTTCAAAATTTTCCCAACTTATAATTCAAAAATTTCCCAACGTGAAACAAATTGCTCTATTTTCCAACTTCGTTCAATGTGTGTTTAATGATAATGATACTTATACGAAAAAAAAATTATTTCCAAGGAAAAACACGGAAACTAAAAACATAAAAATTATAATTATTGGTTCATTTAATGAAAGTTTTTGTTTTAAATTGTGTACGAGTCATAATCGTACTTCATATGAAACTAGCCTCATATTTTTAGATTTTTGGGAAAGGAACAAATTTTTGGAGGAAATGTATTAGACACTGTTGGTGGACAACAGTAGAGAAATTCAGATCTGGCAGATGTATGATATTTTCGTAGCACAGAGAAACATAATGACAAATTGAGTCTGGCTGCTTTTTGTATTTCTTTTGAAAGTTTAACTGTTTTACTATTACAGAACTCAGAAAGGTAGTCAGCAAAACAATAAAAAATTCTTTTCTTTTTTTTTAATTAAAAAAAAAGAAAAAAAGTTTCAAAAATCTATAATTTCCCAACTCTAAGCTCAAATTTCCCAAGTTCACATATATTGGGGAGGGGGAGGCTCGCCCCCCCCCCTCGCGACGCCTCTATTGCCTTTTCATAAACAGGGTGTTTCTAAAAAAAAAATGGAAAAATCTTTTAGAGGTGATAGTAGACATCAAGACCGACAAGTTTTGTCCATGAAACCAGGATCACAATTCACTGAAAAATACAGTATCCCAGGTCGAACTTGGATTTTTGTTTATTACTTTATAACTGTAAAAACTTTAAAAATAATGAAGATATTGTAATAAATGTATTTTCAAGGCAGTTACTTTGATTTCTGTGAAATACGATGACATGACGAAAAATCCTGGAAATTGCCACAATTCATATCTAAACAAGACGAAGGTAGACATTCCTTTATTCAAAATGCCAGGGGCGCGCCAGCAGTATCCAGCGCCTGTGTGCAGAACTACAGTTGGCGCCCTATACCCCACCCCCCCTCCGAAAATAAAACTTTTAAAAATATATGAATATCTATAAATGCTGCCATCATTCTAGAGTTTTCCCCAGGTCAAGTAATTTTTTTGAACCACAAAATTTATTTAATGAAATTTATCTTGTTTCTATAGTGTTCATATTTTATTTCATTTATTAAATAAAATTTCTAGTTTCAAACATGTTTAAATTTCTTGAAAAATAAGGAATGTTGGCAGCTATGTAAATAAAATTCGAAGCACAGCAAAGCCTGTACAAATGGAACCTGTCTATATCAAAATCCTGCATTAAACGGTAAAATTTCATTATCCCGGAGAAAATAATACAATACAATAGCAATAGATTCCATCTATACTAATTGTTGGCGCCGAAATTCGTCTGACAAATAAATTTTCAAAATCCAAGTGAGATGGGAGAGCAATTAGAATAAATAGTTTATTAAATAAAACTGAAATAGTATGTAAATTCTATTCATCATTAGAAGTTAATAATTGTTCCATAATAGTAATTCTCCGTATTTAACAGAGCCAATACAAAAAAAAATGTTCTCTGCTTGGTTGCAGAGTCAGGACTTCCACTATACACTCTGTATTAAACAGAGCCATGATTTAACAATTGGCATCTCTGATTACAGAGTCAGGACATGTTACATGTTCTCTGCTTGGTTACAGAGTCAAGACTGACCATTTTAAAAATGATACATATTATATAAAATAAACATCAAAATAAAAATTACAATATGCAGTTATAAATCTTCTAAATAGCTATAATATTCATTTAAATGACATCCAAGTAATTATAAAACTAATAAATCACCATCAATTCAAAATTATTATAAGGTAAATAAATCTATATTACATGACCTTGAAATCATAATGTTACTCATAAATATTGATTCAGGATTATAAACAATTTAGATAAACAGATTAGATTTTTTCTGTCAAAAGAAATCACTTTTATAATTATGCTTTACAACATGAAAGATAAACAGAGTTAAATTATAAACAAATAAATTTGAGGTTATTTACGCCGTAACATCCTCCGCCTCCATGAACGGAGTTCATCGAACAATTATAACTTACCAAATTTCCACTATCACATACTAAATAATCAAATATTAAATACAAATTTAAAATATTACCTTAAATGTTAAGTATAACTAAAATGAAATGCAATTAAATCCTACTACTTCTATAAAAAACAGTTTCTGGAACAACTAAAAATAGAAAAAGACATTAATATACAAAATAGTTCAGAAAGTTACAAAAATTAGACATAGAAAAAAAATAATAATAATAAAGTTAGTTAAAATAAAGTAAAATTCTATTATATTAAATGTCCATCGGTAGAGGAGACAATTTTGTGATAGGGCGTTTCAGTTCACCAGTAGAAGTCTTTAATTTGACAACACGAACAATATTATCATCCCCAGGAAATAGTTCAATTATTCTGCCCAATTTCCACCTTAATGGGGGCTGGTTTTCTTCCTTTATCAACACCAAGTCATTGATTTTTAAGTTCGGGTTGCTTCTAAACCACTTTGTACGTTGCTGCAATTGTGAGAGATAGTCTGACGACCACCTTTTCCAAAAACTTTGGAAAATCTTTTGTAGCAATTTCCAACGTTCCAAAGGAGTTACATAGGTAGAGGAGATATCAGGCTCAGGTAAGGAGGTCAAGGGTGCTCCTATAATAAAATGTCCTGGCGTCAGAGCCGTAAAGTCATTTGGATCAGAAGACTCAGCGACAAGCGGTCTTGAATTTAAGCATGACTCAATTTGTGCAATTAAGGTCAAAAATTCTTCATAAGTTAAAATCTGATCACCAATTGTTCTCTTCAAATGATTTTTCATTTGTTTTATTCCCGCTTCCCAAAGGCCTCCAAAGTGAGGGGCGGAAGGTGGGTTGAATTTCCATACTATCATTTCGTCAGTAAGATACTTGTGCAATTTTTCATCAGAAGCAATTAGAGACATCATTCTCTTTATTTCGCGGTCTGCCCCTACAAAATTTGTACCTCTGTCGGAAAATATTTCTAGAGGTTTTCCACGTCGAGCCACGAATCTTTTCAATGAGGCTAGAAAGGTTTCAGTTGTAAGATCAGTGACTAACTCAAGATGGATAGCTTTTGTTACGAAACAAACATACAGACAAACATAATGCTTAAAGGGTTTCACACCACGTCCCTTACGAGGTTTGATCAAAAAGGGGCCGGCTAAGTCGACTCCTACTCTTGAAAATACTCGAGCTTGTGTCACGCGTGCTGATGGCAGATTTCCCATCAACTGAGATGAAAGGTGTGATGAATTTCGGAAACATTTCATACATTTCCTTATTTCTCTTTTCACAGCTTCTTTAGCATTAATTATCCAAAATTTTTGTCGAATTGCTGAAATTGTCAATTGAGTCCCGCTATGAAGATGTTTCTCATGAAAATACTTTATTATCAAGTCTGTAACATGATGCCTTTTAGGGAGAATGATTTGATGTTTTTGATATTCAGACAAGTTTGCATTTTTTAGCCTACCTCCAACACGAAGAATATCATTTTCGTCAAGAAATGGATGTAAAGGAAGGAGTTTGCTTTTAGAATTTAGGATCTTTCTGGATTTTAGAATTTTCAGTTCGTCTCCGAATTCATGGTTTTGAATTAATTTCACAATAGCATTTGTTGCCCTTTCAAGTTCTGGAACAGTCAAAAAACCATAGACTCGTTCAGATGGGCATGTACTATTTTTGATGAATCTGAGGCACCAAGCCGTAATTCGTTTTAATTTAGACCAGGATGAAAATTTAAATAAAAGCTCAAATTCTGGAATATTTTGGGATATGGAGCAAACAAGCGTTTTACGTTGTTCTTGCAAGACCTCTTCATCAGGTAGATTAGGTTGAGTTTCAGGGGGAAATACTGGTAACGATTCTTCCTTCAGCCAGCTAGGACCATGTAACCATACCTCGTTATTAATCAATTCAGATGCAGAGCAACCACGAGAGAGAACATCTGCAGGATTTTCCTTTCCTTTACAAAATTTCCATTGTACAGGAGCAACAAGTTCCTGAATTTCGCGTACGCGGTTTGCCACAAAGGGCTTCCAGTTGTTAGCACTTCCTTTAATCCAGTGCAAGGTAATTTGGGAGTCACTTAGACAAAATATATTTTCATTCACAATTTTAAATATTTCCTTTAAATAATTCGCTAATCTTGCAGCCGTAAGTGCTCCAAGAAGTTCGATGCGCGGCAATGTAATTTTCTTGAGAGGCGCTACTCTCGACTTTGCTATTACAAATGAAGTTTCACAAGAAGAAGAATCACGTAAATAAGCCACTGACCCATACCCCTTTAAACTAGCATCAGAAAATATGAAAAGTTGAGCGGTTTCAGGATTTAATTTTGGGATAGTTACAAAATATTTTCTAAGAATTTCAAAATTTACCAAGTCTTTTATTTCATTATGCCATTTTCTGAATTTTCCACTTAAAGAATCTGGTAATGTAGAATCCCAGTCAATTCCATGTTCCCAGAGTTCTTGCATTAAAAATTTAATTCTTATCACGAAAGGGGAAATGAGTCCAATAGGATCATAAATTTTTGCCACAGTTTGTAAAACAATACGTTTGGTAATAATTTTATGGTCAAATTCTACTAAAAGTGGTTGTATGTCTATTTTCAAGGTGTCACTTTCTGTTATCCATATAATTCCCAATATCTTCGAAAGATTTTGTTCAAGAGTGTCTTCCTCAAAGTTTATTCCATGTTCCTTCCATAAAAATTTTAAATCGGAAGAATTGGTTTTAAATTTTCTGAGTTTCATATTGGCCTCACTCAATATCTTCTCTGCACCGTTTGATAAAACAAAGGCTTCATTTACTGAATCAGCTCCATGAAACAGGTCATCAACGTATAAGGAAGTATCCAGCATATTAACTATTTTTCCAAACAAATCTTTATACCCCTCAATGTGATGTTTGATGGTTGCAGAAAGGAAAAAGGGTGAAGTTGTTACACCAAAAGTTACACGGGTCATGCGAAAAACCTTCAAAATGGGATTGTTACTAGTGATATTGTCAAACCACAGGAACCTCAAAAAATTTCTATCTTCTTGTTGTATCTGGATTTGCAAGAATGCCTTTTCTATATCGGCCAAGAAAGCAATTTTGTGGAGACGGAATTTTAAAATAATGTCCAATATGTTAGGATTTAGATTGGGCCCAGGAAATAAGCACTCGTTTAACGATTTTGCCCCCTTATCTTTGGATGACGCATCAAAAACAATTCTTACTTTAGTTGTCGATTTATCTTCCCTTATTACTGGTCTGTGAGGCATGTAATACGTGTTTATTTCATCTTTATTAAACTCACATTCTTCAATTATACCCAAACCACATTGTTCATTTAATATTTTCTCATATTCCTTAAGTAACCATTCATTTTTGCACAATTTTGATTTTAATCCCCAAAGTCTATGTTTAGCTACATCAAAATTGGATTCCAATTCATTTTTATTTACTTTCCACAAAAGTTTAGTTTCATATCTTCCATTTACAAAATTTAAATTATCATTAAATAAATCAAGAGCATCTAAATCCTTTTGTGAAAATAATTCATTTTTACTATCACAAATACCCAAAGACTCTAGTTTCCAAAACTTTTGCAAATCAAAATTTTCTATTTCATTAACAGATACAAGATGAGCATTAACTGTTTCGTTACCTTTAGAGTTTATTTTTCCCACTATTGTGTACCCAAAAAGTGTATTAGCTACATATAAATGGTCATTAATTTCTTCAACGACACCTCTCTGAACATTCCAGAAATAATCAGCTCCAAGTAAAATTTGTACTTCGGATTCCTCGGGCGTAGGGTCGGCTAACCTCCATCTTTTACTTTCAATGTATTTTATAACTAGAGGGTCAGAATTGGGAACCTTCAATGTTGTTGCACTTATCAAATCGGTAGCTAGCACCTCAACATCTATAAAACGATGATAATTCATTTTACTTCGCAATTTAATTTTAAAAACATCATATTCTTCTTCGCGACCTTGATCCATGCCAAAAGCGAATACAGTTAAATGTTCTTTTCTTAAAACAGGCAAATTTAATTCACGAGCTAATGCTTTTGTTATGAAGCTTTTTTCGCTTGCAGAATCAAGTAATAATCGAACTACCTTTGATTTAGAATTACCTTGAGCAGTTACACAACATGTTTGCCATAAAACAGCATGCTTAGAATTTCTAAAATTACAATGAGAATTAGATACAACTGTTTGATTTTGATTTTCATTAATTTCCGGTTTCAAACTTTTCTTAAAGCAAAATAATTTGTTATGTTCAGTGCTTTTACAATTTAGACATGGCTTTAATTTTATGCGGCATTGCGAAGATAAATGCGATTTCAAAAAGCATTTGTAACATCTACCCTCCTTACGTAACATTAATCTTTTCTTATCATCAGCTAAATTTTTACACTCGGAAGATAAATGATCATTACCTTTGCAAAATACACAAAAAACTTTAATAGTGGCATTTAAGGTATTAGCATGTTGATATTTATTTGATGTTTTCTTTTCACGAAATTCAGTTTTATTTTTATGTACAAAAGAAGAGGATGCATCATTTTTAGAACTTGTCATTGACAAAGCCTTTTCTCTACATTCTATTTCACATTTCAGAAAGGCAATTAGATCGGTTACATCTGACTCTTTGCTAGTATCACGTTTTCTATGATATTCAATCACTAATTCATGGGGCAATAGCTTTAGCAAAATAGGATTTAGCAATTGTCCATAAGAACTGGATGTTACCCCCAAATTTCTTAAACTTCTAATATTAACTTCGCACATGTCATGCAATCTTCTTAATGCATTTAAATTTGAACAATTTTTAACTGGTTCCATATTTAATAAATTAGTCATGTGTTTATTAATAATAACATCAACCTTACCAAAACGGTCCTTTAATAAATCAATACAAGTATCATAATTTTGTTCTGTCAAAGGAAACCCTTCTACCACATTATAGGCCCGATTACATAACAAGGATTTTAGATAAGCGAATTTTTCTATCTTAGATAGTGATTTATTCTGGTGTATCGATGTTTCAAAACAGTTAAAAAATTCGACCCATTCTTCGATTTCACCAGAAAATTTTGGAACATTTAATTTAGGCAATTTCATGGCAGAACTCGTTTCTGTTCCACTAGCAGAACCATTCAATGAATTTACACGACTAGTTGCTATCATAGAAACATTATCCTTTTTACATTTTCTTAATCTATTTTTAATTTTAAATTTAGCACTGATCAATTGGTCAGTGTACTTTTCACTATTAGCAATGTCCTTTTCATATTCTTTTAAGTCGGATATTTGAGCTTCAATATCACGATTCAAACTTTGGAAAGCCGTTTCTTTTAAGAGAAATATTTCTTGAAGCTCTAATAATTCATCGGTTTTCGTATTATCAATGTCATCATTTAATAATGTTTCTAATTTTGTAATTAATTTCGTGAAACTCGTTCGTTCAACAGAACGTTTTGCTTTCAGCTTTTCAAGATTTTCCATTTTAAATAAAGAATAATTCTTATTTTAAAACATTAACCATTCATAGAAAATGAAAAAAATATTTTCTTACCTGTTAATTCCAGGTAATGTAGATGGCATGTCGTAATCCAAATGGCACAATAATAATTCCACACTAATCACAGGTTGAAATATAAATCACACTTGTTAATCACAAATCACTTTGACAAACTGCTCACTATTCTTTCAAAAAAATGTTTCGCGGGTTGCGAGGCACCAAAAATAAATGTTGGCGCCGAAATTCGTCTGACAAATAAATTTTCAAAATCCAAGTGAGATGGGAGAGCAATTAGAATAAATAGTTTATTAAATAAAACTGAAATAGTATGTAAATTCTATTCATCATTAGAAGTTAATAATTGTTCCATAATAGTAATTCTCCGTATTTAACAGAGCCAATACAAAAAAAAATGTTCTCTGCTTGGTTGCAGAGTCAGGACTTCCACTATACACTCTGTATTAAACAGAGCCATGATTTAACAATTGGCATCTCTGATTACAGAGTCAGGACATGTTACATGTTCTCTGCTTGGTTACAGAGTCAAGACTGACCATTTTAAAAATGATACATATTATATAAAATAAACATCAAAATAAAAATTACAATATGCAGTTATAAATCTTCTAAATAGCTATAATATTCATTTAAATGACATCCAAGTAATTATAAAACTAATAAATCACCATCAATTCAAAATTATTATAAGGTAAATAAATCTATATTACATGACCTTGAAATCATAATGTTACTCATAAATATTGATTCAGGATTATAAACAATTTAGATAAACAGATTAGATTTTTTCTGTCAAAAGAAATCACTTTTATAATTATGCTTTACAACATGAAAGATAAACAGAGTTAAATTATAAACAAATAAATTTGAGGTTATTTACGCCGTAACACTAATAAAAGAAAGTTGTTTGTCATTTCTAATTTTCATATCTATATTAATAAAAGAAAGTTTTTACTCTGAATCTGTTGGCTAAGAAAATCTACCACACATATATTTCTGAAAATTTGGTTAAGAATAGACGATTGCACGTCCAAATGCACCTGAGGCTCAGATTTTTCATTTCTTTATAATTAGCCGAAATATTAATTAAAAGCCATAATGATCATCGCAAAATGGCGAGCTTCCTTTCTTCAAAGCGATCATGCCTGTGGATTTCCTTAGACGTTAAGCGGTCCTTCATACGGAAGAAAGCGTAGCGTTCTATTTTTACTGCATTTTGAAATTGTGAAGGCCGAGTCCCCGTAGAGTTAAAAAAAGAAAAAAGGAGAAAGAAAATTGCCTTACCTTTCCTATTCCAACGGTGTCATTCATTTCTACTTCAAAAAACCTTTTTGTTTGCCCGCGATTCGCGTCGGCTTTCAGGTTTTCCATTTTTCTAAAGTTTAAAATTAAAAAATATTAATACATTCTCAGTATTTTCCCGCTTCTAGCGATGTCTCTGGTGTAAAAAAATATTGATAATTACCCTAAAAAAAATCTTGAAGTCATTTCAAGGATTCGCAAGAGATGTTTTTTCTCTTGGGCAAGTTTTTACCAGATATCGTTTCCTTTTAAGAGATATGTGCTTTGGATATTATTTCGCGTTTCAAAAAAGTGAGGGGATTGTGCGCATTTTAAAATATTTATGTTTTATCACGAATTTTTGGTCAGAATTGAAAGTTTTAAGCTAAATACCAGAAATTAAATACAAATTCGAGGTTCGCTTGAAAAATCAAACCTGATAGGGGATAGCAATCCCGCTGTACGCTACCGAAGATAAATGGGCCCTCAACTTGAGGTTAGTTGGATGGATTTTCATTTAAAAATGAAAAATCGTTTAAATTCGAGGATGCATCCTGAAGAAGGCAATTCTGCTGACAATATTAGGTTCGTTTGGAAAGATTTCCATTTCATAGCTGCTAACTTTTACGCTTTTTTCCTACCGCTATATTTTAATAGAAAAATATGTCTTATTTAATCATCGAAAATTTATGATTAGATAAGGCAAATTTTTCTGATAAAAAATAGTGGTAGGAAAAAGGCGTAAAAGTTGACAGCTATGCCATTCAAAAATATAAAATCAAACCATACCGGACAGTGCGTTTGGAAAAAAATATAAAATCCTTCAACATTTGATTTTAGGCATATAAGGTTATTATCATTGGCCCGGGCAATGCCAGGAGGGTCAGTTAGTAAGGCATAAAGTACACGGGAATTTAAAGCTCTTTTTTTCATGAATCTATATTTGTTCATTCATATTACAGCCACTTTCTTTTGTCATTCTAGTTTCTGTAGCGTCTAAGGTTATATGTTATGCTTATAAGTGCTCTTATTTCAATATTTTCAATTTTATGTTCTGAATTGAAATTAACAAATTTTACAATCATCAAGGTTTTTATCCAGTATGTGATTAGACACGAGCGTACGCAGGGAGTGCAAGAGAAAAGCCGCCCCTCTTAATCTTTGAGAAAGTAGGAATTTTTGGACAGTTATGGCCAAATCGATCCCATTTTTACCATCTCTTCCCTCTTAACAAAATTTTGTTTCCCCCATGATTATGGTTCCAGAGTACAAGATAGTATAGGTAAAAAATACCCTGGACTCCAAAAGTTAAGATATAACTGGTTTTTAGCGTCTAATTTGCATATGAATGAAGGTAGAAAAAACAAATTTGGAGGAAATGTGCACTAAACAGTTATTTATTGAATGCGACATAGAGATTTACATAAGTTAAACACAAAAATAATTTTCAACAAAAAAGTACTCCTTGTAAAAAAGTCCATTCTTGGACAAAACAGTACATCATAGTATTATGTGGTAAAATGTCTTAGAAACATTACTAAAATGGGTTCTAATAAGGAATGTGTCCACCCTTGGAATGCATTGACGGCACCGACTTTCTATACTGTCAATTAAGTTGTCGGACATCGAAATGGGAAGCAGGGACCAGGCACGAAGTAAGCCTTGTTTCAGCTCATCTAACGATCTTGGAGGAGGACTTAAAGCAGCAACTTGTCTGTTAAGATAGTCCCAAAAATGTTTTATCGGATTTAGGCCTGGAAAGTGAGATGGCCATTCCATTCGCTCCAAACCGTGACTCTCAAGATAGTCTTCAACAACTACAATTATCATCCGTCAAAATGAAATCGTTGCCAATAGCACCAGAATACGGGAGGACATATGGATCAAGGATCTCATCCCGATATCTCACACCAGTCAGAGTTCCTCCATGGAACACATGCAGGTCAGTGTGACCACCGAGCGAGATCCCTGCCCAAACCATGATTCCACCACCTCTGTCCTTGTGTGTTTCAACAGTGTTGGATTGATGGTATCTGGTGCGTTGTTCCCTACAGATCAGTAGATGCCCCCCGAATCGCTCTCCAGCGTGAATCTGGACTCGTATGTGAAGAGTACTGAAGCCCATTGCTGTCTCTGTCTGGTTCAGGAAAAGTGTTCTATGTTGTACTTTAACTTTTGGAGGCCAGTGTACTTTTTATCTATACTATCTTGTACTATGGACCTATAATCATGGCGGAAACAGAATTTTTGTTAAGAAGGAGGAGATGGTTAAAATAGGCTTAATTTGGCCATAATTGTCCAAAAATTCATACTTTCTCAAAGAATGAAAGGGACGGCTTTTCTCTGCACCAATTTTTTTGGTGCTGCTTAGTTTTTTTGTCCAATAGCTAATAGGTTCTACAGAAGTGATCATTTGTAGAAGCGCTGAAAAAAGATATTGATTCGGCTGCCTAAAGTAGACTTTGAGCACGAAAATCATAGCGTTAAACCTACGGCACGGAATTCCAAAATCTTCACAAACGGCTGATGCGTCATTTTTACCAGTTAAAAATTGTCCTATAGCTGACTCCAGTCTCTCTAATCTAAAATCTCTACATTGAACAGCATACTCATACAAATTCTGTTTTTACATTTGTATGTGAATACTGTGTGTAACTTTAAGATTGAAGACAAATAGTTTTCTTTTTCACATTTTTATATCACACAGCACACAAATGTTACAAACAATCACAAACACTGAAAAACATGTAGAATGATGAGGTGACTTTGGGGTAATAACCCGCTGTTAGAACAAGTGACGTTCATAAAACATATTTTGGGGAATTCTCCCGCTATAAGCAACAGAATAATTGGGGATAAGACCCGCTATAGCATAATGTGCCACAATGGCAGCTCAAAAACAACATACTATACTTGGGGATAACACCCGCTCGGATACACAATGTGCCGAAATGGCAGCTAAAGAACAACTATATACTTGGGGATAAGACCCGCTCGAAATACACAATGTGCCGCAATGGCAGCTAAAGAACAACTCTATACTTGGGGATAAGACCCGCTCGAAATACACAACGTGCCGCAATGGCAGCTAAGCAACAACTGAACTGGGTCGCATGACCGCAAAGCTACGGAGCTCGTTCGGCATGCGCACAAGGTCCGAACATGCCGCCCCGCGTTGCAATGTGCGTAGCACATTCAAAATATTAAAATACACTATAAATACAAGAACTAAATAAAATACCAATACCATAAAATAATATTACAATACAAATACAATAATAATAAGTTGCAATAACAAGGACTATACAATACAATAAAATTAAATTCTTTGTTACAAAATTTAAGCTCTTTTCTAAAAATAGTTCGATGTATTCTTAAGAAAAGTTGAATGTAAAATAACATGTAAATCTTAGGTGCACTTTAAAATACATAAACAATAAGAAAAGATATGTACATTAGGTTTCATTAATGGGCAAGACACACAATCTAGATATGGATCTAAGAAAGATATTTGAGGCTGTTTTAACCTTTGCAACCCTAACATTACCATCCTTTCCTGGTATAACCTCTAAGATTCGTCCTAGCATCCACTTACAGGGAGGTAAATTGTCCTCCTTTATGACTACCATCGCCCCTGGTTTGATGTTTTCCCCTTTTACCTGCCATTTTGAACGATTTTGGAGATGACTCAAGTAATTTAATTGCCAATTTCTCCAAATTAATTGGACGAATTTAGTGATTCTCTGCCACCTAGATAGTCTCGATTCTGTGATATCAATCAACTGAGGTTCTGGAATGGCATCGATAGGCCGACCAATTAGGAAATGGCCTGGTGTCAATGCATTAAAATCATTTATATCGGTCGATAACGGAGTTAAGGCACGCGAATTTAGTACCCCTTCGATTTGGGTGGTGACTGTTTGGAATTCTTCTATAGTCAATCTAGCACCTTTTAATGTTCGTTTAAGATAATACTTGAAAGATTTTACACCAGCCTCCCATAAACCACCGAAGTTGGGCGATCTAGGAGGAATGAACTTCCATTCAATAGCTTCTGAAGTAAGGTAATTAGCTAATTTTTCATCCGGTCTACGAACTAACTCATGAAGTTTGTGCAATTCTGATTTAGCGCCCCTAAAATTCGTAGCATTGTCTGTCATAATAGAAGCGCATTTTCCTCGCCTTGAAACAAAGCGTTTAAGTGCGGCGATAAACGCATCAGAAGTTAGATCCGTTACTATTTCTAAATGAATAGCCTTTGTTACTAAGCAAACGAAAATCGCGACATAAACCTTATGAAAAATCCCTTTTCTTTGATTTTTATATTTAATCTCAAAAGGGCCGCAAAAATCGGCTCCTGTATGGTTAAACGTAAAATTTGGAGTTACTCTTTCCGATGGGAGGTCACCCATGATTTGTTTAGCAGTAACTGGGTTGTTCCTAAAACAGACAACGCAATCATGCACTACTTTTCGCGCTAAATTTTTTCCACTTACGGGCCAAAACCGCATACGTACGTAATGGATTAAAGTTTGGGGACCAATATGAAAATACTTCCTGTGAAAATGCTCAAATATGAGTTTTGTGAGCTTATGGCCTTTCGGCAAAATGATTTGATGCTTCTTATCAAAGTTTAAATCTGAATTTTCCAACCTACCGCCAACTCTTAAGATATTATCTTGATCCAAAAAGGGGGATAAACATTTAATTTTACTGGAAGGGGGAACCCTTGATTCCCGTTTTAACCCTTAATCTCTTCCTGAAATTCTGCATTTTGTACTAATCTAATTAGAGAAACTTCTGAATTTTTTATTTCTGGGGTTGTGAGGCTGCCTCTGCGCCGGTCTGCTAACTTACATTTGCAATTGTGAAAAAACCTATAAACATATGCCAGTATGCGAAGAATACTATAGTATTTACCACTTATGTTGAGAAAAAAATTTACTTCTTCAGGATTCCTGAAAAGAGAAAGAGAAATATTAGAATTGAAATCATTACAGTTATTTTTATATTTTGATTTAGTCTCGGGAAAATAATCTGTTTCTGGCACAGAAATAGTTTCTTGCTCAGTCACTAAGTCATCAGCTGCTAGGAATTTTGGTCCCCTAAACCACATTGGATTCTCTACAAGAGAATTAACACTCGCACCTCTGGTCAAGAGATCGGCAGGATTGTCCTTGCTAGAGCAGTGATACCAAGAGTTCGAATCTGAAAGTGCATTAATCTCTATGACACGGTTTGCCACAAACTGCTTCCATCGCTTTGATGATCCTTTGATCCAGAATAAGGTTATTTTGGAATCTGTCCAATAGTACACCTTCGATGTGATTTTTTGATCTAGGATGGGTTTTACTTTATTGGTCAGTCTTGCACTTAGTAAGGCTCCGAGAAGTTCTAGCCGAGGCAGAGTTATCTCCTTTATCGGTGCAACACGACTCTTTGAAGTCACGAGATTGACTTCCACACCACTCTCTCTTTTTATTCTCAGATAAATTGCAGATCCATACGCTATTTTACTAGCATCAGAAAAGGCGTGTATTTCTACAGCTATTACTTGATTCAAGCAACCAAGAATTTTCCTCGGAATTTTTAATTCTGCTAAATTTGGAAGTTCTTCGAGCCACTTTAACCATTTTTCGTGCACATTAGTTGGTAACTGTTCATCCCATGCTGTCTTCTTTAGCCATAGTTCTTGGAACAGGCATTTTATTCTAATGGTGAATGGCGTCAGCATGCCTAACGGATCGAAGATTTTACCAACTGCTTGCAATAGTAGACGTTTTGAGCCTTTTTGCGATGACAAGAATTCTATTAAACTTTTGACTTCGAATGTCAGACAATCTTCTTCTGTTTTCCAGGACATTCCTAATACCTTGCTTAGATTGCTTCCTAGGCTTATTGCAGCATGTTCTGTTTGAATATTTAAACCTTCCTTTTGCCAGCACTGCAGTAACGCTTCATCATTGGTTATCCATTTTCGAAGAATCATTCCTGCTTCAGACATTATTTTGTTAGCATTCAGGGAAACATCAAGAGCTTCTTGCAGCGTATCTTCGCCAGATATAAAATCGTCCACATAAATATATTTATCGAGTAGGTGAACAGTTCTTGGGTGTAGGTTCGTAAACCGCTTGATGTGCTCCTTTATGGTAGCAGATAGGAGGAATGGAGAGGCATTGACTCCAAAAATAACACGTTTGAATCTGAAGATCTTGAAAGATTTTAAACCATCATCATACCACAGAAAACGGACAGAATCCCGATCTTTTTCAGCTAGTGAGATTTGAAGGAACGCCTTCTCGATATCAGAAGAAAAGGCAATTTCGTATAATCTGAAGTGGATTAAAATATCAAATAGAAGTGGATTTAAGTTGGTGCCGGGCCATAAACAATCATTAAGGGACAAATCATTGTTATCATGAGAGCTGGCATCGAAGACGATTCGGACCTTTGTAGTAAGTTTATCTTCTTTACAGACCGCATGATGGGGCAAATAATAAACTGCCCTGTCTAAAACAGGTTCATTTTCTTGCACCTGCTCTATAATTCCTTGCTTTAAATATTCCGTGATTATTTCAGAATATTGTCGAAAAAGCTCTGGGTTTCGATAAAATTTTCTTTTTAGACCTTCCAAACGCTGTTTCGCAACATTAAAATTATCATTTAAATCCTTCCAGTCTTTTTTCCACGGTAACTGAACTTCATAACGATCGCCTACAAATTTGACAGTTTTATCGAATATTTGTTGTGCTTGATCAGTTTCCGATATTTTCGGATTATCATGTTTTATGCCTATAGACTCAAGCTCCCAAAATTGTTTTAAATTATCATTTATTTCATCGAAATCTCTAACGAAATTGCACATAGTAATATTGTTTGTTTGCGTGTTCTCCTCTAGCGCCCCAGTTGGGATCCATCCAAAAACAGTGTCTTGCAGAAAAAGTTTATCATTTATCTTAACTGAATTATGCTTTAAAATTCTATAAAATAATCCAGCGCCAACCAATGCGTGAATTTTTCCCGGTTTGAAAAATGTGGGGTCTGCCAATTCCACAATATTCGGTAAATTAATGTCCGATACATTTAATTGCTTTGATGGAATTACATCCGTGATTTTGGGAACAATTAAGAAATCTATATTCTCCCTGAAAGAGCCATCTTCGTTTGTAATTACACTCGAAATTTTATGTTTTACATTATAAGTATAACCGTTTAATCCTGTAACGGATACATTAATTATCCTTTTTTTAAATTTCAGCATGTCAGCGCAATCCTTAGTTAAAATATTGACATTGCTAGCATTATCCAAAATGACTCTAAACCTTCGTTTATTTCCGAAATTATCTTCTATAAAAACAAAGCATGTACTCAATAAAATTGATTTTCTTTCTTTACTTATATTATTCAAGGTCTTTAATGATTCGTTATTTACCGAAATGTTCTTCATTTCTCTATTTACCGCACCTGCAAGAGGGGAGGAAATTTGGGGGGAAGCCAATTCATTTTTGGATTTATTTTCTTTTTCTCGATGAAGCCATGAGCTGTGTCGCAATCCACAGGTATTACAATTATATTTTGAAATGCAAGAATTTACGCAATGAGAATTATTCAAACAATTAATACACAGCTTATTTTTCTTCACAAAATCGTATCGTTCAGAAACATTCATTTTTCGAAACTGAGAACATTTGTTCAAATTATGAAAAGTCAATTTACACAGAATACAAGTTTTTCCATTCGATTTATCATTCGAATTTAGCATGAAATTTTTTTGTTTGTTCGAAAGAGGAATGTTTTTGTTTAAGGGTTTTGAAGCAGAGTATCTATTTACGCTTTCTAACGTAGAACTGCGGTTTTCCAAAAATGACATTAATTCATTAAATTGCGGGTATTCTGATTTTTTAATCGAATATTCAAATAATTTTCGAGATTCCTTATCTACCTTTTGCAATATAATATTGATAAGGATAGCATCAGACAGATTGTTTTGTTCATATTGTAATACTTTTAAGGCCCTCAAATTTTTATTTACACAATCAATAAAGGATCTCAATTCTTTAGAAGACTCGTAATGTATTTTTTCATAATTAATTATAGCTGATAAATGAGTGTCAATGAGCAAACGTTGATTTTCGAATCTTTCAGTAAGTGCTGTAAACAATGACTCTAAGGAATCGTCTGGGCTCTCTAGTTGTTTTGCTTCATTTTTTAGCGATGCTCGCAAATAAAACAGCTTCTGAGCGTCATTTAACTGAGCATTATTGATAATTAAATTTGTAAATTGTACTTTAAAGATTGACCACTCTTCATATTTACCATTGAATGTTGGTAGTGGGATTTCAGGTAACTTAACTTTAATATTATTCAAACTCATAGATTCAATACTATCAGCATGCACATTTATTTCAGAAACTTTAAGATTTTTAAGAAATAGGTTGAGACTTACCTCAAGTTTCTCGAGACGATCTTCGAGTTCATCTAACTCGTTTTCGATTTCTGGTAAGTCCTTAATCTCGGGGATATCATAATATTTATCCCGTATTTCCGATACTTTTGCTTGAAGCTCGGGTAATTTTCGAATCTTTATTTCGAGCTCGGTACTCGAGTAATTAATTTCGTCTGTATTATCTTTTACGAAATTTTCTAATTTCGTTATAGCACCTTTTAGAGCACCTTTTGTTCTATTTAATTTTTCCATAGCAGCTATTTCGCTGCGAAATCGACGGACCACAACAGTGTATGTGAATACTGTGTGTAACTTTAAGATTGAAGACAAATAGTTTTCTTTTTCACATTTTTATATCACACAGCACACAAATGTTACAAACAATCACAAACACTGAAAAACATGTAGAATGATGAGGTGACTTTGGGGTAATAACCCGCTGTTAGAACAAGTGACGTTCATAAAACATATTTTGGGGAATTCTCCCGCTATAAGCAACAGAATAATTGGGGATAAGACCCGCTATAGCATAATGTGCCACAATGGCAGCTCAAAAACAACATACTATACTTGGGGATAACACCCGCTCGGATACACAATGTGCCGAAATGGCAGCTAAAGAACAACTATATACTTGGGGATAAGACCCGCTCGAAATACACAATGTGCCGCAATGGCAGCTAAAGAACAACTCTATACTTGGGGATAAGACCCGCTCGAAATACACAACGTGCCGCAATGGCAGCTAAGCAACAACTGAACTGGGTCGCATGACCGCAAAGCTACGGAGCTCGTTCGGCATGCGCACAAGGTCCGAACAACATTGTTTCTCTATTAGAGTTGTCCAATGAGTCTCCTGCGAACAAGGCGACCGTTGGAGGTTTTCTTGGCGCTCATTCGAATGTTTCCTCTTACTAGCTATTTTTTAAAATTAACAAGAAGGAAAAATCATGCGGTAAGCAGCGATTATGAAACACTTTCCAATACATTCAGAATAATGTAACAAAACTTCACCGTTTAATAAGTTGAAATAGGACGTCTAATCGAATTATTTGGAAACGCATAACGCATTTGGCAATCCAATTTCAGCAATTCTCTCTCTACAGTCGGAAAATTATCTGAATTCTTTGAAACTACATGCATACAAAAATTTAGTTCAGTTAGAAAATACACGCCACAGTTGAAAATTCCGGTAATAAGGTGAATGGTATGTGAATTCTTTTGTACAGTTTTGTGTAGGAGATATACAATTTACACACAACAAGTAACATGCAAAAAATTAGTTAAATTTAAAAGCGCACACCGAAATTAAAAACGCAAGTCCAGCAATTATTGCCGAAGACATAGTTAATCATCTTGTAGTGAAAATAAGTGATTTATATCAATTTCAATACATTTGAAATAGCGTAATGTCATTAAAACACACTGCAAACAATTTTTCCCCCATTAACCAATGTAACGAAATTTTTTTAATTTCCCTGTCAATAATCTGTCAATGCTACGTTCTTCATAAATACAGAATATGCCTTGGTAACATATATCAATTGCATGAAAATCCGTATTATTTACGCGAGTTAGAGCATGGACAGATGGACAGACAAACCGAATTCATAAACTCTTTTCAACTATGTTGGATGGAGTTAAAAATCTATTTTAAAGGATAATTTCTTTAAAATCAATAATATTTGAATAGGGTCTTTTCATTGTTATCAATGACCGTTATTTAGTGTTAATTATTTAATAATATTAATTTGTTATTTAGTGATTAAGGTTTCTGGTACCTTCACTTACAAAGCTTTTGAGATAAGTTGTTCCTCTGAAAAATCTAATTTTAAATTTACTATGATTTATATTATTTCTGGAAATTATTTTTAAATAGAGTTTCTGAGTCGTCGGGAACTTATGGATATCACCGTGAGATGTATCTATGTGCATCATAAAGACGCTTGTGACTTGTGATGGATAAGCCAACAACTATTTATGGCCTGATTATCGCAGGCGAAACTTCTACCCGTATTTCCGAATAGTAATTTCATCTTATTTATGACAGAAATTCTGCAGTAATGCGACGATTGCTATTTAAAACTAAAAAAAGCGGAATTTAGCCCCTTTGGTATTAAAACTGCAGTATGCGTTACCATTACTTGAGTGAGATAATAGAGTTGCATGTTTTCAGCCATGTGAATTAAGGCGCCTTTCATTGTTTGCAACTAATTACGTGCGCTTCTATTTATTGAAAGGTTAGACAGGTCTGTGTCTAAATCACTCATTAGAAGACTCAGAAGTAGAGTAAAACGAAAGAAAGAAAGAATTGAATGTTTATAAGTAAGTTTGTCTCACGTAAATCTACAAAACATAATTCAGATTGTCAAGAAACTATAAAATATATTAGTATAATTAAATGAAGATTCTTTTCTTTTAAGTATTTGCTTCTCAACTGAAATCTTTGGCGCCTTTACTACTTCGGCGCCTGTGTGCGCCGCACACTTTGCACACTGGGTCGGCGCGCCCCTGCAGAATGCAGCTGGCAATACTTATACTGTGTCAGTGGTCCAAACTCAGTCATTTCCAATAATATAATGACATTTGTTATAAGCAAAAATAATATGAGGCAAATCTCGCTAAATTATCTTTATTGCTGTTAAAGCAGCACCGTGCGAAGAGAAAATTGCGCCCGGGGCAAAGTTTCAATTTGGTAGCCCCCCTCCCCACACAAGAGAAAATTGCACGTATATTTTGTCAAAGGGAATCTGAGAAATGGGTGTAGAAAAAATGCATCTAACAGTACAGTATTACAGTTTATAACCTTTTGTATTCCCAGAAGAAAACCCATGTTATTTTGAGAGCATATCGCTCACTCGCAAGAAAAGTGACATTTTGTGTTTTATTCCATAAATAGGTGTGTCATAGATTCATCTTGCTACTGCCGAAGTATTATTCGTGTCGTTATACGGAAAACCTCTCTATTACACTATGTGTCACTTTTCCATTAGAGAAAATGCGCAGTGATGAAACAAGAAAAACGACACATCTGAGACACAAACGACACAAAAAAGGTTTGCATAAGCTCATACTCGAACAATTTATAAAACTCTTTATTGGATTAGTAAAAAAAAAAAAAAAAAAAAAAGGAATATCGCTTCTGGTGATGATTAATATATTGCCATTAGACTAAGCCATAGATTAATAGTTACTTTACAATTTGTCAGCTAGGTTGAGATGCTGTCGAATGCAATTTTTAGAATGAATGTGAGGTTCAACGCGGATTAAATAAAGTAAGTACTTCTTGCTTGTGGATGTATTTGTAAGACATTGCTTTACGTGTTCACGAGGAAAATTTTGAACTAACTTTTTACTGTGGTAACTGCGACAGACAAAATAAAAAGAAATATATTATTTCATTATTCATGCATGCTGTTAAGACGATAAAAATCAATAGAATAACTATAAATTCTTGATCTGTCGACATACGCAAAATGAAGGCAATGCTGTCCTTTCAGTAATATAGAAACAAATTAAAAAAGCCAACAAAAAAATTTGGCTTAATTTAAATTCTTCAAAAGTATGTGACATTGATTAAAAACTGATTTTTTAGATTTAAAACGACTGAGTAGCGAAATGAAATGTGCTAAGAAATTATTCGAAAAATAATGAAGGTAACGTTCTACAGTTTTCCAGAATCAAAATTTTAAGATTTGATAAATCAAAACCTTTTTCATTAAACGTAAAGTATTCTTATGACAACGATGATTTTTCTATGTATTAAAATAAAGCTAAAGGTAAAAGAGAGCTTTTACCTTTCATAAAGCGTACTCGAAACTCCTTCCTTTGAGTGAACGGGAGAAACAAGTTCTAAGTCATGCCCTTTGTTTCTACATTATAACATTTACAATGTAGATAAAGGACTGGTGTTGCATCTATACAGAACTTTTAAAATAAAGTTCCAGTTTGAGAAAGTGTTATAAAATGCTGCAAAATGTATTTTTATAAGAATAAGAAACTTAAAAAAGAAGAGATAAAATCACTTATCTAGTTTTGTCATTTTAAATGAAGTGTTTTCAAAAAATCTGTGATAATTATCTGTTATATGTTTGATTTGAATAATATGTTTTTTCCTCAAAAGTTTGAAGAAACTACAAAACAAACATAGTAATTCTGTTCATGCTTTAAGAGAAAATAACTCTGAAAACTGAAAGAATCATACTTGTTTTTGAATTGTTACTAAACAAGAAACAATAATTTTTGTATTTTTTGTTTTTCTAAATAAGGTTCCTTTGTTTAATAATGCAGTTTATAAATACACTGCTCAAAACAATTAAAGGATATTTGAAGTTTTATATAAAATAAAGATATAAACGAAATTTTTTTTGCCGAAAATAGAAGAAGAGAATCACAAATGCAAATTTTTCTGGTTTTCAAACTGTGGAGTATGCAAATTTTGAGTTCGACGTCAAAAACGTCGCTTCAGCGGCAGCGAATGAAATTTGACTTTCAACTGGATAAAAGAGAATGAAGACAAGGATGATCGGCATTCAGTGATTGCTTTGTTTCGATGAGTATGATGTCTCAGCGAAGTCATTTGACAGATTCAGAAGCTTTGAGAATTGTTGGTAGGTTAGAAGGGGGCCAAACTCAAGCCGAAGTAGCGCAAGCCATTGGAGTGTCACAAAGTGTCATTTCCAGGATCTGGAACCGTTTTTTGGAGAGTGGATGTGCAGGCCGAAGACCAGGGCAAGGTCGTAGACGGGCACAAACGCCCAATGAAGATCGGTATTTAGCGTTAACAGCTCGGAGACACCGAACCATGAACGCTACTCTTCTCCAACAACACCTTCGCTCGGCTACAGGCACCACGATTTCAACTCAGACTGTCCGAAACCGGCTCCATGCTGTAGGTCTGTATGCTCGCCGACCGATGGTATGTGTTAGATTAACATCAAGGCATCGTCGCGACCGCAGGGAGTGGGCAACCGAGCATGTCAACTGGAGGAGAAATGAATGGAGCAATATTCTGTTTTCTGACGAGTCCCGTTTTTCTGTGCATCCGGATAATAGGCGTATTTTCATCTGGAGGGACCGTGGCAGTAGGAATAATCCTGCGTTCGTGCACGAAAGTGTCAGATTTGGCGGTGGAGGAGTGTTGGTGTATGGTGGCATCTCCATTGACGGGCGCACTGACCTCTACATCATTCGAGATGGAGCTCTGACTGGTCGCCGATATAGGGATGAGATCCTCAGACCTATTGTAGTCCCTTACGCTGCAGCAATCGGAGATAACTTCATTTTAATGGACGATAACTGCAGGCCACATCGTGCAAACCTGGTGGAGGATTTCCTTTTCGAGGAAGGAATCGTTCGAATGGAATGGCCAGCGTGTTCTCCAGACATGAATCCAATCGAGCACGTTTGGGACGCTCTAGGAAGACGAGTTTCTGGCCGCCAACAATCCCCACAAACTCTCCAAGAACTGGAAAGAGCTCTTCTGGAAGAGTGGGGCAGAATACCCCAACTCGTCATTAATAGCCTCATTGAGTCCATGCCTCAAAGGTGTTCAACGTTGCTGGCCGCCCGTGGAAACCATACCCCCTACTGAAAATGATTTTCTTTGAAGAAAACACCTTTTCTTATTCTTTTTTTCTCATATGCACAAATTGTGTTTTTTTCCTTTAGTACACAAATGCGCAATAAAATGCATTTTTTTCTGCCAAACATGTGTAATTTATTCTCATATAACCTACTATGTCTGTCGACCATGTATCAATCAGCTAAACAGTTTACCAGATACAAAATCCACCTAAAACTGCAATATCCTTTAATTGTTTTGAGCAGTGTATATAGAAATGTTTCGAACAAGTAAATACACTGGTTATCAAAAATTAAGGAAAAGTCACAAAATGCCAATTTTTAAATACGGGAATACTCAAAAGGAAGTAATATAATTCGAATAATTACTATTCCTGCAGAACAGCTAGTCCCTATAACATCTCATTCAGGTCACACATGGTCACAAGAGTCACAGTCACTACGGCGAAACAAAAAATAGAAATTCCATACGTCTCTTTTATGAGTCTCAAATGACTACTATATGTGACTGCTGCTTTGTGGCGAGTCACCAGGTGACTTTACAATGTCATTTCATTGAGACTCTCATCTGGAGACTCAATTTCAAAGTCATTGTGACCGTTGCATTATGATAAATCACCAAATAATGTCAAATTAGTCACATGGTGACTTTACAGTAGGGTCTCTGTCACCATTTGTCAAAGTCATGTGACAGAAAGTCACCATGTGACTTTAATGTGACATTATTTGGTGATTTATCATAATGCAACGTGCACAATGACTTTGAAATTGAATCTCCAGATGAGAGTCACACGAGAGTCTCAATGAAACTACATTGCAAAGTCACCTGGTGACTCGTCACAAAGCAGCAGTCACAGTGACCTGTCAGTGGAGTCACATATAGTAGTCATTTGAGACTCATAAAAGAGACGTATGGAATTTCTTATTTTTTGTTTCGCCGTAGTGACCGTGACTCTTGTGACCTGAATGAGATGTTATATGGACTAGCTGTTCCGCAGAGATAGTAATTATTCAAATTATATTACTTCCTTTTGAGAATTCGCGTATTTAAAAATTAGCATTTTGTGACTTTTCCTTAATTTTTGATAACCAGTGTAGTTGGCTGAAATATAACTTACATACTTCTTAAATTTTTCAATTATTATAGAAAATATTGTGATGGCGTAATTACGACTATCTGATTTATTAATAAAATAATCAGTTCTTGTATATTTATTTTATGTATTTATTTAGCCCAGTGGTTAGGGGGTAGAATTCGGAATTAATTAGGGGAAAGCTGGGAATTGTTTTAATCCCTTCTGTTTAGGTCTAGAATGAATATGCTATGTTTTCCCCCCTCGTACTAGGTGAGCGTTAGGAAATATGTATAGAATTATAGTAAAAAAACACGTTTTTTTGCATACCATAACAATATCTCAAAACAGCTAACTCTGTCAAAAACATTGTCAATACAAATGTTGTAGAGCTTAAAATTCTGAGTAAAATGAGTACCTACACTCAATACTTATGTCGAATATTAAGGTCACAATTCTACTTCAAAATTTTAGACCCATCATCAGGGGGATGACCTCAGAATTAATTAGGAGAAAACTGGAAATTGTTTTAATCCCTTCAGTTTAGGTCTAAAATGAACGTACTAGGGTGAATGTTAGAAAATATGTACATATTTATTTTCGTAAAACACGTTTTTTTTTAGTTTCCTGAACAATATCTCAAAACGGCTAACTCTATAAAAAACACTGTCAATACAAATGTTGTAGAGCTTAAAATTCTGAATAAAATGAGCACCATCATTAATATTTTTGTTCAACATTAAGGTCGCAATTCTATTTCAAAATTTTTCAAATCAAGAGCTTGAAGCCAGGAGAGACCAAGTTAACTTAACAATATCTGAAATTGCGGCCTTAATATTGAACAAAAATATTAAGTGTAGGTTCTCATTTTACTCAGAATTTTAGGCTCTATAACTTTTGTACTAACAATGTTTTTGATAGAGTTAGCTATTTTGAGATATTGTTAAGTTAACTTGGTCTCTCCTGGCTTCAAGCTATTGATTAGCGATTAAGGCAAAATTTTGAAATAGAATTGCGACCTTAATGCTGAACAAAAATATTAATGATGGTACTCATTTTATTCAGAATTTTAAGCTCTACAACATTTGTATTGACAATGTTTTTTATAGAGTTAGCTGTTTTGAGATATTGTTAAGGAAACTAAAAAAAAACGTGTTTTTCGAAAATAAATATGTACCTATTTTCTAACATTCACCCAAGTACGAGGAAGAAAACATAGTACGTTCATTTTAGACCTAAACTGAAGCGATTAAAACAGTTTTCAGTTTTCTCCTAATTAATTCTGAGGTCATCCCCCTGATGATGGGTCTAAAACATTGAAGTAGAATTGTGACCTTAATATTCAACATAAGTATTGAGTGTAGGTACTCATTTTACTTAGAATTTTAAGCTCTACAACATTTGTGTTGACAATGTTTTTGACAGAGGTAGCTGTTTTGAGATATTGTTATGGTATGCAAAAAAACGTGTTTTTTGACTGTAATTCTATACATATTTCCTAAGGCTCACCTAGTACGAGGGGGGAAACATAGCATATTCATTCTAGACCTAAACAGAAGGGATTAAAAGAATTTCCAGCTTTCCCCTAATTAATTCCGAATTCGGCCTTTTTTTGCTCCCCTACCACTGGGCAATTTGTAGTAACTACAATTTTGTTTCACTGATATGCAATGGTAAGATTACAGTTGAATAATAATAATAAAAAAAAAAAAAAAAAAAAAATGAAATTGCTTTTTCTTTTAATTTAATTTCCAGAAACGTTGTCAAGAATCTCCGGTTGATTCTTACTTTGATGCAAATTTTTGATAATGATTGACAACGCATTGTTAAAACATTGTGATTAAAAACTAGGTGGATGTACCAATCCCAAAACTTTCTTCTATCTCATACACCTTAATATTGCAAAAAGTAATTACAAGTATTAATACTTCAGATGTTAATACCTACATTTAACTTTACAGATGTTAACACTTTTGTTCAATTCTATGCATAACTCGATACACTTTTCGATGGTATAACAATGAAAATGACACAAAAATCGCTATTACCACACCCTATTCCGGCAGAATATTTCTAATTTGCAGGAGAACCTGCTTGCCATATTCAAAAACATTCATAAAAATTCTCGTTCAATTCTATGCATAACTCCATACCCATTTCGAAAGTACAATAATGAAAATGGCACAAAAAACGCTACTACAGCTCTCCCTTCCTGCGGAATATTTCCAAATTGAAAGAGAACCTGCTGACCATAACCAAAAATATACACAAAAAATTTGGTTTAATTCTATGCATAATTTCGTGCAGTTTTGGATGGTACCATGGCGACACACGGACAGACAGACATTTTCTATAAACATGTTCTTGGGATCTCTGACCTCTAAAACGTGTAAATCCGTTGAAAACCGGAAGTCGAAAAAAATTTCGATTACAATACTTTCTTCTATCTTCAATAGAATCAATATTTTTGCACGCACGATTTTGAAAGGTGACTGGAATTTGACAAACTGTGTAACAAGAAAAGTGTCACATCTCAACAAGGGATTAAATTTATCAGTGTGGGCGGTATAAATTTACTACATGCATCCTATCGCTTCCATGTCTTTATTCATAAAAGTTTTGCTCATTTGTTAACACTTTTATAGCTGCATGCAGAGTTAAGTACTATCGTTTTATGTTACATTAAAAAAATGCGAAACTCAAATGAAACAGTTGCCTTTTTAAAAAGTTCTACAAGACGGATTTTAATGAGATTTGCAATGTTAGTTAGATAATTTTTCAGGGAAGATTTTAGTATATAACATATTGTTCTATGTTTCTCAGTTAAAGAATTATGGGAAAAAGTTGTATAATCAAGTGAACTCAATTATGAAAGATTAATTTTTTAAAAGTTCTACTGGTTGGATTTTGATGAGACTTGCATCGTTAGTTAGATCCTTCCTTAAATGATGGTTTTAGTATACTGCATATCGTTCTACCATTACCAAATATAATACAAACGATCAATTAAAAGAGTTAGTCATTAATAGCCCAAAATTTGTCTGCCACATTAGAAAATAAAATAGCGCAATGGCGTCCGTGTCATTTTCAGCAATGCTGAAGGACATTGCAGGTAAAAGTCGATATTGTTTTAAAACACAAGGTCGAATTGAGCTACATATTTTGTTTTATTCAAGGTTCGTTTAAAGAAAACAACCAGCATAGCGAGCAAAGACTGCTGTGACGACAACAAATGACGACATGAGTTTCAAACTTGCCTTATCCTAAATTTTAAAAATCGAGTTTTCTCCTTCAATCTATTTTATTGGTGAACCTGCATCGAAAAAACACTACAATCTGCAAAAAAACTAGTTTTATCGTGTATTTCTGGCACTGTAAAATATTACGAATTGAATATTTCCAACTGAGTGAAAAAATGCCTAAGCCGGGAATTGAACCCAGGCTTACGGGGCCAATGCTCTACTATTAAAGCTACCTGGGCTGACAATCAGCGAGCATATTTTGCTCAGATAACCTTATTGGTAATAACATCTGGTCTGTCATGTAGACAGCTCAACAGAATAAACCGCAGGTAAAGGAACTCCATATAAACGATGGATACGTAGATGAACTAATATTTTAACACAATCAAACTGATACAGATATCATATGAATTGAATATTTCTGAGAGAGAGAAATGCCCAAGCCGGGACAGGTAGCTTAAATGGTAGAGCATTGGCCCTGTAAGCCAAGGATCTGGGTTCGATTCCCAGTTTGGGCATTTTTTCGCTCAGTTGGAAATATTCAATTCGTATGATACCTTTACCAATCAATTTGATTGTGTTAAAATAATAATTGTAAAATCTTGGTTTACAATGAAAACCAATGGACACAGTCAGAAGTTTTTCGTAATTTTCCAAAATTTGTTTTTCTGGACAAGGCAAGTTTTGAAATTCACGTCCTTAAATATATGACGCAAGTCCTTAATATCATATTTCCTAATACAGGACTGTGGCTAATTTTCTGGCTCTAAACATAAGGAGAAAAAAATTACTCCTCAGGTATGTAAGCACAAACAGCAGTAGTTTTAATACTCAAATTTCTTTCTTTGAAGTGTAAGACATGAAGAAAGTAAAAAGTACAATTATAAACAAACAAAATTTAGGATTTATTTAATATCAATAATATGCTGTCTACAGGCAATATTTAACAGAATCAAAAATAAAACATAAACAACAACCAACAAACTTTAAAAACTTTGGTCCACTGAACAAGTTGATAATTCTAATATGAAAACTGACTAAAAAAGGGATACCATTTATTAGAGAGATAGTATATTAAAATAGGCAGCCATACAATAATTTTTATCACTTTATAACATAGATAAAATGTATATTATAGTACAAAAGAGTATTGAAATTTGATGATAGTCAAAGCATAGGTGATCACATAAGATTCTAAAGTAGCAAAAGAATTAAGATATCAGTGTTTTCTTTTATTATGCATATAATCAATATTATCATACACAGGAATATTTTGATGTGATAATATTGATTTTATTGAAATTGCTATTATGTACATTATCAATGTTACTTATTATCATGATTATTATATACACAAAAAAAGTACGCCCATGCACATTCAAAAATGTATTACTCATTGCTTAAATAATATCAATGGACATCTATTACAAAATTAAAATAAATTTGAAAAAAAAAAAATCTGCAAATACTGTCTTTATAAAAATAAATGCTTGATATTTAAAACAAATATTTAAATTGAGATTTATTTAGCATCTAATGACATTTTGTTAAAAAAAACCTAAGCAGAAAATAAAAACTTGATTGGGTATACACCAGTCGCTTGACATTTAAGTGCAGTTTAACAACAAATATGGAGGGTGGGGGTAAATAAGGTCACAAAATGAATAGAAAAGTTATTTAAAGGAAAAGCAAAACATGGCTCCGTAAAACTGGATGATTAAAATCGCCCTCACTTTTACCAATGAACCTTATATGACATTTCAAAATGGTAACACTGAAATAGTGATTTATTCAATTCACGTGTCACTTAAAAAATAAAAAAAATAAGAATTATGATAAGAACTATTAAACAGTTTCAGAATTATTATTATTAATGCATAATGGCTGGAAAAATTATTTAAAAGTAAATTAAGTAAGAAACTTTCTTCTGTCACATTTACTAATTTCATATACTGTGACATCACAAAATTCTTCTTCTACATCATTCTAAAATAATGTTACACACCAATTATGAACATGTAGAACGGATCATTTTATTAAAGTTAACATAAAGTTACAGTGACCAATTTCAGAATTTAAAAAATCGCGGAACAAAGAGTTTGGTCCAGTTAATAAAGCACATTCAACATGTTTTGGTAAGCATACAGCATGAACTTCTGCTAACAATCAAAGATTCCTCGGGGGAAAAAAAAACTAATGAACTAGTCCTGTTTTATTGAACAACATATGCTGATTAAAAATGCCTGGATGAAACAGAACCACCGAGCCGATATACTACCATATAAATAAGATTTTCTGAATGATTAATACTCAGATGCATGCAATTAAATGTGCCCAGTAGATCTTGCAATTTTAAGGGTGCCCAAATCAAATTAGCTCATTTAGAAAATGTCCTTATTAGATTATGTTAATGTTTATTTGCAAAGTGGTAGGATGAATTCAAATTATTTAAAATCCTAATAATCCTCGAAGCTAATTATAAATGGAGACAAATTGTGAAAACTCAGTTTTAAGTGTATACAATACTTATACTATCCAACTGCCAAGCAAATGAATGTGCCTTGGGCCACAAATTGAGCAAGTAGTGCTCTATGTCTAGCAGCACAGGAAAATGGACTAGAAAGCATTAAAGAATAATATTTCAAACTACATGTGAAGAAGCAAATACAAATTAAGAATTTCTTATATAGTGAATTTCATTACTACTTTATCTTTTAGAACTTTTATTCTTCAAGAATTGTTATGAATTTTCTATCGGTGAATGTAATATAAAATATCGGTAAATGAATGGCCCCAAGTCATTTTGTACATTAGCACCGGAAAATCGGTGATGAAATTTTTGAATGAAAGTTCAATAAATGTTACATAAGTATACATGGTAAAATAATTCATGGGACTTCTATGCTAACTACTATTGTGCATAATTCTAGCAGAACATTTACTTTGGAATGAAAATGCACATTGAAATTTGCTAAATTATTTCCATCTACAAACAGTACTTCACATATAAAACTAATATGCACATATGCATTCAATTTTGAAATAAAAGTAATCAAAATTAATATTTATAAGTCTTAAATTTTTTTGTTAAGTTAATTTTGGCAATTAGTGAAAAGTGAGAACGATTCCTAATCATGATACACTAACCTGACTTATGTTTTTCTAAATCAAAAATATTCAGTAAGTAATACTGCAGTTCAATAAATTGACTAATATATTAGAAAATATACGGTACAGTCTAGAAAATTTGATGTAATTGGGGACGAGACCATATCAGATTACTGAATACTTGGGCTATCTAGAAAAACAGAAAAAGCTTAATAACTTTGCATGATTACTGCATATACTCATGTATAAGCTGAGATATTTTGACCTAATATTGTCTTTTAAGAAGGGGAAGTCTGCTTATACGCGGGCCAGATTTTGGGAGAAAAGTTCTAAGCCCCACAGCTTTCTGACTGCGCAGGCAAATTGATGTTTGATCAATAAATCATTTAAAGATAGATTAAGAAAAATCTGGATTGAGTGGATGTGTTCGCCAGATGTGCAAAAAACAAAAAGGGAATCGATGTTATCTCGTTGGTTAAAGAGGCGTGGATGTCAATTCCAAGAGAGATGATTATGAAATCATTTAAAAAGTGCAGTATTAGCAATGCTGTGGATGGCACTGATGATGATTTTATTTACGAAACTGATGGCGAAAATTCACCAGTTCCTGAGTCCGATTTCTATAACGAAGAAGCAACGGGACGTGACTTCATAGAACTTTTTAGAGATTCAGATAGCGATTCCAAATTTAAAGGATTTTTTTTATGTTTCTTTATTTTTTATATAATTATTTTTGCTTGTTTAGTATTTCATTAAAAATGTGATTTTTATCTGAAAACATATTAGAATTTTTTAGGGTCGACTTATATGCGCATCAAGAATTTTACCAATATTTTGTCATTAAAAATAGGTAGGTCGGCTTATACGCAAGTAGTATATGCGGTAAACTTCATCTTGCTGTTCTACATATCTTGAAGTGGTTTAATCCTGTTAATTATTTTTGAAATCCATTTAATTCTTGATGTTTTTCCAATACATTGAATACATTGCAATTACATTACAATACATACCATTCTAATACATTGAATTACATGGAACCTCAGGCTTTCAAAACTCTACTGTATTAAATTATACACATTTGGAATGCATATTAACTGCTAATAGAAATCACAAGAAATGAATGCAATATGCATGAATTGGAAAAACAAAAGAAAATTTCATTAAAACAAAATTATTTATGATAATCAATAAAAAATTTTAAAAAAATTAAGGAAAATGGTTAATTAACATTAAAAAAGAATGCATTTAGTGAAATCAAATTAACACATAACTTTAGTTATATTTACACACTTGATTTAATATAATGGTTTCATAAAGTTTTTAGAATAGCTGCTAGAATATTTTCAAATACTTTGTTACTTAAGAATCAATTGATTCATGTATTTTAAGCTGAAATTAAAAATTTAAAGATTTGAAGATCGAAATATCTCACCCTTAGATTTATTCGTTTTAAAATTTCTTTTATAAAGTTCAAATTATTATTTTTTTGTTTTATTTTATAATTTTTACATAAAAATTGGAGCATTTAAAAAATATGGATATGGTTATTATTATTCATCCCATGCCTAAATAAAAAGAATATATTGCTTTGTAGATAACATAAATAAAAACATTGACAAAAAAAAAAAAAAAATGATAAACCAACTCAAGTTTTAAAAAAAAATCCCCCACATAAATACTTTGACAATTTATCTTTTCTTAGAATTGTTTTCAATACAAAAAGTAAGTGAAAGGAAATAAAGAACAAATATGCATCACTCGGATAAATCAGTATCAAGCAGTCCCACACACAATATCTGACATTTAATTCAAAAGATCACAGTTCTTACATCTTCAGTTTTTAAATAAAAACTAATCACAGTTGCATAACTTAACTGGCACTTGCACACTTTCCAATTCACCATTATCGATAAGAAAAATATGTAGCCAAACAATCTGATTTAACATTAATAATGGAATGACATCACATTAACCCTTTATATCCCAAAATATGAATTCATGAAAATTTCATCTTCTGAAGCATTTTCCGTGAATTTTTTAAACTACATTAGAAGATTTAGACAATCATTTAATAAATTTTAGAAGGATTTTGCCAATTAAAATTAATTAAATTTAAATTTATAGGGATTTTGTGTAATATTTATAACTCCACTCCAGGGGCGGATCCAGAGACTCGTTTTGGGGGGGGGGGGGGGGGGGGCGATACCAGATGGATGATATATAATCAACACAGTCATAGTTTCTGTTGGTTAAATCATTCTTTGCAGTTAATTATTATATGAATATGAAATAATTTTTACTATTTAAAATTATTATAGACTCTCGATTATCCGACGTTCAATTAACCGACACACTCGGTTAACCAACCCTCTTATTATATAACAGGGTTGGTCGAAAAAGAACTTTATTTCGATTTTCGATGATGGATATTGTGGAAAAGTTGCCATTGGTGGCACTAAGTTTACACAAAAAATTTGAGATTTTTCGTACAATTCCTTCATTTGCCGCAAATGGCTTGAAATTTTTCTCAAATGCTGATTTTTGAACTTTTTTAGCAAAAATTTTTAAAATAGTAAATTAAATTTGTTTTCGCTGAATTTACTTGAAATATCATGTTTAGCGTACGAAATGATTAAATAAGCTCTGACTATCTATTATTTATTAGTTATGTGTATTTTGAATTAGGCAATTTTTATAGCCTTTTCGCGTATAACTGAGCAAAAATTGTAAGTATTGTTTGGTTCGTTCGCCGGTTTCTCTCTTTTGCCTTATTATGTTCCACGCTCTTCCTTCGGTTTTTCGATGCGTTCAGAGTCCCATATTTGAATGCCGGACCACAGCATGTCTTGACAGCAGTCCTGGAAGGTGAGGAGATATGAAGTAGAAACCAATGAAAATGCAATCAGTCATCACAAGGATGAGGGAGGAAATTGGAGATGGGAGTAACTGCAAGATGAGATTTTAATTATTTTTCTGCTCTAAAATACAGCTGTTTGTCAGAAGATTAAAAAAGTGGGAACTTTGAAGCAGGCAGTTCGTCTGAATCAGAATTTGAACCAGGGTATTCAAAAGCAGACACTCCCAAACGCATATACCTTTCTCAAACAGAGTTCACCAGATTTAGAACTGGTATAGCATATAGGTAAACAGCGTTAAGAGCTTCATCTGTGCTTCAGGATGCAGGAATTGTGACAACCAGGAATAAAAATCTTGTCATCGATAAAATCTTGGTGAGGAGACCGAAAAAGAAACTTGAAAAGAAGATACAGGAGGATGAAAAATTACAACCATATTTTTTTGCAGTAGAAATAATAACACGATCTTTATAGAAAAAAAGAACAAGCGGCACCTTCGAGAGAAGTACGAAGCACATAATCCCTAATGGCTTGCGAAAATGTACTTGTTCATTTCTACGAGCCTATTTCTGTTTCGTGGACATCAAAAATGCAAAAGGCTGAAGATTTGAGTACTCTATTAATCTATCTCCGTTTCAGTTGGTAAAGGTCTTGGGCCAAATGGCTCTACCATCTAGTTTAGACAGTTGATGTCGCTGTCGGAGTGGGAGCTTGTTCGTATGAAGAATACATATCAAATGTTGCAGTTCTCTTCATGATATTTCCAAAGCAGGCTTTACTCTGGCTTAGAAAATTATATAATGATTTTTCTATTTCTCGGAAGTGGTCAGAAGGAGGTGTCAAATGACCCAAATATTCCAAACCACATTCAGATAACATGGTGATATTTGTTTTGTCTTTCTATCGACGGTGCTGCAAGTCCCCTTTTTTATGAAGATCGTTTTATTTTTTCTACTATCAAAAAACATGCTTGTAATTTTTTTTCCTCTAAGATCTTCCTCCTCCTGTATCTTCTTTCCAAGTTTCTTTTTCTATCTCCTGACCAAGTCTTTACCGATGACGAGATCCTTATTCCCTGTTGTCACAATTCCTGCAATTTTTGTTCACTTATACGCGTAAAAGCTGTAAAAGTCACCTAATTCAAAATGCACATAACTATTAAATAATACATAATTAGAGCTTATTTAAACATTTCGTACACTAAACATGACATTTTGAGTAAATTCAGTTGAAAGAAACTTAAATTTATCATTTTTTAAACTTTTGCTAAAAAAGTTCAAAAATCAGCATTTCAGCCAAACTTCAAGCCATTTGCGGCAAATGAAGGAATTGTCTTAAAAATCTCAAATTTTTTTCGTGAACTTAGTGCCACCAGTGGCAACTTTTCTGCACTACCCATCATAGAAAATAGAAAAAAAAATTTTCGGCCCACCCTATTATATAAGCCTCTTCTCCTCAAAATATTACTTATTGTTACTAATTGTGCCGAAAAATTAAAAATGTTACCATAGAATCTATTTATTAAATGTCTTATTTTTATTCATTTCATTTTTACTCTGGTAATTATTTATCTTTTGGTTTATTCAAAAAAGGGACTAAATAAAAATCTCAAGGGGTCTTAACATCCTTGAAAAGTCAAAATGTGTCATCTAAGCGGTGCGTATACTTCTTCATAATCTACTCATTATTAGTCCATCAAGGTTAACATTTGTTACTGAGACCTAAGGTCTGTTTCCGTAGCTTCTCTACAAGAGGTAGAAAGACAGCGAAAAATGGTAAACAAAACAATTAATGGTGGGTAACCCTAGAAGGCCTTTCATTAAATAAATACATAAAGGAAGAACTGGTTTACCAAGTTGGCTTTAAAAAAATTAACACACCATATTCATTTTAGCTTTTAACTGACTAAGACATAATCCTTTTTTGTTCATTCATCAAATACCCCTTGAAATTCAACAATGCGGGTGGCAATAGCAGTAAATTTTTTTAAACATTAGTGGCTTTTTTCAAAAAATATTAAGATGCTTGAAGTTTTAAAAGGTCCTTTTTTTTTCTTGTTTCTTTCTTTCTTTGAAAATTGCTACGAATCCCATTATTTTCTCAAACAAAGGAGCTCTCTGCAAAAATATCATACAGAAATTAGAAGTGCAGCTTCTTTGAAAAGATGAAAAAGTTTCCAAACTTTAAAGGGATCCACGTAACGATGTCAATTTTCTGTTGTAGAAATTCAACAAAAGGTACACGAAGTGGCATCGACACTCACCTCAACCCATAGTGTCAAAAATTATGGCTCCATATGCCTTTTGGCAGGACATAATCCTTTTTTGTTCATTAATTGGTGAAACTTCAGTGAGATTTACCATTGACACCCGAAAAGTGTTTGGTTTTCGTTTGCTTGTCTGCCTGTTCCCCGAAAACTCCCCTTAAAAGCGTTGGATTTATATCTTGGGGGAGGGGGAGGGACCGCCCCTGGATCCGTGCCTCGGGAAGTCTCCTCCTGGCGCTAAATATTCATTTTTTTCACGGCCTTTTGACAAAATTCGTGTTTTTTTAGCTATTTTTTGGCGAAATTCGCGTATTTTTTTCGCAATCCTTTCACAAAATTCGCATTTTTTCCGAGATCTCTTGACAAAATTTGCATTTTTTCTGCAATTTTTTGGCGAAATTCGCGATTTTTTGACGAAATTTACGTTTTTTCTGCGATTATTTGACAAAATTTGCGTTTTTTTTCGCGGTCCTTTGACGAAATGCGCGATTTTTTGACGAAACTGGCACTTTCTGCGCGATGCTTTGATGAATTTGGTGATTTTTTTCTGGGAACGAATGATGAAATTAATTTTTTTTCGGCGACCATTTGTTGGAATTCGCGATAAGCGGTGGATTTATACTTTTTTGGGGGGGGGGCGCCCCCCCCCCCAGTTAGTTTTTGTTTTTTGTGAACTGGTTTTATTAACAAATTACACAATTTTAAGACAGTTTTTATGAAAAATAATGTTACGAAAGGGGCCTATTTTATTAAAAGGAATTTTGTGAAGGGGCCTGTTTTATTAAGTTCATTTTTGTGAAAGGGCTCATTTTATTAAATTTATTTTTGTGAAGGGGCCCTAAATAGGCCCCAAATTTTGCCTAGATCGGCCCCTGTAAACAAATCATACAAGTTACATTTTTCCCACTGAGTGAAAAAAGTGTCCAAACCAGGATATATTAAATAATGATAGTTAATAATTGATGATGATTCAGGTAAACATATTTATCTAAAAATTGATAAACAATGCTGATGCAATGCAAAAAATTGACAAATGAATATCTATTAAAAAAAAGAATGTCATTGATACAGCTCCAAAATTACATTTGTGATTGCAGTAAGATTTATTTACAGCAGATCTAAAGAATTAACATTGATTAAACGGGAAAGGGAACAGTTGGATTTAAACAGTGTCCCAGTCTGGACACATTTTCACTCAGTTAGAAAAATTAATACATGTATGATTTAGTTACCAATCAACATGATTGCATTAAAAAAAATAAAAGTGTAATTAGACAGTGATAGAGAGAAACAATTAAAAGAAGCTTGTGCTTCTAAAAAGATATTTGGGAAAAATCAGAGGGATTTCAAGGTTTTGTCTAACACAGCAGTCTCCCTAAACAGTGGAATTGTTGAATTTGCCCATTATTTAGCAGCAATGAAAACTTACAAATATATTTTGCAGATTTAAAAAGTGTTTGCTTAATAGAGGTGTCTGCTATTCAGGAGTGTCTGTTATGAAGATCATTTTTTTATGTGTTGTATCGATTGTTGATTTTCTGACTAAACAAAGACCAATCTGTTCCTTCAAATTTCTATCCTTTTTCGTGTTAAAGCAGACTGTTAGGTAGCAGATTTTTTTCGAGAAATAATCGATTAGAAAACTCACAAGTACCCATTACATTATGCTTTTCATGCTCATCAAAAACAACTAAACATACAAAAGCATTCAAAAAATAATTAAATATTTTATTTTTTAGTTTACCGATATAGTTATTTAAAATCTCTAGAAGCCTCAACAAATTCGACATATAAGAAACAGTAAAAATTTTCCACCAGACACTGTTCTTAGCTTTCAAAGCAAGATATAAAAATATATTCCACTGTAATTAATTTATATTATTTAAAATTTTTAAAAGCTTTGCAATAACATAAAAATTTATAGTTGTCAGAAAATACAAAAATAATGCCTCAAAATACAGAGAAAAACATTAATATAAAATCAAAGTTATAATACACATTTAAAACAAATAAAGGTACTCTGGTGTACTTTGCAAAAAAAAATTCTAATAATGGACACTACTTAAATTTTTTTCCCATAAAACATACATCACTATCTTTAGCAGTAATGTAACATTAATAAAAGCAAAACACATTCAAAAATATAAACAAAAATGAACTATCTTAACTGCAAATGTTAACACTGACAGCAAGCCAAATTTTTTAACACATTATTGCCTCTGATAATATAATTTTAAAAGTATTTTTAAAACTCCACCTGATTCCTTATTTTTTTTTTTTTTTTTTTTTTTTTTTTTAGATATTTATTAAACATTTTATGTTAATGCAATTTAAATAATTTCGTTTAACATATTGCTTGAAGCAAAGATCATGCTCATCTGATGCCATGTTATATCTCTGACATAACTAGTTATTGTCAGGGCAGGGTTAAGAAAAACATAATTTAAGTACAGTAGAACCTCAATTATCCGAAGTAATTCGGACCGACGATCTTTCGGAAAATCGAAATTTTTGGATAATCGAGAATGCTTCAATTTCAAGATTAAAGACTGATATATGCAGTCTTTCTTATTATGATAACAAGTGCTTAATAAAAATAAAGCAATAGTAAAATAGAAACAAGAATAAATTACCTGAATTTTAATTTTGAAATTAAGTACCTTTTACATATTTCACAAGGGTTTGAAACAAAGTTTTGTTTGTCGCTTTGCTCTGCAGTTCTATCACAAAGTTTTTTTTTTTGTTTTTTTAATACTATTAGTTCACCAGTATCACAGTCTTTCTGCTGCTTGAACCATGCCAAACCTTTTGCAAAACATACACAAGGAATGTGATAGTAAAAAAAAAAAAAAAGTTTTAAAAATGGATTTCGGTTAAAAGAGTTTCAAATAAAAGAGGTTCTACTATGTACTTAAAAAAATACATAATCACATTTAAAGCAATAATTCTTTCGCACAGAGACAAAAAGTTAAACTTAAACTTACAAAGATAACTAAATAAATTAAAATTAGAATTAAAGATTCTCTTTAAATACTCAAACTACACCTGAAAAAAAAAATGCTTTTTGCTATTTAAAAATAATGTAAGATCTTAACATAAATGAAATACCACACATATGTTTTGCCTACATGCTATGAAAACAATAACAAAAAAAAAAAAAACTTATGATACATATTGCAAGTAATAAGAGAATAAAAATAACGAATTTTGCATTTCTCAGGTATACACATACTTATCTGCCCTGGTATAACATCATCATGTATAAACTAACATAATAGGAATGCAAACATAAATGAATGACAAATCTATATGAAAATTTTTGGATTGTTTGGAAAATTTGAGCATGTTTTGCAAATAAAATTTTGAACTGCATAAGGGAATTTTCATCACTGAAAAGAAACATTTTTGAACAGAAGGAAATTTATGGAAATGCTTGGCATAGTATTGGTAGGCTGTCAGGCTAATTACAGGACAATTACAGCTTTATTGGGATTAATGCTGTTAGATTATATTTAAAGAGTGTTTCTGTATGGACAATGAAAACTTCATCACAGATACTTCAAGTTTTCTTTTTAAAAGGAAAATAATGCTGCTTAACACGGGAGAACTCGCTAGTGAGAATGCCCAATTGCTTTTCTTTTACTTTACGTTCATATAATACCAACTTTTTTCGGTTGGCTTAGTACTTTTATTCACAAAATAGGTAAAATAATTGTAAAACATTATGAAATTTTAATTAAAATGAAAAATGATTTAAATAAGAGTCTTAAAAAAGTACGACTGTGAGAGAAAATCTCATGCAGCGAGTTCTCCCGGGTTAAAATTTTAGAAGTATATCTATAGTCTATAAAGATCATGTTTTAAGTGAACCAATAGTTTGATGGTAGATTGCACAAATTAAAAACAGAAATTTCAACCTACAAAATCAGGGTTGGTGTAAATGACCTATTGTGTGGGTAAAGAAGAAAAAGGGAAAAATAACTCAAAACCCAAAATTGATTTCACAAAGACTTAGCCCAATTTATGAAAATCTTTGAGACTCAGATGCAAACATTTCATAAAATGCTTTCTGATATGATGTTTGGATATCATACAATCAAAGAAAATTACATGGATCAAATATACTCCAAAATAGTATGAAAACCAAACAAGTCAGACTAGTTTCGAGAATAATTACTACTGGACATAAAACTTTGACAATATGGTACAAAAAGGTCATACAGTAGCACCACTTAACCAAGTTTCCGCTTTTATTCTGACCAGAAAATAAGAGTTCTGTCTTTTTTTGACTGCTCTTTCATCTTCACCTACCACTTCATTTATAATGGAGTGAATGTTTCACAATCATGGAAGCCATCAGTTCATCAGAAGAAAAGGATCCAAAGGTATAAGTTTGATTGAAAAAAACTATTTAATACTTTGAGCAGAAAGAAGAGGCTACACCAGCAATTTTCATAACACTAATAAAATCACATAGCTGCCAATGTGTTTTGTAACCTCTAAAATTTAACACAAATTTTTACCATATTTAATCATTGGTAATTGTCAGATTTTGGCGATTCAATTAGGAAAAATTTACTGGTAAGTTTTAGTGGTAAGAAAAAAATCTTAGAAATTGGTAGCTATGGAGTAGCGTAATACTGCAGCAAAATTGACATTCAACAAACAAAAAACTATCAAGGCCTTTTTCAAATAAACAATTTCATTCCCTGTTTTCCTTAAAAGTAATGGAAATGTGCATCAAAGAAAAGTTACTAGTACCATAAAAATGAATGAAGTAAGTGAAAATTTATATTTCATCTCCTTAGTGGGTGAAAATTTGTGTCAATCCTGTTTATCCTAGTCTTTTGCTTATCCGAGGTGAGCTTGGCCCATATTAACTTGGATAATCGGCTCTACTGTACTTAACTATCACAGCCACCTAAAGAAACAGAAAATCCAGTAATATCCACACACAAGTAATTATGCTGGTGCTACTATAAAGTTATTATTGATTAAGAATTTCTTTCATTGTGTCAAAAGATAAATCCAAATGTTTACTGCCCGTGTCTGTAGAAAGTCAAACAAAATTATGCCACACATTGAAGAATATTAAAATAAGTAGAAGAGTGATGCTCCACCATAACACTGTAATGTCTCTGTGCCTTCAGTGGTCTGGAAAAAATTGCATGAGGTAGACTGGAATGTTTTAACATATCTGACATACTTAACATTAGCTATCTGAGTTTCATTTGCTTCACTTCTTTCAAAGTTCTTAAGACACTCATCAGAATATGATATTCGTAAGCTAATGTTAAACCGATGGAAGATGAACCTCTACAAATTTTTGTTTGAATTTCAATATTTTAAACTGATTCTTTTTTAATAGGAAAGCTGCGATTGGATGCTAAAATAATAGTTTGGTACACTTTTTCAATTTCTGATGTAGTTTCATTCGAAACTGGTGCTCCTGAATGATTTGGTTCCAGAATTGAAAGTATAATCAGAATTAAACTGCAACAGAAATAAAAAAAAGTATAAAACTATCATGCTAGATTGTGACCTCAGACATACTTTGCAAAATGAATCATTTAAAAAGTAAATGTGAAATTTGCAGAGAACACTTCTGTTTGTTTAACATCAGCTTGTGAATGTCATATGCCAGCGCTTCCCAACCTTTTTTCTTTCACGTTTAACCTTTCAATTTGTTGCTGTCAGTTTCAGAAATTTTTTTTTAGTCAGAATCACCCCTGCTTTCTTACGGTTTTAAATAAAAAAACATTTTGCATCATTATTCTGAGTTGTTGATTTAAATTGCTTCAATGGTATTTTTTTCATGCCTGTATTAATACAGACATCACAAAATAATTAATGCAAATCTTTAAAAAGCACGTAAAATAACAGTGGGTTTCAGATTTTTTTCTCCCTCCCAAATAGCTCAACTCCCCTCCATTTATAAATGTTGGTAGGGAGACTTCCCCTCTTATGAAAAATTGAATTTCAAGCCCTGTATTATTTTCATGTACCCCCAGAGCAATGCTTACCTCAGGTTGGGAACCGCTGTCATATGCTGACAAGTGGAGGCTTTTATCACTTGCTGATAAAAATGCTCTTAAATGTCACTTTCATAAATTTTTGTCTTCAGACAAGATCAGTTCAACATTGATATGACTTAAATGCTTGAAAAGTGACTTAAACTTGGGATAACGAAACAGACAAGTGATATTTTAAAATATGAAGATTTAAATTGCATCCATTTACTCAAAAACTCGTGAAGGGGGGGGGGGGGGGACACACACACCTCAGATCTTTCCAGACAACCCTATAGTACAACAGACACTAATAAGAATTTGATGGTACAAACCAGTAATGCTGCACGACTTTTGTAATCCTGAGTTCCTGAAACCCTGACATTTCCAAAATCTAGTTTGTTCTTTTACAAAAGTGGGTACTCTTTTGAACAATAAGACAATTTTTACATATTAATACAAAATATGTCTTCCTTATGATTTGTTAGCAAAATTTTTATTCCCTACAAGAAGAAAATTGTGTGTCTTAACCCTTCAAGGTCGATTTTTTTTTTTTTTTTTGGGGGGGGGGGGGGGATTACGTTTAGAATTTAAAAAATGAAAGTAGCTATCCAAAAATTAAGGTTTTCTGAAATTTAATGAACATGCCAATCTACTGAGGTGTGGGGGACACATTAAGTATAATAAAAACAAAGTAAATGATAAAACAGAGCAATAAGATTTGTAACAAGAAAAATAGGACTTGAAGTGCCTGAATCAACATTTAGCAGAAAACCTCTGTTTCCATCAAGCTTCAATTGCAAAATGAGAAGACTAGCATTAAGAATATAACAATAACAACACATAAACTTTAAAAATTACTTTTCACAAAAAAAGCAGCAAAAAAATGGAAAACGATGTACATTCATAGTAGGCAAAACATGCACAAAAAATACAGAAACAGCACTTATTTTCAAAATAAACATTAGAAATGATGAAGCTGCAGTTAAATTTGTACTAATTATTCTTATAAGTTTAATATAATGAAATGTGATAATTATTTATAAGCAGGGTTCAAAAGATTTTCTTCTGATTTAGATTACAATTCTGAGAAACAGGCACAATAATAATAAAATTTTATGTTTAGGCTAAAAGTCAGAAGTACGCTACAAGCAGCAAAAGTACAACAGATGTTACTTTTCAAGTAGTTTGTAGTATAAAATACTAGATTCTGAAAAATATAATGTGGCAAGTAGCAGATTACAAAAAATCCGTAATTTGCAGTGAGCAATGATGCTACTTTTAATCCTACTTCAAGAAATAATTGTGCCATTCTTCAAATCTCGTGATCATAACATGCTTCTTTTGGGCAAAATGTGTTCTATGCAATAAACTACAAATATCAAAATCTCAGTTGCAGTGTTTAGCAATGCACCATATATATGACATTACAGATTTTTCTAGTGTTACTTGATGGTAAAACCAAGTGCTGACCCACTAAAGAAATTGGTTTTCTTGAGGGAAACATTTGTCTACTTATTTGTAAAAAGACCTTTATGTTTTAATATTGGATTTCTTCTTCTGGAAATGATTTATTTACTGATTTATTATTTTTTATATTATGACAGATTAAATTAATATTGAACTCCTTATCAAACAACAAATCAATCATAAATAATTTATAGCTTGTAAACATTGCTCAGTTAACAAGAAAGGTGTAAGCGTTATTTAGATTCTTTAGATAAGCATTTACATATCCAACCACAGTTCTATAGGCTATAAAAATTGAGGCAGAGGTATGTCAGTAACCCGATAGTGGTACCAATACAAGCCATTAAGGCCACTTTGCACTGATCCAAAAACCACTTTATATAGAAACTTAGAGAAAGCCTACCATAGTAAAAGAAGATAATTCGATCATAAAATCATCTATATTAATAAAAGAAAGATGTTTGTATGTCTCTGTGTGTATGATGGCTAGGAAAATCTATTGCATGTAGAGCTCTGCAAATTTGGTCCTAGATAGACGAAAACAGGTCCAAATGTACCCAAGGTTCAAATTTTGGATCTTTTTATTATATTTTTTGTTATTTGATTTTTTTATACGATTTTGAGTGTTTTTACAAATTCCGTGGTGATTTTTTTTATATTAGCAAAAGGAATTTTTCAATATTTTAGCCAAATAAAATAAATTTAGTGATCTTATACATAAATTTTATTTGGTGATCATACAGCAATTTTTGAATTTTACACAAATATATATATTTTTTAATAATTTTTCGGTACTTTATCAAATGTTCTTGGTTATGGAGAAACTTTCGGGAGTCATTTAAAAAACAAAATATTTAAAATTTATATCCTACAAATTAAAAAAAAATTGGCATATGCTTATTTAAGACTAGTGTCTGATAAATGAAGAAAGAAAACTTTCCAAAGACCTTCTCCGCACTGAGAAAATGGTTAGTAAGGTAATGAACATGAGATTTAGAAAAAAAATGGGGCTGCTTATGCTGATTTTGTTTTTAGAAATTTCTAAGTTTTCATTGTTTTTAACTATAGTTTTATTATTTCATGTTTTTAATGGCTGAGCATTTTAGTGAAAAAATGTATTTTGACATAATAAAAATTTTGAGGTTAGTTTTATTTTTATTTTTTTGTGAAGACATTTTTAAGTATATTTTTATAAAATTATTTTAAGATTGTGCATTTTAATGAAATAAATTATTACGATGCTGCATATTAATGAAGACCCTTCCACCCCACCCCTCTGTTATAGTTATTGTTGTTTGAACAATTTATAGGAAATATATATATATATATATATATATTGCAAGCTTGATCCATGAGTGGTTAGCAGGCATGTCTTGGGCCAATTTTATCTCATTAGTCTGAGGCCAAGACCAGGCTTAATTTTTCTTGACAGACTTGGAGCAGACTCTGGCAATCGCAGGATCTACTAGAATTATATAATTGAAAGTGCAAAGTGGCCTTACCTGATTGTATAAGTAATACAACCATGCTACTGACAGACCTTCTACCTCAATTTTTGTGGGCAGATCTTCTAGTTTTTCAAATATTTTCTTGCACATTATTTTTCTTAATTTTTAATGCCCTCAATTATATCACATGTACTCAATGTATCTGGATAGAATTGATATAAAAAGATGCCACTGCATTACTTAATCTGTGTCAGCAATTTCGAGCCTAGATTGAATTCTTTGACAAAATATGAAAGTAGGTTGTAGTTGCAACTTTTCACAATAAGTAGGTGCAGTTAACTACATTTTAGATAAAATAATTATATTTTGCTACAAGAGAAGAGTAGTTTTTAAGACCACTAGATAGGCTTACAAGTTCTGGCATATGTTATTGGCAGGGTTCTCGCTGGCTTTTGATCAACATTAGCGATTTGGCGAATAAAAAATAATAAACAGTAGCTAGATAATTTTTTTTTTTTTTTTTGCAAAATAGATTTGGCATGAAACACTGAAAAACCTATCTTTAAACACTTATTGTATCCTTTTTTTTCAATATGTTCTAAAGTAATCAATTTTTTTGTAATTGCTTATAAAATAGAAATTTGACTATCTGCTACAGAATCTGTTAAAAATAAGAACATTCTAAATGTCTCCTAAATGTGTAGCTATTTCAGACATTCTTTTAGTAGTCTAAATAAAAATTCAAAACAGTTATCTTTGATTTACCATTGTGAAAATATACACTATGATATTTCGACTCTAACAGACAGAAAAAATTGACAGGTTTATGATATTTTGCATACAACTAATAAATAGTATGATAAATTGCTAATTCCAATACCACATGGAAAACTCTCTCCTATTTGTTGTTTGATGCGAGTAATTTTGTTTGTGTTTTTACCAGCATGACACGACGCACGGTGGTGCAAGTGATTAACTAACTGACAACTGATAAATACATATTGCATAATCCTTTCTGTGTCTCTGGCTGTTGCTAAACTGAATTGGTGTGGAGTCAGTACCTCTATAAATAGAGCAATAAATAGAGCATGGTGCAATTGAACATTTAAAGTGACATCAACCATTCAGCAACGCGAATAAGAATCTCGAATGTATTGGCGCACACACACACACAAACACATGGGCACAAAGAACAGAAACTGGGCACTTACAATTTAGCGAGTCTTATTGTTCATCTACTCGCCAAATGAAGCATTTTGTTGTGATTTGGCTCAATGGCGAGCGTCAGCGAGAACCCTTGTTATTGGTATAAAAAAATACAAACTTTAAGGCAAAAAAAATTGCAAAGCTGCAATGTGCATTTTATACGCATGAGCACTGAAACACCAACTGTTCCCTGATTTGTGATTGATCAAATCTCTCTAATGATAGAATTTTCGTGTTAACAAACATAAATTTATGTAAAAATGATGAATACTAAAAGATAAAAAACAGCTAAGTGCTAGATCTATATTTCTAGCAAGTCACAATAACGATCTGGTGCCAGAGATTTTTGAGCCATGCTTATAAAATAAACTTCCATTTGAAGTATGGATTGTGAAAACTAAAACATGATAATGAAGTTTTTTCAATCAAACAATGTTCTAAGATTCCATAAAGAAGACTTTTTACAACAATTTTTTCTTCAAAACCAATATAGAAGGTGACATTATGCATAATGGGAATTCTTTATGTATTTGAATCTCTCATATAATGAGACAATCTGGAAAGCTCAGGATACACATAATATATAATGCAAAAAGTTTGATAAATAAAAAATGAAAATTACAAATTTAAACATAAATAAACGATGTTTTAATAAGTGAATGTTTTTTTTTTTTTTTATCTCGAAGGATAATTACTTAACAAACACAAGTTACTCTTAATATTTTCATAAATTAAATTCTTTTACTAGCTACACTTTGTTTTATTTTATCAAATAGTGCAGGAAAACAAAAATCTTAATAAAACATTAGAAATAAATTTTAAAACATTACGTAATGATAATTAACAGAACACTTATGGCACAAAATTGATAAAACAATACACCTAAATTCATATTCAGATAAGATTAATAAATCTTCTTTCATTAAAAAAAAAAAAAAAAAAAAAAAAAAAAAACTATTGGGTTTTCACAGGTAACATTAATGTGAATAAAGATAGATCTGTACTATTCAGTGTCAAATTTAACATGCAAGTAAATCCTAATGTAAGGATTTGAAGAGGGGGGGGGGATTAAGGATTTAAAGAGGGGGAGGGGAAATATCACAACATATGATTGTAGCTAAAAGACAGTATGAACAATTGAAAAATTCGGTGCAAAAAGCAGGTAGCACTTTTGTGTAAAATTTACTTTTATAATAGAAAACAGTACCAAAGAGATGCTCTATCTATTGGCGAAAGAAAAATGCCACTCTGTTGATTTGTTCGGATGCTGTATGAGATATGTTTATGCCCACTTAAGCATTTTGGCGCAAGAAAGATTCAGATTTTACTGCCTTTTGAAAAATTTGTAAAATTGGAACTGGCCCCTTTTTGCACAGAACTCATCAATTTTACACTTACAGACAAATAAATAAATAAAAAAAAAAAAACTCAATTTTCAAAAGATAGTATAAATGTATTATTTCATGGATAATAAAAAAATAATGTGGATAATGAAAAAAAAAAAAAAAAACATGAATAATGAAAAATATGTTAAGTGGGGAAAAAAAAGGGGGGGGGTTGCAATCAGTTACCAAAGAGATAGGTTTAAAACTTTAATTTTTACAGTAGTTCTAAACTGTAAATGTGCACACATAAAAAAATCAGCAACTCAGCAGATAATTTAAAAAGGAGAGAAAGTTAATACAGTAACACCTGGTTACATTTGCACATGTAGAAAGAAAAATCAAAATACAGCTGAGGGCATTAAAGATAATTAAAAAATACACATTACAAATAAATACATTTGCCTCCAAAATGCTAGTTTGTATTAATATTGGAATTTTTTAAGTAAAATAAACAACAGAGGAATAAATACACTTACTGTAACTGATGCATATACAAAGCTAGAATTTTTTCTTTTTGGAAGACATAAAAAAAGACATTATAAGAAGGTGTGATATAAAAGCAGACTAATCTATATAAAAATTTGAAACATTTTTACAATTTGCTTTTACTTTTCTTTTTATATTTTACAACATATTAGCAAATTTTTTAAAAAGAATTTGTATATGATTCAAAGATCTAAAAAAATTTACATTGACTCATGTGATAACAATATAGTTTAAAATTTAAAAGAATTTATTGATTCTTGCGATAACAATACAATTTAAAATAATTTAAGCATTTTGCTTTCAATAACAATAAAAAAATTATTTTTACTTTTGTTATTAATCAACATCAATTAAAAATCAACAAACATAACAACTTCAGAACAAGATTTTTACTTAAGAAAGATGCTAATGACTTTCTTGAAATCAAACAGTTAATATTTTTATAAACACAAAGATTCAAATAGTGGAACTATTTAGGAGATATATAAAGAAAGAAATATTTAAATCTATATTCTCAATAAAATTTGAAGTTTTAACACATTTATCCCACTAAAATGGTAAATAATTTTTCTCACAATTGCTTAATTTTGAAACTTAAGCTTAAAAATACACACTGTTGAATTATATAACCTGTTTTCTTTGAAGCAGATTTAAGACTTTCACAGATATATAACTTTTTTCTTCGGAAGTGCTTTAACAAAACAAAAGGAAACAAACAGAATTCTGTCACTACAAAGTGAACAAATTAAGTTACTTAACAACTTAAATATGAACTTACAAGGTATTTTTTTTTCAATACCCAATTTAAATTTGATTAAAAAAGCAACTTTACTTATTACTTTTTTTGCATAAAGACACAGAATTTATATTTATGAAAGAAAAGGGAAAGAATTTTTTTGCATGTTCATTGTTCAGAATTAATTTAAGTCTTTAAGGGTTAAATCATACATATAAATGTACATAATGTAATTTTTAATGTTTTAGTTAAAGCTCTCTAAAAAGTATAAAATGCCATAGAATAATACTTTTCTTCAGAGTGTCATTTGCAATATAAATAACCAAAAAAACTTTTTTCCAAAATGGTAGCAGCATTTTGATAACATTGTAAGACCGTCCATTAGTAATTGGTCAAGAATTTTACTTAAAGTCAAAAATATTTACAAAAAACAATTCATATATTAAACTTTTTCTCTTGTTTAAAACAAAATTTATTATGCAATGGAAGATATTATGCACATTTATGATCAACTTATTGGGAATGTACATGGATATTTTTTGGTTTATAGGAAGGCCATCGACAAATGGGGCAACAATGGTTGTCTCTTGTTATCCACATCATAATGCAGTTCATATGAAAATTGTGACCACATGGAAGTCCGCATAGGTACTCCCCATATTTGTAGCTTTCTAGACATATAGAACATTCCCGAAATTCAAGCATTCCTTTAGGGGCACGCTCAGTATCTGGCACTTCATAACTTTTTGTTTCTGATATTTTTGTAGAACAAAAGGCAGTAGATGGCAATACAGAAGAACTGGAGTTCATTGGAATTTCTTCAGTTCTGGAGATATTTTTTGTAGATTTACTTTGGCTAGACACATTGGTACAAACAGAAAATGTACTATCACTTGCAGAGAGATTGTCAACAGAAGTTTGAGAATTAGGCACTATACTTTGAACAACTTGTTTTATTGTAGTAATATTGGCACTTTCATCATCACTGGAACATAATGTATCACTTCTATTTTCATCAGCATCATCAGCTTCACACCATCCCTGATATTTCCAGACCTGTAAATCCTTAATATAATCCAATGAAATCATGGGTTGAAGCCATAAATTAGGAACAGCTAATCTTTCAATTAACAGTTCCATACCTTCTTCAAGATCAAGTTCTTGGGATGTACTAGGCCTGGTTAAAGTAGAAATTGGTCGGAAAAAATAAGTTGCAATGATCCCATCTAGAGGTAAAAACCATAAATTTGGGGAGACTGAGCTATCTTCTTGTATCCATTCACACTTTCTTAAAATAAAGCCAGCAATACTAGCATAAACAACGAAAGAAGCTAAAAGAAAAGTATAAGAATAGAAGCTCTTGTAATCACTTCTTATAATAGATGCTACATATGTGCCACTAATCATCCTTAAACATTTCAACAATGCATTTGTACAGGTTGATATAAAAGGGAATCGATTGAGTGCTAATATTAATAACCACAGAAGAAATAAAAAACAATTGTACTTCATGACACATACTGCGTACAAGAGAAAATGCTTCCAGATATGACTGTACATGAAAAACAATTCAAAACTAGCAAGAGCATTAACCAACAAAAGAGACCATAGAAACACATCATTCATTTCTGGCACAAAAGTTTTTAGGAATAATTCCATGCTCTTAAAATTGAAACATTCCCCTCTATGAGTACCATAATTAAATGTTTTCTCAGGAGAGAGGATTAAATAGGCTGGAAAATGCACATGGTTCAGAGTCTTCTTATAATTAGACTTATTTACATCAACTATGGCAAATTTAACTCTTCCATTAAATTTGATAGCAAGAGACGACAGAAACATAGGACACGAGTTTAAGAACGAGAAAAATACAACTTTGATGACTGAACTTTGAGAATCACTAGAAAATTGCATCCATTTCATCAGCTCTTCAGTAGAATTAATTTTCTTAACACGAGAAGCTAAATGATTCCTTACCCACTGTAAAACAGTTTCCGCAGAAGAAGATTGGAGATAATTGAACAGCACGACATCTTCTTTTGCCCTATGTCCTCGAGGGAGGGCTAATAAAAGTCGAGAAGAGTTCCAGCCTTTCCGTTTGCATAATCTACAGAAAGAAAAATTACAATCAAAACTCAGTAAGCTAAACGTATAAAGTTATAAGCTGAAACTATATTAATTTAATCAAGAAACTACGTTAATTTAATCAATCTTCTAACAAATTAACTCTCTGTGCATTATCCAATCTCAGTTAAGTGAAATGATTTATAAAGTGTTTATACAAAATACAAAGTACTTTTTTTTAGGGGTCTTGGCAGATAGAGAAAATAACAAGAAAAGCAAATTTCTCAAAAGCAATGTCTACCAACATGTATTTAGATTTTTAAGTCTTGTCAGATTATTATATCTTTATGAAATAATTAACTAACTGCCAATACCAATGTATGAAATGCATGAAGCAATTTGTTCAATATTTACACTATTTAACACACTGAGCACCACCATATGAAATAACTGTTATGGTCTCTTATTTTTTCCACTAAAGGTAGCCCGTCAGAGTGATGTGTTTGCATTTTTAAAAGAATGATATAGCATTGCATTATAAAAAGAATTATGAAGCGATAAATTTTACCTTATCTGACTAATAGGGTCAGGTGGGGTAAAATACTTATAAAAAAAAAATCCATTTTTCATTCAAACTTAATCTGCAAGAAAATTATTAATTGAATTGGTAAAATAATGACATAGAATATGCAAATGAACTTCAGTCACAAAATTTGAAGAACTATTCACAAAAACCATACAAATTAGTACTAATAATGCTAAATATAAAAAAGGAGCTTGATGCAATATAATAGAAGCATAAAAAAATACAACGCTTTCCCATTTTTGGATACCTTTGTCACTCACACTGTAACCGGTTTCACTACATCCGTCTATCGCAAAAGCTTCGCTGTTTCTTTGCCACCCCATGCTCGTTCTTGTCATCCCCCAAGCCAAAAAATGGCTGCCTTTTATATCTTTATAAATCGTGCCATACATTTTTGCTCTGATTCTCAGTCATTTAATAGTGAAATTAAATACATTAAAGCCATTGCGATTGACAGAGGTTACAACCCTTTCATAATTGATACTGCTCTATTTAAATTTCAGCATCCTCGTTCCTCAAGCTCTCCCCAGTTTTCTACTCTTTCCAATATTAGCATCGTGTTACCCTTCTTTCCTAAATCAAGCTTTCCCATTGCTAAAATTCTTAGACAATATGACTTCAAAATAATTTTTGCCCCTACCCATAAACTCACCCTCTCCAAACTCAAAGACCCTATTGAATTATCCAATTCATGAGGTATCTATCGTATTAATTGCCAGTGTGGCCTTTCCTATATTGGACAAACCAAACGCTGCTTAAAATTTCGTATCAAAGGACAACAACAATATATTAAAAAACAAGAAATCAATAAATCCTCTATTGCAAACCATTGCTGAGAGATGAATCATACTTTTGACTTCAATTGGGTTAAAATAATTTCTAAACCTACTTCTACACACGAACCTAACTTCCTTGAAGCATTTCATATTTATAAAAATGTAAAAAATATTGTTAATTGTGAATTCGCTATTCCCCCATTATCAGACTGTGTGAAATATTACATAAAAACTTCTGTCTCTTAATTTCCCCCCCCCCCCCCCCCTCACTACTTTGGTTCCATTTCCCATCTATTTTTCCTATTGGCTGTTACCTGCAATCCTGTGTTTTCCTATTGGTCAATAAACCTTTATCTTGAATCCCCATCTCTCCTATATATGTGAGCAAATTTCCGCCATCCTTAGCAGTGAGGAAGGTATGCTATATACTACCGAAACCGGTATGCTTAAAATTTTTGGTGCTTTTAACGTTGTATTTTTTATACTTCTATTACTAATAATGCTATTTTAAAACATATTGTCAATTAACTATTATGAGGTAAAATAAGTATACTCAGTTAAAGCTTATAAATAAAAAAACTGTAAAACTTCAATTCCTAATAAATTTGTTAGCTAATAGTAAAAAAGAACACACATTATAAAATTGAAAAGCCAAATCTAAACAGTATGCATTCACTCGCGATGCCACTTGCAAAAATATATTTTTTAGGAATAACAATGGAGTCATTCACGGTTGTGAACAAAAAATTAAAACAGCCTGAATATAAAAATTCTAACAACTTGTAGTTAATACACCTTCGCTTGCTTTAAATTGGCATTTTTAAAAAAAGTTTTAATGCACAAAGTTCGTTAAGATCGCTATATTGTTAATGAGCTCCATGTTCTATATTTTAATTGGAAACATTCCTAATTAAACATTGTTTTGAAATTGTGAAATGATTGCAAAAAGCAGTAAAATGTTTTTAGTTTTGAATGTTTTATATTGCCATTGAGCAAAGTTATTGCATCCATGGTCTATATTTTAATGAATCTCAAAAGGAATGAATTGCATATTGTTTACCATCACTGATTACTGGGTGATATGATTTTCGACGCAAGATATATCGAAAAATATGCATATTTCAATATAGCTTATCACTCAAGTTGCTTTTGATTTCACAATCTTTCTAAAAAGTTTAATCTTATGCAGCTTTATTGAAAAAATTAAATCTGAAAATTAAAATTAAATAGCTGATTTTAACGAAAGATTATCAGGATCCAAATGAGTTCATTCCAGAAGTGTTATACACTTAGCACTATTATAATATACGAGCAAAACACACAGCTTAACACGTGTAATATTTGAAATATGCCAAGTGATTATTGTATGTCTAATTTTTATTAGAAGAAATTATGCGTTTAGGAACAATTCAAAACTTACTAATTAAGCCACAGTTTGACGAAACTTCATAATTACACTGCATTAGGCAAAAATGAGACTTAGTAAGAAGAACTAAAGCTAAGTCTAAATAAATGACAATTTAGAAAGTACTACTCATTTCAGTATTCATTTGAAGTTTTGAAATTTTTAGAAACCGTTCTTAGTATGCATTTACATCATAAAATTAACTATCATGTCAAATTTCAAGCTTCTTGTCTAATGCTCTACCACCTCTCTGGTGGTAGTAGCACCAACAAAAAATGTCTATGTTGAAACAGGGACTGTCACCATTAATTTGATGACATTAATTTTGAAATCGGTTTGGTATTTCTTAATACTCCATTGAAAACATAATTTAGGAAGTTTTTAAAGTTTTTTTTAGAATGTTTGTTATTCCTGATAACTCGTGATGGTAGTGGCACCAGAATAAAATATAGGCTGTGTAGGATCAGAAACTGTCACCATTGATTGGCAACAATTACTTTTAGAATAGGTTCATTATTTTTTGATATTGCATAGAAATTGCAATTTAGAACTGTTTTAGAACACTTTTCACTCCTTCGCTTCGCTCCACTACTTTCACATTTCAAATTTGTTATCGACTTTTCTTAGAGGGCATTTATATCTAATAAGTAACTATCATGCCAAATTTAATATATCAAGCTTGAAAGTGGGAAATGGGAAAAAAGGTGGAAATTTTTTCCGTGTATACAATAAGGTCAAACTTGTATAATTTAGACGCATTTCAACAGTTATTCATACAATAAAATGAATTATAACTGTACATATGATTTTTTTTTTCTAACTTAGAAAGTATTGAAAGAAAAAAAATATAACAATAAATGTATAAATTTATTAAATCAAAAAAGAAAATTGAGAACAGTTTGCTAAAAGTATAAATCCATCCAAATGTGTCAGATGAACTTATATGAAGTACAGAGATTAATTTTTCAAAATAAATGTATTATTTTGAATGATTTGAATGTTTAAGACTTTACTTAAAAGAAAAAAAAATCTCTATGGTAAATATACGCAAGGCAAATTGATCTTTACTCCAGCAATACATTTCCAAAAATGCATCACTGAAATTACCCAGAAGAATAAATAGAATAAAATATTCTGTTTCAAAAGAACCTTATGGAAACTTCCTTTCCCTAGTAAAAGAACTTAATTTACATGACTTTCAGATACCTGTAATAAAAGCTTGCCTTTGATTATTGATAGTACAGCAATTCAGAAACAAACTCCAAGGATTTGAGTAGACAAAATGTCTAATTATTAAGCTTTCTAGACCTCCCAACCCCATATGCTTTTAATATTTTCTTTGCATTTTTGCATCAATCCAGAGAATGTCCAAATTTGCTTTTAAAAAGGCTAGGTGGATAAGGCCCTTCATTAAGGGGCTGTGCATACATAACATTAACGTTTTAGGGAGGAGGGGGTGGGGTGGCACATGATATCGTAAAATATGTCTAGAGGGAAGGGGGATTTGTCTTTTGATATAGTTATCATTTTTGATCCAGCCAAATTTTTCTCTTTTTATTTGTAACTTTGTCTTTATAACAAAACAGCATGTTATCATTTTTTTAGTCTTTTATCTATTTTTATGAAAATACAAAGTTATTATTAAAATCATTAAATGATTATAAAATTATTTAATTCCAAAATATGGAATACCCCAACGTTTGACATTCCTATTCTTCTGTCATATGTTTATACATATATAATCTGCTGTTTGAGAAACCATATGCAAAGTATGTTTGAAATGATACTTGTGTTTACTAGTAAATAAAAGAGAAAGAATGTTGTCCACCTGTTTTGTTAATAAGAAATTCTGTCTGCCCCTCTCCCTCATGTGAGGGAAAGTGCAAGAAGACATTATTACTGTTGAAAGCATTATGTAACAAAAAGCTGTTATTAAATACTTTTAAATTGTAACTATATCTTTTAAGTGTTATTTGATATAAATTTATTTCATATATAAAGTGATATTTTATTGACTTCTCTTCATTTGAATCGATACAGTATGCGAAAATTAAATGTAACAATATTTGTATATCACTCCAAACAAAAGATAAAAATTAAAAAATTTTTTAGACATTGACACCGATAATTATCGGGGGGTGGGTGTCGAGGATGATAACGTATGATATTGTAAGGGGGGGAGGGAGTCAAAATTAGTAAAAAGTTGATAACGTTATATATGTACAGTCTCTAACACAAAAATGCATTTCTAGAGTGTTTTTTGCTCCTGCACCCCTTTGGGTTAGTAGCATGGACATAAGTTAAAGTCTATGTTTGAACAGGAACGAACACCATCATTTTGATACTGTAACTTTTAAAATCGGTTTGGTAGTTCCAGAGATACCTTCTACAAACAAACTTTACTTCTTTATAATATTATTAGTACAGTAGAACCTTTTTTATCCAAAACTCTCGGTTAACTGAAATCTATTTTTAAAGCTTTCTTTTTTACTATCACATTCTTTGTGTGCAAAATCCATTTTTAAAGTTTTTTTTTTTAACTATCATATTCCTCCTGAGCAAGCGGTCCTTTCCTAACCACGAGTACATATAAATATTTTCAATCATCCTTCTTAGAATTCCTTTGAATTTAACTTGAGCTTCCGTAAGCTGCATTGTTGTAGTCGTAAAAAAACCAGAGGGTATACGTTCTAAGCAGAAGGTATACGCTCAAGGCAGAGGGTATACCCCAAGTGTATACATACTATAGCTTTCTTGAGAAACAGAGGGTATACGGTGTTACTTAAAAAAATCCAGAAGGTATACTGGGTATACCGCCGTATACCCTCCACTACATCCCTGGTAAGCTGCGGAGTGGAGCAAATGAAGAAAACGAACAAATTAGCGATTCTGAAGCTTTTGAATGTTTTGCAAAAGGCCTGTCTTGGCTGGAGCAGCAGAAAGACTGTGATACTGGTGAACTAATAATGTTTAAAAACTTCGTGATAGAGCTTCAAAGCAAAGGCAATCGAAACTGCGACAAACAAAACATTGTTTCAAATCCTTGTGAAATATGTAAAAGGTACTTAATTTAAAAATTAAACCTCAAGTAATTTATTCTTTTTTTTTTTTTTTTTTTTTTTTTTTTGCTATAGCTTTATTTTTATTAAGCACTTGTTACCATAATAAGAAATAGCGCTTATATTTCTCCTTAATCTTAAAATAGAAGCATTCTCGATTATCTGAAAATTTCGATTTTTCGAAAGAGGGTCGGTCCCAATTACATCGGATAATCGAGGTTCTACTGTATACATAATTAACAGTTCAATAATTTATAAAGATTGGCATGATGCACAATTTAAAGATTTTTGATTGCATTTTATTTAGCTCTGTTACATGATTATTTATAATGTATAAGTATTTTCATTTTTAACATTGTTCTGAAACTGCATTTGTATAAATATGTTCTGTGCATTTTGTTTTAATAAGCTTTTATCATGAGAGTTAAATTTGTCATTCCATTTATATCAATGTGGATTTTAAGCTACCCATCAAGGTTTACGTATAACAGGGTTATCTAAAAGTTTTATGTATGACCAAGTAATCTAAAGCTGTTATTTCACAGTTATATAAAGATTTTATTTCCTTTAAGAATACAGGCAGCTGATTCAGAATGTAGGTTACAGTATCCAAAGTAATACCCTATTACGCTATTTAAATGTGTTAAGAGGCTATTTCACTCATGTGAAAACACCTGCTCGCTGATGTTAATCCTATGGAAGAAATATTTTAAGATATCTCGTTTGCATTTTAATATTTTTAAATGATTCTTTTTTCTTTTTTTTTTACAATGCAGTAAGCTCAGATCGATCTCTACATTATTCTCCTCATTAAAAAAACCTGCAAAGAAAAGCAAAAAAAGGCCTTTGTAGGGATCGACCTCAACTAACCAATGCAAAAAAAAAAGAAAAAAAAATCATCTAAAAATATGGAAATGCAAACGAGATATCTTAAAAAATTTCTTCCTTAAAGGATTAGTGAGACGGGTGTTTTGCATGAGTGAAAGTAGCTTAATACACACATGAAAAGCAATTTATTTAAAATACCCATAAATAAGTTATATAATAATGTGATACAAAATGAGTATCATATGGCTATATAAATAAGCCATGTATGATTCAGGGTTGTAATTTTAACCGGTCAAAATTGATTTTGACCAGGACACTGGATAAAAGTGGTTTTAACCGTCCAAAATTGGTCAAAGGTGGTCAGAAATGGTCAAAACTTAAAAATGGTTTTAATTTTAATAATTATTTTTTCTTTGCAATTAAAAGTAACTTAATAAGTAATAAAAGTAACAGGCAGTTTAAAAAATAATACACTGATAAGTTAGGGAGGCTCATTAGTAAAATATGCTTATGCAATACAATAAGAAAGCTAGATCCATAATTGCTCTATCATTGTTAATTGTGTATCAACAGGGAAAAAATCATTCTTCCTTTCAGCTGTTGATACAGGGGCATCTAAAAAAACTGCCCAGTATTGTTTAAAACTAGCAGCTGATGCTAAAGAAGAGGTAGAAAACAAGTTTGATTGTAAAGTAAGAAGTTTTGTAAGTGACAATGAAAACAAGATGAAACGCATGAGAGAAGATTTTCAAAATGCATATAGAGACGAACTGTTTATTTCTTATGGATGTGCTGCACATTACTTGAATCTTGTAGGACAAATCTATTTTCGAAATCTATAGAGGAGAATTTAAAGTGTAATATACGAAAATGTACGTCTTTTCATCTTCATCCTGATGCTACTAATAACATAACCGCCAATAGACGGCGTTGTACTGTCTGAGCTCCTAACTGCCTGATTTCAATGTGCTTACCTACTTTTCTAGTATAGGGGACTTGGCAAGAAAGAGAAAATGAAATTTGGCAACATATTTTCTTGCAACTTATTCACTGTTTCATATACACAAGTAATTTTTCAATATTTATACAATTTATTTAATATCAAGAAGCCATTAAACTATTTTTGTATACAAACAGAAATAAATTGTATATAAAAAAACAACAATAAAATAGATCTACATAAAATGTTTATAAATCATATAAATGAACTTGAAAGTTCATTAATTTTGTTTTCATAGCTGTTTCTATCATAAGGCAAAAAAATCTCACTTCTGAAGCCCAAAATTATGACAAACTTTTTAAAAAAAAGTACGCCAAGTCCCCTATACTGGAAAAGTACTGCACTTTATATAGCCGGATACAAAAGTTAAATTCTGGCTACTTTTCCACCTGGTGAAGAAGAAAATTTGTCAACATATTTTCTGGGAACCTATTCACTGTTTCATTTTATGTATATACACACGCATTTTTTTTCTCTATTTATAAAATTTAACATAAAGAAGCCATTTATCTAATTTTATACAGAAGCAGAAGTAATTTGTACATAAAAAACAAGAATAATATACATACAAAATACATGTATAAACAAACAAAAGAGATCATCAAGTTTGTTTTCCTAACTGTTTATATGATTTGACATCAAATCTCGATTTCTGATACCCGAATTACACCAAGCTTTTTAAAAAAACGCCTAGGCCCAGAGGCCTCGCTAAGGGGGTGGACTCCCCCACAAACATTCGTGAATGTTATTACACGTGGCAAATTTACAAACTTAGTTGGCAAAAATTTTTAAAACTTTAATAAAAACTATAATATATTTTCTATTCCTGATAGACGTGGCAAAAATTACAAAACTAATTGGGAATATTATTAAACTTTTAACAAATAAGAACTATATTATATTTTCTAAATGTGGTAACTTAGCAAAATTACAAAACGAGTTGGCAAATACTGAAATTTGACTTGGCAATTTAAGGTTCTCTCCCCGACCAATAAAAAGTCTTAGCGATGGCACTGCCAAGGCCCCTATAGTAGAAAAGTACCAAATTGACTATTATTTTGCACTATCTGTGCTATAGTTTGTACTACATGCAAGGGAGAGGACGAAAAGTTTATACATTAAATATTAAAGTTTCTATAAAGCACTATAAGACTAAAATATTAAAAACAAAATAAATGTAAAATAAGACTAAACAAGTGGGTAAGTGTGATCACAGATCGAACAGAGGGTTTCGTTTAATATTCCTTTCAAAACACTTTATTCTTTGAAAAATCTGTTAGTTCCACATTTCGCAACCAGGGGCGCACTCTATTCTAAACAAATCTCTATCCAAACAAAACTCCGTTTTACATACTATCCATAGATATATTAGTCGAGGGGATTGGGCCCATAGACCCTGAGTAGATGCCCCTGGTGATAAAAAGTGGAACTAAAATATGTAAGGCTATGGTGCATAATATGAAAGAATGGTCAAAGGGGTGTCAGCAAAAGTTGGAAAAGTGCTCCCCGAGCGAAAAGGGCAGAGGTTAGAAAAATTGCTTAAAATACACAAGTTAGAGCCTGGAGGAGTGAATAATATAAGACTTTTTGAAACTTTTATGATTTGTCGTGTGGTCTGGGGTATTCAGCTATACATATGCAAAAATTCACGTCTCCAACTTAATTAGGGGCTCTCTTAGAAAGAATTGTTTAAAATACATATGTGGTACCTCAAAGGGTTAAACGTAAGGCTTTTTCAAAATTTTATGTTTGTCACCTGGCCTCAGGTGTTCTGCTATAAGTATGCAAAATTTCCAATCTTCAATTTAATAAGGGGCTCAGTTAGAAAGAATTGCTTAAAATACGCATGTGGGAGCCCAAAGTGTTAAATGTACGACTTTTTCCAAATTTTATGATTTGTCGCATGATGGTGTTCAGCTATAAGTATGCAAAATTTCACACCTCCAACCTAAATAGGATCTCACTTAGAAAGAATTGTTTAAAATAAAAATGTGGGAGCCCAAAAAGTTAAATGTACGACTTTTTCAAAATTTTATGATTTGTCGTTTGATGTGAGGTGCTCAGCTATAAGTATGCAAAATTTCACGCCTCCAACCTAATTAGGGCTCACTTAGAAAGAATTGTTTGAAATACACATGTGGGAGCCCAAAGGGTTAAATGTACGACTTTTTCAAAATTTTATAGTTTGTCGTTTGATATAAGGTGTTCAGTTATAAGTATGTATGTAAAATTTCACGCCTCCAACCTAATTAGGGACACATTTAGAAAGGATTGTTTAAAATACACATGTGAGACCCCAAAGGGTTAAATTTACAACTTTTTCAAAATTTTATGATTTGTTGTTTGATCTGAGGTGTCCAGATATATGTACGCAAAGTTTCACGCCTTCAACCTAATTAGGGACTCACTCAGAAAGAATTATTTAAAATACACATGTGGGAGCCCAAAGGGTTAAATGTAAGTACTTTTTCAAAATTTTATGATTTGTTGTTTGATCTGAGGTGTCCAGCTATAAGTATGTAAAATTACACGCCTTCAACCTAATTAGGGACTCAGAAAGAATTGTTTAAAATACACATGTGGGAGCCCAAAGGGTTAAATGTACGACTTTTTCAAAATTTTATGATTTGTCGTATGATGATTGGTGTTCAGCTATAAGTATGCAAAATTTCAAGTCTCCAACATGTATAGTTTCTGAGAATGGGCTCTGTGACGGACAGACATATAGGCAGAGGAGCGAGACGAACAGGGTTTCGTCAGATGAACGAAACCCTAAAAAGAGCTGTTTGACTAAAAAATTAAAAACAAAATAAATGTAATTTTTAAAATTTTGTATTTATTTATTTTTTTAAAGACATGCTTTCATTAAAATTCACAAAAATGAAGAAAAAGAAATTTTTTTTAAATGCACTAAAAAGGAGAAAATAATATTTGGGCTTGAAAAGAAATTGTTTTATTTTCTAAAGCCCAAGGAAAAAAAAAATGAAAGTGTGGGCGCCAACTTTATATATATGTATATATACATGCGCAGGGGTGTTGAATTTCTAGAAAATCTTACCAGCCAATGATTTATTTCACCAGCCAGTAAAATGCAACGTACAGTTGAAAATTTTTATGACAAAATTTACGCAACTCAAAAATAGCTGGTTACTGTTACCAAGGGTGGGGAAATACAGTAAAACCTCCCTAAAGTGACCACATTCCGTTCCAATAAAAATGGGTCGCTCCGAGAGGTGGTCTCTTAATGGAGGTCATGTTTAAATCTAGATTTTAATTGTGGAAAAAAGGTAACAATTAATGTTACTGTAAAATTTATTTTTCGCATTAGGAAAAAATATGAAAATTTAAGTATCAAAACAAAAGTTAATTACATAAGTTAATTACTGCAGACTTTAAAAAATGTATACATTGACGTTTGCTTTGATTCTACGGTTTTATCTTTTTTAACTTTTATTTCCAAGTCCTTTCAAAGTTCAGTAAATAAATGCATTTTTTTTTTTTTTTTTTTTTTTTTTTTGGACGGGGACAAATAACGACGATGTCATTAATTTAACTATTTCTTTGAGAGTATCCTGACAGAATACTGCAGGGTATTTTATTGACAGTCTTTCATAATTTGTCATCAGAATTCAATTCATTGCCTAAAAAAGCACAAAGGGGTGTAAACACTTAAAAGTTACCAGAATAAAATATAAAGAAGGAAATCTAAACTTAGTTACGAAGCTTGATGAATAATGCGCTCTCTGGAATTATTTTTCTAGTAAAACTTTCTTCGAGCGACCGGGAAAAAACAGAATTTGTTTCATTTTCTTCAAATAAATGGGTCGCTCATGGAGGGAGTTCAACTGGGATGGTCTCTAAATGGAGGTAAAATTAGTATTGAGCCTATGGGAATAAATTTCGTTCCATGACAAAATGGTCGTTCAGGGAGGTGGTCGCACAGGGAGGTTTTACTGTACATCATTTTACTCGCCACTGGCGAGTAGATTTTGTGACAGGATGAGTGAATTTGTAGGCAGTATTTAAAAAACTCCATGCCAAAAGATATGCCAAGAACTTTATTTTTTTTACTAGTTAGCTAATATTTTACAACTTTCTAAATTACTGCGATGTAAACTCGGTACTAACAAGGAAGGTCTCCATACGGGCACACTCAGAAAAATCTAAAAAAATTACAGAATGTTCTTTTCATATGGATATATATATTTATAATTTTTTTCTTTTGGCAGAACCCTGATACACCATCCGTAAAAAAAATAACGAAATTTTCGTTTATTTGGCGATTTATCATCGGTTGGCGAAGAAAAAAAATACGCTTTTATGTAGGAAAAAACTCTTTATGTTGAATTTGTTTATATAAGTTTAATTTAAATAACTTTAGTTTTGTCATTTTTAATTTGTTTTAACTATAGTTTTGTAATTTTTAGTTTGTTTTAACTATAGTTTGTCATATATATTTATATGTATTTATAATAAAATTTAAATATCATATTTTACGATTTAAAACAAAATTTAAATTGATTTAAATTATTTCAACCTCAAAATAAGGCAGATAGAACACTGTCGATTTGATTCTGTTGCTATGGAAACGGCTTCATCTTCAATATGGAAATGTATTATGGCAATCAAATGTCAGCTGACTATAACTTAAAATGTATATTTGCAACTTGCAAAGCATAGAAAATATTTTTACAGTGATAAAATTAAATAACTACAACAACAAGCAACATACATATGTAATATAAAAAAATATATAATAACCTCTTTCATTGATTAAGTTTAAATTCATTAAAAACCGTGCATTCTAAAAAACAATTAATAAACAATATTCAGATGCATTAAAAGCGTTTGCTTTCGGCGAGGAAAAATCCTGCTCGCCAAATCGCGTGTCACTTTCGTATTTTCGTGCCAAATATTCTAAAGTATTTTATTTTTTTACAAACTTTCTACTGAAATTACGACGTTAAATTTGACTGATCCGTTATTACATATATATATAGTTTCACTAGCATTTATTTCAACATATTCTGAGTATGCCCTGTAAGGAGACCTTCCTTGTAAGTTCTATTCTTTATTAAACTTTTCTCTCTTGTGTATATATTTTTTAATTTTACAGGGAAAAATATATATGTGAAAATATATTGTAGTAATAGTAATCAACTATTTTTACAATCGTCTAAGTTTTATTATAACAATTTCCAACTGTACATTGCATTTTGCTGGCAGGTAAAATAAACCCTTGTATGGTAAGATTTTCTGAAAATTCCCTACCCCTGACAATTACTATAATGTATTGTCATATTTTTTTTTTCTTGTAAAATTAAGAAATATAAACAAGAGGTGGAAGTTTGTTATAAAATAGAACTTAGTACCATGTTTACATCGCAGTAATTAGGAAAGCTGAAAAATATAGCTAACTACTAAAAGAAAAAAAGGTTTTTTGCATATCTCTATAGCTTGCAGTTTTCAAAGACTACCTAAAAATTCACTCACCCTATCAGAAAATTCACTCGCCAGTGGCGAGTAAAATGATGCATTTCCCCACCCCTGTACATACGTATATAATATAATATCATAAAAAAAACTTACACAAAAGTTAAATCCCATTGGTGCCCATGTTGTCATTTTTTTTTTTTTTTTTACATTTTGGTGAATTTTAGTGAAAGCATGTCTTTCAATTTTTTTAAAAAATATATTTATCTTCTATCTTAAAACACATCTGTTCAGCATATTTTTTTTAAATAAAAACAACATATGTTCAGCATATTTTCTATTAGAAAAGTTTAATGTTTTGCACTATCGTTAAAGCATTTCAGAAACCATGTTTAATTTTCCTAACGTAAACAAGCACATAGCTGTCATGGTGAATACTTCATTTTTGAGAATCGTTCACACAAGAAATTTTGCGCATTGAATAACTATTTCACCTCTCGTTTAATACAATGTTAAGGGGGCTGATCACTCATTTTCGGAATTCTCCTCCGTAATGTTAAGTCTAGGAACTTTTGATGCATTCGTATATTTAAAATATCTTCTCGGGAAATTCATATTTTTGACATCTTTTTTCTGTGTACTCTTCTTAAAGGAAGTTTCTTTTTTTCTTAGTTTTCAAAATATTTCTAAAACCTATGCTGAATTTAATATTTTCTGTGTTAAAAGCGGTCGAACTGTGAGTAAGATTTTAACACTTCATATAAAATTAAGCGTAGATTTTAGAAATATTTTGAGAACTAAGAAAAAAAGAGACATCTTTTAGGAAGTGTACACAAAAAATAGAAGTTAAAAATATTAATTTCCATAGGAGATATTTTAAATATACGAATGTATCAAATGCCCATAGACTTAACATTACGGAGGAGAATTCCGAATCTGAGTGACCAGACCTCTTAATGACGTCACTGCCGGTCACAGCACCACGAAATAGTCTACATGAGAAAAGGGAACTGATGTTGGCATTCATCCAACATTGAATTCCCTCTATGGTTTTTATAGTGTTTATTTTCTTTCTCATGGAAACGATAATGGCAACTCAAAGCGGCAACTTTTTTTTAGGTTTGTTCTGTTCTTTGATTGTGAAAATAATAATGATGATGTAACATGGAATATGTTTTTTTAACAAGGAAATACTTTTTTCAATAACTCATAGTATTTTTCATTTGAAATAATGTGTAATGAATGAAATGATATGAATGGAATTTCCATTTGTACTGTCATTTGCAAAAATGATAAATAAGCCAGAAGGATAAACATTTTCTACAGTCTGACTTTATTTTAAAAAACTGTTTTTTTCTCATGGAGTATGTAAATGTCATATGTAATTATTTCAAGATGTAAAGAGGAAAGACAGTTAAAAATGTATGTCGAAGATGCTTAAGAGCAAGGTCAGCTTTTAAATAATAAAAGAGTTTTTTCGAAAACGTCGTATAGTCTGAAATTTTCTGACCAAATGTTATAATTTATACTTAAATTGCATTTTTTATGTATTCATTATACATAGTTTTTCATAAATGTGTTTCGTTTTTAAAATGTGTTATTTTCATCTATCACTGCGGAACAAGTGAGAAAAACTCATATTCTTGCACATGTGTTGTATATAGTATATCTACAGTCCCTGGCCAAATTATTAGACGCACCGTTGTTTTTTACGAAATACATGTTTTCGACGAAGTTTATATGCAGTTGTGTTATATTTAAACATAGATTTAATGAATTTTTATTCAAGTGATTTGTTATAAACTTCCTATTGGTATTTAGTTTTAACTTATGGTAACACAATGTGAACCAATGGATATACGGACGTAAACAAATGGAAACCGATCGCAGCGAGTTCAAACCGGCGTTCGCTAGTGCGTCAGTTGAGGACGTGTTTCTGTGGCATTATGCGCTTGGTTTATTTGTTTCAAAGTTGTATGCTATGTAGTTAGTTGTTTTTTGTGTGTGCAGTGTTTAAATAAGCACGTGGAACATTTTCAGCATGGGTAAAACAGGTGATCTGTCACCTCGTAAAAAAGCTGAAGTGAAGGCCCTCGTGGATGCTAAAAGCTTTTCAAACCGCGAAATATCACGAAGATTGAAGATTTCTGAAGCTAGTGTACAATGCATAAAGGAGAAAATTGAGGCAGGGGACGATTTGAGCCCAAAACGAAAGCAAAGATGTGGCAGAAAGCCCATTTTCACTCCAAGGTCAGAGAGATGGTTAAAGATAATTTGTGTGAAAAATGGATGGGCTACCACAAAAATTTATGAAATCGCAACTCCAAAATGCTAACGTGAATATTTCTGAGCGCACTGTTCGCAGATAATTAACAGAAATAGGTTTTAAGGCCTGCTGCCCAGCCAGGAAGCCCAAGTTAACAGCTGCAATGAAAGCAAAGCGTCTGAAGTGGGCCAAACGGTGGCGTGATAAAGATGTGGACTTCTGGAGATCGGTAAGTCATTATAATTTCATCACTATTCATACATTCAATATCATTTTCTATGCAATGACGCAAGTTCCGCAGAGATATTTTTATTTTTTTTCTATTTTTGACAGGTTTGCTTCAGTGATGAAAGCACATTTGAAATTTTGCAGAATAAAGCTCAGTTTGTGCGTCGTCGTCCTGGCGAAAAGTTCCATCCTGACTGTGTCGTTCAGACTTTTAAACATCCTACAAAAATCATGATTTGGTCAGTCATCAGCAGCAAGGGTACTGAACGTCTGTACGTGGTAAATGGTAACAATGAGGCAAGATCAGTAGAAAGACGTCTTACAAAATCGGTTGATTTCGCAGCTCAAAGAATGGTTTCCAAATGGGGAACCATTCATTTTCATGCAAGATGGAGCTCCCTGCTACACAGCACGGTCTGTTAAAGCTTTTTTAGTACAGCAAAGTATCCCTCTGTTGGATTGGCCGGGTAATAGCCCCGATATGAACCCAATTGAAAATGTGTGGGAACTCATGAAAAGAGAAGTGGCTAAAGTTGTGATTACAAACAAAACTCAGCTCTTAGAACAGATCATTGAGGTGTGTAATCATCATCCTCAAATGCAGAAGACAGTACAGTCTTGCAGTGATAGCATGCCACGCAGAATTAAAGCTCTCATAGCGGCTAAAGGTGGATCAACAAAATATTAACTTTTCATTACATTTTCTTCATTTTTGTTCAAGAGTTAATAAATACATATTTTTTCTATAATGACGATGTTTTATTAGTGTTACAGATACTTACGTGATTAATAATATAGTAAATATACACTGTATCTCGTAAAAAACAATACAGCTGTACAGTATCACCTGATAATTAACGCTTTCTATAAATTCTTATGGTGCGTCTAATAATTTGGCCAGGGACTGTATATATCACATTTTCCGTCATTTTTGATGGGCTATCTTTCTAGTTGTATATAAAACAGAAAATTATTACCTTAAATTTTAAAACTGGAAAATTAAAATATATTATTGAATTTGATTATTATATTATTTTTATTATCTAAACAATGGTAGGCTATTTTAACAAATTTATTGTTGTAAAAAATCAAATAAATATTTTGAAATAGTACTTACTCCAAAATAAATTGAAAAAATTAAATCTAAATTTGCGTTCTTTTGCCGCAATCTGTTGTGACTTTAAGATAATGATAAGAAAATTAAGATAAGGTAATTTAATATTAATGACGAGATTATACAATATTAAAAACAACAAAAAAGACAAATCTATATTACTGTATTTATATAACCAGAAAGTATTACAACTTTACATGGGAAAAAATGTAGGAAAATTAAATTTTTGTAATTATTTTTTTAGCATATCAATCAATGAGAGTTGTTTCATCTTAGGTTTGTGCAAAATCAGTTTTTCACAAATTTTGTAAACAGTCATTATTTCCTATTCACTAATGAAACTTCACTGCGGAAGACCTTTTATCACATTATCAAAAAAGCTGATTAAATTCCGAGTTGCCATTTTTTCTTCATTTTGTTCACTGTCAGTTGTTTTTCCATCTTCATCGCTACAATTGATCATATTTAATGCATTACTTAGAATTTCTCCATCGCTTAATTTATTTATTGTAGGAGCATCTTTATCACATTCCAAAACTTCAATAATGTCTGATTTTTTAAATTTAATATTCTGATTTTTCGCGTAATTCATTAACTTTAAAATTTGAGCTTTTTCTCTGGATAATCTAAAGCCATCGAATCCTGTGCCATCATTAAAGTCATCATCAGCTATAAATAATGCGTACGGTAACAATCTATGCCAGGTATTTTTTAAGGTTTCTTTCAATATATTATTCCATGCATTAGCTGCATATATAAGTGCGTCTTTTGGCGTGAATCCTTGTACAAAATCAGAAATACTGGTTTCATTATTAATATTGTCAAGCATTCGCTGCAAAAAATTATTTTATAGTGGCATTTGAATGCTTGAGATAGGCTACAGTCCATAGGTTGCAAAATAGATGTGCAGTTTGATGTTAGGAAAAGGATTTGAGAATTTTCTTCCTCGGATAATTTAATATCATAATGTGCTGAACAATTATCCAAAATCAACAATATTTTTGCATCATCTGGTAGATTTACTGACTTACAATGATTTCAGGCCTCCGGTAAAAAATGGTTTTCATACCAGTCGGCGAAAATTTCTTTTGTAATCAAAACCCGTTGGTTACTTCGATATAATACTGAAAAGGTTACACTTTTAAAAGAATGGGGTCGAGCCTTCTTTCCTATCACTATCAATTAAGTTTATGCGAACTAGCTGCATTAGCACATGCTAGAACTGTCAATCTTTCTTTAGAGTCTTTATAGCCCGTAGCAGATTTTTCTTCCAGAGTAGCAAGTGTTTTTTGAGGCACATATCGCCAAAAGAGTGTAGTTTCATCTGCATTATAAATCTGCTCTAAAGTTAAATTTTCTTCTTGAATAATTTTCGTTAAATCGTTCAAAAATCCGAATCTGGCATATACCATGACTCTTTTTTAATTTATCCAGCCATCCAGTGGTATATTTGCATTGCGTATTTAAACAACCCATTTCTTCATGGTATCTTTTAGCCTGGGCTATAATCATAGGTCCAGTAAGCAGTACATTTTCACTCCTCCTCTGTTTAAACCAGTTGATCCCCTCATCCAGATTGGGATTTTTTGCATTTTTCATAGTTGTGCGCTTTGCCATTTCTGTAGGCAAATTGCTTTCCACAAACAACGATAACATTTCCTTTTGTTGTTTTATAATGTCATACACTGTTGATTTTCCAATCGCATATTCATCACACAAACAGGGCTCCCAACATATTTTAGTTCTCAAAAAGGGGACCATTTTTATTTAAAAAGTGGACTTTTGGGGACCATTTTTATTAAAAAAGGGGACTAAAAAAGAATCATGAGTAAAAACATTGCCCTAATTTTCCGAAATATGCAAGTAAATTTTTAAAATTACCCCAGAAAATATGTTAGAAGGTTACCTTTATAAGATGTCATTAAACAATGTACCCAGTTTTATAGAAATACATTTAAATATCCAACTGCAAAAATATATTAAGTATTCAGTATGTAAGAATGCATTAAATATTTCGGCATTCACCTTGATAATTCTCTTTAAAGGTAAAAAACAACAGTGATCAGTTAATAAAAAGAGCAGCATAATAACGATTCCTGTTGAACATTAAAATTAGATTAAGACATATATTATTAATTATTATTCGCAAACATAAAATTTAGTTTCTTTCTATGCAATAGAAGCTAGGATAAGCTATAATGTTCATAGGAAAAATGAAAAAGCCAAGTATGGCAAAGCTCTGTGGGGAGTGATGAAAACCAATATTGAATCATCAGTTATTCATACTCATCTTACATATCAAATCTGGTGAAATTTAAATCACAAATATGCAGTGATCTGACTTTCACAGAAATAATTAAAATTGCAACCCTGTAGTGCCTGCCACCTGTCACGAAATACACCAAAATCTAATCAGTGCCAATTTATGTCAAGGATTAAATGAATGTAAAGTTTGATGGAATTTCACCCTAACGATGCTAAGGTATAACTATCATGTAAATTGTGAAAAATGTAACTTAGCAATGCCACCTGTTGGGTCATATAACCAAAACCTAATCAGCACCTATGTGTGCCAAAGTCTAATTAAATACGGCATTTGATGAAATTCCATGCTTTAGTTTTGAGATAGAGTAGCTACAAATTTTGTATCACAAATAGAGAGATATTTTTAAAAAATAGTCAAATCATATTGAAGGTCAATCTAAAACATGTAAATCCATCAAAAAAATGGAAATTTTTTTTCATGATTCCAATACTTTCTTCTGATAAAATAGGGGGCTCTGCCCCCTACAAGCTATGTTCGACAAATTCCGTTCAGACACTGCACTCTAAAAACACACTAATTTGATCCACTTTAAAAAGATTATGGAAGATTTGAATAATAATTAAACAACCAGTGATGATCTCACTGTAAACAGATTTCTATTCATTTCAACTTCACTGGGGGATTTTAAGATATAATCAGCTGCTGTTCAGATATTTAATGACTGTTTTCGTGATTGATTATAAATAAGATCAGTAAACATCATTTGAAAATCAGCCTATGTAAAATGAACAAATCAAACACAGTCATTGACTTTTGGAATTTTTTAAACGTTATAAAAAAATTGTCTTAAATAACGCATTTTAAATATATTGTTTTAAATTTGACATAATTTTCACCAAAAATTTATTTCTCTCTTTAACTTTCACGTGAAAATACATTTGTTGTTTGAAAGGGAGAATTATTATTTGTGCTGTCTTAGAATTGACAACAATAGTTAAAAAGATCACCACAAAATACGAAATAAATCTCTCGTGTAAATATATTTTTTAATTTAAACTGTTTGGCAATATTAATATTTGTGCATTTTAAATGTTATGTAATTTCTCCTATTTATTGCTTTTAACTAGCATATATTAATGTTAATTTTTAAAACTTTCTTTCTTTTTTAATATTCCCGTGTAAATACAATTTTTGTGACAAAATTTTAAATATTTTCCTGCTTTAAAAACGTGGTCATTGAATTCTTATTTTATTTCTATTTTTAATAGTCACATGCAAATACATTTTTAATTAAAAGGAAATAATACTTTTTGTGCTGTTTTTACAACTGGCAACAATTTAAAATAGTAACTTTAAATGTGAATAAAAATATCTATTAAAATTATGAAAATTGAAATAAAAAATTTAAAAAAAAAATCAGTCAAAAAATAAAATAAGTGCAGTCTGCGTACCACAGGCTTGTAATGTATATCCTTAGAAAAAAAGATTAAATTCCTATGCATAGCTTTTGTTGAGCTATAAAACTTTAATTGAATGATTTTAACCAACTTTAACACTGAATAGCTCTTAAAAAGGATTCTTCGATTTAAAAACTGTCTGCACCAGCATGTTTATCAATCATTTCTGTATAATATGAGTACTACCAATGTTCATAACTGCAATGACGGTGACAGAGTTAGTTACTTTTTTATTATTAAGAATATAGAAATATATACTGAAGAGAGCCTAAGGGAAAAAAAAAAAAAAAAAAACAAGAAGACATTGTAATTAAGAGTTCCTTTAATAGATTGGATATACTTCTCCATCAAAATTGAAAACAAAACTACATCTATAATAATAAAGGTAAAAGTTTGTGTACTAAAGAGACAGTTGCACATAGAGCTACTAGAGAGGAGATTTGGCAGGAAGATACCACCTATATATCTAAATTAGTTTTTGGATTTCTTTTTTATTACTTTTTTTATGAGATTTTTATTTTTTAGCCTAATATCATAATTTTTTTTCCTCTTTTCAATAAAGTTTATTCAAAATTTGTACAACATTTTAAAAATCTTTCACAAATTTTTAATGTGAATTTCAGCCTTTTTTTGCATTCTGCAGCAATTTTTTGACATTCATAAAAGAAATTCAGTTTCAAACTTTTAGCCCTAATGTAATAAATTTTGTCCTAATATGATTGCGCTGTCAGATTTCAATTATTAACTAATTTTAGCCTTTTTTTTGTATGTATATATGTGTGTTCTGCAGCGATTTTTTCCACATTAGTAAAAGGAATCTGGTTTCAATGTTTTAGCCCAATATAGTAAATCTTGTCCTCCTTTTAATGAAGTTTATTCAGAATTTGTACAGCAATTTTCGAATTTTTATGCAATTTTTAAATTCTTAAAAGGAATCCAGTTTCAATATTTCAGCCTAGTTTAATAAGTTTTATCATATTTTGAATACAATTTATCCAGAATTGGTACAGCATCTTTTAATTTTTTTTAAAAATTCAGTTTGAGGGTTTTTTTTTTTTTTTTTTTTTTTTTTTGTATTTTGAGATAATTCTTCAACATTCGGTTCTAAAAACTGGTCATGTGAGTAACAGGTCTGGCTAAGACAAGTCTATCCTTGATAATAGAAAAGTCTCCCCTACATTTTGTTTCGTGGAGGTTAAATAGGAGAATTTTGACAATTTCATATTGTTTCTAAGAACATATAAAAAAAAAAGCAATTTAACAAATTACAATGACCATTTGGAAAATGATTTTTTCAAAGACTAAAATTTAAGACATAAAAAATCGCACGGAGTTCATCATACATTATGTACGCCATGGATTAAACCTTAATATTCCTGGACCAATTTTAAATGAAATTTCATTTTTAAACTTCTAAACATCCCACAATATTACTTTTTATATTGTCGTATGGAGAAAAAATTGCATTTTTAATTGCAATTTGTTTGAAAGCTGTATCTCAATTTGTTTCTGAGTTATTAATTTTTTTTTGTAGTTTTTATTACTTTTTTGTCATAGTGGCAACAGAAGTATCCATCTCTGTTGAAAGTAAATGGAAAATACAGATTACTGTATTTACCAATCAGAAAACAAATAAAATGTGGATTCAACCAATAAAAAGCTTCAGATATGTTTTTGATTTCCTACCCTGACAGAGGACAATAACCATTTTTCCAAATGGTTAAAAAAGGGAATTTTTCTTTTTATGGGATAATAAGCTGTTAGCAGGGCCGGCGTAATATTGCAAAGAGGTTGAAGTAATTTTTTTTATTTTGCGGTGATTTTTTCAGTCATTGAAAAGGGGACTAGGGGGATAAAAATGCATAAAAGGGGACTAAAGGGAGGCCTTTTTTTAAAAAGGGGACTTTAGGGGGGAAAAAGGGGACCATTTGGAAGCCCTGCACAAATTACGTACAGAAGTCCTTGACTATACTTTTAATTGATAATGCGCAGTATTTTCTTTTTTCACCTTCAGAGGAATTTAGTTATCGATATTTCGCTTACAATTCATATATATTTTTTAAATATCGGACTTTGATAACAGATATAGACATTAAAAAGAACAATCAAAATGGCACACGATATCACAAGCTGCAAATTACGACTAACTAAAATAATATTGCCATTCCAAAGATTACAAAAATGAATTTAAAGGAGTGTTGCCAAATATTTTTTCATAAATTTATCTTTATTCTAGATATTGCTTTCAAAGAAAAGAAGAAGCAATGCAATTGGCTATTTAAAAAAAATTTCTGAAACATACTTGTGTATGTGTGGTGGTGCCATCTGCAATCAGAAACGGGAAATAAAAACGAAAAAAGAGGTTAAATGTTCCGAACTGTTTGGATTACATCAATTTCCAGATTAAAAATGTTATACTGTATAGCCATCACATTTTTCAAACAAATTGAATTTCAACATACATCCTCTTAGATCTTAGATGTCTGTAACCCAAAGAGCATGAAAGCAACACTTGTTGGACAGCATATACCAAAGCCTAGAAAGGATCTATTTATGTGAAAATGGTCAGCATATGAAGTTTGATTAACCCTCCGACTGTCTTGGAAAAGGGGAAAATTGTATTGTTGTTTTCTGTGCATTTTGTTTTAAATGCTAAAAAAAGTGATTATTTGAACATTTTATAAAAAAACTTACTAACGAATATGAATGCAATCCATGGAAGTATTTATCATTGTTCAAAGTATTAAAAATACATTAAATCAATAGAATTATATTACTTTAAATATTGCTTGAATTACAGTGAAACCTGGAGCTTAGTGAACGTATTAACACGGGCTTGTCAGTGAGGGGGTTAAATTTCGTGCATTAGCTTTTAAGATATGATCACGAAAATTGTGAAAAATACAGCATAGCAGCAGCACCTGTTTCGCGATTTACACCAATAAGTAATCAGCACCAACTTTTGTCAGGGACTAAGTGAATCTGAAGTTTTATAAAAATCCATGAATTAGTTATTGAGAAAGAGGTATTGCGGAAATCGTGAAAAATGCAGCATAGTAATGCCACCTGTTGGGCGATTTACACCAAAAACTAATCAACACCAATTTATATCAGGGACTAACTGAATTTAAAGTTTTATTAAATTCTGTGCATTAGTTCTTTAGATAGACCGCCCACAAAATTTGTATCACATACAGACAGACATTTTGTAAAAACATGTTTTTCGGGATCTCTGAACCCTAAAACGTGTAAATCCGTCGAGAACCGGAATTCGAAAATTTTCCCGAATTCGATACTCATGTAAAAATAAAAGAAAGTCAAAATAGGACATAAAATAATTAGTGGAGAAATGCTCAGATTTAAATAATGTGTAGTACAAAAACGTTTCTTCTTTATTTCAAAATAGTTTTTTTGATAAAATAAAAAGTTATTAATCGATTTCTACAAAAATTACACAGCTCACTATCAAATTATGAAATAAAAATTTTGAAATATTTCACGCCTGTGCAGTTAAAAATTGTTTCATATAAATGCACATATTGCATCAAATACACTATATGGCCATTAATGACTGGCAACTTTCAATTTTAGACATTTTGTCGAATATTTAGAAATATACTTGTCAGATTCTTCTGGAATTTCAGGATTAAAAAGAACAGGTATGACCTCATATTTATCAATGTCGATTTGACAAGAGGGACAATTAGGGGGCCAACAAAAAATCGAAGAAAAAAAATAATACTTGGGATCACCTTGTAAAATAAAATGCACAAAATGATCTATCGCTACAGAATACAAACAAACAGACATTGTGCAATATGTGTATTCATTTGTGTAAGAATAACATGTATATTAAGAGATATAGCGATTAAAAAAAAAAAAAGAAAGAAAATCTTGCATGTTTTTTGCTTATAACATGCAGTGTTTTCAACCAAATTTAACGTCGTTTCAGAAAAATTGACAAAATGTAGTAGACACAATATAGTGCAACTGGAATATAAATATATTAAATATTTTAGGAAATATGAGCAGTTGTATGAAATAATTTTTATCTGTGCATGCGCTAATGATAACAAGGATCGTTTTACATAATTTAACAGTCAACTCTATGGAGCAACTTATTAAAAAAAATCCAGTCAAACATCGTAAAAATTCAGAAAGATATCGGCGTTAAAGTGAGCCAAATTTTAGTTGCTCGCAAAAACTAGCTGAATGATAAGGAATTGTCCACAAGTTATCAATTTTAATTTTAAATTCTTTTTAATTTTAATTTTTTATTGATGCTTTAGTTCTTCTTGGATAACCACCAGAATGAGCCTATACCATGATAAAAAGAAGTATCAAAATCGAAGCATTTTTTCCAAATCTACTCATTGATAGTCACTAAGTACTAACTTTTTTTCTGAAAGTCAGTTAATAAAAAATGACAATTTGTGGAAAATCCCTTATCATTCAGCAACTTTTAGAGAACAACTAAAAATTTGCTCACTCTAACGCCGATATCTTTCTGAATTTTTACGATATTTGACTGGATTTTTTTTTAATAAGTTGCTCCATAGAGTTGACTATTAAATTATGTAAAATGATCCTTGTTATCATTCGCGCATGCACAGATAAAAATTATTTCATACAACTGCTCATATTTCCTAAAATATTTATTATATTTATATTCCAATTGCACTATTTTGTTTCTACTACATTTTGTCAATTTTTCTGAAACCGGCATTAAATTTGGTTGAAAACCCAGCATGTTATAAGCAAAAAACATGCAAGAATTTTTTAATTTTTTTAAATAAATCGCTATATCTCTATTAATATACGTGCTAATCTTACACAAATGAATACACATATTACACAATGTCTGTTTATTTATATTCTGCAGCAATAGATCATTTCATGCATTTTATTTTACAGGGTGATCCCAAGTATTATTTTTTTTCTTTGATTTTTTGTTGACCCCCTAATTGTCCCCCTATCAAATCAACATTGATAAATATGAGGCCATACCTGTTCTTTTTAATCCTGAAATTCCAGAAGAATCTGTCAAGTATATTTCTAAATATTTGACAAAATGTCTAAAATTAAAAGTTGCGGTCATTAATGGCCATATAGCATAGTTTCCCCCAGGTTTAAAAAGGGGCAGGGTGCTTCTTCAGGGTTCGTACACATTTCTTTAAATAAAAATCAAGTACTTTTAAGGACTTTCAAGGACCAAAACCAAAAAAATTTAAGGACCTTCAAATTAAATAAACTAATAAATTATAACATGCATTTTTTAATAAAGGGTTCCTTTCCTTTTTGTAAAAGTTTTAAATATTCAAATGGACGTGAAAGGGGAGGGGGGGGAATTTCACCATGTGGCAGTAGAAATTTAGAAAAATTTTAAAATAACATACAGCAGAAGAAAAAACTAGTCGGATGTGCCAATCCCAAAACTTTCTTCTATCTCATACATGTTAATACTACAAAATTCATTATCAGAGTGCCAAAATTAAATGGTCTATGCCCCTCATGAGGATTCTAAAGATATAAAATTCCGTGCATTAGTTCTTGAGATACGACTATTGTTAAAACTGTGCAAATCCTGCAAAATATAGCATAACAGCGCCACCTGTCGGGTGATTTACACCAAAACCTAATCATTAACAACTTATGTAAACATCTAACTGAATCTGAAGTTTAATGAAAATCTGTGCATTAGTTCTTGCGATATAGCTATTGCAGATATCGTGAAAAATGCAGCATAGCAGCGCCATCTGTTGGGAGATTAACACCAAACCATAATCAGCAACTATAATTATCAAGGTATACCTGAATCTGAAGTTTGATGAAAATTTGTGCTTTAGTTCTTGAGATATAGCTATGGCGTAAATCATGAAAAATGCAGCATAGCAGCACCACCTGTTGGGCGATTTACATCAAAAACTAATTTATATCGAGGATTAACTGAATATAAATTTTTATTACATTTTGTGCATTAGTTCTTGAGATACACCACCCACAAAATTTGTGTCACATACAGACAAACAGAGTCACAGACTCATTTTATATGCTTGGTAAGGAGGGGGGGTGGGCGGGGAAATGTCAATTTCGATGGAGGGGGGGAGTAAAACTGTATGATAGATTATTTATTGTTACAATAAATTAACTAATGGAGCAGAAAAAGTTTTAAAAAAAGCAATGATTTTTAAAATTTTAAACTTTATAAGTTGAGGGGGCAAAGGGACAAGCACATTTTTAAAAAAATTTTTAGGGAGGGAGGGAGTTTATTAGATGACTTATTTATTTACCTTACTAAAAATTTACAAGAAAAACTAAGAGGAGTTTTAAAGACTTTAAATTCCAAGCGTTCTTTAAGTGTGTGTGGGCGGAAGGGGGGAGGGGGTGCAAAAGGAAAATTCCAATTTCGGGTGGGAAGAGAAATCTTGATTGATTATTTATTGTAACAATAAAATGACAAAGCAAAAAAAATTTTTAATTAAACAGTTTCGAAGAGTTTTTAAATTTTGAGTACTGTGGGGGAGCAAAGAAAAACGGAGGAAGAAAAATTTTGAGGGTGAAATTCTGATGAAATTTTAATGAAATGTGATGGAATGAATTGTTACTGAAATTTAGGACAGATTATTTATTCAGTATAAAGTAAGAAATAGAGTACAGGGATGAAAGTGCACTAAAGCCATTTTGTAGCAGTAAAATCTATTTTTGTAGCAGCAAAAATTAATTTTGTAGCAATAAAAACTATTTTGGGAGAAAATTGAAATTCTAATGCTAATAAAAAAGAAATTATTTTTTCGTATTTTCGAGATTTTTTGATGAAATTTGCGTATTTCTTGCGATCTTTTGGCGAAATTCGCATATTTCTAGCGATTTTTTGGCGAAATTCACGTATTTCTCGCGATCTTTTGACAAAATACACGTATTTTTTGCCATCTTTTGACAAAAATCGCGTATTTTTTGCTATCCTTTGTTGAAATTAGTGTACAGTTTGCTATTTTTTGACGAAATTAGCGTGATTTTTTAAATCTTTTGACAAAATTTGCGGTTTTTTGTTTCCTTTTGATGAAATTTGTGGAGTTTTTCGAGATATTTTAACGAAATTTGCGTTTTTTCACAATCTTTTGACCCCGTTTTGTTCATTTTTAGATTAATTGGACAAAATTAACGGGGTTTTTTTCGCTATGACAAAATTCGCATGTTTTCCGTGATCTTTTGACGAAATTCGTGTGTTTCTCGCGATCTTTTGACGAAATTTGCATATTTTTGGCAATCTTTCGACGAAATTTGTATATTTATGGCAATCTTTTGACGAAATTTGTATATTTATGGCAATCTTTTGACAAAATTTGCGTATTTTTCGCGATCTTTTAACGAAATTCGCGTATTTTACGTGATCTTTTAACGAAATTCGCGTTATTTCGCAATCTTTTGACCCCGTTTTGTCCATTTTTTGACGAAGTCAGCTATCCTTTGACAAAAGGCACGTTTTTTTCGCGATCCTTTGACGAAATTCACGTGTTATTCGCGATATTTTGACGAAATTTGTGTGTTTTTTGCAACCTTTTGATGAAATTTGAGGGGTTTTTTTCACCATCTTTTAATAAAATTAGCGTTTTTACGATCTTTTGATCGCGTTTTGTTCATTTTTTGGCAAAATTAGCGATCTTTAGGCAAAATTCGTGCGATTTTCGCGATCTATTGTCGAAATTTACGATCTTTCGACAAGCACGTTTTTCGCGATCTTCTGACAAAATTTGCGTGTTTTGCGCAATCTTTTGACAAAATTTATGTTTTTTTGCGACCTTTTGAGGAAATTTGCGGGTTTTTTTCGCCATCTTTTAACACAATTATCGTTTTTACGATCTTTTGACCACGTTTTGTTCGTTTTTGACGAAAATAGCGATCCTTTGACAAAATTCATGTTTTTTCATATTCATTTGACAAACTTAACATCGCGTGTTTTTCGAGATCGTTTGACTGCAGTTTTTTGCTTTTTTTGACGCAATTAGCGGCCTAGAAAAAGGTTAAAAATGGATTTTTTTTTGTTTCTTGGATCGACGAAATCGTGTTAAATTTCATCTTGGCACTAAGGACGTTTTGGCGCAGGTTTAGTGCAAAATGGAAAAAAAATAGCTGTTTTGTAGCAGCTTGGTGCAGTAAAACGATTTTGGCTTCATCTGGCGCAGGTCTTACATCCCTGAGAGTAGAAAAAGGTTTTGAAAAATGAAGTTTTTAACTTTGATATTACGAAGGGAGAAGTGAAATTTCAGAAGAAGGAGAGGCAAGGCAGGATTAAGATTTTTTTAAAATCAGAAATTAAAAGAAATGCAGAAGAGTTTCACCTTTGATTAAGAATTAATATGAGAGTAAAATTAAGTACTTTTAAGGACTTTTCTCAGATTTTGCATGAAAATAAGTACTTTTAAGCACCAAAACTTTCCTTTGAAAAATGTAAGCACTTTTAAGGACTTTCAAGGACCGTACGAACCCTGTTCTTGTAGGAAAAGGGCACGTTTGGATTCCGAAGGGCATGTTTTGGATTCTTAAGGGCACTTTTTTTTTAATTTTTAAAGGCATTGTTTTGATTTTTAAAACTACTTTTAATATTTAATAGACAAGACGCTTTTTAAAGACAGCAATGAGTCAATTTTTACTATGCAAGTAAATTTTTTAATAAACAAAGAACAAAAGGTACTTTTTCCAGCTGGGGGCAACAAGGGTGCTAATGTTTTTCAGCAAGGGCAAGAGGGGTGCTATTTTGTAAACATAAGGGCCAGGGTTGTAGTGGGTAGCTGCCCGGGTACCCACCCAGCTACCTGCCCGGGTTGGGGTTTTTATAAAAAACCCGGGTTTTTTACAACTATAAGGGTTGTAGTGGGCAGCTGCCCGGGTACCCACCCAACTACCCGCCCGGGCTGGGTTTTTTATAAAAAACCCGGTTTTTTTACAACCCTGATAAGGGCAGGCAGGGTGCAGCACCCTCCTGAAACTGTCTAGGGGAAACTCTGATAGTGTATTCAATACATTCATGTTTTAATTGCAGTATACTGTTTCTATTATTCTTTTCCAAATTTTCAGAAAGTGGTGTTAAATCTGGTTGCAAACTTTGTATCCCATAAACCAAAAACATTTAAATTTTTCACAGAAATGTCAACATGTTCACGAATATGCGTGCAAGCTTACACAAATGTGCACAAATGTTGAACAGAACCCACATTTGACACAGTGACAGACCATTGATTTTGAACATTTTCTGTTACATGGGTGATCGCAAATATTATATCATTTTATTATTAAACTTATTATTAGCTCCCTAATTGTCCTCATGACTAAATCTTCACTGAAAAATATTAAATCAAACATTTTCTTTACATCCTAGAAGTTCAAGAACAATTTGTCAAGAATTTGACAAATATTGACAAATTTGACAAGATATTTGACAAATCGTATAAAATCGAAAGCGTCCGGTCACTGACCCTTAATTTTTGGACATGAGTGTATAAAATAGGGATGCACCAAATATTCAATGTTTATTCGGTATTCGGCCATGTCACCGAATATTTAGTTTGGCCGAATATCAAACTATTCGGTTTACCGAATATTTAGCCTGCCGAATAGCAAAATATTCAACCCAACTAAATACTTAAAAAAAAAAAATTTTTAAACCGTATAATACTTCTACGTTTAACAGTCAACTTATAAAGATATTGAGAATAATTAGAAACAGAATCATATATTTAAATAAAAGAGAATTTTTTACATTATCTATTTGCTGTTTGTTAAGTATTATTTAAGAAAATTAACCAATCACGAGAATTTTCATAGGAATTAATTATGTATAAATACAAGTTCCTAAATACTGTCCAGTAAATAATCTGTTTCTTGCTAAGATTTTAAGAACAACGGTTACAATCTCTGAAAATGATCGCCCACTCCAGACATCGATCTAGGATACATTTAAAAACTTCCTTGCTTAGCCACTTCACCGGCGACAGGCATGGGGAAACAGTGCTTTTACCCCCGAGTTATCTCGGGACAACCGGTGAAGTGGTTAATCCTTTATCTACTAACGGTACTTATAACTACCATTAAAATAACTTGTTATAAAATTCATTTAACCTTTAACTGATGTCACAGAAATTGTTATATAACTAGTGTGAAGTGGTCTGTGAGACCGCTCCATCGAAAGGTGAATAAAAGATGCGATTAACTCAGGGGATGGTATTTTTGTACTTAAGTTTTTGTACAGGGCTGCTATAATTAAAATTCACCTATTCAAAAGTCCCTGGTGATAGTACTAAAGTTCCAAATGCAACATAATTTTGGTAGTGTTTGTAGTTACTGAAAATTGCAAGTTAAACTATAAAAATTGAAAAAAGTCACGGCCTGAGAGACCGGTAACATCAGTTAAAGGTTAATACATGAATTAGTAGTAATACAGTTTAGAATAAGTTATAGATGCCTTACTTTTATCTTGTTCAAAAGCATTATGGGTTACACAAAACAAAAATATTTTTAAAAGGATGATTTCTTTTGCCTTTGCATCTTTTCAGCTTTCTTGGTGCTGAAGAAGGGGGGGGGGGGGGGGGGGGGATTTTTCAATTCAGAAATATTTCTATATTTCTATTGTAAGAACATTATATTTGTACATTTCCTAATTCTAGAATATTCTAAGAAAAATATTTAAAATAAAAGATTTGAGTGGGGTTATAAATATTGCACAAAATCCCTATAAATATAAATTTAATTAATCCTTATAATTCCTTCAATCCTTCTAAAATTTATTAAATGATTATGTAAATCTTCTAATGTAGTTTCAAAAATTCACGAAAAATGCTTTAGAAGATAAAATTTTAACGAATTCATAATTCAGTACATAAAGGGTTAATCAAAAGGAGTAGAACAGTTATTCTTGCTGAGTTGCCACCATATAAAATTTGAATAGATTGTATTATTTATTTACACCAACTTTAGTCTCTTCCTGACAAACAAATAATATATGATCCTGCACAATTTTTCTTCCAATTTTTTCACAATTTCTCTTTGATTTTAAAATGCTTGTTTTAGAATTTAAGAAAATTTTATTCATTTGTTTTAATTCACAGAAAGCCATGAAATTAAAAATTGTATTAATTAAAAAAGTTTTTATAACTATCCTCTTCTTAAATAACTTAAAGCAGATTTTTTTCAGCATAAAGTTTACTTGAAAAAAAGCTCTTTATTATCAAAATGTAAGTTTTTGTTTTAAGTATTATGTAAAACTGTTTTAAAATTTAACATTTTAATGCCTTTAAACTTTGAAATATAAAATTATTCGACTAGCCGAATATTCGGTATTCGGCCTAGCAGTTACTATTCGGCTAGTCGAATATTCAGTATTCGGTTCACCAGTAGGCGGCCAAAATCACTATTCAGTGCATCCCTAGTATAAAATATGATTTTTAAAAAAATTAAATGTCCAGTAAAATATATACCCACTATCACTATGTAAACTAATGATAAATAAATTAATAAAATAAAATGAATAAGAAAATCATATAGTAAAAACAATTTTGATACAATGGTATTCCGTATGAAAAGAAGTGAATGTACAAAAAATCACAGTTTAAAGAAAATTTCAGAAGCATGACTGAAAAATAAACTCAGAGAAATTTGAGTAAAGAAACACTAGATTATTTAAAAAGTTAAAGCAAATTATAAATTAATAATACCTTTTATCAAGAGAACACTTGAAATGTCCAGTTCGAATGCCAAATTCTGAAACTTTTGAAACTATTTCCTTCCAAACACTTTCAGCTAATATTGGTTTATCATCATCATTAAGAATAACTTGTACCAACCAAGCACTATCTTTTGTATCTTCAACTTCTTCGTAGAAATGAGAACCACAAGTAAACTGGGTGGTTTCTGAAGAAGTCTTTGGAACAGACACATTATCAATCAGCTCTTCTCCGGTTGGTTTACCTAACAAGAAAGAAAAATCAAGCGTTAAGCTATATACTTTGAAACACTTTCCAACAAATTCAGAAAGTGTAACAAAACTTCAAAGTTTAATAAGTTGAAAGATGATAGCTAAATAAACAATTTCAAAAATGCATAACACAATGCTATTTCAGCAATTACCATAAAAAAAAAATATCCAAATTCTGTTGTGAAACCCTGTATATGATTTACAGATTTGTATATATATATATACCTACTACATAATATGCAAAAATTTAGTTCATTTAAGAAATGCATAACACAACTGGAAATTCCCCTTCAGCAATTTTCATAAATGAAAGGAAATGAACTCGAATTCTTTTGTACAGAATTTTTTAAATACTTTTTTTAAACTTAAAATTACACTATGTGCAAAATACTTAAAAGATGAGACAATATTTAAAAAGATGCTAAATTACTTTAATATCCTTAGTACTTTCAACTATAAAACATAGTCCTCGTCAGAGAAATACAAAATACTACTGTTATTAAGGTCTTATTTTCAAAATTCACGTAGATGGTGTCGAAAGCAATGAAAGTGGAAGTCAATTTTTAAATCCGGAAAACATTGGGAAAATAAATTTTTCCGGATCTAAAAACTGACTTCCACTTTCACTCCTTTCGACAGCATCTACGTGAATTTTGAAAATAAGACCTTAATAACAGTGTAGTATTTTGTATTTCTTTGACGAGGACTATGTTTTATAGTTGAAAGTACTAAGGATATTAAAGTAATTTAGCATCTTTTTAAATATTGTCTCATCTTTTAAGCAGTTTGCACATAGTGTAATTTTAAGTTTAACTTTTTAAAGATGAATTAAGCATTCCTATTTATTTATTTGTCGATACTTTTGTTAAATTTGATTTTAAAAAATAGGCTACTTTATTAACATTGGTATTTATGTATTTCACATTCTTTTAATAAAAAAGAAATACATATGAGTATTACTCACAATATTTTCTACAATAAGTTTTTAAATCTGAAAGTTGTTGCAATTCCCAAGTGCTAGGATGTTTTGAAGTACCTATCTTGAATATGAAGTGGATATCAAGAAATGCACAGTTGAAAACTATTTTCAATAAAAATGCCCATATTAAAAAAAATATATATTTAATATACAGTAGCCTTCCTTTTAACCGGAACTCCCAGGGGGGGGGGGGGGGGGGGATAATTTTTCTTTCAATTCAGTTGATTGGTTGATTTTTTGATGGCCGATTATCTACGCTAGGGATATAGGCCCGAGGGGGAGTGCCCTTCGTGGGGGTCTTTCTAAGGGAACCTAACCCGTATTAACACATGGAAATCCATGGCTCGAAGAAAACCACGAAAACTCCGAACGATTAGGCCGACGGGCGCGATTGGGTTTGAACCCAGCACCTCACGTCTACCAGCTTCGAGAGCAGAACCTCTCAGCCACTGGTGGGGCCTTTCAATTCAGTTAATTGTACCTCGTATTCATTTCACAAAATATAGAAAATATGTACTTTTTTAACTTCCCTACCCTGAATGTGTCTAATTAACCCATTTCTGCAATTCATTCCATTCCATTCGAACCAAAAATTTTTTCGTAAAGTAAGATAAATAAAAGTCACCAAAAACTATATAAATAAATACATTAAAAAGTTTTTAAAGACAATTCTGGTGTGAAATGTTTTTATTAAAGTTGAGTAAATTTTCAACAGGGTAGTAAGGTTAAAACTACACAAATTAAAAACTAAATGCATCGTACGGGTTTAATTAATTAAATTACGCATACTTATTTATTTTTACTTCTCCACTTTAACCGGTTTTTCTCTTAACCGGCTAACTTTCGGTCCCGTTTAGTCCGCTTAAGTGGGAGGCTACTATAGTCCCATGTTACAGTTACAGAGCATTTCAAGCATTTTATTTTACAGGATGATTGCAAATATTATTTGTTTTATTCAATTTGTTGTTGGTTTCCTAATTGTCCTTGTGATCAAACTTTTGTGTTCATTTTTGCACATGATATTACAGATGAAAATCTAGACTATTATTCATTAATTATATTAAATATGGATTAATTTTCTTTCACTTCAAAATTGGATTGAAGTGTTTTGGGTTCAGGTTGATCATTTTTTCCCCCTTTTCTTTGGCCGGTTGGATTTTGGGTTTACTTTAAACAGAATTTTCCGGTTTGGATTGAGTACAACCAGGGTTTGAAAAAACCCAGCCCACTGGTCTAAAACTTGAGTTTTTTTGGTAAATACTTTAAACGTCTAATTTTCATATACATAATACCTAACTTCTTCATTTATCAATGAAACCTGGGTATAATTTTGCATTAATTATGAATTAACAAAATATACATACATAAAAAATTAAATTAATTTAAAATTATTTAATTTTTATTCTAGGTACTAGGAATTGAAGTTAAAAATCAATTAGAAAAGTGGATTTTAGATATTGCCAGAAAACTATTTTCTATAAAAATGGAACAACTTTTAAGATTCTGTCCAGAAAATTATAGCTGGCAAGATAGAAACTCCATTTCAAGATAAAGACCAGGCATGAAATAGTATGATTTGCTTCTGAAATCACACCCTAAAATAACTTGCAAAGAAGCAGGGTACATAAATAAGGCACAAGCTAATATAAATCAAAAGTTGTTTTCAAGAAGTATAACTTTTTGATGAAAATCAAACCAAAATCAGAAAATACTTTCAAGAAATATAACACTTTGATGAAGATTCAAGTGTTCTAAACAAGCCACAATCCATGAATAATTATAAAACTGATTACACAGTTAATCTTTATGTCCTATAGGCACTGTTGTCCCTTTTATGAATCAAATTTAAATATATTTTTTGTTTTTTAATTGAGATTTTCAGTTAAAATCAACATAAGTATATTTTACTTGATGTTTTTATCAATTCATAAAAAAATTTGCAAAATTCTCTTAATAGAGCAAACAAATATATGTGTGGTAAAATAGATGTTGCATAAAAATGCTTTATCAATTAAAATGTTTTATCAATTATTATCAATGCTTTATCAATTATCTTATTATCAATTAAAATGTTTGTTAAACTGCATGATATTGGAGTGGCCAAAACTGGTGCATAGAGATGACCAAAACTGGTGTAGGGATGGCCAAAACTGGTACAAATTGGAATAAATTACTTGATGAGTTATTACTCACAATCTAAAATATTCTGTAGAAAGTCATTATAGTTAACAGAAAGACATTTAAATTTACTAAAGAATGATGTTATTATGATTTAATATGCTTCAATCGGTCAAGAACTGTAAAATTTCTATTTCAAATTTTCTCTAAACGTGGCCAAAACTGGTGCATCTACCCTATTCAGAATAATTAGAAACAGAATCATATTTAAATAAAAGATAATGTTTTTAAATTATTTATTTGCTGTTTGTTAAGTATTATTTAAGAAAATTAACCAATCACAAGGATTTTCATAGGAATTAATTATGTGAAAATGCAAGTTCCTGATCATTGTCCAGTAAATAATCTGTTTCTCGCTAAGATTTTAAGAACAACGTTTGCAACTTCTGAAAATGATTGCCAACTCCTGACACCGATCTAGGATGCATTAAAAAACTTCCTTGCTTAATTAAAGGGAGTAGAACAGTTATTCTTGCTGAGTTGCCATCATATAAAATTTCAATAGATTGTATTATTTATTTATTTTTACTTTAATCTCTTCCTGACAAACAAATAATATAGGATCCTGTACAATTTTTCTTCCAATTTTTTCACAATTTATCTTTGATTTTAAAATGTTTCTTTTAAAATTTAAGAAAATTTTATTCATTTGTTTTAATTCTCAGAAGACATGAAATTTAAAATTTTATTAATTTAAAAATTTTTATAATTATCCTCTTCTTAACTCAAAGCAGATTTTTTTTCAGCATAAAGTTTACTTGAAAAAAGCTCTTGTTTATTAGAATAAAAGTTTCTGTTTTAAATATTATGAGAAATTGTTTTAAAATTTAACATTTTAATGCCTTTAAACTTTGAAATATAAAAGTATTTGACAATCCAAATATTCGGTATTCGGCCTAGCAGTTACTATTCAGCTGGCCGAATATTCGGTATTCGGTTCACCGAATATTCAGTATATTCGCCCAAAATCACTATTCAGTGCATCCCTAATTGCAACTCAAACAAAAACATTCAAATTTTGCAAGAAAATAAATAATATATAAATTAATTAAACGAAGCCAGCTCTTAGCCTCTTCATTAAGATTTTCACAGAAAACAGCGAAACTTTGAAACATTATTTTCTGCTGTTCTGATTGGTTTAATTAAAAGTGTCAACAATAACACAGTTTTATAAAACATGCAAGGGGGAATTATAAAAAAAAATAATTCAAGCTAAATATTTATTAGTTATTTTTTTATGAACCAAAAACATCAAGGGTGTCCATTATTGGAAGGGTGTCCATTACTGGCACATCTACCCTATATGAAAAATGAATGCAAAAGTAGAGCAAAATTATATGCATATTTCAAGTCAAGGCTGCAAAAAAGCCGGCTAAAATTAAAAAAAGCCACGCCGGTGGCTTTTATTGGTTTTAACCGGCTTTTTCTGGCCAAAATTGGCTTTTATACAGTGAAGCATTTTAATTATAGACTACACATTTTAAAGTGTTTTTAATTAGTTTTAATGACATTTAGTTGATTTAAAATACAATAAGTAACCCAATTTCTCAACAATGAAGACATAATACTGAAAAAAAAAAAAAAAATTAGATGAATCTGCTAGTGATTTGAAGTGAGAATTGGAAATATGTCAACTTAATTTTAAAAGAGCCATACCAACTACTTTATCTGGTTTACACTGACCTTTAACCCCCCCCCCCCCTTTTCTTCTTCATTTTTACTGCTTTATAAAATTAAAGAGGACAATGATTACTAAGTTACATGCTTTATTACTTAACAAATTTTAAGAGCTATTAATATACAAGTCTTATTTTATTTCTCATTAATATTTAAAATCATACATAATCATATCCTTCTATATATAAAAAAAAGTTTTGATTTGGAAATGGACCAATGAAAATCTGCGTAGATATTCCGGAAGATCGGCATCTAATTTCAATGCTTAAGCATGGCCTTTCTTCGTTAATATTAAAAAAAACTGTTGCATACAAAAATATGAAAATTGTTAGTATTATAGAGGAATGTTTGATAAACACTCTGATGCAGACAGTTTTCAAATCGAAGAATTATTTTAAGAGATATTTAATGCCAAAGTTCGACAAAATCGTTCCATTAAAAAAGTTTTATTGGAGCAAAAACTGTACATAGGGATTTAATCATTTTTAAATCATTTTATGCGTCAGAATTTCCCGGTGTGCAGATTGCTTTTAGTTTTTTAATTTGACTCATTTTTTGAAGTTTTATTTCTATTTTAAATTCAAATTTTCAGTATTTCGAGATATGTTTTTTAGATATTTTAGAAAATTGTATTAATTTAAACTGTTGCCAACTGTATAAACAGCCCAAACATTAATGTTTGCTTCAAATTAAAAATTTATTTTACATGCGACTATTATAAACAGAAAATATAAAAAGCAGGAACTCATTGAAAATTACGTCATAAAAACTATAATTACACGTGAATTTTAAAAGGGAAAGAATATTGTAAAATAATAAATTCATTAACATGCGCTAGAAGTCTTAAATAAGAGAATTTACGTCACATTACACTTATTACGTGAAATGAACAAAAAATAATATTGCAAAGCAGTTTAAATTTAAAAATTGCACGAGACATTTATTTAATATTTTAAGATGATCATAATATTTCATTTCTAACAAAAGTATTTTTACATGAATATTAAAAAGAGAAAGAAAAGTTTGGTGGAAATTATGTCAGATTATAATTGTCAGATTCAAATTATAATTCAATCTTCCGAAATCTTTTTAAAGCCGATCAAATTAGCGTGCTGTTAGAGTCTGCTGTGTCTGAACGGGGTTGATGAGCGTAGCTCATAGGGGGCAGAGCCCCCTAGTAATAAAAATACAAGTTCTCACTATTATAAACAATATTATGAGCAGCATATATACATGAATATGTACTCTTTTAAATAGCAGTAAACTTTTCAAAATTTTATTTCTATTTTACTTACAGAATGCATTTTATGTATTTATTTAATTTGCATAATTGCTAGATTTACTTTTATACACTTATGTACTAAACTCTCCTTAAACGTTATACCCTTTTCTAATTTCTCTTTTTACGATTATAACATAATCTCTCCATATGGACACGTAAGAATTAAGAATGTTTCCATTTTGATGTGCTACATTTTGTGATTGTTTAATTAAATATAATCTTTAATGTGTAGTATATGTGGGGCTATGTAATATAGAATTTTAAAACACCAGTTTAAAGTCTAACTTATATTCTTTTCAATATTTATAATGTTTTTTTAGATATAATGCCTTCTATGTTGAAATTTATAATTCTTTTAGTAGAAAATATTTATAAGTGTTTAAAAAAATAATTAATCGAAATTTAATATGAATTAGCTGTAAACGAACTTTTAATAATAAAAGCCGGCCTTTTTTAAGTGGTTAAAAACAAAAAAAGCCGGCCGGCTTTTTTTGGCCTGGCTAAAAGCCAGCAACCCTGTTTCAAGTACACCAAAAATCTGGAATCAATATGTCTAACAAAAGTTTTATCCCCGCCAAGCAAAATCCGACATGTGTTCCTAGAAAGAGCATAACCTAGAAACAAACATTTCCTAGACCTAAGAAATTAGTTTATGCACGACATAGTAAATTTTTTTGATAAAATTCACAACAAAGTATATTGTCGTATAGTTATCTACAAATATAGTAATTTAAAATGTACAAGTGGAAAAAGAATCAAAATGTTTGCAATAGTGTAGCAATTAAAAAAAAATAATGGGAGGAGCTCAAGTTATCATTTTCAAATAAACGGAACAATTGAGATTAACAATAAAAAATAAAATAGTTATGAGAGTAATTAATAATTCATGCTGATTATTAATGTTGTTATCAGAAAATTAATATTTTAAGACATATTTTCATAGCTTTGATTATATTTGTTTGTTATTTTTTTTTCTTTGTTATTAAACTACGAAAAAACATATTCAACAAATGGGAAATTCAAATATAAAAAATGAACATTATGAATCTTAAGAAAATGAATTTCATGACTGAAAAACAAACTAATTTTTTTTAAATAACAAACCAGATGACTCTATAAGTTCAATTAATTCTTGTTTCTCAACAACTCCAGAATAACTTATTCCACGTCCATCGAGTAGTTGTTTTAATTTTTTCACACTTAATGCAATGGGATCAAGCGCAGCAAATGATGATAAGAAAGCGTCTGTATCTTGATACCATGATGCAGCTTCCAAAATGCGAGAAATAACGAATAGGAAAAGCAAATAGAAAGTTAATAGCAATAATTTCAGCCACATGCTAAAATTATCAGATCACAAAGTGCAAAACATTTATGCGATCAAATGATTATATTCAGCAAAAACGCATCGGCAGAAAGTGTAATAGCCACAGTTATAGGAATGAATAAGTGTCAACCGAGTTTAATACTTTTCAATTTCAAAACTATAAAAAGGAATAAATCACTCTACAAGCGCCTATTAAATTGAATTCGAATGTCAATCATTTATTAATAATGTACTGTTTGCTTTAAATTAAAATATTCTTCTTCAATAAGCAGCAAAAGCTAGAGTCAATAAACAAGGAAATGAAGATGATCTTTTTCAAAACATTGTAAAAATAAAAGGAATTCCTTGAAAATGCTATGACGCAACTACACCCATTGTTTACTTTTGGCTCCTTTCACTCGTTATCCAGAATTCAGGGCATAGCTAAATCCTGACTTATATATGAATCGTTATTGGCTCTTGTTAAAGTTAAACTACCTTTATAAAACAGTTCGGCCCGGAAGCAAAATCGAAACTAGAAAGTCATGTGACCCAGAGAGAGGAAGAAATCGATCGAGATCGATGGTCGGAGCAATGTGATATTTATTACGTTCTTCTAATACATTCTTCTGCGTGAAATGCGCAATTTAATTGCTTTTCATATTTATTTATTTTTTTAACTCAAGATTAAATTTACTCAAATTTTATACTACATGTGATAACTGTATTCATAACTGTATCCTACTTAAATGAATCGTAATCGTTTGCATTATTCTTAAGTTTGTTTTATGTCAATAAATGTCGTATGTGTTCTAAGCTTCGGCTATTATTAATTACTTAGATTACAAGTTATGACATGGTGTCAGAATTACTATTTTAACTTGTTTTAATTTCAAATACGAATCTGTTTGCATTCGATAATGTCTGAAGGAGGATTACGTCCACCTAAGCCGTTGCAAATTACTGCGGATACACAAGAACAATGGGAAGATTGGCTCCAAAGCTTTGAATGGTACGCGGATGCAGTTTCGCTTAGTTCCAAAAGTAAAACAGTTCAAGTGGCTACTTTCATGTCATGTATAGGCCGTGATGCACAACAAATTTTCAAAACATTTGCCTTAGGAGCTGATGAAAAAGAAAATTTACAGGTTATCAAAGACAAATTCCAGGGATACTTCACCCCGAAGGTAAATTATACTTTTGAGAGGTATAAATTCAACCAAATACATCAAAAGTCAGGTGAGTGCTTTAAAGATTATTTAACTCGTCTTAAAATACAAGCATCTCGCTGTAAGCTAGGGGTTATGGAAGAAGAGTTGATTTGTGATAGAATTGTTGTCGGAATTGAAAACAACGATGTTCGTGAAAAGCTTTTAAGCGATGCTGATTTAAACTTAGATAAAGCTGTACAAATTTGTCTTGCTTCTGAAAATGCTTCAAAGCAATTAAAAAATATTGTTGATGATAATAAATCGCAACCTATAATTTCTGCAATATCGAAAAAATTCACTCAGTCGCATAAGCTTGGTTCACAAATAGATAAGCCTAATTCTAATACTAAATTCTTTAAACTGATAAATGATTATAGAAATTGTGGTAGTGCCCATAAAATTAATGAATGCCCAGCATTTGGCAAGAAATGTAATGTTTGTCAAAAACAAAATCATTTCAAACAAAATCATTTTGCAAAGAAATGTAGGTCAAAATTCCGGAAAAAGTACAAAGTGCAAGAAATTGAAAATGTTGACACGATTACGGAAGATGAAAATTTCCTGATCGCAAGCGTCAATGCTAATAAATCAGATTGGTGTGAGACCGTCATAATTAACAATAAGGCTATTCCTATGAAACTTGATACCGGTGCCCAGTGTAATGTTATACCATTTCGCTTAGCAAAAGAATTACAGTTAAAAATAAAACCTTCAAATATCCGCAAACTCCTGTCATATTCGGGTCATGCTATTGATGTAGCAGGGGAATTGTTAGTTCCATGCAAAATTAAAGATAAGCGTGTGCAACTTAAGTTAATAATAGCACATGGAGGAATCAGTCCAGTCCTAGGTCGAATTACCTGTATCGAGGCAGGATTAATTAAGAGAATTGAACTAGTTAACGCGGTGGAGGAAGAATTTCAGGATTTGTTTCAAGGAATAGGGTGTATAAAAAATTTTGAATACACAGCTGAATTTTCAGAAGAATGCTCTCAAAAAGAGATCAAACCACCTAGAAGAGTTCCGTTTAAGATAAGAAAAATTGTGAAACAAGAGCTTCATAGAATGGTTAAGGATGGGATTATTAAGAAAGTAGATGAAGCTACACCAATATGTAACCACATGGTTATTGTGAAACAGAACGGAAAAATAAGAATTTGCATAGATCCATCCGATTTGAATAAAATACTTTTGCGAAGACAATTTCCATTAAAAACTTTAGAAGAAGTTACAGCTAATGTAGGCGGATCGAAATATTTCACGAAATTAGATTTGAAAAAGGGCTTTTGGCAGTTAAGAGTTTCGCCTCATACCCAGCCATTCTTAACATTTAGTACCCCATGGGGAAGATATTCCTTTCTTCGAGTTCCATTCGGTATTAAATCTGCTCCGGAAATTTTTCAGAGTGAAATAGCAAAAATTCTACAAGGCATACCAGGAGTTGAAAACTCAATGGATGACATCTTGATTTATGCGCCTGACATTAATACCCTCCGTTCAAACACTCGATTAGTCCTACAAGCACTAAGAAATGCAGGAGCAAAACTTAATAAAGACAAATGTGAATGTGAAGTTCAGAAAGTAAAATATTTAGGGCATATCCTCACTAGTGATGGTATTATGATTGACCCAGAGAAAGTTGAAACCATAGACAGAATTAAAGCACCATCTAGCAAAAAAGAGTTACAAAGATTACTTGGCATGATTCAGTATCTGCATAAGTTTATTCCTAATCTTTCGGAAAAGACACATAATATGAGGTTGTTATTGAAGAAAAACACAGTATGGAATTGGAATAATGAATTAGATAGAAATTTAGCAGAGATAAAGGAATTATTGAAGAAAGCGCCTTCACTTAAATACTACAATCCAAACAAAAGTACTACAATTTCAGTCGATGCTAGTTCTTTCGCATTAGGTGCTGTGTTACTCCAAGATGGAAGACCCATAGCTTTCTCATCCACAGCTTTGAATGAAGCTCAGCAATCTTATCCTCAGATTGAAAAGGAAGCCCTGGCAATGAAATTCGGATGCCAGAAATTTCATCAATATATCTATGGAAATGATGTGATCATTGAGACTGATCACAAGCCTCTGGAATCTATTTTTAACAAATCTATAGATCGAATTCCACCACGACTTCGAAAAATATTCCTAGAAGTTCAACAGTATGCACCAAAAGTTGGTTACAAACGAGGGAAAGAAATGTATATAGCTGATTTACTTAGCAGAGATTGTAATAATGAAGATTCGCTTCAGGAGAGCAACTACCAAATTCTATTTTCAATTCCAACTACAGCAGCAGGCTTAAAAATTTTACAAGATCTCACAAATACAGATACAGAACTCATATTGTTGAAACACTTCATATCTACTGGTTGGCCTAAAGACAAAAATGCAGTTCCAGATTTATGTAAGAAGTACCTACCATTTTTGGATGAACTCTCAGTTCAAAATGATTTAGTTTTGAAAGGCCTTAATTTGATTATCCCCGAGAAATACAGAGCAAAGGCATTAGAAAATCTTCATAAAGGACATTTAGGCATAACAAGTTGTCTTCGAAGAGCTCGAGAATCCATGTTTTGGCACGGCATGTCGCAAGACATAATTTCCATGATAGAAAGCTGTGAAACCTGTCAAAGAACTCAGAGAGCTCAACCAACCGAACCTATGATTCCAAAAGAAATTCCAAAGCTGCCCTGGGAAATTCTCGCGTCCGATGTCTTCACATTTCAAGGTACAGACTATCTACTTATTACTGACAGCTACTCAGGCTATATAGACTTTAAACCTCTGAAGGACTTGACAAGTAAATCCACCATCGAGATTCTGAAGGATTGGTTTAGTGTACATGGTATACCAAGAATTCTAGAGACTGACAACTATAAAAATTACGCATCTTGGGAGTTTGAAACATTTTCTAAACAGTGGATGTTTCACCATCAAACATCTAGCCCCTTATATCCTAAAGGAAATGGTTTAGCTGAACGTGCAGTCCAGACAGTAAAGAACCTCCTCAAAAAATGCAAACTATCTGGTCAAGATGTCCAAATGGCTCTCTTGAACTTTCGAAATACACCTAGAGGTAATCTTGGCTCGCCTGTCCAAAGATTGTTTAGCAGAAGAACTAGAAGTACAATTCCTATAAGCGAAGATCTCCTGAAACCAATGCTCTTAAAAAATACAACAGAACATCTTGCTGAAGCTCGTTTAAAGCAAAAGTATTATCATGACGCTCGTGCGAAACCATCAGAACGTGCCCCACTCCAGCCAAACCAAAACGTAATGTTGCAAAAAGCACATAGGAATTGGATTCCTGCTAAGGTAGATTCTCAAGCTGCTCCTAGGTCCTACAACGTGATTACTTCATCTGGCACATTCAGGCGCAACACTAGTCACTTAAAGCCAACTCAGATCAAAGTCAACATAGAGAGGAAGAGGAGTCTACCACCGAATGCAGATCCACCACTGAATGCAAATCCACCACCGAATGCAGAACGAGCCATCCTAGACGAACCACCCAAACCTCCCCCCACACCTGAATCGTCCAGTTCTATCGCACACGATGCTAAATACCATCCCATCACAGTCACCACAAGATCCGGCAGAGTCGTCAAACCTGTAAAGAGACTTGACCTTTAAAATGGATACAAAATGATGGATACGAACTTAACTTTCTAAAGAAGGGAGATGTGATAACTGTATTCATAACTGTATCCTACTTAAATGAATCGTAATCGTTTGCATTATTCTTAAGTTTGTTTTATGTCAATAAATGTCGTATGTGTTCTAAGCTTCGGCTATTATTAATTACTTAGATTACAAGTTATGACACTACAATTACTTTTTTTTCAGCATTTGAATATAACGTAATTAAAAATCAAAAAGACAAGAATAGAGCGCAAATTGCTTTCAAAACATTAGTTTATAATTAAATTGCAATTTCCTTTATTAAAAAAAATCGATGATATGAAATTATATTGATTGAATTGTAATATGTGTAAAATTACGCGAGCGCCGGTAAATCATAATCCAACCAGAGGTAACATTTTCATTAAGATACGCCCGTGATCCGCCGACTTGGTTGCGTTTTTCTCGGTTTTTAAAAATCTATAACATTAAATATTAAAGTTTGTGTGTTTGTTCTATTCTGGAGTATTCATTTTAAAAGAATGCTGATTCGATTCCCATTGGGTGTGTTCAAGAAGCACGCGCGCGAGCTCAGGAGGCAGGATCATGGAGTGGGTCTATATCATGGATGGAATAACACGTAGTGTGTTCAGGAACAGATCATGGATTTGATTAATTAAGGTGCTAATTATAAAGATATTTTGTTGCTAAAGGAACCAAAGAAGTTGGAACTAGATAGAAGGATAATAACAAGCCCGATTAGCTCCGAAGAAAGCTGAGGATTCTGGGATACGGTGGACCCTCAAACTGCCTTGCAACCCTGCTGACATTGGCGATTGGCGATAACTTGGCATTTCCTTTATCTCTGGCTCTGATTCGTATTGCTATTGTATTATTCCGCCATTGTGTAGCACCTGCCAAATATTTTTGCTGTCAACAAGATTTTCCTTTTTCTTTATTTTTATCACAATGATTTGTTGTAAAATGTGTAAAAATCAAGATTGATGTTTTGCAGAAATTTGAGTAGCAGTTTTGAATATAATTTTTTTTAAAATATTTAATTTCAACTAAATGAATAATTAAGGCATATATTTTAAAGCAAAGGATTCAAAGTATCTTTGAGATTTTTTACAGTTTCATAAATTGTTATTTTTATAACAAAAGCGAAAATGATCAAGAATTACCTCAGAAACTCAGTGACCAGGAATTACCATGGGTGACTCTACTTTATTAAGAACTACAATTAATTAAAATGTGGTGAACAGTGTGGTTTCAATTAATTCTCAAAGGTTTTGCGACAATTAAAATCACTAAATATGACAATAAAAAGGAATTAAAAGATGATAAAAACATTGACCAGGAATTACCCCAGTGACCAAGATTTACCCCAGATACATGGGGCAATATTTGACCAACTTCTGTAAATTATTTAAAATAGTATAAAAAATTCCAAGACCATTTTTTAATAGCTAAAGTAGTTGGTAATTGAACCAAAAAGAAAGAAAAGAAAAATATTTAAAATCTGAGTTGTGACAAAGATCTTTGTAAAAATGTATCATAACTAAGACCAATGTTATTTTACAGAAATTTAACACGCCATTTCCAAAAGATTTTTTTTTCAAAATAAATAAACAATAAACTCATAATTAAGTAATAAATTCCAATGAAGATAGTTTAGAGTACCTCTATGATTTTTTTTCATTTTGGTGAAGCGTTCTTAAAACATAAAAAGGACAGTGACCAGGAATTACCTCGGGTGACCCTATATTAAAGTTTCTCTTTTCAAAGAAACGTATCTTAATGTAATATAACTGTATAATTTTTAAATAAATGTGTAATGTATATTAAAAATATCTTTAACTGCCTCTAAGATTTTGTAAAATGTAATATTCCTTAAGTTATCCGAAATTTTACTACTCTCCATGAATTAAAACTAAACACATTATGTACATACACTGCAAGCTAGTACTAACTGCAGGGCTGCCACAGGCTTGCACCAGTATTTTTCTAATATAAATTTTGAAGTATACTTCTCTTGCAAATGTTGTCAAAGTGTGTGTTAATGATTTTTGTTTAGAGAAAGTGGTGCCAGTTAGAATTAAAAACTAGTCGCATGTGGCAGCCCTGTAGCTGTAGCATTATGATTTAATTGAAACCTAATTTAATTGCATATTTACTGAATACATTTTTTTCATAACTACGTAAACTCAGTAGCTATTCTTATTTAAAAACAATGAAATCTAGTTGCACTTGTTATTTTGAATTGGATTTCCAGATGCAAAAATGAAGAAAGCTCTTTATAAGGCAGCGATAAGTAATAATTTGAGATATCTAAAAATAATAAAAATCTATTTGATCACAAATCATTTATATTGAATATACTAGTTTCATGCTATTTTGTTTTTGAGTCTATGAATGTATCAGAAAGTTTTAAACTGCATTAACATAAGTAAATAAATGCAGTCAGGAAAGTGATTCTGGACATCAAGGCTGCAGAACGGAATTGAGAAATAACCAATTTTTGGAACAGATGTGCTTGTGCAGCCTATATCAGGTTTAATAAAAATGGTCTACAAAAAAAAAAAAAAAAAAAAAGTTAAACTAAGATTTTCTTTTTTCAGAATTTCCCTTAAAAACAATTTTTAAAACAGAAATTTAACAGTAAAAATCATTAAATGCTTATTAAAATTACCTAACACAGGCATGAAAGAGTTGAAGAAATTTTAGACATTCTCTGAATTAAAAGACTAAATAAATCAATTCTCTGAATTGATTTTCAAAAATACTAGAAGCATGTAAGAGAGAGAGGGGGGGAGGGGATCTGGAAAATTTAACAACTGGATATTTGTCTATTCAAGTCCTTCTTTCTAAATTGCTGTGCCCCCACCCCCTCCCCACAGAAAAAGGGGATGAGCTTATAAGCATCTGAAAGTCATCTAAATGGATTCATTTAAAAGTTCTTTCCAGAGTGAAGTTTTTTAGACTTTAAAAATGAAAGGATGTTTTCATAAGGTTAATGATACATATAGTTATATTTCATTTTAATGTATAAATAACTTTTTAAATGTGTCTAATTTCCTGTCCTAGTATAGATGGAAAAAAAATTCTGCCTTTTTAAATATTTCCCAATTTCATGCCTACTATCAGAAATTTTGAAAAGGAACCAAAACAATATATTTTTTATGAAGCCACTTCTGAAGAATAAATTTCCTTCACCCCCCCCCCCCCTAAAAAAAAATCAAGGGAGATGATATATGCAAATCTTGTAACAGAATATTCATTCAAATTAAAGTACTTATTACATCTTTGAAATTGTTTTTTTAGTTATTTCGAATAAATGTTATAGAAGCACAATCTAAGGTGACCTATTTATAACTTGGGTTCAATGTACAACTGAATATAATATTTAAAAATTTCGTAAATAAATTCGGTAAAATTTATTTAAACTGGGGGGGGGGGGGGGGAGAGGAGACGTATGCGTTTATTTTTATAAGTTGCTGTATTTTGTATATAAGCTTTTTAATAATAAAGTTAAAAAATATATGTCAAATTTAAACTGATTCTCCGATTTAAAATAAATTAGATCTATTGGAAATATCTAGTCTAGTATAAATATAAAAGCAGCCGATTAATATTATTTTTAAAAAGTCTTAATTCTCTATAGTTAATTTCAAGATACATAGCTGTTAAAATAGATTTGAAACTATAGTTATCAAACGTTCGTTTCCACCGCTACGTCAAATAATCTAATCTACAGTAAACAAACACAATATCACGTTCTTTTCAACTCTGTGATGAAACGTTAAAAAGAACAAAATGTCGAGTGTAAGAAGGGCCAAATAAGCGATAAGCGCGCCAAACTATTGCCATTCTCTCAGGGAATTCTGGGAAATAGGGGACCCTCAAAGAAATCCGGTGGCATCGAGTCCTCTCCCTGCTTTTAATGGGAAAGGGGTTTGTTTCCCTTCCATGTATTCCTTCTTCCATGAAAGGAACGTGTGCTAGATGGCCGAATGGATAAGGCAGTGAACTCGAGACTAGGGGCTCTGGGTTCGAATCCTTCCAGTCCCACATCGTGTCACAATTTTTTTTTTGTTTTGTTTATTGGTTGTTTTATATTTTTCATAATGAATAAGATATTTTTGATGAAGATATATTTTTTATTTTTATTATACAGAGGCACGTGTATTTTTATTATAATAATAAAATACTTATTTAAATGTGAGAAAATGAAATATTTCGAGCTGAAAGTTTTACATCTGAACGCCTTTTAAATATTCAAAGTTTCGTTTCTAAGTGATTATATATGTATATGTATAATGATATAAACATTAAGCAAATCCAAATGAAAAAATAATATATATTGTGCAAAAATATCCTTTTGCACGTAGGATAATTCCTTGATTTTCTTTTTTTTTTTTTTGAATACTTTACGAGTGAATTTTTATCGAGACTAGGCTGGAAATCATATTTTACTTTGAACATTATAAAAATAAAATGTAATAGTTGTAGATTATTTTAACTAAAAATATCTGTACATATATTTTTTAAAGAGATAAAATATATATTTCTGCTGTCTAGTTTTATAGTGAATAAAGTATGATTAGAATGTTTATAAATTTTCTATTGAAAGTATAAGTAAGTATTTTGCTTATACTAACAGAATTTTGAATGCCATTTATTTCTCATGTTTTATGATGTATTTTGATCTGTTATCCACACGGTATTAAAATATGCAATCATAAAATAAGAAATATATATATTAAAACATTCTCTGAAAAACTGTCTAACTAACAGGGCAAATTCCATTGAAATCCATCCAGTATAAGTAGATTACAAACAAATCTCATATGTTGATTTCACAATCTTGGTTTACTAACAGCATTCTATTTATCACAGAAGTTATAAATCAACTGATAAATCATTTTTAAATAAATAAAAAGAAAATTGTTAAAAAGTTAAAATTTTTAGATCACCAGTTGAATTCTTAAATTGTATCAATCAACCTACCAAACAAAGCACAACCAATAACACATAAGCAGAAAACGCACAATCACGTGATCAAATCGCCCACACAATTTTTTTGAGCAGCTTGAGCGGAGTTTGTGTGCGGTTGGTTAACTAATCTTAAATGCTAAATGGGCTAAAGTAGATAAAGAAGGTCACGTGATGTTTTTCCCGACTATTTTAGATTTTATCTGAGTGAACATAGGCATGTAGTCCTGTTACGAAAGCCATGTTTTGGAAGCATAAAGAAATATAGTCGTTGGTTTTACCTTTTTTGAACCATAAAAATAATGAAATAATTGAATTATGTTAAAATTCCTTTCTTCGATAAGACCTACTCCATGGCATAAACTTCTGAGCGCGCGCGCTGCGCGAAGTGCACTTCTGAACACACTCATAGTAACGTGAACGACAATGCCGAAAATTCGAATTTAATCTGAATCGCCAGAATAAAAAATCGCTATAATTCACGGTTCGTTTAATTCGAGACCATGAAATGCAATGGATATTTTTTGTACTGATAATGCCTTGCGTGTCGGTTGGCGAAACGTTTACATATTGTATTTTTAATTGTTTTTTATTGTCTTTATAAATTTTATTTTTTAACTGTGCTCAAGTCTGTCTTAGCTTATTTTATTTGGTGTTTTAACACTATTAATGCTTAATTCATGGCGTACGTAATGTATGATCAACTCCGTGCGATTTTTTATGTCTTAAATTTTAGTCTTCAAAAAAATCGTTTTCCAAATGGTCGTTGTAATTTGATAAATTGCTATTTTTTTTTTTTTTAACCATTTGGAAAAATGGTTATTGTTCTCGTCAGGGAAGGAAATCAAAAGCATATCTGAACGTTTTCATTGGTTTAATCCGCAATTTATTCGTTATCTGATTAATCTATACAGTAATCTGTATTTGACTTTGGTTTCAACAACGATGGACAACAGAGTATTGCCACTATGACAGAAAAGTAATAAAAACTACAAAAAAAATTAATAAATCAGAAACAAATTGTGATACAGCTTTCAAACAAATTGCATTTAAAAGTACATTTTTTTCTCTATCCGACGATGTAAAAAGTAATATTGTCGGATGTTTAGAAGTTTAAGAATGAAATTTCATTTAAAATTGATCGTGAGATTTTTGGAAATCTGATGATAGAAAAGCCTTTTCCCGAACAGCCAATGAAATGCTTGGCTATTACGTAAGTTTCATAAGAAATCTGACGAGGGCATTTTTTGATGGACATTTTAGCTCGAGGGGGGAAAATTCAACTTTTTTTAAATAGGTCAAGTGGGATATCGTTTCGTATGTACTTGAATAACATTATCGGCAAGTCGATACGAACATCTATAAGAAAGTTACAGAAAAGATTTTATCAATGCAAAGTGGAAAATTATATTTTATTTTTTACATAGTTTTGTCACATTTATTTTATGTTTAAAAAGAGTTTTTTATATCATATTAAGTCATCTCAAAACTATTAAATGTCTTCAAAATAGCAATAGTCAAAATCAGGATAATTTTGAGTTTATTTCAAAGTCATTAAATTTACCAAAATCCACTACTTATAATCTGGCCTAACTTTGTAAACAATGATCGTATCGGCTTGCTTGCGATATCATTTGATTCAGAATAAAAAAATTCACAACAAACGATACCCCATTTGACATTTTAAAAATAAGTTCTGTTTGCCCATGCGTGTTAAAGTCCCCCCCCCCCTCCTCAAAAAGAAACCCCCGATGATCAGGCCCGTAGCTAGACCATATTTCCAGGTAGGGCAAAGATTTTTCCAGGGGTGGCAGATTATTTCTTCATTTTTTTTTCTATCTCTTATTCGTAGCTCTTCAAAAATATGCATTGCAAGTTTAGGGAATTTTTTTTCCTTTAAAATATAAGATATTTCTAAAGTCAGTACGAAATTTTTAAAGTTTCTTCAGAGACATAATAAAAATGTATTAAAGTTAAATAAGATATTTGGCATAAACAGGGCCGTAGTAATCGTCTCCCATATGGGGTGAGCAAAGCCAGGGGTCCAGTAGTAAGTTATTGTACTTTTGAGTAGAATAATGTCTTTTAACTTTTATAATTATTTTTAATAACATTTTAATTTGTTTTATCCAAATTCATTTTTTGTCAAAGATCTTGGTGAGATTTAGAAAACAGATATGCGCTTTCCTTCTATATCCACTATTCTTTATACAGGTGCCCAGATGGAAGAGCTTTTGAAAGCTCAAATTCTATTTTTAAAATATAATGGTATTTTAGTCTTTTTTTTTTGTGGTGTGGGGGGGGGGGGTCCTATAAAGGGGAGAAAAAGATGAAACCAAAAGTACAAAACTTCATTAATACTATTACTTCCTTCAACCAAAACAGATATGCACTTTCTTTCTACAGCCACCGTTCTTTTTAAAGGTGCCCAGATGAAAGAAATTCTGTAGGCTCTAAATTATTTTTGAATTGTCTTTTTTAGGGCCTTCTATAAAAGTGAGGAAAAGTTGGAATCCAAGATTCAAAACATTTAGGCCAAAATTTTTATTCAAATGTTTAAAAAATATGCTTTTTAATCTCATTGGGGCCCCCCAATAAGTTTCAAAACTTTCTTAATGCCATTACTTCCTTCAAAAAAATTGTGCTTTCTTTCTATAGTCACTGTTCTTTTTAAAGACGATGAAAAAAAATTTGCAGGCTCTAAATTTTGTTTGAATTGTGTTTTTGGGGGAGCCCTATAAAAATAAAGAAATGTTGGAAGTCAAGATTTAAAACTTTTAGACCCCATATTTTTTATTCAAATGTTTAAAAAATATGCTTTTTAATCTCAATGGAGTCCTAATGAGCTTCAAAACTTCCTTAATAGAATTACTTCCTTCAACCAAAACAGATAATGTGCTTCCTTTCTAGCCACCATTTTTTTTAAGGTGCCCAGATGAAAGAAATTTTGCATGCTCTAAATTTTTTAATCGTCTTTTTTTTTGGGGGGGGGGGGAGGGGCTATGAAAGTGCGGAAAAGTTGGAACCCAGGATTCAAAACTTGTAGCTGTCACTTTTTTTATTCAAATGTTTAAAAAATGTACTTTTTAGTTTCGTTGGGAGTCCCAATCAGGTTCAAAACCTCCTTAATACTATTACTTTCTTCAACCAAAACAGATATGGGCTTCTTTCTACAGCCACCATTCTTTTTATAGGTGCCCAGATGAAAGAAATTCTGTAGGCTCTAAATACTTTTTAAAATGTCTTTTTTAGGGTCCCTATTAAATGGAGGAAAAGTTGGAACCCAAGATTCAAAACTTTTAAACCTCATTATTGTTATTCAAATGTTTAAAAAAAATGTGCTTTTTAATCTCGTTGGGGTCCCAATAAGCAGGCATTTGTGTGCCATGCCTTTGCCACCTATCCCCTTACGTTCAACCTGTTTCTTTTTTAACGTTTCATCTCTCTTCTCTCGATAAATTACTAATGTTAATTATACATAAATTATATTCTGTAATTATTTAAATCTACTAGCTGAGCTTCGCTTGCTTTGCCGGTTGGTTTTTCAAAAAAAGAACCTATTTTTTTGGGGGGGGGGGGGGATTCCCCTTGGGGGCCCCACTGCCTTCAACAGCGTAAACCCGTTCGTAATATACCAATCTGATTCTTCAATTATTGTAATTTTTATTTCCATAAAAATGATAGTCTCCAGGTAAAAGTTAAATTTTCCAGCATCGTCGTTCATCTTGCTACAGGAGCCAATTTGTTATTTTCCCACCTTCATCTTAATCATGACAGCAGCAAAATCTACTGGATAATTCTTCGGTTCAGAAAAACTTTCCAAAAGGTCTTCGCAAAACGCAAAAATAAGGGTATAAATCGCATAAAAAATTGGACAAAAATTCAAAAATCGCAGAGAGCAAAATTTGTCTATATCGAGCTAAAAGATTGAATGTGGAATTTTAAAAAATACTCTAAAAATCACATAAAAGGTTTGTAAAAAAAATCAGAAATTGCAAACGATAAACTTTCTATATTGAACTAAAGGACTTAAACTTGATTCCTTTTAGGAATGTACAAAAAAAAAAAAAAAAAAAAAAAAAAAAAAAAACCCTCCGCGGAAAGCGAATAAAACGCCACACAGGGCAAAATTTACTATATTGGGATAAAAGATTGAAACCGGATTCCTTTTACATTTTCAAAAAAATAAATAAATCAATCAGTGGACTGGACATTTTTTTTTTCCGTTCAAACACACACACACGCAAAAAAAAAAAAAAGTTTTGATTTGCCCATTTTTCGCAAAAATATAGAAAGTCACCAATCTAACGTAAAAATTACCCAATATTCTTCAATATAAAGATGCAGTTTCATCAAATCAAATCCCAATAGTGTTCCGTCAACTGTGTTGCATTGTACTTTTCATAATTAGAAACTGTCCTTGCGCATTAATATTTTTTCCTTCATAACACGAAAAAGTCGCGAATCAAAGATCAAAATTTCTAGAAATTTTCAAAAGACGAAAATTTCTTCAAATATGAGAAAAATCTCTTCTAATCACAGGAGCTTAAAAACGGGAAAAGCGTTTAAAATCGCATAAAATGTTTGCAAAAAATTCAAAAATTGCAGAGGGCAAAATTTTGTACTTGTGGCCAGTGGTGTAGTCGTAAAAAAAACAGAGGGTATACGCTCTAAGCAGAGGGTATACGCTCAAGGCAGAGCGTATACCCTAGAGTGTATATACTATAGCTTTCTTGAGAAACAGAGGGTATACGGTGTTCCTTAAAAAAATCCAGAAGGTATACGGCGTATACCCCCGTATACCCTCCACTACATCCCTGCTTGTTGCTAAAAGATCGAAACCTGACTCCTTTTACTAATGTAAAAAAATCCCGTCGGAATGCGAAAGAAAGTTAAAAATTACATAAAAGACTTCGTGAAATATTCAAAAATCGCAGAAGACTACTTTACTATATTCGGCTAAAATGGAAAGATAGATTGAAAATGGATTCCTTTTATGAATGTGGGGGGGGGGGGGGGGAAGCACGAAACTCGAAAAAACACTAAAAATAGCATAAAAAATTAAATTTAGAAATTTAATTTAAAAAAAAAAACCTATTTCGATGTGTATAATTTAAGGCATACAGGTATCCTTCCTGTCAAATCTCGTCGTGAACAGAAAAACATCTGGTCAGACTAAAAGAGAAAAAGAAAAAAAAAAAATGGACAGAAAGACTCTGTATGTCTTTATTATAAGTTTTATTATAACTTTAATCTAGTAAGAAACCCATCTTCGTTGCCCACAGAAAGGTACTGTCTATCCGAAGCCTTTCTTTTTCAATTTCTATCCGGAACACTTGGGTGACAATTTTAAATTGGAGAAAACTGAAAAATATGAAAACGACATCCCAAAGGTAATTTTTTTGGAATTAGTAAATCTCTAAATATATATATATATATTTAATAAAAGGCACCGTTCAAAGCAGAAAAAAAGTTATTATAAGTGAGTATTTTCTGCTTAAAAAAATCTGTCTGGGCCATGCAAATGGCATTGTCAAACTGAAAAAAAAAACAAAGACTTCCATATTTTTTTTATTTATGTTCAATATTTGGGGGTTTGTTGTGAAGGTTCATTTGCAAAGGGAATTCAGTTTGAAACTTTTTTTTTTTTTTTTTTTTTTTTTGCCAAATTTTGTTCTCTGCTATTTTTGAATTTTTCGAGAATTTTTAGCTGTGTTTCTGGTAATTTTTTTAACATTCGTAAATAAAAAAATCCGGTTTCAATCTTTTAGCACAATATAGTAAATTTTGCTCGCTATGAACTTCGAAATATCTTTATCAATTTTTGGCATCCTTTCGCATTTTGCAGGGATTTTTTTATATTGTTTTTCTAAATGGGGGAATTCCCAGTTAAATTTTGCTAGTGCTTTGATTAAATTCGTGTTGTAAGAATATCAAATCTGTTACTGTAACACCATGAACAAAATGTTGAACATTTTAATTTAATCCGGGTCGAAATAAAAATTTACAATAATTCAAGGTTTGTTTGATTCGAGATCTGAGCCGGCATAGCCCTAATGGGTGTACGCACATTGCCGAAAGCAGTTCAACCCAACTCTAAATTCGTTTAATTTGAGTTTCGTTTTGAAAAAATCAACTAGTGAAGCTCCGCTGGTGTTGTTATAAAATAGAACTCGGATAGCAAAATTAAATATAGATATTTCTCCAAAATCTTAGAGGGGGTGGGGCGGTGGAGAGATGAAAAAAAAAGTTTGTGGGTGGCCTCAAAAGACCTTCCTACGGCCCTGGGCATAACGTAAACAAAATGTATTTCTTTTAATTAGGAATTGGAATCGAATATCGTTTTTCACTTTTCAATAAATGCATTACACTTTGAGTTGTAATTGATTTCTATCTTATGATGGTCTGTATCAGGCTGTCGCCTTGCAAAAATTGGCTTATATTGGCAACTTTGACGACCACTTTGGAAACTGATTTGCTTTTAAGAAAAAGTGCAGAATAGTTTAATAGTTTCATTAAACAATTCATTCAGTTTCTTCGTTCATTAATAAAAGCATCTGTAACATTTTTTAATTTAAGAATAAAAATGGCTTTATGAATGCGTCAGTAAGTAATAAATTTGGATTTGTAAAATCGTAAGTAACCTGACATATTGTATTGTTTAAATTTGAAATAATGATTGGTTTATTTTAGAAGCGACATTTTTTTTTTAAATTTCAGTGGAATGGGAGACAGTCGAAGAGATGAAGGGACAGACCTTCCATTATCTATTTTGTATTTTCACATGGGGGGGAGGGGGGGGGAGTGTCCTTTGGAGTTTGTTGTAATCGGACCAAGTTTCCACGAAAGAAGCATTTAACTGTCATGTACATCAAGTTAAATTTAAGGAAACAGTATTGTGGGCTGCTTCAAGATTAGTTTCAGAAGCCTTTGGTTGCAACCCCGCCTCCTAACGATGAATTACATATGGTGACAATTGTATAAAGAAAGCAAGCTTTAGGGATTTAAGGTAAACCAGATTTGTTGTTGAAGCGGTATGGGACAATTTCTACAAAGTGAAAAAGCGAGGCACGCACAATGGAGCAATTTTCGACAGGTCTGTTAAAGAGGGAGAGAAAAAAAGCTTTATAGATGAAATTTTGCTACTTTTGTTTCCAGTCTAGAAAGGAAATTTAGGGGTAGAGGGCAAGGTCTGGCATGGGAAAATGAAAAATTGATGTTGTATTACATAAATTTTTTTAAAGGGAAATACTGAGTGAAAAAAATGATCAGAATGTCGAGCTTCATTCTAGGTTGGACAAGAAGTGGGGGAAAACTGGAAATTTAATGTTTTTATCGGAATGCGCTAGGTCGGGCAAAACATTTTCCAGGTCGGGCAAAGCCCGACCTGGCCCCCACCTGGCTACGGGCCTGCTGATGATTCATCTTTATTTTGGGGGAACAAATCGTGTCTACATTTCTAGTGCCAAAATGAAGTTCTTACCAGATAAATTTTCTTGAATGGCTATCAGTTGCTGCTGTAAAAACCTACGGTACCTGCACCAAATTATAGTTTTCGACTTAGTATTCATAAAACTTGTAACTATGTAACAAATGATCGTATCAATTTGCAAATGGTAATCATTCCATAAAAAAAAAAAAAAATAATAATAATAAACGATACCTGTCTCTTAACATACATAAAAAAAAATTTAGTTTGCCCCTCCCGCTCCCTGAGTTAAAAATGCCCCCAAAACATGATAAAAGAACTTTATTTGTTAAGGACACATCGAATATTCATTTTTAGTATCAAAATGAAATTCTTCCCAAACTTTGGTGAATGGTCACTAGTTGCCGCATTTCTACTCAAGTTTTGATTGTATATTTTTTATCTGTACGCTAATAGTCGTACTTTTGAAGGTTGTGCGAGTTTTGTGCAGGATTCTATATAATCGGAGGTTTGTCAAATGCTTGACATTTTTATGCTACATAGACCGAGTAAACAAGGACATATAGTTTAAAGTAGATTCCAAATCACCACAAATATACTACCACAACCGCAGGAATTAAACCCGACATAGTTGAATCGGAGGCCACAGGGCAAACCATTCAACTACCTGGTAAGCCCCAATAACTTCCAATAATATACCTTAATTTGTTTAGAAGTTTTGTTAGACTCGCCAATTCTCAATTAGTTGCTTATTCCTTTCTAATTCTTAGAAGGTAATTAAAAACATTATCTAAAAATAAGTGGTCCATGTACATAACCAATGCAAAGCAAACCTAGATGAGTATAAACACACACCCTCAATTTTAATTTCATATATAATTTTATTAAAGAAAATATAATTTATTTTCATTTCTTTTTGGCCAGAGTGGAATATATTGCTAAAACTTATTAACTTCCAGAAGGAAAAAAAAAACTCATTTTAAAATTAAAATTTCCCTATGGGGCGATCCATAAATGATGTCACACTTTTTTTCAACATTTTTAACCCCCCTCCTCCCCTTTGTCACAAAATGTCACTCTTCACCATACCCCCTCCCCTCCCCTTGTCACATGTCACGCTATATTACGTAAATATATACTTGCAGCTCAGAAACAAAGCACTATGTTATAGGTCATATTTCAAATTTTATTCTTGAACTTTAACTATGTGTTTTAATGACATTTGTGAGCATAACAATAAAACTGATTCGTGTATTTATTTTGTATGAAATAAGATTACGGTTTACAACAAAAAACATAATATACAATAATAATAAAATATTAATATGAAAGAGCAATTGAAAACAGTAGTATTTTAGAATTTGAAATGGAATTTAATATATTTGGTTTTTAAATTCTATATTTACTTTATGAACACAAAATACTTTAAAACAGATTGATTTTGAAGAAGAAGCCTCAATATTAGTTTTACTTAAATGGAACTGCCATAACATTTCATTTGTCACATTAATATGAACATTTATAAAATTATATATTAAATCATAAAATAGAAATTACTCCGAATCATTTACTATAACGACTCTTCCTCCCTTGGAAAAAATATATGCTCGTCCATAGAGTACACAGGCATTTTGGCATCGCACTCATCCTCGGGAATAGTAAGTCCTCTAATATCTATGCAATGTTAGTAAGACCTCTAATGTTTAACCAAAATGTGATGTCAGACTTCTTCTTACCCCCTCTCACCCCCTTGTCACAAACTGTCACAATTTCACGAACCCCTCCCCCCCCCCCCCTCCAAGCGTGACATCATTTCTGGATGGCCCCTATTCACAAATCTGATTAAATATAATTCCACAAAAACAAAATATTTGAAAAGTTTCAAGAATTTAAAAAGAACAAAGTTATAATAAAACAATACAGTCTATTAAATTACAAAGTTTATTTTCACACAGCTACAAATAATAGTTTCTAATACAAAGTATTAACATAATATTTACCAAATTAACATACAATTATTTAACATTTTCTATATATTATTTCCGTGTCTTTCCATCCTAAAAGAGAGAAACAATAGGGTGCATTTTAAAAGTTACAAGTTAAATCTTCACTGTTTTCAAGAATCCTGCTTAGATTTAGTTCTAAAGGTGATCACAAATTATAACTCTTCAGGCAAAATGACCGAATCGCTAATGTTAATCCAACGAGATATATTTTTTTAAATGTCTCGTCTGTATTTTTACTTTCTTCTAGCTTTACAAGAAGAAAGTATTGGATTCATGAAAATTTTCGAATTCCGGTTTTCGACGGATTTACACGTTTTAGGGGTCAGAGATTCCAAAAAACATGTTTTTACAAAATGTCTGTCTGTGACTCTGTGAGTCTGTCTGTCTGTGTGTATGTGACACAAATTTTGTGGGCGCTCTATCTCAAGAACTAATGCACGGAATTTAATAAAAATTGATATTCAGTTAGTCCCTAATACAAATTGATGCTGATTAGTTTTTGGGGTAAATCGCTCAACAGGTGGCGCTGCTATGCTGCATTTTTCACAATTACGGATTTCGATCAAACTTCAGATTTAGTTAGTCCTTGATATGAATTGATGATGATTACGTTTTGGTGTAAATCGTCCAACAGGTGGCGCTGTTATGATGAATTTTGCAGGATTTACACGATTTCCCCAATAGCTCTATCTTAAGAACTAACGCACGGATTTTCATCAAACTTCAGATTCAGTTAGTCCTTGATATGACTTGCTACTGATTATGTGTTGGTGTAAATCGCCCAACAGGTGGCGCTTCTCTGCTGCCTTTTTTACGATTGCCTCAATAGCTCTATCAATAGAACTAATGGACGAATTTTCATCTAACTTCAGATTTAGTTGTATGTTGACACAAGTTCTTGTTAATTAGGTTTTGGTGTTAATCACCCAATAGGTGGCGCTGCTATGCAGGAATTTTCACTATTTTCGTTATTGCTCTATCTAAAAAACTAATGTACGGATTTTCTCCAAACTTCAGATTCAGTCAGAGGTTGACATAAATTGTTGCTGATTAGGATTTAGTATAAATCACCCAATAGGTGGCGCTGCTAGGCAGCATTTTGCTGAATTTAGACGATTTCAGCGATAGTCATATCTCAAGAACTAACGCACGGAATTTCATATCGTTAGAATCCTCATGAGATACATAGATTGCCATTTAATTTTGGCAGTGTGATAGCGGATTTTGAAGTATTAACATGTATGAGATAGAAGAAAGTTTTGGGATTGGTACATCCGACTAGTTATATTTTAAAAAGACTTTTTCTTTTGCATTGGATAGCTGAGGTAAATTTCTGCAATTGCGGTTTTTACTTTATTTTAAGTTCGTTGAAGTTTTTGTTTAATTTTCTTTCTTTCTGTTTCTTTTTTTTTTTTTTGTGCGGACACTTCCACTCTTTTCACTGTTTAGACCGGCTCGAAAGGTGAAAGTATATAAAAAAAATCATTTAAAAATATTGAAATGCAACAGAGTTACCTTAAAAAAATTCTCTTATTGGATTAACATTGGCGAATTGGTGTTTCCGCTTGACTGAAGTAGCCTCTTAACCCTTTAAGCCCTGACCCACACAATTGTACGGGCGATTACTAAAGTAAAAGAGAATGACTACCTCCTGTTTTTGTGCGATTTAAAACCAAATCCGCACATTTATATGAGTTAATTGGCTTTAGATGTTTTGATAAGACACAACTAGGGGGTACCATCTACAATACAGGGTTATATTTTCTGCTTTTAAAAAGACTATATCATCTGACAGCAATAGACAAAAAGTATGAACTGTCGTAATTTCATTTAAATATGATTTATAATGTTTGCTTGGATTTAATATTTCTTTTCATATAGTTTATTCATGATTTTAATTGATTTTGTCTTTGATAAATTTAATTAGGCTTCACAAAAGTTGAAAAACAAATGAACCACACAATTGTGCGGGTCCGGCATTTACCATTTCCAAAATAGATACAATTCCTAATATATATATTAAAAAAATTTTAAGTGATTTTTTTAAACTTATGTTTTTAGCAATTTATTTTTTATTAATTACAATTTTAAAGCTGACCAATTTTAAATTAATAGGTTTGTACTATTCATGATTTCTATTTAAAATGGATAGTATTAGATATATAATATGCACATGTAACGAACTGTATGTTTCTGCTCCGAGTTATAGATGCCATATATGATTTATAAGTTTTATATGAGTTATATGCATACCACGAGATTGATTTTTAAGTTTGATAAATTCATTCCATTTTGTCGACACAGCAAGTAAACCACCAGGAATAAATAATAAATTATAGAAAGTTCAGCAAATGCTCGACAGATTCCGTAGTGTCTGCTTGAATTTACCAGGAGATCAGGGAAAATTTTCCATAGGTGAGCAGACAATTCCTTTTTTTAGGACGTGCCTCGGTAAAGCAGTATATAACAAACAAACCAACCACACTCTGTTGTAACAGCATCATCTGGGATAGTTTTAAATTTTGTATTATACCAGTGGGAAAGTACAGACCTAGTCCACAAGGATCTAGGCTTAGGACCTGCTGTCAGGGCCGAAACTAAGGGGGGGGCAGAGGGGGCATGTGCCCCGGGCGCCAAATGAAGGATTATACCTTTGGAAAGGATTATTTTCTTCTGATAGACTGATGGCTTCCATTACTATGAAACAGCCATTATAAATGAAGTGTTAGGTGAAGATGAAATAGCAGTCGTAAAAAGTTAGAACTCTGATTTTTCTGGTCAGAATGGGAAAAAAATGGCCATAATTTTTTTTGAAAAAAAAAATAATAGGTATAGGAAAAAAGGGACGAAATGGGAAAAAAAAGGAACTGTAAGGATGGAACGGTAAGGAAAATTATCACCTATTTTTAGGAAAATCATGTTAAGACTAAGTGATAGCCACAATGTTCATTGATTTCTAGAAACAGTTGTTAACATTGGATTAAATAATTTTTTTTTCTTAATTTACCTCGAAAAGTGCAGAAATAAACCTTGGGGACGGTAAGACTACCAATAAAGCCACGATCTTGAAATTGATATTTAAATGCTGATTTAAATTTTGAAGTAAATTTCCTGTCAAAGAATTTTAGACATTCTTTCTCTAGCATACTTCTCCATGAGAAAAAACTTGAAAAAAATTCTGTGGCTGCATCTGAAGTGATTTTCTGTATAAGTTTAGCAAGAGGGACGGTAAGGATGAAAAACCCAGGGACAGAGTTCAAAAAATAATATCAACCGTAAAAAGGTGTACAGGTTAATTTTTTGAACAATATTTAAACAATTGTCCCAGTTTCGGAAAAAAATTACATCGAATTACTTTTATTGAAACAATTTTATACAGACAGCTCCAAATTTAAAAATCAGCATCAGGGACGGGACGGTATAGGAGTTTTCCTGGTATTTGGACCCCCAACATCGTCCAAAACTTATTTATCTCGTTAATATTGTTATATGCAATCATGCAATGGAATGTTCTCCAGTATATGAAATAAAAAAAACACAAAAAAATGTATTAAAGTAAAAATTATTATTCAGGGACATAAAAGTCAAAAGATTGTGAGAATTCCCCATATATTGTTGTGCTTTTGTACTTTTTCGGTTTTGGTTAAGTTTTCTTTTATATGAGTACAGTTTCACTTTCAGAACAGGTTTCAAAATTGAAAGTATCTGCATATAAAAAATTGCATAAAAGCTCGAAAAGGTACGATTGCACAACTATATATATCAACTAGGTGTATCCTATGCAAAAAATAATATTAAAAAATATTAAAATGTGAGCCCAAAATATGCAAAGAACTGACCATAGAATTAACATAAGCTTGAATGTTAAATTTTACTTCGGGTGACTAGTGTCGGTTTTTAAGAATTACATTTTGTTAAAGATTGTTATCATAGAAGAAAATAATAAATAAAGATGCAGTTGAACACTATTTTACATGTGAAAAAAGATTCAAAACGAAACATCTTTAATAATAACACAAATAAATAGTCTTCGAATCTGACATTAACAATATAACAATGGAATTAAGGTTTTAAGGTCCAAAGTTTTAATTATCAAAAAAAATATTTTGTAACTATTAAAATAATATTTTAGTGCTATGGTATCCGATGTTTTAAGTATCACACAAAGCTATTTTATAACTTTTTTGGGGGGGGGAAGGGAGGGGGAGAAGAGTTTAAGTAATTAGTCAATGCATTTTAGTTATTTAGCTCTAATTCATTGCAAAAATTCTGGATTTTTTTAAAAAGCTCCGTATACTCCCGGTTTCTCGAATAAATCTATATCGTACATACTCTAGACATGACGTTCATGACTTTAGCGTACACCCTCTGATTTTTTTTACGATTACAACACTGCAAACCAGATCAATATTTGTCATAATTTTACGAACCGGAATATTGTTCCGATTTGCTCTGCACATTTCAAGCCCAGGTTTGCTGTCGCGAAAAATTAACAATTTCAAAGTATTCGTATTTAAAATTTAAGAAAAATAGGAAATAAAACGACTTATACACATCCGATTAACAAGCAGTTATGTCAAAAGAAAAGAGAAATTTTTAAAGAATTAAATAAAACTGACGCCGGAAGGAAATACTGTTAATAACTTTAATAAAAATTAGAAAATAGCGATACAATAGAAGTCCATGATAAGAAGCATGGAGAATAGCACACTAAGAAACTGTTTAAAATACTTGATATTTATATATAGAAAGGGGTTTAATGGCCATGAAAAGATAATTTAAATTTAAAAATACATTCGAACGCACTGCTGAATTCAAGAGGAGGGGGATTCCTCCCGGAAGGTTTGATATTTTATGCTTTTTAATAAGCAATTTCCACACCGAATCTCTAAAATGTCCCCCCCCCCCCTCCTGAGCCGCAGAAATTAATCCTGGAGAAAAATATCTGAATTCAACACTACTCGATCGGCGTGAGCAAGAAAAAAGGCAAACGATATCTTAGAAATTCCCCTTAAAGTTGAGAAAAATTCATTTAAAAATTAAAATTTTCAATAATGTCTTAACATGGACCAAAACCAAACTATTTAAAAAATGTAAGCATTCCTCAGTAAATAAACATAACTTTTTAATTTATTAAAATTTCTGTACGAAATAAGTTGTAGTTTGTACAGAGAAAATACAAAAATATCCGAATCACATTTGAATAATTAAAATAATAAATACCTTTATATTTGGGTTCTTTACTTGAACGCTAATCCAATGGCGCTGCTTCATGGAATTCAATAAAGAAGTGTTGTAATTTTGTCTTTGTAAAATTTCCGCGCATGCGCGTTTATATCTGTTCTCCTTCCAACAAAAGGAATTTTTCGCTTACGTCGTTATTTTATGACAGTGTTGTATCAGGTTTAGAGCAAAGTTGCGTTGCAAGAAAGCGATTGATTATATTCCGTCTACCTAGTAATGTCCTTGCGGCAATATTATTACTTCAAATTTTTCGTGACAAGAAAATATCAAGAAAAAATTAATCTTGCTGCAATTGTTCATGCTATCTGGGTACGGGCATACTCAGAAAAATCTGAAACAAGTAGGTAAGTGTGATCACAGATCGCACAGAGAGTTTCGTTTAATATTCCTTTCAAAACACCTTATCTTTTTGAAAAATCTCTTAGTTCCACATTTCGCAACCAGGGGCGCACTCCATTCTAAACAAACCTCTATCCGAACGAAACTCCGTTTTATATACTATCCATAGATATATTAGTCGAGGGGATTGGGCCGATAGCACCCGAGATAAGTAGGCGCCCCTGGCGGTAAAAAGTAGAACTAAAATATGTAAGGCATGGTGCACATGGTGCATCATGTATGGTGCATAATATGAAAGAATGGTCAAAGTGGTGTCGACAAAATTTGGAAAAGTGCTCCCCGGTGAAATGGGCGGAGGTTAGAAAAATTGCATAAAATACCCAAGTTAGAGCCCGGAGTGGTAAATAATATAAGACTTTTTGAAAATTTTATGACTTGCCGTGTGGTCTGAGGTATTCAGCTATACGAATGCAAAAATTCATGATTCCAACTTAATTAGGGGCTCTCTTAGAAAGAATTGCTTAAAATACATATGTGGTAGCTCAAAGGGTTAAACGTAAGACTTTTTCAAGATTTTATGATTTGTTGCCTGGCCTCAGGTGTTCTGCTATAAGTATGCAAAATTTCAAATCTCCAATTTAATAAGGAGCTCAGTTAGAAAGAATTGCTTAAAATACGCATGTGGGAGACCAAAGGGTTAAATGTAAGCTTTTTCAAAATTTTATGATTTGTCGTATGATATGTGGTGTTCAGCTATAAGTATGCAAAATTTCACGTTTCCAACCTAAATAGGGACTCACTTAGAAAGAATTGTTTAAAGTAGACATGTGGGAGCTCAAAGGGCTAAATGTACGGCTTTTATCAAAATTTTATGGTTTGTCATTTGATGTGAGGTGTTCAGCTATAAGTATGCAAAATTTCACGCCTCCAACCTAATTAGGGCTCACTTAGAAAGGATTGTTTAAAATACACATGTGGGAGACCAAAGGGTTAAATGTACGACTTTTTCAAAATTTTATGATTTGTCGTTTGATGGGAGGTGTTCAGCTATAAGTATGTAAAATTTCACGCCTCCAACCTAATTAGGGGCTCACTTAGAAAGAATTGTTTAAAATACACATGTGGGAGCCCAAAGGGTTTAATGTACGACTTTTTCAAAATTTTATGATTTGTCGTATAATGTGTGGTGTTCAGCTATAAGTATGCAAAATTTTAAGTCTCCAACATGTATAGTTTCTGAGAACGGGCTCTGTGACAGACGGACATACAGACAGACAGAGGAGTGAGACGAATAGGGTTTCGTCAGATGAACGAAACCCTAAAAATTACAGAATGTTCTTCTCATATGGATATATATGTTTATAAAAAAATTTTTGGCGGAACCCCGATACAGCGTCCGTAAAAAAATAACGAAATTTTCGTTTATTTGGCGATTTATCACCGGTTGGCGATGAAAAAAAAATACGCTTTTATGTAGGAAAAATCTTTTCGTGTTGAATTTGTTTATATAAGTTTAATTTAAATAATTTTAGTTTCGTCATTTTTAATTTTTTTTTAAGTATAGTTTCATCATTTTTAGTTTGTTTTAACTACAATTTCTCATATATATTTATATGAATTTATAATAAAATTTAAATATCATATTTTACGATTTAAAGCAAAATTTAAATTGATTTAAATTATTTCAAGCTCAACAATTAGGCAGATAGAACACTGTTGATTTGATTTTGTTGCTATGGAAACGACTTCGTCTTTGATATGGAAATGTATTATGGCAATCAAATGTCAGCTGACTATAACTTAAAATAGATATTTGCAACTTGCAAAGCATAGAAAATATTTTTAGAGTGATAAAATGAAATAACTACAGCAACAAGCAACATATATATGTAATAAAAAAACATATAATAATCTCTTTCATTGATTAAGTTTAGATTCATTAAAAACCGTGCATTCTAAAAAACAATTAATAAACAATTTTCAGATGCATTAAAATCGTTTGCTTTTGGCGAGGAAAAATCCTGCTCGCCAAATCGCGTGTCACTTTCGCATTTTCGCGCGAAATATTCGAAAGTATATTATTTTTTTACAGACCTTCTACTGAAATTCCGCCGTTAAATTTGTCTGATCCCTTATTACATACATGAGTAGTTTCACTAGCATTTGTTTCAACATATTCTGAGTATGCCCTGTATGGAGACCTTCCTTGTAAGTACTACGGGGAACGCAAAAAAGCCACGTGATGTCGGTCTCTGAACACCTCGAATTGTACGTCAAACGTGGCAAATGAGGCGCGTTCGTACTATACCTAGTTTTATAAATATTCAGATCTTGGTGCAATAGCTGTTGCACTCTTATTCAAAAATGCATGAATACCAAGTTTACTACAATTATGTATATTAAATTCAGTAATACAGAAATGACACGACTACATCTTAAATAGGACCAGGGCTTAATTTGCGCCGGAGCCCACCGGAGCCCGGCTCCGGTACTTCTCTGTTTTTAGTAAATATTTGAATATTAGTCGAAATTCACCGGAGCTCATAAATACTGGGCTCCGGAGCCCAGTGCAATAGTGCTTCCGAAAAACGGAAGCCTAAATTACTTTTCCTTTCCTTCCCATCTAAAAGATTTTGCGAAGTCACTTTCATTTGTAAGTAGATATAATTGCCATGTATTGTTATTCTGAAAGAAAGCAATCGAGCAGTGATTCCCCCTTTTCTATAAAAGCATCGATTCCTTCCGATAACAGTGTCAAATTTTTAATTTAATCAGATTTTCAGGGGCTCACCACAAAAGATTGTTATGCGGAAGGAATCGATTACAGTTTAAGATATGCACATTTTATAGGAAATTGTAAACATTGTTCCATTCTTCGGCATATAAATATTAATTTCTGTAAATTTCCTTCAATTTTTCTTAAAAATGCGTAGCTGAGAACTATCCCTTTTTTGTGTATTAACACTATTTCCTAATCGTAATCCTTATCATATTTAATCGCAGAATTCTGCAATTATTTAACTTTAAAATTATCGCAGAATTCTGCAATTATTTAACTTTAAAATTAGGCAAAGATTTCTATTCAGAATGAAGGAGTGATAACTAAAAAGTGGAATAATTGACAACTAAGTATCCGCTGATAGGATATATTTAAAATCTTTATTTTGCTAAAGAAAGAAAAATGCTTTAAATTTTGAAGATAATGTACGAAATATAAATATGCAGATAGGAGTGACCGGGGGGGGGGGGGGGATGATACGATTGTTGTACGGGTATTGCAGAATATTAGGGCTCCGGTACTTTTTTTGTTAGAAATTAAGCCCTGAATAGGACGCCCTCACCCTGCAACCTAGAATCATAACCTATCATGCGATAGCATTGAATTAATTACGTATGATAAGATTTAACGGAAGGAAGAAAACTTTTAACAATATCTTTTTAAGTTTTCAATCGGTTTTTATAAAATATGAAATGTCTCGACAAAATTCTGCAACGATTATATATATTAAATTTCAAGAAATTCGGTTGTGTAGTTTTGCGCCGTTATATATGGACAGACGGACAGACAAACGGTGGACCAGACTACGACTATAGGTGCTACGTATTTATATAATTACGACATTTTCCCATAGACCATAATGTAATGGAATACTTTTGAGTGTCTCTATAAATAAACTATGAACGTTACATACTTTATTTACATTACCGAACTTGGCATAGTAAATCTCAATAACATATATCAGTTGCAGTAATTGAACTATATTAACGCAAGTCAGAATTCGGAAAGAAAGACAGACAGACGGACAGAAAAACCGAATTCATAAACATTTTTCACATATGCTGGAAAGCGTTAAAAACGTATGATAGGTTGAAATTTCACTTTCAGCAATTGATACCAATAGATGGAACCAAACTTGAATACTTTTGAACAGCCCTCTATTTTACTTACTATCTTTATATATACGCCACAATTTAGCTAAAATTTAACTAAGACTAAAACACGCTTAAAACAACTGAAATCACACTTCCAGAGATTATCATCCATAGACCGCCATGTATCTAATTCTTTGCGTTATCTTGTATATCCTTTTATCTATATTTTGCGAACATATTTTAGTGTACTAGCGTAAAAATGCCTAACTCAATTAAAAACCACCTTTAAGCTATTTTCGTTCATACTCAGTAACCCATACGAATTCTTTTGTATAGCCCTGTATATGATCTACCCCATTTATACTCACAATGTAATATGCAAAAAATTAGTTAAACTTAAAAACTCATATCACAACTAAACTAGTATGTTGTGGCCATCACAAAACTTTCTTCTATATAAATCACGTCAATTAAATCATTTAAATAGTACAAGAAATTACATCAATTTAGCACAAATTCATATCAAAGTGTATCTGAATTTGAAGTTTGATAAAAATTCGTGCCTTAGTTCTTGAGATAGAGCTATAGCAGAAATTCTGAAAAATGTAGCATAGCAGCGCCACCTGTTGAGTGATTTACATCAATACATAAACAGCAATAATTCATATCCAGGTATACCTGGATCTGAATTTTGTTGAAAATCCAAGCCTTAGTTCTTGAGATAGAGCTATTGCGGAAATCACAAAAACAGCATAGCAGCGCTACCTATTGAGCGATTTACACCAAACTGTATAAAATGTCAATTCATGTCAAGGACTAACTGATTCTAAAGTTTGATGAAAATTCGTGCATTAGCTCTTGAGATACACCTATAGTGGAAATTCTGAAAAATACTGCATAGCAGCGCCACCTGTTGAATGATTTACATCAAAATGTACAAAATGTCAATTCATGTCAAGGATTAACTTATTCTGAAGTTTGGTGAAAATTATTGCATTAGTTCATTAAATACAGCTATAATGTAAATTCAGAAAAGTGCAGCATAGCAGCGCCACCTGTTGAGCGATTTGCACCAAAACACAAACAGCACTAATTCATATCAAAGTATACTTGAATCTGAAGTTTGATGAAAATCCAAGCATTAGTTGGTGAGATAGAGCTATTGAGGAAATCGTAAAAAATGTAGTATAGCAGCGCCACCTGTTGAGCGATTTACACCAAAATGTACAAAACTTCAATTCATGTCAAGGACTAACTGAATCTGAAGTTTGATGAAAATCCGTGCATTAGTTCTGGAGATTGAGCTATTGCAGAAATCGTAGAAAAGGCTGCATAGCAGCGTCACCTGTTGAGCGATTTATACCAAAAGCTAATCAGCTTCAATTTATAACAGGGACTAACTGAATATAAATTTTTATTAAATTCCGTGCATTAGTTCTTGAGATAGAGTGCCCACAAAATTTGTGTCACATACAGACAGACAGACTCACAGATGCACAGACTCACAGACAGACATTTTCTAAAAACATGTTTTTCAGAATATCTGACCCCTAAAACGTGTAAATCCGTCGAAAACCGAAAAATTTTCACGAATCCAATACTTTCTTCTTGTAAACTTTCTACTTGACGAAATCGTAAAAAATGTAGTATAGCAGCGCCACCTGTTGAGCGATTTACACCAAAATGTACAAAACTTCAATTCATGTCAAGGACTAACTGAATCTGAAGTTTGATGAAAATCCGTGCATTAGTTCTGGAGATTGAGCTATTGCGGAAATCGTAAAAAAGGCTGCATAGCAGCGCCACCTGTTGAGAGATTTACACCAAAAAGGAGGGGCTGTATCCCTCATTTATATACACCCAAGGGGCTGTATCTAAATTGCCCCCTCCTTGATCAAGGCATCTTAAGCCCAACTCAAGCAGTCATTGAAGACTGCTAGATTACAGGATAGCATAAGAAATTTCAAATTATCTAGTCCTATCATGGATAGAAGAAAGTAAAAATGAACTTCCAGCAAACATCGTTAATGTACAGTCGTGGGGAAAAAAGTAAACACCCCTTACTAACTCTGCAAAAAATTATCGTAGAAGAAAGTTACTGGTACCACACGATTGGTAATAAAGTCTACTTCTAAATGATGTATATAAAATTTGCTTAGGGGGCCATCTACATATTAAAACGAACCATAATTTTGTTTTTTTCAATAGCAGTACACAATTCTGACAGCATAAATGAGCTCTACGCCCTTTAATTAACCTTAAAAAAAATATGCAATTCGTACGATAAGTTTCCGAGAAATTAATTATTTTAAAACGAGCGCATTTTAGGGGCTGTATCTAAATTGCCCCCTCCTTGATCAAGGCATCTTAAGCGCCACTAAAGCAGTCGTTGAAGACTGCTAGATTACAGGATAGCATAAGAAATTTCAAAATATCTAGTCCTATCATGGACGGCCCCTTTGCCTTTTTTTAAGCATAATTTGAAAACTACTTAGAGGAAAAATGTGAAATTTTGGATTTCCATAAAGAAGGACTTAATAAATCTAAATCCATCAAAAAAATTGTAGGTTGCAATTCATAATTGTTTCGAATATTAATTTCATAATTCATATCATAAAATTATAGAAACTGCAAATTCAACGTATTTATGTTTGGGTATTTTAGTATTATTGCTTCAAAAAAAAAAAAAAAAAAAAAAAATAGCACATTAGGAGTATAATTTCAGGAGATATTAATGAAAATATGAAAATGTAATTTAACATTAGAAGCACTAAATTTTGAATGTTAGTAATTCAAAAACTTATCATTCAAATGACTTGAAATTTGGTGTCTAGGCATAGTTTGAACCGAAGATTTGAAATATCTTGTTAAAATTGGGTATTGCCATTGAAAAAAATGAAGTTTGGGTTCGTTTTAATATGTAAATGGCCCCCTAAGCAAATTTTAAATACATTATTTAAAAGTAGACTTTATTTCCAATCGTTCGGTACCAGTATCTTTCGCCTACGATAATTTGTTGAGGAGTTAGTAGGGGGTGTTTACTTTTTTTTTCTACGACTGTACAGTACTACGGATGCAGTATAGTATCCTAGATCTTTTGTGTGTCCCTGTAAATAGTATGCACTTTCTATTATACAGAAAGTAACTTGTAGTAAACCTCTGCAACGTATATCAATTTCATTATATGTGAAAGAGTTTAACATAATTACAATACGCCGCATAAAATGTTTCCCTCTACACCACTATGTAACGGAATTCTTTTGTGTCGCCCTGTAAATGAATAATAAATATTCTTTGCACCGCATATTCTACAGAATGTATATTTTATTGCCCTTTAAAAATGCATATCAATTTCATTATGTTCGAAAGGGTGTAACATCATTAAAATGAACTTCAAACTATTTTTTCCCATTGGCCGTAATGTAACGGAAAACTTTTGATTGTCTCAGTAATTAAACTATTCATCCAATTTCCATAAAATTTGAAATGACTCGACAAAATTCTGCAACAATTATATATTTTTAATTTCAAACGATTCGGTTGGATAGTTTTTGCGCTGTTACATGCGGACAGACAGACGGATCAGACGACGACGTATTTATATAGTTACGAACACACCTAAAACAAGTAGGAAATTGTTCGTCAAACGTGGCAAATGAGGTGCGTTCGTACTATAACTAGTTTTATAAATATTTTTTGCACCCCATATTGTACTGAATGTATATTTTACTGTACTTCATAAGTGCATAGTCTGTATACAAGCTCGGACTGGCCCGCCGGCCCATCGGCTCGAGGGCCGGTGCGCCCTGGTCGAGGGAAAACTTCGCGCCCCCAAGTGCCTAAGTCGCTCCAATATTTTCCCCCTGGTTATGCACATACATTCTGACTAGTATACTAAATTTTGAGGATTCGTTTAGGTATAATCATCCATCAATAGACAGAAAGCCCAAGAGAGTTATTTGCTATCTCAAAGAAATTTCAGGATCGGAAATCCAAAGTGGGCATCTTTGCATGCGATTGAGAGAGAAAACATTTACCGGGGGACAGTTTTAGTAGTCCCGGTGCCCTAGACAAAAATTTTTCATCGCTTCTTTGAATATCTTTTTGATTTTCCCCAAATATTTTGTATATTTTCAATCTTTTCGTTCTTAATACTTTGCCCATCTCTCACCCTTTAAAGTCGGCCCTGAATGCACCTATAATTGAAACCGTGCTTTTTGAAAAGAACTCGAGAAAAGAAAAACGGGAATCGAGACAAACCGGAAAAGGCATTGTCCTACATTATTTTAAAACTTGATAGAAGAGTTTAAATTTGAGGATGCTAAAGTTAAACTTATTTCAGAAACATTAATTTACATCTTCATAAAAGCCATCTGATGGATTTTTTATTAATTTATCAAAGAAATACACTATATAGAACCAAACATGTCATAGACTTTTTTACTCTATTCAAAAACATTTTTTTAATTATGAAAGCTATTAATAAATTCATATTAAAAAAATATGAACCTACATAAATTTTTGCATACAACAAACCTCAATCGTTAAAAATATAGATGTGTGTTTACAGCCTATTTGAATAATTAGTTTTCGAGGTACAGAGAAATTTTGCCTTTCCATAATTTAAGAGGACCGCCATATTTTATCAAAAGAACCACATAAAACAAAATCGTAGAAAGTTACCAGAAACACTTTTATAGGATTGTCTTTAACATAAAGTAAGCTTCTTATTTAAAATTCTAACGGTCCTTCTGAAATTATGCTTAATGATAAGCCGTATACTTTAACTACTTATGATAAATTAGAAATTCTTACTAATTTAAATTCTCGCAAAGCCAACAATATGTTGGATGCTATCCAACTCGTTGTAAATTCTAAAATGCAAGATGGTAGCGTAAAAATGATGGACACTGATGAGGTCTTTACCCCAGTTAAAAAGAAAAGTAAAAAACGCAAAAGTAAAATGCAACATAAAATGCTGCTAAAAAATCCCCTACCGATGAAACCCCTAAAGACGATGATAACGAAAGTTTTTCGGATTCGGAGTCTAGTGACGTTAATAATGATGATGAAACTCCTGAAAAATCTAAAAAAAGACCCAAACCATTAATGGTTACAGGTATTCCAAATATTATTGATTTTCTCAACGAACTCTCATCTTGTAACAAGTACAAATTTGAAGCTAAAATAGCAGGAGAATTTATTCGTATCTCCCCAGCAACTTTCCGCGACAAAATGTCGCTTCATGAGCACTTTAAACAAACTGCTGTTCAACACTATATTATCCCGGATCGGGATATTCCACTGAAAGTGGTCATTAGAGGCCTCCCTAGAACTCTCGATATTGAAAGAGTCAAAGAAACTCTCTCATGTAGAGGTTTCACTATTCTGAAAATGTCTCAACTAAAAAGTCGTACAGATGGGAAACCACTCCCTCTCTATTTATTGGAACTTCCTAAAAATGCTACGTCATACGAAATTTTTAAAGTAAATGCTATCTGCAGCTTAAGGGTTGAAGTTGAAAAATTTCGCCCTTCTAAAAAAGCAACTCAATGCCACCGCTGTCAAAAGTTCTTCCACGTAAGTACGAACTGTCATTTAAATCCCAAATGCGTGGGATGTGGTGGTCCCCACCTGCCCCCAGACTGCCAAATTAAAAAAGATATCGCTACTGCTAAGGAAAATTCTACTGAAATTACAAAACCTCCTCCTAAATGTGCTAACTGCTCTTTAGAACACCCTTCATCTTATAAAGGTTGTTCGCAATTTCCCTTCAAACACCAATTTAAAAAATCATACGCTAAAATTGTTGGTGAAAGTAAAAAAGAAAAAATTTCTGCCAAAAAATCACAGAGACAAACTGAGGACGTCATCGTACCTTCAGCCAATAAAATTTCTTCATTACCCAAGGCTCCGCCTCCCACTCAGCAGCTTTATGAGTTGCAGGAATTTTCAGGTTCTATCAACACGATAGCTGAAATCTTATCTAAAATCAAACAAGAACTAAATGTAAGTTCATTTAACGAAATCCCCATAAAACTCAACAGTGTTCTCGAAGCGATACAATCTAAAGAAAATTCTATGTCTAAACTTCTCGTCTTCAGCGAGATGATCAACAGTAATTTTAACTTCTCTAGTAGCGAGTCTTAAGTTCGCTTATGGCTCCTACCCTTTTTAAAATGGATTTATTCTCTTATTTTTGTAATTTAAATGTATGATCACTGAAAAGTGTCTTTTTTTTTGGTTATGTTTGGACTTGGCTTGCGACTTTTCGGCTTTCATGAACCTTGAACAACTCTTTTCTTACTCTATCGGTCTATTTTCTTCTGCGGATTTCATGTAACAGTGAAGCCCCGCCTCCTATTTTCGTATTGGCTGCCCATCTGGCCATCCACATAAATAGACTTTTTCCTCTCTTTTTCTCTCATTCAGTCTTTAGCTCTCGGTGTGCTGGGAGCTATCGACACTCGTAAGCAGCTTTTCGCTGCACTTAGACTAACTTTTCCTGTTTTCTTTATGATGTGCTCTACAAATACTCATCGACAGGGCGTGGATTTGATCTTCAAATAGGTAGCCCCTGGAACTGCACTGCTGTTCACTGTTCACTGTTTCAAAATTCTTGTATAATTTTACTGGTGACTAACTGAGTGTTTTCGGAACTTTTTCTTGTACGATCTTCGTTTTATTTTCCGAAATTTATAGATAAACCATAGATGCCAATATCTCTTAATTATTCCGGAGTCCTGTCCGAAATTTGCATGTTCAAACCAGAAAAAAAAATATAAGAAAATGAACCTTTTTTCTATGAGGTGTATATTTTGTTTCATTTTGAAATTTTTGGTTAAATAAAATTTCCGGTTGAAAACATGTTCGTCTTGGATCAGACTCCGGAATAATTAAGAGATGTTGGCATCTATGGATAAACCTCTAACACTTTCTGTTATAACTGTGTTAAGACTTAAGAAAATTATATAAACTATATCTCTTTCCTGGCAGGCAAGGAATTCAAATATGGTGTCAAAAGTGGATGTTAAAAATTGAACAATCAACGTTCCTATGTAGACAATCCCCAAAACAAAATTTATGAATAGCATTGAATAATAGATATTATTCCCAATCATTTGGTAGCTGTATTTTTTATACGGTTGTTTGCAGGAGAATTGGTAGGGGTGATCACATTTTTTTTTGTAACACCATAAAGTTTAGAAATGCATGCAGAAATGTGTTTAAATGAATGAAAGTGTAGAAATGTAAAATTTAGAAATGTGTTTATTCTGCTTTCAAAGTAGAAGCGCATATCTTTTGCGCCTGATGAAAGAGTACAAAGTTCTTTTGTAAGGCCTTGCGCGTTTCTAAATTTTATGGTGTTTTAAGAAGTTATTTTTGATCTTATCGTATCACAACACCTTTCTTCATCATTAATTGTGATTTCTTTTCCATACACTATCTATTGATAAAAGAATAAAATTAGAAAGACCAGCCATAATATCAGTCATCTACTACAAGGTAATCGATGTTCAACTTGCTGGAACTTTTTGAAAATTACGTAGCATTGTGTAGATTTCATGGAACTTTAAACATGCACGGGGAATATAGCGAAGCCTTTTATCTAGACTAAGTGATATAATATTAAGCTATTTTCATACTTGGTGCTATGTGAATGTGTTAAACCTTGTCAAGCCAGATATAACACAAGCAAAGTTAGTTAAAACTTTTGCGCCCTCTGAAAATCCATGGTCTGCACCCTTTTCCCTAGCCCAGTCCGACCCTGGTCTGTAACATCATTAAAATGCACTTGCAATAATTTTTTTTCTCATTCCCCGTAATGTAACGGAAAATTTCTGACTGTCCCTGTAATTAAACTATACATCCAATTTTCATAAAATCTGAAATGGCTCGGCAAAATTTTGCAACAATTATATATTTAAAATTTCAGACCATTCGGTTGGGTAGTTTTTGCTCTGTTATATGCGGACAGACAGACGGACTGAACGACGACTATAGGTGCTACGCATTTATATAATTACGAACGCACCTAAAAACGGTTTTTGTACAGATTGATCTCAGCTATCCAATAAAAAAATGTACAATACGGAAATGCAAATCAGATATTTAAAAAAAAATCTCACATACGATTCACATTAGCATGTGTTTACGCATGAGTGAAGTAACCCCTTAAAGAAAGTTTTCCTAAGAAAAAATACTTTTATTGGAATAAAAATCATTCATATACACATAGGCGTAGAGTCTTGATAATTATTGGTGGGGAACTTGAAGATAACGCTTTTCCACACACATGTATATCTGTGTAAAAAAGATTGCTTACAGATTTATTTTTGCTTTTTAAAGAAATGAAAAAAAAAATGTTTCTGATAAATAAATCGTGTTAACATAATGCAAAAATTTGAATATATAGACCTATTAATAAAATGATAGGCTCACTGTTATTCATTTTTACAAGAAGAAAATATTGGATTTGTGAAAATTTCAAATATACGTTTTAGGGGACAGAGATTGTTTTAACAAAATGTCTGTCTGTGAGTCTGTGACTCTGTCTGTATGTGACATAAATTTTGTGGGCGTTATCTCAAGAACTATTGCACGGAATTTAATAAAAATTTATATTCAGGTAGTCTCTGATATAAATTGATGTTGATTAGTTTTTGGTGTAAATCGCCCAACAAGTGGCGCTGCTGAGCTGCATTTTTCACGATTTCCGCAATCGCTCTATCTCAAGAATTAATGCACGGAATTTGATCAAACTTCAGATTCAGTTAATCCTTGATATTCATTGGTTCTGTTTACGTTTTAAAGCCAATCGCCCAACAGGTGGCGCTTTTATACTGCATTTTTCCCGATATCCGCAATAGTCCTATTTCAAGAACTAATGCGCGGAATTTCATACCTTTCGATACTCACGATGGGCATAGATTGTCATTTAATTTCGCAACTGTGATAGCGAATTTTGAAGTATTAACATGCATGAGATAGAAGAAGGTTTTGGAATTGCCACATCCGACTAATTATTATGACCTCCCAGATACAAAATTTCAAATAATAATTAAACTAGTCGGATGTGGCAGTCCTAAAAGTTTCTTCTATCTCATAGATGTTAATACTTCCTAAAAATTGCAGCATAGCAGCTCCACCAGTAACGTGATGTACACCAAAATTTAATCAGAAATAACTTATGGCAACTTTTAACTGAATCTGAAGTTTGACAAATATCCGTGCATTAGTTTTTGAGATAGAGCTATTGCGGAAATCGTAAAAAAAATCTGCATTACAGCGCCACCTGTTGGGCGATTTATACAAAAAACTAATCAGAACTAATTTATATCAAGGACTAACTGATGTGAAGTTTGATGAAAATTTATGCGTTAGTTCTTGAGATACAGCTATTGTGAAAATCGTGAAAAATGCAGCATAGCAGCGCCACCTGTTGAGCGATTTACACTAAAAAGTAATCAGCATCAATTTGTATCAGGGACTAAATTGAATCTAAAGTTTTATTAAATTCAGTTCATTAGTTTTTGAGATAGAGCGCCCAAAAATTTGTGTCACATACAGACAAAGTCACAGACAGACATTTTGTAAAACATGTTTCTCGGGATGTCTGATCCTTAAAACGTATAAATCAGTCGAATTTGAATTTTTTTACGGATCCAACACTTTCTTCTTGTAAAGTGAGAAGAAAGTAAAAAAGCAAGGGGAATTTTTTTTTCTAATGTCATTTATTTCTGTAACAAAAGAAAAAGAGGAAATTCCATAAAACAATAGAAAATCAAAAGACTAAAAAGGTATTAGAAGGTTGGACTATTAGAAGGTAAAAAAAAGTTTTTAAAAAATCATTGGTGGAACTTGAGCACTTACAACTCTACGTCTATGCTTATACGTACATAGTCAATTTATTATACTTTCAGTTACTTACCTTTGAATACAGTTCACTGGTGCAGCATCAGATAATTAATTATATATTGTATTAAAAATATCTGTGTTTACCTACAATAAATAACACATCAAATATGTGGAATTTCAATATAGCCTTCATTTTATAGCTGTTGCAGATTATAATTTTTTTTATATTATTACTGCATTAAATTCTTAATTGTTTCATTTATTTGACTTATTTCTTAGAATTTTCAATTTTTAATCAGAGAATATTGGCAGATTAAAAAAAAATCCTCCATAGGATTCTGATTGATGCCCACAGCAATTATGTAGACTTTTCTCTGAAAATGAATTGTGTAATGATGCAACATGCAAAAACAAACTTTTTTATAGATTCAATGATGATTTTCCCGGCATTTTTGCATTAAAATAGTAATTTCTTGCTTGTTTAACATATAAATAAGTTTTACATATTAGAATAAGACAAATTAAAAAGATCCCTCCCCCCCCCCACCCTTTTCACCATTCCCATGTGGTTATGCATTTTTTCCCCTTTCATCAGAGAAATACTTACCTATGTGAAACAGAGCGAATAATAAACTAAAGTTAATTTTTTTTTTTAATTATAATAATTTTTAATAACCAGCCTGAAGCAATGAAAGGTATTTCTCAGTAACAAGGAAATATTTTCGAAAACAAATGAAACATCAATGAATTTATAAAACTCTATTTTCAATAAAGAATTGATATAATAATCCACGGGAACTTCAGTAAAGTCTCTACTTTCTTCTTGATTCTTTCTTTCTTCTCTTGTAAATAAAAAGACAAATAACTATAAACACACAATTCAAATATACATAGTGAAAGTAAATAAAGTATACAAAAGTAAAAAAATATATTATATGAACTTTTTAAAAAAAGGTCACAGTTTTACTTAACAGATAACTAAAATAATAAAAGAGGTGTTACAAGTTAAAAATATGAATTTTATTTCAAACTTCTTAGTACTTTCAAGCTTTTCCAAGCTCTTCATCAGAGAATATTTTAATAACTAATTGCTGTTTATTTATACAAATACGTCACTTCGTTTTGAAAATGAGAGAGCCAATAATTATTATAGTTGAAAGTAGAAGTAGCAGTTTCTTGGATTGAACTTAATTAGAGAAAATATATACTATTATTAACTGCAGTTCCATTTATTTTATTACACCACTCTGATCTCATACGTCACTTTCCTTTTTAAATGCGTAGCTGGACAGTCGAAGTAGCAGTGTTTCGCAAATTAGATTTGGATATAAGAAAATATTTAACCGCTGTACCATAAACATTAATGCGTCACTTTTCTCAAATTTCCATGATTTATTTTCAGGATATTGAACCATAAAATGGGAATATTGTACGATAGGGCGTCGTTACATACTTGATTGTTTTCACACAGAATTTCTATGAACTCTCTGATAGTGGATGCGTAATAATTGAATATTAGGACTATAATTTTTGCCTGATCAAAATCTATTGTGATATTCTGATTGAAACTTAAACGAGAGAGAGTTGTGGATTGACGACAAAATTTTATATCTGCTTTATGCTGTTTGGTTTGTCGTCAATCCACAGCTCTCTCTTTCTCTCGTTTAAGTTTCATTCAGAATATCACAATAGATTTTGATCAGGCAAAGATAATATTCCTAACATCATTATTTCATCATATACATTATAATGCCAGTTACGGCACGCGTACCATAGGTTCGCAGACCCTGCTATATACTATATGCCTTTTAGCTAATGATCGAGTATCGATTTGATTTACTTATAGGATTTAAAGGGGATATAGAACGGGAGCAGGCAGCACAATCACCCAATCGAGTTCACGGATGAAATTCTAGGATTAGTTAAATTTTGATTAGCATATTAAAACGCAATCGGTCTGCCAAGTCATATCTTGGTGGAAAATACCCGAAAACTCGATTTTAAGGGCTGACTCGTAGGTTTACCATTGTGTTTTCCTGCAGCAAAAAGTATGAAAACAGGGAGGCAGGAAAACACAAAGCTAAATCTACGAGTCAGCCGCTAAAATCGGGTTTTCAGATGTCTTCCACCAAGATATGACTTGGCAGACCGATTGCGTTTTAATATGCGAATCAAGATTTAACTAATCTTAAAATTTCATCCGTGAACTCGATGAGGTGATTGTCTGTGAAGCCGGGTAAAAAAAATACGTGTATAAAAGTTATTTTCTCACAAGGAAGGTCTCCATACGGGCATACTCAGAAAAATCTGAAAAAATTACAGAATGTTCTTCTCATATGGATATATATGTTTATAAAAAATTTTTTGGCGGAACCCCGATACAGCGTCCGTAAAAAAAATAACGAAAGTTTCGTTTATTTGGCAATTTATCACCGGTTGGCGATGAAAAAAAATACGCTTTTATGTAGGAAAAAAATTTTATATTGAATTTGTTTATATAAGTTTAATATAAATAACTTTAGTTTTGTCATTTTTAATTTGTTTTAACTACAGTTTCTCATATATATTTATATGAATTTATAATAAAATTTAAATATCATATTTTATGATTTAAATTGATTTAAATTATTTCAAGCTAAAAAATGAGGCAGATAAAACACTGTCGGTTTGATTTTGTTGCTATGGAAACGACTTCGTCTTTGATATGGAATCAAATGTCAGCTGACTATAACTTAAAATAGATATTTGGAACTTGCAAAGCATAGAAAATATTTTTAGAGTGATAAAATTAAATAACTATAGCAACAAGCAACATATATATATGTAATTAAAAAATGTATAATAACCTCTTTCATTGATTAAGTTTAGATTCATTAAAAACCGTGCATTCTAAAAAACAATTAATAAACAATTTTCAGATGCATTAAAATCGTTTGCTTTTGGCGAGGAAAAATCCTGCTCGCCAAATCGCGTGTCACTTTCGTATTTTCGCGCCAAATATTCGAAAGTATTTTATTTTTTTACAGACTTGCTACTGAAATTCCGCCATTAAATTTGACTGATCCTTTATTACATACATAAGTAGTTTAATTGGGTATTTTTTTCAAAATATTCTGAGTATGTCCAGTATGGAGACCTTCCTTGTCAGTTAAATATCAATATTTTGACACGAAAATTACGCAGTCGTCGGAAACATATCGCGTCCACCTCCCCGTTTCTCGTTGCAGTTATTTCGAGCCTTTTAACGGCTAAATATCAGTTTCTTTCTTTTTTCTTTTTGATTTTTCACACAGTCAGCGGGCACACGTCAGACAAAATCGAGTTAAAGATATAAAATCATAAATTTTAGGTTAATTTAAGAATATTATCACGGGCTTGGGCAACGCCGGGCGGTTCAGCTAGTATTGTAATAAAATATAATTTAAAACGCACTTATAGATATACTAGGATTTTAAAATAGGACAGTATTCGCAAATGAAACACACATTTGATGGGACAACGAGGGATGTCTACCACTGAAGAAATGTACGTTTTTATTGTACAAAAAATATATATTAAGCAGTTGAAAAATATAATTCTGTGGAATCATGTTTAATATAATAGTTCTTAAAATTTAGATTTTCTGAATCTTTGGGAAAATCTTATGTGTTTAAAAATATACATATAATCTAAAATTATCAAATGCGGATTGCAAGATGTTAAATACTATAGAAAGTGAAATGAGAATTAAAATTTCTTGCAAAAATGACGTGAGGACCTTGATCTGAAGATTTACTAGTTAAGAAATATTGATTTTCTGCAGAAGATAGAATATTATCAACGACACATGGCATGGGTATCTACAAAGAAACAAATATACTTGTTCGGAAATGTATTCACCACAGAGAAGTGAAGTAACCAGCGCCACTTTGCGAAAGAAACGGAATAACCTCTACAAGAAAGACGAAAGAAACATATAAAGAATGACATCTTGCTTAGCGGTTTTAACAAATACAGAACTAAAGTTACGATAAAAAACTTGTCAAGCATAATTTTAGGATTAGCAAAATAAAAATTGTGTTCCGCGAGTAAAAAAAAGAGATGCTTTTAAATGTTATATAAACAAAATCTTGTGCAAAAATGTACAAAAACTTCAGAAATAGTAACTATCACAATGGCGTCCTCTCGTGGACAAATGCAACTAACATCAATGTATACCGTACAACGGCACGAGTAAAAATAGTAGTCACATGAGTTCAGTAATTAACATAGGGACTAAGGGCTGCTTAGGAAACTTAGATTTATTGAATATAAATGAAAATTTCCAGTGTCACATGGTGGAAATAAATATTAGCCTCTTACAATAAAGGCTAAGCAAAAATATTACGAATGACATATTTTACTCAAAAATATTAACTGTCTCAGAACAAAAGTTGCGATAAAAAACGTATTATGCCTAATTTTAGGTTTAAGAAACTGAAAATTGTAGTATTACTTGTAAAATAAGGGGTGAGCAAAAATGTTGTATAAACAAAATCTTATGTTTCTTCTATCGAAATAGTATGAATGCAACTAACATCAATGTATGCAGCACGGCGAGACAAGTAAAATGAGTGGTCACGTAACATGGCCTACTAGCATAGGAATAAATATACTAGTTCTGAAATTTATTGACTGAAGAATAACAAAAATAACCAGTGATATCTGGTGAAAGGAGTTAGCCTCATACAAGAAAGGCGAAACAAAAATATAAAGTATGTCATCATACTCAACTATCTTAACTATTACAGAACTAAAGTTATGATAAAAACCGTCTTAAGACTTATTTTAGGCTTAGGAAAATGAAAATCGCGGTACCACATGTGAAAGAAAGAAATGGACAAAAATGTTGTACAAAGAAAATCTTATGCAAAAATTAACAAAAACTGCTGAGATAGTAACTATCACAGTACGCCCTCTCGTGGTCGAATAAAATTAACATCAATGTATGCAACACAACGAGACGAGTAAAATGAGTGGTGACATGACATATCTAACTAGCATAGGAAAAAATATACTAGTTCTGAAATTTATTGACTGAAGAATAGGAAAAAGAACCAGCGCCACCTGGTGAACGATAAGTGAATAGCCTTTTTTAAAGAAAGGCGAAACAAAAACATAAAGAATGACATCTTACTCGGCTACCTTAACTAATACAGAACTAAAATTATGACAAAAAAAGTGTTAAGCCTTATTTTAGGAAAATGGAAATCGAGGTACCACATGCAAAAGAAAGAGATGGACAAAAATGCTGTACAAACAAAATCTTATGCAAAAAATTGAAAAAAAGGCAAAGATGGTAACTATCACAGTGGCGCCCTCTCATGGAGGAACGCAAGTAACATGTATCGATGCAGCAGAACGAGACGAGTAAAATAAGTGGTCACATGATATGGCTGACTATCATAGGAATAAATATAATAGTTCTGAAATTTATTAAATGAAGAATAGGAAAAATAACCAGCCCCACCTGGTGAAAGAAAAGGGAATATCCTTGAATGGTCGAATGTGTAGTTATGTAAACAATGTGCATAATGGTGCGATCACGTGTACATAACGCTCCTATCACAATTTGTTCACACGTCAGTAATGATGCGATCATGTGAAAAAAAAATGTGTTATGTGTAATCACGTGTAAATAATGGGTTCACGAGCAATTTGATTAAAATTTAGTGGGCGAACATGTGCATATCACTCTCGGACGTCACTAGGCAGAATGTGTCTGAATAATCTGGGTCAAACTGTAGAAGTATTCACGATTCCTGTTTCTAGCGGCTAGATTGGTTTAGTAAACACACGAGGTTGCGATCACGTTTACATAATGCTGTAAGCACGTGTACATAATGCTGCAATCACGTGTATCTAATGCTGAAATCACGTGCAATCTGACTAAAATTTAGTATAGGAACACGTGCATATCACTCGGCGTCATTAGCTAGCGCGTGTCTGAATAATCTGGGTCAAAGTGTAAAGCATTGACTTCTTTGCTGCTATAGCAGTCAGTCAGTTTAACGAGACTCGTTCGAGTGGACGTTTGATTTCTTCAGTTTTCGTAAAATATTTTGTCTAAGAAAACATCTTTGAATAAAGTTTACACAGATTAATGCCTGCTCAGGGATTTGTACAATCCGACATGGATGTAAATCCCGAAATCGAAGTGATAGATTCTGCTGGATCGACTCGATCTCCTAGATCTTCTTCCGCTCCAGTTAGAAATGGCAGAATCGCGATGAGGGATCCTACCAGACCCATCGGAAGTGCTGCTGCTTCTACTGTCCGACTTATTAATGCCATAACTACTTTTGCGGATTCCACCAGGCCGACTACGACTAGGCTCGGTGCTACTACTACTGCTCCATTTACCAGTGCCAGGAATCGGAGGAGTGGTAGTACGACAAGCCAAACTAGAAACCTCTTCCGAAATCAGAGGAGATTTTTTGCTGGCAATAGGACGTCAGTTGGAGCTAATAGCAGAACACCGGTTGAGGGTCCTACAAGGCCGATTCTGAGAACAAATCGAAATTCCAACACGACGAGACAAACTAGAAACGTCTTCCGAAATCAGAGGAGTTATTTTCCTGGACGTTCGGTGACTTCGTCGGATCCAAACCATCTCCCAAGAATGCAGGAATCGGCTTTTCGATTGCAAAGACGATTGATGGATTCGGAGCAATATCTATTGGATTCTGAACAAAATCTATTGGATGCGAAATGAAATATATTGGATTCGGAACAAAATCTATTGGATGCGAAACAAGACCTACTGGATGTGAAACAAGATCTGTTAGATGAGGAACAAGGTCTATTCGATGAGGATCAAGATCTATAAGGAAAGGGCCTGTTTACAAACAAACACTTCCGTCAACCAATCTACCACTACATTTTTATCTTAGCGATCATTGCAGGAATCACACTTGGCACCGTAGGCCAATCATATCATAGATCTGTTAAAGACCAATCGAATTCCCGGAGTTCATGTGTGTAGTAGGAGTAATAATGAATGAACAGGTTTTTCTTGCTGACCAACAGTGGCATCAGCTGCCCTTTCCTTATTAGACGCGGAACAAGATATTTATTAATCGAAATCATAAATAAAACTCTGTTTAAGCGAAAGGAAACGTCCTGACGTCGTAATAATCAAAAATGCTGTTTTTTTCGACTCCTTTGAGTTGTTTTCTCCAGTTCATTTCTTTAATAACCTCGAACCGAAAGAAGGGATTAACTTTTTATTCCAAATAATGTTTAATTTTCCAGTTTGTGAAAAAAAAGCTCTAGTTTGTAATAAAAAAATTAATATGAAGATATTTTTTAAATATATTTTTTAAATATAGTCTTGTTTTTTTTAAATATATTTTCATTATTTCTTTGCTTATTCTGTTATGTGAAATCTAAACTCTACGTTAGTGAACTGTATGTTTGTTATTATTGGATATCAACAAAAATCTGCTAGTTATTTTGTGTTTAAAAATTATTTAAAATGGACTCATGTGCTAATGTAGAAAAAGAGCTGGATAAAGTATTCAGCAAATTTGGAGCTTTTAAAGAACACTTAAATAGAACACTGACTGAACTTATTGAACATGTTGATAGTATTCAATGTGAATTTGTGCAAAGTATGAGATTATAATTATTATACTTTATATTTGTTTTCCCTATAGATTGTCATGATTTAAAAAAATTTCCTTATGTAGTTATGTTCTAATCTTTGCACTTTATAAGATATTATCATACATTTAGTTTGCTGAATGTTTACGATTGTTTTTTAATTTTTATCTCAGTTTGCAGCTAAGATTTGGTTCAGATATAGTAAGTGATTTTCATCACGTAACACTAGATTTTACGAGCTTGAATTTCATGCGTCGATATATTCGTACTTTACTTTTCCGATAACGTCATTATAAAATGAATGTTATTAGATTTTAATTAATCATCATTCATCAGGATCCGAATAATTTTGCAGTTGAGATAAACAGCCTTAAAATTTATTTGAATTGGCTGTAGCTAAATAAATAGAAAAATGAGAATGTCGTATTTTGACTTTTAGAAATGTCTTGTGGAGTTTTGGAAAACCTGCACTGTTAGATGATTTTTGTAGGGCAAATGTGCCAGTAGTGTACACCCACTATTTCAGTAATAAACACCCAACAAAAAGTAATAAGCAATTGTTTTATGATTGTAATAAGAGCCAGAACTTAGTAATGCTGCAAAATTGTCATTTTCAAATAAATTTAATAATTAGGATATAAATGATTAAAAAAACAAATTATTATTATTAAATATACGTAATTATAAAAAAAATAAAACAAATGTGTTTGTGGTTCACGGAAACAAAGTAAAAATTAACCCACGAAAAAAAGGCAAAGTTTTAATGATGAATTCTTTGTGGTAACCCAGATTTATTGTAACCATAGCTTGTTGTATTGTTTCAATACAACAGTTAGATATTTTTCGATCGTGTTTTGTACTTCATTTTCTTTCAAATACTGTTATCCCGTATATCAGAAATGTATTGTTGAGTCTTGGAAAACTTGCACTTGTTGGCAAAAAAGCCACCTCTGCTCTGTACAGTAAGTTACATGCGCTAATACTTAGATAAATAAATAAATATTATTCTGATTCTGATCATGAAAATACAATTAAATATAATAATAATATAGGTAATTTCTTACCATTATCTTTCTTCATCAGCAATCCTCATTATACAGCTTCGCACGAGTGTAAATCCCTCAACACGTCATCCTTTCTTAGCTGTAGAGAAAATATTTGTTTTTCTAATTAATTTTATGAACACTAAAAGAAATGAAACTGACGAGTTCTCTGTATTTGTTGAGTAACATTTTAAAACTATATTCTATCTTAAAAAATACAAATGTTGCTGCTTCATATCGCAGCTTTTTCTTATATTAATTTTACATGTTATACTTATAGAAACTAACAAAATAATATGAAATGTTTATAAGTTCCTTTCAATGATGTCCTCAGACTCTTGCTTCGTGCGTGGGATGATCTATAATCATATTTTCTTTATTAATGTAATTGTTTATCTTGAGTAGGATAATTTAGCTAAAATAGAAAAGTTTGTTTATTACAGAATAACATAATTTTGGAAGATATAAAAACAGAGTTGATTACAAAATCATTTACTGCTACTAAATTATTTAAGTATCATAAAGTTTTTGTGTCCTTGAAAATTATTGCTTGTTTAATGTTCAGAAAATAGATTACTGTCAATATCTGAGAGGGTTATAAATCCATCAGCACTGTCATATGATTTTGGTAGGACGTGCTAGTAATGAACAATCAACCAAAAGTAATAAATAATTCTTTTTATAATTATATTCAGAGCCAAAATCAAATTTTTATTTTTGATTCTTTAAAATCAGAATTATAACTTTTTTCTAAAAAATCTGGTATTCATAACAATCCGAAAGCAAGTGAGGCACCAGATTTTTGCGGTAATTTTGACAAATGTGTCAACTGAGAGTTCGGCAGCTTAGATATTTTCCTCAATCTCAACACATGCTTTTTGGCAAATAACTCACTACTTACACAGTTCCAACAAGAATTTCGACAGATTCCCAGAACAGCCGAGACACCCCATTTGGCGACTTTCCTGACAAGCACCAAACATCCGGCATACGCCAACCTAAAATGCGGCAACCTGAAAACTATCGTGATTGGTCCACTTTCCTGAATGCTTCCAGACTGTTTTTTACTACGTCATCATCCTGGAATCATGGGAAATAACGACGCATTAGAAAACACAGGAAAGCTGATTTTTATGAGATTCAAAGTAAAACAAAACGATTTCAACAAATTTATTGAAAAATGTGAAATTTTTAAAGTACCTTTTCAAATTAGAGTAACGATTTAATGATTAAAATTTTCATTTCTCAGCAACTTTCACAAAAAAACATGGCATCATTTAATGCTTTAAAGTACGTGCCTATATCAGAGTAAACATTGAACAATTCATTTCTAATTTACGGAAGTATGAACGCGAAGCGTTCATAAAAAAAATATATATGTATCACTGAATACAGCAATCTGAAAAACGCAGGAAACTCGTTAAAGCGGCAATCAGTGAATATTGTATGAACGCTACGCGTTCATTAACCGAAAAAAAAACATCACTGGATTCAGCAGTTCTCCCCCGTAGCAATCTGAAAATTCAGCAGTTCTCCCTGCGTAGCATCTCAAAATTCAGCAGTTCTCGCTGCCTAACAATATCAAAATATATACAAAACTCGTAAGGCCAGCATGCATGAGAAATATAGAATAAACGGCTAATATAAACAACTATAACAAAAAATCCATAAAATTATTAACATACCTTAACACACATCTCCTTTCTTAAAACCCAACTCTAAAAAATGTTGAATTGTCATAATTTCATAAATTTTCAGTTGTCCGGTAAACTTCGTTTAATTTTCCAGCAAAAAAAAAAATGAACAAATACTCGTAATTTCAAACTAAATTACATAGGTACTTTAACTTTCAAATTTTACAACTAAAAACAGCAAAAAAAAAATTAACAAATATTAGCAATAACAAACTTTTACATTGCCGTCATTTAAAGTTTACAATTACAAAATGTCTTCCCAAACATGCGTTGGTCTTCACAAACGTTCAACACATGCGGAGTTGAGTTGTCAAAACACTGCTGAGTTAATTGTCGATAAAAGTTTTCAGGTAGGCGTAACCATCCAATACAGAACAAATCAACCAATCCCATCAAGCAGATGTAGGCGTGGAAAGAATTTACGAAACGAACTGGTAACAACAAAAATTCATTTATCGCCTTGCCAAATTGAACGATGCCAAGTGTCTCAGCTGTTTTGGGATTCAGCCAGAATTTCTTTCATAAACATTTACATTCCACACAATACCTAAACTTGAAGCAATTTATAAATTTTTAGCTATTTTGCCTAAAGATTTTTCGATTTATACAAATTTTTAGCTTTTTTTCCTCTAGATTAAAAGAAATATTCCTTTTGGATTTTTTTTTCTTTTCAAATTTTTCGCTTCTGATTTTTGAATTTTTAACCAATATTTCGTTCTGGATTTTTCGATTTTTGCAAATTTTTGCACTGGAATTTTGATTTTTACAAATAAAAATATTCCTTTTGGATTTTTTTTTTTTTTCAAATTTTTCGCTTCTGATTTTTAAATTTTTAACCAATATTTCGTTCTGGATGTTTCGATTTTTACAAATTTTCGCACTGGAATTTTGATTTTTACAAATAAAAATATTCCTTTTGGATATTTTTTTTTTTTTCCAAATTTTTCACTTCTGATTTTTGAATTTTTAACCAATATTTCGTTCTGGATGTTTCCATTTTTACAAATTTTCGCACTGGAATTTTGATTTTTACAAATAAGAATATTCCTTTTGGATTTTTTTTTTTTTTTTTCAAATTTTTCACTTCTTATTTTTGAATTTTTAACCAATATTTCGTTCTGGATTTTTTGATTTTTACAAATTTTCGCACTGGAATTTTAATTTTTACAAATTTTTAAGTTTTTTTGCTCTGGATTTTTCGATTTTTACAAATATTTCATTCTAGAGTTTTCGATTTTTAAAAATATTTCATTCTAGAGTTTTCGATTCTTACAAATATTTCGCTTCATATTTTTCAATTTTTACAAATATTTCACTCGAGATTTTTCACTTTTTTTAAAAAAAAGACATTTTGCTCCGTATTTTTCAACTTTTACAAATTTTCGCACTGGAATTTTGATTTTTACAAATTTTTAAGTTTTTTTGCTCTGGATTTTTCGATTTTTACAAATATTTCGTTCTAGAGTTTTCGATTTTTACAAATATTTCATTCTAGAGTTTTCGATTCTTACAAATATTTCGCTCCATATTTTTCAATTTTTACAAATATTTCACTCGAGATTTTTCAATTTTTATGAATTTTTCACTTTTTTTTTAAAAAAGACATTTTGCTCCGTATTTTTCAACTTTTACAAATATTTCACTCTGGATTTTTCGATTTTTACAGATATTTTGTCCCGGATTTTTCAATTTCACAAATGCTTTGCTTTTTTACTGGTAAAAACTTAGGGATACAATAAACTCTACTAGTCATTAAACTCTATTTTAATACTATTGATAAAAACTCTATTTTCATGTGATTGATATGTTTATATTATATATAGTGTATAAAGAGTTAGTCAGTTCTCCAAAGTTGCTGATACAGCGCTTTAATCATAGAGATTTTACCATATTTTATATTCCTCAGCTATAAATAGAACAACATATGTTTACTATCTCTTTCACAAAGCAGGTTTCCATTCTATTTGTACTCTTACCATTTCCAAGGAGCTTCCTTAACAAAAGATGCAAAAATTAAAGTTTAGTGGAAAGCGTTAAATAACACAGAAATAAATCCTGAATTCATACATTTAATGGTGAATCTTCACTCCATACCTTGTAAGTTCTTCATCCATAGAGCGAATTTTTTCAAACTTTTATCCACAGTAAATTAAGAAATAGTCTTGGTGTAAAGCTTGTATTTTGTTATAGAATGCTAAGAGGCCCCAAGAACATAGATTGGTAAAATGCACCTACTAACATTTGTATAAACTACAGTATGTGACAATTAATATTTGTAAGGATTCCGTTTTTATTAAAATGATTAAGGTTTTTAAGTGTGATAAAAGTGTACTTATAATTTTTCTTTTCCTATTAGTAAAAATTAATAAACTAGTCTCCATTAAGATAAATGTTATATAATGTGCATTCTCATAATAATAGTTATAATAAATTTTAAGCTTAATAATGATATATGTACAATAATATCTTTAAAATTTTTAATTTTTGTAGGAGGAAAACACAGGTGAAAGTTTTCTAGGCTTTTTATTCCTTAAAAGCCATTATTTTTGTATGGTTTTCTTTTATTTACCTAATCAGAAACTAAATTAGGTAAATATTGTTATATGGAATTATGGTACCCTGAAAACTTTCACCCTGGCTGGGAAAATGAAAAATTGGTAGATAAATTTTCATATAAGTGACAAAAATAGTCAAACTAATAAGTTTTTTCATAGGTGGTAAAAACATGTTTTTCCAAAGACAGGATTGGTTTTTGCTGACAAAAATACATTTTTGCCAGGACAGTGGAAAAAACCAGGCAAAAACGGAAAAACGTGTCAAAAATGAAGAAGAGTAAAAAAATAAAATTAGAATGGCACTATATACAGTAGAACCCTGCTAATCTGAAATTCCAGTTATTCCGAACCAATTTTATTTTCGAAAATTTTACTTGAACAAATTAAACTGAAAAGATTAACTTGCAAAATTTTTCAGTTTAAAAGATGAATATACTGGGAAAAACATGTAGAAGTTAGAATTGAACCAAAAAATGGCAGTAAAGTATGTTTTTTATTTTTTAAGCAGCTTGAATAGAATTTAAAAAAAAAAAACTCAATAATGTAAAAGTACAACATATGTACATGAATATAAAATGAAAACGTTCCCTGTAGGCCTACTCGTAGAAGCCATCTTCAGAAAATCTCCAATATCAGTTTGCTTGCCAGTCACTATAAAATTCTTTTTTTAAGTACAAAAGTATTTAATTCAGATGATAAAAATTTATTTTTCCTTTCAACAGTTTGATTTCACAAATTGTCTACAGAAATGTTTTTTTCTTCCCTCCTCATCGACATGGTGACTCAGCTATTTATAGATTGGAGATTTTGAACCGTTTGTAGTGGGTTGTTATGTAATTCCTCATTCTGAAGTTCCATTGGATTATTATAAACATCAGGAGTGATTAAACAAGGAATACTATTTTTTTCTGAAAGTCCTGCTGTATTAATTCAGGTTATAAAACATGCAAAAAAATGCATTATGAAAAAAATAATAAAAGCTGAATTTTTATTGGTTAAATTCAGTAATGGGATTCAGATGGCTCGATAAAACTGGTATAACTATTTTTGGCTTGAGTTTGGAAAACCGGTATTTTAAATGACACTTCTAATGTGAAAATCACTAATTTATATTCCCTCAGGTGCTCTTTTAAAATTTTCATCAACTGTAGTATAACCCTGTAGATCATGTGCATGTTTGTCAACAAACTGGCTTGTTGTGTGACAACTCAACTTAATGTAGGCAAAAAATCAAACTAAATTTCTTGAAATTATGCTAAAATATTGATAATTTTCACATAGTTATGATATATTCTGTTATATGTAAGAAATAATACGTTATAAATTCAGAGTTCATTCTAGGATCAAGGGCAGGCAGGGTGCACATTGCCATAAAAGGGCACTTTAGAGAAAAAAAGGGCACATTAATGAAATGATAAATAATCAACTAATAACTCTCCCCTCCTGAGCTCACCCCCCTAAAAAGTCTCTGCTACTACCCCTTTACACCATTCATGACACTTTGTAGTGCAGGGGTGATTCTTTTCTGAAAATTAAAAAAAAAAAAAAATCGGTCATAAATCCGAAAATTTGGACATAAACTATATCACAAATTTTGAGAAATGTTCGCCGAAAAAAACCAATTTCGTCAGAGAATCGCGAAAAAACGCCAATTTCGTCAAAGGACCTTTCCGTTTTTTTTTATTTCTTTCTTATTTCGGCTGAATTTTCACGGTAGCCAAGAAACAGAAACGGGGTATAGAGACACAGAGAGAGAGAGAAATTTATGACTGCATCGGTGCTGGAATTTTACTGAAAATAATTGGTGTCTGTATGAGGATGTTTGGGGTTGGGGGGGAGTGAAAAGGAACAGATTAGGAGTAAAATGGGGCTAGGACGTTATATAATGTTTACAAATAGTTTAGAGTTTGCTTGAAATAAGTGATGAAATTAACTTAAAGGGTGCTATTTTCCCCTCGGCCGATTTTCCAAGTGATAGGGCTCGTGGGGCGGGGATTTCGGACAGTGGGGGCATTGGGGCGTCAAATTTTGTAAAGAAGGGCAGGCAGGGTGGCCCACCCCAAGAAAAATGTCCAGAATGAACTCTGTAAATTACAAACTCTGCGAGAATCGTTGCTTTCTGCCTACACCAAGTTGAGAAGTACACTTTTCTTTGGGTGTGTGACGTCACATGCACATTATCTATGGCATGTTCACCATGTTTTATCTAATAAAATAAAGTTTAATTTTCCAAATGTATATAGTACATTACTAACTAGAATAGCAACTTGATGTGTTGATTTAAATTGTATGAGATCTTTCGATTATTTGGAAAGAAAAGAAATTCACCTTAATTATATGTTTAGACCTTGCCCCCCCCCCCCCCCCCAAAAAAAAAAAAAAAAAAAAAAAAAATTTCTATTCAATACGAAATTTTATGTAATAAATATTATTTACGATGTAGGTAAAAAAAAAAAATCACATTGTTAATGTTTTGTTTGTCAAGAGCATTTTGTTCTTTCAAAATTTGGCTTCTAATTTTGGAGTTGATGAAATAAAAATAACATCATTTTGATGAATTTATACAAAAATTTCACCATCTGGACGAACTTATCCAGCATATTTAAAAGTATTTATGAAATTGGTTTGTCTGTAAATCTACTATCTGAATGTATTCAGATTTTCATGTAATTGATACGTATTATTGAGGTTTATCATGATATGTTCAATATTAAAAATGAAGTGTGTGCCAATTATGGTTAGTTTATAGAGGCATTCAAAAGTTACATTGTTATATTACGATCAATGGACAAAAATCTTTTTTAGTCTATTTTAATGATGTTGCACTATTTCAATCATAATGAAGGTAACACTGAGGTAGATGACAACATACTTTCTATAGAACAGGGGCTGTCCAACCTTTCTGTAAGCGCAGGCGCACCTTGTATAGTGGCAAACATTGAAGGGTGCTATTATTCACATGTCTGGGAACATAGACCATCATTATAGTAGGAGTAGAGTTGTCAGTTTGGTCTATTTTTTTATTAAGAAATTGCAACTTTATACCCGAATTTCCGAAAAAAGAATTTTTACTTTAAGTAATCATAAAATGCCTCTCATTAAGTAAAATAAAAATTGCTATTCTGAAATGAATTTGGATATTCTGAATAAAAAAGGCCATGGCAACTCTAGTAGGGAGTCACAATATGCAGATATTTTATAAGGTGGTATGATCCACGTCAATTCAGGCAGCCAAAGAAAAAATCTTACCTTCATAGTCTCAGAAGTTTTTGAATTGAACATATGTTAAAATGCAATAAAAAATAAGATACTTGTATATTTTGGTTTTGCCCAAAAAAATTCCTGGCCCAAGATACAGGCCGCCAAAGATGGCATCCCGGGCACCATTTCCAATTCGCCATTTTCGATAAAAATTTTAAAGTGCTCTATCTCTAGAACGGTGCAAGATATTTTGTTGCGGTTTTTTTTATTTTAAAGATAATATTCTTCTGTTTAAAATGATATACCCAATTTTGAAAAATGTATTCAACTTTTCTTGTGGCAACCTTTTGAAAAAAAAATTTTTTTTTCAAAAAAAATTTTTTTTTCGAAAATGCCAATCCTAAAAATTTTGATTTTTTTGCTGTTGATGAATACCATTGGGAACTATCTTCACTGTGAAGGAGAACTTCCACTTTTGAGTTTAACAAATTTTAGAAACATTTAAAAAATTCAGAGAATTTTACAGGAACTGTATATATACAGTTCCAGTAAAAGTCACTGAGGATTTGCTTATTTGTATCATATTTGTAAGGATAAGCCTACTATATATCCTAAACAAGTTAGAAATTGCAATATCAAATGTGGCAAATGAGGTGCGTGCATACTATAACTAGTTTTATAAATATTCAGATCTTGGTGCAATAAGTGTTACACTCTTGGGCAAAAAGGCATGAATACAAAATTTACTATAATACCATATATTAAATTCAGTAATACGGAAGTAATATGAATCCATCTTAAAAGGACTTAATCACCATGGCAACCTAGAATCATTGCCTATCATGGTATATCATTGAATCAATTATGTATTATAGGATTTTTAAATAGAATGAAGAAAACTTTTATTAATGTCTTTTATGTTTTAATTTGATTTTCATAGCATTTGAAGTGATACATACTTTATTGCAGAGGTTTACAAAAAATTACTTCCTGTGTCATAGAAAGTGCATAGTGTTTACAGGGACACACAAAAGATTTCGGATACTTTACCTTATTGGAAATACTGTACATTAGCAATGATTGCTAGAGGTGCATTTTTAGTTGCGATATGAGTTTTTAAGTTTAATTAAATATTTCCATATTACGTTGTGTGTATAAAGGCTGTAGATCATATACAGGGCTACACAAAAGAAATCGTAAGGGTATTGCTCGAAGTGCATTTTTAGTTGTGTTTGAGTTTTTAAGTTTAACTAAATTTTTCCATATTACGTTGTGTGCATAAATGCTGTAGATCATATACAGGGCTACACAAAAGAAATCTTAAGGGTTCACTGAGTATGAATGAAAGTAGCTTAAAAGTGATTTTTAAATGAGTTATGCATTTTTACACTGAACTACATTTAGTATACTAAGATACGTTTTGAGAATATAGATAAAATGATATACAGGTCCACGCAAAGAATTAGATACATGGCCGTCTATGGATGATAATCTCTGGAAGTATGATTTCACTGGTTTTAAGGATGTTTTAATCTTAATTAAATACTAGCTAAATAGTGGCATGTATATAAAGATAGTAGGTAAAATACAGGGTTGTATGAAAGTATTCAAATATGCTTCCGTCTATTGACATAAATTTCTAAAAGTCAAATTCCGACCTATTTATGTGTTTTTAACAATTTCCAACATAGTTGAAAGTCTTTATGGATTCGATTTGTCTGCCCATCTGTCTGAACTCTAACTTGTATTAATATAATTTGTATTGCTGTGTAATTGATATATATTATTGAGATTGTTTTACTATGTTCAGTATTGAAAATAAAGTATGTATCACTTCAAATGCTATGAAAATCAAATTAAAACATAAAAGACATTAATAAAAGTTTTCTTCATTCTATTTAAAAATCCTATAACACATAATTGATTCAATGATATACCATGATAGGCAATGATTCTAGGTTGCCATGGCGATTAAGTCCTTTTAAGATGAATTCATATTACTTCCGTATTACTGAATTTAATATGTAGAATCATAATAAATTTTGTATTCATGCCCTTTTTACCCAAGAGTGTAACTTATTGCTCCAAGATCTGAATATTTATAAAACTAGTTATAGTATGCACGCACCTCATTTGCCACATTTGATATTGCAATTTCTAACTTGTTTAGGATATATAGTAGGCTTATCCTTACAAATATGATACAAATAAGCAAAAATTCAGTGACTTTTACTGGAACTGTATATATACAGTTCCTGTAAAATTCTCTGAATTTTTTAAATGTTTCTAAAATTTGTTAAACTCAAAAGTGGAAGTTCTCCTTTACAGTGAAGATAGTTCCCAATGGTATTGATCAACAGCAAAAAAATCAAAATTTTTAGGATTGGCATTTTCGAAAAAAAAAATTTTTTTGAAAAAAATCTTTTTTCTTCAAAAGGTTGCCACAAGAAAAGTTGAATACATTTTTCAAAATTGGGTATATCATTTTAAACAGAAGAATATTATCTTTAAAATAAAATAAACCACAACAAAATATCTTGCACCGTTCTAGAGATAGAGCACTTTAAAATTTTTATCGAAAATCTCGAATGAGAAAGGATGCCGGGGATGTCATCTTTGGCGGCCTGTATCTCAGGCCAGGAATTTTTTGGGGCAAAATGAAAATATACAAGTATCTTACTTTTTCTTAAATTTTAACATATGTTCAATTCAAAAACTTCTGAGACTGTGAAGGTAATCACCCTGCCTGAGTTGATATGGATTCAGCCAGGTGCACAGACACCCTACAATGTGAGCTGTAAGGCCTCCTACTATGAAGAGTTCGATGTGAAAAATAATTGAAATGAAAATCATAAATCATAATAAATTTAGAATTACATTTTCCTGAGAAAGATGCCTATCAAAGTATTTTGTAAGGGCTAAGGAATGAAACTGACAAATTAATACAAAATCAAAATAGAACACTAATGATTTTAAAAAAGTATCTTTTAAAATAGATTTTTATTTAAAAAACTCCTAGTACAGAAGGCTCCTTGAAATCCACAACCCTAAAATCTGCAAATGCCTAAAGTCCGCACATCATCGCAGATGTAAACAATGAAACTTTCAGTTCAGATGTTAAGGGAAATATTAGAGGTTTTTTTTATTTTTATATCATTCTATATGCATTGTAATATGTAATTGTTGTTAAGGGCTGTTCAAATATTACGTAAGCATGTTTTTGGCAATTTTTGACCCCACCCCCTTGTCAGCAAAAATAAGTAAATTGCAAACCCCCCTTAATAATTACGTAAGCAAATTGCAACCTCCCCTTCCCGTACTTTTTTTAACAATAATAATTTAATTTAAAAAAAATTAGGACTTAATTCAAATTAAAAAAAAAAAAAAACTACTCAAAAAAAAAAAAAAAAAAAATGCTTGTTTTATTTCCTTACAATTCTATTTAAGAAAATTTCTTAGATCACAATTTTAGAAGAACTTAACCATTTGTAAAATTTAAATTTGAATATGCCCATATCTATTCTGATGCTGACCACGGCTGCTCAAGCCATTTTTCCACATCTGTTATGATATTGGTTTCCAGTTTTTCTTGATTATCTTCATCGCTTTCTTTTCGGATGCAATCTTGATCAACTTCATCTTCATTGATCCACTCAAAATCTTCCATGAATTTTACGACTTGCATAAGTTCATTTGCTTGATGAGCAGTAATTCTCAATGGTCGTATAAGGCAGGCCTTCTCGCTTTTTTCACTGTGTTGAATTTTTTTGTGTCTGTTTGTTGACTTCTGAGATGTATGATATTGGCCACAAGTTCTTGCAGATAATTGCGACTTTATGAAAGGGCAAAAATAGTCATACGGCATCTTTAAAAATGCCTTTGCTGTAATATTCAGATTTAAGGCCAGACGGAGATTTAAATCTATAAATTCTCCCTCCTCACTTGTAATGATGTCATTTGCAGACTTGTATAAAACCAAAAACTTTCTGTGCACGCAAATATTGGGTCAAAAACTTTCTGCAAATTAATTTAATGTTTAATAAAATAATGTGTTATATTATTTTGACGATATTAATTAAAAACATTAGTTTTAAAGTAATTACCATTTAAATTAAAAATTACTTGATATTAATTAAAGAATATCTATTTTAGTTAAAAAAATAATAAAGCTAAAAATCCATGATAAGAAAAGGTGAATTCTTATCAATTATTTTGTTAATGCATTAAGAAGCAGTCCAATCCTTAATATTGCAACTTCTTCGCACAAAATGCCAGTCACTCTGTTCTGGCATTGCTTCTGAAACAACTGAATCACATTTTATAGGAAGAGGTTTATTCATAGGTATCATCATTAAAGAGACGGATGTAGGGATGAAAGTGCACTAAAGCCATTTTGGAGCACCTTTGGAGCAGCAAAAATCTGATTTTGTAGCAGTAAAATCCATTTCTGTAGCAGCAAAAATCTAATTTTGTAGCAATAAAATTAAAATTCTGTTTTTGGAGCAGACTGAAATTCTAATGCCAATAAACTCCCAAAAATTAAAATGATTGCTATCTTGAAAATATTTTCACATTTGAAAGAATAATTACTCAGATAAAATTTCTCCACACATTTTGCTAACTCTGGGCATTCTAAACGACAATTGGGTACAGATTGCAATAATGAAAAATTAGCAGCAGGAAGAAAAAAAAAAACTCAGTTTATTTGGCTTTAAAAAATATTATTTTAGAGCAGCAATTTTAACTAATCAAAGAAAAGCTTGTGAATACAACATACAGGACTCTCACTCAACTTTTGTAGTAAAAAATGGTAAAAAGGGACCTTTTATTTTAAAAAAAAAAAATTTTTTTTTTTTTTTTTTTTTTTTTAAGGTTATATATTTCGCATAAAAAGGAACCTTTAGGGACCCAAATGCAGCAAATCACAAAATAACATAAAATCTCTGCAACCATTTCACGAAATTAGCGTATTTTTCGCGATCCTTTGACAAAATTCACGTGATTTCACGATCTTTTATCAAAATTTGAGTGTTTTTTGCGATCTTTTACTGAAATTCAAAATCCTTTCGCAATCTTTGGAAGAAGTTTGCTTATTTTTCGCGATCTTTTGACTAAGTTCACTTATTTTTCGCGATCTTTTGACGAAATTCGCGTATTTCTTGCGGTCTGTTGACGAAATTCGCGTATTCTTTGCGATCTTTTGAGAAAATTTGCATGTTTTTCGCAATCTTTTGACTAAATTCGCTTGTATTTCGCAATCTTTTGACTAAATTCGCTTGTTTTTCGTGATCTTTGGACGAAATTTGCGTTTTTCGAGATCACCTGACAAAACTTGTGATCTTTTGAAGAAATTAATAGGGATTTTTTTTCTATCTTTTGACCGCGTTTTATTCGTTTTTTTTTTTCACGAAACCAGCGATCCTTTAAGAAAATTCATGTTTTCTCCGCGATCTTTTGACAAAATTTGTGTATTTTTCACAATCTTTTGACGAAATTCGCGTTTTTCAGCGACCTTTTCATGAAATTAGTGGGTTTTTTTTCGCGATTCTTTTATGGAATTCGCGCTTTTCTCGCGGCTCCTTGACGAAATGCGTGCTTCTTTCGCGATCCTTTAACGAAATTAATTTTTTTCCACGATTCTTTTACGAAATTTGTGTTTTTTTCGCAATCCTTTGACAAAATTCGGGCTTTTTCCCGCTATATTTTTACGAAATTCGTTTTTTCCAGCGCTCCTTTGACAAAATTTGCGTTTTCTGCGATTCTTTGACGAAATTATCCTTTTTTTTTTTTTCCCGCGATGCTTTGACGAAAGGGGTGATTTTTTTTCTGCGAACGATTGACGAAATTGTTTTTTTTTTTCGGCGACCATTTGTTGAAATTCGCAATATTTTTAAGTGATATTTTTTTTACCTGATTTTTGGGATGATGGTCGACTTTTTTAAATTTTCGGAACAGAATGCCTTAAATTTTCAGAAAATTTGGAACAGAATCATCCCTGGCAAACAATAAATAAATCGTGCATAACATTGCGAAATATTGTTAACATTTCGGTATTAAAAAAAAAAAAAACTTACAAAAACAAAAATTACGTTTTGTTTTTTTCAAAAAAATTTTCCGCAAAGTTCCAAATTTTGCAGAAAATTTTCCGCGCATGGTGTACGCATGTGCGCCTATATTATACAACTCTGGTCATTTGAGGATTGTATTATTTTAATTGGAGAAGGAATGAATTGTCCTTTTAATATACGAAATAATCCACTATGTGCAGGAGAGCAACAATTCTTTTCTTCTCATTTTACAATTTGTAGCAAGTATTGACTTTCTTGTACGTGCTTCGAATACCAATTGAAGTCATAACCAAGAGAGTCTGGTTCGCCTGAATCAACATATGTGGCAGTAACAGGATAACCGTCAATGTTTAATGAGTTCCAGATTAGTGATGCAACAAATAGTGGTTTGGCCGAATAACCGAATACCAATTATTCGGCCGCCAAATAATGAACTCATTCTTGTCTAAAAACAAAATATAGTATGCACTATATGCACAATTCTTGTATATTTCACAATTAAAATGTATTTCCTTTTTCAAAAATTATTTATATGCAATTTTTTTATTTTTTAAAACATTATTTTATTCTGAAAAAATATTCGGCTATGTTCAGCCTAAAAATGGCCTCATTAATATAACTCGGCCAAAAAAAAGCAAAAGTTCCTCATCAGGTAGGTGCTGTCTAATTGCCTTTTAGTAGATATTATGTATGTTCTTGTTACATTTCAAAATAATGACAAAATTTTAAAAGTACCAGAAGATATAAATTTCAACTTTCAGATGAAAAAAAAAACAATAATAATAAATCTTTGCATCTTAAGAAAAACAACTGATAGAAAGGAATGCCCTCTAAAATGGTAGAAAGAAACCAGTGTAAAGTTTATAAAGTTCACAATTAAAAAAAAACATGTATTGTTTTGCTATGTCAGCAGACAGCACTATTAAGAAGTGTATAGTGAATTTCAGATTCAGAGAAAGGAAATATTTGTAAGGAAAAGCAAATTAGATATAAATTTCCAAATATTCACTATGTAGTATCTTAGGTATACTGTATTGTTACAATTTAATAGATGTTATGTATATTGTTGCTGCTACATTTAAAAATAATCACAAAATTTTAAAAGTACTTAACATAAATTTCAAATTTCAGATGAAAGAAAATCTAAATTAAATAGTGATGTAAAACATACATACTAATTAAAAGAATTTAGTATTTACATTTCTTTCATTATTTAATAAGAAATAGTAACACACTTAAAAAAACACTTAAATTTGGTTTAATTTTTAAGCGCATTTTACTCAAAAAAAAAAAAAAAAAAGTATTGTAGCATATACGACTTAAATATTTATTTTATACATACACCTATATCTTATCTATTGTACATATTTATATTCTTTATAGGTCTAATTAAAAATATTGAAATAAATATTTTTTTTATATAATGGATAAATATTAAACTCCCCATTATGCTTTAAAAAAGGTTAGAATTTGCTTACTGCGTCTCTCTTAGAACATTTTTGAATAGATTAATTTGAAATTTAACAGATTATGCTAGCTTATTTCAGATACTTTTTGTTCTTATTGATACAGCATAAAAGTTTTAACATGATTCCTAAATTATTTTCTTATATAAAAATGGGTAGATAAAACCCATTCAGGGTTTGAAAGTTAAGGAGAAAAAAGTGTTAGTTAATTTCAAGTAAAATTTTCATTATACATGATGAATATAAACTGTCAAATTAAAAAGTTTTACTGTGTAAATATAAAATTATTTCTTACAAAATTATTCGGCCAAGGCCGAATAATGGGCTTCATATTCAGCCGTAGCCAAATATTCGGCTTCGGCCGAATAATCGTTGCATCTCTATTCTAGATTTTTGCGAGAGTTTTACCAGCATATGCAAAGTTATTTTGCTCCATTTCTTCATCAATAGTGTGACCGTTCTCATCGAGATGGGAACCATAATAGTCATGAGGGAGTATAAGACCAGACAGTTCTCGACTGAGTGGTGCCATTCACCTTTCTATTCGATTATATACACTTCTTCCAGGAGTATTGCACGCTATGAAAATTCCATCTAAATCATGCTTTTTGAAATGTTTAATAGCATACAATATAACTTTTTGATAGCGGGCATTCTCATCTGGACCTCCATCAACCGTGACTATGATTACAGGTTTGATGAAACTCTCTTCTGTTTTCACTAATTTTTCAAAGTCTTTGTGTGTTAATAGAGTTTCAAAATCCTGAGCATGAGTATTTGCTGTGGAAGAACTGTGTTTCCCACTTCTTGTAGCTATAAACGTTGGACCAGAATAACCTATGGCTTTACTTTGACCTGCCATTTTGGGAGCAATCACAATACCAGCGTAAACAGATGGGATAAGTTCGTGGCGTTCAGCAATGACCCAGTCGTGATCGGGTAAGGATACATGATACTCCATATGCATCAGTATCGGAGCCTGTTTATTGGCTGCTGTAATTCCCAAAGGTACACGTGCTTTGTCATCCTGTGAAAGAAAAAACACTTTCATGGATCCAAGAATTGAAGCTAAAGTTTCTAAATATTGGTGATAGTCAGCCTGATCCTGAGAAAGTTTTACTGGCACTGTGGTGACATGTCTTCGACCCTCGATGGTTGAGGAATTTTTTGGAAGCAAACGAAGATATGCTCCACTCCTGCTTATTACAAAACCAACCATTTTCAGTTCTGCAGTCAAGCCATTGAGAGTTTTGACACTTCGTATTGACTCACTTCTTCTTTTTGAATCTGCAGCGCTTCCAATAATAGCTATGTCTGCTATTGCCTTAAGCAATAATGGTTGATCTACATTTAAACTGGGTCTTCCTACTGATTCCCTCAAAACTAATTTTTTTTAATGTCTGGATTATCATGGCAGATTTCTTTCAGCTTTGTTCATTTGGTGGTTTGATGATTTCTTTGGTATTCAGCATTTTGTCGTTTCCTTTTTAAGGATTGTTTTTCTTTTTTTAGATCACTGGAAACCTTAGGACCTGGAAATGGGAGTCCTTGGCAGCATACAAGGCATTGAAACTTTTTTCCAGTACTGGATTTTTTTTTTCAGAAACCATCTGAGATGGGGTTTTATGCTTAGTATCAATTTGAGAATCCTGTTCCTTCTCTTTATTTTCTTCCTCTTGTCCATCAGTAGAAATTTCTTTTGATTTTGGTTTAACACTATCAACTTTAGTAGACACAGCAACCTTTAACGTTAATCAATTTTTTCAATCAATTCATTCAAACGTTAATCAATTTTTTTAATGTCATTATTTAATCATAATCTCATGATGCAAATTAATTTATAATTTTTCTAATTGAATTTATTTATTACAAAGTTATGACTTAAAAATAAATATTTATAATAAGAATTCATAAAAATGTGTATTTTTAAATATTATATTTTTAAATGCTCACTTTTCCTTAATCCTTAATTTTCATTAAAATATTTCACGTCTACATCAATTTAATTTCATGCCAACTAACACGCTTGGCGACAATTGAGTCCATCTAACGGAAAAATACTTAAAAATGAGACTTGACATTCATAGAAGTATAAGATAGATTGTTTTCAATTTAATTGGATTACATTTCATTTTTAGTAAGGTACAAAATTTGAAAACACTGAGAAGATTATCTGCTACAAAATTTACATTTTTTAAATTTTTTTTCCCCATGGATGCATTAATTTGTGAGCTATTTGAAAAGAAAAAATAAGGTTTAGCTTGGCAACGCCATATTTAAAAAGTAATAACTTGTTTTTTGACATTTCCTTGGTCTTTATTTATTGCCATATTGATCATGTTTCGCCAAGGCTACACGGTCATTTTATCTTATCTTTTTCCAATTTTTACAAGTAATTATGTAAACTTAAAGTTATGATAAAATATATTTAAAATTTTAAGAATAAATTGATTATAATTACCTTTATAAAATAATCAAGAAAGACTGATTTATTTTTGGTTGCCTTACACAATTCGTCCTCAATTCTTTTTAGCACAATACCTCTAACTCTTTGTCAGTTTTAGAAGACTTTTTGCACTGCCGCCACACATCATTAGTTTTACATTGGATATCCTTCAAAGGTTTATCTGATGCAGACTTTTTGAAACTTTCAAAAAGTTTTTTATACAAGATTTCTCGAAATGAAGACATAATTCTGATTTCATTTATTTTAAACACCACTACACTACAGTACTGAGAGGTTTTCAAAACTCACGAGACACCAGACAGTAGAGCAGTCGGCCACTATGGTTATGGGGTTCAATTACTTGACAGAGGAGGGGTGGAAACAAAGGAGATGGAATTTTACATACATTTTGGAAACTTTCCCAGAAAACTCATATTGTCACAATACAACATATCGCATCGGTCCATTTAATTCAATTCTATTCTATTCTCATAATTGGAAATAGTAGTAAGTTCTCTGAGATAATAAGCCCTCATGCATCAAACGTGAATAGTCACCTCTAGATAAAAGATATCGTATATATTTTCCTTGTGCGGTCAAAATAACTGACATGAGAACTTCAAGTTTACTATTCTTTTGCTATTTCTTTTTTTCAATTTGAAATTTTTAATAGTTTTTTTTTTTTTTTTTTTTTTTTTTTACAAGTTAAGAGATTTTGAAAATGTCTTACATAAGCATCATTCAAACACCCTCCTCTCCCTTGTCAGCAAAAATAAGCAAATCGCTACCCTCCCCCCCCCCCCCCCCCCTAGGTGCTTACGTAATATTTGAATGGCCCCTAATACGACAGAAATCATGCTTTTTCATGAAGGAAGTACAGTCAACTCTGTGAAATCCGCACACTTAGGGACCAAGTGTTTTGTGGATTATACATTTTTGCGGATTATAGATCATCCATTTGTTTACATTTTATTTTTTAAAGTGTGACTATAAATTAGGGACAACTGCACAAAAATTATAATTTCAACGGAAAAGGAAAACATAATGCAACATTGGTTTAATATATTTAATAATTAAGTTAATTTAAAGAAAAAATAAATTTATATACAGTATAAATTTTACTGATTATTTATTATTTTAAAAATTCACACAACACAATGGAAGTTTTAATTTTGGTTTATTGTCAATAACTTTTTTCTGTAGTCTATGAACACTCATTTGTTACTCAAGGAAATTTAAATATTTATATTTAAATGTTTATTCATTGGAAAATTGATAACTGGAAAAAAAAAAAAAAAAAACACCCCAATTTAACTTTATGAGTTTAACTCAGACACAGGAGGGGGTAGGAAACACAGAGTTCTAAAAATTTTTTGAAAACTTACCTTTTTTACTGTTTTATGAGAGATTTTTTGACAGAGTCCTGAGATAATTGCTACTTATTTAATATAAAAATTTCAAAAATTTAGTTACCACTATTTTTGACAATAATTTCAGCAAATATCCTAAATTTTTGCTTAAAACCGCCACTCTCCCTACCCCCATCCTCACCCCTCTATATCATCCCAATCTATGCAAGGATTTAATAATTATAAATTAACAATTTGGGTTTAATGAAGGAGAAAGTGTTTGAAAAGGAACATTAAACAAAACACTCTGTGCGATCTGTGATCATACTTATCCATTTGTTTTGTTTAGCTTGGGGAAATACTTTTTAAAATATTGTAACAAATAAAAAAAGCAAGGGACTACTGTATTGTGAACATTTACAACCAAGTTATAAACAACTTAAATGTAGGGATAAATTAGTTTTGTGTTTCTGCCATGTTACTATAATATTGAAGAAGTAGTACTTCCACAGAAAACAAATGAAAAATTATTCATATTTAATAACACTTTACTTAATGATTATTGAGGTTGTTTGGAAAATGTTTTAAAAGTTTCCAACAAACTATTTGATTTCTGAAAATATTTAAAAAGCTAAATATACTGTCGTAAAAATTATAAGTTCAACAGAAATGGAAAGAAGTTTTACAAAGATAGACACAATATATTCAGAGAAGAAAGTTGACTAATTATTTCTAATGTATCATAATTATATCCAATGTAATTCACAATTAATCTAATTGGCCCAACTCTAAAAGTACAGGTTCTTATATCTATTGAGAAAGTTTAAGAAAGTAACACACAGCAGATGATGCTTGGATAAAGACAAAGAAAATTGAAAGGCACAAATCAAGAAGCTATATGTAAATATCTCAAATAACGCAAGTTATTTAATAATTATTTTTTAAACTTCTTTCACTGTTTTATTTCAGTATTAACTAAATGAAATAATAAACCTTTCTGAAGATCTTTTGAATTACTATTCAACATCATCAAAAATTTTTTGCTATACAGGTTATCAGGGACCGCACCAAGAAATTAAGACTATTAGCCAGCACATTAGCCAAATTTATCTATTATTAGCCAAAAGTATATTATGCATATATTATATTATGTATACATATATATATACATGATATATATTACATATAGATATATATCTTATATATAATTATCATTAGTCCTTTCAAGCCTGAAGTAGGTTTATTAAATATATTATGCATAAGTAGCTTTTGTAGTTTTTTTTTTTCGCGATCTTTTGACAAAATTTGTGGGGATTTTTGCGATCTTTTCACAAAGTTTGCGATCTTTTGACGAAATTTGCAGGGTTTTTTGCGATCTTTTGACGAAATTTGTGATTTTTCGTGATCTTTTGATGAAATTTGTGGGTTTTTTCGCGACCGTTTGTTGAAATTTGCATTTTTCTCGTGATCCTTTGTCGAAATTCGTGATTTTTCTGTAAACAATTGACAAAATTAATTTTTTTCGCCGACCTTGTTGAAATCCGTGATATTTTTTACGTCTGAATTTTTGGATTGATGATCGATTTTTTAAAATTTTCTAAAAATTCAGAACAGAATCACCCCTAATGGGCCGACCAAGAAGAAGAGGAGGAATATAGACTGGAAATGCGGCCGTACACGAACTTGTGCTGAAAACGGAAATTCATTTACATTCCAAAACATGGATACAACAACAAAAGAGTCTAAAAAAAATCATTCGCCAACTGTTTCGCCATAATAATTTTTTTCTCACTAATTTCTCGATGTATTCGCTTTGGGGAATAGGCGAATGGTTAGCGTGGTCCCTGGGTTATCCAAAACAATTCAAATTAATTTTTGTTTCAGTCTGACAGAATGCATGTTGAACTGCTGCCCATGTGCGGTTATTGCATAAAATGTTTTTAAAAGCTGTTGCATGTTTTTAAACTGAACTAAATTTTATTTTAGATACAAAATTTCCAGATATATTTTCCATATGTGCATACAAAATTTTCAGATATATTTTCCATGTGTGCATTATTGTTATTACAAAAAAGTTTTTAATGATATTTGTAACTAATTATAAAAATTGTCATTGGTGAATATCTTGGTAAAATTGGTGACAAAAGTTATCATAAAACATGCATTTAAAAAAATCCACACAAAGTGCAAGTTTTTAAATGTGTTTACCATAATGTACCATGCAAATAATTAAAAAAAATGTCCAAAAGTCATTTGTTTGCATTATGATTTTTTTAATTTTCCCAATTTCTTTTGAGATGGCATCTTTTGGCAACAGAACAAGAAAACTAATGCATTTTAACTGTTTATATAAATGAATTTTTGCCAAAAATTTCCACAAAGTCTTAAATAACAAAATAATTTGAGAAAAAAATGGATGTTTTGTCCTGATTAATTGCTACTGCAGATGGTCTCAATCTGTAAAATCGAGTGGTTGCCAATAGGTAGTTAGCAAACGATCGAACTAGTTTTACCGTATTTACTCACATAATTTATCCTCCTACTTTTAAAAGAAAATTTTGAACAAATTAAAAGATTCGCATTATTTTTGTGCCCCCTAGTTTGAAAAGCTAATTTCTGAAAAATAAAAATAAAAAATAGTTTTCGAATGAAGCATTTTTGGGATAGTCTGAAATAATGAAACAGGCTTTATGGATTTTAATCGCATGTATTTTAGCAATTTGGATTTCATAATCACATCTAAAATCAACTTTTAGTTTAGTTCTGTGTATCCAGGGGTCGATCCAGGTTAAATTTGGAACCTATTTAGGGCCCCTTTGCAAAAATCTATTCATTAAAACAGGCCTCTATACAAAAATCCATTCATTAAAACAGACCACTTCACAAAAATCCATTCATTAAAACAAACCCTTTCATAAAATTCCTTTCAATAAAACAGGTCCCTTCACAAAATTCCTTTCAATAAAAAATGCCCCTCTACAAAATTCCATTCCATAAAAACATAATTTTCATTGATTATTTTTATTAAAATCTCTCTATTCTAAAAAAAAAGTAATGCTGTCACCACCACTGTTTTTGAATTTTTGGTGACCAGGGGTCTTTCTTTGTTAATATTAAGAAAACTACTGCATACAAAAATATGAAAATCGGTGGTATTATAGAGAAATGTTTGATAAACATGTTGATACAGACAGTTTTCAAATTGAATAATTATTTTAAAAGATATTAAATGTTAAAGTTGGTCAAAATCGTTTTATTAAAAAAGTTTTATAAAAGCAAAAACTATACATAGGAATTCAATCATTTTATACATTAGAAGTTCGCGGTGTGCAGACAGCATTTATTTTTTTAATTTGATTCATTTTTTGAGAATATATTTCCATTTTATATTCAAAATTTCAGCATTTCGAGAAATATTTTTTACATTTTTTAGAAAAGAGTATTATTTTAAATTGTTGCCAATTTTTAAAACAGCACAAAGAATAATATTTCCTTCAAATTAAAAAATTATTTACACCTGTCTATTCTAAACAGAAAAAAACTTTGAAATTGGAATGAAATGATTATGTTTCAAAAGCAGGAAAATATAGAAAATTAAGTCATAAAAGCTATATTTACACATGAATTTTAAAAAGAAAAAAAAATTGTAAAATAATAAATTCATTAATATGCGTTAAAAGTCATAAATGGAGGAAATTACGTCATATTTAAAATGGTCAAACAAATAATACTGCCAAACAGTTTAAATAAAAAATATATTTATGTGAGACTTTTATTTCATATTTTGTGATAATCTTTTAAACTATTGTTGTGAATTCTAAGACAATGCAAATAATATTTTCTTTCTAACTACAAAAGTATTTTCACATGAATATTAAAAAGAAAACGAAAATTTTGGTGAAAATTACGTCAGATTTAAAATGTCTTATTTAAAAGAACTTTCTTATAGCGCTGTTAAAAAATACTGGGAGAAAAAGACTCTGTTTATTTAATTAATTTTATATTAGCTTATTTTCAAATTTTTCACTGATCTGATTTAATCAAAGACAAAAACAGCCTGTTAACAGGGTTTTTTAAAAATTATAATTCAGCTTTAAAAAAAATTTTTAAAGCCAATCAAATTAGCATGCTTTTAGAGTTTGCGGTGTCTTCACGGGGGTTGACAAGCGTAGTGCGTAAGGGGCAGAGCCCCCAAGTGTTTAAAAATTACACAAAATAAGCTCACCTGAAAGGAAAACTTTAGCAGAAGGATTTAAAGAAGTTATTATTAATAAACATTTGGTTCTAATTTGACAAGCTGCATTTCATCTTTCTTGACAAAATGTTATTTTTCACAAAAAATTAATAAATTTTACATTACTTTTTGCACAATGTGCTCCAAGAAACAAACTCTGTGTCGAATCAAGAATGCATGTGATTTTATGAACAATAATAATTATGCTATTTAGAATTTATAATTTACTTCTATGCAAATTATTAAAGAGGTACACACAAGGGTCTATGCAGTTTTTTCCATCCCCCCCCCCCCACATACACACAAATTTGTGTGAAAAAAAAGTTTTGAAAATGAAATTTATTAAATTTTTGTGAAAAATAGTTTTGAAATAAACAATCAAATCCACCATTTACTCAAATATAAGCTAAACCTTTATTAATAGTACTAGCTTTTTAAAATCTCTGTTAAAATTTTCTTTTCTGATAGCTTGTTTTGTTTGCCAATTATACATTTCAAATCCTAACAAAATAAAAGAAATTGTGAAGACTTCTTTTTTATGAAATGGAATTTTGCAAAAAGCCCTTTTTCATTAAGAGTAATTTTGTGAAGTGTCTCCTTCTGTTAATTTGAATTTTTTGAAGGAGCCCTACAAATGCCTAATTTTTGCCTGGATTGGTCATTGACATGTGAAATTTCTAATAAAATTTTATTCTAGATTTATTGTATCGACTGTTGTGCATGTTGTACTTAAGAATTAATGATTATGTTAATTAAGATTTTCCTGTTTATTTTCTATTTAGTTTATCCCACAACTCGTTCAAGCCCATCTCAAGTTTTAGTTGCAGCACAGTGTGCCAAAAAAGTTAAAGATGTGATCACATGTTTAGCTTCAGAACATAGAGATCTACATGGAACGGTATCAAAAGTTGGAAAGGCTATAGATAAAGTAATTTTTCTTGTTCAATTTTTCTTATGCTTTTTTTTTTCTTTTTAAAAATGATTCAAGGGTAATTGTGTTCCAGGTCTACCTTGGATTTCCAAATTTTTCACTTGATCTTTATCGCCAGAGTTTTTTTTCTGTCAACAATTCATTTTTGTGGACAGTTGCAAAAATTATCAAAAACCAGACAGAAATAGGAAAAAAAGAAAAGAAAAATAATTACTTTTTTACTGTGTATTTCATGCAATTTTCACTCTTTTGTTTAACACGTTGAGTGTCACGGTGACTGACACTGAAGCTGAAAATTTTACAATGCTTTAAGTAATTTTTAAGAAAGTATAATCCTGTAGGGTCAGGTGGGGTAAAGTGGTCAGGCGGGGTAAAGTGGTCATAATTGATAAAAAGGGCTAAAATCCTGACTAATACAGATATTTGAATAATGGTCTTTTAATTTTAGATTTAGTGAGTATTGATGAAAGTTTCTCACTCAAAAAAACATTTGTAGTAACATGTTTGAGGCACTGGGCACTCATTTTGCCTGTCTTTGTTACAACTTGTTCTTTTAACTCTTTAATTAACTTTTCTATTGCATTTTGTTTGTTCCAAATTTTGTTAAATTGACAGTTCAGAAAGCTTTACACATATCTGAAGAACATATTTTCATTTATAGCTAAGTTATATTTATTACATATTTTATTTAATAATAGTTTTAGTTACATGGGGTAAAGTGGTCATAGGGTTAGGCTTAACTTATAGATATTTGACTTGAGTTAAATTATTCATTATATACAATGCCAGTTTATTAAATACTAATAATTATTAACAACTAAACTGCAAATAATTATTATTTAATAATAGTTTATAATATGGGAGTTAAAAAAAGGTTAGGTTTCATTTTTAATAGGTTCAGAATAGTGTTATTTACCGATTGATATTTTGGAGAACTTTTAAAACGTATGTTTTGTAGTTTCAACATGCCTAGAACATATGTGGGGAATAATCATGACATTTACTCCATGCTAGTTTTCAATTAATATTGCTAGCTGTGAAAAGTGGCAGCCAGTATATGCTGCTGCAGCATAAAAATTCAGGAAAAGAATCATGGATGTCATTAGAAGAAGAATTTTGTATTATTGAAAGCTTGAATTTTCTTGCACAATATGGATGTCCATTTAATAGTTTTGATATATCAAACTTAATTTACACATATTTTAACTATTTAAATAACAGAGAAAGTCCTTTTGGAAGAAAACCACCAGGATCTGATTATCTCAAAAACTTTGAAAAATGTTGGGCAAATGAATTAACTAAACGCAAACTCTAATTTCTTACAAAGGTTACAGCAACTAATTTAACAACCAACACAGTAACTACTTTTCTAATACCTATACATGTATTATATAAAAAAAATGATCCACAAGAAAGTCCTGAAAGAATTTTTAATATTAATGAGGCTAAAATGGATATGGATAGCCAAAATAGTCCAGTTTAAAAAATTTTGCGCAATGCATTATATAAAATTCGGCAACCAAAGGAAAGATAATGTTCAGTGTTCTTTTTGATATATCAGCTATTGGTTATTACATTCTCCCATTCACAGTTTATGAGTGAGCTCATATATATGAATCATGGGCAGAAGGTGGTCCTGCAGGGGCATTGTATGAATCAAGGAATCTGGATGGATGTAGGATTCTATACTTGAATCTTGGATGCATCATTTTATTAAGTAGTACTACACCGAAAGCTTACAAAAGGCTGCCCTTTTATTTATGTTTGTGATGGACATAAATGAATTATGTCACTGTGAAGAAAAGCTATCAACAATCACATTATAATACTCTGCCTACTCACTCATACTAGCCATAGTCTACAACCATTAGATCTAGGTGTATTTTCTCCATTAAAAAAACGACTGGAAAGGAATTTTAAAGAAACAGTATGAAGAAAGCCGGCTACAAAATATGTAAAAAAAATAAAATAAGCTACATTGACAACATTATCTGCACCCATTTCAGATGGGAATAGAATTGTTAGATGTAGTTTTAAAGGAAAAAGGATGTGTCCAGGCCAAGATCAGGGTAGTATTGACAGAAAAAACAGTTGCATTACATCTGCAAAAAGAACAAGTGGAATGAGATACTTAAAAGTTGAATAAATTTCAAAGAGGAAAAAAAAAAAAAATATCCCTAGTCAACATCTTCTTTTGAATTCATTTACAATCGCCAAAGACGACAAGATATCTCAAATCATATCTGTAGGATTTTGTGTGTTGGTAAGATAATGAAATAAAGACAACAATAAAGCAACTTATTATTGGGAAAAGGCCTGATTAAAAGGGGGATTTTATTTCTTAAAGTATGTTTAAGAAATACAAATTTGGCAATCATTATACTTTTCCTGAATAAAATGCGATTAAAATCCTTGAAGAACCAAATTTTAACAACAAGCAATTTTAACACTAGAGATTTACACTTTAATAAAATAAAATGACAGATAAAAGTTATTATAAAGGTTGTTTAAAATGTTTGTAAATAATAAAATGTCACTTTTTACTCATTAGTTTATTTTTTATTACACTTTTTCAATGCGACCACTTTACCCCATGCACTACTCACTTTACCCCACCTCCTGGGGTAAAAGTGGTCATAAAAACATGCCTGAAAAAATAAGTTGTAAAAAGGTGTTATTCCCCAAAAATATTTCTGAAAAGGATATGGATGTACTCCAGAATAATGTAATGTAAAATAACACCCAAAATTTTAGGAAACATTACAGAAATTCTGATATTTATATCCTCTGAAAGTTAGTAAAACCTGTTTTTATGATCTCTTTCCCCTACCTGACCCTAATAAATAAAAGTTAAGTAAATTTTAAATAAATTTTCTGTAATTACTTAAAACAATATATATATTTTTAGTTTTATATCATATTTTAGACTGACAGTCATCGGTGAATGACGCATTCTAAACGAAAAGTTCAGTGTCAGTCACTGGTGACTGACATGGTGCTTAACGTGTTAATTTTAGGCTCAGTTTTAGTAGAAATAGAAATCTTTTAAAGATTTTTTTATTTAAAGAATTATTATAATATAGCAAAACCTGCAGCTTTGCATACATGGTTTTTGGAATATGCCAAGTGGTATTGGTGTACTTATTTGCATGAGAGGAAACTATTCAGCTAAGGAAAATTTAAATATTAGAGCCACATTTTAAGGAAACCTCATATTTGTACTACATTAGGTGGACGTGAGACTTGAATTAATGAGAAAATCTTCATTCAAAGGCAATTACAGCCAGCCCCTTTCCAAAAAACAAATGCAATGCTGTCTACTTGGAAACTTCATTTATCGTACAAAGGAAAATATTTTAAAACCTGTACAGTAGTCTATTTCCTTCAAACAAATAATTTTTTCTTTTTACAGTATTAGAATAACTTGAATCACCATAAAAATTAAAATACCGTTAAGTAACAAGTTGGAAAGTATATTTGGTCAATAGAAAATGGATTTAGTATTTTTAACCATAATTTTTCTGCAGTGAAAGTCTGAATATGCATTACTCCTTTAACTAGTTGGCAATCATATTTCTTTATTACTGTCATTTTTAGTTGTTATTGGTATTTGTGTTTTCTCTTATTGCCTAGAAAACTTTTTTCTAACGCTGGTAATTGGCATGACAAATAAGAGATTTTTCTTCTCTTTACATATAAAAAAAAATTAAACAAGACATTGATCATGCACATTTGCATCATGAAAATAAAACTATAGAAAGTTTTTATTTTCCACCCATTTGAAGATTTGAAATTTGAAGATTTTTTAGAAAACTTTAATCTTATCTTAATAAGAACCTGCATAAATAGTATGTCAAATTAAAAAGTTCTAGCTCTGTTAGTTTCCGAGTAATCATGATTATTGGATGTTTCTAATCATTTCATCCTTTTAAATCTTGAAAATTGTAACAAACATTCTTACCGAGCGTTTAAATCTTAAAAGTGACCACCATATCAAATTTCATGTTTTTAGCATCAACAGAGTCAAAGAAATTCGAATTGTAATACTTTTTCATTCTTGCACCCCTTCAGAGTAGTTTGCAAAGAGCTAAAATATAGCCTATTTTTAAGTAGAGATTGTCATCATCATGAGGAAAATTTGAAATTCATTCAGTAGTTTCAAACTAATCATTGTTTTAGAATGTCAAATCCTTTTAAATGTCGATATTTTAGAAACTGTTCTGAGCAAGCATGCGTATCTTAAAAGTTACTACTATGCTGAATTTCATGTTTATAGTTATAATACAGGGTGACCACAGACCTGGAAAACAGGGAAATGTCAGGGAATTTAAGATTTCCGTAAATATCAGGGAAAAATCAGGGAATTCTGCTTAAAATCAGGGAAAAATGTGTTGTCATTTTTCTTTTTCTGTAATAGTGCGAACGGTCTTTCATTATGCATTTTCCATTCGAAGCGCGGCTACTTCTCAATTTAACTTGGAGCGGTGAAGGAGAAAACGCTTTTATCTGATTGGTACTGATGTCATGAAGCCACTTCTTCGGCTATGGGCAACTCAGTTGCTGCCTCGCCTCAGCCCGCTCCCGCTGTCTTGCAATGCCTTGTTTATCTTGTATTGAAAATGTGATTGCGTCGCTAAATGGTATTACTTTTTTATTGTGACTTCGCACCTGAATATGGAATAATCATTTTTCAATAACTGTTCATGCACTTATACACCTCAACGTTACAAAACGAAATCGCGTCTGCATACCGCGTGTTATTTTGGATCGGACTCCACTCGCGATCGAATGTGCAGACGGTCATATTTTCTCTTACTTGGATTCGGATAGAAACACTAGTTATTTATGGCGACATAGTTTCAAGTTGATTGGCTTAATAATCCAGAGTTTAAGGATTGGATTAGAGAAGTGCCTAATGATGTGTATAGAGCAAAATGCATAAAATGCCACTATTCATTTATGCTAAGTAATATGGGTCGGAGAGCACTTACGAGTCATGCTAACGGAGCTGAACATAAAAAAAGGATGAAAGCTGCATCACAGCAAAATATAATAAATTCATTGCTTTCCAAAAAAATTGCAAATGAGGAGAGTTTGAAAGTAGAAGAACCAAAAACTGACCCTACTACTGCAAATACGTCGCTTTGTTCTGAGCCAACAACTTCGAGTTCCTCATCCGATAACAAATTAGCTGTTGCATCTGAAACTTTACAGAAATTTTCCATTAATGACCAAGTAACAAAAGCAGAAATTCTTTGGTGCATTCAAATAATGACACACAAATCCATGCAATCAGCAAGTAAAGATGTGATGCTTTTTAGAGCTATGTTTTCCGATAGCGAAGTAGCACAAAAAATGCAATTGCAAAGAGCAAAGATTGCATATTCCATCCTTTATGGTATAGTCCTTTATTTAAAAGATAGTTCATTAACAAAATTGGCTCAATGTATTATACCACTGGATTTGACGAATCGTTGAATAAAGTTTCTCAAAAGACCCAAATGGATGTGAATATCAGATTTTAGAATAAAGATGATTCTGGGGCAAGTACAAAATTATTCACTTCTTCATTTTTGGGTCGTGCCACTTCTGACAACATAAGAGAAGCTTTTAAGGAAGCTCTCTCTTCTCTAAATATGAAATCCATTTTACAAATTTCAATGGATGGCCCAAATGTGAACCATTCATTTTTTAAAGATTTGAAAGTGAACATAGTTCAGAGATTTTAAATATTGGTACCTGTGGTCTCCATATAATGCATGGTGCCTTTAAAGCTGCCATGCGATCAACAAATTGGTCTGTTGTAGGGTTTTTGAGAGTGTTATTTAATTTATTTAAGGATGTGCCTGCATGTCAGACAATTTATACTGAATTATCCGGATCGAAATGCTTTCCGAAGAAATTTTGTGCTGTACGCTGGTTGGAAAATGGTGACATTGCTCAGCGAGCAATATATCAGGGAAAAGTTAAATATATCAGGGAAAAATCAGGGAAATTGAAAATTATATTTCTGTAGTCACCCTGTAATAGTATTAAAAAATCATAATTTAGAACACTTTAAGAAAATTTTGGTTCACTTTACGCTTTTAAAACCTTGATGTTTAAAAAACTGCTCTTAGCGAGTAGTTACATCTTAAAAGTAATCACTGTGCCAAATTACTAATTTCTATTTTTTTTATACTCATGGTTGAGTATAATATCACAGTTTAAGTTTATTTTGCATCTTAAAAGAAATCACTGTGCAAATTTCAAATCTTTATTTTTTTATATTCATGGTTGGAGTATCACAGTTGAGGTTTATTCCAATAGAACGATAAAGACAGAACGACTAGGACTCGAACCTGGATACCTTGGCTTGCTGTGCCAATTCCTTTTGAGCTATCTGGACAGTACCTGGCTGACATAATTTACTCTTATTTGTTGGACTGGACATGGCTCGCTAGTTTCATTTATACGTGCTATAACTATAGCATTTATGTGATAAAACGGAAACTCCTGTATACCATGTAATTAGGCTATTTCATGGTATACAGGAGTTTTCGTGTTACCACAAAATTTCATCATTTAAATGCTATAGTTATAGCTCGGATGAATGAAACTAGCACTGCAATTTGCAGCCATGTTCAACAGATAAGAGTGAATTATGTCAGCCAGGTACCGTCCAGATACTCAAAAGGTTGAGCATTGGCATGGCAAATCAATATTCAGGTTTGATCCCTGGTCCAGACATTTATCGCTCCGTTGGAATAAATCTCAACTGTGATACTCCAAACATGAATATAATTTATCCCATTGGGGAAAAAAAAAAAACCTTTCCCTCTCTTCATTATTCAAATTTTTGGTTCCTCCAGTATCACAGAAATCACAATTTTATTATTATTATTATTATTATTGAAGCCCAGTGGTGTAGTGGTCAGGGTATCTGACTGCCACACCGCAGGTCGAGAGTTCGACTCCCGACTGGGCAAGGTTCACTCAGCCGTTCATCCCTTTGGGGTCGATAAAATGAGTACCAAGCTTGCTTGGGACTAAACACCGAGGGTCTCGCGTTAGGCTGACCACCTGGCCGGGACGCATGCTGTATAGCACCTCGGGGCCCAGGGTCAAGAAAACAGAGATGGGCACTGTCGGCCCAGATCCTTCATGGATTGTATAGCCACAGAGTTTAGTTTATTATTATTATTATTATTATTATTATTATTATTATTATTTTTTTTTTTTTTTTTTTACCTTGAACTTTTTTAAAACCTTTTTTAAATTTTGAATTTAAAAAAAAATTGTTCTATGTGAGCATTTATGTCTTACTAGTAATATTCATCTAAAATTTTAAGTTTCTATCCTTATCAATTCCATATGTCATAATTTAGAATATTTTCTTCTCATGTCGCCTTTTTCAATTTCAAATTTTTTAGAAACGGTTTTAAGCGATTATTTATATCTTATAGGACTTAACCACCAAGGATATATAGTGGGGGGGTATAGTGTGATATATGCTGTATACTTTCTGTGTAACTCCCGTATTTCTTCATAACACTGGCGTATACATCTACCTATAGCATATACCCTGTGTGTTTTTTACGACTACATCATCGGTAACCACTTGCCAAATTTAAAGTTTATAGCAATAACAGTATCACAGAAATTGCAATTTTAAAATTTCTTTTACTTCTAAATGTTTTAAAAACTGTTTTTGCTAACATTTATGTTTTAAAAGTAACATCCATGTTTCTATTCCTATGAATAATAGTTTGGGACATTTTCGTTTCACCATATTAAATTAATTATTTTTAGCTCATCATAAGTAACCATCTTTTCAAATTTCTAGGCCCTTCAGTTTTTCAAAAATTGCAACTTTGGAAATTTATTTGTTTCTGCAACCTCTTGGAGGCAGTAGTACCAACACAAAATATAGCCTATGTTGGAGCAATGACTGTCACCATCATTTTGCCACCATTACTTTCAAAAATGGTATGGTAGTACCATAGATTACTCTTTACAAACAAACATTTCGTCTTTATAATAATAGTATAGATAATGAATAATTTATCCATAAAATAATAATAATAATAATAATCAATCAGTTTTATTTTATTGAAGTAAAAATTCTAAAGATAATATTTTATATTTTTTTATTAATAAAACTTTTTTGGAATTACTAAGAAAAATTGTTTCTAATATCACAATGAATGAAAGAAAGAAAAATAAAAATGTTCATTCACCAGGAGCAGAAAAAACACAGAAATTTATTCTTAAAATATTTTTTTTTTTGAAATGTCACAAACAGGTGAAATATGTCCTCACCTTTTGTAAATTATATCTCATTCAATAATCACGTAGTTTTGCTTAATGACAACTCTCAAATTAAAATTTATTACAAGAAATAACTAAATAGCATAAATTTCTTGTAACCATTTTCAGCATTCCCCCCCCCCTCTTTTTTTTTTTGTAATTAAAAATTTTTTGAATATCTCTATTTCTAAACAGTAATTTTTTTGATAAATTTCTATTGCAAATGTTGTAAAATTTACTATAAAAATTACTGTTGGCAAATAATATTACTCAATATACAAACCTGCAGTACCCCTGATATTGTTTTCTCATGCTAGCTTACATGTTAAACAGCATAATCTTAAATATTAGAATTGAATAACAAAACAATTCTGACTGTAATATACAGTAGACTCCTTCAAATCCACACAGCTTAGGACCAGGGGTTGTGCAGATTTTACAATTTTGTGGGTTTTAGGTCATTGCTTTATTTACATTTTTAAACAGTAATTTGAATGTAATAATGCAGTCAAAATTATATTGAATGCTTATAATGTAGTAAAATATTAAAATAATAAGTAGAAAAATAAAGTAATAAAGTAAAATAATGAAATATAAGATAATTTTAAAAATGATTAAATTATTAAAAGTAAAATCAAGTAAATAATTAATAATGCATAATTAAATATGCTATGCATAATAAAGATGAGATAAATTTTTCTTGAATTATTCAGTGAAACTTGCCTTATAAAGGTACACTACAAAATCATGAAATAAGGAAGTTTTATTTCAGGTTTGGCCTGACTTAGTAACCAAAAAAGCTTGATTAATACATAAATCTATTTGGTAAAAAGATTGTGATCACCAATGATATCAACAATATCTTAATTTTTCTCAGAAATAAATTTATACTTCGTTCGTGAAAAAGCATGTCAGTCATGTGAATAAGAATTATATATTAAAAGGCTTACAGAATGATATAAAATTTAAAAAGTCTCTAATATTTTTCATACATCTGAAGTGAAAGTTTCATTGTTTAAAGCAATATTTTGGTATTTTGATTTCAGTATCTTTTATGAATAAATCTGTATTATGAGAAGGGCTAGGGGTATTTTATCAAAATAAATTCAACATAATGAATGTCTAATGTACACTTTCTTTTCCAAAATAAATAAATAAATTCATGCTGTAAGCCAGTTTAATTCTTTAATGAACTATATAAAACCATTAGTATATTTAAAATTGCTGTTTAATGACATCTATTATAATTTACATATACCATGGTACTTCTTTTGAGTAATCAAATTATTCATTCTACTTTATAAAATTAGTACAACAAGTATACAATAAATTTAGTAGGTCAAAAAATTCACAGTAATTCTCTTATTTTCTCATTCTTATTTCTACAAATAAACATATAACAGCAAATTGAAGCTAAAAATGAGAGCAATAACAGTTACTAAATACCTCTTACTAACCCTTTAAGAACTGAAGAGTTTTGGTAGAAATTAAAAATCTTGGTTTTTAACCCTAATTAATAAGATCATATTTGATTGAAAGAAAATATTTAAAAAAAATTACGATATCAGGTTACGTCAAGGGAGGATCCACACAGTTGTGTGGTGCAGGCTCAGCTTTAGAGGTCTGCATGGGCCAAAATTTCCAGACCTGGGCCTAACCCGACTCATAGAAAAAAAAATTAGGCCCGGCCCATACAAAAATTAAAAGTTGGGCCCGGTCTGGAAAAAAGTTAAATCTCGGCCTGAGCCCGAGTGAATTTCTACAAAACATTGATTTTTATGTCGATTTGGTTAAAAATTTGTCTTGTGCGACGAGGTCTAGCCAAAATTATTTATCATAACTTTTTCTTCATGTTTGTAATCTTCATCTTTATAGAAGTACCGCATGCTGTGATATTTAGAATGAATCTTTATTTCTTGTATGTAAATGTTTCAGTTATCATTAATGTTGTTAATCCATATTCAGGGGTCGATGCAGGTTTTTATTCTTGGGGCCCATTTTGTGATAAGTAAAAGTTATTTTTGTGAATTTTATTATATTTTTCTGAAAAATGACATTTTGTAACGAAAGTTGAAATCCACTTACTAAAATTCGAACGAAGAATTTATTGACAAAAACTCCTTTAAATCCCCTTGCTAAAGTTTTTGTTTTTCGTTTTTATGAAAAAGAATGTTATGAAGAAGGCCTTATTTTTTTTAAAAGGAATTTTGTGAAGGGGCCCATTTTATTAAGTTTATTTTTGTGAAGGGGCCCATTTCATTAAATTTATTTTTGTGAAGGGGCCTATTTTATTAAATAGATTTTTGTGAAAGGTCCTAAATAGGCCCCAATTTTTGCCTGGATCGACCCCTGATATTCCATCTATTGAAGTATTAAAAATCTAAAAAATGCCATACAGTAAAATCTTCTAAGAATTGTATAGAAAGATGGAAAAAAATACGTTATAGACAAGTTCCCTTCTTAGCAAATTAATTTTGTATAGATCAACACGTTTTTCAGTTTAAAACAGGGTTCCGTCATAGGCAAGTTCTTTTTCACATGTTTTACCAGATTTTAATTTAGCTATATTTTAATAATCATAGAAATCTACTATTCTTTAAAACAAATAAATTTTAATGTTTAAGTGTAGAATAATGGCGATTTTAAAAATGCATGCATTTTTTGCAAAAATGTTTGGACCAGGTCGAATTTTACTGACCTTTGAATGGACCAGGACACATTGAGACAGTGATTTTCATACGGGCTGGGTCAAAAGTAGGAGTGAAAATTTTGGGCCATGAAGACTAGGAATGAAACCAGTCCCGGCTCTGTACAGAAAAAATAAGTTAGGCCCTTCCCGAGTGCCGTGAATGAAAATCGGCCCGTGCAGATCTCTACTCAGCTTTAAATCACAGAAAAAGAGGAAATTCTTTTTTTTTCCTTAGGATCACCTACACAATTATGTAAGTCAGGTCTTAAGGGGTTATAGAATGATTAGCATTAAAAGAACTGGTCGTTATCAAAACTTAAGCGCATTAAGAATTTCATCATCAAGGGTTAAAATAATGTTTTCTACTTTGGGACAGCAAATTAAGAAAACAGTTAGAAATTGAAAAAAGCAGCAACTATTTATTTTAATAAAATTCAAAATATGGATTGAAAATAATGCCCACTGAAGAGTAATAATATTGATATGCAGTATTGAGAATTTTAAAATTGATTACAGATGTAATTGGTCAGTCTTGTGATTATATTTACACTGTGTACATGTATGCATTGAAAGATTAAATAATTATAATTTAATTTGCTTTGTTTAGTATGTATGCACCAAAGCTGTTTAACACAGAGCCTGTGGGCACCATGTCATTCTTTAAACTTTATCTTGATGCCCCTTCAATTTTTTCATTTCCAACCTTTAGAAAAGTTAAATCATTGATATTTGTATTTTTTAATTACAGATTGCATTAACCTTGTCAGCGCCGTGAACTGATATATCTATTAACTGAGCTGTAGGTTTCATTGCAATAGAAGCATTATTTAAATTAATGTAATTCTGCAGATATAATGCAGTCTTAAAACATTGAGTGATGATTAATACTCTCAAGGTGTTTGTACATACAGGACTATTATAAATGATGGACCCAATTTAAAAAATCATATTTTCGAAACTACTGCACATGCACATATTACAATAAGTGATACATGAATTTAAAGAGAAATATACCAACTTTTTTTCAGTTACAAATGTTCGATGTGTGACCCTCTTGTTACATGGCATATGTCCAATCTATAATCCAGTTCGTCCCAAACATTTTGTAGCATCACTCTGTCAATGGTTCTGTATTCTGCACAAATGCGTTAGCATTCTTTAAGTTCTGACAGTGTCAAAGATATTGTTTATGTACCACCAGTGCCGAAAACAAAGTGTTCAGAACTTAAAGAACGCATTTGTGAAGCTTTCAGAACCATTGACAGAGTGATGCTACAAAATGCTTGGAACGAACTCGATTACAGATTGGACGTATGCCGTGTAACAAGAGGGTCACATATCGAACATTTGTAACGGAAAAAGACTTAGTACATTTCTCTTTAAATTCATGTATCACTTATTGTAATATGTGCATGTGCAGTAGTTTCAAAAATATGATTTTTTTAAATCGGGTCCATCGTTTGTAATAGCCCTGTATAAGTAAATAAGTTTGTTCATATAAGTAAATAAGTTTAATACATCATGTTGAAAAAATCCTCTTTTTTTTTATAATTTAAAAAAAATTACATAGAAAACAATTTTGCCCTTTTGCTGGCCGGTCAGTGGGTTAATGTTTTTGGCTCCTTCCTCTTCAAAAAATTTAAGATAGATCACCCCTCATATAAATTTAATACTAAATTTAGTACGATTACCATATAAGGTAGCTTTGTTACCATATAAGGTAAGATTCGACAAAAGTTGATTTCTTTTTTATATTTTAAAAACAACACATGGAATATTGTAGTAACTGTAGTCTTGCAAGAATCCAGTTTGTCTCAAATACTCTGGGATTTGTTTTAGAATACAAACTGGCATTAATGATAATGTGTATACTTAAATATTTAAATTTCTGATTCTCAAAACTTGTGTTTTGCTAATTCAACCTTAATATCTGCAATGCCTCATATGGATGTTGTGCAGATGAAAATCGTTACCATTTTTATAATGATATAATATTGTTGCATGTTTCCAATTACATGAATAATGACATCCTCTCATTTTTCATCACCAACTAAGTGTGCTCTTGCTCTTACTGATAGGTTGGGCAGGTCTGATTTGGACATCTGTGTAAGTTTATGTGGATAATTTTACAAATTGCTGCTATATTTATTATCTGTATTATTAATCAGTAAAATTGCATTTTGCAGTTTGTATTAATTTTATACTTATCAATTAAAATTATATATTGTTTCTTAATACCATCTAATTACAGGTTTAATTATTTTAAAAATTTGAAGTTCTTGTTAACCATTTAGCAGTGGGGAAAATAATCCTTTCTCAATTAAAAAAAAAAAGTTTTTTTTATTTATTCTAATTATTTATTTTTTAATTTATTTTTTCCCACATTCTGCTTTCTATGCATATTGTATCTAAAACTTATCTTATTCATATTGTAAACACAGTTTTTATACTTAAAAAAATTTCAGAATTTCATAGCTGATTTTGCAACTACAAGTAATGAAGAAGTTTTTCAAGGTCTTGAAAATGAAAGATTGCTAAACCAGGTCATAAGTGAACATTTTTTGAGGCAAGGAATGTTAGAAATAGCAGAAGAATTAATTGAAGTAAGATTTTTAAAAATTATTCATGAAAATTTAAAGAAAAATATTCATGAAAATTTTTATGAAGGTTTTGTTCTAATTCTCTGGTTTAAACATAAAAAAACTAAAAATTTCACCCAATACAGACTTTTAAATGAATTTATTACACCAGGTCCAAAAACTGATATTGTATTAGAAAGAATGTACAGTGGGTGATTGGTTAACGAACTGTTCAATTTACAAACAGATTGGTTAACAAACACTTTCCCGAGAGATTGTTATGTTTGGATAATGAACACATGTTCGGTTAACGAACACCTCACAAAATAGGGCCAAGAAGAAGCAATGCTGTGTTTCAGATTTGCCGAGCTATATTTAATTACACCTGTCATCGGCTTAGAGAACATTTTAACAGTTGTATATGTATGGCCTAATTAATTCATGGGCTACCGTGTGTTCGGGACCTACATTTTAGGGCCCCTAAATTAGAATGAACAGATTATAAATAATATTTTTTATATTTTGTGTCCCTTTTTAAAGAAATATTTTTAATTGCAAATTAATTATTTTAATTGAAATTTAGTTCACAAATTATTAACAGATTCTAAGCTCTACTTGAGCTTTATCGGGCCTTGCAATACCTAAATATGATCTTTTAGAGAACTAATGAATTTTTGAAAGGTCAAAGTGACAAATTGATAGGATTTAATGTCGTAGTGAATGAATGTAATCAATCCTAAAAGTTTTTACAAAGGATATGTCATTTATTTTTTTTTAAATACGCCATGAAGTGGACAAAGCCATCAAAATAGCATCTGTCCATATTAAATAAGGACGTATATTAACCTTCTAATTCCCATGGTAGAATACGTTCTTGAAGTTCCTTAATTCAAAGAATCTGAATTCATACCAGATAATAATAAAAAAAAAAAAAAAAAAAATTTTCTTCGCATAATGACGGAATGTTGTCTGTTATTAAATAAAGCAAATATTGCTGTTTTAAATTTCTGGGGAATATCTGAATTAAAAATTCCACTAAATTGGAAACAGTTGTGGTAACGTATATGGACCCATGGACATGAGAGGGTTAACCCTATTATAAAGGAAAAATTTATAAGTACTACTTAGTTATCCTGTCGACCAATTTCGCCAAATTATATAAATCGCCTAGTCACTTGCCAAGTTATACAGATTGACATAATTTTTATTTTAAATAATGAAAGAACAAATAAATTAATATAACATTAATAAAAATACAAATACCCAGAAGCAGAATTTTCTATGTCAGTCTGCAGCAAACTAAAATTTATCTGCGACCCAATAAACCTACTATCATAAGAAATAACAGAAACAGTTAAAGTAAGCAGAATTTCCATTTATAAAGAAAATATAATGTAAGGATACAACAAATACCATAAATCTAGAGACTTAAAGAAAATTTTTAGCTATTTTTTAAGCCCAGCATTTCTTTTAAGTTGGTGGATTAATCTACAAGGTTTAAAATAATCTGCAGCGCCCGCTGCTGTGCTGCACTGTTTCTGCTACTGGGTACAAATAAAACGTCGAAATAAAAATCACTTGATGACGTGAACATGTGCAACTTGCTTAAAGTCAAGTGAATGTGACATTTACGATCAACTATTATTGGCATTTAATCTTATAGTTTGGCGATAGATTTTCGGTCGATGGGATAACCAAGTAGTACCGATTTATATTATTTTTTGTATATTATTTAGCTTTTAAGAATGAATTAATTGAATTCCCATACAAATCTGTACTAAATCTATGATCGGTTAATGAACAATTCGGTTAGCGAACAGTGTTTTGGAACAGATTAAGTTTGTTAACCGATCACCAACTGTATATTGTTTTTACGTTTTTTAAGTGAACATCTATAGAACAGAATATGAGATAGCGTTGTCAATAAACAGCAGAATCTTTCTTTTCCAAAATGTGAGAAGTCATTCATGTTCATTCTCTCTCTCTCTCTTTTTTTTCTTTTGTGTGTGTGTGTGTGTGTGTGAAATGTAAAATAAACGTTTTTTTAGCAGAAATTTTACTTAATAAACGTAACTAAATAAATACTATAGAGAAAAAAAAAGCATTAATTTTTTTTTTCTGCTTCAAAAAATATATATTTTTGTGACTTAAACAAAACTGGAAAGTTGTCTTTTATGCATGTTGTTGTATTGAAGAGCTATTTACCATGTTTTCTGTGTATACCAAGACCTTTAAAATTATGAGATTTTGCTGCTTTTCCAATGATCAAAGAAATCAACTTTTCACCTTTCATATTTTTCTCTCAGTAAAATTCTCAAATGTTCCTTTACTGACATATGCCTTATTTCTTGTACTTGTTTTATCAGAAATATATTGATAATCCTGTATTTTATGAAGAACTATATGGATAAATTCTGTGTTTTGTGACGAACTATATTGAATAATCCTGTTCATCTATATTATAAGTATCCCAGCATGGATAAATTTGAATATTATTTGACAACTTTCTAATTCATTATTCTCATTGCTTTTTCAACATCATTAGATTCTCCAGTCAATTATCATAAATACAATGACATATTCATGGCAAACTTGAAAATGATGTGTATATGGAGTAACAAATATTTCAATTATTATCTAAGTCCAAAAAAAAAAAAGGCTAACTTTTGCAGAATTTCTAAAATTTTCTTTGCATTTAAGAAAATTGAAAAAAAAAAAAAAAAAGTTTTAAAATTGTATAAGAAAATCACTTATAACCATCAAACTAAGCTAATACATGCTAAAAGTGGTAAAAGAACATTTAAAAGGCATATAAATACCTTTACACGTTTCATCGCTCAAACGGTGACTTTATCAAGACCTATATTGATACAAATAATTCTGCAAAAAAATTTTTTTTAAGTGAAACTTGTAAACAAAAGTCACGAAGTCACACGTATAATGAAGTCAAGTGCTCTAATAAGAATGGACATCTGTGAACATGAATTACTTTATGCTATCTTAGAAACTTGGACTTACGCTGTCAAATTTAATGATTAAAAACACAATACTCATCGCTTACAACATATAAAAAAACTATATTAAATGCACAGTAAAAATATACTCAAGGTTTCAGACCCCTTCTAATAAGCCATCATCAGGGGGAGTTCTTGACCTCTATGGAGCTAAGTTATGCACAACACAGTCACTGTCACAAACATCAAACTGAAAACATTTCTGTAAAAGATCATTAAACATCAAAAACAACAATATTTCATCAGATATGGCGCCATCTATTGGTAGGTTATAACATTATTGTCAAAGCTAGGAAGAACTGAATTTAACTTTACAAATATATTTCTTTCAAAACATTTAACCAAACATTAGAAACTTGAAATGAGATTGTCATTACAAACCTCGCCTTTCCTCAGACTAATTTCTGTAGATTCTCTTATAAGGGCCTTAAGAGGGTTGGAATATCTAGAAATAATTTTTACATCATCGAAATGAACTGTCTTAATTCTGTCTTTAAACGCTAATCTAGATAGAGCTGTAGACTGTCTGTTGAATTTTAAATCCCCTTTTTTTTTAATTCTTTCTAACAGCCATCGTTTTGTCATGCCAATATGTGATGTTAACAAACCAGTATTGAGTTGCACAGGGCTTTCATAGACACCAGAATGAAATAAACTTGGTATAGGATCTTGCTTTTTGGTAATAACTGTAAACAGATTTTTTTGTGAGGTAGGCAACAAGATGAATTCTGAATCTATTAAAAATTCTCTTTAATCTTTCAAACATTGCTGGAATATAAGAAATTTTTCTATAAATAGGACGGGTTAACTGAGTGCATTGGGAATAACTATTGAACTTCTCGATTAACTTATGGATAACCTGTGGATTATATCCATGGTCGATTCCAATCTTGACAATATGATTTAGTTCATCTTCTAAAAATTCATCCGAACAAAGACTGTGTGTCCTTTTAATAAAAGAATTAAACACACATATTTTGTAAGCCCATGGAGCTGAAGCTGTAACAGGAATAATGTTATCTATTTTCAAAAGAAGGAAGACCAGCCTTAGTAGAGTTTTTTGAGAAATTAAATCAACTTGATGACAGTATTAAATTTACCATTGAAAATGAAGTCAATAACTCCCTCCCATTTTTAGATGTTTTAGTTATTAAATCATGTTAATCGCTTAAAAGGAAATTTTTCAGAAAACCAATGAAAATAGATAGCATTATTCCTGTTACAGCTTCAACCCCATGGGGTTACAAAATGTCTGTGTTTAATTCTTTTATTAAGACGGCACATATTGTTTGTTCGGAAGAATTTTTAGAAGATGAGCTAAATCATATTGTCAAGATTGGAGTTGAACATGGGTATAATCCACAGGTTATCCATAAATTAATCAAGAAGTTTAATAGTTATCCCCAATACGCAGCTAGCCCATTCTATTTATAGAAAAATTTCTTATATTCCAGCAATGTTTGAAAGATTAAGGAGAATTTTTTATAGATTCGGAATTCATCTTGTTGTCTCCTTCACATAAAAAAAAAAAAAAAAAAAAAAAAAAAGCTATTACCAAAAAGCAAGATCCAATACCAATTTTATTTCATTCTGGTGTTTATGAAATCCCTGTGCCACTCATTACTGCTTTGTTAACATCATATATTGGCATGACAAGACAATGGCTGTTATAAAGAATTAAAGAACATAAAACGGATTTAAAATTCAATAGATAGTCTACAGCTCTATCTAGATTAGCGTTTAAAGGCAGTATTAAGATAGTCCATTTCAATGATGTAGAAATTATTTCTAGATTTCCAACCCTCTTAAGACCCTTATGAGAGAATCTATAGAAATTAGTCAGAGGAAAGGCGAGGTTTGTAATGACAATATCTCATTTCACGTTTCAAATGTGTGGTTAAATGTTTTGAAAGAACTACATTTGTAAAGTTAAATTCAGTTTTTCCTATCTTTGACAATAATGTTATAGCCTACCAATAGATGGTGCCATATCCAGACCTGTCAACTGCTACGAAAAAATCGCAGTTGCTACGATTTGGACCTATAAACTACGATGCTACGAAAATCGGTCTTAAACTACAAATTTTTGCAAAAAACACAAACGCATTTTTTGTTTCTAGTTGCAATTTTTATCCCGCATATTTTTCAGGCATGATTCTCAGGCATGAAAGAGTTCCTCCTAAAGTAGGAATTCCACCTTTTTAAAAACAAATTTGATCATTCTCTGGATTGATGCAAAAATGCAAAGAAAATATTGGAAGCATATAAGGTGGGAGGGGGAGGGGTCTCAAAAATTTAATAATCAGACATTTTGTCTACTCAAATCCTTGCAGTTTGTTTCTGAATTGCTGTGCAAAAGAGCTATCAAATCAAAGGTGAGCTTATACAGGGTGTCCGGTCTCAACAGTGTCCAATGGCTAATTCCTAAACCGTTAGTCATAGACATATAGTTCCAATTACAAAAATGTTTTAAATCATGTAAAGAAATATTTTAAAAGCAATTTGGGTCAATAAAAACATTTAAAAAATTATGAAATTTAAATTTTTATACGGTCCCTTGGTCCTATATTTAGTAAAATTTTCCTATTACACTGACAAGTAAGACAAAAAAAGTCCCATTCATATAACACTAAAATTGAGCGAGTTATGAAACTTTAAAAATGCATGACCTATGTCACTTTTCTGCTCTCAAAACAAATGAGTTCAGCTTGGCTTTGATGGGCCACATACCAAGTGCTTAAAGTATTCGAAGATCTTATTTCATGTGTATCTGCGCTTTGAAAAAAAATCGCACAATTACTACGATTAAGTTAATATTTATTAAGTTTCAGATAGGCTAAAATAACATATGTTTTATTTTGTCAGGATTTGAGACTTTGTTTTATGATTTCTTTTAACAAAAATGTTAAATTATGTTACTTTTATAAGTTTTTATGTTACTTCAACATCCATATGAATGTTTTTTCAGTTCAAAATTTGTACTCGAACTTTAACTCGCTTTCAAATATCCAATCGAGATTACATTTTACATACTGGCGCAAATCCGATAACAATCTAATATTATTATGATTTTCAGAGGCTACCATTTATACTTATTTTACAGGATAACACAAAAAATTTTGGATAGATTACCGCCAAGAAGTTTAAGAAAAAGTTTTAGATTAGATAATACAAGACTGCGATTGTTGGTTTTTTTTTAACTTTTATGTATTTTTTAGCACTGGATCCGAAAATTACCTTAATTTTTAACCATCATGTCAGGATATTTCACAAATCATAAACTGTCAAATTTAAAGAATAACAAAAATCAGATACTATAAAGTAGAGGAGATGGCTGTGTTTTTTAACTTTTAGTAATTGATTTTTACGTACTTTTTAGCACTGAATCTGAAAATGACTTTCTTTTTTAACCATCACGTTAGAATTTTTTTGCAAATCGTAAACGTGTAAGTAAAAATATAGCGAAAATCTCATACTATAAAACATATGTAAAACTTTTTTTACTTTATTTTATTTTATTTTATTCAATAATTTATTCAATATTTTTGCTTATCCTGGGTATCCTACAGCTAAACAGCTGAGTGGTCCAATGAGATGAGGGAGGAAATTCAATTTTAATTTTGAACTTTTTAACTTTGAAATTTGCAATTTGCGAAAAATCCTGATGTGATGGGTAAAAATGAAGGTCAATTTCGGATTCAGCGGTACAGAATACATAAGAATCAATTATCAAAAGCTAAAAAACATGAAATAATCCAACTTTTGCAGGCTAGTGCAATCTAATAATATTTTAAAATATGTATAATTGAGGCTGTTAATTTAGCATAATTTTATATAACAAAAATTCTGTTTTTTTCTTTCTTCTTAAATGTTTATCACAAATTGTATACTTCACATTAATATGTCATAATGATTAAAGATTTCAAATTTATATTGCAATGCTAATTTTACTCTCAACCAATTTATATCTGACGAAAAAATATTTCGACTAAATTTGTGAATGACCCCCAATTTGCAGCAAAAAATATGCTCCAACTTTAAACAGCTATTACTCGGTCAATTTTAATCGTAGAATAATGGGATTTTTTTTTTTTTTGTATTACTTGTCAGTGTAAAAGGAAAAATTTACTAAATATAACTTATAGGACTGGGGGACTGTATAAAAATTTTAATTTCGTAATTTTTTAAGAAATGTTTTTATTGACCCAAATCGCTTTTAAAATATTTCTTTAACTGATTTAAAACATTTTTGTAACTGGAACTATATGTCTATGACTAACGGTTTAGGAATTAGCCGTTGGACACCGTTGAGACCGGACACCCTGTATAATAAGCATATGAAAGTCATGTAAATGAAGTTGTTTAACCCTTAACCGGAAACGTGAAAATTCCGTGCACAAAAGAACACTTAATAATTTACCAAATAGTGAACTTAGACATTTAATCTTTAATAGTAATGCATTAACATGACCAAATTTTTTAATATAACAGCATAAAAACACGTTTTGAATGTCGGAGAGAGAAAATATTAAGGGTAGATATGTAAACGCAACCATCTCACAGACGGCACGTTTCCAGTTAAGGGTTAAAGTGCCTTTTCAGAGGGAAATTTTTTTTTAGACTTTAAAAGAGAAAATAAGTTTTCATAAGGTTCTTTTTGGGATAGAATATTTTGTCCTATTTATACAACACTGTTGATTTAGAAGTTTAAATTTGTTTTTTGTTTTTAATACTTTTAAGTTATGAAAAGGAAATAGCAGTCATACACACAGTTATATTTTATTTTATTCTATAAATAACTGTTAAAATGTGTCTCAATTAGAAGAGTTTTGTGCCATTCTGTAGATAGAAAAGATTTTCCACCTTTTTTCCTATATTTCCTGCTTTCATGCCTGGATTCTGTTCCGAAATTTCCAAAATTTCAAAGTCTTCACTTCCGAAAGTTTTAAAAAAATTGGTCATTAGTCTGAAAATTCAGACATTAAAAAATGTTCATAAGAAAAAAAATTCTGGGCTGCAAAACAAACTTCTTAACATAAAATCCTCTTTATGTATATTAACCACGAGTGAATTGTGTTTCTGTAAATATTTATACAGGAATATCCTTCCTTAGAAACAGGGGTGCCATTTTAAGAATTTCTGGAAGGGGGGTGGTGGGTCTTTGAGGGGCAAGGTTTGAAATAGTGCAAAATTGCACGATTTGCACACAAAAAAGGAAAGTCCTGCATAATGAAAAATGCTGTGCAGTATTTCTCCCTACAAATTCTTCCACAGATCTACGATTCTTTTGCGAGTATATTTTGAAATTTCTTGGAAGTCTGCGAATTATTTTTTCTTTTATGGAATTTCCCCCAAATTAATTCGTGAATCTATTGCGGAAAAAATTGTGAATTTCTTCAAATGACCGTGTAAAAATATCGGGAATTTCGTCAAAGATCTCAGAAACAAATAGTGATTATCTTCAATTGGTCACTGAATAAAATCGCTAATTTCGTCAAGAGTTCAGAAAGAAATTGTGAATTTTCGCAAAAGATTGTGCAAGAAATGGGGGGATTATATTGCAAATTTCGCCAAAAGGTCGCGGAAACGAGTAGTGAATTTTGTTAATTGGTCGCGAAAAGTTATCAAAAATTTTGCCGATCGGTTGTGATTAACTGTCGTGAATTTCGATGAATGACCGTGTAAAAAAATCAATTTCTTCAATTGGTCTCAGAATAAAATAAATTTCGTCAAAGGATCGTGGTAAAAACGTGAATTTTGTCAAAATATCGCAGAAAGAAAACGCGAATTTCGTCAAAAGATCAGTTAGAAAATGTAAATGTCACCGAAAGATCGCGGAAAGAAAACACCAATTTCGTCAAAGGATCATGGTAAAAAACACAAAATTCGTCAAAGGATCATGGAAAAGATGCGAATTTCGTCAAAAGTTCGTGCTAAAAAGTGCGATCAACAAAGAATCGTGGTAGAAAAATGCAGAGAACCCGGAGCTGTGTTTTCCCTGGAGCTGGAGCTGCAGCTCTAAATTTTCCCCTGCTCCATGGCTTCTTTAGTTATTAATATTCTTTTAAATCTTTTTTTTTCAGTCTTTCAAATTTCCAGGCTTAAAATATTTTAATTACATCATTATTCAGTATTTTAATTATATCATTTTTTAGTTGTTTTTTAATTTTTATTAGAGATGGAAAACTTCTCAAAACATGGTAACACTACTTTACTTCTACTTTCTACTTGAGCTAAGGGGCAACACTATTTGAAAACAAATATAGCCGCCAGTTTTTTACATGTGTAGTTGTACAATTTTGGTTGTTTGAAAAGTGTAGAAGAAATTTAAGATTTTTGTGTTTTAAAATTCAACCAAACTTTCTATTTTAAAAGTAAAAGCTAAAAGATTTAATGTTGTCTGAACAAACATTTCAAGTTTGATAAGAAGAAAAATGCATTTTGTCAGATTTTTAATGAAAGTAAAGGAAGAAAGAATTTGTGAGCAAAAAATTAAATGTGTAAATTAAAATCTGCAACTCAAGAGCGCGAAGTCGGAGCCAAGTTGGGACAGGAGCCACAGTATTTTTTCTAGGAGTGGAGCTGGAAGTGGAGCATAAAAAATTGTTTGGCTCCGGGTTACTGGAAAAATGTGAATTGCGATTGTGGAAAAAAAACTGTGAATATCCTGAAATGACAGTAGGAAAAAAATCGCGAATTTCATCAAAATTTACTGCACTGGGCTAAAAAACTGGAACACGGCTCCTTTTACAAATGTCAGATAAACGCTTCGAAACGAGAAGAAACTCTAACTGAAACCTTATTCCTTTTACGAATGTCGAAAGATGTCTGCAAAACACGAAAAACCAACCAACCAACCTCCAGATTAATTTTGATTTTGTGTGCTACGATTTCTCATTTTCAAAGGTTGGCAGGTCTGCATATCTGGTGCAATATTGTTTTTGATGTTTAATGATCTTTTACAGAAATATTTTCAGTTTGATGTTTGTGACAGTGACTATGTTGTGCGTAACTTAGCTCAATAGAGGTCAAGAACTCCCCTTGATGATGGCTTATTAGAAAGAGTCTGAAATGTTAGGTGTATTTTTAATGTGTATTTAATATAGTTTTTATATATGTTGTACGCTGATGAGGATCGTACGTGTTTTTAATCATTTATGCTATCTTATTTTGCAAAGCATCTTTCCAAATAGTTTTAAGTAACTGCATGAAGTCTGAATTATTGCATATATTCTGTCTGTGTAAAAAGATTTCTATTCATTCTTGGATAACGGATGGGAAATTAAATCATGATGGATATATTATTCTATTATTTTTAAAATCAATCTCTAAAGGCTCTTTGTTAGTTTTCTTCTTGTATTTGATATTTGCTGTATGTTCTTTTATCGTAGTTTTAAACTTTCTGTTTGTCATTCCTATCTAATATTACACTGTACCATCATCTTTGGTGTAAGGCATTTCATATACACCTGTCTGTTAAATAGTCTGTACCCCTGAGCAGTTAACCAACGAAATAAATAAAGTATACAATATCACCAGAAGTAATGGATATAAAAGAAGCACTGTAAAATAGATTAATTATGAGCATGAAGAATAGGAAGAAAAGAAACTTCAATGAATAAAATTCCAAGTTATCTACTTCACAATATTTGCTTGGATTCTTCAAAAGATTGCAATATAAACTTAATAAATTCAATATCTCTTTTATTGCAAATCCTTCTATAAAATTAAAACTAGTATGTTGTGGCCATCACAAAACTTTCTTCCATATAATTAAAATAATAGAACTTTGTAAAAAAATCACCATAAAATAAAACAATACACGGGACGCGTTTCGAGCTAAAAACATAACAGCTCGTCATCAGCTACAACACACGTGTCCGCAAGCGAACAAGGTCAAAAAATGAACTGAAGGTAAAGAATATTTCAAAGAATCCGACAGATGGCGCTAGCTGAAAGAGGCACATGTAGAAGAGAAAGGTGTTGCCAAAAAGATAGAAGAGAAAATGATAGGGAAAAAATGGAAATAAAAATTAAAATAAAATAAAAGAAGTAAATTAAAAAATATAAATAATAATAATAAATAAATAAATAAAAAAAAAATAAAAAAAATATAAAAGAATAAAACAAGAAAAAAAAAACAAGATTTATTTTTTTTTTTTTTAAACAAAATAAAAAGGAAAAGAATAACAAAAGTAAGGAAAGGAGATGATGGGAGATCATTGACAAGATTAGCAGAATTTTTAGAAATAAAATATGCTTCATGAAAATCCAAGTGAGAGGGAGAGGCAGGGGAAGAAATAATTTTGGCCATGGAGAAATTGAAACAATGACTGGAAGACCAACAGTGAGAAGCAATCGAAGATTTGGAGATTTTTGATTTGCAATATACCTCTGATGCTCGCCTAATCTGAATTTTAAAGCTCTCTTTGTTTGACCAATATAACCTAAATTGCAAGAGCAAGGAATATAATAAACACCCCACCGGTTCTCAGTAGGAACAAGTTTCTCTTCTATCTTTTTGGCAACACCTTTCTCTTCTACATGTGCCTCTTTCAGCTAGCGCCATCTGTCGGATTCTTTGAAACATTCTTTACCTTCAGTTCATTTTTTGACCTTGTTCGCGTGTGTTATAGCTGATGACGAGCTGTTATGTTTTTAGCTCGAAATGCGTCCTGTGTATGTTTTATTTTATGGTGATTTTTTTACAAAGTTTTATTATTTTAATTACTTCAAATCGCCAGTTTTCGGTGCTGTTTCGCTTTCTTCCATATAGATTACATAAACAGCACTAATTGATATCAAGGTATACCTGAATCTGAAGTTTAATGAAAATTCGTGCATTAGTTTTTGAGATAGAGCTATAGTGAAAATTCTGGAAAATGCAGCATAGCAGCACCACCTGTTGAGTGATTTGCACCAAAACATAAACAGCACTAATTTATATCAAGGTATACCTCAATCTAAAATTTTTTGAAAGTCCAAGCATTAGCTCTTGAGATAGAACTAATGCTAAAATCGCAAAAAATGCAGCTTAGCAGCGCTACCTCTTGAGCGATTTACACCAAAATGTATAAATTGTCAATTAATGTCAAGAACTAACTGAATCTGAAGATTGATGAAAATCCATGCATTAGTTCTGAAGATTGAGCTATTGCGGAAATCGGGAAAAATGCTGCATAGCAGCGCCACCTGCTGAGCGATTTGCACCAAAAACTAATCAGCAGCAATGTATATCAAAGAATAACTATATAAATTTTTGTGCATTAGTTCTTGAGATAGAGCGCCCACAAAATTTGTGTCACATACAGACAGACAGACTCACAAACATTTCGTAAAAACATGTTTTTCAGAATCTTTGACCTCTAAAACGTGTAAATCCGTCGAAAACCGAAAGTCGAAAATTTTCACGAATCCAATACTTTCTTCTTGTAAAGATTGAAGAAAGTATAAACATAGTCTGTAAGAAAATAGATCTAACGGAACCATATTAATTATCAGGTGTATATGAAATACCTTTCAACAAGTTGATGGAACAGGGCAATATTATATAGAAAGGACAAACAGAAAGCTTAATACTAGGATCAAAGAACATATAGAAGATATCAAATACTACAAGAGAACTACAGCTTTGGCCAGACTATAATATAACACTTTACAGACTTTACAGATTACTTTAAAGATTCATCTTAAAAATAGTAAAATAATTTATCAAGATTTAATTTCCCATCCTTTATCGATCAATTGAAACCTGTTTACACAGGGAGAATATATGCTATGATTCAGCATCCATAGAGTTACCTAAAATTTGGAAAGAGATGCTTTGCAAAATAAGGAACAATAGCATAAAATAATCCACATTCCCAGATGTCCATTTTTAAGAGCACTTGATTTCATTATGCATGTGACCTCATGATTTTTATTTGCCAGTTTCATTAAAAAAAAAAAATAAATAAATAAATAAAATTTGGAAACATGTAGATCAGAATAAAGGTATTTATATGACTTTTAAATACTTTTATCACTTTTAGTGCATATTAGATTAGTTTGAAAATAAATTAGTTATTAATTTTTGTGCAATTTGTTAAGTGGAACTACATGTCTTTCTGCTATTTTTGGATGATTTTAGGTAAGGAAGAGCTAATTGGGCTCATTTGGCCAATGTATCAGATATTTGGCAGGCTGGATTAATAGCAAGATATTATGATTATTTGCAGACATCTGGCCTAAAATTATGTACTGAAAAACAAAAGAAAAATATATAAAATATAATTAAGTAATAGCAATATTAGGGAATATATTTTGTTTTCTCACTATAGCTCTTACTTTTACAGGGTTTGGAAAAATTTCACTGCAATTGTTATCAAATTTTAATATTGATAGTGGAATTGAAAATAATCATAAAAATAACTATATTACTAGAAAATTTAAATTATAAGATCAAAAAGAAAATTAACGCTAATAGCTAACTAATCTTTACTGACTAACATTATTTTTAAAAAAATGTAGGAATAAATAAATAAAAGAATGGAAAAAAAATTCTTCTGTCCAATTTTGTAGCCAGATGCCAAATCCATTATCTGGCTTAAAATCTTGCCGGTTATCTGACATCCCTTATTGGTCAAATTAATATCCACTATTTTTTATGATTTCAGTGTAAATCAAGAATAAAGATAAAAATGTTGGCATATTTGTTGTAATAATTTTTTAAAAATAGGAGACTGGTTTAAAAATGGAAAAACAAAAGAGGGAGCCTTTTTCTGAACTCAACAGAATCTTGGATGCTTTAAAGAAAAGAGACTTAGGACCTGCTTTACAGTAAGTTCATAATATTTTAATCCTTGGAAAAAAAAAAAAAAAAGTTTTATTTTATAAATTTGTGCTAGTAGTATATTATATACTGTTGTTTGACACTATAAATATATTGTATATTTTTCTTTGAACCAATGATGCATTAAAAAGTTATTTTATTCAAAACCGAATATTCAGCTATCTGAATAGTAATTATAATGAATTTCCATTAGTGCAGACTTTCAAGAGGGGGGGGGGGGATCTTTTGTCTGCATTAACTGGTGCAAATATTAAAATGGTGTAATATAATACTTTTTGTTGAATGAATTGAATTCTGTTTTCGATAGAAACTTAAAAAGTTATCAACTTAATGCTAAAACAAACAATATTTTAAAAAATGTAGTACTTTTATTTAAAGTAATTTTAACTAGTGGCAATTTGTTAATTCAAAAAATTAAATTACGGAGGACAAATAAAATGTGCAATTGAATTAGTTTACTGAATGTAACTTTAATTAAAGTAATCTCTCATTTTTCTTTGCATTACTTGAACAAATGATCTTTTTACCACATCATTTCTCAGTTTTGTGACACACTCAAAAATTTGGTCTGATATGTCACATTTTAACCCTTTATTCCTTGACGGTATTTTAAAGTTCTATTAAAATATCTTCTTATAAAATTCCTTTAATACATGAGAGGTCGATCCAGGTAAAATTTGGAGCCTATTTAGGGCCCCTTCCCAAAAATCCATTTAATAAAATAGGCTCCTTCACTAAATTCCTCTTAATAAAACAGGCCCCTTCACAAAATTTCTTTTAATAAAATAGGCCCCTTCATACCAGAAAAGAAAACTTTAGCAGAAAGATTTAAAGAAGTTATTATTAATAAATGCTTCTTATATATTGTTATAAAATTGTTATATATTTAAATAAATGTTTGGTTCAAATTTCAGTAACTGGATTTCATATTTTGTTACAAAATGTTACTTTTCACAAAAATATAATAAATTTCACAAAAATAACTTTCACTTTTCACAAAATTGGCCTGAAGAAAAAATCCCTACATCGATTAGTAATAATACAGTTTAAAATGAGTTATAGATACTTTACTTTATCTCGTTTCAAAAGCATTATTGATTGCACAAAACAAAAATATTTTTAAAAGGATTATTTCTTTTTTATTGGCATCTTTTCAGCTTTCTTAATGTTGAAAGATTGTGAGGGAAAAGTTTCAGTTCGAGAATATTTCTATATTTTTATTGCAAGAGCATTTTATTTGTACATTTCCTTATTCTATAAAATACTAAACAAAATATTTTAAATAAAAGATTTGAGTGGAGTTATAAATACCGTATTCCCCAAAACTGTGTAAATTCAAATTTAATGAATTAATTTTAATTGGCAAAATCCTAATACCCCTTTAAGACCGGATCTGCATGATCGTGCGGGTTAGGCAATAACTAAAATTCTATCTTCCTGTGTCATCTATTCCTTAAATGCCGGAATCGAGTGATTGTGCTGGTTAACAGAAACTATATTATATGAATTTTATCAACAAATAGTGAATTATCAGTTACAAATTTCAGTTATATCATTGTTTTAAAACAAACTCAAAAAATTGCCCGGTCTTAAAAGGTACAGTTTATTAAATAATTGTGTAAATCTTCTAATATAGTTTAAAAAATTCACGAAAAATGCTTTAAAAGATGAAATTTTCATGAATTCATAATTTGGGACATAAAAGGTTAATTGTTATTATCGGCGAACAGCCATTAGCAGTTTTTGAACTTCTCACATTTTTGCTGACAAAAGTTTTCTTTCTCTTCATTATTGTCATCAACAATTTTATGATTTCTCTATAACCAAAGTTACATCAAAGCTGCTTTTGAAAAAATAATGTACGAAAGCAATTTCAATTCTATTTGGTCGGATTGCAAAAATATTGTCTGCATTATTCAGTGAGTAGGACATTTTATGTGATGTCTTTAATACTAATCACAATTTAGGAATTGATGGGGAAAAATAAATTGTTCTTATTAACCAGCGATACAATTTAAGTAGAGATGCATTAATGAGAGTCTACTGCATTTTACAAAAAAACAAACATTCATCTGGCTAAATACTCTTATATTTCAGTGTTTAAAGATATTAAAATGTTAAATTTAAAAAGATTTTTACATAATATTTAACAAAAATACTTCCATTTTGCTGAACGAGACCTTTTCACAAGTAAACTTTACACACAAAAGAAAAATAAATGTATGCTTTGAAACCCAACTTTTGACCCAACTTTAATGCTGTCAGTAAAAAAAAAAAAAAATATATATATATCATGTTAAAATATCATAATAGGGTTGCTAATAAACATGTTAAAAGAAAAAATTAAAGGAAAAGTAATTATTAAAAAAATAGGAAAATGTCCACTGGAATGGACAACCTATCTATGAGGTTGCAAAAGTCAGACATTCAGCGCTTGAACTTCTATTATGATTTTTGTTCTGAATATCAATTAAATAAAGTTATAACACTAAATAATGTTCAAAAAGTAACATTTTAGTAATTTTATTACACATTAGGAGATATACATCAATAATACACAATTTTACAAAGCATTTTCACATATTTCCTGATTTTATTTACCAAAATAGATGAGTTTTATATTATTTCACATGGAAATTAAAAAACAATATCTCCCTTTGGCAAAGCATAAATGCACTGTACATTTATTGTAGTAGATATGGGTTTTACGCTGCAACTGTAATTTTTACACTAGGTTGCTTCACGTTTATCATCAAATTTTGTGAAATGATCTACACAGTTATTGACAATCTCAGGATGAGGCCGAACTTCAACGACTTTTTGGGATATCCTTTTATTTTGCATAATAGGCGATAATGATGGTCTCCTCCTTTGTTTATTTTTTACTAAACCAACCGTAAGCAGATATGAGGCTGATCTCATTTTGAAATGTAACAAATCTAGTAATATATTCTTTTTTGAAACTAAAGTGGCACAGTGTTTTTGGTATTCCAGCCAGCTATTAATTCTAATTAAATCAATCTAAATCAATCAAATCTAGTTAAATCAATAGCATGGAATAGCATATGCAGAGTCCATTTTGTTTCATTTTGTGCAATTCGATAGCAACTTACCAGTTCTACCTCGTCCATAGATTTGCTGCACAACTTAACTACTTTCGATCTTTCAATCTGTATATGCTTCTTTTCTTTTTTGTCCCACTTTTCAACTAAATCTTTATTTCCTACACCAATAAAGTTAGATAATAAAACAACAGATTTATTGTCATACCATTTCATTGTAACAATTTTTCTGTCACCACTTACTAGCTCATCGCAATGCCCCTCCCATTTTTTGCCATTTCTTTGTCACTTAGAAAGGCATAATTATTAAATCTATTTATTCTAATGGTTCCTGCTGCATATATCTCTCTCTCCATTAAGGCTTCAAACAAATTGTAGGAAGATTTATTATCAATATCAATAAAGAAATCGTTATCAGAATACAATTCTTCAATATCTGATACTTTAGCACTAGTGACATATTCCAAAACTTTTAAATTTTTAGAATTTGTCATATTATATTTTTCTAAAATGAAAAATGAATATTTAATCCTCCTGATAACTTGTTGTTTTAAAAATAATTCGAATGCCTAAAATAAGTTCGATTACAAAAACATTATAATTCAAATATCTAAAGAATCGCAACCACCTGTACCGTATGTCCATTGTAATGGACATGGAATTTGGCTCCCATTTTTCCTAAACTATAACCAGTAATAAAATAAAACTATTTCCAATGCTAAGATTAACTTACAAACATTATATTAAAAAAAAAAAAATCACCGGCACATTAGAAGGAATTATTGATAAAAATCAAAACAAAAAGAATACTTATGTTTTTGCATAACAAGGCCTGACGCCATTTTTAAACAAAGCAAGCTGTAAACATATGTTGACTGTTGCCAAACCAAAAACCGCAAAGATGTCAAAAAGATTAGTTATTCATCTATTCGTGGAGCAAGTTTTAACTCTCTGCAGTCAGAGAATTAAAAGAAATAAGCTTTTAAAATGTATTTCCATTGTAATGGACATTGGTCTGAAAGGGTTAAAAAGATGGTTTTAATTTTTAAAAATTAATAACACTTCAAACTTCATGGCTTCTTCTTCAAATTAAAATAAGTAAATAAAAATTTTATATGTTCTGAAACAAATATTTTAAAATTAAAGAGAAATTTTGAAGAAATTAGGGAAAAAAAAAAAATATATATTACAGTTCTAAAGTGTTTATTTGGTCAGAAAGGGACTAAAGTAAAAAAAAAATAAATAAGTAATACAATCTATTTAAATGGTGAAAACTTAACAAGAATAACTTTCCTGTTCCTTTTTGATTTAGCAAGGAAGTTTTTAAATGCACCAGAGAGCAGTGTCTGGAGTAGGTGATCATTTTCAAAGATTGTAAACATACAGGGTGTTTCTAAAGTTTTATAACAGAGGAGATAATGTGGTCAAGGCAAGCATTTTTGTACAGGAAACCAGCATCACAATAATCCACTTACTCCTTCAAAAATCCAATACATTCAATCAAAAATACAGGGTCTGTCACCACAGCTGAAATCGAATTTTCATTCTAAACCTTAACAATAAAGAATATATTTTAGCGAGATTTTCATCATATTAATTTTGCTTGTATGAAATGGGATAGCATCATTAGAAGTGTCTGAATTTTAGTCATTCACACAGTATATGTACTGTCAGCTGCATTCTGAATAGTGGTGATGTTTGGATGTGAATGATGGCAATTTCCAGTACTTCCAGTTATCTTATCATATTTCACCGAAGTCAAAGATAAATCTGTTGAAAATATCATTACAATATGTTCATTATTGTTAAAGTAACAAATGAAAATTTAAGTTTGGCCTGGATGGTATAACAGTTATCCTGTTATATATGTTACCTTTCACATTCCCCCCCCACCTGCACATTGACTTTCAAAATTCAATTTAATGCTTCATTTATCTTAAGGTAATACGCTCCTCCAGTCAGTGTGGTTGCTAAATTAAATCTAACATTTAAAAGTGTATCGCTTGTACTAATAACCCCTCACATTTAAATTAAATTAATTTTTAATCACTCATTAGCTTTAATGAAATAAAATCAGTAATTCAGTCTTCCCATTCTACTTTGAGATATTTTTCCCACATGTATTCAGCCTTTTGAAATGTTAATGCTTTTGGTTAATGCAAAAAGATTTTAATTTCCCAGGTGCCCATATTTGGCATTATTTGCGTCATCACCCACCATCAAAATTACTTAACTTGCATTTTATTCATGCCTCTGTCTTGTGCTATACTCTAAAAATTCAGACTATTAAATGTATATGTATTATAAAGCTACATGTTAATTTTTCTTACAGCTGTAATCTCTCTCCAGAACAAACTTCATGAGTTCACATTTTTGTCGGCTAACGCAATAACATACACTTATCTTATGCATTACATGTTTAACAGCCAGCGATCTCATTTCCCAGCCTTTTGTCTATAGTAGAACATTTCGGTTAAAACTTAAAACGCACTTATATAAAGTGCAGATGTTTTTCAATTCTTCTCAGGCCACAAGAATGTATTGACCTCAAAATATATACCTACATGTTAAAATGTACAAGTGCTTGACCGCATAAGTTTGGCTAATCTTTTCTCAGCCAATGTTTTGTCTACCCTTGTGCAGGTGCAAAATACTTGTACATTGGCAATATTGTGTCACGCTAAGCACATGAAATCTAACTGCGAAGTTATTCACTTAGCTCTTGTCACCACTGCTAATCTGTTTGCTTGAAGCGGCTCAAGCCCTTTTCCATTTTCCCGTTGTGCACCACTCCCCCTTGAAGTATTCTTGATGCTTAAATAAAAATCATTTGGACATGATATTGGAGTTTTTTTTTTTACATTTATCTTGTGTTATTGGGCTCAATATACAATCATTGATTTGGGAGAATCTCCTCCACAGATGGGATGGAGATACATTGTATTTCTGACTGAATAAGTGGACTCTGATCCTGACTTCGTGTACCAAAATTGTCTGCCTTAATACCTATTATTATCCCTGAAATTTGTTCCATTTTGCTCAGTAAGAACCTGTTTGTGAAAAAGCAAGAAACAGCTTATTACTATACAGGGTGTCCGGTCTCAACGGTGTCCAATGGCTAATTCCTAAACCGTTAGTCATAATAGACATATAGTTCCAATTAGAAAAATGCTTTAAATCAGATAAAGAAATATTTTAAAAGCGATTTGGGTCAATAAAAACATTTCTTAAAAAATTACGAAATTTTAATTTTTGTACGGTCCCCCGGTCCTACAAGTTATATTTAGTAAAATTTTCCTATTACACTGACAAGTAAGACAAAAAAAGTCCCATTCATATGACACTAAAATTGTGCGAGTTATGAAACTTTAAAAATGCATGACTTATGCCCCTTTTCGTCTCTGAAAACAAATGAGTTCGGCTTGGCTTTGAGGGGTCAAATTCCAAGTGCTTAAAGTATTCGAAGATCTCATTTCATGTGTATTTGCGCTTTGAAAAAAATCGTACAAGTATTACGATTAAGTTAACATTTATTAAGTTTCAGATTGGCTGAAATAACATATGTTTTATTTTGTCAGGATTTGAGACTGTTTCTTTTATGATTTCTTTTAATAAAATTATGTTATTTTTATAAGTTTTTATGTTACTTCAACGATCTTATGTATGTTTTTCTGGTTCAAAATTTGTATTGGAACTTTAACCCACTTTCAAATATCCGAACGAAATTACATTTTACATACTGGTGCAAATCCGATAACAATCTAATATTATTATGATTTTCGGTGGTTACCATTTATACTTAGTTTATAGGATAATACAAAAAATTTCGGATAGATTACCGCCAAGAAGTTTATGAAAAAGTTTTAGATTAGATAATACAAGACGGAGATTGTTGGTTTTTTTAACTTTTATGTATTTTTTAGCACTGAATCCGAAAATTGCCTTAATTTTTAACCATCATGCCAGAATATTTCACAAATCATAAACTGTCAAATTTAAAGAATAACAAAAATCAGATACTATAAAGTAGAGGAGATGATTAATAAATTGACTTAATAAAATAGTCCAGTCTTGAACGCCAGATTCACCTTTGTTTATTATATAAAAACATGGAAACATTCAAATGCTTCATTTAAAACACATTACTATATAGGTGTGATAAAATATATACAAATGTTTTTTAAAATTAAAAACACTGGATGTTAAAATGATAAAAAGCTACTCCGAGCGCTTTTTATCAGTCAATCCTCTTCTCCTTGACAATGGCTTAAGGTTAGCCGAAAGCGCTCGGAGTAGCTTTTTATCATTTTAACATCCAGTGTTTTTAATTTTAAAAAACATTTGTATATATTTTATCACACCTATATAGTAATGTGTTTTAAATGAAGCATTTGGATGTTTCCATGTTTTTATGTAGAGGAGATGGTTGTATTTTTTAACTTTTGATAATTGATTTTTACGTACTATTTGGCACTAAATCTGAAAATGACTTTCATTTTTAACCATCACGTTAGAATTTTTTTGCAAATGTGTATGTTAAAATATAGCGAAAATCTCATACTATAAAACATATCTAAAACTTTTTTTATTTTATTTGATTCAATAATTTATTGGATATTATTGCTTATCTTGGGATTCTTACAGCTGGGTGGTGTGATGAGATTGGGGAGGAGATTAAATTTTAACTTTGAACTTTTTAACTTTGAAATTTACAATTTGCGAAAAATCTTGATGTGATGGCTAAAAATGAAGGTTAATTCCGGATTCAGCGGTTTGTTCCGAATTTTCCGAAAATTTGAAAAATTTTGTCTAGTCCAAAAATTTGGACTTAAAAAAATAGCGATTTTTGACATGGTCGCCGAAAAAAAACAATTTCATCAATCGTCAAATTTTTTAAATCTCCAATTTTTTTTAAAGGATTCGAAAAGGAAAAAACCGAAATTTTGTCATAGGGCCACGGATAAAATGCGAAGTTTTTCAAAGGATTGCGAAGAAACAGTCAAATTTCGTCAAATGCTCGCGGAGGAAAAGCTAATTTCGTCAAATGGGCACAGAAAAATCCCCAAATTTCGTCATAAGGCCTCAGAAAAAACGCGAATAACATCAAACGTTTGCGGGAAAAATACGAATTTCGAAAAAAGATCGCTAAAAACACGCATACCGTCAAAGGGTTGCGAAAAAAAAGCTAATTTCGTAAAGGATCGCAAAAAAAGCTAATTTCGTCAAAGGGACATGGAAAAACATGAATTTCGTCAAAAGGGCACAGAAAAGCGCAAATTTCATCAAAAAGAGGAGAAAAAACGCTAATTTTGTGAAAAAGCCGCAGAAAAATGCAAAATTCAACAAAGAATTGCGAAAAAACGCGAATTTCGTCATACGGCCACCGAAAAAGCGCGAATTTCATCAAATGACCACAGAAAAAACGCGAATTTTGTCATACGACCACCGAAAAAGCACGAATTTCATCAAATGACCACAGAAAATACGCGAATATCGTCAAAGGGCCTTAGAAAAAACGCAAATTTCGACAAAGGATTGCTAAAAAAAACACGCATTTCGTCAAAGGGAAGCGGAAAAAAAAGCGAATTTCGTCAAAGGGAAGCGGAGAAAAAAGCGAATTTCGTCAAAAGGCCGCAGAAAACCGCAAATTTCAGCAAAAAGACAAGAAAAAAAGCAAATTTCGTTGAAAAGCCGTGGAAAAAATGCAAATTTCGACAAAAGATTGCCTAAAAAACGCAAATTTTGGCAAATGACCACAGAAAAAATGTGAATTTCATCAAAGGGCCGCAGAAAAAAACGAAATTTCAACAAAGGATCGCTAAAAAAACATGCATTTCGTCAAAGGGCACAGCGGAAAAACGTGAATTTCGTTAAAAGATCGCTAAAAAAAGAAAAGGCAGTGCCACAAAGAAGGGCGACAGAAAAACGTGAATTTTGTCAAAAGGCTGCGGAAAAAAGCGAATTTGGTCGAAAAGCCGCAGAAAAAAGCAAATTTCGACAAAGAATCTCGAAAAAAAAGTGAATTTCGCCAAAGGGCCGCAGAAAAAAACGCGAATTTCATCAAAAAGTCGCGGGAAAAACGCGAATTTCGAAAAAAAGATCGCTTAAAACACGCATTCCATCAAAGAGCTGCGACAAAAAAGCTAATTTCATAAAAGATCGCAAAAAACGTGAATTTCATCAAAAAGACGAGAAAAAAACGCGAATTTCGTCAAAAATCCAAAGAAAAAATGCAAATTTCGATGAAGGATTGCGTAAAAAAAAAACGCGAATTTAGGCAAATGACCTCGGGAAAAAACGCAAATTTCGTCAAAAGGCCGCAGAAAAAACGCAAATTTCGACAAAGGATCGCTAAAAAACACGCATTCCTTCAAAAGAAAGTGGTCAAAAGGATACAGAAAAAAACGTGAATTTCGTCAAAAGGCCGCAGAAAAACGCAAATTTCATCAAAAAGACAAGAAAAAAGTGCAAATTTCATCAAAAAGCCGTAGACAAAACGCAAATTTCGACGAAAGATTGCATAAAAAAATGCGAATTTCGGCAAATGACCGCAGAAAAAAAGCGAATTTCGTCAAAGGGCCCCAGAAAAAACGCAAATTTCGACAAAGGATCGCTGAAAACACACGCATTCTGTCAAAGGGAAGCAGAAAAAACGCGAATTTCGTTAAAGGATCGCAAAAAGAAGAAAAAGCAGGGTCACAAAGAAGAGCCACAGAAAAGCGTGTTCGTCAAAAGGCTGCGGAAAAAAGCAAATTTCGGCAAAGGATCTCAAAAAAACGCAAATTTCGTCAAAGGGCCGCAGAAAAAATGCGAATTTCATCAAAAGGTAGCGGAAAAATGCGAATTTCGAAAAAAGATCGCTTAAAACACGCATTCCGTCAAAGGGCTGCGAAAAAAAGCTTGTTTCGTAAAGGATCGCAAAAAAAACGCGAATTTCATCAAAAAGATGAGAAAAAAATGGAAATTTCGTCAAAAATCCGCGGAAAAAACGCAAATTTCGACGAAGGATTGTGTAAAAAAAAACGCACATTTCGGCAAATGACCTTGGAAAAAACGCGAACTTCGTCCAAGGGAAGCAGAAAAAACGCGAATTTCGTTAAAGATCGCAAAAAAGAAAAGAAAAAGCAGGGTCACAAAGAAGGACCACAGTAAAACGTGAATTTCGTTAAAAGACTGCGAAAAAAAAGCGAATTTCGTCAAACAGCTGCGAAAAAAACGCTACTTTCGTCAAAGGAAACGCGAATTTCGTCAAAGAGCCATAGAAAAAAAGCGAATTTCATCAAAAAGACGAGAAAAAAAATCGAATTTCGTCAAAAAGTCGCGGAAAAAAGCAAATTTCAAAGAAGGATTTCGTAAAATAAAACGTGAATTTCGGCAAAAATCTGTGAAAAAACTTGAGTTTCATCAAAAACCCGTCGAAAAATGCGGAAAAAACACAAATTTCGACAGGATCACGAAAAAACCCCGCAAATTTCGACGAAGGAGTGCGTAAAAAAACGTGAATTTCTTCAAAGGACTGCGGAAAAAACGCAAATTTCGTCAAAAAAAACGTGGAAAAAACACAAATTTTTTGCATGGAGATACGACTGAAAAATGAAAATTAATAAGCTACATTTAAGTACTTAAGTACAGTCAACTCTTCCGCACCGTATTTCCGATTTAACCGAAATCGACTTCTGATTAGCTGTAGTGTTACTGTACATTAATATTCAACATTAATGACAATTGTACAATAACATTGTACATTAATGACAATCTTGGCGCCCGCCGACTGTGAGCGAAATTAAAAATCTCCTTAAATTAAATTACTTTTAGATTTGTCTAATTTAGTTGTAGGTCTCTTGAACTGACCGTATACGTTTTCATTTATCCAATAAAACAGGCATGGAGCTATTTTTCAGTCATTTGAAAATTGATTTTCTGGTTTCAAGTAAATTTGGTTGCAGGACTGAGGAGGATATTGGATTAACAAGAGAAACAAATTCGTGGCATGCCAGAAAATAAAACAAATTTATCTGAAAAAGAAGGAATATCAGCCCTTTTTTCATTTCACTGCGATCTCTTCGGAGGTGGAATGGAGCTGTAACCTCATAACCCCCGTCGCCATCGCCTTCTTTGGGTGTATGCTGTGGCATCACTGTGCACTAATATATGGGACTAACCAGAATAGCTGCGTCGCAGAAAAAAAATTAAATTTTATCTCAAATAAAAAGAAAAAAAACAGGGATTTTTTTCATTTTTGATTACTTCGAAAGGGCCCTATAACTCCATCAGCCCCCTTCCCCTCATTAGGTATACTGTGGTGTAACTATGCGCTGATGTGAGACTAGCCAGAAAGTTTAGTTCCTTGTATTGCTAAAAACAATTGCATTACAAATTTATCTCAAACAAAAAGAAAAAAAAAACAGCACTTTTTTCATTTCATTTTCAACTATTTTGTAGAAGTCTGTAAACCCCATCACCCCCTTTCTTCTTCTTTGGGTGTAATGTGGCGTCACTGTGCACTAATATGGAACTAAACAGAAGAGTGTGGCTAGTCTGTTGAATGATAGGAGAAAAAAAATGCAAATTTATCTCAAACAGAAAGAAAAAAAGCAATTTGTTTTCGGCTATTTTGGCAGGAGGGGGCTGTAAGCCCATCAGCCGCCTTCCCTTCTTTCGGTAAGCTGTGATGTCAATGTGGACTAATATGGATTTAACGAAAATGGCTATTTCGTTGTATGGCAGAAGAAAAATTACCAATTTATCTCAAACAAGAAGAAAAAATTCAGCCTTTTTTTTTTCATTTCATTTTAGACTATTTAGGAAGGGGGCACCCCATTAGCCCCTTTCACCTCTTTGGGTATAATGTGGTGCCACTGTGTACTAGTATGGAACTAAAGAGAAGAGAGCGGCTAGTCTGTTGAATGATAGGGGGGAAATACAAATTTATCTCAAACAAAAAGAAAAATATCAGCACTTTTTCATTTCATGTTCTACTTTTTGGGGAGAGGGCTGTAACCCCATTAGCCCCCTTCTATATTTTGGGTATAACGTGGTGTCACTGTACACTAATATGGAACTACATTGAAGGGAGCGGCTAGTCTGTTGAATGATAGGGGAGAAAATGCAAATTTATCTCAAGCAGACAGAAAAAAATCAGCGCTATTTTTTCATTTCACTTTCTATTATTTGGAGAGGATGGGGGCTGTAATTCCAACAACCCCCTCCCCATCTTTGGGTATGCTGTTATGTCAATGTGGACTAATATGGAGTTAACGAAAATGGCTATTTTGCTGTATGACAGAAGAAAAAAATTACAGATTTATCTTTAAAAAGTAAGGAAAACCACTTTTTTCATTTAATTTTTCGACTATTTCTGGTTTGGGGGGGGGGGGCAGTAATCCCGTCAGCCCCCTTTCTCTTCTTTGGTGTCAATATGGACTAATATGGAACTATATGGTGAAGGAAGTGTAAAGTCTGTTGAACGATAGGGGATAAAATGCAAATTTATCTTAAACAAGCAGAAAAAATTCAGTACTATTTTATCATTTCATTTTCGACCATTTCAAGAGGAGGGGGCTGAAATTCTATCAGCCCCCTCCCCATCTTTTGGTATGCTGTGATGTCAATGTGGACTAATATGGTGTTAACAAAAATGTCTATTTTGCTATATGACAGAAGAAAAAATTACAGATTTCTCTTAAAAAAGTAAGGAAAAATTACTTTTTCATTTAATTTTTTGACTATTACGGGTGGAGGGGGAAGGGGGGGGGGCTGTAACCCCTTCTGCCCCCTTTCTCTTCTTTGTTGTCAATGTGGACTAATATGGGACTAATGAGAATGGCTAGTCCGCTGTATGATTGAAAAAAATTAAAACTTTCCAAAAAAGAAAGATGAAAAAGCAGCACTTTTTCATATCACCTTCGAAAATTTCGGGGGGGGGGGGGGGGGGGGCTGGGGAGGGGGGGCGGAGCCCCATCACCCCCCCCTTGGGTACGCCCATGGGCCTCTGTATATTAACTATTGGTTAGTGCATTAAATCATTGGATGCCAACTTTATACTGAAATTTATGAAACCAGTATCGATATATTTTTAAATGTATGATCTATTTGAAATATTTTCTCTTATTTTATATAAGAATATTTTTTCTCAAATCATGTCTTAAAAATTAAGATGCTTGTGTAACATTGGGAGATGGCGTACAAAAAAAAAAAAAAAAAAAAGACAATAATTTGATAGTAAATTTTCACTATTTTTCTTAATTTTATTAACCTGTAATTAGATTTATTAATACAGATAAATTATGTTTTCTCAATGCTTTAATTAGTAGGTGTGTCTCCTTTCTCCAAACTTGTATTTATAGAAAATCTTTCTCTGTGTACTTTTTCCAAGATCTATCGAATCTTCCAGCTAATTGGAACATAGCCGCTTTCATTACATATGTGTGCTGTGCTCTCAAAATCTGTTGAGTTTCTACCCTGAATATTAAACTTATTTATTTAAAATGTGTAGATGTTTGGAGGTTTCAGTTTTTCTGCTATCAATAAATTTAAATGTATCTACAAGGGGATTCTAAGTTCATGGTGCAAACTTTAAAGGTTTATAGAGTAACAATAATTAACAATAATTTATTTTATAGGAATGTTTATGTGCAAGTGACGTGTTATGGCACGAACACAGGAAAGATACATGAAAGGAATTTTTATTGACAGCATTATGGGCAAGTGCTATGTTTACAATAAGTATTCAAAATTGCATCAACCAGCAGTAATACATGCCTGGCAGCATTGAGGAAGCGACTGTGTACAGATTCAAAGATGTAGGTATTTCATTCACACGTGCAGCAGCAATGGATATTCAAGCATTGACATCGTCAACAGAGTTACATTTATTCGTAAGCGACTGTGGTTTCAGCATGACTGACAGCCATCACATTTCAGCAATGTTTTCCTCAATTACCTAGATGTCACTTTTGGGGCCCGAGGTGTTGGGGGTTCATGTTTGTGCAATTCCATCAGGAGATCTTGTTGCTCGAATATCTGTTATTGCTGCGTGTGTGTGTGAAATACTTGGCATCTTTGAATCTGTATGCTAATCTGTTCATCGGCACTGCCAGGCATGTATTACTGTTGGTTGATACAATTTTTTAACATTTATTGTAAACATAACACCTGCCATAGAACATTCCTTTCCATTTCCTTTCATTCATTCCTGTGTTATTGTTTCTTTTTAGTTTCCTTCTTGCACCATTTTTCAGCTTTATCCTCTCTTCTTCCCCCCTCCGTCTCTTACGTTACACATTTTGGCTTAATAACATTTATCTTAGCCATTTACAGTGACTTACGCCTGGTTTTTGCCTTTATCTTTCGTATATGGCATCTTACCATCCTTTCATTCAATGAGATGGGTTTAGTGGGTCCACAAAGCCTGGCTTTGTCAGTATAGTTTGATTGATTCATTTATTGATTAATAGCTTAGATAATTTATTGATAAAATAACAGCAAACAATAATATATCATGATGTCTACTGCTAACCCAAACTATGAACAGAATTTCATCTATATCAGAATTTGACTATACAATGGAAAAACTTATATAACATCAACTGCACTTAAAAAACTGTCATAAAGAAAAGTAGATTCTAAACCCCTCACAATCGCAAAATAACTACGAAAAACTACAACAATACCAGGACTCAATATCTTCTCAGAAATCAGCCACATCATCTGCCAAACATCCATAAACAAACCTTAAAGTCAGAAAATCACTATTAGTAGGTGATGAGTTGCTAAAATTTAATTGAGAAACAGCAGAAGAATCAGACTCCATTCAAGTAATGGGCCAACTAGTGAGACACTATCAATACATCACATAGGTACAACCAAATTTTTTATAATAAAACAAGTGATTCCATACACAAGAAAGACATATGATTTCGGTTTTGTTTTTAAATATTTGTCATAAAAGGGAGAGATTAAGTATAGTATATTTCACACAGATGGTTGCTGTATTCTAAAAAAAAATATAAGCTGAACTTCAAACTAATGAATATGAATCATAGCATGGAAGGAAACTAAAGAAAAAACAGTTTTGTGTGATATCTGATGTCTTCAAAGTTTGCCTCAATTCATCCAAAGCAGAAGATTTGTGATACAATCGGATCAGATACTAATAGCAATTGATTAAGGGGGTTAGTTCTCAAGTCCACTGTTCAACAAGCCTGAAACTTTCTGACACATTTACTGACTTATTTTTAAATATAAAGGCACAAAATTGGTAGGGCTGACTATTGAAGCGATTTGGAATAGAAAGACTTCTACCATTTTTTGATAAATAAATTATTTATCGAGTAATAAGCAATTTTGGGTTTTTTTCCCTTCGCTGACTGGTATTTCTTCTTTTGTCTGGAATTTCGGTTCAAAACATCAACTTTTACAGTATTTTCAGAAAGATCTTTTGCGTTTACAGAAAAATGGAAAACGTCTTTCAATCACATAGTTTCTGAATAACAACTGTGAATTTCACGAGTTTTCAAACAAAAATGAATTAAAACTTGTGTCACAAAATTGCCCCTTTTGGATTTGAGAACAGCCTTAACTAGAGTCATCAAAAAACATTTGCACAATCAAAATCAATCAAGGTGTTTAAACAATTGAGAGAATCAATTAAAATGTCTCGGCATCATCCAACACTTTGTATTTATCTGTTTCCCTTTTCAATTTAATTCTTTTTTCCTTTAAAATTATTACATTTATATTAGAAATAGAAGAGAATTTTCTATTACTTTTGCACCTACTCTTGTAGTATGTTCCCTGGGTTGTACAAAAAAAAAAATTAAATATTTCAAAACCTATTTTTTTTCATTCATCATTCCTGCTCAGTCAGTTTCAAATCTGGTTTTTCCTTTTCTTAAAAATAATGGTTTTTGGTATGATTTAAGTTTTTAACTGACTTCTGAACGAATGAACCAACTTTTATGTTTGTTAATTTTTCAGCAACAAATAAGGTTTAAATGGAGTTATTGCTACAATTGGCAAATTTTATAATTCAGTATCTTAAAAATCTATAAGAATCTTGAAAATCTATATATTATCCCTTTTAAATTTGTCCAGTTTTAATTTTTCAATTTTTTTTTTCCTTTTCTTCCTGGCTTCCACTAGTCTCTCAGCATAAGGGACATAGGAGGGATACTTGGAAACGTTGCTCTCTACAAATTCTGCGCCAGTTGGCCCATAGCATCAGGGCCCTGAGCTCAACCCTTCCCACTTTTTGATGTCTTTAATGAATTTCCATTTTTAATTTGTCTGGTTTTAATTTTTCAAATTTTTCTTACTTTTTTCCCATGGCTTTCGCTAGTGTCTAGGCGTAAGGGACTTAGAAGGGATGTATGGAAATGCCACTCTCTGTGAATTCTTCATCCTATATCCCTTAAGCCGAAACACTAGCAGAAACTAGGAAGAAAAGAAAAAAAAATTAAATTAAAACCAGACAAATTAAAAAGCAAAAATCATTAAGTGAAAGACATCAAAAAGCAAGAAGGGATATGTGAAATTTGGGACGCTGCATTTTAATCATAATTTTATTGTATCAGCAAAATTTCATCTCTAAATCTGAATTCTCTTTTGAGTTGCAGGAGTTTAAAAAATGGCTAGACTATTGTATAGCACAGTGTGGTCCAACCCGCGGCCCTCCTCCTAATTTTTGCTGGCCCTTGGCCTACTTACTGGAAAAAAATATTTTAATCAAACAATTGGAATAAAATCGTTTATTCGTCTAACTGCTTGAAGTTTTCAAGAAATACTAATTTAGGTTTTTTTTTAAGCTTACATCAGCAGCACCTTACAATCTTCATTTCCCCTATAACGGTCATATTGAAGCTTCACACTTCGACCGTTATAATCCGTGGCGCGTCTATTTCGATTTTCACTTTTATTCAGTACTGTTACGATTTACGAAAGAGGCAGGTGGGAAAGGCGAGAAGCGGCCCGACTTCCAGGCGACAGGTGGTCGCCAGTGATCAGCTGCCGATAGGTTTCCGATCATCCGTGTGCTGCGGGGAATTTTCTGGAAGGTTTCGAAGCGCAGGTCAGTTCGAAACAGGGTTGCAAATTTAACCTCCAATTTTAACACGAAATTTCAAAGTCAGACCAGAAATGTCGAAAGAAGAATTTTTTCTTAATTTGATCGCTAAATGTTTCTCATTAAATAAACCATAAAATACTATTCTTTATTTCTCATATGAATTCGAAATTCCTAAATAAAAATAGAGGCCAAACTAGCAACCCTGTTTCGAAGTGGTTGTTTTTGACGAGAGAGGTTGTTCAAAAAATTTAGTACGATGAAAAATTGTTGCGAGAGCAGTACCTAAAACGGCAGAATTTAAGAAACGGCGTGTTGAAAGTAAGAAATGAAATTTTAGTCGAAGTGACAGGAAAGTAACTTTTTTGTTGAACATAATTGAAAACCACAGTGTGTTATCTGTTCTGAAGTCTTAGGTGTTTCGAAGGAGTATAACGTGAGTAGACACTATATCAGCTTCCATAATTCAAAATATGATTAATACCAGGGAAGTGCCAGAAGTTGTGTGTTTAATGATTTGAAGCTGAAACTAACCAGACAGAAGAATATCTTGCAACCATAAAATGCTGCTGGCTTAAAGGCATCTTATGAAGTATGTTTAGAGTTAGCTAAAAGTAAAATGTATTTTAGGGATGGTGAGCTCATAAGGAGATGTGCTGCAGGAAATGACATCTTCCTTTGGAGATAATAAGATGGCTAAAAATTTTGAATCAGTGTCCTTGTCTCATCAGACAGTAAGTAGAAGATTTAATGATATGGGTGGTGAAGTTTCGGGTTTTCTCAAGGACATTTTTTGGGAAAATGTGAATTTTTACTCTGTAGATCTAGATGAGAACACAGATATAGATGACATCAGCTAGCTGCTTATCTTTGTCAGAACAATAAATGGAGAATTTGAAATTCATGTTGGAACTGTTGGAATTGGAATCATTAGAAATCAACAAAAAAGGTACTGAAGTATTCAATGCACTGGATGATGTCGTTTCTAAATATGGAGGTTTTGTGAAGTGCTCTGGCATTGAAACAGATGGAGCTGAGCTAAAGCAATGGTTGGTCATAAAACTGGGTTAGTAGGACTGTGTAAAGAAAAGGCATGAATTGTTTGTTTTTCTACTGTGTTATCCACCAGGAGGCTCTCTCTGGAAAAATTATAAGGCTACAATGAAAACTGTTGTAAGTACGATAAATTTAATAAGGTGAGGCAATAAGGCACATAGACACAGAACATTTATTGCATTTCTGGACAATTTGGAAGCTGAGTATGATGGCATTTCATTGTGAGGGGCTGAAAAATGTCTGCAACAGTTTTTTGGGTTGAGAAAGGAAATTCTTTCTTTTCTCAGAACTGAGAACATTGGACTTGAGTATCAAGGAAAACTAGAACAAATCCAGTTTTTAAATAGGGACAATCTGACAAATTTTACATTCCATTTAAATGCTTTAAACCTGAAACTACAAGGCAGAAAATAAATCATCTCCCAGCTTTATGGACATATTGGGTTCTTCCGCAAAAAACTTCATTTAATGCAAATTGAACTGGAGGTAATTAATACACAGCACACTTCCCATCTTCCCAGCATTTGAAAGAAGAAAAAAGTGACATAAATTTTAACATGTTCCATGAAATAATAATAGACATCATGAAAGAGTTCCAGGACAGATTCCAGGATTTTGACTCCCTTAAAAGAAAACTTGAACTGTTCAACAACCCCATGGGTATTGAATTGAGTGAGGTGTCCTGCGACCTTAAAATGGAAATTCTGATCTTCAGGCAAACCAATTCTATAAGACTAAAAAGTGTGATGTCTCTGAAAATTTCAGTAAACTGATTTCTAAAGAACATTTTCCTAAACTTTTTAAATTCTCTCTGCAAATTCTATCGCTGTTTGGCAGTACATATGTGTGGGAAAGTGCTTTTTCTGCTCTCAAACGAATAAAATCAAAAAAGAGAAATTGAAATGAAAGTGCTTCACTGGTATCAATCCTGAGACTTTGCCTTACTGAACTTGCAACGGACATTGATAAACTTTTATCATGAAAGCAGTGCCAATCATCACATTGATTTCTCGACTGTAAAGTGAAGTGGTATATTAAACTTCTTTTAACATAAATTTTATTAAAAGTTTTTTAATAAAATTTGTAATTCCTTTTCTTTCTGGAATGTCTCTGTCTCTGGCCCTCACATTCCTATCCTAAAGTTTGATTGGCCCTCGGGTAACTAAAGGTTGGACCACACTGGTATAGCATATGATATGCTTATAAGTATAGTGTATGATGGACTCATAGTATTACATATGAATAATACAGTCGAACCTTGTTATTTCGACATCCAGTTTTCACGTCACTCCACTTATCACGTTAGTGTTTCGAAGTCCTGATTTTCTATATATGATTTCAATGTAAATAAACTCTGGATTTTTCGCTGTTGAATAATTTTCAACTCCGGATATCCCGACGGTTTAGGAAAATTGTCCATTTTTCATAATCCATCTTATAAGCATGGAAATTAAGCGGTAAGAAATGTCTTAGCCAAACTTTTCACAAAAGTGTCTAAAATACCCATTGAGTTAAATGAGAATTTTTACTTCAATCCTTTATGTGAATAAATAAATCCACATACTATGAGTGACCCACTTAAGCTCCAGATAGACATATCAATCTACTTGCGGTCTTTTTGTTCTGGTCAGGTGGTGCTTTCTTGTGGTTACACGGCATTTTTCATCCGACTAAAACCTAATCATTGCATAGCATTGAAACAAACAAAAATTATCTAACGACCATTTCTGAAACAACGAATATTGAAAAATGAATTTTAGGAAGCACATCTAGGGATAAGCAAATCTTAATTTATCAATATTTCATGTAACAATAAAAAGAATGCAGGGCTTGAATTTCAGGGCGGGATGGCGGGATTCGCGCCCAAAATTTTGAAATCCCGCCCAAAGAATATCGTGGGCGGGAAGATACCGTCCAAAAAATCCCACCATTTTCCTGAAAATTTTGCATTTTGAAATTACGATCAACTCCCACGAACGCCTTGCGAATTTTCGATATTTTCGCGCGACCGATTGACACATTTAGCGGTTTTTTTTTTACAGCGAAAGATCGTTGAAATTCACGAATTTTTCACGCGACCAATAGACAATTTTCCTTATTTTTTTTTCTTGAGATCGGTTGACAAGTGTCCGCGACCGATTGACAAATTTAGGAGGAATTCTTCCGAATTTTCGAAAATTTAAGGCATTAGGTTTCGAAAATTATGAAAAAACGGTCATCAACTCAACAGAAAATATCGCAAATTTCGACAAAAGATCACCGAAAAAATCAACTTCGTCAATCATTCGAGGAAAAAATCGCCAATCTCGTCGCAAAGGATTGCGAATAAAACGCAAATTTTGTCATAGGATCCCGGAAAAGCGTGAATTTCGTCAGATTGCAAAAAAAAAAAAAACCTCGAAATGCATCAAAGGATCGCAAAAAAAAAAAAAAAAAAAAAAAAAAAACGCGAATTGCATCAAAGGATCGGAAAAAGCGAAAATTACATGAAAAGATAGCAAAAAAAAATCGGCAAAGGAACGCGGAAAAAACGCGAGTTTCGGCAAAGGATCGCGGGAAAACACAGATTTCGTTGAAGAATCGCGGAATAAACGCGAATTTAGTTAAAGTGCCGCTGAAAAATACCGCGAAATTCATCAAAGAATCGCGAAAAAACGCGAATTTTGTCCAAGGATCGCAGAAAAAACGTGCGTTTCGTCAAAAGATTGCGGGAAAAATGCGAATTTCGACAAAGAATAGCGAAAAAACACTCATTTTGTCAAAGGATCGCGAAAAAACGCGAATTTCATCAAAAGATCACGAAAATGAACCGCAAATTTCGTCAAAGAATAGTGAAAAAACGCGAATTTTGCCAAAAGATCACGAAAAAATGCGATTTTCGACAAAAGATCGCGAAAAAACGCGATTTCCGTCAGAAGATCGAAAAAAGCGACTTTCGTCAAAATATCGCGAAAAAAAACGTGAATTTCGTCAAACGATCGCGGATAAAACGCGAATTTCGTCAAAGATCTGCAGAAAAAAAAGGCCTGAAATCAAACCAAACCAAAAAAAAAAAAAAAAATGTTTACTCGACCTGCAACAAAAAATAATTAGCGCCTGGAGAGGATTTCCCAATCCCTTCCCATCCCCTGCTATAACCTTTCAAAAAATATGCTATAAATTTCAGATTTTTTTTTTCTCAGAAACACCCACCATTTTTACTGTTACTTTTTGCAACAGACTGACGAAATTTACAGTTTTATCCCGCATCTGATCGATGAATTTCGTGATTTTATACCGCGGCCAATCAACAAATTTCACTATATTCTTCCCTTGACCGATCTTTGAAAATCCTTATTTTTTTCCTACGCCCAATTGGCATATTTCATGATATTTTTTTCCTACGCCCAATTGGCATATTTCATGATATTTTTTTCCTGTGACAGAAAAAGGAAAATATCCAAAAGGGTGTGCCAAAACAGGACATTAAGCGTCACCGGGTGCTGCACTGTGGCAAATTGGTCTAGATTCTGTACTAAAAAAAAATAAGATTAGAAGGACTGCAAAGATCTTGTGGTGCACATCAAAGAAAAATTCCGAGCTCCAATCAAACATTATAGAAACACCAAACAAATTGATCCTTGCAATTAACAGGAATTAGGACTTGACAATTTAAAATTAACCTACATTTCTCATGTAGTAGAAGAAATGAACCAACAGTATCCATTTCAAACTTTTGACTTTGATTGAACAAGCATTCAATTTGGCATTCAAATTTTAAACAAAGAAAATACCAGGAAGTCAGGTTTTGACTATAATTCCATTAAGGATATAATAAAACAATTTTGTTCAGAAATGGATATTGATGATTCCATCACAGAATATACATTGTTCATGCAAGTAGTTATGTTAGATATTGCAAAATTTTTAAGAGAGTTTTCCATACGTTTCTGATAACTTCCAAAGTTAAAAATGTTGTGCTTGTGCTGTCTGTCACAAGTTTACCTTGTGAAAGAAGATTCAGGGTCCAAAATGGAATAAAATCTAAATTCAGAAATTCATTTAACAACCCTATTATTAAATACCCATGACATTTTGTTGAAAGGTGAAAAATAGACCTTATAAAAGATTAACTTTCTTCCTTTATTAAATAAAAAAACATTTTGCATAATTATTCTGAGTTGTTGATTTAAATTGCTTCAATGGTATTTTGTCATGTCTGTATTAATACAGACATGACAAAATAATTAATATAAATCTTTAAATGGCACGTAAAATAACAGTGGGTTTTAGATTATTTTCTCCCTCCCAAATAGCTCAACTCCCCTCCATTTATAAATGTTGGTAGGGAGATTCCCCTCCTAGAAAAAATTGAATTTCAAGCCCTGGAATGGTCATCACCAATGGTGAATAATCATAAATTTGATTTTTATTCTTTTCAATTTTGTTTTTGTGTTTATTTTGTTTAATAATAATGTTTTGTTGCTTAAAACTACAAGTACAGTTATGAATTTAAAATTGTCTTAAATTAATTAAAAATACAGCTTTTTATAAACATATTTTACTCCAACTCCGGTTAGTGCGACACTCCGCTTATGACGACACTTTTTTCTGGTCATTAGAGTGTCGGGATGACGAGGTTCGACTGTAGTAAGAACTTGGTATGTGTTGTGCTATAAAGTTTTGATAAGTATTTTTCTTTTCATAATCACATGATTGTTGAAATAACTTGTGTATTTGATATTGTTTTAGATGGGCTCAAGCAAACAGAGAAAAATTACTTGAACAAAATAGTTCATTAGAGTTTAGACTTCACAGATTGCATTTCATTGATTTGCTTCTGCAAGGAGTATTGAAACAAGAAGAAGCCATAACGTATGCTCGTCAGAATTTTCAGCATTTAGCTGAACAACATGAAAAAGGTATTCAATTAGTTTTTTATTTAGATAAGTATTACTAATTACATCAAGACTAGTGCTGAGAATTTGTTATAAGCAATTTCTTCAACTGGTTTAACCCTAATTTATAAACAAATTCTCACAACAGTTTTCCAAAACTACTCTTTTAACACATTGAAAAATGTTCTTTATTTTTATCAATAATAATTAAGTTTTGCCAAATATAAAATACTATTTAAACCAGTCATTTTGCTTTTTATTGATCAAATACAGAAGATTTAATTACAATATTTAGGAAAAAAAACTTTTGACACTATCAATGCCCTACTGCATTTTTCTTTCCTAGAGTTGTTATATGTCCCAATATTTAACTTTACTTTTTAACACTTTCCCACAAAATTGAAAAGTGTTTATGCATTCGGTTTGTCTGTCCGTCTGTCCACGCTCTAACTCCCTTAATTTACTTGGATTTTCATGAAATTGATAAAGGTTATTTAGGGTCACCAAAGCATGTTTGGTATCGTATATATGAAGTATGTAGGATTAATCGTTCATTTACAGGGGCACTCAAAAGTATTCCATTACATTATGGTATATGGGGAAAAATCATTTACAGAGTATTTTATTGACATTATGCTATTTCAAATGTAGTAAAACTGATATAAATCACTGAATTTCACTATGATCACGTTAGAACAGGGTATTAATAGCATTTTTATTCATTTACAGGGACACACAAAAGAAATCGGTTACAGTACAGTACTGTCTTTGAGTAATAATTGCTCGAGTGTACGGTTTAAAATTTGGTATGCACTTTTAAATGTAATTAATTTTTTGCATCTTACACGTTATATATAAATTCTATACCTCAAATACAAGGCTGCACAAAAGTATTCGCATACCGTTCTCCTTATTAGAGGAAATTGCTGAAGGTAAATTTTCAACTGAAGTATATGTATCTCTTAAGTGAACTAAATTTAGGCATGCATGTAGTTAATAGATTCAAATCTATACATCATATACAGGGCTGCTGAAAAAATTCGCATAATTTCTGATTGTGGATGGGAACAGCTGAAATTGGGTTTTAAAATGTATTATGCGTTTCCATAGGGTTGAATTAGACGTAATATTTTAATTTTTTAAATGGCGCAGATTTTTACATTATTTGGAATGTGTTGGAAAGTGTTTAATAATCTATGCTTGACGCATGGTTTTGTCTGTCTTGTTTAAATTTATGTATTGTTTTTCCTTTACAGATATTCAAGTTCTCATGGGTAGCTTGCTTTATTTAAAACAAGGTGTTCAGTATTCTCCTTATAGTTACCTTTTTGATCCCATCCACTGGGCTGAAATCTGTGATATTTTTACACGTGATGCTTGTGCTTTGTTAGGATTATCTGTTGACAGTCCACTGGCAGTGTGGTAAATTTCTTTCTTTTTTTTTTTTTTTTATTGCATACTTAAAATATGTATTCATAGCAATTTTCCTAATTAGAAATATATATTCTGCAAATTATTTCTATGTTTTTTTAACAATCTTTTTTGAATTCTGCCTGTTGTAATTTAGTTGAATTTAAAGTTGAATTTGTATTTAATTAAAAAAATATGTATGTTTTAACTGAATATATATAGCAAATTAACTCCTTGTAATAATATATTAATTTCAAATGCTAAAAGGTGTAAATTAAAACTTTAAAACCAGTAAAAATATGTTTATTTCAACTATTTACATGTTTCGACTCTACCCAAGTCATTTTCAAAACAAATAAATAAAAACATTCTAAGTTTGCACGGTCTTTTATATGCCACCATTCAGTTTTCCACGTATTATTTCACATTGTGCACGTTATTTTTTATTTTACTTGGATGTTTATTTTTATTACCATTGACAAGCCATAATATTGGTAAGTTAAATGATGCTGCATTGTTAAATATTGAATTTTCATGTGTTACAATCTCTATGATTTCTCTTATAATGGATGGATAGTATAGACTGGAAGGAAATTTATTTTATTTTCCCTCCAGTCTATACTATCCATCCATAAGAGAAATGATAGAGATTGTAATGCACAAAAATTCAATATGTAACGATGCAGCATCATTTAACGTACCAAAATTATGGTTCGAGCTACCCAATGGTTATGAAAATAAAATAAAATAAACATCCAAGTAAAATAAAAAACCAGAGAACAGGAATTCTGCTTTTTCAGAATTTAGTGTCGCCTCCGACATTTCTATTATTTCATTTTCCCCTGATGGACTGGTAGTTTCTATTAATATGAAACAGTCATTATAAATGAAGCGTTTAGGTGAAGATGAAAGAGGAGTCGTAAAAAGTTAGAGCTCTGATTTTCTGGTCAGAACGGGGGAAAAAAAATTATGATTTTTTTTTTTTTCCATTCTGACCAGAAAATTAGATTTCTAACTTTTTACGACTGCTCTTTCATCTTCACTTAAATGCTTCATTTATAATGGCTGTTTCATAATAATAGAAGCCACCAGTCCATCAGAAGAAAATAACTCGGTTAAGCGGGACTTGGATAATCGGGGCCCTACTGTAGTGCAAAACATATTTCAATTTTAAGACTTAAAGTACACGCTTTTATTTTATGTAAAATGACATCATTTGCATTGCTATAGATACTTAAAATTAAATATAGTTTATAATAGCACCATGTTTTACCATAAATCATTCATTTATATTTTTCTCAAAATTGTACGTATTTTCATTACATTTTTTCAGTTTTTATGAGGAAATGGCAACAAAAAGATATATTTGCTATTTTTCAACTATTTTTTCTTTACAGTTTTTCAGTTTTCAAACAAATTGCATTAAAAAGCAATTTTTCCTCCAATACGACAGTATAAACATTGAAAATGTGTGATGCTTAGAAGTTTTAAAAAATGCTGTAGAGTATTTAATCTCACAATGAAACATTGGCTATTGTTTTACGGCTGGCTTATACAAGGTAACGTTATTTATTGGAGACGACACAAAATAAGCTGGGAGAAAGAAATAGCATACTGGGGCTAATAACGTGCATAATATGAAAGAAATATGTGGAAAATTGAATGATGGCGTTTCTTAGACAGTGCAATTTTAGAATGCTTTTTTTTTTTTGAAAATGACTTGGGTTGAGTCAAAACATGTAAACATTCGAAATAAACGTATTTTTACTGATAACTAAAAACTAAAACTAAAATTTTTACTGGTTTTAAAGTTTTAATTTCAGGAGTTTATGCAGGTTTTTATTCTTGGGGCCCATTTTGTGAAAAGTACTAGATATTTTTGTGAATATTATTATATTTTTGTGAAAAGTAATATCTTGTAACGAAAGTTGAAATGAAATCCAGTTACTCAAATTCGAACGAAAAATTTATTGACAAAACTTCTTTAAATCCCCTTACTAAAGTTTCTGTTTTTTATGAGTTGGTTTTATTTACAATTTATGCATTTTAAAATATTTTTTATGAAAAAAAAATGTTACAAAGGGGGCCTATTTTATTAAAAGGAATTTTGTGAAGGCTCCCATTCTATTAAAAGGAATTTTGTGACTGAGTCCATTTTATTAAATTTATTTTTGTGAAGGGGCTTATTTTATTAGATAGATTTTTGTGAAAGGGTCCTAAATAGGCCCAAAATTTTGCCTAGATCGACCCCTGAATTTACACCTTTCAGTATTTGAAATTAGTATATGTTTTAGCTGTTTTACTTTAAACTTGAAAATCTAAAATAAGCATGAAAGGGCTCTAGGGATAAAGAAATAAAAAGGAATCATGATTGAAGTATGATTACACATATTTAACCACACAGAAACATTTATTAAAAACAAACCTGATATTGAATTTGTAATTTCAAGAACTGCATAATTTTTTTTTTTTTTTTATGCTGTTGTTGCAAATACATCCTTGAAGGTAGGCTCACATGTCTAGACAATTATTTATCTATTGCCACTCAAAATTGTGATTATTGCAAAAGCAACATTAGCCGATGACAGTACCTATAAAATGACCAATAACAGAAAAGGAAAATAATGTGATCAAATACATGGTGAATATATGACTATGTGCCTTAATGAATAGGTGCCAAGGATTTAAAATTTTGAATACCACTATTTTCGAATAGTAATCTTTGCATGATTTATTTGCAGAACTCTGCAATTTAATAAAGTGAATATTAAAATTCAAAATATGTAATATTTGGCACATGTGCACATAATGTCAATCTTTAATCCTTCATTGCCCACTCTGGTGTATTTTGTGCATCATTGGATGTTACAAATTTAAATATGCATGTTTCAAATGTGCATTGTCAGGGGTCTGTCCAGACTTTTCTCACAGGGTCCTGTTTTTATGAATTTGAAATGATCGTTATATTCAAGTTCTTTTTTATATATTTTTAAGAAGATATATATGTATGTAAAATACATATATTTTTCTTTATATAAGTAAAAGTGACAGGTCAGATTTTACTTTTAAAGGATTAAATTTGTGAAAGGTTTAGAGCTGGAAAAATTTTAAACTCATATAAACAGTACAAATACATGTACAAGAATTACTTTCAGGTGCATATATATAATTTATAAATATTTAAAATACATCAAAATATCTTAAAATACATTAGAACAAACCCAGAACGTTTTCAACCTTCACAAGGCCGTCGTCAGTGGGAGTTAAATGTTATTATTTTCTTTGCGCTTATTCGAGAATTGCGTAGAAGAAATTTATTTTCAATTTAAAAGTTGTACAATTTTTAAATTGAAAATAAATTTATTCTAGACAATTCCCACATAAGCAGAAAGAAAATAATAACATTTAAATCCCACTGAATCCACCTTCTGAAGGTTGAAAACGTTCTGGTTTTGTTCTAATGTACCCTAATTTCATTGTGTTTTAATTTTAAGATATTTTGATGTATTTTAAATACTTATAAATTATATATATATGCACTTGAAAGTAATTCTTCTACAGGTATTTGTACTGTTTATATAAATTTAATTATTTAACTCAAGGTGAATTGAACACTAGAATTTTAACTTCCATTTATTGGAAAAATTTTGTAAAAGGCCTATTTTTAAGACAAAGAATTTTGTGAAGGGTCCTTTTTTAAGGTGAAAACTTTTGTGAAGGGGCCTGTTTTGAGATAAAAAATTTTGTGAAGGAATTTTATTGTGTGAAATTTTAATCCTTTATGCCCCGACAGTACTTTAAGGTGCCACTGTTTTCTATCCCAATTAAAACACACTTGTTGAATGCATTTGCAATGGTAATTTTAGGAAACAATAGTTAAATACTTCCCTTGACCATCACTAGATGGCAATAGCAGTTCCAGTAAGCTGAATATTGTTTAGGAAGCTATTTTGGAGCACGTGTGTCTCAATTTTTCTTCCATTTTGTTGTCTGACATGGTTTCCCTAACTTTTGCTTTGAAACATCTGAAATTTTAAAAGTAAGGGTAAATTTTTTTCTTGTTTTAAATAGATCACTTGACAATATATTATGCTAAAAAAAAATTAATTTTTAGTTTACTTTACGAAGCACTTTTCAAAATGGTACTTTTGAGTACCGTCAGGATTACGTTGAACAGGATTTTTAATTAGATTTTTAACTTTTGAATGCATATGGTACATAAAATGTACTAGGGATGCGTGGTTGCTAGACAGATGGATTTTCATACGATGTATTGAAAGATATTGCATGATTTATGTATGACATTGATGAATAATAATAAAGCAAAAAAAAAATATATATATATATTATTTTGATCTTTAGAAAAAGATATTATATTTTTACAAAACAAGATTAAAAAAAATTACAAATATCTTTTAGCATTTTTATGAATACTTTTGAGTTTTCTATAACTAAAAGCTCAGAAATTTCTTTTCGATATGCTTTCCATCGGCCGTTAGTGTTACAGCTATAGAATATTCTTCTGACAGCTAAATGCTCTCTATTGATGCACCAACAGCATCATAATCTAGCCATATGCACAGTAGATATAATTCCGTTAAGTCACATTAAAGTAATAGAAAAAATTGAATATAGTTGTTTTTTTTTTTCCTAATTCTTTTTTTGTCTAAGAGTTATGACCCAATGGTGCTTTGAAGTACCACATCAAGTAATTAGCTGTAATTAACAAAAAAAAAAATGAAATCTTTTATTTTTATATGCTTCTTCTAATGTATAATAGTAATGTAATGCAAGGGAAAAAAGTTTCGAGGAGATAGTTTTTAAATTTCTAATTTAGGATATAAAGGGTTAAAGAACCCAATTTCTTCCTAAATAGATCCCTGACTGTTCAAGAATATTGCAAGTTCAATAATATTGTCATATGCCTATGTTAAGTTTTTTTCATAATATTATTATTATACAGTGAAACCTCCTTGAACGGCCACCTCTAAACAACGACAACCTCCCAATACCGGTCACATGATGATGGAACCAAACATGTTCCATAGCATTAACATTAGTACGAACTTCTAAATAAGGAATTCTGAACAACGGCCACTCAAAGGTCGTGAGGAAAAAAAAAATGACAGCTCCTGGTTACAACTTCATATTTATTTGCAAACCGAAATGCGAAGCAGATCAAACAAAATTTACTTGATATGACAACGAATAGAAAATGAAGACATTAATAGTGATGGGTAAAATTTAGATAATATACTTAGTACAACAGCCATAACTAACATGAAGACCAGCGAGTTTGTGTGTCTGGACAAAGATTTGGCAGTTACTGCCACATTTGATTCCATACAGCAAATGTTGGAAGATAGGAGAGAGGAAGAGAAAAGTGATGAGGATGAGGAAATGGAAGAGTTTATAGAATCAACCGAAAATTTCTAGTATTAATACATATACCAAAGATTTGATGAACCTTCATGAAATCCAAAATTTTGCATTAAATCAAAATCATAATGATGATGAGTTGTATAACAAAACAACTCAAATTGTTATTTCTTTGAACAAAGCATCTGTAAATCACCGATTTTTTTTAATGTATTAAAATATTGAGGATTAATTAAAATGACTGTGTATTTGTATTAAAATTTATGTCATTTTGATTTTTTAAAAATGAAACCTGAATAACACCCACCTCTGAAGAGCGGTCACTTTTCAGCGGTTCCACAGGTAACCGTTATTCAGAGGTTACACTGTACTACATGGTAATTGTATGTAACTTAATTTATTTTCTTATAAATTTAGAAGTATATATTGTACAAAATATACCAAACAGGAAGTTTTGTTGCATGTGTAAAGAACAAGTTAAGATGCAGACATAAATGATATATATCATCAGATACCTAATAAAAATTTGATTCTTTTTTTGTATTATTTGTAGGGCACTAAATCTAATTGACATCAAAAACAGCGCATTTCCAAAGTTTTAAAATTTTATTTCTTATAAAATAAATAACTGATAACTGACAAACATACTTAAAGATTTAAGAAATGCAATAAGCACTGGAAAGTTAAAAAAATATCTAGCATTTGCATGTAGCTCAGTTTTTGATTGTTGAAAATTTTTAAATTTTGGACTTAAGTAGTTTTTGAAATTACCGATTCAATTGGTATTGTCAAAAATATAAAGGGGTATATAAATAAAGATGTTTTTAAGAGTACTCATATTCAAAAATTCAAATGTCTGTTATAATAACAACCAAATTTTATATAGTTGAGGTATTTTATTTCATGCATCTTTGCATTATGAGAAAGGAACAGACTTAATTTGTCAAATCCATTATTCAGTATTGATTTAATGAATAATAATTTGACTGAATAATGAACATTCATCCTAGTTTTAGGCTGAAGACCTTTTTAGAAATATTGTTTTCTAAATAAAATATTCTTTCAACTTTTAATTTAAAAATAAAAATTCATCTTTTATTTGCATGTTGAAAAACTTTAAACATATTAATGTATTTTTGTAATGTTGTGTAACATCTTGATGACAATACACCAACAAAACATTCACAAATCCAAATAATTACAGATAGCATAATTGTATCTATTGCAAATTTTGTATCTCATTATACTATGCAATTATGCTGTTACAAATATCTGTAGACACTTATAACGGCTGTCCCAAATGTGATGGGTATAATTTGGAAAAGAATATTTTTTTTAATGGGCAAGCGATGTAAATGCATCATTTGCTGCAATCTGCTGAGAAAAACAGGACATTTTGAGAAACATATTGATATTTAAGTGATATGAATTTAATATAAAAATAATAGAAATTTTCAAATAAACCCATTGTTTTTGGGACACATGGTAATTCCTGCATATCTCATCTGAATAGGAGCTGTTAAATATATCTTTGATCTTTTTTTAAATTTTAATTTAGAAAACTTACTTTACTAGAACTTTAGAACTTGAATTTTATTGTTTTACATTTTTCATTTAGACATAACAAATTCATTCTGTAGGTCCAGATAAGTTACTTCCATTAAAATCAGGGTTGTAATTTTGACCAGAACAGTGGTCAAAACTGTTTTTAACCATCTAAAAGTGGTCAAAACTATATTAAATAACTTCAGCATACATAAATTGCTCGAATTTAATATAATATGCTTGTAATAATAATTAATTTTAATAATTATTAAATATAGATGGAATTTTTTTGTGTCATGTACTATTTTATACAGAAACATGCATTTCATAAATCTTATTTTTCTTAAAGTGTAACTTCTAATACATTACAGTATTTGCTGGGCAGTAATGAAAAATTGGAAAATATTGATTTTGAATTAGAAAATTACACAATGCACTTGATAAATGTTTGTGCTAAGTTTTCATCTGTAGAAAAATTATTTTCCAAGATTGATTTCACCCTGAATGAACTATGAAGTCGTCTTAACTTAATACAACAACACCTGTAATCAATTTTTGAGTTTTAAACAAAAAAAATTAAATGTTTTATTATTTATATACCAGTTTCTTAAACATCATTACATATTTTTCTCTTCTGGATAGTTATCTCTCTCTATTCATAAATGTAAATCTATAAAAATAAACTAATTTGCTTTCGAAAATTTTAAATTTTTAGTATCATCATGATATGTTGGTCAGTCTTTTAAAAATATGTTAAAATATCTTCATATATAACAGAATAGTAGATTTAACATCCTAAAAATATGTCTTGTAGTTCATACACAATGTACTAAAGATACATGTATGAATACAGATGTGTAACTACCCAGTGAAGAGAAAATATGTAATGATGTCTGACAAATTAGCATATAAATAATAAAATAGTAAAGCAGACATTAAAACTAAAAATGTAGAATATCTACTTTTTTAAATATTTTAAAATGTTTCTTTCACTTAAAGTGATTTAGTTTCTCACACTTTTTATATAAAAGCACATATGCAATCAAATTTTTAAAAATATTTCAATATTTATAATAATTGCCTATCTGAAAAAAAAAAAAAAAAAAAAAAAAAAAAAAATTGTGGTCTTCAATTAAAAAGTTATGAAAATAAAGTATAACATCAAGTAAAATACTTGCAAACACTCTCAAATGTTGTATTAAATATTGTTAACTTCTGTTTTTACAAACCCTATCAGATGATGCGTTAAATTTATCATTTAAGAAAATAAATTTTAATTTATTTTCTCAATCAAAGTGAGTTTTGACCACTGACGGTAAAAATCTATTTTGGCCAGGATGATTAATACCACCCCTGATTAAAATCAGTACAACCCTGATTAAAATATGTTCTTCTTCATTTTTACAAAAAAGGATATTTTTCTCCTTTCATACTTTTATAATTAGTAAACCCCAGGACTAACAAAAAATACACACTTCTATGATTTAGAGTAGTCACATGCAGTGTTGAATTCAGGGTTTGGCCGGGGGGGACATTCTCCCCTGGAGCAATGAGATGTCCCCCCGGAAGATTTGAGATTTTGTATTTTCAATGGTCAAAAAGTGCAATTTCCTACCTGGAACTCTGTAATGCCCCCCCCCCCCCCATCCCGAAGCCACAGAAATCCCTACCAGAGAAAAGTGTTTGAATTCAACACTGGTCACATGACACTCGTGGTCTCAGCTGAGCTGAGCAAATCAGTTGACAAAATAGATTATTGTCGGCTTTAAGCTATCACATCCATATAAAATTTTTATTTAATAAATAAAATTTTAAAAACTTTAGTGCAAAAATAAGTATTTGAAAAAATTAAATGTGCCCAGTATTTATCTCTGAGCGTAAGAGTTAAAAACAAAATAAAACAATTTTAGCACACAAAATATTAAAAAATTAATATTTTTTCACCAAAATTTTCCCGTCAATGGAATTATGAAACCATTTTGCAAAAAGTTAAAGACACTGACATAATTTTAAGTATATTAAATAAAGTAATTTGTAATCAGGAATAATGTTATCAAAAGTAAAAAAAAAAAAAAAAAAGAAAAATTAACTGATTTCTCTGTACTCTAGAAATCATTGTAAAGTAAATACACCAAATTTTAACTAAGACTACTTAAAAAAGATTTTTTTAACATATGAAAATTTCAAAGCTGCAGCAGCTAATTCTTCTAGATTATGATTTTACGTAGCTACTTTGTTTTGCAGAAATAAAAAATTATGGTCATTCTGGTAAATAGATTAAATATTTATAATTTTACCAGCCATTTAAGCTGTGTACCATTATGCAATTTAAAAGTGAAAACTATAGCAATAAAATGGAAAACAGTTATTACTTACATTCAACAAGATTATTTATTGTTATATCCAGTCTCGATGAGATGAGAGTGATTAAATATAAGAAACTAGAAACTTAATAGATAGGTGAACTTAATATAGAGGGAATAAACTTAAGTGAACTTTAAGTATATGTAAAATATTTAATTGACAATAAAAATTGCATTTTTTAAAATTTAAGAGCAATCTAATTTTCAAATCAAAACTCAGGCTGTTGAAAAAGAATTAGTAGAATTCTTTTGTTTAATAACTGTGCGTCCAAGTAAGTTTTAGATAAGACCGCAACTGACTGCCATGTGATTTTTAACTGTGGTAGCCCTGAACTTTAGCCACAAATAAACCCTTAAAATGTTTATTTTGCAAAGATAGTTAATTCACAAAGATTTCATCAAATAACTCATTAAATAGACATTTGTTGTATAGAGGTTCATCCATATTTTTAAAAGTTATCTAAAAATAAAACCAACAAAGTAGTTTATTTTGTGCAAGACTTAAACTGTTTATACAAAACACAGTACAACAGTTTTATTCAATTTAATAATGTTGTAGTTTAATGAATTATTTAGATCAGAAAAGAAAATTTTATGTTAAATTCACTTACGATTTAAACATGAAATATAGTATATATTATGCATTTTAATAAAAATATGTCAATACTTCCTTAAATGTACATCATGCTTAAATAGGTATATCAGAAGTAAGTGTAAAAGTAAAAATAGTTTTTGAAGAACGTACCTTTATGAGCATTTAATGTTCAACTTGAAAATCACGATTAATTTTTTTACTACAATCAGTCTTTAAAAAAAAAAAATTCTGCTGTGGGCACCGAACTGTAATATAAAAAATTCAGTGCCTTTTTACACTTTGTAGAAATCAGAAGCAAGTTAATTTATTGAAAAATAATATAATTATTGCTCTATTTCTTTTTAAAGATAGGGCGCAGGAAAGAAAAATGAATCATTATTTAAATTATCTCTTTAGGATTTCTAAATTGATTTGTCAATGTATAATCGTAAATTAATTAATGTTAAATCATTGATTGATAAAAATGTATTTAAAAAAATATTACATTCTTTATTTTTTATGTATGATTTATTTTCTACATTTTAGCCTTAAAAATGTTTCATTGTTGCAGTTTTACAGAGATTTGACATATTTTAGTGAGCGTGCATTGGCACATAATTAAATCCATTGTTGTTTCCATTCATATACACTTATTTGAGTTACAGAGAATATTTGTAAAAATGCAAGCAAAATGTAAAAGCAAATAACATCATAAAGTGACTTTTTAGAGTATCATTGTTTTAAATCTTACCTATTAACTTTTGTAAATTTATTATGAAAAGAATATTATTTAGCATGCACAAGTAGTCATTCTATCTTTTCTTTCCTTTTCAGCACTAATGCTGGTTGCATTGCATTACCAGCTTTATTAAATATTAAACAAGTTATGCAACAAAGACAAGTTACTGGAGTTTGGAACACCAGAGATGAACTCCCTGTAAGTTTATAATATTTCTCTTCTACCTTTGAATAATATCTTATTATTATTTTTACTTAAATTGCTAATTAAATGTTTTGCAGAAAAAATGTTGTAATATTTCATTGCCTTGGAACAATAAGTTTTAAATGAATTCCACCCTTTTGAGAAAAAGGGGTTTCACTCTTTTCATGGAAATAATAGAATCAATGACAGATTTCCTTTAATTAGTTTGCTTCGGATACATAGTAGAAGATAACTTGTATACTTTGGCTTAGCAAGGATTTCTCTTAAGATTGAAGAGATCTTTTAAAAAGGTTCAAGTTTTGCAATAAGTTCTAAGTAGTATTACAAAATTTCCAGTATAGTGAAATACGTTTAACACGAAATTTAGGGGGTCGAAATTTTTTTCCGTGTTAAAAGAATTTCGCTTTAAAAGATTCGTAAAAAAAAAGAACATAACTCAAATATTTTAGACGTCGTCAAATTTATTTCGATTTCCTGTTAAACTACTAGCAGGTTGCATCCATTAGGATAGAAAGCAGGTAAAACAAATATTGCTTTTTTGGGAAAAAAGCATATATCTTTTTTTGAAGTGTCTTTTCAGCATTCTGAGATCTAGCTTGTTTGAATCAAACAAGTAAAGCTGTCTCTAAATCTCCGTGCTTAGCGGTTCTCATACGTTTTCTCTTTGGCTTAAACATACTGTGCTCAAACATTAACGTAATGGAATCCCTGTTTTTACTATCGTTGATAAAGTAGAATTGGCAATGCCAAACTCTTTGCAGATTTCTGTTTTTGTCCTTTTTTTTCATCAACTGCATTAAATAGCTTCATCTTCATTTGAAGCGAAATAACAGTTTGTTTTCGGACCGATTTCTTAGCCATTGTGCTCATAAAACATAAGCTAATTTACAAAAAAGAAAAAAAAAAAACCCCACGAAATTTACCAATTTTTACTCAAAATTCAGTGGTTTTAACACAAAATTCACCAATTTCAATTCAAACTAACTAGATAGAAAGCAAATTTTTTTCAAGTTAAAAACGATTTTCGTTTCGTGTTAAAAGAAGAAAAAATGTATTAAATTGCATAGTATTCTGTCCGGATTGCTATATCATTTCGTGTTAAGCGTTTTAGTGTTAAACGTATTTCACTGTATTTGAAAAGTTGAAAAATTTATTTCTACTGTTAAAAAATATCACTCAAAACTTTTTCTGTTAATGAGGCATGTTGCAGAAAGCTTAAAAAAAAAATCTGCCACTCTTGGACTGAATCATTCCACAACTATTGACTGAAACAATTATATGTGAGAAATATGTGTTAATTCATTAATTTTTTTTGCTTTAGTTTAAAACCTGTGGTTTTAAAAAAGTCTTTAAATTTTTTTACTTGAAGTAACAATAACATTGGATGTTTTAGGCTTGTTCATATTTTTATATTTAATGTAAGTTATTATTTCTTTTAAACTGTATAGATATTAATGTTTATCATTCCTATTTCTAATTAGTTTCTGAATGTGCCTTTTCTAACATTTGCACACGATGCTTTAATTAGCTTTCACGCAAATATTTGCATTTGACATGAAGTGCTAAATGCTGAAAGTCTCAAAATTTGAATGAATTTTAGTATTTCTTTGTTTTCTTTATAATAATGGATTAAATAAAAAATAAATAAGCTGAGGTTTTTTACTATTTAGTCTTTAGTTGTGTATTTTTTTCTATTTATTTATTCTTTATATCTTATATTTTAGATTGAAATAGATCTTGGCAGAAAATGTCATTTTCATTCCATTTTTGCTTGTCCTATTTTGAGACAACAAAGTTCAGAGAATAATCCTCCAATGAGGTTGGTTTGTGGACATGTAATATCTCGTGATGCTCTACATAAATTAGCAAATGGAAACAAGTAAGTTTTTAAAACTTCTGTTTACTGTGATTTCCTGTGAATTCAAATATTGCAATTTTCTTTTATATTTTAACATTGAATCAATTTACTGTAAGGCAACTTTTATTGCTTTTCTTTCATGCATTGTTAGATGCTGTACCTCAATTTTTCTTGGTCCCAAAGTGTTCCTACTTATAACAAGGATAAAATATTTATTACATTGAATTTTCAATTATCTGTTATACATTGGTGAGAAAGAACTTAAGTTTTAGTAGATTTGTGCTTTTTAGTTTTCTTTCTAAAGTATCCCACTCCCTGTGTCTCACTAAATAAAAAGCATACAAGGGCTTTTCAAAAAATTTACTGAACTTAATTTTTTGTGCAAACATATAGGCTTTTTAACCTTATGACCTTCAAAGCACTGTTTTCGATTGATGATTCGTTCTCAGTGCCTTTTCCAATTTATAAAGCAGTCCTGTTAAGTCTCTTTTGAGATCATACATAGTTCTCTTTGCAATTTTTTCTTTTATCTTGTTAGTCAACTGTGGAAACACAGTTGTCTTTGTCTTGGCGTAAAAAGTCTGAATTAAAAGAAATGCATGTGCAGATGAATTTTCATGATCGAGGAACCCAGATTTGTTTATCCACTGATCGTGTCTTTTTCTCCAAATGTTTTCTCTTAATCATCTCAAGACTTTGATATAATAACAACAACAATTCAATGTCTGTCCTGCTGGTGAAAATTCATGGTCAATAATATTTTCAATGGTAAAAAAAGACAGTCAACATCAATTAGACTTTTAATGTGACTTGTCTCACTTTTTTTAACCTGGGTGAACCTTTACCAATCCTTTGTAAAGATTGGGCTTTTGTTTCGATATTGAAACCATAAACGTTGCATGTCATCACCTGTGATTATTCTTTTCATGAAGTCTCCATCCCCATTTGCATGAACCAAAAAGTTCTTGGGCAAATTGAAATGGGATCATCTTTATGATCTTGTGTCAAAAGACGCAGAACGAACTTTACAGAAATGCGATGTATTCTGAATTTCTAAATTAAAATGTGACAACATGATCCAATTAAAATGTTGCAATCACCAGTGATATCTCATATAGTTAATTGAAAATTTCAGCATACAATTTCATGAATTTGGATGACAATTTGAACATACAATTTCCTGAATTACACACATGACTTTTGTCAGTTGGGGTCGATGGCTGTTTTGAACAGAATTCTTGACCAATTGATTGTCAGCCACCTCTGAAACACTAAACATTGTTCAATCCTTCAGAAAGCAGGTTCATACCTTAGCTAGTGGCAAGCAGTGAAGATTGCCATTATTCACATGACTTAACATATGCAACAATATGACCTCCTTATAGTAGTGACAGCAATATACTCTAGCACAGTACACATATATCTCATTGTGGTAACTGTGAGATGAAATCTCACAGTGTTTAAATTATGTTACTGTTTTATTTCTATTGGCATTATACATCGATGTTCTTTAAGCTTAAATCCATATTTATTTTTGCGCGGGCGATTTCGCTTCACCGCACATCGGCAAGTTCGCTGACGTTCGGCTGCCCCTGGCATGGGATGCTTCTCCTTTGAACTTTGTACGATTGTGATGACGTCATCGGAGCAAGCCTCTCACGGCATATGCATTGAATGGATGTTGATATTTCGGAGGTGTGTCTATTCGCCGAGCATACAGCAAATTAAAATAAAGTTCTTTAAATGTTTTCTTTCGGATTTGTTTATTAAGACATTAGCTAATATTTTAAATTCTCTAATAGATTTAAAGCTTTTCTTTCAGTAACTTTTGAAGTCCCCGTATTCTTACTATAAATTAAAAATTCCGTTAATTTAGAATCAGAATCTGTTTTGTTGGAGAGCTGTCATGACTTAGTTTTGGTTTTAAAAAAGATCGTGGGCTCCGGCTCCGGTCTGCCGACGCCGATGAATGTGGAATCCGATGAAAAGCTTTTGCGTAAACAATGTCTGCGATTTTTAACAACTCCTGTTAAATTATTTCTTAATAATTTCTTGATTCATGCTGCACTTTTAAACTAACTAAATAACTTGAATTAATTTATGAACGGTGACCAACGGGAAGCCTTATCTTCTCTTCTCAAGATAAAAATAAAGGATTAATTTATATTGTTATCAAGTCTCCTCTTCATTTATTTTACAGACTACACGATCCAAGTAAGAAGTTTCATTTATTTCTATTTTTTTACAATTGCTGACCTCAAAGAACAGAGGGTTTTATTGCAAACATTACACAACGCATTGTAACTAAAAAGAACTTTACTTTTAATTAACGGCCCATAAATATGGATTATAATAATATTACAAAATATTTCCATCACATTTGATGCCGCAAAAACGGTGGTTCTGAAGAAAAATTTTGATTGATTTGAAGAAAATCGTAATATTTTAGAACTTTTGTTCTCAGAATAACTTTTGAAAAAATTTTTTGATGTGTTCAATAGTATTCAAGATTTGTTCTTTTAGTGAATTTTGAGAAATATGGAATATTTTATGTAAGAATTTTTGCATAACTACATATGACAATATTTTTTTAGTATTGGAAGTTTCTGTTCTCAAAAAATTTCTTGCATAGATTTTTTTCTATTTTGAAGAATTAGATTTTATAATTATAGAATGAATTTTGTTCATATTCTTTAAAACAATTATTTAAATTAAGATCAATTTCCTATTGAAGAATAGTCGTATTTTTGATGATGCATAATTATTATTCTATTTAAATAGTTTTATTTGAAGAATTTCATCTACATATTCTTCTATTTGTAATGAATTATTAGAGAACATAATTTTTTTAAAGAATGATTATTTGGTATATATATTTTTTGAAATGAATTATATATTGTTCTTAGAAAAATTCTAATGAATTTGAAATAGTAAAATTGTTCTCAAGAACATATTTCATATTTTTAGAGGCTATGACTTTGGGTTTTTTAATTTTATGGCACTGTTAAATTGCAAGAAGCATTTTTTTTTTTAAATCATGATTATTGGTACTGAGAAATTTTATTCTAATGTCATACTTATTATTCTGAAGCTGAAATTCTTCACAGATGTTAGTAGTTGCAAATATCCTATATAACATTCTTAGAGATTTCTATGCTTCTATTCTACAAATTTCAAATCAAGATATTTTGTTTTAACAATAATTTGAATACAAGAGTTTGTTCATAGATTTATTCTTATGCCATCTGGACTGTGATGTTCTATTATAATCATACAGTTTGGCTTAGTGCAAAGATAATCTGCAATTTACAAATTAAGAATGTAATGCATTTAAGAATATTTTCACATTTATTATACAACTGTTCTCATGTTGTTTCTAAAAGCACTCTCAGCTGACAAAATTTTATATTTGAAAAATTCATGTTGCTTCTTTGTTTTTATATTCTTATGGCAAGTTATAATTTTGAAATTGGGACCTTTCCACTTCATCGTATGTGCAGACTATGACAGTTTTCAACAGACAAGATTCTCATGTTGCTCTCAGAAAAAGAATGAAAGCAGCATTATTATTTTTTTTCTCTTGAGAAGAAGTAGGCATGGGGCTACTTCATTCCTGTTATAATTAGATTCTTGAAATTATTTTACATAATCTATTTTAAAAAATCTTATGGTTTTATACAGCTTTTAAAATAAGTTCTCATATTGTCAGTATTTCTCTGCAATACTTTTAACTGTGTGTCACTGCTGTTTCGCATATTTAAAGACTGTCTCTCTACATATGCTGCTCTAAGAGTTCTCTTCCAACCTGTTAAAAAATATACTCACCTGCAAAAAAAAACTTTGCTTCATTTTCAAGTTTCTTACCTGATGAAGTTGGCCATTCACTGATGTGTTGTATCCATTTGTGCTGACCTCTTCTCTAGTACTTTCCTTGTTTGATGATAGAAGATAAATGTATCAATACTTACCTGCTCAACTCATTGTTTTATAACAATAACTTTTAAATTTATGCTTCATTTTCAACGCTGAAGTGATTATTGAAAGGGGTCATGTCATGTTTGAGTCATTTATCCTTACAATGTCTGATTCAATTCAATATCTTCGTTGTTTGTCTTTAAAGCTAAATAAGATTTACGAGTAATCTCAAATGTTTTCTCAAGTAATAGCTGTCACAAGACCTGATTATGGAAGTTTTGTTGGTTTGCCTCTTCTCTTGTGAGATGTAATTTATCCTTACTAAGTGGATTGGTTGACTTGTCTGCTCCTATAAGTCAGTGTTGCTATTTTTTTGCAAAAATATTTTTTTTTTTGCTAAATCAAGAAGATTTATGAAATATTATAAAATTAGTTACTTTCAATAATGATTTTGTATGTGTTCTTACATATACCTACAGTTACAAGAGTTGTATTTTGATTCAGGAATTCTCAAGATCAATTTATTTTCTGTCTAAATTCCCCATATTTCAAAAATTTTATTGTGCCTTTGTTTTCATTTGTGAATATACCCAAAGTCTCTAAATTTTTATGTTGTCATATGCCTCATATTTTTACACAAGTAATTAATTGAATGAATTCTGAAGATTTTATTATTATTAATGAAGAAATTAAAAATTTTTTAAGCATCAAATCAATTCCTATACAAGATTACACGAAAAGAAAAGCACAGTTCTTAGTAACTATTTAACAGCGCCTTTTGATATAGAAGTGTTCCTTAGTGAATCTTCAAAATTACTAAGAAGTTTAAAGAAAAAGTGCTTATTGATATCATCACCTACCTACTTATGTCTCATTTTTTACCCAAGATGTGTGTGTGAATCTTCGATTTTTCACCAAATACAACATCATTTTATCATCTTCAGTGCTCTATAATTCATCCTTTTAGTGTGTCCAAAATAGTGATTACTGAAAGTTAATGATTAGCTTCAAAAGAAGTGAAGCACACAGATGTTGTCGCCCCCAAAAAAAAAGTTCTCGTCCAATGTTCCTGTAAAATGTCTATTCAACTGTTAAGTTGATGTTGCCTTTTTGTGTATGTCATCTAGAGATATGCACCTGTTTCTACATGGTAAACAATGTTTACACCTTTGCAACAATACACATAACTGATGTCTTTTTTGTGTACCAAAACTTTCAGCGTGTTTTTTTGAACATTCTGATAACATTTATTTATTTTATTTTTCATGCAAACTTTAAATTGTGTTTATAACGCTAAAGAATCAAGGATCTGTAAAGAAGGACATTGCTGTTGTTTTTGCAGTTATGGGATGGTATATTGTGCTATTTAGTGTATATAGTTATTTTTCTTTTTGCACAAGGTGTCAGGAGCCTTGTTTATGGAGATCCAAGCCACCTGAAATCTTGAGTAAAACATGAGTAGTCACAGTGTATATTGTTCTATGATTGTGGATAATAGTATATTTTTTACATATTTCTCTTGATTTTTCTGCATGAAATATTTTATGTAAATGATTTATAATATTTATATTATGGTACACTTAAAAATTTAAATTTCCCATGATAGTGTCATTTTTTAAAATCTTTCATTGTATATGAAAGGATTTTTTTTTCTGGGGATACCCACCTACTCAACCAAAAACCTACTTATTCTTAAAACCATGGTTTCTCTGTTTGTCTGTTTATCTATAAATTTATGAGTTTATCTTTATGCATATTTAAAAATTGTATTAAGTGATGTCTCATATTTTAAAGAATAGTATATACTTTGAAAATTTTTGATGAGTAAATAATACAAAAAGTATTGGTGTTTGTTGATATATTGCTTTTATAATCTAATGAAAAGTAGTAAGAGTATATGTTTCAGCAATATAACACTTAATTCCTTTCAGACATGTCTCTCTCTCATATATATATATATATTGTTGCAACTACTTTAACTATCTGTGTTTTACATGTGAGTGGTCATTTAGTGCACGATTTGGCTACTTGTTCATGTGGAGTACAGCTGGTTGTTTGAAGTCAAAATATTTAGTACTAAATTGAAAAAAAAAATGATGAATATTATATTATGAAAATTTTTCTAAAGAAATTGTTTTGCATGGCCAGTTTAGAGTAATTAAAAAAATAAATGCTCTATTTTATAAATTGTAAGTCCTAGGCAATGGTCAAATACTAAAGTTATTTTGATCTTTGTTGCTTGTAAAATGCAACTTTTCTTATATAGTATACCAATTTAATTAAATGTTTGATAATGAGCTCATTATATATATGCTAATTCTGAGTAATGCATAACATTTTATATATGCCAATTCTCATTTTATATATGCTAATTCTGATTTTGTTTAGCATTTTTTACTTAAGTATTACATAGGATTTTATATATGCTAATTCATTTTCTTTAGCATTTGTACCTAAGTATTTATGAAGATAAGTTTATGACATCATACTGCAATTGCCATAAATGGAAGATTTGGCATTTTTTATGTATACTGTTTGAATATACTATGTATACTTTGGATGTATTTTCTTTTTCTTCCCACTTCCCTTTTGGTCACCACTAATTTTTTATTTGCAGCAGTTAAACTTTTGGCTTTATTTTAACTTTGATTTTTTTTCTCTGTCTTTGGCATTTAAAATTTTGTCATCCCGTTTCTGTAAAAGGTTTTTATTTCATTTTACCTTTTACATCACTTGCTCTGCCAAAATTTTACTCGGTAAATGGGGGTATTGTGAGATGAAATCTCACAGTGTTTAAATTATGTTACTGTTTTATTTCTATTGGCCTTATACATCGATGTTCTTTAAGCTTAAATCCATATTTATTTTTGCGCGGGCGATTTCGCTTCACCGCACATCGGCAAGTTCGCTGACGTTCGGCTGCCCCTGGCATGGGATGCTTCTCCTTTGAACTTTGTACGATTGTGATGACGTCATCGGAGCAAGCCTCTCACGGCATATGCATTGAATGGATGTTGATATTTCGGAGGTGTGTCTATTCGCCGAGCATACAGCAAATTAAAATAAAGTTCTTTAAATGTTTTCTTTCGGATTTGTTTATTAAGACATTAGCTAATATTTTAAATTCTCTAATAGATTTAAAGCTTTTCTTTCAGTAACTTTTGAAGTCCCCGTATTCTTACTATAAATTAAAAATTCCGTTAATTTAGAATCAGAATCTGTTTTGTTGGAGAGCTGTCATGACTTAGTTTTGGTTTTAAAAAAGATCGTGGGCTCCGGCTCCGGTCTGCCGACGCCGATGAATGTGGAATCCGATGAAAAGCTTTTGCGTAAACAATGTCTGCGATTTTTAACAACTCCTGTTAAATTATTTCTTAATAATTTCTTGATTCATGCTGCACTTTTAAACTAACTAAATAACTTGAATTAATTTATGAACGGTGACCAACGGGAAGCCTTATCTTCTCTTCTCAAGATAAAAATAAAGGATTAATTTATATTGTTATCAAGTCTCCTCTTCATTTATTTTACAGACTACACGATCCAAGTAAGAAGTTTCATTTATTTCTATTTTTTTACAATTGCTGACCTCAAAGAACAGAGGGTTTTATTGCAAACATTACACAACGCATTGTAACTAAAAAGAACTTTACTTTTAATTAACGGCCCATAAATATGGATTATAATAATATTACAAAATATTTCCATCACAGTAACCATCAGGGTTCGTAAATATCATGATATTTTCATAAATATCAAAAATATCTGATATTTTGATATACATCTGATATTTTTGATGTATATCCAATATTTTCAAAATAATCAATTTATTGATAATTATGAATATTTTTGGGCCTAATATAAATTAGAAACTGAAACATATTGCATTTAGCATGAAAACTTAAAAAAATATTTTAAATGTTTTTTTTTCTTTTTTCTTGTTTTTTCGTGCAATAAAATTGAACGTCAACTGATTGGAAACAGGCACAGTTTGCTTTCACTGACAAATAATAAACTATAGAATTTAATATTAAATTTAAAAAAAAATATATGTTTTATACAACAAAATTTAACTTCAAAGTAATTTGTTGTTATTGTAAAATTTGAACATAAATGTAAACTTGTCTGTTTTTTCATTCCCTAACCTCTTGTATAGTTTAAACTGAACAAAAACAGAAAAAGAATAACTTATATAAATTAGGCAGTTTGTCTTTCAATCTAAGTAATAATTATTGGTTCTACATTTGAAAATTTAACTTCAAATGTAAAGCTTGGAAAAGATTTTTTTTTTTTTTGGGGGGGGGGGGGGGGAGGGGATTGCTGTGCAAAGATCCTCCTGACATTCCACTATTTATGCACTCAAAATTTCGTGAAACTGTGAAGTTTCGGGGATTGTCTGCAATGAAGGTTGTGTGATGCCCCTTTAAGTCTTTCAACAATGCCTTTGAGTTAACTCTGCTGCCTACAGTGAATTCTGGTAAAAGTTAAGCCAGTGTATGAAATGAAAGGCCTTGTGTGTTTCGACAATATTCTGCACCATCACACAATGCTTAAATAATGCAGAAATAGTTAACTTGAAATTTCCACAACCACATAAACTATAATATTTGAAACCTTAATTCTTCAGACCTTAATTCATTGGAATACTAAGTCTTAGCCTTGTTATTAATGGAGGTCGGTGAACATCTTATGATACCAAAGATTTTTTGACAGCCACCATAGTCGGGAGTAATGTTTAGTATGAGTCAGTTAATTTTTAATATGAATATTCAAGCAGGTCTCACCTAGGAGAAGCTGAAATCAATTTTAATCAATAAAAAATTAAAAAATATAATTTATTTTTATGCTTACTGCATTCTTCAATAATAAGGTTATTATATGTTATTATTAGACAGTCGATTATGTACAATTGAATATCTGCATGAGCAATTGAAGATTTTGAAAGGTTTTTACGATTAAAGCATATAAATGCATAAAATTGCCCTTAAATATGTATACTTAACTTTTTTGCTGCAGTATGTTGAATTCTGTCCTACTAAATGAAATTTGTTAAGATATTCAATATGGCCATATATGGGACAGTGTAGGTAAAAGCTGTGGAAGTATTTTTTTTCCAAATATGATACACATACCTTGTTTAGATCACAGAATTTTGCTATTCTAAACAAAGGTAACTAATGCTGTTGCTGCCACCGTAATTTGAATTGTTGTGACTTTTCGATTTCTTGGTGTATATGGCAAAAATTATTGTATATAAAAACATGAAAAGCAGTATTTTTATAGAGAAATGTGGGATAAACACGCTGGAGCAAACAGTTTTTAAATCACAGAATTGTTTTAATCATTATTTAATGTTGAAATCAGTGAAGATGGTTCAGTTAAATAAGTTTTATAGGATGAAAAACTATTTATAGCAATTTAACCATCTTGTGCAATGTCCAATTATTTTAAAATTTGTCTGTTTTTTTTTTTCAATATTTTAATTCAAAATTTCACTGTCTGAATTTTGTATCTGGAATTGAATTCCAAGTTGTTATAATTTTGCACTCGGCATTATTAAAGCTTATTATTCAAGCTTATAATGTTTTTTAATCTTTCTTTTGCAAGAATCTCATAATTCTCCTTTATTATTAAAATTCTGTGAGCCAATATTGATCTCGATTGGGATACGTTATGTTATATTTCAATTTCTTCAATCTGTATGAAATGACGTTTAACCGAACTAATTGAATTCAGATAAACAGAGACATCTTGATTAATTAATGTATTTTGTGAAATTCTACTAAAATATGATGTAGAACATGAATCTAGCCATGCCAAAAAAAAAATCTGCAGTGTGTCATAGTTTCGCTGTCCCTGACATTATTGGAATCAAAGATCTTTTGTTAAATGATTTGTTTGTGAATTAAATGAAATTTAAGAGTGCATTTCCATCATTCCTGAATCTGCCGGGAGAGGAAAAATCAGAGATAATTTAAATTTTGTTTTAAAGAAAATTCAGACTTTTTGAGATGATCATGGAGATGAACTACCAACTAAAATAAAGACGACTGCATTAAATTATTTATTACAAATACTGTCCAGTAACATTAATTGATGTTGAAAAAATATTTCCTGTATTTAAAAAGGTTTTAGACTGTAAAAGACAAAATCTAACTGTTGAAAATTTAGAAAAATGTGTAAGTGTACACAGCAAAAGTTATTCACAATGAGAGTAAAATTTGTTGTAATATTATAATATTTCTTTCAATAAGTTTATTATAAATTATACATTAATTTTTAAGTGATGCATTTTGATTGACTATTACTATTACTTATGCATAAATATAATAAAATTTAAAGAGAACAAAAACTGCATTGACATGTAGGTGATTTTTCTTGTTAAAAATTACAACTGCATATTTTGGATCTTAACAACATCTTTGGAGGTTTTTAGTGCATATTTTGATAGTTTTTAAGTGCATATAATCCATTGCCTGATTATGATGTATTCTGTTTTGTAAAAACATTAATCTACCTTCAAATATCTTATGCATCATATACATAGAAAATTTTTGCAAAAGCTGATTTTTCCCCAAACAATTTAGCTGCTCAAACATTAGTGGAAATGGTAGCTAGTCATTATTAATGTATGTAGTGATTTGTTTGCAATTTTACTTGTGAAAAATTCATAAATTTTGATGCAGAATTTCCAGGGTTCATTGATATATATCATGATATATACCTTGATATATATCCAGGGGCCTTGCTAAGGAGGGGGGCGAGCCTCCCCCCAAAACGTTTGAGAATACTGTTACACTTGGCAAATTTACAAACTTAGTTGGCAAATTTGTTTAAACTTTAACCCTCCGACTGTCTTGGAAAAGGGCAAAATTGTAATGTTGTTTTCTCTGTATTTTGTTTTAAATGTTAAAAAAAAAAATGATTCTTTGAACATTTTATAAAAAAACTTAATAACGAATATGAATGCAATCCTTGGAAATATTAATCATTGGTCAATGTATTAAAAATACATTAAATCAATAGAATTATATTACTTTAAATATTGCTTGTATTGCAGTGAAACCTGGAGCTTAGTGAACGTATTAACACGGGCTTGTCAGTGAGGGGGTTAATAAAAACTATAATACACTTTCTATTTCTGATAGACTTAGCAAAAGTTACAAATCAAATTGGGAATATTACAACCCCGATAACTTTTTACAAATAAGTATATTATATTTTTTAATTGTCGTAACTTGTCAAAATTATAAAACTAGTTCGCAAATACTGAAATTTGACTTAGCAATTTAAGGTCCTCTCCCACCCAAATAAAATGTCTTAGTGATGGCCCTGTATATATTCAATATTTATTTTTAAAATATCAGAATTTTTTATATTTTTCATATACTTGATATTTATTTTCAAAATATCAAGACGTTTGATATTTTGTATATTTGATATTTAATTTCAAAATATTATCACTGTGCAAGATAATTGTGATATTTTCAGTCAAAACAAGTGTAAATGAAAATATCAGCTGTTTTTGACTGTGTCATTCTATAGATAAAGAACTTTTGTCTCTTGCAGTGACTTTTTTAACCAAAGACAACAAATATCTTTTCCAAGCTTTATGTTTGAAGCTTTTATTTTTAAATGAATAATTATATGAGAATATTAAGAACAGCTATTGCAGGGATCACATTCACCCTGTAATTCCTAAAATTCCTAAAATTTTCTATAGCCCTAAAATTCTACTAAAATTTTTTTTGTTTCCCTAAAATTTGCTTCCGATAACTATTTCTGTTTACAAATGACTGGTAAACAAAGTTAGTTTTGCTTTGTATCATGATTGCCAAAACCGATTCTTGTTAGGCATTTTCATTGGTGGTTCAAAAATAAGTGGGCATATACTAGCAAAGATATAACTGCTGCACTTCGAATGGTTTTAGAGCTTTTATTTTCTGGTTTCAAAGAAGGCCATATGTAAAGTTCATTCTGGTTTGATCTGTTCTTTCTTCAGGTTCTTTCTTAGCATTTTTAAAACGTGATCGAAACTTGGAGAAAATGTCGCACAGAAAAACCAAATTCCAAGATATTTGTCTAGAAAAGCTCGATGGAGTTTTTATGAAGGAATGGTGTTGTGTGGCGGCAAATAATATATATTTTGTGAGATGCAATTTATGTGTTGAACAGCTTGAAAATTCTAGCGGTGGTTTTTGTCAACTGAAGTCTCACCACAAGCGGAAAAAATAAAATTAAGTTTAAGGGTAGATTTAAAAATAAATCTCTTATTTTTGAATCAATTCTGCAAAAAGTTAATTGCAACGAAGAAAATGCACTCTCTCATGGTATATGCAAGTTGCTAAGGCAGAAACTCTTTGGGCTCTATACATATATAGTCTCTAAGTAATTGAAATCAATAAAGCCCAACTTTTGATGAAGCGAATTAAATATGAAACAAAATAAAATTTCGAAATTTATTTTCTATGGTACAGTAAAGCACAGTATAATTATTTCTTCGTCTTTTTTTTTTTTTTTTTTTCTTTTTTTACAATTGAATATTTTTTGTATTTAATTTAACTATGCGTTTGAGATGTTAAAAATTTAGTAAGGAATGCATTTAGTCTCAGCCTAATTTAAGTGATTTTGTTTTTCATTCAAATATACAAAATTCAAGTATTTTAAAAAAGTTTTTTTGAAAATACTGAACAAGATTGCAAGAAATTATATAAGATTTATTAAAGAAACATCTTATAAAGTTGTTAGATATAGAAAAATTAAGGTAACCATTTCATTATTTTATTGTTGTTGTTGTTATTATTTGCTCTGTATTTGAGAATTTATTTGCTGTGTTGAAATATCACAGGGAATGGTGAGCATAAATTAGCCTTAAAACTTCATTGTCTAATCCCTAAAATTCCTCCCTAAATTTTTTAAATATTTGCTGCACTCCCTGCAATTCAAAGATAACCTGTCTAATTTAGATATCAGTTATATACAGCTTCATTAGAAAATTATTTTGGTTTAGTTAAGTCTAAACCAGTGGCTCCCAACCTTTTAGTGGCCACGCCCCACCAAACTGTAAAGTCACTCTGCCCCCCCCCCCCTCTCCCTTAATCTGTAAATTATGTCGCTTATTTATTTAAAAAGGGAACTCTATTTACACAGTGGAAGCATGATAGAGCCTTAGAACTATTCATTTCACATTTTTTAACTTATCAAAGAAGTGAATCTCCTGTCATAAATGTGTTTTTAACATAATTTTATAAATACGATGAGGTTATACATCTTCACCTTTGTAGAAAAAGAGTTTTGTTGTACTTTCCAACTTACCTCAATATTAAAGAAAAGTGTTATACGGTCTGCATTTTTATCTTCTCAAAATATTTTGAAAAGAGACTTACATTTAATGTTAAAATTGGCAACATTCACACATTTTATAGTTCATTTTAGTAATTTATTAAGGATTGGTGGAAAAGCATTGGACACTAAATTTTCTTTCTATCGATAACACAATACACAAGAAGCATTTCTCATCTTTATAAAATTTAAGTAGCCATTATTCCCCATCAAAACATATTTTCTCTGTTTTTTCTTTCCAATATCATTGTCTCCCATGTATTAGTGGATTTAAAAATATAAAATGTGTCTATCATCATGTAAATTTATTTACTGTGTGGCTCACCTGCACTAAAGCCGTAGGTATTTACTATTAGCCCCCGGTATGCTATTTCTTTCTCCCAGCTTATTTTGTGTCGTCTTCAATAAATAACGTTGCCTTGTGTAAGCCAGCCATAAAACAAAAGCCGATGTTTCATTGTGCGATTAAATACTCTACAGCATTTTTTTAAACTTCTAAGCATCGCACATTTTCAATGTTTATATCGTCGTATTGGGAAAAAAAAGTACTTTTTAATGCAATTTGTTTGAAAACTGAATTTCCATTTATTTTTGAGATATTAATTTTTTTGTAGTTTTTAGCGACATTTGTTTCATTTTGGCAACTCAAGAACCCCATTTCTGTAGAAAATAAAGAAAAAATAGTTGAAAAATAGCAATTATATCTTCTTGTTGCCATTTTCCTATAAAAACTGAAATGTAATTAAAATACTTGTTATTTTGAGAAAAATATAAATGAATGATTTATGATAAAACAGGGAGCTTTATAAACTATATTTAATTTTAAGTATCTATATTAATGCAAATGATGTCATTTTATATAAAATAAAAGCGTGTGCTTTAAGTCTTAAAATTGAAATATGTTTTGCACTAATTGAAATATGTTTTCTCACCGGCATGCCCCTTTTGCTCCTATGCCAGTATCTTGCCCCTTTTTAAGCCTAGGGTAAACTCTGTATATGTACTTAAAGGTAAATCTATCAAGATTTTTACCATGTAGTAGATTTCAATGTGTGCCTCATTTGTAGCATGGCACACATCCAAACGGCACACATCCAAACATCCATTTCATCGCTCCCGCTAGTAGGCGTGGCCTAATCCAGTGCTATTTTCGTATTGGTTGTTGTGCGCGTGACATATGTGACGGCTTATTCTGAATACAGAGCTGAATGCCCACCTTTCCTCCCAATCTGAGCAGATGAGAGATCTGACTGCAGTTGTTCTGAGCGAGCCAGCAAGTGAGGTAATATGTTTTCGCTCATTTCTCGAAAGAATGTGCCTGATATTAGGAATTTGGCAACCGAGGAGGTTGAAAATATGGGATGGAAAATATTTAATGATTTTACCTCTTGAACGATGTAGAGAGAATTCTTTGAGAAAGGATATAGCTAAGCTAAAAAGAGAAGGGCAATCCTTCGAAGCAGAAACTGAACAACTTAAAAGCTGCAAAGAAAAGCAGAGTTTTTTATGGGCTGATATAACAACTATTCAGACCCATACTAATATTTGTTTGCTGGTTTACCAGTATGCCACCAATGATAGTAATTCTGAAAAGAAAGATACCCCAATTTCGGAAAGTGTCCAGTCCGCTGAGACACTAACCAACTTGAACTCGGAGGGGGAGGTGGCACCATCTACCTCGGCAGTTAAAAACCAAACTCCTTCTGCTTGTAAGAGAAGGTTGGAGTCTTTAGCAGACTCTGAAAATTCTGTCCAACCAGATGAGGCAAATTTTCAAATTGTTTCTTCTAAAAAAAGTAAAATCATTCTAATGATGATAATACCAGCGATATGGAAGTGACCGAAACTGTTATTAGGGAAAAAAAAAAACCAGGATCCCCCCAATCAAAATTATTCCACCTGAAAGGTGGTCCTCTCTTTTGGATAATCTTAAAGAATGGCACCCTCGACCCGTTCTAAAGCTAAAGGAAAGTACCTTAGCTTATCATTTGATAATGTAGAAGACTATAGAGTTGTTCAAAGTAATTTAATTAAATGAAAGTCCAATTTCATTCATATGTACTCGAAGATGCAAAACCCATCAGAGTGGTTCTTCGGAGACTCCCAGTCAACAGCTCTGTCCAGGAAATCCAAGATATCCTGGAAATTGATTTCCCGGACATCACGGTGACCCAAATGTATAGAGGTCCCGTGAGCAATAAAAGACCAATGCCCCTTTTCTATTGTTCGATCCCGCAACAAGAAGGTGTTGACAGCATCTTCGAGATAACTGAATTGCTTCAAACTGAGGTTAGTTTCGAGAAGTTTCGGGGGCAAAAGGGTCCATCACAGTGTCACAACTGTCAGGGGTTTTTTCATTCATCCTTCTCGTGCAACCTACCTCCAGTGTGCCTTAAGTGCTCCAGAAATCATATCACGAAGGAATGTACGAAAAGATTTGATGAACCCTGTCGGTGTTGCCACTGCGGATCTAATCACCCCGCTAATTATCGGAACTGCCCCAAGTTTCCAAAAACTACCCCCCCCCCCCCCCCCCCCCCAAGACAGGCAAAAATAGTAAAGTTAATAGTAATAAACGCAATGTTGTAACTGTTAATTCTAATAGGACTTTCTCCAACAGGAAAGTTGAAACTTCCCAATCATTTAGGGAAGCTGCAATCGGACGTAAAGTCACCTTACCCCCCCCCCCCCCCCCCCAACCCTAAAAATTCTAAAACTTCGGCCCCAGTAAAGGATGTCTTTTCGGCTGCCGAATTTATCCAAAATCTTATGTAATTTGAAACAAATTACAATGCAGACATTGTCTGCAAGGCCTTTTCTGAATCCCTTCCGGCACACCACATGGCATCCACGGAGATTGACCAGATCTTTATCTTATACTCTAAAATTGTAACTTTGTCCAAAATTGGTTAGGTGTCGCCATCAAAAAGATGTGCGCTTCCCCATTTTTCGTTCTTTTCTTTTCCACCATCATGTTCCCAGCTAAATAGTAATTTGGACTCTTTCTCCATTGGTATATTTAATGCCAATGGGCTAAAAAGACAGGAAACTGAATTTCAAGCTTGGGTTTACAGTAATAATTTAGACTTCGTTTTGGTCAGCGAGACCCATTTTTCCCAAGGAAATGTCACCAGGGTTGCCAACTATGAGTTATTCAATGTAGACAGGGCTCGTAGGGGCACCAGTAGCCACAGTTGGGGCGGCACTGCTATTTATGTTAAAAGTGGATTTAATGTGACTGTCATCAATAATCCCCCTCTAAATTCCATCAAAGCTACTACTGTTGTTTTGGACTTCCCCACTATTCCAAATCTTCTCATAGCAGCCATTTATATACCTCCATTATGTGATAGGAACTTGCTGGAGCAAGACTTTTCCAGGCTAACTAACAATTTTCCAAATTTTATTCTTGCGGGTGATTTTAATGCTACTCATCCCTCTTGGCACTGTAGATCTACGAATGGGTTTGGTTGCAAACTCAGGAGGTGGGTGGATCAAAATTTTGCGCAAATTATAGCGGCCCCCACACCCACTTATCCACAATCTAATAATTATCTTGATCTTGCAATCACCCGCAATTTTCCTTATCCTTACAGCATTCAAACGCTGAGCGATTTAAATTCAGATCATTTGCCAGTAATCCTTTGGTATCGAGTTGGCTCATACAACCTAGATTTAGGTAGGTTTCTTCACACAAGGTGGGAGGATTTCACCTTCCTGCTCGAGCAGTGGGGAAACTCCGTCCATCGTCCCAGAGACGAAAGAAGAGGCGGAGGAAGCCATCAGTCAACTCGGTGACGTTCTCAGAGATGTGTATGAACAGTGTTCTCAACCGAGAACCACAACTGTTGACACTTTCCGTCTACCGTTGGAGATTAGACAATTGATTACTGAACGAAATCGTGCTCGCAGGATGTGGCAGGTTTATTGTTCTCAATATTTTAGGACCCATTTAAATCAACTGCACAGGAGAGTCAAGGCTGCTATCTCCAAGTTTAAAAGTGAACGCTGGAACACTTTTGTTGAATCACTTTCAACAGAAGACAACACAATTTGGAAGGCTGCTTCCTGCATTCGTAGGACACGAACACACATTCCAGCTATTACTTGCCCTAATGGCATGGCATATACAAACACGCAAAAGGTTGAAGCTATCGCTGAAAGTCTTAGAAGTCAGTTTACACCCAATTCTGGAATGGACAACCCACGGGTTGCCACTGTGTTGGAGACCACAGTTCAAAATTTTTTAAACACAGACACACCTAACACACTATCCCTGGCCACACCTTAAGAGGTTCGGGAGTATATCTCAGGCTTAAAAAAGAATAAGTCTCCGGGTGAGGACCGCATCTCTACTAATATGTTAATTAACTTACCTCATAACTTCATTCTCTATATTGAAATTCTAATTAACTGCATGATGAATCTAAAAATTTTTCCTGATTGCTGGAAAAGGGCCATTGTTGTCCCCCTACCCAAAAGTGGGGCGGCTGACAAACATGATCCTGCCAGCTTTTGACCTATATCTCTATTATCTTGTCTATCTAAAGTTTATGAGTATGTTCTTGTCAACCACCTTAAGGAGTTCTTAAATTCTAATGACGTGCTTATACCGGAGCAATTTGGTTTTCGGGCACGTCATTCAAAAACTCATCAGTTGTGGAGAGTTTCTGAACTTCTTCACGATGGCATTAGATCTGGCGGCATGACAGGAGCAATCTTTCTCGATGTGCAAAAGGCCTTTGTCGAGGTCTTGCACATCGCCCTTATCTTTAAACTTATTGCGCTCGGAGTACCGGGCAAATTAATTAAAATCTATAATGACTACTTTCAACTTAGATCCTTAGATCGTTAGAGTGGGAAGTTCTTACTCTAACCCTCAACCTATTGCCAGCTCTGTGCCGCAAGGCTCCCTCAGTGGTCCTACCCTCTTCAACATTTACGTCAACGATATTCCTAAAGAGCCTGATATCGACTTAGCAATATTTGCCGACGATACTGCCATGCTTAAACAACATAAACATGCACAAACAGTGTTCTCTAGACTTCAAAATTATTTGGATATTCTTTCGGTCTGGTTAAGGAAATGGAAAATTAAAGTGAACAGTGCCAAAAGTGCCGCCATCTTCTTCACCAATCAACATTTTACCCCATATGCTAATCTTAACTTTAAATTGAATAACGAAAACATTCCCTGGAAGACTGAGTATAAATACCTAGGCATTAACCTAGATTCCAAATTAACATGGTGCCAGCACATCACAGAAATTCTGGGACATGCTGACCGCGCCGTGGGCTCCCTTAACCCCCTCTTGGCTTGGAACAGCCCCCTGTCAATCAAATATAAATTGTTACTGTACAAATCAATGAATAGACCAATTTTTACTTATGGTTCTGCGGTCTATGGTAGTGCTTCAAAATTTCAACTTAATAGAATTCAACTTTTTCAAAATAAACTCCTGTGTAGGTTCACCAAGGCGACCTGCTATGTCCGAAATGACGTCATTCATCGTGACCTCAAAATTAAACCTGTCTTTGCAGAAATCAAAAAACTTACGTTGAAGTTTCACAGGTCAATCCAGGGGCGTCGCCATGGGGGGTATGGGGGGGGGAGCCTCCCCCCACCCCAGTATATGTGAAGTTGGGAAATTTGAGCTTAGAGTTGGGAAATTCTAGATTTTTGAGGCATTTTCTTTTTTAAAAGTAATAGTAAAAAAATTACGAAATTTTTATTGTATTGGTGATTATTTTGAGTACTGCAACAGTAAACAAGTTAAATTATCAAAAGAAATACAAAAAGAAATCAGCCACACTCAATCTATCATTGTATTTTTCAGTTCTACAAAAATATTGTACATCTACCAGACCTAAATTTCTCTACTCCTGTCCATCAATAACTGATTAACCAGTTCCTTTATTTCCTCCAAAACTTTGTTCCTTTCTCAAAATTTTCACCCTACCTCCCCTTCTCCTCCCAAAAGAGAATCCAGCTATTTTAATCCAAAGGGATTGCAGCTTCTTTTGAAAATTGGAGATCACTTGTAGCACAACAGAAAGGAATGTAGTAACCTACTTGAAACACAGCTATGGGCAAGAAGATTTGATGAGTTTTCACAACTTTTTTGACTAATTTTGTGATTTTTGGACAATATTTTACTCATTCTCATGATTTTTTTGTTGCAAAAATTAGTTAACCCTTTGCTGTCAAGTAAAAAGCGTTATATGAGCAAATGTGGCTATAAGAAGTCGTTACTTTAGATAAATTTGTCACATTTTACTTTTATCTGTGTGCGGAAATATATATCAGTCCTGTTCGTTTATAATCATATGCGTTTATAAAATTTTAAACCAAAAGTCCAGTGTTCTGTGCTTAAAGCTGTTCTAAAAAGTTACTATAAATCTCAGCACGAAGAAACCCTTCATAATAGGAAAAGAGTTTTCGTGCAAGATTTTGGAGCATCTAAAAATCCATTCGAGGATGAAAAAGGTAAAAAATGGACGATTTTAATTTGGAACAGAAATATGACCATGAAAGCAGTCCATCAACTGAAGAAAAATCGACATGCACTGTAACACTGACACGTTGTACTTGAATAAAATTTTGAACAAATAAATATTTCCTTACAGACAAGCTCACAAACAATTATGAATATTAGGATGTGACTGGAGAAGCTGAGTTCTGAAAGCACCATAGAAAAGTGGTTTCACCAAAAGGCAATAGATAAAAATAATAGCACAGCAATGGACATTGATACACGTAAGTTTTACTGTAAAGAATTATAAGAAATACAAGAAAATTTTGGGAATTTAGTAATGGGCTTATATGACAATGTTCCCTATTTCAAGAGAATATTGCAGCAATGCATCCCATATTTAAATTACAATTGTGCAAGAGAAAAGTTAATAATGTTTCCACCTGGATATGAGAAACCAGATGTACATGACTTGCAGAGTCAAATAGAAATAAACCAAATTCCAACTCACTTAACAAACCTTTTACTCATGCCATGAAATTCAAAGGCTATTTGGGTCACGCCGTCAAACTATATACTCGTACCTTAACATTCACAGCAGCTTATCTTTATGGCGTTGCATCTAATGAAAGAATCTAGTCAAATAAAAATTTTAAAAATATATATTGCCAGCTACAGTGAGGGATGACAGACTTGACAGCCTAATGCTTTTAAAATATGAAAGTGAAATAGGGAATTTTATTAAACTAAGCGATGTTATTAACAGGTGGGCTTCTTTGAAGACCACAAGAATTAATATTAAGTGAAAACTAGTCGGATGTGCCAATCCCAAAATTTTCTTCTACTCCATACATGTTAATGCCTCAAAATTTACAATCACTGTTCCAAAATTAAATAACAATTCTTTGCCTATAATAACAAACTCTAAAGGATTTGTTCAATTGTGTGCATTTAAAAAGGAGATATAAGCATAATATTTTTCAAAGAAATCATTGAATTTTGGCACCCAGCCTCTTAGATGTCTGCAACCAAAATTCCTTACTCAAAGTGCACAAAAGCGATAGCTTTGGACAGTATAGACCCAAGCCTAATAAGGATCTATTTATGTGGAAGTGCTACTTATGTGGAATATGAAGTTTGACTAAATTCCGTGCATTAGTTTTTGAGATACAGGTGTTGCAAAATCGTGAAAAATGCTGCATAGCAGCACCACCTGCTATATGATATACATAAAAAGCTAATCTGTATCAAATTATGTCAAGGTTTAACAGAATATGACGTTTGATCAAATTCCGTGCAATAGTTTTTGAAATATAATTATCGCTAAAATCATGTAAATCGTGAAAAATGCCGCATAGCAGTGCCACCTGTTGGACGATTTACACCAAAAATAAATCAGCACCAATTTTTATCAAGGTACAGTCAAACCTCGTTAACACGAACTGTTTCCAATTGCCTCGTCCAGTTGTATGTAATGTAGTTAAGTTCCGATAACACAAACTACTTTTAATACAAACAAAAAAAGTTTCCTCTTGAGTATGCGTGTTAACGAGGTTCGACTGTATAAGTGAATTTCTAAATTTTTATTAAATTTCATGCATTAATTCTTGTGTTAGACTGCCCACAAAATTTGTATCACATATAGACTGACATTTTCTAAAAACAGTCGAATCGTGTTCAGGACTTACTAAAACGTATAAATCAGTCTAAAACCGGAAGTCGAATTTTTTCACGAATCCAATACTTTCTTCTTGTAAAGATAGAAGAAAGTAAAAAGCGCATTTATTTTTTTAGTAAACAAACCCATAATTAGAATTTTTATGTTTTCAGTTTCAGAATTTTTCTTTGGAAAGGAATTTTTTATGCAAAAGTATCATTATAATTATTACACACGTTGTGCATATCATTTTAGTCGAAAATTGGAGCAATTTGTTTCAAGTTGGGAAATTTTCAAATTCTCCCCCCTGAAAAAATATGTGTGGCTACGCCCCTGGGTCAATCCCAGCCGTGAGGAATCCTGCGTTAGATGCCATCCGTCGTTATGACGCAAGAGTGGGGAGGAACCGGAAACGGCCCCTCGCTATTCTCACTCGGGATGACGACTTCGTCCCATGTTCGAAAACTTCGAGAAGGAATCCTTCTGGTGTTACTTAAACGCAGTATTCCCCAGGAAAATTCTATCTTTTCCCTAGATTGAAAGAAACTCATCTAGTATTGGCTTTCCCCGTGACGTCATGCAGCACACTGTTTATTGATAACAGCCGCACATTTCAACTTTCATAATTTAATTGTTAGTATCTTTTCATTTTTATTCTGGAACTCCCTTTTCTTCACTGTTATTATGTATGGGTGTTACCTGCTATCTCAAAATTTTAGTTTGTCTCCGTGCATTTTCGGTACTTCCACCAGGGAGAGGTCAGTCTCTGTTTACCTTTTTCCCGCCGGCCTTGGGGTGTTTGCTCACTGCACCCCGGCCACTTATACATTTCCCCCCCCATTTTGGTTCAGTTGACCGGCGGTGCTTAGGCATCCCCGTCACAAAATTCATACCCCAGTTTTTTAGTTAATTTTGAAGTTGATTGTTTATTTTGTAGCATTTAATTTTAATCTTAATCTTGTCCCCATTTTCGATCACTGTCAATGCCAAAATGCAATTTGCATTAGTGGTGTTCTTTCGATGTCTAGTAACACAAAGCCTTTTTAAAGGCTAAACGGTTTGTGGGAAAGCCGGGAGACCCGCAACCTGTAATGCGCACTAGGCTTGACATCAAAATTAATGAGCTATGTGGCCCCCCTTTTTTTTTATAAGTTCTTAGAAAAGTTAGTTAGGCTTGGCTACCTTATGCTATAGCTTTCTGTGCTCGTTGGTACCCTACTGTCTTTGCATTTTCCGTTTTTTGCTGACGCCAGTTGTTGAAGGGACATCGAAGTATAGGGCAACCAAAAAATTCTTGGATGCCTTATGCACCCCTTTTTACGGAGGTTATATTTAACCTCGTGCTTCCAACTCTGGAATGGCTCTCAGGACTCCACCAGACCTTCCAAATTATACTTTTAGGCCGGGCATTGTTTCAAAATTCATTCTTAGTTCGTATTCATATTTAGTTGGAGATTACGCGCGGTGGCGTTGCACGCCGTGTTGGCACTCCTTAAGCACCGCGATGTCATGTCATGTCATGGAGTGATGATTGCCACACAATTGATTATCCTTTGCCCGAGATTGTTTACATCTTGAATTTTCTCGGTGTAAACAAGATTCTTGACATGTCCCGTGAAAAAAAAGTCTAATCAGATCCACTTCCCATTTCTTTAAATGCATGTAGCCACTGACGAATGGTTTTGTCCATAGGTGCATTACCACCGTACTTGCACCATAAGTCCTGGTGTACAATGGTAACAGATCCAGTTTCCATAAGCCAGATAACACACTGAACCTTTTGTTGTGTCATCGCCATCGTACTGCATTAACTGAAGGGAATGATGGAATGAGCATCTGCTATGTTACTTCAAGGTCAATGACGTGCAGCGCTACCTAGTATTAAATTAAAAACTGAAACTGATGTGGATAAAATTTGAGGAGCTGCTGATTTCTTCCTAATTAACTGGCCTGACCTAACTCATACCGTTAACTCGATATGATTTTTTAAAACGTCCCTGAGTTCTTTTATGGACACCCTATATATCAAAATATGGGATATTTTTTATATTTTCGAAAATATCATGATATTTACGAACCCTGAGAATTACCCATGACAAATGTTCTCTATGTATGAAAGGGTTCCTATGCGACTGGAAAACAGGGAATTGTCAGGGAAAATGACAAGTGCTTAAAAAGTCATGGAAAAGGCAGGGAAAATTAAATTTTTTTTCTAAAACCTGGAAAAGTGAGGGTTTTTTTTTTTTTTTTAATGCACTATCATGTGTCAACATTCTCCCGAGTTCACTGTGCGTCTGCAAAAAAGTTCCGATATTTCCCTTAAAAGGAGAATTTTTGCTATATTCACATTTTTAACATAAAGATATTTTAGCTATACAAATTTGCCGCCAAATAGTCGGTACTTAAGCGAAAGAAATGTTGAGCCTTGTTAAGGCTAGGATGAGATATCATGAATAATTATATAAGAAAAATAATAAAAATTATGAAGCAAGACCAAAAAAAAAAAAAAAAAGATGAAAAAGAAAGCTGTAGCTGAAGTTAAAATGTTAAAAGACAAAAAAATGAAACTTTTACGCAACAAACTGCTTCTGAAACAACACAAAAAAAATTACATTATAGTAGAAGTCTAAAAAAAGTTAAATGTTTAATATGTGTAAATTCAGTTATGTAAATAAAAAGTTACTTTGAATCCATCTGAGCTGTATTTTAGTTTTACTTGTTTATATATATATATTGTAAATGTCAAATGATATAGATATTTAGTTTCAATTTTATACGTTATTTTAATTTTCAGATGTAAGTTTAATCGTTAAGATCTTGAATTGTAATTCGTATTTCTAAAAATATCGTGAATTTTGGTCAGGGAATTGTAGGAACTATGGCCTGGAAAACCTGAAAAAGTCAGGGAATTTTGTTAGAGTATGAACCCTAGTATGAGTAACCCACAGCAAGAGAGGGGGGAAGTTGAAATGTAATGTGGAATGTGTGGAGAGTGCATTTATTTATGGGTCCAATAAAACCTTCTTATTTAAATATTTTATGAAATTTTGCAGTGTGTACTTTAAACATTTAATTTATGAAAAGAAGGAAATAATATTCCAGTTTTCAAAGAAATTTTCGCATAGAAGACATTTTTAAGACATGGTGTCTAATTCATCACAAAGTTTTATTAGGCTTAGTCGACACTATGTCGTATCCGAAACTGCACCTCTGCTATTGTAGAGCAGAAACTGCACCTCTGCTATATGTGCATTTAGAGCAGTGTGGTAACAGAAATAATAACAGCATAGCAGCGTGTGTTTCAGATTATTTTAGGTTTTGCAGATTTAACTTATTAAAATTTGTTTAAGTGAGATATCTGCTTGCCATGCTTTTTAATGACAATGAGTAAAAAAAAAAACTTAACTGCTTTAACACATTCAATTGTTTAAGTTATTTGTTTGACTTTAAAGTTTATTTCTCTTTTTCTTCTTAGTATATTAGCTACAAATTCAGTTCAACAGCAATAAGTTTTATGTGTGCATTGTTCCTATATGCCAGGTGTTTTTGAATGAAAATTTTGCTTATTATATGGTTTACTGTAATTTTCTATGATAGCAGCCTAGGTCAGACATTGTTGGGTTTGCACATAAATTTTGGTGCTGCAGATTGGCACAGAAAATGTTGCTTTTGGGTAGAGAAGTAGACAATGGAAGCAGCAGTGAAGACAACTCTAAAAAATTTTCCTCGCCTCTACATTTTAATAATGCTTGTTAAATGTATAGATACTCTTCAAAAATATTTTATGTATCAGAATACGGATCAAACAATGTTAAATACTCTGCATACCTTGTCAATTCAATCTCTCAATATCTTTAGCCCCCAATATGCTATTAATTTCAGGCAAACATTAAAGTGTCATCCCTAAAAAATAACGTAAAGTTACATAAGCCAGCCGTAAAACGAAACAGATGTATCATTGTACAAATACTGATATAACCTTTACTGCATTGCAACTTTTTAAACTTCTAAGCATCACACATTCTCAATTTTTACACCTTCGTGTAGGAGAAGAAAATACTTTTATCTGCAATTTGTTTGAAAACTGCATCTCAATTTATTTTTGGTATTTTTTTTTTTTTTGTAGTTTTTAATGCCATTTTTGTAATAGTGGCAACAGAAGTACTCAATTTCTGTAGAAAGTAAACGGAAAACAGTAGATTATTATATCTTTTTGTTGCCATTTTCTCATAACAATGGAAGAAATTTGTAGTTAAAATACGTGCTGTTTTGAAAAAATATAAATAATGATTTCTGATAAAACATGGAGCTATTATAAACTATATTTAATTTTAAGTATCTATATTAAATGTTACAAACAAATGAAGGCATATGAATAATAAAATAGTCGATTTTTTTGTCGAGATTCTTGAATGACGACATTGATTTTTGCTGTGTTTGTGTATTACTCTGCGATATTGACGTCAAATGCATTCTTTTTCTATATGTGTTGTTTTAAAATATATCGTAAATATGGAATTCTTCAGCGGATACAAATGTCATCATCTTATAAAAATAAAAGCGTGTAAAGACTTAAAACTGAAATGTTTTGTACTATCTATCTGTATATATATATATATCATATACAGTGGAACTCCAGTTATACATTTTGCCCTGGACTGTACAGCTAAACATATAACTCAGTAAAACATATAACTTAATTAATGGTATTTCGGGAGCTTTTAAAAATGTATATCATTAAAATTTTGTTTCGCTGACACGTTTCAGTTACCTTTTTCATTGAAACTCAATGCTTCGTAAGTATTATGCACCATGACATAAATTTGTGGAAATGGAACAGAGTTTATAAAAAAAAAAAAAAAGTACATGAGAAAAGTGCGCAAAAAAGGGTATTTTATCATAAAAGCTTTATTAAAAGTACTATTTACACAAATAGATATTCAAAAGGAATCATTGAAATCGTGTAAATCATTTATCAAAAGACATTTCAGTTGGAAACTGTTTCTTACCTTAAGAACAATTATTTTGGGTTGCTTTTGTTCTGCATCAAGATATGGCACAATATACTGAAGTAGCATCTTGCGATAATGTATTTTACAATTTGCAATTATGCCCAAAACTAAGAGTTGCAATTTTCTAGTGCAGTTAGCTGAGGAAAAGTTTACTTGGATGCTCTTGTGCTGGTTTGAGGGTGGGCGGACAGATGTTGTTTCATAAATAGAATAATTTTGTTTTTCTCTCTTCCTATATGCACATCTAGTTTTTTTAACCAACTGTCCATGGCTGCACCTGTGATTCACATTTATAGATTTGCTTCATTACCCGTAAAGAATATGACTACATTTTGATAACAACAGGCCTTTTTGTATTTTACAATGACTAAAGATTGTAGCTTATTGGTATCATCAGCATTTGCCCAAAGCAATACAGTCAAATGTTGTTTACCATGCATGACCTTTTTAGCAGGGGTCGCCTTTATCTGCCAGGGTTTTGTTAGGAAACAAATGAAAGATGAGTCCGGTCTTGTATATGTTATAATCATCTTTCACCTAACAGACTTGAATTAATTTTAAAAGTTCCTGATCTTTGAGGTGATCAACTGTGCGATCACCCATGGCATTCTACTCGCCGCATATGGGGCAACTGGTAATACCATGGTGGTCCTTTAATCTTGTAGTCAAACCCTGAGAAGTTTTGAAATCTGCTGGTACATTTATCTTTGCTGCTAACTTGAGGGCCTTTTCTTGTAACAAATGTCTGGTTACAGGAATATGAGCTGAACGTTTAGACTGAAACCACAATTAAAGAGGTTTTTCTAATTCGAATAATCATCCTTGCAGACATTGTTTGTTTGGAAGAGCTTGGTCTGGCTTCAGTAAAGCATCTTTTATTTCTTCTTTCTTTCTTAAAATTGTGTTGAGGGTAGAGAATGATATTTCGATACGTTCAGACAAAGTCTTTCACCTTGCAGCAGGATTGGCCTCTGCCATTCAAATAAGTTTGAGCTTTTCCTCTACTCGGAGAGTTGTTTATTTCTGACTCATTTTTAAGTCAGCCGATGAAATGTAAATGACCTATGATATTGCACACTGCCGGACACATATCCATGTGTTTGCAAAAAAAAAAAAAAAAAAAAGGCCATATTGGGGCCCGGCTCAGCATTATACTACCGCCATAGCTTGGATTGTGTTATTTAAAAGGATCTGTAGTTGTTCTCCATTGACTAATTATAACCAGTTTTAGCATGTTTTTTTTGTTTCCACGTCCACAATTTCGGAGATGTGGCAGCCTGTATTATAACAATTCCAGCCGAAGGCAGGCGGTCACATGGCTGTGCTGGTAAAGAGAAACACGAGAGGCGAGTGGTAAGCGGGGTCTCTGCTGCCACGGCTAATGTCTATCCCCCTCCTCTTTACCTCTCATATACTCTATTTTTGCACATGGCTTGTTAGGTTCCCAGAAATCCTAGAACGGTTGTCGGCAAGGGGTAGAAAAGATTTAAAAAAAAAAAAAAAATCTTCAAAATGTATAAAAAAGAGAAAAATTTGTCCGGAGACGCACAAACAAAACATATATTTGAGGGAAACTCACATTTCAAAAAAGTATAACTCAGCTAATTTTTAACGGCAAATTATTGGGACCACTGAGTTTAAACGTATAACTGAGGAAAACGTACAACTCAGATAACGTATAACTGGAGTTCTACTGTATATATATATAGAATTACTGTTTTCTTGTTTTTGGTAATCTTTTCTTTAGTAAGTGTTTCTATTATGCCCTTCAGTGACATATGGAATTCCATTTACTGTATTTAAAGTTTCGCATATATTTTATGGATTGTGTTTTTTTTAACATACAATTTTTCTTGTTTCTAGATTAAAATGTCCTTATTGTCCTGTGGAACAGAATCCATCTGATGCACGTCTGATTCATTTTTAAAAATGAACTCTCTTTGTTTTTTTTTCCTTTGATCTGACATCAGCAAGCATTGTTTCATCATTTCATCTCCTCCACCTCAAACTATCCATGTTATTATATATTTTTTTTTTCATCAGAAAGTATATTTTTAAAATGGACCAGAACATTTTCTTTCTACAGCTAAACATCTGAAAAACTGAATCGTGGAAATAATTGACAAATGATGTATATGAAAGTTTAACCATAATGCTTTGTTTTTTGATTTCATGCTTTGTTGCCTCTGTGATGATTTTTAAAAGTATAATTATGTAATGGTAGCTTAGAGTAATTTTAAGTGTCTTTTAAAGATAGGATGGATGCTTTCAGTATGTGGGGTTAATGTAAATATGTGTAATCTTTTAAAATTTTTAGAATATATTCTGTTAGTTCCTACTTATAAAAGAATGTTTTATTTTGTTTTATATTATTTTGTGACTTAAATATATGAAAGTAGAGCAAAAGCATAATGTATGCCAGAATGATCCTGATTATAATATAGTGTGATGCATCATTTTATTTAGGAAATATTTGTTTTAAACACAAAAAAGGAAAAAGTGCAAAGTTATGTAGAAGAGAGCTCTACCTTTTCAATGTACAAGTAAAGTTCAATGTTGATATAATGATTAAATGTTACTTTTATTTTTGAAAATGATAGATTATCATCATGTTTTCCTTATTACAAAAATGTATAATAACTTTTACAAACATAAAACATAGTTTCTTTGGCATTTTTGTCTAAAGTTCTAAGTGCTGTGTGTAATGAAATTTAACTGTTAGTTCTCAATATACACAATTTGTAGTTTCAAGGCCAGTAAAAAGTATTGGGCATTAATTTTTGTAAATAAATGTCTTTAAAATGTATCTTATTCATGGTCTTAATGTGGTTATGTGTTTTTCTTTTCATGCAAACTTGTGCATTTAAAATATATTCATTTTAAAATGACATCTTTGTGTTTAACTAATACAGTAGAACCTCAGTTATCCGAAGTTATGGGGACGGACCCTCTTTCGGAAAATCGAAATTTTCGGATAATCGAGAATGCTTCAATTTTAAGATTAAGGAGAAATATAGGCACTATTTCTTATTATGGTAACAAGTGCTTAATAAAAATAAAGCAATAGCAAAATAGAAACAAGAATAAATTACTGAAATTTTAATTTTGAAATTAAGTACCTTTTACATTTTCACAAGGGTTTGAAACAATGTTCTGCTTGTCTCTGTTTCTATTGCCTTTGCTTTGAAGTTCTATCACGAAGTTTTTAAATATTATTAGTTCGCCCGTATCAGTCTTACTGCTGCTCCAGCCACCTTTTGCAAAACATTCAAAAGCTTCAGAATTGCTAATTTGTTTGTTTTCTTCGTTCATTTTGTTCATTCCACTCTGCAGCTCAAGCAGCTACGAGAGCTCAAGTCAAATTCAAAGGAATTTTAAGAAAGGGGATCGAAAATATTTATGTGTACTCGTGGTTTGGAAAGGACCGCTTGGACACAAGGAATATGTTTAAAGTTTAAACTCAAAATGGATTTTGCACACAAAGAATGTGATAGGTTTAAAAAAAAAAAAAAAAAAAAAAAAAAAAGCTTTAAAAATGGATTTTAGTTAACCGAGAGTTTTGGTTAAAAGAGGTTCTGCTGTACTTATTAAAAGTTTCCATCTCAGGCTTATTTTCAGAACCTTAGCCTGAAGATTTTTCAATCCCAGTTTGGTTAAATATTTTGCCTTAATTTAAGTCTACTTGAGCTAAAGTTTTTTAACATAATACTTAAAATTGCACCACTTAAACTAAATAACATGTTTCTACTGGTTTTGATGAAAGTACATTTTTAAAGTAATTACTGCTAAAATATGTTCTCTTTTTTTTTCAAACTTCTTATTGAAAAAAAGTAGACATAAAATGGATAATTTGTATTAATGGATTGTTTTTTCAAATACTTAAAAGTATTCATATTAAGCATAACTATTAAAGAATAAAACGCTTTTTACTGTATTACATGTGTATTTTTTTTTGGTGTAGAGGCCATTTAAAAAAAAAAAAATCTGTTATTTACAAAAACCTAACATGGGTATGGCAGTTTTAAAGATCAATGTTTAATTCTTTCTTTAAAGCTATAAATTTTATTGATCACTGTTGTAAAAATGTTAATATAAATACTATGCATAACCATTATTATTTTTTTATGTGGTAAAATGAATGAGTTCTGTTTATTAAGCATAATTATTTTAAACCACAATAAAGATTTTTTTAAAAGATTTATTTAATAAAGTAATCTAAAGATTATTCCGTTAGGCAAGATTTTCCCTTTCTGACATGCTTTCTTTTAACTTACAATTCTCTTTGTTTGTATGTGACAGTCAAATTTTGTGACTCATTTTTCACCCACTACCTGTTGACATAAAGCTGTGAAATTTGCAATATATTATGTATTCCTGAAGGCAATACATAAATTGGACATTGGTTTTTTAAAATTCGATTTCCGGAGAGGGGGGTAATGGGTGGCAAATTTAGAAAAAAAAAAATCCCCATATCTCATAAACCGATGCAAATAAAATCTTGAAACTTGACATGCTTATAGTATAACTATAATTAGTAAACACTTGTTTCAGAATTTCTCAAAATTAGATCCCTAAGGAGGTCAAAGGGGTAGCTGCTTCCAAAGCACCTCCATTTTTGAAAGACATTGCAAAAACATTATGCAATGTTAAACTAACACTACTAAGGTTAATACTCCTCAAACTAAATGGTTACTCAGTTATACAAGGTTCCTACATGTCAGGGAATTCGAAAATTTAGACAAAAAGTCTGGGAAATATCAGGGAATTTTTTAAATATTTGAAAAGGTCAGGGAAAAGTCAGGGAATTTTTGATGTACTACTTTTCCATCAGAGTTTCTATTAGTGTCGTAAATGAATAAATTTTGAATTAATTATTCATCCAATCTAAAATTTTTATGTAAAATTTATGCAAACTATATAACAATATGAAAAATAATTAAAAATCGGAAATTCATGCTGCACATATTTTTTCTTAGCATTTATCTAGATTAAAGTTGTCCATTGTGGAGGGTTTTACAACAATATATGAGCTGAATTTTTACCGAGAAAGGTCAGGGAAAACCTGAAAAAGTCAGGGAATTTTTCTACCAGAATTGTGTAGGATCCCTGTTATAGTTTGATTTCTTATGAAGAAACCAGTATTAGCTTGTACAGTGAGTATTTGGTAAAAAGTACTAACAGCAGGGTTACAACAATAGTGCCACATTTGGTAGTGCATTAAAAAAAAGAATATATATTTTCTACATTTTAGTGAATTTTAATGAAAGCATGTTTTTTTTTTCTTTTTAAATACATTTTTTCTTTTAATTTTACAGCTACACAATTTAAATGTTAGGTGTTAGGATTAGAATTGTATAAATTTTGGAAAAGGTTTATTAAAAGTCTTTAAGGATAAATTTAGAGAAATACTGAAAACACTAGATCACTGAAAAAATCTCTTAAATACATTAAACAAAAAAATAAGAGCAAAAAAAAAAAAAGTAAGATCTGTGGAATGTAGTATGATGTAGATGTGAAAAGGTATTAATGTTACAGTGTGAGTGCTCATTGCTTTATAATATAGAATGTTCTAAAACTTTGATTTTTTTACAAGCTATTTTTTCTTTATAATAATCACAATTTTATGGATAAATTATATTCTTATAACATAGATTTATTTTCATAGTTTTATTATTTGAAAATAACATGCAATGTGTTTCAACATTATGCAATTTCTTGCTTCAAAAAGGTGGATAGATAAAAGGTTTTATGCAATCAAATATTGAATTAAATCTCAGGGAAAACAAAATATGGAAAATGTGATTATTATTATTAATCTTTTCTAAAAAAACTTGTAAAGATTTTGCTCAAGTTTAGAAACTATTTTATGAACTTACAAACTTATTCAAATTTATTTTGCCTAAAATTTCTGATTAAAAAAAAAAAATCTTCAACTTTTTTTAGATGTAATACAGTTTATATACTGTAACTTCTGTTTATAAGACTCACATTTGTAAATATTATTTTTGACTTTTATAGCTGTTTGATTCTTATAACTGAAATTTAGGATCATTTATACACCAACAGTGACATTTGCAGACATACATTTTCATAGTATCAAATTAATATATTAAAAAAAAATTATAATACAATTTTAAATATTTTATTGAATATCTAATAAAATTATGCAAATTAGATTCAAAACAAGCATTCATAAATCCTTTTTTAGCTGATTTGGCATCTATATCATGCTTCCATCTGACAGACTTTTATGTTAATAAATGAGTAATTTAATTTGCTTCCAATTTGGGGGGCGGGTTGCCTGTAGAAGGTTGAAAAAAGGGTTTTTTTTTCCCATTTTTTTTCTGGAATAGTAATGGAGATTTCAGCTCCATGTTTTTTGCAGGTTACTTGTTATCATTTTAAGAACATTTCAAAATTTTTTAAATAAAAAATGGATGATGTGGCTCGAATTGCATGGGCAGACGTTGTGCACAGAGTCATTTGCAATCAATTTTTGTTAAGGATTATGAAAGATGATAATATTGTCTGGAACTTTAATCACTTTGAGGTAAAAAAGTTGAAAATCAACAGAGTGGCAGCCATTTCAAGAAAAAAGTCTATTTCTGACCCCTTTTTTCACACTTTGGCATGCTTATTAAAAAGTTTGTTTTTTATAAAAATGGATGAAAACGGTTCAAGCTCCAATAAATTATATCACCTTTAATAATAATAAAAAAATTAACAATATCTGTTTAATAGTTTTTGCGTTCTGATCCCGCCCAGTTTGAAAAAAGTCATTTCGTGTAAAATGCATTTGTAGTGCTCCAAAACAGTGTAAGAATGCAGATGCGTTGCGCTAAAGCATTAAATAACTGCAAAAGGACTTTAAATTCGACCAAATCATTTTGCGAGGATAATCTACAGACTCATGTAAAAAATGAAAAATAATCTGGGCTGCAGCAAAAATTTCTGCTTAACATCCCCCCCCGTCCACACACACACACACTATTTTATCATGGATTTTCAAAAAGCACACGCATTTTATAAATTTATTCAAAAATAATAATTACTAGTATAATATTGATGTATCATGATTTTTTTTCTTCAACTCAATTTATATTAATTAATTTTGAAAAGTAATATAAATACAGCCTCTAATTAACATATTTTGGTTGCCAGTGGCTTCCTAGGGACTGTATTTGTCAAAAAGCAACAACACATATTTTTTTATTTTTTTTTTTTATGTCAGTGACAGCACACTTCCTTCCAAACAACCTGCTGCACATTTATGTGAATGTTTACCAGTTGAATTCTAATTCTTGTATCCAAAATAGCCATCAGAGTGCAGTTATATACAGTACAAAGCCTAAAGTTTGGAATTGTCCAAAGTTTGGACTTTCCAGCGACAGTGGGTATTCAGAAAGGAGGGAAAGAACAAAATTGTTGAAACGAATAAAGAAAAATAATGTCTAGAGCAAAGAAGCTTTATTACTGAATCTTAACTCATGTCTATGTACAGAATAAAACAAAAACTTCTTAATGATAAACCTAAGTCAATAAAGCAGCGCACATTAACTGAAATGTTCAGTAGTTAAGTAAGTCACATTTTGTTCTTAAAAATTGTATGTCCCGTTAAATAAATGTTTAGTTTTACTTTTTATTTTGTTATGATGTATTTAATGAAAATGATTGTTTAATTTAGTATTAATAGCTGTTATAAGCAATTTTTAGTATATGAACGTCATATTTTGCCTTTTAAGTAGTGACATTTATTTTTCTTCTTATTGGAAAGGCAATATTTTTGATGACCCAAAGTTCGGAAAAATCCGAAGTTCGGACTTGGTAAAGTCCCGAGGATTCCGGACTTTAGACTTTGTACTGTACTATCTTTATGTCACCCTCACAGAAAGAAAAAAAAAAAAATGCACACAGTATGATTTGTGGTGATCTAATTGACTAAGGTATATTACAGTCTCAGTCAATCCATCGGTCTGGGAAATTTACTTTTGCTTACTAAGGATTGAAGTCGGTAAGACTATGATAGTGGCTACTTTCAGTGATGAACATAAAAGTTTCTTCTAGTTTTTTTAATTTATTAAATTGCTTATGTTTATTCAATGTTATATAATACTAGCATACCTGACTCACATTCCCCATGTTTACCATAGGGGCCTTCTGGGTAAAATAAACAAAAATGTAATATCCTAAATATATGCCAGTCACAAAAACTGAGGAAAAAGTACAACAATAAATGCATCCAAATCATGTGGCATTTACTGAAATTCCATTTTCTATGGCTCAAAAATAAAACTTTACTTTATAGAAAATGAACATTAGTTTCTGAAGAACTAGAAGCCTCCTAATGATGATAAAACATCATTTTTAATTGGAAACTTACGTTTTCATTTATTAAAATTACACTACAATGATTACATGAAATTGATGTCATTTTATTATTGTCTTAGCTTTTTTAATCAATAATTAATTTTTTCCTAATTTGAGTATGCATTAAATTGTTTTGTTCCTTCATAAGTGGTCTGATGTTATATTTAGTAGATTATTTATGTATTTATTATATATTTTTTAAAAATGCCTATCAATCTTTAATTAAAATATCTGTATTATAGTATAATTTTAAACCCCAAATACCTTTAGCTGAAGATACTACGTCATTTTAACACATTTATAGTAAATAATAATAATAAAAAAACTATATATGAAAAATGCACCTCTGTTCAGACTGATGCCAGTTTTGGATGCAAAAATTTAGCAAGTGGGTCTGAATTTTTATTGGCTTATAAAACAAAGTACATGTGTTTATAATTGTTTTCTTTTTTTTTTTTTAAGTTTGTACCATTTTTTAGAGTGTGGCAACAGGAAAAAAAAATGCTTTAGAAAATTTTTAAAATATAGATTTGTATAAACTGTGGCAGATACTTAAAAAAATGGGTGGTCTGGGAAATTTTTAAAGTAGTCAGTAATTTTCATTGGGTTCTAAATATATAGATTTAGCTTCACTGCAATTGTTAAACGAATTGTTTTTGATGGCCAGACTTTACTATTTTTTTCTCCACATTTTATCTGTTTTGTCTCCATGGAGTGAACTAAAGTACCATTATGATTGTGACATATGTTTATGTCATGAATGTAAGGATACTTAAAAAATAAATTTGGCTCAATTTGACTTGAAATCTTTCTTTTCTTATTGCAGTCATATTTTATCTATTTATTTCAATGGGGTGAATGAAGGTATTGTTTTGAAATTTATACATGTTTGTTAAAAATATAAGGATTTATAAAATATTAAAATAAAATTGATATTTCAATTCGCTCTATTTGAGGAAAAGCTTTTTCATTTACAATATAAATAAAGTTTATTGTGTTATATTTTTATAGATTCTTATTTATTTATATATTTTTTTATGTAATATTAATAAATTAATAAATAAATTATATTTCTGAAATGTCAATGACTCATTGTAGTAGTAATGTGGTTTTACTGTAGTATTAATTTATATTGTAATTTTTAATATCCATTAGGGGCTGTGCATATGTAACATTATCACTTTAGGAGGGAAGGGGGGTGTCTGGCACTTGATATCGATAGGAGGAGGGAGGGAGGTTTGTCTTTTGATATTGTTATCTTTTTTTTTATCCAACAGAACTTTTCTTTTGTCTGTAACTTTTTCTTCACATCAAAAACGTTTGTATAGTTTTATGAAAATATAAAGCTATTATTAAAACCTTTAAATGTTAATAAAATCATTTGATTCCAAAATATGGAATATCCCAACGTTCGGTATCCCTGTTCTTCTGCCATATGTGCATATAATTCACTGTTGGAGATACTAGGAGCGAAATATGTTTGAAATGACACTTGCATTTACCACTAAAGAAAGAGAAAGAATGCTGCCCACTGTTCTGCTTTTACTGTCGCCTGGCAGGAGCAATTGCAAGAAGACAGTATTACTGTTGAATGCATTATGTAAGAATAAACTATTATTAAATACTTTTAAATAGTAACTCACTCTTTTAAATGTTATTTGATATAAATTTATTTCATGTATAATATTCATATTACTAACTACTTCTTCATTTGAATCCGTAAAGTATGCGACTAATAAATAAATAACTATATCTGTATATCACTGCAAGAAAGGAAGAAAAATAATATAAAAATAAGTTTTAGACATTGATAATGATATATAATCAGGAGGGGGGGGGGGGGGGGCTCTATGAATGATAATGTATGATATTGTAAGGGGGGGAGGTGGTCCAAAATTTGCAAAACGCTGGTAATGTTATATGCACAGCCCCTTATGTATTATATACTTAGCATTTTAAGAATAATTTTGTGTTTTTTGTTAGTTATTAATTGTTCTGTGTGTTTTAATAAAGAAATTTAAAATTTACATCATTGTCTTCAAGGCCACTTTCATAATCTTATTGAATAGCCTAATCCTTTACAAATCCTTGTTTGCTTAAGAGTTAAATTTTATAAGCTGTTATGTGATCAAGCAACTTGGCTATTTAATTTCTTTCTGATTTATTTGAGTGTCAGAGTTTTAACGATAATTAATTCTCTATCGTATGCTACTGTAATAACTGGAATTGTCTGTTCTGCTTTTATTCAGTTTTCAGTATAACAAATTCTTGTATTTCTTATTCAGTTTTCAGTATAACAAATTCTTGTATTTCTGCTTGTTCCATATAATAAGGTTCTTTTACATTTATTCTGCTGTCTTAAACAAACCTATTTTATAAAATTTGCTTGTATTAAAATTTATTTAATTTTCATTTGAAAAATTACTTTTTAAATTCGAACAGACATAATGATTCAACTATTTCAACAAATATGAGCAAATGTCTTTATTTAAAAGTAAAGCTTCTTAAACTTTTAGATATGATGGACTCATTAGGTAGATTTCGTAAGAAATACTACCTATTGCAGTCGTTACCATGGTGCGACTTTTGAAAAATTCCTTCATAACTTTTCATTACATGACCCCAGGAACCCAAAATCACCCCCACCTAAAAAGTTTATATATATATATATATATATATATATATGTATGTATGTATGTACTAAATTTTGTCCGCACGATAAAAGTCGCAATTATGCACGGAACGTCTTCAAACTCGCCAACAATTTTAAGATAGCTAATTTCTCGGCGGGGATTGAAAATGAGCAAAATCGGTCCAAGGGAATGGGAATGGGGAAGGTTTAAAATTTTGAATACCGTCTTAACATGATTCTGATAAAACCAGCTTTTACACAACAATGGCAGGAAAAAATAAATATTTTTCGTTATAGCTGTTGCCAACAATTAAAAAAAAGCAATAAAATTATCACCACAACAATTGCTTTTCTAATGCAGTGTTTTCACGTGAAAAATTAAATTAGATAAGCAGTTTGACGAATTCAAAACAAATTGAATATTACGTCATAAGTTTTCTAGAGCAAGATTTCTGCATGAAAATTCAAAATGAAATAAATAGTTTGACGAATTGAAAACAAATTGAATATTACGTCATAAGTTTTCTAGAGCAAGATTTCTGCATGAAAACTCAAAATGAAATAAATAGTTTGACGAATTAAAAAAAAACAACAAAATATTGCGTCATATTGAAAATATAATGTACCTCAGCAGGTGAATATGTAACGTCATGTGAGTTTGAAGAAACGTATTAAAACATGATAAAAACCCGAGTATGGAAATATTAACATATTTTAACACTTTGAGGTTCTCTGAATTTGATTTAGCCATTTTTAAACCTATTCCATATACATGCGTGTGTGTATATTAGAATTTTCACAAAATGTTTAGCTCCCTAGAGCTCATTCTTAGGGAAGGAGCTGGGTTTATCTTTAATCTTGATTTAAGTTTTGTTGGTGAATTTAGTACTTAACTTCGAAATCTACCTCCGCCTGTAGGCCCGAGCCGGCAGGGATTTTTTTTATATATACTCTTATCTTTATGAACTCCTAATGTTTAAGACTGAAGTTACTGATGTATTTTAGAATATTAAATAAATTATATGCAGTAGTACCCCGACTTACATCACCCTGCATTTATGTCGTCTGGCCTGGGGAAAAAAATTCCTTAATTAAGACACACTTTGAACTTTTGAAGACCTTTGGTTTCATGAAGGGAAACTCCCATGACAGTGAAGTGATAGTGACAAACAAATAAAGTCACTTAGCTCAGGAAACTCACATCCTCAAATACTTGAACAGGGCAGCTAGAAGAACAGTAAATTTTAAATAACAGCTTATTGATTTATTCTAAATTCTTGTATTGCAAACTCATTTTTTTGCTAATGTAACATAATCCCTAAATACAATAGAATATGTTCATTAGATTTTGGTGAATTTTTATTATTTATCCCTTTTTTGCTTATCTAAATGTACCCCGACTTACATCCCAAGTCTTGGAACGAATTGCTGACATAAGTCGAGGTATTACTGTATACATTTATAGAGATACAGTGAAACCTGCTAAGGTGGAATTGCTATGGTAAAGGAAATTCAAAAGCTTTACTTCAGTTCTACATAAACAATGATAAAAAAATTACATTGAATTTCGATCTTTTGCAGCATTCCTTAACCCTTTATCTACTGACGGTACTTATAAGTACTATTAAAATAACTTGTTATAAAATTCATTTAATACATCAATTAGTTGTAATACAGTTTAGAATGAGTTATAGATACATTACTTTATCTTGTTCCAAAAGCATTATGGGTTACACAAAACAAAAATATTTTTAAAAGGGTGATTTCTTTTGCCTTTGCATCTTTCCAGCTTTCTTGGCTTTGGAAGGGGGGGGGGGGGGAGGATTTTTCAATTCGAAAGTATGTCTATGTTTCTATTGTAAGAACATTATATTTGTACATTTCCTAATTCTACAAAATACTAAGAAAAATATCTAAAATAAAAGATTGGAGTGGGGTATAAATATTGCACAAAATCCCTATAAATTCAAATTTAATTAATCCTTCTAAATCCTCCAATCTTTCTAAAATTTATTAAATGATTATGTAAATCTTCTAATGTAGTTTAAACAATTCACAAAAAAGGCTTTAGAAGATAAAATTTTCATGAATTCATAGTTCAGTACATAAAGGGTTAAAGGTGCTTTGCAGAATCCTTTGAGTTTGCCAGCCACAGTTTAAGAATTGCTGATTTAAAACATTAAAATTATAGAATTCTGCATAAAGTTATCAACATCAAATTGTGACTTTTGTCTTAATGGTGCTTTTTTTAAGTCTTTACCTTTATCTCTCCCCCTCCTCCCTCCACCTCTCAGGAAAACACCTGGCGCATTTACAAATTCATTTTTAAACATAAATGCACAGAATTTCGAGACAATACAATTAAAGAACTATCAAACGAATAAGGTTTTCATTTTCCCTTAAAATGGATACATTTTGAGTTGTTATTGATTGCTTTCTTATGACTTTACCTGATTGCCGTGTTCTGAAAATTGGCTTAAAAACACAATTTTTACAGTATTTTCTTTCTAGAAGTTTCTTTGCTTTTATAGGAAAATGGAAAACATTATTCAATTGTTTGGCATCTGAATAAGGACTTCAAGTTTGACCCTTTTATAAATGAAAATATAATTGTTTCAAAAAGTAGCTAGTTTGGATTTGAGAACAAACAGCCTTAATTATATTTATAATCTGTTGTTAAGTGTCATATTTCACTTCATATTTATTTTTTGTCTTAATTTTGTACTAACATTTAGAAAATAATTATAAATTTTTACTTACTTTTCATGTATTTTATTTATCAACAATATTATATCAACTTGTACAATTTAAACTGTTTGTGAGACTTATTTTTATAAAATGATGATTGTTTATATTGATAATAATGATGGAAGGAGCAACATATCCTTTCCCCCCACCTGCTCCAACAATGAACTCGTTGTTTGGAAAAGGTGTGTTGTGTAAAATTTTTCATATTTAAAGTGTAATCTTTTGTGAACTTTAGTTTAATATTATTCCTGAACTTTAGAAAATATTATATCAGACTTCTGTATATGTTATGCTTAAGGTGGTAGATGGTGGAAAGATTGGATGTGTAAAACTTTATTTAAATAAATAAATATTTTTGATTTTTCACTTATTTTTTGGTAGTCTTCTTTTAAACATTGTACTGTTATGTTGATTCATTAATTTTTAAATTAAATGATTGAAGTACTATCATTTAGTATTTTGTCACTAAAAATTGTACATTTTTTATTAGCTTTCATGAATGTAGAATTATATTGGACAAAATATACAGGGTTAGCCTAAATGATTCATCTGGTTTCAAAAGACTGTTTATTTACAAGTATTCAACATACAAAGACAAGTGATACATGAAAAGATACATACACTCAATCTGTTTATTTACATGTATACAACATACAAAGACAAAAGATACATGAAAAGATACATACACTCAATAAGTTTCTCGTACGTGCTACAAATGTTCATTGTGTGCACCCTTAGTCACCTGGCACACATTCCAACAGTAATCCAGCTCCGTCCATATGTTCAATAGCATGTTTCTGTCAATGTCTATCTCACAAGGGAACCATTTTTGGTGTTGCTCACACCTAGCATCAGGCTCGGACTGGCCCATCGGCCCGAGGGCCGATGCGCCCTCGCCCGGGGTAAACGTCGCGCCCCTAAGTGCCTAAGCCGCTCCAATATTTTTTCTCTTGTTGTATACATACATTCTATTTAATGTACTACATTTCGAGAATTCGTTTAGGGATAATCATCAATTAATAGACAGCACAAGAGATGTATTTTTTATTATTATCACAAAGAAATTAAAGATATATCGTAGCAATTTCAGAATCGGAAACCAAAACGGACATCTTTGCATGCGATTAAAAGAGCAAATATGCACCCAACGAGAGCTTTAGTAGCCATTGCGCCCTGGACGAAATTTTTTTCATCGCTTTTTTTCATGACATGTTTTAGAATTTAACCAGTATTTTGCATATTTTCAGTCCTTTTGCTTTTAGTACTCTGCGCCCCCTTTCCTTATAGCCGCCCCTGAATGCACATATAATGGTGCTTTTTGAAAGAGAAAAAAAAAAAAAAAAAGAGAGACCTATCAGAAGGCAAAAAACTTTTTGTATGGATTTTGTTTTTGATTGGAAAACATGATGATCTTTCTTTTCGGGGAATACAAAGTTGATGATACTTTTGGATTGCAATCATGCAAGCTGTGGTATCGCGCAGACAGCGTTTTCTCATTCACAAAATCTGCCGTTATTTTCGGATAGTAATCTCGCCCTAGTTTAGGAGTAATCAGTGAAAATACATAAAAAAATACATATACGTCGAAATGAGAACCTCCTTCTTTTTTTAAAGCCGATTAAAAAATACTGGCTATGTACCCTGCAGCTTGCATGAATACAATCCCTGGGGCACTTACAACTCAAGTACGGAAACTTAAATATTTCCCTTGATCTTTAACAATGATAAAAGTTTTGCAATCATGGGAAGAGTGTGCTGGGAATAGTAAATTTATTTAATTGTTTTAGGGATTTTAGACTATCCGCATTCCAATACCCTATAATACGTGGTACAAAAGAAGCTTGAGATTTAGTTTTCAAAATTTCTATTTCCAAACGGAAAGTATATTTTTGTTCTAATTATAAATATTTTTTAAACGAAGTTTGCACACCGAATGTTTCTTGAGTGTTGAAGGAGATATTTGTAGATACCACATGTAAATATGCTACTTTGTTAATAATATGAATAATAACAAAACAGTAGATAATAAAAAGTAGTGGCTCTCAGATTGTAACAGAAATTGAATTTATGACATTTTAAACTGCCTTGATAACTAATTCCTATTACATTAAAAAATATATTAAAAAAAAAAAAAGGTTGAAGCTCTTAGCAGCACCGCAGCAACCCTATTTGGCGCTTGGTGCAAAAAACAGTGTTAGCTTTTCTAAGGGTCCTCAGTGCATAAATGGTGATAGTGGAAAAAAAATGTGGTTTACAACTTACAAATTCTGATAAAAATAATCGTAAAAAAATATGTAGGTACCAATCAACTGAAAATAATATCTACTAGTTATTGTTATGCATAAATTATGTTTCCGAAGTCGTATACTTATTGAGAATTGTACCAACTTTTATTTTTCAAGCTATAATACCCCATTTTTGACACCTTATTTGAGTTTCTTGGATCAAAACAGCCCTGAAAGAGGCATAGTTTATATGCATTAAATTAAATCATGGTAGGGTTAGAAGGGTTTAAATTTGATGATGTTAAAGATAAATCCATTTCAGAAACTTAGTTTTTAACTTCATAAAAATTATCTGATGATTTTTTATTAATTCATTAGAGATATAGTGAATAGACCCAAACTTATTCCAAACTTTTTTTCTATTCAAAAACTTTTCTTAATTAGAAATTATTAACAAAGTCATTTAAAAAAATATATATTATGAACAAACCACAATTGTTAAAAACATTGCTGTGTACAACTCATTTGAATAATTGGTTTTGGAGATATAGAGAAATTTTTCCTTTCCATAAATTAAGGGGTCCGTATCAAAGAAGCCACAAAAAAAATAAAAAAAAATCGTAGAAACTTACAAGAAATATTTTGTAGGATTTTTTGTAATGTAAAGTAAGTTTTTAATAAATTTATTATTCTAGTAAAATTTTACTGGGGACTAATTGAGAGTTTTTGGTACTTTTTCTTGTAAGATCTTCAATTTATTTTCCGAAGTTTAGGGATAAACCCCTAACACATTTTCTTTTATAACAGTATTAAGATTTAAGAAAAGCATATAAGCTAAATCTCTTTCCTGGCTAGAAAGGAACTCAAACAGGGTGTCAAAAGTGGATGTTATCATTTGAAAAATCAACGTTCGTGTATTTTTCAATATGTAGACAGCCTCCAGAGCAAAATTTATGAAAAGTATTTAATAATAAATATTATTCCTAATCAATTGTTATCCTAATCAATCCTATGTCTTTTTCATACAGTGATTTTCAGGAAAATTGGTAGGGGCGATGATTTTTTTTCTGCAAGGTGTCTATCGATAGAAAAAAATGAGAAAGCTCTAGTCTTGATATCAGTAATCTACTACAAGTTAATCTGTGTTGAACTTGCTGGAGCTTTTAGATGTTATGTGATGTGGTTTAAAAAATTGCGTAATATTGTGTAGGATTGATGGAATTTTAAAAATGCACAGAGAATATTGCGAAGTCTTCTATCTAGAGTTAAAGATTTAAATTAAGCCATTATCCTTTACTTGGTGCTATGCAAGTGTGTTAAACCTTGTCAAGCCAGATACAATACAAGCAAGTCAAATTGACTTGAGTTCGTTAAAATTTTTGCGCCCTCTGAAAATCCAAGGTCTGCGCCCTTTACACTGACCCAGTCCGACCCTGCCTAGCATTGAGACCTGGTGCATTTTAAAGCCCTATATTACGAAGTTTGAGAATCGATAAAATTTTTCTGTTAAAATAATATTTCTTGATTTTACAGCAACATAACTTTCTAAAAATGTAATTTTCGAGACCACTTATTGGACTATTAACATTGAAGTTTTTTAAAGAAAAGCATTTAAAAATAAAAATTAGTTAATAATAAGTATAAAATATTGAAAAAGTTAAAAAATTCCTTCAAGAACCCACGAATTTGATTTTGAAAAATTGCAACATTATAGTATTCACATTTTTGGCGGGGAAACAGTAGGTGCTTTTTTTTAAAAGTAGAGCTTTCCGGCAACCCTAGCCAAATGTCATAGCTATTTGTCTTGTGTGAGGAGTGGTTTGGACTTCAGTAGAAATTGTAATGTTCGATGTTACCTAATTAGCCACAGTAATTTTTCTAAATAGTGTGAAAATATTAATTTAGTTTATAATGACTTTTACCAAAGGACCATTTAATACAGCAACATTTCATTTTAAACATTTGATGCTTTATTCCATTCGATTTCAAAAGAAAATAGTTTGCTTATTCTGTATTTCACTAAAAAATAGTTTTCAATGATCTCTGAAGCTTTTATAGAATTATATTTACTATTTAGCATTTATCGTCTGCATAGAATAAAAAAGAAAAACCTAATATTTGCTTCTTATGATATCAATTATAAAAAAAAAAATCGCAATCTGAGATAATTCTATGTACTATACATTTACTTATCTGATAAAGCAGACTGAAAAACTGTAGCGCCATATTTGGCGATTTAACTCACTTTTGGCGTGGAATAAACAAATAAAAATGTAATAATAAAAAATTAAAAGTATAAAAAAGTATATAAAATATTATTTTAACAGAGAAATTTTATCGGTTCTCTAACTTTTATGTATAGGACTACAAAATGCACCAGGTCTCGTTGCTAGGTGCGAGCAACACCAAAAGTGGTTCCCTTGTCAGTAGCAGTAATGCATTTCTTCATGCAAGCCACAAGGTGGCTTTTAATCTTGGTAAGTGTATGTATCTTGTCATGTATGATGTGTCAAAGAAAATAAGTTGTAACTGGTGTGAATCAATAAGAACTAAAAGATTTTCTTAAAAAACCATCACCATTTTGCACATTTAAAAGTTTTTGATGGTGTTTTAAGATCTTTTAGTTCATATGATGTATCACCCATCTTTGTCGGTGATATACAATGAAACCTCCCTGTGCGACACCTCCCTGAACGACCATTTTTTCATGGAACGAAATTTATTCCCATAGGGTCAATACTAATTTTACCTCCATTCAGGGGCCATCCCAGTTGAACTCCCTCCATGAGCGACCCATTTCTTTGAAAAAAATGAAACAAATTCCGTTTTTTCATGGATGCTTGAAGAAGGTTTTAGTAGAAAAATAATTCCGGAGAGCGCATTATTCATCAAACTTCTAAACTAAGTTTAAATTTCATCCCTGTAACTTTTAAGTGTTTAAATCCCCTTGTGCCTTTTTAGGCAATGATTTTAACTCTGATGACAAATTAAGAATGATGGTCAATAAACTCCCCTGCCCTTTTCTGTCAGGATACTCTCAAAGAAATATATAAATTAATGAAATCGTCATTATTTGTTCCCGTCCAAAAAAAAAAAAAAAAAAAAAAAAAGGAAAAATTGCTTTTATTTACTGAACTTCGAAATGACTTGGAAATAAAAGTTATCAAACCGTAAAATCACAACAAACGTCAATGTATTCATTTTTTAAACTCTGCAGTAAGTAACTAATGTAATTAACTTTTGTTTTGATACTTAAATTTTCATATTTTTTCCTAATATGAAAAATAAATTTTAGTAACATTAATATTACCTTTTTCAACAATTAAAATCTAGATTTAAACATGACCTCCATTAAGAGACCACCTCTCGGAGCGACCAATTTTTATTGGAACAAAACGTGGTCGCTTTAGGGAGGTTTTACTGTACCTCTCAATACACCGGGTTTTGAAACCTGATGAATCATTTAGGCTAACCCTGTATTACATGCATTAACTATTAATCATGCTTTAACAGAACTGATTTGTATTAAAGTAATGCTAAACCCATTAAAATTCGCTGACCAGAGTTACATATTGATGCCATTTTTAATAGAATATACCCAATCTCCATTGAATGTAACGATAATAAAGACTGCAAACAAGACCATTATTCCTATGGTATTTTATATAAAGTATAAATAAAAATTCTTAATTTTATCAACATAATTTTTTAGAAGTACATTTAACACGAAATTGAGGGGGCCGAAATTTTTTTTCATGTAAAAAGAATTTTGCTTTAAAAGATTCTTAAAAAAAAGAACAAAACCCACAAAGATTTCCAACATGTCAAATTTTATTTCGATTTCCTGTTAAACTACTAGTAGGCTGTATTCATTAGGATAAAAAACAAGTAAAAAAAAATTTTTTTTTTGGGGGTGGGGGAGTAGGGAATCATATATTTTTTAAGTGCCTTTTTTAGCATTCTGGGATCTAGCTTGTTTGAATCAAATAAGCAAAACTGTTTCTAAATCTTTGGGCTTAGCGGTTCTCATACGCTTTCTCTCTGGCATAAACATACCACGCTCAAACGTTAATGTTCCTGTTACGTTAAACGTTACCTTACGTTACCTTTAAACGTTATTAAAACGTTACTTTAAACGTTAAGGATTCCTGTTTTTTATTATCGTTGATAAAGTAGAATTGGCAGTGGCAATGCTCTTTGCAGTTTTCGTCCTTCTTTTTCATCAACTGCATTAAGCAGCTTCATTTGAAGCGAAATAGCAGTTTGTTTTTGGGCCGGTTTCTCAGCCATAGTGCTCATAAAACTTAATTTACAAAAAAACATGAATTCATCAATTTTCACCCAAAATTCAGTGGTTTTAACACAAAATTCACCAGTTTCAACTCAAACTAACTAGATCGAAAACGGATTTTTTTCGTGTTAAACAATTTTTGTTTCATGTTAAAAGAAAAAAAAAAAAAATGTATTAAATTGCATAGTATACTGTCCGGACTGCTATATCATTTCATGTTAACCGATTTTTCATGTTAAGCGTTTTTGTGTTAAACGTATTTCACTGTAATTTATCTCTCAGTGGTGCATGATGTCAGCATTTTCAGTTAGAAATATTTTATTTATATTGTAAATTAAAAAGTTCTTTCCTTTTAAATTTTCTTTCCTTTAAAATAAGTATTTGCATTTGTGAAATAGAGTTACTTCAACAACATATTTAATATCTCATCTACAAAAAAATTAAAATAATATAAAGGTTAATAAAATAAGATTATTTATTCAAAAACCAAGCAATTACCATATATACTTGTGTATTACTCAAAGAATTTTTGAAAAGAATGTGGTGTTTGATAAAAGCAGTCGACTTATAGACAGGTTAGTGAAAAAAATAAAAAAAGTATATATAAGTACTTACACAATATCATCAATATTTAAGATCTTTAAAGGCACAGATGATATAAATGGCTTCAAATTTTTGAATTATCAATTATGCACTTAAAATATACAACAGACTGAGACAATGCGTGAAAATAATTAATTTATGTAGTTTCACAATCTATAAACCACCAAATATAGCTCTTAAGTTTGTATGCATATATATATGTAAATGTTTTTTTTTCACCTTTTCTCAGAATGCATTTTTTACAATTTTAGGTATCTTTTTTATAAATTCTATTAAAGTCAGAAATAAGAAAATTTTCATGCTGGTTTGTTTTGTAGAACTATCTAAAATTATGAATAAAATCTATAATATTATATTTCAAAAGATTAAAAAAAAAAAAATCTGTGATTTTCTAATTTTTTCAGTAATTTCTTTTTAATTTCATTTTCTTTTTTAAGGGGAAAAAAAAAAAAAAATGCTCCTCATTATTCCAACACTTGTTGTCAGAGCACAGCTCATTATTCTTCAATTATATTTTTAACCCACATTAAGGCTAATGTCAGACAGATGTCTATTTGCACGCATTTATGTTTCAACATGAAAAAGAAACACCTTCGCTAACGAAGGCGTTTCTTTTTCTTGTTGAAACAAAAAGCATGCAAATCGCAGGCATGAAAGAGATCCTTCTAAAGGAGGAATTCCTCCTTTTTAAAAGCAAATTCGGACATTCTCTGGATTGATGTAAAAAATCAAAGAAAAAATTAGAAGCATACAAGGGGGGGGGGGGTGTCTAAAAAACATAATAAAATAATTAGACATTTTGCCTACTCAAATCCTTGGAGTTTGTTTCTGAATTGCTGCTCTGATTAAATCAAAGGCGAGCTTTTATTATAAGCATTTTAAAGTCGTGTGAATTGAGTTCTGTAACTAGGGAAAAGAACTTTCCATAAGGTTCTTTTCGAACTAGAATATTTTATTCTATTTAGAAAACACTTCCGGGTAATTTCAGTGATGCATTTTTGGAAATGTATTTCTGGAGCAAAGATCAATTTGGTGTGTATATATTTAACATAGAGATTTTAAAAAAAAAGCAAAGTCTTAAAATAGTCAGATCATTCAAAATAATGCATTTATTAAAAAAAAATTTAATCTCTGTACTTTACATAAGTTCATCAGATACATTTGGATGAATTTATACTTTTAGGAAACTGTTTCCAATTTTCTTTTTCGATTTAATGAATTTATACATTTATTGTTATTTTTTTTCTTTTAATACGTTCTAAGTTACAAAAAGAAAATAACAATCAATTGAACAATTATAATTCATTTTATTGTATGAATAACTGTTAAAATGTGTTAAACTATACGAGTTTGACCTTATTGTATAAATGGAAAAAATTTTCCACCTTTTTCCCCATTTTCCACTTTTATGCCTGAAATAGACGTTCGTCTGACATGAGCCTTAAAATTTAAAGGAGTTACCTGCAATACTATTTTAGAAAAAAAAAGTGCAACTGACTTTCAGTCATAAATAGGAAATAACAAGCATTCATACTAAATAAAATGAATTATGTATCAAGTATGTTTTGTTATTAACTAAAATATGTATTTTAAATGAGAAAATAATTTAACACACACATCTGTTCACAAACAAATTATGGGTTTTTAAACATCATAGTAAATCTGCTTCGTTCTTTATTTACAATTGAAGATGAAAAATTTTCACTGAAACTTATCAAAATGTTGAAAATTACTCATGATCCGAATTTTCATAAAGCTCATTAAATAGGAAATCTGATGCTTCTTTTCTGTCATTGTACACATCTAAAAATCCCATGCTCATCAGCGACAATTTATCAAAATCAGGAAAAAAAATATGTGGTGCCAACATAGTTATACTAATGCAGCACATTATAAATGTTTTTTACCATTTCTGTGGAAATTTTATCACATGCTTCTATTTTTATGAACCAAAAGAACTTCTTAGAAACACCATAAAAAAGTTTTACTCCTGCTTCCAAAGTAGAAGCACGTCTTTGCGCTTGATGAAGAAAGATTAAACTCTTTCAAAAGACCTAGTGCATTTATATATTTTTTATGCTGTTTTTAAGGTTCTTTTGGTTCTTGCTGTTTCACACCAGTTTTACTTAGATTAATTTCACTTTCACTGTGATTACTATTTATAACACGTTTTTAAGTTACCAGATTTTGTTGTCTCTATTTGGGTATCAATAGAAGACATTCACTGTATCCACATTTTTTGTAGACTATCTTTAAATAACTTATTTAAATTGACATCTAAAGGTTGTAGTAGATATGTTAATCCACATGCGGTCAGTGCTGTTTCTGAGTTTAAAGACTTTAATTTTTTTCTTCATAGCACTGTTAAGATTTGCACTAAAAGTATCCCAAATTAAAAGATTCTTTTTCTTCATTAGAGCACTAGGTCTTCAGTTCGACACGTTTTCTAGCTTGTCTTTTACACTGTTTTCATCTGTTCAGCTTTTTGGCTGCGCTCAAACAACTCCACTTGTTAATAAATATAAAAATCAATAAATACGTATTTAATTCTTACATATGTAATTTTGTGGTTTAGCAGACAAGGCTAATACTGCAAGATACAAGAACCATAAGCAAAAGCTTTTGATACAAACAACTATTCATAATATATTAAAATAATATTTAAACCTATAAATTATTTTTTAAATAATTCTTACTTTATTCATATCTTTAAGTGTGTTTTTTCTTTATTTTTAAGCATTAACAATGTAAATTTATCCAAAATATGAATTAAAAAAATGTAAACAAAGATTAAATAAATATAATCTGTAATTCACAAAGTGTCAAATCTGCAAAATACTTGTACACATTAGTTGTTTTCTACTGTATTTAGAAAAAGTTTTTCATGCTTTAACAAATGATGTAATAAGTGTAATTTATAGGATACAGTGATATATAAAAGTATAAATTTCGTAAGTTTTATAAAAATAACTATTTTTGAGAAAAGAAAAAAAAAAAAACTTTTAATGTGATCAAGGATATCATTTGAAATATTTTTGTAATTGGAACTATGGCTCCAAAACTAGCAGTTTACGAATTAGCTATTGAACAGCAATAACAGAGGGGTACCCTGCATATTACCCACTGATTTAGATTTATTCATTCTAAATGTAATATAATCTGAAATTACTCTCAAATCTTCTGTTGTTGGATTAAAAAACAAGAAAAAGTTCTTTGTCATTAACACGCATGCCAGTTCACAAAATGAAAAAAAAAAAAATCCCTTAATATTTTTTAAATTGTGGTATCGAAATTGAAGCCGAGTCCAATTTTCTCTAATACAATCTGCAATTTAAATTTTTTTAATTATATAAATATTTATAAGCATATAAAATTCTTGCAAGTGTTTGAAATTAGAAGTGTTAAATTAAACATAGGTGTTATGCAACGATATTTTTAAATTCTGATAAACTGCTTATTTTGGTAGTTTTTTAGATAAAAAGTACATTTCTACAGGGGCCTCTTCCTCCTGAACCCCCCACAGTCTCATTAAGCTTACATTAGTAATTTCCTATTGATTCTGCAAATGGTTATAGTATATCTTGAATTTAATTTATATTGTGATTAGGGATGCACCGAATAGTGATTTTGGCCGAATACCGAATATTCGGCCTACAGGCGAACCGAATACCGAATATTCGGTTAGCCGAATAGTAACTGCTAGGCCGAATACCGAATATTCGGCCTGCCGAATAGTAACAATTCGGCCGAATACCGAATACTCGGCTTGTCGAATACTTTTATATGTCGAAGTTCAAAGGCATTAAAATGTTAAATTTTAAAACAATTTTACAAAATATTTAAAACATAAACTTTTATTCTAATAAACAAGAGCTTTTTTCAAGTAAACTTTATGTCGAAAAAAATCTGCTTTGAGTTATTTAAGAAGAGGACAGTTATAAAATTTTTTTAATTAATAAAATTTTAAATTTCATGGCTTCTTCTGACAATTGAAACAAATGAATCAAATTTTCTTAAATTTTAAAAGAAGCATTTTAAAATCAAAGAGAAATTGTGAAAAAATTGGAAGAAAATTTGTACAGGATCATACATTATTTGTTTGTCAGGAAGAGACTAAAGTAAAAGTAAATAAATAATACAATCTATTCAAATTTTATATTGTGGTAACTCAGCAAGAATAACTGTTCTACTCCTTTTAATTAAGCAAGGAAGTTTTTAAATGCATCCTAGATCGGTGTCTGGAGTAGGCAACCATTTTCAGAGATTGTAAACGTTCTTAAAATTTTAGCAAGAAACAGATTATTTAATGGACGATGTTCAGGAACTTGCATTTGTACATAATTCCTATGAAAATCCTCGTGATTGGTTAATTTTCTTAAATAATACTTAACAAACAGCAAATAAATAATGTAAAACCTATCTGGGGGTAAAAGCACTGTTTCCCTATACCCATCGCCGGTGAAGTGGTTAAGTATGATTCTGTTTCTAATTATTCTGAACATGTTTATAAGTTGACTGTTAAACGTAAAAGTCTAACAGTTATATAAGGTTTTTAAAATATGTTTTAAAAGTTTTTTAAGTATTCAGTTCGGCGGAATATTTCGATATTCAGCCAAACCGAATATTCGGCCAAGTCGAATATTCAGCATACCGAATAGTTTGATATTCGGCCAAACCGAATATTCGGTAACATGGCCGAATACCGTATAAATACTGAATATTCGGTGCATCCCTAATTGTGATTTTATTATGATAAGCAACAGTTTGGTTATCCTAATATCCAAATAGCAATATTTACTTACCTGCCAACCACGAAACACCTGCTTCTAATAGATAAGTTGAATAAAATCTTATATACGAAAGGAATTTATGGAAGTGTAAACTGAATCCATTTTATCTATCTTATATCTAATTTAGAAATCTAATGTTTTTACAGTTTTTGTTTTCGAAAAATAGTTTTGATGATCATTCTATAATACACCGAGAGCCGGCAACACAGACAATCAGCTCATCAAATTCATGGCTGAAATTCTAGAATTAGTTAAAACTCGATTCGCATATTAAAATGCAATCGGTCTGCCAAGTCATATCCTGGTGGAAAACACCTGAAAACCTGATTTTAGCGGTCTACTCGTAGGTTTACCATTATATTTTCCTGCACCCAAAAGTACGAAAACATCGAGGACTGGGAGCAGGAAAACGCAATAGTAAACGTACGGTGAGTCAACCGCTAAAATTGGGTTTTCAGGTGTTTTCCACCAAGATATGACTTGGCAGACCGATTGCATTTTAATATGCGTATCGAGTTTTAACTAATTCTGGAATTTCAGCCGTGAACTCGATGAGGTGATTGTCTGTACTGCCGGCTCCCGGTCTATAATATTTAAATGCAAGATCTTATACGTCCTAATCTACTCGATAGCAAAAACATACTAAAATCACCCCAAATTGGGTATATTTGGCGACTTTTAAACCTACTGGGTAATCGCTAATCATTGACTATCATGCCCACTACTTTAGAGATGGACCTTAGCTATCCAATGCAAAAAAAAAAAAAAAAAAAAAAAAAAATATTTAAAAGAATTGAAATGCAAACGAGATATTAGAAAATAACCTCCCCATAGGTTTAGCATTAGCTCGCGAATGTCTTCGTCTGCAGGGACAGGAGCCTTAACTGCATATTCTTGCCATTTTTTAGATAAAAAAGTACATTTTTTTTAGGGGGGAAGTAATCTTCGCCGTATTTAATCACAGAAATTTGTGATTAAATACGGCGGAGATTACTGTTAAAGAAATTGTGGTATGCAATTTCCGCAAACCGACAAAAACTTATAGTCATGTAAAAACAGAATTAGGTTAGGTGCGTTGCATTCCGTAAAGAAATAGAAAGCTATTAAAAAACATTTTATGTTTAACAAGCAGAACGAAATACAACAATCGAAGGGATATAATTTATTATTCAAAGAATAAAGCAGAAGACAGGAAAAAGAAATTTGTTATTAATGCAGCTTCTTGAATTACTTTAGTATATTTTAGAATAAATGAAAGTTTTACTTTTATATACTTTTCTGTTAAATCCTACAATAAACATTCTACATTCTTTATTTATTTTCCCTCATAAAGATTTAGAGTAAATTTTTCATATTTAATTTAGTTTGTTAGGTTTAGGCTACATGATTACGTTTCGCAGAAATCGATACGTTGAAACATTCTTTAAATAAATACCTATTAGAGTAAATTGTGACTGTATGTTTGAATTCGTCATCAATTCCTTCAAAAATAGAATGTATTGCGGATTGAAAAAAACACCAATTATTCGTAAGGGTGCAGAGATATTAGAATAATGCTTGAAATTTCGAAATATCAATTAATTTACCAAATATAAAATTTTCTATGATTTCTAATGAAATTTCTGTAACGATGGCAACTATATTACTCCATTGTTGTGATTAAAAGTGAGAAAAAAGAAAATAATCGGAATTATTAATATTTTTAATGACATTTTTCATTAAAATTGTGAAGAAAGAATATTTTCAACTAAATGGATGATGAATAAAATATATTTTATAAATAATGCTTTTAAAGGAAATTCGAATAAATTAAAGCATATTTTCGCATATTGAAACTGCACGAATTAGTTTATTCTAGAAAATAAAAAATGCCAACAAATTGGCATCCCGAAATAATTTCATTGTAGCTTTTTTTTACTCTTACATTCAAACAAAAAGTTAAACTAGAAAACAGAAATTCCGCTTTTTCAGAATTTAGTGTCGCCCCCGATGAAAAAAAAAATATATGTATATAAATATAGATAGTTCCGTTTTAAGACTCCAAACACGCGCTTTTATTTTATATAAAATGACGTCATCCGCATCCGCTAAAAAATTCCTCATTTACGATCCAGTCTTAACCCCTTAATTCTCACTCCCGTCATATTCTCGGGCTGTGTCTTTTACTCAAATTGTTTGATTCCCACCAGTTTTATAAAATAGTGAAATTGGCTATATTTTAGTATCGTTTTTGCTGTCATTAAATAAGGTGAATATTTCTTTTTTATAAAAGTGGTGCCAATAAGCAATTTGAATTATTCAACCGTAATTTAATTCGAGCGTTAAGGGGTTAAACAACATCTACAGTAAAATATGTATAGGACGTGACTATCGCTGAATAGTACACAAATCTAAATTTTCGTCATTTTCGTCATTCAAGAAACTGGACAAAAAAACAAAAAACAAAACCCGACTATTTCATGATTCATATGCCTTCATTTGTTTGTAATATTAACGTAGATACTTAAAATTAAGTTTAGTTTATAATAGCTCCATGTTTTATCAGAAATCATCTCTTCTCTCTATTCTAAAAAAAGGTAACTACCGCTGTCACCGCCGCCGCCGCCGCCGCCGCCGCCGCCGCCGCCGCCGGTTTTGAATTTTCTGTGACTGGAGGTCTTTCTTCGTTAATATTAAGAAAAATAATGCATACAAAAATATAAAAATCGGTGGTTTTATACAGAAATGTTTGATAAACACGCTGAAGCAGACAGTTTTCAAATCGAAGAATTATTTTAAGAGATATTTAATGCTAAAGTTGGACAAAATCGTTCCACTAAAAAAGTTTTATAGCAGCAAAAACTGTACATGGCAGTGTAATCATTTTTAGATCATTTTATGAGTTAGAATTTGCCGGAGTGTAGATTGCATTAATTTTTTTATTTTGACTCATTTTTTGAGGTTTTATTTCTATTTTAAATTCAAATTTTCAGCATTTCTAGAGATATTTTTTACAGATTTTAGAAAGTGATATTAATTTAAACTGTTGCCAACTGTATAAACAGAGGAAGCAATAATGTTTGCTTCAAAAAAAAAAAAAATATTTATACGTGTAAATAAATTAAAAATTTATTTACACGTGACTATTATAAACAGAAAAAAACCATTTGGAATTAGAATTAAATAATTATGTGCAAAAAGCAGGAACTTATTAAAAATTAAGTCATAAAAACTATAATTACACGTAAATTTTAAGAGAGAAAGGAATTTGTAAAATAATAAATTTATTAATATGCGTTAGAAGTATTAAATAGGAGAAATTACGTCATATTTACGTCACATTACAGTTATTACATAAAATGAACGCAAAATAATATTGCAAAACGGTTTAAATTTAAAAATTGCGCTAGACATTTATTTGATATTTTGAGAGGATACTTTTCAACTGGTATTTTCACGTGAATATTTAATAGAGAAAGAATAGCTTGGTAAAAATTGCGTCAGATTAAAAACGATTAATTTAAAATGTCTCATTTAAAAGAACTTTCTTTTCGCTTTGTTAAAAAATACCAGGATACAAAGACTCTACTTAATTCCTTTTATATTAGCTTATTTTGAAATGTTGTTACACGTGTCTACGTCATCAAGTTATTTTTATTTCGACGTTTTATTTGTATTTTTATTAATGTTGTACTAATTTATTTGTTCTTTCGTTATTTAAAATAAAAATTATGTCAATTTGTATAATTTGGCGAGTGGTTTGGCGATTTATATAATTTGGCGAAATGGGTCGACGGGATAATCAAGTAGTAACGCAGCGGATTTTGCGTTAAAATTCCCCAATCAAAGAGAAATGAATAGAAATTCGTTTATAGGGAGATCGCCACTGTTTTTTAAATTGTAATTCAATCTTTCGAAATATTTTTAAAGCCGATCAAATTAGCGTGCATTTAGAGTCTGCGGTTTCTGGACGGGGGTTGGCGAGCGTAGCTCGTAGGGGGCCGAGCCCCCTAGTTCATTTATATATTTTTAAAAATAATACGTGTTTTAATAAAAAAAAAAAAAAAAAAAAATCAGTTTTTATGAGAAAATGGCAGACAAAAAGATATAATTGCTATTTTTCAACTATTTTCCCATTTACTTTCTACAGAAATGGAGTACTTGAGTTGCCAAAATTAAGCAAATGGTGCTAAAAACTATAATATCTCAATAAATGGAGATACAGTTTTCAAACAAATTGCATTTAAAAGTACTTTTTTTTCCAATACGACGGTATAAAAATTGAAAATGTGCGATGCTTAGAAGTTTAAAAAATTGCAGTAGAGATTATTACGTTCAATGATACATCTGCTTTGTTTTTCGGCCGGCTTATACAACGTAACGTTATTTTTTGGAGACGACATATTAATAGGTGGGAGAAAAAAATGGCATACCGGGGGCTAACAAGTTTAAGCTCCTGCATACAGCTGGACAATTCCTCCTATTCACACGAATTGAATTTAAAGAAAGAACATAGATTTTCAAGTAATTATTTCTGACTGATGATGGTTAAAATATTTCACGAGAGTCCTTAAAATGAATGATTTAGCGAGTAAAAATAACTTTTTTTTTTATAAGCTTTTATTCTAATTTATAAAACTGAAATATTTTTGTATTATTTTATCAAAATGACATAATTTTCTTTCCGCCAGCTCTTAAATTGGAATGCAAATTTTGAAATAACGAAATAATGACCGGGCTAACGAAAAAGACACGCGTTAACCCCGATTTATGAAAAATACGCCATTGAAAATTAAAACGTCATTGAATTTAACTTATATTGTAAATCTGATTTTGTACTTTAATTTGGTATTTAATAAAATCAATATTATAACATTTTCTAAATGTGCAATAAAACTGAATATCGCTCCCCCCCCCGCCCCCCTCTCGCCATCAGCTCTGCCTCCCAAGTAAAGATTTCACCTAATTTAAACTTCAACACATGGAATTGCCTCTCAGCTAGTTTATTTTAAACATAGAATCACACCTTAAAATTATTTTCGGCATACAACACTTTAATTTTATTTGACGTATACACTTTAGCAAACATAACATCATTCAAATAATTCTTATACAAATGGAAATATATTTTATTTCATAAAGAAATAGAAGAATTCTAAAACAACATTTTATGTTTAACAAGCATAGCGAAATACAACATCGAAGGAAAATAATTTATTATTCATAGAATAATGTAGAAGACATAAAAAAGAAATGTTTTATTAATGCCAGTTTCTGAATTACTTTTGCATACTTTAGAGTAAATGTGCAAGATTTAAATTTTACGTCTTTTCTGTTAAATCCTAAAATAACTTGCACATTTTTTCACCAACGATGTAGAGCAGATTTTTGATATTTAAATTAGCTTGTTTGACAGTGTTTGACATTTTTAGCTGAAAATCCAACAGAGAGTAATGAATTGTTAGTCAAACTTTTGGTACCTGATAGCAGTTCCAGCAAATGATTCTTTGTTTTCATTTGAGATAATAGCGAATACTGTAATGTGCATGCATATATTGTTTTTAGGTTCTTTGTTGAAATAGTTTATAAAATGACTTATATGGGCCCATGGGGCCCGAGCCCACTCAATAATTTGCTCTTAGCCCACCCGATTTCTAATATTCTATTTTTTACTTGCTTATTTTTCATTCGCTGAAAAAATAATTTTGTTTGAAAACACAGTAAGAATAACAATAACAAGCACAGTCTAAATTCGCGAATAAATGAATAAAAGAAATAATACTAAAATAGAGATTGACTATTTTCTGACAAATTTGCGAATTCATTTTTCATCCTAAATGCACGAAAATCTCAGAAACCAAGAGATCAAATGGTTTTCCATTTTTTCTTTTTTTTTAACCATTTGGAAAAATGGTTATTGTTCTCGTCAGGATGGGAAATCAAAAGCATATCTGAAGGTTTTTATTGGTTTAATCCCGCATTTTATTCGTTCTCTGATTGGTTTATACAGTAATATGTATTTCCCTTTACTTTCAACAGAGATCTGTTGCCACTATGACAAAAAAGTAATAAAAACTACAAAAAAAAAAAAAAAAAAAATTAATAACTCAGAAACAAATTGAGATACAGCTTTCAAACAAATTGCATTTAAAACTACATTTTTTTCTCTATACGACGGTGTAAAAAGTAATATTGTGGGATGTTTAGAAGTTTAAGAATGAAATTTCATTTAAAATGGGTTGTCAGATTTCTTGAAAATCTGACGATGGAAAAGCCTTTTCCCGAACAGCCAATGAAATGCTTGGATAATACAAAAGTTTCAGGTGGATAATACGTGCGAGTCGCAGGCGATTTCGTCGCTTGTAATTTTTACGTGTAATAACACTATTAATGTTTAATTCAAGGCGTACGTAATGTATGATCAACTCCGTGCTATTTTTTATGTCTTAAAATTTTGTCTTTGAAAAAATCATTTTCCAAATGGTCGTTGTAATTTGTTAAATTGCATTTTTTTTTCATTTTTTTTTTTTTTTTTTTTTTTTTTTTTTTATATATATAAGATTAAACGATTTTTCAGAAAATGATGTCAAAGGCTTTTAAACTAATTTTTGACATGCGTCATTTTTTAGTCCTTCGAGTTTTAATTTATAGTCATAGTATAATAGTAAATATTAGAATCCATAAAATGACCACCTCATATGAGAATATAATTTAATAGAATCACAACTTTGAACTTTATAATCTATTTAAAAAAAATCGTAACTTTCCAATCCATCTCCTTATCGTCAAAGAAAGCAAAATGCCCATGTCATTTTACCCTAAAATGGTTGAGCTCACCCAATATTTTTCAAAAGTTGGCGGCACTGTTGTTTGAACTAAGTTGCATAATAGTATTTTGCTGAAATAGGCAATGATGGATCCAGAGAATCTTCAGGGGGTGGGTGGGGGAGACTAGTAGAAGTATGATTCCAATCCGACCGCTAGTTCGACTCGGGTCGAGCTTAATTTTTATTTTCTTCTATCTTTACAAGAAGAAAGTATTGGATTTATGAAAATCTTAGGCGTCGCGATGGTGTGGGTTATGGCGGGGGGGGGGGGGGGTACTCCCCCTCCAATATATGTGAACTTGGGAAATTTGAGCTTCAAGTTGGGAAATTTCAGATTTTTGAAACTTCTTTTTTTTTTAAATAATAGTAATAAAAACAAGAATTCTTTATTGTTTTGCTGACTACTTTTCTGAGTTCTATAACAGTAAACTAGGTGAATTATCAAAATAAATACAAAAAGCAGCCAGACTCAATTTGCTATTGTGTTTCTCTGTTCTACGAAAATATCACGCATCTACCAGACCTAAATTTCTCTACTGTTGTACATCAACAGTGTCTCTAATCTATTTCCTCCAAAACTTTGTTCCTTTCTCAAAAATCTCAAAATATCTTGAGGCTATTTTAGTATGAAGTACGATTATGACTCGTACACAATAGAAGACAAAAATTTTTATTAAATGAATCAATAATTACAAGTTTTATATTTTTAGTTTCAGTATTTTTTCTTGGAAAGAAATTTTTTTACGTATAAATATTGCATCATTAAACACACATTTCAGTTGGAAAAGAGAGCAATTTGTTTGAAGTTGGGAAATTTTTGAATTCTCTCCCCCCCCCCCCACCCGAAGAATTATCTGTAGCTACGCCCCTGATGCAAATTTTCGAATTCCAGTTTTTGACGGATTTACAAGTTTTAGGGATCAGAGAACCATAAAAACATGTTTTTACAAAATGTCTGTTTGTAAGTCTGTCTGTGAGTGTGTGACACAAATTTTGTGGGCGCTCTATCTTAAGAACTAATGAACTGAATTTAATAAAACTTTATGTTCAGTTAGTCTATGATATAAACTGGTGCTGATTACTTTTTGGTGCAAATCACTCAACAGGTGGCACAGCTATGCTGCATTTTTTACGATTTCCGCAACAGCTATATCTGAAGAACTAATGTACGGATTTTGATAAAACTTCAGATTCCGTTAGTCCTTGATATAATTTGGTGCTGATTACCTTTTAGTGTAAATCGCCCACAGGTGGCGCTGCTATGCGACATTATTCATGATCATCGCAATAGCCCTATCTTAAGAACTAATGCTCAGAACTAATGCTCGAATTTTCACCAAACTTCAGATTCAGTTAATCCCTGATCTAAATTAGTGCTGTTTAGTTTTTAGTGTAAATCGCCCGACAGGTGGCGCTGCTTGGCTGCATTTATCACGATTTTAGCAATAACTGTTTCTCAAGGACTAATGCATGAATTTTCATCAAACTTCAGATTCAGTTAGTCCCTCATATAAATTGGTCCTGTTAGTTTTTGCAGTAAATCGACCAACAGGTGAAGAAGCACTTTCTATGTGGATTTCTTTAAAGATTTCCGCAATTGTTCTATTTCAAAAACTAATGCATGGATTTTCATCAAACTTCAGATTAGCTACAACTTGACATAAGTTGTTGCTGATTAGATTTTGGTGTAAATCACCTAACCAGTGGCACTGATATGTGATATGCTTTATTTTCAGGAAATATTAACATGTATGAGATAGAAGAAAGTTTTGGGATTGCCACATCCGACTAGTTTTCATTGCGGTCAGATTAACTTCTGCTTTTTAACATTTTCCAACAAACTTTACTTTCTACAGAAATGGAGTACTTGAGTTGCCAACTATGGCGAGACCATATATTTATATTAGATTTGTATTCGAAATTAATCTGTTTTCAAAATTTATTTCCCTTTCTTCTGTTTAACGCTAGCATTCAATAATCATTTCTGAGTTATGTTTAATTTAAGTGCAATCGTTATACCCACATAAATATTCTTTTTGTTTCTGTTAAAAGCTATCATTCAGATAAATGATTTATTTGTTATTTCTAATTTAAGTACATTTCCTTTCCCCCGCATAAGTATTCTTTATTGATACTTTATTTGTTAAATGCCGCTTTTTACAAATTTGTTTACATAATATAAAGATCATATAGTTAATTTAACCCCCTCACTGACAAGCCCGTGTTAATACGTTCACTAAGCTCCAGGTTTCACTGCAATACAAGCAGTATTTAAAGTAATATAATTCAATATATTTAATGTATTTTTAATACATTGAACAATGATTAATACTTCCAAGGATTGCATTTATATTCGTTGTTAAGTTTTTTTTATAAAATGTTCAAAGAATCTTTTTTTAAGCATTTAAAACAAAATGCAGAAAAAACAACATTACAATTTTGCCCTTTTCCAAGACAGTCGGAGGGTTTTAAGCTTGCTGGCGTCTCGTAAATGCATTAAAATACACATAAATTTCATTTTCACTTTGGCCAGTAAATAGATAAATGTCATTAATTATCCTCACCGTTAGACTTTATGTAAGCAATGATAGGTTTGCTTTTTATTTCACTTAATAATTCGTTGCCAAATGTGGTTTCTGTCCTTGGCGTTTATCTCGTTCAAATTTTAATATATCTCCCAGTTTAACGGTTATTTTGTGATTGGCGTATTGGCTCAGGACAGATGTATTCTTGGCGTATTAAATTACGCAGATTGAAAGGGGCTTTCTCTCTGATCGTCGTCCTACTGTAAAGAGCTAAAATTTTGCTGAGTAAAGGGGGCCACCACTAATTTTACATCTTAGCCTTAATAAAGATTTTTCCATGGAAATTTCTTCTGAATTATTGCCTGGTGGACATTCCTTACAGGAAACGGATCAATGACTGGTGTTTGCGATGAATTACATTGTATTGTACTACCGGAACTATGTTACGATCATTGTTATAATAAACCGGCCTTCAACAACCCTATACCAACATCAAGCAAATGGCGCTAAAAACTACAACAAAATTAATATCTCAAAAATAAATGGAGATGCAGTTTTCAAAGAAATTTCATTTAAAAGTACTCCCCCTCCTATACGATGGTATAAAATTCAAAATGAGCGATGCTTAGAAGTTTAAATCTGCAGTAGAGTATTTAACCGTACAATGATACATCTGCTTTGTTTTACGGCTGGAATATACAACGGAACGTTATTTTTTAGAGACGACACTTTAATTGCTGGCCGAAAGAAGTAACACATCGAGGGCTAAAAACAAACTACAGAACAAACAGTTATATATAAGAAATAATAGTTATATAAAACAAATAGGCTTTTTACTTTCCAAACTACCTAATGATGATTTAGCACGTACTGACATCTATGGCACTTTTTAAAATTTATTTTCAGTGCCCACGGAAAAAGATTATTTTGGCCAGGGACTAAATTTATAAATTAATTCTTAAAAAAAAAAAAAAAAAAAAATTACTAAAGATTTTTAATTAGTTATCTTCCAATTCTAAAAAAATGTAACTAACGCTGTCACCGTCGCTATCAATGAATTTTTTGTGACCCGAGGTCTTTCTTCGCTAATATATATATATATATATATATATATATATATAATACTGCATACAAAAATATTAAAATTTGTGGTATTATAGAGAAATGTTTGATCAACACGCTGAAGCAGACAGTTTTTAAATCGAAGAATTATTTTAAGAGATATTTAATGTTAAAGTAGGTCAAAATCGTTCCATTAAAAAAGTTTTATAAGAGCAAAAATTATGCATAGGTATTTAACAATTTTTTCTAAGAATATCCATTGGGAGCTCTCGGTTTGCAGACTCCATTTTTTTTTTAAATTTTACTAATTTTTTGAGGGTTTATTTTCACTTTAAATTAAAATTTTCAGTATTTCCAGAGATATTTTTTACATATTTTAGAAAAGGTTATTATTTTAAATGATTGCTAATTGTAAAAACTTCAAAGAATAATATTTCCTTTGAATTAAAAATTTATTTACACGTGACTATTATAAACAGAAAAAAATCCTATGAAATTAGAATTAAATGATTACGTATTAAAAGCAGGAAAATATTGAAAATTACGTCATAAAAATTGCTTTTACACGTTAAATATTTAAAAAGAGGGAAAACTATAAAAAAATGAATTATTTAATGTGTGTTAAAAGCAGTAAATGCGGGTGAAATTACGCCCTATTTCAAATGGCTAAATAATAACATTGCCAAACAGTTTAAATTAAAATATATATTTACACGTGCATGAGAGATTTATTTCATATTTCGAGATGATATTTTAAACTATTGTTGCCAATTCTAAGACAGCGCAAACAATAATATATCGTTTCTAACAATAAAAATATTCCAACTGGATTAGATTTAATCCAGTTGGAAAAAATAATCGTTCTCTTCATTATGATCTAATTACATGGTATACAGGAGTTTCCGTGTTAAAACACACTTTCATCATGTAAATGCTATAGTTTTAGCTCGGATGAATGAAACTAGTTCTGCAGTTCGCAGCCATGTCCAACAAATAAGAATGAATTATGCCAGTCAGGTATCGTCCAGATAGCTTAACAGGTATTTATTGGCACTATATTAAGCAGAGGCACGGCACCCCAAATATCCAGGTTCGATTCCCGGACTGGACATTTTTCGGTCTGTTGGAATAAACTTCAACTGTGCTATTCCAGCCTGGAATAAATAAAAATATTTTCAGGTGAATATTACAAAGAGAAAAAAAGTTTGATAAAAATTACGTCAGATTTAAAACGTTACATTTAAAATAATTTTCTTATAACGTTATTAAAAAATACCGGGAAGCGAAGACTGTTGACTTAATTCATTTTATATTAGCTAACTTTCAGATGTTTAAATAATCTTATTTAATCAAACAAGAAAACAGAAATTAACAGCAGATGATTTGGCCTTAAAATTCCTCAGTAAAAGACAAATGAATGGAAGCCCGTTTACAGGGAAATCGCCACTGTTTTTTTAATTATAATTCAATCTTCCGTAATATTTTTAAAAACGATAAAATTAACGGATTTTTAGAGGCTGAACTGGCGTTGGAGAGCATAGCTCGTAGGGGGCAGAGCCCCCTAGTTATTGAAAAAAAGTAAAAAAAAAATAAATCGTTTAAACGTCGGTGAAATGAAAGTTGCGTTTTAGATGTACGGACGCCCACGAAAGGAACTTTCGACTTATATTCGTTAAAATATTAAAGTTAAATACTAAAATTATTTTCTCAGCAATGTATTTAATAGCTTTCTTAAAACATACATATGAATGAAAATATTAATATTTTTTTCTACATTTCCTAATATTTATCCCTTCAGGACCGTAAAATGTACTATTTCGTGCGAGAATGACCCTTATTGTTATATCCTTTAAGGAACACTTGATTTTACGCATTAATAACAGCAAAAAAACATTGCTCAGTACTTACACATCTATTCGATGTTACCATTTGTTTAAAGAATGCAGAATGCTTCTCAGATAACAGAACAATGACATTTCTCTCTATTCTAGAAAAAAAAAAAAAAAAAAAAATAGCTAAAGCTGTCATCGCCGCCGCCACAAATCAAATTTTTGCGACCGGAGGTCTTTCTTCGCTAATATTAAGAAAACAACTGCCCTCAAAAATATGAAAATGTGTGGTATTATAGAGAAATGTTTGATAAACACGCTGAAGCAGACGGTTTTTAAATCGAAGTATTATTTTAAGAGCTATTAATTGTCAAAGTTTGTCAAAATCGTTCTATTAAAAAAGTTTTATAGGAGCAAAAACTATAGGAATTAAATAATTTTTTCTAAGGATATACATTACAAACTTTCGGTGTGCAGACTGCATTTATTTTTTTAATTTGACTAATTTTTTGTGGGTTTTTAAATGTTTTTATTCAAATTTTCATCATTTCAAGAGATTTTTTTCATATTTTAGAAAAAATTATTATTTTAAATTATTGGCAATTGTAAAAATAGCGCAAAGAATAATATTTCCTTTCGATTAAAAATTCGTTTACACGTGACTATTAAAAACTGGGAAAAACTTTAAAATTAGAGTTTATTGATTATGTGTTAAAAGCAGGAAAATATTGAAAATTACGTCATAAAAATTGTATTTGCAAGTAAATATTAAAGGAGAAAGAAAAGTTTAAAATAATCTATTCATTAATATGCGTTAAAAGCAGTAAACGACGTCATATTTAAAATGACCAAATAATATTGCCAAACAGTTTAAATTTAAATATATATTTACACGAGACATTTATTTCATATTTGAAGATGATCTTTTTAATTATTGTTGCCAATTCTATAACAGCGCAAATAATAATATTTCCTTTCCAACAGCAAAGTTTTTTCACGTGAATATTAAAAAGAGAAAGAGGAATTTGGTGAAAATTACGTCAGATTAAAAAAAAATAGATTCAAATGTTTTATTTAAAACAATTTTCTTATAGCATTCTTAAAAAATACCAGGAGGCAAAGACTGTTTACTTAGTTCCTTTTAAATTAGCTGATCTTATTCAATCAAAGACGAAAACAGCCATTAGATGTCTTAACAACAGATGATTCGGCCATAAAATTCCTCAATCAAACGGAAATGAATGGAAACCCGTTTACAGGGAAATCGCCACTGGTTTTATAATTATAATACAATCATTCCTAATCTTTTTAAAGCCAATCAAATTAGCGTGTTTTTAGAGTCTGCGGTGTCTGAACGGGGGTTGGCGAGCGCAGCTCGTAGGGGGCAGGACACACTGGAATTTAGAAAAAAGGGATAAAAAATATTTTTCAAAATACTGTACATCTTTTCCGTACATGATCTATTTATCTCAACTAACTAGATTATTATTATTATTATTATATTAGCCCCCGGTATGCTATTTGTTTTTCCCACTTATTAATATGTCGTCTCCAAAAAATAACGTTGCGTTGTATAAGCCAGGCGTTAAACAAAGCAGATGGATCATTGTACGGAATAATCTCTACTGCAATTCTTTAAATTTCTAAGCATCACACATTTTCAATTTTTATAACATTGTATTGGGAAAAAAAGTACTTTTAGATGCAATTTGTTTGAAAACTGCTTCTCGATTTATTTTTGAGATATTAGTTTCTTTGTAGTTTTTAGCACCATTTGTTTAATTTTGGCAATTCAAGTACTCCATTTTTGTAGAAAGTAAAGGGAAAATAGTTGAAAATAGCAATTATATCTTTTTTGTTGCTATTTTCTCATAAAAATTTAAAAAAAAAAGTAATTAAAACACGTGCTATTTAAAAAATATATAAATGAATGATTTCTGATAAAACAAGGAGCTATTATAAACTAAATTTAATTTTGAGTATTTATATTAATATTCCAAACAAATGAAGGCATAGGAATAATGAGATAGCCGATTTTTTTTGTCCAGTTTCTTAAATGACGAAATCTCGTTTTTTTTTTTTTTTTTTTTTTTTTTTTTTTTTTTTTTGGTGTGTGTGTGTGTATTATTCAGCTATAGTAACGCCCTATGCGTACTTTACTGTAGATGTTGTTTAATACTGGATCGTAAATGAGGAATTCTTCAGCGGATGTGGATGACGTCGTTTTATACAAAATAAAATCGCGTGTTTTAGGTCTTAAAACTGAACTACAGTAGAATCGCGATTATCCGAGTCCCGCTTAACCGAGTTTCCGCTTTAACCGAGTTATTTTCTTCTGATGGACTGATGGCTTCAATTTTTATGAAACAGCCATTATAAATGAAGTATTAGGTAAAGATGAAAGATCAGTCGTAAAAAGTTAGAACTCTGATTCTCTGGTCAGAATGGGAGGATAAAATGGCCATAATTTTTTCTCCATTTTGATCAGAAAATCAGAGTCCTAACTTTTTACGGCTGCTCTTTCATCTTCACCTAACACTTCATTTATAACGGCTATTTCATAATAATAGAAGCCATCAGTCCATCAGAAGAAAATGATCCATTCCAAAGGTATAAGTTCGGGACTCAACTGTATCTATATTTATATACATATATATATTTTTATAATATACATATATATATTTTTATAATCGGGAGCGACACTAAAATCTGAAAAAGCAGAATTCCTGTTTTCTAGTTGTTATTATGACTTTTGTCAAATAACAGCCCAGAGAAAAATAACATTGCCAATCTACAAAAGCGAATTACAATAATAAAATGAAATGAACAAAACAAATTAATTTTTAGCTTCGAATACTCTCTGTTCTAACGTGTCTTTGACTTTCTTCTAAGCCTGAAATAAATATCAACTTAAATATCAATAATATTGAAATACAGTTCTTCTGTACGAATTTATGAAACTAATTTGATAATCGAAGAATAGTTTGTATAATAAATTCAAATGTTTCTTGACATTAAATAAGAAATACTCAATCTTGTTTAAAACACCCAATTTAGTTAATATAGATGTATGTAATATATGACGCAAGAGTAAACAGATGGAATAAGCATGAATATTTTATCTTATTAAAGTATTATAGGAATTTTAGATCGAATGCATTATGTTTAACAAACGTAGGAAAATATGATTACCCGGATGAAAATGATTTATTATTCACGGAATAATGGATAAGACATAGATGAGAAATGATGTTTATTATTAATGTATGTTGTGAAATACTTTTGCATATTTTAAAATGGATGAAGCATTAATTCAAGAATTTATCTATGAAACATATCGAAACTAATTTCGAATTATTTATTTATTTCCCGCCATTTTACAATAGTTTGTGTATGTGGAAATTAACATATCAAACGCAAGTTATGTAATTTTCTCTCTATTCTTAAAAAAAGTAACTACCGCTGTCACCGCCGCCGCCGGTTTTGAATTTTTTGTGACTGGAGGTGTTTCTTCGTTAATATTAAAAAAAAATAATGCATACAAAAATATGAAAATTGGTAGTATTATACAGAAATGTTTGATAAACACGCTGATGCAGACAGTTTTCAAATCGAAGAATTATTTTAAGATATATTTAATGCTAAAGTTGGACAAAATCGTTCCACTAAAAAGGTTTTATAGTAGCAAAAACTATTCATGGGAATTTAATCATTTTTAGATCATTTTATACGTTTGAAGTTCCCGGTGTGCAGACTTTATTTCTTTTTTTAATTTGACTCATTTTTTGAGGCTTTATTTCAATTTTAAATTCAAATTTTCAGCATTTCGAGAGATATTTTTTACTCATTTTAGAAAATTGTACTAATTTAACCTGTTACCAACTGTATAAACAGCGCAAGCAATAATGTTTGCTTCAAATAAAAAAAAATATTTATACGTGCAAATAATTAGAAAATTTATTTACACGTGACTATTATAAACAGAAAAAAAACATTTGGAATTAGAAATAAATAATTATGCGTACAAAAAGCAGGAACTTATTAAAAATTACGTCATAAAAACTATATTTACGCTTGAATTTTAAGAGAGAGAGGAAATTGTAAAATAATAAATTCATTAACATGCTTTAGAAGTCTTAAATAGGAGAAATTACGTCATATTTACGTCACATTACAGTTATTACATAAAATGAACACAAAATAATATTACAAAACAGTTTAAATTTAGAAATTGCGCTAGACATTTATTTGATATTTTGAGAGGATACTTTCCAACTATTTTTGTTATGAAAGCGTAAATAATATTTAATTTCTAACAAAAGTATTTTCACGTGAATATTAAAAAGGGAAAGAATAGTTTGGTCAAAATTACGTCAGATTAAAAACGATTAATTTAAAATGTCTTATTTAAAAGAACTTTCTTTTCGCTTTGTTAAAAAATACCGGGAGACAAAGACTCTGTTTACTTAATTCCTTTTATATTAGATTATTTTGAAATGTTTAACTTAATCAAAAACGAAAACAGCGATTGTATCTTTGGTACTACTTAGTTATCCCGTCGACCAAAAATCTAGCATTCGCCAAACTATAAGATTAAATGCCAATAATGGTTGATCGTAAATGTCACATTAATTTGACTTTAAGCAAGTAACACGTGTCTACGTCATCAAGTTATTTTTATTTCGACGTTTTATTTGGATTTTTATTACTGTTTGTTGCACTAATTTATTTGTTCTTTCGTTATTTAAAATAAAAATTATACAATTTGTATAATTTGGCGAGTGGTTTGGCGATTTATATAATTTGGCGAAATTGGTCGACGGGATAATCAAGTAGTACCGCAGCGGATTTGGCCTTAAAATTCCCCAATCAAAGAGAAATGAATAGAAATCCGTTTATAGGGAGATCGCCACTGTTTTATAAATTATTATTCAATCTTCCGAAAACTTTTTAAAGCCGATCATATTAGCGTACTTTTAGAGTCTGTGGTGTCTGAACGGGGGTTGACGAGCGTAGCTCGTAGGGGGCAGGGCCCCCTAGTATTTTAAAATAAGAAGGCAATAAGAATATTTTTTCCTGCTTATTTTATAATTCACATTTGAATTTGTTTTATGAATCATTAATTGCTTTATCATTTAAGAGTACATTCATATTGTTATATCTATCTATATTATAAAGGACAAACCTTCCCGTTCCTAACGCTGAGGTCATTTTGACGATGCCAGCAGAAAACGATTAAATTTAACTTTTATTCCTGCAATATTTTTAAACTTCTAAAAAATGCACATTTTAAATTTTTACACCGTCGAATAGGGAATAAAATTCACTCTCAAATGAAATTTGTTTGCAAAACTGTATCGCAATTTGTTTGAAATATGTATCGCTATTTACTTAATTTTCATTGTTTTAAAAATAATTTTCAGGCATGTTTAAAAAAAAAAAAATGTACAAGGTCTGTAATCCATTACGTAATGAGACTGAATTTTTTGCACTAAGCAGAAGGCCAAACGGACGAAGTTTGCAGGCGGTACGTACGGTGGGGACCTCACCTACAGAGTCTGGCAGAAGTCAGTTCACCTTGAGCCTTTCCAGCACACGGATCGCTCGTGAAGCAGACACGTGTTTGAAAGTGGCGTTAGGTTTTATAAATCCAGCGGAGTGTCGATCAGCGATACGCCATAAAGTTTTGTGTAAAACTAAGCAAATCAGCTACTTAAACTCTTGCCATGTTACAAGAAGTCTACGGGAAGGATTCTTTGTCCAAGGCTTAGCTGTTTAGGTGGCACAAAGCCTTCAAAGGAACGTCTATGAGGAACAACCCGCTGAGCGTCCATCAAGTTCTCGAACGTCAGATAGTGTGGCCAGACTGGGGCTCAAGGCCTAGAGTTTTTCAGGGCCCCTCTTAATGAAAATACAGTAAAACCTCTTAATAGTGGACATCTCGGGAGCGCGGAATTAGTTCGCTATTTGGAGAGGTAAAAATATACAGATTTATAGATGTTGGGAAACGAAAAAGTGTCCGCCAAAAAGAGGTGTCCGCTTTTCAGGAGCGTCCGTTACTGAGGTTTTACTGTAGTAGTTAGCGATGTTTTTTGAAAGTATTCAGAAATGTTCTTGCATTTTATAAAAATGCTCCTGAGAAACTTTTGCTGTTTGATGCTATAATATCTTAAATATTTCGTCAACAAATATTTATAATTTTCATAAAAATATTTTGTCTATAGCGTTCCTAAATTAATTTTTTTTATAGAACGAAAAAGCACGGACAAAGTGCTAATAAAGGTATATGTTACTGTTAGATATCAGTGCTTGAAATAAAAAAAAAAAATCTAGGAGATTTAAGAATTTTTTTCTAAATCATTTCATTCATTTTGGGCCCCTTGTCTGCAGTGGGCCCAAGGCCGCGGCCGAGTTGGCCTGTGCGGTAATCAGACCTTGAATGTGGCTTAAAATTAAAGTGCTTTTGGACTCTGATCGTCGGATGAGTGTGTGAATGATTGCGGAAATGTTGGGATTGGGACTTACAAAATCGATTGTGCATCAAATCGTCACGGAAGAACTTCCAATGCAGAAAATTTGCGCCAAACTGGTATTAACACATCCTTCAAAGCGTCTCAGTTCCTGGCAAAACACAGCGTCGCAACCCTGCCTCAACCACCATACTGCCCCGGTCTGTCATCGCCAGACGTTTATCCATTCTCTCGATTAAAATCCAGCTTAAAAGGTCATCGTTTTCACAATCTGGAGAACTTGCAGCAAAACGTAACGTGAGTTCTGAACAGCATTCCAGTTGAAGATTTGAAGACTTCCAGGCGGGCATAAATGGGTTGCAGAGACGTTGGTAATGGTGTATTAATGCAAGAGGAGGCTATTTTGAAGAATATTAAGTGCCTGTAAAATTATCTTCAAATAAACGATGTTTATGGAATCAGTCTCATTACTTTCTGGACAGACAGACACTGTACGTCTATTGCGTGCAGACGATTACGTAAGATAAATCCGTTTGTACTTCAGTTAATATAAATAGCTCAGCATTTGTTTCCAGCTTATATGACATAATGAAATTAAAAAAATCATCAGTCAATAAATAAAACAAATAAAATATAAATAAAATACAAATTTAAAACATGTGATCAAACTGCGCACTTAACCCCTTGGGGACCAGCGACACGTATACGTGACGCATGAAGCGCTCAGAATCCTTGTTTTTCCTCACCAGTAAAATTTTACTGTAAAATTTGCCTTATTTAATCACCGCATTTTCTCGATTCAAGAAGACACAAATTTCTGATTTTCAAAAACGGTGACTAAAGATTAAAAATTTCGTAAAAGGCTCCCGTCCCGAAGGGGTTAATGCACTGAAATGAACAAAATAACAAGTTGGAAATTGCTCGTCAAACGTGGCAAATGAGGTGCGTTCGTACTATAGCTAGTTTTATAATTATTTTTTGCCTCCCATATTGTACTGAATGTATATTTTTTTGCACTTCATAAGTGCATAGTCTGTAACATCCTTAAAATGCACTGCAATTATTTTTTCCCATTCCCTGTAATGAAACGGAAAAAGTTTGACTGCCCCTGTAATTAAACTATACATCTGATTTTCATAAAATTAGAAATGACTCAACAAAATTTTGCAACAATTATATATTTAAAATTTCAGACCTTTTGGAATGCTGTAACATCACTAAAATGCACTTGCAATAATTTTTCTCATTGGCGGTAATGTAAAGAAAAACTTTTGATTGTCCCTGTAATTAAACTACGCATCCGATTTTCATAAAATTTGAAATGGCTCGACAAAATTTTGCAACAATCATATATTTAAAATTTCAGACCATTCGGTTGGGTAGTTTTTGCTCTGTTATATGCGGACGGACGGACGGACTGAACGACGACTATAGGTGCTACGTATTTATATAATTACGAACGCACCTAAAAAAGGTTGATTGCAGATAAAGATCTTTGGTGATTTCTTTGGCTGTTAACTCTTGGCGCAAGGCCAATATAAAACTATCGTTTTTAATAAATTCCCAAACTTTATTTGAACTAATTATTATTTTTTATATAAATATGATTTTTGTTGTTGTTAGTGCGTATTCTAAAAGAAAATATTAAATATAAAATTTCTAATATAGTTATCATTTAAATAAATCATTTTCATCCATTCCAAGCTATTTAAAAAAATCTTGCAGGGGAGTTATGAAAGATGTTAAAGAGTTCTTTTTAAAACTGCAATTGCCATTTTTAGTTCCAAATAGGAATGCTATATAGCGCAGCAAGTAACAGGCGCTCAATCGACGCCAAAACCGAAATCACACCGCATTGATACGAAGAAAGGAGGTTAAACATATGGAGAGCGTCTCATTCGCCAATACAGTCTTTTACTAAGGGGCCCATTATTTTAAAATTCTAAAAATTCCTGTTTCGAAATGCATTTTAAAGCTTATTAAATGAAATTATATATTTTCCTACATAAACTGTTTTTATGGTTTTATTCTGAGTGTTATGCATTTATAGGGTCTCAGAACTCTTAAAATTGGAAAAAATGAAACAAATAGACCATTTTCAACATTCAATATCTTAAAATGTATTTAATTTTACATTTAATATATTAAAATGTATATTTTAAGACACAATTTTTATTGGAATAAAAAATATAAGTATGCTCTTTCATTTCATGTATTTAAAAAATTACAAGGTGCAGAATTAGCATTTACAGGGGCTCTAAACTGTCAGACTTTTGACGAACAGAAAATTGGCATAACAGATTACGCGCAGGATTACAAAATAAATTTTGCAACTACACTGTAAAAAAAAATCTGTAATCCTACAAAACTAGTTTTTGTAAAACTACAGAAATCTGCATGTTTACTAGAATTTTATCTGTAACCGGGTATAATATTTACCACTCGCATAGTAGAAATACATGAAATATCTTAGTCTCCCATGTCAGCCAATGAGAAAGGACTTCAATGATGACGTAATGACTATTCACGCAACCACAGAGGTGTTCAAGGTATCCATCTTGATTATGATTTCAAATTAGGATGTAAGTAAATATTTCGTCTTTATGAGTTAAATTTTGTTATATTTCCATTCTCCTTGATTCCTAATAAGTAAAAATGAACTACACAGTAAGACCGTTTGATTTCGAATTATAATGTAACATGATTTTAGCAGGTATTAATGCGATATCAACCTATTATTTTATTGTTAAATATTTATCGTTCAGTCAAATGACTATTCTTTACATCAGTGTTTACTGCATGCGTGCAATTTCCAATGTTTTATGTAAAAAATAATATTTTATTGCAATATGGTTAGCAGATTAAATATTTTATTTCTAATTAGTGATGCAATGAATAGTACCCCCCCCCCCCCCTTTTACTGATAATGAAGGCTAAATATTCCACTATTCTTCTGCAGAATACTTAAAATGTATACCAAAATTATCTTTCTTAATATTAGAGTCGTGCCGTGTAATCGGTATTTATTGTACTAGATTCCGGCATCGGGTCGGGTTTACCTTACTTTTTTGGTTCGGATCGGGTCGGTTTGGGTTTTGAATCTTGTGTGTCGGGTTCGGGTTGACTGATTTTTCAAAAGAATGTCCAAAATATTTTTTTTCAGGTTAAAAATCTAGGTATTGGGCAGATGTGCCAGCAATGGATAAAATTGAAAGTTTGTTTATAAAAAAAATTTATACAATAAAAATTTTACTTTAAAAATTTTCTTCATAACACCCCCCCCCACCCTCACGCTTACATGTTTTATAATCTGTGTTATTGTTGATACTCTTAATCAAACCAATTAGGAAGCAAAAAGTGATCCTTCGAAGTTCCACTATTTTTCATTTATGTTGGCGAACATGCAAAGAGGTGGTTTAACTTAATAAATTTTATATATTCTTTTACTTTCCTGCAAAATTTCCTGCAAAATTTGTTTTTGTTTTGGTAGTAATAAAAATTTTTGAATATGATCATTCTAGACATTTCATCAATCGCACACTAGATGAAGCAATGGTAGCCCAATCTCCAGTTGAAAAAAGTTGCATAAGATTTCAATTGTATAAAGTAAAAGATTATTTCAAGATCAGAAGTGATTTTGCTTCATATATTTTTTATGCTTTCTGAATATTAATGACTTGTTTATGCATAGATGTAATAGTTTCCCTATTTATGGAACATTATACTGTATATTATCCATAATATAAACTAAGCCTTTAAGCATGGATTAAACTAAGCATGGGACAAATTTTGAAACTTGCAATTTCTTTAATTATAAAATTGTTTCTGAAAATTATGTTTCTATATTGTTCAGGGACATTAGAAAGTGTTTCATTTTGTATTCTGTAAACTGAAATATTGTTTTTGTGTCAAAGTTCATTTTCTTATTTTTGTAAAATGTGTCCCATTCCTCCATACTCTCTCCTATGCTTCTAACTCTGAATATTGGGCACTTTTCTATCCATACACACATATCATGGGTATGTGTTTTAAAACTATCAGAAATATTATACATGTGTTTGCGTGTATATGAAAAATGAAATGTTGGTAAAATTTTTCTATTCCTAGAGAAGGATAAATGGTTCTTAACTGTGCCTTAAATAAAAAGAATTTATCACATTTCTTATATATGTATTTTTTTCTTAACTTTTAACTCATGTTACCGGCCTCTCAGACCACAGCTTTTTTTTTTAATTTTTATAGTTTTGCAATTATTTATGTACTTGCAATTTTCAGTTTAACTACAAACACTACCGAAATTTTGTTCCGTTGTGTTGTGAACTTTAGTACTATCACCAGACACTTTTGAATAGGTAAATTTTACTTATAACAGTCCTGTACAAAAAGTTCAGTACAAAAACACCATCCTATGAGTTAATCGTGCCTTTTATTCATCTTTCGATAAAGCGGTCTCACAGACAACTTCACACTAATTGACTTCACACTAGTTGTGACAATTTCTGTGACATCAGTTAAAGGTTAAGGAGTAAATTTAATAATAGCTCATTCATATTGAAATATGTATTTATTTTATCTGAAAAATTGTTCTGCTCAAACTTTTTGTGAAAATCTTAGACTTGGAAAAAACCTAAATATAAACAACTGCATTTTAATTTTACGTGAGTTTGAGCGATAAAATGCCGAGTTTTTACTTTCTCATGCAAAGAGAGATATAGGGTAGGTAGGGGTAAAGATATGAGCGGGGCAAAACTACGCACCGGCTGATTTCATATGAAGCAACATTTCGGCTCTCATGACCAATAGGTGGCAGTTTTGTTTCAAGTGTACTAGTCATTTGTTTAAACCTTTGATTAAAAGTAGCAATTTGTGCTAAGAAAATGAGGTAAGTTTAAATTTTCGAATTTTGATCTAATATTTTTTAAATTTCACTTTATTTTTTAGCTGATAGTACCTGGAATTTTTACAAATCCAAAATTTTAGTGGAGATCGAAATATTTTTAGCTTCTAAATGCCGTAGTTTACCTCGATCACATTTGTTTATACTTATAGGTAGCCGGTTAAGCAAAATACTGCAGAATAGGGTAAAAGTACGCATCCTTCTTGGGACAAAGATACGCACATGTTTAAGATATGGGACTTTGCCCTATCATTTTAGCTAGATGCAAAGCTTTTCACAATTTCTAAATTTATATTATATAAAATATAATAGCTGCTTAACTAATATAAGTTAGTAAACTACATTTTCCTTTTTCTAGTTAAGTTTTTTTTTTTTTTTAATATAGAACGTTGGTATCTACCTACCTACTTTTAAAAATCAATATTGTTTCATGAATCGCTTTTGTTTTAAACCTTAATCCTTAACTCCTGTTAACGGTCTCGCCGATTGCTGCAATATTCAGTTTTCACAGTTTAACTTGTAATTTTCAATTTAAGTAGTTATGTTAGTTTAATTTTGATTCGTTTGGTAAATTAGAAGTATAGCTGAAGACTTCTGAATGCGGGAAATTTTATTATAATAGCCCTTTGCATAAAGTTTAGCGCAGAAACCGCCTCTTATGAGTCAGTCAACCATTTTATTCAATCAACGATTAAGCGGTCTCGGAGACCACTTACAGTATTTATGAAACGATTTTTGTCACAACAGTTGGAGGTTAACTGCTATTTGTGATCTCGCAGACCGCTGTTCTTTTCATGGTCTAGTTTAGAATTTTCAGTTTAAATATTATCAAAATTTACTAATGCTTTTACATTACTCATTCATTTTAGTGAAAATAGGGGCAAAATCCGGCCGTAATGGGGAAAAATGCGCACTGCGAATCTTTTGCCTCATCACTGCATACTTTTAGCCCAACGAATAGGGCAAAGATACGCAGAGCAATGTTTTTTTTTAAATTACAATTTCTCACGGAATTATAATTTGACAGAATGTCGTTTGATAGTGGTCGTTTGATAGTGGAACGTGCCTAAGGTTTTAATACAACATTTTAGTCAGTCGTCACATAAGTTTAGATCAATGTGCTCGTTAAAAATCAAAATTAATAAGTGCGTAACTTTAGCCCCCACCTATCCTACATCACTTAGGTGTGTCATGTGATTGTGAGCCATGTTGTGGACAACTTGTCAGCAAGCGCCATTGAGATCAACCATGATGGTGAATATCGATGGCGCTTTTTAACAAGCTGTCCTCACTTCAAGTACTTGTGGGCATGATACCCACATATGTTTGAATATTAAAGTATATACATTTGTCTATTTGCCTACATAAAACAATGTTATTAGAGATGTAATTGTAGATTACATTTCATAATATCAATAAAACAGGATTTCCTTTCCTTTTATTTCGGGTTCGTGTTGAAATAGGCCTGGGTTGAGTTTCAGGTTGCCGGAAATTATTTTGGCTGATTCTGGCCAGGTTGCGGATCGAGGAAATATTTTTGGAGGGTTCGGGTCGAGTTGCGGGTTGACTTAAGTATAATATTCGGTTTTGTGTCTGGTGCAACTTGACCCGTGCAGGACTACTCTGTAGTCGGGAAATTTTTAATATATCAGGATTCGTACGGTCCTTAAAAGTACTTGCATTTTTCAAAAGGTTTTTTTTGTGCTTGAAAGTGCTTATTTTCATACAAAAATTTTTAAAAGCCCTTTAAAGTGCTTTACTGTCATATTATTTCTTAATCGGGGGGTGGAACTCTTCTGCATTTCTTTTCATTTCTGATTTAAAAAATAAAGATAAAACCGCCATTGCTAACCTTTCTTCTGAAATTTCACCTCCCCTTTTTACTCCCTTCTCCACAATACCAAAGTTTAAACTGTTTAAAACTTTTTTTTTTATTCTTTAACTGATGTTACCGGTCTCACAGACTAGTGCTTTTTTCAATTTTCATAGTTTAACTTTCAAATTTCAGTTTATTACAAACACTACTGAAATTTTGTTTCACTTTAGTACTAACACCAGAGACTTTTGAATAGGTGAATTTTAATTATAACACTCCTGTGCAAAAAGTTTAGTACAAAAACAACATCCTATGAATTTATCGCGGCTTTTATTCATCTTTCGTTGGAGCGGTCTCACAGACCGCTTCACACTAGTTATGTGACAATTTCTTTGACATCAGTTAAAGGTTAAAAAAAAAAATTGCTCTACTGTATTTGTTACTTTAAGTGAAAAAATAATCGGTCCTAAATTTCATTAACTATTCATTCCATCATATCCATTTCATTAAAATTTTATCTGAATTTCACCTTCAAAATTTCGTTTCCCCGTTTTCTTCACATCTCACAGTAATAATACTTAAAGTTTCAAAACTCTTTAAAACTGCTTAAATTTAAAAAAAAAACTGTTCTGTGTTATTTTATTGTCACAATAAATAGTCAAGATTTTTCTTCCCACTCGAAATTGGCATCCCCTACCCCCCCCCCCCCCCCGCCAAAAAAAAAAAAAAAAAAAAAACTTAGAGCACATAGAATTTTAAAGTCTTTAAAACTCTTTATAGACCAGTGGTAGGGGAGGAAAAAAGGGCCGCATTTGGAATTAATTAGGGGAAAACTGGAAATTGTTTTAATCCTTTTACTTAAAGTCTAGAATGAATGTACTAAGTTTTCCCCCTCTTACTAGGTGAGTGGTTGAAGATATGTACAGATTTATAGTCAAAAAACACATTTTTATTAATTACCATAACAATATCTAAAAAAAACTAACTCTATCAAAAACATTGTCAATACAGATGTTGTAGAGGTTAAAATTCTGATTGAAATGTGTACTTAATATTTTTGTTGAATTTTTACAATTATAATGCAAAGTTTTGCCTAATTCGTTAATCAAGTGATTGAAGCCAGAACAGACGAGGTTATCAGTTCACCCTGTTTCTAATTTATGTATATATATTAATTTATTGAGGATTTTGTAATTATTTTAGGCTTTATTTTGGATATTTTCAGAGTTATGGCTTAAACTCTTGATTACGGAATATAGCCCAGTGGTAGGAAATGAAAAAAAAAGGCCGAATTCGGAATTAAATACGGAAAAGCTGGAAATTGTTTTAATCCCTTCAACATAGGTCAGAAATAAACGTACTAAGTTTTCCCGCCCTACTAGGTGCGGCTTTGCCGCTACGAACAAATAGATAACTTAAAAAGTGCACTATTTCATGATTTTTAGCATATTTCAAAAATGATTTGTAAATGATGGGAAATATTGTTTATGATCTCTGATATTGTATTTGAATTATGCGTCGTATTTAATTTGACATATATAGTGAATAACAGTGCGTATGCATCACATTTAAGGAGGTCGAAAATAATGGGGAGGAGCGAGGGAACAAATGAGTGTGCAGGATTCTTGTCGCTAGAGGAATAGGTCAACCAATAGCACAATTTTAAACTTCGATATTTTACGAAAAGGACTAAGATGGTTTTAATAAAAATTATATTCGACTAGTATACAAGCATCTTAAGTTCATAAAATTTTAAAACCTTCGGAATATTGAAAAAAAGTATTATTAGTTAGCTTAAAGTTAGCTTTACGTTTTTTTAAACTAAGGTTTAAGGTTGACGATATCAGTTGAGAAATGGCATGTAAAACGGCTGTCAATTATGTACCTCTTTCTCGATAACTACTAAATTATAATCCTCAAAATATACAAAATAAAGCATTAACATATTTACAGAAACATCTCAAGGGCCTCAACAACTTAAAGAAAATACATGTATGTAATAAACGGAGGCAGGGTGGATTGATAACTCTGTCTCTCTCCTGATTAGCGGTTAAGGCAAAATTTAGAAATAGAATTGCGACCTTAATGTTCAGCAAAAATATTAATATGGGTACTCATTTTATTCAGAATTTCAAATTCTACAACATTTGTATTGACAATGTTTTTGGAAGCATTAATTGTTCTGAGATATTGTTAAGATAATTTAAAAAAAGTTTTTCGACTATAAATATGTACATATTTTCTAATGTTCACCTAGTACGTGGGATAAAACTTGGTACTTTCATTTTAGACCTAAACGGAAGGGATTAAAACAATTTCCAGTTTCCCACCCACATAATTGTGAGTTACATCCCCCGATCACGGGTCTTTGAAATAGAATTGTGACAATGTTCAACAAAAATATTAAATGGAGTTCTCATTTTACTCGGAATTTTAAGCTGACGACAAGCTGAACACGGAAATTGCAAAACCTAAATTTCATTCCAGATTTCAAAGTGCTGCCATTTGCAAAATGACATCAGCGTTACGCGCAGATATATTTGTTTTTTATAATATTGATATAGATTTTATTTTCATATCAAAATCTTGGTGTTTTTTTTTTCTTTTCAAACTAATTTTTTTCACCCTTAAATCCATTTACATCTGAGCCAAATCAATACTCGATCATTTCAAAGCTACTGTATAACATTAAGTGTGTATTTTTAAATAATATATAGGGGAGACCGGGGGAATGCCGCCAACCCGGGTTATGCCGCCACCCCACCTAGTTTAAAAACTAAGGGCAGTTTGAGATAGTGAATGTGCCTGCACTATAGCGGCCAACAATATAAACAGTGCCTAAAGTGAGAGTGACTTTGCTGTACGTCGTTCGTTTGTTCTAGTGAAAAATGTAGTTTTCCTCTAGTTGCTTATTATTTTGGAGCTTCAAATGAGTAGAGATAAGCACTTTTTATTGTAACATTAGGTATTTAAGATAATATGACCCGTAATCTACATGCATTCGCAGACATTTTGATGCAATGTGTTGAACAAGTTCGGTTCTTCTTTCGGCTTTGCTTGGGGATTTCCGCCATATTGTCCTCTCGGGGTAATGCCGCCGCCATGCAAATCGGGTGAGAAATGGCCTCATTTTAATATAGTGGAGCCAATTCAGCAGAGTGACTTTTGCAATATGAAGTAAATTTTAAGGTTAACCATTATTCTGCTCAATTACTTTGCTTTCTAACTATTTTCAGTATGTTGTGTGTTTCTTAGTATCCATTTGATGCATGGACTAGGTCATTAAAGAGTGGCGGAATTACCCCAGTGTCCTGGGTAATCCCGCCACTGTGCAGAGGTTTAAAAAATATTTTTTATGTATTCTTACATTACAGTTATGATTACGGTTAAATTTATACAGATACTAAAGATCATGATTCAGCTTTAGAATTTTTACTATTAAAAAATAAACATTTTTTCGAGGTGAAAAAATTTAAATTCCCTTAAGGTGTCGCCATTCCCCCGGTCTCCCCTACGTAATGTGAGTCGTACAGTAAAATGCGCAGAAAAACAGAAAAGTGACTTCGGACAATGAATTTTTTTAAAAGATTAATTTTCTATTTTTTTAAATGTATTGCAGTATTTCAAAGAGAATTGAAAGTATATGCTTTTTGGTATTATTATTATTTGGTATTAATATTCTGCATAATTTGATTTTTGGAGTATTATGTGTAATTTTGAAATATGCCTGGAAAGGGATGTGGGGGAGGGACAAGGTTCTTCCAGTATTTTAAATTCTTAAAGTTTGTCGTTATCATCTAGACTCTTTGAAATTTTTAGATGGTAAAAACATAATGCTTTCGTATCCCGAGTGAAAAAATATTAATATTTTGTGGGAAAAAGGCTGGTAAGATTTTTACCACGATGTAACTCAGGTTTTTGCTTATTTTGTCGAAGTTTTTGCACATTTTATTTAGTAAAAAATATTTATATTTGTCCGAATGTTAAGAAATTTTCTTAGGTAAATGTAAATCTCGCCTGTTGATTTGCTCCAAAAAGATTGTGTTAAAATACGGACGTTTAGTTAGTTTTATGGTAGAAAAAATATAGTCTTTGTGAGGCACGAAGTGACCTACGCTCATTAATGTATTTGAAAGAGTTAAAACTCATGTTTTTAAAAATCAATTGCATCATCAGTTAGAAGATTTTAACTTTTAGAGCATATATATATACATATTTGCCGATACTTCTAAAATATCATCCTGGAATAAATTGCTACAAGCTTTCGGAAAACTTTTTTGATCTTTTTTTCAAAACTTTAACTGCTAGGTGGGGAGAATATCGTAAATTTAATATCGGAATATATCAACGTGTTAATATTGGTGATATATCGCGATAACTACCGTAAAGTGTATGCGAATAGAAAAATTGCTTATTTTAAAAGATAAATGGCATGTTACCAAAAATTTTGGTAGAAACAGATGTAGAAAGGAGCTAATAAATGTTTCATGCTATTTTCTTCTACAGCATCCTTTAAATATATGTAGGGAAGGTGGGGCAAAATCGGGTACCATAAAAGTTGTTAGTCTCAAATGCTGTGAAATGGGAAAACAAACTTTGAACACTGTTTTTAATGTAAAATGAATCCTTGGCTATAATAAAACGTTCTTTTCAAACAATATATATATATATATAATTATTCATATTAAAAAATAGCTTTTTTCAAACGTATGCAAAAATCTGGTTTTACCTCGCTGGTTGGGTAAAATTGGGTATTCATTTAAAACTACTGGAAACTCATTTTGGTCAAAAAGATCTTGCTTAATATAGTAAAAAATGCATTTTAATTATTTTTAACAAAACGAAATTGCACATGTGTTCTTCCATGTGTAAAAAAATAATTCGTTGGCAAATTTTCTACGTTGTATAGGCTTGCTTACTTTACACTGTACGTTTTCGAGTTCTTTTAGCTTCAAAAATCACAGATGAATTTGTCATCATATTCTTCTGCATTACTACATGCTTCGTGTGCCTAATCGTGGAATTTTAAACATCGTATTTGGATTTAGAATTTGAGTAAAGTTCATAGCAAAACATACAGGTTTCATTATCCTCTTCTTTTGAAGATGTGTCCGCAATCTTTTTTGGTTTCTTTTTTTCTTTTAAAGAAACTTCTTTTTTCGTCTTGCAGTTTGTTTGGCTTATTTCTCCTTAATATCTGCTTCGATCTGTAATTTATAGGGAGAAGAAATCAAAATAAGTTTTTCCCTTTCTTTTCTCAATTCTAAAGCCTTCCTTAGAAGGGGATAATAACATTTTAGGCGAAATTGGAAATACAGATTGCTGGGCTACATAGTCTGAAGATGTCGAATGGATAATTTTAATAATGTATTCTGTTGATGTAACATTTTGAATGAGTGATGACGCCTGTGATTGTGATGTTAACTGCTGCATCTGGAAGCAGCTCAACGTGAAAGCTTCTGGATGTTGTCAACTCGTTTATGTTCGGAAGGTTGAGCTCCATTATCCTGTGATGACTTTCATGGGTTTCTCTGTCACTTCCGAAGGAGCAAAAAGATGGTCTGGAAAAACATTGTTGTAGGGGAAAATCCCTGTTTTCTCGAACCTTCTGATTGCAGTATTTACAATTGCTGCTCTCGAAAATGCAGTTTTAAATAATTTTCCAATTTGGTAAATTGTTATAGATCGCACAGAGTTGGAAAATAACCACTTTTTCACCTCTTGTTCTTAGTATGAGCTTAGAGATGCTTGAAAGACACATCAAGGGGTTGAAATCGGTGCGTTGCGTAAGGAAAGAAGCATATATAAATACATTGCTTTCTCTTACTAGATTAACTAGATTCTTTTGTATGAATTGAACACCTATTAACACATTCGCTGCCACTAAAAATGATATTTCCATCCCCAGAAGCCGGGTTATAAAGCATTGTTTTAATGGTTAAAATGTTCGTTATATTTTACTAGTAAAATCAGAAAAACGAAAAAAACATATTATTTACCTATTTAGTGCGGTTCATGCTTCTCTAATGTGCATAAACAACCTCTTCGTTCAACGTTCAAAGCCACACTAAAAATAGAGCATATAATTTATCATAGTCGATCGACGCTCCAGAGCGTCTCCTGCATACGAAGAGGTGCCGGTCCGACGCGCTAGCGCGTCAGCGGCAGCGAACGTGTTAAGGATTTAAAGAACGGACTTTTCAGGACAAGGATTGGAAAAAATCTGTACATTTTTTAACCAAATCTCCTCTTTCGTAATCCATCCACTCTTATTATATACAGCAAATGAGTCTGGGGAAAGTTTCATTCGTCAAGAGGGTTTTTTTTTTTTGCCTGTTTAATATTTGATAAAAAAAATTCTGTTATAGATTATATAGCCTAGTTATATAGGATTGGGATTTTTTGGATTATTTGTCAATTTGGGCAGATTATTTTATTTAGAGAAACAAGTCACGAAATATATTTGCATTTTAAGTGGACCCATAACGCAAGTTATTACACCTCAGATTAGAAAGTTATTTATTAAAATGTAATAAGAATAATATAAAATTATACCTTAATTAGTACCATTATTTTGTTCATTAATAATTGCAAATTATTTAATTTCATAAATGTAAGTTAAAAATTAGACCCACTTTTTAATATAAAACAAAATCAAAATTAAAGTTTTTTCATTATAACTAGATAGAATTATATTATAACTTAACAGCATTAAGAATGCAATTTAAAATTCCATGCTAATTTATTAACTTTACTAAAAATACATTCTATGAGTGTCGGACAAAATCGGGTATAACCAGTTCTGACCCACTCTTAAGTACCCGGTATTACTTCAACATAACAGAGTTTAAACATAGCGTCACTACTCTTAATCCTATAAGCAAAAGATCAGTAAAAATTTTAAAATATTATCAGGAAAGGAAAGAATTAGATATAGTACTCAGGAATATTTAATATGCTGAAAAAACATGGTTATACGCGTAAAATCTAGAATCAAATAAAACAATTTTTTAAGAGTAATTGAAACTAATTCCTTCACACTAAAAAAAAACCGCACACAGTAACGTTTCAATCAGCTATAAATGCCATAATGGTTACCGACATGTTATTTCTCGTGTTGGCTGATAGACAGAAGTACAACTGAAGGAGGGATCTGCGCTACCCGGTTTAACCCACCTACCCTGTTTTTTACAACTCGCCCATATGTATATATATACACACATACAAAATAAAAATATTTTTTTTAACAAGAACGTAAAATAATCAAGCTTCAACGACAGATTATAATTTTCCAACACATTCAGAATTATGTAAAAAAAAAAAAAAAAAAAAAAAAAAAACTTTTAATAAAGTTACATATGATGGCTAAGTAAGCAAATTACAAAACACGTAACACATTTGAAAATTAAAGTTCAGCAATTATTATCAGTCATCGAAAAAATATCCGAATTCCTTTGTGCAACGCTATATATGATCTATACATTTGAATATATACCAAATAGTATGCTAAACATTAGTTCATTTAAGAAACGCATTTTCACAGTTGAAAATTCCCCTCCAACATATTTCGTCAATAAACGGAAATTTATACATCTTTTTTGCAGCCTGTATATGATTTACAGATTTTATACATACGAAGTAAATAAATTAGTTAAATTAAAAAAAAAAAAACTCTTACCACAACAAATAACGAACTTCCAGCAATTATTGTTTATTTATACAGTACTATAAGCGAATCCTTTTGTTTCCCCCCATAAATAAACGATTAATGCTATGCTCATCATGTTCTATAGTAAGCATCTTTTTGTACATTTCAGTGATGTGTATCAATTTCTATATGCTTGAAATAGTGTAATATCATTCCAATATACTACAAATGATTTTTTCCCTACATACCATTGAAATAGACCATAAAAAGTCATTGATTAAAATAACAAATTTTCCAAAAAAAAAATCAGTTGATTTCATCATGATTTAATCGTTGATTAAAATCGTTAACACCCTATTGCAGCCAAATGGCAAGCATTAGTTTTTGTTAATCACGATTGATTGACGAATTTTTTCCCTCAACCAACTGACCCTTTTTGCAATATTTTTTTACATTTAAGAATTTCACAATATTTTTCTTTTACCTAACAAGTGGAGAATTTTGCAGCTTTTTTTTACAAACTTTCTTTGCAGTTATCCAAAATTTTTAGCCTAATAAAATATAAAATTATAACTAAAAATTAAATAAACAGCACATAAAGAAAAACTATAAAATTATTTAGATATTTTAATTCCAATATTTCAATTGACTAAGGTTTAATGCAGTTTTTATTTTTTAAAATAAATAAAATTGTGTGATTTGTGTTAGGTTGCCGTTTTCTCCGAGACGGGAAAATTTAAGTTTACCTATGACCTTTTAGAGAGGGGGGGGGGGGTGGTTACTGTTCCTGCTGACAATTAAATTTTCAAATTAGTGGTTCAAATGAATTTTTGGTGTTCTTGGGCCAGCGGACCACCAATGATTTCGAACACTGATTGATTTTTTAAATGCTGAAGATTTCCTTGTAAAAGAGATTTAAATTGATATACTGTTTAATTTTTTTATTAATTCCCCTGTGTGAAATTTGATTATTGTTATGTTTGCACAAGAAATATTTTATGTCTTAAAATATTTACTCTTTCATTTAAAACAGGTGGAGAATTTAACCTCATGTTTGGATCTATTCCATTTTACCAGACTTGAAATCCTGATTTAGAACATACTAAGCTTCAAGAATTCTTTTTATTTGATGACCTGAATGGTCAGAGAGGGTGCAGAGCCCTCTTAAAACTGTATGAGAGAAACTGTATGTAAAATGATATTATATTACAGTAAATATTAGTCTGACATACTATACATATAATTTAATGATTATATAATTTGTATTTTCAATAAATGGAGCGGCATACCGCAAACCAACTTAAATGTGTTGCTATTTAATAGTGTCTGTAACCATTTCTTTTTCAGCTATTGCAAGGCTGCTGATGATGAATATTTTTCTTTTTTACGAGTATAGTTAAAAAATAAATCGTCGTCATAGATTATCATTTAGGAATACTGAAAAAATACTTATATGTAAGAATAATTAGTCGCTTGGTGGCGACACTGCTGTTATTACATTAACCCTTCAAAGTAAGTATTTAATATGTTGTAGAAATACATTGTGTATTTAAAAAAAAGCTTTAAAGTTTAAAGTAATACTTTTGTATTAGCTGATATTAGAGGTTAAATGGATTCTGCTACTTATAGCTGCCTTTTTAATTAAAACAATAATAAAAACAGGGTATGTATTTAAATCTAAAGAAAATTATTATTATTTTTTTTTCTTTGTGAATAAGCAAACACTAAATGGACTGTAGGTGTAACTGAGTGCGAAGAAATATTCCAAAATGTAAAAGGACAGAATGGTAATATTTGTGGGGAAAAAAATGTAATTATTTTGTTAAATTAGATCAAAATGGTTTACATTTGTTTTTTAAATATATTTCAAAGACAATAGAATCAATAATTAAAACTTAAATAATTTTCGGTTTAATGAAAATAAAAAAAAGCTTTCCTACTGCAAGATAATCTCGTATAATCTGAAATTTTGTTTATTATTACACCATAAAATGATAAATTGAAAACCAAAGTGAGGGGAAAAAAGAGAGCTACAATCCGGCGTAACCATTCCCCATAAAGATGAGAGAAAATCCTCAATCGTGATTCAAACTTTTAGCAAAAAATTGGAATAGAGAAAACCTTGAATTATGATTTAACCTTTCACCAGAAAATTGGATTTAAAAACAATCCTGATTCGTGGTCCTACCTTTTAAGAGAAAATTTGATTAAAAAAAACTAAATTATGGTTCAAACTGTTACCAGAAAATTGGATTTAAAAAAAACCTGATTTATAGTTAAACCTTTTATCAGAAAATTGGATTTAAAAAAAAATATTGATCTATGGTTCAACCTTTCACCAGAAAATTGGATTTATAAAAAGCCTGAATCATTGTTTAACATTTCACTAATATAATGGTATTTGAGAAAGCACCAATAAACTGGTAAAACTTATCGCCAATATCTTGGTTGCAGCTAAATTTCAGCGACTTTTCACCATTTTCTTGGTGAAACATCACACTTTATTTTTAGCAGTGTATCGATAACATTTTTTAAAAATTTAGGCATATTTTATAAACTCAGTAATGATACTTTACTTTCATTATTTTTTTCTATTCGCTTTTTTAATTTAACTAAAAACCATAAGATCTGCTTCTGCTTATTTACTGCTGTTGTTATAATGCTCATTTAATATGGAAATGATTTTGTACCTATTTGAATATCTACAGTGAAGCTTCAGTCAGTTTTTTAATGCATAACATACAAATATTTCTGGCAATTGCTGTGGTATTACTGAAAAACACGTCAGGCCATAATACTTATTTTGATCGAAGGATTTTGACTTTACTGCAATACCTCTTGCACGGTTACAAAAAACTTTCTGGCGAGAATACAAAAACTGTTTTAGATACAATACTAAAAAATCATTGGTAATTTTTTTGACGGCACTTTATTAAAGTTACCAACAATTTCTTGCTAAAGTATATGTAAAGTTTTGGGTGCAATACTAAAAAAATTCATAGTAAATGTACTATGAAATCCTTCGCAAATTTACAAAAAAAATTTTTAGTCAATGTACTAAAAATTCCTTTGTTAAGTGTACTAAAAAATCATTAGAAAATTCACAAAGTATTCTTTAGGAAACTACCTAAAAAAAACGTTAGTACCTTGACTAAATAATCCTAAGTAAATTTACGAAAAATTCTTTAGTAAACTCCCTAAAAAAATCGTTAGTAAGTTTACTGAACAATATTTAGTAAACTTACAAGGAAATCTTTGGAAAACTCTCTAAACAATCCTTAGTACGTTTACTAAACTATCTTTGGAAAAATTACCACAAATTCTTTAGTAAACTCCCTAAAAAATCGCTAGTAAGTTTACTAAGAAATATTTAGTAAATTTACAAAAGCTAATTAGAGAAACCCCTTGAAAAACCGTTAGTAAATTTACAGCACAATATTTAGTAAATTTACAAAAAAAAATTTAGAAAACGCCCTAAAAAGGAATAGTACGTTTACAACATATTCACTGATAAATTTACTAAAACTTATTTAGTAAACTCCCTAAACAAGCATTAGTAACTTCACTAAACAATATTTAGTAAATTTACAAGAGTTTTTTTTGGTAAACTCCCTAAAAAATCACTAGTACGTTTACTAAGCAATATTTAGTAACACTTACTGAAGAAACTTTTGTAATTTTACATGATTATTTTTTGTTGTGGTTACATAAAAAGTTCTAGGAATCCCAGTTTCCTACAAAATTCTTAGTAACCTTACAAATTTTTTTTTACAGTGTAGAATGAAAATTTTGATGCCTGCTTATACTTCAGATTGTAATAATTCTATTGAACCTAAATAAATTTGTATTTAAAGCATTTTCATATTTTTAATACAAAATTGTATTTAGCTAAGGCAAGATTTAGAAAATTTCAACAATCAACTAAAAAAAATTTTCTTTTGAACAATAAAAAGGAAATTTTAGGTTCAGTTTACACAAACTAACATGAAAAATATGTTTTGAAAATTTCACGAAAAAATATTCAGAAGTTTTTGAGATATCGTGCGCGGTGTGCCCAAAAAAGTCATTTGGAGAAAAATGACTTCAAAGTTTCGGAAAAGCCACTTCAGCTATTGAGCCATAACTTCTCTAAAAGCCATAACTTCTGTTCTAATAGGAATAATAATAATAATGATAATAAAAAACAAATACATCAAAATGTTCAGTAAAGATAGGAGTTTAACATCTAAACATTCAAAATTTCGAAAATTTTAAAGCTTTAAGAGTCCTGACACATCTTAAAAATCAAAGAAAAAAAAATTAAAATAGACATTATCATAGCAAACGCGGCAGCGTTAAGCTATAATATGATTAAGAAATAGAAAATGCAAACGACTTTCTTAAATTTCTGGCGAACCAGTTGACATACGACAATGATTTTTCTTTTGAAAGATAGAACTCGACGAGACGAATAAACTGATAGCATTTAAAAAATTACTGTAGCTTTCAGTAGTTTTTTATTTAATCTTAAACGAAAAAATGAAGACACAAAATTCAACAAAGTGTAGCTAACGTTCCAGTGGGTGGATTAACTTCGTTTTCATTTTATTTTGATCCTCTTGTTAAAACTTAGAATAGGTTTTTTTTTCATCTTTGTAAGTTTGACGGTCGATGAGAAAATCGAAATTGTCTTTTATAATGTCCCCATAAAATTATAGAAATCTCTCCTTTTCATTTTCTAATTTTCTAATTCAATAATTTATTTCGTGTTGCCACTCCCTAAAAAGCAGTACAATAATTTTAAAAAAAGGATAACACGTGTACTTTTGTTTTTAATAAATAAAGATTTTTGTATTTGTGAAATCGACGTCAACCTAAGCAGATAATGCATAATTGTCATAAATATATATGTAAACTTTCTTGATTAATATTTTGAACTGGAGTAATAGACACAATGGAGCACAAACGAGTTGATAGGAAAAAGAAAAACAGGTAAATCCCAAGCTTCTGTTCAGGAGCTAAATGTAAGGTTTATTTTAATTATCATCATAACATCCTGAGTTACACAAGCGACAGCTATGCAGTAATATAAATACTTCACATACTTAGCATACCTTAAAAAATACCATTCCATCTATTTTTAAAAAGGAAGAGATGTCATATACGCACCAGAGTACATAACTGGCGCGATAATGGCGTTATTTTGCCTGATACGGTAACTGAGCTATTGTTGTTTATTTATCAATTATATTTTTTATTTACTTTTATTTTATTTTTTAAAATTATATAAATTGTTTTGTTCTATAGTTATTAATAATTAAACTTTTCATTATTTATTGTTATTTCCTTTTTAAAATAATAGAAAGTAATTTAAAAATAGATATGTAACTGCTATTCGAAAATGAGGTTTTCGTCAAATTTGCGTCAGAAAAAAAAACGCACCAAACCCGTTGTTTTATATGACATCTGTGCCTTAAATAATTAGGGTTTCGTTTAACTTTAGGTACTTTTGCTTGAGATATTGTCGAAAATGTACAGCAAAAATATATGTTACTACTTGATTATCCCGTCGACCAATTTCGCCAAACTATTCGCCAAATGATACAAACTGACATAATTTTTATTTTAAATAACGGAAGAATAAATAAATTAGTAAAACATTAATAAAAATACTAATAAAAACTTCGGCACAGATGTCATATACGCTCAATATTGGCGCGATTTTTTTCTGACACCAATTTTCGAAAACATCAACAGCATAAACAACAATATCCGCAGGGATGCCGCGGACGCGCTATAGCGCGTAAATTACGCGAAAAATCGGATACGGAACGCAAAAAAATAGCTCTTACGCGTCCCACGGGACGCGTAATTTCATGAAAAAATCGCGGAAAACAGACGATTTTCGTCAAAGAATCGCGAAAAAAGCGTAAATCTCATCAAAATATCGCGGAAAACAGACGATTTTCGTCAAAGAATCGCGAAAAAAGCGTAAATCTCATCAAAATATCGCGCAAAAGCAGCGATTTTCGTAAAAGGGCCGCGAAAAAATAGCGTATTTCGTCAAAGCATCGCGAAATAAAAAGCAAATTTCGTCAAAAAATCGCGGAAATAAGCGCAAATTTCATCAAAATATTGCGAAAAACGCGATTTTCGTAAAAGGGCCGCGACAAATTAGCGTATTTCGTTAAAAGATCGCGAAAAAATAGCGAATTTCGTCAAAAAATCGCGGAAAAAGCCGAATTTTGTCAAAGGATCGCGAAAAAAGCGCAAATTTCATCAAAAAATCGCGGAAAAAATCCGATTTTCGTCAAAGGATCGCGAAAAAAGCACAAATTTCGTGAAAATATAGCGGAAAAAACGCTATTTTCGTAAAAGGGCTGAGACAAAATAGTGTATTTCGACAAAAGATTGCGAAAAAATAGCAAATTTCGTCAAAAAATCGCGGAATAAAGCCGAATTTTGTCAAAGTATCGCGGAAAAAACACGATTTTCGTGACAGACACGCGAAAAAATAGCGAATTTCAACAAAAGGATCGCGGAAAAACGCGAATTTCGTCAAAGTAACGCGGAAAAAACGAATTTAGTCAAAGCACCAAAAAAAGATGTGCAAACTAAACTTATAGGTAGAAAATTCATAAAATGGGATTTAATTTCTTTTTTATGAGATTCTTAAAAATACAGCATGATTTCAGTGTACTTTGATAATATTTATATTCATTAGGTGGACCAGTAAAAATCACCCCCCCCCACCCTTGTTCTTACTGCATTGAAATGTCTCCCGCCTTCAGAACATTTAAGATTTGATACTGATTAGTGATTTAGATATAAATTTCCCTTCCAAGGAAAATGTCTGATTCCAACACAGATCTATGCTGACAAATAATTCAATGGGAAGTATAATAATGAAAGCACCCATTCATTCAACGAAAAGTACACCTTTACTTAACATAAGTGTTCTTTTTTTAGCAAAAATATCTTTTTCAATAAACCCGCCTTGCCTCTTTTTAAAAGAATGCGGACATTAGTGATACTTGTTAGTGGAACTTGGTATCTTCTACTCTCAAATAAACATTATTTTACAATTAAAATTGTATCTTGCATTTTTACTTTTAAAAAAATAAAGAAAATTTCTCTTAATATTTTTAAAAAATATCTTATTTGAGTGCAAATAATGCTGGTTTTAATTCATTATTTAATTATTGTTAAAACAATAATTAATGCATTTCATTTTTCTTAATAAACAACTTTCATTTATTCCTTTAAAATATAAATTATTATTGATGGGGACCCGCTTTTGTAAAAAAGGGACCCAGATTTTTGGAAATCCTGGGTCCCGGGGACCCAAGTTTTTTCAAGTACAGCGGCATCACTGATCCGGGTTACCATATCAAGCAAAATAACGATACTTTGGCGTCAGTTATGTATCTGTTGCGTATATGACATTGGCGTCAGAAACAAATTGCGCCAATATGGGGCGTATATGACATCTGTGCCAACCTCCTTAATATATCATCTGTATCTGGGTTACCATATCAAGCAAAATAACGACACTCTGACGCCAGTTAAGTACCCGGTGCGTATATGACATTGGCGTCAAAAAAATCGCGCCAATATGCGGCGTATATGACACCTTTGCCAAAACTTGAATTAAAAATCACTTGATGATGTAACAAACATGTGTATCGTGTTAAATGTCAAATGAATGTAACATTTACTACCATCCATTATTGTCATTTAATTTTATAGTTTGGCGATAATTTTTTTGTCGACAGGATAATCAAGTTGTACCAAGTATGATACAGATGTCATATACGCACCACGTTGGCGCGATATTTTTTCTGACTCTAATTTGGCGAAAACTTTGTTTTCGAATACCAGTTTCATATATATTTTTAAAAAGGGATTAACAATAAAATTTAAAAAGTTTAATTAATAACAATAGAGCAAAACAATTTATATAATTTTAAAAAAGAAAATAAAAGTAAATAAACAATTTATTAATAAATAAACAACAACATTCGGGTTACCATATCAAGCAAAATAAGAAAACTTTGGCGCCAGTTAAGTACCCCGGTGCGTATATGACATTGGCGTCAAAAAAAAATCGCGTCAACGTGAAGCGTATATGACATATGTGGCGGTTCAAGTACACTTCGGAACTTTACTTTGAAATCGATGAGTTTCATCGCCAAAATCGCCAAGATGCCTAATGATCATCGCCATTGAATATATAAATAATGCCATATTTTCAAACTTATAGGTCAAAATATAAGAGGAACCTCGGTTCACGACCGCTTCTGTTTATAACCAGTTCGGTTTATGTCCAACTTCGGTGATCAAAATTTGACTCGGTTGGCGTGCAATATCTCGGTTCCCGACCAAGGCTGCCGAATAGTTCAGTTGGCAACCCTCACATAACTCTTGTTATTAGTCAGGTTTTGAGTAAGGTGTGCATATCAGAGTGCTTTGTGTACCTTTATTACTGTAAAAAAATTAGCTTTTTGTTTTACTTTTACTCAGGTTTGCGCTAATTTTAGCTCTCATTATGGCTTCTAAGAATGAAAAAGCGCTTAGTGATAGCAGTAGTAATAAGCTTAAGCGAATTACTGTTCAATAAAAGAAATTGTAGCAAAACATGAGAACGATGTTAGTATAACCGGTCTAACTAAACAATTTGGCCTAAACCTTCGATTTCCACGATAATCTACAATATATGTTACGCTATCGTATGTGACACAGAAATCGCAATTATTTGTTAATTGTTTAATGGCAACGCTCGAATGAAACGCATTTCATTGGTTATAGAACATCATTTAATGCATCACCATACCTATAAGAAGGGTTACCATATACGGGACCCTGTTCTGTCGCAAAATACCGCTAAGTTTGTCACCAACTTGGTGATATATCGTCAAATTCCTATAGACTTCCATTGTAAACTAATAGGGTTTACTTGTTTAGAGAGAATCAACAAACTAAGATATTTTAATGCAACAAAAACTAACATCAGTTTAAGGAAATATATTAGTTATATTTAAGGGAGCCCAAGTAAATTAAATTATGAATAAAAATAACGTGAATTTGATTAAAAAACCTGGAACCTCTTAAAACAATGTGCATAACTTGGTTAAATAGTGCATTATTGTGCGAAATAAGAAAAAAAGTATTGGGAATATTTAAAGCAACTCAAGTTTATTTATATTCAATATATAATTATCAAAAAATTTAAATGACTAGTATTAAAAAATGCTCTGACGAGCACCAAAAAAGGCTAATATGTTTAAGTATGAAAAAGGGTTTGACAAGTGCTTCTAATAGAGCATGAAAAAGGACAAGGGGTCCCTTCTTGGCTGCAGCTCACTGTCAATGCCAACTTTGAAAAAATCATATTTGCGCTTTTTTCATATAAAAAAAATCAGCCACAGTTACGATAAAAATGTGTAGTGTAAAGACACAACCAGTAAAGACGCAGCCTGATTAAACATGAATGTAAGGCGACATAGTACCAAAAACCTTAGTTCCTATAGCGTATCACACTCATGTAGGGCCACCAAGCACGCCCGCAATGTAGAACTGTACAGAAAACTGATTTGTAGTGCAGTGCAGACTGTTGCAGCACTCTGCACAGGAACAATTCCACATGTGCACGCATAACATCATATTTATTAATTCATTGATTGTTGAAATTAAAAGCAAGTGGCTGTGGCTGTACAATGTACTATGCAGTGCAGCAATGCATGTAAATTATAAACGAACATTAGACGCATACACCTTTAATGCGGAAGTACAAAAGCACAGTGTGAATGTGCGCTGAGGTTCAAAAATCAAAAGCATAATAGGAATGTACAGTGTAGTACAATTTATAGAGAAATAATGGTACACAGTGCACTGTACAAAGTTGCATTGCAGACGCATGCGCAGTACAACAGTGCAGTTAACATGTAAAGCGCGACGGAAAGTTTTACTAAAGTACCGCGAATTTATTTTATATGGAAAAAGCGCAAATATGATTTTTTCAAAGTTGGCATTGACAGTGAGCTGCAGCCAAGAAGCGACCCCTTGTCCTTTTTCATGCTCTATTAGAAGCACTTGTCAAACCCTTTTTCATACTTAAACATATTAGCCTTTTTTGGTGCTCGTCAGAGCATTTTTTAATACTAGTTACAATATGTTTATACATATTGTTTTTCTCAAGTTTTATAATTTTTCATTTTCTTCCGAAAAAAAATAATCATTAACAATTAAAAGAAAGTTTTTATACACTTTGTATCTAAATTAGGAAAATCAAATGAAATAAAATTAAATTTCGTAACAAGTTTGCGTTTTTAATAGCCAATTATTTTAAGACGATTCTTACTCCTTTATTAGTTTTATTTTACTCAACATATAACTGCACAATTTATTTAATAAATCGCTATATTTTAATTGGACATTTGCTAAGAGGATTTTAGCTTTTAAATATTTAAAATAAAGATGATTACATTTAAAACCTTCATTAAAGTAGAGTAATGCAGTTAATAAAAATGTCAATTATAAAGAATTGTTTCTATTATAAAAGATTAAATGTTCCATACATTTCCTTAATTATTTATGCACTTCTAAAAGTTATTTAAGATTCTTAGTAGATGTAGATTTCTAAATTACAACTATTATTATTTTAGTTTTAGCGAATTTGTACTGAATAAAATGACGAAGAAAATTTGTAATGAAAGTTAGTAACTAAAATAATTCTGTAATGATATAATTAATAGAAATATCAACTGTTTCAATTGTTTCGTATATTTCTGTTTTTTCTTTCTTTCTTTTTTAATAAAGTGAAAGAGGATTTAGAAAGTATTGTTTCTCTTTTTCTTTCTATATGTTTATTTGTCTGTTTCTTTGCATGCATGTATATACTCGTATATATATATATATATATATATATATATATATATATATATATATATATATATATATACATGTACTAGTATATATATATTATATATACATACATATACAGTCGAGTTTCTATATAACGAAATCCATTGTTCCAGTAAAAAATTCGTTACATAGAGAAATTCGTTGTATGGAGAATGAGTAAAAATTCCTGTTTAGTGTGTAAATTTTGAACAAAAATTACTTTTGAGGTGTTTAATTAAGAATTTGAAATGTTTAACTATAAATATTAACCTTATATTGTATTTCTTAATTATTTAAACACTTTCAAAAAAGAGAACGTACATTTATTTGAAAGCATAACAAAAATCACATAAGGAAAACTAACATTAATTTTGGACGAAGAAATCTGTAATTTTTCGCTGTTTTGATTTCAAAATTGTTACGCTCTCGAAAAAATGTTCACACTTTAGCAAGGAGTGAAAAATTGTATCGGGAACATTTTCCTCCATTTGAATTCTCATTCACCTCAAACTTCAATTACCTCTCTGATACCGCTCTTATGTATAACAATCCAATTGACACTGTTTTAAGAAGTATGTTGGAAGGCGTGTGCAGGGGGGGGGGGGGGGGGAGATGAATTTGTTGGGCATAAAAAACAAGGAGATTCAAGGTTGAAAAGTAAGATAAAAAAACTCAGCACTGAACGATAAATCACTAATCAGTGATGGAAAGTTGATTCCATGTGATTTGGAAGCCTTTTTAAAACAATAAATAAAGACCATTTTATGTAAAAATTCGTTATATGGAGATAGATATTTCGCTATATGGAGACTGTTTTTAATGAGATCATGGAAAAAAGGGAGCGTTCCTACTAAAAATTCGTTATATAGAGAAATTCTACGTATGGAGTTTCGTTATAGAGAGACTCGACTGTATATACAGACACAGAGTGTCCATAATTAAACAACCCTACTTTAAAGTTGTCTACATACGAAACTATTGGTCAGAAAAAGGTATATATAAATATTTTACAGACATACATACAATAAATACAATAAACCCAACTGGAGTGAAAAATTAGCCAGAGCCAGGAATCGAACCCGGGACCACTGCATTCTAGGCAGTCGCTCTAACCACTGAGCTACTCCGGCCGATGCCTGAGTCTGCAATTTCTCACTAATAAACCATGTTGGGAAAGTCACCAGCCATTTACAACAGCCTTGGATGACCGGACAACGATGAATAGATTTTACTATTACATCGATCTACGAAATATAATAATAAACACACATACTACAATATACATTAAAACATACATTCACACATAAATAACGCCTGCATTCAACAGTTAAAGGTATATATAAATATTTTACAGACATACATACAATAAATACAATAAACCCAACTGGAGTGAAAAATTAGCCAGAGCCAGGAATCGAACCCGGGACCACTGCATTCACACATAAATGACCACCCGGGACCACTGCATAATGCAGTAAAATATTTATATATACCTTTAACTGTTGAATGCAGGCGTTATTTATGTGTGAATGTGTGTTTTAATGTATATTGTAGTATGTGTGTTTATTATTATATTTCGTAGATCGATGTAATAGTAAAATCTATTCATCGTTGTCCGGTCATCCAAGGCTGTTGTAAATGGCTGGTGACTTTCCCAACATGGTTTATTAGTGAGAAATTGCAGACTCAGGCATCGGCCGGAGTAGCTCAGTGGTTAGAGCGACTGCCTGGAATGCAGTGGTCCCGGGTTCGATTCCTGGCTCTGGCTAATTTTTCACTCCAGTTGGGTTTATTGTATTTATTGTATGTATGTCTGTAAAATATTTATATATACCTTTAACTGTTGAATGCAGGCGTTATTTATGTGTGAATGTGTGTTTTAATGTATATTGTAGTATGTGTGTTTATTATTATTGGTCAGAAAGTTGTGAAATTTTGTGACAGATATAATGAAGGAATGGGAATTTGTTTAAGCAAAAAAAAAAAAAAAAAAGTTCAAAATTTCGCCATCACAATGCGTTTTTAAAATAAATTACACATTTAGCCACAACCCGCTGAATACTAGGCCTGAACTCTGAGACGAAATGGCGGTTGTCGTAGGTGAATTTTTTTTCAGAGTTTGTATACGGTCTGTTCAGTTCGAACACCAATAATTTTTAGGAGATTTTAGGCTTTATTTTTTTCAGGGAGCGGTCTGTACATTTGTCTTATTTAATCTGAAAAAAAAGCGTAAAAACTTTAAAAAAGAGTAATTCATTAAAAAACGTGATGGTGATAATTTGTTAATTATAAATGAAATCATAAGTAATTTCAGCATTATATAGGAAGAAAGCCACTCTTAGCAGATATTACGATAGCATGATGTTAAGCAACACTCATTTCGAATGCAAATTATAACAAAATAGTGTTTTTGTGATAAAAATAAAGAAAATCAATTTCTTGAACTTTTTTCAGATAAAAAAACAAGAACGAAAAACATGCGTACAGCATAGATTATGAAGCACTTTCCAACATATTCTCACAAGTATGAAAAAAACTTCACGGTTTACTAAGGTGAAAGATGATGTCTAAATGAACAAATGAATAATTTGGAAAACGCATAGCCATAACCTATTTGAAAACAAATTTTTTGCTATTACCGTGAATAGTCGAGAAAATATACTATTTTTTTGTGCAGCTCTGTATATGATCTACGGATATGTATGTAATAATAAAAATTTTCGCCTTTTTATCTTAATTAAACTATTCCAAATTATTATACTATCTACCTTTTTTACTTAGCTTTAATACTATCTTAAATACCTTTTATCTTTTTTCCATGCTTTAAATGTGTTTTCTTTTATTATTCTAAAAACCTTAATCCATTCGTCTAATTTCATAAAACCCATTAAATTACTTTTTTTCATTTTATTCTGAAACTAAATTCTTTTTGTTTCGAATGTTTTGCAATACCATTTATTCCATTTGTTCTCCGATGTCCTATTTCCCATAATTTCTTGCCAAGCCCGCCAGCAGTTGTTTACACTATAAATCTGACTCCGAGTTTAAAGAGTTCATCATCGACGTCACGTTTACTTCCCCCAGAGTTAAGTCCTATCGTATTCTGCCTCTCGTGGCGTCCTTCCGGCTATTCTTACGGGGTTGGTTTTTTCACTTGTAATGTATTCACACGCGTGCATTTTTCACAAGTATTTAAGCTGTTGCATTGACTAGGAGAGAGAGAAATTTACGATTATTCATTTGCTTAAATAACCCAAGTCACCTGGAGAGCTTTGTTTTCTGCCTCTTCGTCATATTGTTCTAATATTTAACATCTAGTGGATTACATTTTACGACGTAGCATATTGCTAGTGGAGTTTAGTTCAATTTATGATAATCTAATAAATATTTGATGAATCTAAAAGCTTCAGTTATTATTTATGGGAAACTACTAATAGACTTCGGCCTGATCTTCCACTCTTAACCATGATTTTACGACTGCAAAACTTTGTTTTCTCGGTTGAGTTAGATAACGAGTGTATGGCTGCTGCTTAAGACCGATATGTTTATATGATACTAGTGAATACGTATCATGTATATATACTACATGGTATGCTGTAAGTTAGTTCAATTAAACGCATAGCAAAGTTGAAAACTTGCATTCAGGAATTTCCGCCAATGAAGGATCTTCTTGAGAACTTTTCTGCGGTCCTGCATACGATCTACAGAATTCATAAACACCTAGTAATATTTAAATAATAGTTAAATTTAAAATCGCGTACCACAACCAAAACCGCACTTCCAACAATTATTGTTCGTAGGTTTCAATAGTTCAATTATTGTTCATTTTCTTCTGTAGCCAAAATCTTTTGTGTGTCCCTGTAAATGAGCGATAAATTCTATGCACACTATATTCTATAATAAGAACCTTGTTGTACACTTCAGTGATAAATAGAAATTTCAATATGTTTGAAATAGTGTAATACAGTAAACTCCCTTAAATCCGCACAGCTTGGGACTAGAGGTTGTGCGGATTTTAGAATGTTGCGGTTTTCTGGTCATTGTTTTGTTTACATTTTTTAATTGAAAGTAATAATGAAATCAAAATTTCTTATAGCAGTATAGTAAAATATTAAAATAAGGAAATAAAGTAATAAACGAAAATAATAAAAAGATAATTTTAAAAGTGATTAAATTATTAAAAGTAAAGGTCAAGTAAATAATTAATAATGTATAATTAAATATGCACAATAAAGATGAGCTATATTAACCTTGAATTATTCAATAAAACTTTCCTCATACCCCATTAATTCACATCAAAATCATAAAGTACGGAAGTTTTAGTTCAGGTTTAGCCAGTCTTAATAACAAAAAAAAGCTTGATTAATACATAAATATATTTGGTAAAAAGATTGTGATTAACAGTGATATCAGCAATATCTTGACTTTTTTTTAGAAATAAATTTGTACTTCCTTCATGAAAAACCACGAGTTCAGTCATATTATCGAGAATTATATTAAAATACATATGGAATGATATTAAAACTAAAAAATTCTGTAATTTTGTCCCTAGATATGAATTGAAAGTTTCATTGTTTACATCTGCAATAATATGCGGATTTTAGGCGTTTGCAGATTTTAGGGTTGCGGATTTGAGGGAGTCTACTGTATAATTAAAATATACCATAAATTATTTTTCCTTATAGACCGCAATGTACCAATTGAAAACAATGAATTCTTTTGAGTGTCCCTGTAGATAAACCGTAAATGTTACACACTTCATTTTCAATACCGAAAATGCCATAGTAAACCCCAATAACATATATCAATTTCATTGCATTCGGACTATATTTACGCCAGTTAGAGCATGGACAGACAGACAAACCGAATTCATAAACATTTTTCAACTATGTTGGAAAGTGTTAAAAACAATAAAACACTGTCCATATATACAAAACCATTTTTAATTTTAATATTTTAGGTATGTTTAATAACTGCTTTTTTCAGCCAAAAATAAGTAAATTACATTATGTAAACTGTAAATACAATTTTTCGTTAATTAAATAAATTTAAAATAAACAATAAAGCCAATTTATAATTAGTCATCATAGAGTTAAGAAATAATTAAAAAAAAAGTAAAAAAAACCGCTGCCCTTAATTCTTTTATTGTATTTTACAAAAAATCCATTTTTTTTCTTTTATCGTAAAAGGATTTTCATGTACATTTTTAGCAAAATCAAATAATTTTTTTCAAATTAAAAACAATGCTATTTGGAACCTCATATATATATATATATATATATATTTACAGTGCGCCTAATTATTCAAATTAGAATACTTTAAAAAGATTTTCTTGTAATTGCTTTGCCGTGTAAATCCAATTCCAAGCAAAACCTATTATAATCAATGCTTGATATTTTTGAAAAAGTAATTGATGTCATAAAAAAAAATAAAACAATGGATAGAGAAAAATGTAAAACCTCTTTTATCTTATTACTTCAACTTTTGTAATTTAAATTGCAGCTTTTCTAAACAAATACTTGATAAGAGCAAAAAAAAATAATGTTTAAATTTAAATAAAATCTATGTTTCTGTTCTTTTCTTTTTTTTTTTTTTAAATCTCAGGCTAATGAAGGAAACAATTTAGAAAAGAAATTTAAAAAGTAATTATTTCTATTTTTATCTCATTCTTTATTGAGCTATATAATTTTTCTGCTGCATAATGGGACATTTTTTTTTTAGTCCATCTCTTTTATTGCTTTTTGCAATCTCCAAAAAAGATATTTTTTACTTATGTTTCCATATACATCATTATCATTTGACTCGTTGCACAAATAATCTTATTTCACTTCTTCTTTGAAAGACAAAGTGATTTTGAACGGGCGAGTGAAGATATTATTTTAGCATATTTTGTAATACTGATTTGTTTGGTTTTTTTTTTGGTATTTTAACCGCTTGTGACTCAATAACTCCGATTTGAAAAATATTTACTCGGATGTTAGAATACATAATTTTAAACTTGCAAAAAAAAAAAAAAAATAATAATAATAAAAAAAAAATAAATAAAATAAATAAATAAAAACCCAACAACTTAAAAAAATATATTGATTTAAAGGTATTTTTTTCACATCGGCAATAAACAGAAAATGACGTACTTCTCATAAATAATGACAATTTTGTAACACAAAATTACGAGGGCTGTACAATAAAGAACAATCATAATTTTTTATGAGCATACTTTATTGAACACAAATGCACTTGTATGTTCCATTGTTTGCTTAATGTGTAACGAATGCATGGTAATTTTTTTGTTCATTTACACTGGTTATCAAAAATTAAGGAAAAGTCACAAAATGCTAATTTTCAATTACGCGACTACTCAAAAGGAAATAATATAATTCGAGTAATTACTATCTCTACAACACAGCTAGCCGTATAACATCTGATTCATGTCACAGATGGTCACAAGTGTCACAGTCACTACGGTGAAGCAAAAAAAAATAGGAAATTCCATACATCTCATTATGAGTCTCAAATGATCACTATATGTGACTCCACTGAGAAGTCAATGTGACTGCTGCTTTGTGACGAGTCACCATGTGACTTTACTATGTAGTTACATTGTGACTATCATGTGACTGTCATTTTTAGACTCAATTTCATAGTCATCATGAACGTTGCATTATGATAAGTCACCAAATAATATCATATTATAGTCACATGGAGACTTTTCCCAAAAGAGCACAATGGTGACTTCACAGTAATCTCTCTGTCACCTGAAAGTCATCATGTGACTTTAATGTGACATTATTTGGTAACTTATCACAATGCAGCGTTCACGATGACTTTGAAATTGAGTCTACAAATGACAGTCACATGAGAGTCACAATGTAACTACTTAGTAAAGTCACATGGTGACTCGTCACAAAGCAGCAGTCACAGAGACGTCTCAGTGGAGTCACATATAGTGATCATTTGAGACTCATAATGAGATGTATAGAATTTCCTTTTTTTTTGCTTCACCGTAGTGACTGTGACACTTGTGACCATGTGTGACATGAATGAGATGTTATATGGACTAGCTGTGTTGCAGAGATAGTAATTACTCGAATTATATTATTTCCTTTTGAGTGTTCGCGTATTTGAAAATTAGCATTTTGTGACTTTTCCTTAATTTTTGATAACCAGTGTATTTCCAGTAGTTTGTCAGTGGCAGTCATGAATGTTCAGATACTTTCAGTATCGCCTTCAGGAACGATGGAGGCAACACGTAATGAGCAAGTATGCTCTTGATTGCTGGAAATTTTGCTTTCGCTAGAAGAAATCTTCAGTCGAAGAGTATGTTATAGGCAGGGGCGTATTTAAGCAGAATTCATTAGGGGGGCGTATATGACGATTTGCCGACTAACTTAAATATACATATATTAAAAGTACGTTTCTGTGTCTGTATATATGCATCTACCCGGAGTCCTAAAATGGACTGACTGATTTTAAAACTCAATAGCTTGACAGCTATAAAATTAAATTAATGCAGGAGTGTTATGTAAGATGTCAGGAATTTTTTTACTGCGATTCTCGATTTTAGTTTAAAATAGTGGCAGTAAATGGCGCTAAATCGGGGCCCGATTTTTAGCCTCTCTCTTTTCTCAATATTGATGCGAAAGAAGAAGATTAAATATATGCAGTGGGCCTCTAAGAACAAAATTCCATTGGCGACTGAGTACCATTCCATATATTTAATCTCCTTCTTTCACATCAATACTGAGAGAGAAGAGAAACAGGCCCCGATTTAGCACTTTAGCACCTATTGCTAGCAGTGCCATGGATCCCTGCTATTTTAAACCAAAATCGAGAATAGCTTTAAAAAAACTCCTGACATCTTATATAACCTGCAAGAATATTTTTAATAGCATTTACAAGTCATTGAATTTTAAAATCGTGCAATCCATTTTAGGATACTCGGTATGTTCTATATAAAATTTAACATTATTAACCCATCAAGATTAAATTTTTCACTTTAGAACGTCGAATACTCGAACACTTTAGAATATTGAGGAGAATATAAAGATGGATACACCACCCCTTCACTTACGTTACATTGTTGTAAATGTTCCAGTAAAGTATTTTGATATTTTTTACTGAATGCGCAGATGGAAATCTGCAGTTCGGATTAATTAAACAAGTTGAAGTTTTTAGTAAGATGGTACTTGGAACTTATACAGAATCAGCTTATTTATATTTACATTGAAAAGGATTAAATCAAAACTTATTTTCATTACATCTTTGTTCAATCTTTACATAACATGCATTTTAACCCACCATTTTTTTTGACGAGCCCAGCTATTAACGACAGTGCCCAAATCTATTTATTTCAAAATATCCTTCGCAAATGTAAGCATCATGAGTGTATTCAAACGTGGATCGGTCATTGTTATTCTTGGTTAATTTTTTTTCACAATTTTTAACCACTTCAAATTTGCAATTTTCTGTCACTCGAGGCAACTGCGACTGGAGAAGTTAGAGCCAGACGACTGATGTGGTTCGCAAGTGTCAGAATCTATATCAAAGGTTCTTTTTTCATGTAAATATCGCCCATTCTTTTATCCTTTGCGCAGAAGTCTGACAAAACTTTCAGCTCCGTGTGTAATGCTTCCATATCAGGAATTGCCAAGGTTTCACGAAAGGCATTTACCTCTTTCTTAACCAGATTTAGTATTTATTTCTTTTTTTTTTTTGTAATGGGAGGATGCATTATTTTACCAAGTGGTGAGATTATGCTGATGCAAGAATTGAGACTTACAGCTATCACCACTGTAAGAGTATCCAGTACCTTCTGAAACTCCATGCGTTAGAACATTAGAAGTTCGGGAGCAAAGAGATTGTTTCAATTGCCGTCTAACATCTTTGGTGCCAATCTCCGTCAATACTGCATAGAAATTCATTTAACGGATCAACACATTACTTGGTTTGAAAGAAAACTGCACTCTATATTTCCTTATTCACATTTTCCTTGTTGATTGCAGTAGCGCCAACTTTTCAAAAATATTGGGTGGGTTCAAAAACGTTTTGAGTAAAATAACACATATATTTTCTTTTCCTCTTAGCGTGCATGTGTGTGGAGAGAGAGGGGGGGGGGGGGGGGAGGAGCGAATGACTAATAATTCGAAATTAAATTATGTTTTTTCTAAGCAAATTTTTAAATTATTATAATTTAATTACAATTTTATAAATAATTTTATTAAATTATATTCTTACAAGTTCTTCCTTGTAAATACATTAATATTCACTTTAAATAAATTGTAATTGCTAGCTATTGAAAGTGCAAAAAACTAAATGTGAGAAAAGCATGCATTTTAGTCACCTAAGTGCTTTATCAATTCAAGAAATCAAAACAGATGGTAAAATATGCAGGAATTTTAGTTTTGTGAGAAATTTAACTATACATCCGCTGAAGGGGTTTTCAGTGGTGCTGTAAGTCTTTACAATTTTTCAAACAAAATTATTTTGAGAGCATTAGTAAAACCAAATTTCATTTCTGCGGTTAAATAAAACAAAATAAAAAATCCTTATTAATCTTTGGGTATTGTTACCATAGGAAAAAGTAAAAAATAAATAAATAAATAAATAAAGCCATTTAACAAATTACCACGACCATTTGGAAAATAATTTTTTCGAAGACTAAAATTTAAGACATAAAAAATCGCACGGAGTTGATCATATATTACGTACGCCATGAATTAAACATTAATAGTGTTATGACACGTAAAAATTGCAAGCGACAAAAATCGCCTGCGACCCGTCAGATTTCGTAAAACTTACGTATTATCCACCTGAAACTTACGTATTATCCAAGCATTTCATTGGCTGTTCGGGAAAAGGCTTTTCCATCGTCAGATTTCTAAGAAATCTGACAATGGCCAATTTTAAATGAAATTTCATTCTTAAACTTCTAAACATCCCACAATATTACGTTTTACACCGTCGTATAGAGAAAAAAAAATGTACTTTTAAATGCAATTTGTTTGAAAGCTGTATCTCAATTTGTTTCTGAGTTATTAATTTTTTTTTGTAGTTTTTATTACTTTTTTGTCATAGTGGCAACAGAAGTATCCATCTCTGTTGAAAGTAAAGGAAAATACAGATTACTGTATAGACCAATCAGAAAACGAATAAAATGCGGAGTAAACCAATAAAAAGCTTCAGATATGCTTTTGATTTCCTACCCTGACGAGGACAATAACCATTTTTCCAAATGGTTAATAACGAATTAAATCAATTTAAATTGTGTAGGCGGAGAGATCAATTTATTGAGTGGGCTCGCGTCCCATGGGCCCATATAAGTTGGCGCCACTGGTTGATTGTTTTCAATGATTTGATACAAGTCTTCAGTATTTTCATAGCGTCTATTTTAAGAGTCTTCGATTTTATTTTTTCAGTAACTAACTTGCACTTGTACTGAACGTTCTTGAGAAACATCATAGTGAAGCAATGAAGTCGAGCGGTAACATTTTCTTTCTTAAACCTCATGGCTTGATCATTGTTTTGCTAACAGAAATAGAGGTAGCAACTTTTCAAAATTTGTAGGAGACATTCATATGAGATCCAAACCGCTTTCAATGATTCCGATCGAGCAGTCCATCTCGCCTTAGAAAGATTCCGTCGCAGAAGAGCATTTTCTATTTCTTTGAGCTTATCTACTAATGGCTTTATGGTGTTGCTATTTAAATGAATTTATTTGGAGGGATTTGTTGGTTAAGTTAAATAAAGGCCATTGATCTGTACTAGGAGTTAGTACGTAATTTGCGTTTAATCCACAATACTTTGGTCCGAATTCCTGCAATAAGAACTGAAGATAAAAAAGAAATTGAAGACACGTAACAAAATCCACATAAGTTCTTTTATTTTAATTCAATAAGACGTGGTGAGGTGATCCTAATACGAGAAGTAACTTTGCGACCTTACTCTTCTAAGGCTGGTTGTAAAGTCTCCGATAAAAATATCTGGCGAGCCAAGTAAACAAGTTAATAAAAATATCCGTTAGCATGTTACATACAAAATTTAAAATCTAACGAACCACTCTGGCGCTGCATAACGGATGAAAAATGTTTATTCATAACGATTAAAGAAATGAGCAATAAACTTTTACATTATATCCATAAACCCTGCACCAAATTATAATTTTAATCTGCCATCCGTCATATATAATTACTTATTTACTGACAGACGTTAAATTTCTATAATAAATATTATGTGACGATTCGCGAAATGCAAGATACATTTAACTTAATAAAGAAAAGATAACAGAAAGATTTATTTAGACAGGAAATGAAATACTATTATGATTACCTCTTGATTATTGATGACCTGTCAACTGTAGCTAGATATATCTACTTTTATTTAAAACGAGAGCTTTTTTGATGAAATAAGAAATCAAGTTATATTAAACAGTTAATGAATACTTTAAGATTTATGAGTGGACAAATAAATTGACTGAATGTAATTTAGGAATAACACAATATATGATTCTACATCATAGGCTTCTTTCGTTTAGTACTTGCTGTGAAAAACACAAACATCTTCCAGCACGTCGAAAACATCACCTATAACATTGTTGGCATTGCAGATATGCGAAACGAAAGTGTTGAGTCTGTGACATTGACAAGAAATATAGGGCACAATTCGACGATTTTTGAAAATGTCTCCTAAATGCCGCTGAATTCTCCAGACATGCTGTTTGTAAAATCGTATGACTGGAAAACTACCTGTTCTATTTCGAGCTTATTCTTTGTAAGGGATGTGCGATATCTAGCATGCAAGTTCGACATTGGTTTTGACGACTTCTTTTAAAATTTCCAAAAGCCGATCGGAGTTTTTCCATATTTGTCGACATATTTCAACACAACAGCTGATCGATCATGGTGCGAAGAATCTGGTGTCGTATCTGCCACAATTCCATAAAATTATGCTTCTTGAATATCCCTGACTATCGTTTTGTATTCTGCTGTAGCAAAAAAATCAATCATCTCGTTTTGTGGGATGAAGCGGAAAGGTAAGTTATATGGTATGGGCTGAAACGTGTGTCCTCAAATATTTCCTCAGTTGTAGGTTATACCAGGAAATTAATTTCACATTTTTTCAAAAGTTTCCATTTTCGTCTTTGTCACTTCCACAAACCAGACCTTGTCTACTCAGCATTCGCGTAATGTCCATTAAGATTGCTACAATTTCTGTGCTGAATGCAAGATGTTGCTGTTGCTCTTCCAGAATAATCTGTTTGCGCTTGCTCTCGTCGAATAAGTGATTATGCGTCATCATGAACTGACAAAATAGGAAACAGCAAATTTGGTGGGAGTTGGAAGAGAAATGTTGTGCGAACTTTCTGTTCCTTTCTTTTCCTTAAGCTCTTCATTTTCTGTCCTTTGTTTATACCACTATCAACTGAAGCATTTTGTATTTTTTCTCTCCCAAGTCCTTCATGAAACAAGCAAAGAAATTAGCATTGAGTTCTGTGCTATATTGCAAAAACGGATGCTCTTTTGTACCAAGCGCTGTTGAAATGCTGCTGTCTATTTTGTGGGATGGAACCATTTATCGGATATACGCTGAGTTTTGACTGATACGGACCTAAACTGATCAAATATGTCTCTGATTGTCTGACTTTATTTTAGACTTTTTCCTGGGTCATGTTCAATGATGGAATCATTCCCACTTTCCGTAATGCTAACCTCTCCAGGGTTCTTCTCGATTTCTTTTACGGTCTTACTATAAATATTTGACACAGACGAAGAATTTTATTTTTCCCTGTCAATTACATCTATGGTCTCCTCAAGGAATAAGAAAACACTTAATTCATCAGATGCGGTCAATTTTTCAATAATCGGCTTGCAATCATTTAAACAACCGACTATATGTTTCAACTATCGAGCACATTTCAATACACCACGAGTAATATGAATGCCTTTACCGAAGTTGACATCATCTTCAGTGCTAGTCGATCATCTAGCTGTTCAGAACCCTACTAATCCGCTGCAGACTCTCAGAATACCCCCCCCCTTTAAATATTGAAAAACTTACGTATTATCCAAGCATTTCATTGGCTGTTCGGGAAAAGGCTTTTCCATCATCAGATTTCCAAGAAATCTGACGACCAATTTTAAATGAAATTTCATTCTTAAATTTCTAAACATCCCACAATATTACTTTTTACACCCTCGTATAGAGAAAAAATGTACTTTTAAATGCAATTTGTTTGAAAGCTGTATCTCAATTTGTTTCTGAGTTATTAATTTTTTTTGTAGTTTTTATTACTTTTTTGTCATAGTGGCAACAGTAGTATCCATATCTGTTGAAAGTAAAGGGAAAATACAGATTACTGCATGGACCAATCAGAAAACGAATAAAATGCGGATTCAACCAATAAAACGCTTCAGATATGTTTTTGATTTCCTACCCTGACGGAGGACAATAACCATTTTTCCAAATGGTTAAAAAAAAAAAAAAAAAAAAAAAAAAGTTGTGCTTAAAATTTTTTAATTTTATTTTACAAGAAATCCATTTTTTAGCATAAAAGGTTTTTATGTACATTTTTGGCAAATCAAATAGTTTTTCTAAATTTAAAAACAATACTATTTGGAATCTGTTATATACTCGCATATTTTTTTGCAGTGGACCTACTTATTGAAATTAGGATACTTTTGTAGATTTAATAGATACTTTAAAAGATTTTGTTGTAATTGCTTTGCCGTGTAAATCAAATCAAATTCTAAGAAAAAATTATTCTGATCAATGCTTGACATTTAAAAAAAAAGTAATTGATGTCAGAAAAAATAAAACACTGGAAAGAGGAAAATGTAAAACATCTTTTATCTTAATGTTTCAAGTTTTCTAATTTAAACTGCAATTTTGTTAAATAAATATCTACTTCAAAACAGAATTTTTTAAAAAAATTTACATAAAAGCTGTGTTTCTTTTTTATCTCAAACCAATGAAGGAAACAATTTAGAAAATAAATATAAAAGTAATTATTTCTATTTTTATCTCATTCTTTATTGAGCTATAGAATTTTTCTGCTGCATAAACGAGGCTTTTTTTTTGTCCGTCTCTTTTATTGTTTTCTGAAATCTCCAAAAAAGACTTTTTTATTTATGTTTCCATGTATATCATTTCCATTTGTTTTGTTGCAAAAATAATCTTATATCACTTCTTCTTTGAAAGACAAAAAGTGATTTTGAACGGGTGAGAGAAGATATTATTTTAGAATATTTTGTAATACTGGTTTATTTTTTGAACATTTTAACTGTTTGTGACTCAATATTTCGCCCCGGGGACGAAATTAGGAATGCTTTTTCATGACATTTTTTTCAATTGTTTCCTCTTGTTTGAATGGCTAATGCATAGTTGCCAATCTCCCGATTTTTTGGATACTAGTAAAATCTTACAAAAATGTTTCCTTTATTTTATCCTTTGTAAAAAGCAAGCATTTCTGCATAAAAATATTGATATGAAAAAAAAAAAATCTGGAGGTTGGCAACTATATGCATGTTTTGTTATGTTATTCTTCCAACGATAATTAGTACATTTCTTTGTGCCTTACTTTTATGTAAATTAAATTACTTACTCATTTAGAAATAAATTTTGATTTAGTTATAAGTTAAGCCTCGGCGTATTGGATTTTTTTTTTTTTTTGGGGGGGGGGGGGGGGGGGTGGGGGGGTTGAAATTGGGACCAACTTTTTTCTTTTGCATTTTTTAGATCCTTTTGAAAAAACAATTTTTCGCATTGTTAAAATTTGTTGTGCGATATTTGCCTATGTTTCTATGTGCGTGGGTAGTTAGTCTATGTAAAATCCAAATTTTGTAGATTTTCACTGACAATTACAACTTCCAAGGGCCTAAAAGTGACTGGGGGACGATAATAGGGCACCTTACCCTAAAGCATACGAACTTACCTTTGTAAAAAAATCTATTTTTGGACGTCTCCAGCCTTTTCAATTTGACAAAAGTTAGGAAGTTCATTCAAGCATTAACAATGCGAAACTGTTCAAATGATAAATAAAACTTTAGTATGAAAAAATAATTAAAAAAAAAAAACAATCTAACAAATTACAACGACCATTTGGAAAATGATTTTTTCAAAGACTAAAATTTAAGACATAAAAAATCGCACGGAGTTGATCATACATTACGTATGTCATGAATTAAACATTAATAGTGTTATTACACGTAAAAATTGCAAGCGACAAAAATCGTCTGCGACTCGTACGTATTATCCACCTGAAACTTACGTATTATCCAAGCATTTCATTGGCTGTTCGGGAAAAGGCTTTTCCATCGTCAGATTTCCAAGAAATCTGACGACCAATTTTTAATGAAATTTCATTCATAAACTTCTAAACATTCCACAATATTACTTTTTACACCGTCGTATAGAGAAAAAATGTACTTTTAAATGCAATTTGTTTAAAAGCTGTATCTCAATTTGTTTCTGAGTTATTAATTGTTTTTGTAGTTTTTATTACTTTTTCGTCATAGTGGCAACAGAAGTATCCATCTCTGTTGAAAGTAAAGGAAAATACAGATTACTGTATAGACCAACCAGAAAACGAATAAAATGCGGATTCAACCAATAAAAGGCTTCAGATATGCTTTTGATTTTCTACCCTGACGAGGACAATAACAATTTTTCCAAATGGTTAATAACTCAATATCGCCTTCTGTTGAGAATTCTATAAACAAATCAACAGGTGCGAACAAATAGCCGCCATAACTTAGTTAAAACTTTAAAAACTCGTTAAAAAGAAACAAAGGATGCTTGAAATTTGCGTTTTGCATGAATGGAATTAGAGGGAGATCCGATTTTTTTTAATAACAAAAAATATTGTGGTTCAAAAAATGACCGATAGATAGTGCTAGCATGCATAATATGAAGTAGATTTGTGCAGACCAGGCTGTCAATAAAATACCTCTATGCACATGAATGATTTCTTCATTCGATTTCACCACCTACTGTTACCAGATCAACCGTTGTTGACTGAAGGATCTTTAAGCTGTTTACTCAATTGAGAAACCAGCAACTGGCGCATTTCAAAAATTCCGCGCAGTAAAAGGACTGAAGACGAGAAAAGGACCAGTTTCCTGTACTGGGACACCAAAGCTTGTCAGACGCTTCTAAGAAACGGGTCTTTTACTATAAACATAATCTGCATAATTCTGCTTCATATTATGTATGCCAGCGCCACTTATCGGTAATTTTTTGAACCACTTTTTTTGTTATTAATAAAAATCTGAACATCCCCTAATCCCATTCCCGCAAATCGCAAATTTTTAGCACCATTTGTTCCTTTTTAGTGAATTTTTAAGGTTTTAATAAATAAAATCGTTTTTAAAGTCCGCTGTATAAGAAACATCTACTTTTGTTTAATTTCCAGATGTGCAATGTGGTGATGCAAAGGATTAATTAGCATACCTGCCAATTCTTCTGGGTTTTAAACTCTTTTATTTAACTTTACTTGTATTTTGCATGTAAAGATGGAATTTTAAAATCGATTTTTCATTCACTTTCTGATTTTCTAAAATTATAAAATTATGTACACATGTGTTTCCAGTAACACTATAATATTTTTAGAATTTAAGGCTACACAGTACCCTAAAAATGACAAAAATATGGAATGTTTTTATTGAGTTTTTCAGTGGTCCATGCGGTTGTGAATCATGCCTCTGAATTGTAGATCGGAAATCCAAATAGTTTTAAAGATATTTGAACTTTTGTGAGTGTTCTCAGAGTGTCCTGGGTGTTCCTTTACAAACTTTAAATGCATTTTTCTCAGACTTTTATTTTTGTTGATGTTAGTGTTTGCTATTCTCTAAGGCTTTTTTTCTGTTGCAGATAGAGACTTGAAATTTTTTGTAGACACTTATATATATATGTACTACAATAATTAGTATGCATTTAGGTCTGATGGTTATAGTTATTATTTTTTTTAATATCAAAGTTAATATTTCCAAATTTTTCGTATTTTTTTCAAGTTTCATGTTACAATTTTTTTAAATTTAAATAAAAGTTACATCTTTAATTCCATACTAACTTTTGTTCCCAATAATCCAATGAATATAAGTCACTTAAAATAATTAAAATATATTAAAAAGTAAAAATGTTATAAAAGTTTTAAAAAACTTCAAATTTTTCAAGATTTTTTTTTTTTTTTTTTTTTTTTTTTTAAATTAGAATCAGTTTAATTTTATAATCTCAAACAAAGTCATTAATTATTTTTAATGTAATTGTCTCCAAAATTTTTTTTTGAAAAAGGGTACCGTGTAGCCTTAATTATACATTAATGAATTAATTCTAAGCCCTTTTTACATTACTCGGGCACAGGTCATAAATCTCCAAATAGTCTTTAAAATAAACAGTATAATTACAACTGTAAACTGTATGCGAGTTAAAACAATGGAGCTAATTATGTATCAAACCTGAAATACGCTAACTGGTTGTGAAACTGTATCAATCAAATATTTTAAACGCTGAAAAGAAGGAAATAAAATACAATAAACGAATAAATAATACAATATTTAAAGGTATATATAAATATTATACAGGCATACATACAATAAATACAGTAAACCCAACTGGAGTGAAAAATTAGCCAGAGCCAGGAATCGAACCCGGGACCACAGTATACGAGACTGCTGCTCTAACCACTGAGCTACTCATTCATCCAAGGTTCTACGGTCATCCAAGGCTGTCGTATAGATGGCTGGTCACTTCCCCAACATGGTTTATTAGTGAGAAATTGCAGACTCAGGCATCGGCCGGAGTAGCTCAATGGTTAGTGCAGCAGTCTTGTATACTGTGGTGCCGGGTTCGATTCCTGGCTCTGGCTAATTTTTCACTCCAGTTGGGTTTACTGTATTTATTGTACGTATGCCTGTATAATATTTATATATACCTTTAACTGTTGAATGCAGGCGTTATTTATGTGTGTAGTGTGTTTTAATATATATTGTAGTATGAGTGTTTTATTATAATACAATATTTTTTTTAACTGGTTTTATTGCACTTTGAATGCAGCTTTAGTACATATTCTCACCATTCTTATTTTACTATACCAGCATTGTTATTTTAAATTACAGTTTTATTAAATAAATATTTGAAAAACGTAAAAAAAATATTATTGTTAAAATTTACGTAAAAGCTATGTTTTTTAACACTTTTAAACTTAATTGAAAAATGTTTATGAATTCGGTTTGTCTGTCTATCTCTCCGTGCTCTAACTTCCATAAATGTACTCGGATTGCAAGGCAACTGATATATGACACTGTAGCATATTCGGTATTGAAAATGAAGTGTGTGACATTTATAGTTCATTTACAGAGACACTCAAAAGAATTCCATTACATTACGGTCTATGGAAAAAAAATTGTTTGCAGTGTATTTAAATGATGTTACACTATTTCAAACATATAGAAATTGATATGAATCATTAGGTTTATTATAGAATATGGTGTTCATAGCATTTATTTACAGAAAAACACAAAATAATTCAGTTAGTACTGTCTACTAAATAATTGCAGGAAGCGCGTTTTCAGCTGTGATACGCTTTTTTAAATTGAACTATTTTTTTTGCATATAACTTGATATGGATAAATTCTGTAATAGACCATATACAGGGCTGAACAAAAAATCTCAAGCATATTTCCGTTTATTCGCAAAAATTACTAAAGAGATATTTTCAATTGCGCTATGCGTTCCCTAAATGAACTAAATTTTTGAATACTATGTGATACATATACAAATATAAATATCATATACAGTGCTTCACAAAATAATTTGGATATTTTTCCGCTACTGATTCGAATAACTGAAACTGGATTTTCAAATGCACTATGTTTTTTACTTTCTTCAATCTTTAACAAAAAGAAAGTCTAGATTCGTGAAAATTTTCGACTTACTGTTTTCGACGGCGGTTTAGGGCCAGAGATCCCGAAAAACATGTTTTTACAAAATGTCTGTCTGTGACTCCTGTCTCTCTGTATGTGACACAAATTTTGTGAGCGCTCTATCTGAAGAACTAATGCACGGAATTAAAATATATATATATATATATATTCAGTTAGTTCTTAGTCTGTCTGTGACTCTTGTCTCTCTGTATGTGACACAAATTTTGTGAGCGCTCTATCTGAAGAACTAATGCACGGAATTAAAAAAAAATATATATATATATTCAGTTAGTTCTTAGTCTGTCTGTGACTCTTGTCTCTCTGCATGTGACACAAATTTTGTGAGCGCTCTATCTGAAGAACTAATGTACGGAATTAAAATATATATATATATATATATATTCAGTTAGTTCTTGGTCTGTCTGTGACTCCTGTCTCTCTGTATGTGACACAAATTTTGTGAGCGCTCTATCTGAAGAACTAATGCACGGAATTAAAAAAAAAAATAAATATATATTCAGTTAGTTCTTAGTCTGTCTGTGACTCTTGTCTCTCTGCATGTGACACAAATTTTGTGGGCGTTCTATCTGAAGAACTAATGCACGGAATTAAAAAAATATATATATTCAGTTAGTTCTTGGTCTGTCTGTGACTCTTGTCTCTCTGTATGTGACACAAATTTTGTGGGCGCTCTATCTGAAGAAATAATGCACGGAATTAAAAAAAAAATATATATATATATTCAGTTAGTTCTTAGTCTGTCTGTGACTCTTGTCTCTCTGTATGTGACACAAATTTTGTGGACGCTCTATCTGAAGAACTAATGTACGGGATTAAAAAAAAAAAAAATATATATATTCAGTTAGTTCTTTGTCTGTCTGTGGCTCTTGTCTCTCAGTATGGGACGCAAATTTTGTGGGCGCTCTATCTGAAGAACTAATGTACGGAATTAAAAAAAATATATATATATATTCAGTTAGTTCTTAGTCTGTCTGTGACTCTTGTCTCTCTGCATGTGACACAAATTTTGTGGGCGCTCTATCTGAAGAACTAATGCACGGAATTAAGAAAAAAAATATATATTCAGTTAGTTCTTGGTCTGTCTGTGACTCTTGTCTCTCTGTATGTGACACAAATTTTGTGGGCGCTCTATCTGAAGAACTAATGTACGGAATTAAAAAAAATATATATATATATATATATTCAGTTAGTTCTTTGTCTGTCTGTGACTCTTGTCTCTCTGTATGTGACACAAATTTTGTGAGCGCTCTATCTGAAGAACTAATGCACGGAATTAAAAAAAAAAATATATATATATTCAGTTAGTTCTTAGTCTGTCTGTGACTCTTGTCTCTCTGCATGTGACACAAATTTTGTGAGCGCTCTATCTGAAGAACTAATGTACGGAATTAATATATATATATATATATATATATTCAGTTAGTTCTTTGTCTGTCTGTGACTCTTGTCTCTCTGTATGTGACACAAATTTTGTGAGCGCTCTATCTGAAGAACTAATGCACGGAATTAAAAAAAAATATATATATATATTCAGTTAGTTCTTAGTCTGTCTGTGACTCTTGTCTCTCTGCATGTGACACAAATTTTGTGAGCGCTCTATCTGAAGAACTAATGTACGGAATTAATATATATATATATATATATATATATTCAGTTAGTTCTTGGTCTGTCTGTGACTCCTGTCTCTCTGTATGTGACACAAATTTTGTGAGCGCTCTATCTGAAGAACTAATGCACGGAATTAAAAAAAAAATATATATATATATTCAGTTAGTTCTTAGTCTGTCTGTGACTCTTGTCTCTCTGCATGTGACACAAATTTTGTGGGCGTTCTATCTGAAGAACTAATGCACGGAATTAAAAAATATATATATATTCAGTTAGTTCTTGGTCTGTCTGTGACTCTTGTCTCTCTGTATGTGACACAAATTTTGTGGGCGCTCTATCTGAAGAACTAATGCACGGAATTAAAAAAAAAATATATATATATTCAGTTAGTTCTTAGTCTGTCTGTGACTCTTGTCTCTCTGTATGGGACACAAATTTTGTGGGCGCTCTATCTGAAGAACTAATGTACGGAATTAAAAAAAAAATATATATATTCAGTTAGTTCTTAGTCTGTCTGTGACTCTTGTCTCTCTGCATGTGACACAAATTTTGTGGGCGCTCTATCTGAAGAACTAATGCACGGAATTAAGAAAAAAAATATATATTCAGTTAGTTCTTGGTCTGTCTGTGACTCTTGTCTCTCTGTATGTGACACAAATTTTGTGGGCGTTCTATCTGAAGAACTAATGTACGGAATTAAAAAAAAAAATATATATATTCAGTTAGTTCTTGGTCTGTCTGTGACTCTTGTCTCTGTGTGTGACACAAATTTTCTGGGCGCTCTATCTGAAGAACTAATGTACGGAATTAAATAAATATATATTCAGTTAGTTCTTGATCTGTCTGTGTCTCTTGTCTCTCTGTATGTGACACAAATTTTGAGGGCGCTCTATCTGAAGACCTAAAGCACGAAATTAAAAAAATATATATATTCAGTTAGTTCTTGATATAAATTGGCGCTGATTAGTTTTTGGTGTAACTCGTTCTTACGGGTGGTGCCGCTATGCTGTATTTTTCACGATTTCCGGAATAGCTTTACCTCAAGAACTAATGCACGGATTTTCATCTAACTTCAGATTCAGTTAGACGTTGACACACATTGTTGCTGAGTAGGTTTTGGTGGTAATCGCCTAACAGGTGGCGCTTCTGTGCTGTATTTTTCACGAATTTCGCAATAGCGCTATCTCAAAAACTAATGTACGGATTTTCCTCAAATTTTAGATTCAGTTAGACGTTGACATATGTGGTTCTGATTAGGTTTTGGTGTAAATCGCCCAACAGGTGGCGCTGCTATGCTGCGTTTTGAAGGATTTACACGATTTGAATAATAGTCATATTTCAAGATCTAATGCTCGAAATTTCATATCTTTAGATATCCCATGATTTCCCTCAAACTTCAGATTCAGTTAGACGTTGACATAAGTTGTTGCTGATTAGGTTTTGGTGGTGATCGCCCAACAGGTGGCGTTGCTATGCTGTATTTTTCATGAATTTCGCAATAGCTCTGTTTCAAAAACTAATGAACGGATTTCCTTCAAATTTTAGATTTAGTTAGACGTGGGCATAAGTTGTTGCTGATTAGATTTTGGTGTAAATTAACCAACAGGTGGCGCTGCTATGCTGAGTTTTGCCGGATTTATACGATTTTAGCGATAGTCATATCTCAAGATCTAATGGACGGAATTTCATATCTTTAGATATCTCATGATGGGCATAGATTGCCATTTATTTTGGTACTGTGATAGCGAATTTTGAAGCATTAACATATATAAGATACAAGAAAGTATTCAGATTGGCACGTCCGGTTAGTTCGAAATGCTTTACTTAGACATCATTTTTCAACTTATTAAACAACGAAGTTCTGTTAAAGTATTCTGGAAGCGGTTGAAAGTGTTTCATGATGTATGCTTGAAGTCTATCTATGACGCATGCTTTTCAATTCTTGTTTTAATTACTTAATATCATAAAAAAATAAAACATTGGGAAAAGGAAAAAGAGAGCCATTTTTATTTTCTGGTCCAGCTTTCTTAATTTAAATTGCAGTTTTCTTAAATAAGTGCTTGGAAAACGTAAAAAAAAATACTAATGTTTAAGTTTACTTAAAACCCATGTTTCTTTTTTTTTTTAATATCAAACCAATGGAAAAAACAATTTAGAAACGATGTATGAAAAGTAATTATTCCTATTTTTATCTCATTCTTTATTGGGCTATAGAATTCTTTTGTTGCATAATGATCCCTTTTCTTTTTGTATTGAAAGAGCCCTTCCTTTTTTATTGCTTTCTATTCTACTACTCTCTGAAAAAGTTATTTTTTATTTAAATTTCCATGAATATCTTTTTTATTTGTTTCACTTCTCAAATAATCCTATTTTATTTTTTCTTCGAAAGAAGGAAAGCGATTTAAAACAGGCGAATGTATTATTTATTTTAGAACATGTTGTAATTTAGATTATTATATATTTCGTGCATACATTTTTAACGATTTTAATAGTTTTGTTAAAGTATTCTGGAAGCGCTAAAAAGTGTTTCATAATCTATGCTTGACGCATGACTTTTCGTTCTTGTTTTAATTAGTTAATGTCGTAAAAAAATAAAACGTTGGGAAAAGTAAAAAAATGAGCCATTTTTATTTTACTACTTAAGCTTTGTTAATTTAAATTGCAGTTTTCTTAAATAAATACTTGAAAAATGTAAAAAATATTAATGTCAAGTTTACATAAAAGCCATGTTCCTTTTTTTTTTTCTTTTAAATCTCAAATCAATGGAGGAAACAATTTAGAAACGATGTATGAAAAGTAATTATTCCTATTTTTTTTCTCATGCTTTATTGGGCTATAAAATTCTTTTGTTGCATAATGATGCTTTTTAGCTCACAGCCTATCAAAGCCTGAGAGCTAATGTCCCCGCCCGTTCTGTATGTACAGGGTGTCCAGCGAATAAGGCCCTGATTTCAAAATTAAATATCTCAAAAACAAAGATCAATAGAATTATGCGGTAAACGGTTTGCTTATTAGCTAAGCTGCAAAAATGTTATTCTAAAGTTGCAAAAATTAGTTACAAAAACCGCTAATAGATGGCGCTGTAATCGCAATGCCTATAAATTGTGTTATGAAGTCCAGAGCATTAGCGTTTCTTTCCTAGATGACTTCCTATGGAAGAACGAAACTTGGGAAACACCACTTTTTCCTTGGGGAGAAGTGGAGACATCTGGTCACAGAATTATTGCATCAGCTTCAATTTTAGAGAATTTCAATTAATAGAATTTTCAGTAAAAAGTTTAGCAATCATTAATTACATAAGAACTTATTAAAATATTTTATTTGGGTAATGTACAGAAGCGAAGCCATGTGTTACAGAATTGAGACTTGTTTCAAATTTTGTTATAAGCTGCTTCGGTACGGATACCAGTATCTCTGTGGTAAGTCTTTTCTCTCCTAATTGGTAGATCGTGGAATCGAATCCAAGTAGAGGAGGATTTAAAAAAAAAAATGGAAATCTTTACTTTTTAATATTTATTTAAACTGTGAAAAAAGTTTGGATAAAAAAATCCAAAGTTTCTGGTTTTAAAATTTAATTAAGTTAAAAGAAACCCCTTTTTAAAAAAAATCAGTGAGCCTTTATAATAATGATTCACAAATCATTTTTTTTTAATTGTAGAGAATAGTTCGAATGAAAAAATACAAAGTTTCTATTTTATAAAACTTAATTAAGTTTAAAAAAAATAATTTTAATTTTAAAAACTCGTTTTCATTTTTTTAAATCATTGAGCACAGAAATAAGGTGCAGCTTCTAGCGATAGGATCCGAAGTGTTGGAAAGGAATGCATCCTCCAAAATACTTTTGCTTTGATGTTGATGATATGACTTATCATCAATTCCTTTTTAAAAAGAAATAATTTAATGCATAATTTCTGTCTCTAAAACTTTGTTTACAAAGAAAAGAAATACCGTATATACTCGCGTATAAGTCGACCCCCTAACTTTCGAATGCAAATTCTGGAAAAAAATCAAAAACCCGCGTATAAGTCGACCCCCTAACTTTTTACTTCAATTTTGCACAAAATCAAACCAAAGATTTCACTTGCCAATGCGAAAAGGTAGTAAGTAAACAAAAACAAATCATTGAATTTTTTAAAATGATAAATTATTATTATTTGTATATTTTATGCATTATTTTTTTTTTATAAATACACATAAAAAGCCATAATTTTGCAGTATTCGAAGTTTTTGGTTTTTCTTTTTTAACTGACTCGTTTATAAGTCGACCCCTCAAATTTGCTTACCGAAAATTGTCAGAAATTCCTCGACTTATACGCGAGTATATACGGTAAATGTGTTGTGCTAAAACCAAAGTATTATGCCGCGATTTAAAAATAAATGAAAAGTGCAAAAATACTTTTTTATTTATAATAATTCAGGTATAAACAATAATACCAAAATATTATGCCGTGATTTAAAAATATAAAAAATAAATAAAAAGTACAAAATTATTTTTCTAAATATATGCATTTTGATTTAAATAATTATATGGCATTAAAATTTTAATTTAATAAAACATTTTAATAAGTTCTTATATAATGATTTCTAAACATTTTATTGAAAATTCTATTAATTAAAATTTTCTAAAATTAAAGCTGATGCAATAATTCTGTGACCAGATGTATGTCTCCACTTCTGCACATCGCCCCAATGAAAAAGTGGACTTTCCAATTTTCGTTCTTCCGTAAGGAGCCATCTAGGAATGACACGCTAGTGTTCTGGCCTTCGAAGCACAGCTTACAAGTATTGCGATTACAGCGCCATCTGTTAACGGTTTTTGCAACTAAATTTTGAAACTTCTGTATAAAATTTTTACAGCTTAGCTAATAAACAAACCGTTTACCGCATAATTCTATTGATCTTTGTTTTTGAGATATTGAATTTTGAAATCAAGGTCTTATTCGCTGGACACCCTGTATGTACGTACGTATGTATGTATGTATGTACGTAACGCGATAACTTTTGATAGAAACATCCGATTTGCTTCAAAATTTTTTTCTAGGTTCATTGTGATAAGGCACTTACCTGATTAGTTTTGGGAGTTCATTGGTTAAGGATAAAGGGGAAAAAACGGGGTTAGTCCAACCCCTTAATTCAGATAAATGGGTTTTTCATGCAGAATCATTCGATTTGCTCCGAATTTGATATACCGGTTTATTATGTTAAGGAACTTCCCTGATTAGTTTTGGGTGTTCATTGGTTAAGGATAAAGGGGGAAAAGGGGGGTTAGTCCAACCCCTTAATTCAGATAAATGGGTTTTTCATGCAGAATCATTTGATTTGCTCCGAATTTGGTATACCGGTTTATTATGTTAAGGAACTTCCCTGATTAGTTTTGGGGGTTCATTGGTTAAGGATAAAGGGGGAAAAGGATGGTTAGTCCACCCCTTTTAATTCAGATAAATGGGTTTTTCATGCAGAATGATTCGATTTGCTCCGAATTTGGTATACCGGTTTATTATGTTAAGGAACTTCCCTGATTAGTTTCGGGGGTTCACTGGTTAAGGATAAAGGGGGAAAGGGATGTTAGCCCACCCCTTTTAATTTAGATAAATGCGTTTTTCATGCAGAATGATTCGATTTGCTCCGAAGTTGGTATACCGGTTTATTATGTTAAGGAGCTTCCCTGATTCGTTTTGGGGATTCATTGGTTAAGGATAAAGGGGGGGGGGTAGTCCACCCCCTTAATTTAGATAGATGGTTTTTTTTTCAGGATTATTCGATTTGCTCCAAATTTGGTATACCGGTTTATTATGATAAGGAGCTTCCCTGATTAGATTTGGAGGTTCATTGGTTAAGTATAAAGGGGGAAACGGGGGCTAATTCCCCTTCACTTATTTTTTTGAGGGGCATCATTCTTTAAAATAAGAGTATAATATACAATTAGTGTGAATAGCCTGTGAGCTCAATGCCATCAGTTTAGCTGGGCACGTTTCTTTTTTATTTTTAGTGTTATTTGAAAGGCTCTTTCCTCTTTTATTGCTGTCTATTGTACTACTCTCTGAAAAAGTTATTTTTAATTTAAATTTCCATGAACATCTTTTTCATCTGTTTCGCTGTTCAAATAAACCTATTTTATTTTTTCTTTGAAAGAAGGAAAGCGACTAAAAACAGGCGAATGAAGATATTATTTATTTTAGAACCTATCACAATTCAGCTTATTATATATTTCATGCATATATTTATAATGGATTTAATTGAAGAAACATACCTTTTCTTGAAAGGTCGAAACAGAATTACATAATTTGTAGAAAAGAACGCAGCAAAATTTAAATTTTCATGAATATATTTTTCATTTGCTTTGCTGCTCAAATAATCCTATTTTATTTTTTCTTTGAAAGAAGGAACGCGATTTAAAACAGGCGAATGAAGATATTATTTATTTTAGAACATATCACAATTTAGCTTATTATATATTTCATGCATATATTTATAATGGTTTTAATTGAAGAAACATACCTTTTTATGAAAGGTCGAAACAGAATTATATTATATGCAGAAAAGAACGCAGCAAAATTTAAATTTTCATGAATATCTTTTTCATTTGTTTCGCTGCTCAAATAATCCTATTTTATTTTTTCTTTGAAAGAAGGAACGCGATTTAAAAGAGGCGAATGAAGATATTACTTATTTTAGAACATATCACAATTTAGCTTATTATATATTTCTTGCATATATTTATAATGGATTTAATTGAAGAAACATACCTTTTCTTGAAAGGTCGAAACAGAATTACATAATTTGTAGAAAAGAACGCAGCAAAATTTAAATTTTCATGAATATCTTTTTCATTTGTTTCGCTGCTCAAAAAATCCTATTTTATTTTTTCTTTGAAAGAAGGAACGCAATTTAAAACAGGCGAATGAAGATATTATTTATTTTAGAACCTATCACAATTCAGCTTATTATATATTTCATGCATATATTTATAATGGATTTAATTGAAGAAACATACCTTTTTTTGCAAGGTCGAAACAGAATTATATAATTTGTAGAAAAGAACGCAGCAAAATTTAAATTTTCATGAATATCTTTTTCATTTGTTTCGCTGCTCAAATAATCCTATTTTATTTTTCTTTGAAAGAAGGAACGCGATTTAAAAGAGGCGAATGAAGATATTATTTATTTTAGAACATATCACAATTTAGCTTATTATATATTTCTTGCATATATTTATAATGGATTTAATTGAAAAAACATACCTTTTCTTGAAAGGTCGAAACAGAATTACATAATTTGTAGAAAAGAACGCAGCAAAATTTAAATTTTCATGAATATCTTTTTCATTTGTTTCGCTGCTCAAATAATCCTATTTTATTTTTTCTTTGAAAGAAGGAACGCGATTTAAAACAGGCGAATGAAGATATTATTTATTTTAGAACCTATCACAATTCAGCTTATTATATATTTCATGCATATATTTATAATGGATTTAATTGAAGAAACATACCTTTTTTTGGAAGGTCGAAACAGAATTATATAATTTGTAGAAAAGAACGTAGCAAAATTTAAATTTTCATGAATATCTTTTTCATTTGTTTCGCTGCTCAAATGACCCTATTCTATTTTTTCTTTGAAAGAAGGAACGCGATTTAAAAGAGGCGAATGAAGATATTATTTATTTTAGAACATATCACAATTTAGCTTATTATATATTTCTTGTATATATTTATAATGGATTTAATTGAAGAAACATACCTTTTCTTGAAAGGTCGAAACAGAATTACATAATTTGTAGAAAAGAACGCAGCAAAATTTAAATTTTCATGAATATCTTTTTCATTTGTTTCGCTGCTCAAAAAATCCTATTTTATTTTTTCTTTGAAAGAAGGAATGCGATTTAAAACAGGCGAATGAAGATATTATTTATTTTAGAACCTATCACAATTCAGCTTATTATATATTTCATGCATATATTTATAATGGATTTAATTCAAGAAACATACCTTTTTTTGCAAGGTTGAAACAGAATTATATAATTTGTAGAAAAGAATGTAGCAAAATTTAAATTTTCATGAATATTTTTTTCATTTGTTTCGCTGCTCAAATGACTCTATTCTATTTTTTCTTTGAAAGTAGGAACGCGATTTAAAAGAGGCGAATGAAGATATTATTTATTTTAGAACATATCACAATTTAGCTTATTATATATTTCTTGCATATATTTATAATGGAAATTGAAGAAACATACCTTTTCTTGAAAGGTCGAAACAGAATTACATAATTTGTAGAAAAGAACGCAGCAAAATTTAAATTTTCATGAATATATTTCTCATTTGTTTTGCTGCTCAAATAATCCTATTTTATTTTTTCTTTGAAAGAAAAAAACGCGATTTAAAACAGGCGAATGAAGATATTATTTATTTTAGAACATATCACAATTTAACTTATTATATATTTCATGCATATATTTATAATGGTTTTAATTGAAGAAACATACCTTTTTATGAAAGGTCGAAACAGAATTATATTATTTGCAGAAAAGAACGCAGCAAAATTTAAATTTTCATGAATATATTTTTCATTTGTTTCGCTGCTCAAATAATCCTATTTTATTTTTTTTTTTGAAAGAAGGAACGCGATTTAAAAGAGGCGAATGAAGATATTATTTATTTTAGAACATATCACAATTTAGCTTATTATATATTTCTTGCATATAATTATAATGGATTTAATTGAAGAAACATACCTTTTCTTGAAAGGTCGAAACAGAATTACATAATTTGTAGAAAAGAACGCAGCAAAATGTAAATTTTCATGAATATCTTTTTCATTTGTTTCGCTGCTCAAATAATCCTATTTTCTTTTTTCTTTGAATGAAGGAACGCGATTTAAAACAGGCGAATGAAGATATTATTTATTTTAGAACATATAGCAATTTAGCTTATTATATATTTCATGCATATATTTATAATGATTTTAATTGAAGAAACATACCTTTTTTTGAAAGGTCGAAAAAGAATTACATAATTTGTAGAAATGAACGCAGCAAAATTTAAATTTTCATGAATATCTTTTTCATTTGTTTCGCTGCTCAAATAATCCTATTTTATTTTTTCTTTGAAAGAAGGAACGCGATTTAAAACAGGCGAATGAAGATATTATTTATTTTAGAACATGTTATAATTTAGCTTATTATATATTTCGTGCATACATTTATAATGATTTTAATTGAAGAAACATACATTTTTTAAAAGGTCGAAAGAGAATTACATGATTTTTAGAAAAGAATGCAGTAAAATAAGAAAAAAAGAATTCCGAACTTGTAAAAGTAAGGAACACATTCCAATGATGCTTCATGCATGTGTTTGTTTGTGTGCGTGTACGTTTTGGGTTGTCCTGGATACGATTTGACTATATTTGGACTGATGATATTTGTCTGTTAGTATTTACACTAATTTGAGGTGGCGGGCGTTATAACTAAAGAACTAATGTTCCAAATTATGCGAAACCTCATTTCGTAAATGTATTTTTGGAAAGGGCTGTGATATGTGAAGAAAAGAAAAAGGTAACGTCCATATTTCTTTAAAGCACAAGATGAAATTCACTGATATAGGGGAGAATAGCCATATTTGGACCGCCGCTTTAAATGGACCATTGCAATTCTGCCGTTAATTACAGAAAGAGACGCCATCTACAGCTGAAATCCTACTCATCAGAATGACGTCATTTATGATTAGAAGAAGCACCCGCCTTCCTCGTGCTGGTTTCCAACAATTTTACAAAACCTAAAATTAGTTGTTTTGATGACCTAATGTTTTCTTACTAAACGTAAGAGAATACTTTAAAACTAAGGTAAGTTGTTATGTTTTCATATACATATCTAGATTCATGCGTTTATTGCGCATATTTTTCACGCGGATTTGTTTCCTTTCGTTTTTGTTCTTAGTTTTGAGATTATCTGTTTTAAAAAATGGCGCAGTTGCCTTAAGTAAGTAAGTAAGTAAGCACCCACCCTGGGAACCCGCTTTTGGCTTATGGTTAGGTGTAACCCCCAAGCCCAGGGCAGGGAAAAGTTTTACTACCTGCGGAAACAAGCCCAGAACCCCAGTCTCGGGGAAAGAAGACTTCAGAACGACCCCCCTGACACGCCGAAGAGAGCACAAGAGGCAAGTGCCGTGTCCCCGGACCGCCTGTAAAAATTTATGATTATTTAAGATGGCGATTCTTTACCAATCACAATTGGCTACCCTATTGTTTCAGGGCGAGCCTAGAAATATATTACGATTATGATTTATATGTTTTGGAATTTACGTACTATTTGAAAAAATTTTAAGTATTTACATTCATCTTTTCATTTGATAAGAAATATTTTTTTTCCCTTTTTTTCACCCTTTTAAACAAAAATATTTATACATATTTACAATATTTCTAGTGGTATTTAAGTTCTTAAAAATAAAACAATCTCAAAAACACCCTTCCATACACCACGTGGACCCATGACATGTCCACCACAGGCAATCAGAAGAGGTAATTATTGAATGTATTTATATTGAATAAAAGAATAATGGCTATTGAGAATATCGTAGTTAGCATATAGTTTTTTAAGTTGTGCCGGGTCATTAATTATTTTTAGGATGTCCTGAAGGATTGTCGTTTCTGTTCTGTGAAATTTAAACTTCATGAATTTGCAGTTGCCGAAAATGTAATGCATCGGGTCTCCTCGACCACCACATTTACAAAGGTCGTCATCTTTTTTGCCGATATTATAAAGGAAAGACGGGAAGCTGCCGCGGCCTGTTAAAAAGTAAATAGATACTTTATCTTTTGAAATTATTTGGTTCTGAACTTTTGGTACCAGCCCGTGCGTATATCTGCCACCCCCTGAGTGATCCCAGTTGTACTGCCACCTGTCCAGTAATTGGGTTCGAATACATTTTATAAGATAGGACCGAGGCAATTTAACTCCTCGATCCACTGGTAGGTCGCAGTACTGGGCGGCATCATTCGCCAGCTCATCCGCCAGTTCATTACCCGCTATGCCAATGTGGCCTTTTATCCAAGTAATGTAAAAAAATTTATTTTGATTTTGTTTAATTAAATTATGGATGTAATAAATTGAAGGGTTAGTTGGAAATAAATTGTCTAAGGCTTTAATAGTAGATTGACTGTCACTTAATATTTGGAATTTTGTATAAGGGGAGTTAATGGCCCAATTAATTGCCGAAATTATTGCGTGCAGCTCCGCCTGAAAGATTGAATTTTCTGCTCTCAGTTTGACTGTTTTTTCATAAATTTTAATGTTATGATTGTAGGCTACCATTGCATATGCTGTGCCAGAGTCCACCTTAGAACCATCTGTGTAAATCGAAATAAGATTAGTTTTTGTGATAATTTTGTCTGTAACTATTAAGTTATTTAAATGAATTTCCGGATTTATTTCATATTTTAGGATTTTATTTTCTATATCATCTTTACATATTGGTTTGGGTTCTTTAAGTAATAAGTTTTTATTGTGTAAAATATTGTATTTTAGATTTTTATATTCCAGTGTTATTAAGATTGGTGGTATTCCTAATAGGACCTGTAACGTATGTGTTGCAACATTTTTATATGTTTTGGTTATTGACGTGAGACAAGTTCTTTGGATGGATTGGAGAGCGCGTTTATCTTTTATCCTGAGGTCTCCAAACCACACCTCCGAACCATAATCTATAATTTTTTCTAGTACTGCTATGTACCAGGTTCTAAGATAGCCTCTGTCCACCCCCAAGTAGCCGAGAAGACCCGTTTAATGGATGAGGTTAGCTGTAAAATTTTGTTTTTTATGCTAGTTATGTGCTTGTCCCATTTTAAAGTACTCTGGAATATTATCCCTAAAATTTTTATTTCCTTTAATGGCTTGATGGTATAGTTACCCAATTTAAAGGTTGGTGGACGTTTATCCAAAGTGTTTTTCCCCAACATAATAAAAGTCGTTTTTTCCTTTGAAATCTGTAAATTTAAGTTATTGCAAATATTATAAAAAAGTTTTATTTTTTGGTTGGTTTCGGTCTCTAAGATGAGTCTGCTCCTCGCTTTGACAACCATATTGAAGTCATCGCAAAAAACATACAGGTCTTCGAATTTACTGTAAAAGTTTATTAAGGTTATATTTGCTATGATTAGCCACAGAAGCGGCCCAAGGCACGACCCCTGTGGACAGCCTTGATAAGTTGGTCTTTTAATGTTATTTGATAAATAATTTGTTATTAGTTCTCGTTCGGATAAGAAGCTAAGAAGGATACATTTTAAATATTGCGGAATTGGTAATTCGTTAATTTGTTGACCCAAAGTGACCCAATCGATATTGTCAAACGCCCCTACAATGTCGAATGAGATAATGCTGCAGTATTTATATTTTTCAAGATACGTTTTTGCTTTATGTTTTAATTTGTTTAATAGTTGAATTGTGCTTCTGTTCTCACGGAAGCCATACTGGGCCCCGTGAAGAACATTTAATTTTTCTAAGTAGTGATTAATTCTTCGTTTTAGGATCCTCTCATAGATTTTTCCCAGCATGGGAAGGAGACAAATGGGTCTATAGGAGGAAGGTTGGCGTGGATTTTTATTACGTTTTGCGAAGAAGATCACATTTGCTATTTTCCATGATTTAGGAAAGTAGTTAAGAGTAAGACATTTGTTATATAAGTCACGTATTAGATGTTTAAAATTATTGTGTATGTTTTTAATAATAAATGCATCAATTTTATCAAATCCAGGGGCTTTTAAATTATTTTGCTCATTAAGTGCTGATTTTATTTCTTTAAAAGATATTAGGGGGGGAGGGGGGGAAGATCTTCCACTGCCGCTGGGTCCATGAGAGGTGGATGCGGGTTTTGATGTATTGGGAAATGGTGGTTAAGTAATATGTTGAAAGTGTCTAATTTTGCAGTATATGGGGTTGAACCCTGTAGTGTTGTGTGTATGAAATGATTATTTTTGAGTCTTTTATTCATTGCTATTTTAAAGGCTTGGCCAAATTTGTCTTTTGTTTTAGAGCAGAAACTCTGCCATGATTTAGTTTTTTGTTGTTTTATACGTTTTTTGTATATTGCTCTTTCTCTTTGTAGGAGGGTTCTCCACTTTGGGTCATTTGTTGATTTAAATCTTTTCCGTAATGCTGAGATTTTATTTCGCTGGACCTTCAGCTCTGCCGTCCACCAGTCAAATGTTGGATATAATTTGAAACTTTTTGTTTTTAGTGAGGATTTACAGGTGTCTAGAATTACTTGGTTAAAACCATCAAGCCATTCATCCAGTTCTAGTCGAGTTTTAGTATCAGATAAGGATTTAAGTAAATTATTAATTTTCGGTTTCAAGATGTAATTAAATTTTTTAAAATTTGAGTATCTTGTTTTAAATCTTTTAAGGTCTAGAATAACTGGTTTAAGATTTAATGAGAATCTGATATACCTGTGGTCCGACGTGCTCTCTACTGTGTCATCTACATACCATGAGTCCACGCAGTCCACCAGGTCTTGTGTACAAAGGGTTACATCTGGATTCCCCTTCATGGGACGATTCGGCTGTCCTATAAATGAATGAGGTGCCTCTATATCATTGATCAGAGTTAAGTTATTAGATAATAGTAAGTATGTCAAAATTTTTCCCCGTTCATCTTCTTTCTGATATCCTAAAAGTGACAAGTGGACATTGAGGTCTCCTCCCATTATGATGTGATTCAATGGTTCGAAGAAGTCCAGCCACTTCATATCACCTCTGAAATCACCTTTTGGTCTGGCATACACAGAGCCTATTGTGATCTTACCGGATTCAGTAGTAAGATTGACGAATACTGCATTATCGTCTTTATATGTCTCTATCACTTCCACGTCCTTTCGAGTTACCACAACTGCCGCTGTTTTATTTTTTGAGATAAATGCTTGCCAATTTGACGGAATTGACCATATGGCTTCGTTAAAGTAGTAAAAGTCCTGTAATAGAAGAACTAGTATTTTATGCTGATTTGCAAATCCCATTAGGGTTGATGTTGCAGAACTTGATCCCTGTAGATTAATTTGAATAAAGATTAGTTCATTTGGAATATATATTTTCTGTGGTTTTGCAGGGTTATTCAGAATTTCTGTTATTATTTGTTCTTGGTTTACTGTTAAATTTCCATTTTGAGTATTGGAGTTGTTTGAGTTTGTTGAGTTATTAGAATTATTTATTTCTTCATTTATCGGATTGAACTTTCTTGATTAATTTGTATATTTTTATTTCTCTGTGATAGGTAGTACTGTAGTGTTGGACAACCGCCGTTCAAGCTTTTAAAGGTAGCGCCATTTGGCCCCCTAACGGGTATGTTTTTAAAAGTCGTCATTTTGCAGCTGCTTCTTAATATTATAATATTTTTTCCTGACGAGGAAATAGGCACTGAAGATAGGTCTTTTGATTCTCCTGCTAGTGAGATTTCGGAATCCGAGTCAGTAATCATGACGTCTAATAAAACTAAGATACTAAAAAAAGTGATGAAAACGACACAGGCAAACAGTCTGTAAGAAAAAAATCAGCGACAGCAAAAGTTGTTAAAGATATAGGAAACGAAAAGGAAAGAGTTGTTGCGAAGAGATTGACCCGCAAGAAGGCTGCAGCTACAACCTCCTACCCCCAAAAAGCCAAAGGATCATTAGAAACGTTATCTTCCTTGCAAAATTAGTTAAGTCAAAGTAAAGAGGGAGCCAAAAAACAGCTCTGCTAACATCTTCGTCATACTGTGAAATGTAAAAACTAAAAAACGACAAAAAATTAACTCTCAAAGCATAAAAGCAATTGGAACATCAAGTTTAAAAAATAGCCATAATTCATTTGGAAAGAAAAATGATGGAAGGGAAGAACTACACACATAAGGTAAAGAAAACTTCTGTTGCAAACAAAAATGTCTAATGATTCACAATCTAAAAAGAAAAACCAAGACAGTGATGATTGGTTTTGCCTAATTTGTAAGAAAATAAAATCTGAAATGATTGAGTGTTCAGATTGCCACATATGGTTTCATGTTGTGTGCGCTGGAATAAAAAATGAACAAAATAAATTAAAAAAGTAATTAATAAATTAAAAAATGAACAAAATTAATGTAAGCCTTCCATCACTTCTTACATTATATTCAAGTAACTGGCAATTAGTTCCATAATTGAAGAGCTAAGGGGAAGAACATGTTAAGTAACAAAAATTACATTTGAAGAAATTTGAAGTGAAAGTTTTTGCTGTAAATTTTAATGATTTATTTTCTGTTTGATGCCATGTGTTTAAAATATTAACACGTATGGTACTAAACTCTCTCAGAAAAACTTATTCATATTTAATTTTCAAATATTAAAAATTATTAATATTATTGACCTTATTAAATATTAATGAATGCTGTCTTAAATCTTCAAGACTAAATAGAATATTAGTATTTGAGCTTCACCATGTGATAGAATACCTCATAACGCTTTCATCCAAAAGATAAAAACAATTTTTAGAAAATGTAGCATAACATGTTTATTCACTCAGCTCTTCAATTTATATTCTTACTTATAAATTCGATTTATATTTCGAATACATTTTGATTTAAAACAATTATTCTTAATTTCAGACATTTCATTTTATTGTATGTTATTGCTGTTGTTTTGTTTGACTGTTTCATTAATCGCAAATTTTGCTTTTAATAAAATTAGTTATATTCCCTACTCATTAAAGCAGCCTAATATTGTTTCATCCAATTTAGGAGACTAGTCGCTGAATTTGGGCCACTTTTAAAATTTTTTTCAAATTAAAAATAAAACTTAAGTTTTTCAAAGATAAATTGTTTTAAAGATTTATTTAGTTAGCAGATGAATTGATTCACCACGTGTAGTGATATTTTTCAGATATTCTAAAAATGAAGTGAGTTACACCTGAAAATAAGCGAAGTGTTGTTCTAAATTCGGCTACTCTCCCCTATTTCGTTTCGTTCAAGGTTCGTTTGAAGAAACCGACCAGCGTAGCGAGTGAAGCCTGCTAGTTTCTTTAGACAAAACTATAAACTAAAGCTTTTAAGAAACTAGTAATTCTAAAAGATTTTTAAACGATTCTAATGGATTTTCTTTGGTGGGTGCGGGTTCTCCTTGAAAGATGAAATTTTGTTTGGAAACACTGAAAGCAATAAAGAACTCAAAAATGAGTAAATCGATGTACTCATATCGGACTGACTATGTTTGGATCAAAACTGAACATATGCTTTCTCCTTTTTGATACATCACATGTTGTCAAACCAAAACAATACGATAATGTTGTACTCTGTAATGGTTTATTCCCTTCATGGCAGCTTAAAAGATGTTTATTAACGTATATATTAAATTATGCACAATATTTTAAAATAATTTAAAAGTGCTTGCAAATAACGCTCCTGTCATAAAAATATTCGATTTGGGTATCTTGTTAATAATTTTGCTATTTTTCTTTAATAAATAATCAATTAAATGTTTCTTGTTATTAATTTTGAGCGGGAAATAAATTTCAGTATATTTTTACTTTAATTTGTAGGTTCAGGGGGCGGTTACAAAACGATTCATATATTTGAACACAACCATGGAATCAAAAATGAGTAGGGGATATGGGGGATGAAAGAGACATTTTGTTTTTATAAGCTTATAAAATAAAAATCACTAAAATGTATAATTTTCAATTTTGCTTCTAGATGTCGTCTAAACCATTGCTTTGATACTAGTAAAAACCTCTTATCCTCAAGTACAATCATTAAAAATATATGCGTATTTTTATGAATTGGGAGAAATGTCTTTTTTAATCCCAATGCAGGGGATGAAAGAGACATTGTGTGGGGTTAAAATTGACGCACATAATTAAAACACTTTTATGCACATTTTTACCTTTTATTTAAGATTACATTATTCAAATACAAAATATAATAATACACAAATAAAAATAAAAGTTACTGCAACATATAATAACAGAATAACATATTTAAGCCTACTTGACATAAAACAAATTTAAATCAGTCAAAAATTTCAAGAAAGATTTAGCTCTAGCTGTCACGCTAACAGTTACAAGTTTAGATCACTTCATCACAATGTCATATCCCTCATGCCAATAATATCAGGAAATAGAAAGTGGTTTGATTTTGCTTTTTTTCCCTAATAAATTTACTTCGAAGTCATTACGAGTAATTTTTTTTGGTAATTTTCCCAGTCCATTTCTTCTAATCTTTTTCCTTTAAACCTCAATAAAACGAAATCATCAACGTTTAAATTATCAGAGGTTGATCCAATATTACCGACTGGTAAATCACTACTGGGACCACTAGTACTACCTGGGAAACCTAAAATATCATTTCTTTCTTAACTGTCATTAGGCTTGTCTTCTTCAAAGAAACTTGTTTTACACGAAGTTTAGCTACTATATTAGGTGGCTTGTACTCTGTCATTAACCCTGTTTCATCTCAGTTATATATCTTATTTGGTGTAAATTTATAGCGATTCGTAACTGAGTAAATGTTTTTTCAAAAAATATCAACATTAGCTTTGTCGAAACTTCCAGTGGCTTCAGGTTTCCTGAAGGAAAGTGTGGAATTTCGTTGAATAAAACCTTGGAAACAATCAATTCCAGCTTGCTTGTTTGTTTGTCAAGATGCGGGCATATTTGGAGAGTTCAAAGCAATTGAATACTCATGTGCCAATTTCCTTATTTGCACAGCCGTGAAATCATAATTCGTATCAGATGCTTGGAGCAAATATGACACTAACTTTTTCTTGAGTTCCATTAATTACCAATTAATAAGGCATTGTGAAATTCATTTCATTGTACATTCTTAAATTTTAGAATGAGTTACGGCAGCCACAATTTCTTCTTCAGTAGTTCGATCCTTCTCTCTTTTCCTTTTAGTATATCCTTTTATATCTTTATTTCCTTTTTCGAGGCATATTGACTTTTCGATGATTTCCGGAAAAGGTAAAAAATGCCTAAGTCGTAGGTATATATTATAGTAATATTCGTATACTTTTGTTTTACATATTAATGCACACATTCTTTCTACATAAAAAACTAAAAATCATAAATGTTAAGAAATGTAAATAATATTCGTTAGAATAATCATCGATTACTGTCCCTTTCAACCCAATATGCACTTAGAAAATTAAAATGGTATTCATGCATGATAGTATTTTAGGTAACAAAATATATTGCTATTCCAATAAAGTGCATGCTTTATAGTGCTAAATAACATAAATATTATATAGATAAACACAATTTTGCTTTATTAAGAGAAAAAAGAAAAGAAACATTGCAACTTACTTTTTTATATCAAAAACAGGTTTTGCTATCATTAACTACAAATCTAAAATAGCTGACTTTAGTTATCTTCTACCTTTTTAAAAATCTACGCGCGTATCTATGTAACCTCAAAAACTCGGAAACCACAGGGCGCAGGGCTACGAAATTTGGCACACGAGGGGGTCCATGAATGATTGGGGCAAAAAATTTGAAAATTTTAAATAGATTTTTTTTATTTTATGTTTTTGACGAATTTTTGACTTTTTTATGTTCAATCGCGCGAGTTCTAACCAATGGGAGATATACATATTACGTACGCCACGCCGCGATGCTAAGACGCTGTAGCGGGTATTACGATAATTCTTTTACCTCACTTGCAAATAATTTGATATATACATATTACGTACGCTACGCTGCAGTATTCAGAAGTTCTTGATAGATGTAAAACCCTGTTACCTGTCTTGACACTGTTCGGGAAATATCTCCTCTACATGTCACTTTCATTCAGCTATATACTTTATTCTATCTTTATTAAGCAATACATTCATACTATATTTCTTTACTTATCTATATAAAATATCTTTTATTAATACAATAAAGTCATTCTCTATTTTACTTGCTGTTTATTTACTTTTGCTATCTTACCTTTAAATCCTTTTATAGCTGTTTACTTTATTTATTTATCGCACGTATTTTCCGACTTCCGGTTTTCAGCCATTGCGTCCGATTTTCAGCGTCCAGGCAATCAGGAGCATGTAATTCATTTCGAATGACGAGTGTTTCACGACCGCCACCAGATGGCGTCGCTCGTTTGAAACTACTGCACATCGTTCGTACGACGTTTCGTCACGATGTCCTTCGAGAACCATCTTCTACTGTTCCGTGATTGGTTTATTCATTTACCCGGTTCATATAAGTAAAGACGGGATCTCTTTCCCTTTCCTTTGTTTTTTTCTTTTACCTGCCTTAGTTCGTTACCAACATTTTAACAGTGGTATTCGTTGGCGTTTTATTATGGCATCCGATGTTAACATAAAGTTCTGTTTATATTTCTTCACGTTAACGCAATAGCCATTTTTCTATTTTTCTCTGTTTAACGTTTTGCCACCGACTACGAATATATTTAAGTGAGTCATACGGATTTATCATGTGCCCTGAAATTACGAATGGACTGTGATTGAAGTGTTTTGCTAGAACCGAAGTTTGTTAATTATCGTACATCGTGTCGGCAGACATCGAGAAAGTAGATGTTTAGTTCGTGCATCAGTTATCTCCAGTTTTTCGTCTAAATGTTTTTCCGTGCTGTTCTTCAATCGAGTGATATCATTTAGAAAGAAGCTATCCTTCATTTCAGTTTTTGCTTTGAAGAGTATTGTGAGCAGTTTATTTACGTGTACGTATTTTCATGGAACCTTTTAGATCGTATGGTCACTTGATGATTTTAATCCTGTTCTTCATATGTCATGAGGGTTGGTTTTACTTTTATTTTATTATTGTTAAATCTTCTTTAATAGTTTAATGTGCTTTTATATAAGCTTAAGATTTCTTTGCTGTATAATGTTATAGTTAAACTATATTTCTGCTTTTTGGTTTTTAATAAACTTGTTTGTTTTTAAACTTTCTTGTAATTATTTCACCACCATATAACTTTATAAACTTTTACATTTAGGGATTTAACAGCTTAAGTTTCCATTGTGTATTTTTACTCTGCTAACCTTAATCTATAACTAAAATTTAATCGCCATGAGTTCTAGCGGGTATTGCGATAATTCTTTTATCTCACATGCAAATAATTAGAGATTATTTAATTGCGCTTAATTATTACCTTTTTCTTTTTTAAAAAAAGAAAAACTTTTTATCACAAACATCAACAAAACTCTTTATTCTATTTATTCCCTTATTCCAAAGATATCACCTGCTGCCAGAGTAGCATGATAAATTAAATTTCATTTTAATAAATGCACAGTAGTAGAAAAATATTTTCCTAAATGGAATAGTTATTTTTGATTTTGGTTTTAGAATTAAATTCATGAACTCCCGTGCGTAGAACGGTTAAAACAGCTAGTAAGGATTATTAAGATAGAACAAACATAGCTATCTATTGGGCCAAAATTGATACTTTCTACATTTTATTTTCTTCGTGAAATTTTGAGCGTCCCTTTCATTCCCACTCTTTCCTACACGTCTTTCTCAATTTTGATTACACTTGGATCGGAGATATTTTGAGTATGTGACGTATTTAAAATTAAGTACTTTTTACTCAATTTTGAGAACCCATTTTTTTTTTGCAATGAAAACTGATAAATTACTACAATTTAACAAACAGTTGTAATGTAGAAATATTATCGCTGCGATAGAACAGTGAAAGAAAGGGACTTCTATCCTGATTCGATCCTACATTTAGTCAAAAATCACATTGAAATGAACAAATGTTTTGCTCTTATTAGCGGTGATCTTGCTTTTGTAGCTACTAAAAAAGCGGGAAATTCTTAATCTATTTTAAATGATGAAATATTCTTAACGTGAAAATTGCTCGTTATAATCGTGTCCTTGTTTCAGCCGTGCTCGTATTAAACGAGTTCGACTGAATATATGATTGTCCAATTTTGGATTTGAATACGCAACAGGTTCGCACTACTCTTTGTTTACGCTAAAAGTTATGAATGTAATTCCATTTTGATTTCAAATAATTGCAATATATTTTATATTCCCAATTGTTAGTGTGTAACAGCGTAAAATTTTTCTGCCTCACCTAAAGTAGTATAAACAAGTCGGAAATTGTATGTCAAACGTGGCAAATGTGGTGCGTTCGCACTATAACTAGCTTTATAAATATTCAGAGCTTGGTGCAACAGCTGTTGCACTCTTAAGCAAAAATGCATGAATACAAAACTTATTACGATTCTATATCTATTAAATGCAGTAATACGGAAATAATAGGACTCCATCTTAAATAGGACGCAATCACCATGGCAACCCAGGATAGCTTCCTATCATGGGATATCATTGAATTAATGACGTAGCATAAGGCTTTAATAGAATGAAAAAACTTTTATTAATATCATTTTAAGTTTTGATTCGGTTTTCATAAAATTTGAAATGACAAAATTATGTAACGATTCTATATATAAAATTTCAAACCATTCGGTTGGGTAGTTTGTGCGGACAGACGGGCAGACGGACGTACCAGACGGCGACTATAGGTGCTACGTTTCTACATAATTACGAACGCACCTAAAAAGCTTATATGCTGGCTATAGAATGAGATACCTGACAGTGTCCCCTGTCAATACATTACAAAATTAGAAACCGCGTTTCGAATAACCAAAAGTTCAATATCATTCAATTAATTACGTATGATAGGATTTAATAGAACGAAGAAAGCTTTTGGTAATATCTTTTTAAGTTTTGATTCGATTTTCATAAAATTTGAAATGACTGGACAAAATTCTGCAACGAGTATATACAGTGAGCAAAAAAAGTATTTGCACGCAGACGATTTTTTGCATAAGTAACCATAGAAAGCAAATTTGATAATATTCTCTTAATTATTAATTTATTTAAATAAGAAGAAAATAAAATTAACTACCCATTTTCCTTAAACACTAATATTGCACGTTTTAAAAAATAAATTAATATTTTCTCATACCAAAAAAGTATTTGCACAAGAAGCACTGACTGTTAAAAAAGGCATTAAATGTGAACATTATGCAAATGTTTAGCATATCAGTCCCGCAGTACATTAGACCGCACTTTAAAGTCACGTAATATATTAACTGGAGCAGGGATTCTGGGGAGTTTTTGTTCTAATGGCGCCGAAAACGTGTGAACTGTCTGTTGATACCCGTGAGAAGATTATATTTCTTCACAATTCTGGATTAAGTTACCGAGGAATAGGTAAAAAATTAAATCTAAACTTTTCTAGCGTTCGTTATGTAATTAAGAAGAGAAAAGAAACTGGTTCAACAATAAATAAGCCCCGAACTGGGCGTCCAAGAAAGCTAAATACCAGGCAAAGGAGAGCCATCATAAAAGGATATTCAAAAAACCCTTTTCTAAGTGCTCGAGAATGGCTGTTCATATCGCTTCAAGGTCGAAAACAATAGTCACACCACAATCAATTAGAAATATTCTTCATGATGCAAATATTCGAGGAAGAGCCCCTCGAAAAAAACCATTTATTAGTGAAACAAATAGGGTGAAAAGACTTGAATTTGCAAAAGCTTATGTCAGCAAACCACTAGAGTTTTGGAAAACTGTTATTTTTTACGATGAAAGCAAGTTCAATATTTTTGGCTCAGATGGTTAGAAAACTGTATGGCGGAAGCCGAATACTTCTCTTCAAATTAAAAACTTGAAACCAACTATAAAACATGGCGGTGGTCATGTAAGGATTTGGGGAGGTCTTTTAACAGAGTTGGCGGAATGACCTTTATTGAAGGCAATATGAATGCTAAACAATATACAGTCGAACCCCGTTAATACGCGCCCCGCTTAATACGCGAAACCGCTTAATACGCAAATTTTTTTCGGTCCCTTGAAATACGCCTATTTTATGCATATAAAAAACCCCTCTTAATACGCGAACCCGTTTAATACGCGAAATTTTATCAGCCCTTTGCAAGAAAAACCTACGTTTAATACGCGAATGAGCTTTTTCGAAACAGACGAGGTTTTAGAGGGAATATTTTCCCAAGCAATTTATACGGGAATTTTTAAAACTATGAATGCTTTTTTTCTGTCAAACTTTAATGCAACTATGAATAGCTTTCCTAAAAATATCAATTTCAACCCCTCCCTGTTAAAGAAGAATTCTTTACCGGCCTCGATTACTTCGTATAGTCAAACAGACCATGAGGAGAGGAGATACTTTTTTACTGCTAATGAACGCGTTGTAAAATAAGCATTTCGTATTCGCTGCCTGGTCAGTGCTGTAATAACTTACATAGAAAGAGGGTCGCTTGTCGCTCCCGGTGAGATCTAGTCTACAATATCCAGCTATGCTTTTAAAATTATAATCTAGTCTATACGATGGTGGAAGAAGCAAAACATTTTAAAAGGAAGGCTCTCGCCATCACTGAGAACTTACAAACTGTAAATCAGTACGATGCCCAGAATGTCTTGAATAAGTCTGCGTTCACCAAAGAAAAAGGCTCATCGGAGTCAACTTTAAGATCATTGTTAAAGAAGAGGTAAGCCATCGTTAACCAATCTGTTGTTTGGGGAACAAAGGACAAGAAAATAAGAACCGGCAAGTTTGAGGACATGGAGAAGGCCATCCACGAGTGGTTTGTTGAAGCACGCTCTACGATTATCCCAATAAGCGGTCTGCTAATCCAAGATAAAGCTTCTAAAGTCGCTGCAAAAATGGGATTTCTAGATTTCAATGCCTCAAGTGGATGGATGGCTGGATCGATTTAAAGTTCGGCGTGTAGTAAAATTCAATCAAGTATGCGGTGAGTCAGCTGCTGTCAACAATGAAGACGTCGATTCTTCAAAAACAAATCTACTTCCGTAGCTTGTAGAAAGTTACCCAAGCCGCGATATTTACAACGTATACGAATTTGGGCTTTTTACAAAATGACACTTGAGAAAACAATGGCTATGAAAGGAGAGACATGTCATGGGGGTAAACTAATGAGCGTCTTACTCTTCTGCTCGGTGCCAACTCTGATGGATCAGGCAAGTTAAAGATACTGGTTATAGTGAAATCATGCAATTAGCGATGCTTTAAAAATGTAAAGAATCTTCCCTTCCTGTACGGAAGTCAACGCAGAGCGTGGGTGACGGGCAACCTTTTTCAACAGGGGTTCGTAATTTTGTCCGGCGTATGGGAAAAGAATCGCGCCAAGACAACGAAAGCCTGAAAAATGTCCAAGTAGAATTTATACCTCCAAACTCGACTAGTGTCACTCAACCAACAGGCCAAGGAATAATTAACAGCGCCAAAGTAAGTTACAAGCCTCGCCTAGCGCGACGATACTTTCACCAAATGGAACGCGGCAGCAACCCTTCTTACTGTGAGTGTCGTTTTATTTCAGTCCTCAACGCTATGCTCAGGCTTACCGCAGCATGGGAGAGTGTCACACCAACGACGATTGCAAATTGTTTTTACAAAGCGGGTTTCGGAAGTAGCGAAATCATGATTTATAAAGAGCCAACCTCGCACCCTAATGTTGAAGAAGACTGGCTGGGCACGCAAGAAACTGTAGGGGGAGATTTTGTCAATTTAGACACTTCATTAATATCGACAAAGGTCTAGTTACCTCCAAGCTAAGAAGTCTGGATAACATCATCGCGCATGTAACTGCGACTTATAAAACATATGCGGAGGAAGAAGATGATGAACCAGCGCGACCGGCACCATTCCCATTGTCCAAAGTTACGGATGCGTTCAGTTTCCTCAGACAGTATGCATCGTCACTGGACGAAGGGCCCTCGACGATATTTACCATCACCTGAATAGGGCTGAAAACAACACGACCGCATGTCGAACAAGCCAAAATTTATATAGGGCCTGTTTAGGAAGTAAAGAGACTAAATTTTTCGCGCCCAGCAGAAGACCATTGGGGCAGTGTTTGCGGGCGGTGCGTGTGATGGGGACTGTAAACTACAGAGTCTAGTGAAAGTTAGTTGGCCTTGAGCCTTTGCAGCACACGGATCACTCGTGAAGCAGACATGTGTTTGAAAGTGGAGTTAGGTTTTCAGAATTCAGAGGAGTGTCGAGCAGCGCTATGCCGCAACGTTTTGTGTAAAGCTAAGCAAATCGGCTACTGAGACGCTTCCCATGTTACAAGAAGCCTACGGGAAAGAATCTTTGTCCAAGGCTCAAAATTTTATGTGGCACAAAGCCTTGAAAGATAGAATAGTGAACGTCGATGACGAACAACACGCTGGGCGTCCATCAAGTTCTCAAACGTCAGACAATGCGGCTAAAATTAAAGCACGTTAGGGGCTATGATCGTTGGATGAGTGTCCGAATGATTGCGGAGACGTTGGGGCTTACGAAATCTATTGTGCATCAAATCGTAACGGAAGAACTTCAAATTTGAAAAAAATGTGCCAAGATGGTTCTTTCAAAACGACTTAATTCCTGGCAAAACACAGCATCTCAACGCTGCCCACAACCATCGTACAGACTCGATCTGTCATCGCCGGACTTTTTCTATGCCTCGGTAAAAATCCACCTTAAAAACGTAACGCGCGTTCTGAACAGCATTCCAGTTGAAGACTTCCAGGTGGCTATAAATGTGTTGCAAAGTCGTTGGCGGTGTATTACTGCAGCAGCAGGCTATTTTCAAAAATACTAAGTGTCTTTAAAATTATCTTCAAATAAATGAATTTTACGGAACCAGTCTCATTACTTCCCGGAGAGACCCTGTAGCTACTTTGTCAAAATGTAATTTTTATGTCATTATTGACTTTATTAAATTTTAACTTTTGTTTTTTATACTGATATTTTGTTATTATCAATACTGTTCCCTATCTGTTCTGCATAGCTAACAAGGATTTTAACTTTGTTAACATTAGTTTTAGTTAACATGGTTAGCAGAAACTTTTGCGTTCGTTTTGTTCAATGCTATGCATCATACATAATAAATCTAAATTTGAATAGGCTTATAGGATTTTTACCTAAGACAATAATGTCTTAAAAACGCTAAAAATTGCCAAAAGGTGTGTTTTGTCCGCGTTAATTGTTATTAGATGGACCGCTGGCCGAAACTTCGCGACCTTCGGTTAATACGCGAACCCGTTTAATACGCGAATTTTAATCAGTCCCTTGATTCGCGTATTAACGGGGTTCGACTGTATTAATATATTGCGAGATCATTTATCTAATAGTGCTCTGAAATTAGGAATTCCTAATTCATATTATTTCCAACAGGATAACGATCCGAAACACACTGCATACATTACGAGGTTATGGTTGCTTTATAATGTAAAAAATCAATTGAAAACGCCACCACAATCACCAGACTTCAATCCGATTGAAAATTTATGGCATATTTTGGATGTGAAAATAAGGAAAGAGTAAATTTCTAACAAATCAGAACTTTAGCAAGCTCTTAGGGAAGAATGGCTACAAATCAGCAGTGAAACATGTCACAAATTAATAGAATCAATGCCCAGACGATTACAAGCTGTAATTGAAGCAAAGGGCATGCATACTAAATATTAGCACTGTTTTTAACTTATAAATACTTCCTCTAGTTCTATTTTTATTGCTAGTGTGCAAATATTTTTTTGGCAGTACAAATGCTACTTTTTTATGTTTTCATATTTTAAATATAATTATTAAGTCGGATATTAAATATGTTTATTTGCTTTGTAAAAGTGTTGGTATTTTTAATTCTTAGTTGCTTTTTATTTATTTATACATATGCTACAACAAATTTACCTGGTGTGCAAATACTTTTTTTGCTCACTGTATATTAAATTTCAAACCATTTGGTTGGGTAGTTTTTGCGCTGTTATATGCGGGCTGACGGACACACGAACGGATCAGACGACAAGTATAGCGGCTAAGTATTGATGTAATTAAGAATGCACCTAAAAGTGTTACTTTAAAAATTCGAATTTATCGTTATTTGGAATATTTTTGAAATATGTTGACAAAATAATCACTTGAAGTATCAGGACAATGACTTGCACTATTTATGACAGTACACAATAATTATATTCATTTAAATATATCCACAAAAGTTATACATATATTCCACTAAATAGTTCTTTATCTGTACTTTATAATATATCTATGTGACTTGCCTTTGATATTCTAACACGAATATACATACAATATTTTATGAAATGGTGGGAAATGAATAAATAATTGAAAATGAATTTTGATGTATATGTTGAACAGAAAAATGCCTGAATTAAAACTTCATCCATTTTAAAATATACAAAAGTATTTCAAAACCTACATTAATAACAAGTATAATGTTTCACCTCTGTTTTATACTTTATTGTGTGAATAATAATTCATTTTCATCCAAATAATCATATTACTTTGGTACTTAAATATAATACATTCGGTCTAACATTTCTACAATGCTTTAATAAGCCAAATCATTAGTATTTGTTTGATATTGTCGATTCGAGTTTAATGCATCACACACACATACTGAATTGGTATTTTAAACAAAATTAAATATTTCACATTTAATTCCAATAAACATCTCGATTTATTATATAAACTTTCTTTGAATTTTAAATTAGTTCATAAAATTTTATAAAAGAATCATAGCTCATTAATATTTAATTTATCGTTTATTTGTAGCAAGAATGTAAATTTACAGTAAGAGTTCATCTACTTGAAGTTTACATATAAAGAAAAAAAAAAGCCTAAATTACCCTGGCGGTAATTTTTACTACTATATTTTCTAGAGGAATTAATCTTTTCATGCCAACGTAAATCTAGATATAAAGTGTAGTTTCATTTTGTTAATTAGTCTTACCTAGACTATATGATAGTTAGAAAAATCTACAAAATTTGGGATTTAATAAAGAAAACGTAAGGCATTTTATTCTGTATAAATTATTTTCCATATCATTGGAAAATTGGTGTACATTCAGAAAGCATGAAAGACAGACATTTAGCTTCTTCGTAAAGACCAATTACATTACTGCTAATCTTCGGAAAAATTTTTGAAATTTTTTTTATTAAGGGTGATTGAACTTGAACATTTATCTATTTTAATGACTGTCTTCTATTTTCAACATGGCTTAGTCGAACTTAAATCCACGTAATCGGTTATCCAAGAAGCATTATCAAGAATAGATCTGAATGTACTGGATAGCTTATACATAAGTTTACTGTCAATCGATTACAAAAATGCGTTCGACTCATTGTTTTAAGAGCTAAAATTACATAATCTAAAATTAGTAATTCAATTTTTTAGAAAACGTTATCCTAACGTAATTCACTTGTTTAATAGATGTTGTCCCCAAGGCTCGTGCTTAGGCCCTTATCGCTGACGGATTTAAATGAATGATTTACTGAGAAAATATAAATTTTCTTAGACTTATCAATGCGGTCTATACTTAGGTAAAATAATTAACACATAATGCAGAATAAACGAATCAAATTAAAATTCAACAATTAAGAAAAGTTTATTTACGCAAATATTTACAAGAAAATTAACTTCGTAAACATAATATCGTCTTAAAAATCTTTCTATCAAAGCAGTTGAAATTGCAGTTCTTCCGTAACATAATTCTTAGCATCCAACATAATTCTGAATGTGTTTCCGTAGAATGGCTGAACTTATGTGAGGATTATATTAATTCCCTGAAGAATGATCAATATAGAAATATTTCAAGCATTAAAATAGCCTATCAGTATAAAATTACACATTATGCAGAATAAATAAATGAAATTTCAATTTAACAATTAATAAAGTTTATTTAGAGAAATATTTACAAGGAAATTCGTTCCGTTAACAAAGGACTGCGTTAGAGATCTTGCTATCAAAGTAGTTAATTAATTTGAACTCCCTCCGTAACATAATTCTTAGCATCCAGCATAATTCTTAATATGTTTCCGTAGAATGCCTGAACTTATGTGAGGATTATATTAATTCCCTGAAGAATGATCAATATTGAAATATTTCAAGCATTAAAATAGCCTATCAGGATAAAATAACACATTATGCAGAATAAATAAATGAAATTTAAATTTAACAATTAATACAGTGCCCAGCAAAAGTTTAAACAAAGATCGATTATGCGTCCGTACTGAGAAGTATGTAACGAACTGTTGTAACTCAACTGCCATTTATTACTGGGGATCTTCTTTATTCACCAACAATAAATTTTAAATTATACACTTTATATAGCATATAATGACAAAAAAAAAACAAAAAAAAAATTAGCATTGTGGCAAAAGTATAGAAAATCTTCTGTCTATTTACAGAAAAATAACCATAAATTAAAATCGAACTGCAGCTACACTGTCAGCAATTAGTGCAAAAAATGTTACTTTCCATCGAAGAAACTAAATACTGCAGCACTCGAGGGTCTATTTCGTACTAAACACGTTCAACAGCAGCTCGAAATTCATTAACAGTATTGTGAAAAAATTGCGTAAACCTTATGAGATATGATGCCACAAAAGTTTTCGATTGGACTCAGATCAGGGCTATATGCGTACCAGTCGACAACAGTAATATTTTGAGAGTTAAACCAATTTTTCGTTTTGTATGAAAAATGAATGGACGCTTTATCTTGCTCAAATACATACTTTGGAATAACTAAACCAAATGGCTGTAAATTGTTTTCCAATGTATGTATATAGTCTTACGTTGCTTGGCGACCATTGAGAAACTCCAGAGATACTTGAGCATTAAAACAAAGTGAGGCCCAATTCACTAAAGAGTCACCTCCTTTTTGCCGACTAAAGAAAGTCCGATGCTCTTTACGCAAGTCGTGCCAATAGTATGCCTACCTATCTGGGTGATTCAATTCCCCTTTTTTTTTCGTTCCTGAATATCCCAGTACACTACTTGAGTCCATATGGCATATGTTTGCGAGCCCATTGCATTCTTGTCAATTTGATCTGTCAATTTTGGCTGGTATCATTTTCACGTAAACTAATTTACATCTTTCTTTAATTCATCTACGAATCGTATCCGTTGACACAGAAAGCTCTGACTCCACTTTTAATGCGACTAGCAATCATCATTTGTCTAGAAGCCAGTTTATGGATCTTTCTACCATCTCTTTTTCTGGCCACACGAGCCCTTCCAGATCTACTTTGTGCTTTGAAAGAGTCGCCCTTGTACAGTACATGATAGACAGACTTCTTTGGACGAATCAAAGTAGCTGAAATTTCTGCAACAGTCTTCCCTTTCGATTTCAGCTTCTATGCTTCAATTACTCCACCGGACTGAAAATTTCTAGCTCGTGGCATCTTCATTAACAGATGCTATCGCGCGGTGTACTTAAACACTTTATGCATGCGACGTCACATAGATTAAGGACCAAGATGGGACATTTACAGCAAAATCTGTAATGGCAACAGTACTAGCGTCACTACCGACAAGGGGGAAGAATTAACAAGCCTCCGAAATTTACCTATGTTGAAGAAATATGTTTACGCTCTATGCTTGGAATATCTATTCTTTCCTAAAACGAAGCAGGTGTCAGACGATACTCTATTCATGCTTGCTTTATTTATTCATCTGCTTTTTTTTACCGTACTTGTATTGGTCACCTTTAACTTATGAAATGATAATTAGAGTAATAATATAAAAGAAAAACAGTAGAAAATTCTGTTAATAACGTAAATATGAGAAACGTAAAGTTTATGAGATTAAATTGTAAAAAATCAAATTCAGGTATTGTGTTAATTTATTTATATCGAATGAAACTTTATTGAGTGTAATGCCAATACCAACTGTTAGATTTATATAATTCTAAAAATTTGTCGCAATGAATTTTTCTCCATCTGTAATTTTATTAGTATTTCTTATATGTTAATATTATAAATATTTTTGAATTGATAGTACGTTATTTACATTAAAAACAATATTTTTATTTTATCTGTGAGAAAGTAAATATGCGTAAATTTTAAAAGATTATTGTTTAATACGTTAAACTTCATAAATTAATAAAACATCGGCTATAAAAATTTTCCTACCGAATAGGAATATTTAGGAAATTTTCTGGGATTTGTAGAGTGTAATACTTCGTATATTTTTATATTACACCATTACTTTATGTAGCTTTAAATCCAATTATATCATATTTACTTCATATATAGCAATCATGACGAAATTTTTACCCTTTTTTTCGTTGCACTCAAATCGTTCACTCATCATATAACAGAAAGGAGAAAAAAGGATATATCCGTGCATGAACACAGAATAGATATTAGATATATACAATAGAATATCTATTCTATGTTCATGTATCGGTGTAAGATTCTACTGAAAATGTAAACATGCAACATAAAAAAAAAGATCACAATAAGGTAGATATTCAATGATAAAAAATTTACAAGGATGGGGAGTTTCTTCCCCATTGCCACTAAAGCCGCTACGATCGCAATCGCATTACCATTAAGCTCTATGGAAATGTGCCATCTTGAATGTTAATCTATGGTGACGTCATAAGTTTGAAATTTGCGTTTTTTCGTGAACAGTTGCCAAAAATCAAGAAAGTGTCTAAATTTTTGCGATTTGCAATTTCACTTTTTTCAGTTAAATTAAACAATATCCTACATTAAAACAGGTATTTCTACCCTAAAATGTTCAAAATATATTTAAAAATAAGTACAGCCATTTGTATAACCTAAGTGTTCGTATTTTTTATTTAAAGGTTAAATATCACCAGTGTCAAACCTTTTGCTGAGGACTGTAAAGTTCATTTAGACAAATATTTACAAGGAAATTCGTTCCGTTAACAAAAGACTGCGTTAGAGATCTTGCTATCAAAGTAGTTAATTAAACTGATCTCCTTCCGTAACATAATTCTTAGCATACAACATAATTCTTAATATGTTTCCGTAGAATGCCTGAACTTATGTGAGGATTATATTAATTCCCTGAAGAATTATCAATATTGAAATATTCCAAGCATTAAAATAGCCTATCAGGATAAAATAACACATTATGCAGAATAAATAAATGAAATTTAAATTTAAAAATTAATAAAGTTCATTTAGACAAACATTTACAAGGAAATTCGTTCCGTTAACAAAATACTGCGCTAGAGATCTTGCTATCAAAGTAGTTAATTAATTTGAACTCCCTCCGTAACATAATTCTTAGCCTCCAACATAATTCTTAATATGTTTCCGTAGAATGCCTGAACTTATGTGAGGATTATGTTAATTCCCTGAAGAATTATCAATATTGAAATATTCCAAGCGTTAAAATAGCCTATTAGGTTAAAATAACACATTATGCAGAATAAATAAATGAAATTTAAATTTAAAAATTAATAAAGTTCATTTAGACAAATATTTACAAGGAAATTCGTTCCGTCAACAAAAGACTGCGTTAGAGATCTTGCAGTCAAAGCAGTTAATTAAATTGAACTTTTTCCGTGACATAATACTTAGCATCTACAATATTTATATTTAACAAATTTATAGTAATACAATATTAAATTCGGTCATGATCTAGATTAATTTAAATAAAAACAAACAAGCAAAAAATCTTTAAGGCCACTTACAAAGTGGTATAAAATATATCCCACCGCCTTTCAAGGAGTTAATGGGTAAGTGCCATAACATATATTTTAAATCACCCAGAAATTTTTTAAACAAAGAATAAATCGTCTCTTTTTCCTTTTTATACTTGCAAACTTTTCTAAAAAAAAAAAAAAAAAATGTCTATAATTTATACACGAGCAACGCAATTTCATATAATATGAACCGAGTTATTGTAATGATTCAAGATAATAACTTCGAGAAATTCCGTTTAGGAATTAGTTCCGGTATTCATAGTAATATTCGTTGAATTTAAATTACATTGAGATTGCATCTGCAAATTATTCACTGATTACGAGGGAGCAATGTTTGCGTTCAGCTTTGTGTATCCGTAAACAAGTCTCTTGATAAATGATGTTTCAATCTACATCTTCTAAATAATTTATGTTATTTTGAATGATTTGAATATTCAAAATTTTGTAAGTATATATTTGATTATTTTGTATAAGATAACGAATGACGTAAAAGTTAATTAATTTTCAGAAAAGAAAGCTTCGTTATAAAATACTAGTAGGCTTTGCACGCGTAAGTGTTGAAATATGCAGTCAGAAAAATTCGCCTTTACACACTAAAATTAATCGTCATTTTTAAACAAATAATTTCCGTCCTACTAGAAAACATGGCTTTTTCCGTTGATTCTTCCCGGAAGTCTGAAAAAGAGGGAAAAATTCCGTTTATACCTTGCACGCATGCGTACTGGCTGTATTAATACCAAAGTTCGAATTTATTTTTAAAATGAAAAACCGAAAATTCAATTAATTAAAATTTCTAATTTATTTAAAAACGATCAAACAAAAGTAATGCTTTCAAATTTAATAAAGAAGCAAATATCTTATTTACTTAAATTTATTAGCAATTTATTTTTTAGAGTATTAAAAAAATATTTGCATGTAAAATATATTCTAAACGAACACGTTTAAAAAATATGGAGTAATTCAATCAAGTTAAAAAAAAATTATTTTATTCAAAAAAGGCGAACATTTCTTCTCGAATTTAATTCAAAATATAATATTCATATTTGACATCTAACAATCAAATTATGTTTAAAAATATGCCTAATATGTAATAATTTTTATCCTCTATTATTCTGTAAATGTTAAGGGGGTCCGGGACACAAAAATTTGCAAAATTTGCAAAAACATTTTATTTCATAAAAAATTTCTCTGTGTTTTCCTGTTTAAAATGACATTTAAACCATGTTTCTATCTGAATTAGAACAAAAAATATTAACTTTTTCGTTTTTGTTTGTTTTCAAAATCTAGCTTTCAAGCAATGGCTGTCATGGAAACGACTTCTTGTAAAAATGCGTTTTTCTTCATGATAGATTTTTTTCACCATTTCTCATATTTAAATTCTTATAACTCGAGAACCGTTACAGATATAGCATTCAAACTTGGAACATATCTTTTTCAATTATTTTACTTTAATTTTGATTCAGTATATTTGAAAAAAAAATATTTACTTTTGAAAATATGATTTATTTTTTTTTTAAAGTTGCACCACTTTTTTTGAAATTTTTTCGTTAAATAATTTTTTTTTATTATTTTTTTTTTTTATTTTTTTTTTTTTTTTTTATAAATTAATATTTAAAAAAATGCTGAATCAAAATTAAAACTTATATATTCCTGTTTATTTAAATGAAAATAATTGAAATTCTATAAATAATATTTCGAGTTATAACGATTTTAAATTACCCCACTTTTTTTATAAATTTTAAATTTAAATAAAAAAAAATTATGAGAAGTTTTATTATATGATTTTGTTTACAAATGATAAGGTTAACCACCACAAAAACATTCAGAATTTTAACTCAAAAAAAAAAAAAATTATTTTAAAATGTGCCCCGGACCCCCTTAATCCCTTCACGGTCGCTTAATGTTTGGAAAAACCATCAAAAAAGTACCTATTTCTTTTATTACACAAATTGAATAATTATAAGGTTTCTAAATAAAATATTCAATTAGTTTTTTAAGGCGAAAAAAAAAGATGTTATAGAACAAATTCACATTTGTAGAAAAGCCATCATGCGAGAATTCTGTGTCTTAATGTTTGTTTTACACCATACAAATTAATGCGAATAAGACCTTTATTTTTCATATCTTAGATCTTTATTTATCATCATCACACAATTTTTTACAAATAATATTTGAAATAATACATATACATTAAATTTCGATTATTAATAATTTTTTTTTAGTGTTATATTTTTCGAAACCTGCAATACAAATCCCAGCATTACAATCAGCATCAAAAGCCAAACACAAACGGTAATATTCAAAGACTTCACACGAAAATGCCAGTTAAATTTTTCTGGTTTCAGAAGTATTTTACAGCAATTAAATCTCCAGCCCGGAAATATGACGGGCACGAGAAATAACGAGCGACACCTCAGCCCGTGCGTGATATTTACGGGAGCGAGAATTAAGGGGTTAAAACACCAAGCATTATTTCATAACGACGAAATGTCCCTGCAATTCAGTTTAAATTTCCGAGATTTCTGAACAAAAAAATTAACAAGTCTTACCAATCCCCCATTTGAAGAAAAGCCGTATCTTCATTTCAAGCTCACGCTCTACCAAGTGCTCGCTGGCCGAGTGGTTAAGGTGCTCGATTCGAAATCCGCCGTCCCAGGTCCAAAGCCAAGTGGATCCATGGAAGAACGAGAGACGCATTAAAAAAAAAAAAAAAAAAAAAAACTCCTTTATTCAGATTACGGAAATCTTCTGTCCTAGAACGGAAAAAATGGAAATTTCTTCAATTCTCGGATACATGGGTGAACCAAAAGTCTTGCCCTGATTATAAATATTTATTGGGCTCAAACTATTATAATTAGACATATGTTTGTTTGGATACGTTGTGAGTACTGTTATAAATGTTTTTTTTATCAGACCACGTACCTCAATAAATTTCAACGTGTGCCTCCTTGGTAGCTCGGGGAATGTCTAAGCGGTATTCTAGTTCCCCCCAAAAATGTTCTTTAACATGTATTCTGTTACAGTACACACAGCAGCTTGTATCCTAGTTTTCAGTTGTTCGACGTCAGCAATTGGTGTGGCAAAGACTCTGTCCTTGATATAGCCCCCCCCACCCCCCCAAAAAAATATCCAGAAAATTAATATCTGGAGAGCGCGGAGACCAGGGTGTTAGTCCATCCCTTCCAATCCACCGATCCTGAAATGAGCTGCTTTTATTGAACAAAAACCCCCTACTAAAACTGACCTATCCAATGATACAAGAAGTTACATCATTATACAAACGTTTAATTTGTAATGTATTATTGTAATCAGGGCAAGACTTTTCGTTCACCCTGTATACCGGTAGCAGTGCTGCCAGAAATATTTCCGTGAATTGAAGAAAGTAATTCTGAGAGTATATCTTAACAGTAATCGCCATGCCAAATTTCGAGTTTATACTCCCCTCAGTTTCACAAAAATAATAATTTAGAACGTTTTTTCCTCCTGAACTCATTAAAAGTGCGATTCTTGTAGAAAACTCTTCTGTACGTGCATTTGCCTCCTAAAAGTAGCAACCATGTCAAATTTCAAGTTTCTATTCTTAACAATTCCATTGAAATTGTAATTTAGAGCGTTTTTAGAACGCTTTTCACGCATTTCACCCTTTTTAATAAAAAAAAAAACAAAAAAAAATCTTCTGTGTGTGCATTTGCTTTTAAAAAATAGCAGCCATTTCAAGTTTTCATCAACAATCGCATAGAAAATTGTATTTTAGAATACTTTTTGCGCATTTCACCCTTTTAAATTTTGAATTTTTCAGAAATCGTTCTTAGAGAGCATTTACAACTTAACCCTTTAAGACCCGATGTATTTGTAAACAAAGTTAGTCATGCCTGTAGAAAGTAAAACATGGACTGCAATCACTACCTGTTGATAAAAAATGATACTTTACTTTATCTACAAACCAGAACTATCGTTCGATTCGAGTTTTTCTTACATACGACTCAGAAGCAAGCATTTAAATGATTGTCTAACCCGCACGATCGTGCGGGTTGGGTCTTAAAGGGTTAAAAGTAACTACGATGACAAATTTCAAATTCCTAGATCCTTCAGTACCACTAAAATTGCAATTTTAGAAAGTTTTCGGTCCTGTACCCTTTTGGCGGTTGTGGCACCGACTAAAATATAGCCCATGTTGCAGGGACTGTCACCATCAATTTGCCACCATTACTTTTGAAATCGGCTCAGTAGTTCTAATAGTTGTTCGGTAGTAATAATAAATCCAATTCAGTTTTTCTTCCATATGTATAATTTCCCCAAAATTAATAAAAAATAAATAAACAAGTTGGAAATTGTACGTCAAACGTGGCAAATGAGGTGCGTTCGTATCGTACTATTAGTTTTATAAATACAGTAATGCCCCGACTTACGTCACCCCGCATTTACATCGTCTAGACTGGACAAAAAATTTCCTTGATTAAGAAGCACTTAGAATTATTTTGAAGAGTTTTGGAAGAAATTTAACATATCAGATGCAGTCACAATCATAAGGGATTCATGGGGTGAAGGTCAGCAAAAAACAATGAGAGATGCTTAAAAAGACTGTTCACTTTTCCTTCGCAGAGACTAAAGAAAACATCTTAACCCATTTGTGCCTACCGTCCCATTTTTGGGACGCTTCGAATTTTAATAAATTTGCATAGTTTTCTTCTTCTTTATAACACGAAAATTGTATGAAATAATTATGTATAAATGTCTTTATCTGTTATCGAAAGATGACAGCATAAGATGGATATTTAATCGCTTAAAGGAAGGCTTTTTTCGGAGTTTATAGATTTTTCTTTTTTCAAGATGGCGTAATATAAAAAGTGAGTTTATTTGTATTTTTTCTATCAAGGATCCAAATAAATAAGTCATAATCTTAGCTTGTAGACTTCTTTGAAATACGTATTTTCTTAAATTGTGAAATTATACGTTCAAGCCTATTTTTTTAGCATTTTTGTAACTTACAAAATATAGGACGCTAGGCACAAATGGGTACATATTTTTATTAGCCATTTGGGGGACAATTATTTATGTAAAGTACTTTTCAAGATGATTATGAAATAAATTGTTTTTAAACCTCAAATATAATTATTCTTAGTTTATTATTAATCTATCTATACTCCTATTATAAAGAGGAAAAAATTGTTTATTTGTCGGAGATAAGCTCAGGAACTACCGAACCGATTCCAAAAGTAATGGTATCAAAATGATGGTGTTCGCCCAACTTAGAATATAGGCTATATCTTATGTCGGTACCACTACACCAAAGGGGGTGCAGGAGCAAAAAACGTTCTAAAAATGCGATTTTTGCGTTACTGAAAGGTCTAAAAATATGAAATTTGGAATATTAGTTACTTATAAGATATATAAATGGTGTCTAAGAACAGTTCTTAAACAATTCGAAATTAAAAAGGGGTGAAAATGCACAAAAAGCGTTCTAAAAAACGTTCTAAAGGGTAGTTTCTACATAATCTCAGGAAATACCAAACCGATTTCAAAAGTAATGGTATCAAAATGATGGTGTTAGTCCAACTTAGAACATAGGCTATATTTTATGTCGGTGCCACTACTCCAAAGGGAGTGCAGGAGCAAAAAACGTTCTAAAAATGCGATTTTTGCGTTACTGAAGGACCTAGAAATATGAAATTTGGAATATTAGTTACTTATAAGATATAAATGGTGTCTAAGAACAGTTCTTAAACAATTCGAAATTTAAAAGGGGTGAAAATGCGCGAAAAGCGTTCTAAAAAACCTTCTAAATCGTAGTTTCTACACAATCTCAGGAAATACCAAAACGATTTAAAAAATAATGGCGTCAAAATGATGGTGAAAATCCTTGCTCCAACATAGGCTATGTTTTATGTCGGTGCCACTACCCCAAAGGGGGTGCAGGAGAAAAACGTTCTAAATTGCGGTTTTTGCGTGACGGAATGGCCTTGAACCGTTAAATTTAGAATGGTAGTTAGTTATAAGATATCAGTGATCTCTAAGGACATTTCCTAAAAAAATCGAAATTTAAAAGGGGGGTCAAAATGCGCAAAAAAGCGTTGTAAAAAACGTTCTAAATTGCAATTTCTATGCAATCTCAGGAAATACTGAACCGATTTCAAATATAATGGTGTTAAAATGATGGTGACAGATCTTGCTCCAAGATAGGCTATATTTTATATTTGTTTTCACTAACACAGAGGAGATGCAGGAGCAAAATGAGCGAAAAGCGTTCTAAAAACGTTCTAAATGCCGATTTGTCACCAATATCTCAGGAAGAATCAAACTGATTTCAAAAGTAATGTTAAGAAATTGATGCTGACAGCCTCTGCTCTAACATAGACGCTATTTTAAGTTGGTATCGCTATCACCTAGACGTTACAGGAGCAAAAAAGCGTTCCAAATTTCGATTTTTGTGATCGGTAGGGGCTAGCAACTTAAAATTAGGCAAGGTACATATGTATTACATATAAATGATCTTTAAGAACAGTTTCGAAAAAATTGGAAATTTAAAAAGAGGTGAAAATGCGCGAAAAGCGTTCTAAAAACGTTCTAAATTGCGATTTCTACTCAATCTCAGGAAATTCCAAAGCTATTTCAAAAGTAATGGTTGCAAATCAATGGTGACAGTCCCTGCTATAACATAGGTTATATTTTATGTTGCTGTCACTACCATCTGAGGGTTGAAAAAGCAAAATATGTTCTAATTTGCGTTTTTTGCATAACTGAAGGGTCTAACACTTTGAAGTATGGCATGTTATTTACTTACAAGATGCAACTGCTTTCTATGAACGGTCGAAAGAGAATTTCAAATTTAAAAAGATGAAGTGAGCGAAAAGCGTTATAAATTACAATTTTTATGTAATCTTTTCAAATACCAAACTGATTAAAAAAATAATGATAACAAATTGTTGGTGATAGAACCTGCTCAAACATAAGCTGTATTTTATGTCTGTGCCACTACCACCAGAGGGTTGCAGTAGCTAAAAACTTTCTAAATTGCGATTTCTGTGATACTGAAAAGGCTAGAAACTTTAAATATGGCATAGTAGTTACTTATAAAATATAAATGCCCTCGAAGGACTGTCGAAAATAAATTCGAATTAAAAAGGGGTGAAGTGAAGGGGAGGTGCGAAAAGCATTCTAAAAAAGTCCTAAATTACGATTTCTACGCTATTTCAGGAAATATAAACCAAATTTAAAAGTAATACTTGCGAATCAATGATAACAGTCTCTGATCCTACACAGGCTATATTTTATGCCGATGATTCTACCACCTGGGATTCACAGGAACAACAAACGCTCTAAAAACGGCCTTTAAAAGCTTTCTAAATTACGTTTCTGTGGAATATTAGGAAATAACAATCCAATTTCAAAATTAATGTTGGCAAATTATTGGTGACAGTTCCTATTTCAACATAGCCCTTTATGTTGAGAGAGGTGGTAGGACTTGGAATTTGACATGATGGTTAATTTTAAGATGTAAGAAGATGGTTTCTAAAAAATTCAAAACTTCAAATGAATACTGAAATGAGCGTATTAATTGAGCATAAAAGTTTCAAAATATTTTCTAAACTAGGACTTCCCTCAGAGGGATTAGTCTGAGCGATATTGCTGAGAACATAGATTTAATAATAACATGTGGAAGGAAAGAAAATGAGATGTTATCTTTAATTGTCCATATACTGCGATAAATTGAAATGATGAAAATAAACGAATCGTAGAATTACAAAATCTTATATATAAATTCGTATACACTGTTTAAAAAATTGGGAAATCAAACCATTCAAGACAGCCATGCATGGATATAAAATTTAAAGTACGCAATATATTAAAAGTAAAATAGAAAATGAAACACTAAATTACTTATATCGGAATTTTGACTGTATAAAATAATGTCAAGAGCATAATCAGACGCTCCGCACCAATTTGAGTAACTTTAAATGAAAAATATATGATGCTTAAAAAGAATGGACTATACTTTATATGGTGTGGGCTCCCCCGGAATAGTTAATATTGTACAATATCTGTTTTCCACGGATGCAATGAGGTTGTCGATAACATTTAAGGAATTCTCTCCTTAAAATCTGATATAGTATCAAAGTACCGAATACATCAACAGTGGCATGCAACGCTTCGTTAGAGTATGTTTTAGATATGCTCGATCGGATTTAAATAATGAGTGTATGCTGGCCACTACATACACTGTATTGTTTTGTTTTCAAACAGATTCTGCACAAGTTGAGCTGTATTTAGCATGTATTATATAAAAGAAATCGGCAATGATTACAGCATAAAGTATGACACAAGGTCTGAATATATCGTCTGTATAACTTTTGAGCTGTCAAAGTGTCATTTGAAGTAATTTACAAATCCATACATATTTATTCAGAAAATCATGCAAGCTAACATACGCCAACATGAGCCCGATTATGAAATTTCACCAGAATAAGTTAATATATAAAAAATCTACTAATGATAATTGAGAATATGACCTTATGATAAAATGTCTAGAAAAATGAATCGGATAAAAAATTCATATCACATTTAAAACAGCACTTCCCTCTGTTAGTGGCCTTTGCAAAAGAGAGAAAAGCCTAGAGAAGGAACACTTTAACAAGTATTTTCGGGCAACCTACTTACTGTTTCATACAGGTCTTTATTCAATATTTACACAATTTATTTAATGCTAGGTGGGTATCTATCAGTTTTGTTGCATTTAAATTGCATGTTTTGCGGAGGAAATGCAGCATTATGAAATATTTAAAGTTGCTGTACCTAATAATTCCAACTTAATGGTAATTGAGATCGCTTTCCCTTAATTTCATCTTTTTAAATTTTAAATTTTTTAGAAACCATTCACAGAGACAATTGTATATTTTAAAACTAACCCGAAGCAAAATTTCAAGATTTCGGGCTCAGCAGTAACACAGAAATAGAAAATTTTCGAAAGTTTTTTGTTTCTGCACTGCTTTATATAGCGACATTTTTAGAAATTGTTCTATTGCGAGAACTTACGTCATGATAAATACAGCCATGTCAATTTTCATGTTTATATTCCTAACAATTCCATGTACTTCGTTACTTAGATCATCTTTAGATCTTTTTCCGCTTTGTTTAGTCTTTCGATCTTTTAGAATTCGTTCTACAACGAGCATTTACATCTTATTAATTACTACCACGCCAAAGTTCTAGTTTCTAACCCCAACAGTATCCCAAAAATTTCAGTATTCCAAGTAAATCATAGTTTAGAACCTTTCTAGAAATTTTTACGTTTATCCGTCAAATTGAACCTTTTAGAGAGCGTTCATTACGAGTATTTACATCTTAAAAGTAACTACCGCAGAAAATTTAAAGTTTCTAACCCAATCAATATCGCAGAAATAGCAATTTTAGAACTTTTTTGCTCCTGCAGCGATGTAGGCTCTTGCACTGACATAAAATAGTCTTTTTTGCGGAGCAGAGATGGCCACCAACATTTTTTTAAGCTAGCTATGTAGTTTCAGAGATAACACCTCACAAACGTACAAGCATTAATAATATTATACACTTTATATTATAACCCTTTATAATATTAGCATTAGATGTACAGATACAAAAGCCATTTATCTGTTACAAACTAAAGTGCCCGGCGTTGCCCAGAATTTGAAGGATGTTTGTTCTGAAAAATCAATTTCAAAATTTAACATACAACACAAAACAAACATTAAAAAAAGCAGTCGAAATGTTGTATGAATGAATCATATGAAAACGCTACATAAAAATGTATAAATGTATATAACAGACGCAAAAAAGTACAGCTATAAATGAACTTATTTCAATTTATAATTGGAGCAATAATGTTAAAATACGCCAATATTTCCCTAATCGGGTTTTATCATGCTTCAATACATTTCTCACACTCATATGACGTTATACTCTATCCACCACGCCCTTTATATTTCCAATATGACGTAATATTTTCCTCTTTCACGTGGAAACCTTGAAATAGAAAAGTTATGAAGTTATATTCAATTTCATTTAAATTCGTCAAACTATTTATTTCATTTTCATTTTTCACGTGAATTTCTTGCAATAGAAAATTTATGACGTAATAGTCACCTTTTTTAAATTCGGCAAACTATTTATTTCATTTTAATTTTTCATGTGGAAATCTGGCAGTAGAAAATTAATTGTTGTAGTAATAATTTCATTGTGTTTTTTAATTGTTGACAACTGCTATAACGAAAAATGTTTAAATTTGATAAGAAATTGCTGTTAAATTGGTGGTTTTTTATTAATTAAAAATTAACTATAAATTATTTCGATTCCGGAGTACTTTAGTTGCCTCGGCCATGTTTTAATACACATGTACGTATCTTTTCACAATTTTGGCTTCCAAATTGTGGATTTTTATAGAATTACAAACAGACAGATAGACAAGTTTTCATTTTTATATATATATATAACTATTCTAAATATTTATATATATATATATATATATATACATATATATAACTATTCTAAAAAAAAGTAACTAACGCTGTCAACGCCGCCGATTTTGAATTTTTTGTGACCGGAGGTCTTTCTTCGTTAATATTAAGAAAACTATTCCATACAAAAATATGAAAATCGGTGGTATTATAGAGAAATGTTTGATCAACACGCTGATGCATACAGTTTTCAAATCGAAAAATTATTTTAAGAGATATTTAATGCTAAATTTGGACAAAATCGTTCCATTAAAAAAGTTTTATAGGAGCAAAAACTATACATGGGAATTTAATCATTTTTAGATCATTTTATTCAATAGAAGATCCCGGTGTGCAGATTCTATTCATTTTTTTAATTTGGCTCATTTTTTGAGGTTTTATTTCTATTTTAAATTCAAATATTCAGCATTTCGACAGATATTTTTTACATTTTTTAGAAAATGGTATTAATTTAAACTGTTGTCAACTGTATAAACTGCGCAAAAAATAATGCTTGCTTCAAATAAAAAAAATATTTACACGTTACTATTCTAAACAGAAAAAAACCTTCAAATTAGAATTAAATAATTAAGTATAAAAAGCAGGCACTTATTAGAAATTACGCCCTAAAAACTATATTTACATGTGAATTTTAAAAGAGAAAGGATATTGTAAAATAAATTCATTAATATGCGTTAGAAGTCTGAAATAGAAGAAATTACGTCACATTACACTTATTATGCAAAATGAACAAAAAATAGTATTGCAAAACAGTTTAAATTTAAAAATTGCGCGAGACAAAATATTAGAGGTTAAATATTAGATTTCTTCAACATTTTATTATTTGTCGTTTGATGTGAGGTGTTCAGCTATAAGTATGCAAAATTTCATGTCTCCAACTTAATTAGGGGCTGAATTAGAAAAACTGCTTAAAATACACAAGTTAGAGCCCAGAGGGTTAAATATTAGACCTTTTTCAAAATTTTATTATTTGTCGTTTGATGTGAGGAATTCAGCTATAAGTATGCAAAATTTCATGTCTCCAACTTAATTAGGGCTTGAGTTAGAAAAATTGCTTAAAATACACAAGTTAGAGCCCAGAGGGTTAAATATTAGACTTTTTCGAAATTTTATTATTTGTCGTTTTATGTGAGGTGTTTAGCTATAAGTATGCAAAATGTCATGCCTCCAACTTAATTAGGGGCTGAGTTAGAAAAATTGCTTAAAATACACAAGTTAGAGCCCAGAGGGTTAAATATTAGACTTTTTCAAAATTTTATTATTTGCCGTTTGATGTGTGGTGTTTCGCTATAAGCATGCAAATTTTTAAGTCTCCGACATATATAGTTTCTGAGAACGGGCTCTGTGACAGACGGACAGACAGACAGACAGACAGACAAAGGAGTGAGACAGGTAGGGTTTTGTTAGATGAACAAAACTCTAAAAACATGCTGCGGATGACTGTAACAACATCCTAAAATTACATTACCATCAGCGATCTACCAATCCCGAATTTAGTTTATATTCGTTTCAAATATTCTTATTCTTTTGTGCGGCCCTGTAAAATAACTATCAATAATATATACAGTAAAACCTCTGAATAGCGGACACCTCGAGAATGCAGAATTTGTCCTCTATTTGGAGGTATCCGCTACTGAGAGTAAAACATGTACAGTTATTTAAGTGTTGGTAATTGAAAAAGTATCCGCTAAATAGAGGTATCCACTAATCGAGTGTGTCCGTTATGGAGGTTTTACCAATAAAACCTCTGAATAGCGAACACCTCGGGAGGACAGAATTTGTCCTCTATTTGGAGGTGTCCGCTACTGAGAGTAAAAAATGTACAGTTATTTAAGGGTTGGTAATCGAAAAAATGCCCGCTAAATAGAGGTGTCCACTAATCGGGTGTGTCCGTTATGGAGGTTTTACTGCATAATAATATCATCTTTTACAAGAAAATTGCATGCTGTATGATAGACAGACATACATCCAGAGAAAGATAACCTCCCGGAGCAATAAACACTCATGTCTTTTGTTTTAATCATCCACAATTGTATGTCATACAACAGGCCAGATTTTATACAACAGGCTAAAAACGGTCACCGTGGTACGGAGGACAGTATTATTATTTGTTTGCCCACCAATACTGGTTGCCACGGGTTGTTGCAAGGTTTCTGATCACGTGGTTGAAACTGATCTATTCAATATTACTGCGTGCGTATTTATTTTTATTTGCTCCATGTGTTCAAACCAATTGTCTACGAAAACATCCACTGGTGAAAGTGACGCACACCAAATTTCTGTGACGTATGCAGATAAATTGTGCTTTTTTATCAGTTTTTTTAATATAATTTTTAAACGGTTTGGAACTTATTTTTCATAGTATGTGCATTCAGTAGGTGGCCCTCATAGGTACCTTCTGGTGCAATCAGAAACGAAATCCGACAAATATTTTTTGAGTTATGCTTGACGAAAGGTTTTTATTAGGCTTTGTTTTCAGTAGGACATGGCGTTAATATCCATCGTAGTTGTAATGTGTCCGGACAGTAATATTTCGCTGAGTATTAGCCTTCGCTTCGCTCAGACAATTATTATTTATTTAGTTTTATTTCGTTTTATTAATTTAAGTCTCATTTCTGCTTTATGCAGTGTAACAATGATATTTAATCAAACTGTGTTTTAAATAGTATTTTTTTTTAAATTATTCCTAAAAGTAATAAGTACCTTTTAATAAAATAAAATAATACCTTTTATAAAATAAAAATTTAGTTAGTACCTTTTAATAAAAATTAGACATATAAATATCACTTGGCATATTTCAAATATTACGCGAGCAAAGCCGCGGGGTTTGCTAGTAATATTTATAATAGTATTAGCCTCTATACAGAAATAATTATATATTTTTAGTAGTTCATAAAAATACTTATTACAGTACATAATACACAATTTAAAAACCTTTTTTATATAAATTTAGACAAAACATATAATTATGCATGTTATACTATTATAAATTTTAGGCATATTTTCCATATTTAGTATGCTTACATTTTATCAATTAGATTAAAAAAAAAAAAAAAAAAAAAAAAAAGCGTAATTTTTTTTAGTATTTTGCAGTTTATTTTGCGACATTTTAAAGTGTTTTTACCAACAAATATGACAAAATAAGAATTCAGGCACACGAATGAGTTAAAAATGAGATTCTGTATCTCTCTCAATTGATAAAATCGTCGAAAATGGAAGCAAACTCAACTTAGACATTGGATGCTGAAAATGTTGTTGAACTCATAAATTCCCCTGATCTGGAATTAACCATAGACAAATTTATCGAATTAAAAAAACAAAGTACTATCGCAAAATAGATAAATATTTTGAGGTTAGGGAGAATGGAGAAGATTATGGCGGTTGCAAACTCTGATGTTACAAAGAGCTTCTAAGAGAGAGAGAAAAAAATGGCGGTCCAAACTTCATTTCAAGATTTTTTTCACATGCTCAAAGACTTGAACGTGGCCAGCTAGAAGAACAATAAATTAAAAAAAAAAAAAAAAAGCAATTTAACAAATTACAACAACCATTTGGAAAATGATTTTTTCAAAGACTAAAATTTAAGACATGAAAACTCGCACGAAGTTAATCATACATTACGTACGCCATGGATTAAACATTAATAGTGTTATTACACGTAAAAATTGCAAGATTTCCTGAAACTTACGTATTATCCAAGCATTTCATTGGCTGTTCGGGAAAAGGCTTTTCCATCGTACCCATTTTAAATGAAATTTCATTCATAAACTTCTAAACATCCCACAATATTACTGCGTCGTATAGAGAAAAAAAAATGTACTTTTAAATGCAATTTGTTTGAAAGCTGTATCTCAATTTGCTTCTGAGTTATTAATTTTTTTTTTAGTAGTTTTTATTACTTTTTGTCATAGTGGCAACAGAAATATCAATCTCCGTTGAAAGTAAAGGGAAATACAGATTACTGTATAGACCAATCAGAAAACGAATAAAATGCGGATTCAACCAATAAAAAGCTTCAGATATGTTTTTGATTTCCTACCCTGACAGTGGACAATAACAATTTTTTCAAATGGTTAAAAATCATGATCAAAACACAATTAAAGCATTTCTAATGCTCCTTGAAAACGTATTTCTATATCATTAAATGAAATTCGTTCTCCTTTTTTCTATCTAAATGTTGTTTTTATTTATTTTTTATTAACTGACTTTCAGAAAAAAGTTAGTATTTAGTGACTATCAACGGGTAGATTTAGAAAAAATGCTTCGATTTTGATTCTCCTTTTGATCATGGTATAGGCTCGTTCTGGTGGTTATCCAAGAAGAACTAATGCATCAATAAAAAATGCAAATTTAAAAAAAAATTTAATTAAAAATGACAATTTGTGGAACATCCCTTATCATTCAGCTGCTTTTAGAGAACAATTGAAAATTTGCTCACTCTAACGCTGATATCTTTCTGAATTTTTACGATATTTAACTAAATTTTTTTAATAAGTTGCTCCATAGAGTTGACTATTAAATTATGTAAAATAATCCTTGTTATCGTTCGCGCATGCACAGATAAAAGTTATTTCATACAACTGCTCATATTTCCTAAAATATTTAATATATTTATATTCCAATTGCACTATATTGTTTCTACTATATTTTGTCAATTTTCCTGAAACCGGCGTTAAATTTGGTTGAAACCCCTGCATGTTATAAGCAAAAAACATGCAAGAATTTTTTAATTTTTTTAAATAAATCGCTATATCTCTATTAATATACGTGCTATTCTTACACAAAAGAATACACATATTGCACAATGTCTTTTTATTTATATTCGGTAACGATAGATCATTTCGTGCATTTTATTTTACAGGGTGATCCCAAGTATTATTTTTTTCTTTGATTTTTTGTTGGCCCCCTAATTGACCCTCTTATCAAATCGACATTGCTAAACATGAGGTCATACCTGTTCTTTTTAATCCTGAAATTCCAGAAGAATCTGTCAAGTATATTTCTAAATATTTGACAAAATGTCTAAAATTGAAAGTTGACGGTCATTAATGGCTATATAGTCTATTTTTAATTTTTATTGAAAGTACCTTTATTTATTTATTTATTTTTTAAAGAAAAACTACTGTTATAAATTAACATTTTTCATTATATACTATATATTGATGCAAAATATTATATTAAAATTACAATTCCTATTAATATAAATCATTGAGCAAAACTCTTGAAGAGTAATTTTTGCTAATCCATAAAATATTCCAATATTCTGTTTTTCTAAAACAAATACCTATTATCTAAATTTCTAGAAAACATTTTTTAAATTTCAGTTAAATTTAATTAATTTGAGAAGGAAACGCATATTCAAATATTAAAATAGGAAAATTGCAAGTGTTTTACTATTCAGAATTATATATAACTGCATTTATTTAAATAAGTGTATTCCTTAAAGCTTATAGATCCATGAATATGAGATTAAATTTGGCATCAAGAGCAGAGTTCGGTTACCATGGAAACATAACCGTGTATCCTGATAGGCGCTCTTCCAGCAATGACGTTCTAGTACATTTTCATAGCGCCATGTTTACTGAATAAAATTATTTTTAAAACTGTGCTTGTGAATCTGATAAAAACCTAATGTAAGTAGATTTTATTTTAGTTTTGCATAAAATACATTTATTTTCAGTAGACAATTTATTCATAGAAGTTTTATCCTGGCAGGAAGAGCGAAAAGACTTTTTTCTGTATTACAAAGGAAATACGAGCTATGTTAATGGAATTTTTTTTCTTTTAACCTGAGTTATAACTAATTTTCATTTTTTAAAAACATAGCTAATAAATATGTAGATTTTGATGCAATATTATGAAATTATTATTGGTTGAATTTATGTCATTTTGATTTTCTTTAAAATTAAACAGACAATACCACTTATAATCTAATTCATTATCATTAAATTGAAACCAAAGATTAAACGAACGTGCTAGCATTGCATATAAAAACTCATGTACATTCGATTTGGTAACAAAAAGAACATATATTGCAGCTGTATTGTAAATGTAATAAGTTAATTCAAATAAATAGATAAATTTATTTATTTCAACTTTTATATATACAGTAATAATATACATAATAACTTCTCTATATATATGTACAATCAACTAGGACTTCCCTCAGAGGGATTAGTCTGAGCGATATTACTGAGAACATAGATTTAATAATAACATGTGGAAGCAAAGAAAATGAGATGTTATATTTAATTGTCCATATACTGCGAAAAATTGAAATGATGCAAATAAACGAATTGTAGAATTACAAAATCTTATATATAAATTCGTATACACTGTTTAAAAAAATGGGAAATCAAACCATTCAAGACAGCCATGCATGGATATAAAATTGAAAGTACGCAATATATTAAAAGTAAAATAGAAAATGAAACACTAATTTACTTATATCGGAATTTTAACTGTATAAAATAATGTCAAGAGCGTAATCAGACGCTCCGCACCAATTTGAGTAACTTTAAATGACAAATATATGATGTTTAAAAAGAATGGACTATACTTTATATGGTGTGTGCTCCCCCAGTATAGTTAATATTGTACAATATCTGTTTTCCACTGATGCAATGAGGTTGTCGATAACATTTAAGGAATTCTCTTCTCAAAATCTAATATAGTATCAAAGTACCGAATACATCAAAAGTGGCATGCAATGCTTCGTTAGAGTGTGTTTTAGATATGCTCGATCGGATTAAAATGATGAGTGTATGCTGGCCACTACATACGCTGTATTGTTTTGTTTTCAAACATATTCTGCACAAGTTGAGCTGTCTTTAGAATGTATTAAATAAAATAAATCGGCAATGATTACAACATAAAATATGACACAAGATCTGAATATATCGTCTGCATAACTTTTGAGCTGTCAAACTGTCATTTGAAGTAATTTGCAAAGCCATGCATATTTATTCAGCAAATCATGCAAGCTAACATACGCCAATATGAACCCGATTACAAAATTTCACCAGAATAAGTTAATATATAAAAAATCTACTAATGATAATTGAGAATATGACCTTATGATAAAATGTCTAGAAAAATGAATCGATAAAAAATTCATATCACATTTAAAACGGCACTTCTCTCTGTTAGTGGCCTTGGCGAGAGAGAGAAAAGCCTAGAGAAGGAACACTTTAACAAGTACTTTCGGGCAACCTACTCGCTGTTTCATACAGGTCTTTATTCAATATTTACACAATTTATTTAATGCTAGGTGGGTATCTATCAGTTTTGTTGCATTTAAATCGCATGTTTTGGGGAGGAAATGCAGCATTATGAAATATTTAAAGTTGCTGCACCTAATAATTCCAAATTAATGGTAATTGAGATCGCTTTCCGTTAATTTCATCTTTTTAAATTTTAATTTTTTTAGAAACCATTCATAGAGACAATTGCATATTTTAAAACTAACCCGAAGCAAAATTTCAAGATTTTGGGCTCAGCAGTAACAGAGAAATAGAAAATTTTTGAAAGTTTTTTGCTTCTGCACTGTTTTTTATAGCGACATTTTTAGAAATTGTTCTATTGCGAGAATTTACGTCATGATAAATACAGCCATGTCAATTTTCATGTTCCATGTTCTTCGTTACTTAGATCATCTTTAGACCTTTTTCCGCTTTGTTTAGTCTTTCTATTTTTTAGAATTCGTTCTACAACGAGCATTTACATCTTATTAATTACTACCATGCCAAAGATCTAGTTTCTAACCCCAATAGTATCCCAAAAATTTCAGTATTCCAAATAAATCATAGTTTAGAAACTTTCTAGAAATTTTTACGTTTATCCGTCAAATTGAACCTTTTAGAGAGCGTTCATTATGAGTATTCACATCTTAAAAGTAACTACCGTACCAAATTTAAAGTTTCTAACCCAATCAATATCGCAGAAATCACAATTTTAGAACTTTTTTGCTCCTGCAGCGATGTAGGTTCTTGCACTGGTATAAAATAGTCTTTTTTTCGGAGCAGAGATGGCCACCAACATTTTTTTAAGTTGGCTATGTAGTTTCAGAGATAACACCTCACAAACGTACAAGCATTAATAATATTATATACTTTATAATATTATAACGCTTTATAATATTAGCATTAGATGTACAGATACAAAAGCCATTTATCTGTTACAAGCTAAAGTGCCGGCGTTGCCCAGAATTTGAAGGATGTTTGTTCTGAAAAATCAATTTCAAAATTTAACATACAACACAAAACAAACATAAAAAAAAGCAGTCGAAATGTTGTTGAATGAATCATATGAAAACGCTACATAAAAATGTATAAATGTATATAACAGACGCAAAAGATTACAGCTATAAATGAACTTATTTCAATTTATAATTGGAGCAATAATGTTAAAATACGCCAATATTTCCCTAATCGGGTTTTTATTATGCTTCAATATATTTTTCACACTCATATAACGTTATACTATATCCACCATGCCCTTTATATTTCCAATATGATGTAATATTTTCCTCTTTCACGTGGAAACCTTGAAATAGAAAAGTTATGAAGTTATATTCACTTTCATTTAAATTCGTCAAACCATTTATTTCATTTTCATATTTCACGTGAATATCTTGCAATAGAAAAGTTATGACGTAATATTCACCTTTTTTTTTAAATTCGGCAAACTATTTATTTCATTTTCATTTTTCACGTGGAAATCTTGCAGTAGAAAATTAATTGTTGTAGTAATAATTTTATTGTGTTTTTTAATTGTTGGCAACTGCTATAGCGAAAAATGTTTACATTTGATAAAAAATTGCTGTTAAATTGGTGGTTTTTTATTAATTAAAAAAAAAAAACTATAAGTTATTTCGATTCCGGATTACTTTAGTGTTCTCGGCCATGTTTGAATACACATGTACGTATCTCTTCACAATTTTGACTTCCAAATTGTGGATTTTTTATAGAATTACAAACAGACAGATAGACAAGTTTTCATTTTTATATATCTCTCTATTCTATGAAAAGTAACTAACGCTGTCACCGCCGCCGCCGTCGGTTTTGAATTTTTTGTGACCGGAGGTATTTCTTCGTTAATATTAAGAAAACTATTGCATACAAAAATATGAAAATCGGTGGTATTATAGCGAAATGTTTGATCAATTTTAAGAGATATTTAATGCTAAAGTTATACAAAATCGTTTCATTAAAAAAGTTTTATAGGAGCAAAAACTATACATGGGAATTTAATCATTTTTAGATCATTTCATTCCATAGGAGATCCCGGTGTGCAGATTCCATTAATATTTTTAATTTGTCTCATTTTTTGAGGTTTTATTTCTATTTTAAATTCAAATATTCAGCATTTTAACAGATATTTTTTACATATTTTAGAAAATGGTATTAATTTAAGCTGTTGCCAACTGTATAAACAGCGCAAACAATAATGTTTGCTTCAAAAAAAAAAAAAAAATATTTACACGTTACTATTATAAACAGAAAAAAACCTTCAAATTACAATTGAATAATTAGGTATAAAAAGCAGGCACTTATTGGAAATTACGCCATAAAAACTATATTTACATGTGACTTTTAAAAGAGAAAGGATATTGTAAAATAAATTCATTAACATGCGTTAGAAATCTGAAATAGAACAAATTACGTCACATTACACTTATTATGCAAAATGAACAAAAAATAGTATTGCAAAACAGTTTAAATTTAAAAATTGCGCGAGACAAAATATTAGAGGTTAAATATTAGATTTTTTCAAAAATTTATTATTCGTCGTTTGATGTGAGGTGTTCAGCTATAAGTATGCAAATTTTTATGTTTCAACATAATTAGGGCCTGAGTTAGAAAAATTGCTTTAAATACACAAGTTAGAGCCCAGAGGGTTAAATATTAGACTTTTTCAACAATTTATTATTTGCTGTTTGATGTGAGGTGTTCAGCTATAAGTACGCAAAATTTCATGTCTCCAACTTAATTAGGGGCTGAGTTAGAAAAATTGCTTAAAATACACAAGTTAGGGTCCAGAGGGTTAAATAATAGATTTTTTCAAAATTTTATTATTTGTCGTTTCATGTGAGGTGTTCAGCTATAAGTATGCAAAATTTCATGTCTCCAACTTAATTAGGGGCTGAGTTAGAAAAATTGCTTAAAATACACATGTTAGAGCCCAGAGGATTAAGTAATAGACTTTTTCAAAATTTTATTATTTGTCGTTAGATGTGAGGTGTTCAGCTATAAGTATGCAAAATGTCATGTCTCCAACTTAATTAGGGGCTGAGTTAGAAAAATTGCTTAAAATACAGAAGTTAGAGACCGGAGGGTTAAATATGACTTTTTCAAAATTTTATGATTTATCGTGTTATCGCAAGTGTTCAGCTATAAGTATGCAAACTTTCATGTCTCCAACTTAATTAGGGGCTGAGTTAGAAAAATTGCTTAAAATACAGAAGTTAGAGACTGGAGGGTTAAATATGACTTTTTCAAAATTTTATGATTTATCGTGTTATCGCAAGTTTTCAGCTATAAGTATGCAAACTTCCAATTCTCCAACTTAGTTAGGGGATGAGTTAGAAAAATTGCTTAAAATATATAAGTTAGAGCCCAGAGGGTTAAATATCAGACATTTTTCAAAATTTTATTATTTGTCGTTTGATGTGAGGATTTCAGCTATAAGTATGCGAAATTTCATGTCTCCAACTTAATTAGGGGCTGAGTTAGAAAAATTGCTTTAAATACACAAGTTAGAGCCCAAAGGGTTAAATATTAAGCCTTTTTCAAAATTTTATTATTTGTCGTTTGATGTGAGATGTTCAGCTATAAGTATGCAAAATTTCATGTCTCCAACTTAATTAAATTAGGGGCTGAGTTAGAAAAATTGCTTAAAATACACAAGTTAGAGCCCAGAGGGTTAAATATTAGACTTTTTCAAAATTTTATTATTTGCCGTTTGATGTGTGGTGTTCAGCTATAAGTATGCAAATTTTCAAGTCTCCGACATATATAGTTTCGGAGAACGGGCTCTGTGGCAGACGGACAAACAGACAGACAAAGGAGTGAGACAGGTAGGGTTTCGTTAGATGGACGAAACTCTAAAATCATGCTGCGGATGACTGTAACAACATCCTAAAATTACATTACCATCAGCGATCTACCAATCCCGAATTTAGTTTATATTCGTTTCATATATTCTTATTCTTTTGTGCGGCCCTGTAAAATAATTATCAATATTATATACAGTAAAACCTCTGAATAGCGTACACCCCGAGAATGCAGAATTTGTCCTCTATTTAGAGGTGACCGCTACTGAGCGTAAAACATGTACAGTTATCTAAGAGTTGGTAATCGAAAAAATGTCCGCTAAATAGAGGTATCCGCTAATCGGGTGTGTCCGCTATGGAGGTTTTACCAGTAAAACTTCTGAATAGCGAACACCTCGGGAGGGCAGAATTTGTCCTCTATTTGGAGGTGTTCGCTACTGAGAGTAAAAAATGTACAGTTATTTAAGGGTTCGTAATCGAAAAAATGCCCGCTAAATAGAGGTGTCCACTAATCGGGTGTGTCCGTTGTGGAGGTTTTACTGCATAATAATATCATCCTTTACAAGAAAATTGCATGCTGTATGATAGACAGACAGACATCCAGAGAAAGATAACCTCAAGATCAATAAACACTCATGACTTTTGCTTTAATCATCCACAATTGTATGTTATACAACATACCAGATTTTATACAACAGGCTAAAAACGGTCACCGTGGTACGGAATACTGTATTATTATTTGTTTGCCCACCAAACTGGTTGCCAAGGGTTGTTGCAAGGTTTGTGATCACGTGGTTGAAACTGATCTATTCAATATTACTGCGTGCGTATTTTTTTTGTATTTGCTCCATGTGTTCAAACCAGTTGTCTACGAAAACATCAACCGGTGAAAGTGACGCACACCAAATTTCTGTGACGTATGCAGATAAATTGTTCTTTTTTAAGAGTTTTTTCTATATAATTTTTAAACGGTTTGGAACTTATTTTTCATAGTAGGTGCATTCAGTAGGCGACCCTCATAGGTACCTTCTGGTGCAATGAGAAACGAAATCCGACAAATATTTTTTGAGTTATGCTTGACGAAAGGTTTTTATTAGGCTTTTTTTAGTAGGACATGGCGTTAATATCCATCGTAGTAGTAAAGTGTCCGGACAGTAATATTTCGCTGAGTATTAGCCTTCGCTTTGCTCAGACAATTATAATATAATATGGTACTACTTAGTTATCCCGTCGACCAATTTCGCCAAATTATATAAATCGCCAAAACACTCGCCAAATTATACAAATTGACATAATTTTTATTATAAACTAGCAGAACTACCCGGCTTCGCCCGTGTCAATTATAAGAAGCCTTCCAGGTAAAATAAATTAAAACGAAATAATACGGCAATCACAATAACTGAAATTTGTGCATTCCCATCCACAAATCGTTATAAGACAATCAAAAAACATGGCGTTATTGTCTTGCAACCATAGTAAAATCCCTGAGCTTTAATAACAGAATCCACGTTTTCTTTGACGGGTATAAGAGAAAAATATGTGATTTTCCTGACAATACGAAAAAAAGAAATTCCTCCAAATCGCGCAGCACTTAGTGAAATTCTCCTTTGTATGGTATTATCTACATTGTAAAGTAAAAACACTATGTCAGTGCCCATAAATTGTAACCCATAAAATGCGCCTTTACTGCAATTTTTCTAACTTTTAAACATCACACAATTCCATTTTTCACAATGTCGAATAGAAAAAAGTTCTCTCAAATGAAATTTGTTTGAAAATTGTACCTCAGTTTTCTGATTTTAATGGATTTTAAATTAATTTTTAAGCATGGATATTTTTAAAGTTGAGAACAACCCGATTACGAAAGATGAACCTGTTTACACTTAATGCAATAGTATAAAGAAAAGACATGTCTATGAGTAACGCTGGTATCATATTTTCGGTGGCAACAACCTAACACAACAAATTTCCCTTTTATTGCAGTTTAACGTCTAAACATTGTACATTCAATTGTTCCAACGTATTATAGAAAACGAAAGTACTTTCAGTGATATTTGTTTGTAATGTTTATCTCAATTTACGAATTTTTTATGGGTTTTAAAATAATTTTTAAGCATGCCTATTTTTTAAATATGCTTGCAACCCAAATACAAAAGATTAACCCAATTGTTCAAAAACATTGTAAATAATTCAGAATTTGTTTGCTTTCGAATAATATTCAATAACTAAATTAGCAAACGAAATTAAAACGCCAAAAATAAAATAAAATAAAACACGAATTTAACAGATATCAAATCAAACTACTCAAAATAACCTGATAAGTATATAAAATTCAAATGGGAATTTCGTTCCGGGTACATATAACTTGAATTCTTCTGAACGGATTTCCATGCGACTTGCACTATTAGTTTTTTAGGGAAGACTTTAGTGCGTAACATATTGTTTTCCGTTGCTTAGTCATAGAATTATAGGGTAAAGTTCTATAATCATGTGAACCCAATTATGAAGGATTAGTCTTATTAGCTGAATGAAAAATGCAGAACTATTTTTATCTCTAAGTATATTGGCGGGATTATCTTCGGTAATGGGGCTGTGCGCTAGGGTATTCTTATTTTAATGAGTGTGTCTGACACCTATTATGGCATGCACCTTTGTTTAAAACAATATAGAATGACTTATGGTTTAAGCGACTATCTGGCATGCAACTTGATTACAAAATACTAACCTGCAAATGCTTAAGGTGCTTCTGCAGTTTCCTGCTCAACAATGCGAAACTTTCTGACACATTTTCTGACTCATTAAACGTAAAGGCTTAAAATTTGTAGGCCTGCCTATTAAAGCGATTTGGAATTGAAATGAGTTTTTCCTTTTTTCATAAATAAATTACTTATCGAGTTATGAGCAATTGTGGTTGCGTGACTGCCGGTTTTTATCATTTACTGCACTGTTGCGTCCGAAATTGAGTTCAAAACACCAACTGAAAGATCTTATACTTTTACCAACAAATGGAAACTATCTTTCGATTACATAGTTTCTAAATAAGAACTCCTGTCAATTTCATGCGTTTCCGAACCAAAATTAATTAAAAAATATGCCAGAAAATAGCTCCTTTGGATTTGAGAACAGCCTTAACTTGAAGTTTATGAAAAAACTCACATTTTTAGTTTTAATTATGGAACTCGCGAAATTTAAATTCAGAAAAACGATGTTCTTTTGACACATTGTGGTAATTTTTTTTAACTTTTAAAATTAAAATACATGTTTTCTTTGGCGCGCGTAACAGAAGTATATAGTTCTGTCCTCTAAAAAAAACCCACAGGAAAATGTATCCTAAAAAAAACCCACCCTAGAACTTAATCAAAAGTATCACAGAAGTCAAAATTTCTTTTTGTCCTGTTTCTATATGCCATTTACAATAATAAAAGCATTTAAAATTACTTAAGTGTTTATTTAGTTTTTTAAAAAATAAGCAAAAAATTACATTTATAATTTTTCATTTGTAAATCCTTCAATTTACAATTATTAAAATATTATTATTATTATTTCTTTTTTTTGCAGAATTGTGTTTTAAAACTAATTAATAATGAAAGAAAAACTTTGCTGTTTAATATTTTGATTTCTAGAAGTGTTTTTACATGTGGGTTATTTTTAGGAAAAAGTGGGTTTTTTTCAAAGTCTTGTTTAATTGGCTGCCATTTTGTAATATATTGATAGAAAAAAAAATACTATACATTAAAATCTTAGTCAGAACAGGCTGTGAAAATGTAGCTACTTCAAATTGTTTTGTATTTTTTATTAAATTTTATATAGTGAGAAATTAAAAAAGTGGGTTTTTTTTAGAGGACAGCACAGTACAATTTCTTCACAATACGGGAGAAAATTAAAAAAAAAATACATCCAAATGAGGTAGTAGTTACTAAAATTTTATTTGGAAAATTTGAAATTTTATTGAAATTTCAATATTAGATGAAATGATGTCATTTTCCATAAATTTTAAATCAAGACATCTGTCAAGATTTTTTTGGAAAATGTAACTAACCGCTCACTTTTTGCTATAAATCACAGAAAATGTTAACTCTGAATCTAAAACAATACAACACTTAGCGATAACGTATATAAGATAACGTATATAAGATAACGCTATAAGATATGACTGTAGTATACAATCGAAGTAGTAAGCAAAATATAGGAGCCATTTGTTTACAATGAGTTTGATTACGCGTTGAAAAGATTTGATAGAATGTGACGTCATATCTAGCCTTTTTTTTTCTTTTTGTTAAATTTTTTTCATGAAATTTGACTGTTTGTATTAAAATATATGTTGTAATTAAAAAAATAAATATTAAAACTGAGGTGCTACGTGATTTTCCCGCTCTTATAGTTAAAGTTTTTATTTTATATACGAAAAAATGTAAATTTTCTGTTTAGAATGACGTCAATATCAAACATGCAAAAATGTAGCAAGAAAATCTGAATTTCTATTGGCAAATAGAAACAAAATACACGCGTTATCCTTATTTTTTTTTCACATTGTGTCATTTTTTAGGGTTTGGCAACAGGAAAGAAACGTTTGAATTAAAAAAGATTTAAAAAGATATATTTCTATAATGTTAAATTATGGAAGTGGTAGAAAAAAGGGATAAATAGTGGTCTGATAATTTTTTAAAGCAGACAGGGATCTATTCCACGTTCTAAAGCCTATGTACATGGAGTTTCGTGCAAATCGGTCAAAAATTAAAGATTTGTATAAAGGACATACACACAGAGAACGGCTTTTATATATATAGATAATGAACGAACAAATAAATGAGTATAACATTAATATAACATTAATAAAAATGCAAATAAAACGTCGAAATAAAAATCACTTGATGACGTAAACACGCGTAACTTGCTTAAAGTCAAGTGAATGTGACATTTATGATAAACCATTATTGGCATTTAATCTTATAGTTTGGTGATAGATTTTTGGTCGACGGGATAACCAAGTAATACCTATAATATAATATGATGCATTATATGATAACATTATGATATCTACCTTTCTCTGCCAGAGACAGTGATACATTATACATTCTACATTATTATAATAATAAAAGCCTAAGTCATGTGACTGTCATCAACAGTCCCGGGCTGACCGCTTCACTTTTTATATGCCAGGCGGCCATTTTGGTAGTTGGCGCAGGTTATTAATCGCGAAATATTGTTCCATCGCCATCATTTCATCTATGTTATAATAGTTCAAGTAATGTGACTGTCGTAACAGCCATTTTCAATCAAAATTATTTTTTCGAATAAAGCTAACAGAAAGGTTGCCATGATCGCAAAGAATTCTTGGTACTTTTATGTTAGCTCGGTAAAAATCTCGCCAATAGCATTTTTTTAACTCGCCAGTTAGCATTTTTTATTTTTCCGTGTGGTGAATTAAAACAATGCTTTGATGTTTAAATTAAATGTCATGGTTTATGGTATCAGTTATTATTTTTCTTTTCTTTTCTTTTCTTTCCGTTTAAAAAAAAAAAAAATAAATAAAAGTCATGAATTTTAAATGTTTCAGTTTTAAATTAAAGTTGTGTATTTTAAATAAAATGAGTGAAATGATTATATTTTAAATGAAATTAAAAAAATACGAAAAAATGCGACAGGATCAGGCAACAGGCGATTTATCTTCTGCGTCAGGCTAACATAAATATTACCGAGTTCTTGGTTTCTCTATCAGAATCTTCCGATATGGCGAAGGATTGAACAAGAAAATTAGGCACAGATGTCATATTCGCCCCATATTGGCGCGATTTTTTTCTGTCGCCAATGTCATATACGCAATGTATACTTAACCGTCGCCAAAGTGTCGTTATTTTGCTTGATATGGTAACCCGGATGTTGTTGTTTATGCTGTTGATGTTTTTGCCAAATCGGCATCGGAAAAACCATCGCGCCAATATGGGGCGAATATGACATCTGTAACGAAAATTAAATTGTGAATAAAAGTAACATGATACAATGCTTAGCATTACATTTAAGGGAGACCTAGCTGGTCGCCAAGGGCGGCAAGTTATATAATAATATTATATAGCGTTTTAGCAACAGTGTTTATAGTTTAAACACATAGTATTTTAGGAATTCACATAAAAAAAAAACCCTTACACAATATTGTTATTTTAATATATATATGTTACCGGCCAAACCCGATTTTAGGCCAAACTAGATTGGCCTAGGCCAAACTAGTTTATCCTGACACCCATAGGATAAACTATAGTTTTTCCTAGGCCAAACTAGTTTGGCCTAACTCTCATAGGTCAAACTAGTTTAGCCTGCTATTCATTGGTCTGAACTAGTTTATCCTTGGCCAATACAATTTGGCATGCTTTTATTGATCCCAAAAACAGCTTCAGCGCCAATCTTCTAGTTCATCCTAGGCCAATTCAATTTGTGCTTTCATTGATGCCAACCAGTGTTGAGCACGCTCACAAAGGAAAAAAAAAAGTACCAATTTAAATTCAAATTCTATTTCTCAAAAATGAGTTAAGTTCAAGCCCAAATTCAAAAATTTTCAAACGAATCCGCTCAACTGAAACACATCTATGGAAGTGAGTGAAGTTCACTAAAAACTCGTTTTTTTTTTATTTTTATTCTTTTAAATATAATAGAAATTTAGCTTCTAAATTTACAAAATTTTGTGATTTAGTCTTTTGGTTATTCGATGTGAGGGTGTTTACGGGGCCGCCTAATTTTTCTTCCCGACACTAGGTCCGGATTTAGTTTGGGAATTACTTTTTTCGAGAGGTTCCGACCGAGATATAGCGGGACTCAATTTCTTTTTTTCGTCTTAAGTGGGAACTGGACTGCATTCTTCTTGAGGTTCACACGGGTAGAAATTTTCAGTCCAATTTCCAACCTAGCTCATATGAAAATCATTTGGATCGGCAGGATCTCTGGTCTGTTCAGTAAAAATATCAGTAACATTTGGCCAGTAAAATTATTCCTCGATAAAAAATTTATATATTTATTATTTGTTTAAATTTTTAGTTTATCCCATCTTTATAAGAAGAAAGTATTGGATTCATGAAAATTTTCGACAGGTTTGCACGTTAAAGGGACGGAAAACATGTTTTTACAAAATGTCTGTCTGTTATCCTTTCTGTCTGTATGTATGTGACACGAATATTGTGGGCGCTATAGCTCAAGAACTAATGTGCAGAATTTAATAACAAATTATAATAAAGTAGTCCCTCATATAAATTGGTCCTGATTATTTTTTGGTGTAAATTTCCCAAAAGGTGGCGCTGTTATGCTGCATTTTTCATGATTTCCGCTACAGCCCTATGTCAAGAATTGATGCAATGATTTTCATGAAACTTCAGATTCAGTTAGTCCCTGGTATGAATTGATGCTGTGTACGTTTTGGTGTAAATCTCCCAACAGGTGGCCCTGTACTGCTGCATTTTGCTGGATTTACACGATTTCCATAATAGCTATATCTCAAGAACTAATGCACAGATTTTCAACAAACTTCAGATTCAGTTATTCCTTGATATGAATTGATGCTTTACGTGTTGGTGCAAATAACCTAATAGGTGGCACTGCTGTGCTGCATTTTTCACGATTTCCTCAATAGCTCTATCTCAAAAACTAATGCACGAATTTTCATAAAACTTCAGATTCCAGTATAGGTTGATTACTATTGCTGCTGATTATATGTTTGTGTAAATCGCTCAATAGGTGACGCAGCTATGCTGGAATTTTCATAATTTTCGCTGTAGCTGTTTCTCAAAAACCAATGCACGGATTTTTTCCAAACTTCAGATTCAATTAGACGTTGTCATAAGTTGTTTCTGGTTAGATTTTGGTTTAAATTACTCAACAAACAGCGCTGCTTCTGCTATGCTGCATTTTTCTGGATTTACATGATTTCAGCGATAATCATAGCTCAAGAACTAATGCACGGAACTTTATATCTTTAGAATCCTCATGATGAACATAATTTCCATTTAATCTTTCACTATGATAGCGAATTTTGAAGTATTAACATGTTTGAGATAAAAGAAGGTCTTGGGATTGGCACATCCGACTAGTTTTAAGATCAGTAGATGCCTTTTAGGTAATAAAATTAAAGTACAGTAAAACCTGAGAAAAATAACTTCCCTATGACGGAATCCCGTGTTGAACAACAACAAAAAAAAAATATGTTGATTTATGTAAAATGAGGATATTAATACTTTTAAAAAGAATGTAATGCATTTACAACAGACGAGGAACCTTCTAATAAGGGAAACTGCCTACATAGGCGTAACCAGGGCGGGTGCCCTGGGTGCTCGGGCACCCCCTCCGCTTGCGCAGACTCAAGCACAATTATTTTAAAAAATCGAAGTCTAAAAAAGAAAAAAGAAGTGAAAGCAGAGTTAAATTAGTTTAGCAAATTAGTTTAGTTCAGACAACTAACAGCCTAAGTTTTGCACTGTGATTTAAAAAAAAATTCCACGTTCTTTTCTTTTAAATTGTGTTGTTTATCTTTTTTTAAAACTAGAATATTTACAAGAATCTGTATTAGTCGTAGTAAGCCAAAAAGCAGATTTTATAATCCCACTTTGGCGTCTTTTTTTTTTTTTTTGGAGATTTTTTTAACACCGTTCTTTCTATTGCATATTTCTGCAATTTCATCAGAAATTAACGCACGTTCTTGACGAGGATGGAAACAGAAATTATTTGTCTCTTTGATTTCGCAGTCTAAAGTCTAGAATCTAGAATGAAGCAAAAAAAATTTGAAAGGGAATGCAGATGTGAAACAGTAATTGTAAAATGCGATTAACCGGGGAAAGGTGGGGGTGCACAGACCCTGCCTCCTTTGAAAATAAGAAATAATAACACAGAAAATTAAAATTAATCTGAAGTTGGTTGGTTGGTTGAATTTCGTGTTTTGTGACCATATTTTGACATTCTTAAAACGAATATGGTTGCAGTCTTTCAAGTCAATACAGTAATTTTTTTCCTCTGAAAATTTTAACACGGTTTTTTGAGTTTCTTGTCGTTTCGTGGAGTTCTTTTGAAACTAGGAAAAGGACCCGGTTTCAATGTTTTGCTTTAAATTTTGATGAAATTCGCGACTTTATTCTGCGATCATTACATGATATTTACAGTTTTTCCCAAAATCATTTGACGAAATTCACGTCTTTCTACGCGATTTTTTGTCAAAATCCGCAATCAAATCCGTTAGTGTTGAAAAACACTAACCTTTGACAAAATTCGTTTTTTCACTGCGATCCTTTGATGAAATTCGCATTTTGATATTTTGACGAAATTGGGATGTCTTTAGCACGATCCTTCGATGAAATTCGTGTTTTCTTTACACGATTTTTTGACAAAATTCTCTTTTTCTTTCCGTGATCTTTTGACGAAATTCGCATTCTCTTTCTGGTATCCGTCGACGAAATTTTCTTTTTCACCGGAATCCTAAGACAATTTTTTTTTTTTTTTCGACCTATTCACGAAATTGATTTTTTTACAGGGATCATTTGTCGAAATTCGCGATAGTTTTGCGTTCTCGATATCTTTCCGGAGCAATTAACAAAATCCTCTGCTCTTTTCCACGACTTTTTGAGGAAATTTGCAACATTTTCTCGTCAATCATTTATCGAAATTCTTGATTTTTTTGCGCAATCTTTGACGAAATTCGCGATTTCTTTCTGCACTCTTTTATCGAAATTCACGATATTTTTCACGCTCGTTTGAAGAAATTCTTAAATTTTTCCGGGATCGAGTCACCAATTGATTTTAAGAAGTTCCACAAAAGAAATAAAAATCGTGGACTTAAAACATTTTTTTAAATACTCACTGAAGAATCACAGATCTGTGAAAGAATTTTAAGGGCGGAAATACTGCACAGCATTTTTTATTATACGGATCTTTCCTTTTCTGTGCACAAATCCCGCAATCCCGCACGTTATTTCAAACTGTGCCCCTCAAAGAAAACTTCATTTCTATTGGAGTTTCGCTGGTTGCTTTTTTTTAAACGAACATAGAATTAAAGAAATCTAGGATTGGATTGGGGGGGGTGGGGGGGGGCTGCATTTGGCAACGTACCCCGACCAAGCTACGACCACTTCCGTCTCGAAACAAACGAATCCTGAATTATCACGATTTTTTTTTCCGAGCCAAATTAAATTTTCAGCTTTCTTATGAGAACTGATTTGACATTCTTTCAATTTGAATTTAATCACGGCAATTGCAAAAATTACAGGAGAGTTTTTTATGTTTCAAAGAAAGACAAAAACTCGCCTCAAAGTATAAAAAACCCGTTATAAATCGCATTAAAAATTCAGAAAAGATTAAAGGACAGCAGGGAACGAAATTAACTAATTGGGTAAAATATTTAAACCGGATTTCTTTTAGGAACGCGAAAAAACTCCTCTAAAATAACATTAAAAAATTGTTACAAATTGAAAAATCGCTCTAAGAATCTCGAAAAAACTTTATTGAAAAGAAGACAAAGTTTACTGGATAAAATATATAAATCGGATTCTTTTTTACTAATTTGAAAAAATTCGCAAAAAAAAATTAATTGAAAAATTCCAGAAATTGTCTTCGATATGCATGACTTCAGGCAAACAGGCACTTTCCTGTCAAATCTTGCGGCTGTGAGGACTGCATTGTTTTTTCGGAGTTCAGCGCTCGCGCGCGTGTATGTATGTATGTATGTATGTATGCATGTATGTATGTATGTATATATACACACACACACACACACACACACACACACGGAGACAGACAAACACCTATGTTTATTATTACAGTCGCATCATGATAATATAATTTTTATCACTTTGATAAAATTTAGTGTATTGCTTTACCTAATACATTGGACACATTCTAAGGTAAAAACATGAATTATTAATGAATATTGTAATTATTTATAATATTATAATAATTATTTATATGCACTTTTCTCCAAAATTTCTTGGTTCTCCCCCGGTGATCCCTAAGAAGTCGTGGAGTCACATTCTGAAAAACTTTCATGGGTATGTACTTGTGTACAGCTTGTATTATCTGAGATTTATCGTCCAGAAAAATTTCATCTACAAGACTTTGACATAGATGATGCTAGGTTTACGTCTCGTGCAATGTCCCTGTGCCTATAAAAGTTTCCAGCAAGATTAAAGGTGTTTTTTAATCTTTGTAAGATGTTAGGGTGCCAAAAAGTTTTACACTTGTGACCACATTCAGTCACTGTCTTATTTCACTGCTGCAAGGAGATTTACATATCTTTTTTTTTTTACCATTAGATTTAGTTTTGATGTTTTGAACCCCTTCTCACACCCCCTCACGCAAACAAAAATCGCGTTTGAGCCCTTTTTAAAAGAAATAGGACACAATTATGAATTCTAAGAGGAAAACCTGTCTAAAACGGAAATTCGGCTGGTTTAATGGGGTTCCGTTTTAGCAGGTTTTACTACATAAGATATTGTTTGTATCCAACATATTCTGGTTAAAAAGTCTGGGCACCCCCCACCCCCCCGTTCAAAAGGCTGGTTACGCCTATGGCCTATAACGGATTTTTCTTCTTTCCTATGCAATTCCATCTTAGAAGATTTTATTATATAGAATTTTTAAAATTTTTAAATCTCCAAGCCATAGAATGTGGATTAAAGATATTAATGATTCTACTGTAAACTATATTGATTTTTAAATGAATCTCTATTTGTATGAGAAAATCTGAATAATTTCTAATACCACTAATTTTTTTTACACGGCTTAGAGACTTGAGAATCTGAAAAAATTTATATAAAAAACGATTCTAAGACGGAATCATGTAAGATAAAAAAGCTTGGTTATTGTTAAGTTCCTTTTTTAGCAGGTCCGTTGTCTCTAGCAAATGCATTATGTTTTTTTTCAAACGGATTATTATATACAATTTGCACTGATTTAAAAAAATTATGTTTAAAACAGGTTTTCGCCATACACAGGTTCTTCTAACAGGTTTTACACTACTGTATCCTTATCCGTATAAATGTCTACTATTCTTTAAATAGAATTTTAATTGTGGAATAATGGTGGCCTTAAAATATATGTATTTTAGGCCAAACTGGGACCTGGACTTCTCCGGATTTTCGAAAGTTTCAGATTTCTGAAAGAATATCAAATGTACTTGATATTCTTAATGGCACATTTGTTCATAAATAATTCAAAGCCAAGTGATATTTATTTGATAAACAAAAAATAAATGTCTCTAAATTCTTCCTCTCCTAAATTTTATGGAAACCTCTCATTCCTTTTTTGGTCCTCCAGCACACAATTTGTCATACGGAACATATTTCGTAACTACCGGGGAAAAGTACCCCACTCCCCATTGAATAAAATATATTATACAGGGGTGACGGCAATGCTACTTTGCACAAGGTTGGCGCCGAAGCGGTAGTTGGGATCACTAAAAGCATGTCAAATTGCATTGTCCTAGAATAAACTAGAAGGTTGGCGCCGGAGTGTTTTTTGGGATCAATAAAATCACGCCAAATTGAATTGGCCTAGGATAAACTAGTTCCAACCAATGAATAACAGGCTAAACTAGTTCATCCTATGAGCGTTAGGCCAAACTAGTTTGGCCTGACACTCATAGGTCAAACTAGTTAGCCTGATATTCATTGGTCTGAACAACACTGGTTTCCAAACATTAAGGAAAAATCACAAAAAGAGCGATAACTCGTTCAAAAATTAACCTATCCGTATGAAATTTGGATATGTTGTTAACTAAAAGATGCTGATTACAATTACAACATCCAAATTAGTGGCGCTGCAATCGGATTGCGTCATCTGAGTGGAGCATGAAAATGCATACTAGAGAGTATGGCAGCTGCTGTCGCTGTGATTATGAGATAAGAAAACTGAGATAGCCAATTCATTAGTATGAACTCGAGGTATCATATGTCCGCATAACTGCGATTTAGAGCTATTGGAAGACTGGATGTTGGCCAAAGTCAGACAGAGGTGGCTAGATGGCTAAATGTGAGTCCTTCTGTTGCTCATAGGCTTTAGCAACACTTTCAAACCACTGGTTCGGCCTCCAGAAGGTTCAGCGAAGGACGAGCAAGAGCTACGACAAGCAACGATGACCGATATTTGTGGTTCTGTGTACGAAGGAATCAATGTGTACAGAACAGCAACACCCTCTCATCTTAAATCCGTCCTTGCTATAGTCACTGGAGGGTTGGTATCAACGTCTACTGTGCATAGAAAGCTTCACGAAGGTGGTCTGTATGCGATGCAACCGGATATTTGTTTGCCGCTCACCTCGTGTCTCCGGAGGGAACGTTTAAGTTGGGCACGTCAACATCTCCGCTGGACGGCTGATCAATGGAGGCGTGTTGTCGTCACAAATGAGTTCCAGTTTAGCATCCAAAGCGATAGTAGCCATTGTTTGATTTGAAGAGAACAGGGAACACGCTATCATCCATCAAACATTCTTAAAATATATTCGTATGGAGGAGGCAGTGTCTGTGTTTGGGATGGTATGTCTTTGGGCGGACGTACAGACCCCCATGTCTTTCCACTTGGAACTGTGAATGCTCATGTCTATAGAGATGACATTCTTGATGCTTATGGTCACCCTTATGCCGTTACAATAGGTAAAGATTTCCTGTTACAAGACGATAACGCTAGACCGCACAGGGTTCGCATCGTAGAAGATTATCTCCAGCACCAAACAATTCAGCGCATGGAATGGCCAGCGCGGTCACTGAACTCGAATCCCATTGAGCATCTCTGGGATGCTTTAGGAAGATGTATCTCTGCTCTCAATCTCCCTCCTCAGACCCTTGCCACGCTTACAACTGCTTTACAAGAGAAATGGCTCGCACTTCCCAGCAAACTTACCGATCGCATAATTGACAGTATCACACTTCACTGTATGTTCTGTATTGCTTATAGAGCGGATCATACTCCATATTAAAGGTACTTTTCCTATACCAAACTGAGACATTTATTTTGTTTATTTTATAATTGTATTAATTTCTGAAATACCACAATCGTCTGGTAATTTCTTTTACTGTTATTTTATACCTTATTATGTGTTGTAAATTGTGTCTGAGGTTTATTAAAATCTACTTGTAAGATTTTGAGTAATCGCAACTTTTGTTGTTTTTCCTTAATTTTTGGAAACCAGTGTAGTTTATCCTAGGCCGATCTAGTTTATCCTAGGCCAATTCAATTTGGCGTGCTTTTATTGATCCCAAAAACCGCTTCAGCACCAATCTTCTAGTTTATCCGAGGCCAATTGAATATGACGTCCCTTAATTGATGCCGACCAGTGTTGAGCACGCTCACAAAGGAAAAAAAGTGCTAATTCAAACTCAAATTCTATTTATCAAAAATGAGCCAAGTTCAAGCTCAAATTCGAAATTTTTCAAACGAATCGGCTCAACTCAAACACATCTATGGAAGTGAGAGAAGTTCACTAAAAACTCGTTTTTTTTATTTTTTTAATATTTTATTTTTTAAAATTTAACAGAAGTTTAGCTTTCAAATTTACAAAATTTTGTGATTTAGTCTTTTGGTTATTCGATGTAAGGGTCTTTACGGGCTCGCCCAATTTTCCTTCCCGACACTCGGTTCGGACTTAGTTTGGTAATTACTTTTTTCGAGAGGTGCGGCACGTGATGGAACGGGACTCAATTTTTTTTTCCGGCTTAAGTCGGGACTGGACTGCATTCTGTCTTGAGGATCACACAGGCAGAAATTTTCAGTCCAATTTTCAACCTAACTCATATGAAAATCATTTGGATCGGCAGGATCTCTGGTCTGTTCCGTAAAAATATCAGTAACATTTGGCCAGTAACATTAATCCACAATTAAAATTTATATATTTATTATTTGTTTAAATTTTTACTTTCTCCTATCTTTACAAGAAGAGAGTATTGGATTCATGAAAATTTTCGACCTCCGGTTTTCGACGGATTTACACGTTTTACGGGTCGAAAAACATGCTTTTACAAAATATCTGTCTGTGATTCTGTCTGTCAGTACGTGACACATATTATGTGCGCTCTACTTAAAGAACTAATGCACGGAATCTCTCTTTTCTAAAAAAAAGTAACTACCGCTGTCACCGCCGCCGCCGGTTTTGAATTTTTTGTGACCGGAGGTCTTTCTTCGTTAATATTAAGAAAAATAATGCATACAAAAATATGAAAATCAGTAGTATTATACAGAAATGTTTGATAAACACGCTGATGCAGACAGTTTTCAAATCGAAGAATTATTTTAAGAGATATTTGATGCTAAAGTTGGACAAAATCGTTCCACTAAAAAAGTTTTACAGGAACAAAAACTATTCATGGGAATTTAATCATTTTTAGATCATTTTATACGTTTGAAGTTCCCGGTGTGCAGACTGTATTTCTTTTTTTAATTTGACTCATTTTTTGAGGTTTTATTTCTATTTTAAATTCAAATTTTCAGCATTTCTAGAGATATTTTAAAAAAAAATATTTATACGTGTAAATAAAAATTTCTTTACAAGTGACTATTACACTAAACAGACAAAAAAACATCTGAATTAGAATTAAATAATTATGTACAAAAAGCAGGAACTTATTAAAAATTACGTCATAAAAACTATATTTACACGTGAATTTTAAGAGAGAAAGGAAATTGCAAAATAATAATTTATTTACATGCGTTAGAAGTCTTAAATAGGAGAAATTACGTCATATTTACGTCACAATACAGTTATTAGATAAAATTAACACAAAATAATATTGCAAAACAGTTTAAATTTAGAAATTGCGCTTGACATTTATTTGATATTTTGAGAGGATACTTTTCAACTATTTTTGTTAGGAAAGCGCAAATAATATTTAATTTCTAACAAAAGTATTTTCACGTGAATATTAAAAAGAGAAAGTATAGTTTGGTCAAAATTACGTCAGATTAAAAACGATTAATTTAAAATGCCTTACTTAAAAGAACTTTCTTTTCGCTTTGTTAAAAAATACCGGGAGACAAAGTCTCTGTTTACTTAATTCCTTTTATATTAGCTTATTTTGAAATGCTTAACTTATTTTACTTAATCAAAGACGAAAACAGCGATTGTATCTTTGGTACTACTTAGTTATCCCGTTTTCCAAAAATCTATCATTCGCAAACTATAAGATTAAATGCCAATAATGGTTGATCGTAAATGTCACATTAACTTGACTTTAAGCAAGTTACACGTGTCTACGTCATCAAGTTATTTTTATTTCGACGTTTTATTTGTATTTTTATTAATGTTGCACTAATTTATTTGTTCTTTCGTTATTTAAAATAAAAATTATACAATTTGTATAATTTGGCGAGTGGTTTGGCGATTTATATAATTTGGCGAAATTGGTCGACGGGATAATCAAGTAGTACCGCAGCGGATTTGGCCTTAAAATTCCCCAACCAAAAAGAAATGAATAGAAATCCGTTTATAGGGAGATCGCCACAGTTTTTTAAATTATAATTCAATCTTCCGAAATCTTTTGAAAGCCGATCAAATTAGCGTACTTTTAGAGTCTGCGATGTCTGAACAGGGGTTGACGAGCGTAGCTCGTAGGGGCCAGAGCCCCCTAGTTTACTAAAAATTTATAAGTAAGGTAGTCCCTGATATAAATTGGTGCTGATTGTTTTTTGGTGTAAATTGCCCAAATGTGGCGCTGCTATGCTGCATTTTTCATGATTTCCGCTACAGCTCTATCTCAAGAACTGATGCACTGATTTTCATGAAACTTCAGATTCAGTTAGTCCCTGATATGAATTGATGCTGTGTACGTTTTCGTGTAAATCGCCCAACAGGTGGCGCTGTTCTGTTGCATTTTTCAGGATTTACACGATTTCCGCTGTAGCTCTATCTCAAGAACTAATGCACAGATTTTCAACAAACTTCAGATTCAGTTATTCCTTCATATGAATTGATGCTGATTACGTGTTGGTGCAAATAACCTAATAGGTGGCACTGCTATGCTGCATTTTTCACGATTTGCTCAATAGCTCTATCTATCTCAAAAACTAATGCTCGAATTTTCATAAAACTTCAGGTTCCAGTAACGTTTATTAATATTTCTGCTGATTATATTTTGGTGTAAATCGCTCAACAGCTGACGCTGCTATGCTGGATTTTTCATAATTTTCGCTGTAGCTGTTTCTCAAAAACTAATGCACGGATTTTCACCAAACTTCAGATTCAGTTAGACGTTGACATAAGTTGTTTCTGGTTAGATTTGGTTTAAATTACTCAACAAACAGCGCTGAAAGAAATGCTGCATTTTTCTGGATTTACAGGATTTCAGCGATAATCATAGCTCAAGAACTAATGAACGGAATTTCATATCTTTAGAATCCTCATTATGGACATATATTGCCATTTAATTTTTCACTGCGATAGCGAATTTTGAAGTATTAACATGTTTGAAATAAAAGAAGGTTTTAGGATTGGCACATCCGACTAGTTTTAAGATGAGTAGATCTCTTTTTAGGTAATAAAATTAAAGTACAGTAAAACTTGAGAAAAATAACGTGCCTATCACTGAATCTCTTGTTTAACAAAAAAAAAGTTTATTTATGTAAAATGAGGATATTAGTACTTTTAAAAGGAATATAGTGCATTCACATCAGACGGTGAACCATCTAATAAGGGAAACTGCCTATAACGGATTTTTCTTCATTCTTTATGCATTTCCGTCTTAGAAGATTTTATTGTATAGAATTTTTTTAATTTTTAAATCTCCAAGCCATAGAATGTGGATTAAAGATATTAATGATTCTACTGTAAACTATATTGACTTTTTAATGAATCTCTATTTGTATGAGAAAATCTGAATAATTACTAATACCACTAATTTTTTTACACGGCTTGGAGACTTGAAAATCTGAAAAATTTTATATATATATATATATAAAAAAAAAAAACATTCTAAGCCGGAAGCATGTAAGAGAAAAAAGCTTAGTTATACTCAAGTTCCTTTTTTAGCAGGTCCGTCGTCTCTAGCAAATACATTGTTTTTTTTTCAAATGGATTATTATATCCAGTTTGCACCGATTAAAAAAAAATTATGTTTAAAACAGGATTTCGTCTTACATAGGTTCTTCTAACAGGTTTTACAGTACTGTATCCCCATCCGTATAAATGTCTATGTACTATTCTTTAAATAGAATTTAATTGTGGTATAATGGTAGCTTAAAAAAATATATTTTACGCAAAACTGGGACCTGGACTTCGCTAGATTTTTGAAAGTTCCAGATTTCTGAAAAAAAAATTAAATGTACTTTTGATATTCTTAATGGTGCATTTGTTCATAAATAATTCAAAGCCAAGTGATATTTATTAGAGAAACAAAAAGTAAATGTCTCTAAATTCTTCCTCTCCTAAATTTTATGATAACCTCTCATCCCTTCTTTGGTCCTCCACACACAATTTGTCATATGGAACATATTTCGTAACTACCGGGAGACAGTATCCCACTCTCCATAGAATAAAATATATTATACAGGGGTGACGGCAATACTACTTTGCACAAGGTTGGCGCCGGAGCGGTAGTTGGGATCACTAAAAGCATGTCAAATTGCATTGGCCTAGAATAAAGTAGAAGGTTGGAGCCGGGGCGGTTTTTGGGATCAATAAAATCACGCCAAATTGAATTGGTCTAGGATAAACTAGATCGACCTAGGATAAACTAGTTCGGACCAATGAATAGCAGGCTAAACTAGTTTATCCTATGAGCGTTAGGCCAAAGTAGTTTGGCCTAGGAAAAACTAGTTTATCCTATGGGCGTTAGGATAAACTAGTTTGGCCTAGGAAAAACTAGTTTATCCTATGAGCGTTAGGATAAACTAGTTTGGCCTAGGAAAAACTAGTTTATCCTATGGGCCTCAGGAAAAACTAGTTTGGCCTAGGCCAATGTAGTTTGGCCTAAATTCGGGTTTGGCCGGTAACATATATATGTAATAATAAACATTTTTGCCCTTTTATCTTAGTTAAATTATTCCAAATTATTATACTATCTAAAATATCTTTTATCTTTTTTTTCCATTCTTTAAATCCAGCGTATTCTTTTATTATTTATTATTCTAAAAACCTTAATCCGTTCGTAGCTATACTTCTTATAAAACCCACTAAAATACTTTATTCCTTTTATTTCTGAAACGCTAATTACTTTTTTCTTTCGAAAGTATTTAATATCATTTGTTCTATTTTGTTCCATATCCCATAACACCTTGCAAGTTGCCGCCAGCATCCTGATTACGTTATAAAGCTGCCGCTGTTAGGTATTAAGTTCGATCATATACGTTATGGATCTCCGCCTCTTTTTTAGGTCATCCTATCACTATGCGAGTTCGTGTGTCCCGTCCCCCCGTCTTTCCACGGAATTGGTTCATTGCTATGTAATGTAACCGTTCGCGTCTTTTCTTTTTAGTATTTATATCGTTACATTTGCTTGGAGAGCTAGATTTTTAAGATTATTGTATTTGCTGAAAAAACCCGTTGTCACTTGGAACTAACCGCCGCAGCGAGCGGCCAATCTTCGTCCGCAGCCCTTTATTCTTCTACTCTAGTCCGACTCTTTTGCGGAAGCAAGATACGTAGTTCCCCAGCCACGTCCCGAATGAAAGGCTCTCTAGCGAAAGCAACGTTGAAAAAAAAAAATGAAACCGGACAAATTTAAAAGGGAATTTACACAAATTAAAGACACCGAAAAGTTCCTATGTTTCCATCATATCATCAGTCAGACTCACTCTCATCAGTTGCGTTGGAGCTCTGTTGTGAGGTGGACGTAAGGCTGCGTACTCACGCGTATTTTGCCTGCTTGTCCAGTATTCTTGGAAAAGCTTTTATTCTGAACCCATCTGCTGTTTATTGACAAAAGAATGAGGGGAATCAACAATGGGTCAGGAGATAAGGAGCTCGACTCTACTTGAAGGAAAGGTTCCTCTTTTGCTGGACATCAGTCCCTTTCCTGCTAAAGTCGTTAAAAATCAAAGACACCGCGTGGCAAGAACAAACGAAGCCGACACTGATTACAGTTAGAAGGATAGTGTGTACGCAGCTTAAGAGGTGCTTGCTCCATCGCATGTTATATTTTTCGCAGTGTGAATGGCAGGTGGGGCGGTTCGTTAGAATAGTTTTCGCTCGCTATTTAGTGCTGCATTATGACGGCTACAGATGATCAAGATTATTATATTAAGGAAGTTATCGACAAAATATGTAATGGAACGTTAAACAGCAATTTCAAGGACCAGTTTGACAGATTTTCTTCAAATTTTGAAGAATATGCTAAAACTATATTCGGAGATTTCTACACATTTGTGGATCAATATATTTTGGACATTAAGGCTAAGGACGGCTATTCTGCTTCTGCTTCAGAGCAAGAAGAGGTAAGGAAAACTTGCCTTGATGCTTTTACTTTGCTTAGGGAGCCCAACACATGATAATTTGTTAAATTCAGCTATCTTTAGTTTTTTCTGCTCTATTAAGTATAAGAAAACTCCTAATTTTTTTCTTACTAACACTAATCTTAAAAAAGAAATTTTCAACGCTATTAAGAAAGGAATTAAACGACCTATTTCGGAGGAGAGTTCTCCTATCCCACTTAGTAATAAATATAAAAATATCGCTAGCGAAGTTAACCTAACTCAAAATGTGGATATGGATGAATCAAATGTTAGTGAAAATACACAGGATACTGTCAAAGTTAAAAAATCTGTTAACCCTTTCTACGTCGAAGTCGACAGCAATTGGGCGACGGTTGCCCATGAAATTACGGAGTTAAACTCAGAAAAACCCGAAATAACGCTAAAAGGCGAACGCATTGTTATACAATGTAACTCTGATAAGGACTTTAAATCTACTCAGAAATGGCTAGACCAAAACAAAAAGAAATATACCACTCTTGATCCTAAAGAACTTCGACCCAAAAAAATATGCATTAGGGGCCTCCCCTGTTACACCGATACTAAAATTATTGAAGATAGTCTCAGGGAGCATGGTTTCGCAGTCACTAGGGCTGCGATGCTTAAAAATCGTAAAACTGGCCAACCAATGCCGATATACATGGTAAATGTTATACCTCGTAAGAACTTTGAAGAAATTTACCAAATTAACAATATACATTATATTTCTGTTAAGATTGAAGCTTTTACTAGCAAAAATCGTGTAAAACAATGTTACAAATGTCAAGGTTACGGTCACGCATCAGAAGTGTGTGGCTTCGATGCTAAATGTGTAAAATGCGGAGATCTACATTTAAGTACAGATTGTCACCACAAGGGGCGTATTAAACCCACTTGTGCCAATTGTGGACTCGGGCACCCAGAGAATTTCCGCGGTTGTCCAAAAAATCCATATAGATTAGAAAATAAACAAAACCGTAAAACAAGTAATAGCGTCAGCAATCTATCCCAAGAAACCCAAATCTTAGCGGATATATTTAAGAATTATAATTATACCAAAAATACCAAAGACTCTGAACCCTCAACTAGTAATGTAGAATTAAACTCTGATAACAATGATAGTACTACCGCAAACACCCATTCCTCCCCTACTATTGAAAATTCTAATGCTCCTACTAATTACACCAATGATATTAAAGACATTCTTAATACTTTCAACGAAGTTAAACAAATCTTTCAAATCACTAAATTCCTAAAATGTATAAAGAACATCTCATGTTGGGTGGTTTTTCTCTTCTTCTAATTTTACACTCCACTTTTAATTTACTCAAATAATTTTCACCAATGGCATTAACTTGACCTCATATTTTTAAACAAGGTGTGAGCAGTTTACCACAAAATAGATGTTGTTACCAAAGAAAAGAAATTAAAAAAAATAAGCAAATATGCTTCGAGAAATATCACTTTAGTAAATTGAAATTTAGAGCAATTACCAACAAACAAAAACAGAATAGCGAGGAAATACATAAATGAACTTTAAGTATATTAAAATGTTACCATTAGAAATTGCAAGATTAAACCTTAATTCTTTAACAGTAACAACACCCTCAACCATTCACAACTTATGAAGAGAATACCACCAACACTACTGGATTTGAAAACATAAGACATTCATAATAAAAAAAGGAAAAGTAAAATTTGATTACCACAGAGCCTGAAAGGTGAAAGGCAAACTCTTAAGTCTGCACCAATTTTAAACAATATGTTTTAATAATTTAAAAGGATGGAATAATAAAATTATGACTGCACTTTATATTCTCAAATCCAGGGGCCAAATAATCGTATAGTGTCATTAGCATTGAAAACTATAAAATCTGATGAATTTCACTTCTGATAAAGTTCTTTCTTAAGCCACTCATTTATGTATCGAAATTTGTATTAATTATTCCAGTGGCTACCTAGATTTCAGTATTTATAATTTTTTTTTTGAAACAATGCTTACTCTTTTCAGAAGTTAATTACTTATATATAATACTTTATATTTTCTCTTTTTTTTTTCACTCAGGGAACACATGTGCGACTGAATTTCCGTCTAAAATGGATCTTGTTACCATATTACCTAACTCCTTAATTTAAAGAACTTAAGAACCAGCATAAGTATAACCAGAAAAGTAAGTTAATAAGAGGAGTAACACACATTAAAATTAATCCACACAACACTCATAAAATGAAAGGGAAATGCATAGTAAGCATAAAAGCCATTAATAAAAAAAAAGGTAACAAAACCCTCAATTCATTTCGCACAGTATTCTTCACTTAATACATGATCTAAATAATAGTTCATAGTTTTAAAATTTTAAGATATTTTTTGTATTAATTTTACTTATCACTGCTATAAAACTTCTTCCCTTTTAAAGATTATATTAGTTAAACAGAAGAAAGAGAAACAAAGCAGATTATTACATTCAACATAATTTATTAAGTATTAGATCTTATTAAAACTTTACTATAATTTTAAATCAATATATTGTAATAGTACTTTAGTGTGTAAATAGCAATTGTAAATTTAGATAACCTATCTCATCATAATTTAGTTCACAAAAATTTCGAGAAATCACTATTAATTCTCATGGGATTCTCCATCCAGTAAAATATTATTAATAGATATTTCAGTACTTATTAATTGCACATTATTTACATTTCTTGCAATTGACATTTTTCAATATATAAAAGTACTAATGCAAAAATTACTTACATGACAGATCGCTAAACAGGAGTTATATTGGCATCATGATTCTTACATTCTTCACTGTCATCCCATGGTTGGCAGTCTTCTTAAGGGTACGAAATTCAACGCTTGAAAGTTGGAGGTATATAACGTCACACTGTTAGTTGCATTATTATAATTTTTCGATCATTGGAACTCTTGGGATGAGAAAAGATAGAGTCCAAAAATATCTCCTGACGATTGATCTCTCCACTCTCTAGTCCAGCGTACGCTGATGATTACACAAACACTTCCTTTTTATTTATTGCTGGTGACCCCACTATACACTAGTAAATTTTTTTTTTTTTTGCTTTCGGTGTAAACTCAACCGGTCCTCTGAAAGACACGATGACTTGAAAGAAGCCAGCGTTCGGCATTCGTTCGCGCAACTTTTCTTCAATAGAAAGCCATAATAACACGATGTTATACACAAGAGACTCCAAACTGTTGCATGTCTTCGAACAGACTCACTGTATTAGTGGTTGTACTCAGTGGACACTGCTCCATCAGAAAATAGTTCGCACGGCGTATTCCTTGATTCTTAGGGACTACGTTTCACAGGATAAACAAGAGAAAAAGCCCTTTCTCTTTTGCAGCTAGACTCATTCTGCACTCTCATCCTTTCCTTTCATTTCAAAATTAACAAGAACTATCCACTGGACAGGGGGAGGGCTAAAAGAAAGCCTCCTTTCCCCCTACCCCCACTCACTAAGAGAAAAATATCACATCTTTACTTTCGGAAAACTCCTGCCTTAACTAACTTTTTCCCCGTATCGTGTAATAAAATTTCACACGTGCACTACTACTTGTTGACGTCAGACGCTCCTATTCGCTAACCTGGTAGGGTTCAACCACTTATCTAAAAGGGGGTGTAATCCACTTTCCACCTTATACACTTTTTCTTATGGGCCACCCATCTTTAAACGCCAAGCAAACTATCTTTTCTCACGGCAGTATCCCATAAAAATTTCCAAAATTGTCTGTATGACAATAGCTTCTAAAAGGAGGGTTATAAAATTGCACCAAGCATTTTACTTAAAAGGCTCATAAAATTTTATATACATGGTTGGCCACCCAAGCAGGCTTTTAGGCTGTGATGATAAGCAACACAAAATTGTGGGAAAATGCATCCGCAGAGTTTTTCCCGCGCTCACTTTATACTAATAAAAGGAGGTTGCCATGGTCACGGGTGCACCTGTTAGATTTCCGTTCCCTTGTTTGGTACTGAGAAACACTTTTCTCTCTTTTCCTTCTTTTTTTTTTTTTTTTTTTTTTTTTTTTTTTTTTTTTTTTTTTACTCTGTCCCAAAACATGAAACAAATACGCAGAACAACATTGTACTTTAAGGGTTCTAACAAGGATATAGGGGTTGTATATACATACAATTTGATAATATTTAGGTACTGGAATATTTTTAAATATACTGTAACACTCAACTCAGACTAAGAAACTCGATAATCCAATGCAAAAATTGATGGTTATATTAACTGAATTTGAAAAACTTGCAAGTCATATCAACATTAACGAAGATTAAGCTCTTCATTTGCTAAACTTTTTTCCTTCTTTTTGTTTGTGTTGTTTGTTTATAAAAAAAAACTTCTATTCTAGTATCTTATGCTCTTCTCATGATATTACTCTTATTTCTTTCATTCCCATGTTTAATTCACCTCAAATTACTAGACTGGGTGGACGCCGTCCTCTTGCTGTCGTTTGATCCCCTCGGCTTTTGCATTTATCTGTTTTTTTAGTTTCAACTCTCCTCACTGTAGCTTTTTCTTACATTTTTATTCTTTTTTACTTATAGTAATTTAAATTCTCTTGTAATTAAGTATATATTTAGTTTTGTTTCTTTTCTTCACTGTGTTAAACTTTTTTACCTATCAAGCTATATTAAATGTATGGTCTCTGAATTGATTCTTTTTTTTACGGGGCTTCCTTTGGTAACTTTTTCGCCTGTCCTGGACATATATGTGGATCATATGGAACATTTTTTTTCCTACTAGTTATACTAACAGTTTTTTCTATTAAAAATTGTCTATCTTTTTAGCTTTTACTCTCTATTTTTCGTGGCTACTAGCCGCATTTAAACGCTCTTTTTTCTAAGGCTCCCATTGCATTGTAACTCGATTTACTCTTAGCCTGGATGTAAAGTTGCCAAGCAACTAGGGAATCCATACACCAGCTTTATTGTTCCATTGTTCCATTTCCTATGTTTCCTGTATTTTCGTCAAGCTGTTCTAATGTTTAACATCTAGCGATTTATATTTACGACGTAACAACGACCCGAACATGGGTAGCACAATTACTAGTGGAATTAGTACATTTTATGATAATCTAATAAATAATTGACGAATCTAACGGATTCCGTTGTTATTTCTGGGAAAACTACCAAGGGATGTAGGCCTGATCTTCCACTCCGACCATGATTTCATGACTGCAAGACTTTGATTTCTCAGTTAGAGATAGATCATGAGTGTACGATTGCTGCTTAATACCGATATGTTTCTATCCTACAATTGAAAGCATATCAATTAGCCGGACAAGATCTTTACGCCTGTGGAAATATAATAATAATTGGGACCGGTGGCGTTGTCAAGGTCAGAATAAAACCAGTGAAATTCTGGCTGAATGGAATTACGTTGCGTAATTTTCAAGTAGTACCGTTAACAGTTATTTTGTAATAATATTTTTTATGATTTGTTTTTTATATGTGCGTTAATGATTGCGGCTTTAACGCGTTTTGACCATTTTAGAGATTGCTGCACAACGAGTTTCGTGTGTCCAGTGACTTTTTTTTCGGTTTTGTTTCCCTGGTCTGGGCCGAACCAAGGTCTGAAACATATGAAATTGGATAGCAGAGGTATGATGCAGTCAGTTAATAATCCAATAAACCCTCAACAAGTTAGAGACGAAGGTGTGTAAGGTAGATACATACAGTGATAAAACAGGATTTATGTTTTTATGATAATTAACGTTTATCTATAATAAAAGAAAGTTTCGCTCTGTCTGTGTCCGATGGCTAGCAAAATCTACGGAACGTACGAGGCTAAAACTTTTTGTGAGGCTAGCCCAAAGTGTCTCCTGATTTACCTGATATCAGGGTCGTACTGGCATGACAAAAAGGGCGCTGGCAACTTGGATTAATAAAGCGCAAATTCTAATCAAAAGGGCGCCAACTTCTAATCTAAAGGGCGCCAACTTCTAATCAAAAGGGCGCCAACTACCATTTAAAAGTTACCAAAATGGCTACAGGGTTATTTTATATATTTTGAATGAAATAATTTCTTTTCTTCAAATGTTGCGTCCTAAATTTGGAGGTTAAATGCATTGTAAATCCAACTTAAACGGAATGGGACTTATGAAATTGTCAGTTTCGTTCTGAATTTGGAAAAAATTCGCCGGTAGGTGGCGCTGTAACAGCGATTTTTCTGCGATTTTGAATATTGTTCCATCCAAAAGTGTATGAAGTTATGCATAGCATTGAAGCAAATTTTTATTTTAAGTTTTTCGATATGGCAAGTAGGTCCTCCCTGAATTTGGAAAAAATTCGCCAGCGGGGGGCGCTGTAATAGCGATTTTTGTGCGATTTTGAATATTGTACCATCCAAAAGTATATGAAGTTACGCATAGAATTGAACCAAATTTTTATTTTAAGTTCTTGGCTATGGCAAGGAGGCCCTTCCTTAATTTGGAAAAAATTCACCGGTAGGTGGCGCTGTAATAGCGATTTTTGTACCATTTTGAATATTGTACCATCGAAAAGTGTATGAAGCTATGCATAGAATTGAGCCAAATTTTTTGGTCATGGCACGAAGGTCACTCCCTGAATTTGGAAAAATTCCGCCGGACGGGGGCGCTATAATTGCAATGTCTGTACCATTTTCATTATTGTACCATCGAAAAGTGTATGAAGTTATGTATATAATTGAACCAAATTTTTTGTGCATGTTTCTGGCTATGGCAAGAAAGTCTTCCCTGAACTTGAAAAAATTCCGCCAGAAGGGGACGCTATAATTGGATCTCTGTGCCATTTTCCTTATTATACCATCGAAAAGTGTATGAATTTATGTATAGAATTGAACCACAGTTTTTGTGTACGTTTCTGGCTATGGCAAACAAGTCCTCCCTGAATTTGAAAAAAATCTGCCGGAAGGGGGGCGCTGTAATAGCGATGTTTGTGCCATTTTCTTTATTGTACAATCGAAAAGTGTATAAAATTATGCATACAATTGAACCAAATTCTTTGTGCATGTTTTTGGCTTTGGCCAACAGGTCTCCTTGAATTTGGAAATAATAGCGCGGTAAAGGGGCTCTGTGATAGCGATTTTTGTATACTTTTCTTGATTTTTCGTACACTGAAAAAAAAATCTGTAAAGTTACCAAAGTTTTTCTGGGAAACTGAGATTCCTAGAACTTTTTATGTAATGGCAACAAGAAAAATTCCTGTAACAGACATTCGCTGTTACAGGAATTTTTCTTGTTGCCGTTACATAAAAAGTTCTAGGAATCCCAGTTTCCTAGAAAAACTTTTGTAACTTTACAGATTGTTTTTTACAGTGTAGTTCTATTGTCCATCGGCGGCTCGTGCAAAGGCGGGAAATCGCTTCCTGCTAAGCCGGCTATTCGCAAACATCTGATAACAACAGAATAAGGAAAAACTATTAATTTTAACAAATGTCATGATATAGATTAACTCGTTTTTAGTTAGCTTAATTGACTGAAGCAGAAATTTAAGATGAAAATTAAAGTTGGTATAGTATTGAACTAATAATATTGAAGTATTAACATGTATAACTAGTTTTTGAAGTATTAAGAGGTATAAGATAGAAGAAAGTTTTGGGATTGGCACATCCAACTAGTTTTAATCTGCCAACTACAAGTACGTACTAATAGCTCATATGTATGGAACAACTCTGTCAGATAAACGTTTGTTATTGTAATTTTTTTGAAAGATATCTATCTATTTATTTTATATTATAAAGGACAAACATATCTGTGCGTAACGCATACGTCATTCTGCGAAAGGCAACACTTTCAAATTTGAAATGAAATTTCGGTTTTGCAATTTTCGCTACTGCAAATTTTTAAACTTATAAACATCCCACATTTTAAATGTTTACACCGTCGTATGCAGAAAAAATGCACTTTTAAATGCAATTTGTTTGAAAGCTGTATCTCAATTTATTTTTGAGATATTCCTTTTTTATAGTTTTTAATACCAATTTTCTAGTGAAAAATCTGTAAAGTTACTAAAGTTTTTCTGGGAAACTGGGATTCCTAGAACTTTTTATGTAACGGCAACAACAAAAATTCCTGTAACAGACATTCGCTGTTACAGGAATTTTTGTTGTTGCCGTTACATAAAAAGTTCTAGGAATCCCAGTTTCCTAGAAAAACTTTAGAAACTTTCCAGATTTTTTTTTACAGTGCAGCAATCTATTCAATAAAAAAAGTCTTTTTTGGGGCGCCGTGTACCAAAGCCACCACTATACTTAAGAATAATTAAAATGAAAATCTGTTGTTTTTTTTCTAAATTGACATTTCATCTCTTTTTTCGTTTGCACTTTCACAAAAGGTATAATACCATGCAACCACCGATGGCCCAAATTTTCAAAGCCAGAAAATACAAGAAATGCTTAATATTTAAGATTTGTTTCATTAGAAGTCATCATTTGTATCTGGACACCATGACTACAAATGTCACCTTCTCAAATGTGACCATTTAAAATTAAAATCTGTTTTCCTTAAACTGACCGTCCATCTGTTTTCACCGTTTATACTTGCACTAAAGGCAGAAATTCCAAAATTTATGTAAATTACACAGGTCACAAAATACGCAAAATGGAGTTAATGCTTAATATTGGTTTCTTCGGAAATGATCATTTGTACACTGTAAAAAAAATCTGTAAAGTTACTAATGTTTTTCTAGGAAACTGGGATTCCTAGAACATTTTATGTAACGGCAACAACAAAAATGCATGTAACAGACACACTTTTGCACCGAAAATCAAAAAATCTGTAACGTTACTAGGAATGTTTTAGGAAACTGGGATGCCTAGAACTTTTCATGTAACTGCAAGCAGGGTTACAGATAAAATTTTAGTAAGATTGCTGTAATTTTAGCAGATTCCTGTAGAATTTACAAAATCTATTTTTGTAGGTTTGCAGCTTTTTTTGTACAGTTACAGATGAAAGTTTAGTAAGCATGTAACTTAGTAGCTTAGTAACTCAGTAACTTAACATCTGTAGAGCTACAGATTTTTTTTTTACAGTGTAGAGGCGCTGAAAAAAATCTGGCACAGGGCGCCATGACTGCCAAAGCCGCTTCTATCAATCGGTCGAATAAAAGGATTTTTAATGCATTCAATTTTGTTTCATCGCTTGCATTAGCTCATTAGGTAGGAATTCTAAAATACCGGGCAACCATACAAGGCGTCAAATATTTAAAGGCAGAAAATACGCTAAATACGTGATTAATTCTTAATATCAGTTTTTTTAGAAGGCATCATTCGTAGAGGCGCATATAAACAAATTCTGTCCTAGGGCGCCATGACTACCAAAGCCGCCTCTGTCAATAAGTCGAATAAAATGATTTTTAAGGCATTCAATCCTGCTTCATCGCTTACATTAGCTCAATGAGTAGAAATTCTAAAATACCGGGCGCCAAATACTTAAAGACAGAAGGTACGCCAAATGCGTGATTAGTTTTTAATATCAGCATTTTAGAAGGTATAATTCGTAGAGATGTCGTAAAAAAAAATTCTGTCCCAAGGCGCCATGACTGCCAAAGCCGCCTCTGTCAATAGGTCGAATAAAATGATTTTTAAGGCATTCAATCCTGTTTGATCGCTTGCATTAGCTCAATATGTAGAAATTTTAAAATACCGGGCAACGATACGAGGCACCAAATACTTAAAGGCAGAAAATTCACTAAATACATGATTAATTCTTAAGATCAGCTTTTTTAGAAGGCATAATTCGTAAAGACGCTGAAAAAAAAAAATTCTGTCCCAGGGCGCCATGACTGCCAAAACCACCCCTGTAATAGGTCGAATAAAATGATTTTTAAGGCATTCAATTCTGTTTCATCGCTTGCATTTAATCAATATTTAGAAATTCCAAAATACCGGTCAACGGCGGCAAGTATTACAGGCAGAAAATACATTAAATAAGTGAAAATAATTCTTAATATCAGTTTTTTATAGGAGGCATCATTTTTAGAGGCGCTGAAAAAAAAAAAATTCTATCCCAGGGTGCCATGACTGCGAAAGGCGTCTCCTGTCAAAATGGTTCCAATAAAAATGAAAATTTGTGTTTCTTGAACTCACATTCCACCCTTTTCAATCGTTCGCTTAACTAATATGTAAAAATACCAAAATTGCGGGCACCAATTCGAGGCGCAAATATTTAAAGGCAGAACGCATGGTAAATATAATGTATAAAACGTGATTAATACTTTTTATTAGTTTCCTTAGAAAGTATCATTCGCTGAGGCGTTTTAAAAATGCCAATTTGTTTTTTCATTTATTTGCCGCTAAAAAGACATTATTTTAAGCGTGCTTAAAAAAAAAAAAAAAAAAAAAAATCGACTAGGGGTGCACCGGGCATTTGCCTCGTTGCTCGGTGGGTTAGTACGACCCTGCCTGACAATCAGAATTTTAAAATTCTAATTATTAGCTGAGTAATTAATTAGAATTCGGCACTCACTCTCATCAAAAATATGCTTTTCTTTTTCCTTCTGGTTTAGTTGTATAAAGTTTTCGCAGAAGTAATTAAATAAACCGCTGAGCAATGCAATCCCATCTCTTGATGTGTCAAGAGTTGCTGTTTTCTTAACGAAATATCAGTATTTCAGCCCAAAAATTATACACATCATTCCTCAACATTCTATTAATTACTCATAAAACTTTTAAAGAATTTAGATAAAAAGAAACATATATTTTTAAACGTTAAATTAAAAATTAGAACACTGAATGCTGGCGCTTTTATCACTAGAAATTGGCAACAGTTCATTTCATTTCACTGTTACTCTTCTGTACGATTTTTTTATGCTGTACAAGTGTGAACTATAGTGGAAAGTTTAATTTGTTTAACCAGGACACATTTTAAAATAAATTTTATTTTTTGAGTTAAAATTCTGAATTTTTTTGTGATGGTAAACCTTATCATTTGTAAACAAAATCACATGATAAAACTTCTCATAATTTTTTTTTTAAATTTTAAATTTAAAATTTATTAAAAAAGTGCGGTAATTTAAAATCGTTATAACTCGGAATATTATTTATAGAATTTCAATTTTTTTCATTTTAATAAACAAAAATATGTAAATTTTAATTTTGATTAAGCATTTTTTTAAATAATAATTTATAAAAAATTAAAAAATATTTAACGAAAAAAATTAAAAAAAAAGTGGTGCAACTTAAAAAAAAATCATATTTTCAAAAGTAAATATTTTTTTCAAAATATGCTGAATCAAAATTAAGGTAAAACAATTGAAAAAGATATGTTCCAAGTTTCAACCTTTTATCTTTAACGGTTCTCGAGTTATAAGAATTTAAATACGATTAATGGTGGAAAAACTACACTGTTAAAAATATCGTGAAAAATTACCTCTGTTTTTCAAGGCTATCTATTTTCTGACCAATGAGAACGCTTCATAGGTGTTAATGTAGCGTTCTCATTGGTCAGAAAATAGAGAGCCTTTAAAAACAGAGGCAATTTTTCACGATATTTTTAATAGTGTATCATGAAGAAAAATTCATTTTTACAAGAAGTCGTTTCCACGGCAGCCATTGATTGAAAGCTAGATTTTGAAAACAAACCAAAAAAAAAAAAAAAAAAAAAAAAAAAATATTTTTTGTTCTAATTCAGACAGAAATATGATTTAAATGTCATTTTAAGCAGGAAAAAACAGAGAGATTTTTAATGAAATAAAATATTTTTGCAAAATTTGAAGATTTTTGTGTCCCGGACCCCCTTAATCATTATTGTATTAGATAACCTTTCATTTCAGCAGTCCTGTGACAGTTTTTTTGTATTATTTTTAATTAAAGTTTTATTTCAGCACACATCTGACGCTTACTATTACGGATAAGTTACTTTACTGCCTTTCTGATTTTTGTTATTTTCACATAGTTCGATTATTACAAAAAAAAAAAAAAAAAAAAAAAAAAAAAAAGGTCATAAATATACTTAATCCACATATAAAAACGTTTATTTTCGCTTTTTACTATATCCGCGTATTATTTTTGCCATTACAATTTGAAGTTTTAATTTTTTATGTTTTGTTCTTTGCTACGTACGCAGACGATATGCTACCTCACACCAATGTCTAACCACCAAATACTCTTTGTTTATAGCTGCTTACAACAGTGAAGTTATAACTATATTAGTCCAGGCAATAGAGACCGTATAGGGGCTCTACCTAGCAAAATTAATGGAAGTTCTGGAAATTTACTTACTTTATGTTTTTTGGGTCGCTGAATCCGAATTTGTAACTTCCCACCAAAATTTTCCCCGGCAACCCCCCCCCCCCCCAAATTTTGGTAAAATGCCTCCCAAAAAAGGTTTTATTAAAAAAATCAATTTTTTTTATTGTTTTAGGGAAAAAGTATGTAGAAATTCAGAAAGTAGATAAAATTTGGAACAAATTAGATAGATGACATTATGACTTAGGATGAAGGGGAAGGGGTGATCTGCCTCGGAACATGCGCCGCGGTGCTGCGTGGACTAAGTTGCGCAATTTCACTTAACCACTCACACGTTTACATTCGCCCTCCCATCTCCCATCCGAACTTTCTCTATAAGGTTTACTTTAAGTTTTTTGGGTCGCTCAATCCGAATTTTTAACTTACCCCCAAAATTTCACCCCCCGAAACCCCCCCAAATAGTTGTTTTTAAATTAATTTTTCTGTTGTTTTAGGGGAAAACTATGTAGAAATTCAGAAAGTATACAAAATTTGCAACAAATAGCATATATGACATTATGACGTATGATAAACGGGGAGAGAGGGCGCTGTCTTGGATCATTCCCCGCGCGCTGTTCTCAAAAACCAAATTTTTTCAAAAAATCAATTTTTTGGAGGTTTGCCGGGAGAACTTTTGATGGGAAGTTACAAATTCGGATTCAGCGACCTCAAAAACATAAAGTGATCCGAAATTCAGAACTAGCATTAATTTTGCCAGGTAAAATCCCCTATTACCTGGACTTGCATAACTTAGTGCACATAGAGCCGCAGTGTATGTTCCGAGGCAGCCCTCTCCCTCCCCTTTCATCCTACGTCGTAATGTCATCCATCTTATTTGTTGAAAATTTTGTCTACTTTCTGAATTTCTACATAGTTTTCCCCTAAAACAATAAAAAAAACATAATTTAAAAACAACTATTTGGGGGGGGGGGGATTTCGGGGGTAAGTTAAAAATTCGGATTCAGCGACCCAAAAAACTTAAAGTAAACCTTATAGAGAAAGTTCGGAGGGAGATGGGAGGGCGAATGTAAACGTGTGAGTGGTTAAGTCGCAACTTAATCCACGCAGCACCGCGGCGTATGTGCCGAGGCAGATCCCCCCTTCTCCTTCATCCTAAGTCATAATGTCATATATCTAGTGTGTTGCAAATTTTGTCTACTTTATGAATTTCTAGATACTTTTCCCCTAAAGCAATAAAAAATTGATTTCTTTAATAAAAACCTTTTTTGGGGGCATTTTACCAAAATTTGGGGTTGGGGGTTGCCGGGGGAAATTTTGGTGGGAAGTTACAAATTCGGATTCAGCGACCCAAAAAACATAAAGCCAATTTCCAGAACTTCCATTAATTTTGCCAGGTAAAATCCCCTGCCTGGACTACATCCACTCTTTCCAAAACAAACCAATTGGCTGTGAAACTGCGACAATAGAATATTTTAAGCACTAAAGAGAAAAAATATAAATAAAAAATGATGTACTAAATTTTTTAAATACTCATTTATCATTTAATAGTTTAATACTGCTATTATATGCTCAGAAAACAATCAAGAAATCCTGAATAAATATTTTAAATAGTGTCTTTTCCCCCCTGTTTCCATATCTTCAAAATGAAACCAAGCAAAAATTATAATTTAAAAAATAAATTCACTAACTTGCAGTCATACATCAAGGCAACGAACTTTCGTAAATCGGGGCCCATGCCAAGTTAATGTATTTTAATGAAAAAATTTTGGAGCTAGATGCTAGATGAATTAGTCAGGCATAATAATCAGGCATGTTTTTAAAGATAAACATTGAAAGCTTATAAAAAAGTGTTTTTGCTCTTTTTTTTATAAAGACTGTTTTGACTTTTATTAAAACATTTAAATTTTTATTAGACATCTGTATTGTCATAATTCATACTTTTTTGTTTTTATCTTTACAGCGATCAGTAAGTCACTTCTTTGAAGACCGGAATAACAAAGGTGCAGTTTGAGTTAATAAAAAAAAAAAGCAGAAATTATTGCAGTTGTTGAGTAAGTTCTGCTTATAAACTTTCTATTGATTGGTAAAAATATAATTTTTTATATTTATTAAAACAATAGTTAATACTTGTTAAACCTATGCCATAATTTTTAACAATTATTTTTCTACTAATTAGTGTTTAAATTGTACAAAGTATTTAAAAATCTAGTATTAAATTGCATATAGATTTATTATATATGCAATATATAATATAATGATCTTTATGTACTTATTTTTACATTTTGTTTGATGAATTTTTTGTTGAATCACGGTGGTTCGCTTAAGAAGTTTATTAGTTCTATTATAGTTCATTAAGTACAATTTTGACCCATTAAAAGGCTAACTGTTACAGATTTAACATGATGTTTATAATCATGTAATTATTTATAAACAGATATTCAAGAAAAAACTTGCTTAAAATAGATGTATGTTTTAACACAAATACTTGTTACATACATAATTTTATTCAGCATATTTAATGTTACTTACTAAGTTTCTAAGTGTATAAGACTATAGAACAATTAGGTACACTTTTCTAAAAAAAAAGATACTGCAGATAACTTCTTCAAATTATTCATGATTTTTTTTTTTAAATAAAAAGTTTTAAAAGGTTTTGGTACTTGTCTACTTTTTCAGTCAACTCTACCTCTACACAATTTCTAAAAAAAAAAAAAAAAAAAACTCGCGCAAATAATGTGATTTAACAGCAATAATGCAAAAGTGTGATGTCGTGTTTGATTTCAAATGCTGGGTTAACACGCAATGTACAGTCGTGGGGGGGGGGGGGGAGTAAACACCTCCTACTTACTAATTCTGTAACTAATTATAATAGAAGAGAGTTACTGGTATAAATTGATTAAGAATAAAGTCTACTTTTAAATTATGTATATAAAATTTACTTAGGAGGCTATATTCAAATAAAAAAAAAGACCAAACTTTATTTTTTTTCAATGGCAACACCCAATTTTGACAATATATTTTAAATCTTCGGTTCAAACTATGCTTAGTAACGAAATTTCAAGTAATTTGGCTGACAAGTTTTTGAATTATAAACATTGAAAATTTAGAGTTTCTAATGTTAAATTGCATTTTCATACTTTTATTAATACCGCCTGAAATTATAATCCTAATGTGATAATTTTGTGTGTTTGTTACAATACTAAAAACCCAAACATAAATCCATTAAATTTATAATTTAAAAATTTTTATAATATGAATTAGGAAACTAATATTCGAAAAAAATATGAATTACAACCTACAATTTTTTTTGATAGAGATATTTATTATGTCCTATTTATGCGATTTCTCAATTTCAAATTATTCTCCCAAGTAGAATAGGTGAAAATTGGAGGTCTCCAGTCGCCACGTGGCGATTAAAGTTTAAAAGTAGCGATTAAAAAATCGGCCATCGATCGCCACCCTAGTCGCCACTCGCCAAAGGCAATAAAAAAATTGTTATCAATCGCTAAGTGAAATACAGCTTTTTTCTTGGAAATATGCATCTCTACTTTGATTACATCTAATTAGCAAACTAGTTAATTCTTTTTCCTACTGGATGCAAGCAGCTAACTGGGATAAATATAAGCATTTATTTTACTTTATTATAGTGAAGATGAACTGAAAAATTTAATAAAACACAACACAATTCGCGTTCCTTCCACGATCCTATTGACGAAATTCGCGTTTTTTCCGCGATCTTTTGAAATAATAAATTATGAGTTTATGTCCTAGAGTATAAAATGTTTGTGAGCTTCTTCTGTGTTCGACAGATAAATTTGTTGATGCTGCTTTCTTAAAAATATTGCTTTTTTTTGTTTCAGCAATGGATATTCAAATGGAGACAAATGTGATAGTAAACTATTTACCACAAAATATGTCGGACAAGGACTTCAAGAATCTTATTCGGTGCATTGAACCTGTAAGAAAAGCAAAAAGTTTGAGAGATAAACGTACTGGTGAGAGTTATGGTTTTGGATTCATCGTTTTCTATAGTGAAGGTGATGCAAAATTGGCGATAGAAAACTATAATGGAAAGCAGTTATATTATAATAATCGCCCTTTGAACAAGAAAATTCATATGGCATATTCCCGTAGAGGTAGTGAAGAGATAAAAAATGCTAACTTGTTTATTAGAGGAGTCCCCAAAAATATGCCTGATCAGGATTTTCAAAATCTTTTCGCCCCTTATGGTGATAAGGTTTGTTGGGGTAACTGGAACCACGAGGTAACTGGGCCATAGGCTATTTTATAAAAAAAAAAACTGTTGGTGTTTTTTAAGTTTTAGCTTTTGTGAGCAACGCCCATTTATCTCTACTTCCTAAAACAATGTCGTATGTGTAGGATGCGGGAAGGCATCTGAGATAATATTGGTTTGGTTTTGAGAAGTGATATAGGTAGTTTTGGTGGAGTATTGTTATTTATAAATAGCAGTCAAAGTGTATATATCTTTAAACCAGTGTAAATACTTGTAAATATAATTTTGTGTTTAATAAACTTTTAATAACCAAATTCTGATGCCATACTCGGTTGTCCCGACATCACAGCACGCTCATCTTCCGACAACCTGAGAACAAGTTAAATAAAAATGTGCATTTGATCTCAATGTGGGATTACTAAATAGAGGTGAAATGTTTATTGTTTATTTTGCTTTTAATTGTGTGATAATTCTGTTTTAAAAAATGTTTAAGAACGTAACCAAAGCAGATTTGCTTATTCTTCTACAAGAAATCGGCGAAGAAGCCGATCCAGTTTTGAAAGTTGCGGAATTGAAAGATTTACTATTAAACTCTAAAGAGTATGCAAACGATAAAGAATTCGTAACGGATTTTTTGGCAACCACAGTTACGGAGAGGAAAAATGTAGAAGAAACGAATAAATGGCGTTTGCAACAACAAGTGGTAAACGAGAATGTGTCCCGTAATGAAGGAGAAAGAGAAGGCACATCCATATCTTTAGATAAACTGATAAAAGCAGTTGAAGTTTTGGCTATTTCAGTGCCTTAGAAAAACGAAACATGGAATCTATTCTTTGATTCTTTAGAAAGAGCGTTTAAACATAAAAATGTTCCTAAGGAATATAAATCTGAAATCTTATTGAAATTAATAGGCGAGAGGGCAGGAAATGTTCTTGTACATATTAATGATGAAGATTTGAAAGATTATGATAAAATTAAATCATTAGTTTTGAAAGAATATGAACCGTCTCCATTTTCTTGTTTACAAAATTTTAGAAACGCTAAAAGATTACCTGGTGAAACACATCAACAGTTTGCTTCGCGATTAAGATCCTGTTTTCTACATTATTGTAAAATTCGTAATGTTAAAGATTTTGATTCACTTATTAACTTAATAATATCTGATAAAATTTTCGAAACATTGGATAGCGAGCTTTCAACTCATATTGCAGTTAAACAGGGAGAAAGTTGGCTTTTGCCTGATCAGTTATCAAGAGATTGTGATGTTTATTTTACTGCAAAAGGCAGATCTTTTGATGAAGTAAAATTTGAGAAACGACCTACTTATCGTGAAATAAATCACGAAAACGCTAAATATGTTCCGTCACAACTAAGGAAAAATCAAATTGCATCTGAGAACAAATATTTGTCAAAATCACGTGATTGTTATATTTGCAATTCATCTTTTCACCTAGCTAGATTTTGCCCAAACCGGAGAAATAAATATGATAAATCAAATAAACAAAATGATGAGCAGGGTCAGAAAAAGTCTAAATCGCAGGGAGATACAAATAAATCGTACTCGAAAGATAATGCAGTAGTCACTAATGTTAATTCCATGCATTTACAAATTAACGATCAATTAAATGAAATTAGTTTTTATCCTCTAAAAAAAAATCATTCTTTATATTGAAGGAAAGCAAATTAAAGCGATTGAAGATTCAGGTACACAGATCAATATTTTAAATACCTCATTAATTCCCGATTTGAAAATCGAAACTAAAGGAAGTATTGTTTTAGAATCGGCTTTTAAGGAAAGAATATGTGCAGATTTGGCAACAATCCCTATAAATTATAAGTCGCCAGACAGCGGGATTTATGTATGCTTAAATACACTTTTTGCTTTGACTGACGATTTAAATGTTCCTTGTTTAATCACCCCTGATGTACATAATTCTTTAATGGAACTGATACAAAACGAAAAATTGCGTAACAGTTCACCGCAGATCGAAGGTCAATCTAAAAATACCGGGTGTCCCAAAAAGGACTGGCTGATTTTAAAATTCAATAACTTCCAAACGGTGACAGATATTAAAAAAATTCTTGCAGGAGGGTTATGCATAAAGTCAAAAGTTTTTTTTACAGTGATTTTCGATTTTAGTTCGAATTACAAACAATAGATGGCGCTGCGATCAATAGAGGCTAAATTCAGGCTCGATTTTTGGTACTTCGTGGCCCGAATAATACATTTCCATCTCCTTTTTCTGCATGGAACAACAGAAAGGACCAAAAATCGAGCCTGTATTTAGCGACTATTGCTTACAGCGCCATCTATTGTTTGTAATTCGAACTAAAATCGAAAATCACTGTAATAAAACTTTTGACTTTATGCATAACCCTCCTGCAAGAATTTTTTAACTATCTGTCACCGTTTGGAAGTTATTGAATTTTAAAATCAGTCAGTCCTTTTTGGGACACCCGGTAGCTTAGCCGTGGAGGGGAATCTGAATTCAAATGTTTGTTTTATTTCGACGGATAAATTACAAAATAATCAAAATGAACTGTCAGAGTATAATAAATTTCGTATTGCACAAAAAGAATGTTCACCTTTAAATAATTCTTTCAAGGACGCTCGTTTAGGAAAGAATAATTTTTTGATGCGAGATGATTTATTGTTTCATAAAGAGACTATTTGTGGAGATAAAGTTTATCAGCCTGTTTTACCAGAGAGTTATAGAAATAAAGTATTGCGATTAGCTCATGATTCAATTTTTGGAAATCACTTAGGAATGCGGAAAACTAGGGAGAGAATTAAATTATCTTTTTATTGGCCAAATATTTCAAGAGATGTAGAAAATTATTGTAAAACCTGTAAGAACTGTCAATTAAAGAGTCCCGAGAAACAAACTGATAAAATTCCCATAACACCTGTTGTTCGTCCACCATATCCTTTTCATACTGTAAACATTGATGTTATAGGTGAAATTGTGCCGCCGTCAGGTAGGAAACATAAGTATTGTCTGACATTAATTGATCAAAATACTAAATGGCCGGAAATTGTTCCTCTCAAGAGTCTATCAGCATGAATCGAATCTATCGAAAGCAGCATGTGATGCTTTACTAGATATTTTTATGTGTACAGGAATTCCTGAAGTTATACGTTCGGACCAGGCCACTAATTTTAGATCTGAATTGACTAAAGAATTTGAGAACCGGTTAGGGACATCACCCCGCTTCTCAACTTCATCATATCCAGCCTCAAATGGTGCGATTGAAAAATTTAATAGGGTATTTAAGCAAATGTTACATCATGTAATTCGTGCAGATCCTGTTAATTGGGATAAATATATTCCCTTTTTACTTTTTGCCTATCGTGATGTACCAAATTGTACAACTGGCGTGTCACCGTTTAAGCTCATGTATGGTCGGGAAGCTAGAGGCTCCTTGGCAGTATTAAAGTCTTCGTGGTCGAGTGAAATACCCTTACCACTGAATCTTAGCAGCTCAGCAATAGATTATTTGCAAGAATTAAAAATAAATTTGGAAAGAGCCGCTGATCTTGCATCGCTAACCGCATCAGAAAAGCAAGAAAATTATGCCCGCTATTTCAATCGTCGAAGTAGAATGAAAGAATTTCAGAAAGGTGATTTAGTATATTTGCTCATACCAGATTCTACTAATAAATTGTATGCTAGATGGACAGGGCCCGGTGAAATAGTTGAAAGAATAAATCCCCATTCGTATAAAGTGAAATTACCCGATGGTAGTCTAAGACACGTTCATGCAAATAAAATAAGAAAATTTAATGTAAGAGCACAAACTGTTGGAGTTATTTTTGAGGATGATGTTGAATTTGGCGAAATTCACCCCACACCAAATAAACCTAATACTTTGAACGAAACTAACATTGAAGTAGACCTTAGTCATCTGGAGGATAAGAAACGATTAGAATTAAGTAAACTTCTAGAAAAACACGCACCATTATTTTCTGGTAAAATTCAAGTTGCAAATGTCGGAGCACATAAAATTCGTTTATTACCCGGTGCGGAAAGGAAGAAACCATATATTTATAAAATTCCGGAATCACTAAAAAATGAAGTTGATAAACAAATAGAAGAGTTAGAGCATTTAGGACTTATAGAAAAAAGTGAGGCTGAAATAGCTTATCCTGTCGTATGTGTTGCAAAAAATGATGGTAGCATGCGTTTATGTATAGATTTTCGTCTATTGAATGCAGTGACAAAACCTTTCGATTACCCTATGGAAAACGCAAATGAATTAATCAATGAAATTGGAAGTGCTAACATAATTACCTGTTTAGATGTACTAAAAGGATATTGGGAAATTCCTCTTGAAGAACAGAGTCGAGATCTCACTTCTTTTAAAACTCATCGTGCTTCGTACCGATGGAAAGTTATGCCGTTCGGATTGCGCAACGCAGCTGCTACGTTTCAGAAATCAATCAACGATGCTCTGGGTAAACACCGTAAATATTGCAAAGCATATCTAGATGATATTGCTATTTTTTCATGTGACTGGGATACGCATCTTAAACACCTGGACGCTGTTCTGTCTAAATTAACTGAACAGAAGTTCACCGTAAATGTTAAAAAATGTTCTTTCGCAAAAACTCAAATTAAATATCTAGATCATCTCATAGGAGGAGGTAGACTCAACCAGACCCAGAAAAGTTACGTGCCATTGAAACTATAGAATCACCTAAAACCAAAACATCTCTTAAAAGTGCACTGGGTTTATTTAATTATTATCGTGATTACATAAAAAAATTACGCTGAAATCGCTAAGTCTTTAACCGACTTAACGAAAAAGAAAATTCCTGAGAACATTCCACGGTCTGATGTTGAAGAAAAAACTTTTCAAACTTTGAAACGCTTGTTATGTGAAGCCCCTAAGCTTTATACACCAGATCCTAAAAAGCCTTATACTATTCAGTGTGATGCCAGTTCTTATGGAGTAGGTGCTTGTCTGACGCAGAGAGAGGATAAAAAAAATGTGCACCCTATTAGTTTTGCTAGCCAAAAGTTCACTAAGGCTCAACAAAATTGGTCAACCATAGAGCGTGAAGCGTATGCTGTGGCATGGTCAATAAAGAAATTTGAAGTTTATGTGTTTGGTGCTGAAATTGAGTTAATAACTGACCATAATCCCTTGGTATATTTACAGAAATCTGCACCTCAGTCTGCAAAATTGCAAAGATGGGCATTATCGTTTCAAAGATATAACATAAATATTTCACATTGCCCAGGTGCTCAGTTAAAAAATGCAGATGGTCTATCGAGACTAGTTAACTGTATAAAGATTATTTAAGTAATACTTTCTTTTATGTTTCATTTTGTATCCAGTATTATATCAAGCATCTTTTCGTCTGTTGTGAAATATTTCTGTGTTTAATTTAGTATTTTTTATTGTTATATATATCTGCATTAATTAAATATTGCTATAACTATTATAACAAGGATTCTGTACATCTGTTGTGAATTGCTTTATTATATATGTGTTTATCACTTTAACTATTATAACAAGGCATCTGTACATCTGTTTTCAATTGTTTATCATATATTTCTTATGCTGTATGGTTGACATATGCCAGATTTTTGCTTCGCTCCGCGTAGCAACAATCTTATCGGGGGAGGGGGGGGGGGGCATGTCATGCAACCAACCTTCTTTTTATTATCCTCTAACGTAAGCGAAGTGAAGAGACCGTCTCCCAACAGTAAGTGAATAGAAGTGAAGAGGGGAGATCGGCAGTTGTGTTGGTGTTCGTCGTATGTGCATGATGCGGGAAGGCATCTGAGATAATATTGGTTTGGTTTTGAGAAGTGATATAGGTAGTTTTGGTGGAGTATTGTTATTTATAAATAGCAGTCAAAGTGTATATATCTTTAAACCAGTGTAAATACTTGTAAATATAATTTTGTGTTTAATAAACTTTTAATAACCAAATTCTGATGCCATACTTGGTTGTCCCGACATCTCAAATGTGTATCAACTCAATCATAACTCTCACTTTGCTGTGATAGGTTGTCAAAAATTTACGTTTCTTTTTTTAAAAACAACGTCAATATGGTTGAACTTTCTCGGATTTTTATTAAAATACTGTAAGTACTTTTATTAAACAATCTTTTTTTTTTTTAAGATTAGACATATAACTACATTAATATTGTTAGGTATCTATGCATATTTACTTCATGTTTTAAATGTAAGCCCGGTGTCCCAGTTACCCCATAAATCTTTCAAGAGTGGGGTAACTGGGACATGTATCCGGGGTAACTGGGCCATGCTGGATACAGTTACCCCAATAGTTATAAATAATTATTTTGTGTTTCTCTTACTACGGGAAATAAATTTCTCCATTGGTTTTTGCTCACAGTAAAAAAATGATACAATACCTTATTAAAATAACGTAATGAAATTTAAAAAAAAGCATACTGAGTGGTATCAAGCCAAATTTCTTGAACCCTTGAGAGGCGATGATGCCGTTATGGCATCACTTAATTTTAATTCCTAATTGCCACATTGGCACCTGAATTTTATAATTAAAATTTAACCTTTATTAAGTACTCGAAAATATACTTTTACATGTTTTCAGATAGATTCTCTTGTAATTGGTGTCATTAAATTATTTCAACATTTTACGAATGCAAGTACCTTGCCCCTGCAAGCCAGATAGCCAGACCTTGAAATTGTACTATACACAGGGGTCGCATTCTATCAGCATAGCTACCAATTTTTACGCTTTCTTGCTACCACTAAAATTTAATAGAGATTTTCGTTTTGTTTAATCATAAGATTTCGACGATTAAATAAGACAACATTTACTATAACATTTTAGTGGTAAGAGGACAGCGTAAAAGTTGGCAGCTATGCTATAGGGAATCTTTTATCGTCCCTACCACTATTTGAAAATAATATCTTCATCGCACCTTTCTTTAAGGAACAATAAAATTTTCCCTATATAATGCGACCCCTGGATAAAGATAAAGATCTACTTAAGTACTTACGTAGCCTTTTGTTCAGAGATTTACCTTGCTATTTTTTCCTTAAAATACCCATGTGAATTTTATACTAATTATCTATACTAAAGTACATAAGTACTTACTTAAGTTTTATATTTTTGGTATAAATAAATCTAATATTTTCACTTTTAGTGCTTTTTTTAGGCACACTGACAGCAAAGGTTTCCCTTACAACGCTGTTTATTGACATATAATTTACATGATCTGCCTGGTTTAAATTTTTTTTAAGTTGTTTACACTTTTCAAACAGGACCTGATATCCGATATGAAAAAATATAAACGCGTGTGGAACATAGACCCCCCCCCCCCCCCCTGGTCCAGTTACCCCATTTTTGGGGGCAACTGGACCCATGAGAAAAGAAAGATGAAATATGCATATTTTTATATTTTTAAATATTAAAATGTAATTTTGAGCATTTCTGTCTGATAGAGGGAATCTAACTGAACACATTTACAGAAGTTCAGACTTTAATTGAAATGAACATTAGCTTTTTGAAGCTGAATTGTCAGAAGCTCCAGAATAACATTGTAAAATCGTGTGCCAGTTGCCTCAACTAACCTTATAGTTCAATATCGCCTTTTGAAAGAGGCAACTAATGGAAGAAACACTGGTGTTGGCTTTGTGCTCTATAATCAGCATAATCAAGCTAAATAGGCTATAAAAAAATGGACTGAAGGTTCAAAATAATGAATAATTAACTGTCCAGTTTGCTAAAGATAATGCACAGAAAGTTCATGCAGCATGTTCCGTCCAGGGTACATCTGGTGGCGATATACATACAGTGTTTGTTAAAGGCATTGGTCCTGATAAGGATGAAAAAACAGTTTGTTAACTGTTTACTAGGTACGGCACAGTCCAGAAAGTAAATATTATAAGGGAAGGAGGTACCGGTTCTGGAAAAGGTTATGATAAAGCTATGTTGACAATTGAATCTTTGAATGGCTGTAATTTCTTCGGTAAACATTTACAGGTTTCTTTGAAGGCTCCAAAGTAAAGCACATCACCACATCGGCACATTTGTCATATTTGATTTTAACTTTTCTGTATGTATGACTGAAAATTACTAAAGTTAACGTCCCTATGTTCGCAATGATTTGATTTGTTTATTTACAAAAAAAAAAAAAAAAAAAAAAAATCATACCATCTACATCAATGGTTCAAAACGTGGGGCGTACGTCCCACCGGGGGGCAATTTGATTTTTTAGGGAGGCAATTTCGAATTTCTTACTCGTCCGTTTGTTATCAGTTTCTTTTGTCTTTTAAAAAAAAATGGAATACAGGTTGAATTAAAAAAAAAACATTTTTTTATTGAATTTTCAAAAGTTTAAAATAGAATCAACACCAGAATAATTATACGAATAAGCTTTTGAATATTTTACCTTTTTTCGGCATTAAAAATATTATTTTCTGGTTATTGTTGCATTTTATAATTTTTCGTACCATTTTCGTTTATTTCTTGAATGAGCTTTCTATTTCTTTTCGCTGTGCTATAGGTCACATGAAGAAACTTTTACACGTGAAAATACATTAAATTATACATAAATCTGACTGGTTTGGATATATTTAACATAAAAATAAATGCAATATTTAAATGAGGTATTGCCAACATTTATAAATCTTAAATAGCATTAGAAAAGGAATTGGTTAGATAGTAAATATCTATGGTTCTTGTGCAGGAATAATATACAGTAAATAAATTTACATGATTCCGTATACATTTTAAATTTTAAAATAAGATAATACATAGAAAACAGTTAACGATATTTGAACAGGGAAAACAAACAAAAGTGTTATGATTGGGAATAATGGCTACTTAAAATTGGTAAATATGTGAATCTTGAAATGCTTCTTGCGTATCGTGTTATCCATAGAAAGAAAATTTAGTGTCAAAAGCTTTTCCACCAGCTCTTAATAAGCTACAAAATTGAATTATAAAATATGTGAATGTTACCAATTTTAATGCTAAATGTAAGCCTCTGTTCAAAATATTTTATGAAGATAAAAATGCAGACCATATAACAAAATTTTTTAACATTGAGGGAAGTTGCAAAAGTACAACAAAACTCTTTTGGGCACAAATGCAAAGATGTATAGCATCATTGAATTTATGTGTGTTAAAAACACATTTTTGACAGAAGATTCACCCCTTTGAAAAGTTAAAAAATGTGAAATTAATAGTTTAGTTATTGTTAAGGCTGTATTACGCTTCTGCCGTGTGAATAGAGTTTAATTTTTAAATAATAAGAGACATAATTTACAGAGTGAGAGGGGGGGGGGACATGGTAATTTTACAAATGCTTTGGTGGGGCGTGGCCAATAAAAGGTTGGGAACCACTGATAACAGCACACTAAATACGTAACAAAAAACACCTCCTAAATATGTAATTTAAAATTTTAAAATGAAAAAAATTAAAAACAAATTTATGTTCTATTATTAATCTGTTTAAATTTTTTAATAACTTGGTGTATTTCTTGCTTTTGTAATATTTCAAACACCTTGATGCTACTAATAAAACAATGTTTACTTTATCTAAATTTTAATAGCATAACTTTATCTACAGGAAAGTAATTCATAAACATTTTACCTAAAATAGGAACTCGTTAACCATTACTACTCTTAAATGCACTTTTTAAATTTATTTTTAAATTTGAAAAACTTACTTTAACACAAAAAACTACAAAACTGCATTTTATCCTATTATTTTAAGATATGCCAAATGGATTTTCAGTAAGTCAGGATGGTAAGTTATTTTTTTTTTATAAAACTAGGGGGCTCTGCCCCCTACGAGCTACGCTCGTCAACCCCCGTTCAGACACCGCAGACTCTAACAGCACGATAATTTGATCGGCTTTAAAAAGATTTCGGAAGATTGAATTATAATTTGAATCTGAGAATTATAATCTGACGTAATTTTCACCAAACTTTTCTTTTTCTTTATAATATTCACGTAAAAATACTTTTGTTAGAAATGAAATATTATGATCATCTTAAAATATCAAATAAATGTCTCGAGCAATTTTTAAATTTAAACTGTTTTGCAATATTATTTCTTGTTCATTTTATATAATAAGTGTAATGTCACGTAAATGTGACGTAAATTCTCCTATTTAAGACTTCTAACGCATGTTTATGAATTTATTATTTTACAATATTCTGTCTCTTTTAAAATTCACGTGTAATTATAATTTTTATGACGTAATTTTCAATGAGTTCCTGCTTTTTATATTTTCTGTTTATAATAGTCACGTGTAAAATAAATTTTTAATTTGAAATAAACATTATTTTTTGCGCTGTTTATACAACTGGCAACAGTTTAAATTAATAACATTTTCTAAAATTTGTAAAAAATATCTCTCGAAATGCTGAAAATTTGAATTTAAAATTGAAATAAAACCTCAAACAATGAGTCAAATAAGAAAAATAAATACAATCTGCACACCGGGAACTTACAACGTATAAAATGATCTAAAAATGATTAAATTCTCATGTACAGTTTTTGCTCCAATAAAACTTTTTTAATGGAACGATTTTGTCAAACTTTAGCATTAAATATCTCTTAAAATAATTCTTCGATTTGAAAACTGTCTGCATCAGCGTGTTTATCAAACATTTCTCTATAATACCACCGATTTTCATATTTTTGTATGCGACAGTTTTTTTTAATTTTAACGATGAAAGGCCATGCTTAAGCATTCAAATTGGATGTGGATCTACCCGGAATATCTACGCAGATTTTCATTGGTCCATTTCCAAATCAAAACTTTTTTTTATATATAGAAGGATATAAAGAAATGTACTTCGCTTTTATTATCCAATGATTCTTTTATCCTTTCTTACATTCAAAATCGATAATATTCTCAGACTCTCTCTCTCTTTCTCTCTCTCATAATTCATGATGAGATATTTTCTAAAAGAACTTTTAATCAAGTAAATTTTATTGCAGAGAGTTTGTATCCCTAATGATAAACAAATTTGTAAGAATGAATCTGTTCTGAAATCAGTCTCTAAGCCTTAAATTACAAATTATATTAATGCAAAAGGTATGTTTGAAGTAGAGCACATACGTTAACAAAATGTTTGACATTTGAACCCATGGAGGAAAGAGGTATATGGAGATGTAGTAAGGTGGCTGGGGGTGACGTCAAAAAAGTAACATTAAAATCCGCTACAGTCGGCCCAAACGCAAGCTTGTTCTTTCACGAAAAAAAGAAAAAAACTTTAAGTAAGACAGTTTTTAAGGGATCTCAGGACTCTTAAAATTGGAAAAAAAGAAAAAAAAGACCATTTTCAACATTTAATATCTTAAAATGTATTTGATTTTAAGACACAATTTAAATTGGAATAAAATATATAAGTATGTCATTTCATTACATGTATTTAAAAAATTATAATATGCAGAATTAGCATTTACAGGGGGCTCCAAACTGTTAGACATCTGACGAGCAAAAAATCGGCATAAAACCTTACGCGCATGATTACAAAATAAGTATTGCAATTAGAATGAAAATTTTGGAACCTACTTATACTTCAGATTATAATAATTACCCTGAATCTAAATAAATTTGTATTTAAAGCTTTTTTTATATTTTTAATGCAAAGTTGTATTGAGCTATGCAAAATTAAGAAAATTTCAACAGCATAATCACCTAAAAAAATATTGTTTTGAACAATAAAAAAGAAATTTTAGGTTCAGTTTATACAGACTAACATGAAACATATGTTTTGAAAATTTCATGAAAAAATATTCATAAATTTTTGAGATATCGTGCGCGTTATGCCCAAAAACGTCATTTGGAGAAAAATGGCTTCAAAGTTTCCGAAACGGCGCTTCAGCTATTGAACGTGTATAAATGTAAAAGCCATAACTCCCGTTCTAATGGGAATTTCAGGGAAGCAATTGCATCAAAATGTTCAGAAAAAATAGGAGTTTAACATCTAAAAAAATTAAAATTTCGAAAATTTTAAAGCTTTAAGAGTCCTGAGACCCCTTAATTCAAAATACAATGGAATGCTGCTTTAGAATGCTTAAAAATAAGCAGATCGCTTTCATTTAGAGAAAAAAAATGCACGGGTGATGTCAAAAAATTCGATCCCTGTTCCAGGTGCTTGTTTTGTTTGGGCCGAGTGAGAGCATTTAAATTTGAGCGATAACGCGCATCATATTACAAACCGTTTTTACGGCATACTGCATCTCCATCTATCTCTTTCCTCTATGATTTGAACCAGCACATAGAATATTCAACATTATTTCACTTATTCAACAAGTAATTAAAAGCATACACGCAGAAACTGATAACATACGAATGAAGGAAGATGCAAATAAATAAATATATATCTATATATATATATATATATATATATAAACATACATAATAATGTTACATATTAAAGCCAATAATCATGCAAATAATTACGTAAAAGTGAAAATTAGAATTAAATTATTTTACTATATATTTAGAATTTATTATTTAAATATTTATAAAACCATCTTCATACAGCAGGTTGCATCATCTAAGTGAGTATCTAGTTTGACACCAGTTCGGTTTTCAAATGTACTGTTGTCTTGGTATAGTGATATCTTGAAAATGAATTTTAGCTGCAGGTGTGAATTATTTACAGTTCTTACTTTATAGAAAATAGACAGTAAGTTGTCATGAATTTCATAAAGAGATTTTTATATGTACATGGAATTTGCAGACATCAATAAATATTGCAGTGTCATAGGATGAAGCAGTGCTTTTTTTTTCTATAAATGTTTTTACAACTTGAGTTGTAATCTATCATTCTCTATAATGAAGACATTTTCCTGACATAGCATCTCCAATTTGGACTCCATTTTCTAAAAGATCAAACACTTTTATAGGAAATAGTTTTAGTAGCCGAATAGCTGTACATTTTGTGCAATCAAGATGGAAAATAACTTGATGAATGTGTCAGAAAATAGCACGTATGGATTAGAGGAAAAAAAAGAAAAAAAATGTATCCTAAATTTATTTGGCAGGATACCTTTCAATATTCGGCGAGATAGCTCTAAATATTTGGTCAACCGAATATTCGGCTAAACGGCCGAATATCGAATAGTGGTCGAATATTCGTTCCATCCTTACTTAACACATTGTATGAGGGAAAATGCATTTTATATAGCTCGTTAGCAAAAATTAGTGCTCACACAGGAAATTTTGTAATTAATTTGCAATTTCTAACTATTTATAATATACTTTATAATAATTACAAAGTAGAACGGATTGATGTATTTCTTCTTAGTAGTAATCGAGTCATTTTAAGGGGTCTCAAGACTCTTAAAGCTTTAAAATTTTCGAAACTTTAATTTTTTCAAATGTAAAACTCCTATCTTTTCTGAACATTTTTATATCATTTTTTCCTTGAAATTCTCATTAGAACAGAAGTTATGGCTTTTAGAATTATACCCGCTCAATAGCTAAAGCGGCGTTTCCAATACTTTGAAGTCATTTTTCTCCAGATGACGATTTTGGGCATAACGCGGCGCAGGGTATCTCAAAAATTTCTGAATATTTTTTCATGAAATTTTCAAAGTCTGTATAAACTGAACCTAAAATTTCCTTTTTATTGTTCAAAAAAATATTTTTTTAGGTGATTACACTGTTGAAATTTTCAAAATTTTGTATTAGCTAAATTAAGAATATAAAAATGCTTTAAATACAAATTTATTTAGGTTCAGGGTCATTATTATAATTAGGCACAAAAAATTTCATTCTAGTTGCAAAATTCATTTTGTAATCCTGCGCGTAAGCTGTTATACCAATTTTCTGCTCGACAAATGTTTGACAGTTTGGAGCCCCCTATAAATACTAATTCTGCATCTTGCAATTTTTTAAAAACATGAAATGGAAGAACATACCTTTATCTTTTCTCCCAATAAAAATTGCGTTAAATCATAAATATTTTATGATATTAAATGTTGCAAATGGTCCTTTTTTTCATTTTTTCCTATTTTATGAGTCCTGAGACCCCTTAAGCACCAAAAGAATCGAAAGATGTTTTTAATCTTTCTGAAAATTCGGTACATCCTTGAATTGTATCCATTTGCTCCCTTAAGAGAACACTTTCAATACTACAGAGCCCAAAAATCCGCTTAAAATGTTAACTTCGAGAACATTTTGTCTAAGATTTTTTGCTTTTATAAGAAAATGGAAACTCTGAACCGATACCAAGTATCTGTTCAATGTATCTGCAGATGTCTAAGATTTTTTGGTTTTATAAGAAAATGGAAAATCTGAACAGATACCAAGTATGTGTTCAATGTATCTGAACAGAACCTGCAAATTTTATATGTTTATGAATACACTCCTGGACAAAATTATAAACTCAGAAAATTTTCAATTTGTTTTAATCATAATATAAATAAGCTTGGGTTTATATTAATAAAACAAAAAAGAATATTTATAAAAAGACATCTAAATTTAATACAACCCATAAATAAAGTGGTGCAAATAATTTAAATAAGAATATAAATAACTTAAAAAAAATAACAATATGCGAGACCTAGACATAATAATAAACTCAGAGTTATGAACTTCTATATTCTGTTTTTTGTTTTTTTATCTGAATGAATGCATTTTATGATAAGAAACTAATAAATGGAGTCATTAGGATCAATACATCAATGCATTATTTAATTTTTCACAAAAATAATATTACAGAAAATAATGCAAACTGAGAGACTGTCGCTCTACCAGGTTAAGACCGCAACTTACTCTCTTAAGAGTCCAAACTTAACTCCTTTTATTTTTTTAATCAATGATCTCTTTATGATCCTCTGATTCTAGAAAAGAATAGTGACTCACTGGCCACTAGAAACACTTCGCGGTGATGTCAACGGCAAACTGTCACCTAATAGGATGACCATGTACTTGTCTTCCTCTGGGAAAGCCTATTTTCACTATCTCTTGGTCGTGGGAAGATTTCTTCAACGTCCTCACTACTTTTGCTTTTGCGTTGCATGAAAGAAATACCAGACCGGCTTTTTATTCTTCTCGCTGTCGAAGAAGTGCTACATCCGAAGATGTATTAAGATTGATCGTTTTTATTTGATCTCTCCGGCAACAGATGGAACTTAGCCGAAATCTCAGCCTGTTTTCAGAAACACATGGTATAACGACTATCTCGTTATATATGTTTGCGTTCCATCCCCCCCCCCCAGCAGTTTCAATTAAATTCTGTTTAATAACTTATTTATTTTAGTGCACTATAGTCAAACAGTGCAGCCCCTAAATTAAATTCAACATTTAAAAACTAAAGCGATTGTATTAATAGCCCTGCACATTTAAATTAAATTATTCTAGTTACTCATCTCTTTAATAAAATAAAATCAGTGATTCAACCTTCATTTTTACTTTGTGAGTTTCTCACACATACGATTTAACCTTGTAGAAAAACGTTACTGGTGTCTATTAAAAACAAAAGCATTTTAGCTTCGGGCATTTCCTTATTTGGGCAGGAATATAACTCATCATTTAAAATCACTTAACATGCCATCTATTCATTAGAATTATCTTCGCAATACGCTTTAACATTCACACCCTTTTGTTCATATGTATGTCAATTCTGCATTTTTGTGGTAAAGCACGGGGTTTATCTTTGATCTAACATCTGGTCTAGAAAAATACATTCTCATGCCTTTTCGCCTAACGAATTCGGTCTGTTATTATGCCTTATCCAGAAACATTTTTTTATTTTTTTTACACTTAACCGCAGCTGTATCAATGTACAGATTTGACTGCGCCTATCATGATTCAGGAATGTAAGCAGCCCACAATCTGGCGCCCCTACACAATTAATATATGGTAGAAGCCTACCGTATGTATTTGGCGTATCCATACCAGCTAATATTTCTTCCCGCCTCTTGTGCATGGCGCAAAATATTTGTAGATTGGCGATATTGTAGTCCGCCAAGCAAGAAAGTTGTAACTGTATATTCACGCCACTCCTGCTCTGTCTCTAGCCTCGTGATGTCATTTTAACAAGAAGCTCTTATCGCTTCCCCCTTGTACCTCTCCCTGCTGCTTTCATCATGAAATAAACAAAGTCTTAGTTTATCAGATTGGAGTTTTTTTTGAACTGGTTATTGCATCACCTTCCAAGTTCAATCACGGCTGAAAGTTAAGAAATTCTCTAGTACATAAATTGGTTACCGTGATCAATTTTTTTCTCCAATAAAAAAGAAAAATGTAGGCGAGAGGTACACGCTGCTTATCTTCGCTTACCGGCTGCGTGGATTTCATCCTGGAGTGAACTTTTCGCCCCGGACGACTGCTCTTCGCCGAAGAAATACCTTTGCCTGCTTTCTGTTCTGCCTTCCCCCTTTGCCAACCCCTGGAGTTTTGGAATCAAGTGCTTGCACCCCATCACCGAAGGAGTTTTTTTCAACTTCTCGCCCCGGACGCTGCCCTTCGCCGAAGAAATCTGCCTGCGTGCTATCCTGTCTCTCGGAGCATCCCCCCTGCCCATCATCGCATTACACTTGTGAAAGTTTCCTGCGTGTTTTGTGTAGCGTGCTAAAATACAAACCAGCTTCAAAAGTGCTACCTGTGAAATATCGTACTGCAGCCAGTGTGTGCGTGTGTGAAATATTATTCTCGTTAGTTTGTGCTCAAGGTGCGCTTCTACACGGTCACTTCCTTATAATCGCAATACTCGTGTTTTCACAAGTCCTACAAGTTCTACAATCCTACAGCGCGTCGAGAAACCTTTCATGTTTGTGAAAATGCTACAAATTTGACACAAATTCCTGAGTTCAGTGAAGCACTGATTTCAAAGCAAAAAAAAAAAAAAAAAAAAAACGTGTGTTCCCCCCCCCCTCATGTGTAAAGAAAAATGTGATAAGAGAAAACTTGCCTCATCGAGTGCTAAAATTCCCTTGTTTACTTTCTGTGTCCCTAAATGAAAGGAACGTCCAAGTGAGTCATTTTCATTTAAAAATACACTGCAAAGAAAAAAAAATTGTGTGCATTTCCCTCAAAAATGAAAGAATATGCTAAGGGAAGTACTCCGCGTGTGCAAATTTTTTTTTTCCCCAAGGAGATTTGTGCAACAAACTTGGTATTTTCTGTGTGAAAAAAAAAAAAAAAAATATGCCAATCTACAAATCACTGGTAGTGAGTCATTCAAATCAAAGGAGTCAATCAATATAAAATCATGCAAATGACTCCTGAAGTTGTGCTCCATAAACTCTCGGTTGTCTACAAATAAAAAAAATCGTAGAGAGTTAGATAAATATGCACTTAAAAACAAAAGTTCACAATCTAAAACAAAAAAATTAAAGTGCATTAGTAAAAAAAAAAAAAAAAAAGTTTCACAAATCAGATTAAAAAAAAAAGTGAAAATAAATAGTGCTATATTCCCTTAAATAACACATCTTAGAGTATGAAAACATATGTTTTTATTCCCCCCATTTTGTTTGTTTTCTTTCGACTAATTTCTTTTCAGTTAATTCTGGAAACATTTAAAAAAAATTTTTTAAATTGTTTCATTCCATTTTTATGCTTTCATACTCCATAAGTACTCACAAGTACTTAAGAATTGATTTTATTAATATTATTGTGTTCTTGTACAGAATACAAAAACACAGTGATATTGCTATTTTTAATATTTTGTGAAGTTATTTTGTGCTGTTTATTATAATATTTATAAATATAATATATTTTTTTCGCATTGCATGGAATTTTCCAATATTTTTAGTTAATATCAAATACATTCACCTCTGCTTAACTCTTAATGGATATTAAAATATGTTGAATTTTTTTTTCTTTGCTTCAAAAAGAGTTAACGAGGATTATACTTTGTCCCGCGTTCACAATCTGGCCCTCCTACACAATTAATATATGGTAGAATAGAAGCCTACCGTATGTATTTGGCGAATCCATACCAGCTAATATTTCTCTCCGCCTCTTGTGCATGGCGCAAAATATTTGTAGATTGGCGATATTGTAGTCCGCCAAGCAAGAAAGTTGTAACTGTATATTCACGCCACTCCTGCTCTGTATCTAGCCTCGTGATGTCATTTTAACAAGAAGCTCTTATCGCTTCCCCCTTGTACCTCTCCCTGCTGCTTTCATCATGAAATAAACAAAGTCTTAGTTTATCAGATTGGAGTTTTTTTTTGAACTGGTTATTGCATCACCTTCCAAGTTCAATCACGGCTGAAAGTTAAGAAATTCTCTATAGTACACATGGGATTTACTATACTGCTGGGCAACATATAACAATAATATGTTCCTGCACCATGTTGGTTAAGTCAAAATACAGTTGCGTAATTTGTTATTTCTGTTTGTACAAATTCTTTTTTTATAAAACATAATTATGAGTGTAAAATTATAATAATTATATTTTCGAGTAAAATAGGAGTGTAAGTTCATACAAAAATTATTAAGTTGATTTTAAATATTAAATATATATTTAAAAAAAATGTTTTATTGTAAAATGAATGTATAATGTTGAATATAGTTCGGATCTCAGATAAAACAATAGCCAGACGCCATGGTGTCGTTTTATGACAAGCCAGCGGAAAGTGGTGTATAATTAGAAATCGTAAAATAATAAAAATGTTGGAATAAATTTATGACCTTAATAAAAGTGTTGGAATAAATTTATGGCTTTTTAGACCACCCAAACTTTAAGGCATATAATAATATTAAAGTATATGTAAGGGGCCATTTGCAGACTGTTAGCTAATAGGTCTATCTAAGGATAATGCAAAATCTTCTCACATCCAATAAGGGAGGACTATACAAATAGTTCCACCCACTGCCAAGAGTTGGTGTGCAAGAAGAAAAAGGTTTGAAAAAGAGAGTATAAGAAAAGATGTCGAAGACGCAGGAGCTATCCTGAAAGCCCATGTAATGAATCAATCGAGCCCTAGTAATGCCCAGGCGAGATGGACATATCGGAGTGAGCCTAAGCAAGCCTAATTGATGATGTCTTCCTGGTGTTGAAATAAAATGGATTGTTCTACTGCGGTCCGTAGCTATGAATCCCGCCATCCCGATTTCGCCGCTCTGATAAGAAGATGAATCCGGATGATGTTTGGATATGATCCTTAGCATCGCGACAGCTCTGAATTTGATGAATAAAGGCCGCCATCCCGCATATGATTCAAGGTGTGACCTTAATCTTTTTCTTTACCACTTTAAATTATATGAGAAATTATAAATATCCTTTTATGATATTTTATGGTAGAGAGCAATCTGAGATCCAACAAAACCAATAATTAAATATAATTAAGGTATTTTAAAAATGAAAGAGAATTATTTTTTTTTGCAAAAAGAAAAATATATAATAATAAGAGTAAATGAAAACATGTTCTTTTTTTTAAAAGATTAAATATACATGTAGTAATGAGCAGCAAACAAAAGTTTTGCTTTCCCTTTTTGAATTAATATAATGTGTATATGTATATAGTTGTGTTCAATGTAAATAAAATATTTAATCAAGTATTAAAAAGTTTCTGTAATTATTTAATTGATAAATGTTTAAGGTGTGTCAACTTATTTTTACATCTTAAATTTAGTTTAATTCATAAGTGGAAGAGTTCGTCTAAATAAATCACAACGCAAACTCTTAATTTTATTCGTAATTAATTAAATTTAATAATTACAGTTTTACGCGGATTATAATTTAATTTTATTAATTATTCGCGTTGCTCTTCTACTAGAATTACTTAATTACGATCACTTATGTTATTTGAATTTATCTAAGGTATATAAAATTATATACCGATTTACTATGAGGTTGCTAGGATGATTTGGACAAATTAACAATTTTGGGTGTAAATTAAATAGGAAATAAACAAGTGAAATTATCTGTCCAGCATATACCTAGAAGTATTTGTATATGTTTGAGGGTTTCTCATGTAAATTTAGTAGAATCAGTTCGATTTTCTACAACGTTTTGAGTTAAAATGATCAAACTAAAATATCATTTTTAAAGAAAAAGGGTGAGTACGAATATGAGAGGTGCGTATGTAAATTTTGAGAAGCAGAATATAATGTCGGGTTGAGATTTCATAATGAAAAAATTCTATGACCAAGTTAAATTGGAATAAATTTTGCAGTTTTTCATTCCGGAATACCAAGCATAAGAACCTTAATTGATAACTTCATCATAATAACTCATTTCTTTTTTTTCTTTTTTTTTTTTTTTTTACGTACTACGTCTCTATATTATAAAGGACAAACGTAACGGGGCGTAACGCGGACGTCATGAATGGAAACACTCTACGATCAAATTTCGGTTTTGAAATTTGTTGACGTCACGAATGGCAACATTTTACGATCAAATTTCGGTTTTGAAATTTTTACTACTGCAATTTCAATCTTCTGACCACCGTATATTTTCAATTTTTAGAACGTTGTATAGGGAAAAAATATACTTTCAAATGCAGTTTGTTTAAACTGCGTCTGAATTGACTGATTAATGTTTTTTAATGTTTTTTAATGTTTTTTAAAATAATTTTTAAGCAAATTTTTGTTGTAATTTATCTTATCACGTGTCGGCTTCAGTGCGTAATAAGAATAAATATTTTGCACATAAAGCAACAAAAAATTGTTCAGCATTTATTTCCGACTAATTTTCCATTACGAAATTAATACTTCCTTTATAAATAAATAAAAGAATAACATTTAAACAAAAAACACAAATTTAGCATTTGTAATCGAACAATTTACATTTTTAGACAGCCAAATAGGAAAAAAAAAACAAACTTACAAATGGAATTTTTTTGAACAGCGTATCTGACTGTACTATAAAGTAGATTGTTTATGGTTTTAAAAATAATTTTCAAGTATCAAATATTTTTAAATTTATCTCTATCGCGTGGAGCTTGAGTATGAAAGTTTAACCCGTTTGTTCTTAAGACAACAATAAAGAGTTCATCATTTTCTTACGGCTAATAGTACATTAAAAAAATAAAACTTTCTCTGCGAATAAATAAATAAAATAATACAAATAAAACATACATTTAACAGACATGCAATTGAACTACGCGCTTAAAGCTCTGAAATTATCAGAATATAAAAGGATGCCGTAAGCAGCAAAATGTTGGTCTAATAACTCTTAGCATGTGGCTAATACGAAAATATCGCTTTTGATAAATTTAAAAACTTTATTTGATTGTATATTTCTTATTTTTCATATGAAAATACTTGTTTAGTTTTAGTGGGCAATCTAAAAAATGTATTGCATGTAAACAAACAAACAAAAAAAAATAGTTTCAATAAAAAAAAAAAAAAATGGGTTCACCTATATTCTGTAACCCGGGAAGTCCGGGTACTATCCCCTAGTTAATATAGATACTTAAAATTAAATTTGGCTTATAAAAGCTCCATGTTTTATCAGAAATCATTCATTTATATTTTTTTCAAAATAGCACGTATTTTAATAACATTTTTTTTAATTGTTAGGGGAAAATGGCAACGAAAAGATATAATTACTAATTTTCAACTATTTTTCTTTTACTTTCTACAGAAATGGAGTATTTGAGTTGCCAAAATTAAACAAATATCGCTAAAAACTACAAAAAAATTAATATCTAAAAAATAAATTGAGATGCAGTTTTCAAACAAATTGCATTCGAAAGTACTTTTCCCCCCCAATACGACGGTATAAAAAATCCCTGCCGGCTCGGGCCTACAGGTGGAGGTAGATTTCGAAGTTAAGTACAAAATTCACCAACAAAACTTAAATCAATATTAGAAATAAACCCAGTTCCTTCACTAAGAATGAGCTCTAGGGAGCTAAGCAATTTGTGAAAATTCTAATATACACGAATATACACACGCATGTATATGGAATATGTTTAAAAATGGCTAAAGCAAATTCAGATAACCTCAAAGTGTTAAAATATGTTAATATTTCCATAGTCGGGTTTTTATCATGTTTTAATACGTTTCTTCAAACTGACATGACGTTACATATTCACCTGCTGAGGTCCATTATATTTCCAATATGACGCAATATTTTGTTTTTGTTTTTTAATTCGTCAAACTATTTATTTTATTTAGAGTTTTTAAGCGGAAATCTTGCTCTAGAAAACGTATGACGTAATATTCAATTTGTTTTCAATTCGTCAAACTGTTTATTTAATTTAAATTTTCGCGTGAAAATCTTGCAATAGAAAAGAAATACCTGTGAGAATTTTATTGCTTTTTTTAAATTGTTGGCAACCGCTATAACGAAAATATTTATTTTTTCTTGTCATTGTTGTGTAAGAGCTGGTTTTATCAGAATCATGTTAAGACGGTGTTCAAAAATTTTAACCCACCCCAATTCCATTCCCTTGGGCCTATTCGGCCCATTTTCAATACCCGCCGAGATATTAGCCATCTCAAAGTTGTTGGCGAGTTTGAAGACGATCCGTGTATAATTGCGACTTTTATCGTGCGGACAAAATTTAGTACATACATACATACATATATATATATATATAAACTTTTTAAAGGGGGGGGGGGGTTCCTGGGGTCATATAATGAAAAGTTATGAAGGAATTTTTCAAAAGTCGCACCATGGTAACGACTGCAATAGGTAGTATTTCTTACGAAATCTACCTAAAATTGAAAATGTGCGATGCTTAGAATTTAAAAAAAAATTGCAGTAGAGTAATTAACTGTACAATGATACATCTGCTTTGATTTACGGCTGGCTAATACAACGGAACGTAATTTTTTTAGATACGACATTTTAATTGCTGGGAGAAAGAAATAGCATACTGGGGTTAAAGAAATATTCTAAAATTTCACGGCCTATGAAACGCCATCATTTAATTTTTCACGTATTCTTTCATATTATGCACGTTTTTTTTTTTTTATTTTACTTGGATGCTTATTTTATTTTCATAAACCTTGAGTATCTCGAGTCATAACTTTGGTATATTGAATGATGCTGTGTCGTTACATATTGAATTTTTGCGTGCTACAGTTTCTATTAATTTCGTAAATCTTGAGTAGCTCGAGCCATAAATTATTTACAAAAAAAAAAAAAAAAAAAAAAAAAAAAATTTAAAAAATACAGTTATTTTGTTTTTGTTTTTTAAATTTTACTAAACACCATTGTCTTTTTAAACATTTTCTCCATATTGTTCATAAAAAACACATGACGGCATCTCAAAATAGATAATACTTATAGACAACTTTCGCCGCACATAAAAAGTGTTCTGAAATATCTTCAATAAGATAAATATTTCATGAGTATATGAACGGATAGTAAAAAGGGAATTTACTTAATTTTTACAAGAGATAATGCAACAATACACTTTTATTTACGCTCATTAGTTAATCTTACTAAATTAGTAACTAGGTATTACGTAGGTAACTAGGTATATTTAAATTAAGTATTACGTAGAAAATAACATTAGTAATGTTATTTTCTACGTAATACCATTAATCTTCAAAGATCATTATGCAAGCGGTATTTACGGGTTCTTCATAATCATTACTCATATTAAATGACTATATGTAAATAGCTTAAAAAGTAAATAATGAAATCTTTTCTAGAAATAGCATTTTATATCTAAATTTAATTCGATGTAAATTCTTTCGTAAAGTTGTTTTTATTAACTTTTAAAATAATCGCATTACATCTTGGGTGTGAAATAGATCATTAATTAAGTTTAAATAAATTATATTTGCTGTGCCTTTTAGTTTTTTTTTCCTTTAAAAAATATTTTTTGAAGAATTTACTGCATTAAACGTAGGAAATATTTATTTCATTAAGTAAATTTATTTATAACAGGGACAGTAGCAATTTCATTTTCTATATTTGAAAAATTTAAAGAGCTATAACTTTTGATATTTAATTTAAGCTTCTTTTTATTTGGATGAACACAGAAAATAGCTCAAGAAAATGTAACAATACATCTTATTTTAACTCAAATAATTGCTGAAGTATGTTGAAATGATATATTATTGCACAAGAGTAACTAATTGCGGTCTTGCATTTTCTCTTTTATTTTATCAAAGGGATAGACCAGGGATTCCCGAGTTACATAATATACAGTGAAACAACTTCTTTTGAAGGCCACCCTTATTCAATGGCCACCTCTATTAAGGGTCAATATTTTTAGGAACGAAAATTTTCCCCATAGACATAATGTTAAATTTACTTCTATTAGGGGCCGCACCTACCCCTCATAAAGGTCATTTTTTCACATGTGCCTTAAATCCTAAACAGGTGTATTGAATTCCTGAACCAAAAGATAAGAGTTCAGCAAACAACTGCCCTTGCAACAAAGAAGGGAGGGGGAGATGGGGAGGATTTAGTAACACAATGAAGGACAACAAACTTTTCCACAAGCAAGACAAACAGGTGTCCTTCACACTTAGTTTGACCTTTAAACCTGTAAGGGTTGGGTTGGAACACAAAGGATAACAGGTTATCTAGAAAAATTGATTCAACATTTACTGAAACTGTGAATGCATATTGAAGCATAATTTTTACAGCTGTCAGGAAACGTTAACAGAAATAAATAAACTAATAACTCACTCTAAGGCATTAATAAATGATGCAAATTTAAGTGTAATTTGTTCCATAAAGTAAAAGAGTCATTAGAAACCAAAATTGTCTGCGAAAAATTATGAAAAAGTAAACAAACTTCAATATAAAAATGTTTCTATCATGTATAGAGATTGAAAATGTCAATAAACAGTTCTTTCACCTATATAGGTTTTGATTTCCTTATTTTAGTTGCGGTTTTTTTGTCACCTCTATTCAGGGGCCACCCCTCATAAGGACCAATTTTCAATGGAACGGCAGGTGGCCCTTACAGAGAGGTTTCACTGTAGTTGAAAATCATCATATACAGGGTGGTTCAAAAGGTCTTGTCCAAACGGCGCGTGTGGGTGTGTCAGGTTATGAGGAGCAAGAATTACATAGGAACTGGGGGGGGGGGGGGGGTTGGAAACGCGATCATGACGGTGCAATTGCATCGTGATCGTGTGACGCAAAGAAAAGATAACAAACGGTGTAAAAAGACCTTTATTTTACAAAAAACTTAATTGAAGTACAAAATACAAAGGAAAAATGTTACAACTCATAACAAGTGCTCAAAATGTGCCCCATTAGCCGTGATGTATGCTTCACATCGGCGCCGCATGGAATAGCAAACACGTTTCAATTGGCCAGGAGTCTCCCGGACACGTGCCGCCGCTTCGACGATCCATGAAATGAGATCCATGGCCAATGGAATGGGTGTCTCGTACACCAGAAACTTAAGATATCCCAAGAGGTAGAAATCCAGGGGTTTAGATCCGGGACCGCGGCAGCCACCGTGCAGGGCCGATTGGAACGTGTTCGTGGTTCTATGCGGTGCCGATATGAAGCATGCATCACGGCTAATGGGGCACCTTTTGAGCACTTGTTATGAGTTGTAACATTTTTCATTTTGTATTTTGTACTTCAATTAAGTTTTATATAAAATAAAAATATTTCTACACCGATTGTTATCTTTTCTTTCTGTGACGGTAACGATGCAATTGCACCGTAACAATCGCGTTTCCGACACCCCCAGTTCCTATGTAATTCTTGATACTGATGACCTGACACACCCACACGTGCCATTTGGACCACATTTTGAACCACTCTGTATATTATGTTTGATGTTAACATCTTTTTTTCGCTTCCCATACTAAAGGCACAGCGATGAATGAGGTATTTTCGAAAAGTTCTGCAAGCTGCTTTTGACATAGTATACTTATATATCGTTATATACGTTGTTTGATAAAAACAATTGCAATTAATCAAAAATTAATAAAAAAAAAGTATTAGCAAATATAATCTAAAGACTGCGATGAGAAAATCTCGCACGTGTCTGTTGTTATTTTTATTTTTATTTTAATTATTATTATTATTTTTTAAATTGATAACTCTAATACATTTTTTACTTTAATATATGTTTTAGAATGCCCACTAACAATACTAAAAATCATATTGATATCAAAAATAGCAATAATGCGTTCAAATAAAGTTTTGAAACGTATTAAAAGAGATAGTTTCTGGCCTCGCTTCAGGAGTTGACAGCCGAAGAAATCTCCAAAAATCGCTATTTACAACCAATCTTTTTGATTCTGTTAATTTCAGTGGAACGAAAAGCGAAATTCGATGACGTGTCTTAAATATGTGTTTTATTTATATTTTATTGTTTCATTTACTGACTGATGAATGTTTTAATTTCGTTATGGAATATAAGCTGGAATCAAATGATGAGCTATTTATATTAAATTAAGGGCCATATTCTGAACATTTTTGGTCTGTCCCAGGAGTGTTCAGAATAGAGAGAGTCCATTGTACGTTAATTAACAAGTTTAATTTTTCGAGCGTTTTTTATCTGGCAACTATTTTATAAATCATTGAGCAGCGCAGAAGATATAAAATCATACAAATTTAAGGTTTATTTAAGAATATTATCATGAGCCCGGGCAACGCCGGGCGGCTCAGCTAGTTTCTGAATAAAAGTAAAGAATGTAGCTAAAATATGTAATATATAATATATATATATACATACATATATATATATATATATATATATGCTAAAAAATATTCTAAATCTTCTATGTCTGTTTTTAAGAAAATATTCCTGAGAAGAATATCGATTCTACGGAAATCAATATGATGAACTTCGGCATATTTTTCGTTTTAACATTCCATTTTCAAAATATTGTAGCATCCAATTTCTTAAAATATAAATTGCTACTAGATTTAACTTCTTACTTCTTTCTAATTTTATTTAAATAAATGCATTTTTAAACATTTCAATAAAAGAGACAAATAAAACTTTTAATAAAATATTAATATTTACATTTCGTCTCTGTGAATATTTAAAAATATATTTGATCACCGTTACAGATATTTTTGTACAGAATTAAAATTTTGTTAGCGTTAAGAACATCGATTGGACAGAAATCGGTAGGAAGAACTTCCGTATCTCGTATTAAAATTCCATTTTCAAAATATTGTAGTATCCGATTGTTTAAAATAAAAATTTCTCTCCGATTCTATTTCTTACATTTTTCTATTTTTAAATAATGCAGTTTTTAAAATCAAATTCTAATATAAAAGGTACCGAAAAACTTTTAATGAAATATTAATATTTGTATTTCTGCGTGAATAATTTAAAATGGGATAACCGTTACAGAGATTTTTGTACTGAATTAAAATTTTTGTTAATGCTAGAAACATACTAGTTGGATGTGGCAACCCCAAAACTTTCTTCTATCTCATATATTTTAAGATATTTCAAAACGTTATTACAAATGTCAATATTTCATTTTTATTAGTTCAATACTATATCAACTTTGACTTTCATCTTAAATTTCTGCTTCAGCCCATGGAGGAAAGAGATAGATGGAGTTGCAGTATGCCGTTAAAAAGGTTTGCAATATGAAACCATTTATCGCTCAAATTTAAACGTCCAAGAAAGCCCAAACAACACAAGCACGTGGGAGCGATTTTGTATTAATAAGACGAATTCAAAGAGGTGAGTTACAGCTGCAGTATATTTTAGGAAAAAATGGTACATTTTTTAAAGGGTCTTTGTTGTGTTGTTATTTATTAAAATAAATGTTTGCTTTTAAAATAATTGGAATTGGAAAATTAACAATAATAAAATGTCAAAATAAGATTAAATAAAATATTGAAAACATTTGATAAGAACTAAAAATTGTATTATTGAAAGTTTTCTTTCTTTAACCCTTTCCAACATAGATGAAAAATGTTTGTCTTCGGTTTATATGGCCGTCTGACCGAGCTCTTACTCTTGTAAATATACTGGGATCACCCATTTTTTATATGTTATTGACGTTTACTATAGCGTGACCGCTATTGAAAAAAAAAATATGTGCAGCACTTATAGTTCATTTGCATGGGTGGTAAAAAGTATTCTGTTACATTACGGTCAATGGGAAAAATCGTTTCAAGAGCATTTTAATGATGCTAGACAATTTAAAACATAAAGAAATTGATATTCATTTATAAAGTGCAGTAAAACATGCATTTTGTAGAATATGGGGTTTGCAAAGCATTTATTATTCATTTACAGGGCCACACAAAAGAATTCCGTTACATAATGATATAGGGGGGGGGTTGACTGTTTACAGCGATATTATGTTACTGAAATATAATGGAATAGACATAAATTACTCAGATTTACTACAATGTACTTGCTGGGAAATATGATGTGCATAGTATTTATCGTTCATTTACAAGGACACACAAAAGATTCGCATACAGTACTGTATCTAAAGTACTTGTCAGTATGTGACACAAATTTTGTGGGCGCTCTATCACAAGAACTAATGCATGGAATTTAATAAAAAGTTATATACATGTAGTCCCTAATATAAATTTGTGCTGATTAGTTTTGGTGTAAATCGCATAACAGGTGGCGCTGCTATGCTGCATTTTTCGCGATTTCAGCAATAGCTGTATCTCAAGAACTAATACACGGATTTTCATCAAACTTCAGGTTCAGTTGGTCCTTAATATGCATTGGTGCTTATTACGTTTTGGTGTAAATCGCCCAACAGGTGGCGCTGCCATCCTGCATTTTGTAGGTTTTACACGATTTCCGCATAGCTCTATTTCAAGAACTGATGCACGGATTTTCATCAAACTTAAGTTAGTCCTTGATATGAATTGGTGCTGATTGCGTGTTGGTGTAAATAGCCCATCAGGTGGCGTTGCTGTGCTGCATTTTTCACGATTTCCGCAATAGTTCTATCAAGAACTAATGCACGAATTTTCATCTAACTTCAGAGTTAGTTAGATGTTAACACAAGTTGTTGCTGATAGATTTTGGTGTTAATCGCCCAATAGGTGGCGCCGCTACGCTAGAATTTTCATGATTTTCGCAATAGCTCTATCTCGAAAACTAATGCACGGATTCTCCCCAAACTTCAGATTCAGTTTGACGTTGACATATGTTGTTGTTTGGTGGTTTTGGTGCATCATAGGTTTTGGTGTAAAGCGCAAAATAGGTGGTGCTGCTGGGCTGCAGTTTGCTGGATTTACACGATTTCAGCGATAGCCATATCTCAAGAACTAATGTACGGAATTTCATATCTTTAGAATCCTCCTGATGGGTATAGATTGCCCTTTAATTTTGGCAGTGTGATAGCGAATTTTGAAGTATTAACATGTATGAGATAGAAGAAAGTTTTGGGAATGGTACAGATGGAAGTTTTGTTTTACTTTTGGTATCAATTTTCTGAAAAGAAAAAGTTATCCTTGAGAAATGCATAACAATTTTGTGAAAAATAAAACTTTGTATCGAAAGGTCAAGTCCAATTACTCAAATGTGAGCCAAGCATTTATTGATAATAATTTCATTCTTACAGCTAAAATTTTCCTGTCAGGGAACTTATTTTTTTGCAAATAATAATATGTTTCAAAACTCATGTAATTCAAACTGATTAATGGAGTTTCTTTGATGGAATGGAATTTTGTGAGTGCGCTTCAAATAGGCCCCCATTTTTGACTGTATCAATCGCTTCTAATTTAGATAAACGTCTTTATTTGTTTTTAACAGCATATTAATAATTGCATGTAAACAGATAAAATATAATGATGAAAGCATTCTTTTAAAATTATGTATCAAAACTTAAATTACAAATATTAATCGAAAATCTAGATTTTCAAGTGCAAACGATTTTCGGACAATAACGAAAGAATGTTACCCTTTCAAGTAAAATCTTAAAAGACGCTTCTAATATTTATAATTAAAATACATATGATAAAATAATCAAATAATTCTGTGAAGTGATATATTAGAATCTTTGATACATTCTGATCTAGTACTACATCCTATAACAGCGCATAAGTCATCTTTTATCGAAATTTTAATCATATCTTGAATAACAATTTCCGACGGTAAAAAATGAAAGCAAAGAAATACAGGTTCAAACCGGTTTGAACTGATAGGCGTGTCAAAGCACGTGGTTTTGTTTGGGCTTTCTGTAGCGGATTTTAGGGTTACTTTTTTGGCGTCACCCCCAACCATCTTACTGCATCTCCATCTATCTCATTCCTCCATGGCTTCAGCCAATTAATCGGAGTAAAAACGAGTTAATCTCGATCATGATATTTATTAAAAGCCGTAGTTTCCCGTTATTCTGTTGTATATCGGCTGTTCGGGAATAGCCGGCTTATCAGGATGGAAAGTTCCCGTTGCTTCATCGAACTACGAAAAATCAAGCAAATTACACAAAAATCGCTATTATAGTGCCCCCTTTCGGCGGAATATTTCCAAATTCAGGGAGGACATTCTTGCCATGGCCAAAAGCATGCATAAAAAAAAAAAAAATTTAGTTCAATTCTATGCATAATTTCATACATTTTCTGTGGTACAATATTGAAAATTGCACAAAAATCACAATTACAGTGCTCCCTAACGGCGGAATTTTTCCAACTTCAAGGAGGGCCATCTTTCTATGACCAAAAACTTGCACAAAAAATTTATTCAATTCTATGCATAACTTCTTACAATTTCCGATGGTACAATATTCAAAATGGCATAAAAATCGCTATTACAGCGACCAAATTTTTTTCCAAATTAATGAAGGACCTGCTTGCCATAGCCAAAAACAAAAACAAAAAAAATGGTTCAATTCTATGCATAACTGCATACACTTTTTGATGGTACAATGGCGACATACGGACACACGAACTGACAGACATTTTCTATAAACATGTTTTTTAGGATCTCTGACCCCTAAAGCGTGTAAATCCGTTGAAAACCGGAAGTCGAAAAAAATTTCGATTACCATACTTTCTTCTATTGAAGATAGAAGAAAGTAAGAAATATGGCATTACGTTTACAAACATTTCGGGCATTTAGAAATATTTACCAAATAAACACTTTAAATTATTCACAAAGCAAATGATATATTAAAGAGACTCAAACATGCATATAATATACTTTTCCAACTGTGAAATTTAGGTAAAATCACATTATGTTATGTTATTAAAGTTGTAATGTCTAAAATTTTTCTTATTTGTAAAAGAAAAAAAAATCTAAACTTATTTTCATAAAAGGTAGTTGTTAAAAACTCATATGCAGTGGACGTTCTTTAAAACGTCTCCGCTCTTGGTGTGTGTATGCCTTCGGAACAAAATTTTTTGAATTTTTGTAAATTTTAAGTTTAAATAGAGTCAAAACACTATATTAAAAAAATAGCGTCGTGAAGGAGTTTTCACCTTGTCATTAATATAAACTTTACAACACACTTATAACTACTTAAAAGGTGACAAAAACATATAAAAATATTATTTAATACAACCCTGAGATCTCTCGAACACACACGCGTTCATTTTCAAAGGGAGAAGATGACTGACTGAATAGATTAATTAAAATTTTGTTTTCTATTCAGTCAGTCATCTTTTCCCTTTGAAAATGAACGCGTGGGTGTTCGAAAGATCTCAGGGTTGTATTAAATAATATTTTTATATGTTTGTGTCACATCTTAAGCAGTTATCTTATAAGTGTGTTGTATAGTTTATATTTAAGTTTAAAATTGCTAATTATTATTAAAAATGTCATAAAAATGGGACATAAGCATACAAATAATTAATTTATTTTTTTATATAAAAAAGTATAAAATTAACCGAAAATTACTATTTTCTGAGAACTATTTAAAATTTAAAACTATTAACTATTATATATTATAATATTTTATGAATTCCCTAACATAATAATCCTATATCCTAAATATAATAATATTTTACAATACATAGACTATATTTTATGACAATAGCATACATATTTTAAAAATTATTGGTATAAAAAGACAAAAAACGCTAAAAATTCCTGAAAAAAAAAATGAATGAACATTAAATTAAAACTGCGTAACTCATAAACTTTTCAAGAAATCAGCATAAGAATAGAATATATCCTTTGAATGTGCATGAAGACGTGAGTTTAAAAACACGCCTTATCCAGAAAAACCAAATTTTGGGAAATCGCGAAAAATTTCTAACTGAGTCTATTGGTTTTCATTGTAAACCAAGATTTTACAATGGAAAAAATACATGATAAAACTCGTTTTTTTTTTTTTTTTTTTTTTTTTTTTTTTTTTTTTTTTTTTCCTCAGATTGCTGTGTTTTTTCGGTGGTGCATGTATACCAGTAGAATAGATTGATAGCGAAAACTCGATTTTTTAAATTTTGGATAAGGCGAGTTTTGAAACTCACGTCCTCATATTTAAAACATCTCTCTATTCTAAAAAAAAGTAACTACCGCTGTCACCGCCGCCGCCGGTTTTGAAATTTTTGTGACCGGAGGTCTTTCTTCGTTAATATTTAAAAAAATATTGCATACAAAAATATGAAAATCGGTGGTATTATAGAGAAATGTTTGATAAACACGCTGATGCAGACAGTTTTCAAATTGAAGAATTATATTAAGAGATATTTAATGCTAAAGTTGGACAAAATCATTCCATTAAAAAAGTTTTATAGCAGCAAAAACTATGCATGACAGTGTAATCATTTTTAGATCATTTTATGCGTTAGAATTTGCCGGAGTGCAGATTGCATTAATTTTTTTATTTTGACTCATTTTTTCAGGTTTTATTTCTTTTTTTAAATTCAAATTTTCAGCATTTCTAGAGATATTTTTTACAGATTTCAGAAAATTGTACTAATTTAAACTGTTGCCAACTGTATAAAAAGCGCAAGCAATAATGTTTGCTTCAAATTAAAAATTTATTTACACGTGACTATTATAAACAGGAAAAAAACTTTCAAATTAGAATTAAATAATTACGTATAAAAAGCAGGAACTTATTAAAAATTACGTCATAAAAAGTATACACGTGAATTTTAGAAGAGAAAGGATATTGTAAAATAATAAATTCATTAACATGCGTTAGAAGTCTTAGGAGAAATTACGTCATATTTACGTCACATTATAGTTATTACATAAAATGAACACAAAATAATATTGCAAAAAAAATTTAATTTAGAAATTGCGCTAGACATTTATTTAATATTTTGAGAGGATATTTTCAACTATTTTTGTTAGGAAAGCGCAAATAATATTTCATTGCTAACAAAAGTACTTTCACGTGATTATTTAAAAGAGAAAGAATAGCTTGGTAAAAATTACGTCAGATTATAAACGATTAATTTAAAATGTCTCATTTAAAAGAACTTTCTTTTCGCTTTGTTAAAAAATACCAGGAGACAAAGACTCTGTTTACTTAATTCCTTTTATATTAGCTTATTTTGAAATGTTGTTACACGTGTCTACGTCATCAAGTTATTTTTATTTCGACGTTTTATTTGTATTTTTATAAATGTTGTACGAATTTATTTGTTCTTTCGTTATTTAAAATAAAAATTATGTCAATTTGTATAATTTGGCGAGTGGTTTGGCGATTTATATAATTTGGCGAAATTGGTCGACGGGATAATTAAGTAGTACCGCAGCGTATTTAGCGTTAAAATTCCCCAATCAAAGAGAAATTAATAGAAATTCGTTTATAAGGAGATCACCACTGTTTTTTAAATTATAATTCAATCTTTCGAAATCTTTTTAAAGCCGATCAAATTAGCGTGCATTTAGAGCCTGCGGTGTCTGGACGGGGGTTGGCGAGCGTAGCTCGTAGGGGGCCGAGCCCCCTAGTAATTTAAAAAAAATGTTGTAATGGATTTTTTTATTATTTATTGAGTTATGACAATTTTTCAAACACAATTATATATATATATATATATAAAACACTTTTGAGGGAAAAAACCTTTTCCACTAAGTTTTTTAAAGTTTGTAAGAAATATAAATCTCTCTATTCTAAAAAAAAAGTAACTACCGCTGTCACCGCCGCCGCCGCCACCGGTTTTGAATTTTTTGTGACAGGAGGTCTTTCTTCGTTAATATTAAGAAAAATATTGCGTACGAAAATATGAAAATCGGTGGTATTATAGAGAAATGTTTGATAAACACGCTGATGCAGACAGTTTTCAAATCGAAGAATTATTTTAAGAGATATTTTGGACTAAAGTTGGACAAATGGTCTAAAGTTGGTCTGGTCTGTGGTTTGGTCTAAAGTTGGACAAAATCGTTCTACTAAAAAAGTTTTATAGCAACAAAAACTATACATGGGAATGTAATCATTTTTAGATCATTTTATGCGTTAGAATTTGCCGGTGTGCAGATTGCATTAATTTTTTTAATTTGACTCATTTTTGGAGGTTTTATTTCTATTTTAAATTCAAATTTTCAGCATTTCTAGAGATATTTTTTAAATTATTTTAGAAAATGGTATTAATTTACACTGTTGCCAAATGTATAAACAGCGCAAACAATAATGTTTGCTTCAAATAAAAAAAATTATTTACACGTGACTATTATAAACAGAAAAAATCATTTGGAATTAGAATAAAATAATTATGTACAAAAAGCAGGAACTTATTAAAAAATACGTCATAAAAAGTATACGCGTGAATTTTAAAAGAGAAAGGATATTGTAAAATAATAAATTCATTAACATGCGTTAGAAGTCTTAAATAGGAAAAATTACGTCATATGTACGTCACATTACAGTTATTACATAAAGTGAACACAAAATAATATTGGAAAACAGCTTAAATTTAGAAATTGCGCTAGACATTTATTTGATATTTTGTTAGGATCTTTTCAACTATTTTTGTTAGGAAAGCGCAAATAATATTTCATTTCTAACAAAAGTATTTTCACGTGAATATTTAAAAGAGAAAGAATAGCTTGGTCAAAATTATGTCAGATTAAAAACGATTAATTTAAAATGTCTCATTTAAAAGAACTTTCTTTTTGCTTTGTTAAAAAATACCAGGAGACAAAGACTCTGTTTACTTAATTCCTTTTATATTAGCTTATTTTGAAATGTTGTTACACGTGTCTATGTCATCAAGTTATTTTTATTTCGACGTTTTATTTGTATTTTTATTAATGTTGTACTAATTTATTTGTTCTTTCGTTATTTAAAATAAAAAAATTATGTCAATTTGTATAATTTGGCGAGTGGTTTAGCGATTTATATAATTTGGCGAAATTGGTCGACTGGATAATCAAGTAGTACCGCAGCGGATTTGGCATTAAAATTTCCCAATCAAAGAGAAATGAATAGAAATCCGTTTATAGGGAGATCGCCACTGTTTTTTAAATTATAATTCATTCTTTCGAAATCTTTTTAAAGCCGATCAAATTAGCGTGCATTTAGAGTCTGCGGTGTCTGGACGGGGGTTGGAGAGCGTAGCTCGTAGGTGGCCGAACCCCCTGGTGTTTAAAAAGTTCCGAGATCATAAAGTTCACCATTTTATTTCTTCTAAAACTGTAAGTTTTTCAATATAAATTTTGATCGAAATTGACGTTTTAAAGGCATGCAGATACCTTAACCCCTTGTGGGGCGGTGATATATATGTTATTTCACCTACTTTTAATAATGATTTGCACTAGAAAATTTTAATTAAAATTTACCTTTCTAATTTTGGTGGAAAAAAGTTAAAAAATTGCTTTTTCTTATATTGAAACAAAATTTTCCGAATATTCCGGTGTGAGTTCAAAATTACAGAAACGCAATTGCTTGCTCCTGAAAGGTTAAGGCGAAATTCCAGACAATTTAGTTTTCTCCATCATTTCTTATTCGCAATTGAATGGGTGTCTGGAAGAAGGAACTCAGTTACACATTTAATGTTTTACAGAGATGAGGAAAAAAAAAATATTAATGTCATTGAATAACAATGTCCTGAAAGTAGGCTTTTCTTCCGATATCAATCACCCATCATTTTTGTCTTCATATTGAGCATTGAAGAGTAAAAAAAAAATAACTAGTTAGGTTGGTATGGAAAGTAATAATATTATTTTGTACATCCGTGTATTTAATCTACAATTTATATACATTCTACATAATAAGTCAAAACTTAGTTTAGAAAGAAAATGCATAATAGGTTAAAAATTCACCTTCAGCAGCTTCTATCAATATTCGGAAACATACTTGTATTCTTTTGTATAGCCCTGTATATTACCAACAGATTTTTATAGGTGCCCACATATTAAGTTAAAACGTAATTCAGGCTAAAACATAATTAAAACTACTCAAATAATACTTCCAAACATTATCATCCTTAGGAGATCATGTATCCAGTTCTTTGAGTGGCCCTACGTATTATTTTATTCGTATTATACAAACATTTCTTAGTATACTAAATATAATTCAACTTGAAAGTGCGTAACTCAATTAAAATATAAAAAAAAATCTTCAAATAGAAAATGATATTTTAGTAATTCGTTTTTTGAAAATCAAGATTTTCAAACACAATCAAACTCTTATTAAATATTAACTCTCTTTTTTTTTTTCAAATATTTACAAAGATATCATCTGATTGATTTTTTTGTTCGATTTCTCATAGGAATCCTTCAAAAAGTTTTTGAATGTAATAAAGAGTATTTTTATTATTTTTCTATTTTCACAGCGAAAGAAATAAATACACTTGAGTTACTTTCTGAAGATATTGATTCGTTGAATTTTTTTATTCAACACTTCAAGGTAAATAATCTTTTTACATTTTTCTTTATTCGAGCCCAGACTTACAAGAATATTGAATATTTTACTTTTACAGGTAATAGAGGAAAAGTTAGAATAACCTTTTATCATTCTAACAAAAAATCAGAATAAAACATTCAGGAAGTATTAATCTTTTATAATATGTACTCTTTCTTTTTCTGTGAATGTTGGAAGAGTATATTTAATATCTTTTTTCCAATAAAAATATTGAAATATGAATATGCAAATTTAGATTAAAAAAATTATAATGTCTGAATCGGAGTCACGTATGTTTTATGATTTAATTTCTATTTATGAATTTATCATTACTTTGACCAAACTATGTAGCTTCAGCTAATAAAAAGTTCAAAATTCGAAAATTAATATGAAATATTTCAGAAATGTTATTTATTATTACAAAGCAAAAATATGTCCTTGAGTAACGCTAACGTCATATTGAAGATGGCTATTGGGATTAGGATTAGGATCGAAAAAAATGCTTCCTAAACTTTTGAATAAATGAATATAATATAACTTTACAATCCCAATTGAAATTAAGCGATCATTACTGTTTAATTTCAATTTCAATTTTAAGAATTAAAAAAATGGTTTTTTAATTAATTTACACTTAATTAAAACTGATGATTCAGTATAAATCTCTTAAATAATTTTGTATAGCATAATAAAATATTTGTTAAGATATAATCTTTGCTAAGTTTTCTTTTTTGATTCATTATGAATAAAATAATAATATACCTTATCGCTGGAAAAACTCTATGTACGTTATACAATCAATGATTACAAAAATAGTACAGCACTTTAGGAGTCTACACGAGATGAATTTTCAGTATTCCGTCATAGACAGGTTCTTCTTCGCAGGTTTTGCTGTACTTTAATTTCATTGCCTAGAAATATACGTACTATTCTTTAAATAGAAAATATTAAAAATTTTAATTGTAGGATAATGGCTATTTAAAAATTTATACATTTTTTGCAAAAATTGTTGGGCGGGGACAATGGTTTTCATAACAGCTGGATCGAAGCAGAGCCGGAAAATTTCTGTCCGTTCTGAGTGACCTATAAGAATTATGAAGTACAGGCCTGGCTCGTCCTGAAAAAAAGAAGTCTGGCCCGACTAGTGTCTCCAGAAAAAAGAAAGGCGCGGGGTCGACCCGGGCCTTCAGAAAAAAATAAGCCTCGGCCTTGGTCTGGTCCGGAAAGAGCAAAGACCATTCCCGGTCGGGCTCGAATCTAGTGAAAGAAGATTGGCCCGAGCCATTCTTTTTTTCATTAAGTACATTTGAAACATAAAATTAATTATACATTTTAAAATATTTAATATTAATATAGTATTTTAGGTAGAATTTATACAAATTAATCTAATTTCTATGCAGTAATTAATGAAAACAATGTAACATGTTCTAATCTAGTCAAAATATCTACGAATAAATTTTCTGATAAAGTAATCTGAATAAAAATAAAATCTATTGACATTAAGATATCATTATTTTAAGAAGTTTAGGCTGGAAAATATTCTTAAACAGATGAGTAAATATGGCGCTTAGAAAGTGTCGCCGGACGTCATAATCGGAGTTCGCCAATCAGAAGGCTTCTCGATGTTTCCATGGAAACTGAACATTGCTTTTGTTGCTAAATTTAATCATATATTCTCGGATCTATAAACATTGACGTAACATATATTTAGATAAATGCATTTAAATAGATGATAAAATATTTGTAATATCCTTTTTTTAAATATTTTAGTTCGCATTTTTTATTCGCATGAAAAAGTGGAAGATACTATTTAAACAAATATATGTTTTAATACATTCTTTGAATTCCAAAGAATTTATTATTGAAAAATACATTCTTATTCAGCTCAAAGCTTATTAGTTTATTTGGGACAATGGAAAGGACATCTTTTTTAAATAGAAAGCAATTAAAATGTTAATTACGAATGATTTCAAATTAAAATTTTGTATTAATATTTGTTTAATAATAAATATTTTTAAAGATTAAATATCCATTTGAAAACGAAAAAAAGAAAAAGAAAAGATAACAGTAATAATTGAAAGGTGCAGAGTATTTTTAATACGTGTAATTTCGAAATTAACATTCTAATTAATATTTCTTGAATAATAAATATGTATTGCATATTAAATGTGGGTTATAATACTGTGTGTGCGTACAATGCTTATACAATATGTGTTTTATTAATTTCATAAAATTAAGCTAGTCTTATGATAGAAACTTCACATTTTCGGCTTACATTATGGGAATCATGTCCTGACGACACCACACAACGTCTCTCATGTGTAGTCCAGGGCAATTCCACAGAAAATTCTTATTTTGAGGGGAAATAAAATTTATAATAGGGTAAAGTGCCCATTTTTCGTCCGTTCAGTCACTTTTATTCCCTAAATGTTGTAAATTTCAGTGAAAACCTACCAAAATGGGTTTTACATAGACTAACTACCCACGCACCTGGAATCATAGGCAAATATCGTACGAAAAATTTTTAACAATGCGAAAAATTGTTTTTTCAAGAGTATCTAAAAAATGCAAAAGAAAAAAATGGTCCCGATTTCGTCTCCCGAAAAAATCCAATACACCGAATTTAACTTATAACTAAATCAAAATTTATTTCTAAATGAGTAAGTAATTTAATTTACATTAAAGTAAGGCACAAAGAAATGTACTAATTATCAGTGGAAGAGTAACATAACGAAACATTAGTCATCCAAACATGAGGAAAAAATTGAAAAAATTGTCATGAGAAAGCTAATTTTGTCCCCCGGACGAAAATAGGAACTGTAAGGGGGACGAAGTTGGGACAACGTTACTTCCCAATATATGGCGGAGCTTCAGTTCTCGTAAAATGAACTGAGCGTCCTAAAACTCACTATATGCTACTGTCAGCATCTTACCTACATGCAATGAATAAGAAACAAATACTTACAGTACAGTAAATAACGTTCTACGAACGACGTAATAAGAACTCAGGTATTCTAAAGATAGGAAATTCGGTGTCTTTAATTTATGTATGAGTCTTGGCGAACGAATTTTTCAATACTGACTCCTTTTACCTTCCTTCCCCTGTGCCTTGCGTCATAATTTGAGCCACTTTCGCAGAAGCGGAGAAGTTAAGGGAGACGAAATTAGGAAAGGGGACGAAATATGGGCACTTTACCCTATCTGTAATTTAAGGGTATCATTGGAAAGCTGTATATTTTTATGTTCTATAATAAAATACTAAAAAAAGGCATTGTAAATTACTGTTTACAAACTAAGTTAAGTACCATTATTGTCTTTGTAAAGTCATAATGTTAGTCAGTGACACAATAAAAGTTACGTCAGTTACATGTGTAAATGCCATTTTTTCTTTTTTCTTGTTCAGAAATTAATTAAACAAGTTACTGTTATAATTTGTCATTACTTAGTGTTGTTAAGAACATTAAATCACTTTTTTTAAACGGATAGTTTTGATAATTTTTACACTTCAATGAAGACAGAGAAAATGTTTGTCTATTTCATGTTACATCAGTTACAGAATTTTGAATTGCAATTTTTGGACTAAAAGAGAGATTGGAAATAATCTGCAGGTATTTGGGTATTAAGTCCTTAGTAAGAAATATTTTAAATTGTAAAAATTTGTCCTAGCTTTATTAGTAAACTTTCTACACAGTTTTGAAAACAAAATTCGACGATCAAGTATTACGTCAGTTACGATGGAATTGACCTATATGTGTAACACACTTTCACCAAAGGAGATGGAACAGTGCAATTTTATATAGGAATGACAAACCGAAAGCTTAAAACTAAGATCAAAGAACATATAGCAGATATCAAATACAACAAGAAAACTACAGCTTTGGCCTGACTATATAACAAAGAACCTTTACAGATTAATTTTAAATGTAGTAGAATAATTTATCCATCAATATTTTATTTGCCATCCATTATCCAAGAATCAATAGAGCTTTTTTACGCAGGGAGAATATGTGCAATGATTCAGCCTCCATGGAGCTTTCCAAAATTTGGAAAGAGATGCTCTGCTGAATAATGAAGCAATAGTATAAAATAATTCAGGTATCACGTATTTACGTATAATTTTTCACAAATATCCATTTTTAATATTGCAGTTAACTTATAATTAATTTTAATTTAACATTTCAGTTAACGTATAATTTTTCACAAATATCCAGTTTTAATATTGCAGTTAACTATTTTTAGGTGCGTTCGTAATTATATAAATACGTAGCACCAATAGTCGTCGTTCAGTCCGTCTGTCAGTCCGCATATAACAGAGCAAAAACTACCCAACCGAATGGTCTAAAATTTTAAATATATAATTGTTGCAAAATGTTGTTGAGTCATTTCAAATTTTATGAAAATCGGATGCATAGTTTAATTACAGGGACAATCAAAAGTTTTCCGTCACATTACGGCCAATGGGAAATAATTATTGTAAGTGCATTTTAATGATGTTACAGCCTTCCGAATGGTCTGAAATTTTAAATATATAATTGTTGTAAAATTTTGTCGAACCTCTTCAGATTTTATGAAAATCGGATGTATAGTTTAATTACAGGGACTATCAAAAGTTTTCCGTTACGTTACAGCCGGTGGGAAAAAATTATTTCAAGTGCACTTTAATGATGTTATGGCCTTTCGAATAGAATGTAATTGATAGGCACTTATGACGTGCACTAAAATATACACTCAGTACAATATGCGGTGCAAAAAATATTTATAAAACTAGTTATAGTACGAACGCAACTCATTTGCCAGGTTTGACGTGCAATTTCCAACTTGTTAATATTGCAGTTAATTTCATCATGCATGGGATCGCGGGATTTTTGTTTACCAGCTTTTCAATTAAAATTTTTTTTGTGAAAATTATTTGCATCAGTATAAATCTTGAGAATGTCGCCGTCGGAACGATGAAACATGTCGATCTGAATGAACACTTTTATTTATTTAGATCGACATGTTTCATCTTTCTGACGCTAAATAAAAGTATTTAGTTCCCTTGTAAATGTATTTTTATTACTTCTAGCAAATATTAAGTTTCGATGTTTCAAGTGATTTTCATATATAGTTTTATAACAAAGTCTGTATTTTAAGGGTGTCCGGGACACAAAAGTCTTCAAAATTTCGAAAAATATTTTATTGCAGTAAAAAATTCTCTTCTTTTTAATGCTTAAAATAACGTTTAAACCAGGTTTCTATCTTAATTAGAACAGATTATGTTAATTTTTTCGTTTTCGTTTGTTTTTAAAATCTAGCTTTCAAGCAATGGTTGTCATGCAAACGACTTCTTGTGAAAATGCGTTTTTTTTCATGAAGGGTTTTTTCACCATTTCTAGTATTTAAATTGCTATAACTCAAGAATCGTAAAAGATGAACTGTTCAAACTTGGAACATGTCTTTTTCAATTAGTTTATTTTAATTTTGATTCAGCAAACTTGAAATAATATTTACTTTTGAAAATATGATTTTTTTTAGAAAAAGTTACATCATTTATTTTTTAATTTTTACTTTAAATATTTTTTTTTAATTAATGTTTTTAAAAATGCTGAATCAAAATTAAAACTTATGTATTTATGTTTATTAGGATAAAAAATTGAAATTCTACAAATAATATTTCAAGTTATAACGATTTTAAATTCCCCCACTTTTTCAATAAATTTTAAATTTTAAATTAAAAAAAAATATGAGAAGTTTTATCATGTGATTTTGTTTACAAATGATATGGTTAACCTTTAAAAAAAAATTTCAAAATTTTAACTCAATAAATAAAAAATATTTTAAAATGTGCCCCGGACCCCCTTAAGGTAAAAACATGTCGCAATTAAATTCTAACTGTTTTGTGATTTAATGAATTTTGAATAATGATTTTTTTTTTAAATTTTAAATAAATATATGAATTTAGAAGGAAAATTTTGACAAGATTCTTTTCCCTTTTTAATATCTTTTTTTGATTGAATAAATTTCAAAATATTATAAAAACGTGGAAATACATAATCGAACTATAAAATATATGTTATTCATAAATTGTTAGAACTATATGGGAAATTGGCGATAAAAAATACTGTTAAATTGAAAATGTCTTTTACAAAAGTGAAAAAAAATTTGTAAGGAACATTTTTGAACTCGCTTTTCAATTTTTTTTCTTTCTTTTAAAGAACTTTAAGCTTAGTGTTCGGATAAGGCAAAATGGTTGTAAAAAATGTGATATGACTTTTATCGATTTAAACTTTTGATACATTTCATTTAAATTGAATTTACAAGTATTTTAAAAAGTATTTTTGAAAATTTTAGATAAAAAAAGGATAAACGATTCGACAAACAAACCTCGTGGGTTAATATTACATCTATTAGAAACGACATGTATTTGATTTGTAATTAAAGATCTTAATATGTCACTGCATTTAAAAATCTATTAATTTTAGAGCAAAGGAGAAAATAAAAACACGGACGTAAAATCATGCGTCAAGGATATATTATTAAACACGTCCCAACACATTCAGAATGCTATTATAAAGTTCCACAGTTTACTAAGGTAATAAACGGTCAAGTGCGAACATTACTTGCGCGCAGAGGGTACCGTTCAATAAATATATGAATTATTAACTGTAGTATTAAAAAAATTGTTGCTAACTAATTTAAGACTTTGTAAGAAACAGTAAACGTAGGGTTGAGTATAGATGTATATACTAGAAAAGTATAAATGGGTATACCATAAAAGTTCAAAGAGACATGAAGCCTAAATAATATCAAATATTGCTATTCTGCATAACTCTTTTTTTACTTTCTTCTATCTTCAATAGAAGAAACTATTGTAATCGAAATTTGTTTCGACTTCCGGTTTTCGGCGGACTTGCACGTTTTAGGGGTCAGAGATCCCCAAAAACATCTTTATAGAAAATGTCTGTCTGTGCGTATATCCGTATGTCGCCATTGTACCATCAAAAAGTATGAAGTTATGCATAGAAGTGAACCAAATTTTGTTTTTAGATTTTTGGCTATGGCAAGCAGGTCCTCCCTTACTTTGGAAAAAATTCGCCGGAAGGGGGCGCTGTGATAGCGATTTTTGTGCCATTTTCAATATTGTACCATCGAAAAGTGTATGAAGTTATGCATAGAAGTGAACCAAATTTTTTGTGTATGTTTACGACCACGGCACACTGCAAATAGAAGCGTCTTAAATTTAGACACATAGGTGACTGAAAAAGAATTTTAGACACTTAAGTGTCTTAATCTGAAAATTCAGACATTATAAATGTCTTAATTTAAGATACATAAGTGTCTTACTATAACCATGGTGCAAATGAACTGAGAATAATGTCTAAAATATCCGAAAACGTCTTATTTTAAGACACTTCATTGCTTTAAACGTGTCTTAATTTAAGACGTTTTGATTCTTCCGACGCAATAACCACCAGGGGGCACTCGCACTCCCAGTTGCGCACGCGCTTTAGATGTCTTCCTTCGAAGTGGTATACGTTGTAATTCAAACGAAGTTTGTTTTTATGTACGCGTGTATTTTAATTCGTTTTTTGCGAAATATGAAGTACTGTGATTTTAATTCGTATTAACTTGGATTATTTATTTATTGAATACATACATCTGACGTGTGTGCTCGACATCAAATGTCTCTTAGAAGCTGCCGTCGATATAAGGGCGGGATAGACACAGAACAGAAGTAGACGACGGTTGAAGATTACACCCGGAAATTCTACAAAGCGTGTGCAATGGGCTTAGTGTTAACTCGTATTATTTTATATCAATAATATTGTGTTATTCATCTTCGTCCTGTCGAAGCTGGCAAAAAAAAAGAAACTTTTGTCTGGCAGGTCCTGTTTTGAGGATGAAACATCTCATTCTTTAAATATGGCTAGTCGGATGTATTATGGTATTACCTTTTAAACTGGTGCAAGTCTTTCTCCCTCACTGTGGTTGTGGTAGTTTTTAAAATTTCAAATCGAGGAATTTTTCTTACCTCTTGCAAACAGCGATTTAAGTAAGTGTTATAATTTTTTTATAGTACTAAAATTAGTGTCTTTTATGATTTTATTTATTGTACTAAACAAAATCTTACATGAAATTTAATTAGTTTTGAATCTTTTTGCAAAAAAAAAAAAAAAAAAAAAAAAAAAAAAAAAATTCTAGAAGTATATATTTTTTTATTTATGACGTTGTCTTTTATTACAAATTATGTATTATTTATTCTCATCTTTTTTCTCAAATTTAAAGTAATAACATCACTAAAAAACAGACATATTTAAAAGTTAAGTTCATTCCCTTGTTTTGTTTTGTTTTCAATATGGCAGTTCTTAGTTTCAATGACTAATGCTTATCTTATACTAAACGACCACAAGGAAATAGAAAAAAAACTTTGAAAGATCTCCTAAAGCTTTCTTACTTCCTAGCTAGGGATTACAATCCCGGATTGATATCCCGGGATCCCGCTTCAATTTTAATTCCGATTTTCGGGATTGCTTTTTTTTTTTTTTCAATTGAACAATATTTAGCTGAAACTAAAAAATATATTTATAGACTTTCGCTTTTGGAAAAAAAAAATCAATTGATTTTTATGAAATTTATATATAATTGAAAAAGAATATTTATCTCAAATATTTCTTAGATATATTTCTAAAGCTATTAAATCTTTTACCGAGTAGATTAAATGTGCAAAGCTTTTGACTTTGAAACATAGATGTAACCAAGTCAGGAAAAAGGAAATCATTTGTTTATTTTGATTTTGCTGCGTGTAGAAAATATATTTCACTTCGAAGGTCATTTTCCCATTAGACTTTACTGATAAGCATCGCAAATGTGTATCATAGTGATTATGTGGTAACTTCTTTTTTTTGCGGCTTTATTTTGCTTTAAAGATATCTAATGAAAAGTGTTTAATAGGAATGATAACAATAACCCAATGTGGCAATATAAATTTTTAAAAAATCTAATTTTTAAACGATAAGGATTTTCATTTTTTTTTCGGGGAGGGGGGGGGGGGATTTTGTATGAAATTTTCGTAAAGCTGATACCTTAAATCTTGCACTGATTATAATTAAAGTTTTGAACTTTTAGAGTAGGACCAGATTAAAAACACAAAATATAAATAAACAAAATACCGAAGTAATTTTTTTCTCAATATTAACCCTTTGCACTCGAGGGCTCCGGAGCGGAGCCATTTAAAATTTATCTTCAAACTCGAAGTCTCCGCTACGGAGACAATGCAAATAATTTTGTGATACCATGTAATCTTGGCTTTTCTAGACAGGTATCACAAAATTATTTGCATTATCTCCGTAGAGGAGCCCTCGAGTTTGAAGACAAATTTTAAATGGCTCCGCTCCGGAGCCCTCGAGTGCAAAGGGATAAAGTAGAATATTTATTTATTTATTCATAGTTGTGATTATCATCTGATATATATGTAAAATTGCCTATGTGGCAATATAAATTTTTAAAAAATCTATTTTTAAATTATATGAAGTAGAGTAGGACAAGATTATAAGAAATATATATATTTATCAATGTACTTTAAAAGCCATCAATAGCCCTTGCCGTTGAATTTGTCCGATAATCGGAGATGTCTGCTTTTGTGAGGTAAAAATATACAAATATGTATGCCATGTGGATTAAAAAAGTATTCGCTAAATAGATGCTTCAGCTATTCGGGAATGTCCATTAACCTCCACAACGGATACTCCCGAGTACCGGACATCTCAATTTAGATAACAATAATGCAGGGTTGCATTTTTTTCAAAAGAACTTCTTAATTAAAGAATGGGCATACTGGGCCGTGCCCCGCCCGCCCACAAATTTGATGTGCAATATTTGTAAAGCTTATGTTTTAAATCTGTTTCGAAATTGTACTGATTATAATCAATATTTTGAACTTTTAAAGTAAAATAAGATTAAAAATAAAACAAATTTAAAAAATCTAATATTTAGATAAATATTTTTAGTTTTAATCTTGTTCTACTCCTGAAGTTCAAAATATTGATTATAATCAGTAAAAAGTTGTAAAAGATTTAAATTATCAGCTTAACAAAAATTGCATACCAAAATTGAGAACACCAAAAAAATCAGGCTGTAGGGGGATGGGGGGAAGGGGGAGGGGGCAGGACCCCAGCCAAATATTTTTCCAGGATTCAACGTGGTCAAACATGGCTACGTATGATGCTTGAAAAAAAAATGGATGCTATTAAGACGTTTGAAGTGTCTGAAATTCCGACACAAAAAATGTCTGAAAAAATTCAGACATTTTAAAATGTCTGAAAATTGAACCCACCGTTTCAGACACTTAAGTGTCTGAATTTCAGACATTTTAATTTAGAGTGCAGGAAGATCCACCCTGAGCTTGGAAAAATGATGTCTAAATAAATAATTTCTAAAATGCTTAACCCATTTGAAAACAGGATTTCAGAAATTACAATAAATAGTCGGAATAATATCTAATCCTTTGTTCACCCCTGTATGCGATCTTCAGATTTGTCATATAATACAAATTATGCTAAATTTGAGTTCAGTTAGGAAACGCATAGAACAGGTGAAAATGGCCCTTCAGCAATTTCCATCATAAAAAGAAAATGTACCTTAGATGTTTTGTGCAGCCCTGTATATGATCAGTAGAATTTATGCACGCTAAGTAACGTATAATATAAAAAAGCTAAATAATTAAACGCATATCACAACGGAAAAGCGCTTACAGCAGTTGTTGTTTATAGATAGCATTGTAACTGAATTATTTTATGCGTCCCTGTATATGAACGATGACTACTATACACACCATATTATCTAGTAAGCATCTTGCCGTACCTCAGAGATACATATCATTTTCAACATGTTTAAAATAGCGTAACGTGAATGAAATACACCGCAAACGATTTTTCCCCAGAGACCGTAATGTAAAGGAATTCTTTTGAGTATCCCTGTAAATGAGCGATAAATGCTATGCATACCATATTCTATAGTAAGCATCTTGTAAAGCACTACAGAGATATATATAAATTTCAGTGTGTTATGAAACAGTATTAAAAATCACTGCAAACGATTTTTTCCCCATAGGCCGTAAGGTAACGAAATTAGTTTGAATGTCCCTGTAAAAGAACTATAAATGCTACACACTTCATTTTCGATACCGAAAATGCCATAGTTAGTCTCAATAACATATATCAATTTCATGACAATCCAAGTATATTTACGCGAGTTAGAGCACGGACAAACAAACCCAATTCATAAACACCTCTCAACTATGTTGGTTGTTTTGTTGTTGTTTTTGTGACGGCCAATTATCAACACGAGGAATGCAGGCCCGAATGGGAGAAGTGCACTCCATGGGGGTCTTTCTAGGGGAACCTAACCTGTATTTAGCCTAGGAAATCCAAGGTTCGAAGATAACCACGGAAAACTCCAAACGATTAGGCCGACGGGCGCGATTGGGTTCGAACCCAACACCTTCCGTCTACCAGCTTCGAGAGCAAAACATTTTGACCACTGGTGTGGTTTCAACTATGTTGAAAGTTGTTAAAAAGGGGGAAAATAAAAAGCTAATTTCCCACGGAAGCTTTTGAGGACGTTTATTTATTTACTTATTGGATATCTGATATATCGATTGAAATTGATAAGAAGTGTCCATTCTGAAACGCATTCTAATTTCAACTCGAATACTTCAGTTGTGTTGCATTTTTTCCTAAAATCAGTCAGCAAGTTGCTAAAATCTTAAGATGGTTTCATTTTAATGTTATTTTTTCTCCTGTTAATAAAATCTCTTGTTCAAATTTCAAACATCCCATTGATCGCCTAGATAACTGGGGTATTTACCAAATATCTTGGCAGTGTGGTCTATCTTATATTGGCCAGACTAAACGTGCTCTTAGATTTCGTTTAAAAGAGCATGAAGGTTATGTTAAAAATCAGGAGCTTAAACGTCTTCATTTTGAAAGATCTATCCAACGATATGTCATTCAATAGGGTGCGTAATTTTTTTTTCTCTACCCCCATTTTGTGTTTTACGGTTACCATTTTGAATTTATAAAAACGAAAACTAGCCTATAACCATCGGACGGTTAAGACGAATCGATAGAGACCTCATTCATTAAAATCCATCCTGTCGTTGGGATGTTTCGAGGGTATAAAGAAATCCACATATCCAGATACGCGTGAAACACATAACCCTTCTTGGTAGTCGGGTAAAAAGTCGTAAAATCAACAGAGTGAAAAATTAACCACCCCAGGTTTAGAATTTGGATCATTGATTCAGTGCACCAAAGTTCCGTCAACTCAGCTACTGATTAAAATCTCTTAAATAAGATAAATTTTCTTTAAAAGATACTTTAATTGGCAACAACATATATAATTAAAGCATATTATATTTATATGGGAGATTCTCAAAAGGTGGGATCATTAAACGTTAACTATATGTAATTTTTCAAATTTTAAAATTTAAGGCCAATTTTTTTTAATAGTATAGTATTTTATCTATAAATATAATAGATAAATATTTTATAATAGTATGTCTACAAAATTATACACAAACAGCAACTATTCTGGAAAATTAATGATTAAAGCACTTAATTAGCAGTTACGTACGTTACAAAGTTTGGACACTCTTTCGCACGTAAGTTACAGATTTTGGACGTTGCTCTTAGTATTTAAAAAATTCTTGACTAAGAATGTAGTAAATGTGTCCGTATACATATATGTATGCATAATTAACTTTTTGTTATCCAGTAATAATAACAATAAAATCAAATACTTTGTTACGTACGTTACTTTCGGACATAACAAAATACAGAAAAATTCTTTATAGAAAAGTCCTTCTATCTTCAAAAAAGCAATAAATCAGCCTGCCATCTCTTACCGAAATTATCAAAAAATCATCCGTTTCCTTTATGCATTCGTTGTTTACCATTAGAACCACCTGGAAAAAAGTTAAAACTCTTTTTCTTGGTGGTACATTGGAGCAGTTAACGCTATGAATGTCCGAAATTGGCCTTTTTAGCATAAAATAATACAACTTTAAGATATTTATACAAAGCTTTTACAATAAATTACGCCATTTTCTGTCTCTGAATAGAATTAAAAACTCAGTGTAAAAAAAAAAAAATAATAATAATAATAAAGTCAATGATAATTAAAGTTATGTTTGAAAGGCTGAAAGTTATGACTTGTGTCCTGTGCCCACCTTTTGAGAATCGCCCATATCATGTAATATTTTACAGCATATTACAGAGCGAGCAATCTTTCGGATTTTTTAGTGCTGCCACTATTTTCATTGAGGTAATACAGCGTGTATCTGAAAAAGTGGGCAAAACTTTACGGGTTGATAGAACGCAGCTATACGAGCAAATTGCGTCATAGAATGTAGGGTCGGAACGCAAGTGGTGAGAAATTAAAAGGTAGTTTTCCACTGTTTCCAGGCCGATGGATGGGTCGAGGTGGTCCTATAGCTTGGCCACCAAAATCTCTCGTGTTTTGACTTTTTCCTGTGGAACCATAGGAAAAGCTTAATCAACGAGTTCCCCATTGAAACCGACATGGATTTAGTCGCATGGACTGCCGTGTTGCCAATTTTCGGGGAATGCCTGTTGTCTTCGCAAATGTGCGTCAGTCCTTAACCCGTAAGTGTGAAGCGTGCATTACAGCTGGCAGGAGATCTTTTGAGCAATTTCTTTGAGCATGTACATTAATTACATTCGTGTTAATAAAATGTTTTCTGAAGTATCTCCTCTCATTCTCGTGTTAATTCTTTAACTGCGGCAATGGAAAATTACCTTTTAACTTCTCACCGCTTGCGTTCCAACCATACATTCTATGTCGAAATTTGCTTGTATAGCTGCGTTCTATCACCCTAGAAAGTTTTGCTTCGTTTTTCAGAAACACACTTAATACGGATAAATTTGTCTTATTTCATCGCATAATTTTTGCTTAAATAAAGTTTACGTTTCTTTCGAAAATGGTGGTACTAAAAAAAATCGGGAGTTGGCAAGCCTCATATTATAAATATAGATTTCGTGAATAAAGAAAATCAATTTAATTTGTTTACATTTTACGTTGTATTGTATCAAAATTAGCATAAAATAAAATTTAGATGAAATTAATTGAACATAATAAAATTTATTTGATATGATAAACTTCACTGAAAAGATACTTTAATTTACACCAAAATATATAATTCATAGATATCTTTTCTGCTGGGTTCTCACGATTTAAACCATCTAAACTTTCTTATTCGTGCCTATTTGACATTTATAAAATTACCCTCATCAATTTATTAAATTTGACTTTCCAACGACATCAGTACATAAATCTTACAGCAGTTGACAAATTCTCTAGTGATCTTAATATGAATTGGATGGAACATCATATTCCTATTTAATGCCAATATTTTGAGTATACGATAAAATGTATTTAAAAATAGAATTTTATTAATGCTCTTGGATAGATATTAAATACGAGAAAATACATCATTTTTTAAAAAACAGAAAGTATATACGCTCAGAAAAATAAATGCTTAAATTTACACATTAAAATAGGCATACTGATGATGCAAAAACGATTTGTATATATGTGTAAAGTGGTGTGCAAATTACCAAATACACGCCTTGGCGCGTCAATTTCGAAATACACATTTTCCGGTGCATTTTAATAGCACATTAAGCGGCTTAAGTGTGTAAAATGTTATCAGATAACTTAGAAATACACAGTTTAACGTGTAAAGTGCACATGAGTACATATATATGTTATGATTTACATAACATTGGCATGATTTAAATGGATGAAATGAAGTAACTGGCTGTCATGATACCAGTAGTGGATCACATCTAGTAGTAATGCAGTAGGGAAAGCTGAAAGAACAAGTATAGTCGAACCCTTGCCGACTAATGTAACGATATAGACGTTATATGGTGATTCGAAAGTGATGTTATCTTCGATGCGATAGTAGATGAATAATAAATCTGGAAGCCGTGCATTAGAATACTGAAAAAGAAAGTTTAAGTAGTAATTCAACATGTATATTCGAAAGTTGTTGCAGTCATCAAGTGATAGGTCAGGTAACACAATTATCCAGTGTAGGTTTCTCCGGAATAATTGAGACAATACGTAAGTTAACTCGGGATTTTATTTAAACAGCTTTCGGCGGTGCAGTTTCCACCGATTCATTTTAATCAAGCCATCGTTACTTAACAGTTAGTAAAGGGAAAGAAAATTTGAAGAAAATAGAAAAAAACATCAGACGGCAATCAGGGGAAGGATTTTACAATTCGAAATACGACAAAATTCTGAGGAAAAATCGCGAGCGTCTCCTTTTTGTTTTCCTAGTATAGTGATACAAGATATGACGTGACTCGCGCTCTGAACCACTCAAGAAGTAGGGATATCACGCCATACTACGTCACGGGAAAGTGTACTGACAGAAGCGCGGATGAATTAAATAGTAAAAAAGAACGGAGGATGGGAAATGAAATCTACACAGCGCGGGAAATGAAATTCTCGGAATAAAATAAAATGGCTACCAAAAAAGAACATTCGAAATAAGAGAAAGATCAGAAATGGAACATTTAATTTAAGAATACAAAAAGCGTAATACTTAAGTAAATTGGGCAAACTAGATATTAAATTAAAGGGAATTTAACAGAGTTAACTATAGAGATAAGTTAAGAATAAGGATTTAGTGAGTATAGAGTAGTAATTTATAATAAAATAGGGAATTCATGGAGATAGATCTAATAATGTAACATATATATCTGTGTAATTTACAAAAACAATGGATTTTGTGAACATAGTACATCACCTTGTAGTTTGGGATTTAAATTTTGAACAAAATGTTTTTATGGTCACAAACAAATTTGAATGAAAAAGAAACGCATGTGCTTGCTGTGTTTGTCCTCTTTTTAGCAGATTTGTTTTTAAACCACAAAATAGAGTAACATTAATTTACAAAATACAATCGTCTGAAATTATATTTACTGCATGCCATTCTCTGTTAAAGTTGTTTTGAATCCCTAAAATAGTATAGTCATAATTTATGAATAGAATCTGCATAATCTAAATAAATACACTGTAAAATAAAATTTTGAAAAATACGGAAACCGTGACGCCGGTATTATTTACGTATTTTGCCTCCCACCAATTTCAGTCAAGTTTTGAAAGATTATATCTAAGGTACGTGGTCCCATTATGGCCACCCTAAGGTTTGATTTCTTTTTTCACCATGTTAATATTATTTTTTCCGGAAACTATTTATGCTGTTGCTTAGAGGGATTAATGTGGTAAATAAAAGAAAAGACTTTATACTTGTAATTATACTATTAAAAATTATATAAGCTGAATATTTTGCAGATTTGACACTTTGTGAATTACTGATTATATTTATTTAATCTTTGTTTATATTTTTTAAATTCACTAGGGGGCTCTGTCCTCTACGAGCTACGTTCGTCAACCCCCGTTCAGACACCGCAGACTCTAAAAGTACGCTAATTTGATCGGCTTTTAAAAGATTTCGGAAGATTGAATTATAATTTAAAAAACAGTGGCGATCTCCCTATAAACGGTTTTCTATTCATTCCTCTTTGATTGGGGAATTTTAAGGCCAAATCCGCAGCGGTACTACTTGATTATCCCGTCGACCAATTTCGCCAAATTATATAAATCGCCAAACCACTCGCCAAATTATACAAATTGACATAATTTTTATTTTAAATAACGAAAGAACAAATAAATTAGTGGAACATTAATAAAAATACAAATAAAACGTCGAAATAAAAATAACTTGATGACGTAGACACGTGTAACTTGCTTAAAGTCAAGTTAATGTGACATTTACGATCAACCATTATTGGCATTTAATCTTATAGTTTGGCAAATGATAGATTTTTGGTTGACGGGATAACTAAGTAGTACCAAAGATTCAATCGCTGTTTTCGTCTTTGATTAAGTAAAATAAGTTAAACATTTCAAAATAAGCTAATATAAAAGGAATTAAGTAAACAGAGTCTTTGCCTCCCGGTATTTTTTAACAAAGCGAATAGAAAGTTCTTTTAAATATACCATTTTAAATTAATCGTTTTTAATCTGACGAAATTTTGACCAAACTATTCTTTCTGACCAAACTATTCTTTTAATATTCACGTGAAAATACTTTTGTTAGAAATGAAATATTATTTGCGCTTTCCTAACAAAAATAGTTGAAAAGTATCCTCCCAAAACATCAAATAAATGTCTAGCACAATTTCTAAATTTAAACTGTTTTGCAATATTATTTTGTGTTCATTTTATGTAATAACTGGAATGTGACGTAAATATGATGCAATTTCTCCTATTTAAGACTTCTAACGCATGTTAATGAATTTAGTATTTTACAATTTCCTTTCTCTCTTAAAATTCACGTGTAAATATAGTTTTTATAACGTAATTTTTAATAAGTTCCTGCTTTTTGTACATAATTATTTAATTCTAATTCCAAATGTTTTTTTCTGTTTATAATAGTCACGTGTAAATAAATTTTTTATTTATTTACACGTATAAATATATATATTTTTTTTTATTTGAAGCAAAGATTACTGTTTGCGCTGTTTATACAGTTAGCAATAGTTTGAATTAATATCACTTTCTAAAATATGTAAAAAATATCTCTAGAAATGCTGAAAATTTGAATTTAAAATAGAAATAAAACCTCAAAAAATGAGTCAAAATGAAAAAAGAAATACCGTCTGCACACCGGGAACTTCAAGCGTATAAAATGATCTAAAAGTGATTAAATTCCCATGAATAGTTTTTGCTCCTATGAAACTTTTTTAGTGGAACGATTTTGTCCAACTTTAGAATTAAACATCTCTTAAAATAATTCTACGATTTGAAAACTGTCTGCATCAGCGTATTTATCAAACATTTCTGTATAATATTTCCGATTTTCAATTTTTGTATGCATTATTTTTCTTAATATTAACGAAGAAAGACCTCCGGTCACAAAAAATTCAAAACCGGCGGCGGCGGTGAGAGCGGTAGTTACTTTTTTTTTTAGAATAGAGAGATGCGAAAAATTGTTTTTTCAAAAGTATCTAAAAAATGCAAAAGAAAAAAAATGGTCCCAATTTCGCCCCCCCCCCCCAAAAAAAAAAAAAAAAATCCAATTCGCCGAGGCTTAACTTAAAACTAAATCAAAATTTATTTCTAAATGAGTAAGAAATTTAATTTACATTAAATTAAGGCACAAAGAAATGTACTATTTATAAGTGGAAGAATAACATAACCAAACATTAGCCATCCAAACATGAAGAAAAAATTGTCATGAAAAAGCATTCCTAATTTCGCCCCCAAGACGAAAATAAGAACTGCAACGGGGACGAAATTGGGACAACGTTATTTCCCAATATGGCGGAGCTTCATTTCCCGTAAGATGAACTGAGCCTCCAAAAACTCACTGTATGCTACTGTCAGCATCTTACCTACATAAAATACATGCAATGAATAAGAAATAAATACTTACAGTACAGTAAATAACGTTCCACAAATGACGCAATAAGAACTCAGGTCTTCTAAAAATAGGAAATACGAAACTTTCACTACTGACCCCTTTTACCTTCCGTCTCCTGTGCCTTGCGTCATAAGTGGCGCCACTTTCACAGAAGCGGAGAAGAAAAGGGGGTCGAAATTAGGAAAGGGGACGAAATATGCGCACTTTACCCTATACATGTTTCGCATGAGTACCTAATACTTTGGTCTGTGCATTCAAGTATTTATTGTATTTGTGCGGACAAATGCTTTTCTTATTGAACCGATGATGCTTTGCAAATTTATAACTGAATTTCTGGTGATATTTCCTTTAATTTTTAGGACTAGGGGGCTCGGCCCCATACGAGCTACGCTCGCCAACTCCCGGCCAGACACCGCAGACTCTAAATGCACGTTAATTTGATCGGCTTTAAAAAGATTTCGAAAGATTGAATTATAATTTAAAAAACAGTGGCGATCTCCCTATAAACGGGTTTCTATTCATTTCTCTTTGATTGGGAATTTTAACGCCCAATCCGCTGCGGCTGATTATCCCGTCGACCAATTTCGCCAAATTATATAAATCGCCAAACCACTCGCCAAATTATACAAATTGACATAATTTTTATTTTAAATAACGAAAGAACAAATAAATTAGTACAACATTAATAAAAATACAAATAAAGCGTCGAAATAAAAATAACTTGATGACGTAGACACGTGTAACAACATTTTAAAACAAGCTAATATAAAAGGAATTAAGTAAACAAAGTCTTTGTCTCCTGAAATTTTTTAACAAAGCGAAAAGAAAGTTCTTTTAAATGAGACATTTTAAATTAATCGTTTTTAATCTGACGTAATTTTGACCAAGCTATTCTTTCTCTTTTAAATATTCACGTGAAAATACTTTTGTTAGAAATGATATATTATTTGCGCTTTCCTAACAAAAATATTTGAAAAGATCCTCGCAAAATATCAAATAAATGTCTAACGCAATTTCTAAATTTAAACTGTTTTGCAATATTATTTTGTGTTCATTTTATGTAATAACTGTAATGTGACGTAATTTCTCCTATTTAAGACTTCTAACGCATGTTAATGAATTTATTATTTTACAATATCCTTTCTCTTTTAAAATTCACGTGTATATACTTGTTATGAGGTAATTTTTAATAAGTTCCTGCTTTTTGTACATAATTATTTAATTCTAATTCCAAATGATTTTTTCTGTTTATAATAGTCACGTGTAAATAAATTTTTAATTTGAAGCAAACATTATTGTTTGCTCTGTTTATACATTTGGCAACAGGTTAAATTAGTACAATTTTCTAAAATAAGTAAAAAATATCTCTTGAAATGCTAAAAATTAGAATTTAAAACAGGAATAAAACCTCAAAAAATGTCAAATTAAAAAAAGAAATACATTGTGCACTTCGGGAAATTATAACGTATAAAATGATATAAAAATGATTAAATTCCGATGTATAGTTTTTGCTCCTATAAAACTTTTTTAATGCAAGGATTTTGTCCAACTTTAGCATTAAATATCTCTTAAAATAATTCTTCGATTTGAAAACTGTCTTCATCAGCGTGTTTATCAAACATTTCTGTATAATACTACCGATTTTCATATTTTTGTATGCATTATTTTTCTTAATATTAACAAAGAAAGACCTCCGGTCACAAAAAATTCAAAACCGGCGGCGGCGACGGCGGTGACAGCGGTAGTTACTTTTTTTTAGAATAGAGAGATTCCGTACTTAACAAGTAAAAACGGAACGATTTTAAGATCACTCCTGTGCCTACCAGTCTGTCTATCTGTCCGTCTGTCACAGCCATTTTACTCGTAAACTATGCAACGTGGAAAGCTCAGTTTGGCTGAAGATATAAAGGCTATTGACCCACATATTAACAGATTATTAACCATTCAAAAATATATTTAGGAAAAATGTAGAGAGGCTAATAAGGATACTTGAAAGAAAAAAAAAATATCTTCTTTGTATAACGTGCGAAAGCTTTCGTAACGCCGAACTGAAAAATACATTTCTTTTAATTTTAGGCATTATATTTTCAGAGATATCTTCGAAAATGTAATCCAAAGATATGTCTTTCCCCTCCCTATTTCCAAATCTGCTGAAAGTAAAATTATGAAAAAAATAGGGGTAGTAGAAGTTAATTTAAACGTTGCAGGAAAACTATAGCGATTACCCTAGATCATATAGTTTTTGAAAAAATCGCATTTTCCGTTCGGATTTCTATTTGCGGGCGCTCAGCAAAGGAGTTGAGGAGCAAACTTATAGTACTCATGATAGTACTCATCAAGACGAACAAAAATTGCAATGGAACATGGGGTCGAAAATGACGTTTAAAGGATGAAAATCGCAAAACTAATAAAAATATCGAAATCTGGGATACTGCTTTTCTGCAGAACTGGCTAGTAGCACGAAGCTGGTTTTCCTTTCACTTTGTGCGTATCCGGTCAGAAAGAGATAATAAAAACTTGAAGAAAGCCAAACAAATCTGTGAGTAGGAATCCATGTACGCAGGACTCCCGAAGTCTTCGAGCGTGTCCGCCAGTCGTTCCTGCGTAGATGTAAAGCCACTAGATACGTGTACCGACCACTATGTCCGCGGTCGACACTTTGAACGATTGATGTAAAATATTTGTTTTCTCTGGACATCACGAGCTGTGTTGTACCTATTCTGTGCAATAAATAATTTTCTGGAGTGTTTTTTTCTTGTCTCAGTTTGTCCATTTCCAGACGCATTTTCTCGATTTTCATCTTTTAAATTCATTTGCGACCCAATGTTCCATTGCATTTTTTGTTCGTCTTCATGAGTACTATCATCCATCTAAGTTTGTTGAAGCATTTCAGATACACCCTGTATATTACACTATCGTACGTGGCACAGAAATCGCGATTATTTGTTAATTGTTTAATGGCAACGCCCGAATGAAATGCATCTCATTGGTTATTGAACAGCATTTAATGCATCCACATACCTATAAGGGGGTGTTACCATAGGGGGGACCCTGTTCTGTCGCCAAATGCCGCCAAGTTTCTCGTCAACTTGGCAATATATCGCCAAATTACCAAATTATCTCTAACAAATAAACATTAAAGTGCGTTTCAAACATTTGGAAACACCTTGTATAGGTATACAGCTTGTCTTTTGAGATTGTAAAAAAAAAAAAAAAAAAAAAAAAAAGTAGAGACAAGATTTTACTTTATTATAAATGTAATTAATTTGTTGTTAGACTAACTTTTTAAATCTAACAATATGTATGAGAAGTCTATAACTTTTAATAATAACATTATTGTAAAACCGAATTTATATCGTTTACATGGATATATGTTAATTCCTGGCGAATTTTCGAAATAATTTAAGTGACAACGCAGAAGCTACGAATTGAAACATCATGTATCACGGGGTTTATTTCCTGACACACACAAAAGCTGAATACAAACATTAAATTGAGCGCTCGATGAATAGTTTGTAACGCGCAATTTAAACATAATATGAATTCACTGATGAGCATAACATTAATACTGGAGCTAATTAATGAATGAAATTTCTTGAGGTTATTATCTCGCTTTACTATGATAAATTGTTTTGTATTAGATGCTTATACATAGCTTGAATGTTAATTACAGTACCGGATAATTCCTAAAGATAATAGAAATGCACATTAAATGGGAAGATATATGGGTGAATATCACAAAATGTGAGATTTTGAAAAGTATTTTTTGAAAATTTAAATCGTTTCAAAGCTTCTGATTTTTTAAAAATGCTGATTGAACAGCTGAATAAAGAAATTTATATGTAAAATTGTTAAAGTTTAAAGAGCTTAAGTTCATTTTTATGTAATTATAATTATGTGTCATTTTTTTGGCGTATGTATGCCAGGATAATGACAATTTCATTCTAAAACATTTTTCAAATTCTTGTTTTTTTTATTTTTAGATCTAACATTTTAATTTTGTTTAAAGGAACATGTTACCTCTATAGTACCTCAAACTCAGTGCAATGTTCAGTTTTATTTGTAATTTATAGAAGGCAGGAAAATATACACATTAAAAGTCTACTCAATTTTTACAAAACCTTTAAACACATTATTTTCAAAGAATTATCTAAAAGATCTTGCTGGTAGAAATGATTTTTCTACTTATGACTTGAACTATGTAAAGAACAAGAAGAATTATTCTGCAGCGCCATCTTTATACCTCATAAAGAACTAAAATGAGCAGGCAAGACAATGACATTCATTTTCAGTGACAATCATATTTTAATTATGGAAAATTATTTGTAAAATACAGAACTTGTTATTATCCCTATATATGTGTTATATAAGGTATAATTATTAATTAGAAATTAAAAAAAACTAGAAAAAGGTATTTGTACATGATAGCAGAAAGCCTTTTACTTTACACACATCACAGTGTGACATGTCAGGAAAATGACAATCTGAAATATTAAATGTCTTTTAATTGCTTTATTTTTGTGTTATTATGAATATAATATGTCTTGAAAATACTTCTAAGAATATTTTTTATTAGAATGTAAAAAAGAAAATTGCATTATATAATATTAAATAGAAATTTTATTCTGCGGACTTCGATTTCCGTATTTTGTGATATTGACCCATGTACAACTGTATGTAAAAGTTCAGCGTGTGATAAGTATTTACATTTTGTTTCCAGCTTCTAATTTATGTTTTATTATTAAACAAAAATTTTCTTAATCGAAGGTCAACGTTTCATTCTATAACCCCCCCCCCCCCTCCCATGTTCATGTTTCTTTAATTATTTTAATAGTTTGAATGCAATATCTATTGTGGTATTGCCACTCGAAAAAGGTTCACTACAGCTTAGATAAGTCAGAAATTGTACGTCAAACGTAGAAAATGAGGTGCGTTTGTACTACAACTAGTTTTATAAATATTCAGATCTTGGTGCAACAGCTGTTGCACTTTTATGCAGAAATGCTCGAATACAAAATTTATTACGATTCTATAGATTAAATTCAGTAATATGGAAATAATAGAACTCATCTTAAATATCACGTAATCACCATGACAACCAAGAATCATTACCTGTCATGGAATATCATTGAATTAATGACGAATGATATGATTTATTAGGATGTAAAAAAACTTTTATTAATATCTTTTTAAGTTTTGTTTCGATTTTCATGAAATTTCAAATAACTTGACAAAATTCTGCAACGATTATATGTATTAAATTTTAAACCATTCGGTTGGGTAGTTTTTGCGCTGTTATATGCGGACAGACAGAAGGACCGGACAACGACTGTAGGTGCTACGTATATATATAATTATAACATTTCCCCATAGATCATACTGTAGTGGCATTCTTTTGAGTGTCTCGTTAAATAAACTAAACTGGTGTCCAAAATTAAGGAGCAGTCACAAAATGCTAATTTTTAAGTAAGCGAATACTAAAAGGAAATAATGTAATTCAAATAATTACTATTCCTACAGCACAGCTAGTCCATATAGCATCGCATTCATATCACACATGGTCACAAGTGTCACAGTCGCTACGGTGAAGCAAAACATAGGAAATTCCACGCGTCTCATTATAAGTCTCAAATGATCACTATATGTGACTCCAGTGAGTCGTCAATGTGACTACCGCTTTGTGACGAGTCCCCAAGTGACTTTACCATGTAGTTACATTGTGACTCTCATGTGACTGTCATTTTTAGGCTCAATTTCAAAGTCATCATGAACGTTGCTTTATGAAAAGTCACCAAATAATATCACATTATAGTCACATGGTGACTTTTCACAAAATAGTACAACGGTGACTTCAGAGTAGTCTCTCTGTCACCCGAAAGTCATCATGTTACTTTAATGTGACAGTATTTGGTAACCTATCACAATGCAGTGTTCACAATGATTTTGAAATTGGGTCTGCAGATGACAGTCACACGAGAGTCACAATGTAACTACATTGTAAAGTCACATGGTTTCTCGTCAGAAAGCAGCAGTCACAGTGACGTCTCAGTGGAGTCACATATAGTGATCATTTGAGGCTCATATTGAGATGTATGGAATTTCCTATTTTTTTGCTTCACCGTAGTGACTGTGACGCTTGTGACCATGTGTGACATGAATGAGATGTTATATGGACTAGCTGTGCTGTAGAGATAGTAATTATTCGAATTATATCATTTCCTTTTGAGTATTCGCGTACTTGAAAATTAGCATTTTCTGATCGGTCCTTAATTTTGGACACCAGTGTATGAACGTTATATACTTTATTTTCAGTACAGAACATGGCATAGTAAATCTCAATAACACATATCAACTACAGAGCAGACAGTAAAATACCTTTTCTTTAAATAATTTGAAAAAAGAGATGAGGAAAATTCTGTAATCGGAACCCACACTAAATTAGCTCCTTTTAAAATGAATGTTTTGCTACTAAATGAAATACAGTTGTTCTAAGTATGATCGCAAATCTGAATACTCGCGGATTGAAATGTCTTTAAAATTATTCAGTAGACAACGAGAAATAACTTTCAAGTTTCATAAATTTTAATCATCAGTATTCTTATCTATCTATCTACTTCTGCTTCTACTATATATATAAAATGCAAACAGGAATTTCATTCCGGATGCATTTAACTTGAGTTCTGCTGAATAGATTTTGATGAGACTTAAAGTGTCAGTTACATAATTTTTCAAGGAAAAGTTTAGTATATAACTTATCGTTCTACGTTGCTTAGACATGGAATTATGTTTTTAAATTATACAATCGCAGACAAACCCGATTATGAAGGATTAGCCTTTTTAAAAGATTCTGCCGAATGGATTCTGATAGTACTTGCACTGTTAGTTAGATAATTTTTCAGGCAGAGTTTTAGTATATACTATACCGTTCTATATTGCTTAATAATAGAGATATGGTGTAAAGTTCTAGAACTGATTATATATAATCAGTTCTATCATTCTTTACCAAGTCTTACTGTGATTGATCAACTAACACAGGTGAACCCTAACAGCTGAAACTTTGTCTAATATTAGAAAATATAATAGCGCAATGGCGTTCATATCGTTTCAGCAATGCGGAAGTACATTCCAGGTAAAGGTCCATATTGCTTTAAATCACAAGGTCTCACTGATACATTTTGTTTCATTCAAGGTTTGTTTGGTTAAACAGACCAGCGTAGCGGGCAAAGGCTGCTAGTAATTCATAATTGGGTTTATCTGGTTATAGAACATTCCATCATAATTCTATAACTAAGCAACGTAGAGCGATATATTATATACTAAAACCTTCTCTGTAAAATTACCTAATTAATAGTCTTAGTTTTACCAAAATCTATTTAGCACAGCTCAAGTTATAAGCTGCCGGAACGAAATTCTCATATCTGAATATTAATGGGTGCATATGTGTTCATTTTTGTACATAAGCGATAAAAGTGTAGACTGCTTTTCCAGAAATGTAATAAAATATAGATTCATTTTCTTTCATTTTGGGTTCAGGTATGATATTTGGGGTTCAGGTAGCTGTTTGTCGGGTTAGAGTTGGGTTCCGGGTTAACGACTTTTGTCGGATTTGGGTAAAATACAACCCGATCCGCACAGAACTCTAGTATCAGACTGAGGAGATTATTAAGAACCTACTGTATATAAAATGGTTTAATAAAGCAAATGATTTGATATCGTTGTAATGAATGCAGTAAACATAATGTGACACTAATAATGCAAAATAAAATATTAAAATAATTAAGAACTTGAATTAACCCCCTTTAAAAAAGAAAAGAAAAATCCCCTCTAAACTTCGGGCTAAAGGAGGAAATTCATCTCGAAAATTCTAACCCTAAGGGGGATGGAGTTTTCATTTGATCATTTTCCACACGGTTCAGAAGCAATTAATAGAATTTTTCTCATATATCTTTTTAAAATTAGTCAAAATACACATTAATGATAAACGCTCACTTTGAGAATGTTGGAACAGCGAAGTCTTTAGAAATTATTTTCGATAATTATTAGTTTATGTGACTAAAGAGTATTTATTGCAAGCACTTTTATTATAGTAAAATCTGACAAGTTATTTTAGCTTTTGAGCAATTTTTGAAAAAAAAAAAAAATTGATTCTGACCTGTGATGACAGATGATTTTTCTACAATATCAAAATCCTTGAGAGAGGGAAGGGCATCCACCCCCAGCCGCTCTTTTTAAGCCTTTCACGACTAAGGGAAACATTTTCCCTCATTTTAAAACTGGTGATTGTCGTATTTAATTATAACTTTATCTGCATTTTTTATACCGAATGTCAAAATAGAACGTATGCCGAACGCAATTACATAAAAGATGTGCAAATTCTGCTACACGCCGCATAGAAAATAGCACCTATACTATACACTATATAGCCATTAATCACCGGACACTTTCAATTTCAGATATTTTGTCGAATATTTGAAAATACATTTGACGGATTTTTCTGGAACTTCAGGATAATAAAGAATATGTTTGACTTCATATTTATCAATTATTATTTGATTTGAAGAACTATTAGGGGGTCAACAAAAAATCAAAGAAAAGTAATAATATTTGGGATCACCCTGTAAAATAAATTGCACGAAATGATTTATCGCTAGAGCTAACGAATATGTGGATATTGTACTCGTGCATTCAGTTGTGTAAGAATAGCACGTTTATTCATGGAGAGATATCGAGTTTTTTAAGAAGTTCAAAAAATTCTTGCATGTTTTTTGTTTATATCATGCAGGATTTTCTACCAAATTTAACGCCTGTTTCAGAAAATTTGACAAAATGTATTAGAAATAATATAGTGCAATTGGAATGTAAATAGATTAAACATTTGATGAAATATGAGCAGTTGTTTGAAATATTTTTTATCTGCGCATGCGCGCACGATAACAAATATGTTTTTCTCATGATTCAATAGTCAACTCTATGGAGGAACTCATTAAAAAAAAAAAAAAATCCGCAGTCTAATATCGTGAAAATTCAGAAAGATATTGGCTGTAGAGCGAGCTGATTTTTAGTTGTTCTCTAAAAGCTGCTGAATGAAAAGAGATTTTCCAGAAATCGGCATTTTTTATTAATTGGCTTTCAGCAAAGGAGTTAGTATTTAATGAATGTCAACGAGTAGATTTGGAACCAATGCTTAGATTTCGATACTCCCTTTTTTTCTGGGAATAAGCTCGTTCTCGTGGTTTTCCAAGAAGATCTAAAGCACCAATAAAAAAGTAAAAAATGACAATTAATGGAAAACCCCTTATCATTTAGCTGTTTTTAGAGAAACTAAAAATCAGCTCACTCTATCGCCGATATTTTTCTGAATTTTCACGGTATTTGACTGGAATTTTTTATGAGTTACTCCATAGAGTTCACTATTAAGTAATGAAAAAAAAATATTTGTTATCGTGCGCGCATGCGCAGATAAAATTTTTTTACACAATTGCTCATATTTCAGGAAATGTTTAATATATTTATATTCCAATTGCACTATATTATTTCTAATACATTTTGTCGAGTTTTCTGAAACTGGCTTTAAATTTGGTGGAAAACCCTGCATGCTATAAGCAAAAAACTCCTTAAAGAAATCGATATATCTCCAAGAATATACGTGCTATTCTTACACAAATGAATGCATATATTGTACAATATCCACATATTCGTAAGCTCTAGCAATAGCTCATTTCATGCATTTTATTTTACAGGGTGATCCCAAATATTATTATTTTTCTTTGATATTTGTTGCCCCCCCCCCCCCCCCCCTGATTGGCCTTCTGATCAAATTGCTGTTAATAAATATGAAGTCAAACATATGCTTCATAATCCTGAATTTCCAGAAAACTCCGACAACAATATCTTTAAATACCCGACAAAATGTGTGAAATTGAAAGTGTCGATGATTAATGGCTATATATAATATGTATTATGCGGAATGTCCATCTTTGCTTCACAACAAAAAGAAATTGCTTTGCAGAATATCACAATTAGCACATAATTTTGCATAGTAATTTTATTTCATAATGTTGTATTATTTTAGTTAGCATTTTGTTATAATAAATTATAATAAACCAATAAATAAAAGATGTTGTATAATAAGCCTAACTATAATTTGTGTTACCTTTATAGCTCATTTAGAAAAATATTTCCCATAAAATTCCAAAAAAATTACACATTGTTATGTATTTTTCTTATGATTTTTATTTATTTTACGTCTAAACAAACTAAAATAATCACTTACATACTAATATTTACTCTTAGTAACCTTATGGTCCTGTAAAGGTTAATTCTATCCTTAAAAATACACTAATTACACAAGCCTGCGATGGCTGTGTTGTTTAACTTTTGATAATTGATTTCTATGTATTTTTTAGCGCTGAATCCGAAAATGACCTTAATTTTTAACCATCATGTCAGGATTTTTTGCAAATCGTAAATTTCAACGGTGAAAAGTCACAAAATAGAGAAAATCTGATACTGAAAGATACAGGAAATGGTTGTGTTTCTTAACTTTTGATAACTGATTTTTATATATTTTTTAGCGCTGAATTCGAAAATGACCTTCCTTTTTAACCATTAAGTCAGGATTTTTTGCAAATCGTAAATTTCAAAGTAAAAAAATAGCAAAATTCTGATACTATAAAATACATGTGATAGTTTTATTTTTAAAATTTTGAGAATTGATTTTTATGTACTTTTTAGCACTAAATCTGAAAATAACCTCCATTTTTAACTACGTCAGAATGTTTCGCAAATCGTAAATTTCAAAGCTAAAAAGTAACAAATTTTGCAAAAAATTCTGACGTGATGGTAAAAAATGAAGGCCATTTTCGGATTCAGCGCTACAAAATACGTAAGAATCAATTATCAAAAGCTAAGCAATATGACATAACCCAAATTTTGCAGGCTTGTGTTATCGTTTTACTGAAAAACAAGTCATTTTCATTTTCTAAACAAATAAGTTCTTTTGTGTTGTCTAACAAAATATGTCATTAAAATATACAAGTTGGAAATTGCACGTCAAACGTGGCAAATGAGGTGCGCTCGTACTATAGCTAGTTTTATAAATGTTTTTTGCACCGCATATTGTACTGAATGTATATTTTAGTACACTTCATAAGTGCATATCAATTTAATTCTGTTCGAAAGGCTGTAATATCATTAAAATGCACTTAAAATAATTTTTTCCCATTGGCCGTAATGTAACGGAAAACTTTTGATTGTCCCTGTAATTAAACTATACATCCGATTTTTATAAAATTTGAAATGACTCGACAAAATATTGCAGCAATTATATATTTAAAATTTCAGACCATTCGGTCGGGTAGTTTTTGTTTTGTTACATGCGGACGGACGGACAGACAGACAGACGAACTGAACGACGACTATAGGTGCTACGTATTTATATAATTACGAACGCACCTAAAAATGCATGATGTGAATTATGTTTTAATGGCATATTATATTTTATTACATAACACGAAAGGACTCATTTGCTTATAAAATAGAAATGACACGTTTTTCCGTAAGACGATAATAAGTGCATTTTTAAAGATAGAATTAAAGAGTTTCTTGTAAACTAAATTATGTTTGTTTTTTTTTCTTTTTTTTTATAATAATGAAATGTTGTAGACACAGACATACACACACGAGTTCGCCCTTTTTTTGGTACAGGAATGCCTGTTGAGAATCGGTTTAGATTTAATTTATAGTACAGGTTGTACCCAAAGACTTTTTACAATTTCAAGCTTTTATTACAAACACAAATCAACAGATACATGTATAGAAAATAGTACAATGTTAGGAGTGTATATTGAAGTGTTTTTTACATCAGCTAGCCACCCTTGGCGACACAGTTTGGCCTCCCTTAAAATTTATGTTTGGAAAAGCATGCTAAGCATTGTATCATGTTACTTTAATTCATAATTTAATTTACTTGGACTCCCTTAAATATCATTAATATAATCCCAAGCTAATATTAGTTTTTGTTGCATTAAAATAGCTCAATTTGTTGATTTTCTGTAAGCAAGTAAATCCTATTGGTTTACAATGGGAGTCCATGGGAATTTGGCGAAATATTAGAGATATCGCCAAGTTCGCGTCCCTTTTTGCAACTAATTTTGGTTACCAAATTTGGCGATATATTGCCAACTTGGCGGCAGAACAGGGTCCCCCCTATGGTAACCCCACTTATAGGTATGGCGATGCATTAAATGCTGTTCAATATCCAATGCGATGCGTTGCTATTAAACAATTAACAAATAATCGCGATTTCTGCTCCACGTAGGGTAGCGTAATATATATATAGATTATTAAACATCTTTATGTGCACTATTGGTTGCACGAAGTGCGTCAAGGCGATAATCGTCGAGGTTTTCCCCTGATACTCTTTTTCGCCCACCTCTTGCTTTATCCAACACCGAACTGTTCTCCATGTATTTCTTGCGCCCGTGTTCGAAGGGCACGCTACAAACTGCACTTCTTTCCTACATGTATCTTTTCATTTGTGTCTATAATAAAAGCTTGAAATTGTAAAGAGATTTTGTGAACACTCTATAATATTGGAGCTAATGAAATGAATGAAATGCTTGACGAATGAAATCCTGAAGGAAATGCTTGACGTTATTATCTCGCTATATAATGATAAACCGCTTCCTATTATACACTAATACATAGCTTGAACAGGAATTGCCAGTACCGCAGTTTTCCTAAAAATAATGAAGATACGCAAAGAGAAAAAATGTGAGATTTTGATTATTTTTATTACTGTCTAATGTATGTCTTGCTAGATTAATATTGATTTTTTTTCTTAGCAAATGTTAACAAACAAAAGTTTGACCAATTCAAAACCATGTTTTTCATTTTTCTCTAGCTCGTTTCTGTAATTGTGTAACACTTTATGTATGTGTAATCGGAACATAATATAGATTTGACGACGAGTACAATGCTGATACTGTAGCTAATTACTGAATGAAATTTCATTAGGTTGTAATCTCGCTATGCTATGATAAATTGCTTCAATATTATACGTCTATGCATAGGTTTAATACAAATTATATTTATGGAAAATTAATTAACTAGACCAGGGCCGGCGAGCCTATGGCACGCGTGCCAAAACTGGCATGCTACAGATTATTTTTGGCACGGCATAGATTCAGGTTCTGCATCAAAATATAGCAGAATTTCATAAAATGCATTACTTAATGTAGATGTTGCCTCTGTTTATCTGAATTCGATTAGTTCGGTTGGTTGTCGTTATCATACAGATTGAAGAAACTAAAATATAACTTAATGTAATAAACGTAATCTAGCTCGATATTGACTCACAAAATTTAAAGAATAAGAGAAAACAAGTTGGAAATTGCTCGTCAAACGTGGCAAATGAGGTGCGTTCGTATTATAACAAGTTTTATAATTATTTTTTGCACCCCATATTGTACTGAATGTATAATTTTTTGCACTTCATAAAGTGCATAGTCTTTAACATAATTAAAATGCACTCCCAATAATTTTTTTCCCATTCCCCGAACACTTTTGACTGTCCCTGTAATTAAACTATACATCCGATTTTCCTAAAATTTGAAATGGCTCGACAAAATTTTGTAACAATTATATATTTAAAATTTCAGACCATTTGGAAGGCTGTAACATCATTAAAATGCACTTGCAATAATTTTTCCCATTGGCCGTAATGTAAAGAAAAACTTTTGACTGTCCCTGTAATTAAACTATACATCTGATTTTCCTAAAATTTGAAATGGCTCGACAAAATTTTGCAACAATTATTAAAATTTCAGACCATTCGGAAGTCGGTAACATCATTAAAATGCACTTGCAATAATTTTTCCCATTGGCCGTAATGTAAAGAAAAACTTTTGACTGTCCCTGTAATTAAACTATACATCTGATTTTTCTAAAATTTGAAATGGCTCGACAAAATTTTGCAACAATTATATCTTTAAAATTTCAGGCCATTCGGAAGGCGGTAACATCATTAAAATGCACTTGCAATAATTTTTCCCATTGGCCGTAATGTAAAGAAAAACTTTTGACTGTCCCTGTAATTAAACTATACATCCGATTTTCATAAAATTTGAAATGGCTCGACAAAATTTTGCAACAATCTTATATTTCAAATTTCAGACCATTTGGTTGGGTAGTTTTTGCTCTGTTATATGCGGACAGACGGACAGACGGACGGACTGAACGACGACTATAGGTGCTACGTATTTATATAATTACGAACGCACCTAAAAATTAGGAGATTATTGCAAAAGAAAGATTAACGGGCATTATAAGCAAAAATGCCGATGGTAAGATTAAACAACTTGGAATTCAATTCCAGACACTAAAAGTTGTAGATTCTGGCGCTTGCTTCTATTTTGACAATTTTTTTGCAAGGCATTCTTTTCGGAAATAACTAATATTAAAAATTCAAGTAAAAACATCTTGCCAAATGAGTCCAATTCGACTTGCATTCTCTTAAAAATAATTAAATACGAAGCTGATATAAATTATTTGGCACCCAAGATGAGACAACAGAAATAATATCTAAAAAAATAAATATCTAAAGTATTACATCAAATATTACCCATATACTTTTCCTGCTAAAAACAAAATTTTAAGTAATTTTTATTCATTATTATTTGATCCATTAAATCTTTTTGTTGTTGGCACGTCATGATCACGTAAAATACATGTATGGAAAAATTTGGCACGTGGATGTGAAAAGGTTCGCCGCCCCTGAACTATTACTATACCTTTACACGCTCAACGAATCTGGTATGATCCCGAAGGAATATTTTGTGTTTTTAAAAGAATAACTTTGACTTTAACTGTGTCTAGGACATGTTACGAGATTCTGTTATTGCTGATGTGTATACTGATGAGGCTGTGCGTTGCGCAGCGGAACGTCTATTTTGGCATATATTTCTGTTTTTAATTAAATGTTTTTATACATATTTTTAATTGAATTTCTCTGTTTTAATGTATTCAAGTCTGTCTAGCGTATCAAAATTAGTTTACGCATTATAAGTGCAGCCGTTTTCCTAAAAATAATGAAGATACGTACTAAAGAGAAGGAATGTGAGATTTTAATTATTTTCATTACTGTCTAATGTATGTTTCTGATATTGATCTTGAAGTTTAGCGATCCGGGAAACTAAAGTTTGGAGAATTGAACGCATTGTTGTTTATTTATTTTGTTGTACAATACAGAAATACAAGTACTGTAATAATTAAATTTACGAATTTCTTTTTATCCCAATAAAAAGAAAAATAATTTTCGTTGCCTTTTGTTCGGTTTTCCTTTAAAAAATTTTTTACGTTCTTTACTTCAAATTATATTTATTTTGTCAGTATTTAATGTAAAAAAAATTAATATTAAAAGCTCAAAATTAAATCTTTTTCTACTTTTACCCACCAAAGGTTCATTTTAATCTCTATTTATCTTTTATAATTCTCCAAAAACAAAATATTATACTAAAAACATTTTTTATTTTAATCATCAAAGAAACAATCCATGAAAAAAGTCCCTTTTTTTTTCTTTCATATATCTAATACGGATAAAACTTCTTTTAAATAAAAGATCTAAAAGTTCTTTCTATTATTAATGCTTTCAATAATCTTTTAAAATTCAATGCGTTATAAATTTTGAGTAATGTTTTTTATTTGCTTTCGAACATTATTTTTTTAATTTTTACATTTAAAATGCCGAAAGATATTAAAATTGAATGGTGCAAGAGATATTTAAAAATATTTTTTTATTTTGATTTAATTCTTTTTTCTTTCTTTTTCTCGATTAACTAGATGTTAAAATTTTAAAGAAAAGTATCGCAGCGGATTTGTTTTTAATGAAGTATTTTGACACATTTTATTTCGAATTAATATTCTATACACTTTTCTTTTATCATGTTAAGATTATTATCGGAAAATTCTTTTGGTAGAAAATCGAAAGAAACTGTGTTTCTTTAGAAGATGAGATAATAAGAGTCATTTTATATTTTTTATTTCGAAAGTTAGTATTTGATAAAATAAATTTTAATTGTTATAACAGATAATCAAATATTAAGTGAAAATACCAATTTATAAATCAGCGTTGCATTTTAAATGTAACGATAAACAAAAAGATAATAGAGAGCGCTTTATTAACAAAGTTCGCTTACGCAACAGAATTGCTAATATATGAATTTTAGAAATAAAAGTACTCTTATGCTAAACATCAAATTTAAACTTAAAATCAAGATATTTTTATTTTGTAAATATATGATTGAGGGCGATATCAGGAAATTCATCACTTCCAGAACTTTAACGCTAAATATATCAGAAATCCGTCATTTGGTCGGTACAAACTGAAATTTTTTCATTTCGAACCAAAGATTTCTTTATAAAAAAGAAAATAAAACATATATCCCAAAGAAATAAGTTAAGTAAAAATGTTAAATAGTTTTAAATAAAAATTCTGGTGTGAAATTTTTTTCTAATATTTGAGTAAATTTTCAGGTACTTTTTGTACTTGTATTACACATGCCACATTTCATAGAAATTTCCATTTTTCTTCATTTATCATGAAAAACAAAATCGATTTTTCTGAAGATGAAGAACATTTTTTAGATTTTTCTGAAAATGAAGAACATTTCAAATTTTCTTCATTTATCGTTTTAGTTTCCATTTCATTCATAGTCATTATTTCATTTCAGACATCATTTCCTTTATCATTTCTTTATTAAGAAAAATTGAATTTTTCTGAAAAGGAAGAAAATATAAAATGTATAATGTGAACATTAAAAATGTCCACAATCTTACTTAAAAGGCGACTAAAGTAATGAAAAAGATGTTACAAGTTTAGAATATACATTTTATTTAAAACTTCTTAGTACTTTCAAGCCTTCCAAGCTCATCATCAGAGAATATCTTAATAACTAAATGTTGTTTATTTATACAAATACGTCACTTTGTTTTGAAAATGAGAGAGCCAATAATTACTGGAGTTGAAAGTAGAAGTGGCAGTAGCAGTTTCTTGGATTGAATTTAATTAGAGGAAATATATATTATTATTATTAATTGCAGTTCCATTTATTTTATGACATCACTCTGTTTCTCATACGTCACTTTCCATAGGTAGAAGAAAATATTTAACTTCCGTACTTTAAATTTTAATACGTCACTTTGCTCAGGTTTTCAGGATTTATTTTCAGGCTATTGAACCATAAACTGGGGATATTGTACGATAGGGTGTCGTTACATACTTGATTGTTTTTACATAGAATTTCTATGGATTCTCTTATAGTGGATGTGTAATAATTGGATGTTGGGAATATGATTTTTCCATGATCAAAATCTATTGCGGTATTCTGATTGAAACTTAAACGAGAGAGAGCTGTGGATTGACGACAAAATCTTATATCTGCTTTATGTTCTTTTATTCTTTCTTCGAGTTTTCTTTTGGTCATTCCGATGTACTCCATTACCCTATTGCTGTCAGTTCTTAAAGGAATGGTATATACATCAGCTAATTAATCTTTCGGTGTTGGATCTATTTTCGCACAAATTAACACTTTTAATTTTCTTGTATTTTCGTAACAGAGTGATGAGTTACGTATGAGAAACAGAGTGATGTCATAAAATAAATGGAACTGCAATTATTATTAATAATATATATTTGCTCTAATTAAATTCAATCCAAGAAACTGCAACTGCTACGTCTACTTTCAACTCTAGTAATTATTGGCTCTCTCATTTTCAAAACAAAGCGACATATTTGTATAAATAAACAACATTTAGTTATTAAGATGTTCTCTGATGATGAGCTTGGAAGGCTTGAAAGAACTAAGAAGTTTTTAAATAAAATGTATATTTTAAACTTGTAACATCTTTTTCATTACATTAGTTGCCTTTTAAGTAAGATTGTGGACCTTTTTAATGTTCACATTATATATTTTATGTTGAATCAAGGTGAAAAATTGCGTTTCGCCTTATGATTTTATTAGGAAGAAAATATTTTCGATTTTTCTGAAAATAACGGAAATTTAAATTTTTCTACATTTATCTTTTCTTTCTTTGTTAATTTAACTTATATTATGATTTTAGTCGTAAAATCACGAAATTCGAAGATAAATCAAGATATTTTTATTTTGTAAGTTGCATTACTGTAATTGAAGCCGCTTTCAAAAAGTTTATCACTGCCAGAACTGTAAACCTGCTATTTCTCTGAAATTTCGATTGTTCTTAATTTATTATGAATAAAAGTTTGATTTTTCTGAAAATGAAGGAAAATATTCTATATTTTTCGAAAACTGAAAGAAATTTCGATTTTTTTTTCATTTATCGTTTCAGTTTCTATTTCATTTATAGTCTGTATTTCATTTTAGTCATTTATTGCATTTATAATAATTTCATTTACAGTTGTTGTTTCATTTATAGTCAGTATTTCACTTTAGTCGTTATTGCGTTTATGATAATTCAATTTTCCGTAATTAAGTTTTTTATAATTCAGTTATTTAGAAAAATTCGATTTTCTGAAAATGAATAAAAAAGTTCGATTTTTCTGAAAATTACTCCTTTATCATTTCTTTCTTTCTTTATTCTGTATTCATTTTAGTTTTTAATCATGAATTCAGGACTAAAATCGTAAAATTGGAAGATTTAATCAAGATAGTTTTATTTTGTAAATTGTATTGTGATTATTAATCAGGATCATTGATCAGGGAGTTAATCACTCCAATAAGTTTATTCATGCCGTATTTCACTAAAATTTATATTTTTTCCCCTTACGAAACTTGTGAAAATAAGAGATAGGTCCTTCTTTGAGCAAGCCCTTCAACTGCACTAAAATACATACTAAAGAAAACACTATCAAACCCTCTCTTTATATATTTTAATATCGGCGGTTTTATATTTAAACCTTTTAAAATTACACACCCACAATAACAAAAAGAAAAAAAGTTTACAAATACTACAAAAGCATTTAAAAAGTAAGTAGCCAGCAGCAAAAGAAAAAAAAAATATCCGCGAGTTAATACTTTTACAAAAATAATGAGCATCATAAGAGTAATTTCAAATAATGTTAATTTCAAACAAAGTTAGTATTACTTTTCTGAAATAAATCTTTCCACTTCATTTGAGCAAATAAGCAGAAAATACCGCAGAAAATGGAGAGAAGCACATAAGATTTTGACAGTCTTAAGATATTCAACATTCCCGAATAAAATATTATCGTCTGCAAAGAAATATTCTTTCCTCTTCCATAACAAGTCATGAAATGCCTCAGAGGATGATACATTCGGAGCAAAATGTTTTAAGTTATAGTTGTAGGGTTAAGGAAAAATGATAATAGTCCACTTTTTGTGAAATTTAAAAGGACATCACGATGTGTTAATTTGAGAGGTGTTCTAGCGTTTTGCACCTTGGATCGAGCAAAAATAAATAAAGATAATCCTTTAAAAAACACAATTGCAGGTGGGTATTAAAAAGGAAGAACGATTAAATAAAACACAGTTAAAAATTGGTAAAAAGGGAAGAAGAACGATGATAGTCGATGCGCGTAAAAGAAAGAACGACGAATATCTGTGACTAATATCGTGTTTCCACGCTGATATTTCCGTTTTTTTTTTTTTTTTTTTTTTTTTTTTTCCCCAAAAAATTTGGACTGGTTTCCAAATAAATGTCACCCATGCGATGCAGAAGTATCGAAACATAAACACCCTCAAACATAGTTGAAAGTGTTTATGATTTCGTTTTGTTTGTCGGTTTGTTCTATCTCTAACTTTTCTAAAGAGAGAAAACCTTTTATAAAGAAGCTTGAAAATTATTTGTTCTTTATGACCAGTTTCTATACTACATGTTACGATAATGTTCGCTTTAACCCTTTCAAGAGCGCCGTTTGCACATTCAATTTAAGGTCTCTTTCATTAGCCAGATGCAGGTGATGAATCGCCAAATATTCTTTCTGGTTACATTTGTATAAAAGTTATAATAACAATGTAGTCAATGAAGTGGTAATTCACGCTCGCCAAAATAGGCAAACTAGCTGTGAAATTGTAACAACGAAATATTTTAAATATTAAAGGTAGAAACTATAAATAAAACCAAAGAGTGTAATATGTCTTCTTTTTTTAAATATGCTTTAATCAATTAATAGTTTCATATTAATTAAATTATAATTATTGTATAGAAATATATGTATTCAATTTAGAAATCCTAAAAAGATAGTAGTTTAAATAATGTTTGTTTTTCTTTCTTGTTTAACCATACCAACAGAGCAAAAATTATAATTTCTTTAAACAAACTCACTAGCTCGTGTTTTGTACCATGTGTAAAAGGAAAGCGGCAAATTTTCCACAATCGGGCTCTTTGCCCGCATCAGGTTAGCGTAATGTAACGGAATTTTCTTTAGAAAAGCCAAGAATTGCGTAGTCATGTAACTGAGCTGAATTTTCAAGATAAAAATTGAATGTTTATAAAAGGATGTGTTTTTATAAAAATGTTTTTACTTTTATACTTTTCGTTCTTTAAAAAAAAAAAAAAAAAAAAAAAAAATAGGGTAAAGTGCCCATATTTCGTCCCCTTTCCTAATTTCGTCCCCCTTAACTTCTTCGCTTCTGCGAAAGCGGTGCAACTTATGACGCAAGGCACAGGGGACAGAAGGCAAAAGGGGTCAGTATTGAAAGTTTCGTTCGCCAAGACGCATACATAAATTAAAGACGCCGAATTTCCTATTTTTAGAAGACCTGAGTTCTTATTGCGTCGTTTGTAGAACGTTATTTACTGTACTGTAAGTATTTATTTCTTATTCATTGCATGTATTTTACGTAGGTAAGATGCTGACAGTAGCATACAGTGAGTTTTAGGACGCTCAGTTCATCTTACGAGAAATGAAGCTCCGCCATATTGGGAAGTAGGGTGGTCCCAATTTCGTCCCCTTAACAGCTCTTATTTTCCTCCCGGGGACGAAATTAGGAATGCTTTTTCATGATAATATTTTTAATTTTTTCCTTCATGTTTGGATGGTTAATGTTTCGTTATGTTATTCTTCTACTGATAATTAAGCACATTTCTTTGTGACTTACTTTAATGTAAATTAAATTACTTACTCATTTAAAAATAAATTTTGATTTAGTTATAAGTTAAGCCTCGGCGTATTGGATTTTTTGTGGGGACAAAATTGGGACCATTTTTTTTTCTTTTGCATTTTTTAGATACTTTCGAAAAAACAATTTTTCGCATTTTTAAAATTTTTTGTACGATATTTGCCCATGTTTCTATGTGCGAGGGCAGTTAGTCTATGTAAAATCCAAATTTGGTAAGTTTTCGTTGAAAATTACAACATTTAGGGCCTAAAAGTGACTGGGGCTACGAAATATGGGCACTTTACCCTAAGTACACGACATTTCGGTCCCGACACTTCGGTCCCGCCATTTCGGTCCCGCCGTTTCGGTCCCGAGACATTTCGGTCCCTGGCCATTTCGGTCCCGAGACATTTCGGTCCCTGGCCATTTCGGTCCGGAGACATTTCGGTCCCTGGCCATTTCGGTCCGGAGACATTTCGGTCCCTGGCCATTTCGGTCCCGAGACATTTCGGTCCCTGGCCATTTCGGTCCGGAGACATTTCGGTCCCTGGCCATTTCGGTCCCGAGACATTTCGGTCCCGAGACATTTCGGTCCCTGGCCATTTCGGTCCCCAGCCATTTCGGTCCCTGGCCATTTCGGTCCTTAGCCATTTCGGTCCCTTGTCATTTCGGTGCCCACCACCTTATAACTCGTATTCTAATTGTCGTGGGCTGCCAAACGCTGTAATTTAAACATTATTTGGGACCTTTTTAAATTTTTTTAACATCCCCCAAATTAAAAAAAAAAAGCTAAATTTAACAATCCGATAAATTTAAACTTTTATAACTCGTGATAATGAAATCACAGCGAGCTGAAAATTTGTTTGATTGAACAATGTGATATAATTTTACAGGGGACATTGTCTTATTATTATTATTATTATTTAACAAAATGGATTTTTTAAGCTTTGTTATTTGTTATTAATATTAGGTATTTTATATATACTATAAACTGCCATAGATGATTTTTTGGTTGTTTTCATACGTTTTTTAGAACCTTTAAATTATCATCATTAATTAAATAATTTAAAAAACTGTTCTTATTTTTTCTCCTTCTTACAATTAGATTAATAATAAATGTCTTCAATAATTCAATTTGACACTTATAAGCTATTGTAGGTAAATATTTCCTCAAATCATTCTTCTACATCCTCTCCTTTAATAATTCAGAAATGAGATATATTTATTGAAGCAAAAATATTTAATTTTTCTTATTACTTTTATAATACAAAGTTATAATTTTGTTTTCATAAGTTACTTTACCATTATAAACATTGGGAAAACAATAGTGATTTGGTAATTAGGTGTGCCAGGAAAAATATTTTGTTGTCAAAAAACTCCACCCACCGCTTCATTTTTTTAAAAATAATTATTGGTTGCATTTTTAACAGTCTTCTCACCCATTGTAGACGATTTTTGTGAACTAATTTTATTGAAACTGGGCCTATTTCTTTGTAATAAGATGATTATTTTTTATTTTATGTAATAGTGTAAGTATTATTTTAATTAATTTTATTTTCAATTTTTAACTGACAAAACTAAGGTTTTTAGGTGCGTTCGTAATTATATAAATACGTAGCACCTATAGTCGTCGTTCAGTCCGTCCGTCTGCTCGCCTGCCTCTCCGCATATAACAGAGCAAAAACAACTCAACCGAATGGTCTGAAATTTTAAATATATGATTGTTGCATAATTTTGTCGAGCCATTTCAAATTTTATGGATATCGGATGCATAGTTTAATTACAGGGACTGTCAAATTTTTTCTTTACATTGCGGCCAATGGGAAAAATTATTGCAAGTGCATTTTAATGATGTTAGAGCCTTCCGAATGGTCTGAAATTTTAAATATATAATTGTTACAAAATTTTGTCGAGCCATTTCAAATTTTATGAAAATCGGATGTATAATTTAATTACAGGGACAGTCAAAAATTTTCCGTTACATTACCGCCAATGGGAAAAAATTATTGCAAGTGCATTTTAATGATGTTACAGCCTTCCGAGTGGTCTGAAACTTTAAATATATAATTGTTACAAAATTTTGTCGAGCCATTTGGAATTTTATAAAAATCGGTGTATAGTTTAATTACAGAGACAGTCAAAACTTTTGCGTTACATTACGGGGAATGGGAAAAAAATATTGCAAGTGCATTTTAATGATGTCACAGGCTATGCACTCATGAAGTGCAAAAAAAAATATACATTCAGTACAATATGGGGTGCAAAAAATAATTATAAAATTAGTTATAGTACGAACGCACCTCATTTGCCACGTTTGACGAGCAATTTCCAACTTGTTTGTATTTGTCATTTATTTATTGATTTTTAATATTACCCTTTTCCTCCAACTTTCCCAGAAAAAAAAAAATTAACAATTTTTTATTTTAGTTTTATTATTAATTATATTAATAGTTTTAAATTTAGGTGACTTTAAATATAAAATAAATAAACATGTAAAAGATAAATTTCAGTTTATAACTACTATATGATAAATTGAATATAAAATGTATTATGTATTGAGTTTATTTTAAAGTAAAAAAATGTAATGTATATTAATAATGTTATTATTTTAATAAATTAAGGATACATTAAATAAAAAATATATTTAATAAAATATTAATTTAATTTTTATACTAAAATTCCTAACTTTTTTGAGAATTAATTAATAGCAATTATTAGTAGCAATTATTAATAGCAGTTAAAGTTTTTATTCAAAAGTTTTAATTTATAATTTCCAAAAAATAATATAGGAATTTTTTGAAAAATCAGCCAAAAACATAAAGTCTAAGTATTAATTAATTAATTAATTAAACATAATAATAATAATAATAATAATAACAATAATAATAATAATGCAACATTGTACAAATACGTAAAAATACCTCTTAACAGTGTTAGGTGATATTATGCAGATTTTAATTTTTTAAGTACAGTTATAATTTACAATTCGCAAAAAGTAAGAAATTATTAATTAATTATAATTAAAGAGCAAAAATAATATTATAAGCTAACTAATAAATGAATAAACAACATGTTTATCTTCAGAACCCTTATCACTTTTATACATCCTAATGAAGTTAATAACGTTATAATAACCGAAAATTAAAAAAATATATATTTGTATTTACCCTATAAAAACTATTATATAGTTCATGTAATAGTTTTTAAACAAGCAATTGATAAATTAGTTATCTAAACAATTAATAATTAAAATAATTTTGAATTGATAAATACGTTTAATAAAAACAATTTAATTTTTGAATTTTTTTTTTACTTAACAATATAACTATGAGTGTTTTCAACTTGTCGTGCAAGTTAAATTCATGCTGTATCAAATTTATTGCAAACTAACGGCAAACAAGTAATCAAAAATACTGCAAACTTACTGCAAAGTAGTAATCTTTCCATATCACACTATAAGTTTAACCCCTTCGAAGGGGTCAATAGACCTGATCAGGTCTATTGATGCGAAAGCGCCGTCAGAAGGCGCATGCATAGGTTTTATCACCATAAACAAGTTTAGGTAATATTTGTACTTTTCATTTCGAGCATTTTTTGGCGTTTAATAAGTATAGCGTTTAGAAAAAACGGTGCCTACCGAATAAAATTTCTGCAATTTCTGCGTATGTGCTGATTCTCATTGTTGTTGAGTCTCTCAACAGAGAGATTTTTTGCTTTCGTCACTTTCGTGAATTAAAGACAGTCTTGCCATCAGTTTCACATCATCAGTCATGAGTAGTTACTCATGCAAGTGGGTGATGGTATACCTTGCGGGACATTTGCTGCGAATTTCTCAATTCAAATTTGTCACGGCAAGATAATATCAGAAAAAATCAAACTTTCTGCTAATGTTCATGCTATCTGGGTTACCTCAAAAATTTCCATGGGGAGCGCGGCGGATCGCATGAACGGCTCATGCGATTGACACTTATGTGAAATCATTATTCAATATCTGTTACAGCACAAATTCTTAATTCAATGGCAAGAAATTAAACATGAAAATTGCTGTTTTACACTTAACCACTTGGCCCTAACTTTATTGCAAGCAAATGTTATGTAATATGAAACTTGATTTAACCCATTCGCTGCCAAAACTAAGAATTTTCAAATTTTTTGTTGAAGGTCGTTTGCCAGCACAAATTCAGAAAGATAAATTTCGCTTTACTAAGACAGCGAAATTTCTGCCAATAAATGAGGCTTTTTCTTTTTTAAATTCTAAAATAGTGGTGACAAAGTAATCAATAAATTAAAGCCACGAGTATACTCGTGAATGACAGCGAATGGGTTAATTAAATTTAACTCTTCAGTATGCGCTCAGCTTTTTACATCATAAGTGAATCTTTTTCACTGGTAAATATTAATGTAACTTGAATGTATTATTAGTTGCAGTTATAGAGATTGGCCTTATATTTTTTATTCATGCTTTTTTTAAAAATTAAGAAATTAAATAAGGATATACCTAAATTCTTAAAGTTACTCGAAATACTTCTATCATATATACACAGTCAAGACAAGATTCCAAGCACTGGTAAAAAGCTCCATTTTAGACAGGCTTCCATGTAAAGAAGTGTAATTAATTATACCTCTAAGATACACTACCTCAATAAGATCTATTGTTCGTTTCGCAGGGATTCTGAAACTCTTCCGTTTGAGACAGGATTCCGTTATAGAAAGATTCCGCTTTCACAGGTTTCACTATGCTTCACTAAAGAAGGGTGAGAATCCCCTTTTCAGACAGGTTTTCAGCAAATTTAATTGTATCGCAATTCATATTAAGACCATGTAACGCTTACGTTAAAGACAGGATTCTGTTATAGACAATTACTATTTTGACAAGTTTTATTCTATTCATATGATATATATAAGTATATTTATATAAATACACAAAACTTTTAAAAATGGAACCTGCCTATAACGGAGTTCTGTCTTAAACATAAATGTTCCATAGTGCTACGGAAAAGAATACTATACAAATACACCAAATAACACGGAAACCTGTGTAAAACGGAATTTTTCACCAATATTTACAATTTCATCTTGACAGGTGTTACTATATATATAACATGAAGGGAAAATTCTGGACCCTCCCACCCCCCAAAACGAAATCCTGGCTACGCCACTGCATGTCGTCCCGGTTTTTTTAAGCCATTAAAGTTGAAAAATGCAGTGTGGCCACAAAAAAGCGCCGGCTGACTAGAATAAAGAGAGCGCGAGTAGAATAATTCTTCTATCTGGATCTTTATTTAGCATAATCAAATGGGGGAAGCCAGGACATCTACACTTGACATATATATATACATGTATAATATTCTTTTGAATGAATAACATATAGATATCAAGAAAAGCCAAACATGTTTTCTAAATTTCCAAATTTCTTCATTGTGATATATTTATAAAATTTCTTAATTTAAAATGAAATTTTACGTAAAAGTGATTCACTATACATTACTATTTTGAGATTTTATGTTATTTTTTTGTATTTTCATTTTTATTTTTTATTTGTCATATTAAAACATGTAGGCTGCTTTAATTCTAAGTATATAAGTCAAATAAATAACAAAGAAATATTTGAAATACAGAATTAATTTTAAATACGAAAAGAATATTTTATGACAATAGAAATTTTAAATTTTTGATTTATGTTTATTGTGCTCGTAGTTTTTGAATGTAATAAGCATATAAAAGTCTTAAATATATTAAAAAGGATTTGTAATTGTGCAAACCACTTCACCGTCGACAGGTATGGGGAAAAAGTGCTTTTATCCCCGAGTTATCTCGGGGCAAACGGTGAAGTGGTTCAAAATTAAAAATATTTTTAAACTTCGCATTCGGTTCCGGTGGAAATAGCAGTAATATTATTGTTACATGTAAAAAGATTAATGCCAACTTTTAAATAGTTTTTCAAAAAATAGTAAATTAAAATAATTATTAAAATAAAATAGAAAGTTCTAGTCTGTTCCGGTGCAGAATTTAAAAAATAATGTGTCTTTATCACAATTCCATGTTAAGAACCCCCTTTTTAAAAAATATGTAAAATGCAATACATTTAAAATTGATGCGCCGTTAAATAATAGGATAAAATAAAGATTTGTAAAAATATTTGCAGATTTTTTCATTATTAATCACATAGTGTGCAAATTATATACAATTGAATATGTGCATTTTGGCATGGGCATTTGCATATGAAAATTAAAGCTCGACTTATAAATATTTTTAAATTGTCTGGACTTTATATTTATGATAGACTAAAATATGAGGAGCTTCTATAAAGAATCCACAGAACTCTCTCTTCCCCCACTCCTGAAAACGATTACTTCTACCATATAAAATCTGCATGGGGTGCTACAATTTGATTGCGAGTTATAAGTGTTTGCGGTTTTCGGGCCCTTATATTCGGTTATACTAAAACTTCAAGGGTTCAGTTAAAAAATCTTATAATGTACCTCTTTTTTTAAAGATTACGTTTACCGTACAAAATATGAGTGTGATTACGATAATTACAGAGAGAGTTATAAATGTTTTAATTTATCAGGACCTTATACTTAAGATACACTAAATTGTATAAAAAGTCAACAGAGCCCCCCCCCCCCCCTGCCTTATAAAAAGATTATGATTATCATAGGAAATTTGTGTGGGCTACGACAATTTTGATCTGTGTTATAAGTGTTTGCGTTTTCGAGTCCTTATATTCGAGTTATACTAAAATTTAGGGAGTTCAGTTAAAAAATTTGATAATGTCCCTCCTTTTATAAAGATTACGTTTACCATACAAAATATGAGTGTTTTGCGATAATTATAGATCGAGTTATAAATGTCTTACTTTATCAGACCCTTATACTTATGATACACTAAAATATAGAAAATGTCAATCCCACCCCCCCTTGTTTTTTAAAATGATTACCATACGAAATTTGTGTGTGTTTACTACAATGTCCTCTATAAAATTGTCACCTATTTCAAGTGCACAAAATTTCAGCTTGCTGGAGAAGGGACCGAAATATCTCGGGACCGAAATGTCTTGTGACTGAATTGTCTCGGGATCGAAATGTCTTGGGACTGAATTGTCTCGGGACCGAAATGTCTTGGGACCGAAATGTCTCGGGACCGAAATGTCTTGGGACCGAATTGTCTCGGGACCGAAATGTCTCGGGACCGAATTGTCTCGGGACCGAATTGTCTCGGGACCGAAATGTCTTGGGACCGAATTGTCTCGGGACCGAAATGTCTTGGGAGCGAAATGTCTCGGGACCGAAATGTCTTGGGACCGAATTGTCTCGGGACCGAAATGTCTTGGGACCGAAATGTCTCGGGACCGAAATGTCTCGGGACCGAAACGGCGGGACCGAAATGGCGGGACCGAAGTGTCGGGACCGAAACGTCCTGCTTCCCTTTACCCTACGTGTAACCGTCAAATGGACGTAAAACAGTAAGCTATGTTACAAACAATGTGGTTTAAAAGACTAAATAAAATAAGAAAACAAGACACTACCATTGAACGAAGCCTGTTACATTCTTGGTGAATATTGTTTGTTAAAAAAAAAACTTTAACTGTACTTGATTTGGTCTTTTGTTTGTTTTTACAATGGTTAAATTGTACTGATGAGGCCTTGCGGTTGCTTGGCGAAACGTTTACACTGAATGTATTTTTGATGTCTTTAGTAAAACTGTATTCAAGTCTCTCTTACTTTACTTATTTTCTTTAATTTTTTAAAAGTTTCAAATTCAGACGTTATGAGCCTACACTAGCCACTCAAAAAGACCCGGATGATAATGTTAATCCTATGGGGAAGCTATTTTTATTAGTTTTTACTTTTTCGATTTTGGTTATAGTTTTTTTATTTACATTAGGATAGTTTCAATTTCAGCACCAGTTCAAACCGGCTCCGAAAGTAAAAGTAATAAAAAAAAATATGAAACCAAAATAAAAAAAGTAAAAACCAGCCCGGTTGTAGATCGTCCTCAGCTATCCTATGCAAAAAGAAAATCATTCGAAAATATCAAAATTCAAGCCAGATATTTGAAAATAACTTCCCCATAGGATTAACATTATTATCCGGGTCTTTTTGAGCGACTAGTGTAGGCTCTTAAATGTACTGCATTGCAAATGTGGTTTAAGGTAAATGTGAATAAAATTAAAGCAAATGTCACAAAAAACACTCAGTTGTGTCCCAATACAATAGCAGGCATGCAATAAGCATACAAGTGGGATTAATAATCGCACAGATATCTTTTCAATAAGAAAATAGATGTCATCACCATTAAATTCAATTTTAAAATTATTACAATTAAAAGATATTTTTTTAATCAAATTATTAAAAATTTTCAAGAACTGCTGTTCTGACAATTGTAACAGCATATTTTCGTATATCTGAAAGGAATATTTAATTATGTGATTTAATTTTAACTAACCCCCCCCCCCCCCCCCCTTAAAATGGCAAAAAAAAAAAAAAACGAAAATATGTTTAATTATATCCACCTAACTGTGAAATGTAGTCCATTTAAAATTCCGCAAAATTCTTTCATAATAATAATAATAATAATAATAATAATAATAATAAAAAGATTTTTGAATAAAGAAAATAATTAATAAAATATTTTACAACTCTTGGCCGTAAAATGGCAAAATAAAACCTACAAATATTCTTTAAAATTGAATCTATTAGATATTGAATTCTATTCCTGGGAAAAAAAAATTCAAAATCCAACCCCGAACATCGAAACAGGAACCTTTAGATTAGGAGCAGATGCATTACCATGGCGCTATCTAGCCATCCAGCTTGCGCGAAAAAGACTGATTCTGTTTTAAAATCAAAATTGCAAAAATGGTCGAATGTCATTAAATTATTCAATTTAATTAAAATAATATGAGACTTTTTCAAAATTTTACTATTTCTCGTATGTGTTTCAGACAGAGGAGTGAGAAGAATAGGATTTCTTCAGATGAACGAAACCCTAATAAACTAGTTGGATGTGGCAATTCCAAAACTTTTTTCTATCTCATACATGTTAACACTTCCTGAAAAATGCAGCATAGCTGCGCCACCGGTTAGATTATTTACATGAAAATCTAATTAGCAACAACATTTGTCAACCCCTAACTGAATCGGAAGTTTGATGAAAATCCGTGCATTAGTTTTTGAGATAGAGCTATTGCGAAAATCGTGAAAAATGCAGCATAACAGCACCACCTGTTGGGCGATTTACACCAAAAACTAAACAGCATTAATTTATATCAGGGACTAACTGAATCTGACGTTTGGTGAAAATTCGTGCATTAGTTCTTGAGAAAGATCGATTGCGATAATCATGAATAATGCAGCATAGCAGCGCCACCTGTTGGGCGATTTACACCAAAAAGTAATCAGAACTGAATTATATCAAGGACTAACTGAATCTAAAGTTTTATAAAAATCCGTGCATTAGTTCTTCAGATATAGCTCTTGCAGAAATCGTGAAAATGCAGCATAGCAGCACCACCTGTTGGCCGATTTACACCAAAAAGTAATTTGCGCTAATTTATATCAGGGACTAACTAAATCTAAAGTTTTATTAAAATACGTTCATGAGTTCTTGAGATAGAGCGCCCACAAAATTTGTGTCATACACAGACAGATTCACAGACATCTTGTAAAAATATGTTTTTTGGTATCTCTGACCCCTAAAACGTGTAAATCTTTCGAAAACTGGAAATCGAAAATTTTCACGAATCCAATACCTTTTTCTTGTAAAGGTTGGTTGATTTTTGACTGCCAATTATCTACTCGAGGGATATAGGCCCGAGGGGAGGGGGGGGGGGGGATTGCCCTTTGTGGGGGTCTTTCTGGGGGAACCTAACCCGTATTTACGCTTGGAAATCCAAGGTTTGACGAAAACCACGAAAACTCCGAACGATTAGGCCGACGGGCGCGATTGGGTTAGAACCCAGTACCTCCCGTCTACCAGCTTTGAGAGCAGAAGCTCTCGGCCACTGGTAACCACCTCTTCTTGTAAAGATAGAAGAAATTAAAAATGCAGGTAAGCACTTGAAAACATGCGCTTGTTTTTAAAAATTTACAAAGTGCAATACATTTAGATTGAAAATATAGCTATCACCAAAATAATGTTAAAGAAAATAAACTATTACATGATTTTCTGCAACATTTAAACACATTTCTTCGCCAATAGGATCACGAAAGTACACAACATATAAAAGTTTCTTTTTACATCACTCTGAACGTATCATGCTCTGTAAATCAACAAGTATAGCTCTTTTGAAAGAAAATATGTGAGATAAGAGCTATTCACACACAAGTGTATACTCATATTTCATCGAAATCTCCTGCGAAAAGATTTTCACGTTCAACATAAATTCGATTTACGAACGAATAGAAAAATATTTTAACTTCATCAAATTTATGGATTTCGCTAGTTTTTCAGACCTGAAGAAATGTATTAATAGTAAATTATTAGATGTATGTTTTTATTTTTTAAATAAATGAGCAATATAAGTTTGTCATGGAATTTAGCCTAATAAGGCAAAAAAAAAAAAAAAGATTTTTTTTTTTTTTTAATGTATACGCATACCATTGAAGGTAACTTTTAAACTCATTTCTACATTGTTGAAACGTTTTTATGAATTCGGATTGTCTGTCTATTGCCTGACTGTCTATCTTGTTCTCCTCTAACTCTCGTACACTGAAAAAAGGAAGTACTCAAAAAATGAGCAAATCGATGTACTTATATCGAATTGAGTGTGTTTGGATCAAAAATGAACCTATCCTTTCTCAATTTTGATCCATCACATGCTATCAAACACAAAGAAAACAATAATTGTGTACCCTGTAACGGTTTATTTCATTTATGGCGGTATAAAAGAGGTTTCTTAATGTAAATATTAAATTATGCACAGTATTTTAAAATAATTTAAAAGTGTTTGCAAATAATGCTCCTGCCATAAAAATACATCCATAAAAACATTCGATTTGGATATCTTGCTAATAATTTTCTTATTTTTCTTAATGAATAAACACTTAAATATTTCTTGTTAATAATTGTGAATGGGAATTAAATATCAGTACATTTTTTACTTTAATTTGTAGGTTCAGGGGGCAGTACATAGCGATTTATATTTAAACACAACCATGGAATCAAAAATGAGTACATATGTTTCTCAATGTTGTATATATTTGGATCGGAGCTATTTTGAGTGTGTGACGAATTTAAAATTTGGTACTTTTTACTCAATTTTGAGTACCCATTTTTTTTCAGTGTAAATATACTCGGCCCGCCGTGCAACTGATATGTATTATAGGAGTTTAGCATTGCATGTTCAGTATAAAAAATGAAGTATGTAGCATTTATAATTCGTTTACAGGGAACTCACATACACAAAAAAAATCCGTTACGTTACGATCTGTTGGGCAAAATCGCTTGTGATGCATTTTAATATAGGTTTTTCGGATCTCAATTAAATCTCATATAAATACATAAAAAATATGACAATCCAACTGTACTTTCGAACACGGATTATACGGTATTGGTGGAATTGAACATTTTAAGTCGTAAAATGTTAGGGGGTGGGGGTGGGGGGTGGGAATGGCCATAATTGTTTTTTTTTAAAAAATTATGGCCATTTTTTTTCTCCATTCTAACCAGAAAATGAAAGTTCTAACTTTTTACGACTGCTCTTTCATCTTCACTTAACGCTTCATTTATAATGGCTGTTTCATAATAATAGAAACCACCAATCTATCAGAAGAAAATAACTCGGTTAAGCGGGACTCGGATAATCGGGACTCTACTATAATGCAAAACATATTTCAATTTTAAGACTTAAAGCACAAGCTTTTATTTTATGTAAAATGACGTATTTTGCATTAATATAGATACTTAAAATTATAGTTTATAATAGCTCCATGTTTTATCATAAATCATTCCTTTTTATTTTTCTCAAAATAGCACGTATTTTAATTACAGTTTTTTAGTTTTTATAGGAAAATGGCAACAAGAAGATATAATTGCTATTTTTCAACTATTTTTTCTTTAATTTCTACAGAAATGGAGTACTTGAGTTGCCAAAATGAAACAAATGTCGCTAAAAACTACAAAAAAATTAACATTTCAAAAAATAAATGGAGATGCAGTTCTCAAACAAATTGCATTAAAAAGTACTTTTTTTCCAATACGATGGTATAAACATTGAAAATGTGCCTTGAGAAAGATCGATTGCAATAATCATGAATAATGCAGCATAGCAGCGCCACCTGTTGGGCGATTTACACTAAAAAGTAATCAGAACTAAATTATATCAAGAACTAACTGAATATAAAGTTTTAGAAAAAATCCGTGCATTAGTTCTTCAGATATAGCTATTGCGGAAATCGTGAAAATGCGGCATAGCAGCGCCACCTGTCGGCCGATTTACACCAAAAAGTAATTTGCACCAATTTATATCAGGGACTAACTAAATCTAAAGTTTTATTAAAATCCGTTCATGAGTTCTTGAGATAGAGCGCCCACAAAATATGTGTCACAAACAGACAGACAGGCACACAGATTCACAGACAGACATTTTGTAAAAACATGCTTTTTGGTATCTTTGACCCCTAAAACGTGTAAATTTTTCGAAAACCGGAATTCGAAAATTTTCACGAATCCAACACTTTCTTCTTGTAAAGATAGAAGAAATTTAAAATGCAGGTAAGCACCTGAAAACAAGCGCTGGTTTTTAAAAATTTACAAAGTACAATACATTTAAGATTGAAAATATAGCTATCACCAAAATAATGTTAAAGAAAACTATTACATGATTTTCTGCAACATTTAAACACATTTCTTCGCCAATAGGATCACGAAAGTACACAACATATAAAAGTTTCTTTTTACATCACTCTACGTATCATGCTCTGTAAATCAACAAGTATAGCTCTTTTGAAAGAAAATATGTGAGATAAGAGCTATTCACACACAAGTGTATACTCATATTTCATCGAAATCTCCTACGAAAAGATTTTCACGTTCAACATAAATTCGATTTACGAACGAATAGAAAAATATTTTCACTTCATCAAATTTATGGATTTCGCTAGTTTTTCAGACCTGAAGAAATGTATTAATAGTAAATTATTAGATGTATGTTTTTATTTTTTAAATAAATGAGCAATATAAGTTTGTCATGGAATTTAGCCTAATAAGGCAAAAAAAAAAAAAAAAAAAAAAAAAAAGATTTTTTTTTTTTTTTAATGTATACGCATACCATTGAAGGTAACTTTTAAACTCATTTCTACATTGTTGAAACGTTTTTATGAATTCGGATTGTCTGTCTATTGCCTGACTGTCTATCTTGTTCTGCTCTAACTCTCGTACACTGAAAAAAGGAAGTACTCAAAAAATGAGCAAATCGATGTACTTATATCGAATTGAGTGTGTTTGGATCAAAAATGAACCTATCCTTTCTCAATTTTGATCCATCACATGCTATCAAACACAAAGAAAACAATAATTGTGTACCCTGTAACGGTTTATTTCATTTATGGCGGCATAAAAGAGGTTTCTTAATGTAAATATTAAATTATGCACAGTATTTTAAAATAATTTAAAAGTGTTTGCAAATAATGCTCCTGCCACAAAAATACATCCATAAAAACATTCGATTTGGATATCTTGCTAATAATTTTCTTATTTTTCTTAATGAATAAACACTTAAATATTTCTTGTTAATAATTGTGAATGGGAATTAAATGTCAGTACATTTTTTACTTTAATTTGTAGGTTCAGGGGGCAGTACATAGCGATTTATATTTAAACACAACCATGGAATCAAAAATGAGTACATATGTTTCTCAATGTTGTATATATTTGGATCGGAGCTATTTTGAGTGTGTGACGAATTTAAAATTTGGTACTTTTTACTCAATTTTGAGTACCCATTTTTTTTTCAGTGTAAATATACTCGGCCCGCCGTGCAACTGATATGTATTATAGGAGTTTAGCATTGCATGTTCAGTATAAAAAATGAAGTATGTAGCATTTATAATTCGTTTACAGGGAACTCACATACACAAAAAAAATCCGTTACGTTACGATCTGTTGGGCAAAATCGCTTGTGATGCATTTTAATATAGGTTTTTCGGATCTCAATTAAATCTCATATAAATACATAAAAAATATGACAATCCAACTGTACTTTCGAACACGGATTATACGGTATTGGTGGAATTGAACATTTTAAGTCGTAAAATGTTAGGGGGGGGGGGGAATGGCCATAATTGTTTTTTTAAAAAAAATTATGGCCATTTTTTTCTCCATTCTAACCAGAAAATGAAAGTTCTAACTTTTTACGACTGCTCTTTCATCTTCACTTAACGCTTCATTTATAATGGCTGTTTCATAATAATAGAAACCACCAATCTATCAGAAGAAAATAACTTGGTTAAGCGGGACTCGGATAATCGGGACTCTACTATAGTGCAAAACATATTTCAATTTTAAGACTTAAAGCACAAGCTTTTATTTTATGTAAAATGACGTAATTTGCATTAATATAGATACTTAAAATTATAGTTTATAATAGCTCCATGTTTTATCATAAATCATTCCTTTTTATTTTTCTCAAAATAGCACGTATTTTAATTACAGTTTTTTAGTTTTTATAGGAAAATGGCAACAAGAAGATATAATTGCTATTTTTCAACTATTTTTTCTTTAATTTCTACAGAAATGGAGTACTTGAGTTGCCAAAATGAAACAAATGTCGCTAAAAACTACAAAAAAATTAACATTTCAAAAAATAAATGGAGATGCAGTTCTCAAACAAATTGCATTAAAAAGTACTTTTTTTTCCCAATACGATGGTATAAACATTGAAAATGTGCCATGCTTAGAAGTTTTAAAAAGTGCTGTAGAGTATTTAATCGCACAATGAAACATCGGCTTTATGGTTTTTATTTTACGGCTGGCTTATACAAGGTAACGTTATTTATTAGAGACAAAATAAGCTGGGAGAAAGAAATAGCATACCGGGGGCTAATACAGAAGTCCACATATAACGAATAATTTTAACGCATAAAGAGAAAATTATTTAGCATCCAGCCCAAACTTTTTGTAAAAAACAAGTTGGAAATTGCTCGTCAAACGTGGCAAATGAGGTGCGTTCGTACTATAACTAGTTTTATAATTATTTTTTGCACCCCTTATTGTACTGAATGTGTATTTATTTACAATTCATAAGTGCATAGTCTGTAACATCATTAAAATGCACTTGCAATAATTTTTTCCCATTCCCCTTAATGTAACGGAAAACTTTTGACTGTCCCTGTAATTAAGCTATACATCCGATTTTCATGAAATTTGAAATGGCTCGACAAAATTTTGCAGCAATTATATATTTCAAATTTCAGCCCATTCGGAAAGCTGTAACATCATTAAAATGCACTTGCAATAATTTTTCCCATTGGCTTTAATGTAAAGAAAAACTTTTGGCTGTCCCTGTAATTAAACTATACATCTGATTTTCATAAAATTTGAAATGGCTCGACAAAATGTCGCAATAATTATATGTTTAAAATTTGAGACCATTCGGAAAGCTTTAACATCATTAAAATGCACGTGCAATAATTTTTCCCATTGGCCGTAATGTAAAGAAAAACTTTTGACTGTCCCTGTAATTTAACTATACATCCGATTTTCATAAAATTTGAAATGGCTCGACAAAGTTTTACAACAATCATATATTTAAAATTTCAGACCATTCTGTTGAGTAGTTTTTGCTCTATTATATGCGGACGGACGGACGGACAGACAGACGGACTGAACGACGACTATAGGTGCTACGTATTTATATAATTACGAACGAACCTAATAAGCTGAAAGATCAGCAGGAAAACACGATGATAGTCACAGATAATTACATGATAGTTATTCATCGTACCCTTTCTTTTAAGCGCATCGACTATCATTATTATCCCCCCCCCCCCTCCCCTTTTACTAATATTCAACCGTGTTTTTTTCAAAAGACGCTTTCATCGTTCCTCCTCTTATTGCCTTCTTTCTATCTTTTTTTCAAATATTATATTTATCTTTGCTCCATTCAAAATGCCAAACGATAGAACGTCTCTCAAACTAACATACCGCATTGTCATCTTTAATTAAAAAAGGACGAAAAAATTGGCTATTATCATCACCCCCCTAACCTTTCAACTGGGACTTAAAACTGCGATAAAATTAAAATATAAATTTAAAGTTCTTCAAACATTTTGCTCCGAATATATCATCCTCTGAGGCCTTTCATTATTTTGTTGTGAAAGAGGGAAGTATATTACTTTGCAGACGATAATATTTTATTTGTGAATGTTGAATATCTTAAGACTGCCGAAAACTTATGTGCTTCTCTCCATTTTCTGCGGCATTTTATGCTTACTTGTTCAAATAAAGTGGAAAGATTTATTCCAGAAAAGTAATACTAACTTTGTTTGAAATAAAGTTTATTTGAAATTATTTTTATGATTCGCTTTACTTTTGTAAAAGTATTAACTTTCGGATAAATTTAGTTTTTTTTTCTTTTGCTTCTGGGTACTTATTTTTTAACTGTTTTTGTGATATTTCAAAATGAATAAATTTTAGGTATTGAGGATGTGTAATTTGAAAAAACTTAAATATAAAGTAACCGATATTAAAATTAATAGGATAACTCTAGGAGAGATGGCCATAGTTTTTAAAGACTGAAATAAAAATTCTTAGAATGCAAATACAAGAAATATTTGTGCATATTTATAATTCTTATACATATAATATTTTGGGCAAAAAATAATTAAATATTGAGAACAAAACAGGGAGAAACAAAATTGAAATTAAAATGGCAGATGGCCATCTCTCCTTAAAGCCGAGGAGAGATGGCCATCCAATTCAAGAAAGAAAAAGTGAAGTTAAATAGCAAAGAAATAACACATTTGATATAGTTAATCATGAAAAACTTATAGCAATTTCTAAAGATGCAGTTATATGATGGAAAATGAGCGAAGAAAACTGGAATAAACAAAATTTGAAGTATAATTTCAATACTTCACTTTTCGCAAAATCTTACCACATTTTTGGCAAAGGGTCTTGATAATTTGTACACGTTTCAGGGAACCACTTCAGGTACCTTATCCATTTTATCCAGATATCCTATATTGTGATATCATATTGTTCTGCACAACTAACACAGTGATCCTAATCCAATTCTATTCACTCAGAGTCTGTACAATCTGATAATTTTAAATGTATTTCGTTTTCTTCGCTACTGGAACTGTCGTCTTCTTCTTCTTCTTTTTTTTTTTTTTTAGTGTTAATTTTAGGTTTAACATTAATTTAGTTTATTTATCAACTTTAGCAGATACTGGGCTGAAAGTTTCCAACTTTTTCTGTGTTTTCTGAAACAAATACGTCGTTAGATCTTATTGTATTATTATTGTTATCGAAATATTTATATTAGTTAAAATTTAAACAATTATATCAATTAATATAATTATAAACATAAACTTATATATTTATTGTAAATTTAATTATATTTAGTTAAAATTCTCACACCGTATAATTTTGAAATATTGATTAAAGGTGGCCATCTCTCCTCGATTTCATGTGGCCATCTCTCCTGAAATTGAAGGACTGATGGTCGCCCAATTTAAAGCATAAATTGCCATTCTACGTCTTTGTTTTAGGCTTAGAAGTAAAGATTAGATTATATACGTGCCTTAAAAATCAATATAGTAAAAAAATATATAACATACGTACTGCAAAACATTCAGATACCTAAGTCGAAAAAAATATTCAACCACTAAATTAAATAAACATTAAAATTACACTTACTTTTTATAATCGAAAAACTCAACTGCACGTCGCAAAGAATAAATTCGTTGAACTATTTCCTACGAACAAAGCTTATGTTGCAATCTATGATCAAGTTTTGGAAATATTTAGACAGACCATCTCTCCTCTATGGCCATCTATCCTGGAGTTACCCTATATAGAGAGTATGGTAGTGTTTTATTTAGAACATTTTTTAGTATAGTTGAAGGTCTTGCTCAATAAAGGACACAGCTCTTATTTTTACAAGTTTGGTAAAAAAAAAAAAAAAAAAGAAATAGAAATTTTAGTGAAATGATTAAAGTTATGAGAGTGATGACCTGAAAGCGGCTTCAATGATCGAAATACAATTTACAAAATAAACTATCTTGATTAATCTTCCAATTTATTGATTTTAGTCCTAAAATCCTGATAAAAATTTAGATGATATATAAAGAAAGGATTAAGGAATAATTTTCAGAAAAATGGAAAATTTCTTTACTTTCAGAAAAAACTATTTTTTTTCCTTCGTTTTCAGAAAAATCTAATTTTTTTCTTTCATTTTCAGAAAACTCTAAATTTTTCCTTTGATTTTCAAAAAAATCGAATTTTCCTCAAATTGAATTATGAAAAATTGAATTTTGATAAATGAAATAATGAGTAAAAAAAAAAAAAATGTCTGTAAATGAAATAGACACTAAAACGATAAATGGACAAAAATCAAAATGTCATACATTTTCATAAAAATCGAAATTTTTTTCTTCATTTTAAGAAAAATCTTATTTTTTTTTTTCATAATAAACGAAGAAAAATCTAAGTTCAAATCAAATAATATCAGAGTGATTAATTTCTTCAAAGCAAATTCAATCATCATAATACAATTTACAAAATAAAAATATCTTGATTAATCTTCCAATTTATTGATTTTAGTCCTAAAATCCTGATAAAAATTTAGATTATATATAAAGAAATGATTAAGGAATAATTTTCAGAAAAATGGAAAATTTCTTTACTTTCAGAAAAAACTATTTTTTTTCCTTCGTTTTCAGAAAAATCTAATTTTTTTCTTTCATTTTCAGAAAACTCTAAATTTTTCCTTTGATTTTCAGAAAAATCGAACTTTCCTCAAATTGAATTTTGATAAATGAAATAATGAGTAAAAAAAAAAAAAAGTCTGTAAATGAAATAGACACTAAAACGATAAATGGACAAAAATCAATATCCTACATTTTCATAAAAATCGAAAATTTTTTCTTCATTTTAAGAAAAATCGTATTTCTTTTTCATAATAAACGAAGAAAAATCAAAGTTCAAATAATATCAGAGTGATTAATTTCTTCAAAGCAAATTCAATCATTATAGTACAATTTACAAAATAAAATTATCTTGATTTATCCCCCAATTTCATGATTTTAGGACTAAAATCAGGAAATTGGACGATAAATTAAGATATTTTTAAGATTAAAATCGTGATAGTAAATGTCAAAAGGATAAATTAAATGAAGAAAAATTGAAATTTTCCTTATTTTCAGAAAAAAATCAAAAATGTTTTTTTACATTTTCAGAAAAATTGAATTTTTCTAAATAATGAAATGAAAATTGAAACGACTAAAATTCAATAATGATTATAAATGAAATGGAAACTAAAGTGATAAATGAAGAAATATTCAAATGTTCTTCATTTTCGAAAAAATCGAAAAAATGTTCTTCATTTTCAGAAAAATCGAATTTTTATTTTTAATGATAAGTGAAGAAAAATTGAAATTTCAGTGAAATATTGCATGTTTAACACTAAAGAAACCGGGAATTTTATTCAAAAGTTAAACAATTATTTCATACCAGAATCTTTTATTTAAATCTATTTAACTTTTTAAAAGTTATTTATGTGTTATTTATATTATATTTATTTTATGAAAAAAGTTCTCTGGTTTGAAACGAAATATATTCATTTAGTACCGGATCAAATGATCGATTCCTGATATCTTTAGGGTTAAAGTCCTGGGAGTGATGAATTTCCTTTAAACGCCTTCAATCATCATAACATAATTTACAAATTGAAAATAACTTTTTTTTAATTTTAATTTTGACTTTTTGCGTAAGAGTAATTTTATTTCTAAAACTTATATATTAGCCACTCTGGTGCGTAAAAAACTAAGTTAATAAGGCATTTCCCATTATTATTTGTTACCCGACTGCCAAGAAGGGTTATGTGTTTCACTCGTATCTGTGTATGTGGATTTCTTTATACCCTCGAAACATCCCAACGGCTGGATGGATTTTAATGAATGAGGTCTCTATCGATTCGTCTTAACCATCCGATGGTTATAGGCTAGGTTTTGTTTTTATAAATTCAAAATGGAGGCCATAAAATACAAAATGGCGGTAGCGACGAAAAAAAAAGAGTTACGCACCGTATTGAGTTGCATATCAATGGATAGGTCTTTCAAAATGAAGACTATGTTTCATTGACTATTTTACAGTCCGAAGCTCCGTTTAAATATTACACAACCTGGAAGTTGTGTAGGTATAGGATCTGTAGCTTTACTGCAACTCTAACCTTCATAGACAGCTAGGCATCATCAAAACAGTGTTTATAGATAGGAACTAACAATTAAAGGCAACTTAAAAGTCATCAATACAAGTAAAAAAAAAAAATAGGTAAGTAATATAAAAAATAGTTTCACATTCATGAGAAATAATTAATTAGTTCACTTTTTACGCAGTCGGGTTTTTTGATTTTTTAAATTTAATTATATTATTTATTACTACATTTAAAATGTAACGCTGAACTATAAATTTGTATTTTCATTTAATACTATATGATCTAGTTTAAAGATTAAAATTTATCTGAACAAAAACCCACTTTCCAAATAAACAGTCAAAAATGTTATATTTAATGACTCATCTTATCTTCTAAAAACACACCGTTTCCTTCGATTTTCTACCAAAGCAGTTTTAAAAAATAAAAATCGTAACACAATAAAAAGAGAAATATATAAAGTAATATTTCAATTTAAATGTGTCAAAAAAAGTCTTCATTAAAAACAAATCCGATGCGATACATTTTCCTTAAAATTCTAACATTTAGCCTTCATAAAAAAAATAAAAATAAAAGAATTAAATGAAAAAAAAAATGTTTTTAAATATCTCTTGTATCTTTTAATTTTAATATCTTTCGACACTTGAAGTGCAAAAGTTTAAAAAAAAATGTAACAAAGCAAATATAAAAAAAAACATTTCTCAAAATTTGTAATGCAATATATGTTTTTAAAAGATTATTGAAAGTAATAATAATAGAAAGAACTTTTTAAAAATATCCCTTTTTTTCCCTACTTAAAAGAAATTTCATACGTAATAGATATGTGAAAGGAAGAAAAAATTACCTTTTTAATGGATGGTTTCTCTGATGATTAAAATAAAAAATGCTTTTATTATAACATTTTATTTTTGGAGAATTATAAAAGATAAATCGAGATTAGAATCAAGCTTTGGGGATATATAAAGATAATTAATTTTGAGCTTTTAGTGTTTGTTTTTTGCATTGAATATTACTTTGAAAAGCGAATTTAAAAATAAGTACATTTTGGAAAAATTACTAATACTATGTAAATAAGAGTAATAATAATAATATGTCAGAAAATGTAAAAAAAAGAAAAAAAAAATTTAAAGGAAAAAAATGAACAAAACACAGTGAAAATTATTTTTTCTTTTTATTGGGATGAAAAACAAATTTTGTGAAACTAATTACTATATTTGTACTTCTGTATTGAACAGAAATAGCCACAATCCCTCCCGTTTTCCGAACTATAGATATCCGGACCGCCAAACCTCGATATTAGGCAGTTCAAAATAGCATTAGAGGAGAATCAAAAATCTTATTTACATGCAAACTTTATGTATTCATTCGTAAAAATACAATTTTCTTGAAACTCCTCTTTAAAGCGACGTTAAGTTTATTTTGAATTTTCAAAGTTTTTTATTTATTATTATTATTATTATTTTTAATGAATGCGTAATTTGGTATATACAGTCTCTAAAAGTCGGTATTTACAGTCTGCGGGAAAAAAAAATATTGTTGGACATGTTCTACTAATATATCTAAATGTATTACAAGTACCGTTATTATTATACTATTTTATTTAACGGGACTCGGCAACCTACCAATCAGTATTGTCAGATTGGGGATTTTGTTACCATTTTGGGGAATTTTGAACCGCCAGGGAAATTTTTTGGAAATTTTTGGGGACTATGAACATTTTTGGGAAAAAACTTGGAGAATCTTTTTGCACTATATCACTTTAAGTTTACTTTTAGTCATCTGACAACAATGGATTCATCTCGATTTTGTAATAAAATACAGAAATCGGAGATATCAATCATTGTTCTCGTGGCCGTGCTCTTTTTTTATAACACGACAGTTAACACGTATCACAGGTGCATCATCGTCTGCCTTGGACTATCCAAACTTGAATTTCCAGACCACTATATAAGTGCGGCAGATTTTCTTAGTCATCGCAACAGACACATATACACATTTCTTTTGTATAGATCTAATACAACAGAAATATAAACAATTTTCTAACTTTTTTTTGTTGTTTAAGGCTGGTTAATTTGTACTTCATGGAGTGACAGTAGAGTTTTTTGTAAGACATGCAATTGCATACTACAATCACATTGTTGTGTTTACAACTGAAATTGCTCAATGAATGCAACATATCCCATAGTTCTCCTTATAAGAAACTTGAATGAGAACTCTGTGATCTTAAGCGGCATAAACCTCCACATTACTAAATCCGCTGGACTTATTTTTTATTTTATTTCGTTTTATTTCATTTTACCGCGAAAATGTTTTCTTTACCACGCTTTTTAAAAATATTTGATTAAAGATGTGGAAAGCAGCTATTTTTTTTTAAATCTTATATTATAATACGAGCAAAAATTGTGTGTGTATGTCGCATTGTGTGTGTATGTGTGTGTGTATGTGTGTGTGTATGTGTGTGTGTATGTAAAATTTATCTTAAAAACGGCTCTAACGATTTTGACTACATTTGGTATTTTTCCACTTTAGGGCACGAGAAGACGACCGGGCTAGGCCATGTGCTCGAGAAAGTTTGATTAGTGAATCATTTTCGGTCATAATGGATCAGGGTCAAGCTAATTATATCTAAAAAACGGCCCAATCGATCTTGACTAAACTTTATATCCAACCGTTTTGGTGCACGAGAAAACCATTGGGTTAGGTCAGATGTTCGAAAAATTTCGATTTGTGAATCATTTTGGGGTTACTTTTGGTTAAGCTAATTTTATCTCAAAAACGACTCTAACGATTTTGACTAAATTTTGCAATCTAGTATTTTGGATTACGAGAAGACCAATGGGCTAAGTTACATGTTAGAGAAAATTCGATTAGTGATTCATTTTGGGGTCACTGTGGGTCAAGCTAAGTTTATCTAGACAACGGCTGCAACGAATTTGACGAAAGTTTGCTTTCTATTGTATTTGGACACGAGAATATCATTGGACTAGGCCGAATGTTCAAGAAAATTCGATTAGTGGGTTATTTTGTGTCACAATGGGTCAGGTGTAAAGCTAACTGAGTCAAAAAAAGGCTCACAACATTTTGACAAAATTTTGTAATATACCGCTTCTGGGCATGAGATGACCATTGGGCTAAGTCACATGTTCGAGAAAATTCATTTACTGGGTCATTTTGGATCACTGTGCGTCAAGGTAATTGTATCTAAAAAATGACTCAAACGATTTTGACAAAATTTTGTATTATACCGTTTCTGAGCATGAGAAGACCTTTGGGCTAAGTCACATGTTCGAGAAAATTCGATTAGTGGGTTCCATTTGGATTACCCTGGGTAAAGCTAATTTTATCTATAAAACGACTTTAACAATTTTACCTACATTTTATATTCTATCGTTCTCGGGTTCGAGAAGAGCTTTGGTTAGGTCGCATGTTCAAAAGAATTCGGTTAGTGGGCCATTTTGGGCCACTATGTCTCAGGATCATGCCAATTGTATCGAAACAGCAAGAATTATACAATGAGAATAAAATATCGAATTGAACAGATGTTTAATTTTGACCGAGCATAGCTCGGTGATCCCTGCTAGTTAATTATAAAAGTACAGTGATTGATACAACGAAGGTGCTTTGCATTACGTTTAGGCATTTCACTAGGGATAACAAAAATTGAAAACAACATTTTACAAGTTTCGTCAGACAGAGGCGGTTGATGCCAACACCATCTCAGATTCATTCAAATCTCAACTGATTAGAGATGGTCTAAACCGTGAAAATCTTATTGGCACAAGCGTAGATGGAACTAATGTAATGATAGGCCAGCATCATCCGTTGGCAACAATTTAAAAAAGAAGCATAAAAGAATATGTCATTGTAAAGTGTATCTCTCTTTCTCTTTGTTTAGAGGCGAATATGAATGCAAAATTCTGCCGAGTTTAAATGTTTATTTTTTGTAAATAGGGATTTTTTTTTTTTAAAGGCTTGATTTGGGGAAAAAAATTTAGTTTAAATCAAACATTTTTTATACTGGTAAATTGGAACTAGAAGATTTACTTATTTTAGTAATAACTGAGTTGGGGACTTTTTCGAAAAAAAAAAAAAAAAAAAAAAACCCTACTTATTTGGGGAAAATTTCAGAAATTTTGGGGAAATTGACTTTCGACTATTTGGCAACAGCACCAATATTTCCAACCGTTACTTCCGTACTTCCAGAACGATATCAGGGTTTTCGAAGTTGCCTTAGAGGAGAATAAAAAATCTTATTTGCTCGCAAGCTTTATGTATTCATTCGTAAAAATATAACTTTCTTGAAAATTCTCTTAAAAGCAACGTCAAGTTTATATTTATTTCGAATTTTCAAAGATTCTAATTATGATACGTAATTCGGTATATACAGTCTGTATTTACCGTCTGCAGGAAAGGAAATAACATTGTTGGACATATTCTACTAATGTATCTAAATGCATACATGTATCATTATTGTACGCTTTTATTTAAGGGGACTCGGCAACTTTACCAATATTGAAATTTCGTTTTTCAGTTCTTTATCATATGTTTTATGTCACATACCACATACTTTCGGCTACATCCTGACAAAATTTCAGACCAGGCTCGAAATGGAAAAATCCACGATCCGGAGCGCTATTTCAAAATTATTATTGACTATTTTTTTTTTTTTTTTTTGAAAGTATCGATAAATTTATTTTTAACCATATAAAAGCAATTTAAAAAATGCCCCCAAAATCTTAAATAATAATTTTAAAAAAATTGCAGAGAGCACAATAAGCTATATATATATATATATATATATATAAAGTTTTTTATATTTTTATTATATATAATTTATTTTATGTTATAGCATATAGCTATATTCTATATATTATCATTGTTATAAAATTATTTAATTTCTCAGTGTAGATTAAATGGGTAAGGTAATAGAATATATTGAAAGCATTTTATTAACATTAAATTTATTTAATTTTTTTGAATAATGATATATAGTATGGTATTATTTATATATTAGAATTTGTGTGGTAATGCAGTTGATATCTTTTAAATTCATTAGCTTTTATTAAGTTCTTCTTGTGACATTTGAATAATAATAATAGTTTTAAAATAACATAATAGATGGCAGCACCAAAAATTTTTAATGCTTCTATTGAGTAATAATTTTAATTTTTTTACACCAGGTGGTATTGAACGCTGCATATTGGCAATATTGTAAAATAGAAATTAAACAATTTAAAAGTGTTTTTAGGTATTTTATATAATGTAATTATTTTCTATTTATATTATATTAATTGAATTTATCACGGTATTTCAAAATGAATTAAATGAATCCATAGGTTTTAATTTCTGTGTTAACTTAACTGTTTCATTCACCTTAATCTTATCATGCTTTTGGATACCATGTGCGGGCGGATATTTTGAAAATCAACTGGGATTTTATTCGGTATGTTGTGTAATATTTCTATTTTTTATGCTATAAATTAAATATTTAAAGGGTTGTATTGTTTTTTCCATTTCATGCCATTTGATAATGTTCTGTTTTCATCTTGAAACTATTCTCTTGGTCATATTGGTTGTTTGAGTACAGGAGAAATTTTTTTTTCAGCTTTTAGCTTTTTTTTCTCACAGAAAACAACCGATTTGCTTATATCATTGAATTCTGTACTCTTGAAAACGTAATTCAATATATAAGTTTTTCAATTTTTTTTCGGTATCCATATTCTTCTTTTTTTCTTCCATATTAATTCTTGTAATTAAGTATAAGGCACTTTATTTTATACATACAGTTCAATATTATAGGTTTGTGGTATCTATTTTTATTGTCATTTCATTCACAATATTGCGGTTTTTGATGATGGTCGGTAATGTTTAATTAATAGTTATATATATATATATATATATATATATATATATATAACACTACGTTTACGTGGCGGAAAACGGCGAATAATTTCTCTTTTGCCGCTAACAACAAGTGGAGTGTAAACAAAATCTGTGTTCTACGCAGCAGTTCTCTCCATTTTTTCGCATGAAGCTGAACCGGAACGAAAATTTTGAAGTTTTTCAGGAACTGTACCAATATTTTAATAATTGCATGAAACTGAACGATATTTGTCATAATTTCACGAACCACCTGAATATCGTTCCGGTTTGCTCCGGTACACTTCGAGGTCTGTTTAAGACTAATGTTGCAAGTGCAAACTACAGTTATAGCTGATTTAACCCTTAAATGCCGGGTGTTGCTTTTCGGCAACATACCCAATTTAGGCTCTAAATACTATTAGAATAATATTGAAGCTAAAATGCCAAATGTTGCCAATAAAATACAATCTGAAAATATTATTAAATCGATTTTCAACATGTAGATGGCAACACTTGTGCTGTTTAAGAATAAAGATAGATTTATTTTTTGAATTGTTGCTTCTTGTTCTTTTAGCTTTGTTTGGAAGCTTGCGAAATACCCTATTGTGTTCTCCCGTGAGCAAGTAAAATTTATTTCTTATTATAGATCCTAAAATTCTTGTGTGTTTAATATTATAGAATTTTATCAAGTAAAATTATTTTTTCAATTAAACACCAGTATTGCCGATTAGTAACAAACTGATTTTTAGCCGTAAACCATACTTAAAACAAAATATGATTTTTTAAAGTATTTTTCCCGTGATTTATTTAAAAAATGAAAAACATTATTACAATGATTTTTGAAAAATCAGGCATTTAAGGGTTAACATACATATAGAAACACATCCACTCTTTAAATAAAATCTTTAAACTCATTTTTCTTATTTCGTGTTTTTTCAGATTTTCCATGTCTTCAAAATACTGAGGATATTCTAGATATAAATGAAAGGACTTGAATTTTTTTTCTAGTTGAACAACAAGAAAGAAGATCGAAGGATTTTAATTACAATTAAAAAACTAGTCGTTGGGGGCCACCGTAATACTTACCCATCATGGATATACATAATATAAAATGTGAAAATAAAACATCTGATACATGCTAAGCATTGTATCATGTTACTTTATTCATAATTTAATTCACTTGGACTCCCTTAAATATAATTAATATAATACCTTAAGCTAATATTACTTTTTGCTGCATTAAAATATCTCAATTTGTTGATTTTCTGTAAGCAAGTAAACACTATTGGTTTACAAAGGATGTCTATGGGAATTTGGCGAAATATTAGAGATACCATCAATTTGGTGACTCATTTTGGTCGCCAAATTTGACAATTTATCGCCAAGTTGGCGACAAACTTTGCGGCATTTGGCGACAGAACAGGGTCCCCCTATGGCAGGGTTGGCGAACCTATGGCACGCGTGCCAAAGTTGGCACGCAAGCTAATTTTTCTGGCACGCAAAAAAAAATTAATTCGGTAATCTTTATACATATAAAATCCATTTTTTATTTCTGTTATAACCAATAAATTTTATCCACACGGTCAGATCAGAAATAATGCAATTATTTTTTCCATCAATTAACATAACATAATAATTTTCTTTTCCTGTCATGCTATGCAGCGTTTTCGACATGTAAAAGATGTAATTTCCAAATGAATTTCATTTAACAATCACTGCAACAAAATTGCAAATCGATCCAATTTAACTATGTATATTTGTAAAAATAACAAAATTCGAACAAGATAAAGCATTTTTCATCGAACGTACAACAGAAAAAATCTCATCAATACATTATTAGTACATTGTTTAATGCAACTTAGAAAATTATAGCAAAGATGTTGCATTGATAATAAGTTAAAAAATAATGAAACAAAAACTCGTATTTTCCCCCCTTATTACAGTACCTACCGCATAAATGAATCCTAATAACTAATTAAATATTTATTTATTTAATGGCGGATTCAAATATACAGAAAAATCGCGTTCTGATTTTTAATATTTTTTAATTATTATGGCATGACAGCAACTGATTTTATAACCAGTGTTTCGTATGAACATCGTACTCTTCAAAATTATTTTTGTATGTATTTGGCCCGTTACATTGTTGATAGATATTTTTTGTGAATTTTCGGCACGCGCACGTGAAAAGGTTCGCCGAGCCTGCCCTATGGTAACCCTCCCAGATAGGTATAGAATATGCATTAAATGCTTGACATTTACAATAAGCCATTATTTGCATTTAATCTTATAGTTTGGCGATAGTTTTTTGGTCGACGGGATAATCGAGTAGTACCGCATTGCGTAAAAGAAACATCCTTATAACTCGAAAAATTATAATCATATTAACTAACAGTTTACTGCGTTGGATTAAGCGTCTCATTTCCAATTAAAATGTATCTTTGAATTGAAATTTGAATGAAATACGCAGGGTCATGAAAAATGGAAGAGTGTGAAAAATAGGATTACAAATATCTCGAACTAATTATCCGATCGACTTCATTCTTTATGCAAAATTTATGTTTTTTTATTGTCTTTTACATTCACTCCTTCAAATAAACAATTTCGAAAATTTTTGTATACCTTTTATCAGAACGAATATTTCGAGAGTCCGAAGAAATAGTTCCAGATAATCGAGGTTACTGATATTCAATAGGCTTCTTACTATTATTACTTCCTAAGTACACACCAAATTTCAAGTCTCTATCTCAATTTGTTCGGGAGATAGAGCGTTTACAGACACACAACCCAGACGGATGGCAATTTTTTTTTCTAAAAATATGTTTTTCGGAATCTCCTGGGTCTGAAACGTGTAAATCCGTCAATTTTTTTTCGATTTTTAAAACGATTACAAGACTTACCCTATAGTACGTATGATGGGTAAGTAAAAATGTATGTAAGGTACCTGGCCCCATTATAGCTACCCTAAGTTTTGATTGCTTTTTTCAGCATGTTAATATCATTTTTTCCGGAAACTATTTATGCTGTTGCTTAGAGGGATTAATGTGGTAAATAAAAGGAAAGACTTTATACATGTAATTATACTATTAAAAATTATATAAGCTGAAATGTAAAATGCGTCATATGGGCCATATTGGGAACATCCCGTTCTCAATATGGTCCATATTGTAAATTTTTAGAAAATTGCAAATTATTATATGTTATGTAATATATATATATATATATATATATATATATATATATATATATATATAATAATTGCAATTTTTTGAAAGCCAGGAGAATCACAAAAAATGAAAATTAAAACAAAACAAAAAAAAAAATATTTATTTTTACAAAGAATTGTATTAATTGAAGAACAGAAATAAAACAAAATTATATTCGTAAAAAATATATATACGCTTGAAGTCATTACAAACATATGGTCCACTCTGGCCATAATGGGAACCTCTGCCATTTTTTTATTTTGCCCCCCCCCCCCACAAAAAAATGGATATACTAATAAGTAATGATAAAATTATTGATAGTACCTTAACATTTTCGCTGCCGATCCGGGTCTGGCGCGAAATCGACAGCGAAAGTGATCAGAAATTTTAAATTCATACCGGAAATTTCGAAAGAAGATATTTTACTTTATCTTATCGTTAAATGTGTTTTATTAAATAAAGCGTAAGATACTATTCTTTATTTCTGGTATGAACACTAAATTTCTGGATAAAAATGGAGGCGAAACTGGCAAATCTGTATGGTGAAACTCAACGTGTTAAAGTAGATTAACGGTTTTATTATATTCATTTTTACTTTGTATTAAGTACTAACAAATATTAATAATACGAAATATTCCTTACCTTTAAGAAATAATAAAAATACATTTTTTGGTCGCAAATTTCACTCCCCCTGCCATTAGCGTCGCCCATGTGATATGAATTCGCCTTTATTGTTTTTTCGTCTCTATCGTCCTGGAAGGGTCGAACGTATGCTGCCATCTATTGAATTAAAAAGAAAGTAAATGACTTATACGGCGTGGGCCATATTGGGAACCAGGCCATAATGGGTCCAGGTTTAATATATTTAAATTCTATTTATAAATTCATTGCGCTCTTTTCATTAACGCAGATGTAGGTAATAAAACATTAAATAGATTGAAATCATTTTTGTTAACAGATGCAGGCGAACGTACTTTAATATAACAATATTTATGATGTAATTACTGTCTCATTCTAATAATTTCGCATCCTGTTCATCTGCTAAATCTAACCGGGCAGAAGTATTTATTTCATGCTTTTATATAAACATTTCGTAGATTTCTGTCTCTAAGTTTTGAGGCTACTGTATGATAATTTGGCGATGGTAAGCCGTTCCCTGTTTCTCGCCAGCAATGTAAACATCCACATAGGCTTCCATTAACGGTTTCGCGGATTCTGTCTCTCTCTGCATAATTATCGCCAAATTTGAAATTATGCGAGGTGTATAGGCGAAACCATGCCAAGGGTGATATATCATCTAAACAGATTTGATATTCAGTTTGATTCAGATGATTCGGTACGAACCTGGCCAAAAATGTAATATCTATATAAAAACTGTGTTCTAGGGGTCACTCCCTGGGAACTCATCCTGTTTCTTTTCCTGCATTAAAGAAACTTCTGGATATGTTCTCGACATAGTTCTGGAATATTGTTTTCAGTCTTTTCTGCGTACTTGATTATTGTTGCAACGCATTGGACTATCACTAATGAAAATAGGTTCTCCTTCTATACATTTTATGGCAACAAACAACAATTAAAAAGTCCTTCCGGCCAGTGCCGTGAGGAAGAGGTAGCTTTCACATTCCTTATTTTAAAAAAGCCAACTTATATTATTCAAACACACGAAGCTCAATTTAGTGGAAACCGAATATAGGGGATTCGATACTAATTTTTATCAATACTAAATCATTATGAATGAGAATTTCGCGAAATTAGTCAGCTTTATCCAAGCTGCTTTTATTTAAGGTAACTTATATTTGGCTGCCAAATTCGGCGATTTCTTAAAGTGCCTGCCATTTTAAGACAACATGGTGGATGAGGCTAACCAGTGAACTTGGTCGAGAACTTAGTAATTGCTGTGCACATGCTCACTCACATCTGAATCGGTTGATATATATGATTGCTGTCGCAGGCAAAAAATCAGATTTTTCAAAATGTCACCCACATTAGAAATTGAAACTGCTATATCCGAGCCATTTTTTAAGATAAAGACAAACAAAAAAATGCTCCTGAATCCTTATATCAAGGTCAAATACTTAAGAAAGAAACCTTTTTCAATTTCTAATTTTTTTGCACCTCACTTTAAATATAATTTTTTTTAATTTGATGGCCGCCATTTTGAAACAAGTTGGCTGATGAAGCTGGCCAGCGAACTTGGTCGAGATATTGATGTATACTATCCACATGCCTTCTTACATCGAAATAGGCGAATACGTGTGTTATCGCGTGACAAATACAAGATCGTTTCAAAGTGTTAGCCATGCTAGAAATTCAAAGTGCTATAATTCCACCATTTTTTAAGATATAAACAAAAGAACAAATTTTCAGAAACAAAAACTGCTCCAGAATCTTTATATCAAGGCCAAACGCATAAAAAAAATCTTTTTCATTTTCCAATTTTTTAATACCTTAAATTAATTTTTTTTGAAATGGCAACCCTTTTGAAACAAGATGGCTAATGAAGCTGGCCAACGAACTCGGTCGAGACATTGGTATGTACTATGTACAGAGACAGACCAAGTTACATCCAAATCGGTTCATAAATACGCCTGTTATCGCGTGACAAAAATCAGGTCGTTTTAAAATGTCAGCCACAATAGAAATTCAAAATGCTATAACTCAGCCATTTTTTTAGATATAGACGAATCAAAACCTGTTCCGGAATCTTTGTATTAAGGTAAAACACACACAAAAAAATCTTTTTCAGTTTAAAATTTTTTGGTATCTCATTTTAAATTTAAAAAATTTTTTTAAATGGCCGCCATTTTTAAACTAGATGGCGGATGAAGCTGGCCAACGAACTCGGTCGAAATATTTGTATGTACTATGTACACGCCAAGGTACATCCAAATCGGATCATAAATACGCCTGTTATCACGTGACAAAAATCAAGACGTTTCAAAATGTCAGCCACGCTAGAAATTCAAAATGCTATAACTCACCCATTTTTTAAGATATAGACGAAACAAAAACTGCTCCTGAATCTTTTTATTAAGGTCAAACACATAAGAAAAAAATATTTTTTCAATTTTCAGTTTTTTGGTACCACATTTCAAATTTAAATTTTTCTTAAAAATTTAAATGGCCGCCATTTTTAAACAAGATGGCGGATGAAGCTGGCCAACGAACTCGGTTGAGACATTGGTATGTACTATGTATAAACGAAGTTACATCCAAATCGGTTCATAAATACGCCTTTTATCGCGTGACAAAATTCAGGACGTTTCAAAATGTCAGCCATGCTAGAAATTCAAAATGCTATAACTCAGCCATTTTTTAAGATATAGACGAAACAAAAACTGCTCCGGAGTCTTTGTATAAAGGTCAAATACATGAGAAAAAAATATTTTCCCATTTTCAAAATTTTGGTACCTCATTTCAAATTTTAAATTTCTTTTAAAATTTTAAATGGCCGCCATTTTGAAACAAAATGGCGGATGAAGTTGGCCAACGAACTCGGTCAAGACATTGGTATGTACTATGTACACACCGAATTACATCCAAATCGGTTCATAAATACGAGAGTTACAGTATGACAAAGGTCATATATATATATATATATATATATATATATATGTGTATATAGTATATATATATATAGATTGGATATATATATATATATATATATACATATATATATCAATTTTGAACGGAGGGTGGTTTCGGGGTCTGGGGGTCATGATCGATGAAAATATACCAAAATTTTTTGAAATCGCTTTCCTCCGAACGGCTGCAATAGGTAGCTTTTTGTAATGAAAGCTACCTAAAACTCCTTCATAATAATAAATAAAAATTAGGGATGCACCAAATATTCGGTATCTATTCGGTATTCGGCCTATTCGGCCATGTTACCATTCGGTTTGGCCGAATATCAAACTATTCGGTACACCGAATATTCGGCTTGGCCGAATAGCAAACTATTCGACCTGCCGAATATTCGGTCTGGCCGAATATCGAAATATTCGGCCAACCGAATACTTAAAAAAAACTTTTAAAACGTATTTTTAAAAATCTTATATGTCTTATACGTTTAACAGTCAACTTATAAAGATATTCAGAATAATTTGAAACAGAATCATATATCTATATTATAAAGGACAAACATATCTGTGCGTAACGCATACGTCATTCTGCGAATGGCAACACTTTGAAATTTGAAATGAAATTTCGCTTTTGCAATTTTCGCTACTACAAATTTTTAAACTTCTAAACATCTCACATTTTAAATGTTTACACCGTCGTATGCAGAAAAAAATGCACTTTTAAATGCAATTTGTTTAAAAGATGTATCTCAATTTATTTTTGAGATATTAATTTTTGTATAGTTTTTAATACCGATTTTCTAATCGTGGCAATTCAAGTACTTCATTTCTATTAAAAGTGGATTAGTTATATTTATTGATTATATTCTTACTGATGCCATTTTCTCATTACAATTAAAAATATCTTTTTTAAAAAATTTGAACAGAAAATGACGTTACGCTTTGAAAAAGACACAATTTCCCTGATGATGCTGTTATATTTCACTATTTTTTCATTTCGCTGATATTGAGTTTGAGACAATAGGCAAAATATTTCAGCGACTGAAAATGATGTCATATTTAAAAGTAAACGATAATTTTATTTGATAAAACGAGATATTTCCCCTTGAATACGTCTAAAAGTTATAAATTTCTGGAATTTTTACGCGCAGGTACAGAGATTATACTAAGATCTCAAATCACGAGTGGGAATTTTAACATGGAAAGTTGTAATAGTTGGCAAACGTGACTTAAAGCTTGAAAATATATTTATTAATAAATGAAGAAACAGTTTTCAAACAAATTGCATTTAAAAGTAGTTTTTTTTTTTCAATACGCCGATATAAAATTTGTAAATGTGCGATGCTTAGAAGTTTAAGAAATTGGTATAGAGTATTTAATCATTACTGCTTTGTTTTACGGCTGGCTTCTGTAAGATAACGTTATTTTTTGAAGATGACACAAAATAAGCTGTGACAAAGAAATAGCATACCGTACCAGGGGCTAATAACCTATTCCGCATTAAAATGTTTTTAAATGGTTAATATGGATGTAAAACGTGGAAAATGACTTGATTCGGTTTAGACGTAAAGGTAGAAGAAATCTATGATTATGTCAAGGTGAAATCATTTTTGCGGATTTTTCATTCCGTAATACCAAGCATCAATTAATAACTTAATCAAAATTACTTATCTTTATTATATGTTACTGATTACGTATATGAATAAAGTTTAATTTTTCAATAATTTTAACAGTTGAAGTTTATGAAAAAAGTATTTTGTTAATCTTATGTTAAAATATGTCTTTGGAAAGTTAAATTAACAAGTGTAAGATGGATTTTTTATTCTAATTATTGTTGTCGATGTATTTTAAATTTGATGCAACAGTTCCTTGGTAAACATTTTCTTTCGTCGAAATGCGACGGGTTCCACCTCGTTTAAATAAAAGAGAATGTTTTTACATTATTTATTTGCTGTTTATTAAGTATTATTTAAGAAAACTAACCAATCACGAGGATTTTCATAGGAATTAATTATGTACAAATGCAAGTTCCTGAACATTGTCCAGTAAATAATCTGTTTCTTGCTAAGATTTTAAGAACAACATTTACAATCTCTGAAAATGATCGTCCACTCCAGACACCAATCTAGGATGTATTTAAAAACTTCCTTGCTTAACCCTCCATCACTCGCGCCTGTTTTTGTCACACGATCACTCGCGGGGGTGTTGTAAACACCCCAAACTTTTTATTGCAATTTTTAAGTTATAATGAATTATAATAAAATTTTCATCTACTCATAATTAAAGTAACTTACTTTGACTTATTATAAATAAAAAAATTTTGGAAATACAAGAAAAATATAACTTTATAAAAAATAGATAAAAAAACTTTACATATACTACTACATTACAGTCAAATTTATATAAAAAAATATTTACATTTACTACTTATATTACTTATACTCAAAAAATATTGGATAATGACATTTATTTGCTATATTATAACATATATTAAGATTTGTTTATGCGTAATGATTTAATAATATTATTCTTTAAAACAATTTGGGCAAATGGAAGACATGTGTTTTAAGCACATATTTTTTTTGCAAGAAACACAGTAGCAGTTAGTTTTTATGTCCTTTAATCGAGGGCACATCACACAACAGTAGAAGGAAAAAGCCGGTTCTACCCCAGCAGGAGCCAAGAGCCGGGTGGAGGGCGTGGCCAAAGATGAGTGACAGGTGGGCGGAGTTGAGTGATTGACAGGTGGGGGAGATAAGAAAGTGATGGACAGGTGGGTGGAGTCGAGACAGACTGGCGTCCACGCGGCATGCTATAGTAGAGGGGTTAAAACAAAGAAGCGTTAATGAAAAGTCTACTGTTAGAGAGGAATTAAACAAAGGATAATGTTAATGAATCAATGAAAGTGTACTGTAAGAGAGGGATTAAACAAAGGATAATGAATGAAAGTCTACTGTTAGAGAGGGATTAGAACAAAGGAAAGATAATGATGAGGTGATTAGAAAAGATCGCATGCAAACTATTAAAAAAACTTACCACGGAGCAGCGCGGAAACACGTCCGATCAGTATGAAATCCACCGGGCTAATGAACGAATGCTTGCTCGGAAACCAGTTTCATCTAGATAAGAGCTGGCTTCTGATTGGTCGAGAGTCGAACCTAGGTGGCAGCACCATCATTTTCACCCGAGGGCATGAACACGAGCGCCCTCTCTTGAGAGGATGATTCACTCACCTGTGATGACATCATCCTATTTTGAACTGACATAAAGAGGTTAATACATTTTTAAGTTTTAACGAAATAAGTTATAATTTTTAGTCATTTGTTAATTTTCAAAACATGTTTTTCATTTAGTCATTGTAATAAAGTTTTAAATAAATTAGTTAATTTTCATTTAGTTATTTGTTAATTTCCGAACAAGTTTTTTTTTCAGTAAGTTATTTGGTAATAAAACTTTTTAATAAATTAGTTAATTTTTCTTTCAGTCATTTGTTAATTTCCGAAACAAGTTTTTTCTCAAATAAAGCTTTTAATAAACAACTTTACATTTATTTTCATTTAATTATTATTTAAAAGAATATAAATTATTTTTACTAATCAAAAGAACGCGAATTAGTTTTTAACAATAATGTTTTTTTTTTTAATTATTGTCAAGGATGATTGTTAACTGAAATATATGCTGAATGCGAAAACGGTTTTTTTTTTAACTAAGAAAAGAACTTTTTTAAATTAATGAACAACTGTTTTTGGAAAAAGGAGAAATATTGTGCTTTGCAACACTGAAAAAGAGTTGAAAATTAATGACTTCACCTAGTTTAAAGCATATTTAACATAAGATGAAGACCTAAGTGCTGTGGAAAGGCTTAAAAATAACATACTTTTGAATCGACCGATTTATGTTGGATTTACAATCTTAGAATTGCCTAAACTTCTAATATATAAATTTCACTATGATTTTATTAAAAAAGTATAAAGATGATGTAAAGCTAATTTTCAACGACACGAACTCATTGTGTTACCATATACACACTACGAATGTTTTGGATAATATGGAACATCATGCAAGCTTATTCGATTTCTCTGAGTATCCAAAGAATCATATACACAAATTCCATTACGGTTTTGTAAAGAAAATATACCTTTAGAATTACAGGTTTTGAACCCATACACTGCAACACACTCCCTTTCAAGAAAATAGATTGTATCAGTACATCCCCGAATTTTTTTTTTTCCTGGACAGGTGAAATACTTGATCATTATCAAATCTCGCTCGGAGAGGACACATTATTGCAACCCGTTGTTTCGTCATATGAATATGCTTTCTATATTAGTTTTTTTAACTACTTATTTTGAGATATATATATTTTATTTATAAGAATACAAGTTAGTTTTAATCTTTTAACTAAGACATTTTCAGTGACTAAGGAAGTAAAGTTTTGTTTAAAAAAAAAAGTGGTATGAACTTTATATTTTTTTTATTAGTTACTAATGAAAGATAATATATATATATATTCAAGTTAACAGAAATTTAGGTGAAAGCTTTTGAATTTTCTTAAGTGTTTTTTCTAAAAGAATGCGAAGTAGTTGTAATCGCTAGTTTTCTCTCATGTCTCCTACGAGACAAGTGGTTGCTATATATATAGTGAAAGGTTATTCTGTGTGTAACCATACGGTTGCGCATCAATGATGTTTCTTGCCGGTATTGTATCAATTAGTATTTTACTGCTTTTAACTAAGATATTTAAATGATAGATAACGCAAAGTTTTATTTTATTTTTAGAAAAAGTGGTTTGTACTTTATTTATTTATTTTATTTTATTATTAGTTACTAATGAAGGAATATATTTTTCAAGTTAACAGTAAATTGATGTGAAAGCTATGAATTTTCTTAAGTTTAATCTTATCCACTAATTTGGAGAAATAATTTTAAATGCGCGAGCTACTGAACTCTTTTCAAATAGAACGAACAAGTTCTTTTGATAGTTTGAATCTTATACCAAAAAAGGTTAATGATAATATATTTTAACAAATAACAATGTAGGCAATTAGATAAATGTTTTTAACTAGTAAAATAACTATTTAAAGAAGCTTTTAAGTATTAACTTTTAGTAGTGGATTTTTTTTTAAACAAAATTTTCCAACATGTCAAAACAAAAACTTACTTCTTCAAAATTGAAAATCTTCATTGAATTCCCGGTCTTGAAAACACGCTAGCAAAATATAGAAAATAACAGTCCGCAAATGATTTCCGAATGAAGTTTTACAATGTTGTGATATTTTTTTGTTTTCAATGACATCACTTTTAGACCCTTTGATTTGCTGAAACTAGCGAAGCTTTAAACGAATGGGAAGCCAGTCCATAGTTTCACACGTTAGTTGAAATAACAATTGTAGATAATGTTTGTTATCAAGCAACTTTTGAAACGCTCACCCCTCTGGCGAGTTTAGAAGGGGTGTTTTATCTTTTAGCATCTCGTGTGGGATGCAATCTCTCATAGCGTTCAACTATGAAAACTATGTATTGCTTTAGGCAAAAAGAAAAAAAATAGTTTTCAGACATTTCCTATCACCATGTTTCTTATCTCAACAAAGATGTTCAATTAAGAATAGAAGATAAATCTTTTTTATTTTTAGTTTAAAATAAAAAGAGTATGTGTCGATTCAAATATAAATCATTTTTCCTTTTTATACATTAAAAATCAAGATTCCAATTAACAGATATTATTTTTTTAATTTTCTGGAGACTGTATAAAGTTTTTCTTATAATGAGTTTTTACTAAAATTGATGAAATAAACAGATATTTTCTGCTAAAAGAAAAGAATGCTATTATTGCTTTTTCTCAGCTTTTAACCTGTTCAGAACCAGCATTTTTTTTCATGAATTTAATCATTTGGCACTACTTTTATTAATTATTTCAATTAACTTTGTAAATCACAAACATCACGTAATTAAATACAATCAATTTTACTTCTATTTTTTTACTGATATCAAATTCAAACGTTTTAAGTACTTTTGTGGGTGCATATGCGCTCATGGTTCCGAATGGGTTAAAGAAAGATCGCTTCAAACATAACAAAGATTTGTTTTAAACGTTCTTTAACCGTTTCAGTTGTATGAATAAATGTCTCTCATTAAATTAAACTAATGTTATCATAAATTAAATTGTATTTATTTTTCAAGTTTTCAAAAGAATAACGCTTGATTTTCTTAAAAAGGTTGAAACACAAATAGATATTTTTAAGTTGTTCTTTAATCCAAAGACAACTTTTTAACGAAAGTTTTCATTCATTTTGTTTACAAACTAACAGATGTTGTTATTAAAATACTTTGAAATAGAAAGACGTTTATTTGAAAACAGAATAAACCTTTTAGATAATACTCTGAAAGTAGATGTCTTTAACTAAATTATCAAACATATGAGTGAGAGAAATCTGATTGCTACGTGACAAAAATCGCTTTTAACAATGAATTTTGAGTCAGTTTTAATTTAGAAAAAAGTAAATGGCTAACTTCAATGACATATTTTTAGTTTTGTTGTTAGAAATAATATGTTAAACAAATCACACTGTTTGAAAATATATTTTTCGAGTTTATTTTTTCAACAATTGTTTTTTTTAAATGAAATCACAGATAAAACTAATGAAAGCAAAACTTGTGAAACACAAGTTGAATATCAAGAATGGTAGAACATGTTTTGAATTAAGTAATGTAGAATGTGAAATTTTAAGTTCAGTTTAATAAAGCAAATAAATAAATTGAAAGACACATTTTGAAAGGATTGTTATAAGTTTGTTAAAACTTTTTTGTTTTAAGAAACACTAGACAAACATTACACTTAAAAGACAAAATAATTATACATACCTTTTGTTGATTGAAGCAAGCAGAGTCATTGAAAATAGCATGAAACTGAAAAGTCGACGGTAACTTTAGTTAATTTTATGCCGTAAAAGGTACGATAAAGTACCGGAGAGCACTAAGCTAAATGTCCGGTAAACGAGAGCTAAAGAACATACGACCTTCATCCACCAGATCCAAGACACAACTGATGTGCGCGGGGTCTAACACCTGCAGATGAAGGTCACTGATTAGAGATCAAGGTCACTGATAACAGATCACGTGACCGCTAACAACCAATCAGAAGCGAGCTTTCAGGTATGACGACATCCTGTGGCAATACCTTTAGACAATCTGGCGCCAGTTGATTGACAGGGGGCGTCGTGGAATGTTAGGAATGCAGACAGAGTGGCGCCTACCTTCTGCTTCATAGTATTTCAGGGAAAAATATATATTACGTTGATGTAAAAGACATTATTTTTTTAAACTAACTGTTAATAATTTTGAAATAACATACTTTTCTCATACAAGCGAAAAAAGAATGTTTCAGAACATGTCTCTGTTCATAATTAAACATAATTTTAAGCATAGTTAACCATCTCAGAGTATGATTAAACAAATTCGAACATAACTTTGGGCATGTTTAAACAATCCGAACTATATTTGAACATATCCGAACATGTTCATTCATAACTTTGACAGTTTTTAATCTTTCAGAATTTAAAAAAACATATTTAAAACTATTTTATTTTAAAAATTTTTGTAAAAATTTTAATTTATAATTTTCTTTTTAAGGTTTTAACTTTTTTTTTGTTAAAACTTTTTTAACGTTTTAACTTTTTTTTTGTTAAAAATTTTTTACTTTTTTTTGTTTAAACTTTTTTAACTTTTTTGTTAAAACTTGTTTTAACTTTTTTTGTTAAAACTTGTTTTAACTTTTTTTTGTTAAAACTTGTTTTAACTTTTTTTTGTTAAAACTTTTTTTAACTTTTTAACTTTTTGTTGTTAAACATTTTTTTAAATTTTGTTAAAACTTTTTTTTTTACTTTTGTTAAAAAAAATTTTTTTACAAACTTTTTTTTTAAAATTTTGTTAAAACTTTTTTTTACTTTTCTTAAAACTTTTTTTTACTTTTGTTAAAACTTTTTTTACTTTTGTTAAAACTTTTTTTGTAAAACTTTTTTACTTTGTTAAAACATTTTGTTTTACTTTTGTTAAAAAAAATTCTGTTAAAACTTTTTTTATATATTTTTTGTAAAACTTTTTTGTTAAAACTTTTTTAAATTTTGTTAAACTTTTTTTTATATTTGTTAAAACTTTGTAAAACTTTTTATCATCTTTGTAAACTTTCTATAATTTTTAAAATTAATAAATTTTATACATACATATGTGTATATATATGTATATATATATATATATATAAAGCTCTAATAAAAGTGAATGATTATGAAAATTATTATGAAAAGAGGGTGCAAAACAACAATAAAAATCCATGAAAATTTATAACGAAAAAACAACAAACAAACCACTCCCTGCTCTTCAGAAAGTGGGAGGAGTGAAAAAAGCAGGTATCAAAAACAGAAATTGGATCCCCACGGGTTTCGCAAGATATGGCCAACCCACATACTCCAAAAGAATAACAATAGATTTAAACTTTCAAAAACACAAAATAACAAAGCTATTTTATAAAAGATTTTTAACGAATCAAAACTGCTTTAAAAACAAATATAACCAACCAATTCAAAATCCGATTTAGCTTATAAAACGTAAATAAAAATTAATAAAAAGTAATAAAAACTGGGTTATTTGTTTTTAAAAATTTTTTTGAAAGCATTATATATATATAAATATACATATATGCATATACATATACATATATATATATATATATACATACATCATATATATATATATACATATATATATATATATATATATATATATATATGTATATATATATTACACAAGAACCCATACATAAACATTTAACTTTCATATATTTAGAGACACGTAGTCGTGGATGTATGCTTTTACTTAAACATTTATATAGATAGATACTACCCTTAAATTTACGTTCATGCAAAAAAATATTATTTTTCTTAAACTGTTAATATTTTTGAAATAACATACTTTTCTCATGCAAGTGAAAAAGAATGTTTCAGAGCATGTCTCTGGCCATGGTTAAACATAAATTTAAGCATAGTTAACCATCTCAGAATATGATTAAACATGTTCGAACATAACTTTGGACACGATTAAACATATATCCTGACAATATTTGAACCTATCCAAACATGGTTAAACATGTTTGAACAAACTTTGAGCATATCCGAACATTGTTAAATATATCCCAACTAACTTTGAGCGTGATTAAATATACTCGAACTATCTTTGAGCATATCCGAACATAGTTAAACATGTTCGAACATAACTTTGGTCATGGTTAAACATATCCTCAAGAAAGTGCGAGCTACCGAACAAAATTCATTAAGAAAGACAAACTCATGAATTTAGTAATCAGAATCCAGTTCCAACTTTTAAAAAGCAACTGATTAACTTAATTTGGAAGAATTGTTATAAGTTTTTTTAAAACACTTTGTTAGAAACTGACGAATGAGTTTAACAAATTTTTGGAAATAATAGAGTATGATAATACTCTTAGAGTATATATACTACTTAGGGTATAATAATACATTTGATGTCAGAACATGTTTTGAATGAAATCGTGAATTCATAGTATGCTGAAAACGCGAACTTTGAAATTTATAGTTAGGTTAAATGAAGAAAAGTAAAGCAAATTACTAAATTGAAAGACACATTTTGAAAGGATCGTTATAATTTTGTTAAAACTGTTGTTGTATTAAACGCTATATTAGACAAAAAAATTTACATACCTTTTGGAAAGAAGTTTCCCTAAGCTTTAAAATCTATTTAAAAATCTATTTAAGTAAAATATTTATCTTAGAAAAATTTTTACTTAGATTTTAAAAATCTAATTTTTTTTAACCAGAAAAAGATGATCTAAGCATGACTAATCATGCTAAAACATGACTAAATTCGTCGGAACAATAAACTTGTTCAACAACTTGTTAAGTGGATATTTCTAATTGTGCTAATTTAAGTAGTGTGTTATTCGATAAAGTTAAACTTGATATTCGAAAAAGTGATGAAAGACACTTGTTATTTTAAACAAAATGCCTTTTTTTGTTATTTTTTATACTTAAAAATATTACTAACAAAAAACTTAAAATTTAAATGGTGTTACTTACTGTGAAGCATCTGCTCAGGACATCAACTGAAGGGGAAATGGTTGATGACAAAGCACAAAACAAGTGATGACGTCGTACTTATACACAACACGAGCGCCCTCTACCATCTAATACTTGTATGTGATTGGATGCGAAGATCACCTGACATGTGAAAGGAGTAGGTGGTGGAGGAGGGCGCCATTGTGTCTGCATTCCTTGCATTCTCCCACCCACCTGTCAATCAACTGGCGTCAGCAAGACGGTACATGCTTCGACATGATCGTTTCTTGCAGGCGGAGGGCGTCACTTCGTCTACTGGTATTGCCACAGGATGTCGTCATACCTGAAAGCTCGCTTCTGATTGGTTGTTAGCGGTCACGTGATCTGTTATCAGTGACCTTGATCTCTAATCAGTGACCTTCATCTGCAGGTGTTAGACTCCGCGCACATCAGTCGAGGCTTGGATCTGGTGGAGGTAGGTCACATGTTTCACAGCTCTCATTTACGTACATTTGGCTTAGTGTTATGCGGTACCTTATCGAACCTTTTACGGCATAAGATTGAGTAAAACTGCCATCGAATTTTAAGTTTCTTGCTACTTTTCAATGAGTCTGCTTGTTCGAATCATCAAAAGCTTAGGGAAACTTCTTTCCAAAAGGTATGTAATTTTTTTTGTCTAATATAGCGTTTAATACAACAACAGTTTTAACAAAATTATAACGATCCTTTCAAAATGTGTCTTTCAATTTAGTAATTTGCTTTACTTTTCTTCATTTAACCTAACTATAAATTTCAAAGTTCGCGTTTTCAGCATACTATGAATTCACGATTTCATTCAAAACATGTTCTGACATCAAATGTATTATTATACTCTACGAGTTGCAACCCGTCGAAATTCGACGTACTAAAATGTTTGAAAGGAACTGTCAGATCGAAATTATAATAAACCTACAAAAATAATTACAACAAAAAAATCATCTTACATTGGTTGTCTAACTCTTAAAACAAATAATATTTTAAACCCACAATTACCAAAATATTATTTCTACAAACTTCAACTGCTTAAATTATTGAAAAATTAAACTGTATTAGATTACGTAATCAAGATAAGTAATTATGTTGAAGTTATCGATGGAGCTCTTATGTTTGTTTTTACGATATGAAAAATCAGTAAAAAGGATTTCGCTTTGTCACATCATAAAATTTTCCCCCATAAAATCTAAACTGTACGTTATTTTCATATTCTCGTAATTTACATACGCACCACTCAAATTCACAATTTGAAAGTATTTTAACGCGCAAAAGAATATATTATTAATGAATGCATTTCCAAAGTTAAAGTCACGTTTGTCCGATACAACTTTTCATGTGAACATTCGCACAAACCTTAAGTTCTAATCTTAGTACCCGCGAAAAAAAAATTCAGAAATTTGACTTTAGTTGTCATAGTATTCGCCATTGGTCAAATGTTTAGTTTTATAAAAAAAAATGATCGTTTTGTTTTAAATATATCATTTTAACTCAATGAATCCTTTTGCCGAGCGCCTCAAACTCATTTATCAGCGTAACGTAAAAATATTAAAATGTAGCTGATTTATGATGAAGAATGCGTGGTTTATTTAATGTCTGACATCATTTTCTGTTCAAAAATTATAAAAAAGTTACTTTTATTTGCAATGTGAAAATGGCATCAATAAGGATATCATGAATAAAAATAATAAAACATGAATATTTTCCCTTTACTTTCAATATAAATGGAGTACTTCAGTTGCCACAATTACAAAATTTGTATTAAAAACTACAAAAAAATTAATATCTCAAAAACAAATTGAGATACAGCTTTCAAACAAATAGTATTTAAAAGAGAATTTTTTTCCTTATACGACGGTGTAAAAAGTTAAAATGTGTGATGCATAGAAGTTTAAAAATTTGCAGTAGAGAAAATGCAAGACCAAAATTTTATTTCAAATTTCAAAGTGTTGCCATTCGCAAAATGACGTATGCGTTACGCACAGATATGTTTGTCCTTTATAATATAGAAGTAGATACTTTAAGAGTATTATCATACTCTATTATTTCCAAAAATTTGTTAAACTCATTCGTCAGTTTCTAACAAAGTGTTTTAAAAAAACTTATAACAATTCTTCCAAATTAAGTTAATCAGTTGCTTTTTAAAAGTTGGAACTGGATTGTGATTACTAAATTCATGAGTTTGTCTTTCTTAATGAATTTTGTTCGGTAGCTCGCACTTTCTTCAGGATATGTTTAACCATGATCAAAGTTATGTTCGAACATGTTTAACCATGTTCGGATATGCTCAAAGATAGTTCGAGTATATTTAATCACGCTCAAAGTTAGTTGGGATATATTTAACAATGTTCGGATTTGCTCAAAGTTTGTTCAAACATGTTTGGATAGGTTCAAATATTGTCAGGATATATGTTTAATCGTGTCCAAAGTTATGTTCGAACATGTTTAATCATATTCTGAGATGGTTAACTATGCTTAAATTTATGTTTAACCATGGCCAGAGACATGCTCTGAAACATTCTTTTTTACTTGCATGAGAAAAGTATGTTATTTCAAAAATATTAACAGTTTAAGAAAAATAATATTTTTTTGCATGAACGTAAATTTAAGGGTAGTATCTATCTATATAAATGTTTAAGTAAAAGCATACATCCACGACTACGTGTCTCTAAATATATGAAAGTTAAATGTTTATGTATGGGTTCTTGTGTAAAATATATATACATGTATATATATATATATATATATATATATATATATATATGTATATATATATATATGATGTATGTATATATATATATATATATATATATATATATATATATATATATGTAAAACATACGTATGTATGTATATGTATATGCATATATATATATATATATATATATATATATATATATATATATATATATATATATATATATATACATATATATACACATATGTATGTATAAAATTTATTAGTTTTAAAAATTATAGAAAGTTTACAAAGATGATAAAAAGTTTTACAAAGTTTTAACAAATATAAAAAAAATTTAACAAAATTTAAAAAAGTTTTACAAAAAATATATAAAAAAAGTTTTAACAGAATTTTTTTTTAACAAAAGTAAAACAAAATGTTTTAACAAAGTAAAAAAGTTTTACAAAAAATTTTTTAACAAAAGTAAAAAAAGTTTTAAGAAAAAAAATTTTAACAAAAGTAAAAAAAAGTTTTAAGAAAAAAAGTTTTAACAAAATTTAAAAAAAAAGTTTGTAAAAAAATTTTTTTTAACAAAAGTAAAAAAAAAGTTTTAACAAAATTTAAAAAAATGTTTCACAACAAAAAGTTAAAAAGTTAAAAAAAGTTTTAACAAAAAAAAGTTAAAAAAAGTTTTAACAAAAAAGTTAAGAAAGTTTAAACAAAAAAAAGTAAAAAATTTTTAACAAAAAAAAAGTTAAAACGTTAAAAAAAGTTTTAACAAAAAAAAAGTTAAAACCTTAAAAAGAAAATTATAAATTAAAATTTTTACAAAAATTTTTAAAATAAAATAGTTTTAAATATGTTTTTTTAAATTCTGAAAGATTAAAAACTGTCAAAGTTATGAATGAACATGTTCGGATATGTTCAAATATAGTTCGGATTGTTTAAACATGCCCAAAGTTATGTTCGAATTTGTTTAATCATACTCTGAGATGGTTAACTATGCTTAAAATTATGTTTAATTATGATTAGAGACATGTTCTGAAACATTCTTTTTTCGCTTGTATGAGAAAAGTATGTTATTTCAAAATTATTAACAGTTAGTTTAAAAAAATAATGTCTTTTACATCAACGTAATATATATTTTTCCCTGAAATACTATGAAGCAGAAGGTAGGCGCCACTCTGTCTGCATTCCTAACATTCCACGACGCCCCCTGTCAATCAACTGGCGCCAGATTGTCTACAGGTATTGCCACAGGATGTCGTCATACCTGAAATCTCGCTTCTGATTGGTTGTTAGCGGTCACGTGATCTGTTATCAGTGACCTTGATCTCTAATCAGTGACCTTCATCTGCAGGTGTTAGACCCCGCGCACATCAGTTGTGTCTTGGATCTGGTGGATGAAGGTCGTATGTTCTTTAGCTCTCGTTTACCGGACATTTAGCTTAGTGCTCTCCGGTACTTTATCGTACCTTTTACGGCATAAAATTAACTAAAGTTACCGTCGACTTTTCAGTTTCATGCTATTTTCAATGACTCTGCTTGCTTCAATCAACAAAAGGTATGTATAATTATTTTGTCTTTTAAGTGTAATGTTTGTCTAGTGTTTCTTAAAACAAAAAAGTTTTAACAAACTTATAACAATCTTTTCAAAATGTGTCTTTCAATTTATTTATTTGCTTTATTAAACTGAACTTAAAATTTCACATTCTAGACATTACTTAATTCAAAACATGTTCTACCATTCTCGATATTCAACTTGTGTTTCACAAGTTTTGTTTCATTAGTTTTATCTGTGATTTCATTTAAAAAAAACAATTGTTGAAAAAATAAACTCGAAAAATATATTTTCAAACAGTGTGATTTGTTTAACATATTATTTCTAACAACAAAACTAAAAATATGTCACTGAAGTTATCCATTTACTTTTTTCTAAATTAAAACTGACTCAAAATTCATTGTTAAAAGCGATTTTTGTCACGTAGCAATCAGATTTCTCTCACTCATATGTTTGATAATTTAGTTAAAGACATCTACTTTCAGAGTATTATCTAAAAGGTTTATTCTGTTTTCAAATAAACGTCTTTCTATTTCAAAGTATTTTAATAACAACATCATTTAGTTTGTAAACAAAATGAATGAAAACTTTCGTTAAAAAGTTGTCTTTGGATTAAAGAACAACTTAAAAATATCTATTTGTGTTTCAACCTTTTTAAGAAAATCAAGCGTTATTCTTTTGAAAACTTGAAAAATAAATACAATTTAATTTATGATAACATTAGTTTAATTTAATGAGAGACATTTATTCATACAACTGAAACGGTTAATGAACGTTTAAAACAAATCTTTGTTATGTTTGAAGCGATCTTTCTTTAACCCATTCGGAACCATGAGCGCATATGCACCCACGAAAGTACTTAAAACATTTGAATTTGATAACAGTAAAAAAATAGAAGTAAAATTGATTGTATTTAATTACGTGATTTTTGTGATTTACAAAGTTAATTGAAATAATTAATAAAAGTAGTGCCAAACGAATAAAATTCATGAAAAAAAAATGCTGGTTCTGAACAGGTAAGCTGAGAAAAAGCAATAATAGCATTCTTTTCTTTTAGCAGAAAATATCTGTTTAGTTCATCAATTTTAGTAAAAACTCATTATAAGAAAAACTTAATACAGTCTCCAGAAAATTTAAAAAAAAAATTTCTGTTAATTGGAATCTTGATTTTTAATGTATAAAAAGGAAAAAATATTTATATTTGAATCGAAACATACTCTTTTTATTTTAAACTAAAAATAAAAAAGATTTATCTTCTTTTCTTAATTGAACATCTTTGTTGAGATAAGAAACATGGTGATAGGAAATGTCTGAAAACTATTTTTTTCTTTTTGCCTAAAGCAATACATAGTTTTTATAGTTGAACGCTATGAGAGACTGCATCCCACAGGAGATGCTAAAAGATAAAACACCCCTTCTAAACTCGCCAGAGGGGTGAGCGTTTCAAAAGTTGCTTGATAACAAACATTATCTACAATTGTTATTTCAACTAACGTGTGAAACTATGGACTGGCTTCCCATTCGTTTAAAGCTTCGCTAGTTTCAGCAAATCAAAGGGTCTAAAAGTGATGTCATTGAAAACAAAATAATATCACAACATTGTAAAACTTCATTCGGAAATCATTTGCGGACTGTTATTTTCTATATTTTGCTAGCGTGTTTTCAAGACCGGGAATTCAATGAAGATTTTCAATTTTGAAGAAGTAAGTTTTTGTTTTGACATGTTGGAAAATTTTGTTAAAAAAAAAATCCACTACTAAAAGTTAATACTTAAAAGCTTCTTTAAATAGTTATTTTACTAGTTAAAAACATTTATCTAATTGCCTACATTGTTATTCGTTAAAATATATTATCATTAACCTTTTTTGGTATAAGATTCAAACTATCAAAAGAACTTGTTCGTTCTATTTGAAAAGAGTTCAGTAGCTCGCGCATTTAAAATTATTTCTCCAAATTAGTGGATAAGATTAAACTTAAGAAAATTCATAGCTTTCACATCAATTTACTGTTAACTTGAAAAATATATTCCTTCATTAGTAACTAATAATAAAATAAAATAAATAAATAAAGTACAAACTACTTTTTCTAAAAATAAAATAAAACTTTGCGTTATCTATCATTTAAATATCTTAGTTAAAAGCAGTAAAGTGCTAATTGATACAATACCGGCAAGAAACATCATTGATGCGCAACCGTATGGTTACACACAGAATAGCCTTTCACTATATGTATAGCAACCACTTGTCTCGTAGGGGACATGAGAGAAAACTAGCGATTACAACTACTTCGCATTCTTTTAGATAATCTCAAAATAAGTAGTTAAAAAAACTAATATAGAAAGCATATTCATATGATGAAACAACGGGTTGCAATAATGTGTCCTCTCCGAGAGAGATTTGATAATGATCAAGTATTTCACCTGCCCAGGAAAAAAAAAATTCCGAGATGTACTGATACAATCTATTTTCTTGAAAGGGAGTGTGTTGCAGTGTATGGGTTCAAAACCTGTAATTCTAAAGGTATGTTTTCTTTACAAAACCGTAATGGAATTTGTGTATATGATTCTTTGGATACTCAGAGAAATCGAATAAGCTTGCATGATGTTCCATATTATCCAAAACATTCTTAGTGTGTATATGGTAACACAATGAGTTCGTGTCGTTGAAAATTAGCTTTACATCATCTTTATTCTCTTTTTAATAAAATCATAGTGAAATTTATATATTAGAAGTTTAGGCAATTCTAAGATTGTAAATCCAACATAAATCGGTCGATTCAAAAGTATGTTATTTTTAAGCCTTTCCACAGCACTTAGGTCTTCATCTTATGTTAAATATGCTTTAAACTAGGTGAAGTCATTAATTTTCAACTCTTTTTCAGTGTTGCAAAGCACAATATTTCTCCTTTTTCCAAAAACAGTTGTTCATTAATTTAAAAAAGTTCTTTTCTTAGTTAAAAAAAAAACCGTTTTCGCATTCAGCATATATTTCAGTTAACAATCATCCTTGACAATAATTAAAAAAAAAAACATTATTGTTAAAAACTAATTCGCGTTCTTTTGATTAGTAAAAATAATTTATATTCTTTTAAATAATAATTAAATGAAAATAAATGTAAAGTTGTTTATTAAAAGCTTTATTTGAGAAAAAACTTGTTTCGGAAATTAACAAATGACTGAAAGAAAAATTAACTAATTTATTAAAAAGTTTTATTACCAAATAACTTACTGAAAAAAAAACTTGTTCGGAAATTAACAAATAACTAAATGAAAATTAACTAATTTATTTAAAACTTTATTACAATGACTAAATGAAAAACATGTTTTGAAAATTAACAAATGACTAAAAATTATAACTTATTTCGTTAAAACTTAAAAATGTATTAACCTCTTTATGTCAGTTCAAAATAGGATGATGTCATCACAGGTGAGTGAATCATCCTCTCAAGAGAGGGCGCTCGTGTTCATGCCCTCGGGTGAAAATGATGGTGCTGCCACCTAGGTTCGACTCTCGACCAATCAGAAGCCAGCTCTTATCTAGATGAAACTGGTTTCCGAGCAAGCATTCGTTCATTAGCCCGGTGGATTTCATACTGATCGGACGTGTTTCCGCGCTGCTCCGTGGTAAGTTTTTTTAATAGTTTGCATGCGATCTTTTCTAATCACCTCATCATTATCTTTCCTTTGTTCTAATCCCTCTCTAACAGTAGACTTTCATTCATTATCCTTTGTTTAATCCCTCTCTTACAGTACACTTTCATTGATTCATTAACATTATCCTTTGTTTAATTCCTCTCTAACAGTAGACTTTTCATTAACGCTTCTTTGTTTTAACCCCTCTACTATAGCATGCCGCGTGGACGCCAGTCTGTCTCGACTCCACCCACCTGTCCATCACTTTCTTATCTCCCCCACCTGTCAATCACTCAACTCCGACCACCTGTCACTCATCTTTGGCCACGCCCTCCACTCTCCACCCGGCTCTTGGCTCCTGCTGGGGTAGAACCGGCTTTTTCCTTCTACTCACAACGACCTTTCTTTGGAGGGTTGGTGTTTTCGAAACTTGTATCAGGATTTAAGCTTCTTTTCAGGCTTTTATTGATATTTGGATTTTGTGCTCTTTCATCTATGTGAGGTTGTATAAGGCTGAATCCAATTTCTTCTATGAACTTCGAACGTGGTATTTCTGTATTTGGAAACACAGAATAGTTTAATACAAAAGCATTAATTCCTGCTGTATTTAGTAGATGATAAAATAATCGAAGCGGCCAACGATTACAAATTCTTGATACATCATAAGTGTTGCACATTTGATCAGCTGTATCAACTCCACATTTAGTAGAATTGTAAAATTGTACAATTTCAGGCTTCATAACTCCGGGCTTTGTTTCGATTAATGTGTCATCATTGTAATGCATTGTAGATAGAAGAATTACATTTTTCTTTTTTTTCTTACAATAAGAAACTATAGTCATGGGCACCTTATTATGAAAGCCAAATACTGACGTACCCGTCTCTTGTTGCTGTATAAATTGTTTCGGCAACTGCTTTTTATTTTTTCTTAGTGTACCAACCAACGTTAGCTTCTTTTTCAATAATTCCTCAGCCAATGGAACACTCGTATACCAATTATCACATGTAATGTTCTTTCCTGAACCATATATACTTTCACTTAACCTCATAACTATATCTAAGGTGGTATAGGAAGTTTTAAATGGTCCATCTGGTTGAGTACCAACATAAGGTTCAAATTTTAAAGTATAAAATGTTTTAGCATCACATAACGCAAATAACTTTAAACCGTATTTTCCTGGTTTATTTGGCATAAACTGTAAAAATGGGCAACGTCCTCTAAATTTGAGCAACTGCTCATCAATCGTCACGTATTCACTTACTGAATAATATTTGGCACTATTTTCGTTAAACTTTGAAAATATGTCTCTGATATGAGTAAATTTATCCAAAGATTTTCTTTCATCACGATCTAAAACATTATCAAAACGAATACAACGTAATAGAAACGAGAAACGATTATAAGTCATTGTTTTGTGAAATATATTAATACCAAGACGGGAAATATTCCATAAATCGCTCAATTTCCTGTGACTAGATTTACATAATCCAGCAAGAACTAATAAGCCAATGAAAGCATTTATTTCGGTTTCATTTGTCACTTTGCAGTCTCTTTCTCTGGAAAAATTTGATTGTATTTTATTTATATACACATTTGTGTGCTTAACCACAGCTTCGATTATATCATCTGATATAAGCAGTTTGAAAAATTCAATAGGTGTTTTACAAGACTTAGCAGCGCCTTTAGCACCCGGCAAGTGAATAACTATGTTCGAAGAACGCGTACGTATAGAAGTTTTACCTTTTTTCTTGTACCATTTCGTGATTTTATCCTTTCCTAAGTAATACGGAGAGTCAGACTGTAGTTCGATATCTGAATCGTGTTCCGATATTTCATCAGGTTCTTGTTCTGATTCCGAGTTGTGATCAGAACATTCCTCAAAGTATTCATCATCATCCGAAAAAGTATTATCTGTACCTGCTACCTCATCATCTTCAGAATCTGATGAAACAGAAGCCAAAAGATGCCGCAAACGCTGTTGCTCCATTTCCCACGGAGATTTCGACATTTTCTAGAAAAAATGGCAAAATATCGATGTAAAAGACTCAAAATAAATTAAAATAAAACAAAAATTATTCATAAATTTAATTATTATTATGATAAAAATAAGATAAATCTGCAATATAGCTTACCTTAATTGTGTTTTCAGTCAAAAAATATTCCTTGATTACTCACGGGGTGTTCTCAGCACCCCGTTGGAAAATTTTCACGTCCTCACTGCTTCGGAAAAAATGGTAGAATGAACATCTGTCGTCAGTAGGCGTGGCCTCTAGGAATGTGCAGCTACTGAAAATATTTGACCTTGAGCTTGAAAAACTCTGTACTTGTGCGCATGTTTTTACTCGTGGGGTGATCAGAACACCCCACGCGAGTAATGGAGGGTTAATAAAAGGAAGTAGAACAGTTATTCTTGCTGAGTTGCTACCCTATAAAATTTGAATAGATTGTATTATTTATTTACTTTTACTTTAGTCTCTTCCTGACAAACAAATAATATATGATCCTGTACAATTTTTCTTCCAATTTTTTCATAATTTCTCTTTGATTTTAAAATGGTTGTTTTAGAATTTAAGAAAAATTTATTCCTTTGTTTTAATTCACAGAAGAAGCCCCTATTAATTTCCCTATTAATCCCTATTAATTAAAAAAGTTTTTTAACCATACTCTTCTTAAACTAGTAAATCTGCAGATCAGGAGCCTCAACGTCAGTTCTACAATTTATTGTGTTTAGCGCCCTTTGAGTAATATTAATCTTTCTACAAAAAACGAAATTTAAAGTTTTGAAATTACATAAACATTTATAAAACGAAAAAATATTTCGAAGGTTTCTGACATTAGAAGCGTTAAATTAAACCCCTTGTTATGTAATGGTATTCTGAAAATCTCATGAGCTACTTATTCTGGTAATTTTTAGATAATAAAGTAGATTTCTTCAGGGGGGCTCTGCCCCCCTGAACCCCTTCGTAGTGTAATTTAATTTTCATTTGTAATTATCAATTAATTGTGTTAATGTCCTTTAGTAAATTCTACCAATAGACGGAAACGTACATGAATTATTTTCTACAGCCCTGTATATTACGTGAAGATTTTTACGCGTCGTCTATAACATTTAAATTTAATGCAGACAAAAAACCCTCTTAAAACTGCTCATATCACATTTCCGGGGATTAGTATGCATAGTGTGCACCATATATCCAGTTTCTGTGGAGTCCTGTATATGGTTCTATTTAAATTCTGCAAACATTTGTTAGTATACTAAATGTAATTGGGCTGGGAAATACATAACTCAAAAAAAAAAAAAAAAAAAAAAAAAAAAAACACTGAAGCAATTCGCGCGCGCTCATTTTCATTTATACTTACGAATTCATTTGTGTATCCCTGTACATGGTCTATACAATATTTAAGCACTACTTATTAAGCACAAATTTACTTAACGTTAAAACGCACACCATAATCGAAAATGCTCTTCAGCAATCATCCCTAATAGACCAGAACTGTATCCGAAATTTTTTATGTGACCCTATAAATGAACGATAAATACGATACAAATCATATTCAAGCTTCTTGTAGTCAACCACAGTAATGTAATTTAATTCCATAATGTTTGAATTAGTGCAACACAATTAACACACTGACGACAGGCAATTTAATTAAATCTGGGTTTAAAAACAGTAGAAGCTCCTCCCTCTTCTGAAAGTGTCTCGGAAATTGGTTTCTGAAATATGTTTTTCATGTTTATGCAGCAGTAAATATCTTTCAATGTACGGATGTAATATATAATGTCTTACAATCTATAAAAAATATGGACAACACAATATAAATGTCTTTTCTGTAAGGTAGAAGTCACTCCCTTAGCCAATGACGTATTCTGAATAAAAACGAGAATTCTCGTTTCCCGTCGCTAATGTGTTAAAATAAGCTGTGAAGAGTTTTTTCCCCCCGTAGACCACATTTTAATCGACCACTTTTGTGTGACCCTGAAAAAAAAATATGCTTTGCACCCCATATACTACAAAAATGTTTCAAAAATACATATCAATTTTATTATTTTGTAACAGAATAACATCATTAAAAAACGCCACAAAAGGATTTTCTTCAAAGATTGTAATATTATGAATACTTTTGAGTTCCCTGTACGCATGCTGTAAGTGCTACACATAACATATTTTATAGTAACCAGGTTCTAGTGCACCTTAATAAAGTATATAAATTTCATTACGTTTAAAATTGTGTAACATTATTAAAATACACCGCAGACGATTTTTCCCAAAGACTATAATGTAACGGAATAGTTTTGAGGGCCCCTGTAATTAAGCTATGAATGCTACACTCTTCATTTTTAATACCAAACATACTTTGGCAAACCTCAATAACGTATATCAATTACATGCAATCCCGACTATATTTACACGAGTTAGAACACGTAGAGAAACACGGCAGGCGACAGATAGAAAAACTGAAGTCATAAATACTTTTTATCCATGTTGGAAAGTGTTAAAAAGGATTTACATGCCTTTAACTGTACTTTTTTTTCACTAATAGCATGGTTAAACATTAGTTTAAACATCCTAATCCATGCGATAGCAATAACATATTAAAAGCCCCCCAAAATATGCATATCTGGAGATCTATAAATCTACTGGAAAATAATTCATTATCGTGCCCACTGTTAATTGCATAAATTGCATCGATTTGGCGCGATAAAATATTTTTTGTGATAGCCTTTTAATAGTACATGCAACAAATTAACGTAATTTACTAACTTCATTCATATTTGAAGCAATGATAGGCTACGAATAACAGTCGCTAGGCAACGAAGAAAAGGAGAAAAAAAAAGAAATATGTATCATGTAAAACAAGAAAATTAATTTAAAAATTCTTTATATTATTGGAATATATGTATAAATATCCTCAAAACATTATACACGTAAATAAAAAAATCTGATAGATACATTGATAAAACTTCAATATAATAGGAATAATTTAAAACCCTTATTTGGAATGTTAGTATCCATAATTTGACATTTAAATCCATTAATCAAACGTGCCATTTTCTTTCAACAAATGGAAATTTGAAAATCGTCTGACTTGCCGTAGAAAAGCATTATAAAGAAAAATAAAATCTTCCATATTTTCCGAACGAATGAACCAAATTTAACCAAAAACTATACAGCTACGTCCGGGTATCTCACGAATATGCCCAATTAATTTCAAGCTGATCGGGTGCTTTTTGCGGCAGTTATCGCGGAACAGACAGACAGACAGACGGACAGACAGACAAACGGAAATCAAAACTTTTCGTGTCTCCACAGTAAGCCTTCACTGACGTTTCGGCAATAATTCAAAGCAGATTTTTTTCAGCATAAAGTTTACTTGAAAAAAGCTCTTGATTATCAAAATGAGAGTTTCTGTTTTAAATATTATGTAAAACTGTTTTAAAATTTAACATTTTAATGCCTTTAAACTTTGAAAAATAAAATTATTCGACAAGTCGAATATTCGGTATTCGGCCTAGCAGTTACTATTCGGCTAGCCGAATATTCGGTATTCGGTTCGCCTGTAAGCCGAATATTCGGTATTCGGCCTTCGGCCAAAATCACTATTCTGTGCATCCCTAATAAAAATAAATAGTGTGGCTGGGTTTAAGTTAAAAAATTCGCTTTTAAATATATTATTTATGAATTCTAATGCGAAATATACACTGCTTATTTGTGTTTATTCTCAAACGCAAAAATAAACACGCATTACAACTCTTTTTGTCACCAAATTAACAACATATTAATGTGTTGTGAATTAGAAAACTTCATATACAAAATATTTTTTGTGTTGTGGTTGTGTTCTTAATATGTTGCAAAAGTATTGCAATCTAGAAATGTGTTCTTAATATGTCGCGAAAGTGTTGCTATCTAAAAATGTGTTCTAAAAATAGTGTTGTTAATTGTGTTGAAATCGTGTTGTAAATAGTGTTGATGAAAATATTTTCTTACAATAGTGTTGTGCTGCATAACACTTTGTCACCAAATTAACAACACATTGTAAACACCACACAGTTTCGAACACTATAAAACAACACAGGTAAAAACTTTCAAAACACTTTCTACATGGTTCCTTTAAAATAACACACACAAACACTTAAAATATACTATTTATTAAACATTTATAACACAATTTTTAAAATGAATGTTTTGAAAACATATTTTCTCCTGCAAATAAGTTGAAACTGGTGTGAATGAATAAGAACAAAAGAACTCCTTAAAACACCATCAAAAACTTTTAATTGCGATAGGCCTTTCGAAAGATCCGAATCTTTCTTCGTCAGGCGCAAAAAAGACGTGCTTCTACTATGAAAGCATTTGAGTATTGCTGCTGCTTTCATAGTAGAAGCACGTTTTCTTTGCGCCTGACGAAGAAAGGCTCAGATCTTCCGAATGGCCTAGCGCATGTAAAAGTTTCTGATGGTGTTTTAAAAAGTTCTTTTAATACAGTCGGGCCTCTATTTAACGAACCTCTATTTTACGAATTTCTCTTTTTGCGAACTTTTACTTGGAACCAAGAACATTTTGCAAATTTCTTCGTAAAATAACCTCCAAATAGCGAATTGTATTCTCTATTTAACGAACTTTTCCTTGGGATCTAAATTTTTTTTCTCCCTATTTCTTAAAATATTACTGTACATTTCAAACTTATTCTTTCTTTTAACACATTTTATGATGATCAAGGACCATTAACAGGTCTTACCAGGCACCTAACTCACCGAAAGCAGTAAAATCGTTGTGATTCTTTGCTTTCCATCCAAGAAGCGCAAACTTTCAATATCCCCTTTTAACCCTCAATGGAGCTGCCCCGTGTCCTTAAACTATAGTTTCCCGTTTTCTAGATTGTTGGTCTTGATCAATCGTGTTGGTAATTTCGGTTCTTGTAGCTCGAAAATGTCGAAGCGAAAGTGCTTGAGCATCAAAGAAAATAAAATTATTCTTGATGAGGTGAATAAAGGCATGAAGAAAAAGAATACTGCTTTAAAATTTGGTATTCCTCCAAACAGCTTATCTCAACCATAATAAAAAATCGTGATTTTAATGTAAAATTATTTTTTTAACTGAAAATACAATGTATTTCCAGACAATGTTTTATTTCATTCTTATTTCTCTTGCAGATTTCGTTTTGATGGGTAAAATAAGTAAAACAAATAGATATAATTTACAAAAAAAGGTGTGACTAATTACTTTTTTTAATTATATTTAGTGTTTATGGATTAAAATGTGTTTTACGTAGTTTAAATTATTTTAAAGTGTGACTCTCTATTTAACGAATTTTCCATATAACGAACTTTTTTTCGGGATTTAGCGACTTCGTTAAATAGAGGTCCGACTGTACTTATTTTTTCTCCTCTTGCAATTTTTGACAACACTTTTTGCACAATCTTTTTATTTGGCACAACACATCCACAACACAATCGAAAATGATTTTAGTTAGAAGTGTTAATTATTATGTTCAGTTATAGTGTTGCAAAAGTGTTTCACGAATTCGCAGTGTATTTATATCGTAATGAGATATTTGCTAACCAATCTATATTTTGTTTAACAAGAAGATTTACAAAATTTCCTGAACTAGTTTCTTAAATAAGATAAGAAATAAAGAGTTACATAACACAAAATATTACCTAAATTTCGGTGAAAAGTTAGAAGAATTTTCCATATATCTTGCATCAAAAACATATTTTATTCATAAAGGGAAAAGACACGCATGAAAATTTATATATTCAAGCTTTTGAAGTCGCTGAATGTATTTGCATAACATTTCTGAAATATTTATAGGATTTCCTTTTAGAACGTATATGTCAGAAATATTTTATAGCTTATTTTGCATCAAATGATTTAAACCATTTTAAAGGGAAATATTACTTATTTTAAAGAAAATAATATCAGAAAACTTTAGCCATTCAACAAATAAGATATATATGTTTTTTTTTCCGTCGATAAACTATTTGAAGTGGTTGAAAAAGCAGAAATTGCATAAAAAGTTGTTCAATATTAAATCAATATCTTTATATAGTCATAAATTTAATACAATATTACTTACAATAGCAAAAACATAATTTCATAGTCCTACCGTGTCAAAGCTTGACTCCCAGTGACCCAAAAGTGACCCACTAATCGAATTTTCTCGAACATTTGACTTAGCCCAATGGTCTTCTCGTAATCCAAAACTGCAGAATATAGAGTTTAGTGAAAATCGTTAGAGCCGTTTTTTAGATAAAATTAGCTTGACCCGCAGTGACCCAAAAATGACACACTAATTGACATTTCTCGAAAATGTGACCTAATTCAATAGTCTTCTCGTACCCGAAAATGGTTGGATACAAAATTTAGTCAGAATCGATTGAGCTGTTTTTTAGATATAATTAGCTTCACCCTGAGCCATTATGACCCAAAATGACCCCCCTAATCGAATTTTCCCGAACATGTGACTTAGCCCAATGGTATTCTCGTGCTCGAAATTGGTAAAATACAAAGTTTTGTCAAAATCATTAGAACTATTTATTATTTATTTATATTGAGATTATATTTATATCGTAATGCGATATTTGTTAACCAGACTATATTTTGTTTAACAAGAAGATTTACAAAATTACCTGAACTAGTTTCTTAAATAAGATAAAAAATAAAGAGTTACATAACACAAACCTAAATTTCGGTGGAAAGTTAGAAGAATTTTTCATATATTTTGCATCAAAAACATATTTTATTCATAAAGGGAAAATACACGCATGAAAATTTATATATTCAAGTTTTTGAAGTTGCTGAATGTATTTGCATAACATTTCTGAAATATTTATAGGAATATATATATATATGTCAGAACTATTTCATAGCTTATTTTGCATCAAATGATTTAAACCCTTTTAAAGAGAAATATTACTTAGTTTAAAGAAAATAATATCAGAAAACTTTAGCCATTCAACGAATAAGATTTTTTTTTTCCGTCGATAAACTATTTGAAGTGGTTGAAAAAGCTGAAATTGCATAAAAAGTTGTTCAATATTAAATCAATATCTTTTTATAGACATAAATTTATTACAATATTACTTACAATAGCAAAAACACAATTTCCTAGTCCGATCGTGTCAATTAGAGTTGCAGAGGCATTAGCAGTTTTTCATGTCGAAAAGTTTTTGAGAGGTGTCTTTTCGGTATACATATTCAGTATATATTCGGTATCTATACCAAAAAGACACCTTTTCTGGACAATATCTGAACTTCAGATCAGAATGTCCCATTTCCCTTAAAATCGCAGTAATTAAAACTTTCCTAATTAAAGCCCTGTGCTATTGCAGTAACGAAGAACTATTCGAGATTGAAAAAAGACAGATTTTTAATGATTAGAAGAATAATGGATATCTTTGAAGATGGTGTAACACAATTTTTCTGAAATTATGTATGCCTGTACAGTGACGCATCCACCTTTTCAACGGAATACTGTCAAACAATTCATATCCATACCATATTACAGAAACCTATCGGAGAAAATCTCGCATCTTTTTAAACCTTTTAATCCTTTATGTACTGAATTATGAATTAATGAAAATTTAACTTCTAAAGCATTTTTCGTGAATTGTTTAAATTACATTAGAAGATTTGCATAATCATTTAATAGATTTTAGAAGGATTTTAGAAGGATGGAAGGATGTAGAAGGATTAATTAAATTTGAATTTACAAGGATTTTGTGCAATATTTATAACACCACTCAAATCTTTAATTTTAAATATTTTCTTAGTATTTTGTAGAATTAGGAAATGTACAAATATAATGTCCTTACAAGAGAAATATAGAAATATTTTTCGGAATTGAAAAATCCCCCCCCCCCCCCTTTGCAACGCCAAGAAAGTTGAAAAGATGCAAAGGCAAAAGAAATCATCCTTTTAAAAATATTTTTGTTTTATGTAACAATAATGCTTTTGGAACAAGATAAAGTAATGCATCTATAACTCATTATAAACTGTATTACTACTAATCGATCTATTAAATGAATTTTAAGTTATTTTAATGGTACTTATAGTTACCGTAAGTAGATAAAGAGTTAATATATTTACATATTTTATCCCACAGAAATCTTTACAAGCCTACCTCTGTAATATTATATACAAGTACACCAGTTCTCAAAGGAAAGGAATAATATATGGAATCCCATGTAAACAATGTGACGCAATATTAATTGGAGAGACTAGCCGTACTTGGTGATGAGATTAAAAGAACACAAGAATGTCTTTAATTCAAGGAATTTAAACTAAAATTGTAATCCATGTTATAGAAACTCATCATTTTCCAGATTTTGAGATGGCCAAGGTCATAAAATTCAAATTGCAACGTATACAAAAGCCGTATTTTCCTGGAGGCATGGTTTACGAGAACGACCAAATATCCAATAAATGAAGCTATTTCCCTTCCACCAGAATATACGGGTTAATATCTGAAAACTGGAAAATTTCACTCCAGAATTTTTATTTTTTTTAATTAATGTACCAACCTCCAAATACAATTATATACTATGATACATGTTTTGTCATTTTAATGCTGTAGTGTTTTGAGATCAAGGATGTATATTTTATGCGTAGGATAAACTTTTGTGGAAAGAAGTGTCTGTTAACACCATAATCAGTGTCCGATAATTGCGACTGAGATGATGGGGACTGAGGTGATGTTTTTGTCTTAACAGCTGCACAGCCATTCAGCTGGATCATTTTGCACACAAGTAAATTATTTAATATGCCATGTGACATTTGTATGTTACATAAATAAAGTTGCAATAAGTTTCTTTTTTTTTATAAATAAAAATTTAAATATGGGGATATGAATGATGCTATAAAAAATACTCATCTCTATTCAGAACAAAAACTAGATGATTCTAAATATGAAACAAAGAGAAGAACGACTTACCTTCATTCATGGTGGATAGTTGAACTTTAATTACTGTTGCAAAGGAAATAATTCTGCCAGCGCCACCTAGTATCTGTTAACCTAAATGCGGGTTTAGAGGGACTGAGATGATGGTCAACGTCAGGGACAAATATATTTACTACAATATTTTACTATACAATCTATACTAATAAGGAATAATTATATTTTCCCATACTGCATATATAGGTATAAATATCTAACAGCAAAAGTTAATAATATTTATAGAAATGTTTACAGCATGCAATTAATATTGGATATTTGTAACTGGGGACAGGGACTGAAATGATGATTTCGTTTGCTTAAAGCTTAAAATTAATCATTTATGCATCTTTATATGTCCATTTATCATTGGTAATTGTTATAAGAAATGTTACAATATATTACATTTTTCAGTTTTTGGTTTCAGTATAATTAATAAAATATTATTGGCAGTGGACGCAAATTGTCCAATCTTTAGATATTGACCCATACCATCTTAACCTGATTCAATTACCCATCTTCGGTTTAATTGTTTCTGGCACATACTCTCACCTGCAAGTTAAATTATGTTACCTCTCGTGATTTTGTATTTATTTATATTACTAAAGAGGAGTTTTAAATAAGTTCGAAACGTTTAATGTTTTGTTTTTTAAATGATTTTTATGTGCTTTTTAACTATTTCATTAAATTGTCTGTATTTTTGTAATTGATTTTAATTAATTATAAACAGACGTAATACCTGTCTTTTTTCCCTTTAAGTACTCACAAGGAAGGTCTCCATACGGGCATACTCCGAAAAATCTGAAAAAAATCATAAAATGTTCTACTCATGAGGATAGATATGTTTATAAAAGAAATTTCGGCCGAAACTCGATAGAGCATCCGTAAAAAAATTATGAAAATTTCGATATTTGGCGATTTATCACCGGTTCGCGATGGAAATTTAGTTCATTTAGGGAATGCATAGCACAGTTGAAAACTCATCTTCAGCAATTTTCGTCAATAAATAGAAATATACTCGAGATCGTTTTTTCTGCACTGTATATTATCTATTATAGAATTTATGGGTCAATATCTGAAAACTGGAAAATTTCATTCCAAAATATTTATTTTTTAAAATCAATGTACCAACTACCACACACAATTATATGCTATGATACATGTTTTGTCATTTAAATCATTTAAATGCTGTAGTGTGTTGAGATCACGGATGTATATTTTATGCTTAGTTTAAACTTTTACGGAAGAAAGTGTCTGTTAACATCATAATCAGTGTCTAATAATCGGGATTGAGATGATGGGGACTGAGGTGATGTGTTTGTCTTAACAGCTGCACAGCCATTTTGTTGAATAATTTTGCACTCATGTAAAATATTAATTATGTCGTGTGACATATGTATGTTACATAAATAAAGTTGCAATAAGCTTTTATTTTATAAATAAAAAGTTAAATAGGGAGACATGAATGACGCTATAAAAAATATTCATCCCTATTTAGAACAAAAACTAAATATTTATAAATATGAAACAAAGAGAAGAATAACTTACCTTCATCCATGGCGGCTAGTTGAACTTTAGTTGCTGTTGCATCGGAAATAATTTTGCCAGCGCCACCTAGTATCTGTTAACCTAAATGTGTGTTTAGAGAAACTGAGATGACAGTCAACCTCAGGGTCAGATGTATTTACTACAATATTTTACTGTACAATCTGTACTAATAAAGGATAATTATATTTTCCCATACTGTATATATATATATAGGTATAAATATATAATAGTAAAAGTTAATAATATTTATAGAAATCTTTACAGCATACATTTAATATTGGATATTTGTACCTGGGTACAGGGACTGAAATGATCATTTAGTTCGTTTAAAGCTTAAAATAAATTATTTATCCAACATTATATGTCCATTTATCATTGGTAATTGTTATAACAAATTTTACAATATATTACATTTTTCAGTGTTTGGTTTTGGTATCAGTAATGAAATATTATTGGCAGTGGGCGCAAATTGTTCAATTTTCAGATATTGACCCATATGTACTAAGTAATAGTCAAAAAGATTAGTTAAATTTAAAAAAGCGCACCGGAACTGAAAATGCATTTTCAGCAATTATTGTTCATAGGCAGTACTGTAACAGAATTATTTTGTGTGTCCCTGTAAATGAACGATGAATGCTTCGCTCATCATATTTTATAGAAAGCATCTTAGTGACACCTTAGGCATATATATCAATTTCAATATGTAATTAGTGTAACATAATTAAAATTTACCACGAACGATTTTTACTCATTTGCAGTAATATAACGGAACTCTTTTGAGTGCCCCTGTAAATGAACTGTAAATGCTACTCTCTTGATTTCCAATACCGAACATGGGAGAGTAAACCTTAATAACATAAAACACTTGCATGGAAATTCCAGTATTTTTACAAGAGTTAGAGCTCGGACAGAGAAACCAAATTCACAAGCCTGTAAACTATGTCTGACACTATTAAAAATAATGTAATATTTCCATGTATGGAGCATTTCTATTTAATACTCCGGTCGTGATAGTAAACACAATGGTTGAGTACAAATACGATGTTACTAAATGCAAACCCAGATAAGATGATCCGTTTCCTAGAAAATCCATCAGGCAATAATTCATAAGAACAGTTTCCATGGAAAAAGAATTTATTTTTACGGAAGTGGGAATAAGATGTAAAGCAGTGGTGGCCTCCCTAAAACTCAGCAAAAATTTAAGGTGTTTGCAGTACGAAGATCAGAGAGCAAGTCTCTTTCAATCTGCGTAATTTAATACGCCAAGAATACATCCGTCTTGAGCCAATACGCCAATCACAAAATAACCGTTAAACTGGGAGATATATTAAAATTTGAACTAAATAAACGCCAAGGACAGACACCACATTTGGCAACAAATTAATAAGTGAAATAATAAAGTAAACCTATTATTGCTTACATAGAGTATAACAGTGAGGATGATTAATGAGAAATATCTATTAACCGGCCGAAGTGAAAATGAAATTTATGTGTATTTTATTACATTTACGAGGCGCCAGCAAGCTTAAAATTAACAATATGATCTTTAGATTATGTAAACAGATTTGTAAAGAAACGGCGTTTAACAAATAAAATATCAATAAAGAATATATATGCGGGGGGAAAGGAAATGTGCTTAAATTAGAAATAACAAATAAATCCTTTTATGAATGATAGCTTTTAACAGAGATAGACAAAAAAGTTTACCTAATAAATTGTCAATAAAAGAATATTTATGTGGGGATAGAAATTGTGCTTACGTTATAAATAAAACGAAATAGCCTTTGAATGATAGCATTTACTAGATGAAGGGAACAGTGGCGTAGCTACATATTCTGCGCCCTGGAGCAAGCAAAGTTTGTGCGCCCTCTTGTCTCTCAAAAAAGTTCTGCGTAATTTTGTTTGGAAGTTACACACACACACATATATATATATATATATGTGTGTGTGTGTGTGTGTGCGTGTAACTAGCTGACCCGCCCGGCGTTGCCCGGGCCCGTTATAATAACGTAAACAAAAATCAAGTTTGTATGATTTTATATATTCATAAGTAATTCAAATGAACATGGTTTTAGGGGTGGCCCACTGCCTTCGGCAGCGTCTAGTGTGTTCCCGACAAACCTCTTTCAGAACGAAACTGTGGCCTGGGTCCCCGCTACCAAAGGCAGTGTATGCCAGGAGTGTTCCTTACGCGACGGAGACAATCGAAAATTGAATGAGTAAACCCTGTAGTAATCGAGCCTATAGAACCCGAGATAAGAATGCGAATCCTGGCGGTGGAACTATAATCTTTAAAACAATCGTAAGCTAAGTTGAATGGACCAATTTCCGTTGAAATAGAGCCCATAACAGCCGAGAAAAAAATGCGCCGTTAATGTTCGAAAATGGTGGTAACAGAAGTCTAAGATAAACTTTCACAATGCAGAAAGTAGCTGAATAGTAAGCTAAGCTTAATTATCCATTTACCGTTGAAATCGGACATATTGAACCCGAGAAAAGAATGCACCATTAATGTTCGAAAATGTTAGTAAATGAAGTCTAAGACAAATTTTCATAATACAGAGCTGAATCGTAATCTAGGTTGAATTAACCAATTCCCGTTGAAATCGGCCCCCTAGAATTCGAGGAAAGATGCACCCCGAAGCAGTGGAAGGTGCTTGTTGCCCCCACCCCCTGTAAATTTAACGAATTACCTTTAGCATTAACGTGATATTTAATTTACGGAGGAAATCCCATCCCTCTAAAGTTAACCACTTACCTTTAACAGTAGCGCGAATTTTAATTCACGGCTGTAGTGAGTAAACGTAAGTTGATGCCGTAAAAGAAGATTAATATTCGAAAAAAGTGGTAGCTGGAGTAAAAGAAATTTTTTAGTTGTTTCCAAAGTAGCCAGAGGACCCTAGAACTATGCTAAAGAAAATTGCAATACTTTCAGATAATTTTTAATGAAACTGCACCAAGGACCCCAAGAAGGCGATTAATATTCAAAATTGGTGGTAGCTGAAGTGTGAGTAATTTTTTTGTTATTCATGTAGTAGCTGGGGCACCTAAGAAATAGTTAGGGAAAAAATCCTAGTGAATCGGACCATTTTTATAGGGGACCAAAAGAAGCTTATTGATAATTGAGAGCAAGGCCTAAGATGAAAACACGATAAAAGGTCCTAGTACTTAGCGCTTTAGATTTTCAATTAGTCGAAATTAAGTATAGAGTATAGGTATAAGTATTAATCATTAGAAAAAAATTTCAAAGAAATGCTTTGAAAAAGAGCTCTAGAACACCGATAAAGAGAGAAACGGGAGAAGACCCCCATGGAGAGAAGACCAAAACTCAATTTTGAAGTTATGCAATGAGAATGTAACAGAATTAGTGGGTGAAAAATGCATGGCGAACAAAAAGTTACCCTAGGGGGCTAGTGTCTGAACTGAAATGTAGAAACGAAAAAAAAGCCAAATGGAAAAAAAGCCCCGAAAACGAAGGACGGATTAAAAGGGGCGATTTATTAACAATTTAGGGCACAAAACCTTAAAGTGGCCTTGTACCAAGCGCCAGGGGTCCAGGGTCTCAACTGGAAGGTAGCTGGGCAAGGGCCCCAAAAAGGCGATTAATTTTAAAATTTGGTGGAGCTGAAGTCTTAAAAATTTTTATGTTGTTCGCGTAGTAGCTGGATTTCCTATCATGTTGTTACAAAAAAAAGTTATTGAATCAGACCATTTTTAAGGGAGATATAATAGGAGATCCAAAAGGGGCCAACTGATAGTTGAGAGCAGGGCCCTAAGATGGAAACATGTTAAAAGGTTCTAGTACTTAGCGCTTTAGATCTCAATAAGTCGAAATTAAGCATAGGGTATTTATTATTCATTCGAATAAAATCTTAAAGAAATCTTAAAGAAAAAAAAATGGGGGAGATTCTTAAAAAAGGGCACTAAGTGCCCAATAAAAATATGAGGGTGCTGGCCCAGGGAGAGGAGTCCAAGTCTCAATTTTAAAGTTATGCATTGATCGGTTGACAATATTAAGGTATGGAAAATGCATGGCGCAGAAAAATTTCAAGGTGTCCAATGTCTTAACTGGAATGTAGAAACGGAGAATAATTAAATGGGAAAGGGCCCCCAAAACGAAGAAGATCGGATAAAAAGGGGCAAGTTCTGAGCAATTCAGGGCATACAAACTGAAAGGTGCTAAGGGGACGCCGGTCATAAAAAATTAAAAATCTGAGCTCCAGGTGTATCAGGACCTGTCTTTGGACTACCTTCATCCAAATTTTCAGACTTCTACGTGTAATATATTTCACTAGCCACCACACACAGAGCGAAACTCCCTTTTATTAGTATAGACTAGCTGACCTACCCGGTGTTGCCCGGTCCCGTGATAATATTCTTAAATGAACCTGAAATTTTCATGATTTTATTTCTTAAGGCTGTTCTTAAATCCAAAGGGGCAATTTTATGACATTCATTTTAATTAATTTTTGCTCGAGAACTGGCATGTGTTGTTATTCAGAAACTTTGTAATCGAAAGACGTTTTCGGGATTTTTTGTAAACATAATAGATCTTACTGAAAACATTGTCAAAGATGGCGTTTTCAACGGAATTTCCCGACGAAAGTAGAAAAAACAATCAACGAAGGGGAAAATCTTGTCATATATCTTTAACACGATTTTGTCTGAAATACGAGCTCGATGACTGCGTGAAAAATCGATTTAAAATTAAAAAAAAAAAAAAAACAGTCCTGTATATACAAAATAGCTGACCGCCGTTCTGATTATCACATTTATAGACAATATTGAAACAGTTCCGTTTTCATATTAAAATGTAATTTTTAACAAAAAAGAATGTTTGAATTACATTTTCTTCGCCGAAAATATTCTTTATAAATACTTTTGCACATCAAGCGCAAAAATCAATATAATACACATATATATAGGGGAAATTACAATCACAGCATTGTACGAATACACGAAGCCTACACATTTCAAAAAAATACTTGATAAATGATTTTACAAAAAACTAAATAAAATAAAATACGTAATATATATTTAAAGAGAGGCCGCGCTGTTTGGTACCAGACAGGCTCAGAATTCTTGGGGCAGACCATGTCGCTATTGGTCACAAAGAAAATTACAGAACATACACATTAGGTTTTAAAAGATTTAAATGGTCCTCTGAAGCGAAGAAACTTTCAAGAAAAAAAATCAATTCTTCTGCCTTGCAAACAGAAATAAAAATCATTAATAAAAAATGATTCAAAAAAGTTATTTTTTTTAAAATAAAATTATTAAATGATTTAAGACTTTTCATATGTAATGCGTTTCATACACTGTAAAAAAAAAATCTGTAAAGTTACTAAAGTTTTTCTAGGAAACTGGGATTCCAAGAAATCTTTATGTAACGGCAACAAGAAAAATTCCTGTAACAGCGTCTGTTACAGGATTTTTTCTTGTTGCCGTTACATAAAAATTTCTTGGAATCCCAGTTTCCTAGAAAAACTTTAGTAACTTTACAGATTTTTTTTTACAGTGTATGTAAATTTGCTATAGCAAATTTTAAAACTATTAGCTTCACCTAAGGGAGGGAGAAGCTTTATCTGGTTTAGGGCGCACAGACCTGCAGGTCGGTTGCCCGGCGGGCCAGTCAGCCTTATTTATTCCTAAAATTATGCGATTAAATAAGGTTTAAGGCGGAAAAATACTATTACCAAAAAGTGGTGTGATTTTGCATAGGCTATAATCAGGCCCTAAGGAACACTGAATTGGGTACTTAACTTTTTCTCTCTTTTTGAAGCTTATCGATTCTGCAACATTTGCAATATTTTCAAAATCTCAAAAACAATACTCACAAAATTTAAGTTGCTGCTTCCCCTTACCCCCCCCCCCCTCCCATCTAAATTTTGTCGCCGTGAGCTGATGTGGAGTATGTTTAAATCCAGCTCTTATTATTGTTTTGTAATCTGTATTAATGCATGTTTAGTTTCCACAAAACAAACAAAAAAAAAACCCTTCAAAATTTTCGTTTTCTTGGATTTCGTCTGTAAAATGGTTAATAATTTTCTTCAACTTGTCAGGCTATTTTTTCCAAATCGTAAAATAATTATCGTAAATTACTACTGTTACATCGTACATATAGGTTTCTCAGCGGTGAATTCTTTGGCTACCATTATTTCCGCACAGTAATCATCATGATAAATTTCTAAAACATTTTAAATAGAAATGTACCAGAAAGATTATTTTTTAGAAATAGTGGTAGCCAGTAAAGTGACCGATGAGAGCCCTGTTAAATAAGTTTTGATTACTTTAAGATCTGAAAATATTCAACGGTCGCCTCCAGAAAAGTTACAGAAAATAATCAGGCATGCTGAAACGCTGTTGGAGAAGTTACTTGGGGCTGCAATATGGTGGTATGAATTAAAATTAAAACTTCCTGAATAGAAGTCATTTCTTTCAACTGTGTATGAAAACATATTTTAAATCGAAATAGTTGAGATTAAACACAAGGTAAAATATCATAGGAATACGCTGATTGTAACAAGATTCATCTATAATGTCTGATTAATAATGAAAAAAAAAATACAAATATTTTAAGACAGCTTTATTTCGCTTTTTCTAATTTTGCGCCCTTAGGATTCGTGCGCCTGGAGCAGTCTGCTCCAACTGCTCCACGGTAGCTACGCCCCTGGAAGGGAAAGATGTTTTACTTAATAAAATGCCATCAAAGAGTATAACGATTGCGATAAATTAGACATAAATTATAAAGAGAAGTTATTTTGAAAGCTCGCGTTAACCGCAGAAAGGAAAGTAAATGTAGAAAACGGAATGAAAAAAATTAACACAAATATATGGCTTCACCATACCATGTTTTGGTAAAAAGAAACATAGAAACATATACAGAAATTTGTGAGCGTTATGCAATGTTTCGAGAGATAAAATATGCACCTTTTTCTAAAATAAAATGATTTATTTTGTAGAACCAAAAGAAAAAATACTTTAATATGTAAATTTGACTGATGTGCTTTGCATTTCTTTTAGTTTAAATAAAAAAATGTAGAATATCATTACACTACATGCATTGATTCTTGTATTTTGAAAAACACAGGTATTTTTATTTATTTTTGATGAAAGAAAGAAAGGATATGCACAAAGTTTTAGATATATACTACTTAATGCAAATATCTTTTGAAAGAGAAATGTTTGTTCGGAACTTGAGAAAAAAAATCAGTAAGATATATGAATAGATATGACAAGAAATACTAATTATACAAATTAATGTACTTTTTACATATAACGTTAATAGAGGGATGCTCAGTCATAAAAAAACTAATTATCTTTAATTATATTTTTTATAGTGTTATCTTTTGAGCACATAATTCTCCCACAAAATTCATTTGAATATTTTTGCTGTTGTTTTTAATACCCTTGATCGACTGAGATGATAAGCCAGGTTCTGAAGATGCCGGGCAAAGGAAACGCAGCTTATAATTTTACACGCTCCACATGTCCTAAAAACTAACTTGGCCCTAACTTTTTAAGCCACAATTTTTATCCTTACGGGAAGGAGGAAGTCCTTCGGCTCGGAATTTCTCTGCCACCTACCGACCTCCCAACCCGACGCGAGCCAAACTGCTTGAAGTCAACCCGAACCTGAAATATACCTGAAAAAACAATCTACAATTATATTTTCATTACTACAACATTTTATTTTTTTTGTTTAAAAATGAACACCTATGCAATCCTTAATATTAAAAAATATAGTTTTTTTCATTTTAAAAATATAGGACTTACTTTCGAAATATCGGGTCAAACTGACACTAACCCGAAGGAGTCAAAACCTATCCTGAAACATTTAAAATGAAACCTTCCAGAACTTGACCCGCAACGAAAACAATTAGTGTTAACCCGACCCGACCGAAAACTCAGGTTCGGGTAAAATTGGGTTACCTGACTCGATGCAGGATTTCAAAAGTTAAAATTCGCATATACAAACACTCAATATTCAACCTAGTTGTACACACTCAGCAAGACAGGTTTCATTCTTAAAATTTATCGGCATGAAGAAAGTCCATCGATATTTATTTACCCAGAGAAAAATATATGCCGAAATCCAAAAAATAATCTCCAGGTTCGTCTGCTTAGAGGACTAGCATCACTCATTCCGGGCTTTCGGCTAGCCAAAAGTATTTTTTAATGAAGAATCTCGCGCAATCTTGTGGAGGTGACTGACAGTTTCTCCAATACTGCGAAGTAATACAAACTTACGCTACTTAAATAGTATGTTACAAAATTTTCATGGAAGATTATGAAGATGGAGGAAGTCCATCCATATTTTATGTACCAAGAGAACATTTTATAAAATAGAAAACTCTTTCAAGTTGAACATTGTTTTTCGCCAGGAACAACCAACTTTGGTTCGAAACTTCACTTAGATAGTATTTTAGCTCACTTACATCTTTTTACTTTCTTCTATCTTCAATAGAAGAAAGTATTGTAATTGAAATTTTTTTCGACTTCTGTTTTTCGACGGATTTACGCGTTTTAGGGGTCAGAGATCCCAAAAACATGTTTATACAAAATGTCTGTCTGTCAGTCCGCTTGTCGCCATTTTACCAACGAAAAGTGTATGGAGTTATTCATAGAATTCAACCAAACATTTTGTGTTTGTATTGGGCTGTGGCAAGCAGGTGCTCCCTGAATTTGAAAAAAATCTGCTGAAAGGGGGCGCTGTAATAGAGATGTTTGTGCCATTTTAATTATTGTACCATCGAAAAGTGTGTGGAGTTATGCATAGAATTGAACCATATTTTTTGTGTATGATTTTGGCTATAGCCAACAGGTGCTGCCTGAATTTGAAAAGAATCTGACGGAAGGGGGCGCTGTAATAGCGATGTCTGTGTCATTTTCCTTATTGTATCATCGAAAAGGGCATGAAGTTATGAATAGAATTGAACCAAATATTTTGTGTATGTTTTAGGCTATGGCCAGCTGGTCATACATCGATTTGGAGATATTCCGCCGGAAGGGGACGCTGTAATGGGGATGTCTCTGCCATTTTCATTATTGTACCATCAATAAGCGTATGAAGTTATGCATAGAAATAAACAAAATGTTTTGTGTATGTATTTGTCTGTGGCGAGCGGTTTCTCCTTGAAGTGTGTGAAGTTATGAATAGAATCGAACCAATTTTTATGTGTATGCTTTTGGCTATGTGCAGCAGGTCCTCCTTGAATTGGAAAATAATCTGCTGGAAAGGGGCGCTGTGACAGCGATTTTTGTATAATTTTCTCGTATTTTCGAAGTTCTGTTGTCCATCGGCAGCTCGTGCAGCGACGGGAACTCGCATCCTGCTAAGCTGGCTATTCGCAAACAGCTGATGTATAACAGAATAACGAAAAACTATTGACTTTAATAAATATCCTGATAGGGATTTATGGTATCGGGAAGAATACCCATACCTTTTTGGATTTAAAGAAATTGGCCGATATGTACATGGCGTACATCACCTTGACGCAAGAAACCCAAAAGCTCCAATCCTGTGCTGGGACCACCTGAAATCATGCTAAGCCTGACAGTGAATAGCAGACTCGATAAAGGAATCAATCCATTAGCACAACAGGTGTTTATTGATGTTGGTGTTCCATACATGTTAACAGCCATAAGGCTGGTTAGAAATTTAGTCACAGGGAGGTGTCACTGTTACATCATACAAATTTGGTAGTATCTTCTGCTTCGAAATAGCCGTGTAATACAGTTTTGTTAATTTGGCATAACATCAGCTAAAACACGCCAAACTTTCATTAAACATAAAAACAAGGCACAATTTGGCGAAAATGAAAAATTCCAGTGAAATAAATCTGATGACATATAATTTATTACCTCATCAAATAATCGAACAACATTTTCAATAAATCATTAAATGATTTAGATTAAGAGTAATAAAAACAGATTCTATAACCAACTGACACCTTAAATTATTCTTTTTGATTTATGAATTGGTTTTCATAAAAGGAAATTACAAGTTATATATGACTACTGCCAAACGGATGTGAAATAGTTTATTTATGACCTTCAACATTAATATTATCACGTAAAATAATCTACAGAATAATATATCACCGAGAAATCAAATGCATTATTTTTTACCAAACAAGTAACGGTTTGCTAAATAATTTACAATCATTTCTCTGCCTTCTCTAACGAATTAAAAATAAAATTCAAAAAAGAAAGAATGTGTAATGTTAGAAAATGGATTCTTTTTCAGAAGAAAATGAGTGACTGATAAAAAGCTATGTAGTTTAATAATGAATGTTTTCCAAAATTGTGTCTCCTTTTTATTTACAGAGCATAAATCACTACTGCCATAACATTAAAATTATCTATTTTAGGAATTTTAAACAATTAGCAAAACACATAACAAACGTTATCTCTATTGATATTTCAAAGCAATACCTGTATTTCTGTAACTAAACTTTTGTTATTTGTATATGGTATCACTTTAGACAAATAGCAGATCATGAATGAAGTCATGTCTCAGTAAACGCATGCATAATTCCAGCATGACAAATTTGACAATGGGTACCACTTACATGTCTTATAAATAAAAAAAGAATGAGCTCAAAAATATAAAATTGGAATAAAATTTTATATATATATATATATATATATATATATATATATATATCTAAACGATGAGTGCGCACAAAAGATTCCATAAACATTTTCACTTGCAACATTTGCAAGAATAAATGCAATACAATATGATTGCATAACGTTGGATTTTACCAACCGAAACAAGAGACATGATGTAAACATGATAGTCTTACAAAAAAAAAAAAAAAAAAAAAAAAAAAAAAATATGCCTTGTGCTGTACTGCCCATGTGACATGTAATAAAAAGTTACACTGGTTATAGATCAAACACCAAAATGAACTTCATACAATTAAACTTGCCTGTAAAATAACTGTCTGATGTGTATATCATGCAATTATCAACAATGTAAAAATATCCTACCAAGATGACTAAATAAGAAATGGCTGGTGTGTATAAGCTATGAAAAAAAAACTAATATACAAAATCTCTCTCTCTCTCTCTTTTCTTTTTTTTTTTTTTTTTTTTTTTTTTTTTTTTTTTTTTTAAATACCAAACTGTAAACAAATGTGGAAATAATGAGGTGAAATTTTATGAACATGACAAAAAGTAAAATTCAGAAGGTATGTGAACCTTGTTGCAAAATGTAATATTAAAATCAATAGTTTTAAATGAAGAAGTAATTACATTAAGCACTATGGCAGTACAGAAAGCACGTGTGTAAAAAAATCGTTGACCGTAGAAAATCTCTCTTGTAATTGTGTAAAAAAAAAAAAAAAAAAAAAAAAAAAAATGGAGTGCCTCTATACGCCATAAGCTACCTAAAGACATTACCTATAAGTTACCTAAAGACATTACCTAAGTATAAAAATTTAAGTTCTTTAAAAATGTGAAAAAAATATATGGTGATATGTAAAAACTTCTAATGTTTCCTTGTATATATCCCTACCACTAGCGAAAAATTATGTTTGTGTGCAAAAAAAAATAATAACGAATGTATCTGTGGTGTAATATTCGAAAGCATCTAACAAAATCTAAAACAAATATCGCTGAACTACTCTAACCTTCAATTATTACAAAATTATTTTTTTTATAAAATGCAAGCACCAGCAAATTAGATTCGAAAAACCATGTAGTATTTATAGGTGTAGGATAATTTCCATGACATGAATTTGAAATTGTATACCATTAAGGACTTTTATTTAAGAAGCCTGTATAATAAATGTCCAAATGCAAAAATGCGTGCTCAATGTGTGACATGAAGTGTAACTGCGAATCAAATATTTAAAACTGCCAAAGAATATGAATCAAAACTATCAAAGAATATGAATCTTGTAACATATCTCCCAAAAATTTATTGCCCACAATATGAATTAATCTAAAGTAACCAAAACTATGTATAAACAATATGGCATCATGTGTACAATTAAAAAAAAAAAAGAAAAAAACATGCCAGTAGTATAATTTGTAAATGAAAAACTCAACAGTGTGTGTGTAAACAAAAACCTCTGACTACAAGAGAGTCAGAATTACCATGAAATACGAGTGAAAGTAAAAACAAAATCCTCTGGCTACAAGAAAGTCAGAATTACCATGAACTATATCTGAAAGTGTAAACAAAAAAATACTGTTGAATCTTTTATTAAGAAATGCCAAACACGATATAGAATCCAAATAAAATTAATTACAGTTAAATATAATTTCAAATTACCATTTAATAAAAAGAATGCTGCATATCTAAATGAACAATTCAACACGCAGTACTTATGATAAACCATTGTAAATAACCTTTGTAAGAAGTAACCTTTGTAAATAAGTAACTGCCTGCAAAACTGCACAAAAAGAAAAAAAATCTGAAAAATATTCACCAATGCTCAACCAGAAAAACTTTTAAGTTTAACACCATTGTAAATTAAGCACCAGCAAATACCCACAGATGCAACAAGTAGTATAAACGGACCAAAAAAAAGTTAAGTTAATTTTAAGGGCAACAGCATATTAAATGACAAGAAAAGGAAAAAAAATAAGTTGTAAAATTTCTACATGACAGAATAACCCCTTTCCTTTAAAAAAAAAATAAAGTAAAATGTGAACTTTAAATTTAAATTGAAATGTTTTCATAATTGTAACAAACAACCAACCGTTGCCCAAAGAGTACTGAGGACCAATAACCCAACAATTGCACATGTAATGTATATATGTATGTGAAAACCTTCATCTGAATAGCATGCAGCAAAAATTATACCTTTGTAAAAACCGTTGTAGCTGCTGCATGTAATCGAAGTTGTCGTGAGGGAGCGTTATTTGCAAACATCCATAAGTACTCCAAAAGAAAAAAAAACCTTTGTATAAATAACCTTTGTATGATTAAAGCACCCATGAACATTAGCATACACCAGGGTCGGCGAACCTATGGCACGCGTGCCACTTTCGGCACGCCAAAGAATAATTTTGGCACGGCGCGGCGTTGATTATGTATTTAAAGAGCATATAGCGATTTTACACAAAATACACGAACTTAGTTGATCTCATTAGATTCTAAATTTTATTAATTGGAAATTGAAGAATTGTAATCTTATTCAATATAGTTTCGAAAATTTATCAAACAAAGAAAATATTTGAAAAGTATCAAAAAGGAAAAATTATTACCGATAGTAAATTATGGCAAATTGGAAATTAATTTAAGAAATATTTAAATAAACTGCCCTTTTTTTCAATTTTAATAATTTTTCCTACTAGCCCTCCGACTGTCTTGGAAAAGGGCAAAATTGTAATGTTGTTTTTTCTGCATATTTTTTTAAAATGCTTAAAAAAATGATACTTTGAACATTTTATAAAAAAAACTTAATAACGAATATGAATGCAATCCTTGGAAGTATTAATCATTGTTCAATGTATTAAAAATACATTAAATCGATAGAATTATATTACTTTAAATATTGCTTGTACTGCAGTGAAACCTGGAGCTTAGTGAACGTATTAACACGGGCTTGTCAGTAAGGGACTAGTATTTATATCTGTCATTTTCGCAAATTTAGAATGTAAAAAATCAAATAGGGAGTGGTTGCCATATAAATTCATTTAGTTTGCATTCTATTGAAATTAACTGAACACGAACATGATATTAATTATTTTTCATCCAAGATACAACAATTAATCACATTATGTTTTTAATTAAATTTTTAAATATAATTGTTTCTATAATTATTGCAGTGACATGTTACTCATTTTAGAAAATATCCTAATAAGATTCATTATTTTTCAATCCACTAAATTTTTTTTTTCTGTTGGCACATCAAGGTCAAGTAAAATATTTTTTGAAAAAAAAAAAAAAAAAAAAAAATTGCCACGCGACTATAAAAAGGTTCGCCAACCCTGGCATACACACTGCGTGTACAACGAAAGTGCAATTGATAATCATATAGACTTACAAAATACAGAACAGGTACACCAATTTATGACCCAAGAAAATGATGCACTAAAAAAAAATTTCTATTTACTAGTGTAAAACATTGTAAAATTTAAAAATTTAAGTATTGTATGAAAAACAACAAACTGAGAAAAATGTCACCTTTGAAAAGTAAAAAAAAAACATTAACTTTTTTTTTTTTTTTTTTTTTTTTTTTTTTTAAATATAACAGTTTAAAATTGTACAAGTTGAAATTAATTAAAATGAATCGTCTAAAATTAAATGAGCTGTTACATATCTATCAAAATTTATATTATGAGTAGATTGCATTAGCATTGAGTCAACCAGTCTATAACCTTCCATGTAAATATAAAAATGCATACCAAATTTACCACATTAAAAATAACTGAACATGACATTACTGTAATATAATAAGCATAAAAACTCTCTCAACTCTATTATTTTACCATCTAAAAGTCAAAAAGTAAAAAGTAATATGAAAGTACAATTTATATTGTACACGAGAGATTTTCTATCCTCAAATAATTTTATGTGTGAGTTGTAAACATTAAACTACAATCAATTGTGCCTAAAAGAATATCCAATAAAATTTTCTACAATGACACTGTAACAAAAAAAAAAAAAAAAATTCCCCTTGACTGGTAAACTTACTGGTACGTGTATCTAGTGTATGGATAAGATTTCAATAAAATTTCAAAACCAGTAAGGTCTGAATGAAGGCTGGGAAACCCAGAAAAAAAAGTTAACATTAAAATGTTACAAACTTAACTCGTCTAACAATGTCTGTGCAGGGTAAAATTTCTATAGCAAATGAAGAAAGTGGCCAGTTTTCTCCACTTACCATAAAACATATCTTCAATCAGCTAACCATCCGCGGTAGTAGTCAACTGGAAGAAGTTTCCTGCACAACGTGTAGAAATTAAATGAAAACTGATACGTTCATCATGAAGATTTAATACTAAAATATACGTATTAAATATAAATGCACTAATAAATTAAAAAAAAGAACATAAAGTGTGTGTAAAAATGTAAAAAGTTACGTCAAATTGAGAAACATCACATTTAAAAGTGTAGTTGACTCTAGCTATGCACGGGAATATACATATAAGAGTGTAATATAAGTTAAAAATTTAAAACGTCCTTGCAATAATACCTTGAAAAGTATTAAATCTATATTAATAAGAAACAAATGTCACATGGCAGTACACACAAAAATCTCACCTGTTTTAAAACCTCCCTGCACTGTGCAATTTTTATCTGGAACTTGTCCAGGAGGTCTGTCTCCCTCATAGACGCACTATATATTTTTTTATTATTACTACTACAATTAGTTTTAAAACAGCATAAAAATATCAGAATATTTTCTTTATTCTAAACTTTATTACCTTCAGCAAGAAAATTTTACCTTTATTCTTTATGATATACATTTTCATCTGCTGTGCAATGCACAAATTTATCTCTGTCCTGGACTTTTGTTTTTTTAATTCAACGTCCATTTATTTGTTAAAGTGAAGGAACATAAATTTCTAATACATTTTATCTGTAATTTAATTATAACTTTAAAAAATGCCTGTGGAAATGCATACCTAACAATATCTTCTTTTTTTATATACATTTAGGAAAGTATTATACTTAAGATTTGAACACCCATTAATAAAATTTTAAAAGATTACATTTAAATAATTAAAATTTCAAAGAAATCCAGATGAAATCTAACATTGGGTTGCAAAAATTAAAATAAAATATCTTACATTTACAAACCATGAAGATATAAATGAAGACGAAAGAAAAGCAAGGTAATTATTATTATTAGTAGTAGTATTAACTAAACATTACCTTATGATTGAGATTTAAAATTGCAATCCAATCCACAAAAAATATATGCCTAGATCTTATTCTTTACTTTATTTAATGCTGAACAAAAAAAAAACTAACAAAATAATAATAAACTGTTTGCACTCATTCCTGAAAAACAAACAACTAATATCATCGACTCAAAGTTCCATATGTTACATCCCTGGTGATTCAGTAATCAACAAAAAGAAATTCACTTATCAACTGTAAATACATATAGGAACCTTAAAATATCTCATTAGCATTAAAAATAAGAACATAATTTATCTCAATATAGCCGAAAAATTTCCTACTGTAATGATGACAGATTTTTCTATAATCTACTTTTTTTAAGATAAAAAAAAAAACAAGAGACTGCCTTAACTAATTGCGAGTGATTTGAACTGTTGTTTATGTATCAGCTGTTAAGATGATAACAACATTGAATAAACAGTAAACAACTTTCACTCGGTTATCCAATTATAATTGTAATGTTAAAAAAAAAGAATTAGATTCTGATATTATAAAATATAATATAAATAATAATTTAGCTATCAAACCGCCTTATCTACATAAATATAAATATAAGCATGACAATGAATTTTATAGCTTTATATTAGAACTGAAATTATTTAAATTTAAAATCCAAGAAAAATATAAAATGTTAAAAGGAATAAAATTTTCGTCATGCTCATAAAAATGAAAAATGTTACCAATTTCTGAGACACTGTGTACCAGTTAAGTCCTATATTGATGAGTGAGCGATAGACAGGATCCACCTAGATGCACAGTCTACTTATTCTAAATATTGGTCACATCTTATCTTTAGAAGGCACAGAAATTATGTTCTAGGAGCAACATTTTTCTTTAGAGTTGATGTAACAACTGCAAACAGCCGACGAAAATATGTGTCTAAAGATTTCCATGAAAAGACGCTGCAGAAAGGCAAAACTAAGGCAATGCAGGTGTCAATAGGCATACTTAAATACAACACCTTCAAGCCATGACGCGTGTAGGCAGTAATTTCAATGTGTTCCGGAAAAACAGGGATTTTCTTCAGATGTAGCATGCATAGGAGTTGAGGGATATATCCGAGCTTCATAGACAGAGTTCCTTTTGATGTATGTTATGCAAAAGTATTTTTAAAAATTTGGACACCTCCCTGTGCTAATTTTGGCAAATTGCATGTGATAAATAAAAAAAAAGGCACCACTTATATGGTATCGGGAAGAATCCCCATACCTTTTTTGGATTTAAAGAAATTGGCCGATATGTACAGTCGTGGAAAAAAAATAAGTAAACACCCCCTACTAATTTCTCAACAAATTATCGTAGAAGAAAGTGACTGGCACCGAACGATTGGAAATAAAGTCTTCTTTTAGATGATATAAATAAAATTTGCTTAGGGGGCCATCTACATATTAAAACAAACCGTAACTTTGTTTTTTTTCAATAGCAGTACACAATTCTGACGGCATAAATAAACTCAACACCCTTCAATTAGCCTAAAAACAAATTTTTATGCAATTCGTACCACAAGTTTCTGAGAATTTAATTATTTTAAAACGAGCGTATTTTAAGGGGTGTATCCAAATTGAAGTTTGGAACTCGATTGTTAACCGAGAGAGCCCTCATCTTGATCAAGGCACCTTAAGAAGTCAATGAAGCCTGCTAGATTACACGACAGCAGAAGAAATTTCAAAATATCGTGTCACTCCTATTATAGACGGCCCCTTAAACCATCATTTTGCCGTTTTTTAAGCATAATTTGAAAACTACTTGGAAGAAATATGTGAAATTTTGGATTTCCATAAAGCAGGACTTAATAAATCTAATTCCATAAAAAAAAATTGTAGGTTGCAATTCATAATTTTTTAGAGTATTAATTTCATAAATCATAATTCATATCGTAAAGTTATAAAAAGTGCAAATTCCGCTTATTTATGTTTGGGTATATTAGTATTATCGCTACACAAAAAATTAGCACATTAGGAGCATAATTTCTCGAGATATAAATAAAAATATGAAAATGTAATTTAACATTAGAAGCACTAAATTTTGAATGTTTATAATTCAAAAACTTATCATGCAAATGATTCGAAATTCGGTGTCTAGGCATAGTTTGAACCGAAGATTTGAAATATCTCGTTAAAATTGGGTATTGCCATTGAAAAAAAATGAAGTTTAGATTCGTTTTAATATGTAGGTGCCCCCCTAAGCAAATTTTATATACATCATTTAAAAGTAGATTTTATTTCCAATCATTCGGTACCAGTAACTTTCTTCTACGATAATTTGTTGAGGAGTTAGTAGGGTGTGTTTACTTTTTTTTCCACGACTGTACATGGCGTACATCACCCTGACGCAAGAAACCCAAAAGCTCCAATCCTGTGCTGGGACCACCTGAAATCATGTTAAGCCGGACAGTGAATAGCAGACTGGATAAAAGAATCAATCCATTAGCACAACAGGTGTTTATTGATGTTGGTGTTCCATACATGTTACCAGCCATAAGGCTGGTTAGAAATTTAACCACAGGGAGGTGTCACTGTTACATCATACAAATTTGGTAGTATCTTCTGCTCGAAATAGCCGTGTAATACAGTTTTGTTCATTTGGCATAACATCAGCTAAAACACGCCAAACTTTCATTAAACATAAAAACAAGACACAATTTGGCGAAAACGAAAAATCCCAGTGAAATAAATCTGATGACATATAATTTATTACCTCATCAAATAATCGAACAACATTTTCAATAAATCATTAAATGATTTAGATTAAGAGTAATAAAAACAGATTCTATAACCAACTGACACCTTAAATTATTCTTTTTGATTTATGAATTGGTTTTCATAAAAGGAAATTACAAGTTATATATGACTACTGCCAAACGGATGTGAAATAGTTTATTTATGACCTTCAACATTAATATTATCGCGTAAAATAATCTACAGAATAATATATCACCGAGAAATCAAATGCATTATTTTTTACCAAACAAGTAACGGTTTGCTAAATAATTTACAATCATTTCTCTGCCTTCTCTAACGAATTAAAAATAAAATTAAAAAAAGAAAGAATGTTTAATGTTAGAAAATGGATTCTTTTTCAGAAGAAAATGAGTGACTGATAAAAAGCTATGTAGTTTAATAATTAATGTTTCGTACGGAATTTAAGACAATTATATGTGATCGACATCACAGGATTAGCTCGTTTTTATTCAGATTAATTGACTGAAGCAGAAATTTAATGTTAAAATCAAAGTTGGTGTTGTATTGAACTAATAATATTGCAGTATTAACATCTGTAACTACTTCCTGAAATATTAAGATGTATGGGATATAAGAAAGTTTTGGGATTGGCACATTCAACTAGTTTATATTTTTGTAAACAAAGGCTTTTTTATGAACTGGAAGTGCACTGTGAAAGAAAGTTCTGTACTTTATAACAAAAAGTGCTGGCATCGAGGCTGCCCCGGCTGAAAACACAGTACTGTAAAATTTACAAACTGCTGTGTTTAAGAGTGCTGGAAAATTTCTCAAGTCCGGAGAAAGTCACGTTGTTACTGGCTGGGTGGTGCACGTGACAACAAGAATTCGATTTCAACTTCACTTGTTGCTTGAGTTTGCTTTCACAGCATCGCTGTTTCAAAAATTACAACATTTTTTTATTTTTCAACATTACGATAAGCTTTTACACTGTGGAGTTAAAATTCGCATATGCAAACACTCAATATCACCTAGTGTCCGCAGCCAGGAAGAGAGATTCCAGTCTTGAATTTTATCAGCATAGAGATTGGTCATGTATACTTATTTGCCAACGGAACATTGCCAAAATAACGTCCAAGTTCGTTCGTTAATTCATGTGTGCTTTGAGAAAATGTAGCTCCAAACTTTATTTCGAGTGCTCACCTCACTCATTACAAGGTGTTGGCTAACCCAAAACTAGTTTTTGATGAAGAAACTCACGCAATCTTGCAGAGGTGACTGACAATTTCTCCAATACTACAAAATAATAGAATATACGCTAAATAAAATATGTATCACAAAATGTTCACGGAAGTTTATGAGCATGGATAAAGTCCATCCATATTTTATATACTAAGAAAACATTCTATAAAATGGAAAAAATCTTTCCAAGTTCGATTGTTTTCTTCTTGGAACAACGAATGTAAAAAAATGTGATTTTTCCTGCACTTTATGTTATAATTTTTGAAGTACCGATGCTGTGAAATTGAATTCAAGCACCGATGCTGTGAAAGCGAATTCAAGCAACAAGTGAAGTAAAAATCGAAATTCTTTATCTCACGTGCACCTCGCAGACAGCAACGCGATTTCCCCCCAATTTTTAGAAATTTTACAGCACTTTTAAAAACAAAATCTTGTAAGTACAGCAACTGTGTTGGTAGCCGAGGTGCCAGCACTCTTTGTTGTAAAATACAGTGATTTTTCCTGCACTTTATGTAGTAATTTTTCAAGCACCGATGCTGTGAAATCGAATTCAAGCAACGCTGTTGTGAAAACGAATTCAAGCAACAAGTGAGGTAAAAATAGAATTCTTTCTCTCACGTGCACCTCGCAGCCAATAGCAACGCGACTTTCCCCAGTTTTCAGAAATTTTACAACACTCTTAAAGACACCAGCTTGTAAATTTTACAGCAACTGTGTTGGCAGCCGCAGTGCCAGCAAATGTTGTTGTAAAATACAGAATTTTTTTTTTTTTTCACAGTGTACAGAACTCCAAATCACTATTCTGTTACATTGAATCCCATGGATACAATGCCATAGAATTTCGGAGGAAAATTTATGGCATAACACAGATTCCTCCCATAGAGAAATATGGGTTAGATATTTTTAAATTGAATTTTCTTTTAAAAATATGACGAAGTTGCTAAAATTTTCACTCACATGTATTTTTATTGAAAAAAAAACTTGTAGATTTTATTCAATTTCATCACAATTATGTAATATAATATTATATAAAAATAAAATTTTATGTAAGCTCAAAAAATAAAAATAGAATAAAAAAATTGTTAATTTTTGCTCATAAAAATATGAAAAATATGTAGAAATATCCAAATGTGATAAATAGTACGAGGAAAAGTAAAAAAAAAAAAAATGCCTATAATATTTTTTAAAAAATGCAACCGTACATGCGTGTATTGAAAATGCGATACCGACCGGTGATTTAGCTCTCCGTTCTATTATGGAGTTCAGTGATTCCAAAAGTCACTTGGAATGCTGATCACTCGCTCTGGATTTTCGGTTCCCTGAATGATTTTTTCGAAGTCGAAAATCTTGCATAATCTACAATATTTTTTGGATCTTTCGAAATAATACAAAAGACACGCTAAACAAAATATCTTAATATATCACGAAATTTTCAGCGAAATTTACTAGCATGGATAAAGACTATACATATTTAGATACCAATTGTTAAAATCGAAAAAATCTTTACAAATTATATCATTATTGTACTTCTTGCCTGTACCCAAAAAGGGCTCCAGATTTCGTTCGCAATGCTCTTCTCACTTATTTTGGACTTTCTGCTACCTTTATGTATTTTTCGAGGAATAACACGAGCTGATACACTGTGCGGAAAAGCAAATAATTTTCGTACTCCTAGCAAACATGTTTTATCCGTGACTTCTTTTCGAAAGTCTGAAAAAGAGGGAGAAATTCCGTTCATGAATGCATGCATATTGTCTCTATTAATACTAAAAAGCGAATTCCTTTTAAGGGGTCTTGTACCTTTTAAACGCGACGAAATTATACGAAAAAAATTCGAAATTTGAAGGAGTCTATCTTCAAAACCTCTTTATGTATAAACATGAAATTTTCGATATTGATATGGTGTGGCCATATATTTGTATTCGAAATTAATCTGCTTTCAAAATCAAAATTTATTTCTCTTTCTTCTGTTTAACCCTACCATTCAAAAATCATTTCTAAGTTATGACTAATTTAAGTGCAAGCGTTCACATAAATATTCATTTTGTTTCTGTTAAAAGCTATCATTGAGATAAACGATTTATTTGTTATTTCTAATTTAAGCACATTTCATTTTCTCGCATAAATATTCTTTATTGATATTTTATTTATATGCCGATTCTTTTACAAATCTGTTTACATAATCTAAAGATCATATAGTTAATTTTATGCTTGCTGGCGTCTTGTAAATGCATTAAAATACACATAAATTTCATTTTCACTTCGGCCGGTAAATAGATAAATGTTATTAATTATCCTCACCGTTAGATTTTATGTAAGCAATAATAGGTTTGCTTTTTTATTTCACTTAATAATTTGTTGCCAAATGTGGTTTCTGTCCTTGGCGTTTATCTCGTTCAAATTTTAATATATTTCCCAGTTTAACGTATATTTTGTACTTGGCGTATTGGCTCAGGACAGATGTATTCTTGGTGTATTAAATTACGCAGATTGAAAGACACTTCACCTCTGCTCTTGCTACTGATAACACCTCAATAATTTCCTTACCACGGGGGCCACCACTAGTTTTACATCTTAGCCTTAATAAAGATTTTTCCATGGAAATTTCTCCTGAATTATTCTCTGGTTGACATTCCTTACAGGAAACGGATCAATGACTGGGTTTTGCGATTCATTACATTGTATTGAACTTCCGAAACTATGTTACGATCATTGTTATAATAAACCGGCCTTCAGCTTCCACATAATTGATAAAACAGATTGTGCTTTGTAATATGCTGCCATTAGAAATTTATTAGCATTTTACAGAATTTGTGTATTGTTGAATTGAAAATAGCTCTGTTGCTTACTCCATAAGTCATTGCGCGCATGATATCTTGAGAAAGTATGTATGGATTGTCATGAAATTTGGTAAAGATACTAAACATATACGTGTGTTTAAAATGAACTAATCTTAGGCCAAAATTATTTCATTAACTATATAAAAAATGTTTTTGTAATATATATATATATATTACGAAACAATTTAATAGGTTACGTCGAAATATCACATCTTGTTTTTTATTTCATATTACTGGATTAGTACTACATTTTAATCAGCCGCTGGTGATGTTGTATAGCAATCATACCACTTAGCACAAGCATCGCTAGTGGGGGTATCAACTCTGTGAAAATTTAGCAGCTGTAGAACGATGATAATATTGGTATAGTCCAATCAAACTCTTATTTATTCATGATGAAGACAAGGCAGCGTGAGTGGTGAAAAAAGGCGTATGAAGAAATCGGGGGTTTTCCAAATTAAAACATGGAAACGTAGTCATAGGACAACTATTTATTCCATTAGAACATAGCAACACTAAACAATTCCCACAAGATGAGAAATCAGAGCATTCCAGTCGAGCATGCACTAGTTACTCATGCGAAATAGATGTTAATTCACGAAATGATTATTCTACATGGCTTAGGACACCGGGTAACAAATTAAGTAAACAATCCAACAGCACAAAAAAACTTGTTCTGAGCTCATGCTCGAACTATTTATTAGGATACGCGTAGGAAATTCGATTGAAATGGAAACTTCAGGCTAACCCAACCAAAATCACGAACGTGCTTCGAAGTGAAACTGGGATCCGACACTCAGCCAATGGAGAGCGATCAAGAAACGCCGCAGAAAAGAATCCAAGCGCCACTACTGGAAGGATTTTGATGTGAAAAGGCTGACGCCTAGCGGGCGGGAAAATGAGATGAAATAGAATAAAAATGTAAAAATGGCTTTGATAAACATTCGAAAAATAAGTAACTGCGTTCAGAACTTTACAGTTTGGCAGACGATAAAAATTAATGAAGGGATTAAAAGTTTAGATTACGTTTTGGAATAAAACTATTATTAAGATACGCGTTTTAAATTTATAGGAATTTAACTAGAGATAAATAATAGAGCGTATTAAAAAAAGGAAATAATGAATATGCCGGCAATTTAGAATAATTTAAATGAAGAGTAAAAGTAAAAATTTTTATATAACAATAATATCCCCTCTCCCTAAAAACCGGTGAACTGGTGGCTCCGTGACCCACAAGGTCATTGGGGAAAAGCATGAACTCGGATTACAATAGTGTTACCCGGTAGTCTGAAATTTTTCTCCAATTCTGTCAAAAACCAAATCAATAAGTTACTGCTTAAACGCGAAACTGTGAGAATTGTTTTTTAAAATTACAAAGATAATATAAATATTTCTCCAACATGGAGTGAATTATATTCTAAATAATCTCCTCTTGTTTTACTAACGACTATTACTTACAATATTAACAGATATTGACAATATTAGAATTGTCTAGGAGTTTTCTTAGGAATTTACATTCTTTCCACATCACGATTAAACTTTAATTTAATCTCTGTAACTTAAACTCCATAACGTAGAAATTTTCCGTACAATTCACAAGTTATATAAATAAAAGGTAAAACATGAATATAATAATTTTAAAATTTATATACAAAAATTTCAACTAAGTATCAATCTCCTACAGTTTTTTAACTGGGATGATTATATTGTCCTGATACTATGCTATAGTCCATTGAAATTCAATTATTGCTCATTTTTGACACAAGAAAAACTGTCAAAAAAGCTAGTGCCATATGCACTGTATAGTATTGTATTGTTATGATAAAGCGGTACCATACTATTACCACTTTTCCATAAATTCTCTAGTAAGTATTTTACTTTCATTATGTTCAGATGTTATCACAATATTTAATTTATGAGTATTCTCAGATATCTCATATACTGACTTCATTAATTCATAACACTTATTTTTCTTTATTACCTCTCTTTTATCTCAATATTCAATAATAAATTATCTATACTTTCTATCATACAAGATCTAGCAATAGTAAATTTAATTCAATAATAACAATAACTCAAATTTCTCATCAATAATTTCAAAGTCATATTTTAATTCATCACTTCAGTAAATCATAATAAGAGATTATTGCACTCAGTGATATTGGCTGCTTAAAAAGTTACATAGCATAAAAAGTAATCTCCTATCAATACTAGATTCAATAAGAAATGAAATTATACCAAGTCAAAATAAAAAAAAAATAAAAAAAAATTCTGAAATTCTCCAGCAGTATCATTGAAACAAAATCTTAACAGGTATTTTTCGATATGTGTCGAAATATTTCGTTCATTTCCTACATGTTTACGCAATCAGTGAAAAATAAATAAATAAATAAATAAGCAAGAGAAAAACAAATTGGGTTTGAAATCCAGGACACCTGCATAATCAACAATTATTGGCATAAATTCTATAATGTTTTAGTATTAATAATTATAGTTCAATAATTGATTTTTTTTTAAATCCAGTTAACATTTATTCATAGTTTACATATAACTTTAAAATGTATTTGATATTCTAATCTAATTCAATTCAATATAAGAAATCTTTAACTCAAATCAACTCATTTACGCCCGCGTAAACAACTAATTCAAGTAAAACTTCAGCAGCAATGTTCTCGTGGATCCTTCGAGAACACACTGTTATATAGAAAAGCATTGATTGATTAATTATAATTTATTTAGTTACTTTTTATTAATTTATGACTATTCTAAATTTAAGCCAGGGCTTTAACATTAGTTTGTTGTGAATTCTCATGGGATAATTTTAATTGATCTGGTGAAAAGTAGGGGCGCAATTTAGATACATGGACGACTTCCGTATTTCTATTTTGACTTTGCCTATCAATTCGAAAATTTACAGGAAATATTTTGTTAAGAATTTGATAGGGAAACAAGTTTTTACTGGTCCTTAAGAATAATTAAAATTATATACTTTTTTTTTGTCAAAATCCCAGTAAAAGATTCGCTCAATCCCATTTCTCCCACTGAATTTAGTTAAATTATAAGAAATTGGGGAAAACTAATCTTAACCAGAAATTCTACTCAATAAAAACATAGAAAATTAAGTATATCACAGTTATATATTTTTAAAATTCAATCAATTCTTTTATAATTCATAAATATATTTAAAAAATTTAAATTGTATGCTATCTTAATTTAATTTACGAAATTTAATGAAGTTTTAAATTATAATTTATCTGAGAAAACTCTAGCACAAGTCTCGCTAATTCCCTCTTTTCTTACTGAATTATGTAAATTATAAGAAACTGGGAATTAACCTTAACTGCAACCAGAAATTCTATCAAACAAACCATAATTTGTTAATTTATCTTTAAAATATACAGCTTTAAACAATAAATGAAATTTACACTATTTAAAATAAGCTCTCAATCCATTAACAATAAAATGTCATATATTATGACTAGGTTGTTGTTGTTGACTAGGAGGAGGAACATAAGATTGCATAGGTTCAACATTAAAAATACAAGTCCTCTGCCAGTGGAAAGCATCCTGTATACTCCTGTTCATACACATACGACATGGTCGACTAGGATACTTATTTTGAAAATGAGTAGTAGGTAATCTAGGGCTAACAAATCTAGAATTTTGAGCATTAAGAGGGTTTTGTGGCCGAAAATTAGAATTTGCTCTTTGAAAATTCTGGTTTGGGCGAACCCAATGTCTAGGAGCCTGGTTATTAAACTGGAAAGAGCCATGATTTTGAGAATTATTTCTAACATTATGGTTGTTTACGTGAGAGGTGGGAATGACTACTAGTTGTTTAGCCATTCTGTACCAATCTACGGTGCTCTCTGGAGGGTTAATAATCATATAATTCTGATATTCTGGCTTCAAACCATCCGTCAAACCTTGGACTATGATGGTTTCACATAAATGAAGTTGTCTACCAATCTCAATCTTTTTTCTGAAATAACTCTCTAATTCATTAAGATTATTTAGCTTCATAGAAGCAAAATCAGAAAATCTAGGAACTTGTACTTTTATAAACTTTTCTGAAAGAATTTCAACTATCTTAATGAAAGTAGTACACTCTAGACACTCATTAATGAACACTTTTAAAGCTTCTCCCTTCAAAAATTTAGAGATATTTTTCATTTTCCATTTTTTTATCTTTTTTATCAGAATTGCATGCTTGATCAAAATGTTTCATCCAGGATTGTATATGCATCTCTGACCCTGGGTCAAAAGAAAAGATATTTACTTCACTTTCACTCATTTTATCACTAGAGTTTTTAACAAATCCCGATCACATTAACATAAAAGAGGGCCAACTCATTTATACATGGATTCATAATAAATAATGTAAATAAATTTTAAATAAAATAACAAAAGTAAATATTTTCTTTTCTAATAAATAATAACAGTAATACATCAAATGTAAATAAGGAAATATGGTGAAATATAAAATTAACACATAAATAAATAAATAAATCTTTCAAAACTTACGACCTTGTGTGGTTTACAGACATCGTACTTTTCTTTCTTTCCTATAACTTTTATTAAAAGAAAACAAAATGATTTTCATCTATATAGACGCACATTCAGTGTAAAATGCAGAATATCAAATCGTGGTTACCAGGTGTCATCGAAGGCTTCGATTGATTTCACAATCCCAGGGACACCTTTTTTTTTCTTTTGAAGGTCTCCTTTTAGAAGTGTAGAGTAGAGTAGGTCGACATTATCCTATTCCGGCTTCTTATTACGAAACAATTTAATAGGTTACGTCGAAATATCACGTCTTGTTTTTTATTTCATATTACTGGATTAGTACTACATTTTAATCAGCCGCTGGTGATGTTGTATAGCAATCATACCACTTAGCACAAGCATCGCTAGTGGGGATATGAACTCTGTGAAAATTTAGCAGCTGTAAAGCGATGATGATATTGGTATAGTCCAATCAAACTCTTATTTATTCATGATGAAGACAAGGCAGCGTGAGTGGTGAAAAAAGGCGTATGAAGAAATCGGGGGTTTTCCCAATTAAAACATGGAAACGTAGTCCCAGGACAACTGTTTATTCCTTCAGAACATACCAACACTAAACAATTCCCACAGGATGAGAAATCAGAGGATTCCAGTCGAGCATGCACTAGTTGCTCATGCGAAATAGATGTTAATTCACGAAATGATTATTCTACATGGCTTAGGACACCGGGTAACAAATTAAGTAAGCAATCCAACAGCACAAAAATAAAACTTGTTCTGAGCTCATGCTCGAACTATTTATTAGGATACGCGTAGGAAATTCGATTGAAATGGAAACTTCAGGCTAACCCAACCAAAATCACGAACGAGCTTCGAAGTGAAACTGGGATCCGACACTCAGCCAAAGGAGAGCGATCAAGAAACGTCACAGAAAAGAATCCCGGCGCCGCTACTGGAAATATTTTGATGTGAAAAGGCTGACGCCTAGCGGGTGGGAAAATGAGATGAAATAGAATAAAAATGTAAAAATGGCTTTGATAAACATTCGAAAAATAAGTAACTGCGTTCAGAACTTCACAGTTTGGCAGACGATAAAAATTAATGAAGGGATTAAAAGTTTAGATTACGTTTTGGAATAAAACTATTATTAAGATACGCGTTTTAAATTTATAGGAATTTAACTAGAAATAAATAATAGAGCGTATTAAAAAAAGGAAATAATGAATATGCCGGCAATTTAGAATAATTTAAATGAAGAGTAAAAGTAAAAATTTTTATATAACATATATATATATATAATTAATAAAAATAGTCATAACTAAAAATATTACCATTGCAAATTCTTAAAAGTAGTTCATTTTAAACACACATACTTGTTTGGTACCTTTACCAAATTTCATGACAATCCGTTCATACTTTCTCAAGATATCATGCGCGCAATGACATCTGGAGTAAAAAAAAGAGCTATTTTGATTTCAACAATACACAAATTCTGTAATTGGCTAATAAATTTCTAATGGAAGCATATTACAAAGCACAGTATATTTACTCAATATCCAAAATTTCATGTTTATACATAAAAAGGTTTTGAAGATAGACTCATTGAAACTTTGAAGTTTTTCGTTAATTTGTGACGCATTTAAAAGGTACAAGGCCCCTTAAAAACGAAAAACAAAAAATTCTATAAATTAAGATTTTCAAATTAAAAAAAAAAAAACTAAATAAAAAAACTAAACAAAGAAAAGAAACGTTTTCGAATTTAAAAATAAATAACAATTAATTTTCTCATTCATTTAATTTCAAATGAACACATTTAAAATAGATATTTTAATAAAACATTAAATGAAAAAAAATCGATTTTACAAAAAAAAATATATATTCATATTTTACATCTAGCAATCTGCATAAAAATATTTATATCTCATATTTTTTATCCTATTTTAATACTAAGTATTAAAACGGCAGCCACAATTTCATTAAAGACGAAATCTTCCAGAAATTAATTTCGAAATTCAAATGTAAAAAAAATAAATCAAACCATTCCCATCTGAGGCAAACAGATTTACTTCAGACTGTTTCACTACTGCGCAATTTGAGCCGAATGGTTAAAGTACTGGCCTCGTAAACACTAAGGTAGCTGGTTCGACCCCAAGGTCAGCAACTTCTAGTTTATCCCCATTTTCTTCAAGTGACGTATATTTCACCTCCTGTAACGGAGAAAAAAACCCCGGATATTCGTCTATTAACGAAAAAATCCTGATAGCCCTGCTTCCAGGAAAATTTCCGTGAATTGAAGAAAGTATTTCTGAGAGTGTATCGTGTCTAGGTGGCAATTTTTTCAATCCCGCAAAATACCTGCTAGCTATAGGGCCTAATGAACATATCACAGAAATTTTAACAAATGCGCTTACTGTTAGCCGAAACATTTTTCTGTAATCTAGGAAGGCAGGCTTTGTACCACGCTGTATTTGTAATAACATTGTGTAAGATATTTGTTATCAAAGTATCAAATTTTCCGAAGAAAGTAATTTGGAATTTCATAATTGTTTATATTTAATTTATCTATTGAATTTTCCATAATTAAAGTCAAAATGTTATCAAACTCGATTACCTATCGTTGAAATTAATCCTAAATGAATATGGAGTTTTCAGATATTTTCAATTTAATTAATAATAAATAATTTGCTTAATTCCAATGAATAAGGTAATATGCATATTGGATTAGGAATAATGAATTTAACAAGGTGCACTGGGAAATAAATGTATTTATTTTATAACTGTTTTACGTGTGTATAAGCGAAGCATCAAATATTCTTAATTTAATAATCAATAAACAATTTGGGTAAAATTAATAAATCTGCATAGTTACATATTAAGCGATAATAATTAAATTGGTAGTATTCGGAAATAAATTATTTGATTAATAAATTCGTTTACGGTGTTATGAAGGTAATCTCATCTAAAATATTTAGAATATTTACTACAAATTTTCCATCAAAATATTTGCACTAAACATGATATTTTTACGCGTCTTGAACGCTTCACAGAATATCATATTGAATTAAATTGAGCTTTTTAATTAATGTAAGTTTACTTAAACTGAACTTGTATTTTTAAATCGTTTAATTTTAACTGAATTATTCCGAAAGTTAGTAAGAGTTTTTGAAATTATTAAGAGACAAAATCATTTGGTTGATAAATTCTTTTATTCTTTTATGAACGAAGCAGAATCTAAAACATTTATATACACCGGGTTTCGTAATGATATAAACACCTATTAATTTTGTGATATCATGGCAAAAAGTCATAAATAATTATCAGAACACTCCATTCTCGCGACAAACACAGTAATTTTACATAATATATAGCTGAAAAAGAAATATCAAACTTTAAATTCATTGAAAATATAAATTATCTAAAAAGATGGTGTCGCAAAATGATATGAACATTGATCGAAATTATCACTAAAGAGCATGGGCACTGTACATATTGAATGCCACTCCGAGAAGAAGAAACCGAAATATGCAAATTAGTTTAACACATAAAGATACTTCGCACACTAGGAAATTTCCAAACCTGATCGCAAAGTGAGTTCTAGAAGTATAGGTCGTAAAAGCGCTTTAAGTGGTTTTGAGAAAGGAAAAATTGTGGCTTTTAAGGATCAAGGATTTTCGGCCAGAGATATCGCAAAAAAATTAAAAAGATTTCGAGTTGCAATATTAAATTATCTTCGATTAAAAGAGCATTATAGAGTAAGGAAGTCCCCGAGATGTCCGCCAAAGCTGTCCAAAAGAGAAACAAAGAGCCATTATAAAAAGACCGAACAATGGGAAAACAACTTTAGGTGAACTTTCAAGAGATCCACTGATATCAGTGTCAAAAAGTACCTTATCCAGAGTACTCAAGAGTTCTAAGATGATGAGGTACAAGAAAAGAAAGTCCCAACCACGTATTACTAAAATGCATCAGCAGAATTGGCTGGATTGGACAAAAGATCAAATGTCCTGAAAGTTAGAATATGACAGAGTACTATTTTCCGATGAAAAGAAATTCAATTTGGATGGTCCGGAATGTTTTTCTTATTATTGGCACGATCTGCGCAAAAAAACAGAAACGTTTTCAAAACGGCAGCAGGGTGGAGGTTCACTCATGGTTTGGGTTGCGTTTGGATTTCATGGTAAGATCTGTGTTGCCCTTCTCTCTGGCAGAATGAGTGCATTAACCTACCAAGATGTACCTGAAGAAAACTTGATGCCATTTTCTGAGGAAATTGGCGGGCCTTTCTGGCAAACAGCACTTGGGAATGGTTTCTGAATAATGGTGTACATGTAATTCCATTGCCATCAGTCTCTCCTGATTTAAATCCAATGGAAAATGTATGGAGCCAGCTGGTTAGAGATGTTTACGTAAATGAAATCAATATGCCACAATTTCAGAATTTAAAGCTGCTATCATCTCCCACTAGAATGAAATCGATCAAAATATATTAAAAAGCTTGCTCCACTCCATGTCTGATCGCGTTTTTACATTAATTGAAAGGTCTGGTGCATATACTGTCTATTAATCTATATTTTTGGCCAATATTCATATCATTATGAAACACCTCACAATGGAAAAATGCAGTTTATTTTATGTATGAATCGCTATTTTAGTTATATTTTGGTATAAAATAAAACGGTTTATTCTATTTCTAACATTGATTACACTTCAGTTTGTTTTGTAACATTTTCTGCTTTTTTATGCTTAAAAAACTGGGTGTTCATATCATTATGAAATCAAGTGCATTTAATACAAATTTTGTATTAACCCTTTGTGAATCAATAACTCCGATTTGAAAAATATTTACTCGGATGTTAGAGTACATCATTTTAGCATGTAAAAGAATAAATAAATCTACACTAATAAAATAAAGTTTTTCTCTGTCTGTGTGTCCGCGATTGCTAGCGAAATCTACCGTACATACAAGGCTGAAAAGTTGCGTGAAGGTAATCCAAGGGCTTTCCTAATGCACCTGAAACTCAGAATTTAAAATTTCTAATTACAAGCTGAGTTAGCAATAAAAATTACCAACGTACTCTCATTTAAAACGCATGTCTGTCCTGCCAAGAGGCGAAAAGCGCTGGCGCATGCGCAGAAACCCATTTACGCATCCGAAGGCAGCGAAGAACCGATTTTTCGAATTTATTTGCGTTTTTAAATAGCTTTATTTTAAACTAAATCGACCAAACCACTCGGCACAGTTAAAAGTAGGCGACATATTCAGAAAGATCGTACTCTTATGTCTCAAATGCCGCAATCAATTAAAAAAGATATCGCAGTTAACCTTTTGGAAAAAAAAGTGTCGTTTTTCCGAAAACATTTTTCTCCTTATGGCAACACCCCACCAGGGCGCAATTTTAGAAGTGCCTACAAACCAAAAACATGTTCTGAAAGCTGTAATCTTCTTCTAATCGATAATGCAATCGGTTTTAAAAAATATGAATTTTAAACCTTTCAAATATACCGGTGAACGCAAGTCACTTTGCGCCTCACGGAGACGATATGTTTTCTACGCTAAAAGTAACTAAATGTCCGTATTTTGACACAATCTTTTTTGAGCATCTCAATAGACCAAATTTACATCACCTACAAAAATTTCGAAACGTTCGGAAGGGTAGAAATATTTTTTTACAAAATAAAATGTGCGAAAATTTCTTCGAAAAGAAAATACCAAGTAGCATATACTTTCAATTCACTATTTTTTCTTGATTTTTCAATTTAAAAATATAAATTCAGACAGAATGAAGTCCAAGATACAAAATCATACAAATTCGAGGTTCATTTAAGGTTATTTTCAGGGGCCCGGGCAACACCGGGCGGGTCAGTTTGTAACTACGAGAGTGAATCAAATACAAACAGAAATTTTTGTTTTTTAATTTATTGGTAGAAGATACAAAACAGAAAGTTACATATTATTTTTCTATATAATCTCCTGTTTTCAAAACACATTTTCCCCAACGGATTGGAAGTTTTTTGATGCAGTCATCATAGAAAGAAGAGGGGAGTGTTTCCGGCCAACTGCGCACGAAGGCTTCAACAGCAGTGTCACAGCCAAATCGTTCACCTTCTAATGCTTCTTTCTAAGGTCCAAACATGGGATAATCGCAAGAGGATAAGTCAGGAGTATAGGAAGGGTGTTCCACTGTTGTCCAGTGCATTTCCTCCAACTTTTTGCGAGTCAGGTTGGCTGTAAGAGGACGGGCATTGTCATAAATCAAAATCACTTCTCTGGTCGTAATTTCACGTCTTTTCCGCCAATATGCACGTCTTGCTTCGTCCAATAGATGGCAGTAGTAGGCAGCACCCTCCAGAATGTCCCGAACGCCGCCAGTGTTTTCCTCAGTCAAACTTGTTCGAGGGCGGCGAGCGTGGAGGGGTCAATTACTGCTCGTCCTTCCACAAACTTTCTGTGCGAGTGAAATACCTAGGTTTTCTTCGGACATTTCTCCCCAAACTGTGATCGAAGTCTTTTGTAAGATTTCAGCCGGTCTTAGGCCTTCATTTGGGAGAAATTTAACGATAATGTGTTGCGCAACGTTGGGGTGAACCTCTCGCTCACTCATCGTGATGCCGACTGAGGAACGGGGAGAGTAGCACATACCGGTGCATAGATAATCATGTGACATTCCCACCTTCTATGCGCAGAGGTTTGAGCGCCCTCTCGATGACCTTCAGACCTCCCAGCAGAAATTCCGGTTCATATTTGATTCACCCTTGTATATTAAATATTGACTAAAAAAGTACTTTTTCACATCTGCAATAAACAGAAAAATTTACTCTTCTCATAAATATTGTCATTTTCTAATACAAAATTGTAAAGTATACAAACTTACTTAACTTTACTTACAGTATAAAAACTTATTGTAAAAATCTATTTGTGGACGTTTTCAGCCTTTTTTATTTTATAAAATTTAAACAGTTCATTTTAGCAATAATGATGTGAAACTGTTCAAATGATAAACGAAACTTTGTCATGAAATATCAACTCAGTATGGCCATCTGTTGAGAATTCTATGAACAATTTATATCAAGTGATGTGTTATGATATAACAGCAATAAATAAAATCGCCTTTTAAAGCTCACTGTACAAGTAACATTGACTTTTGGGTATGTTGCAGATATGCAACGCGGTGATACAAAGGGTTAAAATACTTTTGTTTAATCTTGCACTTCACAGTAATGCATGTATGATTCAATTAAAATTTAACCTTTAATTAATAAATTCAGTTCCTATCTACCTGTAAATTTAAACAAAAATATCCACCTTAGGTTGAAAAAAAAAAAAAAAAAAAAAATCATACCACCTTGTGAAACATAGCTGCTGGAAGCATCTATATGATAGAATATTGGCAGCCGTAGACAGGCTGAGTACTTTGCTTTTGACCAATTTAATCAACTATATTGATTTGTTTGTAGTAGTGAGATTGGCTAAGTCGAATCGAAATACCAGCAATTCATGAAACAGTCAAATTCTATTTCGATGGTCAGGCCATATGAATGGTAAACAACATATTAAGAAATCCGGTAGTTTCCCCATTAAAACAGAGGGCAAAATCTCTTTAAAATATTTATTCAACCACACATAAAAACGTGAACAACTTCCACATTACAAGAGTTTTCGCATAGCCTTCAGGCTAGAGCACGAATTAATATTACATGCTAAACTGATCTTAATGCACAAATTTAGATGTTCACTTGACGATAAGACACCTGGTAACAGAGCTTTTAAAATAATCGAACAGCACAGAATTATCCTTCTAACCTCATGCACGATAGTTTTGTCAGGACTCGCATAGGAATCTAGATTGAAATATAAACTTCTTGACGAACCAAACAAATTCAGGAACAAGACACAGATGAAATATTCTCGGTTACTCAACCAATGGAGAGTGAGAGAGAAGCGTAATAGAGAATGAGTTCTGTATCTGCTCACGGAGGGATTTTGATGTAATGCGACCGACGCCAGACAGTGCGCGGGAGGCTGATTCATGGAATAAAATAAGAAATATTAAAATGAGTTTAAAAAAAAAAAAAAAAACTCGAAAAATAAAAAGTAGCTTCTCTCAGAATATTACAGTTTTGGTAGCTGATAAAAATTAAAGAAGGGCTTAAAAGTTTTAGCTTAAGATTTGGAATAAGATAATTATTAAGATACGCGTTTTAAGTTTATAGGAATTTAATAATAAAGATTATTAAAAAATAGGGAAATAATGAGTATGACGGAAATTTTGAATAATTTAAATGAATATTGCAAAGTAAAATTTTTATATAACATACTTGCAAAAGAAAAATGTGTCATAGTGTAGGAATAACATGATATTTTTACGAGACTTCAGCTCTGCACAGGATATAGTACTTAATTAAATTCAGCGTTTTAATTATTGTTAGTTTACTTAAACTAAATTTGTATTTTTAAAGAGTTTGTAAGTTTTATTTGGAAACAAAATCCTTTGATTAATAATTTCTTTTATGGTTTTATCAATGAAACAATATCTAAAGTACTTAAATAATGCGAATTTCGTATCAAAATATTTCTGCTTAACATTACATTTTTAAGCGCCCTGAACTCTTCAAAGGATATAATATTTAATTAAAGTGGACGTTTTAATTAATATTAATTTACTTAAAGTGAATTTTGCATTTTTAAAGCATTTAATTTTAACTCAATTATCCCAAAACTCATACCCAATATCGATAACATATTTCAATTGGATAAATTTATTTATTTTAATTCAACGAAAAATTTAGAAAACGTGCTTATTTTCTGAGGTTAATCAAACATAATGTCATTAGAAATTTTCTGTTTTCAATTATCGCTCTTATATTAATTTAAGTTGCCGTCTCAGATTGCATATTCTTAAAAGTGATATAAAGTGTTAGTTGGGAATATTAAAAAAAAAATCCTGGTTGTATTTCAACAAATTAAAATTCCTGATCTTCGATAAATTGCATATTCTACAAAAGAATTTTAATCTTTATTGTTGTAATATTAAAGAAGATTATTTGATGTTCTATATGTAAGTTATTCCTCTTTTAAGTAGCAAATATTTGAAGAATTAAAGTTGTTAAAAGCTTTTTCACTGCTTATTTATAAATGTAGACATCTATAAAGATTTTATGATACAGAACAGTTTTATGATTTTAAAAAGTGTAAAAAATAATGTATATTTACTAATCAATTATACTAATATTATAATATTAGTTATTATTATATAGTTATTATTATAAAATTTCATCAAATACAGCAAAAACATACATTAAACGATCTGATTTATTTTTTTCAAAATCATAAACATTAACATTTAGGAAGGTTCAGATTTTGCAGGTTTTAGTTTAAGTAGTACTTACAACATGCAAATTTCGAATGTATATCTCGAATATAAGATATTTATGTTTTTTAAAACAATGTAAATACAGGCCTGAGCTTAAGAATCGCTTATTGCTCCTTAACCGAAAGAAGTTAAATTAGAGTTTTGGAACACTGAAATATACCAACGAATTACTAAAACATGTAAACTTTGTGCGACATCTGAGAAAATTCATATATTTGGGATGGAAAATCCCATATCATAATATATATTCCAAACGCAAAAGTCTATAATATATTATAATAAATAAATAAACTATAATAAATAAATAAATAAAAATAAATAAAATATAATAAAATATAGCAGGGGGAATACTGCTTTATCCCGGCTGAATCAAATAGACAGCATTAAGATACTTTTTAACGAGAGTAGATTAATCTACAAGTCTAAATTTTATTTACAATTATTTATAAGGGAGTCCATTGAAATTTATTTAAGAGGTTCAGGGTTTGTAACGATACGTTATCTTTTCGCATCCCGAATATATGGATTGAGTGGTTGGACAACTTGCGGAATCGCGACATATTAGAAGGAACACGTGCGATATCGAAATGTAGGGGCGTTATATGTTTACTTGTTTGTATTCGATTATTTTTTTTCCAGTTTTCATATGCATTGTATATTTAAGTATTGCGCGGCAGCGCAATACTTATTTATTTCCAGTGTCACTTCTCAATGTTAATTTAACATAGGATGCCCTATGGAGCTCATAACTTTTTCATTTTTTTCTTCCCACCTTTTTGTCCCTGATGCCACTCATTTTTTTCTTTACTAATTCTAATAATATTATAAATTTAAAGTGTGAAAATGTTTGCCTGACGTGAGGGTCAAAACGGATGATAAAATGTCTTTGCATATGGGTGAATTATAACCCAGAGAGTAACATGGGCTAATTTTTATTTACAGTTTTCAAATATTTTTTTTAATAATTCCAAATTTCGTTTTTTTTCATTGAGAATCAACGAACATTTTTCCAATAAAATTTAACATTTTTTTTTCATTGTTGCCAGTAATTCAAAAGCCGTACTAATAATTTGTCTATTTTTAGTTGAATGATTTTCACGTGAAAAATTACTGAAATAGTTTTTTAAGAATTAAAAAGAAGTTGAATATGGCGTCAAAGAAAAAAATATGACATTTTCAAACAGATTTTTTACGTACAGATTGGAAGTTTTTACCCAAAGTACAGCAACTTGCATTACTGCACTGGTGAAAGATTTTGAATTATACATAAGTAAATTGCATCACAAATTGTGATACGATACCGCATGAATCAAAGCCTGATAATGGTACCCTCCATTAATTTTGAAATGTGTTCGTCTGAATACAGTAGCTATTAAAAAACTTGACATATTAAACAAAAACCTAATTTGAAGAACAAATTAAAAAAAACAAAATTTATTTCCTACATTGTTTAAGCCCTAGAAGGTACAGATATTTGTAACAAATAAGTTAAACCAATTGAACATTAAAAAATAAAAATATAATTCATACAACATGATACTTTAAACACTCTAAAAACTTAGATTCCGTTCAAATGGAATCGAAATAAATCTTAGACTTTTTTAAAGTTTTGTATTTTGCATGTATCTTATCATTTTATGTACAATCATCATAAAAATAATACAAAAATCTGCAATACAAATATTTACAACTAAAAAATGGAAAAAGTCTAAGATTTATTTCGATTTCATTTGAACGGAATCTAAGTTTTTAGAGTGTTTAAAGTATCATGTTGTATGAATTTTATTTTTATTTTTTAATGTTCAATTGGTTTTTCTTATTTGTTACAAAAATTTAACATTAAATGTAGAACGAATTGAATGAAATATCTTAATATCTGTCCCTTCTTGGGCCTAAACAATGTAGGATATATATATATTTTTTTTTTAATTTGTTCTTCAAATTAGGTTTTTGTTTAATGTAATTTCTGTTATACATTCTAATGACAACTCAGTGAAGGAGTTGAAACATGTCAATATAGGTTTTTAACAATGTGTTTTTAGTAACGTCTTTTTAAGCAAATAAATATTTTAATATATGTTTTGATTTTTCCGTTTGGAATATACATTGTGATATGGTTATTAGTGGACGTAATGAAGATTTATTACTCTTACTTGTACTTTCATTCGTATGGAAAATCCCGCAATTCACAACACTGTGACATAATTACCTATTGTATTTCTACCGCGAATGTGGTACAGACATAAATTTCTTGGTATTAAGGGTACCCCAATAGCAGAAAATTCTCCAAGTGCCTGCGACAGATCTTTCAGGGACTGAAAATAATCTGCAGGTAAAATGTTACAAATGAACCTTTAATTAATTAATCATTTACTTTTAATGTTTTTAAGCATTTTACTCATTTTTATTAATAATAATCTTAAGTTTTAGTAATAAATAATAAACAACTAAACATAATATAAAGTTGGAAAAAGATCCAATGGAAAAAAAAATCTGCAAAAGGGAAAAGAAAATCTGCGACGCACGTCACCTGTCAGGAACTTTCTGCTACCGGGAAGGGTACTAACGCAAAATTTCAGTAAGATCAGAGAAGGATTTATCTCTTGTATACACCCTATTCATTTCTGCACGCGTATAAGAATTTCCATCTAATTGGGAAATACGCAATATTTTTACTATGAAAAAAAAAATACGTTTCACTGGTCTTTCTACCTTAAATTTTGAATAATTCGGTACTGGTGCAGGTACGAACGAAAAATCTCGGTACCTGCCGATACTAACGAAGTACAAACGACTGACATATTTTTGTCAAAATCGAAAACACTTCTTATTTTTTTGTATGTGAAATCCCGTTTCACTAGTTCCTCCACCTTCACTGTAAATTAAAATGTCTGAAATTCAGACACTTAAGTGTCTGAAACGGAGTGTTCAGTTTTCAGACATTTTAAAATGTCTGAATTTTTTCAGACACCTTTTGTGTCTGAATTTCAGACACTTCAAACGGCTTAATAGCATCCATTTTTTTTGTAAGCATCATACGTAGCCATGTTTGACCACGTTGAATCCTGGAAAAATATTTGGCTGGGGTCCTGCCCCCCCCCCCCCCCCTACAACCTGATTTTTTTGGTGCTCCCAATTTTGGTATGCAATTTTTGTTAAGCTGATAATTTAAATCTTTTACGACATTTTACTGATTATAATCAATATTTTGAACTTCAGGAGTAGAACAAGATTAAAACAAAAAATATTTATCTAAATATTAGATTTTTAAAATTTGTTTTATTTTTAATCTTATTTTACTTTAAAAGTTCAAAATATTGATTATAATCAATACAATTTCGAAACAGATTTAAAATAGAAGCTTTACAAATATTGCACATCAAATTTGTGGACACTAAAATCGTAGGGGGGCGGGGCACGGTCCAGTATGCCCATTCTTTAATCAAGAAGTTCTTTTGCAAAAAATGCAACCCTGCATTATTGTTATCTAAATTGAGATGTCCGGTATTCGGGAGTATCCGTTGTGGAGGTTAATGGACATTCCCGAATAGCTATTCTGAAACATCTATTTAGCGAATACTTATTTAATCCGCATGGCATACATATTTGTATATTTTTACCTCACAAAAGCAGACATCTCCGATTATCGGACAAATTCAACGGCAAGGGCTATTGAGGACTTTTAAAGTACATGCATAAAAATATATATAATTCTTATAATCTTGTCCTACTCTTCTTCATATAATTTAAAAATAGATTTTAAAAAAAATTATATTGCCACATAGGCAATTTTACATATATATTGGATGATAATCACAAAACAGCTATTTAACTATGAATAAATAAATAAATATTCTACTTTATTCCTTTGCACTCGAGGGCTCCGGAGCGGAGCCATTTAGAATTTGTCTTCAAACTCGAGGGCTCTGCTACGGAGACAATGCAAATAATTTTGTGATACCTGTCTAGAAAAGCCAAGATTACATGGTATCACAAAATTATTTGCATTGTCTCCGTAGCGGAGACCTCGAGTTTGAAGACAAATTTTAAATGGCTCCGCTCCGAGCCCTCGAGTGCAAAGTGTTAATATTGAGAAAAAAAAATTACTTCGGTATTTTGTTTATTTATATTTTGTGTTTTTTAATCTTATCACTACTCTAAAAGTTCAAAACTTTCATTATAATCAGTGCAAGATTTCAGGTATCAGCTTTAAGAAAATTTCATACAAAATCCCCTCCCCCCTCCCCGAAAAAAAATGAAAATACTTATCATTTAAAAATTAGATTTTTTAAAAAATTATATTGCCACATGGGCTTATTGTTATCATTCCTATGAGCTACTAAACAAGACATCTTTAAAGTAAAATAAAGCGGCAAAAAAAAAAAAAAAAAAAAAAAAAGAAGTTAGCATATGATATCACTATGATACACACTTGCGATGCTTATCAGGGCTTAATTTCTAACAAAAAAAGTACCGGAGGCCTAATATTCTGCAGTACTAACAACCCTAGCGTCCCCCCCCCGGTCACTCCAATCCGCATATTTATATTTCATACATTATTTTCAAAATTCAAAGCATTTTTTTCTTTAGCAAAATAATTTTAAATATATCTATCAGCATACACTTATAATGCATAATTATTTAATATACTTAGCTGTCAACTAATCCACTTTTTAGTTATCATTCCTTCCAAAAAGAAATCTTTGCCTAATTTTAATGTTAATTAATTGTAGAATTCTGGGATTAAATATGGTAAGGATTGTGATTCGGAAATAGCGCTAACGCAAAAAAGGAATAGTTAACCAATTATGCCTTTTCATGATAAAGTGAATGAAATTTATAGAAATTAATATTTATATGTTGAAGAATGGAACAGCGTTTTTCAATTTCCTATAAAAGGTGCATATCTGGAACTATAATTGATTCCTTCCGCTTTTGTGGTGAGTCCCTGAAAATCAGATTAAATTAAAAATTTCACATCATTATCGGAAATATTCGATACGTTTATACAAAAAGGGGGAGACACTGCTCGATTGCTTTCGATCAGAATAACAATGCATGGTTATTATAACTACATATAAATGAAAGTGACTTCGTAAATGTGCGGAGCAGAGCCTTAAAATGGGCAGCGTTCATAAAAAAAAAAAAAAAAAAAAAAAAAAAAAAAAAAAAAAAAAGCGCTATTGCTTTGGGCTCCGGAGCCCTGCATTTATGAGCTCCGGTGAATTCCGATCAATATTTAAATAATTACTGAAAACAGAGAAGTACCGGAGCTCAGCTCCGGTGGGCTCCGGCGCAAATTAAGCCCTGATGCTTATCAGTAAAGTCTAATTGGAAAATGACCTTCGAATCCACACACGCAGCAGAATCGAAATAAACAAATGATTTCATTTTTCCTGACTGAGTTACTTCTATGTTTCCAAGTCAAAAGTCCACATTAAAAGATTTAATAGCTTTAGAAATATATCTAAGAAATACTTGAGATAAATATTCATTTTCAACTATATATAAATTTTATAAAAATCAATTTATTATTTTTTTTCCAAAAGCGAAAGTTTATAAATATATTTTTTAATTTCAGCTGAATATTGTTCAATTGAAAAAAAAGAGGCAATTCCGAAAATTCCGGGATTTTCCAGTAAAAATCCCGGGATTTTCGGGATTAAAATTAAAGCGGGATCCCGGGATCTCAATCCGGGATTGTAATTCCTAGCTAGGAAGTAAGAAAGCTTTAGGAGATCTTTCAAAGTTTTTTTTTTCTATTTCCTTGTGGTCGTTTAGTATGAGATAAGCATTGAAAGCATTGATTAAGCCATTGAAACTAAGAACTGCCATAATTGAAAACAAAACAAAATAAGAGAATGAACTTAACTTTTAAATATGTCTGTTTTTTAGTGATGTTATTACTTTAAATTTGAGAAAAAAGATGAGAATAAATAATGCATAATTTGTAATAAAAGACAACGTCATAAATTTAAAAATATATACTTCTAGAATTAGTGTGTTTTTGCAAAAAGATTCAAAACTAATTAAATTTCATGTAAGATTTTGTTTAGTACAATAAGTAATATCATATAAGACACTAATTTTAGTACTATAAAGAAATTATAACACTGACTTCAATCGCTGTTTGCAAGAGGTAAGAAAAATTCCTCGATTTGAAATTTTAAAAACTACCACAACCACAGTGAGGGAGAAAGACTTGCATAAGTTTAAAAGGTAATCCCATAATACATCCGACTAGCCATGTTTAAAGAATGAGATGTTTCATCCTCAAAACAGGACCCGCCAGACAAAAGTTTCTTTTTTTTTTGCCAGCTTCGACAGGACGAAGATGAATAACACAATATTATTGATATAAATTAATACGAGTTAACACTAAGCCCATTGCACACGCTTTGTAGAATTTCCGGGTGTAATCTTCAACCGTCGTCTACTTCTGTTCTGTGTCTATCCGCCCTTATATCGACGACAGCTTCTAAGAGACATTTGATGTCGAGCACACACATCAGATGTATGTATCCAATAAATAAATAATCCAAGTTAATACGAATTAAAATCACAGTACTTCACATTTCGCAAAAAAAACGAATTAAAATACACGCGTACATAAAAACAAACTTTGTTTGAATTACAACGTATACCACTTCGAACGAAGACATCTAAAACGCATGCGCAACTGGGAGTGCGAGTGGTCCCTGGTGGTTATTGCATCGGAAGAATCAAAACGTCTTAAATTAAGACACGTTTAAAGCAATGAAGTGTCTTAAAATAAGACGTTTGCGAATATTTTAGACATTATTCTCAGTTCATTTACACCATGGTCATAGTAAGACACTTATGTATCTTAAATTAAGACATCTATAATGTCTGAATTTTCAGATTAAGACACTTAAGTGTCTAAAATTCTTTTTCAGTCACATATGTGTCTAAATTTAAGACGCTTCTATTTGCAGTGTTGAATTTTGAATAACTGGGTACCGGAGCCGGTGGTAAAACGAAAATTTCTCGGTACTTATCGGTACTAACGTAGTACAAACAATTGATATATGTGAAATTTCCAGGTTCGGGGGTGCAGAAGCCGGTGTAATGTACCTGATATACACGCTAGTATAAATAACAATGGGAATGAAGTTCAAAGATAAATTTCTTTATTTAATGTGTTGCATAATAATCTTTAAAAACACATTTTTATATGAAAAATAAAGAATTAGTAGTAACATTTTTTTTTTTTTTTTTTTTTTTTTTTTTTTTACAGAAATGTCATGAACAATGAAAAACACCCCTTACCTCTAAAATGGCTAAACCTGAAGTTTGTTATTAAAAAAAAAAAAAAAAAAAAAACTTATTTTTCAAAAAATAACATTTTAAATATTATTTAAGTTTTTTATTTTAGATTTCATATAATTTTGCTTTGAGTTTAATTCTTTTATCTAGTTCATATATTTTAATTTTTAAAACCTGTATTGTTTTCTGTTGATTTATTTCCTTTTTTTCAGTTTCTTCCGGTTTTTCCAGTTCTTGGAAGAAACCCAACTGCATGATAATGAGGCAGTATTCCTGCAAGTATTTCAAAGGATTGCATTCTAGGACTTATTACACATTTGAATGTTTAACCTAATAAAATACAGCATTTTTAATTTAAAAAATGATGCTTTAGCGCATGATTAAATACGTATTTTGAATTATTCTTCATACAAATTTTTAAAACAATCTCTTTTTTCAAAAACGCTTTAGTTTTATACCGAGCAAAACATTAGAAAAAAAATAATACTTCTATCCTTTAATCATTGTTTTATTGATAACTTTGTGCTGATGTACGGCAATTTTGCGTTTATTATTTCTTTGTCATTATTATTATTCTTTTAAGTACTGCTTTTGGGATTTTTCTTATATTTACTTTTAAAGGAAAAGGAAAGATATATCTGTAAAATGAATTCTGTCTAATTATATCTGTTGCGAAATGCGCAGCATTCCTTTCCCTTCCATTAACAATTATTCTGATTGCGCAATTGAGAAACCTTTTTTTATTACATACCAGCGCAACACCCACGCACGGCAGAACGGAATTAGAAATAGAAGAAGAAGCTGCTTTTAGAAGCGCTCTGTTGTCCAGATGGGACAGTACACTGTAAAAAAAATCCGTTAAAAAACGGAAATAGTACTGGCAATCCAAACGCCAGTACTATTTCCGTTTTTTAACGGACATTTTTTTCCGTAAATTCCAGAAAATCTTCCGTTTTTTCACAAAATTTTTCCGTTTTTTTTTTCCGTTTTTTTTTTTTTTTTTTTTTTTTTAATTCGTATTTAAAATTTTTTGTTTCAAAGGCAAAAAAAAAAAAAAAAAAAAAAAAAAAAATTATACAACTTTTCGAGAAACTTACACCTTTATGAATTTCAGCGGACACGTTTATCAAGGTAGCGTACCTCTAATTTATTCAAATAACAGTAATGAAACAACATTTACCTAGGGTGGAATCGAACTGGGGAACCGGAGTGTACCAGATTAGCGCCCTTATCCACCATGCCATGGAGACTCGAGTTACGTTTCCAAATGTCGTTACTTATTTCAGATGCTTTTTATGAAGTAAAGGCACGGTGTTAAGCAAGGAACGTATTTTCGTTGGAGATATTTTTCAATTGAGTGTACAATTCTGAATATTTCCATAATTTTGAAAATTTAGCTTTTTAATTTCATGCTTTATAAAAAGAAAAAAAAATAGTCTTTAAAATATTACGTGCATGAAAAAATGTATTATAAGTAATAATTGCTTCTTTTTTGCAAGATTTTAAAAATTTTATTGTACTATTATTTTTATTTATTTATTTGTATATACATCTATAATTTCATTATTATGTTTCAGATGTGTTTTAAGTTTTATGTGCGAATCCGTTAAAGTGAATAGATTAAAAAATATTAAAATTAAAAATAGAGTTTTTCAATTTTTTTTATTAAATAATAATAAGTATTATTTTAAAATCATTATGAAAAATAAACTGTAACATTTCCTTCTCAACTATCTGAAACTTAAAAAGAATTAATAAAATTCAATAAAATATCAGATTATTTTTTTTAAATATTGTAAAAAAATTTAAAAACAATTTTAAAACATTTTATTTAAAAAGAAAGAAAGAAAGTAAAATATTACAGTGTTAGTTTTAAAAATAAAATTTCAGCTAACTGACAGCCAAATATTGGCATTTTTGAAATTTGAAATTGGGGAGGATTGGGGGGGGGGGGGCGTAAGTCAACGCTAAAGAAATAAAATTAGAGATAATTAATAGCTAAATATTGATATTTTTGAAATTATGTTATTCAAAAAGGGGGTGGTGTTAACTTAGCGCTCCCAATTTGTAATTAAAATATCTTGATACATAAACATTACCTTTATCAGACAAATAAGATATATTAATTTATTTCTAATTGAATGAGATTGCTCTTTTATTTTTAACTTAATTAGTATTACAATTTAAAAAGAATTATTATTGTAAGAATACGAGTATTTAATGCCCCCCCCCCCCAAAAAAAAAAAAGAAAAGAAAAAAAAGTATTACATGCATATAAAATAGGAACAATTATGACTCCTTTTCAAAACTGCATGCATTTAAAAACTAAAATTTCTATCATAATTTCAGAAATTAATCATTTTTTTCAATTAGAAATAATATTTATCGTATCATTTTTTAATTACTATATTAAACGAATAACAGATGAAAACAGTTATTTAATATTTAATAAGTTACTTGATATGTTAAATTTTTTATTTGATACAAATTAAAAAAAAAAAACAACTGAATAAATTAAATTGGAATGTATACGGCATTCTACGTGGCATTAAATTCGAAAGATAAAATAAATTATATTAAATTTTAACTGATATATGAAAAGATATTAATTCATATTTACTTAAAATAAAGAAAAAAAGGGGAAAAAAAGAAAAGAAAAGAAAAGAGAAATAGTGACTAACCAAGTCTTAAACGTAAACATATGTTCACACTACAACAATTCATTATTCCGCATTCCAACTAAACACAGCGCCACTCTATACAACACAGACGTCAATTACGGAAATTGAACTGTTTTGAAAGAATGATGAAATATTTTTGTAAAATTTACGGAAAACCTTCTTCATTTTGATCCGAGAACGGAAAAATTATCCAATTACGGAAATTGTACTGTTTCCAAATGAAGATGAACGTATTCCGTAAAATTTAACGGAAAATATACCGTATTTTTACGGATTTTTTTTACAGTGTAGAACTTAAATAGAACACTAATTTTAAGACTTAGAGAATTGCTAAATCTTTTACTGTAAATAGTTTAATTTTAATGTATAATCTTTTGTGTTTCACCTATATATTAAAGAAAATAGATTAATTACTTAAGAAGAATGCATTTGGATTTTTTTAGAATTTTGTTATGATTTTAACAAAAATAGACTCCGAAAGCAGACGACCGCTCACCGGAATTTCGATTCAGAATTCCAATATAACAGATATGATAATTTTGATTTGATTTAAGAATATTTATTGATTGACTGTGATAGAATTAACATAACAATATCAAACAATAAAATAATCTTAAAATAATATATATATTGCACCTTTGCAATAAAATGTTGTAATTAAGTTAATTTATAACCAATATAATAAATTAAAGCAATAAAACAAAACATTTTATCCGATAATGAAAACAAATTCATAAAAGAAAGATAAGAATACAAAGTAAAAAAAAAAAAAAAAAAAAAAAATGTATATGTATCAATAAATATAAAGTAACATATCTCCTTGCATCAACTTTTTTTTCACATATACAACAAAAGAGGGGAAATGATAGCAATCGTCACGAATTTCAACAATGCATTTATGTTTTATGATCCTTTGAAAGGGGAAAAAATATTTCGAGTAATGCCATATATATATTTCAAATAAATATCGTATGAATGTGACAGACGTTTTGAAACACAACACAAATGCCTTCACGCACAGAAATTATACAACATGAGAAATGCTTTTTTATGACAATAATAAAAATGGTTATGTAAGATATGAAAAATTATAATTTATAACAAATATCGGATGTTGATGATTTAAGAGAGTTAAAAATCGTTATCTAAAACTGCCAAATTTTTATTGAAGCAAATTATAATAAAAATGCTAAGTAATGAAATGCACTTTACTAATTGTGAGATAGAAAAAATACGATGGTGTATGAATAAGTTTTTGCGCTCACATAGAAATAATTGAGTGAAATTTATGAAATTGCTACATTGTATGAGTCTTTTTCTACATAGACACAGTGCACAGTAACACATTTCTGCAAACCGTATTTTGTTTTCATTCGTCTTAAAACTGTGGTATTGAATAAAGAACAATTTTTATTACACTGCTGTTTTTATGGTTATTGTTGTTGTTGTTATTGCTACAAAGATTGAATTTTTATACATGAGGCTGAAAGTTTTTTAAGTTAATAATATGAAAATTTTGATTTTCTAATAAAATGAACAACAACAAAAAAAAAAAATGAAGAAAATAATATTTTTAAATTGTTGTTCCTATTGGCGTAAAACATGTGCTGTTACATTTATGTAATATTTATATTTTGTAGATTGTTTAATTAAGCCAGAATTTATCACCTGATTAAATAATCTCTAATAAATACTCATCATTGTAATAATAAATACATTCCTCAAATTATCTATATTTAACTGATAATTTGAAATCCCAACAGTTTTGGCAATTATTTGCATTCAAATGTAAAGGTGTCAAAAGGCACCTTTTGGTAGAAATAGGTATGCACAAAATCGCGGTAGAAATAGTGTTAATTAACGTCAATATTAGTCTGATGGTGCTCTTCTCTTAGAACTTTAAATTCAGGCAATCTCATACTCACCGCTGTTGTGAACAGTCATGGGTGTAGAAACTGCTGAAAAATGGTTCCTGAGTTAAATAAAAGAATTAATATACGACGTATAGTGTGTTTTTTAGTAACACTCACCTCGACCACGACTCCAAAACCTACACTGTAAAAAAGAAATCTGTAAAGTTACTAAAGTTTTTCCAGGAAACTGGGATTCCTAGAACTTTTTATGTAACGGCAAAAACAAAAATTCCAGTAACATCATCTGTTACAGGAATTTTTGTTGTTGCCGTTACATAAAAAGTTCTAGAAATCCCAGTTTCCTAGAAAAACTAAATTCCTGTAACAGCGTCTGTTACAGGAATTTTTGTTGTTGCCGTTACATAAAAAGTTCTAGGAATCCCAGATTCCTAGAAAAACTTTAGTAACTTTACAGATTTTTTTTTTTTTTTTTTTTACAGTGTAGTATTATAAAAAAAAGTATATTTTTTAATTAAATTTTTAAATTCAAGAGTTTAAAAATTTCTTCTTTTCTAACCTTGGGTTTTCAACCTAGATTTTTTAAAATCTTATACTCTGGGTATTTTGTTCTTGAAACCTAAGTAACGGACTTTTGATACAAACATTAAATGAGAAGGAGAAAATAATAAAAATAATTGGATGTATATAGAATAAGCCTATGAAAATTGCATTTATATAAGTTCAGATTTTTTTAAACAAAAATTTTCGAAGATATTAAAAACTGGATGGTTAGTTATCTCTCGTATAATCTAAAAATGCATTAAAATTTTTTTCAGACAATTTGCTCCATTATTGTGGAAGTCTTAGAATTTTGATTACGTAGAGTATAAGAAAATACGAACTGAGAAAAAATGATTTAAAAGATTTCATTTACAAAAAAGTCGGAAACTGTCCGTCAAACGTGGCAAATGAAGTAGGCGTGTTGGTACTATAACTAGTTTTATATATATTCAGATCTTGGTGCTATAGCTGTTCCACTCCTATGCAAAAATGCATAAATATAAAATTTATTACGATTCTATATATTAAATTCAGTTACACGGAAAGAATATGAATCCCTCTTAAGTAGGATGTAATCATCATGGTAACCTAGAATCATTACCTATCATGGGGTATCATTGAATTCATTACGTAGGATAGGATTTAATAGAATGACGAAAACTTTTATGAATATCTTTTTAAGTTTTGATTCGATTTTTGATAAAATTTGAAATGACACGACAAAATTCTGCAACGCTTATATATATTAAATTTAAACCATTCGGTTGAATTATTTTTGTGCTGTTGTATGCGGACAGACGGAGGACCAGACGACGACTATAAGTGATACGTACAGTAAAACCTCCCTGTGCGACCACCTCCATTAAGCTACCACCTCCCTGAAGGACCATTTTTTCATGGAACGAAATTTATTCCCATAGGCTCAGTACTAATTTTACCTCTATTCAGAGACCACCGCAGTTGAACTCCCTCCATGAGCGACCCATTTCGTTGAAGAAAATGAAACAAATTCCGTTTTTTCCTGTCCGCTTGAAAAAGGTTTTTTTAGAATAATAATTCCGGAGAGCGCATTTTTCGTCAAACTTCTAAACTAAGGTTAGAATTTTTACTTATTTCGGTAACTTTTAAGTATTTAAATCCCTTTGTGTCTTTTTTAGGCAATGAATTTGAATCTGATGACAAAGTAAGAATGACGGTCAATAAACTCCCCTGCCCTATTCTGTGAGGAAACTCTCAAAGAAATAGATAAATTAATGAAATTGTCATAATTTGTCCCCGTCCAAAAAAAAAAATTGCATTTATTTACTAATCTTCGAAAGGACTTGTAAATAAAAGTTATAGAAGATAAAACCGTAAAATCAAAGCAAACGTCGATGTATTCATTTTTTTAAACTCTGCACTAATTAACTTATGTAATTAACTTTTGTTTTTATACTTAAATTTTCATATATTTTCCTAACGTGAAAAATAATTTTTAGTAACATTAATTGTTACCTTTTTTCAACAATTAAAATCTAGATTTAAACATGACCTCCATTAAGAGACCACTTCTCGGAGCGACCAATTTTTATTGAAATGGAACGTGGTCGCTTTAGGGAGGTTTTACTGCATTTATATAATTACGAACGCATCTAAAAAGAGATATTAAAGACAAATACGCAAAATTAACCGCTCTCCTTTAATATTTATCATATCTTCAATAAATTTGGGCCCAATATGATAGAGATGTCAAGGTTCATTTTAGGATAAAAATATGAAATTCGACACTTTAGTCATTTTTTGCCAAAATGAAAAGTACTGAGTATTTTTAAGATTAATACTATTTCACGGTGTATTCGTATTCATCTTATTTAATTAGATTCAGCATAACAGTTTCAAACAATGACTATTCTATAGGATTTATTTATAAACCTGCATCTGCATAAATTGTGCAGTTTGTGTACGAAAATCGAAAGATTTGTAACTGAATAGAATATCAGCACGTGTTGATTTACAAACAGTGCACTTGAATTACACATAAGCCTGACTAATATATGCCTTTGTCTGAGTTTTAGTTGCATAAACACATAACAGAATGTTGAAATGTATTTTAAAATTCTTTTATTTTGTGAGTTGAACATCAATAATACATTTTACAAAGCTAGTGTAATTTTATTATTTCGAACAGTCCTAATTTTTAAAAAAGTGACTTCCATTATAATACGTAGCACCTATAGTCGCCGTCTGGTCCATCCTTCTGTCTGTCCGCCTGCATGTAACAGCGCAAAAACTGCCAATCCGAATGGTTTGAAATTTAACATATAAAATCGTTGCAGGGTTTTTGTCATTTCAAATTTTATGAAAATCTAATCAAAACTTAAAAAGATATTAATAAAAATTTTCTTCATTCTATTAAATCCTATCATAAGTCAGAATTCAATGATATCCCATGATAGGTAATGATTCTAGGTTGCCATCGTGATGACGTCCTGTTTAAGATGGGAGTCCTATTATTTTCGTATTACTATATATAATAGTAATAAATTTCGTATTCATGCATTTTTGCATAAGAGTGCAACAGCTACTGCACCAAGATCTGAATATTGACAAAACTACTCATAGTACGAACGCACCTCATTTGCCACATTTCACGTACAATTTTTTACATTCCTAGTCCAAATTTTACTTTCCTTGACTCTATTTTATTAAATTTCATCTACTTTCTCGAAAATTCTCTCCTAATTCTTCAATTATTCCTGGTGGGAGAGGTGTATTTGGTCTCGAACAACTGCACTGTAAAAAAAAATCTGTGAAGTTACTAAAGTTTTTCTAGGAAACTGGGATTCTAAGAACTTTTCATGTAACGGCAACAACAAAATTTCATGTAACAGACACACTTTTGCGCCGAAAATAAAAAAATCTGTAAGGTTACTAAGAATTTTTTTGGAAACTGGGATTCCGAGAACTTTTCATGTAACTGCAGCCAGGGTTACAAATAAAAGTTTAGTAAGATTACTGAAATTTTAGCAGATTCATTTGTAATGTTACAGATTTTTGTAGCTTTACAAAAACTAATTTTGTAGTTTTGCAGCTTTTTTCGTACAGTTACAGTTGAAAGTTTAGTAAGCATGTAACTTTACAACTGTAGACCTACAGATTTTTTTTTACAGTGTGGAAATTAGCTGCCTTTACCTCTTAGACTTTTCCTCTCTAACGTAGAAATCTTTCTACATTTCGACCTTTTCTCTTCTTAAGGACATATATATCGGAAAGACATTTCATCTCTCGACTGGATATTAAGTTGATGTCAACTGGGAAGCCCATCAAGTTATTCACTTAGTACAGAGTGTCCCAAAAGACACTGACACATTTTAAAATTTAATATAAAATCAAGTAATTGTCGTAGATGATTGCGGTGTGGACAAAAATGCTTCTCACGATGAAAAGTTTTTTTTTTCAAGCGAATGAAAACAATTAGTTCAATAATTCGATCGTAGATGGCGCCACTTCTCCGTACATTTGGTTTGAAACATGCTGTTTTTTCATTTTCAGATATTAGTATAGACGCTGTGACATAGAAATGACCACTCCCAGCAGAAAACCTAATTGCGTAGGTTGGTACTTCGAAACCAAATCGAAATTAATCTGAAAATCAGAATAAACGCATGTTTGATACCAAACATGCGGGTAAGTGGCGCCATCTATGATCGAAGTTTGGAACTAATTTTTTATTCGCGTTAAGAAAACTTTTCATCGTGAGAAGCATTTTACTCCAAATCGCCCTCCTGTATGACAATTACTCGATTTTATTTTGAATTTTAAAATGTGTTAGGGACTTTTCAGACACCCTGTATTTCTATCTCGAAAGGCAGGCAAGCCAGTTCTGGCTATAAATAAACAACAGTAAATCAAGAAAATGTCTAAAGATATTATTATTATTATTATTATTTTGAGAAAGCGATTGGAAACAAAACTCATACATAATTATCCATAACAATAAACATCTTGTGACATATTACATTCGTGTGTGTAACTTAAAAATGTTTGTGTGCAATTTAAAACTATTTTAAATAGAAATTACTGATTAAAAATAATTTAAAGTTTAATTATTCTATAATACTATTTGACAATGAATTCGCAATTAGATTTATTAATCGGATTCAATATAACAGTTCGATAACTATTATATGGGAATTATTTATGTACCCGAATCTGATTAAATTGTGTAGTTTGTATACGAAAATCGAAAGATGTGCAAGTGAATAGTATATCAGCAAGTGTTGATTTACAATCAGAGCACTTGAATTACACATAGGCCTGACTAATAGATGCCTTTGACAGAGTTCTAGTTGCATAAACACGTAACAGAATGTTCAATATTTTGTAATTCTTTTGTGTTGTGAGGTGTAAATTTATAATACATTTTCTAAAGCTGGTGTAATGATTTTTATTGTTTCCACCAGGCCTAATTTTTTAAAAATGACTTCCATTATAATACACTATAGAGATATGATTATATACTTTGCATAATTTACCAATGTTCACTGCAAAAAGAGAGAATTTTATAATTTCAAAAACACGAGGGTCACAATGAAATTTTTGAGATACGGCTAAATGGTACAAGTAAAATGTATTAACTCTTAGGAGTATTGAAAGTATTTCCCTCCAAGATCAATTTACTATTGTAAGCTAATTTTCCAAGGGTTAAATGCCTCAAGTTATCCAGATCTTCGAATAGATGGAAAATATTCTTTTATAGCCTCATTAATCTAATCTTCGGAATGAAAACGACCCCTACATAATTTTTTTAGATTAAAAAATAGCCAAAAGTCACACATTGCAAGATCAGGAGAATAGGGTGGATGTTTTATCATTTTGATGTTTTTTTCGACTGTAATCCTTGCTGAATGAGAAGATGCATTGTCATGGTGAAGCATGAGTTCCTTAACATTTACCTCTTGAAGAATTTTTGGAAGACACTGAGTGGTGTACTAGTTAGCTGTAACTGTCTTCTGTCCCTCTAGCTTAATGGCTTTGACCATACCTGTACTTCTGAAGAACACGGCATATTTTACTTTTATACTTCTGCTATTGAATTTAATAATGTTTTACGACTAAGTATACCACTGCTTTCATTCGTTTCACGCTTATTTAAAAATGATTCCAATCGCTCTCTTATTAAGTTTTTCTTATTTACCGATTAATCTTTCATCACAGTAGAATTCATTGTTTAAAAAAAAAAAAAAAAAAAAAAGGGTTTCAAAAATATTTGTAAATAATTCCAACTGAAAAACGCTAGAAGAGGTTTAAGACATGCAGCATACACACCGATTGAAAACTGACTAAAACAAGCTAAAATCGGTTGAAACAGCTTTCGCGTGCCGTCTTTAATACTTTAAGGGTTAGACAATTGTTATTCTATAAAGTAACTAGTTACACTGTTAAAAAAAAATTGTAAATTTACGATATTTTACCGTGAATTCCCGCAGTAAATTTACGAAATATGCCACTTTTTTACTGATAAACGGTCAAATTCCGTAAATTTCATGTTTTACGGGAAAAGTCCGTTTATCTAGGAGCAAAGTCCGCTTTGTTATGTGCCTTTGCCCGGAATCTCTGCTGCAGTAAAATTACTGCAGCAAATTTTTACAGTGTAAATCATAGAATTCAACAATTTTACACACTTTAACGGACCTGGTTAGTTATTTCATGAAATAACTTAGTATTTTATGAAATAACGGATTACACGCTTTAACGGTAGCATATACACTTAGACACCGTCCTTTAAGATGTATACACTTATAATTATGTGCAATACTCCAGTTCGTGTAAATCCAAATTTTTCTTCATTTATATACTTGTCTGAATTTATCAAGTGATAACTAATTACACACCACACTTACTTTCATAAGTTAAATACATATAACAACCGGCAAAAAAAAAAAATCCGTAATTTTTATGACCAGAGTGTAATTTTAGAAAACTACACATATATATGAGTAAAATAGTTAATTTACACATTTATTTTAGTGTAATGTATATCGATTTCATCGCAATCGAGTATATTAATTCAAGTTTGAACGCGGACAGATGACAGCCAGAAGGACAGATGGACAGACGGACCGCAGACAGACCGAATTCATAAACACCTTTCAAGTATGTTGGAAAGTGTTAAAAAATGGTTTTCCCATATGTTATGTATCCCGGAAAACCTGTGTTGGATCCCCTAGTATTGCTAATAAGTAATGGAACGCTTTGACTATTTAATGAAACTCTATAGAAGGGAGCAAAATTGAAATTGAAAAGAGAAAGAAAGAAACACTAGAAAACAGGAATTCTGCTTTTTCAGAATTTAGTGTCGCTCCCGATGAAAAAAGAAAAAAAAAATGTATATATATATATATATATATATATAACCATTAATTAAACATAACCTACCACCATCAAAAACCATAATATTATGAATTAAAGTTGTAAGTATAAAAAAAGTGCCAAATAATTTATTATAAGAATTATTATGGAAGAAAAAATAAGAAAGTGGACACCGACAAATAATGGAATAGCTTATATATTGAATTACGTTTTCAAGGGCACAGAATTCAATGATATAAGTAATATGGTTGTTTTCTGTGAGAAAAATAAGATAAAGCTAAAAAAATTTTTTCTCTGTGCCCAAACAACCATTATAATCAAGTGAATAGATTAAAAATGAAAACAGAACAGAAACAAATAATATGAAATCGAAAAATCAATAAAACCTGTTTAAATATTTATAGGATATAAAATAGAAATAATACACAACATACCGATTAATATTTCAGTATTTTTCAATATATCCACTCGCACATGGCTACCAAAATATCGTAAAGATTAAGGTGAATAAAACAGTTAAGAAATCACAGTAATTGATACCAAAGGATGCAGTTAATACATTTTGAAATACCATGATAAATGGAATTAATATAATAAAATAAAATAAATAGAAAGTAATTACATTATTTAAAATAACTAAAATGCACTATTAAATTAATTAATTACTATTTAACACTATCGTCAAAATTTAGCTAAAAAATTCACCTGGCGTAGGAAATTATAAATGAAAAGGAGCTGCAAAAAGACAAAATTTATAACTTATCGTCAAAAGACAAATTTTGGTGCTGCCATCTAGTAGTATTTTTATTATTCAAATGTCAGAAGATGATCAATTGAAAGCCTTTGAATGTAAAAAATTTTATTAACAGCAAAACCAAACAAATCCTTATATATAGATAATTATAAACCTAATATAAACCAAACTATATATATATTTTAAAACTATTGTTAATAAAATTAAAAAAAAAAAACATTCAAAATATTCAATTATGTTACTCATTTAAACTACACTAAGAATTTAAATAATTCTATAACATTGATAATATATAGCATATAGCTATATGCTATAAAACAAAATAAATTCAATAATAATTAATATAAATATATATCAAAAATAATATAAAAATCGTTAATAATAACTATTATATATAAGATAATTATAAAATGAACAGGAAATAAAAAACATATGGAAGTAAATAGAAGATTATGAGATACTTAAATTCCCATTACCTAAAAATCACAAATATAGTGTGTGGATCATTTTCATACAGCCATAAAAATCCTAAAAGTATGAATGTGGGACATTCAAACACATTAAACCGATAATAAATTTTATAACACAAAGTGAAAATAGATCAATATTAAAAAGAATAGAGGAATAATAATAAAAATAATTACCCAATTTTAATACATACAGTATAACTTTATTTATATTAAATATACTTATATGTATATTAATCACTATAAAAATGGCATACTATTAGTAATTAATATGATATCGTCCTTAGTAAATTAAAATTTAATAACAAATGATTGTAAATAAGATAAAACTATAATTAAGCTAAATATAATATTAATGAAAGTCACCAATTACATATAAAATATCAAATCAACATCCTTATAAAATACGTATCAAAAATATAGTAATAATACAAAAGCCCCATTTTTTTATAAATTAACCATTGCGTATTATCCAGACAACACCACCATCCTCCGTACTCTAACATCTACCCACCCATATATATATAGCACAAAGCATATTTCAGTTTTAAGATTTAAAACACACGCTTTTATTTTATATAAAAGGCCGTCATCCGCATCCGCTGAAGAATTCTTCATTTACGATCCAGTATTAAACAACATTTACAGTAAAGTAAGCATATGATGTCACTATCGCTGAATAATGCAAAAAAAAAAAAAAATCGGCTATCTGATGTCATTTGTTAGTAATGTTAATATAGATACTTAAATTTAGTTTATAATAGCTCCATGTTTTATCACAAATCATTCATTTATATTTTTTCTAAATAGCACGTATTTTAAGAACATTTTTTTTTTTCAGTTTTTATGGGAAAATTGCAACAAAAGGTTTAATTACTATTTTCCAACTATTTTTCCTTTACTTTCTGACTTTCTGCAGAAATGGAGTACTTGAGTTGCCAAAATTATACAATTGGCGCTAAAAACTAGACAAAAAATTATATCTAAAAAAATAAATTGAGATGCAGTTTTCAAACAAACTGCATTTAAAAGTACCTTTTTTTTCTCAATACGACGATATAAAAATTAAAAATGTGCGATGCTTAGAAGTTTAAAAAATTGAAATAGAGTATTTAACCGTACAATGATACATCTGCTTTGTTTTACGGCTGGCTTATACAATGGAACGTTAATTTTTGGAGACGACCCTTTAATTGCTGGGAGAAAGAAATAGCATTATGGGAGCCAAAAAATATGAATTAATCCTTAGAAAAGAACAGATGTTTAATGTAGAAACAGTATATTAAAATAATACACTGCATAATTCAGTATAAGGTGTCCAGAAAAAGAGACCTGAGCTTTAAAATTCAATAATTCATTAAATATAATAAATATAAAGGTAAAACAAGTCGGCAATTCTACGTCAAACGTGGCAAATGAGGTACGTTCGTACTATAATTAGTTTTATAAATATTAAGATCTTGGTGCAATAGTTGTTTGTTATGCACTCTTATAGAAAAATTCAAGAATACAAAATTTATTACGATTATATATATAGAATCCAGTAATACAGAAATGGTAGGACTCCATCCTAAATAGGACGTCATACCATGACAACCTAGAATCATTACCTATCGTGGGATATCATTGAATTAATATGTATGATAGGCTTTGAAAGAATGAAGAAAACTTTTATTAATATATTTTATGTTTTGATTCAATTTTCATAAAATCTGAGATGACTCGACAAAATTCTGAAAAGATTATATATATTAAATTTTAAACCGTTTGGTTGGTAGTTTTTGCGCTGTTATATGCGGACAGACGGACAGACAGACGAACGACAGGTGCTACGTATTTATATAATTACGAACGCTCTTAATAAGGGAAGTGTTTTTCACGTAGTTCAGGAAATTTTTATGCTGTAACGTAAATAGATGACGATGCGCGTTTCAAACGAATTCTAAGTTCTCTCGTAGTGTAGTGCTTGACTTTTTTCAAATTGGGCGGGATCAGAACGCAAAATTTATTAAACAGATCTTGCTAAGTTTTTTTTTAAATTAAAGGTAATATAATTTATTGGAGGTACCTATCGTATCAGAAGTATAAAAGCATTGTTGATAATGATTTAAAAAAATCGTCGGTAATTAGCCGAGATATTAACCTTTAAAGTCACGGACGGTTTGTACATGCATAATGACATGGGCGGCGTACTCTGCGTACCATCGGCTTTTAAAGCCCAGGTAACAACTTTTAATGATATATTTGTGTAATGCAATAGTAGCAGTATAAAAGGGATAAACGTCAAATTGTTAAAAACTGACTAATTTAATTAGAATTATTCACATAAATACTATGAGATTCGTGACTAGTTTGCATTCATTGGATCTCTCAACAGGACTTCCGTGTCTTTAAACGTTAATTAAAAACCTATCTGGAAAAACGCGGCACGGACCAAGCCGGCGTTGCAACTTTGTGACCTCCTTTCGAAGCGCGCTTAGCACAATGTCAAGTTTAAACTTTGAACAAGGGTTTTGTTTTAGCTACACTGTAAAAAGGAAAGATTATTACTACGTTGAATTTAGTTTCATGAAATGCCAAATAAAGTTTAACCTCTTGCGGTCTATGACGTACATAGCGTAGTACGTCATGCTATTATGGTCATTTCCGACAATGACGTACGCAGTGTACGTCATGATATATGGCTGATGTTTTAATTAGACATTCCGAATTCTCATCAGAAAGTTTTAACTCCTATTTTTTGCTTTACAAGATGATCAATTTCCATAAATAAAGTCAAAGAAAATTACCAATTAAATGTTTGTGGTGTAAATTCAAAATTAAAAAAAAAAAAAAAAAAAAAATCTGCCAGATGCGGTAACGCTGGCGACTAGTGACGTGCATCCGCTAACAGCGTCTGAGCACAAGGGTTTAAATATGAACTACTTTTATTGTCAGTACCAAATTAAGCTCATCATAAACAGATTAGGATAAGATAAAAAAAAAAGAGGTTATACAGAATAGCAATATTTGATAGTATTTAGGCTTTATATGTTTTTGAACTTTTATGGTATACCTATTCATACTTTTCAAGTATATACAGCTATACCTAACCCTACGTTGTATAGTTTTTTAAAAAAGTCTTATTATTCTTTAAGCAACGATTTTTTTAATAATACAGTTAATAATTCATATCTTTATTGTACAGAACCCTCTGATCGCGAGTAATACTCGCACTTGACCGTTTATTTCTGCCTAAAATGACATTTAAATCATGTTTCTATCATAATTGGAATATGAAATATTAATTTTTTCGTTTTGGTTTGTTTTCAAAATCGAGCTTTCAAGCAATGGTTGTCGTGGAAACGACTTCTTGGGTTGGTTGGTTGATTAGAGTTTTATGGCACAAAGTCCTCATAGGGACATGCTGCGCCAAGAAAAAGTTAAGGAGTACAACATAGTTAAAAATTAAAAGTTACATTAAAAGATTGTCAGAGATATAAAAGTGAAAAAACAAAACAAAATGAAGAAAGCAATGTGATGATACAAGTAATTAAAAATAATGCACAATGAAAGCGACAATACACAAGGTTTTAAAAGACAAAAAATAGTTAAAACACTAGAATATTTAAATTAAAAAATTCTAAAATCTCTAAAGTTATGAAAAGTTATATGTTCAAGAAATAAAGCATAAAATGTTATATAATACTGCTTTAAGAACGAAGTTATAATTCAAAATTTTAAAACGATATAAAGCTACGTAGGATGAATAACTTCAAAAACTGTATTATTGTCATCGTTATCAGAGTCATAACTACAAGAGTCCATAGCCTCTTCTGCATAGTTGAGCAGCTGTTTGTGATCTTTAATATTAGTTATTGCTGGGCTAAGACATGATTTATTGCCTTTTCTCTTCACAGTTTTCCACTGTGAAGAGATTTGAGTTGGAGGTTTCTTTCTTTCTTTTTGTGCGAAAGTTTTTTCATTTGCTTTCGGAGTTGGACAAACAATAGGTTTCACTAATTTGCTTTTATCTGTAGCTGGCGTTTTTTTTGTCTTATGTTCGGTTGATATTTTTGATTTAACTGATGATGTTTGGGGAGAATTAGGTTTCTGTAATGATAGAACTGGAGATGAAGCAACCTTAGTTTCAGTCTGATGATTAGATGACTTTTTGGATCCAACTGGAGATTTCTGTGAATGAGTAAGTTGATATTCTATTGTAACTGGTTCTGAGGATGGTAGCCAACGTTCCAATAATGGGGTACCATAGCATTTACTACCAAGAGAGACGTCCCGGGTTTTTTTAGGTGAAGTATTGGTTGAATGTGTCATAGATGTATTATTTGGTGGAAAAGAGCAGTCGGTCTGGGTACTGATGGGCCTTACGGAATTTAGCTGTTGTTTGAGTATACTGGAGTAAGATACCCCAACAGAGGGGGTCCTAGATTCAACAAGTTTACGGGCTTCAGGGTAGGAAAGTTTTTGAGTAATCTTAACTGCAAGAATTTCCTTTTCACGGATCCAGTTAGGACAAGAGCGAGAGTAAGATGTATGGTCACCTTTACAATTAGCGCAGCGTTCTGGTTTTTCGCAAGTTTTACCGTCATGGCCGACTTCTGCACAACGTGGACAAGTAGCAGATCCACGACAGGTAGTATTAGTATGCCCATACCGCTGGCACTTAAAACAACGCAGAGGATTAGGGATATAAGGCCTAACTGGACAGTTTAAATAACCAGCTTTAATTGTAGAAGGTAAAATATGGCTATTGAAAGTTAGAATAATGTGTTTAGTAGGAAGCATTTGCCCATTTCGACGAATAGTGATACGGCGTACATCTATGATATTTTGATCACTTAAATTAGCTAGAAGTTCTTCTTTTGTAGAAAATAAAAGATCTGGTTCAGATATGACACCACGGCAGGTATTAAGAGTTTGATGTGCTTTAACAGAGACAGAAAAAGTACCTATAGTATCGCAATTTGACAGAAGTTGTGACTGCCTGGCTGAAGAAACCTCAACCAGTAAGTCCCCAGACTGCAATTTTTTGAGCGAGTGACCATCACCCAAAACAGACTGAAATGTTTTTGCTATTAGAAAAGGTGAAGTTTTTTTGAAAGAACTATCTGAGAGACTATCAGTGCGTTTAATTACAAAAAAACGAGTGAATAACGTCTGTACAGTTTGTTGCTCGCCACTTGGGAGAGAAATAGAAGGAATGTTAGTTTTTCCATCCATAATTGAAAAAAAGAAAAGAATTCAGACCCCGGCCGCACCACCCACTACCGAGCCCAACAAGGGGATGCACATTCGAGCACCAGTGCAAGCCAGGGCCCATACGGTCACAAGACACTCCTATGTCAGTCTCCACCCTTAGCGAGATGGCTAGTAAGTACTCGCTCACTTGATCCCCAGCCAGTGACACAAGTCAGCTGACCAGCCGATTGATGCATACGGGACCAATATGCACCTCCCGTCTACCTGAAGCAGAGGCCAAAGCAGTGTGTTGGATACCCTCAACTACCAGGATCCCCCTTTCCAGGGACACGGGTCGCCACGCACGGCAAACACGTGGGTGGTTTACAATTCTCCACAAGTCGATATACAGGATGATATCGGCTCATACAGAATTGCCCTCACCTCCGAAGAGAAAACCACAACGAGAGTGAAACATAGAGGAAAGAAAGACAAGAGAAATAAGAGGAAAAGGAAAAGAGAAAGATCGCTCAGGAACCCGGGGTTGCGAAGCCCGTGAATACCTAAAGAAGGTATCCCCCTGGGGGCAACGACTTCTTGGGAAAATGTCTATTTCTTCACGATGGTTTTTTTAACCATTTCTCGTATTTAAATTATTATAAGTCAAGAACCGTTAAAGATAAATGGTTCAAACTTGGAACATGTATTTTTCAATTGTTTTACTTTAATTTTTGATTCAGCAAATTTGAAGAAAAAATATTTACTTTTAAAAATATGATTAAAAAAAGTTACATCATTTTTTTAAAAATTTTACTTTAAGCATTTTTAATTTTTATTTAAATTAATATTTTTTTAAATGGTGAATCAATATTAAAACTTATATATTTCTGTTTATTTAAATTAAGAAAAATTGAAATTCTACTAAAAATATTTTGATTTATAACGATTTTAAATTACTACACTTGTTTAATAAATTTTACATTTAAATTAAAAAAAATTATGAGAAGTTTTATCATGTGATTTTGTTTACAAATAATATGGTTAACCATAACAAAATTTCAAAATTTTAAGTCAATAAATAAAAATTATTTAAAAATGCGTCTCGGACCCCTTTAGAAGCACGCTAAAGTACGAAAAAAGGGTTCAGAAATAGACATTTGCTTCCAATACCTGCCACTTTGTTAACTTTCGACTTTTTGATCTCAAAGTGCCTGAAGATCCAGACAATATTATCTACTTTCATAATCCTTAACGAAAATTGATTGCAAACGACTCTGGCGATCTATCGGATCCCGCCCGATTGAAAGTGCACGGCGCGCACGCTAGGGCACACACGCAACTCGAGCCACTTCATTCATTTTTTATTTCAAAAAATGTTTGAAATGTTCTTCAAATGATAATAAATAACATGCAAACAACACGGAGCTAAAATCTTCATTCTTACTGCAGAAAAAAAAATGCTAAAAAATATCCTTTTTTTGGCATTCGATAGGCAATATCTCCTTTTAACAAATTACTGAATTCGAAGCTGATTCTTCGTTTTTTTAATGCTCTATATGTCAGCCTGATAAATATTCGGAATATTGTTAAATGTATTTCAAAACATTAGTAAATATTTCACTTAAAGACATTTCATTCTGAAAGGAAATGCAAAATTCATTTATAAATGGTAATAAATGGACATTTCTCTCTTCGGATTTTCATAAATTTTGCCATTCATTGAATTTAATAGAACAAACTAAGCGAAGAAAATATTTTTGACATACAATAGAACTCTTCGAACGTATAATATTTGTAAGAATAAAACGAAATTTTTTCTAAAAAAGAATTTTCTCCTGACAAAATGGAATTGAATACTTTTAGTATGTAAATCAGATCGAAGTGCCTTTTTGTTTTTGAAGACAACATTTAAAGAGCAGATTTGACTAAATAATATTTGTAAGACGTTCAGACAGTTCAAAGCATGGGGCATTTTTGACAAAATATAACGAATTCTAGAAGCTTCTTCGGACTGTGTTTGAAATTCAAATGTTTACTTATTCCTGAAAAGTATTTTTTTTTATTCTAAAATTTGTCTGCTGCATATTTAAAATCAATACTCATATGGATGAATACGAAGTATATTCTCATATTTAGTTGAAATTTTATTGTCTGAAAAGTAAATGTTGTTTAGTACAAGATGACCATAATTGACATGACGTACTTGACGACATACTTGACGTACATGACGACATAATTGACATAAAGATGACAGTACTCAGAGTGTTCTGTAGCTCGATATAATTAACCCTCTCGCTGCGTAATTGTTTTATCAAAATAGCTTCAAAAATTGCGCATTTAATTCCTTCGCGACGAGCGTCTTTTAAGAATTTTTATTCTTTTGTCACCGGTTTTTCAAAACAAAACTTTTCGTCTGATTTAATCGGGAAAATGTTCCGATTAGATAAGGCAAAAATTTACAATAAAAAGTAACTGGTGGTAATGATGAAGGAAGGTTAATTAGACGGAAGAAATGCATCCCCGATGAAATCTCGAGTTGCGCAAATTTTGCTACTTTTACGTTGCCCGAGAAACTCTCGGGTTGCGCAGCGAGAGGGTTAAGAGAATGACGCCAAATATTGTAAGAAGATTAAGCAAGAAAGGGCACAAAGAAATCCTCGAAAAAAAAAATAGTTCCAAAAGTCACCGCTAGGGGAATATCTGGCACTGTGTAACAGAAAAAAGAATCTTAAAAATGCAGAATCAATACTAAAATCGTTAAATGTGCTAAACAAAAGGTAATTTTATTTCATTATTGATTCTGTATTTTTTAAAACTCTCTTTTCTGTTACATAGTGCAACATATTCCCCTAGCGGTGACTTTTGGAACTATTTTTTTTCGCGGAATCCTTCGTCCCCCGTCTTGTTTAATCTTCTTACAAAATTTGGCGTCATTCTCTTAATTAGATCGCTCTACAGACCACTCTGAGTACTGTCAGTTTAATTATGGCCGCCTTGTATATCAATCTAAGTAAGTAACAACAGTGATAAATAAAGTGGAGTGATGTAGCAGTCCTTAAACTAATTTTATGGAGTAGTTAGGCGCAAGCAATTTTGGTATAAGAAAATAGGGTCTTTATTTATTTATTTAGTCATAAATAACATGTTTCGTACTCCAATCTGTTTTAACCCTTTCGGACCCGATTTTCTTTCAATTTTGAGAAAAAAATTATTTTTGCGTTAATCTATATTATAAAGTACGTATCTGTGTTAAGAAATGACTGTTTTCTTTCTTATTTATAAATATTGCCTGAAGATGGTAGCACCACAAATGAGCAAAACTGCCTTTGCCGTTCTTTCAATTTTATTTCTATTTCTTATTTCTTATATATTTCTTATATCTGTTTTACATATCTTTTGTATATGCGTGTAAATTGTATTATTAAGGTTCTGTTTTCAGTGTGAATTTAGTAATTATTGATATTCCGTTAATTTATTTCTTGATATTAAATAATTATGTTATTATTAGTATATTATTTTGATTTCCAGCCGATAGATGGCATGATAAGCCCAGGAATCATGTTTTATGTATGTACCGGAATATTGCTAGTTCGCGGTTTTTCGTAGTAAGTTTGCTGTTCTGTTAAAAATTGTAGAAAGATGAAAATGTGAAAGTAAAAATATATATGGGGCGAAGTTTTTTGTGTAAGTCCCTTTGTAAAGTAAACCAACTGATATTTAATACACATAGTTCGAATATATGAACATTTGTGCTAATTTATTTGTGACTGTTTTATTATTTCTTATTCAAGAACAATGCCGTCTACTCACACATCAGTACATTTTTATTGTCTCTGATTAATCTTCGTTGTGGGCGGCTGGAAGAAGTGTCACTGAAATATTTAAAGTGAAATTAACAGTATAAAAATAGAGAGTTGACCCATTTTCCCTTAAAACTGGTAGTTTTATTTAGTTTAATGCAATGTTTAGAGCAGACCGTATTAGTATACTTTTAGTTCAGTTTTTAGCTGTTGTTGTTCTAACATTAGTGGCGCCCGAACACGGACTGGGTTATTCTATAAGTGTTCTTAGGATCTCCATGTATTTTTAAGGTAGTTCATTTATTGGATTTATTTGTTTATTTGTGATATTTTTTATAAAAGATTTTTTGAAGAGTATTATTGTATTATTTGTGGTATTAGTATTATTATGGAAGCTTTAAAACTCAAAAGAACCGGCGTTCGCTCGTCTTTCACACGCACAGCAAATATTCTGAAAACAGAACTTGTAAAGGATGATTGTGACATAAATTTAGCTAAAGATAAATATGCAAAATTACAAAACATACAAGCAGAATTGAATGATTTAGATAATAGAATTTTAGATTTGACCGTTGATGGGACGGCCGCGGAACAAATTGTTTCCAATGAAATAGAAAATAGAGAATCTTATTCGGATGATTTCATCACGCTGACTCGACAATTTAATGACAAATTTATAATCACAGAGGCGAGGCCAGACTATGGGTTCAGCGTCTCGGGCAATAAGATGAAGTCGTATAAGCTTCCGAAAATGGAATTAAAGAAATTCGACGGAGAATTAATTAATTGGCTGCCGTTCTGGTCCCAGTTTCAAAAAATTCACGAAGACCTAGATTTACATGACAGTGATAAATTTTGCTATTTAGTACAAAGTATGAAAATAGGGTCACGCGCTAAGAAATTTATTGATAGTTACCCGATTACTTCCAATAATTATAAAAATGCAGTTACGGCGCTGACAGGGCGTTTTGTGAAGCCTGATTTATTGATCGAAGTTTATGTAAGAGAGTTGATTAAATTAATTATTTCGAATGTAAAAGCTGACAATAGAAATAAATTGCCCCCTGATAAGCTGTACGATAAAATTGAAGCCCAGTTGAGGGCTCTAGATTCATTAGGTCTAAAATCAAGTGAAAACACATCGCGGTTATATGCGATGGTGGAGTCGAGTCTCATAGAAGATGTCCTGAAAGCGTGGCAGAGAAGTCCATTTTTCAATCAACCCGAGGGAACAGATCTCTCTCGCCTCAATAATTTAATGAAATTCTTAAAAGCGGAAGTTGAGGTTGAAGAGAGATTAAAACTAGCACGCAGCGGTTTTGAAAATAGCAATCGTAGAGAAGGATATCGTGAAAAATTAAGAGGTGAGGTAAGGGATAAATTAAAGAACCCAGTTTTCCTACTGCATCAAATTTCCTAACGATGAAAGAGCCTTCGTGCATTTTTTATGATAAAAATCATGATATCAAAAATTGTTATGAAGCCCGTTTATTAACTTTAGAGGAAAAAATCGCTAAAATTAAAGAGAAGAGGTGTTGTCTAAAGTGTTTAGAACCTAATCATGTCGCCAAATTTTGTAAGCAATTTGTGCGTTGCTATTCTTGTGGCAGAGACTCATTTGATTTCACTTTGTCCAGAAATGCATAAAAAGGGGAACCACCGAAAGAAAAGGCGGTAACAGAACATGTACAAATGACTGCTGCCAGGCAAACTTGCACCGCGGAAGTAGCATCAATGACTTTGCAGGTTAAAGTCGCGGGTGCGAATAAAGTGAAAAAAGTCAGAGTACTTCTAGATTGCGGTTCGCAAAAGTCATATATTTTAGAGTCTTTGGCAGTCGAGTTGGGTTTACCAATTATTTCTAAAGAAAGCATAGCTCATACTTTATTCGGGGGTGCTAGAACTGATCCGAAATTGCATAACAAATATCGGGTAAAATTATGTTTACTAAATCAAAAGAAATATCCAGATTTAGAGTTTCATTTTTTGGACCAAGACGTAATCTGCGGTGACATTCCGCGTTTACCTAGAGGACCAATTTTAAGAGAATTGAAACGTAATAAAATTTGGTTATCTGATGTGGGTGCAGATCATCCTGAAACTGAGATGCTTATAGGTAGTGATATATATGGGAAAATTCTCACGGGTCTAGTTAAGCAATTAAAAGGGGGATTGACCTCAGTTTCTACAAAGTTGGGTCGGGCCGTTTGCGGTGCATTGGATGATTTTTCTCCTCCTAAAAAGCAAGGGGCTACAACTTTGTGTACGAATTTGGCTATCAGAGATTTGAAATTTTCCGACCTTTGGGATTTAAAAACAATCGGAATATTAGATACGCCACAAAATTTGACTAAGGCTGCGGAAGAAGAAATGGCCCGGGAACAATTCTTAGATTCTTTTACTCGAAACGAAGAGGGTCGTTACTGTGTAGGTTTACCATGATTGGGAACCAATGTAGAGTTACCATCAAATCGTCATGTGGCCGAAAAGAGGCTTTTCAGTGTTTCCCGAAAACTTAAATCTTTGAATAAATTTGAGGAATATAATATGGTTTTTGACGAATGGATGGAAGAGGTTGTAATTGAGGTAGTACCAGATACAGAACTAGATAGTAAGGGACATTATCTTCCCCACCACCCAGTGTTTAAACCAGATAGTGCCACAACTAAGATAAGACCTGTTTTCGATGCGCTGTGCAAAGAAGGTAGAGCTCCCTCTCTCAATGACTTTTATTTAAAGGACCAAATTTAACTGAAGAAATTCCTTCGATTTTGTTGAGATTTAGGGAAAAATGCATTGGGGTAACTTCCGATGTTAGACGTGCATTTTTGCAAATAGAATTAAGAAAAGAAGATAGGGATTTTTTGAGATTTTTATGGTGGGAGAGAGCAAATGTTATAAAAGTATTCCGTCATACTAGGGTACTTTTTGGGGTTACCTCCAGCCCATTTTTATTAGGAGCAGTTATAAGATGCCATTTGTCACAGGTACCACCCGAAAAGAGGTTTTTGGCTCAGAAACTAGATAAATCTTTATCCATAGATAATTGCGTAACATCCGTTGATAATCAGCAAGAACTCGAAGAGTTTATAAAATATTCTACTCAGGTTCTCGCCGAAGCGAAGATGGAGCTACGCACGTGGACCTGTAATTCAGTAGGGACAGATATCGATGTAATGTCACAGGTTATTGGGACAGATTCCGTGTTACAGGATCCGGTATTAGTTTTAGGAATTATGTGGGACAGGAACGAAGATAACCAGCATATTAGTATTAAGAGTTCACCGATTTCCGAGAATTTGTCAAAAAGAGAAATTTTGTCCCTAACACAGACTATTTTTGACCCATTAGGTTTCCTGACACCTGTTTTATTGACTGCAAAGTTATTGTTTCAAGAAATTTGGACTATAAAAGTAGATTGGGATACCCCTTTACCTGAAGAAATTAAAGTTAAATTCTTAAAGTGGTATAACAATTTGGGAATACTCACGGATTTGAAATTGCCGCGGCGCATTACCTGAAGATGGAGCTACGCATATTGACCTGTAATTCAGTAGGGAGAGATATCGATGTAATGTCACAGGTTTTTGGGACAGATTCCGTGTTAGAGGATCCGGTATCAGTTTTAGGAATTATGTGGGACAGGAACGAAGATAACCTGCATATTAGTGTTAAAGAGTTCCCCGATTTCCGAGAATTTGTCAAAAAGAGAGATTTTGTCCCTAACACAGACTATTTTTGACCCATTAGGTTTCCTGGCACCTGTTTTATTGACTGCAAAGTTATTGCTTCAGGAAATTTGGACTATAAAAGTAGATTGTGACACCCCTTTACCTGAAGAAATTAAATTCTTAAAGTGGTATAACAATTTGGGAATACTCACGGTTTTGAAATTGCCGCGGCGCATAGGTTTTGGAGATGGAAGTTTCTGGCCACTCCATGTTTTTTGTGACGCAAGCCAACACGCCAATGCGACCGTTATTCTTTTTGAGATGTGAACATAAAGGGGAAATGGTCGTAAGTTTAGTTATGGCTAAAGCGAGAGTCGCACCATTAAAAAAGGTTACAATCCCAAGACTCGAACTTATGGCGTGTGTTTTAGGGGTGCGTCTTTCGAAATATGTCACAGAAGCTCTTTCGCTTCAGGACTGCCCAAAATATTTTTGGACCGATTCCATCACCGAGTTATCCTGGATTAAAAGAAATAATAGTTGGGGGACTTTCGTGAGCAATCGAGTGAAGGAAATTTGCGCTGCCACAGAAGTAAATCAGTGGTCTTACGTTCCGAGCCAATTTAATCCGGCAGATTTGCCTTCTCGCGACTGCTCCTCTCTTCGGTTTATGGAATATAAATGGTGGTATGGGCCTAACTGGCTAAAAGAACATAGAGAAAACTGGCCAAAGCTAGAAATAGAGCCAGATGAGACTTTAATTTTTTCTGAACACAAGAAAGGAGTAAACGTAAATTTAAGTTTAAATATTATAAAGGATCCTACAGAAATTAAATGGTATGAGAGGTTCTCTAAATTTTCAAAGATGATAAGGGTTTTAAGTTGGGTAAAAAGGTTTATCAGTAATTCTTTAAAACGTAACATTAATAAAGAGCCTTTTCTGTCTGCTTATGAAATTCAGGAAGCTAAAAACGCACTTCTTTCATTTGTTCAGACGGAGAGTTTCTCAGAGACTGGAGACTCAGTTCATGGTCTCCTGACTGAGAGAGATCAGAGGGGCCTACTTAGAGTAAAAACTAAAATTATAGAACGTGATGATCATTACGCTTTCAGATTTCCTGTTTTGTTACCTTCCAAACATTATATTGTCCACTGTCTAATACGAGATTATCACTTGAAAAATTCTCATGCTGGTATTCAGACTCTTATGGTCATATTACATGAAGAGGTTTGGATCATAGCTTCTAGACGCACTATTAGATCAGTAATAAAGAAATGCATACCATGCCAGAGATTTACAGTAAAGCTGCTAACTACTGCACCCATCCAATTGCCATTGGACAGAGTTTGTGATGCCTTTAGTTTTGAAATAACAGGAATCGATCTATGTGGCCCTCTGATTCTCAAAAATAAAGTAAAAGCGTGGGTAGTTCTTTTTACGTGTGCTGTGTACCGATGTGTACATTTAGAACTTGTCACTTCTATAAGCACCGAGTACTTCATACAAGCTCTTCGCCGATTTATTGCCCGGAGAGACCGTCCTTCTATAGTGTACACGGACAACGGAACCAATTTTGTAGGAACGTCCGCAGCACTGAAGAAAATTAATTGGGAGAAGGTAGTCTCTCATGAAACTTTAAATCCCATACAATGGAAATTTATTCCGCCTACTGCTGCATGGTGGGGCGGATGGTGGGAGCGACTAATCCGCACCACCAAAAATCTGCTTGCCAGAGTGCTAAGGCAAGCCTCAGTAAATTATGAGGAACTGCTCACAATTATTTGTGACGCCGAAGACGTCATTAACTGTAGACCACTCACTTATGTTTCAAACGATATGGAAGATCTTGCACCATTGACTCCGTCGATGTTTTTACACGATCTTCGAACATCAGGTGTAGTGGATTTGGACTTTGTCGATAACAACAAACTGCTTGTTCGCCAACGTCGATGTCAAGAGCTTCGCGAGCAATTTCGGATGAGGTTTCGCCAAGAATATCTTAGCCAATTGGCACAAAAACATGGTCAAAAGGACTGTGATATCAAGGAAGGTGACATTGTGCTTATCGGTTCAGAGAACACCAAACGCATCAATTGGCCAATCGCTCGAGTACAGGAACTGTGTACGGGTCGAGATGGACGTCTAAGAGTAGTTAAAGTTAAGACAAAAATGGCGCATTAGTGCGGCCTGTGCGCAAGCTTTGTCCTCTAGAAGTGTGCTCCTGTACCAGAGACGCAAAGATTAGTTTTTGATTTGACTCTCACCAAATCAAAAGGTGGGAGTGTTGTGAAATGACTGTTTTCTCTCTTATTTATAAATATCGCCTGAAGATGGCAGCACCACAAATGAGCAAAACTGTCCTTGCCTTCTTTCAATTTTATTTCTATTTCTTATTTCTTATATATTTCTTATATCTGTTTTACATATCTTTTGTATATGCGTGTAAATTGTATTATTAAGGTTTCTTAATTTTTGTTTTCAGTGTGAATTGAGTAATTATTGATATTCCGTTAATTTATTTCTTGATATTAAATAATTATGTTATTATTAGTATATTATTTTGATTTCCAGCCGATAGATGACTTGATAAGCCCAGGAATCATGTTTTATGTATGTACCGGAATATTGCTAGTTCGCGGTTTTTCGTAGTAAGTTTGCTGTTCTGTGAAAAATTGTAGAAAGATGAAAATGTGAAAGTAAAAATATATATGGGGCGAAGTTTTTTGTGTAAGTCCCCTTTGTAAAGTAAACCAACTGATATTTAATACACATAGTTCGAATATATGAACATTTGTGCTAATTTATTTGTGACTGTTTTATTATTTCTTATTCAAGAACAATGCCGGCTACTCACACATCAGTACATTTTTATTGTCTATGATTAATCTTCGTTGTGGGCGGGTGGAAGAAGTGTCACTGAAATATTTAAAGTGAAATTAACAGTATAAAAATAGAGAGTTGACCCATTTTCCCTTAAAACTGGTAGTTTTATTTAGTTTAATGTAATGTTTAGAGCAGACAGTATTAGTATATTTTTAGTTCAGTTTTTAGCTGTTGTTGTTCTAACAATCTGTGCGTAACGCTGACTTCATTTTGCGAATGAAAACAGCAGTCGATTAAATTTCGGTGTTAGTGCAATTTTAAGCACCGCACATTTTCAATTTTTTACATCGTTCAATAGGGCAAAAAATATACTTTCAAATGCAATTTGTTTGAAAACTATATCGCAATTTATGTTTGTGATCTCTATTTACTCAAATTTTATTGTTTAAAAAATAATTTTCAAGCCTGAATTTTTTTTCAAATCCATATCGTGTGCAGACGATTGTGAAATATAAATCCATTTTCACTTAAGATCATGGAGGAAAGAGATAGATGGAGATGCAGGATACCGTAAAAACGGTTTGCAATATGATGCGCGTTATCACTCAAATTTAAATTCCCTCACTCGGCCCAAACAAAACATGCACATGGAAACAGGTACCTAATTCTTTGACGTCACCCGTTCATTTTTCCTCTAATTGAAAATGATCTGCTTATTTTTAAGCATTCTAAAGCAGCACTCCATTGTATTATAAATTAAAAACTGTATTATTGAAAGTTTTCTTCTTTTTTTCGTGAAAGAACGTGCTTGTGTTTGGGCCGACAGTAGCTGATTTTAGGATTACATTTTTGGCGTCACCACTAGCCACCTTACTTCATTTCTATTCTTTCTCATTAGTCTAAGACTTAAGATAGTATAAATATCTCATAATTTGTTTCCAGATTATATTCTACAATAAAAATAAAACATCCATTAATCAATAAGTAAAACAATAACATGTAAATAAAATACAGATTTCAGACATGTAATCGAATTTCACGCTTAAATCACTGAAATGAACCGAATCAAAAAGGTTTATTGTAAATAGCGAACTTTGACGATTTCTTCGTTTGTTAAACCCTGACGCGAGACCAATAAGAAAATATCGTTTTTAATGCATTTCAAAACTTTATTTGAAAGCGTTATTGCTGTTTTTCATATGAATATGTTTTTTAGTATTATTAATGAGCATTTTCTAAGAAATATGTTAAATGTAAAAAATATACTGAGTTATGAAAAAAAAAATTAAAAAAAAATAATAATAAAGTAGTAGATCCGTGCGAGGCTTTTTTCTCCCCATCGTTGAGATTATTGAGGTTATTTCATCAACTGCAATTTTTAGGTGCGTTCGTAATTAGATAAATACGTAGCACCTATAGTCGTCGTTCAGTCTGTCCGTCTGTCTGTCCGCATATAACACAGCAAAAACTATTCAACCGAATGGTCTGAAATTTTAAATATATAATTGTAGCAAAACTTTGTCGAGTCGTTTCAATTTTATGAAAATCGGATGTATAGTTTAATGACAGGGCCAGTCAAAAGTTTTCCGTTACATTACGGCCAATGGGAAAAAAATATTTCAAGTGCATTTTAGTGATGTTACAGCCTTCCGAATGGTCTGAAATTTTAAATATATAATTGTTGCAAAATTTTGTCGAGTCATTTCAAATTTTATGAAAATCGGATGTATAGTTTAATTACACACTGTTAAAAATATTTCTGTAAAACAACAGAAAAATTCTGGCAGCAAAAAGTTGGCAGAAAATATCTGTTAACGAAAGAATGCGCTTCAGACGACAGAAATATGTGGTCAAACAGGCACTTCGTGTTGACAATTGACGCTTTTCCCAACAGTCAAAATCTGTAGGTGCATTCCTGTTGGCGAGGGGGGGGGGGGAGTTCTATATTTAACAGAACAATAGCGTATTATATGTTAGGTACTCGGGAAAATTTTATTTACCGATCGACTTGTTTATATTAATAATAATAAATATTTCTTTATAAGAAATTCGCCTCCAAACTTTTACAAAATTAATTTAAATAGCTTATTCGCAATACAATATTCAAACGCATTTATATAGATTTTGTAACATAAATGCATTAAAAATTAGAATAAGTGAAAGAAGTTATCTTAAACTTTTTTTTTTGCATAGAATAATAATAATAATAAAAAAACAATATTCGGTAACTTCCCTCCTCCCCCCCCCCAATAAAAATGTTTATTAATAAAATAAATATGAATGTATTGAATATTATTTCAAATTAAAACAGCTTTACATTTTATTTATCCAATATTTCAGAAAATTTATTAGGTGAAGTTAGTGATGCTTGTTAATTACGTAAATAATAGCTGTCAATTTTTAGTTTTCCCGTACCGCAAGCTTTGTTTTATTCAATCGAAAAAATTCTGAGAGACGATCTCCATTAGTAAAAAGTGATAATATAGAAGTTGGTAGCTAAGAGCAAAGAAAAGAAGAGCCACTAAAATTTAAATAAACTTCCCCGTAAAAAAACATATATATATTTCATTTCAGTTAAAGTAATGAAATGAGTTTTCATTCTTCTTAAAAATATATAATGTTTTTCCGTACATAGTAAATGATAATCAACTAAATAAGAAAAAAAAATATTTTAATATAATTTAAATTTTAAACAAAATTAAACTTGCTGATAATATGAAAAGAATGGTTAAAACTTAGGAATAGTTTTCAAAATAATTCAGAGTTGTAGTTCAAATTTTTATTTCATTAAATGGAACAAATGTGATAAAATTAAACAGTAAAAATGTATGACGGGCTATCAGATCTAATAAATATTATTCTGGTTAATATGAAATGAAAATATCAGTTATCTATAACTATAATAATTAATACAGTTACTGCGTGTTTATTATTTAAACTATCACTCCAAAACTTATTTATGTCAGTCGCTGACAAAGTTAATTTAAAAACTCAATATATATGAAGTAAAATTAAACTCTCTTAGTCATAAAAATAATAAATATAACAAGTAATCATTCTACAGCTATGTAAAAGTAAAAATTCAAGATTTGTAAACTAATCATAAAGCTAGATTATGAATTTAGCATAAAATAAACAATTAATCAAAAAACAATCTCCAATTATTAACAGAATTATATGAATTAGTTACTAATGCACATAAATAAATTATGAAGTATAATGTCATACTAATAATTTAAGTAAATGATACATTATAAAAAAATAAAAAATAAATAGTATTGCTTAAGTAAGGTTTTTAACAAATTGAAAAAAAAAATCATACATATTATTATGTTTCGAAAAAACATTGTTATATATTTAAAAGAATAATGAAAACATACCTTATTATCTTTGTTTAAAAAAACAGAATAAATCTTTTTGTTCTTCTTCTCAATATGTGTTTATTAATGGGAACTTTTTTACTGTGAATTTTTAAAAAATTCGTTAAATCTTATTTATTCTTTTTAGATCTTCCTGCCATTTTATACAATACACTACACACAACAGATATTTCAAGATAGAAGCTACAAGTTTTCCTAACTGAACGATAGCCTCAGCGTGGGGTTAGATGAAACAATAATAACTGGTCATTCTAAATGACCTTGTAGACGTCAGAGGGGGAGATTTCCCGCCAAACTATTTCTATGCTATATGACAGACTTTTCTGTTGTAGTGAAGACGTAATGAAAAAAAAAGGCTTTTTTGTTGTTTAAGAGGAAAATAAGCTACACGAAGCTGAAATAACATAAGAAGTCTGTCAACGTAATTTTTACTGTCGGAATTCGATGATTTTTTTCTGTTATCTTAAGATCTTTTTTTATAGTGCAGTGACAATCAAAAGTTTTCCGTTACATTACGGCCAATGGGAAAAAATATTGCAAGTGTGTTTTAATGATGTTACAGCCTATGCACTTATGTAGTGCACTAAAATATACATTCAATACAATATTCGGGGAAAAAATATTTATAAAACTAGTTATAGTACGAACGTACCTCATTTACCACGTTTGAGGAGCGATTTCCAACTTGTTTTTTCTTATGAGAATTGAGACGATTTTCAAGTTTTCCATTTGTTAAGAAGAAAATGGCGCATTTTATTAATCGATTTAAATGGTAAATTATGGTTGCTGAAATTTTTCGATTGAAGTCTAAAATTATTACGATTAATTCGAAATTTTGTTAATATATTTGTCACTTTTTTTAAATTAAGTGTATAACATTTGATTGAATTTTATTCATTTGTTCGAATAATATAAAATATTTTGTTTTATCACTTTACTTATTTGATATGATACTTATTTCAATTTTTCGCTTTTTCTTTTATCAGTTCCTTAGTAACTTTATTTCAATGCCTATAAAAAAAAATCCCTGCCGGCCCGGCCTACAGGCGGAGGTAGATTTCGAAGTTAAGTATACTAATTTCACCAACAAAACTAAATCATAATTAGAGATTTATCCACTTTAACAATTTTAACTGGCTGCTTTTGACGAGTTTTTATTTCATTTTTATATAATAGCTGGTTTTATCAGAATCATGTTAAGGAGGTATTCAAAAAAATATTTTTCCATGCTCAACAACTCGAAATTTTCTGTCACATTTTCAGATTCAATACCACAGGTTTATCACACATATAGTGTTAAGTTTCCCCGAAAATCGGACTATTCAACAGTTAATCAGAATAATAGTTCTACACAACTTCAATAAGCTTCTTTAACACTTTGACTGGCACCCCATTTTTCAAAATCCGTCCCCAGGTGCCACCTACTTTTCTTCTTCCTACATAATTCTTACAAATAAAATTATCTATCTATACTAATTTTATAAAGAAGTAATGTTTGCTTCTTTATTCGAAGTAATCTCTGGAACTACCTAACCGATTTCCAAAGTATGGCATCAAAATGAAGGTGTTAGTCCCTGTTCCAACATAGGCTGTGTCTTATGTCTATGATACTATCGCTGAGGGGGTACAGGAGCAGAAGACTTTCAAAAAATGCGATTTTTCTGTTACTGAAGGCCCTAGAAACATGAAATTTGGAATGATAGTTACTTATAAGATATAATGATCTCTAAGAACATTTCTTAAAATATTTGAAATTTAAAAGGTGTGAAAATGGGCCAAAAGCGTTCTAAAAACGTTTTAAATTGCAATTTCTACTCAGTATTAGGAAATATCAAACCGATTTCAAAAGCAATGATTGCAAATTGATGGTGACAGTCCCTGCTGCAACATAGGTTACACTTTTTGTTGTTGTCACTAACATCTGTGTGTTGTACTAGCAAAAAATATTCTAAATTGCGTATTTTGTGATACTGAGGGGTCTAACATTTTGAAATTTGGTACTTGCAAATGCTTTTTAAGATGACAGATGCAAATACTTTCTAAGAACCGTCAAAAGAAAATTTCAAATTTAACAGGATGAAGTGAGTGAAAAGCGTTCTAAAAACGTTCTATATTAAGTCTCATTTCTGCCTAATGAAGTGTAATAATGAAATTTGGTCAAACTATGGCTTGATTATTAATTTTTGAATTATTCATAAAAGTATAATTTCTTCTAATAAAAATTAGACGTACGAATATCACTTGGCACGAGCAAATTATTACACGAGCAAAGCTGCGGGGTTTCCTAGTATGTAATATCAAAAGGTGTTCGGACCCGGTACACATAGACAGATCTTTAACTCCGAACTTGCTTCGAACCTGGCAGCCAAACTGTTAAGGTTCGAAGGTATCTTTCTGCATGTTTAGTAGTTAGATCGCTGTCCGCAAGTCAAGGTGTGCCTATGATTTCAATCCCGTCTTTGCGTGGATGCTCGTAAGGTGTTGTTTTCCACTTTAAACAGAGATCGTGGTCTGACGGGTTGGTGTTTGCAAATGAATAACATATCAAGTTTATGGTTCAGTATTGTGACAGTTTTTAATTCAGCATTTTGCCAGTTTATTATTCATTTTTTTACCAGTTCTTTTCAACATTGTACCAGTTTATTATTTACCATTTGAGCAGTTTTATTCAAAATTTAACTAGTTTTATTTAACATTTTACCAGTTTATTGTTCAAAATTTTACAATTGATAAGGTGCGTCTAAAAATTTCGGTGAATGGATGGATAACTCATAAACAACGCGAGTTAAAAATGCGCCCCTCCGCATGTGGAGGTAGAGACCAATAGAAAGACTTCACGTAGCAAGAAATTCAAGAAACTAAGGCAGAATAGTCTGCTATGGACAGTCGAACGGTGTATGTTTGAAAACACGCGTCATAATGAAATGGAGCAACGGATAAACATCAAATTTTGCTACAAATTGGGAAAAACCACCACAGAAACGCATTCAATGTTGCTCCAGGTGTACGGTGTATGGAACAGACGCAGTGAACAAAAAATGCGTGTACGACTGTTTTAAACGTTTTCGGATGGGAAAGGAAACTGTGGATGACGAACCACGTTCAGGTCGACCTTCAACAAGTGTGACGACAGACAGTATCTAGCGGGTGCGACAAATGTTATTAAACATTCTCCGACTGTCTTTACGATGGATATCGGAGGAATTGGGAATCATCCAGGACGTGTATCCGACGAAGTGTAACATATGTGCTTCGGTCGATCCCAAAAGAGGCCTTCGCTGACTCATTGCAGTATCTTTATCAACGATGTCATTAGCGTATTGTGGCCAACGGATGTTACTCTGAAGGTGATTAAAGGTATTTATTTTGTTTCCATGTTTTCTTTTATTTGTTTTATGCTTTTATTCAACGAACTTTTTAGACGTACCTTGTATTATTGAATATTTTACCAATTTATTATTCAACATTTCATCCGTTTATTATTCAGCATTTTATCATTTCTTTTCAGCCTTTTACTAGTTCTTTTCAACATTTTACCAGTACTTTTCAACATTTTGCCAGTTCTTTTCAACATTTTAAAAGTTTTATGTTGAACATTTTACCAGTTTGTTATTCAATATTTTACATTTTATTGCTCAACCTTTTACAAATTTATTATTGAAATGTACAAAGTCATGGTTGAACCTACATAAATTCTTTGTTCTACCTGAGAATCAAATGTTGGAACAAGGTTACAATCTTATGTTTCGAATGGAGCTGCGACAACCACAAAAGTTGCTTTTTACTTAAATTTTTAACAGTGAATATTTAAAATTTAACCAAATATTTCAAGGTTTTGAGTTTAAACGTAACTTCTCTTTGTCTCTAACTTTAAATTTAAATGTTCTTTTGTTTAATTTTATAACAATAGGTAAAGAAAATTTGCATAGACAGTCTGTTTACTCATTAGCGTACAATAATCAATGAAAATAAATAAAATTATTTTTCAGATGTGACATTTCTCAAAATATTTGTACAGTGTTTTCAAAAATGCAACTTTAAATGCTGTATTTTAATCATAAAATTGAATTTTTTTTTGCTTGTGCAACTTTTACAGATAATTACATATATATTTAAACAATGTTGCATTTATTCAATAACATCTTATAAAATAAGAAAGCGAGAAGGAAATCGGTTTCAATCCTGATTCAAAATCAATCGTCTTACATAAAAAGCCACAAGCAGAGTTATAGTGGAGGGTTATACGCTACTATACCTTATATTTCCTGGTTAATTGCGTATACCCTCCATAGTTATAACGTATAACCCTGCCTATATAGCGTATACCCTCTGATTGCTTTACGACTACACCAATGGGCGCAATCAATGCAGTATCTAACAACAAAATAACTTTAGGCGTTTATAATTGTATTACAGAGATTTAAAAAGAAATAACAAAATTAAAGCAGATGAAATTCAAAAGCATTTTTATAAAACGTTAAAAATAAAACATTTTTAAAAATAGAATGACTTACTAATCTTAAAAATGTAAGATATTTGGAATTTTTCTTTTATTAAATTGCGCGATGCATCTTCAAACATTAATATATATGTCTAAATGTCTTTTTTGGTACATTGGGATAAAAAAAAATTCATACATTTTAAGTATTTTAAAAACAAAATGAATTCTAATGTAAAGAGAAAAAACGAATACATTTTAGGAGAACAACTAACTCTTAGAATTTTATTTTGAACATTTTAAAGATACATTTGTTTCTCTTGAAATTGCTAAGAAATAAGTTCTAACTTTATCCTTTCAAAAAATAGCGTACATAAAAATTTTCAAACGAAAAAAAAAAAAAAAAAAAAAAAAAAAAAAAAAAAAAAAATTCAGAAAAAAATGTTTAGAGAAATGAATTTTTTTTTTTTTTGCATTTTTTATTTTCTTATACCTTTTCTTTAGAACCAAAAGTTTATAAGCAAGACATTTTAATACGAGAAATAAATTTTTTTACATAGAAACGGCGCGTCTAAAACTAGAAATAAAAGCCTATTTCTGTAAAAGAAATGTAATAAATTCGTATTATTTGTGATATTAAGTTATTTTATCACACCAACAATAGAGGTATTCATTATAAAGAATATCTACAGGGTTGTTTCACTACCAGACCGACAAACTTGCAGGAGGTGTAGGGAGCATAGTGACGACTCGGAATCACATAAAAATGCAGGGTCGAAAACGCAATCCTAACGAAATAGAAGGTTGTGACGGGCTGAATCATCGTGATAGCAAATTGACATTTTAAAACCATAAGCTTAAAATAAGTCATGATTTTTCTGATAATGAAGTTCCCCGAAGTTCATCGAAGGCTTTTCATTCCTGCATCTTTGTTTATTCTTCAGCTAATCAGAGGTAGTAGGAGCGCTTAGGAATGACTTATCTTCGTTACTAACGCGAACGTCCGACGGATGCACGGCGTATTTTAAAACATCCGAGATTCAATGCGGTGCCCACGTTACGAAATTTCGGGTAACTTCATTATAGGAAAGTCATGACATATTTTATTCTTAGAGTCTTTAAATGTCAATTTTCGATCACGATGATTCATCGCCTGACAACCTTTCTATCTCGTTAAAATTAAATTTCCGACCCTGCATTTCTGTGTGATTCCAAGTCGCCTCTGTGCCCCCTACACCTCCTGCAAGTTTGTCGGTCTGGTAGTGAAACACCCTGTATATACCGTATATTCCGGCACATATCGCGCACTTTACACATAAGAAAATCGATCGAAATTTACAAGTGTCCATCCAATATACGCTAGTTATATACCGAGTGACCACAATTACACACCTCTGCTCTGGCCTTCCTATATATCGAATTACTCAGTGTAAAGGGTTTAAAGTTTGTATACATACTATTCAAGCCATGACTAAATGGATTACGCAAAAAAATTTAGTTCCAGGAACACTGGTAGATGGCGCTGTGCAGCAGAAAATAGAAAAAACACACGCGGGTAATGAACTTTTCCCGTTGTAATTTCTATTGCCCTAATGAAAAAAAAGTTAATAAGCTTAACTGCCGTTATAACTGCAATTTCACTTTATAAACACAAAACTTTCCATTAAACTCATGGTTTTCAGCCATGTTCTGGGTATACAAAAAGATAAAAACTGGGTAGAATGTCTATTCTTCTGCAACATTTCAATGATGATAAAGCAACCAGTCATGCTTTTCTGACAACCTGGCCATTTTGTTCTCCGGATCTTATCCGTATGATTTTTTGTGTATGGGGACACGTAAAAAATCTTGTTTATCGAGGACTTTTATTAATCTTGGCATAACCTGAAAGAAGGTATCACTCTACCTGTGAGAAGTATCTCAGTCGAGTAGTTAATATCTGTAGTGGAACAAGATGTCCACAGACTGCATATTTTACATCTTCATGAAGGAAACCATATTGAGCAGCCTTTCGTGCGTAGATGAGGCCTTTGTCACATGAACATTTGGTACGTCCAAATAAAGTTTGTAGAGATGCATCTATTCAGCGTATAGCGAGTTGTACAGCGCCATCTATCGGTGGTTTCTGAAACTAATTTTTTACGTATTTCGTTTTCCCATGTCTTGAATAGTATGTACAATAAATTTGAAGGTACACTGAGTAGTTTAATATACAGTGTGATTCTAAACTGTTTTTACAGAATAGGAGGGGGTGATAGTACCCATCCAGACAAGTGATAATTACCATAGAACAGTGATGGCGAACCTATGGCACGCGTGCCGAACTTGACACGTAAGAAAACTTCTCTGGCACGCGAAAAAATTATAGATTATATGCAGTTTATGGAGAACAATCCATTTTATGTTTTTTAACAAATAGTATAGTTTGTGTAGCAATTATATAATTTACTTTAAAATCCGTAAATTTTGACTGAATTGAGGTATTATAAATTTCAATGAAAGCGCCTTGTAGCGTCATTTTCTTGCCAAACCATTCAGCATATAGTGTTTTCCAAATCATTTTGCTTCTTTATGAAATTTCAAAGGTTTTTGAAAATTGAATTTTTAGATATAGTTTGCATAGTAATATACCTAATTGACATACTTCTACATCAGATTAGGTTTTATTTCATTTAGGTTTAGGGTTTTAAGTAATTTTAGGTTTTATTATATTTAGGTTATAATTTTGAAAATTGAATTTTAAAAATAATACGTATCTATTGAACCTGTTTCTACAACTAAAATGATCTGATTCGGAAGTATACAGTAAAAGAAATTTTTTTTTATGGATTATTAACACGAATTCTATGCGACATGGCTATGTTATTGAGTAAATACGCTATAATAAATAACTTAGGGATCGAATTTAGTGCAAGTGTAAAAATATTTGAGTAAAAATTCTATAAAAATTAATTATTGAATTTTATCTAAGTTAAAATGTTTCTGGCACGTTAGAATGCTGGTGCACAGAAATTTTGAAATTTTTGGCACGCATGCTCAAAAAGGTTCGCCATCCCTGCCATAGAACATGGGGTCGCAAACAACTTATTGAGTCACAAATACAGGGTGTTTGACCCTAACTGAAATCGACTTGTCGGTAACAATTTTGCGAAAAATAAAAATATTGCAATAAAAATGTAACGATATGTACCTTATTTTGTAAGAAATGTGATAATATCACAAAAAGTTCTGGAAAACAGGGTACTCACACAATCGATGATACAGTGTGAACTGATAATCGTAGTCCAAAATTTGGAGAGTCTAATGCATACTGTTGGCGCGTATAATGCACACTTCTGCCATTTTTCTTGTGTGTTATCCTATTTACAACAAAAGTGAGCATATCAATTAAAAGTTTCAGTATAATATACTTCAGTTTTCTGAAAATCATTACCGTCAACCAATGTTCGATTAGGGTAGAACACCCTGTATTTGTGACTAAACAAGTGGATGGCGACCCCATGTTCTATCGTAATTATTGCTCGTCTTGGTGGGTACTATCATTCTTCTTATTTTGTAAAAACAATTTAGAATCGCCAGTATAGAGAGGCCCAAGTAGGAGTGCTTTAATAATGGTCACCCTGCATTGAAAGATTAAAAATTATGAAAAAGAATCATAACTGCTATTTATTTCCTAAACAAAATAGCGTTCGCTATCACATTACATGATAAAAAATACTTCTTAACCCTTTATCTACTGACGGTACTTATAAGTACCGCTCACTTTAAACTTTCATCCCATAGTGAATATTACTAATATTCTAGTAGTACTTTGAAAAAACACTCTTTTAACTCCACTTTATCTGGATACATAGCAGCAGTAGTTCTAAGTTTGTTATTTTAGCGAGGAAGGAAGGTATCTTTGAAACAGTCGATGTGTTTTGTGCCGACATTTTGTACAGATTGTCACACTCGTCTTTTTATTGCTGCAAACACAGTAAAGGATATAAGATAAGTGTTGGATTTTTTTATGTGTTCATTATGATCTTAGAATACAATTTGACTATCTATTTTAGGTGAACGGTGTATGTATTTCATTTGACAGTTGAATTACTCGGTGGTACTTATAAATACCGTCAGTACACTGGGTATTGGAGAAAAACTTCTTGATTACTTTTCGTCTGTGTAGTTATCGATCGTTCTCATCGGCTTTAAAATGTAATGTAGTAATAATTTTCCTAGAATTTCTTTTCTGTTTCATTATTATTTTTCATAGGAAATCGAAAAAGTTGTGGCACCAGCTCTTTTTTGCTATGCTAGAAATGGCATATGTAAATTCATATGTTGTATATGATATGTGGAGATGCGAGAGAACATGTTGTCACTGGAATATAGACTTCGCATAACTAAAGGACTGCTAACAAGATCGAAACCTAAAAAAATAGTTTTTTTAACCCTTTCAGGGGTAAAGCATTTCCAATGCTAAAGTGTTGAAATAAATGATTGGCACCGGAATTTGCCGAAAAATGTGTTTGTAAATAGTAAAAAAGGCTATATTTCACATACTTATAAAATTGAAAATATTTTACCACAATTCTGGTGCCATTTGAAATACCTTGTGGATTTTCGGTTACGAAATTTTAGTCATAGTGTACTGATGGTACTCTAAAGTACCACTTTGATTAATTACCTCTAAGAAATTAAATTTATCACGGGTGAGTATTTTTTTTTATGTTTATCCTTTAATTTTCATTGTAGTAACTGAAAAAAGGATTACATGAAAAAAATTGCAGTAGATCTTAATGCAGTAGATAAAGGATTAAAGTACTTTTCAATGTTCTTTAGTTTGTTTTTTGCTACATATCTCATGAAGGTTTCTTTGCAAAAAAAGGTTGCACGTAACAGGGCAAATATACCTAAAGATGGATAAGTAGAGTATCAAATTTTAGTTGCAAAGTTATACGCAGGAATATGAATTTTTCTAAATTTTAAGTTTAAAATTGCTAATTATTATTAAAAATGTCATAAAAATGTGGTATAAACAAACAAATAAGTAAGCTATTTTTTATATATTTTATATAAAAAAAAAAAAAAAAAAAGTATAAAATTCACCGAAAAATTGCCATTTTCTTAAACCTACTTAAATTTAAAACTATTAAATATAAATATATTTTATGAATTCCATCATAAATATAATTATATTATACAGGAGCTAGACTATTTTTTATGACAATAAAATGAATATTTAAAAAGTTATAGGTACATAAAAAGACAAACAATGCTGAAAATTCATGAAAAACGTGACTAATACATAAATTAAAACTGTGTAACATAAACTTTTTAATAAATCAAAGTCTTACTAATCATTTATTCATATAAATATTTATTACACATAAATATTTATTCTCGCCCAAGCGTTTCGAAATTTTTGTAGGTGTTGTTAATCCGGTCTGCCAAGATGCTCTAAAAAGATTGTGCCGAAATACGGACGTTTAAATACTTTTAAAGTAGAAAAAAATCGTCTTCTGTGAGCCGCGAAGACCTGCGGTGGCGAATTTTTTTAAAAATGTTTAAACTCGTATTTTTGAAAAACGATTGGACCGTCGAAAAGAAGGACCTAACTTTAAATACATATTTTTGACAATCGATACCTCTGAAATTGAGATATAGGAAAGCATTGCCAAAAGAGAGAGAAAGTCAATCGTTAAAACAACCCTGTTTCCATTTTTTTCAAAGGGTTAACAACATTATTTTTTCAAACTGGTTGCTATGAATAAAACGTAAAAGTATAAAATTAAAGAATGTATCTTCATTTTTTTCCGGTTTGTGAACAGTTCGGCCGTAGTGCGTTAGGACACACGGCTAAAAAAATACAGCAATTGTTTCTCCCCTTCTAAGCGATCGGGAAAGAAGTGACTGAGCATGCGCATTGCTGAGCATGCGCAGGAGCGATTGCTGATTTCCAGAAAAATTAATGTGTTTTTGACGAGTTTTTAATTAATAACTTGGCTAATTACAAAAAAAAAAAAAAAAAAAAAAAAATCTGAGCCTCATGTCCATGAGGACCTGCCTTTGAATATATTCGTATAAATTTTCAGACCTCTGAGTGCGGTAGATTTTTCTTTCCTCGCAGACAGACACACATACACATACAGATAGAGCGAAACTTTCTTTTATTAGTATTGATTTATTTGTATCTAATAAGGGAACCACTTATGGTGCTGCTGGCACCTAGCATCGAGACCTGGTGCATTTTGTAGCCCTGTACATAAAAGTCAGAGAACCGATAAAATTTCTCTGTTCAAATCATATTTTGTGTATTTTTTGATACTTTTGATTTTTTATTATTGGATTTTTATTTGTTTATTTCACGCGAAAAGTGAGGTAAGTCGCCAAATATGGCGCTACAAAATTTTCGCCCGCTTTTTTCCAGGAGTGTATGTACTATACACATTAGAATGAAATCAGATTATAATTTGTTTGATAATTGATAGCATAAGATACAATAATTATATTTTTACTTTCTTCCATATTTACAAGAAAGTATTGGATACATGAAAATTTCCGAATTCCGGTTTTCGACGGATTTACACGTTTTAGGGGTCAGAGAACCTGAAAAACATGTTTTTATAAAATGTCTGTCTGTGTGTGGCACAAATTTTGTGGGATCTATATCTCAAGAACTAATGAAAGGAATTTTATAAAAAATTATGTTCAGTTAGTCCCTTATTTAAATTGGTGCTGATTAGTTTTTAATGTAAATCAGTCAGATGGCGCTGTTATGCAGCATTTTTCACGATTTCCACAATAGCTTTATCTCCAGAACTAATGCACGGATTTTCATCAAACTTCAGATTCAGTTAATCTTTTACAGGAATCGACGCTTTTTACATTTTGGTGCAAATCGCTTAACAGGTGGCACTGCTATGCTGCACTTTTCGCGATTTCCGCAATAGCGCTATCTCAAGAACCAATGCTTGGATTTTCAACAAACTTCAGATTCATGTGTACCTTGATATGAATTACTGCTGTTTATGTTTTGGTGCAAATCGCTCAACAAGTGGCGCTGCTCTGCTGCATTTTTCAGAATCTCCACTATAGCTCTATCTCAATAACTAATGCACGGATTTTCATCAAACTTCAGATTCAGATATACTTTGATATCAATTAGTGCTGTTTATGTTTTGGTGCAAATCGCTCAATAGGTAGCACTGCTATGCTACATTTTTCAGAATTTCCGTTATAGCTGTATCTCAAGAACTAATGCACGAATTTTCATCAAACTTTAAATTCAAATATACTTTGATATGAATTGGTACTAAATTGATGTAATTTCTTGTATTATTTAAATGATTTAATTGATGTGATTTATATAGAAGAAAGTTTTGTGATGGCCACAACATACTAGTTTTTTTATGCAGACGATAAATATAAAAACTGTAAATATATTTCTGTTAAAAGCTGTCAAGATTATTGAAAGCTATTTTTTAATGGACTACAAAATAAGCATATTATTTTCTTTTGAAGTCGTATGGATAAAGTTTCGAAAGTTTAAAATGAAATTTTTTACTAAATGTTGTGTCTTTTGGTAAAAGTAATCATAAAGTAAATTAATATTTTTATACAATTTAGAAAATTTACTGTGCTTAATTAGGTCGGACATTACAATTTCTAGTGAAGTCCAAATCACTGCTTACACACGACAAGCAGCTGTGACAATCGGCTAGCATTGCTCTACTAAAAAAAAAAAAAAAAAATCCCTGCCGGCTCGGGCCTACAGGCGGAGGTAGATTTCGATGTTAAGTACTAAATTCTCCAACAAAACTTAAATCAAGATTAGAGATAAAACCCAGTTTCTTCACAAAGAGCGAGCTGTAGGGAGCTAAACTTTTTGTGAAAATTGTAATATACACGAATACACACACACATATATATGGAATAGGTTTAAAAAATGGCTACAAAAAATTCAGAGAACCTTAAAGTGTTAAAATATGTTAATATTTTCATAGTCGGGTTTTTATCATGTTTTAATACGTTTCTTCAAACTTACATGGCGTTACATATTCACCTGCTGAGCTCCATTATATTTCCAATATGACGCAATATACATATTATTTTAATTCGTCAAACTATTTATTTTGAGTTTTCATGCTGAAATCTTGCTCTAGGAAACTTATGACGTAATATTCAATTTGTTTTCAATTTGTCAAACTATTTAATTTTACACGTGAAAATTTTGCAAAAGAAAAGTAATTGTTGTGGTGAGAATTTTATTATTTGTTTTTTTAATTGTTGGCAACTGCTATAACGAAAAACTTTTATTTTTTTCCTGCCATTGTTGTGTAAGAGCTGGTTTTATCAGAATCATGTTAAGACAGTATTCAAAATTTTGAACCCTCCCCATTTCCACCCTCTTGGGCCGATTTCGCCCATTTTCAATCCCCGCCGAGATATTAGCCATCTCAAAGTTGTTGGCGAGTTTGAAGATGATTCGTGCATAATTGCGACTTTTATCGTGCGGACAAAATTTAGTACATACATACATACATACATATATATATATATATATATATATATAAACTTTTTAGGTGGGGGTGGTTTTGGGCTCCTGAGGTCCTATAATGAAAAGTTATGAAGGAATTTTTCAAGAGTCGCACCATGGTAACGACTGCAATAGGTAGTATTTCTTACGAAATCTACCTAAAAAAAAAAAAAAAAAAGGCCAACATTTTCTCCGCTAAAAATGTGAATATAATGTTGTAATTTTTCAAAAAGAAATTCGTAGGTTCTTGAAGGAATTTTTAAACTTGTTTTAATATTTTATACTTATTATTTACTAATTTGTATTTTTAAATACTTTTCTTATTTTTTTTATATTAACGACTTGCAACCCGTCGAAATTCGACGTACTAAAATGTTTGAAAGGAACTGTCAGATGGAAATTATAATAAACCTACAAAAATAATTACAACAAAAAAATCATCTTACATTGGTTGTCTAACTCTTAAAACAAATAATATTTTAAACCCAAAATTACCAAAATATTATTTCTACAAACTTCAACTGCTTAAATTATTGAAAAATTAAACTGTATTAGATACGTAATCAAGATGAGTAATTATGATGAAGTTATCGATGGAGCTCTTATGTTTGTTTTTACGGGATGAAAAATCAGTAAAAAGGATTTCGCTTTGTAACATCATAAAATGTTCCCCCATAAAATCTAAACTGTAAGTTATTTTCACATTCTCGTAATTTACATACGCACCACTCAAATTCACAATTTGAAAGTATTTTAACGCGCAAAAGAATAGATTATTAATGAATGCATTTCCAAAGTTAAAGTCACGTTTGTCCGATACAACTTTTCATGTGAACATTCGCACAAAACTTAAGTTCTAATCTTAGTACCCGCGAAAAAAAATTCAGAAATTTGACTTTAGTTGTCATAGTATTCGCCATTTATAGTATTGGTCAAATATTTAGTTTTATCAAAAAAAAAAAAATGATCGTTTTGTTTTAAATATATCATTTTTACTCAATGAATCATTTTGCCGAGCGCCTCAAACTCATTTATCAGCGTAATGTAAAAATATTAAAATGTAGCTGATTTATGAAGAAAAATGTGTGTTTTATTTAATGTCTGACATCATTTTCTGTTCAAAAATTATAAAAAAGTTTCTTTTATTTGTAATGTGAAAATGGCATCAATAAGGATATAATGAATAAAAATAATAAACCATGAATATTTTCCCTTTACTTTCAATATAAATGGAGTACTTCAGTTGCCACAATTACAAAATTTGTATTAAAAACTACAAAAAAATTAATATCTCAAAAACAAATTGAGATACAGCTTTCAAACAAATAGTATTTAAAAGAGAATTTTTTCCTTATACGACGGTGTAAAAAGTTAAAATGTGTGATGCATAGAAGTTTAAAAATTTGCAGTAGAGAAAATGCAAAACCAAAATTTTATTTCAAATTTCAAAGTGTTGCCATTCGCAAAATGACGTATGCGTTACGCACAGATATGTTTGTCCTTTATAATATAGATAGATAGTCCGATAAGTGGTTTCCAAAATTGTATTTTCAGAAAGTTATGCTGCTGAAAATTAAGAAAATACGATTTTAATAGAAATTTTTTATCGATTCTCAACTTCGTAATATAGGTCTATAAAATGCACCATGTCTCAGCGATAAGTGCGAGCTGCACCAAAAATGGTTTTCTTGTAAGTAAGATAAAAAAAAAATTCAACTAAAATCCCATTAAAAAATCAAACAGCAATTCATAAAAAAATATTATTACAATCATATTTATATTGTCATTATTATGTCACTAAATATTTATAAGTTATAATTTCTGTTGGTACTTTTTGTTGAAAAAAAAAATACTTTAGCGACATTCAAGCTTTTATTTAATTCAGAAGTATTTCATTTTGTATAATTTGTAGAAATGCGCTACTGATATAGTCTGAGATTCAATATAATTAACTATTTGATAAACATGTCAAACATATTCAATTTTAGAATGACAGATCTGAAAGGAATTATTCAGTTCCGTAATTAAAGATACATGATTTAGAACAGAACTTTGAAACATTTGACATATATTTGCCAACTTCATTGAATGATGAAATTAAATAAGTTTATAAACTCTGCATCTGTTATTTGAATGAAAATGTATTGCAGAATTATTTTTCCCATCAAAAACGGCAAATGAATATAAAAAAAAAAAAAAAACTGTACCTCATTCTCATCTTTTATTTACGCGCAAAAGCGTTAAGTTTAAACTACTGAGTAATTCGAAATAAATCAAATGGTGATTTTATCTTAAATCGCTGATGATAGAGCCATACTTCCAGTTATAAAAGGTATACAAATAAGATGTAACTTTCAGATAAGGCATTTGTTTTGCAAGGAATGTAAAAATATTAAAATAATAAATTTAATTTTTATTAGTTGTGGGGCAACCTGATGTATTGCTTTTGAATCGAATGAGATCGTTTGATTCTTTTGGGAAAAAAATAAGTTAAAATTTTCTTGTACATTTGGAAAAATTTTTATTATGTTAATTTTCTTAAATAAAAAGTGTGAAATCATAATTGCATAGTACGGGTTATGTTTTGCCTTATTAAAAGTGCGCGTTTTCATTTGTCAAAAAAAAAAAAAATTCGTTCTTTGGAAATATGATTATTGGCTTATAATTTTGGAGATTGTGTAATACAACTGATGCCATTTTAATGATCTTAATAATAAAAAAAAAATGACCGCATCTTCACGAAGTTATACAACATATTTCAGATTTATAAATACTAGATTTATAAAATTTATAAAATAGTCAAATTTATCATAAAAAAATTATATAAATTTATAAATTTATATATATTTATAAAAGCTTAAGAATGTCGTTATCCTCTATCAATTATGCAGGTTTTTTTCCGCCATTGAGACAAATTTTAGCTGTAGAGCTGTGTTTCTTCATTAATCATTAACTAAAAGGGGGGTGTTTTACACCCCAGAGAAATTTAAATTCTGAAATAGTGCCATTTTACATTACTAGATGGGCTGTGCACTCACATATGTATGTAGAGTCGTGGAAAAAAAAGTAAACACCCCGTACTAACTCCTCAACAAATTATCGTAAAAGAAAGTTACTGGTACCGGACGATTGGAAATAAAGTCTACTTTTAAATGATGTATATAAAATTTGCTCAGGGGGCCATCTGCATATTAAAACCAGCTCAAACTTCATTTTTTTCAATGGCAATACTCAATTTTGATAAGATATTTCAAATCTTCGGTTCAAATTATGCCTAGACACCAAATTTCAAATCATTTGAATGACATTCAAAATTTTGTGCTTCTAATGTTAAATTACATTTTCACATTTTTATTAATATCTCCTGAAATTATACTCCTAATGTGCTAATTTTTTGTGTAGCAATAATACTAAAATACCCAAACATAAATACACTGAATTTGCAATTTTTATAATTTTATGATATGAATTATGAAATTAATATTCGAAAAAATTATGAATTGCAACCTACAGTTTTTTGGGTGAATTTAGATTTATTATGTCTTGCTTTATGGAAAATCCAAAATTTTACACTTTTCTTCCAAGTAGTTTTCAAATTATGCTTAAAAACGGCAAAATGATGGTTTAAGAGGCCGTCTATGATAGATTTGACTAGATATTTTGAAATGTCTTAAGCTATCTTGTAATCTAGCAGTCTTCAATGACTGCCTTGAGAAGCTCTGAAGATGCCTTGATCAAGAAGGGAGCTCTCTTGGTCAACAATCGAGTACCGAACTTGAGTTTGGATACAACCCCTAAAATACGCTGGTTTTAAAATAATTAATTTCTCGGAAACTTATCGTACAAATTGCATAAAAATTTGTTTTTAGACTAATTGAACGGTGTAGAGTTCATTTATGCTGTCAAAATTTGTGCTGCTATTGAAAAAAGGCAAAGTTATGGTTTGTTTTAATATTTATATGGCCCCCTAAGCAAATTTATGCGCATCATTTAAAAGTAGACTTTATTACCAATCGTGTGGTACCAATAACATTCTTCTACGATATTTTTTTGCACAGTTAGTAAGGGGTATTTACTTTTTTTCTGTACACTTACAGCACTTTTTCAGTTATTTTTATACAAGTTAATAATGCAAAATTTGCAGGAATTTTTCTAATTTTAATTCGCAAAATTTTGTGGAGTGCACAATAAATCAAATTTTGGGGTTGCATACACCCCACCTCACTACTTATGTTAGAAAAAAATACCTCACCACTTAAGGGTTAAATTCATTATTTCTTAGTAGGGACAATAATTGTCCAGTTACATGGAATAAGCTTAAATATGCGAATATTTACACCCCTTCGTTGAATGTATCACTATTTTCAATACTACCCTTTAAATCAGGATTGCCATAATTTTATCATAAATAGTTATAGTTCTTTCCTTGACTATCTGGCACCTAAATCCTTTTTTTATTTTTGTTATTATTTTTTTAAGCGTCTTTGAACATTTTTTAAATTTAGTAACAGTTCAGAAAAGAAAAAAACGGATTAACTTAATTCTGAATTGAGACTTCGAACTAATTCATCTTGCCCGGAAATCTGTTGATACTCATTATTTCACTTGAATTAAAATTCGAATCATGTCAGAAGCTTAAAACATTCTTTCAGTAATACAAGGCGAATCCTTCGTAGCTGGGCGAATCATGTTGATAATTGATAATTTAAAACACACTCTTACTCAATAAAAACTCCATTTAATACGCTATTATATTTAAATTTATTCACAATATAACAAAAGGCACCACTCATGGCTACCTCAGGGAAACAAATTCATACGACTTATAAATAGAAAGCAGACGATAAAACAAATTGCCAAAACACAAGCTATAAAATATGATCTAACACATGAATATTACCATTTTAAAGAAGATTCCGTTATAGACAGGTATCGATTTCACAAGATTTATTTTATTTTTATGCCCTGATTCAGAAGACTAACCTTTTTTTTTTTTTTTTGACATCCTGTCTCTTTTTTGACAACGAACCTGGCAACACTAATTGTGACCCTATTTTCCTATACAAAAGAGTGAACATTGTCACATCTTACAGTTTTTACAATCTTTTTAGAATCCCTTGGCGTATTCTATATTACCTTAATTAAGAATTCGGGATTTTCCGAATACTTTTGTGTATAATGAATATTGAAAAATGAATTTTTAATTATGTAAATTAAAACAAGACTGATTCGATTAAAATTCCTTAAAATCCTTCAAATTCTTTTGTTCAATAATACTGATTTATTTGACTTTCATTCGTTAAAATAAAACTCGTGGAATTATTCGTCAGATACGCGACATTTTTCTGATAATTGAAATTTACTTTCGTTATCTTTTGAAATGCAAAATCGATATTCAGTTTTAATACAATCAGTTTATTAGAAATTGTCTGCCTAAATCAACAAATAAACAAATAAATATATATTATGCATTCCGTAACCGGAAGCATTTCCAGTAATTTGAAACTTATTTAACTGTTGATTTTTGTTTTATAAGTTACATTTGAATAGTTCCTTTCAGTTATTTAATTGTTTGGAATGATTATTAAACTCAAAAGTAACAATGTGAATGTTATAGTGCAAAATAAATTAAAATGTCTAAGATTTGTTAGACGTTTGAAATAACATTTGTGGCATACCAGTTGGGCACGTAACTTAAATCAGTAGCCATTCAGACAAGATATAAGATAGGAACCCAAGTTTATTTAAAATGTCACATTGCGCCTTACGGAGACGATATTTTTTCTACGGTAAAAGTCACTAAAACGTCCATATTTAGGTACAATCGTTTCAAAGCATCTCTGCAAACTGGATTTTTCCTAGAAAATTTTGGAAACGTTCGAACGAGTAGAAGTATTTTTTTTGCAAAGTAAATAGTGTAAAAATTTCCACCAAAACACTTGAAACTGGACATGTTTTGGCGCGATTTCGCTTGTCTTCGGCTCACGTTTTCATTATTAAACACAATGTATATTTTTCAAGAAAATTTAAAGAAGGCTCGGATACAGTTATGCCCGTAAGGCATGGTGACGTCACGTGACGTCATAGTGACTAAAATGCGAAGTCGTTATGGCCGTTTTAGAGGTCCTTTGTGTCGTTACATTGTGACCACTCTGTGAAGTCACGGTGTGACTAATTTGTGAAAAGTGTGTCATTTGTGACTATTTTGGCATTAACTTTGTGACGAACCTGTGACGAAAGCGACAATGCTTTGAAGTCACATTGTGACCAATTTGTGAAATATGTGTCATTTGCGACGAACTTGTCATAAACAATATGATGATTTCAAATGAAATTCAAATTTCAAATTAATTGCTTAAAAGGCGCAAAGGCCAACATAGTGAAAAAGATTCCATGCCGGGACTCGAACCCGGGCCATCAGTATAGCACACTGACATTCTATCGAATAAACCACATGGAACGATACCTAGCCGGGAAAATGTCTCACTATTACATGTTGGCAAGGCTACAAACGCAGCACAAGATGGAATATTTATCGTGAACCATCGACATTGAGCAAACACGAAACTTAATTAAATCCAACATCGATTGAAACTATATTAATACTTGGAAATTTTTCCAGAGAGAAACATTCGTCTTGCATACAATATTTCAAATGAAAATCAAATTTCAAATTACATGCTTAAAATGCAATTTTAATTTGAAATTTGATTTTCATGTCATGATTGTCGTGTTTGCCCCATGTCGGTGGCTCACGATAAATATCCCATCTTGTGCTGCTTTTGTAGCCTTTCCAACATGTATAAGATTTTAATGTCTTGTGATTAGTCATTGCTTTATTAAATACGACATGTTAAGCCATATTTATTTAAATTTTTTATTCCCGTGTGTTCCGTTCCGGAAGTTTAACGAGCTCCCCCTAGCGAGCAATCTGTAAAAAAGTTAGTTAAGCTGTTGATCGTCAAAGCATCAACACGTCTGTAAAAACACTCCATCCAAACTACGCGTTGGATATTAATTATGATTTGCAATTTATTCAAATTTGTGAAATTTACGTTGTGTAAGTGTCTTGTGCAGTTTTAAGTGTGAATAAAATCAAGTAAAAAGAAAATTAAACGTCTACAGTCCATCATATCGACCATTGTGGTCCGAGAGAGCCTGAGAGCTACTATGGATAAGTTTAACAGATTAAAAGGCACCGTAAAGGCTGCTATCACAAGATTAGAGCAGTTTTTAATTGATACTACTGATATAAAAACAACGAATGTGAGTAGATTAGAAGTAAAATTAAAAAAGACAGAAGCTCTTCAAAATAAATTAGAGGAAATAAGAGAACAATATTTTGACATCCAAGAATTAAATGCGCAACAAGTGCAAGATATAGAGGAGGATATCGACACTGCTAATGAAAGGCTCGAACATGTAGAGGTAAGATTAAAAGTTTTATTAGCATCTTTTGAAAATAAATGTAATAAAATGTAATAAATGTATTGTAAGTATTGATGATCATTCCAATGAAAACAAAACAAAGGTGCGCCTCCCTGAAATTCCACTACCTTTATTCGGTGGTGATTACTTTGATTTTGCTAATTTTAAAACGCAGTTTGCTAACTTGATTGTTATCCTCAATTAGATAATAATCAGAAGCTATTTTATTTAAAAGCTTCTTTAAAAAACGAAGCTAAACATTTAGAATCACCTGATGATGATTTCAATTCATTGTTTCAAGCTCTGATACACAGATACGAAAATAAAAGATTGTTAATCGATTCACACATTTCTGCAATTTTAAATTATGAAAAAATGCAATATGAATCCCATAAAGAATTGCGTAATTTTATTGATTGTATTAACAAAAACATTCGCGCACTCAAAATTATGGAATATACACAAAATAATTTATCAGAAAGTGTGTTCATAAATATAATTCTGAAAAAATTGCATAACGAAACTCAAAAGCAGTTTGAATTATCTCTTCAAAACTCAGATGTTCCGACGTTTGATCATTTAATTTCTTTTTTGAAAAAAAGATGCCTAGTTTTAGAAGCGATAAAACTTTCGAATGACGCCAGCATGTCTCAAACGAAGCCACCGAAATCTAAGAACAATTACGCAGTAAATAAATCTAGATCACTTTTTATCAACGATAATAAAAATAAAAATAATGTAAAGCCATGTGTGTTATGCAATTCGCCTCACCCCCTTTTCAAATGTTCTGCTTTTTTAAACATGAATATTCGGGAAAGGAAAATGATTGTAAGTAAGAATAAATTATGTTCAAATTGTTTACGATTACATCAAGGTCAATGCAATTCTAAATTTACTTGCAGAACATGCAAATTGTCATGAAGTAACTACATGAAGTAAATGATATGTCAGAAACGGCAATAATGAATAAAAATAACGAGTTTGTTAAAAACAAACAAATAAGCAATTCTGAATCTGAGAATAAAGAAACGCCATTAATTGGTTCCAATTTGTTACTAGAAGATAAAAGAAATTGCGCAATATTAAACACAGCTATAATTTTAGTAACAGATGTGTATGGAAATAAAATTAGATTAAGAACAATCCTAGATAATGGGTCTTCGATTAACGTTTTAAGTAAGAGCACAAGCAAGAAATTAAATCTAAAACCAAAACCATTCAAAGGTGTTATTTCCGGTATAAACGAGTCATCACAAGGAATAAAGCAAATAATCAATGCAAAAATATCAAATGAAAAAGGAACATTTCTAAAACATTAGAGTTTGCAGTTCTACCAAAAATAACAAACAATATTCCGGTTGAAAGATTAGACATTTCAAATTTATGCATTCCTAACTACATAGAATTAGCGGACAATAATTTTCATATACCTGGTCAGATTGATGCATTGATTGGTAGCGAGGTATTTTTTGACATTTTAAAGAGTGAGCAAATTCGTTTAGCAAATGCTAATTGTATGTTACAGAATACAGTATTTGGGTATGTAATCGTAGGTTCACTTCCACAAGTTGAAAATAAGTCATATTGTTGCCTCTTAACTGAAAATAGCTTAGACAATACTTTACAGAAATTTTTTTAAATAGAATTTTTACCTGGGGATAATAAAGAAACTGTCAAAGGGGATGAAGAAATATTTTGTGAGGAACATTTTAGAAGAACCTATAAATGCGATCATACCGGTAGATTTACAGTACAGCTACCATTGAAAGACAATGCAGAATCAGTGTTAGGAAGTTCTAGAGAAATTGCAGCTAGGCGATTAAATAGTTTATGGGCTAAATTAGATAAAAATAAAACAATGGCTAACTTATATGCAGCTTTTATGGAAGAATACGAAACTTTGGGGCATATGACACAAATTAAAAGTGAAAACGAAAATAAGCTGTCTTATTACATTCCACATCATGCTGTGTATAAACCGGAAAAAATATCCACTCCCCTGAGAGTTGTCTTCAATGCAAGTTCAAATACATCTAGTGGTTATTCCTTTAATTCTATTTTATTAAATGGGGGAACGGTTCAACAAGATTTATTTTCGATTATAACTAGATTCCGTACCCACAAATATGCATTCTGTGCAGACATTAAGAAAATGTACAGGCAGATACTGATTGACGCACAACAGAGAAATTTGCAAAAAATTCTTTGGAAGTCCAGTACGGACTCCCCGATAAAAATATATGAACTCAACACGGTTACATATGGCACTGTTAGTGCTCCCTTTCTTGCCACGCGAACGTTGAAAGCTCTTGCTGATGAAGAAAGAAAAGATTTTCCAAAAGCTGCAGAAGTGATTCATAACGACATGTATGGTGATGATTGTTTATCTGGTGCAGGTTCCTTACAAGATGCACAGGACTTGCAATCTCAACTAATTCTGATATTAAAAAGGGGAGGGATGGAGCTACACAAGTGGGTCTCTAATCATCCTGAATTATTACAAGACGCAGCCATATCAGAATATGCATTTGACGAACACTCGCAGCCAATTTCTGTAAAAACTTTAGGGATGCTTTGGAAACCTGAATCAGATCATTTTACTTTTAAAATTAGTATCGAACCCAAAGATGTTTATACTAAGAGAGAAGTTTTGGCACAAATTGCTAAAATTTACGATCCCTTAGGCCTAATTGGCCCTATTCTAACCAAAGAAAAAAATTTCATGCAACATTTATGGGAATTTAAGATAAATTGGAATCAACATCTGCTTGCCAGTTCTCTTCGGGAATGGCAAAATTTTCTGATTAAATTGACAGAAATGAATCATCTTACAATTCCACGATATGTTTTGTCTGACAACATTGCAGGTCTAGATTTACACGGATTTTCAGACGCTTCTAGAAAGGCCTATGGAGCAGCCATCTACATCAGATCTCTCTCCACAACTGGACAGTTCAAGTCTAATCTTCTGTGCAGCAAGTCCCGTGTGGCCCCCCTAAAGTCAATGACCATCCCGCGACCATAGTTGTGTGCAGCTCTGCTTTCCCCAAAACTGGTTCAAAAAATAATTCCCATCCTACAACTATGCTTTAAAAAGGTGTGGCTATGGACAGACTCGTCGATTGTTCTATTTTGGCTTAACACACCACCCCACAAACTTAAAACTTTCGTTGCCAATAGAGTCACCACGATCCAGTCTATTTCTGAGAATTATCATTGGAATCATGTATCCTCAAAATCCAATCCAGCAGATATCATCTCCAGAGGTGCAACAGCCAAGGATCTGATCAATAATGATTTATGGTGGTTTGGACCAGAATTTCTTCAAAGGGAAATTATAGTTCCCAAGCAATTTCCTACTGTCAGAGATATTGAGTGCGAACAAGAACTGAAATTTGATTATACTTTACTGACTATGAACAATAACTCTAACGATTTTTTTACTGCATTATATAATTCGTCTAATGATTTTCTCAAATTAGTTAGAATATGTAGTTTTATTTTTAGGTTGATCAATAACAGCCGCCATAGAGATATAAAACGAAAGAAGCTTACAGGAATTGAGTTACAAAATAGTTTACAATTTTTAGTAAAAAAGGCCCAGGAAGGTAAGTTCGCTCCTGAATTAGCAGCACTCAGAAAGGGACAATCTGTTCCTTGTTCCAGTAAGTTAAAGGGATTAGATCCCTTCATTGACAACTGTGGATTACTTCGTGTAGGGGGCAGATTAATAAATTCTGACTTACCTTTTGATGCTAAGCACCAATTATTTCTGCCCAGTGGTCATAAGCTCACTAAACTAATTTTTGAGTACTTTCATAAAAAGTACTTTCACATAGGGGCTCAGGGATTAGTTCATCAAGTGCGGCTGAAATATTGGCCTATAAAGGCTAAAAGCGAAAAACAGTGCACACTTGTGTCACATGTTTCAGGCATAACCCCAAAACACTAGATCAGTTAATGGGAGACCTCCCATCGCAACGCGTAACACCTAACCACACGTTTCTCAATTCAGGTGTCGATTTTTGTGGCCCCTTCCACATTAAATACAAAAATCAGAGAAAGGCCACTTATTCCAAAAGTTATGTGGCCATATTTATATGCATGGCTACCAAGGCTATTCATCTAGAGATAGTAAGCGAGTTATCCGCTGCTGCATTCATCGCTGCGCTTAAAAGATTTTCTGCCAGGAGAGGCAAAGTAAATACGCTAACTTCTGACAATGCCACTAATTTTAAAAGTGCGTCAACAGAATTAAATAACTTTAAGAAATTATTGGCCACTCCCAACGAGGAATTATCAAATTTCTTTGCCGAAGAATTCATAACTTGGAAATTTATTCCACCACGATCTCCTAATTTTGGCGGTCTATGGGAAGCTGGCATTAAGTCCTTCAAACATCATTTGCTTAGGGCCGTAGGTAATAATAAAATTACTCTAGAGGACTTTGAAAATCTAGTAGTCCAAATTGAGAAAATCCTAAATTCCCGACCTTTATTTCCGCTTTCTGATGACATAAATGAGTTTGAAGTGCTTACGTCAGGGCATTTTTTAATTGGCAGAACCATTAATAGTATTCCAGAGCCTAATGTTATAAATATTTCTGACAACAGATTAACCCATTGGCAATTAATTACCAAATATGTTCAATGCATTTGGAAACGTTGGTCTATTGACTACCTAAATCCCTTGCAGCAGCGCGGTAAATGGCAATTTACAAAAGAAAACATAAAGTTAGGATCTCTAGTGTTATTAAAAGAAGAAAATCTCCCACCATGTAAGTGGGCTCTTGCCCGAATTATGGAAATAATTCCAGGCAGGGACAATAGGGTTCGTGCAGTCAAAGTCAAAACTGCATGTGGTATATTTTTAAGAGGCATCTCAAAAATGTGCCTGTTGCCCATTAAGGACTCTTAAATAATGTTTATGCATCATCGTATTTCTTATAAATATTATTTTTGAGTAATTATCCTGATTGTTTTGTATATTAGTATCTTGTATTTTAGTATCATTTGTAGTGTTAATTAGTTATCTATTGTATTATATTTATTAAATGCTGAAATATTTCATATTTCATCCCCGGGCGGCATGTTCCGTTCCGGAAGTTTAACGAGCTCCCCCTAGCGAGCAATCTGTAAAAAAGTTAGTTAAGCTGTTGATCGTCAAAGCATCAATACGTCTGTAAAAGCACTCCATCCAAACTACGCGATGGATATTAATTATGATTTGCAATTTATTCAAATTTGTGAAATTTATGTTGTGTAAGTGTCTTGTGCAGTTTTAAGTGTGAATAAAATCAATACAAAAACCCTTAACGGATTAAAAGTTTGTGACGCAGCACTTTATCTTATGCTCTAAGAATTTTAAATATGGAACTTAAAAATAATGATATCAAATTTTGAGTGACGCTATGCTATTAATTATAATCTCTCTATATATTATTTATTTCATCTTTTTATTTTTTTATAATCGCATGTGCAAAAATTATGTTCAATTAAAAAAAAATGTATAAAAGTTTATTCATTGATGCTTTATCATTTACATCTCTCATAAATTCCAAGTATGAGTTTTAAAAGATATGATATCAAAATTTTAGTGACGCTTTGATGTGGCTTTAAACGATTTGTTTTAAAATTAAATTTAAATTATTTTTGTTTTGGCTAAGATATATTCACACATCTAAATAATAGTTTTAATTTTCCAATATACTTTAAATATGTCACTTTCACTGAATTTATATAATGCATTTAAATGTATTTATTTGAATAAATTGATTTATCCTTTGTCCAATGCTATTAAAAATTTAAAATAAGATTTACGTAAATAATTTTTTTTGCCTCATAGTATCCATTTGAATATATTTCACTTAGTTTGGATACAATGACGCAAAAAAATTATTTATGTAAATCTTATTTTAAATTTTTAATAGCATTGGATAAAGGATAAACCAATTTATTCAAATAAATACATTTAAATGCATTATATAAATTCAGTGAAAGTGACATATTTAAAGTATATTGGAAAATTAAAACTATTATTTAGATGTGTGAATATATCTTAGCCAAAACAAAAATAATTTAAATTTAATTTTAAAACAAATCGTTTAAAGCCACATCAAAGCGTCACTAAAATTTTGATATTATATCTTTTAAAACTCATACTTGGAATTTATGAGAGATGTAAATGATAAAGCATCAATGAATAAACTTTTATACATTTTTTTTAAATTGAACATAATTTTTGCACATGCGATTATAAAAAAATAAAAAGATGAAATAAATAATACATACAGAGATTATAATTAATAGCATAGCGTCACTCAAAATTTGATATCATTATTTTTAAGTTCCATATTTAAAATTCTTAGAGCATAAGATAAAGTGCTGCGTCACAAACTTTTAATCCGTTAAGGGTTTTTGTATTGATATCATTACTTTTTTGAGGTTATTGAAAAAATAAATAAAACAATAAACACACAACAAAATATTAAAGACCAATACAAAGAATTCATAGTCAGGATTTCCATTCACCTTCAATCTCTCCCCCCTCCCTCCCCGCAAAAAGGATGACCATACTTCAATTTTAAAGAGCACCGTACAGTGAGATTTTTATAAGAACTCTTTGGTAAGATATGGAAGTAATGTACAACATGCATGTTTAGAGGGTATTTCTGTTGGTTTGTTTCAGAGATATAAAAAGCTATGTTAAATTTTACTATATAAAAAATTTACTTTGTTAAGAAAAATAGCAAGAAATATTACTCTTTAAACCTTTATAGATATATCATATATATAACAATCATCGCTCACTTATAAAAGTAATTTCATACATTTATATTAAATCCAAAACTACAAATTTCTGCTTCTCCCTTTTCTCATTCCTAGTGCAAAAAAAATTAGACATTCTTTAATTTTATATAAAATAATCTTTAAACATCCCTATTTAAAATTCTTTATTAACAATAATAATAAATCATATAAAATAATCCCCTGAGCTCCGAAGATTCCACTTCTGCTTTTGCATCCACCTCTCCAGCTTACCTAAATAGTAAAATCTTTCAAAAATTAGTTTGAAAAAAAAAATCTGCAACATTTGTTGTTCACTAACATAAATAAATAAATAAGCACTAACTTCCCTAAAGTACAGTCATGGAAAAAAAAAGTAAACACTCCCTACTAACTCCTCAACAAATTACCGTAGAAGAAAGTTACTGGTACCGAACGATTGGAAATAAAGTCTACTTTTAAATGATGTATATAAAATTTGCTTAAGGGGTCATCTACTTATTAAAACGAACCATAACTTTGTTTTTTTTTTCAATAGCAGTACACAATTCTTACAGCATAAATGAATTCTACACCATTTAATTAGCCTAAAAACAAATTTTTATGCAATTCGTACTATAAGTTTCCGAGAAATTAATTATTTTAAAACAAGCTTATTTTAAGGGCTGTATCCAAATTGAAGTTCGGTACTCGATTGTTAACCGAGAGATCCCCCTTCTTGATCAAGGCACCTTAATCGTCACTCAAGCAGTCAATGAAGTCTGCTAGATTACAGGACAGCGTAAGACATTTCAAAATATCTAGTCACTTCTATCATAGACGGCCCCTTAAACCATCATTTTGCCGTTTTTTAAGCATAATTTGAAAACTATTTGGAAGAAAAATGTGAAATTTTGCATTTCCATAAAGCAGGACTTAATAAATCTAAATCCATCAAAAAAATTGTAGGTTACAATTCATAATTTTTTCGAATATTAATTTCCTAATTCATATCATAAAATTATAAAAATTGCAAATTCAACGTATTTATGTTTGGGTATATTAGTATTACTGCTACACAAAAAATTAGCACATTAGGAGCATAGTTTCAGGAGACATAAATAAAAATAAGAAAATGTAATTTAACATTAGAAGCACTAAATTTTGAATGTTTATAATTAAAAAAAAAACTTATCATTCAAATGACTTGAGATTTGGTGCCTAGGCATAGTTTGAACCGAAGATTTGAAATATCTCGTTAAAATTGGGTATTGCTATTGAAAAAAATGAAGTTTGGATTTGTTTTAATATGTAGATGGTCCCCTAAGCAAATTTTATATACATCATTTAAAAATAGACTTTATTTCCAATCGTTCGGTACCAATAACTTTCGTCTACGATAATAATTTGTTAAGGAATTAGTAGAGGGTGTTTACCTTTTTTTTCCACGACTGTACATTTCACCTCTTCTCCCTCCCCCTACTCTCCAGCATTAAAAAAATTTAAATCTTTATTTTTATACAGAAAATTCTTCTATATAAATTATCCTCCTATTCCTCAAAATTACCACTTTCCCACTCCAGCCTAGAGATTTCAATCTTTAAAGCTTTTTAGAAAAACGGATCTGCAAAGTCTGTTGCTTAATAATAAAATATATAACCATATACACTTTTAATTATTTTTCACACAATCAATTGATGTCATGATAATAGTTGTTCTGAGCGAATTTTGTGTTGGCTGGAATGTCGTACAGATAGCTCAATTGGAAGAGTACTGGCAATTAAAGACAAGGGTTATTAAAGTTCACTGTAATTCAAGATGTTTAACCCCTTCGCGACAAGAGCCCTTTGGTTAATTTTTAACCTATTACTACAGGTTTTTTAAAAAAGAAAATTTTCTGTAATTGAATCACAGAAATGCTCCGATTAAAGAAAGTAAACTTTACAATTAAAAATAAGTGGTGAGAATAATGAAGGATTCTGAACACCTTAAGTGGCCAAGTATACCGGTCGCTCATCCCCAAGGGCTTAAAGATGCTTTTTTGCTATTATAACCTTTAGGATTTACAATATAAAAAAATCTTAACCACTTCTGAGGTAAATAAAGACAGTGTAAAAAATAAAGATGGCAATGTTTTTTAAAAAAAAAAACTTTGGAAAGCATGCATTTTAGTGCTGCAAGAAAAACCTGTTATGAGCTGCTACTGATTATAACACCCATTTACAAAAAATTTTAATATAATAACAATGTTTTCATTACTCCAAAATAATGTGTTAAAGGCGATAATTTATCATGCGAAACAGCACCGAAAACTGGCGATATGAAGCAATTAAAATAATAAAAATTTGTAAAAAATCACCATAAAATTAAAACAAAACACAGGAAACAAACAAACAACAACAACAAAAAAAAAAAAAATAATAATAATTTGGATTTTTTTCTTGTTCTTTTATAGTTCTTTATTTATTATTTTTATTTATATTTTTAATTTACTTCTTTTATTTTTATTTTTTCTTTTATTTCCATTTTTTCCATTTCATTTTCTCTTCTATCTTTTTTCAACACATTTCCCTTTTGCATATCCCTCTATCAGGTAGCGCCATCTGTCGCATTCTTCGCAACATTCTTTTTCTTCAGTTCATTTTTGAACTTGTTCGTTTTCGGACACGTGTATGCTTAGCTGATGACGAGCTGTTATGTTTTTAGCTCGAAACGCGTCCTGTGTTTTGTTTTAATTTTATGGTGATTTTTTACAAAGTTTTATTATTTTAATTGATAATTTATCATATTTAGTGTTCCAAGAAATAGCAATATTTGTAAAATCCATGTGCTTTTTAATTGCAAAATTCATTGTTTATATCTGAGAAATACATTACATCTTCTGCATTAAAATTTTTTAGTGGCAGGCTTTTGTGATTGAACAAGACCTGCTTGCAGAGTGCTTTTAATGATTTTAGAATATAAAATTATGGCTCTTAAACTACTATTAATCCAATACAGTAATAGGGATAAAAAAATCATTAAATATTTCATTTTAAAAAATTATTTGTATTTTTATCAGATATACCGATTATTACTACCATATGTTATATGTAACATATTTATAAGAAAAGTTAAAACTATTTTGTTGAAGTTTTGGATCCCCCCCCCCTCCCTGACATGCTGTCAAATTTCGCGAGAGTTTTTTTTTCTTGTGATGTTTCTACCCCGACCGAGAATGGAGCGGGTTTTTTACAATCAACTGATTAATTTTGATTTTCTTTTACTGCTACTTTTTTATGTTAGTGTGGTGATTTTTCAAATAGGGATTGACCGAATACCGAATAGTTGATTCGGTATTCGGTGGTTCGGCATGTAAACCGAATAATCGGCTTCGGCCGAATACTTTTAAGTATTCGGCCGAATAATTGCAGATAAGTATTTTCTTAGAAGTAGAAGAACTATCTTTTATTTAGAAGTAGAATAGGCTAAACAATGAGTTTCAATATTACGTGCATGAGTTTAGAGTTCAGCTGCACTACAAAAAACAAGTTAAAGGCCATTTTTTATTAAAAAAAACCTTTTTCCTTCCTAAAATAGTGTGCATAGGTGCGAAATCAAAACAATTGTCTACAACAGAGAAAGAAAATGTAAGGAAGATGCACATATTTCCCTTATCATTTAATTTTATTTACTTCTACTTTAGTTTTTTAATTTAAATTTATTTAATGTGTATTTTCTTTAATATACACATCAAATAAGTATATCAGAGTTCATATTTGTATATCTAAGGTGTATATTAAAGAAAATACACACATCAAAGTATACCCTTATGACAACTATAGCTTTTATAATCATTATATCAAAATTCGCTCAAATTTCTTATCTTCACCACCACAATATTAAAATATTCATCAAAATACAAATATTCTATCAATAATTTGACAGAAAATAGTTAAATGTAAAAATTGATCTAATACCTTTTGTATTTTGAGAACATTCCTATTCAATATGTTTATAATTAGACTTAGACAATCAGTAAATCAGCTTAATGACAACATTGTTTCTTATTATTTGAATGAACTTTTGTTTTTCTGACAATCCTTATCCTTAATAATACCCAGTATAGTTTAATATTTTCTTAAGTTATTTTTGGGTATTGACTAGTGATAAAATAATAAAAAATAAGTGATGGGTTAATGAATTTGTGAATGGAAAGAAGTCATTAAATTTTTTGTGTAGTTAGATTTTTGAATAAAAATGTAACTGAATTAAATTATTGAGAATTTAATTTCAATTAAAGCTTATTAAAAAAGCTAATATATGCAAAAATGCGTATTAAAAAGGTTCAAGTATTCGGTTGCCGAATACCGAAATTTCGGTATACACTTCGACCGAAGCTTCGGTATTCGGCAAAATTGCTGCTTCGGTCAATCCCTACTTTCAAATGCTATTGCACAACGAGGCGATAAACGCGCTACTCTGTAAGTGGCACGGCAACCCTCCAGTGTACAGGTGGAATTGATAAAAAGAGTTTTTGTAGTCAGAATATGCGAAATGTTAAAGAATAGTGAATGGTTTAATGAAAGCAGAATAAAAACTTAATATTTAATTTAAGATGCGAGTCAGATTAATATATTAATTGAAATGGTTACTGGGTAATCACTTTATTAGTTTATACAAAATCTAATTATCATGACAGCTACAATGCAGCTGCTAATGAAATTTTGTGAAACCAATCTTTTCTAAATAGTAACATGTTCTGAATTGTTCTTATTTACAATAATACTTCATTACCACAAATACCATATAAGGGAGCTGGCTACTTTTATATTTTTTAAAAGTAAATTATTTAAAGCTTTCTTTTAAGCATATTAACTTTAAAATTAAATAAAAACAAGTATCTAACTTTTGCAAAAAAGCTGTTTTATCTTATTTATCTATAAACTTTAATTACTAAATAAGGAAAAATATCATGATGAAAAATTTTACTTTTAGGAGCTCAAAACAACCAGTCAGGATAAAATGGTTCATTTTGAGCTAATCGTGATAATTTAAGTATATAAAGTAGAATTTACTATAAGTAAAAAATATGTCCAAGACTGAAATCAGTTCTGAGACTGAAGGTCTTGCACCCATGCCTGTAATCAATTAGCCTAAAAGAAATGCTTCAGTTTTTTTTTTCTGTTTTTCTTTTATTACAGAGATAAACGGCAATAATAGAATTTTTTTTTCCCTTTAGGTTTAATTTTATAAAAATAAAATACTACGATGCTTTAATTTTTGAAGCTGAAAAGAGTTACATAAGAAAAAAATAAACGAAAGATACCCATATTTCGAAAAAGATGTCATTTTAAGTCAATTTTCGTTTATAATGTTATTAGAAACAATTCGCAAATGAATCATTTTATAAACGGGATTGGAAATCTTAATTTTGATTTCGTCATACCTTTTATTTAAACTGTGCGTCTCTTTAAAAATGAAAGATTTTGTTTAATTTCTTTAAAAGAAAACTTAAAACACAAAATTAAATTAGTAATCTATACTCACATATCACAAGAAATATCTATGCCACACATGAACGTTATTTTGTAAGGAAAACAGTTATAATTATTGTTGAAAATAAAAACAATTCAGAACATTATACTTAGAAAGGATCGGTTGCAAAGAATGCTGTCTGGATAATTAGAAATTGTACTCACTTTCTCCCCTTGGAATACCATTTCAAGATCTTTGATATTTCTTATTTCTTCAGTCAACTTCGCGTATCGCGTAGTGATACATGGCGAAGTCTTATGGCGAACGCGATGAATTTTCATTTCGATACGAGAATTTTCGATAAATATCGAATTTCGATACGAGAATTTTTTTTAAAATGTGAAATATTTTCTCCTTAAAAAATGTTTACTTACTATGAATAACAATGAAATAAAATACATATAATTACAAAATACTGCTCCATTTAAAAAATCAGTCTAAGTATTTTAAAGCACATAATAAACTGTTTTTGTAGTTTAAAAAAAGATTTATTGCCACTATTCAGATTTTTAACTGTGACCTAAACCGCACAAAACCGATGTGCAACGTTCTGTCTGCTAGCCCATAGAATAACATGTAATCCGCGATCCTAAGAAGTCCAATTTTTCATGCGGATTATATAAAAATTAAGAGTTTTCCTAGATACTAGGTTAGTATTATCCACTTCATTAAAAACAGATTCATTATATATATTAATGTTTTTAAAAAAATCTAGACCGTTTCGGAGAAAAAAAAAAGACAAACTTACACCATCGAAATTGCTTTCAAAATGGGTTTACAGATCTTAAAATATACTGCACGTAGAATTGTAAAAAATTCAGAATAGGATTAGACTGCAGATATAAGACTGTTTTAAAAAAATCAGAACAATAGGACCTATATTTGCTGAGTTATTAACAGGCGGCTTTTCGCATTTTCTTTGATGTCGAGTTAGCTGTATATATGAGTTCCGCCATCTATCCGCCATCTATGAATTCTACGATACGATACGATACGATTTTAGGCTTAAGGCTGCGGCACTCGGAATACTACCGTCTTCCATGATCAAGTAAAAAGAAAATTAAACGTCTACAGTCCATAATATCGACCACCGTGTATATTGTATTTTGTGAATATGAGCTAAATAGATTTGGTATGTTTTGTAGGAAAAGACTGATCTGCGAAATAGAAAAAAACAAGTAAGAAAAATCATGTGTTAAGCATAGATTATAAAACACTTTCCAACGCTTCCTGAATGCTTTAACAAGACATCGCAATTTAGGGAAATAACGTAAATAAGATAACTAAGTAAACATTTTAGGAAACGCATAAAACATTTGAAAAACTGATTTCAGCAGTTACCGCCCATAGCCAAATATGTTTTCTAATTCTTTTGAACAGTCCTGTATTTGATCTGTAGGCTGATATATATATTATATAATGAGAAAATTTAGTTTAGCAAGAAAACGCATAACAAGTTGAAATTCTCTTTCAGCAATTTATACTAACATATGAAAACATACTTGAATAGTTTTGTAATCCTGTAGTTTACCTAGAACGTTTATTACACGCTACTACTTATTTAAAATTTAATTCAAACTAAAACACTCTTAAAACTGCTGAAATCACATTTCCAGAAATTATAATTTATAGATGGCCATGTATCCAATTCTTTGCGTGACCCTGTATATCATTTTATCTATATTCTACAAACATTTCTTAGTAAATTAAATGCAGTTCATCGTAAAAATGCATAACTCATTAAAAAACTACCTTTAATCAATTTGCGCATATGCCCAATAACCCTTACGAATACTTTTGTGTAGCCCTGTATATGAATTATAGCATTTATATATACCATATACTATGCATAAATATAGTGAATCATAAAAGCGCATATCATAATTAAAAATGCATTTCCAGCAATCATCCCTAATGAACAGTACTTCGGACACAATATAGTATCGGAAATATTTTGTGTGTCCCTGTAAATCCTATTTACATTTCGTATTATCATGAAATAATTTACAGTATGTAAACCTCAGCGACTTATATCAATTTCATTACATATGAAATAGATTAACATAATTAAAGTACACCGCAAACAATTCCCTCCACCCCTGTATCATAATGTATTGAAATTCCTTTTTTAGCCCTGTAAATAAACAATAACTATTCTTTGCATCGCATACTCTACAGAGTGCATATTTTAGTGCTTTTCATAAATTCATATCAATTTTATTCTGTTTGAAAGCAAAATCATTAAAAATCATTTGAAACGATTTTTTTCCGTAGACTGTAGTGTAACGGAATACTTTTTACTGTACCTGTAGATGAACTAAACATGCTACAAACTTCATTACAAATCGGGACCGTGCTATGGTAAACGTCAATAACATCCAAAAATTTCAAGGCAATCCGAGTATATGTGCGAGAGTTAGAGCGCGGACAGACGGCCAGAGAAACCGAAGTCATAAACACTTTTCAACTTTGTTGAAAAGTATTACAAAGGGAATATAAAAGTAAAATAAATGACTGCATATGAACTATTTTTTATGTTTGAAAAACATTTTAATGTAAAAAGCATTTATTAATCGCTTTAAAAAAATATTCAGTCCTATATTATGTATGTAAATACCAACTTAAAAAAAAAATACTTACGCAGTTTAATCTATAAACTTTTTATCACAGCCATGAAAAACACTTTATTTCTATGCTTAAATATCATATTTAATGTTTTAATGCTAACAATTACATATATCGAAAACGTAGAAAATGAGTTTACAATCGAAGAAAATTTAATAACTGATTCTGAGTGTCTACAATTAAATGTTTGATTAAAAAAAAATGCTTACATACAATTAAAAAAATAACTATACCAATTTGAAAAACACTAAATAATTAGTATCTAAAATTGTACTATTAAACAACAACAAACTACAATAGATGAATTAAATGCATTATTAGATTTAACAATTTCTCAAAAATTTTTCCACACGTTATAAGGAATTCCGATTATTTTATAATGTTCTCAAATGTTAAATCTAAAAACATTGGTATGAAGATTTAGGATTTTAAATAATAATTTAAAATATTATTAGCAATGAAAAAAATCTTTCAAAAGTTTCACTACTATAATATGTAAAAAGATATTTTCCCAGTATGATGTTAATTTCTAATCTGAAACAATTTCGTAATATCATATTTAACTCCAAAATAATAATGACACTATAAGTGTTAGTAATCAGAAAACATTAAGAAGCCGAAAAAAAATTCCACATCACTGTCTCAACACATTTTCAATCTCAAGTAACTGAAAATTAATATTTACATTCATTCTACTATGAATGTAGGCATGAATCAGTCTCTGCGTCAGCTTTTTTTTCTTTTTTTTTTCGAGCGATGGCAGATTAAGATAGAACAGAATCGAATAGGAACATATCCTTCTGAAAACAACACAGATCAGTCTCTTTCTATATGTATAACATAAAACTACTTAACTCAGCATCATAATATACAAAACAGGAATAAAGTATTTAAATTAAATAAGACTTACATTTACGCTCTATTAATAATATTCGTGTATTTGTAATATCCTTAAATGGCGGACGTCTTTATATTAAAAGGAGTGTTGTAGACGTGATGATGTTCTAAACAGTGGGGTGAAGTAACTTCCCGCGTATTCTCTTGTTATTTTCAACAGGTGCGTTTTTATCGTTTATTTGTTTTTGTATACACCAGATTTGAATCTTAAATGCGCAATAATTTTATTAGAGTGTCTTTAAATTAAAATTTTCTATTTGAAGAACTTTCCAATGTATTTTACCTTTTCCATTTATCAGTTCCAAACAATTCAATTTAAAATGGATTGTAAAGTTTCTTTTTTGTAAGTAATAATAATAATAATATTCATAATTAGAGTTTATTAGATAAAACATTGTTTAAATTTTTAAAATGTGTAAAAATAAATTTGACAATGATAATATTGAACCCCTCCCCCTTTTTTTAAAGCAAAGTTTGTTTCACACGTAATAAATACAAAATAACTTCTTAATAAATAAAAAAAGGATTATCGAGGATAAAAATAATTTTATTCGTCAATCTGTCATTCTTTTCATATTAATTTTCTGTAGAATACGTACCATTTTTTCGGGAAACACTTTTGTAATAATAACAATCAGTGAAGGATTATTATATTAAACTGCAATGCTAGATAAAATTGAAATCATGAAAAAAGAATACTTTCACTGCCTTAGATATCAAATTGATAAAATATAGCACGAAAATTTAGTTTATTAATGCTTGTATCGTGCACTTTATTTATTATACCCCCCCCCACACACACACACACACACACCTTTCCTGACAGAATTTACTATTTGCTATCCACTAATATATTTTCATTGCTTATGCCGCTGTAACTCGGGACTGTTTAAAATACAGTTTAACCCTTAACTGATGTGACAAAAATTGCCGCATAACTACTGTGAGCGGTCTGTGAGACCGCTTAATCTATCAAATTGATAAAATATAGCATGAAAATTTAGTTTATTAATTCTTGTATCGTGCACTTTATTTATTATGCCCCCCCCCCCCTTTCGTGGCAGAATTTACTATTTGCTATCCACTAATATTCATAATATATCAATAACTAATTTCATTCCTTATGCCGCTGTGACTCGGGACTGTTTAAAATATTTCTCTTCATTTTCAAAGATTTTTGAATTTCATATTTTTGTCACACTGTGACTTACAATATAGTGGTTTTTTTGTCACATATGTGACGTGACGTGTGTTACATGCAGTGACAAAACAGTGACGTCACAATTTCTTTTTTAATTTCCAGAAAAATATAATTTTGCAGTAAATAACATGTTTTGAAGATTTTTTGTAATTTTTTAAAGTTTCTAAGAAGTTCACATCTCAGTCAGAATGTGACATCACTGAGTGGTGGCATTTTGGTCACAGATGTGACGTGACCACAGTGACTTACAGTGACGTCACAATGACGTCACCGTGACTATGCATGCTATGAGGGTATGGGAAGAATTCCATATCCTGTTCAGGCTTTTTTTTTTTTTGGTGAGCTTTTCTTGGTAATAAATATGTCGATGTGGTTGACCGATCTTCAACCTTTAGGGTTGCTTTTTTTAATATTGGAATGGACTTTATCTATATGTATCTTTTTGTGTAATTTTTGGCATTTAGCATATTTTTTCGGGAAAATTCATAACTTTTCGATTCTTTTAAACATTATATTCCTGTAGATGTAATTATGTTAATATATTTTTTGTACATTTTTATATGTTTTAAGATGCATATCACATTAACGTGCATACTATAATGTTACGTTTTAATTTAAAATACTAGGGGGCTCTGCCCCCTACGAGCTACGCTCGTCAACCCCCGTTCAGACACCGCAGACTCTAACAGCACGCTAATTTGATCGCCTTTAAAAAGATTTCGGAAGATTGAATTATAATTTGAATCTGACAATTATAATCTGACGTAATTTTCACCAAACTTTTCTTTCTCTTTTTAATATTTACGTCAAAATACTTTTGTTAGAAATGAAATATTATGAGCATCTTAAAATGTCAAGTAAATGTCTCGCGCAATTTTTAAATTAAAACTGTTTTGTAATATTATTTTTTGTTCATTTTACGTAATAAGTGTAATATGACGCAAATTCTCCTATTTAGGACTTCTAATGCATGTTACTGAATTTATTATTTTACAATATTCTTTCTCATTTAAAATTCACGTGTAACTATAGTTTTTATGACGTAATTTTCAATGAGTTCCTGCTTTTTATATTTTTTGTTTATAATAGTCACATGTAAAATAAATGTTTAATTTGAAGCAAACATTACTGTTTCCGCTGTTTATACAGTTGGCAACCGTTTAAATTAATACAATTTTCTAAAATTTGTAAAAAATATCTCTCGAAATGCTGAAAATTTGAATTTAAAATACAAATAAAACCTCGAAAAATTATTCAAATTAAAAAACTAACTGCAATCTGCACACCGGGAAATTTTGACGCATAAAATGATCTAAAAATAATTAAATTCCTATGTACAGTTTTTGCTCCTATAAAACTTTTTTAATGGAACGATTTTGTCCAACTTTGGCATTAAATATCTCTTAAAATAATTCTTCGATTTGAAAACTGTCTGCATCAGCGTGTTTATCAAACATTTTTCTATAATACTGCCGATTTTCATATTTTTGTATGCAACAGATTTTTTAATATTAACGAAGAAAGACCTCCGGTCACAAAAAATTCAAAACCGGCGGCGGCGGCGGCGGCGGCGGTGACAGCGGGAGTTACTTTTTTTTAGAATAGAGAGATATAATAAATATGTAAAATATGGTACATATAAACATTTAAATATATATATAAGTATATAGTATAGTGTATTTATTTATATAGATATATATTATGTATCTATATATGTATATCTCTGTATATATTTACATATCTAATATAAGTAAAATAATACATATTTATATGAACATCATACTTATTTTCTCAACATGTGACATATATAAAGTTTATTCAATAAATATGTATTTATAAATATTTAAAAACAATGTTTTTCTGCCATCTTGAAAAAATTGGTAATATGCTAAAACGATCTTTTGGCACCATGTTGGATTGCTTCGCCAAACGCGCCAACCGGAACAGGGTATGGAACTCTTCCCAGTTATATTTATAGGCTATTAAAATTTTTTGAGAAATCAGACGTTAAGAACTGTTTTACCATTAAAAATGAATATTTTTTTGGCGATGTTTTTATTTAAAAATATAAATTCAGACAAAATTGAGTCAAAGATATAAAATAATGCAAATTTAAGTTCATTTAGGGTTATTTTCATGGACCGGGCAACGCCGGTCGGGTCAGCTAGTATGAAATATAAGATGTCTGACAAACCTAATGTACATGTAATAAAACGAATTCATATAGAAAATACGATAACGAACGATCTTAGGCTTGGAGTAAAGAATTTTAGACGTTTTTTAATGGTATAATTGATAAATAATATTAAGAATGAAGAAATAAGAAATTTAAGCCACATGGAATTTAACATTCATTATGTATACATTTATGTATATAACAATATCTACAATAAATGCTTCGGTTTATAAAACTTTCATGAAACGTTATTAGTCGTATTTTAATACAGTCTTCATTTCTCAAAAGAGAAAAGAAAATTGAAATTCTTCGCTTTTAAAAGTGTATTTTATAAAAAAGGGAAATTTTTTTTAAATCTTCTTTTCAGTATTCATTATTGAATTTTCTTTCAGGGAAAAATTATGATAATGAGAAGGAAGCCATGAATAATATATGCGAAATAAATTATTCAATGACTAGGCATCTACGAATCATACTTTTTTTTTAAAGGAATTTTTTATTGTATTTTATTAAAGGCATAAGATTAAAAATGTACTACGGTAGTTCAGTATTGTATTAGACATGCTGAAATTTTTTTTAATGTTTTAAAACATTATTTCTTCTTGATAGTAATTAGTGTAGTTTATCAATATGTCCAATTTAGATACAACAAGAAAGAAAAAATCATGCGTCAAGCATACATTATGAAACACCTTTCAACACATTCAGCATAATGTAACAAAACTACTTCAGTTCAAAATTCCTCTCCAGCAATTTCCTTTAATAAGGCGAATGGTACGTGAATACTTTTGTGCAGCCCTGTATATGAGGTATAGAATTTATATATAACGAGTAACATGAACAGTTGAAAATTCCCCTTCAGCAATTTCCTTTAATAAGGAGAATGGTACGTGAATACTTTTGTGCAGCCCTGTGTATAAGAGGTATAGAATTTATATATAACGAGTAACATGCAAAAAATTAATTAAAAAGCACATACCGAATTTTAAACCGTACACTCCAGCAAATATTACTCAACGACAGTATACTGTAACCGATTTCTTTTGTGTGTCCCTGTAAATGAATAAAAAATGCTATGAATGCCCTGTTCTAACGTGATCGTAGTGAAATTCTGTGATTTATATTAGTTTCAGTACATTTGAAATAACTTCATGTCATTAAAATACTCTGCAAACGATTTTACACCATATACCATAATGTAATGGAATACTTTTGAGTACCCCTTTAAATGAAGTATTAATCCTACATACTTCATATACAATACCAAACATGCTTTGGTGACCCTAAATAACCTTTATCAATTGCATGAAAATCTAGTTACGGGAGTTAGAGCGTGGACAGACGGCCAGACAATCCGAATGTATAAACACTTTGAACTTTGTTGGAAAGTGTTAAAAAGAGATTACTCATTTACACATTTAATTACACTCTTCCTTTTCTAGTGATATTCAGATTTATAAATTTTTTAAAATTAGCAATACCTCTTTTAGATAATTCAAACATTTTTACGTTAAATATGTTCAAGACAGTCAGATTTAAATATACCTTTAAGTAATTTCATTTTTAAAAGTTTCTTCTTGTGATATATAGCAGAGCGAAAATGAATACAAGGCTCATTCAATAAATAATTGAAAAAGTTGCGAAAAATTGTAAAATTCAACAATAATCAGAAATTTTTTTTTTGTAAAGATTGATTGGAATTTAATGATGAAGAAAATTTCTTCAAGGAATATTAGAACAGTATTAATTGTTTTTTAATCATGAAGTAATTTTTTTTCAATAAAAGGCTGAATGAAATTATTCAATATTTTCAAGGCAATGTGTCAGCATCAGCAAGCAGCAATTAGCTCCCTTGAATGGTTTTATTGCTTCTTAATATACCAGAATGTTTCAAAATGCTACGATAAATCAATCTGAGATTAATGGAGAAAAATAAAGTTGAGATAGGATAATTTGAGATTGGTCGTAATTGATGTAGATTACTAGTATTATGTCCAATTTAGAACTTCTACTTAATGTCACAGAAAAATGTTTCAAGGAGCGTTAGGATTATATCAATTGCTTTTAATCAAGGAACGCATTATTTTTACACTTGAATGCTGGATGAAATCATTCAATATTTACGCGTATATGCATCAGTATCAGGAAAAAACAATTCGCTACTTTGAATGTTTTTATTTCAAATAAATATCACAGAATATATCACTATGTTACAAGTCAATATAAGATAAATTGGAGGGGTGGAGGAGACAAAAGGATAAATTATGCTCGGTAGTAAGTAAAGTAGATTACATTATTACGTCCAGTTTAGACAGAAATAACGGAAATAATATGTTTGGAAGGAGCATTAGAAATGCATTAATTGCTTTTTAATCATGAAATGTATTATTTTACATTTGAATGCTGAATGGAATTATTCAATGTTTACGCATCTATGCATCAGCATTAGCATCAGCATCAGCATCAGCAGTGAGCAATTTCACACTGTTAATGGTTTTATTGTATCTTAATTTTGCAGAATATTTCACTAGTATACGATAGGTCAATAACAGATAAAAGGTGAAAAATAAAGTTAAATAGGGAAAGGATAATTCATAGTGCAGATTGTTTTTATATCCAATTTAGAAAGAAAAAAGGATAAATAAATTTTACTTAATGTTGTAGAGAAATGTTTCATAGAACAGTGGCATCATAGTAATTGTTTTTAAATCACGAAATTATTTTTTTTTCATTTCAATACTAAAAGGAATTAATCAATATTTACGCGACTATACAAATACATCGGCATCAGCAAAGGACAAGTTGTTCCTTTGAATGGCATTATTTCATTTTATTATCGCATAATATGATACGATAAATAAGTAGAAGATAAATTGAGAAAAAATGCAGTTAAATGGCGAAAGAATAATTTTTGCTTGATCGTAATTAATGCAATTTTTAATCCAATTTAGATTAAAAAAGCAAAATAAATTTCATTATGTTTTGGGGAGCATTAGAAATGCATTAATTGCTTTTTAATCATGAAATGTATTACTTTACATTTCAATGCTGAAAGAAATTATTCAAAATTAACGCATCTTTACATCAGCACCAGCAAAGAGCAATTTGATACTTTGAATGGTTTTATTTTGTCTTAACCCTTTCTGCACTGGCGGTCACAAATGTGTTCCTTACTTTTAAAATGCTTTAAACTATAAATAACGCCTTACAGATACGTAAAAACCTCATAATCGCATATGTGCGTTCTATATTTTGACTTTTAGTGGACAAGTAGAGCCATCTAGTTTTAAAATAGCAGAAAAACAAAAAAAGTTGACAAAAAATTTAAATTTTTTTGGACTTTAAGAAAAAACTCATGGTTGAAAGGATTTAAACTTAAATTAGGGACTATATTTCCGAATGAATAATTTGTGATAAACAATAAAAAATACTAGTATATTTATATGTCTGTTAAATCTTTTTGTAATACGACATTTTCGAAACGTCTTCAAAAATTCTTCCTTCGACTATTGTGATATGCAAAGAATGCGAAATATCTACATTCGTTAGGTTTCAGAAACTAACATATTCGTTAAATTTCAGTAAAATCTACTTTCTGTAATTTGGTTAGTTGCTTTTAATTTTATTAGCGTAAAAGGGATTTTTACCCCAAACTGAAAAAAAATGCATGACCGAAAGTGTTAATGTCGCAGAATATTTCACTATTCTACGATAATTAAATGAAAGATAAATGGTGAAAAATAAAGTTAAATGGGGAAAGGAGAATTTATAATGTAGATTATTTTTATATACAATTTAGGAAGAAAAAAGAGAAATAAATTTGACTTCTTGTATTAGAATGTTTTTTCAAAGAGCATTGGATTCATATTAATTAATTGTTTTAAATCACGAAACAATTTTTTTTTTCATTTCAATCCTAAAAGAAATTAATATGTACGCGTCTATACAAATAGATCGGCATCAGCAAGGGGTTGCAGATTATTTCACGTGTTGTTGCAGAATATTTGTCTATGCTACGATATATTAATATAAGATAAATGGTGAAAAATAAAGTTAAATAGGAAAAGGATAATTTATAATGTAGATTATACTTACATCCAATTTAAAAGGAATAAAGAGAAATATATTTCACTTAATGTTGTAGAAAAATGTTTCAAAGAGCATTGGTTTTATATTAATTGTTTTAAAACCACAAAACTATTTTTTTTATTTAAATGCTGAATGAAAGTAATGAACATTTATGCGTCTGTACATCAGCATGAGCAAGGAGCAATTTTTTTTCTTTGAATAGTTTTCTTTCACCTTAACCCCTTAATTCTTGATCCCGTCATATTCACGGGTTGCGTCTTTTACTCAGATTGTTTGATTCCCACCAGTTTTATAAAATAGTGTAATTGGCTTTATTCTGGTATCGCTTTACCTCTCATTAAATACGGTGAATATTTCTTTTTCAAAAAAGTGGTGCCAATAAGCAATTTGAATTTTTAAACCGTAATTTAATTCGAGCGTTAAGGGATTAATATTGCATAATATAAAAAAAATAATAAGACGAAACGTAATTTTTCATCTTGATTCAACATAAAATATATAATCTGAACATTAAAAAGACCACAGTCATACTTAAAATGAATGAAAATATTCTCTGATGATGAGCTTGGAAAGCTTGAAAATGCTAAGACGTTTTAAATAAAATGTATACTTTAAACTTGTAACATATTTTCCCTTAATTTAGTCGCCTTTTAAGCAAGACTGTGTACTTTTTAATGTTCACATTATATAATTTATTGCATAATATTTCACTATGTTACGACAAATAAGTACAAGGATGGAGAAAACAATAGTTAAATGGGGGAAAGAATAATTTTTTCTTGATCGTAATGAATATAATTGATTATTATTTTGTCCAATTTAGATTTTAAAAAAGAGAAATTAATTTTCCTTAAAATGATTTAGAAAAATGTTCCAAGAAGAATTAGAAATATATTTTTATTTTTGTTGTTATCAAGAAATGTATTATTTGTACATTTGAACGCCAAATGAAATTATTCAGCATTTACGCATCTATGTACTAGCATAAGCAATTTGTTACTTTTATAGTTTCCTTGCACCTCTTATTATCGCAGAATATTTCACTATGCTACGATGAATCAATATGCGATAAATAAAGATAAAAAGTAAATGGTGAAAGGATAATTATGCTTGGTAGCAATTAATGTAGATTACTGTTATTATATACAAGTTTGATAGAAAAAAGCAAAAAATAATTCATTTAATGATGTAGAAATATGTTTTCAAGGAACATTAGAAATTCATTAATTGCTTTTTCATAATGAAATGTAGTATTTTTACATTTGAACGCTGAATGAAATTATTCAATATTTACAAATCTAGGCAACAGCATCAGCAATCATTTGCTTTGAATGCTTTCGTTGCGCTTTAATATCGTAGAATATTTCATTAAGAATGTAAGGTAAATGGTGAAAAATAAAGTTAAATGGGGAAAGGATAATTTCTAACGTAGATTATTTTTACATACATTTTAGAAATTGAAAAAAAAAAAGAAATGATAAATAAAATTTATTTAATGTTGTAGAAATATGTTTCAAACAGCATTAGCTTCATATTAATGGTTTTTAAATCATGAAACTATTTTTTTTTCATTTCAATGATGAATGAAATTAGTAAATATTTATGCGTCTTATACACCAGTATAAACAAGGAGCAATTTTTTCACTTGAATGGTTTTATTGAGTCTTAATACCGCATAATATTTTACTATCGTACGATAAATAAGTTGAAGATAAACGGAGTAAAATACAGTTAAATGAGAAAAGAACAATTTTTGCTTGATCGTAATTAATGTAGATGACTATAATTTTATCCAATTAAAAAAAAAGAGAAATCAATTTAACTTAATTATGTAGAAAAAAGATAAATTAATTTCCCTTAAAATGATGTAGAAAATGTTCCAACGAGCATTAGAAATATATTATTATGTCTTGTTGTTATCAAGAAATGTATTATTTTTACATTTGAATGCTAAATGAAATTATTCAACATTTACGCATCTATGTACTAGCATCAGCAATTTGTTACTTTTATAGTTTCCTTGCACCTTAGTATCGCAGAATATTTCACTATGCTACGATGAATCAACATACGATAAATAAAGATAAAAAAGTAAATGGTGAAAGGATAATTATGCTTGGTAGCAATTAATGTAGATTACTGTTATTATATACAAGTTTGATAGAAAAAAGCAAAAAATAATTCATTTAATGATGTAGAAATATGTTTTCAAGGAACATTAGAAATTCATTAATTGCTTTTTGATAATGAAATGTAGTATTCTTACATTTGAACGCTGAATGAAATTATTCAATATTTACGAATCTATGCAACAGCATCAGCAATCATTTGCTTTGAATGGTTTCGTTGCGCCTTAATATCGTAGAATATTTCACCAAGAATGTAAGGTAAATGGTGAAAAATAAAGTTAAATGGGGAAAGGATAATTTATAACGTAGATTATTTTTACATACATTTTAGAAATTGAAAAAAAAAAAAGATAAATAAAATATATTTAATGTTGTAGAAATATGTTTCAAACAGCATTAGCTTCATATTAATGGTTTTTAAATCATGAAACAATTTTCTTTTCATTTCAATGATGAATGAAATTAGTAAATATTTATGCATCTTATACACCAGTATAAACAAGGAGCAATTTGTTTCATTTATATGGTTTTATTGAGTCTTAATACAGCATAATATTTTACTATCCTACGATAAATAAGTTGAAGATAAACGGAGTAAAATACAGTTAAATGAGAAAAGAATAATTTTTGCTTGATCGTAATTAATGTAGATGACTATAATTTTATCAAAAAAAAAAAAAAAAAGAAAAGAGAAATAAATTTAACTTAATTATGTAGAAAAAAGATAAATTAATTTCCTTTAAAATGATGTAGAAAATGTTCCAACGAGCATTAGAAATATATTGATATGTCTTGTTGTTATCAAGAAATGTATTATTTTTACATTTGAATGCTAAATGAAATTATTCAACATTTACGCATCTATGTATTTGCATTAGCAATTTGTTACTTTTATAGTTTCCTTGCACCTTATTATCGCAGAATATTACTATGCTACGATAAATTAATATAGGATCAATGAAGAGAAAAAATAAATGGTGAAAGGATAATTATGCTTAGTAGCGATTAATGTTATTATCTGCAATTTAGATAGAAAATAGGAAAATTAATTTCATTTAATGATGTAGAAGTACGTTTTCAAGGAGCATTAGAAATGCGTTAATAGTGTTTTAAACATGATTTTTTTTTCTTTACGTTTGAATGCTGAATGAAGTTATTTAATATTTACGCATTTATGCATCAGCATCAGCAAGGAGGAATTTGTTGCTTTGAATGGTTTTATTTTGTTTTAATGTTGCGGAATATTTCACTAAGAATATACGATAAATGGTGAAAAATAAAGTTAAATGGGGAAAGGATAATTTATAACATAGATTATATTTATATACATTTTAGAAAAAATGAGAAATGATAAATAAAATTTATTTAATGTGTAGAAATATTTTTCAAACAGCATTAGTTTCATATTAATGGTTTTTAAATCATGAAACTATTTTTTTTTTTTCATTTCATTGCTGAATGAAATTAGTCAATATTGCCACGTCTTATACACCAGCATCAACAAGGAGCAATTTTTTTCATTTGTATGGTTTTATTGAGTCTTAATACCGCATAATATTTTACTATCCTACGATAAATAAGTTGAAGATAAACACGAGTAAAATACAGTTAAGTTAGAAAAGAATAATTTTTGCTTGATCGTAATTAATGTAGATTACTATAATTTTATCCAATTTAGATTAAAAAAAAAGAGAAATAAATTTCACTTAATTATGCTGAAAAATGTTTCAAGTAGCATTAGAAGTATATTAATTATTATTTTATCATGAAATGTAAATTATTTTTACTTTTTGAACACTAAATGAAATTATTCAATATTTACGCATCCATGCATCAGCAATCAGCAATTTGTTACTTTTGATGGTTTAATTGCGCCTTAAAATCTAGAATATTTTACTATGCTACAATAAATGAATGTAAGATAAATGAAGTGAAAAAATAAATGTGAAAAGATAATTATGCTTGATAGCAATTAATGTAGATTACTATTATTACATGGAGTTTATATAGAGAAAAAGCAAAATAAATTTCATTTAATGATGTAGAACTATGTTTTCCAGGAGGGATATAAATGCATTAATTGCTTTTTAATCGTGAAATGTATTATTTTTGCATTTGAATGCTGAATGAAATTATTCAATATTTACGCATCTATGTATCAGCAATCAGCAATTTGTTACTTTGAATGATCTTGTTGCGACTTAATATCGTAGAATATTTCACTATGCTACGATAAATCAATATAAGATAAATAAGGAGAAAAAATAAATGGTGAAAGGATAATTATGCTTGGTAGCAATTAATGTTGATTACTATTATTATGTGCAATTTAGATAGAAAACAGCATAATAATTTTCATTTGATGATGTAGAAATATGTTTTCAAGGAGCATCAGAAATGCATTAATTGCATTTTAATCATGAAATGTAGTATTTTTACATTTGAATTTTACCAGTCTACGATAAACAAGTAGAAGACAAATTGAGAAAAATATAGTTAAATGGGGAAAAGAACAGTTTTTGCTAGATCGTAAATTATGTAGATAATTATTACTATGTCCAATTTATTTAAAAAAAAGAAAAATAAATTTCCCTTAATGATGTAGAAAAGTGTTTCAAGGAGCATTAGAAATGCACTAATTGCTTTTTTATCGTGAAATGCATCATTTTTACATTTGAATGCTGAATGATATTATTCAATATTTACGCATCTGTGCATCAGAATCAGCAAGGAGCAATTTGTTATTTTGAATGCTTTTATTCCGTCTTGATATCGCAGAATATTTCCCGACGCTACGATAAATCGATATAAGATAAATAGAGAAAAAAAAATTAGGTGGGGAATGAATAATGTATCCTTCGGTAGTAAATAATGTAGGTTATTTTATAAGCAACTTAGAAAAAAGAGAAATAAACTTTATTTGATGTGTTGGAAAAATTTTTCAAAGAACTTTAGTTTCATAATTATTGTTTTTAAAACATGAAACTATTTTTTTTTCAATGGTGAATGAAATTAGTGAATATTTACGCTTCTATGCATCAGCATCAGCAAGGAGTAATTTGCTCGTTTGAATGGTTTTATTTTAAATTAATATCATAGAATATTTTACTGTGTTGCGATAAATCTTGCGATAAATTGGCAAAAAACCATCTCTTATATACACAGTATGACTCGCGCGCTAATATTCAAATAAATAAATCACTCTGAGTCTGGCCTTTTATAATAAAGGAATTGAATATAATAATACAGGTAAATTTCTTATCTTTGTGTAGTCGCTCAGCAATTCCTCGCATGAAGGATGGTCCGCATTTAAATCCAGCACAGGTATCCTTTCGTCCGGAATTCCCGCTATTTCACTACTCTGTAGTGTTGAATGAAAAAGGTTGTGGTTTAATATTTTTTTCATGTGTAAATTAAATCCACTCCTGAGACTGATTTCTTTTTTTATAGGAATTATATTATTAAGTCTTTAAGTTTACAGTTTTAAGTTAATTACTTATATGTATTTATATTACGCTGCGTTTTGCAGCAACAATTTTATTTATTACATGTTTTCAGATTGAAATCAACAGAACAATTAAACTAGTAAATCTGCAGATCAAGAGCCTCAACGTCATCTCTGCAACTTATTGTTTTTAGGAAACTTTGCGTAATATTAATCTTTCTACAAAAACAAAATTTAAACTTTTTAAATTACACAAACATTTATAAAAGGAAAAAAAATATTTCGATGGTTTCAGACATTAGAAGCGTTAAATTAAACACGTTGTTATGTAATGATATTCTGAAATTCTCACGAGCTACTTATTCTAGTAATTTTTATATAATGAAGCAAATTTCTTCAGGGTGGCGCCCCCTTGAACCCCCCGTTGTGTAATTTATTTTGCATTTGTAATTTTCTATTGATTGAGTTAATGATTATCCTATATCTTAGATTCCTTTTTACACTGCGATTTATAAGGATAAGCAACAATTTGGTCAAGCATTTTACGTTATCTCAATATCCATACAGCAGTATTTACTTGCCTGCTAACCACAAACACCTGTATCTAATGGATAGAGAACTTTTGGAAATGTAAACTGAGACATCTTATTTAGAAATCTAATACCTCTATAATTTTTGTTTCCAAAAAATAATTTTGATTACCATTCTGCAATATTTATATCTAAGATCTAATCTAAATATCTAAAAATGTACTCGATAGCATTAACTTACTAAAATTACCCTAAAGTAAGGACACTTCTAAACCTAACGGTTAATAATTCATCATCGTGTCCACTTCCAATTGACTAAATAGATAAACGTGATTTGGCGCCGTTTAGTATTTTTTGTGATAGCCTTTTAATAGTATCCACATTTAATTTAAAATCGTGATGTTACAAACACCGTTGAAATTTGACGCACACCTGTGTTCAGGTCAAATTACGAAACGTTAACTAACCTTTTATTTCCCTTAGCCGGGCATTTTGTTTCATTTTTCGCAATAGGGATTATTTTAATAATTTAATTTATTTTACATTCTACAAGCTGTTACACGGGACGTTGTTCACGTAGCATTAAAATAGAGATAAATGCATTAAATAAAACATTTCACTCCCCACCAGACATGGCAAGTCTCAGGCTTTTTGCACAACACTATTATCTTACAGAAAATGTTGTTCTTTTAAATCGCGCAAATGTTTCAATTAAATAAAGTAACATTTTCTATATTAAAATACTGGTATCCAGAACGCCGGAGACTTGGCAGCTCTGCTCCTCTTAATAGAAACATATATAGTTAATCAACACTTTATCACATTTTATAGGAGACAATACGGAATTTCTTATTTGTATGGCCTTACATATACCTCAGTCATAAAAATGTAAAATTTTGTGCCAATTAATATACACAATTGCGAAAATGGAATCGCAACCAATGAGAAAAAGAAAACCAAGTAAAATCGAGTAAATCGAGGAATCTTTCTTCGTAGTGTTGGGAAAATACCACTACAAAAATTATTTTAGGTAGTATTTGGTGTGAAATGTTTATATGTATTCATGCCTGTCCTATTTATCTTTTTTACTTTCTTCTATCTTCAATAGAAGAAAGTATTGTAATCGAAATTTTTTTCGACTTCCGGTTTTCGACGGATTTACATGTTTTAGGGGTCTGTCCGTGTGTCTGTCGCCATTGTTCCATCAAAAAGTGTATGAAATTATGCATAGATTTGAACCAAATTTTTATGTTAAGTTTTTGGCTATGGCAAGCAGATCCTCCTTGAATTTGGAAAAAATTCGCCGGTAGGGGGCGCTGTAATAGCGATTTTTGTGCGATTTTGAATATTGTACCACCCAAAAGTATATGAAGTTATGCATAGAACTGAACCAAATTTTTATTTTACGTTTATGGCTATGACAAGCAGGTCCTCCCTGAATTTGGAAAAAATTCGCCGCTAGGGGTGCTGTAATAGCGATTTTGCATATTGTACCATCGAAGAGTGTGAAGTTATGCATATAATTGAACCAAATTTTTATTTTAAGTTCTTGGCTATGGCAAGCAGGTCTTTCCTTAATTTGGAAAAAATTCGCCGGTAGGGGGCGCTTTGATAGCGATTTTTGCACCATTTTGAATATTGTACCATCCAAAAGTATATGAAGTTATGCATAGAATTGAACCAAATTTTTATTTTAAGGTTTTGGTTATAGCAGGTAGGTCCTCCCCGAATTTGGAAAAACTAGCCGGTAGGGGGCGCTGTAACAGCGATTTTTGTGCGATTTTGAATGTTGTACCATCCAAAAGTATATGAAGTTATGCATAGAATTGAACCAAATTTTTATTTTAAGTTTTTGGATATGGCAGGTAGGTCCTCCTTGAATTTGGAAAAAATTCGCCGGTAGAGGCGCTGTAACAGCGATTTTTGTGCGACTTTGAATATTGTACCATCAAAAAGTGTATGAAGTTATGCATAGAATTGAACCAAGTTTTTATTTTAAGTTTTTGGATATGGCAGGTAGGTCTTCCCTGAATTTGGAAAAAATCCGCCGGTAGGGGGTGCTGTCACAGCAATTTTTGTGCGATTTTGAATATTGTACTATCCAAAAGTGTATGAAGTTATGCATAGAATTGAACCAAATTTTTATTTTAAGTTTTTGGCTTTGGCATGCAGATCCTCCCTCAATTTGGAAAACATTCGCCGGTAGGGGACGCTGTAACAGCGATTTTAAATATTGTACCATCCAAAAGTGTATGAAGTTATGCATGGAATTGAACCAAATTTTTATTTTAAGTTTATGGCTATGACAAGCAGCACCTCCCTGAATTTGGAAAAAAATTTGCCACTAGGGGGCGCTGTAATAGCGATTTTGCATATTGTACCATCGAAAAGTGTATGAAGTTATGCATAGGATTGAACCAAATTTTTATTTTAAGTTCTTGGCTATGGCAAGCAGGTCCTTCCTTAATTGGGAAAAAAATTGCGGGTAGGGGGCGCTGTAATAGCGATTTTTGTGCCATTTTGAATATTATACCATCGAAAAGTATATGAAGTTATGCAGAGAATTGAGTCAAATTTTTTGCGTTTCTTTTTGTTCATGGCATGAAGGTCCTTCCTGAATTTGGAAAAATTCCGTTGGAAGGGTGCGCTATAATTACGATGTCTGTACCATTTCTTTATTGTACAATCGAAAATTGTATAAAATTATGCATACAAATTGAACCAAATTTTTTGTGCATGTTTTTGGCTTCGGCCAACAGGTCCTCCTTGAATTTGGAAATATCGCGCGGTAATGGGGCTCTGTGATGGCGATTTTTGTATACTTTTCTAGATTTTTCGTAGTTCTATTATCCATCGGCGGCTCGTGCAAAGGTGGGAACTCACTTCCTGCTAAGCCGGCTATTCACGAACATCTGATAACAACAGAATAAGGAAAAACTATTAATTTTATAAAATATCATGATATAGATTAACTCGTTTTTAGTTTATTTAATTGACTGAAGCAGAAATTTAAGATGAAAATCAAAGTTGGTATAGTAATGAACTAATAATATTGAAGTATTAACATGTGTAACTAGTTTTTGAAATATTAAGATGCATAAGATAGAAGAAAGTTTTGGGATTGGCACATCCAACTAGTTATTATTTGTAATTTGCTTATTCCATTTTCCTTTTGCACGTGAAAATCTTACAAATTAAAATTAACTCTTTGGGAGAAATTGTTATTCCTTTTCTTTTGGCAACAATAAAGTTTATAAAGTTTAATAGAATAATGTCAGTTTATTCTGTATGAAAATAACGAACTTTTTCATTTATAATCAAAATAGTTGAATACATAAATAAAAATATTATTCTATATAGTATATAAATACTATTTTCATTTCTGGGTTTAAATCAATCTATATGCAAATATCTATACAAAGGCATTCATTAATTCATTCCTTTTAACTTTGATTTGACTTAAAAAACCATACATACTTTCACATTTATGATATTTTTAGATGAGATTAGTTGCTACGCAACGGTTAAAAGAAAAAAATGAAATATAAGTAAATTCATAAAATAAAATGTTCTATATTATTCGAACACATGTATAAAATTCCATCATAAGTTATACACCTAATTTAAAAGATCTGACAAATGTTTTGACAAAATTGCAAACTAAAAGGAATAATTTAATACTCTTATTTAAAAATTTCAGCAACCAAATTTTTATTTTAAGTTTTTGGCTATGGCAAGCAGATCGTCCCTGAATTTGGAAAGAAATTGCCGGTAGGGGGCGCTGTAATAGCTATTTTTGTGCGATTTTGAATATTGTACCATCCAAAAGTATATGAAGTTATGCAAAGAATTGAACCAAATTTTTATTTTAAGTTTTTGGATATGGCAGGTAAGTCCTGCCAGAATTTGGAAAAAATTCGCCGGTAGGGGGCGCTGTACTGGCGTTTTTTATGCGATTTTGAATATTGTACCATCCAAAAGTGTATGTAGTTACGCATAGAATTGAACCAAATTTTTATTTTAAGTTTTTGGCTTTTGCAAGCAGATCCTCCCTGAATTTGGAAAACATTCGCCGGTAGGGGGTGCTGTAACAGCGATTTTTGTGCGATTTTGAATATTGTACCATCCAAAAGTATATGAAGTTATGCACAGAATAGAACCAAATTTTTATTTTAAGTTTTTGGATATGGCAGGTAAGTCCTGCCAGAATTTGGAAAAAAATCGCCGGTAGGGGGCGCTGTACTGGCGTTTTTTATGCGATTTTGAATATTGTACCATCCAAAAGTGTATGTAGTTACGCATAGAATTGAACCAAATTTTTATTTTAAGTTTTTGGCTTTTGCAAGCAGATCCTCCCTGAATTTGGAAAACATTCGCCGGTAGGGGGTGCTGTAACAGCGATTTTTGTGCGATTTTGAATATTGTACCATCCAAAAGTGTATGAAGTTATGCATAGAATTGAACCAAATTTTTATTTTACGTTTATGGCTATGACAAGCAGGTCCTCCCTGAATTTGGAAAAAATTCGCCGCTAGGGGTGCTGTAATAGCGATTTTGCATATTGTACCATCGAAGAGTGTGAAGTTATGCATATAATTGAACCAAATTTTTATTTTAAGTTCTTGGCTATGGCAAGCAGGTCTTTCCTTAATTTGGAAAAAATTCGCCGGTAGGGGGCGCTTTAATAGCGATTTTTGCGCCATTTTGAATATTGTACCATCGGAAAGTGTATGAAGTTATGCATAGAATTGAGCCAAATGTTTTGTGTTTCTTTTTGGTCATGTCATGAAGGTCCTCCCTGAATTTGGAAACATTCCGCTGGAAGGGGGCGCTATAATTACGATGTCTGTACCATTTTCTTTATTGTACAATCGAAAAGTGTATAAAATTATGCATACAATTGAACCAAATTTTTTGTGCATGTTTTTGACTTTGGCCAACAGGACCTCCTTGAATTTGGAAACTTTTCTTGATTTTTCGTAGTTCTATTGTCCGTCGGCGGCTCGTGCAAAGGCGGGAACTCACTTCCTGCTAAGCCGGCTACTCGCAAACATCTGATAACAACAGAATAAGGAAAAACTATTAATTTTAACAAATATCATGATATAGATTAACTCGTTTTTAGTTCATTTAATTGACTGAAGTAGGAATTTAAGATTAAAATCAAAGTTGATATAGTAATGAACTAATAATATTGAAATATTAACATGTGTAACTAGTTTTTGAAATATTAAGATGTATAAGATAGAAGAAAGTTTTGGGATTGGCACATCCAACTAGTTTTTAATATTTGATTCAATTTGTACCCGTTTTCAGTTTTTCTTATTCACATCCCTAAATAGTGAGATACTTCCCCAAGATCATTTAACTCGTATTCTTGCTTTAAAGCTTTTATTATACCTTCAATTGTTTCATTTTCACCGCCTATCAAAATGTCGTCAACATAGACTATTATATAAGTCGAGATACTGTTTTCTTTTCGTCTGTATAGGCACGAGTCCGCGGTGCTTTGTTTCAAATTTAGTTTTCTTAAAGATTGTTCGATTCTTTTATTCCAAGTTCTGGCTGCCTGTTTGAGTCCGTAGATTGACTTTTTTAGTTTGCATACTTTATTCTCTGAATTTTTCGCAATGTAGCCCTCCGGTTGTTTCATGTACACTTCGTCCTCTAGCTCACCGTAGAGAAAGGCTGTATCGATGTCGATGTGTCTGAAGCTTAACTTCTTATATGCGATTGCTGCCAAAAATGTTCTCACAGTTGTTTGTGACACTACTGGGGCGAAAGTCTCGTCATAGTTTTCTCCATATTTTTGACTAAACCCTTTGGCTACCAAACGTGCTTTGTACTTTTGAGTGTTTCCGTAACTGTCTAATTTCTTTTTGAATGTCCATTTGCAACCTATAACCTTTTTGTTAGGTGGAGGATCCACTAATTCCCACGTGTTGTGTTTTCTCAGCGAAATGATTTCCACTTGTGTGGCTTTAAGCCAATTTTCTTTTTCTGTGGGATTATTTATTTCCAGTATTTCATTCCAACTAGTGGGTTCTATCATATCATTATTTTTTATATAACAGACATATCTGTCTGGTGGTACCCCCCCTGTTCGATCTTTCAGATCTTCTTGGTTCATTGGTCGGTTGTTTGGACGCGGTTGATTCTTCGGTTGTGTTGTTTATCTCTGTTTCAATGTAATTTTTGTCGTCATATGAGTTTTCTGTCTCTTTATTTCTTTTAGGTTAATTTTGCTATTTTCTATGAATTTCACTGTTCTGCCAATCACAATTTTATTTTCTTTAGTGTATATGCGATATCCTTTTGAGTTGTTATCGTATCCTACAAAAATACCATCCTGAGCCCTGTCGTCCAATTTTCCCAGATGTTGTTTATTCACGTATACGTAAGCTTTGCACCCGAATGTTCGCAAATAGTGTAAATTCGGTTTGCGATTAAACCATAGCTCAAATGGGGTTTTATTTGTTGATCTTTTTGGTAAGCGATTTTGTAAATGATTCGCTGTGTTAATTGCTTCTCCCCAAAATCTTTGTAGTAGATCCGCTTCTCTGAGTAGTCTTCTAGTCATGTCTAATAGCGACCTATTTTTTTCTTTCCGCAATGCCATTTTGGCTCGGACAATACGGCACGGCTAATTGATGTTTAATGTCCCTTTTTTTTAGGTAATCCTCTATCCCTCTATTTATGTACTCTCCCCCGTTATCCGATCTTATTACTTTCGGATATTTCCCGAACTGGTTTCGAGCCATAGCTATGTGGTCGATTAATTTATTCTGTACTTCGTCTTTATGTTTTAATAAGTATATTACAGTAAATCTAGAGTAGTCGTCAATGAAAGTTACAAACATTGTTTTACCACCTATTGTGGGGGTTCCTATCACTGTGCATACGTCCGTGTGCACTAGATTGAGTACTCTACCTGTTTTGTTTCTATACACTGTTTTGGGATAGGGAGCATCGCTTGTTTTTGTTTGTATGCACGTTTCGCATGTTGTTCCATGATTGCAATTATTTAGTTTTATGCCATAGGCTAAATCGTGTTTGACCATTTCCTTTATGGAATTATAATTTCTATGCCCTAGGCGTTTGTGCCAAAGTTTCAGGAAATCTTTATTTTTGCATTCATGTGCCATGTTTACTATATTCCTATCTGCATTTTCTAATATTTCAACTTCGTATAGGTTATTTTTCATTTTTGACTCCAAATAGATTTTCCCATTTCGGGACAGCGTGCATTTATCTTTATCAAATAATAATTTATACCCATTCTTTGTGGCTTTACTAACTGAAATTAAGTTAGATTCTAGCTCAGGTACATATAACACTTCTTTTAACGTAATTTTATTTATAACTCCATCGGATGTTTTTGTCGTGAATGTAGTTTATCCGGTAACTAGCGAGTTTAGAGTTTTGCCGTTGGCAATTATGACCGTTGCTTTTTCGGTGTCATTTAATTTAGTAGACTCATCTTTATTGTTTAGGATATGTGAAGATGAACCAGAATAAATAATCCAGGTTTGTTTCCCTGCTTTGTCTGTTAGAAAGGCTGCGTCGATACTTTGATCTGGTTATGTTTCCGTTCTATAATTTCTCTTGTCTACTGATTCGCGGTCAGTGTTTCCTATCTGGTTATCCGATTGTTGATAACATAACGATGATGAGTAATGTTTATTTTTGTATGTTTGTTGTTGTTTTTGTGTATTTGGGTGATTATTTCGATTTTTCAAATGGCAACATTCTCTGTACGTGTGATTTCTCAATTTGCAATATGTGCACTGTTTATCTTTTTAAAAATTATTATTTGGATATCTTTTTTGCGTTTTATACGCTTTTGTTGAATTTTCCTCCTGGTCTGCGTTTTCAACCCTTCTGTTGTACTGATCTGTTAATTTACTTTTAATAAATTGTGGTGTAACCTCGTCCTCGTTTCGCGACTCAAAGGCAGTGACTAAAGTATTATAACTAGGGGGTAGCGAACACAGCAATAAAGCTGAAATATGGGAATCTCTAATTGTTTCCCCGATCGCTGAGAGTTTGTCTATTAGTTCTAGAATGTATGTTATGTGTTTGATTAAGTTGCCGTTTTCTTGGAGCTTGGCACCATAAAACTTTCTTAACAAAAATAATTTACTTGACAAGTTCGCCCTTTCGTGTATTGTTTTAAGCGCGTTCCAAGTGTCTCTGGCTGTGTTAAGCCCCTTTACATGAACGATTTGGGAATCATCAATTGAGAGATTAATTATTGCTCTCGCCTTCCTGTCTTTCTTCTCCCATTCGGTTGTGGTTGGCGTGGGCCTATCTTCAGAAATGACATCGAATAAATCTTCTTTAATTAATAACATTTCTGTTTTAAACTTCCATGTAGGGGAGGTAGGGGAGGTTTGATACATAGGGAGGGTTGATACATTGACAATTTTTCTCAACAAATGGCATTAACAGCCATTGTAATAGATGTAAAGTCTTCTTTTATTAGCAGAGGTCATCATTATCTGGACTTAGCAGTGAAGAACTGACAACGTTTTTTTTCTTTTAATTTTGAAAACTTTTGGAATGTGAATGTAATTTTTTTTAAATATTGATTTTCTTTCATAACTCTTATTATTCAGAAGATAATATCTTGTAATTTTTTTTATTTGTAACGCACATCGTTAGGGTGAGTTTTTCCAGAAAGCAGATTCGCATTTTGCAACAGCATTTAAACAAAGTGATTGAAAATCCAATAAGGCATGATAGGGAGAAATGATACATTAGTGCTGGGGAGAAATGATACACTTGTATATTTGAAATTAAATAGTTTTTGTAAGTTGAAAACTAATATAGGACTGTAATATTCATTATTGTTTTACAGCAAGAGCTACTGAAATTGGTAAGGAAGAACAAAGAGACTAGTCATGGACATTATGTACGTAACATAGAAAAGCAGTGCGATGATAGATGGTTAGTTCGTTTTGCTCGTCATGTAGAAGGATAAAGTTTAAATGGCGTGAAAAGGAAGATGTTTCTATAATTGACGAAGGGCAAATTAAAAAAAACATTAAATCCACCCGATTTTACTTACCAAAATGATAGAGTTATTAGTTTTTCTTTTAACCATTTCAAGAGTGGTGTTATGTTTATGAAACCACTTAATTTTAATTCCCAAATGCCACATTGGCATCAGCATTTTGTAAAATATTTTCCATTTAATATGAAAGTGAAATATAGCCCTTTTCTTATTTCCAATTAAATTTGTTGTAAATTCCGGTGCCATTCATTTATTCAACACTTTAGCATTGAAAATGCTTTGACCTGAAATGGTTAAAGAAATCTTAAATGTGCTAAATTTATGTTAAATTGTTTGCAAATCAGCAATGTTCACTTCATTTTTTCTTGCAGTAAAATCTCTATGTTTTTTTTTCATTATTTTTTATTTTCTAAAAAGTGTGTTAATAGAATTGTTTAAATAAAAGCAATTGTTTAAATATTTTTGTAAAAAACATTGCTGAAACAAAAGTATGTCAACGTCATTTCTTTTTAAATTTTACTTAAATATTTCAAGATTTATCATAAAAAATTGTATGACACATAAATTGAATTGTCTGCATTTTTTTTTCAATTTACATAACAATGTATCAAACCTCCCTTGCTAGTGTATCAATCCTCCCCAGCAATGGGGAGATTTGATACAGTAGTAACCATTCACAATAATTAAAATATATTTTTTGAATGATTATTTTTTAAATTCACAATATTTTTAATAAATGGATAAAAGGTCACTTTATAAGAAAACACGAAAAATTTGTTTAAAAATAGGTTTCTAACGGTTGTAAAAAATTAGTAAAAAAGAAGAGTATCATACCTCCCCTACCTCCCCTACTGTAGTTGCTAGTATTAAGTCTCTCGACCAGTTGGATTTCACGTGATGCGGCCATTTTATAAGTTATTTAAGTTTTGTTTGTGAGGAATTGCTGTTGTTATTTTATTTCATATAAAAACTTATATATATATTTAGTTTTCTTCAATTCTTAACATTTCATGTATATCATCAAAATACACAGTATTTATTTCGTCAGAATGTATCAAGAAACTAACGTACTATATTTTCAATAATTTTCACACTTATACGGCCAGTAGTTTTTTTCCCTACTAATATTATTTACTGTAAAAGCACTTATTTTCGCGAGGCTTTAATTTTCGCGATTTTCGCGAACCCGTCGTAATCGCGAAAATTTTAGCCTCGCGAAATGTATATATTTTTTTGCCTCAAATAATAATGAAAAATCAGAAATTTTTCACTTTCGAAATTTAATGACTACAGTTACTTAAATAAGAAAAATGTACAAAAATTTCTTGGATACTTACAACTATTTCTTGAATATTATACAACTACTTCTTGAATAAAAACAATAATACAACTAATAGAATGCAGCTCATTCACTTACAATATTTATACCAGCTTCTTTGAAGCCATTCATTTTTAGAGCGATGGGAAGAGGGGGTTGGGGGCGAAGAACTTTTCTGTCAAAAGGAAGTTTGTTAAATTGCCTTATGAAAACGGGGTTCTATTTAGGTAGTTTCGGAATTTTTCAACTTTCGGTTCAGTTCATATAAAATTCGCGAAATTTTCAGCTCGCGAAATCACCGATATCTTCATTTTCACGAAAATTAAGGCTCGCGAAAATAAGTGCTTTTACAGTATTAAATATCCGACTTGATCAGTCTGCATAATCAAATTGTTGGCAAAAAACCACCTCTTATATACACAGTATGACTCGCGCGCTGATATTCAAATAAATAAATCGCTGTGAGTCTGGCCTTTTATAATAAAGCAATTGAATATAATAATATAGGTAAATTTCTTACATTTATGTAGTCTCTCAGTAATTCCTCACATGAAGGATGGTCTGCATTTAAATCCAGTATAGGTATCCTTTCGTCCGGAATTCCCGCTATTTCACTACTCTATAGTGTTGAATAAAAAAGGTCGTGGTTTAATATTTTTTTCATGTGTAAATTAAATCCACTCCTGAGACTGATTTCTTTGCTTATAGGAATTATATTATTAAATCTTTAAGTTTACAGTTTTAAGTTAATTACTTATATGCATTTATATTACGCTGCGTTTTGCAGCAACAATTTTATTCATTAGATGTTTACAGATTGAAATCAGCAGAACAACTAAATCCTTCTCTATATAAAAAAAAGTTTTGATTTGGAAATGGACCAATAAAAAATCTGCGTAGATACCGTGAAATGCATCTGATTGGTCTGAGCTTTATGACGCTATAAGGGAGGTTACCAATGGGGGACCCGTCTCTCTGTCGCCAAAAATGACGCCAACTTGGCACTATTTCCAGTATTTTGCCAAAATTAAGGGTACTTTTCCGTTATACGGACAGCATGCCAAAATGTATGCTAATGTGCCAATTATTTCAGCCCTCATCGTGAAAAGGATTTTTCTTGTAAACCATGCGAAACATTGTGATTTGTTATTTATGAAACGTGAATTACGTGAATGATTATTATTTAACCTTAACCTTGGAAAGCTTTTTAATTTGCTATTATTCGAAATAAAAATGCTTTTTTTTTATAAAATTATAATTTACTTTTACTGCCGACGCTGAGATGGATTTTACCATTTGTCAATTACCAGATGATGAGAAAGTTGCGATAAAACTGTTTCAGGAATTTGGAATTCTGCATAATAAAAGGTTGTGTTCAAACAACCATGAAATGAAATTATGGATGAGTTCTGGAAACCCGAAATGGAGATGTAGCTTACGATCATGCGAAGAAAGCGTAGGAATACGACAAAAAACATGGTTTCCTAGGATCGCGGTTGTCTTTTCTTAATGCTTTGAGGTTTATATATTTATGGTGCCAAGAGTTGACATCGATTGAGCTTTGTGAGCTGCAACTTGATATGAACTACAACACAACAGTGGACTGGAATAGTTATTTTAGAGAAGTTTGTGCAAATGCTTTATGTTCACGACCAAATAGAAAAATCGGTGGACCTAATAAAATTATAGAAGTAGATGAAAGTCTTTTTACCAGAAGAAAAAGCAACGCAAGGCATGTTCTTCCTCCTCAGTGGGTGTTAGATGGTTTATGCCGTGAAACACAGGGATGTTTCCTTACTCCTATTTCCGATCGCACAGCTGAAACTTTAATGGCGGCAATAGAAAACAATGTAGCTGATGGAAGTATTATTTATACAGATTACTGGAAAGGATATAAAACAGATGAACTGCGAAGTGCTGGTTATGATCATTTCACAGTAAATCACAAATACAATTTTGTCGACCCTAATACTGGATGTCATACTCAAAATGTTGAGAGATTATGGGGCATCGCAAAATCGCGCAACAAAAGACATCGGGGAACAGTTCGTCATCATTTAGAGTCGTATCTCATAGAGTTTATGTGGCGACGTATTCATTCAAAAAATGAAATGTTTATTGCAATGCTAAAAGATATGGCACAGATGTCATATTTGTAGAAAAATTATATAATATGAGGAAAGAAAGAATTTATTAAGTTACGTTTTAACAGCAAAATTACAGTACGAACATCTACTCACTCGTCTCGCCGGTAACTGCGAAAAGTAAACATAGTGAAAAAAATACATCGGCACAGCGCCGTCTATGGGAGATAAGGAAAAGTACAATTTTATTTTAACACTCTCCCTAAAATTGGACTATTCCTGAAATATGAATAGTTCACAATCTTAAACGAGTCCAATATTTGCACATAGTTCTTTTAAACGTAAATGTCCCATAGGCTTTGTCATCATATCTGCTACTTGATTTACAGTGTCCACATACTCTATCAAGATCTTTTTCTCTTCCACTAACTCTCTTATATGATGATATCCAATATCTATATGCTTGGTGTGTCTATGGTTAGTTGGATTACTAGCTAACCGAATTGCACTTTGGTTATCAACGAGTAGACGTCCCTGTATTCCAGGTTGAAATTCACTTATTAAATTGGTCAACCAGACCAACTCTTTGGATGCTGTTGATGCAGCCATGTACTCAGATTCTGTCGTAGAAAGGGCCACACATCCTTGTCTTTGGCTACTCCAAGTAATTGCACCATCACCTAAGGTGGAAATGTATCCTGATGTGGATCTTCTTGTTTGCGCATCCCCAGCATAGTCAGCATCAGAAAACACATTGATATAACCGTCTGTGTAGCCACTGTAGTGGATTCCCATGTTTATTGTACCTTTCAGATACCTCAAAATATGTTTAATGAATTTCCATGATCCAACAGTAGGTGTTGACATCCACTGTGCAGCTTTTCCAACTGCGTATGCCAAATCTGGTCTTGAAACAACAACTAAATACATTAATCTTCCAATAGCTGATGCAACTGGATGTTCAGAATCTAATTCATTTTCACGATACAGAATATTTAAAGAACTTTTATCTACTGGCACTTTAGCAGGTTTACAGTCACCCATTTCAAACATTGACAGTGTTCTTTTAACATAAGCTGCCTGATGAATTCTTATGTTGTCTTTCATTAATTCAATTTGAAAACCAAGAAATTGTCTGACATTTTCACAAATCGTGATTTCAAATTCAATTTGTAACTGGCTAAGAAGTGTTTGAATATATTCCTTATCAGTGGCAGCAATCAGTCCGTCGTCAACATATACAGCAATAATGACTAAATTTTCACCAACATACCTCAGATATGCACAAGGGTCATAACTACTAGCTCTAAATCCAACGCTTTTTAAAAATTCAGTTAGTCTTTGATTCCAGCATCTAGGTGCCTGTTTTAGACCATATAGACTTCGAATCAATCTGCAAACACCTCCAGATCTATCATTATAACCTTCTGGTTGCTGCATGTATATCAGTTCATCAAGTGTTCCATTTAAAAATGCAGTCTTGCAATCAAATTGTGCTATTTTTAATTTCTTAAAATAAATAAACCAAAATAGAAAACGTACAGTATCATACCTTATAACCGGACTAAAAGTCTCTTCATAGTTTACTCCATATTGTGCTCAAATCCTCTAATCACCAAACGTGCTTTAAAGCGTTCAATTTCATCATTTTCATTTGTTTTGACACGAAAAACCCATTTGGCAGTCAATGGTTGCATCGTGTTATCACGTTTCCCACGTTCCCAAATGCCGTTCTTTTGATGGGAATGCATCTCATCTTCCATAGCTTCAATCCATTTTTGTTTCTCAGGTACTTCCATAGCTTCCTGGTATGACTGAGGTTCAATTACCTTTTGACAAAGATGGGAATAGCGTATAGGTGGTTGTATCGTTGAACGATCTCTCAACTGGTATCTTACTGGTTCTTGTTCCAATTGGTTATCTTTGTCTTCCTTCTCTACCAATCCCACCTCTTGCTCTCCCTGACTCCAATCTATCAATGTATTTGGCACTGAAACTTCATGAAATTTAACATCTCTACTTATTTCTATTCGATTTTTACCTGTATACACTCTGTAATTTCCAGTGACTTCTTCATAGCCCACAAAAATTCCCCGTATACTTGTTTTACCAAACTTCTTGTCAACACGTCGTTGCTTCGGAATTTGGACAATACATTGACTTCTAAAAATTCTCAAGTGCTTTAATGAATATTCCCTTCCATACCATGCTTCATAAGGTGTCTTACTTTTATCACGACTCTTACCAGTACGATTTAAGATATATGCAGAACAGTTCACTGCTTCAGCCCAGAACCTTTTTGACAATCCCTTTGTCAACAGCATTGTTCTCGCCATTTCTATCAATATTCTATTCTCACGTTCAGCACGTCCATTCTGTTGAGGTGTATACGCAGCTGATCTTCCAATTTCAATTCCATTTTTCACTAGGCAATCTATGAAATCTTGATCTGTATACTCTCCTCCATTATCTGACATAACTGTCTTGACTGTATTTCCAGTTTGAGTTTTAACATATGCTAACAACTGTTGCAATTTATCTTTCACTTCACTTTTATGTTGCATAAAATATACTTTACGGTACTGGGTGTAATCATCTTTGAATGTAACAAAATATTTAGAACCTTGAAAAGATGCTTCTTGCATTGGACCACAGACGTCACTGACAATTAGTTCACCAGCTTTACTGGCTTTTGGCATTTCTCGAAAATTTGTTCTCTGAAACTTTCCAATTGCACAACCATCACAATATTCAGTCTCATCAATTTGAGATATTTCAATTCCTTTCGTTTTCAGCAATTATTTTGTATGATTTTTACTCTGATGACCAAATCTTTCATGCCATACTTGAAGAGAATTTTCTTTGTGATTTCTTACCATAAGGCTACTTTCTTCATTTTCCAAAACATCTATATCTAGAAAGTACATATCTCCATATCGATATCCTTCAACAATAAGTTTATTATTTTTCTTAAATTTCCATTTATTTCCTTCAATGGTTTGTATGAAACCTTTCTCTGCTGCTGATTTTACAGAAAATAAATTTGCCTTCATTTCAGGAACATACATAACATCACAAAAATGATGTTCTTTTCCATCTAGATTTGAACGAATTTTGATATTACCAATACCTTTGGATAAAATTTTTCTGCCATCACCAAGTTCAAACATAACCTTTTCTTCTAATTCTTTATATGTTTTAAAATATTCAGGTTTCCAACACACATGTTGAGTACATTCAGAATCAATTATCCACTTTGATCTTCCTGATTCATCTGACTGAAATGTATTTACAAAGGCAAAACCGTTACTATCTTTTTCTTTCTTATCAGAATATCTATTATTTTGTTGATTCTTTATACAATTACGCCTCAGATGTGGCCCTCCACAAGTCCAACATCGTAATTTTGGTTTCCTTTTGTCATACTTGCCTTTTTCATTATTGAAATGAACATTTTCTACACTTCTGGTTTTGGAAAAGTTCTTATTTGGCTGTCGTTTTTCCATTATCAATGCTGATTCACGATTTATATTCACATCAACAATACCTAATCTAGTTTCTTCAATCATCAGTCTAGATGTTAATTTCGACAATGTACGATCATCCAAAGGTGTTGAGTCCCAAGCACTATGAAAATGACGATACTGCGAAGGTAATGTATTCAAAATGGTTGTTATCACTAGTGAATCTGATAGTGGTTCTCCAAGTTCACGTAAACGTCGAGCAAAAGATTCGATTTTGCTAATATGTGTAGCTATATCATCACCAGCAACATAGCGATACTCTCGGAATTTAGTTTGAAGTAAATAAACAGAGTCCGCTGATCTTTGCTCATACACATCTAATAATTTAACCCACATTTCTCTAGCATTTTCACAGTTCATAATTAAAGCTAAGGGCTTTTATCCACCATTGTCGCAAAAATCTCTTTCGCCATTTTGTTTGCTTTCTTCCATTTCTTCATTTCAGCATCGTAATTATTGCTACCAACTGTCGGTTGTACATGCGTTCCATCAATCAGTTCTAACGCATCACGAGCATCTAAAATCGTCCGTACTTGGAATTTCCACTGTGTCCAATTATTTGAGTCCACAAGCTTTTCTATTTTCACTCTGTCACTTTCCATTTTTGTCAGGAAAATCGAAAACAAAGTCCAGAAAACAGTTCAAAGAAGCGCTTACTTCGTTAGGCTTAGCGATCGCCGTAGAACTCAAAAATCAAAACGCAAACACAAGTTAAATTAAAACTATCAAATTCTTTCCAACAGAAAATCTTACACGCAGTCCGGAAACGTGACTGGGGCCGATAACCTGTAGAAAAATTATATAATATGAGGAAAGAAAAAATTTATTAAGTTACGTTTTAACAGCAAAATTACAGTACGAACATCTACTCACTCGTCTCGCCGGTAACTGCGAAAAGTAAACATAGTGAAAAAAATGCATCGGCACAGCGCCGTCTATGGGAGATAAGGAAAAGTACAATTTTATTTTAACAATATTCGCCCCATACTGGCGCGATTTTTTTCTGACGCCAATGTCATATACGCAACGGGTACTTAACTGGCGCCAAAGTGTCGTTATTTTGCTTGATGTGGTAACCCGGATTATGTTGTGGCACAGATGTCATATACGCCCCATATTGGCGCGATTTTTTTCCGATGCCAATTTGGCGAAAATATCAACAGCATAAACAGCAACATCCGGGTTACCATAGCAAACAAAATAACGACGCTTTGGCGCCAGTTAAATACCCGTTGCGTATATGACATTGGCGTGAGAAAAAAATCCGCCAATATGGGGCGTATATGACATCTCACCTGTGTTGTTTATGCTGTTGATGTTTTCGCCAAATTGGCAACTGAAAAAAAATCGCGCCAATATGGGGCGAATATGACATCTGTTCCAAAGAGATTTGTAATTTTATGGCAGCAGTTTAATATGATTTTTTTATTTTATTACTTTTTTGTATAACAGTTATTTGTTCACTTATTTTAATTATATATTTGTGATTTAATAAAATAGTTCGTAAAATTCCGTAATTTTCAAATGTTATATTTTTAAAATGCTCACTTTACTATCGACTATGTTTTTCTTTTATTTTTCAAATGTTTCAATTCACGTGATTTTCATTTTGCGCCAACTATTGCGCTTGGCGACAATGCTGTCCGTATAACGGAAAAGTACCAAAAAGCATAGCCTACTATGATACCGGGTGTCCCAAAAAGGACTGACTGATTTTAAAATTCAATAACTTCCAAACGGTGACAGATATTAAAAAAAATTCTTGCAGGAGGGTTATGCATAAAGTCAAAAGTTTTTTTTACAGTGATTTTCTATTTTAGTTCGAATTACAAATAATAGATGGAGCTGCGATCAATAGAGGCTAAATTCAGGCTCGATTCTTGGTACTTCGTGGCCCGGATAATACATTTCCATCTCCTTTTTCTGCATGGAACAACAGAAAGGACCAAAAATCGAGCCTGCATTTAGCGACTATTGCTTACAGCGCCATCTATTGTTTGTAATTCGAACTAAAATCGAAAATCACTGTAATAAAACTTTTGACTTTATGCATAACCCTCCTGCAAGAATTTTTTTAATATCTGTCACCGTTTGGAAGTTATTGGATTTTAAAATCAGTCAGTCCTTTTTGGGACACCCGGTATATACGGCCCACGCATTTCGCCGAAAACCGTCGAAAAAGTGAAGTCGGATTCAGCTTCAAACCCTGAACCAAAACATCACAACGTGCTCTTTTTTGTTTACATTTATACCCTGCCCAGATAGCGGCTTGTTTCTTATCGTCGAAGTTTCAGAATCATTGATCGTATTTTCAGAATAATAAATTAAATACTTATATTCATCAATTTACTTCGATTTAAAAGGATATTTTACACAGCTTGTAGTATTTTAGTGTTCACATACTTTTAAGATTAGCTCTACTTATTGTTTACGTGATCGTTTGGTTCATTCTGTTATTCTTTTTTGAATGTCCCGCATTTACATAAAAATAGCTTGTGTTTCATATACAAGTTTTAAAATTAAAATTTGGTTTTTATCAAACTACAGTTCTTATAACTGGCTTGAAGCAGTTATTTTTGACTAATTTATTGCTACCCGTAAAATGTTTGTGCTTGATATCGTCCGAACTAAATAATAATAATAATAATAGTGAAAAAAAAAAAAAAAAAAAGACGATCTTCCTTAACATTAAATATTCTTATTTTTAATCATAGAAAGAAATGGTGATCGCAGATTTAAATATCGTTGCAATATTTTATGTTATCCAAGCAATTTGATTAAATCATGTAAGTGTATTTGTTACTTAATAAATTATATTTATTAATTATTACAAGGAATTTTATGAGTACTTTAATATATTTAAAAGAAATTCCATTAGTTTTATTGTTTCAGCAGTGAAGATAGCAAATAAATTTGTGACATTGATGTTTTTAGACTATGCATGTTTTTATTTATTGGGGTGAATCGTAGGATACTCTACTTCTCCCCAACCTGGCGATAAATGCGCCAAAGTGGCAACCTTGGTATTTAGTATTAACTTGGTATTAAGTAGCAACCTTGAAAGTATTCTCCGGTCGCACCATTTATTATTCCAATAATTGTTAAAATGATAATTTTTTTTATTTTTTTTTTTTGATGATTAGAGTTAATATTTTTATTAAACTCTTTTGAATCATATCTATACGGGGGAAAAAAATGTAAACTCATTGGAATTCTCTGAACCCTGCCCAGAGCGGTTTGATCGGTTCTCGTCGTTGAAGTTACGGTCAGAGTCAAATTTTTGTTTTGGGCAGCGTATCAGAGTCCTCTGGCGAGCAACTTCATACATTAAACGCAAATTGGTATGCCGGTAGCATATTCACAATACCTACTCGGTTCAGATTCGACACTGGTATTTCTCATTATATTTTCCTGGTATGAAGTTTTGAATATATTGAGACACTTAGTTTTGTTATTATCTCTATGTAATAATGACAGTATAATTATACTCATTGCATTATATTCATGTTTTTTCTAATGTTTAAAATTTTCACTTATGTTAATAAAATTTACACATTTTATTTGTTTGTGATCAGGGTTCGTTGATATATATCAATGGATATATATCTTGATATATATCATGATATATATCCGATATTTATTTTCCAAAATATCAAGGTTTTGGATATTTTCGATATTTTCATTTTCATACATTTGATATTTATTTTTTAAATGTCGTATTTCTGGATATTTCATATATGTGATATTTATTTTCAAAATATTTTCAGTCAAAAGAAGTGTAAATGAATTCTTCAACTCTTATTAAAAATTAGCCCATCTGTAAATAAAAACTAAAAAGAATAGCTCACAAAATATTCCCTACACTCCAAAATCTAGTTTTGGATTGTACCTGCAGCTTTCCCATTACCATCATAAGAAATCTATCTGTCTTTCAACAATACCTCCCTAGCCTGTCTCAATTTTTTTTGTAGACTGCACCTGTTAGAATGGGATAAAGGGGTTAATTGGTGATTGGATATTAGTAAAAAAAAATCTCAATTTTATAAGGTTTATGTTTGAAAGTGAATATTTAAATGTTGAACCAAAAATTTGGTGGGATAATATTAAATTAGAACAGCCCATAAATGATGATTTAACTTATCAGTTGTTTACAGCTTCTCCTTCAGTAGAGGCATTAGAATCTTTTCTAGTTTTGGTTTACTTCAGTCTAAATAAATAGCACAGTACATTAGGGAAGGAAAAAGCAGACAAACTTACATTCATGTTCAAATTCTTCAATAGAAAAAATAAAAAATAAACTATTTTGTATTTCAGAATTTGTTTATTTTTATTTATTTTTTAAATTGAATCTTGAATTCTGTGTTTTGATGAGTGAAAAAGCAACTTTTACAGAAAATTGTTTGTGTTTTCATTTATTTGATCATAAATTGTAAGAAAAAAATAAAAAAAAAGTCATTTAGAATATTGCTTTATTATGTTTTCATGCTAAATGTAATATGTTTTAGATTCTAATTTATATTAAGTCTAAAAATATTTATAATCAACAGTAAGCTGACAGTTTTGAAAATATCGGATATATATCGAAAATATCGGATATATATCAAAATATCGGATATTTTTGATATTTTCGAAAATATCATGATATTTACGAACCCTGTTTGTGATATATAAAATAAAAGTTACAAGCAAACTGCAAAAATATTTACTTTTTAATGGAAATATTAATAGTGAAATTACAAAATATATTTTTTTCAATATTGTGCAAAATGTAAAATTGACAAAAAATATTTTGCAATTCTACTATTAATATTTCCAGCATAAAATAAATATTTTCACAATATTTACCTTTCGTTGGAGATAGTTACAATTTAAAGTGTCGGCATTTCATTACAAATATTTCCAAGGTAACGAAAATTTTACCGATATTGGTATTTTTGCTCAAGCATCAGTGACAGAGATCAGTGCTTAAAATTAAACGTATTTTTGTATTCAATATATGTATCATAACTTTTTAATACTACTTTTCGCTTTTTTTAATGGCGGAATTTTGTCGATTAAATAAAGTGACAATATTGTTTTAAAAGACTAGCAGAGATTTTGAATTCAGAATTCCTCTAAATTGGCAGAACTGTTACCGATGAATACAAATATTCGCTCAATATAACCAACATAACTAATACTGGTTTTAAGGTAATTGTGTATTTGGATTTTTTTAAATCGCTATTTCCACATAATAATCATTGTATTTTTTAACCTCGCAATTTATAAGGCAAATATTACTATTAAAATGAAATAGTGGTTATAAAAAATCTTCCAGAAACACAATCACTAGTGGATTTTTGCATCAGGTGCATTTTTAGTAAAGTTAACATTTCTGAATCTGTTATATTACTTTAATGTCAAATCAATTTTCATATTTTTTTTTCTTTGAAATGCCACAGTATTACAAACGCAAGATAATCTTTTATTGCTATCTTTGATTGAAAGTAGGTTTTATTTTTATTACTTTTATTTTAAGTATTACAAGAAAATGAAATATGTAAATTTTATCAACTAAACGGAAAATTTAAACATTGGGAAAAAATCAATATAATGGATAATGAATACAAGAAAATTTAGTTAACTGTTTGGATTCTCACTTCAGCCAAACGACCCGTAAGGCATGGTGACGTCACGGCGACGTCGTTGTGAAGTCACACTGTGATTTTGTGACCGTCGATGTGACGTCATAGTGACTAGAATGCGAGGTCGTTATGGCCGTTTTAGAGGTCGTTTGTGACGTCACATTGTGACCAATCGGTGAAGTCACGGTGTGACAAATTTGTGAAAAGTGTGTCATTTGTGACTATTTTGGCATTAACTTTGGGACGAACCTGTGACGAAAGCGACAATGCTTTGAAGCCACACTGTGACCAATTTGTGAAATATGTATCATTTGTGACGAACTTGTCATAAACACTGTGATTTCAAATGAAAATCAAATTTCAAATTAATTGCTTAAAAGACGCAAATAGTGAAAAAGATTCCATGCTGGGACTCGAACCCGGGCCATTAGTACAGCGCACTGACATTCTACCGACTAAATCACATGGAACGATACCCAGGCTGGAAAATTTCTCACTATTACATGATGGCGAGGCTACAAACTCAGCACAAGATGGAATATTTAGCGTGAGCCACCAACATGATGCAAACACGAAACTTAATTAAATCCAGCATCGATTGAAATTATATTAATACTTGGAAATTTTTCCAGAGAGAACCATTCGCCTTGCATACAATATTTCAAATGAAAATCAAATTTCAAATTAATTGCTTAAAAGGCAATTTTAATTTGAAATGTTGTATGCAAGGCGAATGCTTCTCCCTTGAAAAATTGCCAATTATTAATATAGTTTCAATCGATGCTGGATTTCATTAAGTTTCGTGTTTACCCCATGTCGGTGGCTCACGATAAATATTCCATCTTGTGCTGCGTTTGTAGCCTTGCCAACCTGTAATAGTGAGAAATTTTACAGACTGGGCGTCATTCCATGTGGTTTAGTCGGTAGAATGTCAGTGTGGTATACTGATGGCCCGGGTTCGAGTCCCGGCATGGAATCTTTTTCACTATGTTGGCCTTTGCGCCTTTTAAGCAATAATTTGATATTTGATTTTCATTTGAAATATTGTATATAAGGCGAAGGATTCTCTCTGGAAGAATTTCTAAGTATTAATACAGCGATGAATTTTGAAATAACCTTTTGCTGTAAATATAAAATCTTATCTTTTTACCGTACTTTTTAGCAAAATATCGCTATTTTGGAGTCCTATTCTTCTAAAACATTTTAAATTTTTCCACTTAAAAAACAATGCTTATCAACTGACATATTTTTTTATTCAGTTCAATGCTTGATATTAAGTTCTATGCTTGATATTGAGTTCAAGCTTGATATTTAGAATGTGTAAATTTCTTAATTTGATGTGATTTGTCATTGCTTTATTAAATACGAACATGGAGACTAACGGATATTAATACAACTATTATTTATAGAGCGGCATGATAAGCGATATTTATTTAATTTTTTTATTCCCGTGTATATTATATTTTGTGAATATGAGCTAAAATAGATTTGGTATGTTTTATAGGAAAAGACTGATCTGGGAAATAGAAAAAAACCGAGTAAGAAAAATCATGCGTTAATCATAGATTATAAAATACTTTCCAACACTTTCTGAATGCTTTAACAAGACATCGTAATTTAGGGAAATGACGTAAATAAGATAACTAAGTAAACATTTTAGAAAATTCATAAAACATTTAAAAAATTGATTTCAGCAGTTACCGTCCATAGCCAATTATGTTTTCCAATTCTTTTGAACAGCCCTGTATTTGATATGTAGGTTGATACTCTGAGAAAAATGAAGTACTCAAAAATAAGTAAACCGACGTACTCATATCGAATTGAATACTTTTGGATCAAAAATGAACCCATGCTTTCTCTATTTTGAAACATCACATGTTATTATCAATCCCAAACAAACGAATAGTTTTGTACCCTGTAATTATTCATTTCATTTATGGCGGCATAAATGATGTTTATTAATGTAAATACTAAATTATGCACAGCATTTTAAAAATAATTTAAAAGTGCTTGGAAGTAATGCTCAGTTACAATTTAAAATACCTTATAAACTCATTTCTGCTTAACAATTGTATAATTAGTGTACTGTAATGTTAATAGAATAGGAATAATCCATTTTTTTAAAGTTTTAACTAAGTTCAGTGACCGGGAGAAGCGTTTTAGAAGACACTGTATTGCTCATCTTAACCAAGAAACAAAATGGCGGTCACATAGAGATAACATTACGCTGCTTACTTTTTTCATATCTTTCAAAAGATATCAAATCTATTTTTTTATACTGAACTGCAACATTTTTTGGATAGCCCAAACCTTAAGCTACTTCCGGTGACTGGTTTTGTGTTTCTGTGGGGCCGCCTTCATATATTAAAAATTTGTTGTTTAAGAGTCACTTTGGTGTCTTTAAGAATTCATTATTATTTCATACATAGAATAACATTGTTGTTTACACTTTTTGAGGTACCAATTAATAATACTAATCAAAGTTTCTAATTAATGAAATTGTGCCTGTAGTGTATTTTGAACTTTGCTCTTCATAGCGGTGAAGGTTCCATTCTAAAATATTAGCTCTAAGTATTTTTAAATTTAGTTATAAAATGTTACTTTTTTTTCCATGGTTGGTAGGTTTGTTGCATGCCTTTACTTGAGTTCAGTACTCCTGTAATGTTGAGATGTTTTTGGCACCTAACTTTTAAATGATCCGGGTTTGCGAGGGGTTTGTTCTAGCATCTGTGCCCAGGGAGTATATTGTAAGAGAGTTAGTGTGAGTATCCCTGTAAAGTAAATATTTACTAGAGACTCTCGCTGGTTGTTAGTATTCCGACTTGGGCCATTTAATCCTTTTAATAAATATATAGTATATTTATACATTTTTCTGGTTCTTTTGTTCCCACTGTTTTATTGTTTTACTTTATCATTTTTTTTAAAATTATTATTAATTTATTTATTTTTTATTTAGTAACATCCAACCTCAACATTTGGGCAGTTCTTAAGTTTTTCCCCTACAATAGGGCCTTTAGTGCCAGAGCTGCATATTGATTTTTTAAATTAATCAATGTTATAATTTTATTTTTTTAAATCGTCTTTTCCCCCCTTAATTTAAGGATTTCAGGCTGCGCTTCCCTATTCGGACTATTTTGGGTACGCTGATTCTATTGGAGAGCTCCATTTCATTCTAGCTCGATTAGGGGGTGGGGGTCTGGGGGGCAGGGAGGGGCAATCTAATCATTTTTATCCCCATCGTGTTAAGTATCATACCATTTTAAAGGTATTGACCTCAGCTCCTTATTTCCAATGTTTATTCACTCTGTAACTATAGGGGAGGGGGACTCTGGGGGCAGGGAGGGGCATTTTTTTCCTTACCTCTTTCCATTGTGTTAAGTATTATATCATTTTAAAGGTATTGACCTCAGCTCCTCATTTCCAGTATTTATTCACTCTGTAACCATAGGTGGAGGGCTCTGGAGGCAGAGAGGGGCAATATATCTGTTTTCCCCCCCAACAGGTCAAGTATTATACCATTTTAAAGGTATTGACCTCAGCTCCTCATTTCCAATATTTATTCACTCTGTAACCATAGGGGTAGGGCTCTGGGGGCAGGGAGGGGCAATTTATATCCCCCCCCCCAACAGGTCAAGTATTATACCATTTTAAAGGTATTGACCTCAGCTCCTCATTTCAGTTAATTATTCTTTTCAAATTTCCCTTTGTAGCCATTAGGGGGCGCCAGTTTAGCTAATTTCGTTCACGTCTCTCATATAGGGCATGTAATATACCAAACAAAAGGTATTGACCTCAGCTTTTGATTTTTAAAAGTCACTCCTTTCCAGCTTCTCTATATTACCAATAAGTTGCGCTAAATCTGCTTTATTTGTGGTTCTTATTAATATTATCATTAATTTCAATCCCTACAACTTTCTTTTCATTTACTCAAGGACAGTACTTTTTTTTTTTTTTTCCCACATTCTGGTGTTTTTCGGTTTGTTCAGTTAATTGTAAGCTTAACGACTCCACTTTTTTTAATTTTAGCAGCACCCTCTAACATATTATATCATTTATAAGTCTCAGTTTCCCATCTAGTTCTACTAAGGTCTTTTTATTTTCTGAAACAATACTTTTCTTTCAAGGTTTTTACACCCCTCTAGCTCGCACCCACTTTTTCCCCTTACCACATTTTCTACTTCCACCATGGATATATTTTAACATCTAGCATTTTTCATATATTTTATCTTGCACTTTTCAACATCATCCAAGCGCAGAATGGATAACAGACATCAGGGGTATTCACATCTATTTTATTACAAACGTTTAACAAACATACCAGCTTTTTCAGCTCTGGCACTCATTTCTGCGATACTATTAATTTTCAATCTTAATTAAAAAGGAAAAAAGAAAAGAAATGCATAGCACAACCTATAAAAGTTTACTTATATGTATATATATGTGTATTTGTATGTGTGTGTGTGTATGTATATGCATATATATATATATGTGTGTATGTATGTGTATATATGTATTTTTTTTTTTTAGAAGGGGGAGGGTGTCTCTTTTCTAAATTTCCTTTTCTGAATTGTAAAACAAACCCTCACGTTTTGCTTGTCTCCAGGCATGTTACTAGGTTACTTTCATCATTCAAATACAAATTCAGTGTGTGTAAATCACTAAATTACACTCTCATAAGCAGGAGTTTTTTTTTTTTTTTGTAACATGCTGAAATCTTTGTAAATACTTAATTTCCTTAGATTCTTCTTCTTTTTTCATCCGTTATTATTGTACTTTTTTATTTATTTATTTATTTATTTATTTATTTATTTATTTATTTATTTATTTTTTGGCTAATATGTGGAACTTAGTAAGCAACATATTTTATCAGAGAAGCACTGACTGCAGTACATATGCAATCATTATAAATATTAATTATTAAAATACCCTTATGATCATTGTTATTATCATTTCTTTGTACTACTTTGTATGTGTATGAGCTTCAAAGATACACTGGGAACTCCCATCACAACATATATCTTGGCCCAATTTATTTTAGAAACATAAGAAAGAAAAATATATTCTATCATTTTTTTTTATTTATTTAGTATTCAAAATTATCCCCAAATTTCGGTTATTATTCTTAGTCATTTCCGGTGATTTCGATCACTGATTTTTGCTTTATCTTTCTATTTCCTTTCTTTCAAAAGAGTGTAGTATGGGCTCTGGCGTAGCCTCTTCCGTCCAGGAACTAATCTATCAATATTATATTGAACTGGGAGATAACTAGTTAGTTTTATTGAGTTAAACTGGTGAGGTTCAAAAAAGTGGTTAAGGTACTAACAAGCTAATCAAACAATCTTGTGAATTGTGTTTCCCCATCATCTTAGTCGAAAGCCAAGAAGTGATAAAAGTGCTAACCGTCTATGCTACCTGTTTATACTTCATCTCAAAAACTTTAGACTGCGCAAAAGTTTCGCACGGACTTAAAGATGAATGAAAGTAATACACCCTCGCATTGCCTCAGATCAAGAAAGGATAGGTCACAATAAAAAAAACGATTGCAGTCATCGCAACAGATGCGGTCTGACAAAGGGTCACAATCTGAGAAGCCAGCGAAATCAGAAAAAGCGGAAAAACAGCGATCGCAGAAAAACGACTTATCGAAACCAGTAGAAGTTGAACAATCAAAATCACCAAGAAAATCTAATGGTAAGAGTGAACAACAAGAACAGATGGAAAACTTACAGATCTGCGAAATAGAAAAATTGGAAAAGATATGACAATGGACGAGATATTCGAAGAATATGATAAGTGCAAAAGGCTTGGGAGATCTGATGATGCAAACATGGTAAAAGCTTACAAAGCATACATAATAAAGAACATAACAGAGGGCAATCAGGCAAAAGCGGATTTGAAACGAATTCAAGCAGGTTTGGAAGAAGAAAAAGAAACACGGGAACACCAGGCGGAAGAAATCGTAATAGAGCAGAGAGAATTAGCTGAAGCACGTATCAAGCTGGCGAATATGGAAAAATTAGTAGAAGAGTTAAAGTCTGTCCAAGCACGAAAAAATGAAATAGAAGAGGAACTTCGGTTTATAAAAACCAAAAAATTAAAACCGTGTGCAATACGCCAAAAAATAGAAGAAAACATTAATCGTCTCCTCGCAAATAAAAATGAGGACCCAAAAAGCGAAAAGTTAACTATAAAAAATGAAATCATAGAAGGTTTCCACAGCCTGATGGAACTAGTGGAGCAAATAAATGAAGAAAGAGAAAACTGGAAAACAGAATGCATAGAACACCGAAAACGTGTAGAAGGTAACAAAAAGCAAATAGACATTCTAGCAGAGTTAAAGGAAACAATGACTTTCATATTGGGTCAACATGGAACGTTCCTGAAATCTGAGTTAAAAAAAACAGAAGCAAGAAATAGGAGCAATACAGGAATCCCTCAAAAAATCTCCATTACTACAAACACCAAAACAAAAAGCAGATATGAGAAGAATTGACAAGGAACGCGAACAGATGTTTAGTTACGCACAAATGGCACACTTCCCACCTCTGCCAACGGAAAAGCCAACCCTAATACTGAGCCCGAAAACGGATGGAATTCAAGTCCAGGAGTTAAGGAATGTCTTAAATACTGAAGTGGATCAAAGAAAACTACAGACCTCAAACTGTATCCCTACAAGATCTGGGAAATTCCTAATAACCTGTAACAATGATGAAGAACTTGCACAGATAAGAACCAGCCTCCAAACCAGTGAAAAACTCAATCACATGATAAACATAACAGAGAAACCACCGAAGATGCTATGGGTGATAGTATTTGGAGCGCCAGAAGAACCGATGAAGTTGAAAAAAGACAATAAATCAGAAAACCGAGACAAACAAAAAGAAAATGATGAAGCAATTCAAAACTATGAAGAAAACATCATAATTCCAGCTCTTAATAAATGTCTACGAAAGGATAATCTCTCCTTCAAGCTGCTGAAAGTGATGAAAGGAAGAAGGGGAGAAGCAACTTCACATCTAGTTCTCCAAATGCATGAAAGGGACGCATTGCAACTGCAATCGCTGAAACCGTACTTTGGTTTTAACAGATGTACAGTAAAGCCATATATTCTAATACCACGTTGCTTCAACTGTCAAAGACTAGGCCACATATCAAGAGACTGTACAAATGAACTAACCTGTGCTTATTGCTCAGAGAAACACCATGTAAACGAATGTATGGCGAAGGAACCAAAGTGTATCAACTGCATACAGGAAAACAGATGTAGAGAAGCTCCAGGAAAGGACATTCCAACAAATCACACATGTTTCGAGGGACGCTGCCCGACATATATCAAACAACAACGAGAAGCAGTAGCACAAAGGACACTAAGATTGCATAAAATTCCGTGCAATACAATGTAACCTACAGAACAGTAAGTCCAACATGGCAGCATTTATCCGTTTCATAATTCACGAAAAATTCTCACTGGCTTGCGTCCAGGATGCCTATCTCTTTAACAAACGCCCATCTTCTCTTCCAGTTGATGTTCCCTGTTACAGCTCTAGCTCCAACAATAGCCACATAATAATTTTGGATCAAAATTTAAAGCACTGTATCTCAGCAAAAAACGATCATTCCATCTTTGTAAACCTAGAACTAGAAAATTTTATTCTGAGCATAGGCAGCCTGTACAGCCCTCCACTTTCAGATTTTGAGGTGGACGTACAAGACTGGCTGCGCTCCGCACGCCAGAGTGAGTACCAGCTAGTCCTGGGTGACTTCAATGCACACGACCAGCTCTGGAGCTATACTCGTGACGACGACAGAGGACGGCTACTCGTAGACTCTTTATTAGCAAATAACTTGATTGTCTTAAACTCATCATCCTGTACACCAACCTATGAGTCCGGCAAAAGGGAAGGGCGTCCTGACCTCTCAATTTGTACACAACCACTATTCAGCTACTTTCGAGGATGGGATGTCTTCCCTCAGCTTTTCGGTGACCATCGGCCAATCGTAACAGATCTTTTGCTTCTAATCGCGATCCTTCCGAAACGTCGCTTCAGAACAAAAAATGTCCCATTCAACAAATTCATAGGCATGGTTGAAAACTTATGCTACTTAAATTCCGTAATTTTTTCTTCATTAGACTCACGTCAGACCTTTGAGCTGACCTACAAATCTTTTCAAAATATTATTTAAAATAGTGCAAAAGCATCCTTTAAACTAAAACCTCCATTCAGACAGATCAAGTTCTCCTGGTGGTCAACGGACCTTCGTTCTCAAAGAAATAAAGTAAAAGCATTTTATACAAGAGCTAAGAAGACGAACTTAGACTCTGTAGAATATCAAATTTACAAAAGAGAGCGTGCCAAATATCAGAAATTGATTCAAAGAGTAAAGAAAGACGCCTGGGTAAATTTTTGTAAGAAACAAACTGACCCATTTGGCAAATCCAAAAAACTGGCTTTTCAGGACTTTCAAGACTGTCAGATTAGCTATCTGCCGGACTCGTCATTCCCAGCTTCCAGGTCCTCTTCTTTGTTTACACTGACAGAAAAAATTTTTGGTGCATCACCGGGATCACCAGCTCAGCCAAATATAGCAACCCCACAACAAACTCACGCAGACCAACCTAACTTTACAATAAAAGAACTGCGAAATGCAATCTATAGCTTTAACCAAAACAAAGCTCCAGGTCCCGACGGAATAGACCATCGGATGATTAGATCTCTCTTTTCTAAAATCCCCTTAACTCTTCTAGACATGTATAACAATGCACTTCGTTTAAACTATTTCCCGGAGGCCAGGAAGGTGGGCGAGCTCGTCTACTTCAGGAAGGAAGGTAGACCAGCAAATGAACACACCTCTTATAGACCAATAACGCTACTACCGATATTTGGCAAAATCTATGAAAAAATGTTCTTAAGACGAATTAATCATTCACTAACTCAAAGTAACGCATTAACAGGCCTACAACACGGTTTTACTCAATTAAAATCGACCGAAACAGCACTAGAACAGGCATTATCTTAACATCTTTTATTTCGCTAGATTTTATGGGGGCTTTTGATAATCTCCCGTGGGACCTAGCACTACAGGCACTACACCATTTAAACTTATCACCTCAGCTAATTAATGTAATTGCCTCCTTCCTGTCGGGCAGGCGGGCTCTGGTGGACTGGCAGCTGCCAGATATTTTGTATTTTTTCTCAAGGGGTTGTCCTCAGGGCTCCTGTCTGGGGCCATTTTTATGGTTGGCTCTCCTCGAGACTCTGCTGCGGACCTTCCTGTTTGAGTTCTGTGCGATAGTCGCATATGCGGATGATGTTTTACTTATAGTTTGGGGCCCAACAAGAGCGTTACTTGAACAACGAGGGAACAGAGTACTGGAATTTATTCAAAACTGGGCGAAAATGCACAAAATAACAATTTCTTTCGAGAAGTCGCGCTCTATAACGTTTGGTAAACTGAAAATTCTCCAACGGAGCCCACTTTTTAAACTACATGGTAAAAAAAGTCCTTCCGGCCAGTGCCGGGAGGAAGAGGTAGCTTTCATATTCCTTATTTTAAAAAAGCCAACTTATATTATTCAAACACACGAAGCTCAATTAAGTGGAAACCAAATGTAGTAGATTCAATACTAATTTTTATCAATACTAAATCATTATGAATGAGAATTTCGCGAAATTAGTCAGCTTTATCCAAGCTGCTTTTATTCAAAGTAACTTATATTTGGCTGCCAAATTCGGCGATTTCTTAAAGTGCCTGCCATTTTAAGACAACATGGTGGATGAGGCTAACCAGTGAACTTGGTCGAGACCTTAGTAATTGCTGTGCATATATGCTCACTCACATCGGAATCGGTTGATTTATACGAGTGCTGTCGCAGGCAAAAAATCAGATTTTTCAAAATGTCACCCACGTTAGAAATTGAAACTGCTATATGTGAGCCATTTTTTAAGATAAAGACAAACAAAAAATACTCCTGAATCCTTATATCAAGGTCAAATACTTAAGAAAGAAACCTTTTCCAATTTCTAATTTTTTTGCACCTCACTTTAAATATATATATTTTTTAATTTAATGGCCGCCATTTTGAAACAAGATGGCTGATGAAGCTGGCCAGCGAACTTGGTCGAGATATTGATGTATACTATCCACATGCCTTCTTCCATCGAAATAGGCGAATACGTGTGGTATCGCGAGACAAATACAAGATCGTTTCAAAGTGTTAGCCATCAAAGAAATTCAAAGTGCTATAATTCAACCACTTTTTAAGATATAAACAAAAGAACAAATTTTCAGAAACAAAAAGTGCTCCAGAATCTTTGTATCAAGGCGAAACACACAAAAAAAAATCTTTTTCATTTTTCAATTTTTAAATACCTCATTTTAAATTTTAAATTACATTTTTTTTTTAAATGGCAACCCTTTTGAAACAAGATGGCGAATGAAGCTGGCCAACGAACTCGGTCGAGACATTGGTATATACTATGTACAGACCAAGTTACATTAAAATCGGTTCATAAATACGCCTGTTATCGCGTGACAAAAATCAGGTCGTTTTAAAATGTCAGCCACAATAGAAATTCAAAATGTTATAATTCAGCCATTTTTTTAGATATAGACGAAACAAAACCTGTTCCGGAATCTTTGTATTAAGGTCAAACACATACAAAAAAACTCTTTTTCATTTTCCAATTTTTTGGTATCTCATTTTAAATTTAATTTTTTTTACATTTTTTTAAATGGCCGCCATTTTGAAACAAGATGGCGGATGAAGCTGGCCAACGAACTCGGTCGAGAAATTGGTCTGTACTATGTAAAAACGAAGTTACATCCAAATCGGTTCATAAATACGCCTTTTATCGTGTGAAAAAATTCAGGACGTTTCAAAATGGCAGCTTCGCTAGAAATTCAAAATGCTATAACTCAGCCATTTTTTAAGATATAGACAAAACAAAAACTGCTACGGAGTCTTTGTATAAAGGTCAAATACATAAGAAAAAAAGATTTTTCCATTTTCAGTTTTTTGGTACCACATTTCAAATTTTAAATCTTTTTTAAATTTTTAAATGGCCGCCATTTTGAAACAAAATGGCGGATGAAGCTGGCCAACGAACTCGGTCGAGACATTGGTATGTACTATGTACACACCGAATTACATCCAAATCGGTTCATAAATGCGAGAGTTGCAGTGTGACATAGGCCAGATATATATATATATATATATATATCAATTTTGAACGGAGGGTGGTTTCGGGGTCTGGGGGTCATGATCGATGAAAATATACCAAAATTTTTTGCAATCGCTTTCCTCCGAACGGCTGCAATAGGTAGCTTTTTGTAAAGAAAGCTACCTAAAATATAAAGTCAGAAAAAACAATTAATTATCTTGAAATAAAAATTGATCAACACCTTTCATTCTTACCCCACCTGGCATCAAAACGTCAAGAAATAATAAAAATCACGCAAAATTTATACAAATTCTCCTCAGTATCAGGTCGTCTTCCATCATACTTCTTTAAAGTCTGGTACTCATCCATCCTACAGCGGCAACTGGCGTACGCATGTGCAGTCTGGTTTGAGCGAATGCGGAAGTCGCATGGAGTTCGCCATATTCCAGGGTCGGACTGGGTCGTTGTAAAGGGCGCAGACCTTGGATTTTTGGAGGGCGCAACTTTTTTAACAGAACTCATTATTCTACCATCTTCTAGAAGGTCAATAATATTCATTAATAACAAATAGACTGTAAGAATATAATCCGAAATATCTTTTACCAGTATATCGGTACCTTTATTTTCATTATTTTATTTTTCTGTTAAATTTGAGATATTTCTAATTATTTATAAAGATCTACATGTACAAAAGTGCAAAAAAGTTAAAAAAAAAAAAAAAAAAAAAAAACTAAAATTCTGTATAATCTCGTAATTACCCATGATTCTGGAAATCTTTAGGTGCAGATTCAATCACGAACCAGCAAACATCCGATATCAACAGAAATCCCTTTACCAAAATTTACGGACAACATAGGAGTTTTTTTTTTTCATAAACGTCTCCGTAAACTTCTAAAATCAGCTGTTTTCTGAAGTTTCTGATCGTTTTTTTTTTTACTTTTTAATGATTTCTGGGAATATGGGAATGAGCTACGGTGCTGTTTGTAATTAAAAAGCTGCAATCAATTTTCGCAAACCTTTCTATTATATTTATAAAAAAAACTGCATTTTTTTAGTGTACTAAAATAAATAAAACAGATAAATTTTGTTACATAAAATTCAAAAAACACCTAATATATACATTTTAAAAATTAACAAATTGAATTATTCTGTTACTCAAATATATACACATATATACATAATTATTATTGAGTACAATTATTATGGAAATTCTACTTTAACATGTTTAAGAAAGTATTAAGTCAAGAAAATTAACGTATGAATACAAATTTAAATACAAATATAAATATAAATAAATACAAATATAAAGAAAAAATATTACGCATAAGAATACAAAAAATGTGTACGGAAAAATTGTCTACATTTTCTAAAATGTTAAAAGCCGTTTCATTTATTCACTTTGTTCACAAAGTCTGTTAATAACTGCATCGTTATCCACCGATACGAGCTTGTCCCTCTCATTATTACTCCTCTTTATCCCTCTCATTGCATTATGAGAAATGCTTCCAAGTTTTCATTCGACAGGCTGGATCGCAACCTTGTTTTTATAAGCTTTAGCTTCGAAAAAGCTCTTTCGCAACTTACTTGTGTTAAAGGTATTGTCAGCAGATATCTATATACTTTACTAAGTTCTGTATATAGAAGACAGTACATATTGTAGTCATAAATTACCTTATAAACACAGTTTATGCATGACTTAAAAGGTTCTTGATTTTGACATACATTCATTTTTTCAGTTTCTTCAATTTCGTCGTCTGACATGTCACTTCCTGAATTCGTGTCATTGTCTGTATCTTTATCAATTTCATCCTTCAAAGTTGGGATCATCTTTGGCCATTCTTGTATAAAAGAATTCAGCTCCTCAGTCAGCTTTCCTTTGTCCATATTAGGTAATAACTCACAAACTTTATTCAGTGAGCTTGCTGGTATACCCTTTTTAAACTCAGAAAACCTCCGTGGATCGAAACATGCAAGGTCCAAGTAGATATTCCTCTGGTTAACAAATCTGGTTTCAATACTTTGACTAATTTTGTCAATAATTACATTGGAGACCTTTATTCGAAATCTGTCTTCGGAGGAGGAGCCGACTGTGGCATCACTCGTTAATTCACCAGGCATTTTTTCTATGATTCTAATTCTTTTAGTGGGCAGTTCCGATTCAATGTAGATGTCATCCATTTCTAGAGAAGGATCTTCTTTTAATTTGTCATCTAATTTGGATGACATAACGCGAGAAAACATTTTTGCCGCGCCCATTACTTGATTGAATTGGTTTCTCGCATTTTTCAATCCATTTTGTGCTGCGGATACAAGCCTCCATGCCTGGGCATAATCCAGATTTTTGGTTTGGAGGTAATCTGAGAGGGGTGTTGTAATTTTGAAAAGCAGCAGAAACATCATAGCCACTATTATGGTTTCAAATGAAAGAAATTTCTGTAGAATTGCATTAGCCTCATTACGAATCTTTGAGTTGAAATCTTCGGAGTTTGCAATTATATTAAGTGTCACAACCAGTTCTAAAAACACAGTTTCCGATTGTAATGCATTATCTGTGAGTACATTGTGGGGCCAATAATGGAAGCGACCAAAAATTTTGGTAGCTGCATCGCTTCTTGACCTCCATCTAATAGCTCCAATAGCCGACAGACGTAACCTTGGATTATGTTGCAAGTACACTGATAATCGCTTGTGTGATTCCTTAAGAAATACCTGTGTCTGCTGCAGTGATCCAAAAATGAAATGGTTGTTGGCAAAGACTGAGCTGTGTCTGACATTACAAGATTCAATACATGCGCATAGCACCAAGTATGAATATGATTTGGTATTATAGCCCTAAGTCTAGATGAGACTCCGTTATATTCACCGCTCATATTCGAGGCTCCATCAAATGCGTTTTCTATAGCAAGTCCTGTGGTATTCAAACTCTCTTGCAATTTGTTGAACAGGGATTCACCTGTAGTAGATTGGACAGACACCAAAGCTAGAACTTTCGCTTTTACTTCTTTTTCTAGTATATACCTTATTACAATAACGCACTGATCATATCTAGACACATCCATAGTTGTGTCCATTAATACAGAAAACAGCTTTGCCTTCTTTATTTCCTTCGCGATTTCAGTCTGTATTTGAAGCTTTGGTGATGTTTATAATTTTTGCAACAGTTGTCTTACTCAGAAACGTGACCAGACTTCCTCTTCCCTTTTTTCCAAGGGCTTTTCTTATTTCAAGCGAAGACTTACTCTTCTCTTTTTTCCAAGGGCTTTTCTTATTTCAAGCGAAGACTTACTCTTCTCAGTTACGCTTTTTACATGCCTTGCCAAGTTTTCATCGTAATTAGAGAGCAAGAGAAAAATTTCCACGATTGACAGAAGGATCATCAAAGTTATAGGCACCTTTTTCCTTTCCACGAAAAGCAAGACCTTGTTTGCCAATTAACTTGATAACATTAATAACAGCAGACACTACTTTTCGGCGTTCCATTATTTCTTTTTCTTTATTCTCTAGCTGTTTTTTAAAAAGCATAGTTTCTACTGTTCTTTCTTGTTTGTACATAATAAAAGCCTTCACTGACTTAATGTGAGCATTTGATTTTTCATGTTCCCCCAGCGTTTGACTCAAATGTCTGTATCGATCATAGCCTTGACAAAATACTGATGATCCATCCGTGAATGCGAGACAAACGCTGCAGTACAGCTTTTTGTTATTTGTGTTGTAACTTAACCAATTTCTCTTAAAAATCTGATCATTAAGATTAACATGAAAATTTTTAACATCGAATGGAGGAAAAAGTGCATCCTTTTGTTGTATTATTTGTACTGGATGAAATGAAAAAAATAAGTCCAAACTGTCCAGGTTTTTTGAAAAACTCAGTTTGGCCTAAGTCACTCAAGCCTTTTGCCTCTGCTTTTAAGTTCTTATTCTCTGTAAGATCCGCATGAATTTTTTTTCGAAATTTCATCTTGTTTTTGTATATGATCATAAAAATTTTCTAGAACATCAGGTTCCGTGATAATAGTATTCATTTGATCTTGTTTAGAAGATGCTGGCGAGATAGCTATGCTTTCTGAATTTTGTGCTTGAACATATTCCAAAGCACGAGTTCCGGTAATACCAATGCTCATTTTTTCTTCATTTGTAGAAGATGTTGACCAGGTATCAATGTTTTCAGAAGTTTGATTTTGAATATGTTCCAAAGCATGAGTTTCAGTAATATCAATGCTCATTTGTTCTTCAGAAGAAACTGACCAGGTAGCAATATTTTCTGAATTTTGTGCTTGGGTGTGTTCTAAAGCATGGATTTCAATGACATCTGTAGTACTCATTTGATCTTTGGTAGAAGAGGTTGACGAGGTGGAAATGTTCTCGGAACTTCGTGCCTCAGACATAAATAAAGATATGATTTTTTTGCACGACTGGGCTAATTCGCCTCTTTGCCTAGCCTCTTTCTCTTTCCTAAAGTCATAGCCTGTTTTTCGTTTTTTCTGAATTTGAGTCTTTTCTTCCATCATAACATAAGCAAGATTCTAAATTCAGAAATTCATATTCTTTAAGTATGTTTTGTACCCAGAAAATAAAAGTACAAGCAAAATACAATTGAAGGACAGTAACCAAAAATTAAAATCCATATATTACTAATGCATGTAAATTTTAATAAACGAATATTATTAGTCACGACAGGGAAATAGAAAATTCTAAAATGCGAAACAGCGATTGTCGTGAACAGAACCTTTTCCATTCAAACAGTTCTATGATAGACAGGCATTTACCTGAAATTATCAAATTATGTTCAGAACCTTCTAAAGCACATAAATTTGTCAGAAAATGTAAGTCGAGATATTTATTAATCCAATATCTTCTTGCATGAGGGGTTCTCAAAAAATATTTTTCATCGCTCAAAAACGTGAAATATTTTGCATTACACTTTCAGGCACGATTATTGAAATTATTTGTAATCGAAGAGTTTTTTTCATTTTTCAATAAATGAATTACATCTCGATTTATAGACGGCGGTTTTTACACTTTATCGCGCACTGTCGCGTCCGAAAACTTTCTTCAAAACGCCAATTTTGACAACATTTTTAAAAGAACTTCTGCCTTTTTCGAAAAACGGGAAAACTGTTAGATTACAATGTTTTTGAATATGAACACCGATCACCTACCAATGTCATACGCTTGTGAAGGAAAATGATTTCATAAATGTGTCAGAAAACAACCAATTTGGATTTGAAAAAGATACTTGCAAGCTAATGTTAAACAAATGGCAGCGTTTATTATAAGTTTCTCGTTTGTATTTCCTTTATTTTAAATGACTTTTCTTTTTCACAGCATATCTCAGGTAGATGTCTTACTGTGTATCTTTATGTTTCCCGATTGTAGTTTTTCTTTCTGAGGACGCTTTCAATTTCGGAACCGGTTCTGAAATTGAAAATGTCCGCAAAAAAAAAAAAATGATTACAAAAATCTGAAGACTACATAGTTGCCGGGTTAGACATGGACTTCAGACATGCTATGGAAGGAAAATCATTAACAAATAGTGAAATGCAAGCGATAAATGTGTAAAGAACGCAGCCATTGATTTAGCATTAGCTTGCGAGTGTCGTCGCATGTCTAGCATTAGACTTTTAATACAGAATTTTAGTACTAATTAAAAATGTTATGATAAAATGTTATAATTAATAAAGTAATAAAAAAATCTGACAATTTAATTTTGAGCAATGCAAGCTGATAAAAACTGATTATCACTGCTGATATACACTGCTTTATCAGTAAAACAATATTTTAATAGTTAATAATGGTTCATAATGAAATGATTTGCATGCGTAATTTTATCACAGTCAAAAAATAAAATTGAAGATGTTGTTAAACATCGAATTATGACTACGTTCGGTTTGAATCGGGCATTTGCAAAAAAATAAATAAATAAATAAAAAATAAATAAAAAAATTAAAAAAATGCAGTGACTTTCCGAGCATTTTATAAAATAGCTTGTGTTCATATAAATAGCAATATAAAAATAAATAAAAACATAATTCTAATTTTTCAAAGTTAAAACATTTCCACTTGTGAAAATGACTTCATATCCTGAAGAAAATACAGTAGACGCTCGAAATTACAAACTCGAGTGGACTCATATAATGTGATCGTAAAATCGAAAATTTGTGAATGGGAATAATATTAATTCAATCGTTCAATGGGATGCTGGTCGGGACTATAAGTTCGTAAAAACGAAGAGTTCGTAAAATCGAGCGTCTACTGTATCACTTTCATTCACAAAGGTAATTTTCTTTTTCTAAAATTATGATGTACTTATCAATTAATGCTCACTACAACCTTGTTAAATAAAGTAAATATTGAAATTGAATTTACATATAGTTATGCTAATGGTTGTTTTAAATATAGATAATTCACCTTTGATCCTCAACAACATATAATACTTAAATTTCCGTATGTTTTTATCAGATTAATAAAAATCGCTCAAATTTTTACTTTTCGTGCACATACAGTCTAAAAAAGAATTTGAAAACATATTAAAAACCCGATTCCGACAATATTGGTGTATTTTTACATTTTAAGGTTCCATGAATCCGTTTTCGTTATTTTTAAACCTATTCCGTAAGTATTTGTTTATGTATGCGTGCATATTAGAATTTCATAATTTGGGCAATAGCATGTTCACTCACACACACAAAAAAATTACATTCTGACATCATCGAAAAAAAACACTAAAACAAACTCGGGGAGCCAGGAAACGTAAAAAAATACCAACATACACTTATACATACAGAATCATTTGTTTAAAAAAAAAAAAAACGGAATCACGGAAGAAATACCTATTTTTAAAAAATGTCAAAGTGAAAGTATAATTACAAAGCATAATTTTTTTATTATGAATACATAATTAAATCATATTACTTCTGATATCATCAACATCCTCTTTTCTTTACCCATACAAAAATGCACAACGATAAATGGGGTATCACATGAAAGGTTTTTCACATAGTATACCTATATTTTGCTTTAACACATTGTTTCTTTGAAAAGTGCAATTTATTAAAGTAACAGTAAATAATCTCAAATATTGCAATGCGAAAACCTCTGGTCTACTGGCAAATAAATAAAACATTGGAAACTAAGATTTTTACAGAATATACAGGTGATATAACAGATTAAATTTAAAAAATTGAAAATAGCTTTATAGCACTTTATAAATTAGGATCGATTCGAAATTTCAAGAATTTAGTTTGATCAAATCAAAGACTCAATTGTCTGATTAGAGAGAAAAAAGCATGTAATTACATAAAAACAATCTTCAAGAAATTAAGTAAAAAATCTATCGAGCTCCGATATAAATAACAAAATAACTCTAAAAAACAGGGCAAAATAACTCTAAAACCTTTCAGTAAGCAGAGGCGCAAGAAGTGGAGGGTGCCAGTATTCGCCTGATTGGGAACATGCACCGCTCACTAATGCTAATCTAATGGAAGATATTTTTAAAGATATCTCGTTTGCATTTCAGTATTTTTGAAGAATTCTTTTTGCATTGGGTAGCTGAGATCGATCTGTACAAAGGGAATTTTTTACTTTTTCGATTTTGTTTGCAGATATTTTTAATTAGGACAATTTAATTTCCGGAACCGGTTTCGAAAGTGTAAGCATCCTCCTGAAAAAAATATCCAAACAAAATCGTAAAAGTAAAAAAGGGCAGATATAGAGATCAATCTCAGCTATCCAATGCAAAAAAAAAAAATTAATTAAAAATATTAAAATGCAAACGAGATATCTTTAAAATTTTCTTCCATATGATTAGCATCAGCGGAGTGTTTCCAGGTGACTGAAGTAGCCCCTTAACTCACTATAGTAGTGGTGTCGATGACAATACATAAACATACGCCCTATGCGGTACGGTGGTGGCCTAAAGAACTTTCTATGATTCAGAGACACAATGTAAAAATAAATTGCAGAAAAACATAAATCAGGATACATTTAGAATTTCATTGTCTAATGAATGCCCTACCTTTAGATTTTTATACGTAAAAACACTATTCAGGTGAAATCCACCCGGATAGATTCAAATATTCCGTTGTAGACAGTATTCCGCCGTAGACAAAGTTTATTGTATAGAAAATCCTTCCAGGAAACTTAAAAATCGGTTTACGATAGACAGATTTCCGTCTTAGGAAATACGGATTTAAAAAAAAGTTAGAAACAGTATAGAATCGAACATCGAACGAACAAAGAGAGAAACTTCAAAGGTCGCCTTAGCGCCCTGGGTGCGGTGTTGAGCAGCCCTGCTTTAACATATAGTAAACTCTCTGTAAGGCGGACTCTGTGTAAGACGGGAATCTGTCTAACTCGGTTAAGATTTTCAAGTTCTAGCGAATTCATAGACATATAGTAACATTTGTCTAAGGCGGAATATTGTCTACTACGGAAAAATTTCTCGGTTCCGATCGATTCCACCTTAGACAGAGTTTACTGTATATACAAAATTCGTGACAGACGCGATTCTGATGCACGTTCTGATTACTACATTTATAGACTTTTTTCAAAAGTTTTTTTTTCACATTAAAATATAATTTTTAACAAAACAGAAAGTTTGAATTACCTTTTAACTGACGGGAATATTCTTCCTAAAACTGTTTAATAACAAAAATGCATTTAATAAAAAAACTTATATTCTAGAAATTATAATCAAAACATTAAATTTTATGAACACACGAAGCTTACGTCTTTGAGATAAATAACTATAATAAATGATTTTACAGCAAATTAAATAATAATAATAAAAAATGAAATAGAAGCGACGATCTTTGGTGCCAGACAGCCTGCACGTTTTTGCGCGTTGAATGCTGCTATTAGTAACACATAAAATAAACTTAAGATTTTAAAAGATTTGGATTGGATGCAGCCCTGAAACAAAGAAACAGTCAAGAATGAACAAACAATTTTTTTTTTGCTTTGGAAAGGGAATAAATTCCACTATTGGTTTTTTAAAGCTTAAAAAATTATTGTTATTTAAAAAATATATAGAATATTTTTAACAGAGTTGTAGTTATTCCAGTATTTGTAATATATTTTTACTTTCTTCTATCTTTACAAGAAGAAAGTATTGGATTCATGAAAATTTTCGAATTCCGGTTTTCGACGGATTTACACGTTTTAGGGGTCAGAGATTCCAAAAAACATGTTTTTACAAAATGTCTGTCTGTGACTCTGTGAGTCTGTCTGTCTGTCTGTCTGTCTGTGTGTATGTGACACAAATTTTGTGGGCGCTCTATCTCAAGAACTAATGCACGGAATTTAACAAAAATTCATATTCAGTTAGCCCCTGATATAAATTGATGCTGATTAGATTTTGGTGCAAATCGCTCAACAGGTGGCGCTGCTAAGCTGCCTTTTTTACGATTTCCGCAATGGCTCTATCTCAAGAACTAATGCACGGATTTTCATGAAACTTCAGATTCTGTTAGTCCTTGACATGCATAGACAATTTAGAGATTTTGGTGCAAATCGCTCAACAGGTGGCGCTGTTATGCTGCCTTTTTTACGATTTTCGAAATGGCTCTATCTCAAGAACTAATGCACGGATTTTCATGAAACTTCAGAGTCAGTTAGTCCTTGATATGACTTGATGCTGATTACGTGTTGGTGTAAATAGCTCAACAGGTGGCGCTGCTATGCTGGATTTTTTACGATTTCCGCAATGGCTCTATCTCAAGAACTAATGCACGGATTTTCATGAAACTTCAGATTCAGTTAGTCCTTGACATGAATAGACATTTTATATATTTCGGTGTAAATCGCTCAACAGGTGGCGCTGCTATTGGGCATTTTTTGCAATTTCCGCAATATCCCTATCTCAAGAACTAATTCTTGGATTTTCAACAAACTTCAGATTCAGGTATACCATGATATGAATTAGTGCTGTTTATGTTTTGGTGCAAATCGCTGAACAGGTGGCGCTGCTATGCTGCATTTTTCAGAATTTCCGCCACAGCTGTATCTCAATAACTAATGCATGAATTTTCATCAAACTTCAGATTCAGGTATACCTTGATATCAATTAGTGCTGTTTATGTTTTGGTGTAAATCGCTCAACAGGTGGCGCTGCTATACTATATTTTTCAGAATTTCCGCTATAGCTCTATACAAGAACTAATGCACGAATTTTCACCAAACTTCAAATTCAGATATATTGTGATATGAATTGGTACTATTTAAACGATTTAATTGACGTGATTTATATAGAAGAAAGTTTTGTGATGGCCACAACATACTAGTTTAATTTGTCATAATTTTTATAACACGTAGATGAGGGCGCAGATTTACCTGTCCGAGGGCGCACCGGCCCACGGGCCGGTGGGCCGGCGGGCCAGTCCGAGCCTGCCATATTCTAGCGGCTCAGAGAAGGGCACTTCTCCTGATCTCCAGAGCCTATAGGAACACTTCACCCGCAGCACTTCAGGTCCTCACGGGTCTCCCTCCATTGGACATACAATTAGAAGCGGAGGCTGAGTTCGCTCGGATCACTCGCCTGGGTGCTTCTAATATTTCCTATTTTGCCCCAATGTATTCAACAAAATGTTCAAAGTATCAGATCTCTTCACTTTCAAACGGTATTAGTATTTGTGCAACAAAAGACTTTAACGGATCAACACACATCTTTACAGACGGGTCTAAAACAGAAGTAGGAACTGCGGCAGCTTTTTGTGTTTATAGGCAAAGCTCACACTTTTTTTCCTGGCGCGCATGGCTTGATCCGGGGAACTCTGTCTTCCAGTCGGAGATCTTTGCTATGAAGGAGGCGATTCGTTGGGCAGAAGAGGACTCTGACTCCCAATACTTAATTTCATCAGACAGTTTATCAGGTCTAATGGCCCTTACAAAATTTGATAACAATAATCACTTAGTTCTAGACATAACCTTACTCCTTCAGTCCTCAGAAAAATTGTTCTTCTTTAATTGGGTTAAAGGACATTCTGGTATAACGGGCAACGAACTGGCCGATCAGCTGGCGAGGTCGGCAGTCGATGATTTAACTTTACCACTAACATCTCTTCCATTCCCACAATCAACATTGAAATTAGAACTCAAAAAACAAATGCTACACCGATGACAACAACGTTGGACTACAGTGCAGGTGGGTCAATACACGCGTGACTTCATACCTAAGGTCTCACAAAACATTTTCATAAGTAACAGATACCTGTATCTTTTTCTCACAAATCATGGACCCTTCCAACAACACTTATATACCATAAATAAACGAGACTCACCTCTTTGTATTTGTGGATCCTTATCAACATCATTACACTATATTTTACATTGCACATTAACGTCCCACTATCACGTTAAAAAGCCACAACAGATGACACTGCCTGACTGGCTAACTTACCTGCCCGACCGCCCAGTTCTCCTGCTACGTATAGCGGATTGTATGAAATTTTTAGAAGACAACGAATTAATATTTACCAATCCCCTCCCTTTCTGAGCTAGCTGAGCAAACGCATTGTTTTTAGCTCCCATTTCAGACAGGAGCCCCTGTTTTGTACATAATGTAAATATTTGTTTTATTTCCTTTTCACTTAAAGTTTTTCAGCTCTAAAATTCAAAAAAACATGTCTTGTAATTGTTTATGCATGTATACAACATAGTGCAATTGCTGTCAATGTATGTACTGATGACACTTCTTGTGAGTTTCAGAGTCAAAAACAGCAAACTGAATTTATTTTTCTGTATGTTATTAACTGTTTTAAAACTATTGTCATTGTTAATGTATCTACCACATGCAGTGGATTTGAGTCTCCCCCCGGGATTGCACTTATACTCTAAAGCGAAAGCTGGGTTCCCGGGGCGGTCATCCCTGTCATCCCTGTCATAAAAATATTCGATTTGAGTATCTTGTTAAGAATTTTGCTATTTTTCTTAATAAATAATCAATTAAACATTTCTTGTTAAGAACTTTGAACGGGAAATAAATGTTAGTACATTTTTACTTTAAATTTTAGGTTTTTCTTTTTTTTTTGGGGGGGGGGGGAGTACATAACGATTCATATTTGATCACAACCAATGAATAAAAAATGAGTACATGTGTTTCTCAATTTTGAGTACATTTGGATAGGAGCTATTTTGAGTATGTGACGCATTTAAAATTGAGTACTTTTTACTCAATTTTGACTTCCCATTTTTTTAAGTGTATATATACTATATAATGGGAAAATTTAGTTTAGCAAGAAAACGCCTAACAGGTTGAAATTCTTTTTCAGCAATTTATACTAATGTATGGAAACATACTTGAATACTTTTGTACAACCCTGTAGTTTACCTAGAATCTTTATTACACGCCACTATTTAGTTAAAATTTAATTCAAACTAAGACACTCTTAAAACTGCTGAAATCAAATTTCCAGAAATTATAATTTATAGACGGCCATGTATCCAATTCTTTACGTGACCCTGTATATCATTTTATCTATATTCTACAAACATTTCTTGGTAAATTAAATGCAGTTCAGCAACAAAAAGCATAACTCATTTAAAAACCACCTTTAAGCAATTTGCGCCCATACCCAGTAATCGTTACGGATACTTTTGTGTAGCCTTGTATAGGAATTATAGCATTTATATACACCATATACTATGCATAAATATAGTTAATCATAAAAGCGCATATCATAATTAAAAATACATTTCCAGCAATCATCGCTAATGAACAGTACTTCGGATACAATATAGTATCTGAAATATTTTGTGTGTCCCTGTAAATGCTATATACGTATTATTCGTATTATACATGAAATAATTTATAGTATGTAAACCTCAGCGACATATATCAATTTCATTATATATGAAATAGATTAACATAATTAAAGTATGCCGCAAACAATTCCCTCCACCCCTATAATATTATGCATTTGAATTCATTTTTTAGCCCTGTAAATGAACAATAACTATTCTTTGCATCGCATAGTCAACAGAATGCATATTTTAGTGCATTCCATAAATACATATAAATTTTATTCTGTTTGAAAGCGTGCGTAAATTCATAAAAAATCATTTGAAACGATTTTTTCCCATAGGCTGTAATGTAACGGAAAACTTTTGGCTGTCCCTGTAAATGAACAAAGCATGCTACAAACTTCATTACAAATAGGTACGTGCTATGGTAAACGTCAATAACATCCAAAAATTTCAGGGCAATCCGAGTATATTTTCGAGAGTTAGAGTGCGGACAGGCGGAGAGACAAACCGAAGTCATAAGCACTTTTCAACTTGTGTCCTATATTATGTATCCTGTATTATATGAACTTTTAAAAAATATATTCTAAAGCAGTTTAATCCATAACTTCCCATCAGGCATGAAAAACACTTTGTTTCAATGCTTAAATATCATATTTTACTTTTTAGTGCCAATAATTACGCGTATCATAAACGTAGAAAATGAATTTACAATAGAAGAAAATTTAATAACCGATTCAGAATGTCTATAATTAAATGTTTGATTAAAATCACAAACAGAAAAAATGCTTACATACAATTTAAAAAAATAAATATATCAATTCGAAAAACACTAAAAATAATAATTAGTATTTATAATTGTACTATTAAACAACAGCAAACTCAATAGATAAATTAAATGCATTATTAGATTTAACATTATCTCAAAAATATTTCCATATGGTATAAGGAATTCCTATTATTTTATAATTTCGGCAAATGTTAAATCTGAAAACATTGGTTTGAAGATTTAGGATTTTGAAAGATAATTTGAAATATTATTAGCACTAAAAGAAAATTCTTTCAAATGTTTCACTACTGTAATATGTAAAAATACATTTTTCCAGTATAATGCTAATTTCTAATCTGAAACAGTTTCGTAATCTCATGATAATCGAACATCATATTTAACCCCAAAATAATAATAACTATAAGTGTTAGTAATCAAAAAATAGTAAGAAGCCGATAAAATAATTCCAAATCATTGTCGTTCCATACATTTTCATAGACGCCAACATTGTAAAGACTGTATCAGGAGTAAAACAGTTAAATTTCAGGAGTTTTGAACATTCTTCAGGAGTAAAATGTTCACGTTTCAGGAGTAATTTCAGGAGTTGCACATAGTTTTATATGAGCTATATTTTTTACAAATATTCTCAGTCCTCTTGCAGCTTTTGCATTTATCAAAACAAACTTAATTTAAATAAAGGTCACTTAATCTACTTTTACTTTTAATATATTAATAACTTTTTATAATAAAATTATAAAAATGGAATTTTTTTTATCCCCACAGAGCAAAAAATCCGCAATTGATATAACTGTGTGAAATTACATGACTATTTTTTCTCTACAAAAAAATAAAGTGACATTTTTCCGCGACCAATTAACAAAATTTGCGATTTTTCGCCGCGATTGACTGACGAAAATCGCGATGTTCTGCCGCGACTAGCAGACGAAAATCGCGAGGTTTTGCCAATACTTGCAGATGAAAATCGCGATGTTTTGGCGCGACTGGCAGACGAAAATAGCGATGTTTTGCCGCAACTGACGGACGAAAATCGCGATGTTTTGCCGCAACTGACGGACGAAAATCGTGATTTTTTGTCGCGACTCACTGACGAAAATCGCGATTTTTTGCCGCGACTCACTAACCAGGGGTGATTATGAGTAAAAAAAAAAAAATTCTGAAATTCACAGAAAATTTTCTGAAAGGTTACAGCAGAGGGGTGAGGGGAATCCACTTCCGACACTAACTATATGTTTTTTCTGCGCCCCTTTGACAAAATTAGTGTTCTTTCACGATCCTTTGACGAAATTTGCGTTATTCGTTATATTTTTGACGAAATTTGCGGGGTTTTTTGCGATTTTTCACGAAATTTGTGGGTTTTTTTGCGATCTTTTGACGAAATTTGCGGGGTTTTTTCACAATCTGACGAAATTCGCAATTTCCCCGCGATTCTTTGGCGAAATTGGCGATTTTTTTATGAACGATTGACGAAATTGATTATTTTGACGGAATTGATTATTGTCGAAATTCGCGCTATTTTTTATGTCCAAATTTTTGGATTAATGACCGATTTTTTTTTATTTTCGGAACCGAATGCCTTATATTTTCGAAACAGCGATGTTTTGCCGCGACTGACTGACGAAAACAGTGATTTTTTGTCATGACAGATTGACCAAAACAGCAATTTTTTGCCGCGAATGACTAACGGAATTCGTGATTTTTTTTACAGCGCAGCGAGTGATTGACAAAATTCGCGATTTTTATCATTGGCCGATTACAGGATTTCAGGATATTTTTTTCCTCAACTGATTAATTCAATTCGCGATATTTTGCCGCGGCTGACACAGAAATTAGTTTTTTGCAGAATGAAAAAATTTGCGATATTTATCAACGACCTATTGATGAACTTCACGATTATTTGCAGCAACTGATTGACAAGAGTTGCAACTTTTTCAACGATCGGTTGGCGAAATTTGCAATTTTCTGTCGCGAGCGATTGTAGAAAATCGCGGTTTTATCGACTATAATAGACAATTTTCGCGATATAATTCACCGACCGATTGACGACTTTATTTTTTTTTTATTTTTTTTTTTGCCGCAATCGATCGAAGAAATTCGCGATTTTTTTTTTGCTTCAAATTTCCGTATTTTCTACCTTATTATCGTACTTCCGTATTTTATCTCACATTTCCGGAGAAACTCCGGAATTTCCGGAGATATTGGCATCTATGCATTTTCAATCTCAAGTAAGAGTAAATTAATGTTTATATTAATTCCAGTATGAATGTAGGCATGCACAGTCTCTGCGCAGTTTTTTTTTCAAGCGATGGCAGATTAAGATATTTTTCTTTACAGTTATCGAATTTGAAAATATCGCTTCTGACAGTTAAAGATCAGTCTCTTACAAATATAACATAAAACTATTTAACTCATATGTACAAATCAGGAATAAAATATTTAAATTAAATAAAACTTACATATACGTTCTATTAATATCCGTGTATCCTAAAATGGTCATTTCCTTATCTTAAAGTGTTGTAGACGTGGTGAAGGTGATGTTCTAAAAACAGTGAACTATTTATTTCCCGCGTCTTCTCATGTTTATTTTTTTGTGGGCAGACGATTTTCAAGCAGATGGTCTGGTACAGATTATTTGTTTTTGCATGCAAGAGATATGAAACTTGAATGCGCAGTAATTTTCTGAAAGTATGGTTAATTAAAATTTTGTATTTGAAGAAATGTCCAATGTATTTAACCTTTTCTTTTTATCCGTACCAAATAATTCAAGTTAAAATGTATTCTAAAGTTCTTTTTTTCTAAATAATTATAATAATAATATTCATAATTAGAGTTTATTAGATATACCATTGTTTAAATTTTCAAAAGGTGTAAAAATAAATTTAATGGTAATAACGAGCCCCCCCCCCCTTTTTTTTTTCTTTTTTTTTTTTTTAATAAAGTTTGTTTTGCACAAATTTTGTATATTTCTTTTATTTTCGGAAAATGCTAATTTTATTTAAAAAGTCTGAAAGAAGTAGAATTTATGACTTGAATACAAATTATAAAAATATTCTAAAGCAAGAAATGCATAGATGACTAAACTCTGAAGACTCTTTCTACGTGCTCATTAAAAGGTGGCTCATTAAAAGGAGGCTCATTTTTTTAAACTGTATGTAAGCTTTTTCTGCGGTTTATAATTTTAAAATTTCGAGACTGAGTAGTATAAAATAAATTAATTATAGACATTCTGCATAAATTATTAAATTTCCTTCAATTTAAACGCATTTTCTACGTTTTTCATGCACGTAATTTTTGGCAGTAAGAAATAAAACATGATATTTAAGCATTGAAATAAAATGTTTTTTATGACTGTTTTGAAGTTTATCGATAAGACAGCTTTAGTATATTTTTTAAACAGTTCGTATTTTCTTACATAATCTGAATATTTTTTTAAAGAGATTAATAACTATTTTTTTACATTAAAATGTTTTCCAAACAATAAGAACTATGCAGTCATTCATATGCAGTCATTTACTTTATTTTTATTAAAATTCATACAGATACAGATAAATGTAATGTGTTTATTTTTATATTTATTTTTTTCTATTTCCTAGGTCAATCTTTTCCTATAAAACATATCAAATCTATTTTGCTCATATTCCAAAATACAATATCTACGGGAATAAAAAATTTAAATTAAATATGGCTTACTTTTTGTTTCATTAATAAGTATTGTTTTCAGCAATAATGGGCGAAAATTAGAAATCATGATTAAGTTAAGGAATATGTTTAAAAGAAAAATATATAGGGGAGATGGGGGCACATGTGAACAGTTCGCATAAATATAGCTTTTTCTCATGAATGGATTAATTTCTATAAACAAAACCTACTCAATATAGTAAATAGAACTTTCTTTTATACATGGTATTTTTTTAAATATCACCTGTATAGTTCTTCTTACATTTTTTACTAGTTTTATAAATTCGAAAAATTGTTCACATGTGCCCCATCAGCGGGGTAGTTGTGAACACACGCGGGGCACATGTGAACACAAGAAAAAAATATCCTTTGACATGCTTTTTATTCTGTTATTCATTTGTCATCGTAATTATTAGTTAATTACCTGTGAAATTCACCATAAAGAAATATATATATATATATATTTCTCTAGTTTCTGGGAGGTAAGTTTATACAAAAGATTATAAATGAAAATAAGTAGATTTTGGGGGTGGAGGCTTAGATGATTCATTAAGTATTGCTGAAAAAAAAAATAAGGAAGGAATTTTAAAAAAGAAATTAAAACTTTTAAATTTTGCTTTGGGGATTTTGTTTGGGAAAAATTTTAGGGAGGGGGCGTTTACATACTATTTATCTCAAATCTGCCGAAATACGAAAGATTCCCACTGCTGTATTTGCCTTATTTACTTGTAAATTATAGATGAAGAAGGGTTTCTTAATGATTTAAAAAAAAAATCTCGACTATAACTCCCCCCCCCCCTCCCCTAGCTTCTTCGGCTTTTGAAAGAGGGAGGGGTTAGAATAGGGATTTTAGGGTAGTTATCAGTTTAAAAATTTTACTTTCTTAAAATATTACTCATATCTATCTCCATTCAAAGTATCATATGCATAACTGTTTTAGATATGGAAGTAAGCATCATTGCAAGTTTAGAACAAATGTAATAGAAAAATTGGCAAAGTTGTTCAAGGTAATACTTTTGTGTTAACAATGCATAAAAAATATTGTTGTAAACTGTTTAGTAATTACAATTGAATGCAAACGAGCTTGTTGCTCTTTATGTATTTGCTGAAAAATGTGTTTGATGAAGTTTCAATGCAAAATCAACGTCATGTGAGGAAAATATCTTCTATTTCAGGAAAATTATAGATAATGGAACTGACATTATTTATCATTAAGTTAACTGAAAAGAAAAGAATCACAGAATGATTATTGGTACACTTGTGTACTGTTGATATCTGCCCCAACTTGTCTGTTCACAAGTGCCCCACATTGCTGCTTCTGTTAAATTGATAAATCATTAACATTTCCCAATTTTAGAAGAAAAAGAACTGTATTAAAAATATTTATTAGTATTCACAGTATATATTAAAACATTCAAATTCAAATAAATGAATAAATAAATAAAGTAATACGCTTATCAACTTGGAACTAAGATTTTACTTTTGAGATCTAAAAACAGTGTTTTGGCTACAGAGGACAAACAAAATGTCAAAAAGCTTCAAAAAAGTTTTACCATATGTCTACAGATGCTGTCATCTTTAGTAATTTTTTTCAAATAAAAAAACTTATAACAACTATTGAAAATTTGTGATGTTCACATCTGCCCCCTGTTCACATGTGACCCCATCTCCCCTACATATTCCAGAGAAGTTAAAAATTAGACTCCATGCTCATATTAAATAAAACAAAAGCAAATCACAGCGGATAAAAAAAATACACACACATTCTTAATGTTTAAATCATGCTTAGAACTCATTTAAAAAAAGATGTAAGTTTATAAGCATTGTTTTTATGTGAAAAAATGAAAAATATTTTAGAACAATAGGACTTTGCAAAAATAGCAACAATTCACGGAAAAAATACTGTAAAAAGAAATTTATATTTAAAACAAAAATTAAAATGAAATCAAACATTGTTAAACATATAACATCCACCTATTAAAAAGTTATTTATAAAACTTTAAAAGTAATATTTTTATAAGGCATGCAATAAAAGCAAACACAAAGGATAAGATTGGAATAAAATATATTAGTTTATTTCTGTCAGTAATCTAATTTAAATTCATATGTAACTTTAACTGATTTTTTCCTTAAAAGTTCAACTAGTGTTACAAACTATGAATAAATATTGCTAATAAAGTATTTTATTTCAATCTTTACCACGGTTGTATCTATTTTCATTGCATGCTGTAAAAGATGTGATTCTTTTAAAATGCCCATAAAAGTAAAATAAAAAAAAGAAATGACTACATAAAAAATGAACATTACCTCCTATGAAAGAGTGACTATTCACTCCTACCAGGGGTGAAAAACCGCACTCCTTTAGCAAGAGTGAATAGTCACTCCTCCGAAAGAGTGATTATCCACCCCTGTTTATAGTAAATATTCACTTCCCAGGAGTGACTATTCACTCTTTCGGAGAGTCAAAAATTTCACTTTTGCACAGAGTGAATAGTCACTCTAAAGAGGTTGGGCATATTTTGACTCTGCGATAGAGTGAATATTCACTCTTTTTTATTTAGAGTGCATGAAGATAATAAATAACAAAACTAAATGTTTTAAAATATTCTATATTTCACACCAGAAAAATATACGGAAAACTAGCAGTGTCGAATCCGAACCGAGTAGGTATTGTGAATAAGCCTGCCGGTAGTAGTATCTAAGTATGCCTTGCAAAAAGTAATGCTTTGGAAATGGAACAATGAAAATCTGCGTAGATACCGTGAAATGCAACCGATTGGTCAGAGCTTTATGACGCTATAAGGGAGGTTACATTGGGGAGACCCGTCTCTCTGTCACCAAAAGTGACGCCAACTTAGCGCTATTTCCAGTATTTCGCCAAATTTCCATAGACTCCCATTGAAATACAATAGGGTTTACTTGCATGCAGGAAATCAACAAATTGAAATATTTCAATGCAACAAAAACTAATATTAGCTTATGAATAGAGCTAAATTGAGCTATTTACATTATTTTTAAGCACAAACAATAATCTGGGGTTGGCTAGAAAATAGGAATTGCTTCGCTATACCGAATGGAATAGCTAAGCGATTACGCGGGGGGTTGGTGAGCGTAGCGAGCAGGGGGGCGGTGCCCCCCTAGTTAATAATAAAAAAGTTTTTTAGTCCTTTTTAGTTCTTTTGTGAGGATGACGTAAAACTCTTGCTTCATGCGTGGGTTAAGATAAACATATTTTACTGATGGATGTAATTATTCATTTTGAATAGCATAATTTAGGAAATGAAAAAAGTTCGATAATTACACAATGATTGATTGCTGTCAAATTTATTTTTATAAGTGTTGAAATATTTGTATCCTTGAAGATTACGGCTATTATTTCCTGTTTTGAAATCAATTATTCGTATCTGAGAGGGTTATAAATCCATCAAAATCAGTATAAAATGCATGGAGAAAAACAAGTCAAGTAAGGAAAGGACCATTTATGTTGGTATTAATTAATGTAGATTTTTTATATCTAATTTACATAGCAAAAAAGGATAAATAAATTTCTTTTAATGTTGTAGAAAAATGTTTCAAGCGGCATTAAAAATACATTATTATTATTTTTTTCCCACCCAGAAACGAATTATTTTTATATTTCAATACTGAATCAAATTATTCAATTTTTCATTATTCATTTCTTGGTTTTCATTATTCATTTTTAACACTTTCCAACAAAGTTGAAAAGCATTTATGACTTCGGTTTGTCTGGCCGTCTGTCCACGCTCTAACTCTCGTAAATTTGCTCGGATCGTTCTGAAATTTTTGGATATTAGTGACCTCTACATAGCACGTTACCTATTTTAAATGAATTTGTAGCATGTTTAGATCATTTACAGGGACAGTCAAAAGTTTTCCGTTACATTACGGCCAATGGGAAAAAATTGTGTCAAATGATTTTTAATGGTGTTACACACTTTCAAACATAGTAAAATTGATATTCATTTATGAAGCCCACTAAAATAAGCATTCTGTTGAATATGCGGTGCAAAGAATAGTTATTGTTCAGTTACAGGGCCACACAAAATAATTAAGTTCATAATGGTATAGGGGGCTTGTTTGCGGTGTATTTGAAAAGTTTTCAGATACAACATTGTATCTGAATTACTGTATATTTGTAATGATTGCTCAAAATCCATTTTTAATCATGATATGTGCTTTTTTCACTAAATTTATGCATACTATAAAGTGTTATATAAATGTTATAGTTCATATACAGGGCTACAGAAATGAATTCGTAAAGATTACTGAGTATGAGCATAAATTGCTTAAAGGTGGGTTTTAAAGGAAATATGCATTTTTACGCTGAACGGAATTTAGTTTACTAAGAAGTAGTTGTAGAATATAGATAAAATGATATACAGGGTCACGCAAAGCGTTGGATACATGGCCGTTTATTGGTGATAATTTCTGGAAATAAAATTTCTGTAGTTTTAAGAGTGTTTTAGTATGAATTAAATTTTAGCTACATAGTGGCATGCAATAAAGGTACTAGGTAAACTACAGGGCTGTACAAAAGTATTCAAGTATGTTTCCATCTATTAGTATAAATTGCTGAAAGGTGAATTTCAACTTGTTATACATTTTCTTACTAAATTAAATTTTCCCATTATATAGTATATATATATATATATATATCAACCTACAGATCAAATACAGGGCTGTTCAAAAGAATTGAAATACATATTTGGATATGGACGGTAACTACTGAAATCAGTTTTTTAAATGTTTTATGCGTTTTATAAAATGTTTACTTAGTTATCTTATTTACCTTATTTCCCTAAATAATGAAGTTTTGTTAAAGCATTCAGGAAGTATTGGAAAGTGTTTCATAATCTATGCATAACGCATGATTTTTCTTACTTGTTTTTTTAAAATAAGGGTAGGAATATTAAAATTTCTCCTATACTCTGCGATGCCTGCTTCAGCAGAGAGAAACATTTTAGTTATGGTTTTATTGTGTTTTAATATCGTTAAAATTTTCAGTATGCTGCGATAAATCTGTATATAGTAAAGAGAGAAAAAAATAATGACAGTGGTGGTAAGATGCGCAGCAGTCTGCCGATTGTCACCACTCTATTTTAATAGTATTCTTCTCCTTATTAAATATCAGGAATTCTGTCATTAAATGAGGCGAAGAACACAATTGAAAATTAGTGGATACAATCGACTAACTGCAACCACTGCAATATTGGGAAAATAACGCTTGAGATTTGGTAATGATTAATGCAGATAATATAAATTAGAAAGAATTGAAAATACAAATGATTGAATTATGAAAAAAAATGTTTCAGGGAGCATAAGAATTATATTAATTGCCTTATATGATGAAACTATTTTTTTCATTTGAATACTGGATAAACTATTCGATATTTATGCCTCCATGCCTCAGCAAGGAGCAGTTGTATATCTAAGAATGGTTTTATTCTTTTTTAATATCGCTGGATTTTTTACAATATACTATGATAAATCTATATAACGAAAACAGAGAAAAAAAAAGCAATGTGAAAGGGGCTATTTATATTTGGTAGTAATTAATGCAGAGTATTATTATGTCAAATTTCGAAAGAAAAAAGAGAGAGAGATTTCATTTAATGATGCAGAAAAATGTTTTAATGAGGATGAGAATTATATTAATTGCTTTTAATCATGAAACGTATTATTTTCCATTTCTATGCCGAATAAATTATTCAATGCTTACGCGTTTATGCATCAGTAAAAAGCAATTTATTCCTTTGAATGGTTTTATTGCATCCTAATATAGAGCAGAATATTTTACTATGCTAGGATAAATTAGTATAAAATAAATGTAGAAAAAAATTTAAATGGCAAAAGGATAATTTATACTTGGTAATAATTAATGTAGATTATTATTATGGCCAATTTAAATAAAAAAAGAAAGAAAGAAATTTCATTTGATGATGTCGACAAGGATTTTAAAGAGCATTAGAAATATATTATTTGCCTTGATTATGAAACGTATTATTTTTCGTTTCAATGCTGATTAAATTATCAAATTTTTACGCGTCTATGCATCAGCATCAGTAATGTAAAATTTATTCTTTTGAATGGATTCATTGCGTGTTAATATAGAACCATATTTCACTATGTTACTATTAATTAGTATAAGATTTAACAGAAACATAATATGCAGAACAAATTAAACGGAATAATTTATGCTTGGTAATAATTAATGTAGATTGTTATTATGGCCAATTTAAATAAAAAAAGAAAGAATCATAATTATGTATATTCTAATTATGTATCATTAAAATTATTTAAAGGAATACGTAAAGAAAGATTTGTACAATTTACTCTAAAACAATTATTTAATTTGACGAAATATTTACAGCTCCAAGAGTTTTTTAAATATTTTGTAAAAATCAAGCCACATCGAGCTACTGTGGGTGATCACACCCTTTAAATAGTAAAAATCTTTAATTAAATCCACCGGACAATGAAATGTAAAAATCGAAAGAGTCAACATGCATAGCCCAGCTTTGAACCGAGGACCTTCTGATTAGCAGGGGATGCTCTACCTCGGAGCTACGATGCCTGCACAAAAAAGATTGAAATGACAGTTCTGTTTTGAAATCTAAATCTTAAAAATGCTCGAATTGTATTGAAAAAGTATTTATTTAAAGTAATATAAGACTTTTTTTAAATTTTATGATTTGTCTTGTGACAGGAGATATTCAGCTGTAAGTACAACGAATTTCAACTCTCTAACTTATACAGTTTCCGCGTACGAGCTCTATGATAGACAGTGAGACGAATCGGGTTTCAACCCATAAACCGAAACCTTAAAATCCCTGCCGGCCCGGCCTACAGGCAGAGGTAGATTTCGAAGTTAAGTATACTAATTTCACCAACAAAAACTAAACCATTATTAGATATAAATCCACGTTAACAGTTTTATCTGTTTGCTTTTGACGAGTTTTTATTTCCTTTTTTATAAAATAGCTGGTTTTATCAGATTCATGTTAAGGCGATATTAAAAAAAAAAATATTTTTCCATACTCAACAATTCGAAATTTTCTGGCAAATTTTCAGATTCATTTTTAATAATAATAAAAAAAAAAAAATATGAAACATGCTGACGTGATTTTCGAAAAGATTTATAAGCGACCAGTGTTTTTATTTTTCTTTCAATTAATTAAAACTTGATTAATAAACAATTATTTTCTCAGTAGGACAATATTTTTCGTTTCTAACACAATCGTTTCGGGAAATTCTGTTCAAAATGCCCACTTTGACATCATTTTTTGAAATATATTCTGCCTCTATCAAAAAATCGATCATTACTGTACATTATATAGTTTTTGAATAAGAGAATCTAGCAATTGGATGCGTTTGAGAGCAAAAATGAATTTAAAAATGAGTAAGAAAATAGACAGTTTGGATTTGAATGCACCCTTAATAAGATGATTTTTTTTCTTCAACCGCTATATATTTTTAATTTGTTTTTGCTGTAAGAATTGGCCCTATCAAAAACTTGTCTACATAAATGTTGAAGACAATATTAAGAAGATGTATGATAAATTCATGGAGATTTTATATCTTGTGAATTGACGGAGTTATAAAAATTTTTCTTCTTCAACCCCCTCTTTTTTGTTTTCGTTTTTAATTTTTTTTGCGGTACGAATTGGTCCTATCAAAAACTTGTGTATATGAAAGTTGTAGATAATATTAAGGAGATGTATAATAAAATTATTGGATTTGATATCTTGAGAATTGACGAAGTTATGAATTTTTTTCTCCCCAAAACACTATTTTTTGCGCCCCTTGAGCCTATTTTAAATTTTATCAAAAATCTGTGATGCATGAATTTTTGGCGCTATTTGTAGAAGTAATAAAAACTTTAAACTGACTTGATATGTACAAAAATTAAAAAGTTATGGGGTTTTTTCGGTTTTCACAAAACCCCTCCTTATTTCCATCCCCTTTGTCCGCATTTGCCCATTAACGAACTTGACCAAGATTTTATGTTCCTTGATTTTATGTATCAGTTTGGAAGAGATTTGAGTAGAATTGCGGAAGTTATCGTGTCCAGAAGAAAGTGATAACACAATTGCTTTGGGAAATTCCGTTCAAAATGCCCACTTTGACATAATTTTTTGAAATATATTCTGCCTCTATCAAAAAATCGATCATTGCGGTACATTATATAGTTTCTGAATGAGCGAATCTACCAATTAAATGCGTTTGAGAGCAAAAATGAATTCAAAAATGAGTCAGAAAATAAGCAGTTTGGATTTGAGTGCATCCTTAATGCAATGATTTTTCCAATACAATCCGCTTTGGGAAATTCGGTTCAAAATGCCCACTTTAACAGCATTTTTTGGAATATATTCTGCCTCTATCAAAAAATCGATCATTACTGTACATTAATTATATAGTTTCTGAATAAGAGAATCTAGCAATTGGATGCGTTTGAGAGCAAAAATGAATTGTAGAATGAGTCAGAAAATACGCAGTTTGGATTTGAATACACCCTTACTTAGATGATTCTTTTCTGCAACCGCTATGTATTTTTAATTCGTTTTTTCTGTAAGAATTTGTCCTATCCAAAACTTGTCTATCTAGATGTTGTAGACAATATTAAGAAGATATATGATAAATTCATGGCGATTTTATATCTTTTGAATTGACGGAGTTATGGATTTTTAGGAAGATTTCGTGTGAAATACTACCTATTGGCGTCGTTCCTAATGTTGGAATTTCTGATAAATTTTTGCAGATCTACACCGATCATGACCCCTAGAGCCCAAAACCACCCTCAGTAAAAACTTTATCTATCTATCTATCTATCTATCTATCTATCTATCTATCTATGTATGTATCTATCTATGTATATATATCACTTTCTTCTGGACACGATAACTTCCACAATTCTGCACCAATCTCTTCCAAACTGATACATAAAATCAAGGGGCATAAAATCTCGGTTAAGTTCGTTAATGGGCAAAATCGGACCAAGGAGATGGAAATATGGAGGGGTTTTGTGAAAACCGAAAACCCCCCATAACTTTTTAATTTTTGTACATATCAAATCAGGTTAAAGTTTTTATTACTTCTAAAAATAGGGCCAAAAATTTATGTATCACAGATTTTTGATAAAGTTAAAAATGGGCTCAAGGGGCGCAAAAAATAGGGTTTTTGGGAGAAAAAAATTCATAACTTCGTCAATTCTCAAGATATCAAAAGATATCAAAACCGAAACCGAAACCGAAAAAAAGAAGGACGCCATCTTTTAGTAAACAGCATCTTTAGACGATACAGGAGTCCTGGCCTGGAAAAACAATACGTAAGTAATTTACAAATTAAAATTCTTTAGGTTAAATTCTTCATTACTACAGCTCCTTTTTTTTTTTGTTATTTTTGTTCCATTTAACACAGTATTATTTATTATATTCATTATAAAACTGCCCCTTAATTTTAATAACTCTCTGTATTAATTAATCAGCCCCTTCACCTTTTATTCTCCAAAACTTTTATTTTTCCTAATAACCTAGACATATTATTCAACTTAATTTAATATAATATTCAGTCATTTAACTCCTACAGTTCACATTCTTAACACAGCAATTAATCAATTAAGTATTCAAATTAAAACTTTTGATTAATCAACCAAGTTAACAAGGACTAATAAATCAATAGTGTCTTTCTAAGACTTTTAACAGATTCTATACCTTTATTCTACCCACTTCCAGCCTATTTAAGGATTTGCTTAGTCCCCCCCCCTTCCCCCTAGTTCATTTTTCTCACTGCATTTTAGGAGTTAGTAAGTGATTAAATCTTATACCTTAGCATTCTTAGTACCCAACAGAGCATAAGTTCTAGCATTCTCTCCCCCCCACAATTGTTTAACTGCTTGTAAACCAATTACCATTAGTATTTATTGTGTGAAATCAATTTATGTTTATGTATCTTTGCCTCCCCCCCCCCCCCACTCCGCTGGGAAGTAAAATAAAATAAACAAGTACACTTAGAGGTGAAAACAGTGTAATAGAACACAACAAAATGCCACCCGGCACTCGCTCCTCCTCTAGGAGTAGCATAAACTCTCCAACAGACATACGTAACAATACACCAAAAATCAACTCAAAATCAACAACACTAAAACCCAAAATACAAAAAAAGACACCAGTAGTGGCAGGTGGATCCGACTCCGCTCGAAAGGAGCTACCTGGTCAATCATTGAAGAATTCAACTAAAAAAGAAGAGCTCCCCGAAAAGACAGTAATAACACTGAAGAATATACAAGAATATTTCGATCTCACCAACGATGACGAGACAGAAGTCGATTCCGACGAAGATAGACAACAGAATGCCTCAAAAATGGAAAATAAAGAGACAGATGAAATCAAGAATAAGCTAACGAGTTATTGTGATCTGCCAGAAGCAAATAAAAGAAGATCGTTAGAAGTTGAAAGAGGAATGCTGGCAATTAGCTATATTAAATCAATCGCAGCAAAATCTACAAAAATCACCGCTTCGACGCGCGCGGCCATAGAACGAGCACTCCAAATAGTGATAAATTCACTAATGGAGATCGAGACTAGGGCTGTGCACGCCGAGGCCAGTATAGAAGTTATGAAACAATCAACAGCCTTAAGAACAACGATCAATGAAGAAATAACTGATAAAGAAGAACTGGTAAGTATGAAAACGTCGGTCGTAAAATCATATGCAAGAGCTGTACAAGAAGCTACAGCTACAGTAATAATCCAAGCTAAAGAAGACAGAACAGCAGAAGAAGTGGAGCAACAAGTAGCCAGCAAGATACAAAACAAAGACGGGGTGAAGAACGTCAAGAAGATACGCAACGGTATGAAAATAGTATGTGATTCGGTGGCACAAGCCACGAGGATAAAAGATGCCCTCACAGAAAGCGAAGAAAGTAGCAGCGGTTTGAATATCAAGACAGCAAACATGAAGATGAAGAGTATCATAATCTTCCACGCACCAGAGGAAACAGATGAAACAACAGTGAAAACGAAGATATGCAGGAAGATAGGCATCAGCCCCAAAGATAATCTGGAAAAGATACGAACCCTACGGTATCTGCGGGCATCAGCGGGGAAAGTTCACATACCGGTATCGCTCCCCGAGCCCTTGGCAAATCACATGCTCAGAGAGAGAACGGTCTGCCTGGGACTGAGGGAATGCCCAGTAAAGAACTATGTCACAATCCTAAGATGTCATCGATGCCAAGGGTTTGATCATCTTGCAAACCAGTGTACCCAAAAAGAAGAATACTGTCCAATTTGCGCCGGCCACCATAGATACGAAGACTGACCCAAAAATACGAAGCGGTGTGTCATGTGCACAACCTTCAATGAATGGAATAAAGATCACCTCATAGCACATCTACCAGTTGACCACACGGCTCATGACGGGAGGTGCAGGGTCTACCGTAAACTACTGACAATAAGGCAGTTGGAACTAGAAAAAGGGAAAACAAAACTAACCACGGGTGAGGAAGTTTTAAAAGACTTAGTAACAGTAAATACATACGGGGGTATTCCACGATTGTATAGGCGCACACAAGCAGAAATCAGAGAACGTGAACAAAGAGTACGTGAACTAAATAGAGTCAATTATGCACCACGCCGACATTAAAGATAGCGCGTGCCAAAAAGGCACCCAAGCGTTAAACATGCAAAAACAGAAAAATAAAAAAATACATATAGCTAGCTCCACCACAAAAGAAAACTCGCAAGATAAAGACAATATTAAATTCATACAAATTAATCTACACAATAGCTTTCATGCCACTAACTCATTAAAGGGTTACATGAGTGAAAACAAGATTAACATAGGACTGCTTCAAGACTACTATCAAAATAAAAGAACAGAAAAAATAACAGCCTTTAGCGATAAAAACAGCATCTGGAAAGTAACCAAAACAAAACATAATCGATCAGCCATAGTAAAGAACATAGGCACAAACCCAATAACAATCGCAGAAAAAGAATATACAACAGCAATAAAAGTAGAAAATAAAAAAGAAACTATAACAATAATAAACGTATATGCTCCCCCCTCGGCAGATTTCGCAATAGTACTTCAGGAAGTGGAAGACACACTGAAATTAGCAAAGGGCGAGATTCTACTGGCGGGGGACTTCAACGCACACTCGCAACAATGGGGGTACGCAGATATAAATGACAGGAGTGAAAAACTTACAGATTTTCTACTCCTAAACTCGCTCTTTGTCCAAAACCCTCCAGGAGCACCAGCGTCTTTTAGTACAATAAGGGGACAAAAGAAACTAGAGGGATGGCCAGATTTAACAATAGCTACAACAAAACTAGGGACTGAAATTACAGATTGGGAAGTGAGCGATGATGAATCGGGCAGCGACCACAAGTATATTAAATTTAAACTACAGTACGATAACACTAACTATCAAAGACACAGGTTAGAAACGAAATACGGAAAACACGCTAAATTTGAGAAAACAATAAAACAAATAAGAAATAGATATATTAAAGATCTTAAAAGAATAACAAACACAGACCAGTTAGATAAAATAACCTTAAGACTCCAAAACGAAATTAAAACAATAGCGTTTAAATGTTATAAACAAAGGAAAGCACCTGTCATAACAGCGCCGCAATGGTGGACGCAAGAGGTTAAGATAGCAAGAAACAGGGTCAGAGCGTTTAGGAGAAAATTTCAAAAAGAAGAAGACGGGGAAAAAAACAGAAATTACACATAGAATACAAAAAAGAAAGGGCAAAACTTAAAAAAATAGTACAAAAAGCTAAACGCGATTCATGGAAGAAATACTGTGAAGAAGTTAAAAATACATACGGACCACAATACAAGATAGCGTCGGGTAAGAAAACATGCCCATCAAGGTTAGTCAATATCCTGCCAGACAACAAAGAAGTCGCAATTAAAAACACACTAAACCACTTCATAAATAGCCTTTACTTAACAGACCCAAAAATAGAACATAAATTAACATCGGAAAAGCCAAGAGAAGAAGAAGGAAACCCCCCTGCAATCACGCGACAAGAGCTGAACAGGATAATTAAAAACATTAAACAAAACAAAGCCCCTGGTTTCGACTATATTGATTATAACCTAATAAAACGAATTCACAATGCAGCGCCACAACTTCTTTTAACATTATACAATACTTGCCTCCACTTTAACTATTTTCCAAAATCCTTCAAAATAGGTACAGTGGTTCTGTTCCACAAGAAAGGTAAAGACCCTAAAGACCCCAAAAATTATAGACCAATCAGCCTATTACCGCCATTCAGTAAAATTTTAGAAAGAATAATACACGGCAGAATATCCCACCACCTAACAGTAAACAAATATTGGAGCGATAAACAATACGGATTTAAAAAAGGGATCTCGTGCGAACATGCACTTAATAATCTTATAAAAACAATTAAACAGGATAAAATAGAGGGTTACCAAACACTACTCATAGCAATGATATAAAGGGAGCATTCGATAATATCAGATGGCCTATTATATCTGAAAACCTTAAGCAGTCCCCCAATCCAACTTATTTAACAAACTGGATATTGAGCTTCCTAAAAGACAGGTACGTCACAATCGAAGAAAACGGCATTATTTTAACAAAGCAGACATTCGGGGGCTGCCCACAAGGCAGCTGTCTCGGGCCTTTGCTGTGGCTGCTCATAGCAGACACGGCTCTCAAGAAAAATTGGGGAATTAACGTAAGAATACAAGCATTCGCGGATGATTTTATAATAATACTTAGAGTAAAAACAAAAATCAAATTAGTTAAACTAGCTAACAAAATAATCAAAGAATTCAATGAATGGATTACAGGAAATAAACTAACTCTAAACTGGGATAAAACAGAACTGCTGTATCTAAACAGAACACACACAAGGAATCTTCCAACAGAGGACACATATAAAATAGAAGGCATAAAATTCAATGACAAAGAACTTGAAGGAAAAGAGCAAATAAAATACTTAGGAGTCATAATACACAAAAACCTCAACTGGCTAGCGCATTGCCAAACAGAAGCAGCAAAAATAAGAAACACATTCAACATGTTGGGAGCAATGGCATCCAGGAACTGGGGCTTAAAACCAGAAATTATTAAAACTTGGTATAGGACAGTAGTTGAAACGACACTAACTTATGCCGCCCCTATTTGGAGCCACAACCTGAATACAAGGAGCAAGGAGGTATTATCCTCTTGCCAGAGACACTTCCTGCTGTCCATTGTTAAGGCATATAAAACTGCCCCTACCGCGGCCCTCCAGGTACTTGCAGGCCTGATTCCAATACACCTACAAGTAAAATACGAAGCAACATACGGTACAGTATCAAGACTGAGAGAAAATGTAAACCTCCATGGAACAACAATAAATCACACGGACTATACAAAAAAATTAAACGTATGGAACACACACCCCGCAGAAACAATCGAACCAAGAATAGGGCACAACGTCAAAGACATAAATATCTACACAGATGGCTCAAAATTGGAATCAGGAGCTACGGGTTCGGCATTCGTAGCCTTCAAAAATGAACAAAAAATTAAATCGTGGTCAGCACCTTTAAGGAAGTTTAATAGTGTCTTTCAAGCCGAACTACTGGCCATACTACAAGCAGCATATTGGGGCAACAACACAGGGATGGAATACAGCATCCGCTCGGACTGCATGTCAGCCATCCAAACATTAAGCAAACCATTTAACACCACACAACTAGTAAATGATATACAAGAAGCAGTTAAACTCTCAAATAATAGGTTCAAAATTAGCTGGGTTAAAGCACATGTGGGCATCCAAGGAAACGAGGATGCCGACGAATTAGCCAAACAAGCAGCAGAAAATAAAATAAAAGAAATTCCATATAACTTAGAAAGGCCAATAACAAACCTTAAAAAAACAATTAAAGAACTAATTATTAAACAGTGGCAGTTCGAGTGGGATTACGGGGACAAGGGCAGGACAACATATCAATACTTCCCAAAAGTAAGTACAAACAGACTAAGGAGTTGTAAATTACTCAGCCAGATATACACGGGACATGGAGCATTCCCAGAATACTTACACAGATTCAAGCGCAAAGATGAGCCAAACTGTGCATGCGGGCAATTGGGAACCCCAAAACACTTTCTAACAGCCTGCCCACTTACACAACCACACCATCTGATTCAAATCACAACAAACAACGAGCAACTTTGGCATAATCAGCTAGCAAACAATAAACATGTACAAAACAAGGGCAAAGCAGTTATCAGATGGTTAATAGAAAACATAGACTCCATCTCTCAATAAAACATAAAAGAACAAAGCTAAACACATACCATCCCAGCGGACATCGCCACCCCAAACTAACTATCTGCCTTATTTTCAGGTTTAATATATATATATATATATATATTAAAAAAAAAAAAAAAAAAAAAAAAAAGGTCCGAGTCTAACTATTAAGTTGACCGCGGCCGCAGGTGAAGGAACCTTTTACTTGCAAAAAAAAAAAATCGATTTATCGCACTTCTGAGAGGTGGAAGTCATTTATGATGAACTGATAGCTACGGCTCACTCACACAAACCCAACGAATCATCGGAAGATAGTTAAGTGGATAAGGAAAAGATGTGTTTTAAATATGAAACAGAGAAGCCAACTACACGCTAAACCAAGCCAACTACAACAAAGGAGAAATTATAACGATACATCTTGTGAAAACAGTCATCATAAAAAATTGACGGACTAACGGCCATGGAACAAGCCCCACTCCAGTAGTGCACAAGCCTTTTCAAATAGCTCGCAACAATGTTGCATAAATCGTGATAACAGCCATTAGGTTCCAATGGACTGATCGCTATGTGCGCATTCACGTATCAAGGTAACATACAAACAAAGGAAAATGAACCTGTTAAGTGATCAAAGCCAACTCAAAGGGTCACAATTAAAGACCATAAGTCGTCAAACCATCAGCGGCAAGTTCGCAAAGTGACAAAACCTCAAATTTAGACATCCACCATTAATAGTCATAAAGGAAAACAACCTACGATAGAGACAAGCATCTCACGGTATGTGAGAAGCATATATCTAATCAAAGATAAAGAAAAGACCCACAAGAATATGTCAAAATATTAAAAAGACAACCACCACGACAGTGACCAAATACCAAGACAAGGAAACCTCCTCAGAAGAACAAGTCCACTGGGTGAGATAAGTATATTATACTATACAAATATAATGAATTATTAAATTAAATGTTAATTTAGGTCAAACCCAACCCCCATAGCTTATGTCTAAGTTACAACCTCTAGCAGCTAGTTCAATTAGAAATTAGTATATTAATCTCACTAGGTCAGCTCGTTAGTCTCTTATCAATTCCCTCCTAGCTATGTAATAGTATGCCAATTCATAGTTAACTTGTCATAAGATAATATAAAAAAAATAATAATAATTAATAAATAAAATCCCGATTCTAATATTAGAAATGATTAAAATATAAATTCATTTTAAATAGCCAGGCAATATTTAAGTAATCTAAAGTAAATTACTCTAGTTCGTTTAGTATCACCTAGTGCTATAGGATAATATTAAAACAATATATGTAATAAATGGTAGTTAAGTAAATAGCTATAAGTAAGTTTTAAGTGTAATAACATGTACAAGCTAACCCCTTTCCCTTTCTGGTTTTTTTTTTCTTTTTGACTACCGCCTCTTTATTATTCTTAGTTGCACATAGGCTATAGCCTGCACAAGCTACCGGACCCTCTCCAGTGGGAAGTCTACGGAGTCAGTTTCTACGCGGTGGGGTACGGTAGATAGGCGGAGTCCCATCCCCCTGCATCGTTATGTTTGTCTAGCATTTCGGCCCAAAATTAACTTTTGGTGCAACTTGTCTATCTGCGGCGCTCCATTTTTTTTTTAATTTCTTTTTTTTAATTCTTTTTTATTTATTTATTTATTTATTTATTTATTTATTTTTTTGCTTCCTCACCCCCTCCAATCCTTTTTCTTATGACAAGTCTGCACCAACAATTCGGCTTCTAAACACCAGGTCATTCAGAAGTAGTTCGGGCAGCGGTGGCCCAGTTGGCAGAGCATCGAATCCGCAGCTAAGGCCGCGGGATCGAGGCATACTGCTGGCTATAATCCGCCATGTACGCTAATGGCGCCTGGTGCATGTAAAATCCGTCGTGGGTGCAAAGTCCTCCAAGTTACCTGTGAATTATACCTCTGGAGGTGCCTGGCCAGGTGAAGGTCTCGTCATCTGATCAAGGTTCTAAATTACGAGACCAACATGAGTAGCAATGTGCAGGTGCCGAACAACAGGTTATAACGTTAAGTAACCGGCAAAACATAGTATACACAAACGAGCAGTAGCCACTGCAAATAGGATGACGACCGAGGCAATGATGTCAGGTTTATTGCCCCTTCGCGGCGGTTAGGCGGTCTTTCGCCCCGATGCCAGGTACTAAACCCGTTAAGCTGGGGCATCCCGGCAGGTAGGGGCCTGGTCATCGGTTAGAAAGAAAGAAAGATATCAAAACCAATTAATTTTATCATGAATCTCCTTAAAATTATCTACAACTTTTATATTCACAAGCTTTTGATAGGACCAATTCGTACCGCAAAAAAAAAAAAAAAAAAAAAAAAAAAAAAAATTAAAAACGAAAACAAAAAGGGCGTTTGAAGAAGAAAAAAATCCATAAATCCGTCAATTCAAAAGATATAAAATCCCCATGAATTTATCATATATCTTCTTAATATTGTCTACAACATCTATATAGACAAGTTTTGGATAGGACCAATTATTACAGCAAAAAGAAATTAAAAATACATAGCGGTTGAAAAAAAAAATCATCTTAGTAAGTGTGTATTTAAATCCAAACTGCTTATTTTCTGAAACATTTTACAATTCATTTTTGCTCTCAAAGGCTTCCAATTGGTACCTTTTCTTACTCAGAAACTATATAATGTACCGTAATAGTCAATTTTTTGATAGAGGCAGAATATATTTTAAAACATGCTGTCAAAGTGGGCCTTTTGAACCGAATTTCCCGAAGGGGATTGTGTTGGAAAAATCATCGTATTAAGGGAGTATTCAAATCCAAACTGCTTATTTTCTGACTCATTTTTAAATTCATTTTTGCTATCAAACGCATTCAATTGGTAGATTCGCTTATTCAGAAACTATATAATGTACCGTAATGATCGATTTTTTGATAGAGGCAGAATATATTTCAAAAAATGATGTCAAAGTGGGCATTTTGAACGGAATTTCCCGAAGCGATTGTGTTAGAAACGAAAAATATTGTATTACTGAGAAAACAATTGTTTATATATCAAGTTTTAATTAATTGAACGAAAATTAAAAACACAGGTCGCTTATAAATTTCTTCAAAAATCACGTCAATAAGTTTCATATTTTTCCTATTAAAAATGAATCTGGAGTTATGCCAGAAAATTTCGAGTTGTTGAGCATGGAAAAGTATTTTTTTGAATACCGCCCTAACATGATTCAGATAAAACCAGTTATTATATAAAAATGAAATAAAAACTCGTCAAAAGCGGCCAGATAAAATTGTTAAAGTGGGTTTATCTCTAATCATGATTTAGTTTTTGTTTGTGAAATTAGTATACTTAATTTCGAAATCTACCTCCGCCTGTAGGCCGGGCCGGCAGGGATTTTTACTTCTTCAATCCCCCTTTTTGTTTTCGTTTTTAATTTTTTTTGCGATACGAATTGGTCCTATCAAAAACTTGTGAATATAAAAGTTGTAGATAATATTAAGGAGATTTATAATAAAATTATTGGATTTGATATCTTGAGAATTGACGAAGTTATGAATTTTTTTTCTCCCAAAAACCCTATTTTTTGCGCCCCTTGAGCCCATTTTTATCTTTATCAAAAATCTGTGATACATAAAATTTTGGCCCTATTTTTAGAAGTAATAAAAACTTTAAACTGATTTGATATGTGCAGAAATTAAGAAGTTATGGGGGGTTTTCGGTTTTCACAAAACCCCTCCCTATTGCCATCCCCTTGGTCCGATTTTGCCCATTAACGAACTTGACCGAGATTGTATGCCCTTTGATTTTATGTATCAGTTCGGAAGAGATTGGTGCAGAATTAGGAAAGTTATCGTGTCCAGAAGAAAGTGATATATATATATACATATATATATAAAGTTTTTTACTGAGGGTGGTTTTGGGTTCTAGGGCTCATGATCGGTGTAGATCTGCAAAAATATTTCAGAAATTCCAACATAGGAACGATGCCAATAGGTAGTATTTCATACGAAATCTACCTAAAAACGAGTTAAATTGGCAACAGTGACGATGAACAACGTGTTAAAATAACTTTTTTCTTTCAAAATTTTTCTTAACTTCTAGAAATAATACATTCTTTTTTAAAAAAACAACATTTATTAAGAACATATATTAAATAAAGAGACATTAAGAACATGAAATGTTTCCAAATCAAGCCTTATATTTTAGATACATTTCACAATCTAAGGAAAGGAATGATTGAAGAAAAGGTTATTTAGATTTTTTTCTCATTGAAGGAACGTCTGACTAAACGAAAATAAAATAATATACTTACTTGACATTGATATATGTACTCTTAGAAAAGAGGAAATATCTTTTGGCAGAAGATAAATTGGGAGAAAATGATATATAACCCAATTTCATTCATAGTCTTTGAAAATCGCTGTTATTAGAAAGCTGAATTTTTATAAAAGTTTATTTTTTTTAAATACAATTTTGCATTACAAATATTATTTTTTTTATGTTTAGAATGTTGTCGTAGAGGATGCAAAGAATATTACATTGTGTTACTTAACGAGCATTAGATTATAAGTTAATTTTAATGATTAAGTTAAGTATTCTTTATTATTTTTTTTATTAAAAGTGCACGTACATTAAGACAGACTTTAAACACAATTAATACAATAAACCCAAATGAGGTGAAAAATTAGTCAGGGTAGGACTCGAACCTGGGTCCACAGCATACTGTGATGTTGCTTTAACAACTAATCTACTGTGCATTAAGAAATTATAAGACCATTAACGGATCGGTGCACTTCTGAAGAAGAAGACACAATATGCCGAATTTTAGTGTGCTTATTTATTGTGATCGTAGAACGTTTTCTGTTATGATTTCTACGTTAAAATTTAAGTTACATTTTGTTAAAATCTTCTAATTTTTTTAAAACGTAAATAAGATGACTGTTAGAAAATTATATGACCACCTGAGGAAATTAACATATTATATGTCACATCAGAATCGCTATAAAACCTACGCGTTTGTATATCTTGAAAATATTCACGAGAAGCAAAATTGCAGGTTTAGATAGTGTTATTGTGTCTAAAACTGTCATTTACAATGAAATAATTAGAAAAACGATTCAAATGAAATGAAACGTTTTGGAACAAAAGGGATTTTGACAACACGGGATGCTTACAAATATTTCGATTATGAACTCAAAAAAGTCTTTCAACTCGGCAAATTTCGAACCGTTTCAGCAAAAGAACCTCACACGTAACAGTTTGGAAGAGTCTGAAATCAAATAGTAATGCAAAATGTCTGAAACTGTTGAAAAAACCGAGGTTAATGAAACATTATAAAGAAGAAAGACTGAAATGGGCTAAAAATGTCATTTCATGGGACGAGAAATGGAAACAAGTGATATTTTCAGATGAAACAAAATTTAATCTTGACAGTCCGGATGGTTATAAACACTATTGGCATGATTTGAGGAAGGAATCGAAACAATGCTTCTGTCGACAAATGGGTGGAGGATCACTAATGTTTTGGGGAACTTTTAGTTATGATGGATTATGCGATTTAACCCGAATTTCGGGGCGTATGAACTCTGCTCAATATCAGGCTATAATATATGGTAATTTTTTACCGTTTAGACCTTTTTTAGGTGGTGCTAACTGGATGTTTCAGCAGGACAATGCTTCTTGCCATGTGTCTAAATCCACCCATCAATAGTAAAAAAAAAAAAAAAAAAAAAAAAAAAAAAAAATCATGTTTCGTTTTGGACAAGTCAAAGTCCAGACTTGAACCCTATGGAAAATCGTTGGGCGTATTAAATTGCAAAGTTTTTGCTAATAATAAACAGTTTTTATCTGCCAATGAACTAGAAGTAGCCATTGTAAAAGAATGGCACAATACTTCTGAATCGGTACTTAATCACGTTGTCACTTCTGTGAAAAACAGAGTGTATGATAATCGAGTTCAGTGCCCTCTCCAAATGAATATATTGTAACAGAAATTTTACGAAAAAAAACCTGAATTGCAGTCAACAAATTAGGTGGGATTTTGAAGATGACCATTGAATGCCAATAAAAGAGTTATTTTTTTAACTATTATTACTTTCTTCTATCTTTACAAGAAGAAAGTATTGGATTCGTGAAAAATTTCGACTTCCGGTTTTCGATGGATTTATACGTTTTAGAATGCCCAGAACACGATTTGATGGTTTTTAGAAAATGTCTGTCTGTGAGTCTGTCTGTCACTCTGTCACTCTGTCATTCTGTCACTCTGTCACTCTGTGAGTCTGTATGTGACAAAAATTTTGTGGGCGCTCTATCTCAAGAACTAATGCACAGAATTTCACAAAACTTCATATTTAGTTAGACCTTGATATAAACTAGACCTGATTAGTTTTTGGTGAAAATCGCTCAACAGGTGGCGCTGCTATGCGGCATTTTTCACGATTTTTGCAATAGCTATATCTCAAGAACTACTGCACGGATTTTCATAAAACTTCAGATTCAGTTAGTCCAAGATATAGTTTGGTGCTGATTACTTTTTTGAGAAAATCGCCCAACAGGTGGCGCGGCTGTGCTGCATTTTTCACGATTTCCACAAGAGCTGTATCTCAAGAACTATTGCACGGATTTCCATCAAACTTCAGATTTAGTTAGTCCTTGACATGGATTGACGTATAAATTAGTGTTGTTTAATTTTTGGTGTAAATCGCTCAACAGGTGGCGCTGCTATGCTGTATTTTTTGCGATTTCCGCAATAGCTTTATCTCAAGAACTAATGCTTGGATTTTCAACAAACTTCAGATTCAGGTATACCTTGATATCGTTTAGTGTTGTTTACTTTTGGTGTAAATAGCTCAGCAGGTGGCGCTGCTATGCTACATTTTTTCAGAATTTCCGCTATAGCTTTATCTCAAGAACTAATGCACGAATTTTCATCCAGCTTCAAATTCAGATATACTTTGATATGAATTGGTGCTAAATCGTTGTTATTTCTTGTACTATTTAAATGATTTATGTACGTGATTTATATAGAAGAAAGTTTTGTGATAACCACAACATACTAGTTCCTTTTATACTTAATTAATTTTTTAACAAATGATTTTGTAGATAAAAGATTTAAAAAAAAAACAAAAAAAAAAAACAACAACAACAACAACAAAAAAACATGATAGGATTTTCTTTTTTTCTTTTTTTCATTTGAAATATACAAATTAAGCTTATTTAATACCAGTGTTGTAGTCGTAATAAAAGCAGTGAGTATACGGTAAAGGCAGAGGGTAAACGCTGACATCATGAACATTCACAGGTAGGGTATACGCTAATACTTTTTGTGAGAAACAGAGGATATACGGAGCTTCTTAAAAAATTCCAGAAGGTACACGGCGTATACCCCCGTATACCCTCCACTACATCCCTGTTCCATACAATTTCTATAGTTGGGTTTTACGCATTTTAGCTTCGTGTTTTCGAGTAAAAACAGCCAAATTCTTAAATTCAACGAATATGGAAGCTACGTTTCCTCCCGCTACAGACCGGAAGAATTTTTTAAAATATCTTCCAGAAACAAAAATATCAGATGTTTTATAATATTAGGAAATTTTAGATTAATTTATGCATTTAAAATACTTCAAAACATTCACGTACACTAACATCATCTAAATTATTCCGTAACAAGTTAAAGTATTGTAAAAGTGCTATGTTCTGTTGACAGGTAATTACAATTACCTTTGAGCTTTTATCTCGATATGTATCTCCCGAGCTTATATCATTTTAGAACACGATTTGCACATTAAAACAAATGCAAGAGTAGTTACGGTTACAGTCATACAACCTTAATTTCTGCTACAAAGGTAACCTATATCATGAATGTCTGTATCATAATCTCTTAATTAAGAATATCAACACTCAACTATGGCTGATAGTGTTGATTATAAACTTTAGGACTTATGTGGAGAATAATTATTCTGATTGACATATGCTATACGTAAAAATAAAAGAAACGGATATGTATTAAGACGTTTATAACAAATACAGGGTGATTATAAACCTTAAGGCGTATGTGGAGAATAATTATTCCGATTGAAATATGCGATACGTAAAAATAAAAGAAACGAATATGTATTAAGGCGTTTATAACTATTACAGGGTGATTATAAACCTTAGAACTTATGTGGAGAATAATTATCTCTATTGACACATGCGATACGTAAAAATAAAAGAAACGAATATGTATTAAAGTGTTTATAAGAAATACAGGGTGATTATAAACCTTAGGTGTTACGTGCAGAATAATTATACCGATTGAAATATGCGATATATAAAATTAAGCGTTATTTTATAACTTTTTTATAATATTACGTTATTTTTTTCAACACGATATTTTTTCTATAACCAAATGCTAAAAGCTTCATAAATGATAACTAATATTGACGTACATTAATATACCAATCTACAATGACAGGGAAAATAGAGGTTGTGTTTTTTTTCTTTACATCTACACTGGCAAAGTGTACGGCAGAGTATAATTTTAACAAGAATGCGCTGAATTATTTAATTATTTGTATATGTAGTAGGCTAACTGCGAAATCCGGCTCTTTGGAAAGAGCCTAGGCTGCTTGCAAAGATTTCAAATGAAAATCAAATTTCAAATTTCAAAGTAATTGCTTAAAAGGCGCAAAGGCCAACATAGTGAAAAAGATTCCAAGCCGGGACTCGAACCCGGGACATCAGTATAGCGCACTGACGTTCTACCGACTAAACCACTTGGAACGATACCTAGCTCAGAAAATTTCTCACTATTATATGTTGGCAAGGCTACAAATGCAGCACAAGATGGAATATTTATCGTGAGTCACCGGCCTGGGACAAACACGAAACATAATTAAATCCAGCATCGATAGAAATTATATTAATACATGGAAATTATTCCAGAGAGAAACATTCGCCTTGCATACAATATTTCAAATGAAAATCAAATTTCATTCTATCGATGCTGGATTTAATTATGTTTCGTGTTTGTCCCAGGTCGGTGACTCACGATAAATATTCCATCTTGTGCTGCATTTGTAGCCTTGCCAACAAATAATAGTGAGAAATTTTCTAAGCTAGGTATCGTTCCAAGTGGTTTAGTCGGTAGAACGTCAGTGCGCTATACTGATGGCCCGGGTTCGAGTCTCGGCTTGGAATCTTTTTTACTATGTTGGCCTTTGCGCCTTTTAAGCAATTACTTTGAAATTTGAAATTTGATTTTCATTTGAAATATTGTTTGCAAGGCGAATGTTTCTCTCTGGAATAATTTCCATGTATTAATATAATTTCTATCGATGCTGGATTTAATTATGTTTCCTGTTTGTCCCAGGTCGGTGACTCACGATAAATATTCCATCTTGTGCTGCATTTGTAGCCTTGCCAACATATAATAGTGAGAAATTTTCTGAGCTAGGTATCGTTCCAACTGGTTTTGTCGGTAGAACGTCAGTGCGCTATACTAATGGCCCGGGTTCGAGTCCCGGCTTGGAATCTTTTTCACTATGTTGGCCTTTGCGCCTTTTAAGCAATTACTTTGAAATTTGATTTTCATTTGAAATATTGTATGCAAGGCGAATGTTTCTCTCTGGAATAATTTCCATATATTAATATGTTTGCAAAGAGACCGGCTAATTGCAGAATCATCTCCTTTTTTTCCAATTGGAATGATGTTTTTCAGGCTTATTGCAAAGAGCCTAAGCAGCTTTAGGCTAATTGGAAAATGACCATTTGCTTTTCAATCTTTCTGCTATTTTTCAGGCTTATTGCAAAGAGCCTGTGGAGAGTTAGGCCAATTGGAAATTATTAATTTATTTCTCAAAGAGCTTTTTTTTTTCAGACTCATTGCAATAAACGTATGAAGTTTTAGGCTAATTAGAAAACGATCCAAAATTACCACCGATAACCCCCTGTTTGTCCAAACAGCCTAATTTCATCCAGGTTTATTTCATTATGTCCAAGGTGTGCATGTTTAACCATACTTTTGGTAAAAAATAGGAGGTGGGGGGACTTAAAATGCTTATAAGAATGTATAACAAAACTGTCTTATTGACTGATTTCATTAATGCGGATAGGTGTCTAAGGCTAGTGAATACTTCATTTTTATTTTAAGGGTTTATTTTTCGCTAAAGCTATGTGCAGAAATATTAATACAATCAGTAGATAAGGCATATCATTAATGTTTTCACCGAATTAGGCAGAGAAGATTATTTGCTGAATGAAAATAATTATAAAATGTTTGTAAGAAATCTGTTGTGTTTTTGAAATCTTCAGAAGAGGCAGATTTTTAATGTTTTCCCACGATTACGTATCCAATGAAAGTAATTATATAAAATATATAAGAAAATTTACGCAATAATAGATAAGGCAGATTTTTAATGTTTTCCCACCATTACGTAGCCAATGAAAATAATTATATAAATATATATAAAAAAAATTACGCAATAATAGAAGAGGCAGATTTTTTATATTTTAGCAGAGTAGCGTAGAGGAGATGGTTTTCTGAATGAAAATAAATCTAAAACTTAAGTAAGAAAAATGCCTGTATCAAAGAAATCTGCAGATAAGGCAGATCTTTAATTTTTAATTCTCTATTACGAAGGGAAGATGAGTTGCTATTGAAAATAATTATAATAAATGCGTGAAAATTTCTGCAGTAATAAAATCTGCGGATCAGGCAGATTTTTCTCGTTTTCCCTGGTATACATAGGGGAAATGGGTTGCTGAAGGAATATTATTAAAATATAGATAAGAAAGTTGCTGTATCAATAAAATCTGCGGATGAGGCAAATTTTTAGTAATTTTTCAGAATTACGAAGTTAGTCACAACAAATGTATATGGAAACTGCCACATTGACAGATATGATTTATTCGCCTGATTACCTGAGATAAGTGGTTACTTTGTCTGTAGCGCACTTAAAAATAAATTCGCAGCGCGCCTGAATATCTGAGATTATTCACCCAGCAGTATATTATTTCTGCAGAAGGGGCATATTTTCTAGATAGAGAAATTTTCTGGTATATGTCTATAATTATTGTCATTTAGGAACCCATCTTCTCTACGTAATGCTGGAAAAACAAAAAAAATCTTCTTCATCTGCAGATTTCATTATTACAAAAATTTCCGTATATATTTTTTATAATATATTTCATTTGGCATTCCGTCTTTTATACGTAAGGCTATAAAAACATTCAAAATCTGCCTCATTTGAAGATTTCATTATTACAGAGATATTCTGATATAATTTTTTACAACTGATTTCATTTATGAACCCATCTTCTATATGTAATGTTGCATAACATTAAAAATATGCCTTATCTGCAAACTTTATTGATACAGAAATTTTTGTATATATGTCTTATAATTATTTTCATTCAGCAACCCACATTCTTCACATAACGCTAGACACACACACAAGAAACCTGCCTCATCTGCAGATTTCATTATTCCAGAAATTTTCTTTCACATTTTTTTATAATTAATTTCTTAAGCAACTCATTTTCTCTGCTTAATGTTGGAAAAGCATTAAAAATCTGCATCATCTGCAGATTCCATTGATACATCAGTTTTCTCTTACATAAGTTTTATAATTATTATCGTTCTGCATTCCATCTTCTCTATGTATTCCTGGAAAAACATCAAAAATCTGCCTCATTTGCAGCTTTTATTGATAGTTCTGCACGGTGTGTTAGCGAAAAATATACCTTAAAAAGAAATATGAATACCGTAATTTTTTGCGTGCAAGCTGCGACTAAAATAAGTCTGTTCCAAACCAAAGACTTTACTGAATAAATGAAGTCAAACAAGCACCAATTAGAAATATGTTACATTTCAGTAAATATAATTTCTGGTAGGGAACAAAGTTATTTCAGCCGTGGACTTGTAGTATTCACTTAGACACTTACCTTAGACACTTAATCTAATGTTAGTGAATATAGTTTTATACATTTTATCGATTTATCGCACTTCTGAGAGGAGGAAGTCATTTATGATGAACTGATAGCTACGGTTCACTCACACAAACCCAACGAATCATCGGAAGATAGTTAAGAGGATAAGGAAAAGATGTGTTTTAAATGAAACAGAGAAGCCAACTACATACTAAAACAAGCCAACTACAACAAAGGAGAAATTATAACGATACATCTCGTGAAAACAGTCATCATAAAAAAATTGACGGACTAACGGCCATGGAACAAGCCCCACTCCAGTAGTGCACAAGCCTTTTCAAATAACTCGCAACAATGTTGCATAAATCGTGATAACAGCCATTAGGTTCCAATGGACTGATCGCCATGTGCGCATTCACGTATCAAGGTAACATACAAACAAAGGAAAATGAACTTGTTAAGGGATCAAAGCCAATTCAAAGGGTCACAAAGACCACAACAAGTCAACCCATCAGCGGCAAGTTCGCAAAGTGACAAAATCTCAAATTTAGGCATCCACCATTAATAAAGTCATAAAGAAAAACAACCTGCGATAAAGACAAGCATCTCACGGTATGTGAGAAGCATATATCTAATCAAGGAAATAGAAAAGACCCACAAGAATATGTCAAAATAGTAAAAAGACAACCACCATGACAGTGACCAAATACCAAGACAAGGAAAACTCCTCGGACGAACAAGTCCACTGGGTGAGATAAGCATATTATACTAGACAAATATAATGAATTATTAAATTAAATATTAATTTAGGTCAAACCCAATCCCCATAGCTTATGTCTAAGTTACAACCTCAAGCAGCTAGCTGAATTAGAAATTAGTATATTAATCTCACTAGGTCAGCTCGTTAGTCTCCTATGAATTCCCTCCTAGCTAAGTAATAGTATGCCAATTCATAGTTAACTTGCCGTAAGATAATACAAAAAAAATAATAATAATAAATAAATAAAATCCTGATTCTAATATTAGAAATGGTTAAAAATATAAATTCATTTTAAACAGCCAGGCAATATTTAAGTAATCTAAAGTAAATTACTCTAGTTAGTTTAATGTGACCTAGTGCTATAAGATAATATTAAAACAATATACACTGGTTTCCAAAAATTAAGGAAATATCACAAAAAGAGCGACAACTCGTTCAAAAATTAACCTATTCGTATGAAATTTGGATATGTTGTTAACTAATAGATGCTGATTAAAATTACAAAATGCAAATTAGTGGCGCTGCAATCGGATTGCGTCATCTGTGCGGAGCATAAAAATGCATGCTAGAGAGTACAGCTGCTGGTGTCGCTGTGATTATGAGATAAGAAAACGGAGATAGCCAATTCGTTAGTATGACCTCGAGATATCATTTGTCCGCATAGCTGCGATATAAAGCTATTGGAAGGTTGGATGTAGGCCAAAGTCAAACAGAGGTGGCCAAATGGCTAAATCTGAGTTCTTCTGTTGTTCATAGGCTTTGGAACCACTGGTTTTCAAACCACTGGTTCGGCCTCCAGAAGGTTTAGCCAAAGACGGGGAAGGGCTACGACAAGCATCGATGACCGATATTTTTGGTTATGTGTACGAAGGAATAGAATAGCAACGCCCTCTCATCTTAGGGCCTCCCTTGTTGCAGCCACTGGAAGGTTTGTACTACTGTTTGTAGAAAGCTTCATGAAGGTGGTCTTTACGCGATGCGACCAGACATTTGTGTGCCGCTCATCTCATGTCATCGGAGGGAACGTTTATGTTGGGTACGTCAACATGTCCACTGGACGGCTGATCAATGCAAGCGTGCTTTCTTCACAAATGAGTTCCAGTTAAGCCTCCACAGCTATAGTAGGTATTGTTTGATTTGGAGAGAATAGGGAACACGCTATCATCCATCAAACATTCGTAAAAGAGATTCGTGTGGAGGAGGGCTTCTCTGTGTTTGGGACGGTATCTCTTTAAGCGGACGTACAGATCTCCATGTTTTTTCACGTGGAACTGTGAATGCTCACGTCTATAGAGATGACATTCTTGATGCTTATGTGTACCCTTATGCCGGTGCAATAGGTAATGATTTCATTTTACAGAACGATAACTCTAGACCGCACAGGGCTCACATCGTAGAAGATTATCTTCAGCACCAAACAATTCAGCGCATGGAATGGCCAGCTCGATCACTGGACTTGAATCCCATCGAGCATCTTTGGGATGCTTTAGGAAGATATGTCTCTGCTCTCAATTCCTCTCCTCAGACCCTTGCCACGCTTACAACTGCTTTACATGTGCAATGGCTCGCACTTCCCAACGAACTTATCGATCGCATAATTGACAGTATCACACATCACTGTATGTGCTGTGTTGCTTTTAGGCGTGATCATACTACATATTAAAGTATCATACTTTTCCTATACCAAACTGACACAGTTATTTTGTTTATTTTATAATCGTATTAATTTCTGAAACACCACAATCGTCTGGAAATTTCTTTTAATATCAATTTATACCTTACTATGTGTTGCACATTGTGTCCCAATTTTATTAAAATCTACTTGTAATATATTAGATGTAAATTTCCAACTGGGCGAAAAATGTCCGGACCAGGATTCGAACCCGGGACCTCCTGGCTGAAGCCGCCAGTGCTCTGCCATCTGAGCTATCCCGGACGATTCTGGTCGAACTTTTTCACCCAGCTAACCTTGATGATTACAGCATCTGGTCTGAAACTTGGTTCAGCTCAACAGAATAAATCTCAGGTAATGGAACTCCAGAAATGTTATTTCTGGAGATTGATTAACTTTAATGAGATTTTTCTTAATTAGCAATAGGTATTCGATTTCAATCTTCTACCCCAATACAGTGAAATTATATATAATAATTTAATTAATAATATAGTAATTTAATTAATAATATAGTAATTTAATTAATAATATACTAATTTTTTTAATTTTTCGCGCGTTTTTAGGTGCGTTTGTAATTATATAAATACGTAGCACCTATAGTCGTCGATCAGTCCGTCCATCTGTCTGCCTGTCCATCCGCATATAACAGAGCAAAAACTACCCAACCGAATGGTCTGAAATTTTAGATATATAATTGTTGCAAAATTTTGTCGAGTCATTTCTAATTTTATGAAAATTGGATGTATCGTTTAATGACAAGGACAGCCAAAAGTTTTCCATTACATTACGGCCAAAGGCAAAAAATTATTTCAAGTGAGTTTTTAATGATGTTACAGCACCGAGCAAAATGAAATTGATATGCACTTATGAAGTGCACTAAAATATACATTCGGTACAATATGCGGTGTAAAAAATATTTATAAAACTAGTTATAGTACGAACACACCTCATTTGCCACGTTTAACGTGCAATTTCCAACTTGCCGAATTTTGTAGCGCTTTGTGCGATTTTTTGACGTACCCAGGTAACGCCGTGCGGATTCGCTTGTCCTAACTACAAAGAGTATTTTGTAATTTATCCCCTGCGGTCAAGTAACAGAAAAATGCCTTAAAATTAATTCACAAATTTATAATTAATTTCTAAAAATATTATAATGTTGTATTGTCATCGGAAACACGCCTGTGTACACAATTATAGCTTATTAGAAAGTGAGCGAAAAATCGATTATAAAATTCTATCTTTAGATACAAAAATCATACAAGTTAAGTTTACCACCTTACACTGTAAAAAAAAAAATCTGTAAAGTTACTAACATTTTTCTAGGAAACTGGGATTACTAGAATTTTTTATGTAACGGCAACAACAAAAATTTCATGTAACAGATACACTTTCGACCTGTAAATCAAAAAATCTGTAAGGTTACTAAGAATTTTTCCGGAAACTGGGATGCCTGGAACTTTTTATGTAACTAGAACCTGGGTTACAGATAAAATTTTAGTAAGATTACTCTAAATTTAGTAGATTCTTTTGTAAAGCTACAGAAATCAGTAGTTTTACAAAAACTAGTTTTGTAGATTTACATATTTTCGTGTACAGTGTACAGACAAAATTTTAGTAATCATGTAATTTTACATCTGTAGAATTGCAGATTTTTTCTTACAGTGTAGCCGGATTGGCCGTACACTGTACGTTCAAGAAGAGTTTGCTTGTTTCGTTACTAAAAGCTTTTCGACACCACTAATTTTAAACTGCAATATTCGATTTATTTAATTCCAGACATTGTGTAAGGTCAATATTTTAGTACGATAAAAGTGGTGTATGTTCCTTATTTTCAGGAGGTGTTTCGTAATTATATAAATACGTAGCACTTATAGTCGCCGTTTGGTCCGTCTGTCTGTCTGTCAGTATATAACAGCACAAAAACTACCCAACCGAATGGTTTGAAATTTAATATATAGAATCTATATTTAATATATAGTTGCAGAATTTTGTCGTCATTTCAAATTTTATGAAAATTGAATCAAAACTTAAAAAGGTATTCGTAAAAGTTTTCTTCCTTCTATTAAATCCTATCATACTTAATTAATTCAATGATACTCGTATATCTCATGATTCTAGGTTCAAATGGTGATGACGTCCTATTATTTCCGTATTACTGAATTTAATATGTAGAATCTTAACTAATTTTGTATTCACCCATTTTTGCATAAGAGTGCAACAGCTATTGCACCAAGATCTTAATATTATAAAACTAGCTATAGTACGAACGCACCACATTTGCCACTTTAGACGTACAATTTTCGACTTGTTAGTTTATTGTGCCATTAAAAAAATTAACCTAATAAGGGATATAAATAAAAGAGTGTAAACCAGTTCGTCAGATCAGAACAATACATGATTTTAAAAGTCATAAATTTTAATTAATTTCCAAATGTATATCAAGTGAAAATATCCCTATTAATTATAGTAATGAAATTATTTGTAAAAATTTATGTGTTAATTACATATAAAAAATCCATGTGTATTCTATCTTTATCAAGTACTTTATTGGTAAATTATATTTAATAATAAATTGAGGTCTCAGTTGAAATTTACCTAAATATTGTATAAATGATTTATCTTCAAATAAAATCATTAGACGAAACGCAATTTTTCACCTTGATTCAACATAAAATATATAATGTGAACATCAAAAAGTCCACAGTCTTACTTAAAAGGCGACTAAAGTAATGAAAAGATGTTACAAGTTTAAAATATACATTTTATTTAACACTTCTGAGTACTTTCATACTTTCCAAGCTCATCATCAGAGAACATTTTAATACCTAAATGTTGTTTGTTTACACAAACACGTCACTTTGTTTTGAAAATGAGCGAGCTAATAATTACCAGAGTTGAAAATGGAAGTAGCAGTAGCAGTTTCAATTAATAATAACATATATTTCCTCTAATTAAATTCAATCAAAGAAACTGCTACTGCTACTTCCACTTTCAAATCTAGTAATTATTGGTTCGCTCATTTTCAAAACAAAGTGGCGTATTTGTATAAATAAACAACATTTAGTTATTAAAATATTATCTGATGATGAGCTTGGAAAGCTTGAAAGTACTAAGAAGTTTTAAATAAAATGTATATTTTAAACTTGTAACAACTTTTTCATTACTTTAGTCGCCTTTTAAGTAAAACTGTGGACTTTTAAAGTTCGCATTATATATTTTATGATAAATTACTTCTTTTAATATCTGTTAAAGTTTATATATAAAAAAAGATGTATATAACTTTCAGAACTTGTTACTTTGCTGCTTTGTGTTTATGCCCAATTGAATCCCGTACAATTTGTATTAATTGTCTAAAAAGCTTGATTACAGTTTTTGATTCGTACATATTAAATTACTTCTTTTAATATTTGTTAAAATTTATATAAAAAAAAAGGATTAATATAATTTTTAGAACTTGCTACTTTGCTGCTTTGTGTTTATGATCAATTGAATCCCGTACAATTGATATTGTCTAAAAAGCATGATTACAGTTTTTGATTCATACATATTAAATTACTTCTTTTAATATCTGTTAAATCTTATAAAAAAAGATTTATATAATTTTTAGAACTTTATGCTCAATTGAATCACGTACAATTTGTATTGTTTGTCTAAAATGCTTGATATGGTGAACAGCAAACAAGAACTACAAAGTTAGTTTTGAACAAAACTTTAAAGCACTCACTTTAGAAAATTGCTTAGAAACTTTTTTTGCTGTAAAAAGTGAGAAATGATTTTAGAATTGACGTCTGGAAAATCAAAGTGGGAAAGAAATCGATAAGTCTGATGAAAAGAATTGTTGATCTTATAAATGAAAATATAAGATCAAAATTCTAGATGTTTTTTGGGTCGCTGAATCCGAATTTGCAACTTCCCACCAAAATTTCCCCCGGCAACCCCCCCAAATTTTGGTAAAAAGCCCCCCAAAAAAGGTTTTTATTAAAAAAATCCATTTTTTATTGTTTTAGGGGAAAAGTAGCTAGAAATTCAGAAAGTAGACGAAATTTGCAACAAATTAGATATATGACATTATGACTTAGGATGAAGGGGAAGGGGGGATCTGCCTCGGAACATGCGCCGCTCTGCTGCGTGGACTAAGTTGCGCAATTCCACTTAACTACTCACACGTTTACATTAGCCCTCCCATCTTCCCTCCGAACTTTCTCTATAAGGTTTACTTTAAGTTTTTTGGGTCGCTGAATCCGAATTTTTAACTTACCCCCAAAATCCCCCCCCCCGAACCCCCCCCCCAAATAGTTGTTTTTAACTTAAATTTCTTATTGTTTTAAGGGAAAAGCATTACGAAATTCAGAAACTAGACAAAATTTGCAACAGATAGGATATATGACATTATGACGTAGGATAAACGGGGAAAGAGGGGGCTGCCTCGGAACATTCCCCGCGCGCTTTTCACAAAAACCAAATTTTTTCAAAAAATCAATTTTTGGGGGGTTGCCGGGTGAAATTTTGGTGGGAAGTTACAAATTCGGATTCAGCGACCCTAAAAACATAAAGTGAGTCGAAATCCAGGACTAGTATTAATTTTGCCAGATAAAATCCCCTATTGCCTGGACTTCATCATTTAGTGCACGTAGCGGCGCAGTGCATGTTCCGAGGCAGCCCTCACCCTCCCCGTTCATCCTAATTGATAATGTCATATATCCTATTTGTTGCAAATTTTGTCTAGTTTCTGAATTTCGTAATGCTTTTCCCCTAAAACAATAAGAAATTTAAGTTAAAAACAACTATTTGGGGGGTTTTCGGGGGGGGGGAATTTTTGGGGGAAAGTTAAAAATTCGGATTCAGCGACCCAAAAATCTTAAAGTAAACCTTATAGAGAAAGTTCGGAGGGGAGATGGGAGGGCGAATATAAACGTGTGAGTGGTTAAGTGGAATTGCACAACTTAGTTTACGCAGCACCGCGCGCATGTTCCGAGGCAGATCCCCCCTTCCCCTTCGTCCTAAGTCATAATGTCATATATCTAATTTGTTGCAAATTTTGTCTACTTTCTGAATTTCTACTTTTCCCCTAAAACAATAAAAAAAAATCCCTGCCGGCCCGGCCTACAGGCAGAGGTAGATTTCGAAGTCAAATATACTAATTTCACAAACAAAAACTAAATCATGATTAGAGATAAATCCACTTTAACAATTTTATCTGGTCGCTTTTGACGAGTTTTTATTTCATTTTTATATAATAACTGGTTTTATCAGAATCATGTTAGGGCGGTATTCAAAAAAATACTTTTCCATGCTCAACAACTCGAAATTTTCTGGCATAATTCCAGATTCATTTTTAATTAAAAAATATATATATATAACTTGCTGACGTGATTTTTGAAGAGATTTATAAGCGACCCGTGTTTTTATTTTTTGTTCAATTAATTAAAACTTCATATATAAACAATTATTTTCTCAGACGGACAATATTTTTCGTTTCTAACACAATCGCTTCGGGAAATTCCGTTCAAAATGCCCACTTAGACATCATTTTTTTAAATATATTCTGCCTCTATCAAAAAATCGATCATTACGGTACATTATATAGTTTCTGAATAAGCGAATCTACCAATTAAATGCGTTTGAAAGCAAAAATGAATTTAAAAATGAGTCAGAAAATAAGCAGTTTGGATTTGAGTGCATCCTTAATACAATGATTTTTCCAACACAATCCGCTTCGGTAAATTCGGTTCAAAATGCCCTTTTTAACAACATTTTAAAAAATATATTCTGCCTCTATCAAAAAATCGACTATTACGGTACATTATATAGTTTCTGAGTAAGAAAACGTACCAATTGGAAGCCTTTGAGAGCAAAAATGAATTGTAAAATGAGTCAGAAAATAAGCAGTTTGGATTTCAATACACCCCTACTAAGATGATTTTTTTCTTCAACCGCTATCTATTTTTAATTTGTTTTCGCTGTAAGAATTGGTCCTATCCAAAACTTGTCTCTATAGATATTGTAGACAATATTAAGAAGATATATGATAAATTCATGGGAATTTTATATCTTTTGAATTGACGGAGTTATGGATTTTTTTCTTCTTCAAACACCCTTTTTGGTTTCGTTTTTAATTTGTTTTGCGGTACGAATTGGTGCTATAAAAAACTTGTGAATATAAAAGTTGTAGATAATGTTAAGGAGATTTATAATAAAATTAATTGAATTTGATATCTTGAGAATTGACGAAGTTATGATTTTTTTTCTCCCAAAAACCCTATTTTTGCGCCCCTTGAGCCCATTTTTAACTTTATCAAAAATCTGTGATATATAAATTTTTGGCCCTATTTTTAGAAGTAATAAAAACTTTAAACTGATTTGATATGTACAAAAATTAAGAAGTTATGGGGGGTTTTCTGTTTTCACAAAACCCCTCCCTATTTCCATCCCCTTGGTCCGATTTTGCCCATTAACGAACTTGAGCGAGATTTTATGCCCATTGATTTTAGGTATCAGTTTGGAAGAGATTGGTGCAGAATTACGGAAGTTATCGTGTCCAGAAGAAAGTGATATATATATATATATATATATATATAGATAGATAGATAGATATATAAAGTTTTTTACTGAGGGTGGTTTTGGGATCTAGGGGTCATGATCGGTGTAGATCTGCAAAAATTTTTCAGAAATTCCAACATAGGAACGATCCCAATAGGTAGTATTTCATACGAAATCAACTGAAAATGGAATTTTTTAATAAAAACCTTTTTTGGGGGGCTTTTTGCCAAAATTTGGGGAGGTTGCCGGGGAAATTTTGGTGGGAAGTTACAAATTCGGATTCAGCAACCCAAAAAACATCTAGAAAGCCGATTTCCAGTACTACCATTAAATTTTGCTAGGTAAAATTCCCTATTGCCTGGACTATTATGCGATCCTATATCAGTCTTCAATGACTGCGCTTAAGATGCCTTGATCAAGAAGGGGGCTCTCTCGGTCAACAATCGAGTACCGAACTTCAATTTGAATACAGCCCCTAAAATACGCTCGATTTAAAATAATTAATATCTCGGAAACTTATCGTACGAATTGCATAAAAATTTGTTTTTAGGCTAATTGAAGGGTGTAGAGTTCATTTATGCTATCAGAATTGTGTACTGCTATTGAAAAAAGAAAACAAAGTTATGGTTCGTTTTAATATGTAGATGGCCCCCTAAGCAAATTTTATGTACATGCTTTAAAAGCAGACTTTATTACCAATCATGTGGTCCCAGTAACTTTCTTCTACGATATTTTTTTGCAAAGTTAGTAGGGGGTGTTTACTTTTTTTTTTTCCACGACTGTACAAATCAAAAACTGTAATCAAGCTTTTTAGACAATTAGTACAAATTGTACGTGATTCAATTGAGCATAAAAGCAAAGCAGCAAAGTAGTAAGTTCTAAAAATGATATTAATCTTTTTTTATATAAACTTTAACAGATATTAAAAAGACGTAATTTAATATGTACGAATCAAAAACTGTAATCAAGCATTTTAGATAATCAATTCAAATTGTACATGATTCAACTGAGCATAAACACAAAGTAGCAAGTTCTAAAATTAATACAGATTCTTTTTTTTTTTAGGTAGTTTCGTAAGAAATACTACCTATTGCAGTCGTTACCATGGAGCGACTTTTGAAAAATTCCTTCTTAACTTTTCATTATATGACCCTAGGAACCCAAAACCACCCCCACTTAAAAAGTTTATATATATATATATATATATATATATGTATGTATGTACTAAATTTTGTCCGCACGATAAAAGTCGCAATTATGCACGGATCGTTTTCAAACTCGCCAACAACTTTGAGATGGCTAATATCTCGGCGGGGATTGAAAATGGGCAAAATCGGCCCAAGGGAATGGAAATGGGGGGGAGGGGGGTTAAAAATTTTGAATACCGTCTTTACAAGATTCTGATAAAACCAGCTCTTACACAACAATGACAGGAAAAAATAAATATTTTTCGTTATCGCAGTTGGCAACAATTAAAAAAAAATAATAAAATTTTCACCACAACAATTGCTTTTCTATTGCAAGAATTTCACGTGAAAAATTAAATTAAATAAATAGTTTGACGAATTGAAAACAAATTGAATATTACGTCAAAAGTTTTCTAGAGCAAGATTTCAGCATGGAAATTCAAAATGAAATAAATAGTTTGACGAATTAAAAAATATATATATATTGCGTCATATTAGAAATATAATGGACCTCAGCAGGTGGATATGTAACGTCATGTGAGTTTGAAGAAATGTATTAAAACATGATAAAAACCCGACTATGGAAATATTAACATATTTTAACACTTTGAGGTTCTCTGAACTTGTTTCGCCATTTTTAAACCTATCCCATATACATGCGTGTGTGTATTCGTGTATATTAGAATTTTCACAAAATGTTTAGCTCCCTAGAGTTCATTCTTAGTGAAGGAACTGGGTTTATCTCTAATTTTGATTTAAGTTTTGTTGGTGAATTTAGTACTTAACTTCGAAATCTACTTCCGCCTGTAGGCCCGAGCCGGCAGGGATTTTTTTTTTTTTTATATATAAACTTTAACAGATATCTTCAACAGATAATTTCAAATGTACGAATCAAAAACTGTAATATTAATAATTTACAATACGATCACAAATTAACAATTTAAATTTTAAAACTGATGTACAGTACACTAAACTAGGTATAAAAGTAAAAATGACTTTTTAAAATACACTTTTTTTTAAGCAATCAATTTTTTTATTGAAAATGACGCCTAATTTTATGACAGTCATTCACTATTTCCCCTTAAAAAACTTCTTTATACATTAATATGGCATAGGCACAGAACCCGATTATAGAAAATTCACCACTTTCTTTTTAAGCTCAGTAGAAAACGTAAGCTAGCGAATTTATTTAAAAAATTGTAATTTTTGATCTGTGTCTTTTTTAACATATTGCATCAGGAAAGAAAAGACGTACTTTTTAAACTACGATTTTACGGTATCTAAATTGGCTTCTTAATGTATTATCATTAGTTTAATCAATTTGAAACTTTTATTATATTAAAGCGTATTTTTTAAAGAATATATTACTTCATTTTTTATTTATATTTTCTACTCTTTAGTGTTTAAAATATTTGCAGCTTCACAGCCAGTTGACCTTTTTTGGTGAGTGTGGTTTGCACATGATTAAACCCTTAACCTACAACTTAACCTACAACCAACAATAAATACAAATTGTATGTGATTAAACTGAGCATAAACACAAAGTAGCAAAGTGGCAAGTTCTAAAATTAATACAGATTCTTTTTTTTATATAAACTTTAACAGATATTAAAAGAAGTAATTGAATATGTACGAATCAAAAACTGAAATCAAGCTTTCTAGAAATACAATAATTGTACGTGATTCAACGGAGCATAAACACAAAGTAGCAAAGTGGCAAGTTCTAAAATTAATACAGATTCTTTTTTTTTTATATATATAAACTTTAACAGATATCAAAAGAAGTAATTTCAAACGTGTGAGACACGTGGTCTTGTATTCGGGCCATAACTGATTATCACGGGATCGGCCCGTAGTACATCGGTCGGGCCAAATGTAAATGTTACGCTCAAAGCCCCATGTACAATGATCGAGCCAACGGGCTAGCGGGATTACTAATAAACCTTTGGTGGTATATATACCACAATTATCACATCAGGTTCTAATTACTTATCAAATATTCCACAAAATTAAACCAGTTGTATCTAACACATGTATTTACATTCCGTAAGTCGTGCGCGTTTGGTACAACGTACACTGTAACAAAAACGGAGATTCTACTGGCAATCGAGACGCCAGTACTATTTCCGTATTTTAACGGAAATTTCCCCCATAAATTCCAGAAATCTGTATTTTTACGGAATTTTCCCCCCATACATTACAGAAGATTTTACGTTTTTCTGGAATTTATGGGGGAAATTTTCCGTTAAAATATGGAAATAGTACTGGGATCTCGATTGTCAGTAGAATCTCTGTTTTTTAGTCCGTTTTTTTTTTTACAGTCTAGGACAGATTTGCCGAACCGTTGAATGGCTCAAAGGCTGCGCGATCTTGTTTATGTTTTGGACCCAAGCTGTTGAAACGTAAATCTTAGGTTAAGGGGTTAAATTCCTACTTGTTAGGTGCGTTCGTAATTATATAAATACTTAGCACCAATAGTCGTTGCTGGGCAACATATAACTATGATATGTTCCCGCACCATGTTGGTTAAATCAAAGTAAAATTGCGTAATTTGTTATTTCTGTTTGTATAAATATTTTTTATAAAATATAATTATGAGTGTAAAATTATAATGTTTATATATTTAAGTAAAATAAGAGTGTAAGTTCATACAAAAATTATTAAGTTGATTTTAAAGATTAAATATATATTTTTAAAAAATTGTTGTATTGTAAAATGAGTGTATAACGTTGAATGGAGTTCGGATCTCAGACAACAACTAGCCAGACGCCATGGTGTCGTTTTATGACAAGCCAATGGAAAGTGATGTATAATTAGAAGTCGTAAAATCATAAAAACGTTGGAATCAATTTATGGCCTCAATAAAAGTGTTGGGATAAATTTATGACTTTTCAGACCACCCAAACTTTAAGGCAGATAATAATATTAAAGTATATGTTAGGGGCCATTTGCAGACTGCTAGCTAATAGGCCTATCGAAGTATAATAAAAAATCTTCTCACATCCAATAACAGTGGACTAGACAAAAATAGTTCCTCCCACTGCAGGAGCTGGTGTGCAAGAAGAATAAGTTTTGAAAAAATATAGTCTGAAAAAAGATGTAGAGGATGCAAGAGCTCTCCTGAAAGCCCGTGCAATGAGTCCCGTAAGCCCTAGTAAAGCCCAGGCGAGATGGACCTATCGGAGCGAGCCTAATCCAGCCTAATCAAGCCTAATTGAGGTTGTCTTCCTGAGGTACCTATCGGAGTGAGCCTAAACAAGCCAAATTGAGGATGTCTTCCTCATGTACATATCGGAGTGATCCTAATCAAGCCAAATTGAGGACGCGTTCCTGATGACACATTGCCATGATCCTAAGCAACGCAACAACTCGAAATTTGACGAATAAAGGCCACCATCCCGTATATTAAAAGAAGGTACTATTTTAAACATTTTCTTTTACCACTTAAGATCATATGAAAAATCTTAAAAAATACTTTTCTGATATTTTATGGTAGAGAGTTATCTGAGATCCGACCAAACCAATAATTAAATAAGATTAAGGTAATTTTAAAAATGAAAGAGAGTATTTCTTTTAGCAAAAAGAAACAATTATAATAATTAGAGTACGTGAAAATATTGTCTTTTTTTTTTAAAAGATTAAACATACTTAAAATAATGAGAAGCAAACAAAAGTGTTGCTTTCTATTTTTTGAATTAATATTATGTTTTTCTGTATATAGTAATGTTCAATGTAAATAAAATATTTAATCAAGTTTTAAAAAGTTTCTGTAATTATTTAATTAATAATATTTAAAGTGTGTCAATTCCTTTTTTTTACAGCTTTAATTTTAGTTTAATTCATAAGTGGAAGAGTTCGTCTAAATAATTCACAACGCAAACTCTTAATTTTATTCGTAATTATTCAAATTTAATAATTACTTTTTGACGCGAATTATAATTTAATTTTATTAATGCTTCGCGTGGCTCTTCTACTAGAATGTAGGTAAATACGATCACTTATATTATTTAAATTTATCTAAGGTATATAAAATTATATACCAATTTGCTATGAGGTTGCTTGGATGATTTGGACCAATTAACAATTTTGAATATATTTAATAAAAAATAAACAGGTGTAATTATCTGTCCAGCAGTCGTCTTTCGGTCCGTCTGTCTGTCTCTCCGTCCATCTGTTCGCACATAACAGAGCAAAAACTACCCAACCGCATGGTCTGAAATTTTAAATATACAATTATTGCAAGATTTTATCGAGTCATTTCAAATTTTATGAAAATCGGATGTCTAGTTTAATGACAGGGTCAGTCAAAATTTTCCGTTACATTACGGCCAAAGGGGAAAAAATATTGCAAGTTCATTTTAATGATGTTACATCCTTCCGAATGAACTGAAATTTTAAATATACAATTATTGCAAAATTTTATCGAGTCATTTCAAATTTTATGAAAATCGGATGTATAGTTTAATGACAGGGTCAGTCAAAATTTTCCGTTACATTACGGCCAAAGGGGAAAAAATATTGCAAGTTCATTTTGATGATGTTACAGTCTTCCGAATGGTCTGAAATTTTAAATATACAATTATTGCAAGATTTTATCGAGTCATTTCAAATTTTATGAAAATCGGATGTCTAGTTTAATTACAGGGACAGTCAAAATTTTCCGTTACATTACGGCCAAATGGGAAAAAATATTGCAAGTTCATTTTAATGATGTTACAGCCTTCCGAATGGTCTGAAATTTTAAATATACAATTATTGCAAGATTTTATCGAGTCATTTCAAATTTTATGAAAATCGGATGTATAGTTTAATTACAGGGACAGTCAAAAGTTTTCTGTTACATTACGGCCAACGGGAAAAAAATATTGCAAGTGCATTTTAATCATGTTACACCCTTCCGAATGTTCTGAAATTTTAAATATACAATTATTGCAAGATTTTATCGAGTCATTTCAAATTTTATGAAAATCGGATGTATAGTTTAATTACAGGGACAGTCAAAAGTTTTCTGTTACATTACGGCCAACGGTAAAAAAATATTGCAAGTGCATTTTAATCATGTTACAGCCTTCCGAATGTTCTGAAATTTTAAATATACAATTATTGCAAGATTTTATCGAGCCATTTCAAATTTTATGAAAATCGGATGTATAGTTTAATTACAGGGACAGTCAAAAGTTTTCTGTTACATTACGGCCAACGGGAAAAAAATATTGCAAGTGCATTTTAATCATGTTACAGTCTTCCGACTGTTCTGAAATTTTAAATGTACAATTATTGAAAGATTTTATCGAGTCATTTCAAATTTTATGAAAATCGGATGTATAGTTTAATTACAGGGACAGTCAAAATTTTCCGTTACATTACGGCCAATGGGAAAAAATTATTTCAAGTGCATTTTAAGGATGTTACAGCCCTTTGAACAGCATGAAATTGATATGCACTTATGAAGTGCACTAAAATATACATTCAGTACAATATGCGTAAGCCCTAGTAAAGCCCAGGCGAGATGGACCTATCGGAGCGAGCCTAATCCAGCCTAATCAAGCCTAATTGAGGTTGTCTTCCTGAGGTACCTATCGGAGTGAGCCTAAACAAGCCAAATTGAGGATGTCTTCCTCATGTACATATCGGAGTGATCCTAATCAAGCCAAATTGAGGACGCGTTCCTGATGACACATTGCCATGATCCTAAGCAACGCAACAACTCGAAATTTGACGAATAAAGGCCACCATCCCGTATATTAAAAGAAGGTACTATTTTAAACATTTTCTTTTACCACTTAAGATCATATGAAAAATCTTAAAAAATACTTTTCTGATATTTTATGGTAGAGAGTTATCTGAGATCCGACCAAACCAATAATTAAATAAGATTAAGGTAATTTTAAAAATGAAAGAGAGTATTTCTTTTAGCAAAAAGAAACAATTATAATAATTAGAGTACGTGAAAATATTGTCTTTTTTTTTTAAAAGATTAAACATACTTAAAATAATGAGAAGCAAACAAAAGTGTTGCTTTCTATTTTTTGAATTAATATTATGTTTTTCTGTATATAGTAATGTTCAATGTAAATAAAATATTTAATCAAGTTTTAAAAAGTTTCTGTAATTATTTAATTAATAATATTTAAAGTGTGTCAATTCCTTTTTTTTACAGCTTTAATTTTAGTTTAATTCATAAGTGGAAGAGTTCGTCTAAATAATTCACAACGCAAACTCTTAATTTTATTCGTAATTATTCAAATTTAATAATTACTTTTTGACGCGAATTATAATTTAATTTTATTAATGCTTCGCGTGGCTCTTCTACTAGAATGTAGGTAAATACGATCACTTATATTATTTAAATTTATCTAAGGTATATAAAATTATATACCAATTTGCTATGAGGTTGCTTGGATGATTTGGACCAATTAACAATTTTGAATATATTTAATAAAAAATAAACAGGTGTAATTATCTGTCCAGCAGTCGTCTTTCGGTCCGTCTGTCTGTCTCTCCGTCCATCTGTTCGCACATAACAGAGCAAAAACTACCCAACCGAATGGTCTGAAATTTTAAATATACAATTATTGCAAGATTTTATCGAGTCATTTCAAATTTTATGAAAATCGGATGTCTAGTTTAATGACAGGGTCAGTCAAAATTTTCCGTTACATTACGGCCAAAGGGGAAAAAATATTGCAAGTTCATTTTAATGATGTTACATCCTTCCGAATGAACTGAAATTTTAAATATACAATTATTGCAAAATTTTATCGAGTCATTTCAAATTTTATGAAAATCGGATGTATAGTTTAATGACAGGGTCAGTCAAAATTTTCCGTTACATTACGGCCAAAGGGGAAAAAATATTGCAAGTTCATTTTGATGATGTTACAGTCTTCCGAATGGTCTGAAATTTTAAATATACAATTATTGCAAGATTTTATCGAGTCATTTCAAATTTTATGAAAATCGGATGTCTAGTTTAATTACAGGGACAGTCAAAATTTTCCGTTACATTACGGCCAAATGGGAAAAAATATTGCAAGTTCATTTTAATGATGTTACAGCCTTCCGAATGGTCTGAAATTTTAAATATACAATTATTGCAAGATTTTATCGAGTATTTCAAATTTTATGAAAATCGGATGTATAGTTTAATTACAGGGACAGTCAAAAGTTTTCTGTTACATTACGGCCAACGGGAAAAAAATATTGCAAGTGCATTTTAATCATGTTACACCCTTCCGAATGTTCTGAAATTTTAAATATACAATTATTGCAAGATTTTATCGAGTCATTTCAAATTTTATGAAAATCGGATGTATAGTTTAATTACAGGGACAGTCAAAAGTTTTCTGTTACATTACGGCCAACGGGAAAAAAATATTGCAAGTGCATTTTAATCATGTTACAGCCTTCCGAATGTTCTGAAATTTTAAATATACAATTATTGCAAGATTTTATCGAGCCATTTCAAATTTTATGAAAATCGGATGTATAGTTTAATTACAGGGACAGTCAAAAGTTTTCTGTTACATTACGGCCAACGGGAAAAAAATATTGCAAGTGCATTTTAATCATGTTACAGTCTTCCGAATGTTCTGAAATTTTAAATGTACAATTATTGAAAGATTTTATCGAGTAATTTCAAATTTTATGAAAATCGGATGTATAGTTTAATTACAGGGACAGTCAAAATTTTCCGTTACATTACGGCCAATGGGAAAAAATTATTTCAAGTGCAATTTAAGGATGTTACAGCCCTTTGAACAGCATGAAATTGATATGCACTTATGAAGTGCACTAAAATATACATTCAGTACAATATGCGTAAGCCCTAGTAAAGCCCAGGCGAGATGGACCTATCGGAGCGAGCCTAATCCAGCCTAATCAAGCCTAATTGAGGTTGTCTTCCTGAGGTACCTATCGGAGTGAGCCTAAACAAGCCAAATTGAGGATGTCTTCCTCATGTACATATCGGAGTGATCCTAATCAAGCCAAATTGAGGACGCGTTCCTGATGACACATTACCATGATCCTAAGCAACGCAACAACTCGAAATTTGACGAATAAAGGCCACCATCCCGTATATTAAAAGAAGGTACTATTTTAAACATTTTCTTTTACCACTTAAGATCATATGAAAAATCTTAAAAAATACTTTTCTGATATTTTATGGTAGAGAGTTATCTGAGATCCGACCAAACCAATAATTAAATAAGATTAAGGTAATTTTAAAAATGAAAGAGAGTATTTCTTTTAGCAAAAAGAAACAATTATAATAATTAGAGTACGTGAAAATATTGTCTTTTTTTTTTAAAAGATTAAACATACTTAAAATAATGAGAAGCAAACAAAAGTGTTGCTTTCTATTTTTTGAATTAATATTATGTTTTTCTGTATATAGTAATGTTCAATGTAAATAAAATATTTAATCAAGTTTTAAAAAGTTTCTGTAATTATTTAATTAATAATATTTAAAGTGTGTCAATTCCTTTTTTTTACAGCTTTAATTTTAGTTTAATTCATAAGTGGAAGAGTTCGTCTAAATAATTCACAACGCAAACTCTTAATTTTATTCGTAATTATTCAAATTTAATAATTACTTTTTGACGCGAATTATAATTTAATTTTATTAATGCTTCGCGTGGCTCTTCTACTAGAATGTAGGTAAATACGATCACTTATATTATTTAAATTTATCTAAGGTATATAAAATTATATACCAATTTGCTAATAATAATAATAAAGGAAAATAAATTTAAGTATTATTTCAATGTCACAATTTTAAAGATATTGTAGGTATGTAAGTTTAATTGATTAAAATTTTATTAAAATTAATTTTATTATTGTAACAATACTGACACACATATAATAATTTTATATAAATAAAATGAATAATATATGTTAGCAAAAAAAACAAAAAACAAAAAGGAAATGAAAAAAATAATTCTGGGATTTATAATAGGTAAATTTAGGAATTACAATTTTGTTTTTTTGTTTTCTCTCTTTTCTCTTGTGGTTGGATCTCAGTTACCATTGAAAAATAATGGCATTCACATCACAGATGACACATTTGTAAAAATAATTTTTTTTATATAATGTATAAATAATAATAATAATAAGAATAATGAGTAAAATTTTATAATATGTCTGATATAAAAATGATTGAAATGTCAATAGATCACGATTTTTGAAATTGTATCACCTTGATACAAAAGAAAATTTATGAGTCGTACTACGAAGTAGTAGTACAATATTTACAAAAAAAAAAAAAAAAAAAAAAAAAAAAATAAGATTGTTTTTTCTGTAGAAAAAACAGATATTTTTCTGTTAAATGAAATTATGTTGTTTTTTATATATACGTGTATTATAAATATTTTAGGGGTATTTATGTGTGTAAAAGAATAATCTACAAAACAACTTCATCTCCTAAGAAATTTTTTTTTAAATTTTAGTGTTGTTGTTTTTATGTATTTATGCAATTTAAAATATTTTCATACATATGTGGTAATATAGAAAAAAAAAAAAAGTATGATAAACAGAAACATTCTGTTAAAAGGTTATGCCCAACAATAAGCGAATATTTAAAAGGAGAAGTGTAGATTTAAATACCTCTGGAGTTAAAACCAGAGGACAGAAAAATAAAATTATTTCTCTAAATTATTCGCTACAAAAAACTAAAAAGAATACAATGACTCAACCTAGTGTTGATACGCTGTTGAATTGTATCCCCGTCTTTGACGGAAAGAAAGAGTCGAATATTAAATTTTTTTTGAACGAATTCGATAATCTAATTAAACAAACGGAATTAGAGAATGTTTCGAAACTAGCGCTCTTGAAAACGAAATTAGTCGGTAGTGCTAGAGATAAATTAGCTAATGAAGAAAATCTTAATACAGAAAAAGACTACGGTAAATTTAAAGAAAAATTAATCGATACTTTTTCTACTAAAACAAGTTTTTCTGCGGCTCAAAGCAATTTTTTTTCTCTTAGGCAAAAACCTGCGCAGGCTATCGCTGATTTTATCAGTGAATTCAATGCGGCTGCAAAACTTTACCTAGATAAAAGTGGCCAAAATATTGACAACGGTAATGGTAGTTTATTTGAAATGATCAAATTCACAAGATTTTTAGAATCAGTTAGGGCAGATTTAAGTTTGGACATTCGAAGAATGGCGCCGAAAAATTTCAACGACGCATGTAAATTTGCGAAACAAATGGAAGATGCATACAATCAAGTTGCATCAAAGGAAATTAATTCGATTACAAAAACCTCCACTGAGGAAAATTTGGACAAATTGTTAAAATTAAATATGGAAAGCGCGGAGCAAATTAAAATTTTGACTTCCGAAATAAACAATTTGAAAATTAAAACAAAAGATACTGCATCAAGCAGATGGTGCGAATTATGTAAAAAAAATTCGCATACTTTAGAAACGTGCTGGTACAAAAATGATAATAAAAATACATATAAGGATAGCAGAGATTTCGCAGGTCGGCATTTTAATAAAAGGTACTCTTATAATGGACAGTATCAACCGAGAGCGAATTTTAATCCTAGATTTGTTAACCCAAACCAGCAGTGGCATTTTCAATCTTATGCACCCACAGGTGGTTACTATGGATATTCTCCATATCCCCCACCCCCACCAAATTACTTCCCTCAGCATGTGCCATATAGGAATAGTCAACCTCAGAGTCATGCCAGTTATTATCCAAATGAGGATAAAAATGAGAATTTAAAAGACAATGCTCAAAAGTATCCAAAAAAGTATAAAAATAAGGGTAAAACTGATGATCAAAGGGACAAGTAAGGGATATGAATTGGTATTAAAAATAAATCAAAATGCATAATTAATCGAATTTCAAAATTAAAAAAAAAAATTTCAAAATTTAAAAATAAATTTTTCTCTTTTAGATAAAAAAAATTGAAACAAAATTAATAACTTGCCTTTTTAAAATTCAAAATAATAATAAGAAAGGATAGGAACATGGGAACGCCAATTTGTCTCAGGGTTACAATATTGAGCAAATGTGCAGGGCGCACCCGAAAACATACTTATAAAATTATGTAATGTGCTTCACAAAACTTCACTGGAGCAGTGAAATATTTCTCTCCAGGCAAAAGTTATATATATATTTTTTTTCTTTTCGAATATGAATTAGAAAATATAAAATCTTAACAAAGCCAAATAACATTAAAACTTAATTAATTTCATAGTAAATAATGTTGGAGTAATTTTCAAAAAAAAAAAAAAAAAAAAAAAAAAAGAGAATTTTTTCTGTCTTCTATAAGGGTAGCCTTTGCTAATAGCCTTACAATTTAGATGACAAAATTTCAGAATTACTCTTTAAAATGAGTAGGTGTAAGCTATAGGTTCAGGGTAGTTAGAACAGCTTTATAGCATACTCATATATATATATTTTTTCTTATATAAATATATGGTTGACAAGGAATAAATTATTAGTGCACTCTATATTAGGATAGCGGTCAGCTATAAGCCTAAACATAATAAAATATACAAAAAGTGCTAAGATTTATTCCGGTAGTTCAAGTACAACTTATATGCTAAAGTCTAGAATTTAGACAGCAGGGATAAGTTTTATGAACAAAAGTGTTATAAAAAAATTTAAAAAAAAGGATTTTGGTGTAGCACATTGGTTTAAAAAAAAAAAACATATATATGTATAACAATGGACAAGGCAAGTTATTTCAACATGATTGCACACAAAAATAATAGTAAAAATACACAAATAAATAATTGAAGTAAAATTAAAATTTTCTCACCAAAGGCTTTCTGTATAGGGTGCAATTTTGGCCTACGGCTGGGTATGCACCAACACCAACAAAATATTTGTAGAAAATTTATCAATTCACAGATACATCAATATATAGTTATCACCTAGGCATAAATTTCAGGATTCTTGGCTGAAAAAGGAATCGAAGAAAAAATTAAGTATGGTATAATTACTAGATGTTATGCTCAGAAACAATAAAATTAGTAATATTATATTGTAAAAAGCAGCATTTTGAGTTTTCTTTAGGAAAATTTTTGATTTTTAGGTTTTACACATTTATGGAGTGTCTAGCTCAGTGTATAGTTCCTAGATTTAATAAAAAAATAATAAATAAAAATATAAGTTCGTGTTGTTTTCAAAATAAATAACAAAAGGTATAGCAATTAGCATTTACAGTTAAAATTTATGGAATTTTCAGCAAAATTAACATTAGACAAACATAGCTTATATTATATTTAACTTGATAAGCTAATTTACTTTTATTAACGGTATTCAATTAGAATTAAAGTAGGCTTAAATTCAAGTTAAATTAATTAATAACATTGTTGTAGTGTAAAATTTTATGTAAGACTATTATATTTTTATTGTATATATAAAAATATGCAAATTTAACAATTAATAAAATGTATTAGCAAAATTATTTAATATAAATATTAAATGACATCTTGCTGAAATCAGCTAGAAATTAGATTTTTTTTTTTTTTAAATAAAATATTTTATAAATTTATGTTAGTTTAGAATTTAAGCATTTTTTTTTTCTCTTTACTTTCCCTTAGAATTAAATGCAATTCTAAATTAAACACATATAAATATACATAGTATTGATAAATTTGAGTGTGTGAGTTCATAAATTTTTTTTTTTTTTTATATAATTTGGCCAATTTAACATAAGAAAACAAAATAAATAAATAAATATATTTATATATATTGGCCTTAATTTTATTAAAATATGTAGTATGGCTTAATAAATTTATTTACTTAATTTTTTTTTATAGTACGTACAGTAATTATTTTAAAAACTTGATCTATAAAAAAAATTGGATGTGGTTGTTTGTGAGTATACAAAGATTTTTTCTGCTGGCAGAAATTCTTTGGTTCGGCCGAGTACTCATGGGTTACTACATACGATGTTACGTAGTAATTATCATTTACTTTTTTTTTTTTTTTTAATTATACAAGTGTATTAAGTACATTTTTTTTATAATTAAATAATAATTATTAATGTTGGATTAATAATAATAATTTATTATCTTTTATTTTTAAACATATCATTAAATTTTAGACAGTAGAATTCACATACGGAATGTTAATGATAAATAAAATTTTGAATAAATAAATTTTTATTTCATTCAGTAAAAAAATAAATAAATATGAAAATTTAACAATCTTTTAAGATAGAATTGTTGGCTAAATAAATAATAATTTAAGACAAAAAAATTGTTCTCTTCTTCGTCAATGGCATTTTCTGACAACACTATTTAATAGTATTAAATGAAGGTGAATTTTTAAGGTCAGCGTAATGCATATTTTGCATTTTGGAGAGGCCGTAGAAGTCATTTTTCCGTGTTGTTTACATTTTAATAGTAAACAATATCATGAATCAAAATTTGTGTTTGTTAAAAAGGTCTAAAAATATACAATGTAATCTGTTAAAGAAAGTTATATGCATTTTTTTTTTTAAATCCTGAAAGGCAATTTGGTTTAGTTTAAACCTGAATGCATAAAAAGCCACCCTCGCTTCAGTTCCAGTATGAGGCAGGAGAATTCCGATGATAGAATCGCCATTTTTCCCCTGCAAAATAATAAAAAAAAAGCAGAAGGTTTACATTAGATACGATACAAATACATACACTGTTTATGCATAGATTATGTTTAAAATTACATACAGGCATGCACAGTGAGTTAAGAAGAAAGTATATCAAGAAATTATACTAATTAATAAGGTAATTACAAGCATGAAATGGTTTTAAATACTTACTTTTTGAAGTCGTAAAATTTTGTCACAGCACAAATCATCTCGCAGAAAGGGATTAGTAGCTGACCAACCCCTCGTTTCGAAAGAATCGGGGACGTTCAAAACTGGTTTTATTCAATCCTCCTTCTTCTTTTTTTTTTTTTTCTCTCTTTCTCGTATCGGGTAAAGTTGGAAAGCATTGCGTAATGATATATTAAAGGAGATGAATTAGCTTGTACATTTTGACAGATCATACATGTTTGAAGTAACAAATAAATAAAATAATGTAACAAGTTTGTATACAATATTTTTCTGATTATAATTTGAATACATCAGATTAATTATGTGAAAATATAACATGTCATATTATAAGCATTGTATTTACTTTTATTCAGTATAAAATGTGTTTTAGATAAAACACTGTGTCATAAGGTTGTATGTGATGAAATAATCTGTCAAATGCGTATGCCATTATTTTTCTTATAATGAGGTTTATTTCGGCATATTAATTTCAGACAAAATTATAGCTTTGAATGTATTTTGGGCACTTAAACTGTAAAGTTACAAAATTAGTAAACATGTGTGTGGTAAAGAAAAAAGGCTGCGAGAAAGACGTCTGATTGTCAGTACAGAGGTCTTCTATAAATGTGAATGTCAACAGACAACTATGCTATCATGTGTTGAACTTTCTGTTATGAAACAATAGAAGAACTTCTTATAAAATATACCAGAACCATTCATAATTGAACTTTACAGTCTTCGCTCAAAAACTGTGTAGATACACAGTCATATGGACACGTACATTCCTTCAAGCTTTACAAAAAAAATAAAACCAGCAACCAGTTTTTATTTTTTTTTCCTCCGATACCGGGAGAGATGCTGGGCAACATATAACTATGATATGTTCCCGCACCATGTTGGTTAAATCAAAGTAAAATTGCGTAATTTGTTATTTCTGTTTGTATAAATATTTTTTATAAAATATAATTATGAGTGTAAAATTATAATGTTTATATATTTAAGTAAAATAAGAGTGTAAGTTCATACAAAAATTATTAAGTTGATTTTAAAGATTAAATATATATTTTTAAAAAATTGTTGTATTGTAAAATGAGTGTATAACGTTGAATGGAGTTCGGATCTCAGACAACAACTAGCCAGACGCCATGGTGTCGTTTTATGACAAGCCAATGGAAAGTGATGTATAATTAGAAGTCGTAAAATCATAAAAACGTTGGAATCAATTTATGGCCTCAATAAAAGTGTTGGGATAAATTTATGACTTTTCAGACCACCCAAACTTTAAGGCAGATAATAATATTAAAGTATATGTTAGGGGCCATTTGCAGACTGCTAGCTAATAGGCCTATCGAAGTATAATAAAAAATCTTCTCACATCCAATAACAGTGGACTAGACAAAAATAGTTCCTCCCACTGCAGGAGCTGGTGTGCAAGAAGAATAAGTTTTGAAAAAATATAGTCTGAAAAAAGATGTAGAGGATGCAAGAGCTCTCCTGAAAGCCCGTGCAATGAGTCCCGTAAGCCCTAGTAAAGCCCAGGCGAGATGGACCTATCGGAGCGAGCCTAATCCAGCCTAATCAAGCCTAATTGAGGTTGTCTTCCTGAGGTACCTATCGGAGTGAGCCTAAACAAGCCAAATTGAGGATGTCTTCCTGATGTACATATCGGAGTGATCCTAATCAAGCCAAATTGAGGACGCGTTCCTGATGACACATTGCCATGATCCTAAGCAACGCAACAACTCGAAATTTGACGAATAAAGGCCACCATCCCGTATATTAAAAGAAGGTACTATTTTAAACATTTTCTTTTACCACTTAAGATCATATGAAAAATCTTAAAAAATACTTTTCTGATATTTTATGGTAGAGAGTTATCTGAGATCCGACCAAACCAATAATTAAATAAGATTAAGGTAATTTTAAAAATGAAAGAGAGTATTTCTTTTAGCAAAAAGAAACAATTATAATAATTAGAGTACGTGAAAATATTGTCTTTTTTTTTTAAAAGATTAAACATACTTAAAATAATGAGAAGCAAACAAAAGTGTTGCTTTCTATTTTTTGAATTAATATTATGTTTTTCTGTATATAGTAATGTTCAATGTAAATAAAATATTTAATCAAGTTTTAAAAAGTTTCTGTAATTATTTAATTAATAATATTTAAAGTGTGTCAATTCCTTTTTTTTACAGCTTTAATTTTAGTTTAATTCATAAGTGGAAGAGTTCGTCTAAATAATTCACAACGCAAACTCTTAATTTTATTCGTAATTATTCAAATTTAATAATTACTTTTTGACGCGAATTATAATTTAATTTTATTAATGCTTCGCGTGGCTCTTCTACTAGAATGTAGGTAAATACGATCACTTATATTATTTAAATTTATCTAAGGTATATAAAATTATATACCAATTTGCTATGAGGTTGCTTGGATGATTTGGACCAATTAACAATTTTGAATATATTTAATAAAAAATAAACAGGTGTAATTATCTGTCCAGCAGTCGTCTTTCGGTCCGTCTGTCTGTCTCTCCGTCCATCTGTTCGCACATAACAGAGCAAAAACTACCCAACCGAATGGTCTGAAATTTTAAATATACAATTATTGCAAGATTTTATCGAGTCATTTCAAATTTTATGAAAATCGGATGTATAGTTTAATTACAGGGACAGTCAAAAGTTTTCTGTTACATTACGGCCAACGGGAAAAAAATATTGCAAGTGCATTTTAATCATGTTACAGCCTTCCGAATGTTCTGAAATTTTAAATATACAATTATTGCAAGATTTTATCGAGCCATTTCAAATTTTATGAAAATCGGATGTATAGTTTAATTACAGGGACAGTCAAAAGTTTTCTGTTACATTACGGCCAACGGGAAAAAAATATTGCAAGTGCATTTTAATCATGTTACAGTCTTCCGAATGTTCTGAAATTTTAAATGTACAATTATTGAAAGATTTTATCGAGTCATTTCAAATTTTATGAAAATCGGATGTATAGTTTAATTACAGGGACAGTCAAAATTTTCCGTTACATTACGGCCAATGGGAAAAAATTATTTCAAGTGCATTTTAAGGATGTTACAGCCCTTTGAACAGCATGAAATTGATATGCACTTATGAAGTGCACTAAAATATACATTCAGTACAATATGCGTAAGCCCTAGTAAAGCCCAGGCGAGATGGACCTATCGGAGCGAGCCTAATCCAGCCTAATCAAGCCTAATTGAGGTTGTCTTCCTGAGGTACCTATCGGAGTGAGCCTAAACAAGCCAAATTGAGGATGTCTTCCTCATGTACATATCGGAGTGATCCTAATCAAGCCAAATTGAGGACGCGTTCCTGATGACACATTGCCATGATCCTAAGCAACGCAACAACTCGAAATTTGACGAATAAAGGCCACCATCCCGTATATTAAAAGAAGGTACTATTTTAAACATTTTCTTTTACCACTTAAGATCATATGAAAAATCTTAAAAAATACTTTTCTGATATTTTATGGTAGAGAGTTATCTGAGATCCGACCAAACCAATAATTAAATAAGATTAAGGTAATTTTAAAAATGAAAGAGAGTATTTCTTTTAGCAAAAAGAAACAATTATAATAATTAGAGTACGTGAAAATATTGTCTTTTTTTTTTTAAAGATTAAACATACTTAAAATAATGAGAAGCAAACAAAAGTGTTGCTTTCTATTTTTTGAATTAATATTATGTTTTTCTGTATATAGTAATGTTCAATGTAAATAAAATATTTAATCAAGTTTTAAAAAGTTTCTGTAATTATTTAATTAATAATATTTAAAGTGTGTCAATTCCTTTTTTTTACAGCTTTAATTTTAGTTTAATTCATAAGTGGAAGAGTTCGTCTAAATAATTCACAACGCAAACTCTTAATTTTATTCGTAATTATTCAAATTTAATAATTACTTTTTGACGCGAATTATAATTTAATTTTATTAATGCTTCGCGTGGCTCTTCTACTAGAATGTAGGTAAATACGATCACTTATATTATTTAAATTTATCTAAGGTATATAAAATTATATACCAATTTGCTATGAGGTTGCTTGGATGATTTGGACCAATTAACAATTTTGAATATATTTAATAAAAAATAAACAGGTGTAATTATCTGTCCAGCAGTCGTCTTTCGGTCCGTCTGTCTGTCTCTCCGTCCATCTGTTCGCACATAACAGAGCAAAAACTACCCAACCGAATGGTCTGAAATTTTAAATATACAATTATTGCAAGATTTTATCGAGTCATTTCAAATTTTATGAAAATCGGATGTCTAGTTTAATGACAGGGTCAGTCAAAATTTTCCGTTACATTACGGCCAAAGGGGAAAAAATATTGCAAGTTCATTTTAATGATGTTACATCCTTCCGAATGAACTGAAATTTTAAATATACAATTATTGCAAAATTTTATCGAGTCATTTCAAATTTTATGAAAATCGGATGTATAGTTTAATGACAGGGTCAGTCAAAATTTTCCGTTACATTACGGCCAAAGGGGAAAAAATATTGCAAGTTCATTTTGATGATGTTACAGTCTTCCGAATGGTCTGAAATTTTAAATATACAATTATTGCAAGATTTTATCGAGTCATTTCAAATTTTATGAAAATCGGATGTCTAGTTTAATTACAGGGACAGTCAAAATTTTCCGTTACATTACGGCCAAATGGGAAAAAATATTGCAAGTTCATTTTAATGATGTTACAGCCTTCCGAATGGTCTGAAATTTTAAATATACAATTATTGCAAGATTTTATCGAGTCATTTCAAATTTTATGAAAATCGGATGTATAGTTTAATTACAGGGACAGTCAAAAGTTTTCTGTTACATTACGGCCAACGGGAAAAAAATATTGCAAGTGCATTTTAATCATGTTACACCCTTCCGAATGTTCTGAAATTTTAAATATACAATTATTGCAAGATTTTATCGAGTCATTTCAAATTTTATGAAAATCGGATGTATAGTTTAATTACAGGGACAGTCAAAAGTTTTCTGTTACATTACGGCCAACGGGAAAAAAATATTGCAAGTGCATTTTAATCATGTTACAGCCTTCCGAATGTTCTGAAATTTTAAATATACAATTATTGCAAGATTTTATCGAGCCATTTCAAATTTTATGAAAATCGGATGTATAGTTTAATTACAGGGACAGTCAAAAGTTTTCTGTTACATTACGGCCAACGGGAAAAAAATATTGCAAGTGCATTTTAATCATGTTACAGTCTTCCGAATGTTCTGAAATTTTAAATGTACAATTATTGAAAGATTTTATCGAGTCATTTCAAATTTTATGAAAATCGGATGTATAGTTTAATTACAGGGACAGTCAAAATTTTCCGTTACATTACGGCCAATGGGAAAAAATTATTTCAAGTGCATTTTAAGGATGTTACAGCCCTTTGAACAGCATGAAATTGATATGCACTTATGAAGTGCACTAAAATATACATTCAGTACAATATGCGTAAGCCCTAGTAAAGCCCAGGCGAGATGGACCTATCGGAGCGAGCCTAATCCAGCCTAATCAAGCCTAATTGAGGTTGTCTTCCTGAGGTACCTATCGGAGTGAGCCTAAACAAGCCAAATTGAGGATGTCTTCCTCATGTACATATCGGAGTGATCCTAATCAAGCCAAATTGAGGACGCGTTCCTGATGACACATTGCCATGATCCTAAGCAACGCAACAACTCGAAATTTGACGAATAAAGGCCACCATCCCGTATATTAAAAGAAGGTACTATTTTAAACATTTTCTTTTACCACTTAAGATCATATGAAAAATCTTAAAAAATACTTTTCTGATATTTTATGGTAGAGAGTTATCTGAGATCCGACCAAACCAATAATTAAATAAGATTAAGGTAATTTTAAAAATGAAAGAGAGTATTTCTTTTAGCAAAAAGAAACAATTATAATAATTAGAGTACGTGAAAATATTGTCTTTTTTTTTTAAAAGATTAAACATACTTAAAATAATGAGAAGCAAACAAAAGTGTTGCTTTCTATTTTTTGAATTAATATTATGTTTTTCTGTATATAGTAATGTTCAATGTAAATAAAATATTTAATCAAGTTTTAAAAAGTTTCTGTAATTATTTAATTAATAATATTTAAAGTGTGTCAATTCCTTTTTTTTACAGCTTTAATTTTAGTTTAATTCATAAGTGGAAGAGTTCGTCTAAATAATTCACAACGCAAACTCTTAATTTTATTCGTAATTATTCAAATTTAATAATTACTTTTTGACGCGAATTATAATTTAATTTTATTAATGCTTCGCGTGGCTCTTCTACTAGAATGTAGGTAAATACGATCACTTATATTATTTAAATTTATCTAAGGTATATAAAATTATATACCAATTTGCTATGAGGTTGCTTGGATGATTTGGACCAATTAACAATTTTGAATATATTTAATAAAAAATAAACAGGTGTAATTATCTGTCCAGCAGTCGTCTTTCGGTCCGTCTGTCTGTCTCTCCGTCCATCTGTTCGCACATAACAGAGCAAAAACTACCCAACCGAATGGTCTGAAATTTTAAATATACAATTATTGCAAGATTTTATCGAGTCATTTCAAATTTTATGAAAATCGGATGTCTAGTTTAATGACAGGGTCAGTCAAAATTTTCCGTTACATTACGGCCAAAGGGGAAAAAATATTGCAAGTTCATTTTAATGATGTTACATCCTTCCGAATGAACTGAAATTTTAAATATACAATTATTGCAAAATTTTATCGAGTCATTTCAAATTTTATGAAAATCGGATGTATAGTTTAATGACAGGGTCAGTCAAAATTTTCCGTTACATTACGGCCAAAGGGGAAAAAATATTGCAAGTTCATTTTGATGATGTTACAGTCTTCCGAATGGTCTGAAATTTTAAATATACAATTATTGCAAGATTTTATCGAGTCATTTCAAATTTTATGAAAATCGGATGTCTAGTTTAATTACAGGGACAGTCAAAATTTTCCGTTACATTACGGCCAAATGGGAAAAAATATTGCAAGTTCATTTTAATGATGTTACAGCCTTCCGAATGGTCTGAAATTTTAAATATACAATTATTGCAAGATTTTATCGAGTCATTTCAAATTTTATGAAAATCGGATGTATAGTTTAATTACAGGGACAGTCAAAAGTTTTCTGTTACATTACGGCCAACGGGAAAAAAATATTGCAAGTGCATTTTAATCATGTTACACCCTTCCGAATGTTCTGAAATTTTAAATATACAATTATTGCAAGATTTTATCGAGTCATTTCAAATTTTATGAAAATCGGATGTATAGTTTAATTACAGGGACAGTCAAAAGTTTTCTGTTACATTACGGCCAACGGTAAAAAAATATTGCAAGTGCATTTTAATCATGTTACAGCCTTCCGAATGTTCTGAAATTTTAAATATACAATTATTGCAAGATTTTATCGAGCCATTTCAAATTTTATGAAAATCGGATGTATAGTTTAATTACAGGGACAGTCAAAAGTTTTCTGTTACATTACGGCCAACGGGAAAAAAATATTGCAAGTGCATTTTAATCATGTTACAGTCTTCCGACTGTTCTGAAATTTTAAATGTACAATTATTGAAAGATTTTATCGAGTCATTTCAAATTTTATGAAAATCGGATGTATAGTTTAATTACAGGGACAGTCAAAATTTTCCGTTACATTACGGCCAATGGGAAAAAATTATTTCAAGTGCATTTTAAGGATGTTACAGCCCTTTGAACAGCATGAAATTGATATGCACTTATGAAGTGCACTAAAATATACATTCAGTACAATATGCGTAAGCCCTAGTAAAGCCCAGGCGAGATGGACCTATCGGAGCGAGCCTAATCCAGCCTAATCAAGCCTAATTGAGGTTGTCTTCCTGAGGTACCTATCGGAGTGAGCCTAAACAAGCCAAATTGAGGATGTCTTCCTGATGTACATATCGGAGTGATCCTAATCAAGCCAAATTGAGGACGCGTTCCTGATGACACATTGCCATGATCCTAAGCAACGCAACAACTCGAAATTTGACGAATAAAGGCCACCATCCCGTATATTAAAAGAAGGTACTATTTTAAACATTTTCTTTTACCACTTAAGATCATATGAAAAATCTTAAAAAATACTTTTCTGATATTTTATGGTAGAGAGTTATCTGAGATCCGACCAAACCAATAATTAAATAAGATTAAGGTAATTTTAAAAATGAAAGAGAGTATTTCTTTTAGCAAAAAGAAACAATTATAATAATTAGAGTACGTGAAAATATTGTCTTTTTTTTTTAAAAGATTAAACATACTTAAAATAATGAGAAGCAAACAAAAGTGTTGCTTTCTATTTTTTGAATTAATATTATGTTTTTCTGTATATAGTAATGTTCAATGTAAATAAAATATTTAATCAAGTTTTAAAAAGTTTCTGTAATTATTTAATTAATAATATTTAAAGTGTGTCAATTCCTTTTTTTTACAGCTTTAATTTTAGTTTAATTCATAAGTGGAAGAGTTCGTCTAAATAATTCACAACGCAAACTCTTAATTTTATTCGTAATTATTCAAATTTAATAATTACTTTTTGACGCGAATTATAATTTAATTTTATTAATGCTTCGCGTGGCTCTTCTACTAGAATGTAGGTAAATACGATCACTTATATTATTTAAATTTATCTAAGGTATATAAAATTATATACCAATTTGCTATGAGGTTGCTTGGATGATTTGGACCAATTAACAATTTTGAATATATTTAATAAAAAATAAACAGGTGTAATTATCTGTCCAGCAGTCGTCTTTCGGTCCGTCTGTCTGTCTCTCCGTCCATCTGTTCGCACATAACAGAGCAAAAACTACCCAACCGAATGGTCTGAAATTTTAAATATACAATTATTGCAAGATTTTATCGAGTCATTTCAAATTTTATGAAAATCGGATGTCTAGTTTAATGACAGGGTCAGTCAAAATTTTCCGTTACATTACGGCCAAAGGGGAAAAAATATTGCAAGTTCATTTTAATGATGTTACATCCTTCCGAATGAACTGAAATTTTAAATATACAATTATTGCAAAATTTTATCGAGTCATTTCAAATTTTATGAAAATCGGATGTATAGTTTAATGACAGGGTCAGTCAAAATTTTCCGTTACATTACGGCCAAAGGGGAAAAAATATTGCAAGTTCATTTTGATGATGTTACAGTCTTCCGAATGGTCTGAAATTTTAAATATACAATTATTGCAAGATTTTATCGAGTCATTTCAAATTTTATGAAAATCGGATGTCTAGTTTAATTACAGGGACAGTCAAAATTTTCCGTTACATTACGGCCAAATGGGAAAAAATATTGCAAGTTCATTTTAATGATGTTACAGCCTTCCGAATGGTCTGAAATTTTAAATATACAATTATTGCAAGATTTTATCGAGTCATTTCAAATTTTATGAAAATCGGATGTATAGTTTAATTACAGGGACAGTCAAAAGTTTTCTGTTACATTACGGCCAACGGGAAAAAAATATTGCAAGTGCATTTTAATCATGTTACACCCTTCCGAATGTTCTGAAATTTTAAATATACAATTATTGCAAGATTTTATCGAGTCATTTCAAATTTTATGAAAATCGGATGTATAGTTTAATTACAGGGACAGTCAAAAGTTTTCTGTTACATTACGGCCAACGGTAAAAAAATATTGCAAGTGCATTTTAATCATGTTACAGCCTTCCGAATGTTCTGAAATTTTAAATATACAATTATTGCAAGATTTTATCGAGCCATTTCAAATTTTATGAAAATCGGATGTATAGTTTAATTACAGGGACAGTCAAAAGTTTTCTGTTACATTACGGCCAACGGGAAAAAAATATTGCAAGTGCATTTTAATCATGTTACAGTCTTCCGACTGTTCTGAAATTTTAAATGTACAATTATTGAAAGATTTTATCGAGTCATTTCAAATTTTATGAAAATCGGATGTATAGTTTAATTACAGGGACAGTCAAAATTTTCCGTTACATTACGGCCAATGGGAAAAAATTATTTCAAGTGCATTTTAAGGATGTTACAGCCCTTTGAACAGCATGAAATTGATATGCACTTATGAAGTGCACTAAAATATACATTCAGTACAATATGCGTAAGCCCTAGTAAAGCCCAGGCGAGATGGACCTATCGGAGCGAGCCTAATCCAGCCTAATCAAGCCTAATTGAGGTTGTCTTCCTGAGGTACCTATCGGAGTGAGCCTAAACAAGCCAAATTGAGGATGTCTTCCTCATGTACATATCGGAGTGATCCTAATCAAGCCAAATTGAGGACGCGTTCCTGATGACACATTGCCATGATCCTAAGCAACGCAACAACTCGAAATTTGACGAATAAAGGCCACCATCCCGTATATTAAAAGAAGGTACTATTTTAAACATTTTCTTTTACCACTTAAGATCATATGAAAAATCTTAAAAAATACTTTTCTGATATTTTATGGTAGAGAGTTATCTGAGATCCGACCAAACCAATAATTAAATAAGATTAAGGTAATTTTAAAAATGAAAGAGAGTATTTCTTTTAGCAAAAAGAAACAATTATAATAATTAGAGTACGTGAAAATATTGTCTTTTTTTTTTAAAAGATTAAACATACTTAAAATAATGAGAAGCAAACAAAAGTGTTGCTTTCTATTTTTTGAATTAATATTATGTTTTTCTGTATATAGTAATGTTCAATGTAAATAAAATATTTAATCAAGTTTTAAAAAGTTTCTGTAATTATTTAATTAATAATATTTAAAGTGTGTCAATTCCTTTTTTTTACAGCTTTAATTTTAGTTTAATTCATAAGTGGAAGAGTTCGTCTAAATAATTCACAACGCAAACTCTTAATTTTATTCGTAATTATTCAAATTTAATAATTACTTTTTGACGCGAATTATAATTTAATTTTATTAATGCTTCGCGTGGCTCTTCTACTAGAATGTAGGTAAATACGATCACTTATATTATTTAAATTTATCTAAGGTATATAAAATTATATACCAATTTGCTATGAGGTTGCTTGGATGATTTGGACCAATTAACAATTTTGAATATATTTAATAAAAAATAAACAGGTGTAATTATCTGTCCAGCAGTCGTCTTTCGGTCCGTCTGTCTGTCTCTCCGTCCATCTGTTCGCACATAACAGAGCAAAAACTACCCAACCGAATGGTCTGAAATTTTAAATATACAATTATTGCAAGATTTTATCGAGTCATTTCAAATTTTATGAAAATCGGATGTCTAGTTTAATGACAGGGTCAGTCAAAATTTTCCGTTACATTACGGCCAAAGGGGAAAAAATATTGCAAGTTCATTTTAATGATGTTACATCCTTCCGAATGAACTGAAATTTTAAATATACAATTATTGCAAAATTTTATCGAGTCATTTCAAATTTTATGAAAATCGGATGTATAGTTTAATGACAGGGTCAGTCAAAATTTTCCGTTACATTACGGCCAAAGGGGAAAAAATATTGCAAGTTCATTTTGATGATGTTACAGTCTTCCGAATGGTCTGAAATTTTAAATATACAATTATTGCAAGATTTTATCGAGTCATTTCAAATTTTATGAAAATCGGATGTCTAGTTTAATTACAGGGACAGTCAAAATTTTCCGTTACATTACGGCCAAATGGGAAAAAATATTGCAAGTTCATTTTAATGATGTTACAGCCTTCCGAATGGTCTGAAATTTTAAATATACAATTATTGCAAGATTTTATCGAGTCATTTCAAATTTTATGAAAATCGGATGTATAGTTTAATTACAGGGACAGTCAAAAGTTTTCTGTTACATTACGGCCAACGGGAAAAAAATATTGCAAGTGCATTTTAATCATGTTACACCCTTCCGAATGTTCTGAAATTTTAAATATACAATTATTGCAAGATTTTATCGAGTCATTTCAAATTTTATGAAAATCGGATGTATAGTTTAATTACAGGGACAGTCAAAAGTTTTCTGTTACATTACGGCCAACGGTAAAAAAATATTGCAAGTGCATTTTAATCATGTTACAGCCTTCCGAATGTTCTGAAATTTTAAATATACAATTATTGCAAGATTTTATCGAGCCATTTCAAATTTTATGAAAATCGGATGTATAGTTTAATTACAGGGACAGTCAAAAGTTTTCTGTTACATTACGGCCAACGGGAAAAAAATATTGCAAGTGCATTTTAATCATGTTACAGTCTTCCGACTGTTCTGAAATTTTAAATGTACAATTATTGAAAGATTTTATCGAGTCATTTCAAATTTTATGAAAATCGGATGTATAGTTTAATTACAGGGACAGTCAAAATTTTCCGTTGCATTACGGCCAATGGGAAAAAATTATTTCAAGTGCATTTTAAGGATGTTACAGCCCTTTGAACAGCATGAAATTGATATGCACTTATGAAGTGCACTAAAATATACATTCAGTACAATATGCGTAAGCCCTAGTAAAGCCCAGGCGAGATGGACCTATCGGAGCGAGCCTAATCCAGCCTAATCAAGCCTAATTGAGGTTGTCTTCCTGAGGTACCTATCGGAGTGAGCCTAAACAAGCCAAATTGAGGATGTCTTCCTCATGTACATATCGGAGTGATCCTAATCAAGCCAAATTGAGGACGCGTTCCTGATGACACATTGCCATGATCCTAAGCAACGCAACAACTCGAAATTTGACGAATAAAGGCCACCATCCCGTATATTAAAAGAAGGTACTATTTTAAACATTTTCTTTTACCACTTAAGATCATATGAAAAATCTTAAAAAATACTTTTCTGATATTTTATGGTAGAGAGTTATCTGAGATCCGACCAAACCAATAATTAAATAAGATTAAGGTAATTTTAAAAATGAAAGAGAGTATTTCTTTTAGCAAAAAGAAACAATTATAATAATTAGAGTACGTGAAAATATTGTCTTTTTTTTTTAAAAGATTAAACATACTTAAAATAATGAGAAGCAAACAAAAGTGTTGCTTTCTATTTTTTGAATTAATATTATGTTTTTCTGTATATAGTAATGTTCAATGTAAATAAAATATTTAATCAAGTTTTAAAAAGTTTCTGTAATTATTTAATTAATAATATTTAAAGTGTGTCAATTCCTTTTTTTTACAGCTTTAATTTTAGTTTAATTCATAAGTGGAAGAGTTCGTCTAAATAATTCACAACGCAAACTCTTAATTTTATTCGTAATTATTCAAATTTAATAATTACTTTTTGACGCGAATTATAATTTAATTTTATTAATGCTTCGCGTGGCTCTTCTACTAGAATGTAGGTAAATACGATCACTTATATTATTTAAATTTATCTAAGGTATATAAAATTATATACCAATTTGCTAATAATAATAATAAAGGAAAATAAATTTAAGTATTATTTCAATGTCACAATTTTAAAGATATTGTAGGTATGTAAGTTTAATTGATTAAAATTTTATTAAAATTAATTTTATTATTGTAACAATACTGACACACATATAATAATTTTATATAAATAAAATGAATAATATATGTTAGCAAAAAAAACAAAAAACAAAAAGGAAATGAAAAAAATAATTCTGGGATTTATAATAGGTAAATTTAGGAATTACAATTTTGTTTTTTTGTTTTCTCTCTTTTCTCTTGTGGTTGGATCTCAGTTACCATTGAAAAATAATGGCATTCACATCACAGATGACACATTTGTAAAAATAATTTTTTTTATATAATGTATAAATAATAATAATAATAAGAATAATGAGTAAAATTTTATAATATGTCTGATATAAAAATGATTGAAATGTCAATAGATCACGATTTTTGAAATTGTATCACCTTGATACAAAAGAAAATTTATGAGTCGTACTACGAAGTAGTAGTACAATATTTACAAAAAAAAAAAAAAAAAAAAAAAAAAAAAATAAGATTGTTTTTTCTGTAGAAAAAGACAGATATTTTTCTGTTAAATGAAATTATGTTGTTTTTTATATATACGTGTATTATAAATATTTTAGGGGTATTTATGTGTGTAAAAGAATAATCTACAAAACAACTTCATCTCCTAAGAAATTTTTTTTTAAATTTTAGTGTTGTTGTTTTTATGTATTTATGCAATTTAAAATATTTTCATACATATGTGGTAATATAGAAAAAAAAAAAGTATGATAAACAGAAACATTCTGTTAAAAGGTTATGCCCAACAATAAGCGAATATTTAAAAGGAGAAGTGTAGATTTAAATACCCCTGGAGTTAAAACCAGAGGACAGAAAAATAAAATTATTTCTCTAAATTATTCGCTACAAAAAACTAAAAAGAATACAATGACTCAACCTAGTGTTGATACGCTGTTGAATTGTATCCCCGTCTTTGACGGAAAGAAAGAGTCGAATATTAAATTTTTTTTGAACGAATTCGATAATCTAATTAAACAAACGGAATTAGAGAATGTTTCGAAACTAGCGCTCTTGAAAACGAAATTAGTCGGTAGTGCTAGAGATAAATTAGCTAATGAAGAAAATCTTAATACAGAAAAAGACTACGGTAAATTTAAAGAAAAATTAATCGATACTTTTTCTACTAAAACAAGTTTTTCTGCGGCTCAAAGCAATTTTTTTTCTCTTAGGCAAAAACCTGCGCAGGCTATCGCTGATTTTATCAGTGAATTCAATGCGGCTGCAAAACTTTACCTAGATAAAAGTGGCCAAAATATTGACAACGGTAATGGTAGTTTATTTGAAATGATCAAATTCACAAGATTTTTAGAATCAGTTAGGGCAGATTTAAGTTTGGACATTCGAAGAATGGCGCCGAAAAATTTCAACGACGCATGTAAATTTGCGAAACAAATGGAAGATGCATACAATCAAGTTGCATCAAAGGAAATTAATTCGATTACAAAAACCTCCACTGAGGAAAATTTGGACAAATTGTTAAAATTAAATATGGAAAGCGCGGAGCAAATTAAAATTTTGACTTCCGAAATAAACAATTTGAAAATTAAAACAAAAGATACTGCATCAAGCAGATGGTGCGAATTATGTAAAAAAAATTCGCATACTTTAGAAACGTGCTGGTACAAAAATGATAATAAAAATACATATAAGGATAGCAGAGATTTCGCAGGTCGGCATTTTAATAAAAGGTACTCTTATAATGGACAGTATCAACCGAGAGCGAATTTTAATCCTAGATTTGTTAACCCAAACCAGCAGTGGCATTTTCAATCTTATGCACCCACAGGTGGTTACTATGGATATTCTCCATATCCCCCACCCCCACCAAATTACTTCCCTCAGCATGTGCCATATAGGAATAGTCAACCTCAGAGTCATGCCAGTTATTATCCAAATGAGGATAAAAATGAGAATTTAAAAGACAATGCTCAAAAGTATCCAAAAAAGTATAAAAATAAGGGTAAAACTGATGATCAAAGGGACAAGTAAGGGATATGAATTGGTATTAAAAATAAATCAAAATGCATAATTAATCGAATTTCAAAATTAAAAAAAAAAATTTCAAAATTTAAAAATAAATTTTTCTCTTTTAGATAAAAAAAATTGAAACAAAATTAATAACTTGCCTTTTTAAAATTCAAAATAATAATAAGAAAGGATAGGAACATGGGAACGCCAATTTGTCTCAGGGTTACAATATTGAGCAAATGTGCAGGGCGCACCCGAAAACATACTTATAAAATTATGTAATGTGCTTCACAAAACTTCACTGGAGCAGTGAAATATTTCTCTCCAGGCAAAAGTTATATATATATTTTTTTTCTTTTCGAATATGAATTAGAAAATATAAAATCTTAACAAAGCCAAATAACATTAAAACTTAATTAATTTCATAGTAAATAATGTTGGAGTAATTTTCAAAAAAAAAAAAAAAAAAAAAAAAAAAGAGAATTTTTTCTGTCTTCTATAAGGGTAGCCTTTGCTAATAGCCTTACAATTTAGATGACAAAATTTCAGAATTACTCTTTAAAATGAGTAGGTGTAAGCTATAGGTTCAGGGTAGTTAGAACAGCTTTATAGCATACTCATATATATATATTTTTTCTTATATAAATATATGGTTGACAAGGAATAAATTATTAGTGCACTCTATATTAGGATAGCGGTCAGCTATAAGCCTAAACATAATAAAATATACAAAAAGTGCTAAGATTTATTCCGGTAGTTCAAGTACAACTTATATGCTAAAGTCTAGAATTTAGACAGCAGGGATAAGTTTTATGAACAAAAGTGTTATAAAAAAATTTAAAAAAAAGGATTTTGGTGTAGCACATTGGTTTTTAAAAAAAAAACATATATATGTATAACAATGGACAAGGCAAGTTATTTCAACATGATTGCACACAAAAATAATAGTAAAAATACACAAATAAATAATTGAAGTAAAATTAAAATTTTCTCACCAAAGGCTTTCTGTATAGGGTGCAATTTTGGCCTACGGCTGGGTATGCACCAACACCAACAAAATATTTGTAGAAAATTTATCAATTCACAGATACATCAATATATAGTTATCACCTAGGCATAAATTTCAGGATTCTTGGCTGAAAAAGGAATCGAAGAAAAAATTAAGTATGGTATAATTACTAGATGTTATGCTCAGAAACAATAAAATTAGTAATATTATATTGTAAAAAGCAGCATTTTGAGTTTTCTTTAGGAAAATTTTTGATTTTTAGGTTTTACACATTTATGGAGTGTCTAGCTCAGTGTATAGTTCCTAGATTTAATAAAAAAATAATAAATAAAAATATAAGTTCGTGTTGTTTTCAAAATAAATAACAAAAGGTATAGCAATTAGCATTTACAGTTAAAATTTATGGAATTTTCAGCAAAATTAACATTAGACAAACATAGCTTATATTATATTTAACTTGATAAGCTAATTTACTTTTATTAACGGTATTCAATTAGAATTAAAGTAGGCTTAAATTCAAGTTAAATTAATTAATAACATTGTTGTAGTGTAAAATTTTATGTAAGACTATTATATTTTTATTGTATATATAAAAATATGCAAATTTAACAATTAATAAAATGTATTAGCAAAATTATTTAATATAAATATTAAATGACATCTTGCTGAAATCAGCTAGAAATTAGATTTTTTTTTTTTTTAAATAAAATATTTTATAAATTTATGTTAGTTTAGAATTTAAGCATTTTTTTTTTCTCTTTACTTTCCCTTAGAATTAAATGCAATTCTAAATTAAACACATATAAATATACATAGTATTGATAAATTTGAGTGTGTGAGTTCATAAATTTTTTTTTTTTTTTATATAATTTGGCCAATTTAACATAAGAAAACAAAATAAATAAATAAATATATTTATATATATTGGCCTTAATTTTATTAAAATATGTAGTATGGCTTAATAAATTTATTTACTTAATTTTTTTTTATAGTACGTACAGTAATTATTTTAAAAACTTGATCTATAAAAAAAATTGGATGTGGTTGTTTGTGAGTATACAAAGATTTTTTCTGCTGGCAGAAATTCTTTGGTTCGGCCGAGTACTCATGGGTTACTACATACGATGTTACGTAGTAATTATCATTTACTTTTTTTTTTTTTTTTAATTATACAAGTGTATTAAGTACATTTTTTTTATAATTAAATAATAATTATTAATGTTGGATTAATAATAATAATTTATTATCTTTTATTTTTAAACATATCATTAAATTTTAGACAGTAGAATTCACATACGGAATGTTAATGATAAATAAAATTTTGAATAAATAAATTTTTATTTCATTCAGTAAAAAAATAAATAAATATGAAAATTTAACAATCTTTTAAGATAGAATTGTTGGCTAAATAAATAATAATTTAAGACAAAAAAATTGTTCTCTTCTTCGTCAATGGCATTTTCTGACAACACTATTTAATAGTATTAAATGAAGGTGAATTTTTAAGGTCAGCGTAATGCATATTTTGCATTTTGGAGAGGCCGTAGAAGTCATTTTTCCGTGTTGTTTACATTTTAATAGTAAACAATATCATGAATCAAAATTTGTGTTTGTTAAAAAGGTCTAAAAATATACAATGTAATCTGTTAAAGAAAGTTATATGCATTTTTTTTTTAAATCCTGAAAGGCAATTTGGTTTAGTTTAAACCTGAATGCATAAAAAGCCACCCTCGCTTCAGTTCCAGTATGAGGCAGGAGAATTCCGATGATAGAATCGCCATTTTTCCCCTGCAAAATAATAAAAAAAAAGCAGAAGGTTTACATTAGATACGATACAAATACATACACTGTTTATGCATAGATTATGTTTAAAATTACATACAGGCATGCACAGTGAGTTAAGAAGAAAGTATATCAAGAAATTATACTAATTAATAAGGTAATTACAAGCATGAAATGGTTTTAAATACTTACTTTTTGAAGTCGTAAAATTTTGTCACAGCACAAATCATCTCGCAGAAAGGGATTAGTAGCTGACCAACCCCTCGTTTCGAAAGAATCGGGGACGTTCAAAACTGGTTTTATTCAATCCTCCTTCTTCTTTTTTTTTTTTTTCTCTCTTTCTCGTATCGGGTAAAGTTGGAAAGCATTGCGTAATGATATATTAAAGGAGATGAATTAGCTTGTACATTTTGACAGATCATACATGTTTGAAGTAACAAATAAATAAAATAATGTAACAAGTTTGTATACAATATTTTTCTGATTATAATTTGAATACATCAGATTAATTATGTGAAAATATAACATGTCATATTATAAGCATTGTATTTACTTTTATTCAGTATAAAATGTGTTTTAGATAAAACACTGTGTCATAAGGTTGTATGTGATGAAATAATATGTCAAATGCGTATGCCATTATTTTTCTTATAATGAGGTTTATTTCGGCATATTAATTTCAGACAAAATTATAGCTTTGAATGTATTTTGGGCACTTAAACTGTAAAGTTACAAAATTAGTAAACATGTGTGTGGTAAAGAAAAAAGGCTGCGAGAAAGACGTCTGATTGTCAGTACAGAGGTCTTCTATAAATGTGAATGTCAACAGACAACTATGCTATCATGTGTTGAACTTTCTGTTATGAAACAATAGAAGAACTTCTTATAAAATATACCAGAACCATTCATAATTGAACTTTACAGTCTTCGCTCAAAAACTGTGTAGATACACAGTCATATGGACACGTACATTCCTTCAAGCTTTACAAAAAAAATAAAACCAGCAACCAGTTTTTATTTTTTTTTCCTCCGATACCGGGAGAGATGCTGGGCAACATATAACTATGATATGTTCCCGCACCATGTTGGTTAAATCAAAGTAAAATTGCGTAATTTGTTATTTCTGTTTGTATAAATATTTTTTATAAAATATAATTATGAGTGTAAAATTATAATGTTTATATATTTAAGTAAAATAAGAGTGTAAGTTCATACAAAAATTATTAAGTTGATTTTAAAGATTAAATATATATTTTTAAAAAATTGTTGTATTGTAAAATGAGTGTATAACGTTGAATGGAGTTCGGATCTCAGACAACAACTAGCCAGACGCCATGGTGTCGTTTTATGACAAGCCAATGGAAAGTGATGTATAATTAGAAGTCGTAAAATCATAAAAACGTTGGAATCAATTTATGGCCTCAATAAAAGTGTTGGGATAAATTTATGACTTTTCAGACCACCCAAACTTTAAGGCAGATAATAATATTAAAGTATATGTTAGGGGCCATTTGCAGACTGCTAGCTAATAGGCCTATCGAAGTATAATAAAAAATCTTCTCACATCCAATAACAGTGGACTAGACAAAAATAGTTCCTCCCACTGCAGGAGCTGGTGTGCAAGAAGAATAAGTTTTGAAAAAATATAGTCTGAAAAAAGATGTAGAGGATGCAAGAGCTCTCCTGAAAGCCCGTGCAATGAGTCCCGTAAGCCCTAGTAAAGCCCAGGCGAGATGGACCTATCGGAGCGAGCCTAATCCAGCCTAATCAAGCCTAATTGAGGTTGTCTTCCTGAGGTACCTATCGGAGTGAGCCTAAACAAGCCAAATTGAGGATGTCTTCCTGATGTACATATCGGAGTGATCCTAATCAAGCCAAATTGAGGACGCGTTCCTGATGACACATTGCCATGATCCTAAGCAACGCAACAACTCGAAATTTGACGAATAAAGGCCACCATCCCGTATATTAAAAGAAGGTACTATTTTAAACATTTTCTTTTACCACTTAAGATCATATGAAAAATCTTAAAAAATACTTTTCTGATATTTTATGGTAGAGAGTTATCTGAGATCCGACCAAACCAATAATTAAATAAGATTAAGGTAATTTTAAAAATGAAAGAGAGTATTTCTTTTAGCAAAAAGAAACAATTATAATAATTAGAGTACGTGAAAATATTGTCTTTTTTTTTTAAAAGATTAAACATACTTAAAATAATGAGAAGCAAACAAAAGTGTTGCTTTCTATTTTTTGAATTAATATTATGTTTTTCTGTATATAGTAATGTTCAATGTAAATAAAATATTTAATCAAGTTTTAAAAAGTTTCTGTAATTATTTAATTAATAATATTTAAAGTGTGTCAATTCCTTTTTTTTACAGCTTTAATTTTAGTTTAATTCATAAGTGGAAGAGTTCGTCTAAATAATTCACAACGCAAACTCTTAATTTTATTCGTAATTATTCAAATTTAATAATTACTTTTTGACGCGAATTATAATTTAATTTTATTAATGCTTCGCGTGGCTCTTCTACTAGAATGTAGGTAAATACGATCACTTATATTATTTAAATTTATCTAAGGTATATAAAATTATATACCAATTTGCTATGAGGTTGCTTGGATGATTTGGACCAATTAACAATTTTGAATATATTTAATAAAAAATAAACAGGTGTAATTATCTGTCCAGCAGTCGTCTTTCGGTCCGTCTGTCTGTCTCTCCGTCCATCTGTTCGCACATAACAGAGCAAAAACTACCCAACCGAATGGTCTGAAATTTTAAATATACAATTATTGCAAGATTTTATCGAGTCATTTCAAATTTTATGAAAATCGGATGTATAGTTTAATTACAGGGACAGTCAAAAGTTTTCTGTTACATTACGGCCAACGGTAAAAAAATATTGCAAGTGCATTTTAATCATGTTACAGCCTTCCGAATGTTCTGAAATTTTAAATATACAATTATTGCAAGATTTTATCGAGCCATTTCAAATTTTATGAAAATCGGATGTATAGTTTAATTACAGGGACAGTCAAAAGTTTTCTGTTACATTACGACCAACGGGAAAAAAATATTGCAAGTGCATTTTAATCATGTTACAGTCTTCCGACTGTTCTGAAATTTTAAATGTACAATTATTGAAAGATTTTATCGAGTCATTTCAAATTTTATGAAAATCGGATGTATAGTTTAATTACAGGGACAGTCAAAATTTTCCGTTACATTACGGCCAATGGGAAAAAATTATTTCAAGTGCATTTTAAGGATGTTACAGCCCTTTGAACAGCATGAAATTGATATGCACTTATGAAGTGCACTAAAATATACATTCAGTACAATATGCGTAAGCCCTAGTAAAGCCCAGGCGAGATGGACCTATCGGAGCGAGCCTAATCCAGCCTAATCAAGCCTAATTGAGGTTGTCTTCCTGAGGTACCTATCGGAGTGAGCCTAAACAAGCCAAATTGAGGATGTCTTCCTCATGTACATATCGGAGTGATCCTAATCAAGCCAAATTGAGGACGCGTTCCTGATGACACATTGCCATGATCCTAAGCAACGCAACAACTCGAAATTTGACGAATAAAGGCCACCATCCCGTATATTAAAAGAAGGTACTATTTTAAACATTTTCTTTTACCACTTAAGATCATATGAAAAATCTTAAAAAATACTTTTCTGATATTTTATGGTAGAGAGTTATCTGAGATCCGACCAAACCAATAATTAAATAAGATTAAGGTAATTTTAAAAATGAAAGAGAGTATTTCTTTTAGCAAAAAGAAACAATTATAATAATTAGAGTACGTGAAAATATTGTCTTTTTTTTTTTAAAAGATTAAACATACTTAAAATAATGAGAAGCAAACAAAAGTGTTGCTTTCTATTTTTTGAATTAATATTATGTTTTTCTGTATATAGTAATGTTCAATGTAAATAAAATATTTAATCAAGTTTTAAAAAGTTTCTGTAATTATTTAATTAATAATATTTAAAGTGTGTCAATTCCTTTTTTTTACAGCTTTAATTTTAGTTTAATTCATAAGTGGAAGAGTTCGTCTAAATAATTCACAACGCAAACTCTTAATTTTATTCGTAATTATTCAAATTTAATAATTACTTTTTGACGCGAATTATAATTTAATTTTATTAATGCTTCGCGTGGCTCTTCTACTAGAATGTAGGTAAATACGATCACTTATATTATTTAAATTTATCTAAGGTATATAAAATTATATACCAATTTGCTATGAGGTTGCTTGGATGATTTGGACCAATTAACAATTTTGAATATATTTAATAAAAAATAAACAGGTGTAATTATCTGTCCAGCAGTCGTCTTTCGGTCCGTCTGTCTGTCTCTCCGTCCATCTGTTCGCACATAACAGAGCAAAAACTACCCAACCGAATGGTCTGAAATTTTAAATATACAATTATTGCAAGATTTTATCGAGTCATTTCAAATTTTATGAAAATCGGATGTCTAGTTTAATGACAGGGTCAGTCAAAATTTTCCGTTACATTACGGCCAAAGGGGAAAAAATATTGCAAGTTCATTTTAATGATGTTACATCCTTCCGAATGAACTGAAATTTTAAATATACAATTATTGCAAAATTTTATCGAGTCATTTCAAATTTTATGAAAATCGGATGTATAGTTTAATGACAGGGTCAGTCAAAATTTTCCGTTACATTACGGCCAAAGGGGAAAAAATATTGCAAGTTCATTTTGATGATGTTACAGTCTTCCGAATGGTCTGAAATTTTAAATATACAATTATTGCAAGATTTTATCGAGTCATTTCAAATTTTATGAAAATCGGATGTCTAGTTTAATTACAGGGACAGTCAAAATTTTCCGTTACATTACGGCCAAATGGGAAAAAATATTGCAAGTTCATTTTAATGATGTTACAGCCTTCCGAATGGTCTGAAATTTTAAATATACAATTATTGCAAGATTTTATCGAGTCATTTCAAATTTTATGAAAATCGGATGTATAGTTTAATTACAGGGACAGTCAAAAGTTTTCTGTTACATTACGGCCAACGGGAAAAAAATATTGCAAGTGCATTTTAATCATGTTACACCCTTCCGAATGTTCTGAAATTTTAAATATACAATTATTGCAAGATTTTATCGAGTCATTTCAAATTTTATGAAAATCGGATGTATAGTTTAATTACAGGGACAGTCAAAAGTTTTCTGTTACATTACGGCCAACGGGAAAAAAATATTGCAAGTGCATTTTAATCATGTTACAGCCTTCCGAATGTTCTGAAATTTTAAATATACAATTATTGCAAGATTTTATCGAGCCATTTCAAATTTTATGAAAATCGGATGTATAGTTTAATTACAGGGACAGTCAAAAGTTTTCTGTTACATTACGGCCAACGGGAAAAAAATATTGCAAGTGCATTTTAATCATGTTACAGTCTTCCGAATGTTCTGAAATTTTAAATGTACAATTATTGAAAGATTTTATCGAGTCATTTCAAATTTTATGAAAATCGGATGTATAGTTTAATTACAGGGACAGTCAAAATTTTCCGTTACATTACGGCCAATGGGAAAAAATTATTTCAAGTGCATTTTAAGGATGTTACAGCCCTTTGAACAGCATGAAATTGATATGCACTTATGAAGTGCACTAAAATATACATTCAGTACAATATGCGTAAGCCCTAGTAAAGCCCAGGCGAGATGGACCTATCGGAGCGAGCCTAATCCAGCCTAATCAAGCCTAATTGAGGTTGTCTTCCTGAGGTACCTATCGGAGTGAGCCTAAACAAGTCAAATTGAGGATGTCTTCCTCATGTACATATCGGAGTGATCCTAATCAAGCCAAATTGAGGACGCGTTCCTGATGACACATTGCCATGATCCTAAGCAACGCAACAACTCGAAATTTGACGAATAAAGGCCACCATCCCGTATATTAAAAGAAGGTACTATTTTAAACATTTTCTTTTACCACTTAAGATCATATGAAAAATCTTAAAAAATACTTTTCTGATATTTTATGGTAGAGAGTTATCTGAGATCCGACCAAACCAATAATTAAATAAGATTAAGGTAATTTTAAAAATGAAAGAGAGTATTTCTTTTAGCAAAAAGAAACAATTATAATAATTAGAGTACGTGAAAATATTGTCTTTTTTTTTTAAAAGATTAAACATACTTAAAATAATGAGAAGCAAACAAAAGTGTTGCTTTCTATTTTTTGAAATAATATTATGTTTTTCTGTATATAGTAATGTTCAATGTAAATAAAATATTCAATCAAGTTTTAAAAAGTTTCTGTAATTATTTAATTAATAATATTTAAAGTGTGTCAATTCCTTTTTTTTACAGCTTTAATTTTAGTTTAATTCATAAGTGGAAGAGTTCGTCTAAATAATTCACAACGCAAACTCTTAATTTTATTCGTAATTATTCAAATTTAATAATTACTTTTTGACGCGAATTATAATTTAATTTTATTAATGCTTCGCGTGGCTCTTCTACTAGAATGTAGGTAAATACGATCACTTATATTATTTAAATTTATCTAAGGTATATAAAATTATATACCAATTTGCTAATAATAATAATAAAGGAAAATAAATTTAAGTATTATTTCAATGTCACAATTTTAAAGATATTGTAGGTATGTAAGTTTAATTGATTAAAATTTTATTAAAATTAATTTTATTATTGTAACAATACTGACACACATATAATAATTTTATATAAATAAAATGAATAATATATGTTAGCAAAAAAAACAAAAAACAAAAAGGAAATGAAAAAAATAATTCTGGGATTTATAATAGGTAAATTTAGGAATTACAATTTTGTTTTTTTGTTTTCTCTCTTTTCTCTTGTGGTTGGATCTCAGTTACCATTGAAAAATAATGGCATTCACATCACAGATGACACATTTGTAAAAATAATTTTTTTTATATAATGTATAAATAATAATAATAATAAGAATAATGAGTAAAATTTTATAATATGTCTGATATAAAAATGATTGAAATGTCAATAGATCACGATTTTTGAAATTGTATCACCTTGATACAAAAGAAAATTTATGAGTCGTACTACGAAGTAGTAGTACAATATTTACAAAAAAAAAAAAAAAAAAAAAAAAAAAAATAAGATTGTTTTTTCTGTAGAAAAAGACAGATATTTTTCTGTTAAATGAAATTATGTTGTTTTTTATATATACGTGTATTATAAATATTTTAGGGGTATTTATGTGTGTAAAAGAATAATCTACAAAACAACTTCATCTTCTAAGAAATTTTTTTTTAAATTTTAGTGTTGTTGTTTTTATGTATTTATGCAATTTAAAATATTTTCATACATATGTGGTAATATAGAAAAAAAAAAAAGTATGATAAACAGAAACATTCTGTTAAAAGGTTATGCCCAACAATAAGCGAATATTTAAAAGGAGAAGTGTAGATTTAAATACCTCTGGAGTTAAAACCAGAGGACAGAAAAATAAAATTATTTCTCTAAATTATTCGCTACAAAAAACTAAAAAGAATACAATGACTCAACCTAGTGTTGATACGCTGTTGAATTGTATCCCCGTCTTTGACGGAAAGAAAGAGTCGAATATTAAATTTTTTTTGAACGAATTCGATAATCTAATTAAACAAACGGAATTAGAGAATGTTTCGAAACTAGCGCTCTTGAAAACGAAATTAGTCGGTAGTGCTAGAGATAAATTAGCTAATGAAGAAAATCTTAATACAGAAAAAGACTACGGTAAATTTAAAGAAAAATTAATCGATACTTTTTCTACTAAAACAAGTTTTTCTGCGGCTCAAAGCAATTTTTTTTCTCTTAGGCAAAAACCTGCGCAGGCTATCGCTGATTTTATCAGTGAATTCAATGCGGCTGCAAAACTTTACCTAGATAAAAGTGGCCAAAATATTGACAACGGTAATGGTAGTTTATTTGAAATGATCAAATTCACAAGATTTTTAGAATCAGTTAGGGCAGATTTAAGTTTGGACATTCGAAGAATGGCGCCGAAAAATTTCAACGACGCATGTAAATTTGCGAAACAAATGGAAGATGCATACAATCAAGTTGCATCAAAGGAAATTAATTCGATTACAAAAACCTCCACTGAGGAAAATTTGGACAAATTGTTAAAATTAAATATGGAAAGCGCGGAGCAAATTAAAATTTTGACTTCCGAAATAAACAATTTGAAAATTAAAACAAAAGATACTGCATCAAGCAGATGGTGCGAATTATGTAAAAAAAATTCGCATACTTTAGAAACGTGCTGGTACAAAAATGATAATAAAAATACATATAAGGATAGCAGAGATTTCGCAGGTCGGCATTTTAATAAAAGGTACTCTTATAATGGACAGTATCAACCGAGAGCGAATTTTAATCCTAGATTTGTTAACCCAAACCAGCAGTGGCATTTTCAATCTTATGCACCCACAGGTGGTTACTATGGATATTCTCCATATCCCCCACCCCCACCAAATTACTTCCCTCAGCATGTGCCATATAGGAATAGTCAACCTCAGAGTCATGCCAGTTATTATCCAAATGAGGATAAAAATGAGAATTTAAAAGACAATGCTCAAAAGTATCCAAAAAAGTATAAAAATAAGGGTAAAACTGATGATCAAAGGGACAAGTAAGGGATATGAATTGGTATTAAAAATAAATCAAAATGCATAATTAATCGAATTTCAAAATTAAAAAAAAAAATTTCAAAATTTAAAAATAAATTTTTCTCTTTTAGATAAAAAAAATTGAAACAAAATTAATAACTTGCCTTTTTAAAATTCAAAATAATAATAAGAAAGGATAGGAACATGGGAACGCCAATTTGTCTCAGGGTTACAATATTGAGCAAATGTGCAGGGCGCACCCGAAAACATACTTATAAAATTATGTAATGTGCTTCACAAAACTTCACTGGAGCAGTGAAATATTTCTCTCCAGGCAAAAGTTATATATATATTTTTTTTCTTTTCGAATATGAATTAGAAAATATAAAATCTTAACAAAGCCAAATAACATTAAAACTTAATTAATTTCATAGTAAATAATGTTGGAGTAATTTTCAAAAAAAAAAAAAAAAAAAAAAAAAAGAGAATTTTTTCTGTCTTCTATAAGGGTAGCCTTTGCTAATAGCCTTACAATTTAGATGACAAAATTTCAGAATTACTCTTTAAAATGAGTAGGTGTAAGCTATAGGTTCAGGGTAGTTAGAACAGCTTTATAGCATACTCATATATATATATATTTTTTCTTATATAAATATATGGTTGACAAGGAATAAATTATTAGTGCACTCTATATTAGGATAGCGGTCAGCTATAAGCCTAAACATAATAAAATATACGAAAAGTGCTAAGATTTATTCCGGTAGTTCAAGTACAACTTATATGCTAAAGTCTAGAATTTAGACAGCAGGGATAAGTTTTATGAACAAAAGTGTTATAAAAAAATTTAAAAAAAAAGGATTTTGGTGTAGCACATTGGTTTTTAAAAAAAAAACATATATATGTATAACAATGGACAAGGCAAGTTATTTCAACATGATTGCACACAAAAATAATAGTAAAAATACACAAATAAATAATTGAAGTAAAATTAAAATTTTCTCACCAAAGGCTTTCTGTATAGGGTGCAATTTTGGCCTACGGCTGGGTATGCACCAACACCAACAAAATATTTGTAGAAAATTTATCAATTCACAGATACATCAATATATAGTTATCACCTAGGCATAAATTTCAGGATTCTTGGCTGAAAAAGGAATCGAAGAAAAAATTAAGTATGGTATAATTACTAGATGTTATGCTCAGAAACAATAAAATTAGTAATATTATATTGTAAAAAGCAGCATTTTGAGTTTTCTTTAGGAAAATTTTTGATTTTTAGGTTTTACACATTTATGGAGTGTCTAGCTCAGTGTATAGTTCCTAGATTTAATAAAAAAATAATAAATAAAAATATAAGTTCGTGTTGTTTTCAAAATAAATAACAAAAGGTATAGCAATTAGCATTTACAGTTAAAATTTATGGAATTTTCAGCAAAATTAACATTAGACAAACATAGCTTATATTATATTTAACTTGATAAGCTAATTTACTTTTATTAACGGTATTCAATTAGAATTAAAGTAGGCTTAAATTCAAGTTAAATTAATTAATAACATTGTTGTAGTGTAAAATTTTATGTAAGACTATTATATTTTTATTGTATATATAAAAATATGCAAATTTAACAATTAATAAAATGTATTAGCAAAATTATTTAATATAAATATTAAATGACATCTTGCTGAAATCAGCTAGAAATTAGATTTTTTTTTTTTTTAAATAAAATATTTTATAAATTTATGTTAGTTTAGAATTTAAGCATTTTTTTTTTCTCTTTACTTTCCCTTAGAATTAAATGCAATTCTAAATTAAACACATATAAATATACATAGTATTGATAAATTTGAGTGTGTGAGTTCATAAATTTTTTTTTTTTTTTATATAATTTGGCCAATTTAACATAAGAAAACAAAATAAATAAATAAATATATTTATATATATTGGCCTTAATTTTATTAAAATATGTAGTATGGCTTAATAAATTTATTTACTTAATTTTTTTTATAGTACGTACAGTAATTATTTTAAAAACTTGATCTATAAAAAAAATTGGATGTGGTTGTTTGTGAGTATACAAAGATTTTTTCTGCTGGCAGAAATTCTTTGGTTCGGCCGAGTACTCATGGGTTACTACATACGATGTTACGTAGTAATTATCATTTACTTTTTTTTTTTTTTTTTAATTATACAAGTGTATTAAGTACATTTTTTTATAATTAAATAATAATTATTAATGTTGGATTAATAATAATAATTTATTATCTTTTATTTTTAAACATATCATTAAATTTTAGACAGTAGAATTCACATACGGAATGTTAATGATAAATAAAATTTTGAATAAATAAATTTTTATTTCATTCAGTAAAAAAATAAATAAATATGAAAATTTAACAATCTTTTAAGATAGAATTGTTGGCTAAATAAATAATAATTTAAGACAAAAAAATTGTTCTCTTCTTCGTCAATGGCATTTTCTGACAACACTATTTAATAGTATTAAATGAAGGTGAATTTTTAAGGTCAGCGTAATGCATATTTTGCATTTTGGAGAGGCCGTAGAAGTCATTTTTCCGTGTTGTTTACATTTTAATAGTAAACAATATCATGAATCAAAATTTGTGTTTGTTAAAAAGGTCTAAAAATATACAATGTAATCTGTTAAAGAAAGTTATATGCATTTTTTTTTTAAAATCCTGAAAGGCAATTTGGTTTAGTTTAAACCTGAATGCATAAAAAGCCACCCTCGCTTCAGTTCCAGTATGAGGCAGGAGAATTCCGATGATAGAATCGCCATTTTTCCCCTGCAAAATAATAAAAAAAAAAGCAGAAGGTTTACATTAGATACGATACAAATACATACACTGTTTATGCATAGATTATGTTTAAAATTACATACAGGCATGCACAGTGAGTTAAGAAGAAAGTATATCAAGAAATTATACTAATTAATAAGGTAATTACAAGCATGAAATGGTTTTAAATACTTACTTTTTGAAGTCGTAAAATTTTGTCACAGCACAAATCATCTCGCAGAAAGGGATTAGTAGCTGACCAACCCCTCGTTTCGAAAGAATCGGGGACGTTCAAAACTGGTTTTATTCAATCCTCCTTCTTCTTTTTTTTTTTTTTCTCTCTTTCTCGTATCGGGTAAAGTTGGAAAGCATTGCGTAATGATATATTAAAGGAGATGAATTAGCTTGTACATTTTGACAGATCATACATGTTTGAAGTAACAAATAAATAAAATAATGTAACAAGTTTGTATACAATATTTTTCTGATTATAATTTGAATACATCAGATTAATTATGTGAAAATATAACATGTCATATTATAAGCATTGTATTTACTTTTATTCAGTATAAAATGTGTTTTAGATAAAACACTGTGTCATAAGGTTGTATGTGATGAAATAATATGTCAAATGCGTATGCCATTATTTTTCTTATAATGAGGTTTATTTCGGCATATTAATTTCAGACAAAATTATAGCTTTGAATGTATTTTGGGCACTTAAACTGTAAAGTTACAAAATTAGTAAACATGTGTGTGGTAAAGAAAAAAGGCTGCGAGAAAGACGTCTGATTGTCAGTACAGAGGTCTTCTATAAATGTGAATGTCAACAGACAACTATGCTATCATGTGTTGAACTTTCTGTTATGAAACAATAGAAGAACTTCTTATAAAATATACCAGAACCATTCATAATTGAACTTTACAGTCTTCGCTCAAAAACTGTGTAGATACACAGTCATATGGACACGTACATTCCTTCAAGCTTTACAAAAAAAATAAAACCAGCAACCAGTTTTTATTTTTTTTTTCCTCCGATACCGGGAGAGATGCTGGGCAACATATAACTATGATATGTTCCCGCACCATGTTGGTTAAATCAAAGTAAAATTGCGTAATTTGTTATTTCTGTTTGTATAAATATTTTTTATAAAATATAATTATGAGTGTAAAATTATAATGTTTATATATTTAAGTAAAATAAGAGTGTAAGTTCATACAAAAATTATTAAGTTGATTTTAAAGATTAAATATATATTTTTAAAAAATTGTTGTATTGTAAAATGAGTGTATAACGTTGAATGGAGTTCGGATCTCAGACAACAACTAGCCAGACGCCATGGTGTCGTTTTATGACAAGCCAATGGAAAGTGATGTATAATTAGAAGTCGTAAAATCATAAAAACGTTGGAATCAATTTATGGCCTCAATAAAAGTGTTGGGATAAATTTATGACTTTTCAGACCACCCAAACTTTAAGGCAGATAATAATATTAAAGTATATGTTAGGGGCCATTTGCAGACTGCTAGCTAATAGGCCTATCGAAGTATAATAAAAAATCTTCTCACATCCAATAACAGTGGACTAGACAAAAATAGTTCCTCCCACTGCAGGAGCTGGTGTGCAAGAAGAATAAGTTTTGAAAAAATATAGTCTGAAAAAAGATGTAGAGGATGCAAGAGCTCTCCTGAAAGCCCGTGCAATGAGTCCCGTAAGCCCTAGTAAAGCCCAGGCGAGATGGACCTATCGGAGCGAGCCTAATCCAGCCTAATCAAGCCTAATTGAGGTTGTCTTCCTGAGGTACCTATCGGAGTGAGCCTAAACAAGCCAAATTGAGGATGTCTTCCTGATGTACATATCGGAGTGATCCTAATCAAGCCAAATTGAGGACGCGTTCCTGATGACACATTGCCATGATCCTAAGCAACGCAACAACTCGAAATTTGACGAATAAAGGCCACCATCCCGTATATTAAAAGAAGGTACTATTTTAAACATTTTCTTTTACCACTTAAGATCATATGAAAAATCTTAAAAAATACTTTTCTGATATTTTATGGTAGAGAGTTATCTGAGATCCGACCAAACCAATAATTAAATAAGATTAAGGTAATTTTAAAAATGAAAGAGAGTATTTCTTTTAGCAAAAAGAAACAATTATAATAATTAGAGTACGTGAAAATATTGTCTTTTTTTTTTAAAAGATTAAACATACTTAAAATAATGAGAAGCAAACAAAAGTGTTGCTTTCTATTTTTTGAATTAATATTATGTTTTTCTGTATATAGTAATGTTCAATGTAAATAAAATATTTAATCAAGTTTTAAAAAGTTTCTGTAATTATTTAATTAATAATATTTAAAGTGTGTCAATTCCTTTTTTTTACAGCTTTAATTTTAGTTTAATTCATAAGTGGAAGAGTTCGTCTAAATAATTCACAACGCAAACTCTTAATTTTATTCGTAATTATTCAAATTTAATAATTACTTTTTGACGCGAATTATAATTTAATTTTATTAATGCTTCGCGTGGCTCTTCTACTAGAATGTAGGTAAATACGATCACTTATATTATTTAAATTTATCTAAGGTATATAAAATTATATACCAATTTGCTATGAGGTTGCTTGGATGATTTGGACCAATTAACAATTTTGAATATATTTAATAAAAAATAAACAGGTGTAATTATCTGTCCAGCAGTCGTCTTTCGGTCCGTCTGTCTGTCTCTCCGTCCATCTGTTCGCACATAACAGAGCAAAAACTACCCAACCGAATGGTCTGAAATTTTAAATATACAATTATTGCAAGATTTTATCGAGTCATTTCAAATTTTATGAAAATCGGATGTCTAGTTTAATGACAGGGTCAGTCAAAATTTTCCGTTACATTACGGCCAAAGGGGAAAAAATATTGCAAGTTCATTTTAATGATGTTACATCCTTCCGAATGAACTGAAATTTTAAATATACAATTATTGCAAAATTTTATCGAGTCATTTCAAATTTTATGAAAATTGGATGTATAGTTTAATGACAGGGTCAGTCAAAATTTTCCGTTACATTACGGCCAAAGGGGAAAAAATATTGCAAGTTCATTTTGATGATGTTACAGTCTTCCGAATGGTCTGAAATTTTAAATATACAATTATTGCAAGATTTTATCGAGTCATTTCAAATTTTATGAAAATCGGATGTCTAGTTTAATTACAGGGACAGTCAAAATTTTCCGTTACATTACGGCCAAATGGGAAAAAATATTGCAAGTTCATTTTAATGATGTTACAGCCTTCCGAATGGTCTGAAATTTTAAATATACAATTATTGCAAGATTTTATCGAGTCATTTCAAATTTTATGAAAATCGGATGTATAGTTTAATTACAGGGACAGTCAAAAGTTTTCTGTTACATTACGGCCAACGGGAAAAAAATATTGCAAGTGCATTTTAATCATGTTACACCCTTCCGAATGTTCTGAAATTTTAAATATACAATTATTGCAAGATTTTATCGAGTCATTTCAAATTTTATGAAAATCGGATGTATAGTTTAATTACAGGGACAGTCAAAAGTTTTCTGTTACATTACGGTCAACGGGAAAAAAATATTGCAAGTGCATTTTAATCATGTTACAGCCTTCCGAATGTTCTGAAATTTTAAATATACAATTATTGCAAGATTTTATCGAGCCATTTCAAATTTTATGAAAATCGGATGTATAGTTTAATTACAGGGACAGTCAAAAGTTTTCTGTTACATTACGGCCAACGGGAAAAAAATATTGCAAGTGCATTTTAATCATGTTACAGTCTTCCGAATGTTCTGAAATTTTAAATGTACAATTATTGAAAGATTTTATCGAGTCATTTCAAATTTTATGAAAATCGGATGTATAGTTTAATTACAGGGACAGTCAAAATTTTCCGTTACATTACGGCCAATGGGAAAAAATTATTTCAAGTGCATTTTAAGGATGTTACAGCCCTTTGAACAGCATGAAATTGATATGCACTTATGAAGTGCACTAAAATATACATTCAGTACAATATGCGGTGCAAAAAATATTTATAAAACTAGTTATAGTACGAACGCACCTCATTTGCCACGTTTGACGAGTAATTTCCAAATTGTTGTAACTTGTATACAATTGTAACTCTAAAGAATATTGGGCGATTGATCATCATCAGTGGGCTAACAAAAAATGTCTTAAAGTTAAGTTATAATTTATAATTAAGTTCTAAAAACATTAAAATATTGTACGTTCAAAAATTGTTCTAAATCACGATTTTCTCTTTTAATGTAAGTGATAGAAACTTGAAATTTGACTCGGCGGTTACTTTAAGGGCATAAATTCTTGTACAAAACAGGTTTTAAAACAATTAGGTAAGTGTGATCGAAAATAGTGCAGTATGCATCTAAAGACGGAATTTTGTAATCAATTATGCCAACTGGCTTTAAAATTGCAACAATGCAATAATTTAAACCTTAAATGCCGGGTGTTGCTTTTCGGCAACATACCCAATTTAAGCTCTAAAATACTATTAGAATAATATTGAAGCTATAATGCCTAATGTTGCCAATAAAATACATTCTGAAAATATTATTAAATCGATTTTCAACATGTAGATGACAACACTTGTGCTGTTTAAGAATAAAGATAGATTTATTTTTTCAATTGTTGCTACTTCTTCTTTTTGTTTTGTTTGGAAGCTTGCGAAATACCCTATTTTGTTCTACAGTGAGCAACTAAAATTTATTTCTTATTACAGTTCCTAAAATTCTTGTGTGTTTAATGTTATAGAATTTTATCTGGGAAAATTATTCTTTCAATTAAACACCAGTATTGCTGATTAGTAACAAACTGTTTTTTAGCCGTAAACTATACTTAAAACAAAATACGATTTTTTTAAGTATTTTTCCCATGATTTATTTAAAAAATGAAAGCCGAAAAACATTATTACGATGATTTTTGAAAAATCCGGCATTTAAGGGTTAAACATGAAAAAGTATAAAGTAAAATACAAATTAAAAACAAGTGGTTAAGTGTGATCCATGATCGCTTAGAGGCTGCGTTTAACATTCCTTTCAAAATATTTTATTCTATAATTAATAAAACCAAATCGTTAATTTGTAATTATTAAATCCTTAACTTTTGTAATAAGAACGTAGATCAGGGGTCGGGAAGTAATTTTAATTGGGATCCGAGTACTTTTAAAATTTTTTATCGAGGTCCAGAGAAGAAAACACATAAGTAATATAAGCACTTATTACTTTAAAATTTTAATTTTTACATACACATACATGGAATATAAAATAGAAAAGTCAGGTATTCGTTCTGAAAAATTATTAAAAACACAGGCATGCGTTCTGAAAATTTTAACATACACATAATAAAATAGAAAATTCGCTTTTTAGGATACATATTGATTCACAAATAGTTATTTTAGCACGCGACAATTACAACGCAAATGAGTCAAAGCTCCGCACAAGATCGCAATCTACGACTGACAAGACGAATCCACTCCCTCCCAAAAAGAAATTAAAGAAATAACAAGACGTTTGAAGAATCTAATAATCAAGGAAGAGATTTAGACTATGCACCCAACATAATTGCATAAGACTCATCACAATATCCCAAAATTAAAATTTGGAAGGCATATACACTGGATGTAAAGAAATTTTTGTTACCCGTGTCTAACATAAATGTAGTTATTATTCACAATATTACCTTCCGCCCTGTTGCCGATCGTGTTGCCGACCGTGGACGTAGATAGTAGCACCATTAAATTCAATTTTAAAATTATTACAATTAAAGTAGTATATTTTTTAAATCAAATTAAAAATATTCAAGAACTGATTTTCTGACAACTGTTACAGCATATGTTTTATATCTGAAAAGCGTATTTAATTGCATGATTTTATTTTAGCCGAAAAAAGAAGAAAAAAAAAACACTTAAAAGGACAAAAAAATACGAAAATTCTTGTAATTAAAACCATCGAACAATGAAATGCAACCAATTTAAAATTTCGCAATTTCTCAAAAAAAAAAAAGAAAAAAAAGTATATATATATGTATTTGTATATATATATATATATATATTTATATGTATTTGTATATATAATATTTTACAAATCTATAGCAAATGACCCCTTATAATAATATATTAATTTCAAATGCTAAAAGGTGTAAATTAAAACTTTAAAACCAGTAAATATACGTTTATTTCGACTGTTGACATGTTTCGATTCACCCCGAATCATTTTCAAAAACAAATACATAAAGCTTCTTTAGATAAACCACAGAGATTGTAACGCGCAAAAACTCAATATGTAACGATGCAGCATCATTTCACTTACCAAAAATCATGGCTCGAGCTACTCAATGAAGATAATATAAAATAAACAGCCGTATAAAATAAAAATGCAACGTGCATAATATGAAAGAATACGTGGAAAATTGAATAATGGCGTGTCATAGACAGTGCAAATTTAGAATAGCTCTATTTATTTGTTTTTGAAAATGACTCGGGGTGAGTCGAAACATGTCAACAGTCGAAATAAACGTATTTTTACTGGTTTCAAAGTTTTAATTTACACCTTTTAGCATTTGAAGTAAATATATTTTACAACTGTTAGACTTTCAATAGAAAAGAAAACTGTAAATTGAATATAATTGACAATGAATAGATAATAAATTTCAAACTCCAACACCGAGCATAGAACCGGGGGTCTTTTAATTAGCTACCACGGAGATATCTAGTCTGAGTAAAAAAGATTGAAATTAAGATATTGTTTTAAAATCTAAATCGCAAAAATGATTGGATGTCATTTCTAAAATCGTTCTAAATTACGATTTATTTAGAGTTGTTGGAACTGGATTAGATAAGGAAACTGGAAATTTGACATGGCTCACATTTACGATGTAAATTCTCGCGCAGAACTGTTTAAAAAAATCTAAATTTAAAAGACACGCAAAGGGGTAAAAGGCTTTTTAAAATTACGGATTCCGTGATGCTGTTGCGTCTAGAAACTAGAAATTTGGCAAGTAGGGTTACTTTTAAGATGTAAATGCTTGCTAAGAATTGTTTTAAAAAATAATTAGAATAATAATAAAATAAAAAAAACAAGCAGAAGATATTCTAAAATAACGATTTATTTTTGGACTACTGAACCAATGAAAAAAATTCTTTAAGATTATATTGGTGATATTCGCACTGGAAAAAAAAATACCGCCAACACCTAGGATGAATGAGTAGTTATTTTCTGAATTCCAAAAAGCATGTTCACACAGGTATGTCGTGTCGAACCCCATCGAGGACCTTAAAGCTGATTTAGATAATTCCGCACTGAGAAAAAAAATATTCCGTCTTCACCTAAAATGAATAGGTAGTCATCTTCTGAATTCCTAAACTAGAAATATAGATTTCAGAGCTATGCAAATAGGGTAAACAACTGAGCTGAATAGACGAAATGATCTAGAATTTCTACTCTCTTGTATTCTAGGTGACGAAACGATAATGAATCAAATCAAGTCAACGCGGTGCTTAAGGAGTACAGACGTGGATCGTGTTACCGCCACGCCGAACCTCCAACGAAATTGAAAAGGAGACATAAAATTATAAAAATAACTAAGAATTTAGAAAACCCTGCTGGAGAGCCCTAAGGCACATTCCGGGATTTTGAAGCACCTGAGGCACAATTCTGCCTCGAAATAAAAGGGCGCATAGAGCATCCAAATGAATTTGGGTGCCCTACACTTCGTTGACAGACGGCTATCTGACCCGGCAAAGACGGTGAAGGAAGAGGGAGGTGGTGCCATGAGTCACAGCTAAGCCTGACATCCAGGAAAACCAGAAGCCCTTAACTCACATTTTCTCTAAAACCGAATAAAAACAAAGGGGGGCGGGCACATAGCTCACTAAATTTTGACAGTCAAGCCTAGTGCTCATCACGAGTCGCAGATCTCCCGGCTTTGACATCGAGATCTCTACAACTACGATTTACATTTCGGCGTTGACCAAGATCGAAAAATGGGGGGATAATGAATCAGTTTAGTAGCGAGAAATTAGCGCTTGATTTCTGGAATGATTACATGAACTAGAATTATAGTTACTAAATCTAACCTCTTGTGTTCACATCTATTTGCAGAGATTTTAAAATAAGTTTGGCCTGGAGAATGTCAAAAAACGCTCTTCAATTCTAGTAGGAGACTCTAGAACTCTCTAGCAAATGGAAATAAAGTGGACGACATGGAACTATATTTTCTTGAGCCACAATTTAGATTCTGGACGCCAGAACCATACTTTTTTCTCAGTGCACTGGGCAACTACGGGGTTTAATACTGGGCTACTGCCCTCAAAGAGATACAAGAGCGACAAACTTTAAATTTGGCATAAATTTAACTAAGCCGTAGATGCACACGAAGAATGCTTTTTTAAAATTTAAATATTAAAAATTTTAAAAGAAAAAAGGAATATCAACTATTTGTCATGCCAGATACAACTTTTCTTAACAATAAAGAGAAACGCAAGTACTAGCAACTACTATAATGAAGTAAAATGGCAGTAATAATGAAATATGATTGCTATTTAGGTAAGGATATATATAACCATCCGGCCATCATATTTAACCATTCGGCAACACAACGTTTGTTCAATACTAAAGCAATGTTTTGCAGATTATTACTTAATGGCACTTTATTTTTTACGTGATTCAAATTATACCAATAATGTAAAAAAACAAACAATTATCCGTTTTTAGCAAATAGACTCTGATACTATAGGGCGATTATACAAATTCTTTCTCTCTACGATACATGATAAACAGGGTTCCTAAGTAGACTGCAGTGTATCTGTTTTTTAGATAGCGGTGGCTGCAAATGGGTTGGAATAAAGATTCTTTCCTTAATTCAAGTGTCATGTTCTCTTCATTAAGGTTAAGTAAGGTTTCCTCAAAATCTGACTTAATTAATAATATTTAAATTATCCGTAATAGTATTATATTTTTTCTTAGTGTAAAAATGCACACAAATACGTACCACTTGGCATATTTCAATAAAACACGCGTGCAAAGTCGCGTGTTTTGCTAGCAAATAAATAAACAGTTATACGTTTTCCCTCATTCTACTTCAATGCCAATTTATCTAAAGAATATTACATCTATTTCAATGTTAAGCTCATTAAGTGAAAAAAAGTTTATTACAAACTCCATCTCAATATCCTTCCTTTAAATTTGCGAGAAAATTACGCAGACTTGAATTTAACAGCGATTACTTCATTTTTCCGTGCTTTAAGACGTGATTATCCGTCTTAATTTGTGTTGGCTGTTCCATTCGTTTAAAATCTTTGTGTTCCTAACTTAATTCTCTAAGGATTAAATAGAAATCGTTTAGGTGTTAGGTTGAACTGTCTATTTATAGTATAGAAAGATTAAAGTTTACGAGTTTATGCGGGAAATGAGTAATATAGTTATTTTAGAATTTTACGTAAAATTCATGTTCCATTCATAATTTTGAATTTATATTTATGATAAAATGCCACATAAACTTCCAAATGGAAGGTTAAAATTTAATCAGTTTTACGTGAGTGGATTCATTTTAAATGTCTCAATGAACATTATGAAATCTGTGCGTTTAAAATCAGTTTATAAATTTGTTTAGTATAATGTTTTTTATATGTGTAACTTCTATTTTAAAATGTAATTTGTATTTAGATAAGGCTTATTAAAGCATGTATACGGAAGAGGCTGCAGAGTCTATATTACTGACCTCCCTTTTTTAGCACTTTCCAACATAGTTTAAACGTTTTTATGAATTCAGTTTGTCTGTCTGTCCTTCTGTCTAGTTGTCTGCCGTCTGTCCGTGCTCTAACTCCCGTAAATATATGCATATTTCCAAATAATTGATACATGCTACTGTGGTTTACCCTGGCGAGTTTGGTACTGAAACTGCAGTATGTAGTAGTTATGCAGTGCGGCGCAAAAGTTTAAGGACAACGCAAATATTTTAATGAAAATAAAATTGTACAACGGAATGTTTTCAAATATCCACAGTAGGTGACTACTATATCATATATATATATATATATATATATATATATATATATATATATATATATATATATATATGAAGTTTGGAAAAAATTCATCGTTAAGAAAATCAGAAATTACTAAAAAACTTTTTTTGAAGTGTCTCAAAAGTTTATGCACAAATTAGATTTTATGGAAATATCTCCTTAAACATGATAGGTGTTGGATCATCGAGATTTTCCCCCTAGGGTATAAAGTGTTGCGATCGTTCTACGAGTTATATCGAAAGGCCGAAATCTCTGCAGTTCTCGTCTGAAGAAGTTGTAGAAGTTTCAAAGCTGAAAGTTGGAGGTAAAACCGTTTTGCAAAATTCACCTATTTTAAATTGGTCTAAACGTGATATTTATAGTGTTTTGCAACGTGGAAAATAATTCAAAAACTCTTTATCTCTCAGAAAGATCGAGTAAACCGATATTTCATGAGAATAGAAGAATTAAAAGATTAGCTCTAACTAGCAATTTGTCTCTTAATCAGACTGTGATGTCTGGGAACGTCTAGATAACTTTTCTTTCGATTTCTATTGGCGCGTACGTCACGTGATGCGTGTGTACTGTTTATTGAGAGTGTGGAATGTAGAAGTGTTGTGTAAGCCGGCATGTGAGCGTGCGCGTCTATTTTTTATGAGAAACCAAAAGATTGTAATAAAAACGGAAGTATATTAATTTGAGTATTTTGTGAAATAATTTAGCAATATAGCGAAGCATTGTTTTGGAGTGAAATGTGAAGTGGTTGTGCATCTTTTAAAACCTATTATTTCATTGTACATAGTTTCATCATCATTTGTGTCGTCATATAATGTCATTTTGTGTTCTGTGAATAAGCTAAATATTCTGTGTTTAAAAAAGGAGTGCTACATTTAACGAGGAATACACACCTGGGATGGTTGGCGAATTTCGAGCGTATATGACACAGACAAAAAACTGACTTGGATCAAAAATATCCCGTGAAGCCATACGCAGGCGAAAAACCGAATTAGAATTCATCAAAGAATCAAAATTAGCTCGCAAGCCAATTCTAAACAAGCAAGATTTCAATGGGGCAAAACAGCATATGTATTATGGTGACGAATGAATTAGTGTTATTTTTTCTGATGAAAAAAAATGGAATTTGGATGGTCCAGATGGCTTCTCATTCTATTGGCGTGCATTGAGGAAAGGTCCGAAGAGCATATTCAATAGGCAACAACGTGGTAGTTCGCTCATGATATGGGGCGCTGTAATGTACAAACGTCTCTTTTGATTTCTAAATGGCAGACAAAATTCACAAAAGTATCAGGAAACTGTGAGTGATCATTTGTCTCCATTTGGTAAACTTCTAAGTGGTCCCAACTGGACCTTTCAGTAAGACGCATCGATGCTCACTTCCCGTTCCACAGAAGAATGGCTTTGATATCAGAATATAAGTAGAACGAACAGGCCAGCACTCAGTATAGATCTCAATACGATAAAGAACATCTGGGGAATCCTCTTACGTGACGTCTACAAGAATAGGAAGCAATATTACTCAGTGCAAAAACTCAAATCAGCGATCGAGAAAGCCTAACACAAACTTTCTCCCAAAACGTTCCATACTCTCGTGTTATCAATGGAAAATCACGTATTCGATCTCATTAAGTGCAAAGAAAATACCATTGACTACTGAAGAACTTTTGTGCTTTGTGAAATCTAAATATTTCGTTTTTGTGCATAAACTTTTGCGACATCACAATTTTGATTTTTTAAAATAATTTATTATTTTCCTTACAATGAATTGTATCCGAATTCGAAACATGAATTTGTAATCCAATTGTTTAGATACAGTAAGAACTTCAAAGCATTCCGGTGCATATTTTTCATTTTATAAAAACATTTAGCTAGTGCATAAGCTTTTGCGCCGCACTGTACTTCATTTACAGGGATACTCAAAAGAATTTCGTTATATTGCGGTCTATGGTGAAAATCTTTTACAATGTAGCTAAATGATGTTACACTGTTTCAAACAGATTGAAAATAATATACGAGGTACGGTCAAAAAATTCCCGGAATAGGTCAATTACAAATTATTAAAAAGTAAAACAATAATTTTACATTATTGGTCTCCAAAGTACTTTCCGCCTGCATCCACACACTTCTTCTAGCGTTCGTATAACTGTTCAAAACACTCTTTGAATCCATTTTTTGAGACGTTCCTCGGAAGCTTCGTCGCATTTTCGACCACCTCACATCTGAATCCATAAAAAGGTGTCCCTTCAATTTCATTTTCAGCCGTGGACACAGGTAAAAATCCGCTGGTGCTAAGTCGGGGGGAATAAGGAGGGTATTCCAGAGTGGTAACACTGTGTCTGGCAAAGTAATGTTTCACAACCAGAGCGCGGTGTGGTGGAGCATTGTCGTGTAAAAAAAACCAATTGTTTGTTGCCCATTTTTCTGGTCGTTTTCGTTTGATTGTACCTCGTTGTCGTTTAAGGATCTCCAGGTAAAGTTCATTATTGACAGTTTGTCCTTCAGGAATAAATTCGTAGTGAATAATGCCCTCGTACATGCTCGACGCCCTCGTACACGCTCAAAATTTTCGTCTTCGGTGGAAGAGGATCCCGATCCATCAATGTTTGTGCGACCTTCACGAAAACGCTTATGCCACTCGTACAGAGACTTTTTTTAGCATCGTTTCCGTACGCTTTCTTCAGCATCTCGAGCGTCTCATGAAGGTGATTCCCCGAACAAAACGCAGAATTTGATGTTTGCGCTCTGCTCTAAAGACGACATTTCAAAATCCGACGAATGAAATATTCGCTTTGTCAGAAATGATCCGCAGCTAACGCTGACAGTACCGGAAATGAATTCCAGATGCCTGTGTGTTCTCCTTACCAGTGCTGCCAGCCTCCAAAAAAGATATTTCTTCTCCAACGAACACCTGTGCGAATGTAGGCGAATATTCCGGGAATTTATTGACTGTATCTCGTATAACAGTGAAGTTCACTACAAGATGCTAATTATAGAATAAACAATTAAATTAAAAAAATCAAAAAACCCGATTGCGTAAAAAGCGAACTAATTAATTATTTCTCATCAATGTGAAACTATTTTTTTCCCAATTCCTACTATTAGCTCACACTCTCGCTATATATATCTTGTTCAAATTTTCAATCGTTAATAAAATACTTATTATTCATCCAATCAAACTCAAATATTTTTTTTTACACTTGTAATGGATGACACTTGACGTTAATCCAGTTTTTCAAATATTAATTCATTAATTAAATTAAATTAATTAATTTTCAATAATCGAGAGAGCCTTCTTCTTAATCAAGGTATTTGAAGACCAAGAGAGCCCTCTTCTTGATCAAGGCATTTTAAGCGCCACTCAGGAGGAAAGAAGAATGGGAGAAAGGAAATTCCGTTATTGACCTAAGTAGGAATTGACTTAAAATATTTTTTTATATATTACTTGTTTATATTATTTAAATTTTTTTTTATTTACTTGTATTGATGACTTTTAAATTGTGTTTAATTGTCAGTTCCTATCTATAAACACTGTTTTGATGAGGTCTATAGATGTCTATGATGTTTAGAGTTGCAGTAAAGCTGGAGATCCTACCTACACAACTTCCAGGTTGTATAGTATTTTAACGGAGCTTCTGACTGTAAAATAGTCAATGAAACATCGTCTTCATTTTGAAAGACCTATCCAATGATATGCCACTCAATAGCGTACGTATTTTTTTCGTCTCTATCGCCATTTTGTATTTTACGGCCGCCATTTTGAATTTATAAAAACAAAACCTAGCCTATAACCATTGGACCGTTAAGACGAATTGATAGAGACCTCATTCATTAAAATCCATCCAGCCGTTGGGATGTTTCGAGGGTATAAAGAAATCCACATACGCAGATACGCGTGAAACACATAACCCTTCTTTTCAGTCGAGTAAAAAGGTGTGCATAGCATTCATTGTTCATTTAAGGGGGACACAAAATAATTCGGTTACACTATTGTTTATGAACAACAATTGCTGGAAATGCTTTTTCAGTTGTGGTGCGAGTTTTAATATGACTAATTTTTACATATTACTTTTTGTGTTTAATTCCTATCGATCCTACACAGGGCTCCACAAAATACACCATTTCCGTTTATTGATGGAAATAGTTGAAGGGAAAATTTCAACTCTGCTATTCGTTTCCTAACTGAACTAAATATTAGCATATTACGGAGTATCTATACAAATCTATAGGATATATACAGGGCTGCACAAAAGAGGATAATATTTCGACTATTAATGGTAATTGCTAAGTTAGTTTTTAAATGTGTTATGCGTTTTCCAAATTATTTATTTAGATATCCTTTTTCACCTTATTAAACTGTGAAGTTTTATTGTAATAAAACTTCACAGTATTATGAATGTGTTGGAAAGTATTTCACAATCTATGCTTGGCGCATAACTTTTCGTTCTTATTTTAACTGAAATCGATGTGAGAGTCATCGCTAATATAAAGAAAACCACGTGAAGTGCCAATTTGTAATGAATTAGTTTCTAGATAGTCTAGATGGTATACTTATATTAAGACCAGCTAACAGGTCTTTGTGTTTTTCTCGAAAACATATATATGACACTGACAGTCTTTTCCATCTACATGCCACAATTGGTTCTAGTTGAATTTAGTTGATTATTAAATTTTTCATATTAAAAATGTACTGCTTAAGTGGAGAAGTATGTCTTATCTTTATTAACTAATAACTTCACATAATTACAAATTAATATCTACGAACACAATTATTTGTAATTAATACTTAAAAGTATCATTTTGTTATATTATCATGTAACGTGTAAGCATTTTCAGTGTTAATTTTTTTAATATCAGAACCTAACAAAATAGTCTTCTATGGCGAGGCCATATATTTGGTTATATTTTCATTCGAAATTAATCCTTTTTCTGAAATTATTTTCCTTTGTTCTGATTAAGGCTCCTGTCCCTGCCTGCGAAGACGCTCACGAGCTAATGCTAATCCTATGGGGAGGGATTTTTCTAATATCTCGTTTGCATTTCGACATTTTTAAATAATTCTTTTTTTTTTTTTTTTTTTTTTTTTTTTGCTTTGGAAAGCTGAGGTACGTCTCGACATCGCACCTTTTTTACTTTTTCAATTTTGGTTGCAGATATTTTTCAGAATGAAACTTTCATTTTCAGAACCGGTTTTGAAAGTGAAAGTAACTTTATAAAAAATATCTGCGACCCAAATCGAAAAAGTAAAAAAGGTGCGATGTCGAGACGCACCTCAGCTATCCAAAGCAAAAAAAAAAAAAAAAAAAAAAAAAAAAAAAAAAAAATTTAAATATGTCGAAATGCAAACGAGATATTAGAAAAATCCCTCCCCATAGGATTAGCATTAGCTCGTGAGCGTCTTCGCAGGCAGGGACAGGAGCCTTAATACCTATCATTCAAAAATGATTTCTCTTTATTTCTAATTTAAGCGCAATCGTTATCCCCGGATAAATAATCTTTATTGATATTTTATTAGTTAAACGCCGCTTCTTACAAATCTGTTTACGTAATCTAAAGATCATAAATTTATTTTAAGCTTTCTGGCGCCCCGTATAAACATTAAAGGACCCATAAATTGCATTTTCACATCTGCCTGCAAATAGATATTTGTCATTAATTATCTTCGCCGTTATACTTCTGTAAGCAGTGATAGGTTTGGGCAAGAAATTGGGATTGCAAAGTCTTTACAAAGCCTAGAAATCTTTATGTACTAGTTGTATATTTAATTATTCTTTTGCATTGAATATCCTTGAATAGTTCCAATGTACTACTTGTATAATAGTTCCAATGTACACAAAATCGAACGATAGTCATAAATTAAATTCTAAAAATCAGGCAGAAAACCCGTTTGCACAAAAACTCTTTGTTTTCTAAAAGTCTGTTACAGTACATTGGATTATATGACGGAAAAGTTCAGTACCTGCCGAGAAATCTCTTGTTTGTTTTTACTTTTCTTAGGATGGTGTTCATGACGTCAGATCTCGTGAATTCTGCCGGCACAATTGGCTGAGATAGTTCTTGTTTGTTTATAACGCTCTCTTGGACGGCTTTCTCGGCCTATAGCGTCGGTGGAACTCGTGATCTGACGTCATGAATTCCGTCCTAAGCCACCGCGCCGTAACAAACAAGAGCTTCTTCATTCAGTACTTAAGTCGGTCATGGAAGTATACAAATAGGATGACATTTTCTGAGAGAGTTACAATACTGAAGAAGATAGAAGAGTATTCTAAAAGTGATTGAAGATATATTTCTTTATAATGCAATTTGATACCACAGTGGCCAACATCTACGTTTTTTCCTTACCTTTTTGTTTCTGGAACAGACACAGATTTGCCTTATTTAATCCGAAATGTCTGAGTTATTTAATCTCAATAACAGAAAAATATTTTTGTTCAGAAAAAGTGATAGAAAAAATGCGTAAAAAATGGGGGCTACGCAATACTATTTTAAAGGAATGAACAACAATATAACTTAAAAAACTTATTTCTTCTTTGGATAAAATAAAATTGAAAAATCTACGATAAAAAATATATTAAATATATTTTAATCATGCATGAAAAATATATTCAATTAATTTTCATGCATAATATAGTATATTCATATCGGAAATGCTTAGTTTTCTTAATAAAGTTTTAATCACACTTTTACTTAAACATTTTCCTTTGTCACAAACTGTTTGATTATATTTTTTAACAGCTAGAAATTTAATACTTCTTTAAATTATCTTACATAGATAATTTGTTAGCGCAATAATTTAATCATTAATTTACCTAACAGAGTGCGGCGAAACTTGTATTGGGATTTTTAATATTTCTTTCGCTAAAATGTCTGAAAAATGATTTAAAATTTTTTTGAGACAGCTTTTATGCGGCTATCAAATGAGTTCATTAAACAACTGAAATATTAAAGCATAAATTATACAGCAGTTTTTCTGAAGGCCTGAATTATGGCAGCAATTTAATAATTTATCGTGCAAAGTGGTTTCAGTAAAGGATAAAATGAGATAAAGAATTGTAAAATGAATGAAAAAGTAGGTTATATATGAATCAGTAAGAGTTGTATTTCTTCAGTAGCATTATAAGAAATAGAAATTTGTGTACATCTACCGTTTTTAGGTGCGTTCGTAATTATATAAATATGTCGCATCTATTGTCGTCGTCTGGTTCGCCTGTCTGTCTGTCTGTTCGCATGTAACAGCACAAAAACTACCCAACCGAATGGTTTAAAATTTAATATATACAATTATTACATAATTTTGGCGAGTCATTTCAATTTTTATGAAAATCGAATCAAAACTTAAAAAGATATTAGTAACAGTTTTCTTCATTCTATTAAATCCTGCCATACGTCATTAATTCAATGATATCCTATGATAGATACTGATTCTAGGTTGCCATGGTGATGATAACCATTTAAGATGGAGTCCTATTATTTCCGTATTACTGAATTTAATATATAGAAACGTAATGCATTTTGTATTCATGCATTTTTGCATAAGAGTGCAACAGCTATTGCACCAAGATCTGAATATTTATAAAACTGGTTATAGTACGAGCGCACCTCATTTGCCATGTTTGACGTACGATTTCCGACTTGTTCTTATTTTTCAGGTTATGTACTTAAAAAGTAAAAACGGAACCATTATAAGATCACTCGTGTCCCTGTCTGTCCGTCTGTCAGAACCGTTTTTCTGGAAAACTATGGAACGGGAAAAGTTCTAACTTAGCTGAGTTATAAAGGCTATTGACCCACATATGTATAGATTATTAGTCATTCAGAAATATTTTTATGAAAAATTTAGGGGGCTAATTAACTTACTTGAACTACATATATATGTATATTTAGTGAGTTATCGTTCGAAAGCTATTGCGATACAGAGCTCAAAAATATTTTTGTTTAATTTTTAGGTATGATATTTTCAGAGATATTGTTGAAAATGTACTCCAAGAAAATCCCTCCTGCCTATATCCGAATCTACTGAAACTAAAATTATGAAATTATTGGGTTTAGCAGGAGTTTGTTTAAACCTTGCAGGAAAACTATAGCCGGTTGCTCTATTCTTTTTTTGTACCTACATATTGCACTATCAAAGTTTAAAATCTGTTATTTAAGAAGACTCTCTTCAGTTTTTCTTATTATCGTGTAATATCCGTAAAATATCTGTTAATTAAAGTTAACCCTTAAATGCCTGATTTTTCAAAAATCATTGTAATAATGTTTTTCGGCTTTCATTTTTTGAATAAATCATGGGAAAAATACTTTAAAAAATCACATTTTGTTTTAAGTATGGTTTACGGCTAAAAAACAGTTTGTTACTAATCGGCAATACTGGTCTTTAATTGAAAAAATAATTTTCCTTGATAAAATTCTATAATATTAAACACACAAGAATTTTAGGAACTATAATAAAAAATAAATTTTACTTGCTCACTGCAGAACAAAATACGGTATTTCGCAAGCTTCCAAACAAACAAACAAACAAAAAAAAAAAAAAAAAAAAAAAAAAAAACAAGTAGCAATAATTGAAAAAAAAAAAAATCTACCTTTATTCTTAAACATCACAAGTGTTGCCATCTACATGTTGAAAATCGATTTAATAATATTTTCAGAATGTATTTTATTGGCAACATTACGCACTATAGCTTCAATAGTATTTTAGAGCCGAAATTGGGTATGTCGCCTAAAAGCAACACCGGGCATTTAACGGTTAAAATTGTACTTGAAAAATTCTGGACTTATTTAAAATACAACCTCCTAATAAAACCGTTTCAAAGTATCTTTCGTTTTAAATACTCCTGGACAAAATTCAACAGCGGCAAGAGCATGCGTGATTTAATACTGTAAAAATATGTATAAATATTACATCCAGCATCGTTTAAAATATTAATGCTGATATGACACATTTTATTGTGTTCTGAATCCTAAACATGGCCTTATTTGGTACCCCAGGTGCCTTAATATTAAACTCACCAAATGTATTTTCAAAATATGGTTAAATTATATTATTACTTACAATTAAAATATAATTGTTTTAATACAATTAGATTTCGCTTTTAAATTACATTTTACATCTTTTCATTAAGATTAATTTATCGAAATAAAATTTTTAGAAAATTTCACAAATGACTAGTAAAATCTTTTAATTCTTTAATTTCAAATGAAAGAAATTTGAAAAGAAGAAATAAGCACCAAGAAATAGTTTTATTTAATAATATTCACTTTTAAAGGGTGTTTTTTTCTTCACTTAAGTTTAAATTCGCTTTACCCATAAGCTTAAATGTTTTAAAGGATATTCAAACACAGATAGCACCTAATGTTCTCTTTGAAAATATATTGAACAAATGCGTCCAAATATTTATTCCCTGGTAAATCTTCCTCTAATTCATATTTAATTCACCGATATAAAAGTACTATTAACATTTTTCAGAAGTTGAATGCATTATTAAGTAGAAACTTTTTTAATAGCTTTTTTAAATTTTTTTTAATAGCTATACGTTTATGTTATTTTCCTGTAAAAAGCTTTTCTACTTATTATTATGAATTTAATCTTTTTTTCAAATGTAAATCATTTCTAAAAATTTATTTTTTAAATTTACTTGACAAAGCCATCGTTGTATTTTCACCGATTTTTTTCTTTTACGAAATAATACATTGGTATTTTATTCAAATAATTATTTTTGCACGCAGAAGTACGATAAAATATTTTAAAAACTTTACATATCCGCTAAGAATACTTTAAAAGGGAGAACTAAATGTATCAAGTGAACACATTTAATGGAAATTCCAATGCTTTTTGTGTTTGAATATTTCTTCAAACACATAAAAATAATTTTGATCTTATGCTAAATGAACAGAAAAAGTTGAAAACACAAGCAGTTTTTAAGCTTTAATGCATACAATTTAAATCTATAATGATTTTCTTTAATGTTCCAAAAAATGTTTGATATCAGCGAGATCAAAAGAATTCTTCTTTTATTAAACAAACGAAGTTTTCCTATTTCCTTTTTACTCAAATGATTTAATCTTTTGATTTTTTTTTCAGTCGCTTTCATAGCATGGATTCAAGTTTCGTATAAATTCTTTTAAGAATAAATGTATTACTCTTTTTAACAAATCTCGACCTTTCATAAGAATGATTAAATTTAATCGCCATTTTGGAAATTGAGACAATTAAAAAAGCTTTTTTTTTTTTCCTTTTGAGGAATAAAGTTAAAGAAATGCCAGACTATTTTTCTGATATTTAGAAAATTTTACCGGACAAAGTTAAGTTTTAGCACATTTTACCTTAACTATTGATTTTTTACTTATCAATCTCATTAAAAAACAAGAAAGAAAAAAATCATGCGTCAAGCATTGGTTATGAAACACTTTCCAACACATTCAGAATGACGTAGCAAAATTGCTCCGTTTGATAAGTTGAAATAGGATGTCTAATTTAACCTTATGGAAACGCATAACACATTCGAAAACACAATTTCAGAAATTTCCATCTACAACCGGAAAATTATCCGAATTCTTTGAGCAGCTCTTTCTATGATAAATAGATTTATTTCTATTAGCTACATGCATGCAAAAATGCAGTTCAGTTAGGAAATACATACTTCAGCTAAAAATTCCTCTTGAGCAATTTCCGCTAATAAGGAGGATGGTACGTGAATTCTTTTATGCAGTCCTGTGTACGAGGTACAGGATTTTTATACAACGAGTAGCATGCAAAAAATGAGTTAAATTTAAAAGCGCATACTGAAATTGAAATGCACTTCCAGCAATTATTGCTCAAATATAGTACTGTAACGGATTTCTTTTGCGTGTCCCTGTCAATGAGCGACAAATGCTATGAATGGCCTATTCTAGCGTAACAATCGTGTATTAAAATTCAGTGATTTATGTAAATTTCAATACATTTGAAATAGCGTAATGTCATTAATATACTCTGCAAACATTTTCCCCCTATTCGTCATAACGTAACGGAATTCTTTTGAGTGTCCCTGTAAAAGAACTATTATTGCTACACACTTCATATGCAATACCGAACATGCCATGTTAACATCATTAGCATATATCAATTGTAGGGATGCACCGAATATTCGGTATCTATTCGGTATTCGGCCTATTCGGCCACGTTACCAAATATTCGGTTTGGTCGAATATCAAACTATTCGGTATACCGAATATTCGGCTGGGCCGAATAGCAAACTATTCAGCCTGCCGAATATTCGGTTTGGCCGAATATCGAAATATTCGGCCAACCGAATACTTAAAAAAAACTTTTAAAACATATTTTTAAAAACCTTATACCACTCATACAGTCAACTTTTAAAGATATTCAGAATAATTAGAAACAGAATCATATATTTAAATAAAAGAGAATGTTTTTACATTATTTATTTGCTGTTTGTTAAGTATTATTTAAGAAAATTAACCAATCACGAGGATTTTGATCGGAATTAATTATGTACTAATGCTAGTTCCTGAACATTGTCCAGTAAATAATCTATTTCTTGCTAAGATTTTAAGAACAACATTTACAATCTCTGAAAATGATCACCCACTCCAGACATCGATCTAGGATGTATTTAAAAACTTTTTTGCTTAATAAAAGGGAGCAGAGCAGTTATTCTTGCTGAGTTGCCACCATATAAAGTTTGAATAGATTGTATTATTTATTTACTTTTACTTTAATCTCTTTCTGACGAACAAATAATATATGATCCTGCACAATTTTTCTTTCAATTTTTTCACCATTTCTCTTTGATTTTAAAATGTTTGTTTTAGAATTTAAGAAAATTTTATTCATTTGTTTTAATTCACAAAAGAAGCCATGAAATTTAAAATTTTATTAATTAAAAGAGTTTTATAACTATCCGCTTCTTAAATAACTCAAAACAGATTTTTTTCAGCATAAAGTTTACTTGAAAAAAGCTCTTGATTATCAAATTGAAAGTTTCTGTTTTAAATATTATGTAAAACTGCTTTAAAATTTAACATTTTAATGCCTTTAAATTTTGAAATATAAAATTATTCGAAAAGCCGAATATTCGGTATTCGGCCGAATAGTTAGTATTCGGCCTAGCAGTTAGTATTCGGCTAGCCGAATATTCGGTATTCGGTTCGCCTGTAGGACGAATATTCGGTATTCGGCATTCGGCCAAAATCACTATTCGGTGCATCCCTAATCAATTGCATGAAAGTCCGAGTATATTTACGGGAGTTAGAGCGTGGACAGACAGACGGACAGACAAACCGAATTCATAAACACATTTCAACTTTGTTATAAAGTGTTAAAACAATAACATTGAACAATTCTATAGATAAGATTTCAACAGCATTCTGTATTTTCTTGTGATTTATCGATAGTTTTTCTTTGTAGGTCTGAATAGTTGGCAGAACGAATGATCAAGAAGGTATTTTTTCGATTTTTCCAGAAGAAACTTTTTTTCTTTTTGGTAGAACATTTAATTATTTTGAAGCAATCACGGAACCTCTTTAGGGATAATTAATTTGAAGCAATCACCGGACCTCTTGAGGGATAATTATTTTGAAGCAAACACGGGAGCTCTTTAGGGATGAAGAACGCGATATAGCGTAATTTTCACAAAGAACAGATGTTCATTATTGATAAAAATTTCCATGTTGTATTTCGGTTATCGCTTTTTGTAATACATTATTTGCTGTGAAATAACATTAGTCACCGATTTCCCTGTTTTTCGAACAGATTTTAAAAGTTTCAAGTGATCCTGCAGAGTGTATATTCTGCCAGTCTCGCACATTTTTGTGTTTTTCAATGCCAATATTCCGGTCATATTACAAAACCGATTGATGCCAGAAAATATTTAATTTTTTTTCCCTGAAGCTTGCGTTAGACTTTTTTGTATGATGGAAATGAAACAAATTTCTCTGCTTGTCTAAACACATGTACAGTACTTTCCAGAAATTTAAATTGGTACAAACGGTCCTGTCGGGACCTTGGTAAGAACCTGTGAAGATTCTTGAAAAAGATAATGGACGTCAGCAGCTGAATATATAACGTCATATGAATTTGAAAAAATGTATTGAAATATGATAAAAATCGGATTATGGAAATATTGGCATATTTTAACATTTTGAGTTTCTCTGAATTTGTTTTCGCAATTTTTAAATCTAGAGTGAAACCTCCTTGCACGGCCACCTCTAAACAAAGAAAACCTCCGAACACCGGCCACATGTTAATGGAACCAAATACGTTCCATAGCATTAACATTAGTACGAACCTCTAAATAAGGAATTCTGAACAACGGCCACTCAAAAGTCATGAGAAAATTTCTTTACCGCTCCTGGTACAATTTTATATTTATTTGCAAACCGAAATGTGAAGCAGATCAAACAAAATTTAGTTGATATGTGAACAAACATAAAATGAAGATATTAATAATAATGGGGAAATGTTATATAATATTCTTAGAACGGCAGGTATAACTAACCTAAAGGCCAGGTTGTTTGTATCTCTGGTAAAAAATTTGGAAGTTAGTGCCACATTTGATTCCGTATAGCAAATGGTGGAAGATAGAAGACAGGAAGAGGAAATAGATAATAGAATCACCCAAAATTTCCAGTATTAACACATATACCGAAGATTTGAAGAACGTTCTTGAAATCCAAAATTTCTCATTAAATCATAATGATGAGTTGCAAATCAAGTCATATTTTTTATTCTTTGAAGAAAGACATTTGCAGCAAAAAAAAAAAAAAAAAAAAAAAAAAAAAAAGGAACTGCAAATCACTGATTTCCTTATTATATTAAAACAATGATGATTAATTAAAATGAAAGTGTGTATTTCTATTTAAATTTATGTAATTTTGATTTTTTTTTAAATTAAGCCTCTGAATAACACCCAGCTCTGAAGAGTGGTCACTTTTCACCGGTCCCACGGGTAATCGTTATTCAGAGGTTGCACTGTATTCAGACTGCTTTTTTCAATTCCTACTGTTAGTTCACACTCTCCCGATATTTATTTATCTATCTTGTTCAAATTTTCAGTCGTTAATAAAATAATTATTATTCATCCTATCAAGTTGAAATATTTTTTTTAACTTGTACTGGATGACACTTGATGTTAATACAGATTTTTCAAATATTAATTCATTAATTAGATTTAAATTAGTTAATTTTAGTTTTATATGGGAGACAAAATGGCGGCCATTGGTTATTGAACAGCATTTAATACATCTTCATATCTATAAGGGGGGGTTACCATAGGGTCACCCTGTTCTGTCACCAAATACCGCCAAGTTTGTCACTAACTTGGGTTTGTCGCCAAATTTGGCGACCAAAATGAGCCGCCAAAAGTGACGCCAACTTGGCGATATCTCTAATATTTCGCCAAATTCCCATAGAGTCCCATTGTAAACCTACTTGCTTATAGAAAATCAACAAATTGAGATATTTTAATGCAACAAAAACTAATATTAGCTTAAGGGATTATATTAAATTTTTCTTTGATGACCTAAGTAGGAATTGACTTTAAAAACAAAATTTTTATATTACTTGTTTATGGTTTGTTTTATACTGTATATTTAATTTTGAAATTGATTTTCCAAAGCAAACATTCTTAAAATTCCGAGCAACGCCGAGTACTTTAGCTAGTTTTTGAATAAATTTGTTGAAATAATGAACAGCTTATTATCCCGTTTTGCTAATTTAAGTAAAATTTAGAATCACAGTTTTGAACAATTCAGAGCCTAAATGAAGCAGTTAAAAGAATGAATGACACTTAATTCCAAAAGTAAAAAAGAAAAAAAAATCTTTAAATTAATCACTTTTATAAAGAACGGTAGCATTTACAGGAAGAAATATAAAACGGAATTCTAAAAAAAAAATCAATTTGATTAATAATAATAAAAAAAAAGAAATCGTCGTTTATTCCAAGATAAAAGATTTCCTTTGATCTAACTGATATCAATCTTTTTCAAAGCCTTAAAGAGTATCTTTTGAGAATTAAATAATGAAGAAAAACGCAAAAGACTGCTGAAGTATGTGTTTTTTTAATGTTTGATATTTTATCAAAATTATTTATCAGAATTGCACCTGCAAAAGTTTCTTAGGAGATAAAAATAAGAAATGTCGCTTTAAAGTAGTTTTAATTTATTTATTGATTCTCATAAATCCTATTCTTTTTATATTACTGAAAGTTTTAGATAATTTAATTCAATTTACTAATATAAATACTGGATTGTTCTCTGATTTTTATACTTTAAAGTTATTAAAAAAATTATTAATAGATGAAAACCCATGAAATATGACGAGTAAAATGAAAATTAACAAAGTTAAATAAGAATTTATTCCTTATTATATTTGTTGAAATTTCATAGTCATGCGCAGGCTGATCGTAATTAAAGCTCACTTATTCAGAGCTGTTTATATCTGTAACTGATCATAAGAAAGTTATAAATTAGGGATGCATCTTAACCCTTTATGTACTGAATTATGAATTCATGAAAATTTTATCTTCTAAAGCATTTTTCGTGAACTGTTTAAACTACATTAGAGGATTTACATAATCATTTAATAAATTTCAAAAGGATTTTAGAAGGAATGAAGGATTTAGTAGGATTAATTAAATTTGAATTCATAGGGATTTTGTGCATTATTTATAACAACGCTCAAATCTTTTATTTTAAATATTTTTCTTTGTATTTTGTAGAATTAGGAAATGTACAAATATAATGTTCTCACAATAGAAATATAGGAATATCTTCGAATTGAAAAATCCCTCCCCTCCTCCCATCGCCAATAAAGCTGAAAAGATGCAAAGGAAAAAGTTATCATCCTTTAAAAATGTTTTTTTTTGTGTAATCAATATTGCTTTTCAAACAAGATAAAGTAATGTATCTATAACTCATTCTAAACTGTATTATAACTAAATCTATGTATTAAATGAATTTTATAACAAGTTATTTTAATGGTACTTATCTACACTAGTCACTCAAAAAGGCCCTGATGATAATGTTAATCCTATGGGGAAGTTATTTTCAAATATCTCGCTTGAATTTTGATATTTTCGAATGTTTTTTTTTTTTTTTTTTTTTTTTTTTTTTTGCATAGGACAGCTGAGAACGATCTACAACCGGGCTAGTTTTTACTTTTTTGATTTTGGTTTCATATTAAAAAAAAAAATACTTTTACTTTCGGAACCGGTTTGAATTGGTTCTGCAATAGAAACTATCATAATATAAAAAACTAAAACCAAAATCGAAAAAGTAAAAACTAGCCCGGTTCAAAATCGTTCTCAGCTGTCCTATGCAAAAAAAAAAAATAAATCATTCGAAAATATCAAAATTCAAGCGAGATATTTGAAAATAACTTCCCCATAGGATTAACATTATCATCAGGGTCTTTTTGAGTGACTAGTGTAGGCTCTTAAACCATTATTTTGCCGTTTTTTAAGCATTATTTGAAAACTACTTGGAAGATAAATGTAAAATTTTGGATTTCCATAAAGCAGGGCTTAATAAATCTAAATCCACCAAAAAAATTGTATGTTGAAATTCATAATTTTTTCGAATATTAATTTCATAATTCATATCATAAAATTGTAAAAATTGCAAATTCAACGTATTTATGTTCGGGTATCTTAGTATTATTGCTACATAAAAAAATAGCATTTTAGGAGTATAATTGCAGGAGATATTAATAAAAATATGAAAATGTAATTTAACATTAGAAGCACTAAATTTTGAATATTTATAATTCAAGAACGTATCATTCAAATGACTTGAAATGTGGTGTCTAGGCATAGTTTAAACCAAAGATGTGAAATATCTCGTTAAAATTGAATATTGCCATTGAAAAATATGAAGTTTGAGTTCGTTGTAATATGTAGATGTCCCTCTAAGCAAATTTTATATAGGGGAGAGTTTTACAAACCCGGGTAGGCGAGTAAAACCGGGTAGCACAGATTTCTTTTGGATTTTAACTTTTATCTTTCGTCCAACACCAGGAATTGCTTGTCGAAATTCATTACGGCATTTGTAGCTGAACGAAACTCTACTGTGTGCGGTTATTTTTTGTGTGAAGGATTGCGTTTGAATTTATCTTAAAAATTGTTTTGTTTGTTTCTAGGTTTTACGCATATATTAACTGTTTGCCAGCGTGTTAAATATTGGTATGTACTATATTTAATTATGTACTTCCCTGCTAGTATTTTAACAGTTTTACTTTTCTTTTACTATAGGACTGAGAGTAGTGAAGCCATGTTTAAAAATCTGTGGCACGTTGGGGTAAAACCGGGTACTTAAGAGTGGGTCAAAACCGTGTGTACCCGGTTTTGCTCTACACTCATGGGATGAATTTTTAAGGATAGTTAATGCTTTAGCATGGAGTTTTAAATTGCAGTTTAATGCTGTTAAGTACTGTAAACCCTTTGATGTGTCATCCATGGCACCTCTAAACTTATACTACAAACAAGGGGTGGGGAAGTGGTTACTTCCAATTCTGGGCGATCTTTAACAATTTACTAAATTGAAAAATTATTCAAAGCTGCATTTTTTAGAGCAGTAGTTGCAAATACTCCAATCAGATGATTTGAGAAAACAGGCATTTTACCTTACAACAATGATGTTTTTACTGGCCTTCTACTTGTTCTTTCGGAAATGACAGAGAAACCCTTGAAAGTCAGTGATAACACACCTAAGTCTACGCAGCCATATGTTGGCATAGCTGCAGCGATAAATATTTCTGAATCATCACAGGATAATGAAGCTCATCATTCCACATCTAAAAGTGTCGACATTACATATCCAGCAGTTGACAAGTTTCAGCCTCTTCCATCGAGATCTCATATTATATAGCCAGCAATCTGCATTTTCAGTTTCAATTAAAATGTTATTACCCGCTCCCCAGGAAGGCTTTAAGATTGAGAAGAGAACTGGCAAAAGAAGGGAAAACTGTTATTTTAAATACTTCGCCCTATAAATTAGAGCTTGGAACAGAAATTAAGGAGAAAGATAAAACAGCCTGCAAAACGAAAAAGGAACATTCTTAAAAAGAAAAAAGAAATTAAGAATCAACAGGAAAAGAAACTAAAAAAAATTGATGAGGCATCCTCAGAAGATTAAGAAGATAATGAAACCTGAAAGTTTTGCAATGAACTTTACGCCAATTCTATATCCAAAGAAAGTTGGATACAATGTTTGAAATGCCACGGTTGATTGCATTTGAGAACAACAAACATTAATGGCACCCGATTTTGCCTCACCTTCCCCTACATCATTTAAAAGTAGACTTTATTTCCAATCGTTCGGTACCAGTAACTTTCTTCTACGATAATTTGTTGAGGAGTTAGTAGGGGGTGTTTACTTTTTTTCCCCACGACTGTACATTAAAAAAAAAGCACTCCGAACGTAGACAGATACCTTAAGTGTTTTAAATTAATGTGTATTGTAATTGTTTATAATAAATATGTATTTTCGACATACAGTGTACTCTCGGTTATCCGTGCTCATTCGGACTCACAAAAAAAATTAGACATTTTCACGTTTATCATGCATGTAAAATCAATGTTGATGTGAATTAGAATCTTTTCAGGTTTAGCTGATAGTATTGTGAAGTATGTTGAGGTAAAATCAAATGCTCTGGAATATATTTGACGGGTAGGGTTAAAGAGGATGGGAGTGCACGTGAGCATGGCTTTCAGTATTTGACAGATGAAGACATCGTTCCTAACTGTGTTGTTAAATCTAATAGTGATGATAGTACTGAAGCAGAAGATGTACTAAATGAGGTAAATACAATTTCTCATTCTATTGCTCTACAATCCGTAGAAACTTTGTTCGACTATATAGTAGAAAGAAAATTTTATTACGGTGACATTACTGCGGTTCGTACAGTATGTGTCGATATAAGACAAGAAGTGAACAAACAGCATAAGCAGAGATGCATTACAGATTTTTTAAAGCAGTAAATATTAAAAGGAAAATTCCTAGCCTTATGTTATACAGCATGCAAATGTAAGTAATTTTTTTATATTTGTACTAGTTTTTGATTTTTTTCTTTAATAAAAAGGAGTTTTCGGATTATCCGTGTTTTTCGATTGCCCGTGCGACCTCTCCCGGTGATTAACCCGGATAATTGGGAGTGCACTGTATTTTAAAATATTTCAGTCAATTTTGAAGTTATTGTAAACTCTTAGTTCAGTGCACAGGTAAGTGTAATAGTAGTGTGTACAAAAGAATTTCAAATATATTGAATGGAATTGAGTGTACGTTGCCTGATGTAAGTATGAAATTTTACTAAAAAAATGGGAAAAAACTCCATTTTTTATAAATGCTATGAAGATATTTCTAGGATTAAGTTTTTTCATCATTCTGTATTACAATTGATCTACAAATATGTGTGTTCATTCATTGCTGTACATTAAAAAAGAAACGCTCCGAACGTAGGCTGATACCTTAAGTCCTTTAAATTTAATCGATAAGGCAAGAATGACATGAAACAAATTTAATTTTTTTAAATTTCGATTATAGGTTTGTTTTTAAATTTTGTATTTTAAAAGGTCTATTAACACTAAATTACATGCTTACACTCTAATATTTTTCATAAATTAAATTGTGTTACTTAATTATAATTGAAAGCATGACTTTTCTCTTGTTGTACGTTATACTTTCTACCATATAAACATTTTCTGTCTACAATGCAAGCGAATAATACTCTATTTTCAAATCCGAAACATTGGAGTACTGTTTGCTCGTAGGTCACCTGTTTAAGGAGGAAAATTTATCCGGATCACGTACTGTGGAAGGAGAAGTATCCCATTTACATCAACTCAACGGGAACTTCGACGCCTCCACGAATTGATGGTCTTTGATCAGAATATCTGAAAGTATTTCATTCGAAAAGATACTTAATATGTTTATTTATAAAGTTTAACATTTGTCATTTTACCCAATAACTAAATCTTTTGAGCATTTTTTCTGCTTGATTTTAAATCATCATTTATTATCTTATTTTTTCATGACTGACCCGTCAGCACACGCGTCATTTTCCATTAAGTTAGTACACGCGTGAGATAATTCTCAACCCATTTTCTCTCCCATTATATTTTTGGCTAAATGCGTTTTAAAAACAAATCTACTGCTCAGTATTGTAAAATGCATCAGTACTACTTCTTTTATGGGAAGAATTATGCTTTTCATATTTATTTTCAGATTTTGTAGCAGTTTCTGTAAAAATCACGTTTTTTTTTTTTTTTTTTTTTTTTTTTTGTAAATAAAATATGCGAACGATTTGTTTTACATCTTAATAGATCAATTATTTCAGAAAATTGATATTAATTACATTTAATACCTTTTCATCAATATATACAAGTAAATTTTATGTTAGTCTTTCATTAAAGTTATTTTAGTGTGTGTTATCCCGTAAGAAATGAACGTATTGAAATGAAACGTTTGTACATGCGCGGGATTATTTAACTCCAAGAGGTATATTTCTCCCCTCCCAGCGAACAAAGAGAAGACATTGCTTTACCCACCCCTTCTCAATCTTGACCTTGAAAGGTACAAGGCAGGTCAGAAGCGTCCTGAAAAAAATTATCCTTTTTTTAAAAAGAAAAAAAAATGTGATTGGGATGAGTTTTATCCCAGTGAGTGTGCTTACGGGTTAAGGAATTATTTTACACTAAATATATATTATGAAAACATATATATTTATTTGAAATAACTATACTGCACGTATACAAGACAGTTATTTTCGCATAAGTATTAACATTAATTAATTAAAATTGAATATTTATTTTTTTCTGTTAATACGCGTTATATGTTTTTTACTATATATGTATACGACGTTTTAAAATAAAGAATTAAGATTTATCAAAATCTTCTGTCTACAGAATAAGTGAATATATTATTCTCTATCTCCTTGTTCAAAATCTTAGAGTACTGTTTGATGATAGGTCACGTGTTCAAAGAGGAAAATTTATTCAGATCACGCCCTTTGAAAGGAGACGGATTGAATTTACATCAACTGAACGTGAACTCTGACGCCTCCAAGGACTGATTGGTTTTGATAAGAATACCCAAAATTACTTATTTATAAATACAGGGGATGTACACGGGCATCCTGGGTTACACAATAAATGAAAACCATTTATTTAATTGAAAATTATATTAGATGTTTGGTTTTTTTTTTTTTTTTTTTTTTTTTTTTTTTTTTTTTTTTTTTTTTTACATTTAACCCATTTGTTCCTGAAATTTTGTTTTCTCAATTTTGTTGATAAAATCACTTTATAAAAAGTTGCAAAATAAACTGGAAAAATACTAAAATAAATAAATAAATAAATAAATAAACAAATAAAATACGCTAAAATTTTTTTGAGATGTTTTGTCTGAATTTATATAAAATAAGCTTCTAAATTGTATATTATATACCGTAATTAGTATTTTTATGAACTACTACAAAATATATTTATTTCTTTACAGAAACTAATTACATTATAAGTATTAGTAATAATAAACTAAGAATATTCGTATTTGAGGCTTAAAAACAATTTGTTTTTTATTCATCTTGAAAAGGACTTCACATAAATAACTGTTCCTTAAATGGCTACTAAAAATGTGTACCCATTTGTGCCTAGCGCCCTATATTTTGTACGGTACAAAAATGCATAAAAACAGGCTTCAACATATAATTTCAACATTAAAAAAAAAAAAATACTTATTTCAAAGAAGTCTAGAAGCTAAGATTATGACTTATTTATTTGGATCCTTGGTTAAAAAAAACAAAAATAAACTTACTTTTTACATTTTGCCATCTTGAAAAATGAAAAATCCATAAACTGCGAGAAAAGCCTCCATTTAAGCAAATAAATATCCATCTTATGCTATCATCTTTCGAAAACAGATGAACACATTTATAGTTAATTATTTTATACAATTTTCATGTTATAAATAAGAAGAAAAGTATACAAATTCATTAAAATTCGTAGCGTCGCAAAAATGGGACGCTAGGTATAAATGGGTTAATACTTCCTTTAGAATGCGCACTAACAACACAAAAAATCATATTTATACGAAAAATAGTAATTAGTTTAAATAAAGTTTGAAATTTATTAAAAGCTATAGTTTTGTATTATGGCGTCAATCCAGGTGTTAACAGCAGGATAAATCACATTTTTTTATTCTGATCATTTTTGTGGTTTAAGTACATAGTTTGACAACATGTCTTAAAACTGTATGAAAATCACTTGAATACATCAAACTAAACTAATATTTACTTAAAGTGATAAAATACTTTAAACAATGCAAAAAATACCTTTATTTATTCATATCAGACATACGTATCATTGCACCGACGGCAACATACTCAATAATAAGCATTATACAAATATTTTCTCAAAAATGTTTAATTGAAAACTGGTAAACAAAGACCACGTGAGGTCAAGCATAATGAAATTAACTGCAACATTAAAAATGGATATTTGTGAACGTGAACTATTTAATACTATTGTTTCATTTTTCTGTAGAGCATCGCTTTCCAAATTTAAGGGAGTTCCATGGAGGCTGAATCATTGCATATATTCCCAGTGCATAATAAGACTTCTATTGATTCTCGGATAATGGATGGCAAGTAAAATCTTGATGGATAAATTGTTCTACTATTTTTTTAAATTAATCTGTAAAGGCTCTTTATTATACAGTCTAGCTATAGCTGTAGTTTTCTTATTGTATTTGATGTCTGCTATGCGTCCTTTGATCCCAGTTTTAAGCTTTCCGTTTGTCATTCCTATATAAAATTACAGTGTTCCATTTTCTTTGGTGAAAGGTATTTCATATACACCTGATAACCGATTTGGTTCTATTGGGGCGATTTTCTTACATACTATGTTTTTTAATTTTACGGAAGGTTTTGCAACTATGGAGATATTGTATTTATTGAATTTATATTTCAATCTTTCGAAGAAACCAGGAAAATACTGTAAAGAAGATACACATGCTCATAGAATATAGCTTTCAATGTACAAAATTTCAGAGTATCTTCTTTACAATTTTTTCCTGGTTTCTTCGAAAGATCAGACATTGTGTTTTAGAAATTTCTGGAAAAGTTCAAGGTAAGGGAATTTATAGTTTGCTTGAAAAGTGTACCTAAGTACACATTAGTATTTGCTTTTCATGAAGAAACATTTCCCAACAAGTACTTCTTATAGAACAAATTTTGAATTTACGCCTAAATAAAGTATATAATCTTAACATTATCTGTTACCATATGTTTTATTAAAATGGATTGTGTTTGTGATTGTTTTTTACTTCCACTTCCTCTGGTTTAGACACTTGTTCGCAAGCCTGTTACCAGTAAATTATGTTTATTCATTAACCCTCTAATTCCCATGGCAGCATGTATGCTACCTACAGTGTTTTGAATTTAGTGGATTTTATAATTCGGATATTCCAAATTCGTACTAGAAATTTAAAATAGAAATATTTTCTTTTTTTTTATAACAGCCATTTTGTATTTAAATAAAGCAAAATTTATTATTGAAATTTTCTGCTGTGAATTCAGCTTCTCTGGATTACGGAATTTCTAGAATGTATTCTATCATGGGAATTAGTAGGTTAAAGCATTATTAAATCATAATCTGAAACATATTGAATATATTTGTATCTTTTAAATATTTAAAAATTTTGCTTATATCAGGATAGCATTAGATTTTTCTCTCACAGTTTAATTGTAAAACAATAAAATATAAAATTTTTTTTCAAAATTCTTGAGAATTATTTGCAGTAATTTGAAATGTCGTCAATATTTTAATGATTCTTCTTAATTTATTAAACTTTATTCAATTGTTTAATCAATGAAATTTTCTTGAGGGCAAACTGTTAACTTTCTTAACTCAGTAGCAGAAAAGAAAATAACATTCTTTTCAAAGTCTCATTTTTTATAATTGCACAAAATCAAAGTTATTTTAAGGAACTAAAATGATACCGATTATTAGGTTAACTCTAGGATAGATGGTCATAGAGGAGAGAGGGCCAGTCAAAATATCTCCAAAACTTGATCATAGATTACAATATAAACATTGTTCGTGTGAAATAGTTCAACGTGTTTATTTATTGCAATGTGCAGTTGTGTTTTTCGAATATCAAAAGTAAGTGTAATTTTAATGTCAATTAAATAGGTGGTGGAATATCTGGATGCAATGCATAAGGTACTTGAACTGGTTCCATGAAACGTGTACAAATTATCAAGCCATGGCCAAGCATGTGATAAGATTTTACGAAAAGTGAAGTATTGAAATTATACTTCAAATTTTGTTTATTCGACTTTTCTTCACTCATTTTCCATCCTATCACTGCATCTTTACAAATTGCTATACGTTTTTCATGATTAACTGTATGAAATGTGTTTTTTTTTGCTATTTAAATGAACTTTTTCTTTCTTGTATTGGATGGCCATCTCTCCCCGGCTTTAAGGAGAGATGATCATCTCCCATTTAAATTTAAATTTTGTTTAACACTTTTTGTTTTCAATATTTAATTATTTTTTGCATAAAATATTATGATTATATGTATAAGAATTTTAAATATGCGTGAATATTTCTTGTATTTGCATTCTAAGAATTTTATTTCAATCTTTAAAAACTATGGCCATCTATCCTAGAGTTACCCTATAATGTCTAATTTAGCCAACGTCTACAAAAACGTCTACAATCTAAAAAACTAAATCTATTAAATGGGAGTTTGCACGGTTTTACACTTAACAACTGGGCAAAATTAACTTATTTAACTGGACAAAATTTCACCCTATTTAACATGTGAAAAGGAAAGCTCATTTTATGTTTAACAATAAGAACAAACCTTATTTAAATTAAGCTGTTCAAGCTTTCGCGATATTTTTAATCACATGCAAGATCGGAAAATAACAATCATTCCTTTGAAAAGATGATAAAGTTCCAAACTTTGAGAGAAAAGTTTGGAAAATACCCTTACTATTCCCTAATTTGCATAAAATTTTAACATAATGGAGAATCGGTAAATAGCGCAATATAATGTAAATATTATGGTACGTTTGCCAAAATTAAAAAAAAAAATATATATATATATATATTTTTAAACGGGGATTTCATAAAAACTAATAAATTTTCTATATCCTCTTATTGTATTTTCTATATAACACAAACCTAATAATATCAAAGGATAAAAGGAAAAGGTTGTCAAGGAATAAAAGAATAATTCTTTAACAAATTAACATAATCTTATAAGGAATACCGTATATTTCCGTGTATAAGCCGTGAATTTTTGGGCATTTCTTTGTCTCCAAAGTGAGGGGGGGTTGGCTTATGCACGAATTTAATAAAATTTCCATAATTGATATTCTACAATGTTGTACATTCTGCAATTGATATTCTACATTCTATAATGAAAAAGATGTTATATATAAAAAAACATAAAAAAATATTTTCGAATTTCTAAAAATACTTTAATACCTCATACTTTTAAAAGGAAAAAGGTAATAATCATTCATCATCATCCAAGTCATTATCAGAATTTTCAAGCAACTCTTTAAAATCGCTTTCTTTCCTTGGTACATCAGTATGAATATCGACAGTGTCTAAATCATCATCAAGCTAAAAATAGGAGGTTTGGTTTTTATGAATGTGTAAGTTATAACAGAATGAGTGGGACAGATTTGGAAGCGTGCTAAGACAAAATGGGAGATATATCAATAATTTTGGAGAGCACACGTTTTTCGATTATCTATGCACAAAAAAGTTCGAAGTATTTGGGAGAAATCAATAATTTCGGGGAGCACATTTTTTTCGATTATCTATGCAGAAAAAAGTACGAAGTATTTGGGAGATATCAATAATTTCGGAGAGCACATTTTTTTCGATTATCTATGCAGAAAAAAAGTGCAAAGTATTTTGGAGATATCAAAAATTTTCGGAGAGCACATTTTTTTCGGTTATCTATGCACAAAAAGTGCTAAGTATTCGTTCACTGAATTTTTAATCGCCTTTTTATAACATCGGCTTTATACGAGTTTCCGATTTTAGACGATTTTTAACTGAAAAGTCATACACTCGGTTTATACACGTAAATATACGGTACCAATATTTTAGAAGAGTACGTACATGTCAACTCAACATATACTACAACGCCTTTCCTCCGACCATCCGCTTGATCCCTCACTACACTGTAAAAAAAAAAAAAAAAAAAAATATTAAAGTTACTAAAGTCTTTCTAGGAAACTGGGATTCCTAGAACTTTTTATGTAACGGCAACAAGAAAAATTCCTATAGCAGCGTCTGTTACAGGAATTTTTGTTATTTAAATTTTTGTTTGAAGACAATGCGGAATTAAAAAAAATCTGAAATTTTATGAATTTTTCCTTCCCGCACACCGAAATGTTTATGAGCAAGCAAAGTCTTTTGAAAAGATATTTCTGAGGGAGAAGGGGGCTGTGAACCGAATTTTCGCAGAACATCGGGAAGATATTTTATCACGGGAAAAAATAAGAAAATCGAAGATTCTAAAAAGTTTTCTGTTTTTAATTGTGTTAAACATAAGAGTGACTTTGAGATTCTCTACTTTTCAGTTAACCCTTTATGTACTGACGGTACTTATAAGTACCATTAAAATAACGTGTTATAAATTTCATTTAATACATCGATTAGTTGTAATACAGTTTAGAATGAGTTATAGATGCATTACTTTATCTTGTTTCCAAAGCATTATTGGTTACACAAAAGAAAAATATTTTTAAAAGGATGATTTCTTTTTCCTTTGCATCTTTCAGTTTTCTTGGCGTTGGCGGGAAGGGGGGAGGGATTTTTTCAATTCGGAAATTTTCTAAATTTCTATTGTAAGAACATTATATTTGTACATTTCCTAACTCTACAAAATATAAGAAAAATATTTAAAATAAAAGATTTGAGTGGGTTTATAATCCTTCTAAATTCCTTCCTTCCTCCAATCCTTCTAAATTCTTTCTAAAATTTATTAAATGATTATGTAAATCTTCTAATGTAGTTTAAACAATTCACGAAAAAGGCTTTAGAAGATAAAATTTTCATTAATTCATAAGTCAGTACATAAAGGGTTAAGGATATTCCAATCTCCTACCCGCACTTTTGCACAAATCACGTTTCTCTAGTTATATGTAGCATACGTGCGTATTGTCGAACATTGGACGAATGAAACTATGGAATAAACAACTGTGTGTGGATTGTAAGAAATATAATATGTATGTCTATTTTGCCATTTTTCGGGATGAAAAAAAAAATAATTTTCTTGCGTAAAATCGAGTTCTACTGTGTACTATTATCTCAAATTTTACTAAAGCTGTAAAGTTTAATTTTGTTTTTGGTATATTTTCTTTTATTAAAGGCCAACCACACCGACAAGCATTTTGGTGCTTTCATGTAAGACAGTGCCAGATATTAATCATGAAATAATTCTCTCTTTAAAGTAACCTTTTTAATTTTTTTTTCATTGTTTAAGCACGTATTCAATTACATATTTGTCAATTTCATGTTTAATTAATTAATTTATTTCTGAAGTTTTAATTTCATTTGGCATTAGTTGCGTAATATTACACAAAATCATATAAACGCTAAATTATTTACACTGTTTTATGAGCAACCAGGATAATATTTTCTAATCGGGTTGCATGTTAATTTTTGAGATAGATTAAAAAAAATTCAAGTTAAAAAATATTTTCAAGACGAGAAAAAATCAGAAAATTGTGGTACAGTTTTCAAAGGAATTGAATGTGACAGCATATTTCTCTTGCGATGTCACGGAGTACAAATTGGAATTGATTGACGTTAAGAAGTTAAAAAATTAGCAATAAAACTAAATTGATTGTTTAGATCGTTGCCATAGTCGATATGAAGTCAGCGTAATCTACGGATAGGCTTTTGCTTCATACTTAAGTTTACTTAAGTTCTTTACTTGATGTTTTCGTGAATAAATAATTCTTAGAGCATTTTTGTACTGGATAAAATCGTCATTTAATATCTTAATTTTTCAGGATTCAAAAACTCGTTCCTTCTAAACGTATATATTTAAAAATATATATAGTTTTTAAAAAAAAAAACATGCGAAACGTATACAAGCTAGTGCATTTTCATAAATATCATGATGACAAAAGTTTGTTTTCAAAATTTCTCACTTGTTGTTTTCTCAAATAAAAAATCCTATTAATTTTTGCATTGGAGTGGTTTATTATACAAATTTTCCAGGATTAAAAAATTCTTTTCTTCTAAGATCTAAGCATATATATATGACATATATATATGTAACAAATATATATATATATTTTTAAAATAACTATATGAGACGTGTAAAAGCTAGTGAATTTCCATAAATATTATGCTACACTGTAAAAAAAAAAAAAAAAATATGTAAAGTTACTAAAGTTTTTCTAGGAAACTGGGATTCCTTGAACTTTTTATGTAACGGTAACAACAAAAATTCCTGTAACAGCGTCCGTTACAGGAATTTTTGTTGTTGCCGTTACATAAAAAGTTCTAGGAATCCCAGTTTCCTAGAAAAACCTTAGTAACTTTACAGATTTTTTTTTACAGTGTAGTGAATTAACATTGATTGTCTAATATTTATCTTGTTATTATTTATGTTTCTATAACGTGTATATACGACGTCTTATATATAAAATTGATCAATATTTTCTATCTTTAGTGTAAGCGAATATACTATGCTTTATTACCTTCTTCGAAATCTCAGATTGGTCTTGGATGATAGTTCACGTGTTTACACTGTAAAAAAAAAATCTGTAGTTCTACAGATGTAAAGTTACATGCTTACTAAACTTTCACCTGTAACAGTACGAAAAAAGCTGCAAATCTACAAAACTAGTTTTTGTAAAGCTACAAAAATCTGTAACTTTACAAATGAATCTGCTAAAATTTCAGTAATCTTACTAAACTTTTATTTGTAATTCTGGCTGGAGTTACATGAAAAGTTCTCGGAATCCCAGTTTACAAAAAAATTCTTAGTAACCTTACAGATTTTTTGATTTTCGGCGCAAAAGTGTGTCTGTTACATGAAATTTTGTTGTTGCAGTTACATGAAAAGTTCTAGGAATCCAAGTTTCCTAGAAAAACTTTAGTAACTTCACAGATTTTTTTTTACAGTGTAGAAGAAAATTTATTCATAACACGTACATTCAGAGGCGTCGCGATGAGGGGTTATGGGGGGAGCCTCCCCCCCTCCCAATATATGTGAACTTGGGAAATTTGAGTTTAGAGTTGGAAAATTATAGATTTTTAAAACACTTTTTTTTTTTTTTTTTTTTTTAAGTTAAAAAAACAACAACAACAACAAAAAAAAACCAAGAATTTTTTATTGTTTTGCTGACTACATTTCTGAGTTCTGTAATACGAGGGCTGTATGATAAGTACCTGGCTTTCACAAGAAAAACACATTTTTATGTCAAAAATGTATTTTATTTTTTAAACATAATCTTCTTTTAGTTAGATTTACTTAGCCCAACGTTTTTCTATTTTTTCTATTCCCTCTAAAAAATAAGATTTCTCCAACCCTTCAAAATAGACGTTTTTTTCAGCAATAACCTCATTGCTAGAGCCAATTTTTTTTCCATCGAGCCGTTTTTTCATATTTGGATATAGAAAATATTCGCAGAGGCTAAATCTGGCGAATATGGTGGATGCAGAAGTAGTTCGTATCCTAATTCATAGAATTTTGCAATGGCGAGGACACAGGAGTGCACGTATGCATTGTCTTGATGAAAGAGAATTTTTTTCTTCGCCAAATGCGGATGTTTTTCTTTCACAACATGGTTGAAACTATCCAATAAGTTGGAATAATATTCTTCATTAATCGTTTTACCTTTTTCAAGGTAATCGACGAGAAATATGCCGCATGAATCCCAAATTACTGTAGGCATGACTTTGTTTGCAGATAAAGTCTGTTTAGCCTTTTTTGGCGCAAGTTGGCCGCGAAAAACCCACTGTTTGGACTGTTCTTTAGTTTCTGGTGTACAGTGATAAGTCCATGTTTCGTTAACAGTTATGAATCGATTTCAAAAATCATTTGGATTTCACTTTATCTTCGCCAAACATTATTTTGAAATTGGCATACGAGTGTGTTTAATGTCAATAGTGAGCAATTGCGGCACCCATTTTGCGGAAAGCTTTTTCATATCCAAATTTGTTGTTAAAATTTTTTACACCCATTCAATTGAGATGCCCGCAGTCTCAGCAATCTCGTGCACTTTCACTCTCTGATCGTTTATCAAAATATCATGGATATTTTCAATCGTTTCTGATGTCGTAACTTCAGTTGGGTGACTTGGACGTTCTTCATCAAAAATGATTGTATGGCGCGTTTTAATTCAGCTGTCCAATATTTTATGGTTGGTAAGAAAGGTTCATAGTCCCCATTAACTTTTCTAAATTCCGCTTTAATCTCATCAATTGTTTTCTTTTTCAAAAACAGTTTTTTTATCACTGCTCAATATTCAATTTTTTTCATTTTGGAAATATTACCAAAGTTGTTTTATTCAAATGGCTTCCACTCACAAACTAAACAACTTAGTAACTTGGGAAATGGCCAGAATTGATGTGAAAGATCACTTTTGCTAAATAAATCCTTTTTTAAATTCTAGTAGCACCATCTCTGGCCGAGGCCAGGTACTTATCGTACTGCCCTCGTAGTAAAATAGTTAAACTTTCAAAAGAAATACAAAAAGCAGCCAGACTCAGTTTCTCATTTTGTTTGTCTGTGCTACGGAAATATCACGAAAATATCATACATCTACCAGACCTGAAATTCTGTACTGTTGTCCATCAACAGTGTCTCTAATACATTGCCTCCAAAACTTTTTTCCTTTCTCAAATATCTAAAAATATGAGGCTATTTTCATATGAAGTACGATTATGACTATTACACAATTGAAGACAGTATCTTTCATTAAATGAACCAATAATTATAAATTTTATGTTTTTAGTTTGATCATTTTTCTTTGGAAAGATTTTTTTTTCTTTGCGTATAAGTATCATTATTATTAAACACACATTGAACATATCATTTTAGTTGGAAAATAGAGCAATTTGTTTCACATTGGGAATTTTTTTAATTATAAGTTGGGAAAATTTTGAACTCTCCCCGCGAAATTTTTTTTGTAGCTACGCCCCTGCGTACATTGAAAGTAGAAGGATTGCATTTACAACAACTGAACGTGAACTCATGATGCCTCCAGGAGTTGATCGATTTTATCGGAATAACCGAAACTATTTATTTTATAAAGATACTGAAATAAGTTTGTTTCCAAAGTTTTCAACATGACGTTTTGGCCAATACATTAGTTATTTGAAATCTTTTTACTGCTATTTAAATATCCATTGTTTGTCTTGTTATGCAATATGTTTTCTACAACATGCATGTACTACATCTTAAATATAAAATTAATCAACCTTTTCTATCTTTAGAATAAGTGAATATACTATGCTTAAGCATCTTCTTATAAATCTCAAATTGGTGTTTAGGTCACGTGTTTGCAGAAGAATATTTATCCAGATAATGTACTACTTATCTTATACACTGTAAAAAAAAATCTTTAGTTCTACAGATGTAAAGTTACATGCTTACTAAACTTTCATCTGTAACTGTATAAAAAAAGCTGCAAATCTACAAAACTAGTTTTTGTAAAGCTACAGAAATCTGTAACTTTACAAATTAATCTACTAAAATTACAGTAATCTTACTAAAATTTTATCTGTAACCTTGGTTGTAGTTACATGAAAAGACCTAGGCATCCCAGTTTCCTAAAAAATTCTTAGTAGCCTTACAGATTTTTTTATTTTCGGCGCAAAAGTGTGTCTGTTACATGAATTTTTGATGTTGCCGTTACATAAAAAGTTCTTGGAATCCCAGTTTCCTAGGAAAACTTTAGTAACTTTACAGATTTTTTTTTTTTTTACAGTGTAGAGATACAGAATAAGTTTATTTTTAAAGTTTCCAATTTTATGTTTTGGCCAATAAATTAGTTATTTGAAAAATTTTAATGCTATTTAAATATCCATTGTTTCTCTTGTTATGCTATTTGTTTTCTACAACGTGTATATTTACGACATCTTAAATATAAAATTAATCAACATTCTCTATCTTTAGAGCATATGAATATACTATGCTTTATCACCTTCTTTGAAATCTCATATTGGTGTTTGATGATAGGTCAAGTGTTTAAAGAAATTTATCCAGACTATGTGCTTTGAAAGAAGAAGGATTGCATTTACAACAACTGAACGTGAACTCTGACGCCTCTAGGAGTTGATTGATTTTATCGAAATATCCGAAACTATTTATTTTATAAAGATACTGAAATAAGTTTATTTTCAAAGTTTCCAGCTTGATGTCTTGGCCAATACATTAGTTATTTGAATTTTTTTTACTGCTATATAAATATCCATTGTTTGTCTTGTTGTGCAATATGTTTTCTATAAAGTGTATGTACGAAATCTTAAATATAAAATTAAACAACATTTTCTATCTTTAGAATAAGTGAATATACTTTGCTTTATCACCTTCTTAGAAATCTCAGATTGTTCTTTGATGATAGGCCACGTGTTTGCAAAAGAATATTTATCCAGACCATGTACTATTTGTCTTATAGAGATACTGAATAAGGTTATTTTCAAAGTTTCCAATTTGATGTTTTGGCCAATAAATTAATTATTTGAAAATTTTTAATGCTATTTAAATGTCCATTGTTTCTCTTGTTATGCTTGCTATTTGTTTTCTACAATGTGTATATTTACGACATCTTAGATATAAAATTAATCAATAGTTTCTATGTTAGAGAATGTGAATATACTATGCTTTATCATCTTCTTCGAAATCTCATATTGGTGTTTGATGATAGGTCACGTGCTTAAAGAAATTTATTCAGACTACGTGCTTTGGAAGAAGAAGGATTGTATTTACAATAACTGAACGTGAATTCTAAGGCCTCCAGAAGTTGATCGACTTTATCGAAATACCCGAAACTATTTTTTTTTTATTATAAAATACTGAAATAAGTTTGATTTCAAAGTTTCCAACTTGATGTTTTGACCAATAAATTAGTTATTTGATTTTTTTTACTGCTATTTAATTATCCGTTGTTTCTCTTGTTATCTAATATGTTTTTACAAGCTGTATATGCGACATCTTAAATAGAAAATTAATCAAAATTTTCCATCTTTAGAATAAGTGAATATACTAGCCTTTATCAGCTTCTTCAAAATATCATATTGGTGTTTGACGATAGGTCACGAGTTTAAAGGAGGAAATTTATCCAGACTACGTGCTTTGAAAGAAGAAGGTTTGCATTTACAACAACTGAACGTGAACTCTGACGCCTCTAGGAGTTGATCGATTTTATCGAAATAATCGAAACTACTTTTTTTTATATAAAGAAACTGAAATAAGTTTATTTTCAAAGTTTCCAACGTGATGTTTTGACCAATAAATTAGTTATTTGAACTTTTTTTACTGCTATTTAAATATCCATTATTTCTCTTGAAATGCATTATGTTTTCTACAACGTGTATATACGACATGTTAAATGTAGAATAATTCAATATTTTCTATCTTTAGAATAAATAAATGTACTATGCTTTACCACCTTCTCCGAAATTTCAGATTGGTGTTTGATTATAGGTCACGTGGTTAAAAAAGAAAATTTATCCAGACTGCGTGCTTTGAAAGAAGAAGGATTGCATTTACAACAACTAAACGTGGACTCTGACGTCTCCAGGAGTTGATCGATTTTATCGAAGTAACCGAAACTATGTATTTATTTTATAAAGATGCGGAAATAAGTTTATTTTCAAAGTTTCGAACTTGGTGTTTTGACCAATAAATTAGTTATTTGAACTTAATAATCATTGTTTATCTTGTTATGGAATATATTTTCTACAACGTGTATATACATCTTAAGTATAAAATTAATTCACATTTTCTGTCTTTAGTATAAGTGAATATGAATATACTATGCTTTATCTCCTTCTTCGAAATCTCAGGTTGTGTTCGATGAGAAGGTCACGTGTTTACAAAAAGAAATTTATCCAGGCCACGTACTTTGAAAGGAGAAGGACTGCATTTACATCAACTGAACGTGAACTCCTGATGCCTCCAGGAATTGATCGATTTTATCGAAATAACCGAAACTATTTATTTTATAAAGATACTGAAATAAGTTTATTTTCAAAATTTCCAACTTCATGGTTTTTTTTTTTTTTTTTTTTTTTTTTTTTTTTACTGCTATTTAAATATTCATTGTTCTTAGGCAGGGCTTAATTTGCGCCGGAGCCCACCGGAGCCCAGCTCCGGTACTTCTCTGTTTTTAATAAATATTTAAATATTGGCCGGAATTCACCGGAGCTCATAAATACAGGGCTCCGGAGCCCAGTGCAATTTGTAGCTAATTATTTTTATGAAAAAATGCATAGCTACGAACTATCCCTCTTTTGTGTTAACACAATTTCCGAATCACAATCCTTACCATATTTAATCGCAGAATTCTGCAATTAATTAACACTAAAACTAGGCAAAGATTACTATTCGGAAGGAGTGATAACTAAAAAGTGGAATAGTTGACAGCTAAGTATATGCAGATAGATATTTTTAAAATTTTCATTTTGCTAAAGAAAAAAAAAAATGCTTTAAATTTTGCAAATAATGCACGAAATATAAATATGCAGATTGGAGTGACACGGTGGGGGGGGGGAGGGGGGGGGGGGGTTAGGGGAAACGGTCCAGTTGTAGTACCGGTACCACATAATATTAGGGCTCCGGTACCTTTTTTCTTAGAAATTAAGCCCTGTTCTTAGGTAAAAAAGTGCAATACTAATTTAAATCTATCTATTTTAAATCATTTATAATATTATTTTTGCTTATTATTTGTGAATCAACTTTAGCAACAAAACAATATTTACTCTATCTCAACAAAATATTGCGGGCGTTATCAATTTTTAGCATAAAATATTACTTTAATATTGTGGTGTCTATATGAAATATTTCGCCGGCGTAAAACTAATAAACACAATGCACTATTGATATTTCATTGCTTATATTTTCAGCATAAAGCTTTCCTGCAATATCAAAATTTCGTTGACAATATTTCCGATGTAGAGCCATTTTTTTTGCAATATTGACATTTCATTTTAAATTTTTCTATCATGAAATTCTCATTTCAATTTCCATTAATCAATAAAACCATTATACAATTACTACCGTCTATCAGTAACACTTTATAAATATTTACAATGAATGCAATATATAGGTAGAATATTCAGCGAATATTCATTTTTTGCTAGCTAATATGTAAGGCTTATGTATGGTGACACAATTAATTTTGACATTAAAAAATGTATGTTCAGCCAATACTCAGGTATGTCTTTGTTCACATAAAAACAGAATATTGATATTTAATTAATTAAGCATACGTGTATTCTCTTTTTTAAATTTTGTTAAAAAGTATATAGACTTAATGTCCTCAGAAGAGAATTCCCAGCTAGAAAAAGTTTGCAAAAAAAGTGTAAAAAAAAAAGTGTACAAAAAGCGAGCGTATTTGGCACCTCTGCTTATGCATAATGAGTGCACACTGAATTGTGCACAAAAAGTGTATACCTAAATTGTTCACTTTTTATACACAATCAGAGGTGCCAAATACGCTCGGATTGTGTGCACTTTTTTGTTTACACTTTTTTTGCATACCTAAATTGTTCACTTTTTATACACAATCAGTGGTGCCAAATACGCTCGGATTTTGTGCACTTTTTTGTTTACACATTTTTTGCATACCTGAGTTGTGCACCTTTTATACACAATCAGTGGTGCCAAATACGCTCAGATTTTGTGCACTTTTTTTTTACACTTTTTTTGCCCATCTAAATTTTACCACTGTAATGTAGGAGACTATGGTATACTTTAATAATAAACACAGTTGATAAATGAAGAGGCCATCAGATGGGTTTTCTTGATTTAATATGACAGTCACAAAACACAAATTTACGAACACAAAACACAAAATATAATCGTGGTAACAATTTCTACTTTTTTAACTACATCACTCGTCGAGTCACCTTCACAACCAAAAAAAAAAACACTCTGCGCGCTCACTCCAGCTTCTCGCTTCGGAGTTCGAAAAAACAGAACAATCTTCTATCCTCAGTTGACTACCGCCATCTATCGGTGGAAAAAATGTTAGTTTTCTGTAATGAATTAGTTCTTTACAGACTCCTCCCCACCTGGAGAAAACTTTTCACAGTCGACGGGGAAAAGTTTTTTTGTGAATTATTGCTTTCAAGCACCAGTTCCAAACAAAATTTAGTACCGTGAACCACAACTGACTTATTCCCACGATGAAAACATAAATATATAAAATACAAATAAAATTTATAAATATTCAAACATTATACTCAAGATACAAATGAAAAACAATTTACACATATTCAAAACAATAAATTCAAATTTAACTGTTATACAAATTATCATATTTACATATTAGCATTCTAATCAAACTTAGGCTTTTAGGGCTCGACTCAAACTATCAGCATTCTGATGATGTTTTCCTTTTTTATGAACAATTTCATAATTAAAGGACTGTAAAAGTAAGACCCATCTTAAAAGTCTAGGATTAGTTACGCTGTTTTTATCTAACCATACTAAGGGGTTGTGGTCCGTCTGGATCTGAAATTTTTGATGTCCATCCAAATAACATCGTCGTTTTCGCACTGCAAACACAATAGCAGCACATTCTTTTTCGGTGGTACTAAAGTTTCGTTCGCTGTCTGAAAACTTTTTGTTCAGATACAATATAGAATGTTCTTCATGATTTTCATTCAGCTGGGATAACACTATACCAATTCCCAATTTTAAACCATTACACTGAAAGATGAAAAAAGTCAAGACTATATAAGACAGGATTTTCAGACCTCTGGTCAGATCTAAAACTGAAATATATTTAGCTGAAGACACCTTTTCTATTAACTGGTCAATGTTGGGCAAAGGATAAAATTTTGTGCGAGTCACTTTATTTAAACGGCGATAATCTATGCAAGGTCTCGCTTCTCTGCCTGGAACTTCAACTAAAATTAACGGAGAGGCAAAGTCAGATTCACCTGGCTCAATGACTTCCAGTTTCAGCATTTTCTCGACTTCGGCTTTAAGGATTTCCGTTTGTCTAGGCGACATTTTATAAGGCCGGCCACAGATTGGTTTTTCTGATTCCAGCTCAATGTCATGTTCAGCTAGATTCGTGCACCCTGGTTCAGTCGAAAAAGAGTCAGCATATTTTCCAATAAGTTGTCCTAATTCTTCTCGTTGACTTTCATTTAATCGGTTGTTTTTTTGTATGTCTTGCAATACTTCTAACAACGCATTGTCATTATTTTCCTCATCCAATTTAGGAATTTCATCTTCTTCTTCATCATTAGAGGTTGTTTTTATAGTCAGTAAATTTATACTTTCAATTTTTCTTCGATGGTAGGGCTTTAACATGTTTACGTGATACACTTGGGACTTCTTTCTCTCTGGATCGTATATAACATAGTTAGTTTCTGATAATCTCTTCATTACTTCTCCAGGTCCTATCCAACTAACTGACAGTTTATTTGGTTTGGACGGGGCCACAATTAAAACTTTATCTCCCTCTTTAAACTCTTGTTTTCTGGCTTTTATATCATACCAGTATTTTTGGTTTTGTTTCTCTTTTTCCATATTTTCTGCAGCGAGCTCTTGGCATTTCTTCATTCTGTTCATTAAGTCAAATACATAGGATATCACACTATCTTCGTCTATATCTTGCTCAGTCAATTTTTCATAGAGTAGCATCATTGGAGTTCTTAAGTTCTGGCCATGGACTAATTCTGCTGGACTGAACCCAGTGCTATTGTGAGTTACAGTTCTTAATGCAAAAAGGGTAGGAGGCAGTACTTTCTCCCAATCAGCTCCAGATTCTAAACAAAGTACTCTGAGTATCCGTTTCAAAGTCCTGTGCATTCTTTCAACTGGATTACTTTGTGGATGATAAACCGAACTTCGCACAACTCTAACTCCAAATTTCTCTAAGAATTCCGTTGTAAGTACACTCATAAATGACTTTCCTTGGTCAGTTTGTAGTATACGAGGAAATCCAAGTCTACTGAAAATTTGCAATAAAGCATCAATAATCGTCGTAGAATACAAATTAGGTGTAGGAACCGCGTCAGGATATTTCGAAGCTAAACATATTACAGTTATTATGTATTTGTTCCCTAGTGTACTGACAGGTAAAGGTCCACAAGCATCAACATTTAGCTTTGTAAATATTTCTGAAATAACTGGAACAATCTGTAAAGGTGCTTTCTTTTTGTCTTGAGGCTTTCCAACTCGTTGACAGTAGTCGCAAGTTCTTACATAATCTTCGATATCTTTAAAGCAATTTGGCCAATAAAAAGTCTTAAACAAAGCATCTTTAGTTTTAGCTACCCCCAAATGAGTTGCAACAGTTTCATGACAAAATTTTTTTAACTGCTCACGAAACCTTTCCGGGACAACTAATAATTTTCTTTCAGTACCATTCCTATCTTTTCTTTTATAAAAAAGCATATTTTTCTCCAAAATAAATTTGCTATTTTTCTTTTTAGCTTCTTCGATAAGAGGTTTTAGCTCTTTGCTCTTCTTTTGTTCTTCAGAAAATGTCTTAGGAGAAGTTTTTATAAGCTCTTGTACTGAGACAGTTTGACATACTGGCAAAATTGAGTCTTCTTGGTTTTCTAACTTCTCTTCTTCTGATTTATCTTTATCTTTTTTCGCTTCCATTTTTTTGTTTTCTCTTTCTATACTATTGCTATGATTCTTTTCTACAGTTTCATCAGAAATTTCGTGCATTTCAGGCTCTTCATGAGAAACCTTCTCTGCTTCCAGAATTTTCTTCTGAGCTCTGGTTTGAACAGCATTAATCATATGCTCTTTCACTGCCTTTTCTTCTTTACAATGTTCAAATAAAGCGGCTGTTTTATTTCCTAACAAATATCTTCCTAAATCTACAGAGTCTCTTGAGACAGCAGCTTTAGTTATCACATGTCCCATTTCACAGTCTAATTTAATCTCTGCAAGAGGTAAACAGAATAGACCATCGTGTAAGGGCACCCGTACCCACACTTTTTCGTTCAGATACATATGCGGTTTGACATACCTTTGTGCAATTAAATCTATTGTCGCACCCGTATCCCTTAAAATTTCCATTTGTACGCCGTTTACTTTCCCCACACTAAGATAAGGCGTTATTGACGAATCTTGCCCAACTCCCACCTTAACATGAGAAATGATTTCTGGCGATTTCTTAAGTTTATCACATTGAGGACGAAGATGAGTGCTTGATCCACATTCGTAACAACGTAACGTTCTCTTCTTATCAAATTCTCTTTCTCTATGATTCCCAGTTAGTGATTCTGATTTAATTGGCAATTTAGGCTTATTATCCTTACTTTCTTTCTTGTAGTCAAAGTTATTTGAATTTTTAAATTGGGATCGAAAATTAGACATGGTCTTTTTCGGAAGTTCTTTCTTTTTAAAACTTTCTTTGATACTTTCATAGTCATCCAATTTCTTAGCCAAATCTAAAGGCGTCACAAAATTTAACCAATTGTCTAGAAAATGTTCTTTTGTTTCCGCGGACACTCGAAACTTTAACTGTTCTGTAATAATTAAATCTTTAAGTTGATCAAACTTTTCAACACCTAATTCTGTAATCCAGGCTGTAAAATAACTAGTGAGTTCCTGCGCATAATTCCTCCAAGATTTGTCTGGCGTTTTATGATGCCGATAAAAACATTGCTTCAGTTTCTCGCTATTCAACTTATATCTTTCTAATATAAGATCTTTAACAAAATCGTAGTTAATCGCATCTTCAGGCGATTCCCTAGCTAACATGTTTGTAACCTCTGTGGGCAAAACAGCTAACAAGTATGCAACCCATTCATTCTTCGAAACTTTAGCCATCTCTGCTCTTCTCTCAAAATTAATTAAAAAGAGACCCATCTCATCAGATTTTTCGTCGAATTTTGAAACAATTTGTGCCAACTGTATTTTTGGTCCGACATCAACCTTTCTTCCTGATCCATCGTTCTGTTCAGAAGTTCTTTGCAATTGCTCCAATTTCTTTAATTCTAGTTCATGTTCATGAGCTTCCTTAGCCATACGTTCTTCCCTTTCTTCTTGTCGAATTCTTTCTTCTTTTTCTTTCTCTTCTTTCTCTCTCTCTTCTCTCGTTTTCCTGTCTTCTATTATTCGGTCTAACATGAGTCTAACCTCTTCTTCCTTGTAAACTTCACTTTCAACAATAATTTTCTTAATTTCTGGAACCTTTTTCGAAAGATCAACTTCCAATTCCAATTCATCACAAATTTCCAACAAATCTGCTCTTCTAGCTTTTGCTAAATATGCCATCTTAATTTTAGATAAACCGAAACAAAATCAGAATGCTTAATTTCTAATTAATAGAACTCAGAAGTCTCCTACTTAAACTAGCAACAAAACTTTTAAGCCGATATAATAAATTTTAATTAATAAAGCAATTCTAAAATCCACCTCTATCAAATTCTTAGTAATTTAAACACTGTGCAACTTTTTAAACAAATTAAATAAGTAAATATGTAATTGTGTCAAAAATGCAATTAAGATGATAAAAGAATTTTTTTTTCAACATACAGAATTGTATTTTATTCAATAAACACACTTATTTCAAAAACAATAATTAAATTACGCAATTAAAATTAAACCAATCAAACTAAGTAAATACGAGAAATTTTCTTAATTCTCAACCCTTTTTATGCAAGCATAACAAATTACTCGCAAAAAAAAATATTTAAAATAACCCACTTAACATTTTCCTTTCTTTACATGAAAAGAGTAAATTACAAAATATTCAACTCAATTTCTTTTTCCAAATGAAAATAACACTTTTATCTTTTACTCCATACTTATCAAGTTTTTATTTTTTTACATAAACTCAACAAACAAAACAGAATTATTTATTTTTCCGTTTTAAACTCAATAACTTTTTTTTCTTTAAAAATTAACAAAACAAATATCAAATCCACATTCATTTTGCAATCAGAATCAAAGAACGAAAATATCATCTATTCTATTTTTAGAATAACTAAATAATCAAATAAAGAAAGAAAAAAAAAAACAGAATTCATCTGCTTTCCAACAATTTGTCTTTCGAACTTTGTAATTTTGGCATTGATCCAAATAACAAAACGGTAAGATAGAAATTTTATTTTTTTCAAAATTTTTTTCCTTTAAAGAATGAAATCATACCATTTTAACATTTTATTCAAAAGAATTATTACCATAACTATCCCCAAAAATATATAAATAAACTTTATTTATTATTATTTCAACTTTAAGAACAGATCTTAATATTTCTAAGATAAAATGCCTAAGAACACAATATTTTATAAAGAGAACAGCTTAATGAAATAATTTTCAATATTATTCAAATTGTTTTATTTGATTTGATGGGAATAAGTTCAGTATATATCAGTACATGAAATATGCCCAATTAATCCGCGCTTTCTCTAAAGCTTGAAATTAATTTACGCAAGCAATTAAATCTAGTTAATCCAGATTAAAAGAAATTTAATCGATAACAGATGATTCATGGTACTAATAAATACAAAAATATGGAACTGGCTTACTTGCTAGTTGCATCTTTACTTAAGAACACTGGTCATTTTTTCACCATGGAATCCGTACCGAGCTGCCACCATCTTTACTCGTCTGTAATGTAGGAGACTATGGTATACTTTAATAATAAACACAGTTGATAAATGAAGAGGCCATCAGATGGGTTTTCTTGATTTAATATGACAGTCACAAAACACAAATTTACGAACACAAAACACAAAATATAATCGTGGTAACAATTTCTACTTTTTTAACTACATCACTCGTCGAGTCACCTTCACAACCAAAAAAAAAACACTCTGCGCGCTCACTCCAGCTTCTCGCTTCGGAGTTCGAAAAAACAGAACAATCTTCTATCCTCAGTTGACTACCGCCATCTATCGGTGGAAAAAATGTTAGTTTTCTGTAATGAATTAGTTCTTTACACCACAAAAAGGCTTAATTATTGCAGTTCCCGGAACAGATGTCATAAGTTCCCACGGCTGCCACCTTGGAATTTTCTTGGCGTGAAAACCCCTTTTCCGCCAAGTAGTAAATGTGGCCAAGCACCAGTTTATATGCATGTTTCGCTTAACGAAAATAAAATGTAAATAATAAACAAAATTCGCTAAAGTGGCAATCAGTAATCTTGTATGAGCGCTTCGTGCACATTAACTGAAAAAAAACCATCACTGCATTCAGCAGTTCTTCCGGTGTAGCATTCTCAAAATTCAGCAGTTCTCGCTTTCTAGCAATCTCAAAATATAAAAACTCTTAAGGCAGCAGAATACACATAAAAAATGAAACTCGCTAAGTGGCAATCAGTAATCTTGTATGAGCGCTTCGCGCACATCAACCAGAAAAAAAAAAAAAAAACATCACTGCATTCAGCAGTTTTCCCGGTGTAGCATTCTTAAGATTCCGAAGTTCTCACTTTCTAGCAATCTCAAAATGTAAAAAACTCTTAAAGCAGCAAAATATACTTAAAATTATCAACATACCTTAACAGATATCTGCTTTCTTGAAAGCTCCAGTACGAAATCTTTCTCATAACACCACCATCATTTTCCAAAATAGGGTTATGAATATGCATTGAGACACAATAAACAAACCTACTTTTCTTCTCAAAATTTCCTCATATTTCTTAATTACTTCAGCAAAAGCTTTTAAACAGATTACAGAAACCATATAGTCAGTCAAATACATCCAATAAATTTAACATAAAAATAAAAAGACAGAGCGATACAACACAATATCAAAATCCATCCACAAAATCCACCACTTCTCAGTGGTTGCCAGAACACAACACGTCAGAATACATATGTCACACGGGGTTCCACATATCGAGGTTGCCATATTTTAAACACCGCCAACACACCAACAAAAAATCGCCAAACAATTCAAAACAACGGCTGAGGGAACATAAGGCATCTAAGCCCAGTTCAGTTCCCTTAACCAGAAACGTACCATCTGTGAGATGGTTTCGTCGATATATCTGCCCTTAATATTTTCGCACTCCGGCATTCAAAACTTATTTTTATGCTGTTATATAAAAAAATTGCTCCTATTAATGCATTACTATTAAAGATTAAATGTTTAAGTTCACTATTTGATAAATTATTAAGTGGTCTGTTTGTGCACAGGATTTTCACATTTCCGGTTAAGGGTTAAACATATTGCTATCACATACATAATTCTCACTGCAATATCAATACGGCAAAATCAATAATAAGACCAAAAAACAAGCATAAATTTATTGGTGTACCTGTAATGGAACAGTGGCACAACAGAGAGCTGAGCAATATTCTTATAATAGTATGAAATTTTAAAAAAAAAAAGATGTTTCTATAAATATAACCTAAAATTGAACCTTATAACATACGATGAAGCTATATTTTAAATTTTAAAACATTATGATGAATTCTTCACAATTTTTTAATTTCTAATTACAGCTGAAGGAAGGTTAAATGCTTGTAATATTTGGTACTTTATTTCGGTTAGCCGGGCGCCAATGTTATAGATACATATATAAGTCTATATGCATGTTTATATAAATATATATACTACATATATATGTATATAGGTGATATAGACAATATATGTATATACATATGTGTGTGTGTATACATATATATGTATGTATATATAACACTGGCACTCGGCTAAACTAAAACTACCTAATATTTTTACGAGTGGTGCACCAAGTACTCCTGTGAGTACCAAGTAATTGTGTGCAAGAAAAAAGCACTTATGTGCACATGATGTGAGCTTAGGGGTGATACTCCTCTGTGTGCATGTGTTTATAAATACACATAAACATTCATCATGAATCAGGGTTGCAAAAAAGCCGGCTAAAATTAAAAAAAGCCACGCCGGCAGCTTTTATTGTTTTTAAACGGCTTTTTTTGGCCAAAATTGGCCTTTTTTGGCCATAATCGGCTTTACAATGAAGCATTGTAATTATAAACTACATATTTAAAAGTGTTTTTAATTAAGAGGACAATAGTTACTTAGTTACATGTTTCATTACTTAATTAATTTTAAGAGCTATTAATATACAAGTCTTATTTTATTTCTAATAAACATTTAAAATTATACATAGTCATATAATAAAAACATCATTTCTCACTATTAAAAAAACATTATGAATAGCATATACATGAATATGCTTAACAACAAGCTTTTCGAAAATTTATTTAGAGAAATTTTATTTATTTATTTATTTTCTTGTTTAAATGCTCTATTTTTTATACACTTATGTACCTAACTCAAATATTATATCCTTTCTAATTTTTCTTTTAACATTTATAAGTTAACTCTCCATATGGACACATAAGAATGTTTCCATTTTGATGTGCTACATTTTGTCATTGTTTAATTAAATATGATCTTTAAAATGTGTAGTATATGTGGAGCTATATAATGTAATATAAAATTTCAAAACACCAGTTTGGAGTCTAACTTAATATTCTTTTCAATATATATATATATATATATATATATATATATATATATATATTTTTCTTTTTTTTTTTTTTTCAGACATAATGCCTTCACAGTTGCCTTCTAGCAGTTAAAGACTTAGTTATTTGACAAAATTTAATAGAAATTTATAATTTTCTTAGTAGAAAATATTTATAAGTGTATTATAAATTAATTGATCCAAATTTAAAACAAATTAGTTAAAACAAATTTTGTTAAAACAAATTTAAAACAAAAAAAGCCAGCCGGCTTTTTTTGGCCTGGCTGAAAGAGGGCAACCCTGTCATGAACATATAATATTTTTTTTAATTAACTTCAATTCAAAGTTTAATTTACTGTATACCTTTTGAAGATAATTTTTGTAAATTTCCATGCCCTATAAAAAAAACTTTGGGATATTTAGACACCTGATCGACAAAATTCACAATTTTTTCAAAACCAATCGATAAAATTCCAATTTTTCCGCACCCAATTGACAAAATTCGCTATTTTTTCACACCCGACTGACAGAATTTACTATTTTTCTACACCCGATAAAACACAAAATTCCCTTTTTTCCGTGCCTGATCGACGAAGTTCGCTATTTTTCCGTGAATCAACGAAATTTGTGATTATTCCACTCATAATCGACAAAATTCATAATTTTCTACAACTGTTCAACAAAATTTCCTTTTTTTCCAGCGCCTGATCAACGTAGTTCACTATTTTTCCATGAATCAACGAAATTTGAGATTTTCCCGCACTTTATCGACAAAATTCGCACTTTTTCTATGCCCGATCAAACAAATTCGCAATTTTTCTACGCCAGATTGACAAATTTCGCTATCTTTTCATACCCGACCAGTGAAATTCGCTATTTTTTCACACCTTATTGACAAAATTCACTATTTTTCGACACCCAATCAACAAAATTCCCTTTTTTTCACACCTGATCAACAAAACTCTCCTTTTTTCCTGCACTTGATCGACGAAGTTTGCTATTTTTTCGTGCTTCAATGAAATTGAGATTTTTTCCATTCCTAATCGACAAAATTCATGATTTTCTACACCTGTTCAACAAAATTTCCTTTTTTTCCATATCCATTCAACAAAATTCCCCTTTTTCCTGCGTCTGATCAACGTAGTGCACTATTTTTCAGTGAAACAACGAAATTTGAGGTTTTTCCGCACATTATCGACAAAACTCGCTCTTTTTCTATGCCCGATCAAACAAATTCGCGATTTTTCTACGCCAGATTGACAAATTTGGCTATCTTTTCATACCCGACCAGTGAAATTCGCTATTTTTTCACACCTTATTGACAAAATTCACTATTTTTCGACACCCAATCAACAAAATTCCCTTTTTTTCACACCTGATCAACAAAACTCTCCTTTTCCCCGCACCTGTTTGACGAAGTTTGCTATTTTTTCGTGATTCAATGAAATGTTGACATTTTCTCCATTCCTAATCGACAAAATTCATGATTTTCTACACCTTTTCAACAAAATTCCCTTTTTTTCCACACCCGTTCAACAATATTCCCCTTTTCTGCTGCGCCTGATCGACGAAGTTCGCTATTTTTCCGTGAATCAACGAAATTTGAGATTTTTCTGCACATTATCGACAAAATTCACACTTTTTCTATGCCCGATCAAACAAATTCGCAATTTTTCTACGCCGGATTGACAAGTTTCACAATCTTTTCATACCCGACCAGCGAAATTCGCTATTTTTTCACACCCAATTGACAAAATTCACTATTTTTCAACACCCAATCCACAAGATTCCCTTTTTTACACACATGATCAACAAAATTCTCCTTTTTTCCCGTGCCTGCAAGTGAAGAAGTTTGCTATTTTTTCGTGAATCAATGAAATTTGAGATTTTTCCGTACATTATCGACAAAATTCACACTTTTTCTATGCCCGATCAAACAAATTTGCGATTTTTCTACGCCGGATTGGCAAGTTTCGCAATCTTTTCATACCCGACCAGCGAAATTCGCTATTTTTTCACACCCAATTGACAGAATTCGCTATTTTTCGACACCCAATGTCATCAACATATATATTTTTTTAATTAACTTCAAAGTTTAATTTACTGTATACCTTTTGAAGACAATTTTTGTAAATTTCCATGCCCTATAAAAAAAACTTTGGGATATTTAGACACCTGATTGACAAAATTCACAATTTTTCCAAAGCCAATCGACAAAATTTACTATTTTTCTACACCCGATAAAACACAAAATTCCTTTTTTTCCGTGCCTGATCGACGAAGTTCGCTATTTTTCCGTGAATCAACGAAATTTGAGATTTTTCCGCTCCTAATAGACAAAATTCATAATTTTCTACACCTGTTCAACAAAATTTTCTTTTTTTCCATATCCAATCAACAAAATTCCCCTTTTTTCCTGCGCCTGATCAACGTGTAGTTCACTATTTTTCAGTGAATCAACGAAATTTGAGATTTTTCTGCTCCTAATAGACAAAATTCATAATTTTCTACACCTGTTCAACAAAATTTTCTTTTTTTCCATATCCAATCAACAAAATTCCCCTTTTTTCCTGCGCCTGATCAACGTGTAGTTCACTATTTTTCAGTGAATCAAAGAAATTTGAGATTTTTCCGCACATTATCGAGAAAACTCGCACTTTTTCTATGCCCGATCAAACAAATTCGCGATTTTTCTACGCCAGATTGACAAATTTCGCTATCTTTTCATACCCGACCAGTGAAATTCGCTATTTTTTCACACCTTATTAACAAAATTCACTATTTTTCGACACCCAATCAACAAAATTCCCTTTTATTCACACCTGATCAACAAAACTCCTTTTTCCCCGCACCTGATCGACGAAGTTTGCTATTTTTTCGTGATTCAATGAAATTGAGATTTTTTCCATTCCTAATCGACAAAATTCATGATTTTCTACACCTTTTCAACAGAATTCCCTTTTTTTCCACACCCGTTCAACAAAATTCCCCTTTTCTGCCGCGCCTGATCGACAAAGTTTGCTATTTTTCCGTGAATCAAGGAAATTTGAGATTTTTCTGCACATTATCGACAAAATTCATAATTTTCTACACCTGTTCAACAAAATTTCCCCTTTTTCTATGCCCAATCAAACAAATTCGCAATTTTTCTATGCTGGATTGACAAGTTTCGCAATCTTTTCATACCCGACCAGCGAAATTCGCTATTTTTTCACACCCAGTTGATAAAATTCACTATTTTTCGACACCCAATCCACAAAATTCCCTTTTTTACACACATGATCAATAAAATTCCCCTTTTTTTCCATGCATTATTGAAGAAGTTTGCTATTTTTTCATGAATCAACGAAATTAGGGATTTTTCTGTACATTATCGACAAAATTCACACTTTTTCCATGCCCGATCAAACAAATTCGCGATTTTTCTTCGCCAGATTGACAAATTTGGCTATCTTTTCATACCCGACCAGTGAAATTCGCTATTTTTTCACACCTTATTGACAAAATTCACTATTTTTCGACACCCAATCAACAAAATTCCCTTTTTTTTCACACCTGATCAACAAAACTCTCCTTTTCCCCGCACCTGTTTGACGAAGTTTGCTATTTTTTCGTGATTCAATGAAATTTTGACATTTTCTCCATTCCTAATCGACAAAATTCACGATTTTCTACACCTTTTCAACAAAATTCCCTTTTTTTCCACACCCGTTCAACAATATTCCCCTTTTCTGCCGCGCCTGATCGACGAAGTTCGCTATTTTTCCGTGAATCAACGAAATTTGAGATTTTTCCGCACATTATCGACAAAATTCACACTTTTTCTATGCCCGATCAAACAAATTCCCATTTTTTCTACGCCGGATTGACAAGTTTCACAATCTTTTCATACCCGACCAGCGAAATTCGCTATTTTTTCACACCCAATTGACAGAATTCGCTATTTTTCGACACCTGATCAACAAAATTTCCTTTTTTTCTGCACTTGATCGACGAAGTTTACTATTTTTCAGTGAAACAACGAAATTTGAGATTTTTCCGCACATTATCGACAAAACTCGCACTTTTTCTATGCCCGATCAAACAAATTCGCGATTTTTCTACGCCAGATTGACAAATTTCGCTATCTTTTCATACCCGACCAGTGAAATTCGCTATTTTTTCACACCTTATTGACAAAATTCACTATTTTTCGACACCCAATCAACAAAATTCCCTTTTTTTCACACCTGATCAACAAAACTCTCCTTTTCCCCGCACCTGTTCGACGAAGTTTGCTATTTTTTCGTGATTCAATGAAATTTTGACATTTTCTTCATTCCTAATCGACAAAATTCACGATTTTCTACACCCTTTCAACAAAATTCCCTTTTTTTCCACACCCGTTCAACAATATTCCCCTTTTCTGCCGCACCTGAACGACGAAGTTCGCTATTTTTCCGTGTATCAACGAAATTTGAGATTTTTCCGCACATTATCGACAAAATTCACACTTTTTCTATGCCCGATCAAACAAATTCGCAATTTTTCTACGCCAGATTGACAAGTTTCGCAATCTTTTCATACCCGACCAGCGAAATTCGCTATTTTTTCACACCCAATTGACATAATTCGCTATTTTTCGACACCTGATCAACAAAATTTCCTTTTTTTCTGCACCTGATCGACGAAGTTTGCTATTTTTCAGTGAAACAACGAAATTTGAGATTTTTCCGCATATTATCGACAAAACTCGCACTTTTTCTATGCCCGATCAAACAAATTCGCGATTTTTCTACGCCAGATTGACAAATTTCGCTATCTTTTCATACCCGACCAGCGAAATTCGCTATTTTTTCACACCCAATTGACAGAATTCGCTATTTTTCGACACCTGATCAACAAAATTTCCTTTTTTTCTGCACCTGATCGACGAAGTTTGCTATTTTTCAGTGAAACAACGAAATTTGAGATTTTTCCGCACATTATCGACAAAACTCGCACTTTTTCTATGCCCGATCAAACAAATTCGCGATTTTTCTACGCCAGATTGACAAATTTCGCTATCTTTTCATACCCGACCAGTGAAATTCGCTATTTTTTCACACCTTATTGACAAAATTCACTACTTTTCGACACCCAATCAACAAAATTCCCTTTTTTTCATACCTGATCAACAAAACTCTAATTTTCCCCGCACCTGTTCGACGAAGTTTGCTATTTTTTCGTGATTCAATGAAATTTTGACATTTTCTCCATTCCTAATCGACAAAATTCACGATGTTCTACACCCTTTCAACAAAATTCCCTTTTTTTCGACACCCGTTCAACAATATTCCCCTTTTCTGCCGCACCTGATCGACGAAGTTCGCTATTTTTCCGTGAATCAACGAAATTTGTGATTTTTCCACACATTATCGACAAAATTCACACTTTTTCTATTCCCGATCAAACAAATTCGCAATTTTTCTACGCCGGATTGACAAGTTTCACAATCTTTTCATACCCGACCAGCGAAATTCGCTATTTTTTCACACCCAATTGACAGAATTCGCTATTTTTCGACACCTGATCAACAAAATTTCCTTTTTTTCTGCACCTGATCGACGAAGTTTGCTATTTTGCCATGAATCAATGAAATTTGAGATTTTACCACTCCTAATCGACAAAATTCATGATTTTCTACACCCGTTCAACAAAATTCACTTTTTTCGCACATCCGTTCAACGAAATTCCCCTTTTTTTCCTGTTCTTGATCGACAAAGTTCACTATTTTTCCATGAATCAAAGAAATTTGAGATTTTCCCGCACATTATCAACAACCATTAGAAGAGAAGACATGGCACGTTGTTGCAGATCTGCAACAATCAAAAGTTTACGCTTATTTTATACATATTATAAATTTCTTAGCTCGAAAATGGTCTTTAAATAAAGAATTTAAACTTACCTTTGTAAACAATATACTTGTCTGCAGACTTTTTTAACTCCACTATTTCAAAGCTTAATTCAGCAAAAATCACATTTAGCTGATCAAGCGATAAATGAAACTTTGGCGTGAAAAAAAAATAAATATTCGCCATCTGTTGCGGATTTAATGACATAATTATACTACTAGCAGTGTAGTAGAATAACAACATTCAACAAAAATCGTGTTTTGATTTTTACTGTCAAAATATCATTGACTTTTTGGGTATGTTGCAGATCTGCAACACAGGGATACAAAGGGTTAATTTCTTTAGGCAAGTAGGTACCTATTTTAGTTATCAACACAGTTTTGGCAGGAACTATCTAACCTTCTATCTTCGTAGTAAATTGATGAGTTTCCAAGCTATAAATTCCAGTTATTTCTTCACACGATACATCTGTGGGGATGCCATGCAGCAGGAACCACGTGGTAATGCTTTCATGTTGGAGAACAGGTGATACCGGTATTTCTTCCAATTCTTGGATGTCTAAGATTTGTTGCGCTGTTTCTAGAGAGCTTGTCGTTGCTAAGATTTTCCCTCGCCAGGTTAGTTTCAACTCATTAATTTGGTCATGACTGAATAATTTCTTGAATTCCGTTCTTTAGACGATGCGGGTGTATGCTTGGGAGAGCCCCATTTGCTTCCAAAAAGATTATAGGGTACTTTTCAGTTAGCCGGGCGCCAGTGTTATGTACACATAAATATATGTATATACACATGTATGTATACATATATATATGCACATGTATGTATATACATATATTGTATATATACACATATATGTATATCTATACATATGTATATATACATAATACTAGCACCCGGCTAACCGAAAAGTACCGATTTTAATTTCCTCGTACATATCACTCTGCAGCACTTGTATTCAGGCCCTGTTTACGGAATAGGCCCATGAAGCCCGTGCTTACCCACTGAGATACGAAAGGGCCCCCAATTTTACTTTTCAAAACTAATTATTAGAAAAAAGAAACGCAATCAGGATAAAAAATGCATTATTTTTCTTTTGAAATTTTTTTGTTCTTACTATGTGGCAATTTGTAAATCACAAAAGATATTTTGAAGTTCAAATACTGTAGTTCCATATTTGTCATTTACAAAATAAATTGGTTATTTACAATTAAAAATATAATAAAATACTTTTTCATAGTATGTATATATAGGTAGTTAGTTTTAGTTTAATATTAAGTGTTATTTACTCTAAACTTTGATGGTAAAATTTCAAATTATTTAAGCATACGAAAAAGGGATTTAGTAAATAAAAAAGCAATTTGTAGAGTAATAGGGGACCCTGTGTGACGTCGGGCTTCCCCTACTTCCAAGTGTTAAGCGGGCCCTGCTTGTATTATTTCCTTTGGTGAGATATCCAAATAATAAACGTTGTTTTCCTGAACTGAAGATACGCCGTTTGCTACGGTATCATCCTCCATCTTGCTGTCGTTCATTTCTCCATTATTTTCAGTGAGGGCATTTGAATCCATTGCATTTTCTTCACTTTCATTTTTAGAAGATATCAATCCCTTTTTCCTAGTATTAGGCTTTATCCTTTTTGAAGTCAAAGTTTTACTCTTCTTACAAATTTCGCTACTAATAACGCCCGCCACGCAGCTCGATGCATGTAAACACAAGGAAAGGAGTGTTGAGTTGAATTGCAGCTACACATGCGAAAATAAAAATCAAGGCCGTGATCGAGATAGATTTTCGCTGTTAGCGAAACGAGATCCACTAATCAGAAGCCTGTATTTTTGCGACCTTTTCATTGTTTGCAAATATGCAGGCTTCTGATTGGTCAATCTCGTTTGGCTAATATCGAAAAATGTATCTGGATCTCTGCCCAAATGTTTAAATAGAAATTTGAAAGAAATTAATAAGAAATAAACGTTTTTCATTTGATTTTTGAAAGCAGAAGTAATTTTCATAATAACTGGAATTTATGCTTGATCGATGATAAGGGATGCTATTAGTAATCATCAAAAAGAAGAGAATTTGCGTGAGTGTGTGTGTGGGGGAGGGGGGGGGAGTCCACTGCCCTTCCCTCGATTTTAAAATTTAACTAGCTAAATTTTTTTTTTGATAATTTTGAAAACTTCATAAAATGTATTATTTTCGAAGAATTTAAAATAAAAGAGGAAGTAAGAAATTTTCTGATAGGGCATGGGAGGGCCATTGCCCTCCCTGCATTTTAAAATTTGATTAATTAAAATTTATTTTTTTCCTATTTTGAAATACAGAGTCAAATTTATTATTTACGTGTAACTTAAAATAAAGATAAACTAAGAATTTTCCTTTGGGGGAAGGGGGCTTAGGAGGGCCATTTCCCCTCCCTCGATTTAAAAATTTAACTAACTAAATTTTATTTTTCTCCGATTTTGAAAAAAAAATAAAATAAAATTTATTCTTTCAAGTAACTTAAAATAAAAGTGGAACTGTGGATTTTCTGTTAAGGAGGGGGGGGGGGGGGGGAGGAGAGGTCCATTTTGCCCCTCCCTGGATTTTGAAACTTATTTAATTAAAATGTGTTTTTCACCAATTTTGAAATGCACAGCAAAATTATTTATTTCGAGTACATTAAAGAGGAACTAAGAACTTTTACTTGGGTAGAAAGGGTCATATGAGAGCCATTGCTCCTCCCTCGAATTTGATTTAATCTAAATTATTTCTAAATTTTATTTTTAATGATTTTGAAAAACACAGTAAAATTTTCTCTTTTCGAGTAACTTAACATAAAAGAGGAATTAAATATTTTTCTGTAAAGTTAGAGTGTTTAGGTGAACCATTACCCGTACCGCAGATTTTAAAATTTAATTAATTAAAATTCTTTTTTGCTTATTTTGAAAAACATAGTAAAATTGATTTTTTTTCAAGCGACTTAAAATAAAGGGGGAACTCAGGAAATTTCCGTTAAAGAAAGAGGGGGGGGGGAGCCCCATTGCCTCTTCCTGGATTTTGAAATTTAAATAATTAAAATTTGTTTTTTTCTTATTTTGAAAAACATAGTAAAATGTATTTATTTCGTTTACCTTAAAATTAAAATGGAATTGAGAATTTTCGTTTTTTTTCCGGGGGGGGGGGTAAATATACTATTTAAAATGAAAGTACTAATTATTACATCCATAAAAAAATATATAATTTTTGGAAAATTGGAATCTACAGTTTTTTTTTTTTTTTTTTTTTTTTGCATAAAAATTGCACACTTTTCGCGAACACGGAATATTAATTTATTTTATGCAAAAAATGTGCACAGTTTTTGACAACATAGGATATACACTTTTTTGTATGTATAAAAAATACAGACAGTTTGCACAAAAGGTGCATACTTTTCGAAGTGTTCAAAAATAGTCACTTTTTTTGCACAAATTGTGTACAATATATACTATTTTGCAAAAAAAGTGCAGACATTTTCTAGCTGGGTTATGAGAAGCATTTTATAATGTTTCATGGTATTGATCTGTTAACTATTTTTCGTATGTAAAAAAAAAAAAAAAATCATTTGATAATCAATATTAACACGTGAATCCGTTTGTAAAAAAAAATTCAACTTTCCTTTTTATTTTACAAAATTATGAATTTGTTTCGATTCATTTAATAATTAAATATTAATTAAAAATTAAAACGAGCATGGATTCGATAAGTAAGAAGAGATTTATGTTAAAAGTGAAGAGAGAGAAATTTATGTCAAACAAGCAATAATACGTTATGAACACTGTTTTGATAATTACATTTAACATTAGAAGCAAAATAATGCAGTACCTGCAAATCCGCCATGCGTTGCCAGTGCTGTTTCAGGATCCTAACAGATATTAAAAATTTCCAACATAGATGAAAAGTGTTTATGAATTCGGTTTGTCTGTCCACGCTCTAACTCGCATAACTAAATTAGGATTTTCAGGAAATTGATATATGTTAATGATGTGTACCATGGAATGTTCGATACTGAATATGAAGCGTGTAGCATTAATAGTTCATTTACGGGGGGCACTCAAAATAATTCCGTTACATTATGGTCTATGGGGAATTTTTTTTTAGTCTATTTTGATGACATTGCGCTATTTGAAATGTATTGAAAATGATATAAATCACTCAATTTTACTCGAAGAGGATTACTATAGAATGGGGCAATCATAGCTTTTATCCTACATTTACAGGGATACGCAAAAGAAATCGGTCACAGTACTCTCTTTGAGTAATAATTGCTGGAAGTGCGTTTGCAATTTCGGTATGAGCTCTTCAATTTAACTAATTATTTTACATGTTACTCGTTGTGTATAAATTCTATACCTCGTATACGAGGATGCACAAAAGAATTCACGTACTATTCTCCTTATTAGCGGAAATTGCTGAAGGGGAATTTTCAATTGTGGTATGTATTTCCTAACTGAACAAATTTTTTCATGCATGTAGTTTAGAGATACAAATCTACATATCATATACAGAGCTACTGAAAGAATTCGGATAAAAAGCAACAGGAAACATTTCATTCCGAGATATATTTATAAGATGCTACATTAAAATTTAAATCTGAAACTTTCCCAAAATATTTTTACCGCTACGGCTATGCTGACAATGCTGCATCATTGAAGTGAATATTTCGAGATTTGGCAAATTTTAAGATGTTCTAACTACAGGGAGAAAAGAAATGTTCATTAAGTGCGTTTTCAATTTCGGTATGAGCTCTTCACTTTAACTGATTATTTTTTTGTTACTCGTTGTGTATAAATTCTATACCTCGTATAGAGGGATGCACAAAAGAATTTACGTACCATTCTTCTTATCAACGGAAATTGCTTAAGGTGTATTTTCAACTGTGGTATGTACTTCCTAACCGAACTTAAATTTTGCATGCGTGTAGTTTATAGGTACAAATCTATATATCATATACAAGGCTGCTCAAAAAATTCGAGTAATTTTCCGACTGGGAATTGCTGAAGTCGGGTTTTCAAATGTGTTGTGTGTTTCCAAATGGTTCAATTAAACATCCTATTTCAATTTATTAAATGATGAAGTTTTGTTACATTATTCTGAATGTGTTGGAAAGTGTTTCATAATCTATGCTTGACGCATGATTTTTTCTTTCTTGTTTAGAAAAGGGAACGGCATAGAAAATACGGTGAACAATGCAACAAGGCCGTAAATACTGGCACGTGTAAGATGCCGAACAAATATTTTTAGGGCTCCGTACTTAATAAGTAAAAACGGAGCCATTATAAGATCACTCCTGAGTCTGTCTGTCTGTCAGACATTTTTCTCGTAAACTATGGAACGTGGAAAGTTCAAATTGGGGGATTTAATAAAGACTATTGACCACATATTTAAAGATTATTAAACATTCACAAATATATTTAGGAAAAATGTACAGGGGCTAATTAAGTTACCTGAAAAAAAAATCTGTTCTTAGTATATCGTGCCGGGTATCATGTGAAAGGTTTCGTAATCCTGAACTGAAAAATACATTTCTTTTAATTTTAGGTATTATATTTTAGGAGACATCGTCGAAAATGTACTGCAAAAATATGCCCCCCCCCCCTATCTAATTCCGAATCTACTGAAACTAAAATTATGAAAAAATGAGAGGTAGTAGACGTTAACATAAACCTTGTAGTAAAATTATAGTAGTCGCATAGTTTTTGAGAAAAGCGCATTTTTCCGTTAAACACAAATTTCTATTTACGGGCGTTCAGCAAAGTGTTGAGGAGCACTGGATGTACCTATCCGTAACAGAAGTACAAAAATATTGTTGATAATCATTTTAGAAAAAAAATCGTCGGTAATTAGCCCAGATATTAACCCTTAAAAACACGGACGGTTTTGTCATACAAGGGCGGACTACTCAATTTACTATCGGCTTTTAAAGCCAGGATAACAGCTTTTAATGATATAGTTGTGTAACGTAATGTTCAGTAGCAATATAAAAGCAATAAACGTCAAATTGTTAAAAACAGACTAATTTAATTAGAATTAATCACACAGATGCTGTTGGATTCGCGACTGGTTTGCATTGAGTGGATCTCCCTATAAGCCTCCCGTGTCTTTAAAAGTTAATTAGAATCGTACCTGGAAAAACGCGGCTCGGACCAAGGCGGAGTTGCACTTTTGCGACCTCCTTTCGAAGCGCATTTAGCACAATCCCAAGTTTAAACTTTGAACAAGGGTTTTGTTTTAGCCACAGTGTAAAAAGGAAAGATTATTACTACGGTTATTTAGTCTTCATATCTCTTTGAACTTTTATGGTATACCGATTCATACTTTTCTAGTATATACAGCTATACCCAACCCGACGTTGTACAGTTTTTTACAGTTTTATTTTTCTTTTAGCAACGATTTTTTTTTAAATAATACAGTTAATAATTCATATATTTATTGTACGGAACCCTCTGAGCGCGAGTAATACTCGCACTTGACCGTTTATTTCCCCGCAGAACTGTTTATTATTTTGAATCAGTGCAAAAGCAATTAAATAATTATTTATACTTCCAATCAAATATAACAAACATCCTAACACATTTTACAGTTTAATTAAGAGGAATGCAATTAAAACAATCGTAAACACGTATTTTGTGAACATGAAATTTTTAAAAGTAATAATTCTTTTAACGAAAATTTCGTCCGTTTAAATTTATTCGATAATGTTAATAATAATTGGCTTGATCCATCTGAATTACTATCACTGTAGGAGAATGAAATTTCATTCAAAATATAAAAGAAACATCAGTTCGTGATATACGAATGGAAGCGCAGTTCTAATCGAAATTAATTGGATTATTCCGTTTATTTATTCAAGAATGAATCTGAGTGGAAGAGAAAATTTATGGAAAAAGGATTTAATGATGCTAAATTATGTAAATTTCCAGACATTCATGGGAATATATTTCACCAGATTTGTTTTATTTATGACAATTACCTCTAAAGGTAAGATAGAAATTCATGTTTTGTCACCGCAGATATAATAATAATTTCAATGAGTTTGCAATGTATAAATTAAAAATGAAATTACATTTCAATTTGTGTCATTGTTCAAATATATTCGAAGACTTTAATCTGTATTTCCTCTCGAATATAAATAATAAATTATGTAAGATAAGATTTATATTTTGTTACAAGCTATGTTAGATAATGTAGGATATCCATAAAAGAAGTTCCAGCTTCAATGGTATATTATAACAGTTTAGTTTAGCCTATTTACAACAAATCGTACATCTAATGGAAGGAAAACTAACCTAGTTTTTCTTACAAATGTTCAATAGGTGTACCTTTAGTTATGGCACACATCCAACCTAAAGTCCAACTCTCCCCACCACTTCGGTTAGCAAGTCCAGAGTAATGGAAGCAGTAGCCTCTTGAGTTTTGTGCCTCAATTCTGACAAATCATTAGGTAGCGGCGGAACGTAGACATAATCTTTTATAAAACCCCAAAGAAAAAATGGCATGGCTCTAATTAAATTTTCAGCCCAACAATAATTCTTTATGCTCAGGAGTCACCATTTTGCGTATGTGGCATTGCAAGCGAGTCAATAACAAAACAGTATTCGCGCATGCGCTTATCTATAGCTGTTTGCTCTTTATTTGTGACCTTGAACCAACACTCTGCAACGCTTACAGTTGATGCTATTAAAATTTATAAATGAAATATTTTTATGGACACCCTGTATGTTGGCAAACTTGTGACCGTTGACTTGAATTACCGTCTTTTGGATATATGTAACACCATACACGAGAGGTACTTTTGAATTTCATATGTCACATTATTTATCAAAAATTTGCACAATATTCGTGATTATACAAATAATATACCAGATTTAGTAACATTTGAATAGATACAGCAGCATTATTATAAACATTCATTTATAATATAAACACTGAAGTTATATTTTTACTAATCTATTTGCAGCATTAATGTATAATACGCTTACATTTTAGGAGTTTCTTTTTTTTTCCAGAATTCTTACTGTAAAATTCCGAAAGCAGAATTTTTACTTTATGTATTCACGCAATGTTCGAAATTAAAAGAAAGCAAAAATTACTATTCAGAATTTCTTGTATGAGTTTGGAATTTCCGAATGAAAAAGAAATTCAGGAAATGTACGTTTCGAAAGCAAATGAGTTAAAAATCGAATTATGGAAGAATAACACCCATAGCCGGAGCTGCGTCTTTAAACGACGCGACGATAACTAGCCTTTGGTAATGTAGTATAAGGGGCAGTCAAATGAAAACCGAACACACTGAAAAGTGAGTGTGGAAAATTTTTATTCACAAATAATTGCAATTAAATTTACGAAAAATCAAAAAACCCGACTGCGTAAAAAGCGAACTAATTAATTATTTCTCATCAATGTGAAACTATTTTTTTTTATATTAGTAATTACCTATTTTTTTTGTTAGTTCCTATCTATAAACACTGTTTTGATGAGGCCTATAGATATCTATGATGGTTAGAGTTGCAGTAAAGCTAGATATTCTACTTAGACAACTTCCAGGTTGTATAATATTTAAACAGAGCTTCTGACTGTAAAATAGTCAATAGAACATCGTCTTCATTTTGAAAGGCCTGTCCAATGATATGGTGCGTAAAAATTTTTTTCGTCTCTACCATTATTTTGTATTTTACGGCCGCCATTTTGAATTCATAAAAACAAAATCTAGCCTATAACCACCGGACGGGTAAGACGAATCGATCGAGACCTCATTCATTAAAATCCATCCAGCTGTTGGGATGTTTCGAGGGTATAAAGAAGTCCACATACCCAGATACGCGTAGAACACATAACCCTTCTTGGCAGTCGGGTAAAAACAGTTAAGTCTGTTCTCAAATCCAAGAGGGCAACTTTATAACATAAGTTTTAATTTATTTGTGTTTGGAAATGCATGAAACTAGCGGGTGTTGTTGTTCAGAAACTATGTCATCGAGCTGTTTTTTTCGTTTTTTTACAAACGCAACAGATCTTTCATAAAAGAGTGTCAAAGTGGACGTTTTGAACTGAATTTCCGCACGAAAGAAGAATAACCACTCAAGAAAGGGCGAAAAACGCGTTTGTCACGTGATCAAAATCGGTTATAATTCAATAGGTAATTTATTGATCAGAAAATGTAAAACACAGTTCGATTCCAAATCGCTTCCATGGTCAGGCTTTCCAATTTTATATCTTTCCGTTAAAAAATGAATTTGTAAATGTGTCAAAACGTTTTGCGCTTGTTGAGCAGAGCAGTTGAGAACATCCTTAAGGCATTTATCCCATCTGGGAGACGAAACGATTCCTTCCAGTCTTGTAGAAAGGCGGACCCACAACCTCGTCCAAGCTTGCACTTCCTCGTTCAAATGAAACCGATGTCTACGAATGTCTTTCTTCAAGGGACCAAAAATATGAAAATCACCCGGATATTTTCCCAGATAGAACCATCAATCTGCGCAATCACATCAGGAGTAATGGCTCGATATGCCTGTCCTGGCCGGGTCCACCTCACTGCACTACGTACTGGATTGTGCTCTGACAACATATTACCACGTTTAAAAACACAGAAGTATGGCGATTCCGGATTGGATTAATTATACTAGTGAAAGTCCTGTTCTCATGAACAAAGTATCAGCACTAATGAGTTTTATAGAGAAAAATGAAGTCATTTTTACCCGACTGTCAAGAAGGGTTATGTGTTTCATGCATATCTTGGGTATGTGGATTTCTTTATACCCTCGAAACATCCCAATGGCTGGATGGGTTGAATGAGGCCTCTATCGATCCGTCTTAACCGTCCAATGGTTATAGGCAAGGTTTTGTTTTTATAAATTCAAAATGGCGGTAGAGGCGAAAAAATTTTGGTCAGATATCATTGGATAGATCTTTCAAAATGAAGACAATGTTTCATTGACTATTTTACAGTCAGAAGCTCCGTTTAAATATTACACAACCTGGAAGTTGTGTAGGTAGGATCTCTAGCTTTACTGCAACCTTCATAGACATCTAGGCCTCATCAAAACGGTGTTTATAGATAAGAACTAATCATTAAACGCAACTTAAAAATCCTCAATATAAGTAAAAAAAATTATAGGTGAGTAATATAAAAATTAGTTTCACATTGATGAGAAATAATTAATTAGTTCGCTTTTAACGAAGTCGGGTTTTTTGATTTTTTAAATTTAATTTTTATTATTAGAAATAATTATCCATACCTCTCGGACACTTTTTCAGACGATGATTTATGATTTCTTTTGTTATCTTCTTTGTCTCCATTGTAAATAGTCTACATATATATTCATTAATTATTATTATTATTATTATTGGTATTATAGTTATTACAAGTAGTGTTTTTGTTGCTAATATTTTGTATTTATTCAAATCCTCATGTTTTGAACCAGGCAGCTATATTGAGAATCTTACAGGGTTTTTTTTTTTTTTTTTTTTTTTTTTAGTTACTAAAGTATAAATATAAACATTGAGCAATCTTTTTAAAAATTGGAACCTAACAAATGGATTTCGGCCGTCCGTAGGAAAACACTCCATCAGGCTTACAGCTTAGAGCTATGGTTCAGATTTCCCTTCCCTTCCCTATCCTGACCGGGGTTTGTCTTGCAGTGATGTGCGTCCGTCTCGGAATCTTCTCATGCCATTCGTGCACTTTTGTCAGTAACATGCAGTATTGGCCATACACAATAGAGATACGGCAATGAATTTCGTGTGTTCCAGCACCCTCAGCCACCAAAAACCGAACCACACCTGTCTGCTCATTTTTGTTTGCCTCCATTTTTAATGCTGGACGAATACACTTTTCACTACGCTCACCTACAAAAAAAAAAAGAAGAAAAGAAAAAAAGAAACTGCGAGTACCTGTGAGCTCTCATTATTCATTCCTACCAACTCTGGAGATGGAAGTTTCGATTTGTTACAACAATGTTGCTAACTTTAACGGGGAATGTGTTTTATGACGGGTGTTTTCTTTTCATTTGACTTTCCCTCATATTATTATGTAGACAAGATGGTGCAAAGAGTTTATTATAGACAAAGGCAAAGATTTAGTATTTAACCGATATAGATCTGTAGTATTTAGGTATAGTTTTTAGGTATTGTATTAAGTTAAAAGGCAAAGATTTAGTATTTAATCGATATAGCTCTGTAGTTTTATGTATAGTTTTTAGGTATTGTATTATGTTAAAAGGCAAAGATTTAGTATTCAACCGATATAGATCTGTAGTTTTTAGGTATTGTATTATGTTAAAAGGCAAAGATTTAGTATTTAATCGATATAGATGTGTAGTTTTTAGGTATAGTTTTTAGGTATTGTAGTATGTTAAAAGGCAAAGATTTAGTATTTAATCGATATAGATGCGTAGTTTTTAGGTATAGTTTGTAGGTATTGTATTATGTTAAAAGGCAAAGATTTAGTATTTAATCGATATAGATCTGTAGTTTTTAGGTATAGTTTTTAGGTATTGTATTATGTTAAAAGGCAAAGATTTAGTATTTAATCAATATAGATCTGTAGTATTTAGGTATAGTTTTTAGGTATTGTATTAAGTTAAAAGGCAAAGATTTAGTATTTAATCGATATAGCTCTGTAGTTTTTAGGTATAGTTTTTAGGTATTGTATTATGTTAAAAGGCAAAGATTTAGTATTCAACCGATATAGATCTGTAGTTTTTAGGTATTGTATTATGTTAAAAGGCAAAGATTTAGTATTTAATCGATATAGATGTGTAGTTTTTAGGTATAGTTTTTAGGTATTGTAGTATGTTAAAAGGCAAAGATTTAGTATTTAATCGATATAGATGCGTAGTTTTTAGGTATTGTATTATGTTAAAAGGCAAAGATTTAGTATTTAATCGATATAGATCTGTAGTTTTTAGGTATTGTATTATGTTAAAAGGCAAAGATTTAGTATTTAATCGATATAGATCTGTAGTTTTTAAGTATAGTTTTTAGGTATTGTAGTATGTTAAAAGGCAAAGATTTAGTATTTAATCGATATAGATGCGTAGTTTTTAGGTATTGTATTATGTTAAAGGATGTTTTTGAAATATGATAGTGGTAATTATGGGTTTACCACAAATTCTTCTTTGCTTATTAAAGAATTCCGTGTAATTTTCATTGTAAAAATTGAATTATTTCTCTGTTAACAAAAATGAGATTTTCTTATAATTGACAAGCACAGGATGCTAAATATCTGTTATTCCGAAGAGGAATGCTTAACATTCTACATTAAAATGAAAATATTTAAATTATTAATTCAGCCTCATATTTAATGTAACAAACAACTCAATAAATTTGATACATGGTTTAATTAAAACGAACTTTGTTAAAATTGTTTCCATTTAATCACACATGCATTTGAAAAATGATTAATTTATGTAAAAAGTTTGTGTTAAAATTTCGTTCACTTATCATTCATTTTATACTTCTAAAAGAATCTATAATTAATTTATGGAATTACCTGGATTTCTATCGTCGAAACGGAATGGAATTTGTTTGAAAATACAAAAGACACATTAGTATCTCGAATAAAAGCGCAGAATAAATCAGCATTATTTGGATTGTTCCATTTATTACATATTTATTCAAGTAAGCATTTCAGTCGCAGAAATAATTTATGCAAACAAGATTTAATAATACTAAATTCTGCAAATTAGCATAAATTCGGGAGAATGCTTAGCGACTGATTTCCTTTCTTTGTGACAATCACCGCCTAAAACAATGAAATGCATGTTCTATGGAAATACTTGTAATATGAAGGATTACAAACAATTTGTTCATTTCAAGAGAATCCGTTGTAATAGACCGTAAAAATTGCTATCCTTCCCTATTTAGATACGATAATTCATGGATTAATTTGATTGACAAGGACATGATGTTTAATAAATATTCTTCTAAAGTGAAATGTTTGTAATTCAATATCAAAGCGAGAATATTTAAATAAATAGTTATATCTCCAATCTAAACTGACAAACATTTCAGTGAATTTGATACACTGTTTAATTAGGACAAATTTTGTTGGAACTGCTACCAGTCAAACGCAAACACATATATTGCATAGATAAATTTTGGAAATTTACAATTTATGCTGAAAGTTTGTATGACAAATTCGCCATTTTATATCCAGTTTATAGTTTTAAAAGAATTTATAATTATAGTATTATCTAAATTTCTATCGTCAGAACAGTATGGAATTTGTTTGAAAGTTTAAAAGACATATTAATCTGTCGCATACAATGTAAGCATAAAGTAAATCATAATTAATTGGTTTATACCATTTATTATTTATTCAAGGATGCATTGGAATCGCAGAAATAATTTATGCAAATAATTAATAATGCTAAATTTTGCAGATTTGCATAAATTCGGGAAAATGCACATTGATTGATTTCTTTTTATGAAAATTACCACTTAAAACAGTGAAATACACGTTTTATGATAAAATTTGTAAAATGCAGTATTAAAGTGAGTTTACCATGCATAAATTAAAATACAATCAATTTTTTAAATTGTGTTCTACCGAATCTAAATGTATTCAAAGACTTTAATCTAAAATTTTATCAAATATAACATAATGCTTCATATAAGTTTAGATTTATTTATATTATATACCTATGCACTGTTAGCAGAATATGTTGCACATTCGTGAAGTATGACACGAATTGGCGTATTTTGAATGTATGTAACTTCACCCTAGGGCAGTACTTTTGAATTTTATCTGTTATATCTTTTCTCAAAAATATACACAATAACCGTATTTATATAATTAATCTACTATGTATATAAATACGATTATAGAAGCAACATCATAATGCTATAAAAATTAATTTGTAATGTAAGCACAAACATGTAAATTATTTTTATTAAATAATGCAGCATACAAAAAATAGTAGCTCACATAGGGTGGAGCTTCTGTTTAAAACATTAAACTAATCTTTTAAATATGTTAACCTACACTGCACGAATTTTTCTTTTTTGAAGTATGTTTTCTAATGCTAATATTTAGGGTTAGAAACCACAAATTTTAAAGAGTAATTCTTCGTATTATTTATCAACAGACTTCTGTAATTACATAGCCCGAATAACTAATAGATGACAAATAGTTTGTGATAGCCAGTAACAGTGATTTAGCATTTAATGGGGATACATCTACCTGTATTTTTATGGATTGTTTTATGGTTAAATTGTCTCCAAAATATAATATTTCAAATTTAATACAATCATTTTCTTCATTTCAAGAGAATCCGGTACAATCGACCCTAAAAATTACGATATTTTCCTATTTAGATAAGGGTAATTTCTGGATTATTATGATTGACAAGAACATGAGCTTAATAAATATTTTTCTAAAGTGAAATGTTTATAATTAAATAGCAAGGAGAAAGTTTTTAAATAGTTAAATATCCAATTTAAACTGACAAACATTTGTGCGGACTTGATACACTATTTAATTAGGAAGAATTTTGTTAGAACTGCTTCCAGTAAAACCAATACTGTATACATAAATTTTAAAATTCATAATTTATGCTAAAAGTTTGTATGAAATTTTCGCCCATTTTATATCCAGTCTATAGTTTTAAAAGAATTTATAATTAATTTACAGTATTATCTAAATTTCTATCGTCGAAACAGAATGGAATTTGTTTGAAAGTTTAAAAGACACATTAATCTGTCGAATACAATGTAAGCGTAGAAATAATCTGAATTAATTGGATTTTTCCCTTTATAATTTATTCAGGGATGATGTTGAGTAACTGAAATAATTTATGCAAACAAGATTTAATAATGCTAAATTTAAAAATTCGTACTGATTGACTTATTTTGTTTGTGACAATTGCCACTTAAAACAATGAAATGCACGTTTTATATTCCATAATTGTAATATGCGGGATTAAAATGGGTATAGCATATCGCACCCTTGCTTCAAAGTGCAACAAATCAAAAATTGAGTTTTTTGAGTTATGGCTGCCATTCTACCTGGTTTTAACGCCTTTACCAATCACTCAAATTACCAGATAGTGTACTGAAAATTCAGCCACCAGGTAGCAGTTGTGTTTGCAAGATGGCTACTGACCATTCCACAGGTCAGAAACAGTTTTTAGCATTTCCTGAAAAACGGAGTTTTTTTGAGTTATATGGCAGTTTTGAAGCAAGGGCACAATATATAAATTACAAGTTGAATGGGTGCAATATATAAATTACAAATAGAATTTTCAAACGGTGTTCTAGCGAATTAATGTACTCAAATACTTTAATCTAAAATCTTTATCATACATAAAATAATAATGCATATAAGTTTAGATTTATTATTCATTATATGTATGTAAGATGTATATGACGCGATGTCCACTTAAGCAAGGTACCAGAAGTTGTTTGATTTTGGTGAAAGGTCATGAAAAATACCATACAGCCAATGAATTAAGGATGGTACACTTTAAACAAACACATATATAATGACGTTGGAGGGGAGAAATACTATTTTGTAATCATACAAGTGTGCACTGCATAATTAAAAACAGTAGTGTATTGTCAATTAAATAAGCGACCCTAATTAGTAATAGTACAATCACATGAGCGTAAGACTGAGTGAATCAAACAGTAGTGGCAAATGTCGAGAATTCCTGGGTATTTTCCAGAGAAAGTGTCAAACAGATTGTGTCCAACTTCTTTATGGACATATTAGCTAACCCACCCGGCGTTGCCCGGACCCGTGATAATAACCTTAAATGAACCTCAAATATTTATGCTTCTATGTTGTTAACTCCAGTTTGTCTGAATTTATATTTTTAAATGAAAAAATCGCGAAAAAATATTAATTTTTAGACTTAAGAGCGCTTGTAAGAAGACATGTTCTTGTTTTTTTCGTGTATGGTCGTTTCACAATAATAATAATAGTTCTTGTTGTCTGAACTCTTTGAAATTTTTATCGGTGGGGCGTTTTGACGATCGATCTAGATATGCAAAATTATTGCCTTGAAGTTCAATTAGGTTTCGCTGGTTTTTCGAATGTAGCAGTAATAAAATACTAAAACAGTGATAAATATTTAATTTATTTCACAGCACTGTTTCAAAATAAAAACATAATGCGTTACAAAGAATGCGTGAAACATACAAAACAATAAAAATGAAATGACAGCTTCAAATTTTCCTTTCTTTAATTTCCCATTTGGATTTCTTGGGACCACCCATAGGTCAACAACAGATTGAGAAGAAATGTGCGTAGTCATCCTGTAAAATAAAAGTTTTAAAATAAAACATATTTGAAAAAATAAGATTTATGTTGTGTGATCCTGTAAAAAATATAAATTTTACCAAAATTATTTTCAGTTGAAAAAATACTATTCTGTAAATCAATAACATATATAAATTTTATTGAATTTTAAATAAAATTTCTGCTTATAAACGATAAAGGTATTATAATTATTTGTGTGGCCCTGTAAAAGAAATAGCGCTGTAACAAACGTCATAGGGAATTTTATTGCTTAGTTAAGTGAAATTTTGTTAAAACATTTTCTATCCAATCGCAAACAGACTTTTTGTACACATAAATTTTATAAATTAGCAATGTTACTTTGCATGAAAATTTAAACCAATTAATATTCATTCTATAGTTCTTATCAACAATTGATTTTATTCAAATGAATTACTTTTGAAGCAGAATGAAATTTGTTTGAAAATATAAAATAAACATCAGTCATACTAAGCAGCGAATGAATCGCACTTGATTGGATTAATCACTTTATTCATCCAAGCATGCATTCGTCTCGAACAGATCAATTTATGTAAACAAGATTTAATGGCACTAAATTAATTTAGTTATGGGCGTTGGAAGACTTTCAGTACAATACTAAAATATAGTTTGTTGCAATTTCCTGTTAAATTGTTCATCAAGTAGCGATTAACTATTTATGTTTTATCAACTACATGCAACGTACATTATTTAAATCACATTAGAATTTAAAAGAGATTAAAATTTTTTTTGAATTCCAATAGAAATTTCGACTAATATCCGATTTCAAACTTTGTTTAGAATTATATAGTATACGTATGTTATAAAGAAAAATCTGTTCATGATTAACAATGACATCATGACGCATAGGGGCATTCTCACAATATTTTGACTTTTGGGGGAAAAAATATGACAAAATTAAACTTGCTAAAATAGCATTTTAATCTGATAGACGAATGCCTTAATGATTCAAAATAAAGAAAAAATGGTCAGCAGCGAAATTTTTTTTATTTAACTGAAGTTTAAGTTAAACTTGCGAGTTTACATTTTCCTTACCATTTTACCCCTATAACTTTTTTTTTCTTCTAAATTTTTACTTATAATGAATTTGCATAGTACCCACAGGACATTCAAATAAGAAATAATAACAATGTAGTACTTTTAATACAGAATTTTTGTACAACATTGTTATAAAGGCGTGTTAAAGAAGGACGGTAAGGTAAAAAAAGGGGATGGTATTGGAAAAAAAGGACGAAATGGTCAAAAAAAGGTACGGTAAGGAAAATTACAACCTATTTTTAGGAAAATCATGTTAAGACTAAGTGATAGCCACAATATTCATTGATTTTTGGAAACAGTTGTTAACATTGGATTATTATTATTTTTTTTTAATTTACCTCGAAAAGTGCAGGAATAAACCTTGGGGACGGTGAGACTACCACGATGCTTGAAATTGATATTTAAATGATGATTTAAATTCTACAGTAAATTTCCTGCCAAAGAATTTTAGACATTATTTTTCTAGCATACTTCTGCATGAGAAAAAACTTGAAAAAAATTCTATGGCTGCATCTGAAATGATTTTCTGTATAATTTTAGAAGAGGGACGGTAAGGAATCTAAAACCCAGGGACAGAGTTTAAAAAATAATAACAACCCTAAAAATGTGTGCAGGTTTATTTTTAGCTACATATTTATATAAAGCAATAGTTCCAGTTTCAGAAAAAAATAACATCGAATTATTTTTATTGAAACAATTTTATCCAGACAGCTCCAAACTTAAAAATCAGCATCAGGGACACGGAACGGTATAGGAGTTTTCCAGGTGTTTGGACCCCCAACATCGTCCAACACTTATTTATCTCGTTAATATTGTTGTGCAATCATGCAATGGAATGTTCCCCAGTATATGAAATAAAAAAACATAAAAAAATGTATTAAAATAAAAATTATTATTCAGGGATATGAAAGTCAAAAGATTGTGAGAATGCCCCATAAACGGATACAAAAAAAGTTTAAATTTGAGTAAACTACGTATCTACATGATATAAATATTTTCATTTCAGACAATAGAAAGTAATGATAGAAAATTACTTGCGGATGAGAAGCAACAAGTTATTGAACATAAACTATAATATTAATAAAACATTGAACATAATAAAATGATTGATGATGTTATTAACATTTGCCTTAGTGTAGTATAACATTATTGGCATTTCATAATTAAGAACGGAGTGAAATTCTCGTTAACATTTCTCTTGCAATCAGATTTGAATACTCTGAATCACTCATCAAGTGTCAAATTAGTATTCAGTGGATGCGTAAACAAGATTCTAATCTGGAATTGATTTATCAGTTGCAATAATATGTACAGTAGTGAAAAAAAAAAAAAAAAAAAAAAAAAAAAAAACGCACACCCCTTACTAACTCTGCAAAAAAAATATCGTAGAAGAAAGTTACTGGTAACACACGATTGGTAATAAAGCCTATTTTTAAATGATGTATATGAAATTTGCCTTGGGGGCCTCTACATATTAAAACGAACAATAACTTTGTTTTTTTTCAATAGCAGTACACAATTCTGACAGCATAAATTAACTCCACAGCCTTCAATTAGTCTAAAAACAAATTTTTATTCAATTCGTACGATAAGTTTCCGAGAAATTAATTATTTTAACACGAGCGTATTTTAGGGGCTGTATCCAAATGGAAGTTGGGTACTCGATCGTTGACCGAGAGAGCCCCCTTCTTGATCAAGGCATCTTAAACGCTACTCAAGCAGTCATTGAAGATTGTTAGATTACAGGATAGCAGAAGAAATTTCAAAATATCTAGTCACTTCTATCATAGACCCCTAAAAGCAGGCCCCTTAAACTATCATTTTACCGTTTTTTAAGCATAATTCGAAAACTACTTAGAAGAAAAATGTGAAATTTTGGATTTCCATAAAGCAGTACTTAATAAATCTGAATCCATAAAAAAAATTGCAGGTTGCAATTCGTAATTTTTTCGAATATTAATTTCATAATTTATAATTCATATCATAAAATTATAAAAATTGCAAATTCAATGGGATCAAATCAAAATTATGTTTGGATAGTTTAGTATTATTGCTACAAAAAAAAAAAAAGAAAGAAAAAGAAAAAATAGCACATTAGGAGCATAATTTCAAGAGATATTTATGAAAATATGATTTAACATTAGAAGCACTGCATTTTGAATGTTTATAATTCAAAAACTTATCATTCAAATGACTTGAAATTTGGTGTCTAGGCATAGTTTTAACCGAAGATTTGAAATATCTTGTTAAAATTGGGTATTGCTATTGAAAAAAATGAAGTTTGAGTTCGTTTTAATACGTAGATGGGCCCCTAAGAAACTTTTATATAAATCATTTAAAAGTACACTTTATTTTCAATCGTTTGGTACCAGTAACTTTCTTCTATGATAATTTGTTGAGGAGTTAGTAGGGAGTGTTTACTTTTTTCTCTCCACAACTGTACGTAAGAAATTATAAGTATTAATTTAATTTAGTAGCCTTAATTCCATTAACATAACTATTTATCCAATTTAAACGCAGTATTGTTTTAAAAAATTACAAAAAGATCTACATTAGATTATGATTAACGAAATACATGCGACGGATTGAGGAAATATGGATAATTGTTAATCAGTTTAGCACAAAAAAGCAAACAAACATGCAATCAAGTGGCTAAATAATGAACAGGAAAAACATTGGGATTTCCCACACTGAACAACGAAAATGTTTAGATTTATTTATTAAAACGTTTGATTATGTGAAAGTGGCACAAAACTTGCTTATTATTACGTACGTTCATAATTATATAAATACATAGTCTAGCTATAGTCGTCGTCTGGTCCGTCCGTCTGTCCGCATATAACAGGGCAAAAATTAGCCAATGGAATGGTTTGGAATTTAATATATAGAATCATTGTTGAATTTTCTCATTTAAAATTTTATGAAAATTAAATCAAAACTTAAACTAGTATGTTGTGACCATCACAAAACTTTCTTCTATATAAATCACGTCAATTAAAATCATTTAAATAGTACAAGAAATAACAACGATTTAGCACCAATTCATATCAAAGTATATCTGAATTTGAAGTTGGATGAAAATTCGTGCATTAGTTTTTGAGATAGAGCTATAGCGGAAATTGTGAAAAATGTAGCACAGCAGCACCACCTGTTGAGCGATTTACACCAAAAATAAGCAGCACTAAATGATATCCAGGTATACCTGAATCTGAAGTTTGTTGAAAATCCAAGCATTAGTTCTTGAGATAAAGCTATTGCGGAAATCGCAAAAAATACAGCATAGCAGCGCCACCTGTTGAGCGATTTACACCAAAAATTAAACAGCACTAATTTATACGTCAATTCATGTCAAGGACTAACTAAATCTGAAGTTTGATGAAAATCCGTGCAATAGTTCTTGAGATACAGCTCTTGCGGGAATCGTGAAAAATGCAGCACAGCAGCGCCACGTGTTGGGCGATTTACACCAAAACTTAAACAGCACTAATTTATATCAGGGACTAACTGAATCTGAAGTTAGATGAAAATTCGTGCAATTTTTTCTTGAGTTAGAGCTATTTGCTAATGTAAGATTGATTTTTTTTCTGTGTAACTATTTCTGTAATTATTTTTACAAATTCAATCTAGTAGTTCTTTAAAATATTTTCATTCGTGGAATCCGATGGTTTAAAATTCGTCTACTTTTATAACGAAAGAATTAAGGAAAAATAATACTTAAATATTGATTCTTTATTAAATATCGTTTTACTAAAATTTTGGTATGAAATTTGAACATCAAATTAATTCATTTAATGACTATACCTTTTAAATGTAATTCTTTTAAATGTAACGAAATAAATTGTTGTTCAGAACTTTGAAAGATCCCCCAAGGCAGAGTTATTTTAAAATGCTGATGCGTGCAAAATAATGTGTCAAGGGTATGCAGATGAAAATTACATTTATAGAAATTTCAGAAAGTTTCTCTTTAGTGTCAAAATACTTTGTAAATCAGAGTACTTTTCATAACATTGTTTGTTATTAAGTTTAAATCACTACTGCTATCTATTTGTGCAATTTTTGGTGGAAAATAGTTGTTTATTGAAAAATGTAAATGTATTATGTTTAAGTAATGAACGAATGTATATTCAAGTAAGTAATTAAGGAAAAGTGCTATTCTTATTAACTGCAAAATGTTGTTTAATAAAACAGTAAAAAGGATACGTTTTTGTTATACGAACACCAAGCCAAAATGTATGCAAATGTGCCATTTATTTCAACCTTGGCAGTGCAAAGATTTTTATTACAAACTGTGTTAAGGGGAAAAATAAATAATGTGAACATTAAAAAGGTCTACAATCTTACTTAAAAGGCGCCTAATGTAATGAAAAAGATGTTACAAGTTTAAGATATACATTTCATTTAAAACTTCTTAGTACTTTCAAGCCTTCCAGGCTCATCATTAGAGAATATCTTAATAACTAAATGTTATTTAGTTATACAAATACGTCACTTTGTTTTGAAAATGTGAGAGCCAGTAATTACTATGTATAAATGTTGTATGTATATAATATGTTGTATAAATAAACAACATTTAATTATTAAGATATTCTGTGATGATGAGCCTGGAAGGCTTGAAAGTAATAAGAAGTTTTAAATAAAACGTATATTTTAAACTTGTAACATCTTTTTCATTACATCAGTCGCCTTTTAAGTAAGATTGTGGACCTTTTATTTTGTTCACATTATTTATTTTATGTTGAATCAAGGTGAAAAATTGCGTTTCGTCTTATGATATTATATGTGTTAAGGGGTCTCAGGACTCTTAAAATTGGAAAAAAATAAAAAAATAGGACCAGTTTCAACATTTAATATCTTAAAATGTATTCGATTTTAAGACACAATTTTAATTGGGAATGAAAGATATAAGTATGGTCTTTCATTTCACATATTTTAAAAATTGCAAGATACAAAATTAGTATTTACAGGGCGCTCCAAACTGTCACACATTGGACGAGCAGAAAATCGGCATAACAGATTGCGCGCAGGATTACAAAATAAATTTTGCAACTAGAATGAAATTTTTGGTGCCTACTTATACTTCAGATTGTAATTACCCTGAACCTAAATAAATTTGTATTTGAAGCATTTTAATATTTTTTACACAAAATTGTGTTTAGCTAAAGAAAAATTAAAAAAAAATTTCAACAATATAATCACCTAAAAAAAAAAAAAAAAATGCAATTTAACAAATTACAACGACCATTTGGAAAATGATTTTTTCAAAGACTAAAATTTAAGACATAAAAAATAGCACGGAGTTGATCATACATTACGTACGCCATGGATTAAACATTAATAGTACACGTAAAAGTTGCAAGCGACGGAAATCGCCTGCGACTCGTACATATTATCCACCTGAAACTTAAGTATTATCCAAGCATTTCATTGGCTGTTCGGGAAAAGGCTTTACCATCGTCAAATTTCCAAGAAATCTGACGGCCAATTTTAAATGAAATTTATTTCTTAAACTTCTAAACATCCCACAATATTACTTTTTATATCATCGTATAGAGAAAAAAAATGTACTTTTAAATGCAATTTGTTTGAAAGCTGTATCTCAATTTGTTTCTAAGTTGTTTTTTTTTTTTTTTTGTAGTTTTTATTACTTTTTTGTCATAGTGGCAACACTCTGTTGTCCATCTCTGTTGAAAGTAAAGGGAAATACAGATTACTGTATAGACCAATCAGAAAACGAATAAATTGCAGATTAAACCAATAAAAACCTTCAGATATGCTTTTGATTTCCTACACTGACGAGGACAATAACCATTTTTCCAAATGGTAAAAAAAAAAAAATTAAACAATAAAAAGGTTCAGTTTATATAGACTAACATGAAACATGTTTTGAAAATTTCATGAAAAAATATTCTGACATTTTTGAGATATCGTGCGCGTATACTTAAAAACGTTATTTGGAGAACAATGACTTCAAAGTTTCGGAAACACCGCTTCAACTATTGAGCAGGTATAATTCTAAAAGCCAAAACTTCTGTTCTAATGGGAATTTCAAGGAAACAATTATATTAAAATGTTCAGATAAAATAAAAGTTTAACATCTAAAAAAATTAAAATTTCGAAAATTTTAAAGCTTTAAGAATCCTGAGACCCCTTAAATTGTGTGAAATTGTGAATCGCTATTTCTTGAAGCTGAATTATTTTATTATTTTTATTTTATAATCTTTACCCTTAATTTGCTATTTTTTTAATAAAAAATATTTATTATTAAGTTGTAACTGACATTTATTACTGACGTTGAGATGGAGTTTACCATTTGGCAGTCACCCAACGCTAAGGAAGCTGCAATAAAATTATTTTAGGGCTTTGGAATTATTTATAAAAAATATTTCGTTCAAAAAACTGAAATTTTGGACGATATTGAAATTTTATCCACAATGGCGATGTAACTTGCGATCTTGCCGAGATAGCAAATAGACCGTGCGGCAATTGCACAGACATCACCTCAACGAGTTGTCGGCTGAAATTCCACGATTAGACAGAACTCGGTTAGCATATTAAAATGCAACTGGTCTGCCAAGTCATATCTTGGTGGAAAACAACCTGCATGTGATAGAGATGTTTCTCGTTGCGGGAGTCTTCTTCCCTAAAAACTTGAGATACTGATAAGTAAATGGAAATATCATTTGAATTACTTAAACGAGATTTTTTAGATTTTTCCGTAGTGGAGTACGAATGCGCGAACAACACAATAAACTCAGATCCAGAAGATTCACTAATACTTGTAGCGTAATAAGGAAACTTTAATGAAAATTTGAAGAGACACATAAGTGCCTTGGGAGTGACCCCCCTTACACACAAAACTTAATCTTTACATTCTGAGAAGCAGGCAAAGAATGATAAGTTTCACATTTTCATTCGTAAAGATTTGGCGATATATAGATATTGGGCAAGACACAGATCTTGCCAAGAGGTGACCATTACATTGGAATACATGGGGTAGTTTAATTTAGATGAAAAGCCTAATAGGCGATAATTAGCCAAGCGATAGTCCGTGAGAAAGCAAGAAAGAATCCGAAAGCTGTCAATAGCATTGGAATGAGTGCGGTAACTTGAAAGGCGACTTAAGTTTAAAAGTACATCTCGATATTATTATCTAACCGCTGGTTTAACCAAAATTTTGACTATCTCTTAGTAAAGGATCGAATTAAAAATCTGACAGAGAGAAATTTTATAGGCAGATGCAACGCGAAAAGAATGAATCTTTCGAAAAGAAATGACTGTGAATAATATTCTTTTTTTTATTTTATTTACATAGATAAAAGAGCAGAGAGAGAGTTTTCTGGGAACGTTAAAGTAATGTGAAAAGGAAAGTAGATTAATTTAAAACTTAGATATACAAAAAGAAATAGAAAGGGGATTTTTATATTGATAGTTAATATTAAATTTTAACTATCTAGGGATCATATGAATTACCTTTAAAGAATAATATATGTGATATCAAACGATATCACATATTTCCCCCCAAAAACCGACCAGCCTTGAACGCCCAGAGATGGGGAAGGGAAAAGAGAGAAAAAAGATCTGTGTCTTCTCCAAAGAAATAATAAAAACTTTACATGAAACAATACAAAACAATATCTTGAAATTGCAAATATCTATATATGTGATTATATATATGTCATGACTTAAATATTCTTCATAATATCCTTTTTATAAAGGCTCAGTAGAAGTTCAAAAAGGTGCACGTGAACTAGTCTTATAGACTATGTTTTAATAAACAGTATTCTTTACTGTACTTGTGCACATATTAATTCAACAACAGGAATTTTTTTTTCTACCTGTTTTGTATTTTGTGACGTCACATTAAAGTAAGGTACCATTATCAATAAATTTGCAAATATTTGTTAGAAACTGGTTGTCATGACCAGTATTGAGAAGCTTTAAAAGAAGCTCTATAATTCTTCTCAAAATCTTGATCCATTTCAGATCATAAAAATAAGTGGACAAAAAAAAAAAAAAAACACAACATATAACTAATTAACATACAGTATGTAAAATAGCTAAATAATATTTATAAAAATATGAATAAGCGATATAGATGGGCACAGAAATGTAATTGGGGCACCCATTCAGTAATGTTTCTCAGCACAAATGAAGTGTGTGACCATAGAACTATAATTTTAAATTGAACACAATTTCTGAGTGCAGTGATTAGAAGAGCAAAAGAAATGCATTAATTACAAAACCAAAGTGTCCAATATCAAAATATAAAATATTTAAAAAAATTCTTATTTTTTTGTGAGTAGTAGTCGTTATCTACTAATAGCAACTACAAATACCTCATGCAGTGAGCCCGTTTATTTATCAAAGTTTTAACTTATTAATATGTCAAGATGACATTGTGTTAGTGAGGATATCTACGATGAATAAAGATAAGGAAATTCCTAACAATTTACTGCAACTGAACAGCATTTGTGATTTAAAGTAACTGTTTTTCTTTTAAAACCATCGTCTGGCTTGTATAATTTAAAAGTGGTGTGTATCGAAAAAAAAAAAAAAAAAACACTTTAAAAGTATTATATGAGAAAAGAAAATGTATTATGTGATTGTAGAAAAAGTATATGACAAAAGAGAAAAGCAACTGCTACAAAAGTATAGAGTTGGCTTAAAATATCAGTGAAGGATTAAAATTATGTAACTGTAAAAAATGTCAATTTGCAATTAGGCAAAGTGATGATGACATTACTGTGTCATGGTATTTAGAACCAAGAAATTAAACGATAATTTAATAACTGGTAACTTTTAAAATGTGAGAAAGTTTAATGATGAAGACCTGGTGTAACATAAAACTAGAAAAGAAAAAAAAAACATGAGCCTAAAATAAAAAAACTATGCATAGTATGTGAAGAGGTAGTTTCCTATTTACTGAGAAATCTTTGTTGTTAAACAAAGTGATGGTGACATGAGAATGTCATTACATAACAAAATATTAAAAAGCAAAAGAAAAATTAAGTGTATGCAAAATGTAAAGTTTAATAAATGTTTATGTTGCAATCTATCATGTAAAATTAAAAGTAGTCCTGGTATAGTGAGACATAAAACAAACATACAAAAAGAATGTTAATGTGCAAAGGTTCAAAAACTTGAAAAAAAAAATGAATATTTTCAATTCAGTATGCAATGTTTAAAAACAAACTGACATATATGCATGACTAAAAATGTAAGCAAATCTCAATGAACTAACGATGTATACGAGTATCGAAGCAATGTGTGTCAGTGAACAAAGGTTAAATTCAACGACATAATTGCATGTGTAAATGAATACAGCAATCTAAGTATACCAATGAACAAATGTGAAAAATTATTTCAAAGAAATAATGTGTAGGGGTATTTCACTGACTAGTGTAAAAGTGAACAAAATGAACTAAAGTGTGAACTAAATGAATGAACTAAATGAACTAAACAATGAACTAAAGTGTGTGTAAAAGAATGAAACTTGCTATGAACTCATGTGGCTAACAAAAAAAAATTATTACAATGAACTAAAGTGTCTACCAAAACAAAATTGGTATGAACTAATATTCAAAACAAATCACAAGAAAGAAAACAAACTATGAACTAATATATGTAAGGAAAAAATTCTATGAACAAAGTATTGTCATGAAAGAAAAAAATAATAGTGCAATTGGTCCCTGAAGTACACAAAGAATTGACAATGCTATGAACTCGTGTAAAGTGTTTTTTCTATGAACTCAATGAACTATGAACTCAGTTGTGTGAACTATGAACTAACTAAACTATGAACTCAGTTGTATGAACTATGAACACAAACTCATTGTGTACATATGGAACCAAGAGCATTGTATCACAAGCACAAAAATGCTTAGCTTAAAGTTAAAACAAACAAACAAACAAACAAAAAAAAGAACTGTGCTTTTAAGTAAAGAAAAGCGAAAAGGACAAATGTGACCAGGAAAATCTTCTTGTGTGATAAAAATGTAAACATTTGTACTCAACCTTTGAACTAAAACTATCTAAACAACTGTCTAAAGTTTTATACCGAATTTCCAAAAAATATCTAAAGAAATGTAAATGTTGTAAAAAGTGTATAGTGTTGCTGTGTACCCTTCTGATAAAAGAAATCTTTTACATGTGAGAGAAAAAAAAACAAAAACGATCCACATCAGAGTATTTTCACACGAAAACAATATATTTTCAATCATCCGACCATTTGCGCGCCGAATAGTCCGATGAAAGAAAATATATATAAAGCAGTACACAATTAATTTCTAAAAAAACAAACCTTTAACTTTAAAATTAAATGTGAATTAAATTATCACTTATGCCATATGGTGAAGCAATAAGATGTACCTAAGTGTATAAAAAGTGAAATATTAAAAAAAGTGATTTTTTTTTTTTTAGAATCCTTTACAATGCTGTATATATCGAGAGAAAAAAAAAAATTACTGTATGTGTGTGAAGGGAGGGGAAAAGAAACCCCAAACTCATGAACTACCTGAAATGAAACACATGAACAAGTGTGTACGCAAGCATGCACAACGTGTAAGTAAACACATGAACAAATTGTATTATTCCACATGAACTACCTGTAGTAATGTCCCAAAGAACTAACATTTTTTTAAGCATTTGCTAACAAAATATACGGACAGTATGTGTGTAATAACCCAAAACACTAACATACGAGTGAGAATCAATTACATAATTAATGAGTTAATCACCAAAATGTAATGAATAAGGGTTAATAAAAACAATGATCTACGTGTAATGTGTGCATGAACTCTGATTAAACTCTAAACTAGCCACAATGAACTATGTGTTATACTCAATGAACTACTTGTGAGGAAAAAAAGGAAAAAAAAAAAGAAATACTGTCGAATAGATCGTTAGCAAAGTACAATGTGTAAAAAACAAATTGAACAAAATATGTAAATAAACTCATGAACTAGTGAAATGTATGTATACGAATGAACAAAATTGTATTCTAAATGAGCAAATTTTGTGTAACATAAACAAATATCCAACATATGAAGTACTTGTGAAAAAAAGGTTGAAAAAAAAAAAATATAAGAAATCCAAATATTTCTTAAAAGTGTTCTTTTCACCAAAAATGATGTAAACCGGAGAAGTGAATATTATCTTTGAACCACAATGTAATTTTATTTTTAAAACGGGCATGCATGGGCGCCTACTGCTATCAATAATGGATCTAGAACAATTCTGAATACTTTACAAAAAAGAAAAAAAAAAAAATCTCACTGCCAAAAAAAATCAAAATTAATCAAAAATTATTATTTGTCACACACTTCTCTTTCTTTTACCCAATGCATTCGTGAAATTTAAATATAAAACGAAATGGGGAAAAGTTAAATTTTCGAAAAAAAGAAAAATATGGGTAACCAAAAATTGTCGCAATATTATATGACACAACATTTGAATTTAATAACATAAAATGCCCAAAATATAAACCCATCACATTTTCAAAAAAAAACTTGAAATAATAATATAAGCATAATCGAAAAATTATGATAAAATATGAAAGCATAAAATATTTCTAGATTGCTTTAATTATTAAACTTTTTTTTTTTTTTTTTTAAAGCAATGGGAAACGAACATCTATATATATTTAAAAAGACTTACCTTTGATAAAAATAAAAAAAATGTTAAACACATATAGTCAAATTAAAATATTCTGCACAAGAACCAAATAATTAATGGCACACGAATAAAAACACAATACTGAAATTTAAATATAAATTTCCATTTTTTTAGTTTTCATAAATGTAACCCTGCATAGATAAAACATAACCCTTGTAATGAAAACTTACTTGTCATTCAAAGCTAATTAAATATACTGAAGGTGTTATTAGCATAGTTTAAACAAGTGACATCCATGCAGGGAAAAAAAATGTATGTAAAAAAAAAAAAAAAAAACAATTTTCACAACTTCACTCCTGATATACTAACTTGGGGTAAAAAGAAAACAAATTACTAAAATACAGTAATTCCCTCATAAGTAAAATAATCAATTATAACTCCAATAATGTTGTGAACCACATTAAAATAAAATAAAGTACTAACATACAATACATTAACTTCAAAAGCTTTCTCAACTAAAGAAAATCTATTCGTTTTTAAAATTTGTTTTATATGTGACTAAATTCACAAACTATATCATGGATATTGTTTGGCATTATTTATTTATTGCCTTTTTTTTATTTCACTGTATTTTCCTTTTCCTTTTTTTTTTCATACTGACAATTTAGCTCAAAAATGTGAAGACTACATGTAATGCACAGAAATGTCGTAAAACTAGACATTTAAAAAAAAAAAAATCACATCACGGGAGCGACAACTGTATTTTCGAACTTGTTGAGACATATTTCACAAATAAATTTTGAACACCGATGACTAATCAACCGTGTAGCAATTATTCTTGAAATCACACCACGTATCTTAATCACAATCCAGTTTCACACTTTTTTTTTTGCAAGTACACGAGTACTTCTTTGAGATCTTGAATACTCAAAAACAGATTCACACACATCGCGCGCACAGGCACTATTCGAAAACTGACACTTTATTTTTCTCAAGTAGAAGGTGAAAAACCTCCGATCAGGCGAAAATGACACACGAGTCGAAAATTCTTTAATCATCCGCTTTCTTATACCCTTATCAGGCGAGCGCAGGAGAAAACGGAAACAACAAACATCTTTTCGACTCAAACGTTGACATCAGAGACCAGCGTATTTGAATGCCCGTAGATCACGTAGCACCCCGTCGGCGATCAAACGGTCGACACACAGGGCTCACAGACCCGGATGAATGTTTCCATATAATTGTTTCTATAAGTGTTTCCATATAATTGAGTAATCCAAAGAGCGAAGATTCGTAATTTTTTTTTTTTAATAGACCAATGCTGAATAAAAGCGAGGGTCACTCCCAGCTACAAGTTTAAAAAATCTTCTTCCTTCGGCACCAAAGTTTGTGATAGAGATGTTTCTCGTTGCGGGAGTCTTCTTTCCTGAAAACTTGAGATATTGATAAGTAAATGGAAATATCATTTGAATTACTTAAACGAGATTTTTTAGATTTTTCCGTATTGGAGTACGAATGCGCGAACAACACAATAAACTCAGATCCAGAAGATTCACTAATACTTGTAGCGTAATAAGGAAACTTTAATGAAAATTTGAAGAGACACATAAGTGCCTTGGGAGTGACCCCCCCCCTCCCCCTTACACACAATCAAAACTTAACCTTTACATTCTGAGAAGCAGGCAAAGAATGATAAGTTTCACATTTTCATTCGTAAAGATTTGGCGATATATAGATATTGGGCAAGACACAGATCTTGCTAAGAGGTGACCATTACATTGGAATACATGGGGTAGTTTAATTTAGATGAAAAGCCTAATAGGCGATAATTAGCCAAGCGATAGTCCGTGAGAAAGTAAGAAAGAATCCGAAAGCTGTCAATAGCATTGGAATGAGTGCGGTAACTTGAAAGGCGACTTAAGTTTAAAAGTACATCTGGATATTATTATCTAACCGCTGGTTTAACCAAAATTTTGACTATCTCTTAGTAAAGGATCGAATTAAAAATCTGACTGAGAGAAATTTTATAGGCAGATGCAACGCGAAAAGAAGGAATCTTTCGAAAAGAAATGACTGTGAATAATATTCTTTTTTTTATTTTATTTACATAGATAAAAGAGCAGAGAGAGAGTTTTCTGGGAACGTTAAAGTAATGTGAAAAGGAAAGTAGATTAATTTAAAACTTAGATATACAAAAAGAAATAGAAAGGGGATTTTTATATTGATAGTTAATATTAAATTTTAACTATCTAGGGATCATATGAATTACCTTTAAAGAATAATATATGTGATATCAAACGATATCACACTGCAGACCCGATTTTAGCGACTGATCGGTAGGTTCATCATTGTGTTTTCCTGCACCCAAATGCATGAAAACGTGGAGGACTAGGAGCAGGAAACAAACATAATGGTAAACCTACTAGTCAACCACTGAGATTGGATTTGCAGGTGTTTTCCACTAAGATATGACTTGGCAGACCAGTTGCATTTTAATATGGGAATAGAGTTTTAAGGGGGCACAGGACCTTTGAATTTGTCGAAACAATAAAAAACTTCGCATTTTTCAAAGTACCAAAACACAAACAATATGCTATTTAGATCTTTTTTTTTTTTTCCTTTCTGCCTAAAGTATATAACTTTAACTGAAAATCCTTTACTTATCCTTTTAATCTTTAACTTATCCAGAAAACTAAATGTTTTATGTACAAAATTAATATTTAAATTTTAAATTTAAAAATTCATCTCATAATGCGTGATTAAGTGTTGCGCGTATGCTAAAACTTTAAATTATGCTTATATAAAAATTTTTTTGAACGAAATAGAATCAGAACACACCTATTTATAACTTAAAGCCAAAATATACGCAAAACGTTTTGTTTAAAATTTAATTTTAGCAGAAAATAAAAAAAGTTCAAAATTTTCCATCAAAATCAAGTTTTTTTCAAGTTTTTCAAGTGAAAAATAATAAATAATCAAAATATGTGATTTTTTTTTTTTTTTTTTTTTTTTTTTTAGCATGTAGACTATAAAGAAACGCATATTTGGTTAATTTTTTTTTAAAACTCTATTTAGTTATTTAGTTATTTAAGCTATGAGGTATTCGCTACGGCTTTTGCCGGCATGACCTCAAATGATCTCAAAATGGCGTTATTTCCTTGGAACAACCTTCCTCCACGAGGAAAAATGGCAGAACCTCTTTAAAGCTCTATCTTACATAGTTTAAAAGTAACAGTAAAATCATTCCTCTTCTACTGCCTCCCTGGTCTGACTTCGGAAGAGGGAAAGGGAGATTCACCTGTCACGTCTCCCTCTGCGAAGACTTGCTATTCCTGTGAAAACGCAAATGATTGGTTCCATTCTTGTGTGCGTTCGGAATGTGAATTATGGCTGTGTTTTTTAGAATATATGCTTTCAGTTCACTGTTTATTTTTTAATATGAAGTTGCAATCTGTGTAGATAAGATTTTTCTCTACAGCGTGCAAACTCCAAATTTACTAATCTGAGAAAACGCGTTTTAAAGTTTCAATATCTACGGACATTCTCACCGTCTATAAATGATTATAACTCAAGAAGTAAGGCAGATTTTTGATTGGGGTTTTTTGCATATTGTTGAGAAATTTTAAAACTTTCAGAATAAACCAAAAACCGAAAACTGATTTTTTGAAAGTTTAAAGGTCCTGTGTCCTCTTAGCCCTTTATCTACTGACGGTACTTATAAGACCCATTAAAATAGCTTGTTATAAAATTCATTTAATACATCGATTAGCTGTAATACCCTTTAGAATGAGTTATAGATACATTACTTTATCTGGTTCCAAAAGCATTAATGTTTACACAAATCAAAAATATTTTTAAAGGGATGATTTATTTTGCCTTTGCATCTTTTCAGCTTTCTTGGCGTTGCGGGGGAGGAGGGTGAACTTTTCAATTGGGAAATATTTGTATATTTCTATTGTAAGAACATTATATTTGTGCATTTCCTAATTCTACAAAATACCAAGAAAAATATTTAAAATAAAAGATTTGAGTGGAGTTATAAATATTATACAAAATCCCTATAAATTCAAATTTAATTAATCCTTCTAAATCCTTCAAACCTTCTAAAATCCTTCTAAAATTTATTAAATGATTATGTAAATCTTCTAATGTAGTTTAAACAATTTAAAAAAATGCTTTAGAAGAAAAAAATTTCATGAATTCATAATTCAGTAGATAAAGGGTTAAGTAATCCTGGAATTTCAGCCGTCAACTCGATGAGGTGATGGTCTGTGCTGGCGCCTCCCGGTCTAACAGGAATACTAAAGAAAACATGGTTCGAAGCTGCGAGGTTGACTTTTCTTCATCTTTTGAGATTCAGAAATTTGTAGTGCTAGGAGAGATTTATAATTTCATGCCTGCAATAGACTAATATTTTATTTTATTTCTTTATTGTACAATATTTAAAAATTTTTAACTTTAAGTATATGTTTATATTGATTTAATAAAATAGTTCATGAAAATATGTAAATATAAAATGTTATAATTGTTTACATGCTCACTTTTGCACCAACAATGTTATTTATTTTCGAATGTTTCATTTCACGTGAATTTTATTTTGCGTCTACTATTACGCTTGGTGACCTTGGTGTTGGTATAACGGAAAAGTACCGTAAAAAGTTTTATAAAAAAACTGCCTACATGTTCTGGTTTCACCACACTAATTTTCAAGCCATGTAATAATATTCTAAAAATGCGATGATTATAATGCAATGATTTGAAATGCCATTATTAACATATTTTGCATTCACTCTTAGATTACTCAGTTATTCAGTCAGTCAGTCAGTCTGAGGTTATTTTATTTTAATTTTTGAATAGTAATCTCCGCTTTACTAAAACATGTAATTTCAGCCCTAAATAAGGCAAAAATTACTACTCGAAAATAATAGCAACGATTTGTTAAGATTCCAGAGAATGCTCGATCGAGTTCGGACAAACGTCCTGTATTTTTTTCATAAAACATTAAATTAAAATTGGAAACATGATTTCAGTGTTTTTCTCTTAAACGGAATTAAATATAGCATTCATTTTTAACTTTCCGTAGTTGAACAGTGTTTACGAATTCGGTTTGTTTATCTGTCTGTCCGTGCTTAAACTCCGGTAAATATACTCGGATTGACTTGCAATTGATGTACGTTATTGAGGTTTGCTATGGCATGTTCTGTATTGAAAATGAAGTGTGTAGCATTATAAGTTTATTCACAAGGATACTCAAAAAAAGAAAATTCTTTACATTACCGTGCATGGGAAAAATCGTTTGCGGTGTATTTTAATGATGTTTACACTATTTCAAATACCGGGTGTCCCAAAAAGGACTGACTGATTTTAAAATTCAATAACTTGCAAACGGTGACAGATATTAAAAAAATTCTTGCAGGAGGGTTATGCATAAGGTTATGCATAAGGAGGGTTTTATTACAGTGATTTTCGATTTACAAACAATAGATGGCGCTGTAAGCAATAGTCGCTAAATTCAGGCTCGATTTTTGGTACTTCGGGGCCCGGATAATACATTTCCATCTCCTTTTTCTGCATGGAACAAGATAAAGGACCAAAAATCGGCCCTGTATTTAGCGACTATTGCTTACAGCGCCATCTATTGTTTGTAAATCGAACTAAAATTGAAAATCACTGTAATAAAACTTTTGACCTTATACATAACCCCCCTGCAAGAATTTTTTTAATATCTGTCACCGTTTGCAAGTTATTGAATTTTAAAATCAGTCAGTCCTTTTTGGGACACCCGGTATATTGAATTTCTGTGAATGAGAAATTTATGTGTGTGAGGGCACTACAACTGACTTATTAGGGCAATTCCACAGATAATTATCATTTTGTGTGTGTGTGGGGGGGGGGATAAAATTGATCATATGTTTAATTTAAGGGTATGATTCGAAAACTTGATATTCTTATATTCTATAATAAAATCCTAATAAAAAGGCATTGTAAATTACTGTTTACAAACAAAGTTAAGTACCATTATTGTCTTTGTAAAGTCATAATGTTACGTCAGTTACACAATAAAAGTTACGTCAGTTACACGTGTAAATACTATTTTTTCCTTTTTATTATTATTCAGAAATTAATTAAACAAGTTACTGTTATAATTTGGAATTATTTAGTGTTGTTGAGAACATTAAATCAGTTTTTTTTTTTTTTTTTTTTGAATTGCAATTTTTGGAACTCAAAGAGAGATTGAAATAATCTGCAGGTCCTTAGTAAGAAATATTTTAAATTGTAAAAATTTGTTCTAGCTTTATTAGTAAATTTTCTACATAGTTTTGAAAACAAAATTCGATGATCAAATGTTACGTCAGTTACGATGGAATTGCCCATTATAAAATAGGATGTGTAAAGCATTCATTGTTAATTTACTGTGGCACACAAAATAATTCGATTACTTTACTGTCTATCTATATTAAAAAAGACAAGTTGGAAATAGTACGTGAAATATGTTGGGCGATTTACACCAAAAACTAATCAGCACCAATTTATATTAGAGACTACTAGAATATAAATTTTTATTAAATTCCGTGCATTAGTTCTTGAGATAGAGCGCCCATAAAATTTGTGTCACACACAGACAGACTAACAGAATCACAGACTCACAGACAGACAATTTGTAAAAACATGTTTTTCGAAATCTCTGACCCCTAAAACGTGTAAATCCGTCGAAAACCGGAAGTCGAAAATTTCCATGAATCCAATACTTTCTTCTTGTAAAGATAGAAGAAAGTAATAATCGTCTCTGGCAGCCCTGCGAATATTCACTGAATACAGTTACAACCTAGAGGCGAATGATGTATAAAAAGCTAGCGTTCGATATGGATTAATATACAGATGCTGCTGTCTATGGCTATGTGTTTAGATGGAAAAAATATTTTGAGTTTAAAATACACTTGCAGCCTTCCAAACTTAAAAAAAAATCCACATAAATAACACTAATGATTTCATATTGAAATCGTGTGTCTATACTAATTACAGGAATATTTGAGGACGTGAGTTTCAAAACTCGCCTTATCCAAAATTTAAAAAATCGAGTTTTCTCTGTGAGTCTATTCTATTAGTACCTCTGCATCGAAAAAATACTTCAGTCTGAAAAAAAATACTTTTATCCTGTATTTGTTTGTTTACTTTCAAAACTCATCTTAGCTACCAGGGAGTTGGAAACAAAACTAGCTTTATCCCGGCGCATGCGTAGACCAGCGCACGGCGAACTTATCAACTACTATCACAGTAATTTTCCTGCATTTCTCTGCGACCTGTTGCTATATTCATTTAAAGTTTCTGTAAGTTCCATTCATACAAACTTATTAAATAAGATTTACTGTGTGTCTTACGCATAATCAGTGCTGTAGTTGGAAAAAAATATTTGAGGAAACTCACCTTTTCACAGAGTAGATGTTGATGCTACCGGATTTTTGCTAAGCCAAAAGCCGACTTTTTAAATTAACATTTATAATTATTATATTGTAGATTTTATAGTATTATTTCTATAGCATTTATCTAAAAGCAATATTACAGGGTGCGGAATATAAGCCAAAAAGCCCCATTTATGATTTCAAATCAGCGGTGGTTTCGCCCTACAACTTCCCGGCCAGCTGCATTTCAAGTTTTCTCCTGCAAAGCGAATCTTCCTCTTGAAGGAGAGAGGAGTTGTCCTCATTAATGGTGAGCCCCACTATAAATCAGGTGTAAGCTTTTTCAAATCGTTGACCAAGAGGGAAAAAAGTTTAAGATTCGTGAATCTCGAGCAGCTGTCATGTTCTGTCCCAGTGAAGCAAGAGAAACTTAAGGATGTTGACAGACTGGTGAAGCATTTTGGTGAAAACTGGTCAGAATCAGAGGACCTTACTTTCTATAAAAATATTATGTTCAAAAAACCATAACAGGAGGAAACATTCGAGGAGGACAATGACAATATTCCAGAAGAAGAACTCGATGAGTTAATTTTATATATTTTTTAAATCTTTTTAAAGAAAATTATATTGTATTATATAAAAAGATATATTTAATATTACATGTTATATAGATTATATTATATGTTATACAGATTACATTATATTACATTCTTTTTCCTAACCCTTAAATGCCGGGTGTTGCTTTTCGGCAACATACCCAATTTAGGCTCTAAAATACAATTAGAATAATATTGAAGCTGTAATGTCTAATGTTGCCAATAAAATACATTCTGAAAATATTATTAAATCGATTTTCAACATGTAGATGGCAGCACTTGTGCTGTTTAAGAATAAAGATAGATTTATTTTTTCAATTGTTGCTACTTGTTCTTTTTGTTTTGTTTGGAAGCTTGCGAAATACCCTATTTTGCTCTGCAGTGAGCAAGTAAAATTTATTTCTTATTATAGTTCCTAAAATTGTTGTGTGTTTAATATTATAGAATTTTATCAAGGAAAATTATTTTTTCAATTAAAGACCAGTATTGCTGATTAGTAACAAACTGGTTTTTAGCCGTAAACCATACTTAAAACAAAATATGATTTTTAAAAGTATTTTTCCCATGATTTATTTAAAAAATGAAAGCCGGAAAACATTACAATGATTTTTGAAAAATCAGGCATTTAAGGGTTAAGATAACTAAGTTATCTTAATCGTAAAATATTTATGATAAACTTTATTTTATTGTTTATAACTTTGCTTTTTCATAATAAAACGTAATACTGAATTTTAATCATACTTATTTGCTGTCATAAAGATTATTTTAAATCCGAAATATTATCATCCGATGATTAAAAATAGAAACTATTGATTTCTTTCAGTTAACTTGTTAACGACGTATTTTTTTTTTTTAAATGGCATATCCATAGTTTGGTAACAAAACTGTTCTTATCCGAAACTTTTTCCAAATTATTAATTTAATTAATTAAAGTAGATTTTTCACTTTAACAGAGTAGTATCACAGCGCAACTAGTTATAACTATAAAAAAAATTTGGAGATATTCGATGCACGGGGTCGCAGTCAGAGGTTTTTCGCGATTTCCCAAAATCTGATTTTATGGATAATGCGAGTTTTGAAACTCACGTCCTCATTTATAATTATAAATTAAATGTGAAAATACACGTGAGAATAAATATTTTGCCTAAGCAGACACGTTCATAAGTTTATATAACAACGAAAGTAATTAATTGAAAATATAAATATTGAAATTAATTTCACAAATGCTGCAACAAACTTGAAACGAAATTTAATTAACTCAAGTTTCTTGAAACAAATTCTGAATAAACAGAAATATATATTTTCAGTATCAGTGTCTTGAAAAATTTGCATGTTTTAATTTGAATAAATATTTCATCTATTCATTACTCATTCCACAGTAGTTCCATTTCAGAATTAAATGACATCAAGTTTAACAAGCATAATATTTATATTTATATTTTAAAACAAAGAATTGTTTATCTAATAAAATATACGGAATTGAGTAAATAGTGAGTAGAATGAATCGGATTAATTGGATGTTTAAATTAAGTATGTATTTGAATCGAAAGAGGCAATATTTTCAAAGGTAGCTTAATGACCATAGTTATGTAAACTGATAAACATTAATCGAAAGAAATTGAGACGCTTATCTAAATAAATATCCATTATGTGGAGAAATTTTACTATGGATGTTTAGGGATTGTTATAACAATAATATGCATAAAGTAAAATCTCAGTAAAAACGATTTTCTAGAGACCACTGATTAAGTTAGTTATTCCGAAAACTTTATTAATGTGAAAATAGAATATGGCGGATTTAAAAAGTTAAAATAGCTACGCATTTAAAAAAAATGTATATTAATACTAAAGTTATATTAAATTTCTGCAAACATAACAATAAGGAATAAGTATATAGTATAGTAATATGAGCTTTTTTTCTTATAATTATGAAATTTATTAAATTTCAAGATTTTAGTCGTAACTAAAAAAAAAAAAAAAAAAAAGATAATATTTTATATACCTGGGAGATCTTATCTATTCTATACTTACTTTTAATTAATTAATTAATAGATCTATACTAATATTAAGAAGTAAAAATTGTTTGTATGTTAGAGGTAATCTCTGGAGCTATAGAACCGATTTAAAAAGTTAAGGTATCAAAATGATGGTGTTAGTCCAACTTATAACATAGGCTATATTTTATGTCGGTGTCACTACCCCAAAAGGGGTGCTGGAGCAAAAAAATTCTAAAAATGCGATTTTTGCATTACTGAAGGGCCTAGAATCATGAAATTTGGAATATTAGTTACTTATTAGATATAAAAGATTTCTAAGAACAGTTCTTAAGCAATTCGAAATTTAAAAGGGGCGAAAATGCGCGAAAAGCGTTCTAAAAACTTTCTAAATGGTGGTTCATACACAATCTCAGGAAATACCAAACCGATTTAAAAAATAATGGTACAAAATGATGGTGACAACCCTTGCTCTAACATACGCTTTGTTTTACGTCGGTGCAACTACCCCAAAGAAGGTGCAGTAGCAGAAAACGTTCTAAAAATGCGATTTTTGCATTAATGAAGGGCCTAGAATCATGAAATTCGGAATGGTAGTTACTTATAAGATCTAAATCATCTCTAAGAACATTTCTTAAAACATTCGAAATTTAAAGGGGGTGAAAATGCGCAAAAAGCGTTCTAAAAAACGTTCTAAATTGCGATTTCTATGCAATCTCAGGAAGTACTGAACCGATTTCAAATATAATGGTGTAAAAATGAGGGTGACAGCTCTTGCTCCAAGATAGGCTAAATTTTATGTCTGTTTCCACTATCCCAGATGAGATGCAGGAGCAAAAAAGTTCTAAAAATGCTATTTTTGAATTTTGAAAGGACCTAGATTCATGAAATTTTGCATGGTATATGTTTATTTCATGTATATGATCTCTTAGAACATTTATTTAAAAATTTGAAATTTAAAAGGGGTGAAAATGCGTCTAAAAATGTTCTAAATGCCGATTTGTGAGCAATCTCAGGAAAAATCAAACTGATTTCAAAAGTAGGAAATTGATGCTGACAGCCTCTGTTCTAACATAGACGCTATTTCATGTCGGTGTCACTATCTCCTGGAGGTTGAAGGAGAAAAAAAATTTTAAATTTCAATTTTTGTGATCGGTAGGGTCTAGCAACTTGAAATTAAGCAAGGTACATATTTATTAGATATAAACGATCTTTAAAAACAGTTTAAAAAAAATGGAAATTTAGAAGCGGTGAAAATGCGCGAAAAGCCTTCTAAAAACGTTCTAAATTGCGATTTCTACTAAATCTCAGGAAATACCAAACGTATTCCAAAAATAGTGGTTGCAAATTGATGGGGACAGTCCCTGCTCCAACATAGGCTATATGTTATGTTGCTGTCACTACCATCTGGGTGCATCCACAACTTCAAAACATGCTCTAATTTGCGTTTTTTGCACAACTGAGGGGTCTAACATTGAGAAATATGGCAGGTTATTCGCTTACAAGATACATCTGCTTTCTAAGAACAGTCGAAAGAAAATTCCAAATTTAACAGTATGAAGTGAGCGAAAAGCGCTCTAAAAACGTTTCATGCAATCTTATCAAATACCAAACCGATTTAAAAAATAATGGTGACAAATTGTTGGTGATGTAACCTGCTCAAACATGAGCTATATTTTATGTCTGTGCCACTACCATCAGAGGGTTGCAGGAACAAAAAACTTTCTAAATTGTGATTTCTGTGATACTGAAGAGGCTAGAAACTTTAAATATGACATGGTAGTTACTTATATAATATAAATGCCGTCGAAGGACTGTCGAAAATAAATTCGAATTAAAAAGAGGTGAAGCGAAGGGGAGGTGAGAAAAGCGTTCTAAAAAAGCCTTAAATTACCGTTTCTATGCAATTTCAGGGAAAATAAACCGATTATAAATGTAATAGTTGCGAATAAATGGTAACAGTCTCTGGTCCTACACAGGCTATATTTTATGCCGATGATTCACAGGAATAACAAACGTTCTAAAAAAGACCTTTAAAAGTTTCTAAATTACATTTCTGTGGAATATTAGGAAATAACAAACCGATTTAAAAATTAATGTTGGCAAATTAATGGTGACAGTTCCTATTTCAACATAGCCCTTCATGTTGACAGAGGTAGTAGGACTTGGAATTTGACATGATGATTAATTTTAAGATGTAAGAAGGTGGTTTCTAAAAAATCCAAAACTTCAAATGAATACTGAAATGAGCGTATTAATTGAGCATAAATGTTTCAAAATATTTTCTAAATTATCATTTATTTAGTTTTATTTCTTTTTATTAATTTAAGCCTCATTTCTGCCTAATGCAGTATAATAATGAAGTTTAGTCAAACCGTGTTTTAAATAGTAATTTTTGAATTATTTATAAAAGTATAATTTCTTTTAATAAAAATTAGACTTATAAATATCGCTTGGCACATTTCAAATATTACCCGAGCAAAGCCGCGGGGTTTGCTAGTCTATACTTCTATACTAATATTATAAAGAGGTAAAAATTGTTTATTTGTAGGAGGTAAGCTCTGGAACTACCGAACCGATTCCAAAAGTAATGGTTTCAAAATAATGGTGTTAGTCCAACTTAGAACATAGGCTATATCTTATGTTCGTTGACTAAAAGGGGGGTGCAAGAGCAAAAAACGTTCTAAAAATGCGATTTTCGTGTTACTGAAGGGCTTAAAAACATGAAATTTGGAATGGTAGTTACTTATAAGATACTAATGATCTCTAAGGATATTTCTTTAAAAAATCGAAATTAAAACGGGCTGAAAATGCGCGAAAAGCATTCTAAAAAATGTTCAAAATGGCGATTCTTACGCAATTTCAGGAAGTACCAAACCAATTTTTTAAATAATGGTGTCAAAATGATGATAAGAACACTTGTTCCAATATAGGATACATTTTATGTCTACCCCTAAAGGGTGTGCAGGAGCAAACAGCGTTCGAAATTGCGATTTTTGTATTACTGAAGGGTCCAGATACATGATTTTGGCATGGTAGCTACTTATTAGATATAAATGATCTCTAAAAACATTTCTTAAAAAAATCGAAATTTAAAAGGGGTGTAAATGCGCAAAAAGCGTCGAAAAAAACGTTCTAAATGACGATTTTTACGCAATCTCAAGAGGTACCAAACCGATTTCAAAAATAATTCTGTCAAAATGATGGTGACAACCCTTGCTCCAACATAGGCTACATTTTATGTCAGTGCCACTACCCCTAAAAGGGGTGCAGGGGCTAAAAAACGTTCGAAATTCCGATTTTTGTGTTACTGAAGGGCCCAGATACATGGAATTTGGAATGGTAGTTACTTATAAGATATAAATGATCTCTGAGAATATTTCTTAAAAAATTCTAAATTTAAAAGGGGTGAAAATGCGCGAAAAGAGTTCTAAAAAACGTTCTAAATGTCGATTTCTACGCAATCTTAAAAAGTACCCAATCTATTTCAAAAGTAATGGTTGGAAATTGAGGATGACAGCCCTTGCTCCAACATAGGCTCTATTTCATATCGGTGTCACTACCACCTAGGGGTTGCAGAAGCAAAAAACGTTCTAAATTGTGATTTTTGTGTTACTGATGGGCCTAAAATCCTGAAATTAGGCAGGACAGTTATTTATAAGATGCAAATGATCTCTAGGAACATTTCATAAAAAATCGAAATTTAAAAGGGGTGAAAATGAGCGAACACCGTTCTAAATTGCGATTACTACGCAATATCAGAAAGTACCCAACCAATTTCAAAAGTAACGGCTGGAAATTGATGATGACAGCCCTTGCTCCAATATAGGATCTATTTCATTTCGGCGTCACTACCACCTTGCGGTTACATTTTAAAAAGCGTTCTATATTGTGATTTTTGTGATACTGAAGGCGCTAGCAACTTGAAATTTGCCATGGTAATTACTTATGACATGTAAATACTCTCTGAGAAGAGTTCTAATAAAAATTTGAAATTTAAAAGGGGGGAAAATGAACAAAAAGCGTTCTAAAAACTTTCTAAATAGCGTTTTCTACGCAATCTCAGGAAATATAAACCGATTTCAGAAGTAATAGTTTCAAATTGATGGTGACAGTCCCCGCTACAACAGAGACTATATTTTACGTTGTTGTCACTACCATCTGGAGGTTACAGGAGCAAAAAATGTTCTAAATTGCGTTTTTTTGTGTTACTGAGGTCTAACATTTTAAATTTGGAATGGTAATTAATTTAAAGATGCAAATGCTTTCTAAGAATTCTCGAAAGAAAATTCCAAATTTAAAAGGATGAAGTGAGTGAAAAGCGCTCTATAAGCGTTCTAAATTACGATTTTTATGCAATCGTATGAAATACGAAACCGATTTCAAACATAATGGTTGCAAATTGATGGTGATAGAATCGGTTCAAACATAAGCTATATTTTATGTCGAGGGTTACAGGAGCAAAAAACTTTCTAAATTGTGATTTCTGCGGTACTGGAGAGGCTAGAAACATTAAATATAGCACGGTAGTTACTTATAAAATATAAATGTCCTCTAAGAACAGTCGAAAATAAATTCGAAATTAAAAAGGGGTGAAGCAAAGGGAAGGAGCAAAAATTATTCTAAAAGAGTCCTGAATTACAATTTCTATGGAATCTCAGGAACTAATAAACCGATTACAGAAGTTATTGGTTGCGAATCAAGAGTGATAGTCCCATGATCCTATACGGGCTATATTTTATACTGGTGTCACTACCACCTGGTTGGAAGGAAAAACAAGAAAACCTTTAAAAACATCTAAATTCCGTTTTCTATAGAATATTAGGAAATACCAAACGATTTCAAGGTTAATGTTGGCAAATTAATGGTGGCAGTCTCTGTTTCAACATTTTTCGAGACATTCTATTTTAACTCTGTTTCGGCATTTTACGTTGGTGCCACTAACACCAGAGATGGTAGACTGTTAGACAAGAAGCTTAGAATTTGACATGATGGTTAATTTTAAGATGTAAATGTGTTAAGATGGTTTCTAAAAAATTCAAAATTTCAAATGAATACTAAAATGAGCGTATGAAATGAGAATAAATTTCTTCTAATATAAAATAGTCATGCAAATATCACTTGTCATATTTCAACTGTCACGCAAGCAAAGCCGCGGGGTTTGTTAGTCTATCTATACTTATCTATATCTATACTCCTATTATAAAGAGGAAAAAATTGTTTATTTGTCGGAGATAAGCTCTGGAACTACCGAACCGATTCCAAAAGTAATGGTATCAAAATGATGGTGTTAGTCCAACTTAGAACATAGGCTATATCTTATGTCGGTGCCACAACCCCGAAGGGGGTGTAGGAGCAAAAAACGTTCTAAAAATGCGATTTTAGCGTTACTGAAGGGCTTAGAAATATGAAATTTTGAATATTAGTTACTTATAAGATATAAAGGATATCTAAGAATAGTTCTTAAACAATTCGAAATTTAAAAGGGGTGAAAATGCACAAAAAGCGTTCGAAAAAACGTTCTAAATGGTAGTTTCTACACAATCTCAGGAAATATAAACCGATTTAAAAGATATTGATGTCAAAATGATGGTGACAATGCTTGCTCCAAGATAGGCTATGTTTTATGTCGGTGTCACTACCCCGAAGGGGGTGCAGGAGCAAAAAACGTTCTAAAAATGTGATTTATGTGTTACTGAAGGGCCTAGAAATATGAAATTTGAAATATTAGCTACTTATTAGATATAAAGGATTTCTAAGAACAGTTCTTAAGCAATTCGAAATTTGAAAGGGGTGAAAATGCGCGAAAATCGTTCTAAAAAACGTTCTAAATGATGGTTTCTACACAATCTCAGGAAATACCAAACCGATTTAAAAAATAATAGTGTCAAAATAAGGGTGTCAAAATGACGGTGACAACCCTTGCTCCAACATAGGCTATGTTTTATGTCGGTGCCACTACCCCAAAAGGGGTGCAGGAGCAAAAAACGTTCTAAAAATCCAATTTTTGCGTTACCGAAGGGCCTAGAAATATAAAATTTGAAATATTAGCTACTTTTTAGATATAAACGATTTCTAAGAACTGTTCTTAAACAATTCGAAATTTAAAAGGAGTGAAAATGCGCGAAAAGCGTTCTAAAAAACGTTCTAATGGTGGTTTCTACACAATCTCATTAAATATTAAACCGATCTAAAAAATAATGGCGTCAAAATGATGGTGAAAACCCTTGCTCCAACATAGGCGATGTTTTATGTCGGTGCCTCTACCCCAAAGGGGGTGCAGGAGCAAAAAACTTTCTAAATTGCGGCTTTTGCGTTACGGAAGGGCCTAGAATCGTGAAATTTGGAATGGTAGTTAGTTATAAGATATCAATGATCTCTAAGGACATTTCCTAAAAAAATCGAAATTTAGAAGGGGGTCAAAATGCGCAAAAAGCGCTATAATAAACTTTCTAAATTGCGATTTCTATGCAATCTCAGGAAGTACTGAACCGATTTTAAATATAATGGTGTAAAAATGATGGTGACAGATCTTGCTCCAAGATAGGCTATATTTTGTATCTGTTTCCACTACCCCTGAGGAGATGCAGGAGCAAAATGCGCGAAAAGCGATCTAAAAACGTTCTAGATGCCGATTTGTCGGCAATATCTCAGGAAGAATGAATCTGATTTCAAACGTAATGGTAGGAAATTGATGCTGATAGCCTCTGCTCTAACATAGACGCTATTTTATGTCGGTATCACTATCACCAAGACGTTGCAGGAGCAAATTGAAAATAAAGTCTACTTTTAAATGATGTATATAAAATTTACTTAGGGGGTCATCTACATATTAAAACGAATCCAAACTTCATTTTTTTCAATTGCAATACCCAATTTTAACGAGATATTTCAAATCTTCGGTTTAAACTATGCCTAGACACCAAATTTCAAGTCATTTGAATGATAAGTTTTTGAAATATAAACATTCAAAATTGAGTGCTTCTAATGTTAAATTATATTTTCTCATTTTTATTTATATCTCCCGAAATTATGCTCCTAATGTGCTAATTTTTTTTGTGGTAATAATACTAATATACCCAAACATATATAAGCTGAATTTGCAATTTTTATAATTTTATGATATAAATTATGAATTATGAAATTAATATTCGAAAAAAATATGAATTGCAAACTACAATTTTTTTGATGGATTTAGATTTATTAAGTCCTGCTTTATGGAAATTCAAAAATTTCACATTTTTCTTCCAAGTAGTTTTCAAATTATGCTTAAAAAACGGCAAAATGATGGTTTAAGGGGCCGTCTATGATGGAAGTGAGTAGACATTTTGAAATTTATTCTGCCGTACTGTAATCTAACACGCTTCATTGACTCCTTGAGTGGCGCTTAATGTGCCTTGATCTAGGAAGCGGCTCTCTCGGTTAACAATCCAGTACGGAACTTCAATTTGGATACAGCCCTTAAAATACGCTCGTTTTAAAATAATTTATTTCTCGGAAACTTATGGTGCGAATTGCATAAAAATTCGTTTTTAGGCTAATTGAAGGGAGTAGAGTTCATTTATGCTGTCAGAATTGGGTACTGCTATTGAAAAAAAACAAAGTTATGGTTCGTTTAAATATGTAGGTGACCCCTAAGCAAATTTTATATACATCATTTAAAAGTAGACTTTATTTCCAATCGTTCGGTACCAGTAACTTTCTTCTACAATAATTTCTTGAGGTGTTAGTAGGGGGTGTTTACTTTTTTTTCCACGACTGTACATATTTATTAGCTATAAATGATCTTTAAGAACAGTTTCGAAAAAATTGGAAATTTAAAAAGCGGTGAAAGTGCGCGAAAAGCGTCCTAAAAACGTTCTAAATTGCGATTTCTACTCAATCTAAGGAAATACCAAAGCTATTTCAAAAGTAATGGTTGCAAATCAATGGTGACAGTCCCTGCTATAACAAAGGTTATATTTTATTTTGCTGTCACTAACACCTGAGGGTTGCAAAAGCAAAACATGTTCTAATTTGCATTTTTTGCACAACTGAGGGGTCTAACACTTTGAAGTATGGCATGGTATTTACTTACAAGATGCAACTGCTTTCTAAGAACAGTCGAAAGAAAATTCCAAATTTTAAAAAAATGAAGTGAGTGAAAAGCGTTATAAATTACAATTTTTAAGCAAACTTATAAATTACCAAACCGATTAAAAAAATAATGATGACAAATTTTGGTGATAGAACCTGCTCAAACATAAGCTATATTTTATGTCTGTTCCACTACCACCAGAGGGTTGCAGGAGCTAAAAACTTTCTAAATTGCGATATCTGTGATACTGAAAAGGCTAGAAACTTTAAATATGACATGGTAGTTACTTATAAAATATAAATGACCTCGAAGGAACGTCGAAAATAAATTCGAATTAAAAAGGGGTGAAGCGAAGGGGAGGTGCGAAAATCATTCTAAAAAAGTTCTAAATTACGATTCTATGCAATTTCAGGGAATATAAACCGATTATAAAAGTAATAGTTGCGAATCAGTGGTAACAGTCTCTGATCCTACACAGGCTATATTTTATGCCGGTGATTCTACCACCTGGGGTTCACAGGAACAACAAACGTTCTAAAAAAGGGCTTTAAAAGCTTTTTAAATTACGTTTCTGTGGAATATTAGGAAATAATAAACCGATTTCAAAATTAATGTTGGCAAATTAATGGTGACAGTTCCTGTTTCAACATATCCCTTTATGTCGAGAGAGGTGGTAGGACTTGGAATTCGACATGATGGTTAATTTTAAGATGTAAGAAGATGGTTTCTAAAAAATTCAAAACTTCAAATGAATACTGAAATGAGCGTATTAATTGAGCATAAAAGCTTCAAAATATTTTCTAAATTATCATTTATTTAGTTTTATTTCATTTTATTAATTTAAGTCTCATTTCTGCCTAATACAGTGTAATAATGATGTTTAGTCAAACTGTGTTTTAAATAGTAATTTTTGAATTATTCCTAAAAGTAATAAGTACCTTTTAATAAAATAAAATATTACCTTTTAATAAAATAAAATATTACCTTTTAATAAAATAAAAATTTTGTTAGTACCTTTTGATGAAATATAGACATATAAATAACACTTGGCATATTTCAAATATTACGCGAGCAAAGCCGCGGGGTTTGCTAGTATAATATAATATAATATAATATAATATAATATAATATAATATAATATAATATAATATAATATAATATAATATAATCTATACTCCTATTATAAAGAGGAAAAAATTGTTTATTTGTAGGAGGTAAGCTCTGGAACTACCGAACCGATTCCAAAAGTAATGGTATCAAAATGATGGTGTTAGTCCAACTTAGAACATAGGCTATATCTTATGTCGGTGCCACTACCACAAAGGGGGTGTAGGAGCAAAAAACGTTCTAAAAATGCGATTTTAGCGTTACTGAAGGGCCTAGATATATGAAATGTTGAATATTAGTTACTTATAAGATATAAATGATGTCTAAGAACAGTTCTTAAACAATTCGAAATTTAAAAGGGGTGAAAATGCACAAAAAGCGTTCTAAAAACCGTTCTAATTGGTAGTTTCTACACAATCTCAGGAAATACCAAACCGATTTAAAAAATATTGGTGTCAAAATTATGGTGACAACGCTTGCTCCAAGAAAGGCTATGTTTTATGTCGTCCACTACCCCAAAGGGGGTGTAGGAGCAAAAAACGTTCTAAAAACGCGATTTTAGCGTTACTGAAGGGCCTAGAAATATGAAATTTTGAATATTAGTTACTTATAAGATATAAATTATGTCTAAGAACAGTTCTTAAACAATTCGAAATTTAAAAGGGGTGAAAATGCATAAAAAGCGTTCTAAAAGCGTTCTAAATGGTAGTTTCTACACAATCTCAGAAAATACCAAACCGATTTAAAACATATTGGTGTCAAAATGATGGTGACAACTCTTGCTCCAAGATAGGCTATGTTTTATGTCGGTGTCACCACCCCAAAGGGGGTGCAGGTGCAAAAAAGTTCTAAAAATACGATTTTTGCGTTACCGAAGGCCCTAGAAATATGAAATTTGAAATATTAGCGACTTATTAGATATAAAGGATTTCTAAGAACAGTTCTTAAACAATTCGAAATTTAAAAGGGGTGAAAATGCGCGAAAAGCGTTCTAAAAGACGTTATAATGGTGGTTTCTACACAATCTCAGGAAATACCAAACCTATCTAAAAAATAATGATGACAACCCTTGCTCCAACATAGGCGATGTTTTATGTCGGTGCCACTACCCCAAAGGGGGTGCAGGAGAAAAACGTTCTAAATTGCGGCTTTTGCGTTACAGAAGGGCCTAGAATCGTGAAATTTGGAATTTTAGTTAGTTATAAGATATCAATGATCTCTAAGGACATTTCCTAAAAAAATCGAAATTTAAAAGGGGGTCAAAATGCCCAAAAAGCGTTGTAAAAAACTTTCTAAATTGCGATTTCTATGCAATCTCAGGAAGTACTGAACCGATTTCAAATATAATGGTGTAAAAATGATGGTGACAGATTTTGCTCCAAGATAGGCTATATTTTATATCTGTTTCCACTACCCCAGAGGAGATGTAGTAGCAAGATGCGAGAAAAGCGTTCTAAAAACGTTCTAAATGCTGATTTGCCGGCAATATCTCAGGAAGAATGAATCTGATTTCAAACGCAATGGTAGGAAATGGATGCTGACAGCCCCTGCTCTAACATAGACGCTATTTTATGTCGGTATCACTATCACCAAGACGTTGCAGGAGCAAAAAAGCGTTCTAAATTTCGATTTTTGTGATCGGTAGGGGCTAGCAACTTAAAATTAGGCAAGGTACATATTTATTAGATATAACCCGTAAGGCATGGTGACGTCATGGCGACGTCGTTGTGAAGTCACACTGTGATTTTGTGACCGTCGATGTGACGTCACGTGACGTCGATGTGACGTCATAGTGACTAGAATGCGAGGTCGTTATGGCCGTTTTAGAGGTCGTTTGTGACGTCACATTGTGAGCACTCTGTGAAGTCACGGTGTGACAAATTTGTGAAAAGTGTGTCATTTGTGACTATTTTGGCATTAACATTGTGACGAACCTGTGACGAAAGCGACAATGCTTTGAAGTCACACTGTGACCAATTTGTGAAATATGTGTCATTTGTGACGAACTTGTCATAAACACTGTGATTTCAAATGAAAATCAAATTTCAAATTAATTGCTTAAAAGACGCAAATAGTGAAAAAGATTCCATGCTGGGACTCGAACCCGGGCCATTAGTACAGCGCACTGACATTCTACCGACTAAATCACATGGAACGATACCCAGGCTGGAAAATTTCTCACTATTACATGATGTCGAGGCTACAAACTCAGCACAAGATGGAATATTTAGCGTGAGCCACCAACATGATGCAAACACGAAACTTAATTAAATCCAGCATAGATTGAAATTATATTAATACTTGGAAATTTTTCCAGAGAGAACCATTCGCCTTGCATACAATATTTCAAATGAAAATCAAATTTCAAATTAATTGCTTAAAAGGCAATTTTAATTTGAAATGTTGTATGGAAGGCGAATGTTTCTCCATGGAAAAATTTCCAATTATTAATATAGTTTCAATCGATGCTGGATTTCATTAAGTTTCGTGTTTACCCCATGTCGGTGGCTCACGATAAATATTCCATCTTGTGCTGCGTTGCCAACTGCCTTGCCAACCTGTAATAGTGAGAAATTTTACAGACTGGGCGTCGTTCCATGTGGTTTAGTCGGTAGAATGTCAGTGTGCTATACTGATGGCCCGGGTTCGAGTCCCGGCATGGAATCTTTTTCACTATGTTGGCCTTTGCCCCTTTTATGCAATTAATTTGATATTTGATTTTCATTTGAAATATTGTATATAAGGCGAAGGATTCTCTCTGGAAAAATGTCTAAGTATTAATACAGCGATGAATTTTGAAATAACCTTTTGCTGTAAATATAAAATCTTATCTTTTTACCGTACTTTTTAGCAAAATATCGCTATTTTGGAGTCCTATTCTTCTAAAACATTTTAAATTTTTCCACTTAAAAAACAATGCTTATCAACTGACATATTTTTTTATTCAGTTCTATGCTTGTTATTAAGTTCTATGCTTGATATTGAGTTCAAGCTTGATATTTAGAATGTGTAAATTTTTTAGTTTGTTGTGATTTGTCATTGCTTTATTAAATACGAACATGGAGACTAACGGATATTAATACAACTATTATTTATAGAGCGGCATGATAAGCGATATTTATTTAAATTTTTTATTCCCGTGTATATTGTATTTTGTGAATATGAGCTAAATAGATTTGGTATGTTTTATAGGAAAAGACTGATCTGGGAAATAGAAAAAAAAACGAGTAAGAAAAATCATGCGTTAATCATAGATTATAAAATACTTTCCAACACTTTCTGAATGCTTTAACAAGACATCGTAATTTAGGGAAATGACGTAAATAAGATAACTAAGTAAACATTTTAGAAAATTCATAAAACATTTGAAAAATTGATTTCAGCAGTTACCGTCCATAGCCAAATATGTTTTCCAATTCTTTTGAACAGCCCTGTATTTGATCTGTAGGTTGATACACTGAGAAAAATGAAGTACTCAAAAATAAGTAAACCGACGTACTCATATCGAATTGAATATTTTTGGATCAAAAATGAACCCATGCTTTCTCTATTTTGAAACATCACATGTTATCAAACCCAAGCAAACGAATAGTTTTGTACCCTGTAATGGTTCATTTCATTTATGGCGGCATAAATGATGTTTATTAATGTAAATATTGAATTATGCACAGCATTTTAAAAATAATTTAAAAGTGCTTGGAAATAATGCTCTTGTCATAAAAATATTCGATTTGAGTATCTTGTTAAGAATTTTGCTATTTTTCTTAATAAATAATCAATTAAACATTTCTTGTTAAGAACTTTGAACGATAAATAAATGTCAGTACATTTTTACTTTAAATTTTATGTTTTTCTTTTTTTGGGGGGGGGGGAGGGGGGGGGGTAGTACATAACGATTGATATTTGATCACAACCAATGAATAAAAAATGAGTACATGTGTTTCTCAACTTTGAGTACATTTGGATCGGAGCTATTTTGAGTATGTGACGCATTTAAAATTGAGTACTTTTTACTCAATTTTGACTCCCCATTTTTTTAAGTGTATATATACTATATAATGAGAAAATCTAGTTCAGCAAGAAAACGCCTAACAGGTTGAACTTCTTTTTCAGCAATTTATACTAATTTTTGGAAACATACTTGAATACTTTTGTACAACCCTGTAGTTTACCTAGAATCTTTATTACACGCCACTATTTAGTTAAAATTTAATTCAAACTAAGACACTCTTAAAACTGCTGAAATCACATTTCCAGAAATTATAATTTATAGACGGCCATGTATCCAATTCTTTACGTGACCCTGTAAATCATTTTATCTATATTCTACAAACATTTCTTGGTAAATTAAATGCAGTTCAGCAAAAAAAAGCATAACTCATTTAAAAACCACCTTTAAGCAATTTGCTCCCATACCCAATAATCCTTACGAATACTTTTGTGTAGCCTTGTATAGGAATTATAGCATTTATATACACCATATACTATGCATAAATATAGTGAATCATAAAAGCGCATATCATAATTAAAAATACATTTCCAACAATCATCGCTAATGAACAGTACTTCGGATACAATATAGTATCTGAAATATTTTGTGTGTCCCTGTAAATGCTATATACATATTATTCGTATTATACATGAAATAATTTATAGTATGTAAACCTCAGCGACATATATCAATTTCATTATATATGAAATAGATTAACATAATTAAAGTATGCCGCAAACAATTCCCTCCACCCCTATATCATTGTGTATTTGAATTCCCTTTTTAGCCCTGTAAATGAACAATAACTATTCTTTGCATCGCATAGTCAACAGAATGCATATTTTAGCGCACTTCATAAATGCATATAAATTTTATTCTGTTTGAAAGCGTGCGTAAAATCATAAAAAAATCATTTGAAACGATTTTTTCCCATAGGCTGTAATGTAACGGAAAACTTTTGGCTGTCCCTGTAAATGAACAAAGCATGCTACAAACTTCATTACAAATAGGTACCGTGGTACGGTAAGCGTCAATAACATCCAAAAATTTCAGGGCAATACGAGTATATTTTCGAGAGTTAGAGTGCGGACAGACTGCTAGACGGACAGATGGAGAGACAAACCGAAGTCATAAGCACTTTTCAACTTGTGTCCTATATTATGTATCCTGTATTATATGAACTTTTAAAAAATATATACTAAAGCAGTTTAATCTATAACTTCCCATCAGGCATGAAAAACACTTTGTTTCAATGCTTAAATATCATATTTTACTTTTTAGTGCCAATAATTACGCGTATCATAAACGTAGAAAATGAATTTACAATAGAAGAAAATTTAATAACCGATTCAGAATGTCTATAATTAAACGTTTGATTAAAATCACAAACAGAAAAAATGCTTACATACAATTTAAAAAAATAAATATACCAATTTGAAAAACACTAAAAATAATAATTAGTATTTATAATTGTACTATTAAACAACAGCAAACTCAATAGATAAATTAAATGCATTATTAGATTTAACAATATCTCAAAAATATTTCCATGTGGTATAAGGAATTCCCATTATTTCATAATTTCGGCAAATGTTAAATCTGAAAACATTGGTCTGAAGATTTAGGATTTTGAAAGATAATTTAAAATATTATTAGCACTAAAAGAAAATTCTTTCAAATGTTTCACTACTGTAATATGTAAAAATACATTTTCCCAGTATAATGTTAATTTCTAATCTGAAACAGTTTCGTAATCTCATGATAATCGAACATCATATTTAACCCCAAAATAATAATAATAATAATAACTATAAGTGTTAGTAATCAAAAAATAGTAAGAAGCCGATAAAATAATTCCAAATCATTGTCGTTCCATACATTTTCAATCTCAAGTAAGAGTAAATTAATGTTTATATTAATTCCAGTGTGAATGTAGGCATGCACAGTCTCTGCGCAGTTTTTTTTTTCAAGCGATGGCAGATTAAGATATTTTTCTTTACAGTTATCGAATTTGAAAATATCGCTTCTGACAGTTAAAGATCAGTCTCTTACAAATATAACATAAAACTATTTAACTCATATGTACAAATCAGGAATAAAATATTTAAATTAAATAAAACTTACATATACGTTCTATTAATATCCGTGTATCCTAAAATGGTCATTTCCTTATCTTAAAGTGTTGTAGACGTGGTGAAGGTGATGTTCTAAAAACAGTGAACTATTTATTTCCCGCGTCTTCTCATGTTTATTTTTTTGTGGGCAGACGATTTTCAAGCAGATGGTCTGGTACAGATTATTTGTTTTTGCATGCAAGAGATATGAAACTTGAATGCGCAGTAATTTTCTGAAAGTATGGTTAATTAAAATTTTGTATTTGAAGAAATGTCCAATGTATTTAACCTTTTCTTTTTATCCGTACCAAATAATTCAAGTTAAAATGTATTGTAAAGTTCCTTTTTTCTAAATAATTATAATAATAATATTCATAATTAAAGTTTATTAGATATACCATTGTTTAAATTTTCAAAAGGTGTAAAAACAAATTTAATGGTAATAACGAGCCCCCCCTTTTTTTTCTTTTTTTTTTAAAGTAAAGTTTGTTTTGCACAAATTTTGTATATTTCTTTTATTTTCGGAAAATGCTAATTTTATTTTAAAAGTCTGAAAGAAGTAGAATTTATGACTTGAATACAAATTATAAAAATATTCTAAAGCAAGAAATGCATAGATGACTAAACTCTGAAGACTCTTTCTACGTGCTCATTAAAAGGTGCAGATTTAACTGTAATAGAAATTTTTTATTTTGAAACCACAGAAGTGTTTCGAATAATCCTGGTCGGTAAAAAAAGAAATAAATTTCCTCCCAGCAAACTAAATATGTAAAGTGTATAAATTTAATATTCCTAATTCTAAATATATTATTCAAATGCTAGATAAAATTGAAATCATGAAAAAGTATACATTCACTATCTTAGATATCAAATTGGTAAAATATAGCCTAAAAATTTAGTTTATTAATGCTTGTATCGTGCACTTTATTTATTATGCCCCCCCCCTCCCCTTTAGTGACAGAATTTACCATTTGCTATCCACTAATATATTTTATTCCTTATGCCATGTAACTCGTGACTGTTTAAAATATTTCTCTTCATTTGCAAAGATTTTTGAATTTCATATTTTTGTCACACTGTGACTTATAATATGGTGGTTTTTTGTCACATATGTGACGTGACGTACGTTACATAGCAGTGACATAACAGTGACCTCACAATTTTTTTTTAATTGCCAGAAAAACATAATTTTATAGTAAATAACATGTTTTGAAGAATTTTCGTAATTTTTTAAAGTTTTCTATGAAGTTCACATCTCAGTCACAATGTGACATCACTGAGTGGTGGCATTTTGGTCACAGATGTGACGCGACCACAGTGACTTACAGTGACGTCACAACGACGTCACCGTGACCATGCATGCTATGAGGGAAATGTTCTATAAGAACAGTATCGAAAAAATTGGAAATTTAAAAAGGAGTGAAAATGCGCGAAAAGCGTCCTAAAAACGTTCTAAATTGCGATTTCTACTCTATCTAAGGAAATACCAAAGCTATTTCAAAAGTAATGGTTGCAAATCAATGGTGACAGTCCCTGTTAAAACATAGGTTATATTTTATGTTGCTGTCACTACCATCTGAGGGTTGCAAAAGCAAAACATGTTCTAATTTGCGTTTTTTGCACAACTGAGGGATCTAACACTTTGAAGTATGGCATGGTATTTACTTACAAGATGCAACTGCTTTCTAAGAACAGTCGAAAGAAAATTCCAAATTTAAAAAATTGGAGTGAGTGAAAAGCGTTATAAATTACAATTTTTAAGCAAACTTTTAAATTACCAAACCGATTAAAAAAAAAATGATGACAAATTTTGGTGATAGAACCTGCTCAAACATTAAGCTATATTTTATGTTTGTTCCACTACCACCAGAGGGTTGCAGGAGCTAAAAACTTTCTAAATTGCGAATTCTGTGATACTGAAAAGGCTAGAAACTTTAAATATGACATGGTAGTTACTTATAAAATATAAATGCCCTCGAAGGAACGTCGAAAATAAATTCGAATTAAAAAGTGATGAAGCGAAGGGGAGGTGCGAAAAGCATTCTAAAAAAGTTCTAAATTACGATTCTATGCAATTTCAGGGAATATAAACCGATTATAAAAGTAATAGTTGCAAATCAATGGTAACAGTCTCTGATCCTACACAGGCTATATTTTATGCCGGTGATTCTACCACCTTGGGTTCACAGGAACAACAAACGTTCTAAAAAAGGGCTTTAAAAGCTTTTTAAATTACGTTTCCGTGGAATATTAGGAAATAACAAAGCAATTTCAAAATTAATGTTGGCAAATTTATGGTGACAGTTCCTGTTTCAACATAGCCCTTTATGTTGAGAGAGGTGGTAGGACTTGGAATTTGACGATGGTTAGTTTTAAGATGTAAGAAGATGGTTTCTAAAAAATTCAAAACTTCAAATGAATACTGAAATGAGCGTATTAATTGAGCATAAAAGTTTCAAAATATTTTCTAAATTATCATTTATTTATTTTTATTTCATTTTATTAATTTAAGTCTCATTTCTGCCTAATGCAGTGTAATAAGGATGTTTAATCAAACTGTGTTTTAAATAGTAATTTTTGAATTATTCCTAAAAGTAATAAGTACCTTTTAATAAAATAAAATATTACCTTTTAATAAAATAAAAATTTAGTTAGTACCTTTTAATAAAAATTAGACATATAAATATCACTTGGCATATTTCAAATATTACGCGAGCAAAGCCGCGGGGTTTGCTAGTCTATACTCCTATTATAAAGAGGAAAAAATTGTTTATTTGTAGGAGGTAAGCTCTGGAACTACCGTACCGATTCCAAAAGTAATGGTATCAAAATGATGGTGTTAGTCCAACTTAGAACATAGGCTATATCTTATGTCGGTGCCACTACCCCAAAGGGGGTGTAGGAGCAAAAAACGTTCTAAAAATGCGATTTTAGCGTTACTGAAGGGCCTAGAAATATGAAATTTGAAGTATCAGCTACTTATTAGATATAAAGGATTTCTAAGAACAGTTCTTAAACAATTCGAAATTTAAAAGGGTTGAAAATGCACAAAAAGCGTTCTAAAAAACGTTCTAAATGGTAGTTTCTACACAATCTCAGGAAATACCAAACCGATTTTAAAAATATTGATGTCAAAGTGATGGTGACAACGCTTGCTCCAAGATAGGCTATGTTTTATGTCGGTGACACTACCCCAAAGGGGTGCAGGAGCAAAAAACGTTCTAAAAATGCGATTTATGTGTTACTGAAGAGCCTAGAAATATGAAATTTGAAATATTAGCTACTTATTAGATATAAAAGATTTCTAAGATCAGTTCTTAAACAATTCGAAATTTGAAAGGGGTGAAAATGCGGGAAAATCGTTCTAAAAAACGTTCTAAAAGGTGGTTCCTACACAATCTCAGGAAATACCAAACCGATTTAAAAAATAATGGTGTCAAAATAAGGGTGTCAAAATGACGGTGACAGCCCTTGCTCCAACATAGGCTATGTTTTATGTCGGTGCCACTATGCGGGTGCAGGAGCAAAAAACGTACTAAAAATGAGATTTTTGCGTTACTGAAGGGCCTAGAAATATGAAATTTGAAATATTAGCTACTTATTATATATATTATAAAGCAGTAAGCTCTAAAAGTTCCGCTCGAGTGTTTTCAAAAACTACCCGGTGGATTTTTTTCCAAATTGTATCATTCGATAGGAAATATTCCCGGGGTGGTTTATGAGAAAATATACAGGGATAGCTATGATTTTTGATAATAAATTTCGTATTTTACTGCTATTTTGAACGAAAATGTTGCCAGTGATTATCTTTTGGCGAAAGGTTTGTTGATTAAAGAATTAAGATGGCTATATTTGTTAGAAAATAATACAAACACCTCGCGAATAAATGAAAAAAATACTGATATTTAATTTAAAAAACAACAACAAAAAAAGTTTTAATAAGACAAAATATTATAAAACGAAAATATTTAATTTAAACATGGAATAAATATTTGTAATGCTTAAAGTATAAATTATTGTGAAATTTTACAATTGGTACAATATTTGGCGAATTATCGCTTGCGATAGGTTAAAAAAAATGAATCTGAAAATATGATTTGACAATTTTGAATGGCATTTTTTTTTTCTTTTTAGTTCTTTTATCGCTTGCGCCGGGTTAATAAAAACGTATCTGAAAACTTGATGAAATAAAATCTAGGTTACATTCTTTAGTCTTTTTCTTTCTTTTTTTTTATCAATTTAAATATTATTTTTATATAATTCTCCCATCATATGATTTACAGGAAGAACTAGAAGTATTTGTAAAAATGGCAGCATTAGTGAGTTACATGCTATTTATTTAATACCTTCGTCGCCAAACAATGCAATTTTAAGCCAAATAAGACAAAAGTGTGAAATAAGCCGAGAGAAGAGCATTTCGGAGTACATTTTTATATTCAAGCGTAAATTATATAAAAAACCAGTTAAAATTATAATTATGTAATCAATCATTTAAATTTTAGTGTAAAAGTCTTCCATATACACACATATTCTAAAATAATTTACTTTCAAAGATTTAAAATATTTTTTATCATACTATGGAATATCATTACTATGGAAACATGCGTTTTGTTTTCCTCAAGCATATGATTTTTATATCCTCGAACTCAGATCATTACTTATTAATTGAATATTGTGTATTATGTTATTTTTTTAGCATGCCGAACATATTGTCGATTTCATTTATAGGAATATTCACTGCTTTAAAAGTTAGGATATAAGAATAGTGTTAAGAAGATTTCTGCAATTATACGTTATTACTATAAAATAAATAAATAAATAAATAAACATTTTGCAATAAATATTGCTTGCTAATTTGTCATGTCTTTTTAGCTTTTTCTGCATAACTTTCTTTTGCTTAACCATTGTTTAAAAAATGTTTTATTGAACATATTGGACTAATCTTACGGAATCGTGTCACCCGCCAATTAGCATATTGAATGGCGTATCAATACTCAAAAGATTAGACAGATTTTGAAATTAGCGATTACTAAATGGTGGAAATGGAATAATGCCCGTGGACTTATCATTTCAGCCTAGATAGGATTAAATTACCTGGAATTTCCATCAGTATAAAGCGAATTGTCCTGACGCACACTCTAGCAGCTAAACGCAGCAACAAATTAAGAGTTATTTTCATAATCTGGGTTATTTACACAACAGGCGGAAGATTAATTTACTTTTAATTATAAAGAAAATAGCAGGCTTTTTTGTTTGTCCGTGTTATTATGCTCTTTAGAAAAAGGCAAAATAAATCTTCGGTGCAGGTATTCACCAAAATGCATATTGCTAAAATTTTTGTCTAACTAACTTTGGTACATCTTAGTTATCCCGTCGACCAAATTACTGCCGCCAAATTGTAAGGTTAAATGCCAATAATGGTTGCCATTAATTAATTAATTCTAAGATTAAATGCCAATAATGTCCAATAAAACCATTAATTCGACGTTATATTTGTATTTTTATTAATGTTTTACTAATATTTTTGTTTTTTCGTTATTTAAAATAAAAATTATGTCAATGTGCATAATTTGGCGAGTGGTTTGGCGATTTATATAATTTGGCGAAATTGGTCGACGGGATAACTAAGAAGCACCCTAACTGTATGTATCATTGTCAGATATTAACCCTGGTACACGTGCAACAATATTGTTACATCAGTTTTAATGTTTGACATGAACCCTCACAATGACGTCGATTACGGATGATTATAAAGATTTTATTGGATGCGTGAGATATATTTTTCTACAAGATTAAGTCATCGAGTTTTTTGCCGGGGTAACGGTTACATGATTTCAGCTGGTCTACAAAATGAAAAGACAGTGAAAATGACGTCATTTTAGATTTATTCATGCAATTTATCTTTAAAAACACACATTTTTATGTTTCACTTTTTCTTTTAAATATGAAAGTTAAACAATCTTCTTTGTCTGCAAATAATTTATTACTTTTTTGACAGTATTTACTCTGCTGGAATCCAAAGAGGGAAAACAGTAGTAGCACAAGAGGATGTTTATTAAGAAATATAACTAACATCCAGTGATATTGTATTTAAGCTAACAGAATCACATATTGCGCGAACTGAGAGGCCAGGAGATCAAGGACAAACAAACGAAAATAAACCACCCGAGCATTATTCAAGTTCAATGGTAAATCTCTGCAATCATTTTAATGCATCTCTAATTTAATATTGTCAGATATGAGAACATTTTAATTCCTATAGTCATAACGGCCTCATTTCCCAACCAGAAGTGCACAGGGAATAATCAACTAAAAGAACTGCTTCTTAATAGCTAAATTTTGTCCAACGCATAAAGTAATATAATATCGCAATGGCGTTCGCATCTTTTCAGCATCGCGGAAGGACATTCAAGCTAAAGGTCCATTTAAAAAAAAAATACAAGTTCGAATTCACCATTTCGCTTAATTCAAGGTTTATTTGGAAATACTGACCAGCGCAGCGGGCACAGCCTGCTAGTATTATATAAAGAGGAAAAAATTGTTTATTTGTCGGAGGTAAGCTCTGGAACTACCGAACCGATTCCAAAAGTAATGGTATCAAAATGATGGTGTGAGTCCAACTTAGAACATAGGCTATATCTTATGTCGGTGCCACTACCCCAAAAGGGGTGTAGGAGCAAAAAACGTTCAAAAAATGCGATTTTAGCGTTACTGAAGAGCCTAGAAATATGAAATTTGAAATATTAGTTACTTATAAGATATAAATGATGTCTAAGAACAGTTCTTAAACAATTCGAAATTTAAAAGGGGTGAAAATGCACAAAAAGCGTTCTAAAAAACGTTCTAAATGGTAGTTTGCACACAATCTCAGGAAATACCAAACCGATTTAAAAGATATTGGTGTCAAAATGATGGTGACAACGCTTGCTCCAAGATAGGCTATGTTTCATGTCGGTGTCACTACCCGAAAGGGGGTGCAGGAGCAAAAAACGTTCTAAAAATGCAATTTATGTGTTACTGAAGGGCCTAGAAATATGAAATTTGAAATATTAGTTACTTATAAGATATAAATGATGTCTAAGACTAGTTCTTTAACAATTCGAAATTTAAAAGGGGTGAAAATGCACAAAAAGCGTTCTAAAAAACGTTCTAAATGGTAGTTTGCACACAATCTCAGGAAATACCAAACCGATTTAAAAGATATTGGTGTCAAAATGATGGTGACAACGCTTGATCCAAGATAGGCTATGTTTTATGTCGGTGTCACTACCCCAAAGGGGGTGCAGGAGCCAAAAACGTTCTAAAAATGCGATTTATGTGTTAAGAAGGGCTTAGAAATATGGAATTTGAAATATTAGCTACTTATTAGATATAAAGGATTTCTAAGAACAGTTCTTAAACAATTCGAAATTTGAAAGGGGTGAAAACGCGCGAAAATCGTTCTAAAAAACGTTCTAAATGGTGGTTTCTACACAATCTCAGGAAATACCAAACCAATTTAAAAAATAATGGTGTCAAAATAAGGGTGTCAAAATGACGGTGACAACTCTTGCTCCAACATAGGATATGTTTTATGTCGGTTTTTACCCGAAAGGGGGTGCAGGAGCAAAAAACGTTCTAAAAATGCGATTTTTGCGTTACCGAAGGGCCTAGAGATATGAAATTTGAAATATTAGCTACTTATTAGATATAAAGGATTTCTAAGAACAGTTCTTAAACAATTCGAAATTTAAAAGGGGTGAAAATGTGCGAAAAGCGTTCTAAAAAACGTTCTAATGGTGGTTTCTACACAATCTCAGGAAATACCAAACCGATCTAAAAAATAATGGCGCAAAATGATGGTGACAACCTTAGCTCAAACATAGGCGATGTTTTATGTCGGTGCCACTACCCCAAAGAGGGTGCAGGAGAAAAACGTTCTAAATTGCGCCTTTTGCGTTACGGAAGGGCCTAGAATCGTGAAATTTGGAATGATAGTTAGTTATAAGATATCAATGATCTATAAGGACATTTCCTAAAAAAAAATCGAAATTTAAAAGGGGGTCAAAATGCGCAAAAAGCGTTGTAAAAAATTTTCTAAATTGCGATTTCTATGCAATCTCGGGAAGTACTGAACCGATTTCAAATATAATGGTGTAAAAATGATGATGTAAAAATGATGGTGACAGATCTTGCTCCAAGATAGGCTATATTTTATTTCTGTTTCCACAACCCCAGAGGAGATGCAGGAGCAAAATGAGCGAAAAGCGTTCTAAAAACGTTCTAAATGCCGATTTGTCGGCAATATCTCAGGAAGAATGAATCTGATTTCAAACGTAATATTAGGAAATTGATGCTGACAGCCTCTGCTCTAACATAGACACTATTTTATGTCGTTATCACTATCACCAAGACGTTGCAGGAGCTAAAAAGCGTTCTAAATTTCGATTTTTTGTGATCGGTAGGGGCTAGCAACTTAAAATTAGGCAAGGTACATATTTATTAGATATAAATGATCTTTAAGAACAGTTTCGAAAAAACTGGAAATTTAAAAAGGGGTGAAAATGCGCGAAAAGCGTCCTAAAAACATTCTAAATTGCGATTTCTACTCAATCTAAGGAAATACCAAAGCTATTTCAAAAGTAATGGTTGCAAATAAATGTTGACAGTCCCTGCTATAACATAGGTTATATTTTATGTTGCTGTCACTACCATCTGAGGCTGACGGTTGCAAAACAAAACATGTTCTAATTTGCGTTTTTTGCACAACTGAGGGCTCTAACACTTTGAAGTATGGCATGGTATTTACTTACAAGATGCAACTGCTTTCTAAGAACAGTCGAAAGAAAATTCCAAATTAAAAAAATGAAGTGAGTGAAAAGCGTTATAAATTACAATTTTTAAGCAAACTTATAAATTACCAAACTGATTAAAAAAAATAATGATGACAAATTTTGGTGATAGAATCTGCTCAAACATAAGCTATATTTTATGTCTGTTCCACTACCACCAGAGGGTTGCAGGAGCTAAAAACTTTCTAAATTGCGATTTCTGTGATACTGAAAAGGCTGGAAACTTTAAATATGACATGGTAGTTACTCATAAAATATAAATGCCCTCGAAGGAACGTCGAATATAAATTCGAATTAAAAAGGGGTGAAGCGAAGGGGAGGTGCGAAAAGCATTCTAAAAAAGTTCTAAATTACGATTCTATACAATTGCAGGGAATATAAACCGATTATAAAAGTAATAGTTGCGAATCAATGGTAACAGTCTCTGATCCTACACAGGCTATATTTTATGCCGGTGATTCTACCACCTGGGGTTCACAGGAACAACAAACGTTCTAAATAAAGGCTTTAAAAGCTTTTTAAATTACGTTTCTGTGGAATATTAGAAAATAACAAACCGATTTAAAAATTAATGTTGGCAAATTAATGGTGACAGTTCCTGTTTCAACATAGCCCTTTATGTTGAGAGAGGTGAGATGACTTGGAATTTGACATGATGGTTAATTTTAAGATGTAAGAAGAGGGTTTCTAAAAAATTCAAAACTTCAAATGAATACTGAAATGAGCGTATTAATTGAGCATAAAAGTTTCAAAATATTTTTTAAATTATCATTTATTTAGTTTTACTTCATTTTATTAATTTAAGTCTCATTTCTGCCTAATGCAGTGTAATAATCATGTTTAATCAAACTGTGTTTTAAACAGTAATTTTTGAATTATTTCTAAAAGTAATAAGTACCTTTTAATAAAAAAAAAACTTTTAATAAAATAAAATATTACCTTTTAATAAAATAAAAATTTAGTTAGTACCTTTTAATAGAAATTAGACATATAAATATCACTTGGCATATTTCAAATATTACGCGAGCAAAGCCGCGGGGTTTGTTAGTTTTAAGTAAAATGCTTGTTCAACAAGTGAAAATAATAGCTACGTCATTTCTCGCTCTCTCTCTCTCTCTATATATATATATATATATATAATATATATATATACACAGAAATCGACTATGCTTTTGCTTATATTGATGTTTCATGTACCGAAGTGAAATGCTATATAAGCTTCCGGCTCCATCCTTCCATTGATCTATTGTTTGTTTACAATATGTCTTATGTGTTCAACATTTTTTTGGCTTGTTTCTTGTTTCATACGTCTTTAATAATATTTTTTTTTCCAAAACATTTGGTGATTTTTCATATGTTAATATAGATTAATCGTATGCAATGTGCTAGCCAATTGGTGGATTTTGCTTAATTAGTATTACATGTATAGGGTTCCATCTGTATTTTGTATCATGTTGCAGTTATAATTTGCTGCTAAATTCATTATATTATTCAATTAATTATTGTAATTGGAATAGATGATGATTTGTAATTATATTATGGCTATATATATATATTTAAAAAACTAATTTATGATGCATTAAATCATGGTTTTCCAAAAAAATTCATATATTCATTAATATACAATTAGTACTTACATGATCTATATATAAAAAAAAAATTAACACATGCGTAAACAAAATTACAAAAAAATTATAAAATAAAACATATTTATAAAAAATTAAAAATTGTAAAATAAAAATAAACAATAACTATAGGATGGTTGGGTGGGTAGATGTTAGAGTACGGAGGAGGGTGGTGTTGTCTGGATAATACGCAATGGTTAATTTATATAAAAAAATGGGGCTTTTGTATTATAACTACATTTCTAATACGTATTTTATATTGATGTTGATTTGATGTTTTATATGTAATTGATGACTTTTCCTCTTTTTTTTAATTTCATATTAAATTTAACTTATTTAATCAAATTCAGTATTAACTTATTTTTAATTTAGTCTACTCAGGACAATGTCATATTAATTAATAATAGTTTACCAACTTTTTAGTGATTATTATGCATATTGGTTTATTTGATTAACTAATGTTATACTGTATGTATTAAAATTGGGTAAATAGTTTTTATTATTATTATTCCTCTATACTATTTAATACTGTTTTATTTTCAACATTGTATTCCATGATTAATTATCGGTTTATATGTTTGATTGGCACAATCATATTTTTTTTAGCTTTTTTATGACTAATATAAGGATAATTCACACACTATATATGTGATCTTTAGGCTATTTGGAATTTTAGTATATGACAATCTTATATAAACATCCATTTTTATTTATTTATTTTATAATTTATTTATTTATTTATTTTTCTTTTCTGTTCATTTTTTATATGTAAAGCTAAATATTAAGACTATTATATTTTTATAATATATAATTTATTTTATTTTATAGCATATAGCCTATATTCTATATATTATCAAGTTAAAAAAGTTTTTTAATTTCTCAGTGTAGATTTAATGGTATGGTAATAGAATATATTGTATTAACATTTAATTTATGAAAAAAAAATTCTGAATAATGAAATACAATATGGTATTGTTTATATTAGGATGTGTGTAGGAATGCGGTTGATACATTTTAATTCATTAGCATGTATTAGGTTCTACTTACTGTGACATTTGTATAATCATAATAGTTTTTAAAATAAAATAATAGATGGCAGCACCATAAATTTTGTATTTTTAAATAGCCTCTATTAAAGTCATAATTTTAATTTTTTACACTAGGTGGTAATTAACGCTGTATATTGGCAATGTTGTAAAATTGTTATTATGCAATTTAAAATTGTTTTTAGGTATTATAAATAATGTAATTATTTTTATTTATATTAATTATATTTATCACAATATTTCAACATGAATTAACTGACTCCATAGCTTTTAATTTCTGTGTTAACTTAACTGTTTTATTCACCTTAATCTTATCACGCTTTTTGGATTCCATGTGCGGGAATATATTTTGATAATCTACTGGTAATTAATACGGTATGTTTTGTAAGATTTTTATTGCTATAAATTAAATATTTAATGGGTTGTAGTTTTTTTTTTCCCATTTCATGCCATCTGATAATGTTCTGTATTCATCTTGAAACTATTATTTTGATTATATTGGTTGTTTGAGTACAGGGGAAATTTTTTTTTCAGCTTATAGCTTTTTTCTCAGAGAAAACAACCAATTTGCTTATATCATTGAATTCTGTACTCTTGAAAACGTAATTCAATATATAAGTTTTTCAATTTTTTCGGAATCCATATTCTTCTTTTTCTTCCATGTTAATTCTTGTAATTAGGTATACGGTACTTTATTTTACACATACAGTTCTATATTGTTGGTTTATGGCGTGTAGTCAATCATTCACAATATTGCAGTTTTTGATGATGGTCGGTAATGTTTAATTAATGGTTATATATATATATATATATATATATATATATATAAAGAAGAAGCGTGGGAAAGAAAGGGGGTGGCAAATTGCGATTACATTCTATCCCTAGTAACTGATAAATTATTCAAGTATATTTTGAAAATAACATGAAAATATACCAATGTTTGAAAAGAAAATTACATTAAGAATGTAAACTCAGAATATATTTCAAACATCCAGTATAAATTAGAAATAAAAAATCTCGCTCAATAATTTGTACATCATTTACTTATATTATAATGAAATGAAAAGTAATTTATAATTATAAATTATTCATAAATGTTATACTTTTCACAAACAGAGTAAAATATTTTTCATAAAGGATGAAACACAAATTTAGAATACTCATATTCTAATCATTATTATCATTAATAATAATTCAGAAAGGAAAATAAACATTTATTATATAGAAAATTTCATATGTGACGATATGAAAATGCATCAGAATATTACATTGAATAATTAACTATTTCGGATACTTTAATAAATAAAATTTATCATCAGTGCGATAAATGTTTCTTTCGAAATTCGTTTGAAACTGTAGCATAACCAAATAAATAAAAAAGATTAACTCGCAATGCACCATTTAATTAAATTATAACTAAATGAATAATCTTATATTAATAAAAGATTTCGGTCCGTTTGTTGTTGATTTGCTAGGTAAATCTATCGCATATAGAGGTTTGCAAATTTGATAAGGATAGACTAAGAAACAAAACACCCAGGGCTGCCACTGACATTTATTTTTCTATTGTATTCGCACCACTATTTTTCAAAAAAATATATTTTTTAGTATACTTATCATGCACATGTTGTCAAAGCGTACATGAAAGATTTTTGCTTTGTGAAAATGGCGCGGGATAGAATTAAAAAATAGTCGCCAGTGACAGCTTGCACACTAGAAATATCACCAGAAACCGAATGCACCAGAGACTCGGATTTTTAATTTTTTAATAATTAGGCAAGATATTAATTAAAAAAACTAATGAACAAGACTAAATTTTTCGCAGTTCGTGGGCGTAAAGATAGTTTCTGCACATGTCCGGGGGAATCCTCAGGTATCTTCCCGGTTGTAACGGTATATTTCGTTTAAAATATATTAATATTTACTGTTAAAAAATGTTGTATGAAGGGCAGTTTCATAAAACACCTCATTGAACGCGCTGGCTATTGTGCCGGCGATCGTTTTCGCGCATGTCCGGGGAATTTTTTCTATTTTCAACACTGGGATATATCATTTAGCGTTTTAAAAGAGTGTGAGGGATACAACGGGAGAATTTCCTTCTTTTTTTTTTTAATACAGTGTTAAAAATTTCATTATTTAATAGTTCCGCAGCTAATTGCACGATTTCGATTTTCTTTTTATTTTATTTAAAGAGAGAAAAATAATAGAAAGGTTTCACTGATTTTCTTTTATTATTATTTAGATTTCCTTAGATTAAATCTGCAATCACTATAGCTGGAGCCCCTTAGTTCGTTTGAAAAGATTTTACTGTAGAGTCTCGGTTTTCCTATTTAATACGAACCAAGCTCACCTCGGATAAGCAAAAAACTCGGGTAAACTGGATTTACGCAAATCGTCACCAACTAAGGAGATGAAATATACATTTTGACTTAATTCATTAATTTTTATGGTACTAGTAACATTTCTTTGATGTACATTTCCATTACTTTTAAGAAAAACGGGGAATGAAATTGTTTATTTGCAAAAGCCCTTGACAGGTTTTTGTTTGTTGAATGTCAATTTTGCTGCAGTTTCTGTTTGTTTTTTCTGCTACAGTATTACGCTACTGCATAGCTTCCAATTTATAAATTTTTCTCTTATCCCTAAAATCTACCAGAAAATTTTGCCTTATTCAATCGCCAAAATCTAAGTATTGTCAACGATTCAATACGGCAAAAATTTGTATTAAATTTTAGAGGTAAAACCATACAAATTGGCAGCTATGTGATTCTATTAGTGTCATGAAAATTGCAGGTGTAGCCTCTTCTTTCTGCTCAAAGTATTAGTTTTTTTTTTTACTCGAACTTATACCTTTGGAATGGATCATTTTCTTCTAATGGACTGATGCATTCCATTAATATGAAATAGCCATTATAAGTGAAATGTTAGGTGAAGACGAAAAAGCAGTCGTAAAAAGTTAGAACTCTGATTTTCTGGTCAGAATAAGGGTTTTTTTTTTTTTTTTTTTTCCCCTCTATCTCAATCCACCAGAGACTGGTCATTTTTTTTCAGTCCACCAGAAGAAAATAACTCGGTTAAACTGAAAACTCGGTTCAGCGGGACTCTTATAATTGGGACTCTACTGTAGTTAAAAAAATAATATCATGCATATTTGAGGCTCGTTTGCAAAAGCAGACTGGATCAACAGCATCAGCAACATCATCCGGTGTAGGCTGCCGAAGGCAGTGCACCGCCTCTCTACCCAGCAATTCTACATTCGTTTTCATAGACTTTAATTTATGAATGTAAAATCGTACAAATTTGAGGGTGTATGCTGCCGAAGGCAGTGAGGACTCCGACATCAAATCCCTCTCGGAGTAAAATTTCTGAATTCAAAAGGAAGGGTTAATAAATGGAAAGGATAATTTAATAATATTATCCTGATCCTGGACAACGCTGGGCAGGTCAGCTAGCTAGTAATATTATAAAGAGGTAAAAATTGTTTATTTGTAGGAAGTAAGCTCTGGAACTACCGAACCGATTTCAAAAGTAATGGTATCAAAATGATGGTGTTAGTCTAACTTAGAACATAGGCTATATTTTATGTCAGTGCTACAACCCCAAAGGGGGTGCAGGAGCAAGAAACGTTCTAAAAATGCGATTTTTGCGTTACTGAAGGGCCTAGAAATATGAAATTTGGAATATTAGTTACTTATAAGATACAAATGATGTCTAAGAACAGTTCTTAAACAATTCGAAATTTTAAAGGGGTGAAAATGCACAAAACGCGTTCTGAAAAACGTTCTAAACTGTAGTTTTTACACAATCTTAGGAAATACCAAACCGATTCAAAAAATATTGGTGTCAAAATGATGGTGACAACCCTTGCTCCAACATAGGCTATGTTTTATGTCGGTCCCACTAACCCGAAGGGGTGCAGGAGCAAAAAACTTTCTAAAAAACTTTCTAAATAGTAGTTTTTACACAATCTCAGGAAATACCAAACCTATTTAAAAAATATTGGTGTCAAAATGATGGTGACAACCCTTGCTCTAAGATAGGCTATGTTTTATGTCGGTGCCACTACCCCGAAGGGGGTGTAGGAGCAAAAAACGTTCTAAAAATGCGATTTATGTGTTACTGAAAGGCCTAGAAATATGAAATAAGAAATATTAGCTGCTTATTAGATATAAAGGATTTTTAAGAACAGTTCTTAACCAATTCGAAATTTGAAAGGGGTGAAAATGCGCGAAAAGCGTTCTAAAAAACGTTCTAAATGGTGGTTTCTACACAATCTCAGGAAATACCAAACCGATTTAAAAAATAATGCTGTCAAAATGACAGTGATAACCCTTGCTCCAACTTAGGCTATGATTTATGTAGGTGCCACTATCCGAAAGGGGGTGCAGGAGCAAAAAACATTCTAAAATGCAATTTTTGCATTACTGAAGGGCCTAGAAATATGAAATTTCGATATTAGCTACTTATTAGATATAAATGATTTTTAAGAACAGTTCTTAAACAATTGGAAATTTGAAAGGGGTGAAAATGCGCGATAAGCGCTTTAAAAAACGTTCTAAATGGTGGTTTCTACACGATCTAAGGAAATACCAAACCGATCTAAATTGCGGTTTTTGCGTTACGTAAGGGCCTAGAATCGTCAAATTTTTAATGATAGTTAGTTATAAGATATCAATGATCTCTAAGGACACTTCCTAAAAAAATCAAAATTTGTAAGGGGGTCAAAATGCGCAAAAAGCGTTGTAAAAAACGTTCTAAATTACGATTTCTATGCAATATCAGGAAGTACTGAACCGATTTCAAATATAATTGTGTACAAATGAAGGTGACAGATCTTGCTCCATGATAGGCGATATTTTATATCTGTTTCCACTACCCCAGAGGAGATGCAGGAGCAAAATGCGCGAAAAGCGTTCTAAAAACGCTCTAAACGCCGATTTGTCAGCAATATCTCAGGAAGAATCAAACTCATTTCAAACGTAATGGTAGGAAATTCATGCTGACAGCCTCTGCTCTAACATAGACGCTATTTTATGTTGGTGTCACTATCACCTAGACGTTGCAGAAGCAAAAAAGCGTTCAAAATTTCGATTTTTGTGATCGGTAGGGGCTAGCAGCTTAAAATTAGGCAAGGTACATATTTATTAGATATAAATGATCTTTAAAAACAGTTTCGAAAAAATTGTAAATTTAAAAAGGGGTGAAAAAGCGCGAAAGCGTTCTGAAAACGTTGTAAATTGAGATTTCTACTCAATCTCAGGAAATACCAAAGCTATTTCAAAAGTAAAGGTTACAAATCAATGGTGACAGTCCCCGCTATAACATACGTTATATTTTATGTTGCTGTCACTACCATCTGAGGGTTGCAAAAGCAAAACATGTTCTAATTTGCGTTTTTTGCACAACTGAGGGGTCTAACACATTGAAAAATGGCATATGGTATTTACTTACAAGATGCAACTGCTTTCTAAGAACAGTCGAAAGAAAATTCCAAATTTAAAAAGATGAAGTGAGCTAAAAGCGTTATAAATTACAATTTTTAAGCAAACTTATGAAATACCAAACCGATTAAAAAAATAATATGACAAATTGTTGGTGATAGAAACTGATCAAAAATATGCTATATTTTATGTCTGTGCCACTACCACCAGAGGGTTGTAGGAGATAAAAATTTTCTAAATTGCGATACTGTGATACTGAAAGGGCTAGAAACTTTAAATATTTCATGGTAGTTACTTATAAAATATAAATGCCCTCGAAGGACTGTCGAAAATAAATTTGAATTAAAAAGGAGTGAAGGAAAGGGGAGGTGCAAAAAGCGTTCCAAAAAATCCTAAATTACGATTTCTATGCAATTTCAGAGAATATAAATCGATTATAAAAGTAATAATAGTTTCGAATCAATGGTAACAGTCTCTGATCCTACACAGGCTATATTTTATGCCTATGTTTCTTTCACTCGGGATTCACAGGAGCAACAAATGTTCTGAAAAAGGCCTTTAAAAGCTTTCTAAATTATGTTTCTGTGGAATATTAGGAAATAACAAACCGATTTCAAAATTAATGTTGGCAAATTAATGGTGACAGTTCCTATTTCAACATAGCCCTTTATGTGTGTGTGTGTGTGTGGGGGGGGGTAGGACTTGGAATTTGACATGATAGTTAATTTTAAGATGTAAGAGGATGGTTTTTAAAAAATTCAAAACTTCAAATGAATACTGAAATGAGTGTATTAAATGAGCATAAAAGTGTCACAATATTTTCTAAATTATCCTTTTTTTAGTTTTATTTCGTTTTATTAATTTAAGTCTCATTTCTGCCTAATGCAGTGTAATAATGATGTTTAATCAAACTGTGTTTAAATAGTAATTTTTGAATTATTCCTAAAAGTAATAAGTATCTTTTAATAAAATAAAATATTACCTTTTAATAAAATAAAAATTTACTTAGTACTTTTTAATAAAAATTAGACTTATAAATATAACTTTGCATATTTCAAATATTACGCGAGCAAAGCCGCGGGGTTTGATAGTAATAATATAAAGAAGTAAAGTTTGTTTATTTGTAGGAGGTAAGCTCTGGAACTAGCGAACCGATTCGAAAAGTAATGGTATCAAAATGATAGTGTTAGTTCCACTTAGAACATGGGCTATATCTTATGTCCGTGCCACTGGCCAAAAGGGGTTGCAGGAGCAAAAAACGTTCTAAAAATGCGATTTTTGTGTTACTGAAGCGCCTAGAAACATGAAATCTGGAATGATAGTTACTTATAAGTTATAAAAGATCTCTAAGAACATTTCTTAAAAAAATCGAAATTTAAAAGGGGTGAAAATGCGCAAAAAACGTTCTAAAAAACGTTCTAAATGGCATTTTTTAGGCAATCTCAGCAAGCACCTAACCTATTTAATAAAAAAATTGTGTCGAAATGATATGACAGCCCATGCTCCAACATAGGCTATATTTTATGTTCGTGCCCCTATTATCTCAAAAGGGTTGCAGGAGCAAAAAACGTTCTAAAAATGCGACTTTAGTGTTACTGAAGGACCTAGAAACATGAAATTTCGTATGGTGGTTACTTAATAGGTATAAACGATCTCTAAGAACATTTCTTTAAAAAATCGAAATTAAAAAGGGGTGATAATGCGCGAAAAGCGTTCTAAAAGGGGTGAAAATGCAACAAAAAAACCGTTCTAAAAAACTTTTTAAATGGCGATTTTTACGCAATCTCAGGAAGCACCTGACCTACAGTCCCGCTATTACGAACTAATTGGGTCCGAACACTGTTCGGTTTAACGGGAATTCGGAATAGGCGGATTACATTAATAATAATCAACGTATTGACTTCTTAATGTGTAAATTAAGTGCGAGGACATCTGCTAGTGTCAGCTCTGTACAGCGTTCATCGGCTCGTGGTGAACAGGTTCAGGAAAAGTGGGAAGGGAAGGGCAGTGACTTTCGACGACTCATCACCTCTTGCCTAATGCTCTTGACATCGTCTTACGCTACCTCGAACAACACGGTTCATCAATACCAAATGACGTTATGTTCATGCGGTGATGGCGGAACATTACATCCTCAAGTCAATTCAGTGCTCTTCGTTAGAAAAAAATCACTGACTTTACTTCTTAAGTTAGTTATTTTTTGTTTTTAGCAATGATTAAAAATGATTCTACAGAATTGTATAAATGGAGCCGACATGCTTTGTAAGTAACTAGCTTTCATTCCAATATGGTTTCAGGCGTTTTCATCAAGCTTAGGCTCTATGTATGTCTCTATTTAACTTCTTTCTATAACAATAAATGTACGTTTCTTAACGAACGTCTTTTTAATTTTTTCTGTTTTTAAGTTTAAAAAAATCGCTATTTTTTCTGAACTCTGTTCGGAATAAGCGGATTTTCGGAATAGCGGGATTCGGAACAACGGGACTCTACTGTATTTCGAAAATAATAGTGTCAAAATGACGATGACATCCTTTGCTCCAACATAGGCTATATTTTATGTCGGTGCCACTATCACAAAAGAGGTGCAGGATCAAAAGACGTTCTAAAAATGCGACTTTTGTGTTACTGAAGGACCTAGAAACATGAAATTTGGTATGGTGGTTACTTAATAGGTATAAACGATCTAAGAACATTTCTTTAAAAAATCGAAATTTAAATGGGGTGATAATGCACGAAAAGCGTTCTAAAAAACGTTCTAGATGGCGATTTCCACGCAATTTCAGGAAATATCAAACCGACTTCGAAAGTAGTGATATCAAAATGATGGTGTTAGTCCCTGTTCCAACATGGGCTAGTTCCTATATCCATGCCACTACCCCAAAATATGTGTAGGAGAAAAAAATGTTCTAAATTGAGATTTTTGTGTTACTGAAGGGCCTAGAAACATGAAATTTGGCATGGCAGTTACTTATAAAATATAAATGATCTCTAACAACATTTACTAAAAAAATCGAAATTTCAAAGGGGTGAAAATCCGCGAAAAGCGTTCTAAAAACGTTCTAAATGGCGATTTCTACACAATCTAAGAAAGTATCAAACCGATTTCAAAAGTAATGATTGGAAATTGATGGTCACAGCCCTTTCTCTAACATAGACTCCTATTTCATGCCGGTGTCAGTACTAGCTTGAGGTTGCAGTTACAAAAAACGTTCTAAATTGAGATTTTTGTGATACTGTAGGGGCTAGCAACTTGAAACTAGGTATGATAGTTACATAAAAGATATAAATGATCTCTAAGAACATTGCCTAAAAAATTCCTAATTTAAGAGGGGTGAAAATGCGCGAAAAGCATTCTAAAAGCGTTCTAAATTGAGATTTTCGTGATACCGTAGGGGCTAGCAACTTGAAATTAGGTATGGTAGTTACTTAAAAGATATAAATGATCTCTAAGAACATTTCCTAAAAAATGCCTAATTTAAGAGGGGTGAAAATGTGCGAAAAGCGTTCTAAATTGCAATTTCTACGCAATCTCAGGAAATATCAAAACGATTTCAAAAGTAATGGTTGCAAATTGATGGTGACAGTCCCTGATTCAACATAGGATAGGCTATGTTTTATGCTTTTGTCCCTCTCACCTGGGGGTTGCAGGAGCAAAAAATGTTCCAATTCGTGTTTTTTTTTTTTGTAATGCTAAGGGGTCTAAGATTTTGAAATTTGGCATGGTAATTACTTAATAGATGCAAATGCTTTATAAGAACAGTCGAAAGAAAATTCCAATTTTAAAAGGATGAAGTGAGCGAAAAACGATCTAAAAAAGTTCTAAATTACGATATTTATGCAATCTTATGAAATACCAAGCCAATTTAAAAAATAATGGTTGCGAATTTGTGGTGATAGAGCCTGCTTAAACATAAGCTATATTTTATGTCGGTACCACTACCACCAAAGGGTTGCAGAGCAAAAAACGTTCTAAATTGCGATTTCTGGGATACTGAAGAGACTAGAAATTTTAACTATGGCATGGTAGTTACTTATATAATTTAAATACCCCCTAAGAACTGTCGAAAATAAATTCAAATTTAATAGGGGTGAAGCGAAAGGAAGTAGCGAAAAGCATTCTATAAAAGTTCTAAATTACTATTTGTATGCAATCTCAGGAAATAATAAACCGATTACAAAAGTAATGGTTGCGAATCAATCGTGACAGTGTGTGATTTTACACAGGCTATATTTTATGCCGGTGCCATTACCATCTTGGGTTGGCAGGAACAACAAACGTTCTAGAAAAGTCTTGAAAAACCTTCTAATTTACGTTTCCTATGGAATATTGGGAAATACCATACCGATTTCAAAATTAATTTTGGCAAATTAATGGTGACAGTTTCTACTTCAACATGGGTATTTTATGTTAGTGCTCGGGTACTGGTGTTTGGTTGTTGTATTAAACTGTATACTTTAAGAACATGTATAAATATTTCCTATTTGATAAGTTGGCCGTTTCTATAATATACAATTGTATAATAGCTCCAGGTTCTTTCTACCCGAGATTTAAAAAAAATTAAAGAACAAACACTTAAATTAAGCAAACTGAAATTTAGTATAATTATTTATTTAAAGAAATTATAAAGCAATTTAAATAACTGACCACTACAGGAGATCAGGATTAACATTACAACTATAGGAGAATTCAAATCATAATAATTTACTATAATAAAGCCTCAAATTATAAAAAAAAAAATCAATTCACATCAAAATTATATTATTGCTCGGAAAATAAAGAACTAGCTTACCCCAAATCAACATTACGGTTACTGGCATCTTAAATCTCATCATAGGTCCTGCAGTTTTACCCTTTCCGGGATTTTCTACTTTTCCGTCAACTCACACTAAACTAATCCATCTATGCTCGCTCTTTACACCCAACTTATTTCTAGTTCTCTATCCCCAAAACTTCTCTGCGCCAACCTTTTCTTCACCAACTGTTTAATTATTTCCTCCACCCCTTTTCGTCCTTTATTCACTTTATCCAACTAAATCCTTTCGTTTTTGCTTTTCCCTTTTTTACTCTTTTTGCTACTGGCTACCATATTTTCATAAAATCCCATATCCCTTGATATTGGATATCTTAAAACTCTCCCCTTTCTCTTATATTTCTCTTTCTTTTTTTTTTATATAAAAATATCAAAATATGGATACCACTTTCATCCCGAATATTTCTCACCCTTTTTCTTATTCATTCTTACATCCCCCTACACCTTTGCAACAAGCTTTATTCAATTCAACAATATCCGTTTTTCGGCAACCGCTTTGATCGTTACCTGTAAATAATTTCTGCTATACATCGAATAGTTTTCCTTACAGCGTTACCCGCCTTGGTTCTCCCCAATACATCCTGCACGGTAATAAAACTTACTTTTCTAAACTGACCACCTTGGTGTCATGTTTTGTACCTTCAAGAAAAATGTATTTGTTACTTTTACCATAGCTATTTTGTTATTCCAGTCCTACAGCTAAAATTCAGCTGTTCATTTTTGCACCTGGATTTCCTTTCCTAACCTCTTTTAAACTTCTAGTTATTTTGTATTATATAACCGATTCATTTCTTTTCCATAGTAATGTTTCTTGTACCAAATACTTTCTTTTATATATTTTCCATACCCTGCTCTTGCTTTCTCTATTCATCCTTACCGCAATACTAAATCCAAAATACCCTTTCTACATATTCCTTGTCGATTGTAACTAAAAGCCTCTTTTCAATTACATTCCTTGAAAATCCCCTGCATGGAAATATAGGGTTTTGCTAGACACATTGTCCGAGCAATATGCAAAAAGCCCAAAAAGAAAAAAAAAAGAAAAAAAAAAGAAAATTCCTTAACTTACACTAAAGATGATGAGGCACTCCCATAATGTACAATACAATAACTTCAGGGTAATAATAATCCAATTGAAATTTCACACCCAACATATGTATATATATACCAATAAAATAAAATGAATATACTAACCAGGAAGTATTTCACTTAAATATGCGAATATTAGTCACTTAATTTTCGCCTTTAGACATTTCATTAAATAAAAATGTATGCATAAACAAATGTACATATATAAATGTAAAAGAATAAAATTATTACATTTACCAAAAGTTTCTATGATTCATAAAATGTAAATTGGAAAGAGAAACAGGGGAAAAAAATTAAATAAACATACTTCCTGTTTAGCTAACAAGTCAAAGTTCATGTACATGAAGTAAATTTATCGCGCTTTGCAACAACATGTTATTAGAGTAGCTAATGTTGTTATAATTAAGCAAACAATAAATAATGCTGACCCAATCAGCTTTAAAAAGAAAATTGAAGTGTTCATATTTGGAATTTTAAACCAGTCCCACATATCAGATGCTGTGATAGAACTCACCGTTCTGGTATAATTTGTGTTTAAATTTAAAAGTTCAACTGATGGTTCATCAAGACAGTACTTAAAAGAGTGGCATTGTATTAAGGATGCCGATTTCAAACACAACTTTTCACTGGCACACTTTTCTTCAGCCTGAAATTTAACAATATGTGTAGTTGCATCTAATTTTAAGTATACCGCTTTCGTGTGAATAGAAATCTGCTGCAGTTCCACTGATGCAATACCCGGTTGACAGGAACTATGGGCCTTAAATGTCAAGCGGGCCAAAATCGGGCAATTATAACACCCCGTTGTAGTTATGCTTTCTCCTTCCAATTGTGGACATATGGTGGATGTTTGTAATGCTATTTTATAATTTCTGAAGTGCAATTGAATCCTAACAGCTGACGATAAAAGTTGATTGGACTGAAGCACACCTTCATTTATAGTAAAAAGATGTATATTCTTTTGTAGCGGCAAAGCATATTCTTGTGATGCACGTAGCCGTTCTATGCTGTCTGGTGAGGTTATACATCTTAAACTATCTTCGAAGTAGTCACACTGTGTTAGATCGGGAGCAAAAATAAAGTCCGTAGTATAAGAAGTGTTCGCTTGAATAGCTCCGATCATATTGTTTTGTGGACTATTACGCTCACACGCAGGGGCGAGATAAGCTTCTTCTACTCTGCCTACTCTTTGAATTAATTTGTCGTTCAGGTAAAGCTGCGGCTGATCATAAGCTCCCAATATTGCAATTCTAATACCATTTGGCGTAAAGGCGGTATCAGAAATGGAAAGTCTGGAAACTGTATTATTTTCCACGTTCGTTACTGATACGTGATATTTACATGAATGTCCTGTTATTTTTGACACTTCATAACTGTTCAGTAAGTCTGGTTCATACCAAATTCGATGAAAATTACAACTGGGGCGGGTTAATATAAAACAGCCATTGCCACTGGATCCACTTAGACAAGCAGAAAAACCAGGAAATTGTCTGCTATGTGGAGTTTCCGCTTCAAAATTTATTCCACCTTTTCCAATATGTCTCTTGATGCAATGCACACCTCTGCCACAGAACTTATTGAAAATGCATGAAATTTGGCTGATCTGTTTTGTTGCCACCGGAAAAGTGAAATATTGACGTTCTTTACTAAATGCACATGTGACAGTATCTAATTTTAATTTTAAGGTAAATAAATGATTATCCTGCTCATCTGAGAACCATAAACAATTCTCCGCTGATAATGATTTTAATGATATTTCAGCAGTAGTGAAGATCTGACAGTTCTTCGTCCCATCGTTCATAACTTCACATGACTTAAGATCTGATTTTATTATTGTATGGGTGTTACAATTAGCAGAAACTGTCGTAAGGATGCAAGTGCACAATAGTAAGACTAATGGAAGAGTATATATATTAGCCCGTTGATTTGCATTTCTTTCCAAAGCTGCATAACAATTATGAAGTATTTCTCGAAATGTCGATCCTATAAAGGCACCCAAAAGTAGAGAACAACGAGCTAAGATTTTCACTAATCGTCCTAATGCATACATTATCGCTAATAATGTATATGCTAAGAATTTGAAACTTTTAAAAATAATTTTCATACACCAAAGTAAGATCACACTAAGCAAAATTAGTAATGTGTACATAGCATACTGTATAATAGAGGGGTAGCATTTAAAATGTTTAATAACATCGTAACACAAAAAACAGTGTCTTAATTGACATACTGTTTTGCCCGTCACATGAATGTGTCCTGTGACTACCTTGCCCGTGGGATGTAAATATATTACTTGTATATCAGCTTTATAAGCTAAATATTCGAAAGGGATAACAATCATGTTATCAGAAGGGACATTCATGACATGTTCAAAATCATCACTACGTAAAATGACTTTTCCTGTATCAGGAAGATGAAGTATAGGATCCTCAAACGTGAAAGACAAATTTCTTTGTGAAAATGTAGCTTTTTCTCCTTCTAACAAATGGCGACGATGTTTTTTTGAAGTAAGTGTCTGACGTTTGTCAAAGTAGCAAATTTCTAATATCAGAATGTCAGGATTATATAAAACCTCTTCTGTAAAAACCGCTAAAAGATCCAATTTTTCATAAGTCATTTCACACTCGCAATCACTGTGATTAACACATGTGCGAAATTTGCAGTATTCAGGGGTACCCTGACAATTATCATCGCATTCACAATATTTTCTTTCTTTTGTAAAACAGTCATAGGCTGTAGAAGTGGTGTCAATAATCTCACGTGAATTGCGAAGAATGAATGTTTCTGGTAATAATAATTGGAAGTCTTTGCTAATGATAAAAGTTTCATTAACCACTAGGCATTGGCTACAGTCCTGAAAGTGGCATGCATTAGGCGGTAGAACTAATTTATTCCAGATATTTTTGTGGATTTTTGTGCATTGAAATTCATTTTTAAATTCGCATTGTAGTCCATGCTTATGTCGCTGATGCGACGGAGTGGCTACTTCCAACGTCGTGCAGAAGTATAGAGCTGGAAATTGAAATAAACAGGTTCTTACTTTATTTCCGAGCAATAATAATACTTATAATAATAAGCAAATTGATTTCATAATAGTTTTGCAAAAGTAAGATATAAATTTTATTGTTATTTTAAAAAAAAATTAAAATTCGATTAATGATGTAAGTAAAAAAAAATTATATTTAATATTTATTAAAATTTATATTTTATATTTATATTTATATTTAATTTATAAAATTAAAATCATCGCCAAGAATTTATTTCTTAACTCAAGCAATGATTCTGTTTTGTAAAGAAAAGCAAGACAAAAAAAATAATATCCTAGTATGTCAATTTATAGTTTCATTTACTATGCTAAAAAAGTTAATCATTATACATTTAAGTATTTAAAGAGAAAAGAATTAGAATTTTGTAAAGAAATTGTTATTCCCAAAGATAGTATATATACTCTTTAAATGAATTATTTATATTAAAATTTATTTAATCTATCCATAAATCTAACGCTCTAACAACTTTCACTCCTACAATTGGCCATTTTGCAAGAGTAAATAACAACATACGCTTTGAAATATTTCAAGATCACATTACTAATAATTTAATAAATTAATAAATAGAGATTTAAGGCCTATATTACTTGTTTTATATCAAGTACTCTTTGTATGTTGTATGCTTGGTTAGATTTCATATACTCTGCTAATTCTATGAACGAACAGTCTTAACCAATGAGATCTATCTAAATTTTTATAATTATAATTAAAACAATACATATATATTCGTATGACTTTAAGCAGCGAAAAATAGTTTAATTTAGAAATAAATTTATTATAGATCTCTCTTTACTAATTAATTGTTATCTATATTCTAATCAATATATTATTCCAAAAATATTAAGGAAAATAAGTCGTACAATAAATATAAAATATTCCTAAAATATTATACTGAAATATTCGCCTACACCATGTGTACTTCCCTATATAATACACTAATCATGATTTATACTCTTACTGATTAGTGTATGTAATACCGAAAGGTACTACAATTAGTTAACTAATCCATTAAATAAGAAAATAAAATTATCTACTATGATATTTACATATATTAAACACGCTTTAGTAAGGTGGTGTCATAAATTAACTGATAACAAAATTAAAACAGGAATTTGTTAATCAAACTGTGAATCACCTATAAGATTCGCAAATATTAATTCACATCCATAATTTCTTACAATATTCAAGTATAATTCTCAAAATAACGTTAATAAATAAATTTCTTTTTGAATCAAATACTACTTTCATTCAAATAATAACCAATATTCATGCAATTATGTTCATTCGATAATTACACCACCATTTTGAGTATAATAATAATGATAATAATAATAATAATAATAATAATAATAATAATACATGATTCTATGATATCTGGACTCCAAATTAATAACAATAATAAGAATAAGAATAAACCTTATAATTCTCCGCTATCACTTTCTCTCTCTCTCTTTTTTATTTAATTATTTTTTTATATATATATATATTTTTTTTTTTTTTTTTTGAAAACTTACCTGACCTAAGTTTTTGTGATACAATGTCTTTCCCAAATATTCCTTTTAACTTCTACTATATGATTGTAGCCGAAAGTGAGAAAGTCAGCTAATAATGCTACAGGGTATAATATTTAACAATGAAATGTAGGAGAGAAGTACAATAGCTGGCAGTAAGACGAAAGTGCAAGTGTTATTTTGTAATGTCTAATGCCCATTGAAGGAATCTTTGGGGATCGTAGCGAGGTTGCAATTCCCTTAAATCATACGTATGCCTTTGAATTGTATCACTGTCTCCCTTTGGTGGGCTATATATAATAGTATCATTACTGGACGTGGAAATTGTGTCTGGTGTTTGGAAAGTGCTGTTTGTATCAATGTCATTATCAGTAGCTTGTATGTCCGTTTCACTTGGGGCTGGGGATAATAAAATTTCTTCATTTAAATCTTGTTGAGGCTGAGAATAGATCGTTTTTGGAGTGGGCCATAATAAATCAATCGTTGAGGTATCCTCGAAAATTGCATGTGTGTGGTTTTTGTGTAAAGGTTCTTTAGAATTCGGTTTTTGTACCAATGACTGAAATAAATCAAGTTCTGGTTTCCTTACCGTAAAGGGAATTAACCTTTGACCGTGCACTTTCATGTCTTTTGCTTTTGCATTCGTAGGGTCGAAAATCGTAAAATTTACATCATTATGTTTTTTTTTAATGACATATGGACCGTTATTATAACGTCGTTTGGTAGTTTGTTTATATCTATCACAGTCTCTATTGTATAGGAATACTGCTTGTCCCGGGGCAAAATTTCTGTATTTAGCTTTTGTATGTTGATATTTTTCTTGATTTTGTGCTGCTTTCAATAGATTTTCTTTCACTTTTTTATTCACGTAATTTAATTGTGAGGTCTTTTTGCGAACGAAATCGTCATGCGATATATGCTCTACTGGTCGCCGACCTTCTAAAATATCTGAGGGAAGAATGGGATCATACCCATATTGTAAAAAAGATGGCTTTTCATTGTGTGAAGTATGGGTTGAGTTATTATAAATTAAAGCATAGTATGCTATAAATTCATCCCATTGTCCTGTTTCCTCCGCGAATATAGCTAATGATTTTTTTATATTAAGGTTAACTCGTTCTGAAACTCCATTGCAACTCGCGTGCTGTGGCGTGGTGAAAAGCTTAATTACTCCAAATTTTTCGCATAGGAGTTTAAACACTTCTGACGTAAAACAACTTTGTTTATCTGTCAGATAACGACATGGTACCCCATATGTTGTAATATAATCAATAAGACATTCGACTGATATCTGTGTGGTAGTTCTCGGTACAGCATATAATTTCATAAATTTTGAAAAATGATCCACAATAGTTAAAATGTATTGGTTGCCTTTATCCGTTTTCGGAAATGGGCCTATATAATCAGCGCTTATTAATTCATTTACTTGAGAAGGAATATGATGGCGCTGAATAGGAATTGGTGGTAGTTTGTTTGGTGAACGGTATGCTGTACATTGCTTGCATGATTTTATAAAATGTTTAGTGTCTGAGTACAGATTTTCCCAAAAATATTTTTCCCGTATTGCATTGTACGTTTTAATTAAACCAAAATGTGTTATGTGTTTCGCTGTCAATATGTGTGGTTTAAATTTGTCAGGAATTACGATTTGTTCTACCTTTGTGGATTTTCTAATACGTGGAATCGATGCTCTATGTAATAACAAATCATCACGTAAAAAATAATTAGGAAAACATTGTTGATCTTTTTTCAATTTATTCTGTAAAGCCATTATAATTTTTGAAAGCTTTTTATCCTCTTTCTGAGCTATTTTTATTTCATCAATCGAAGGCAAATCTATTTGAATTGTATTTACTATAAAAGTATTTAACTTTGACGTATCATTCCCATTTCCTGCCTTAACATAGATTAAAATGTATGCTTGTTGTCTTAAAACTTCATCTAATGTTACTTGTTTAATATTTTCATCATCCATTAAATACCATTTACCACTCGCATCCTTAACATAACAATAATAATGTCCTTCACTAGCCATATCGCCTGAATGTACTATGATTGTATTAAGTTTATACCAAATTGGTTCTTTATTTTCCGTATTCGTCATATATTTACTAAAATTTAGTTTCTCCGGAAAAGAAACAAACGAGGATAACTTCTTCTCTTGTAAGTCTGAAAAATCAAATCTTTTGAAATTAATTGTCAATATTTCAGGATTTTTTGATATCAACATTGTTTTATTAGCTCTACTATTTAATTTGCAATTGACGCAGCGGTAATTATCTGATAATATTTCAGGTCTAATGAAATGTTCTAACGATTCTTCCAAAGTCTCATTATCATGTGTAATATTCAGAGAAATGTCCATAAATGTATCGAAATTAACACTTTTCTTACTACAATTCAAACACTCAATCGTATTTTGAAAAATTCCTTCAAATAATAATTTAATTGGATTCATGATATTGATACTGTTTTCATTCTGCTGAGTAGATTTATGAAAGGTAGTAGCATTATCTAAACAACTAATAACCTGACGAAGGAAGTCATGGGCGTCTGCTTGTTCATACATTCGAAACTGCATTCCAATATTAGATAAATTGTTATATATTTCTAATGGTTTGATAACTAAGCCCAAATTTGCATAAACTAGATCCAAATGTCTTTTTAATAAACAAATCATACAGATTTTCGTCTGCTCACAACGTACATTATCATGCAGTAAAAATTCAGATAACGGTTGTATATAAATAAGACTCTGCAAAATGACATTCATAAAGCAAGAATTTCCTACATTTGCAAGACCTGTGCCAAATTTGTAATTTTCTGACGTCTTAAAATACTGATTCGTGTTAGTTTCAGTAACAGTGCCGCAATTCGTTGTATTTACAAGACACAATTTATTCATATTCATAGCTACCGTTGTATGTTTACTTTTATTAGTATTTTCTTTCGTTTTGTTTGAATTTTTTTTATTTTCATTTGTAATTTCTTTAGTATGAGTAGTTGTGTTATCAAAAAAATCTCGCGAAAGTATATCGGCAAAATTGTTTTCCGAAGAAGGAATGTGTTCGAAAGTATAATTATAATCCGAAAGAAATGTGAACCATCTAGCAACTCTATTTCCCGGGGATTCCAGTTTGGACATTTCGGTGAGAGATTTGTTATCGCAACGTATTACAAAATGTCTGCCATATAAATAGTGTTTAAAACATTTAATACATTCTATTATCGCTAATAATTCTTTTTCCAAGATTGTGTATCTTTTTTGTGTGGGGTTGAGTTTCTTTGAAAAGTATGCAATAGGTCTAATAATTCCCATATTGTCTTTTTGACCCAATACACCACCTAAAGTGTTGTCAGAACTATCTGCTGATAAAATAAATTGTTTGTCATAATTGGGATGTATCAGAATTGGAGGTTTAGAAAGACAGTCTTTAAGTTTTTCAAATGATTTCTGCGCTTGTTCTGACCACCGAAAACGAGTGTTTTTTTTAATTAGATCTGTAAGTGAGGAAGATATTTCAGAGAAGTTCTTTATAAATTTTCTATAATATGAAACTAATCCTACAAAACGACGGATCTTTTTTACAGTATTTGGGACTGGGAAATCCTGTATTTTGATTATATTGTCTTCTATCGGTTGGATTCCGTTGGCATTTAATTTATGTCCTAGAAATTTGATTTCTGGTAACATAAATGTACATTTTTCGGGATTAATTGTGATACCAAAAGTTCTAAATCTCTCAAAAAGTAGTCGTAATTTATATAACATTTCATCTGGCGAGTTCGCCCCTAAACAATAATCATCTACGAAGTTTGCAATTCGTAATTCAGATAATGGTGCTAATATCTGATCCGCTAATTGAGCCATTGTTTCCGGAATCGGAGAAAGTCCTTGAGGGGCGGAAACATAACGAAAATTTCCATATGGGGTGCTAAAAGTTGTTAAATCTCTATCTTCTACCTTTAATGGAATTTGCCAAAAACTAGAGCTAAGATCTAATGTTGTGTACATTTTATTTCCCCTTAATTTATCTAATAGATGTTGAACCACCGGAAGTTTATACCGCGGGTATTTAATATGCTCATTTAATCTACGATAGTCTACGCAACAACGCCATTTTTGTTTACGTGGATCTCCCGAGGGATTTTTCTTCTTTATTAAAATTAGTGGAAAACTAATGTGCGAATTAGACCGTTCAATTATGTTAGCCTCCTGTAATTCTGTTAACTGCTTTTTGACCTCTTCCTGTAATGCTTGCGGTACAGGATACGGCCGCACTGAAGGTAAGTTATTCATGTCTACTTTTATGCTAGGTTGTATTGCTTCTGTTCTACCTATTGTGAATAATCGTTTGCTGAAAACATCCGCAAATTCTAATAACAATTGTGTAAGTTTGGTTCTTGTTGTCGCATCCAAATGTTCTAAATTAAAATCCGTTGCTTTTAATTCATTTCTTCTAAGTTGCTTAATTTGCTCTATATCCCGCGTATCAAAACTACTACTAACTGCGCCTATTTTCATATTTTTATTCATAGATATATCTTTTCCGGATAAGTTCGATATATTAACCGAAATCTTTCTTCCGTCAATCACTGGATACAAAGTATTAATAATTTTCACGTCAGGATTCTTTGTACATGGGAAGATTTTAACTAAATTTTCCTCTTTACATTTATTATTCAATAATAATTCAATTTCCCTGCTCTCACCTGCTTTAAGAGTTATATTAACTGGGAGGTAAGCATATGATTGAATTATTTCTGCTTTGTCTGACATAGCATCTCGGATTTGCGCTACCGCATTTCCAGATTTTAAAGTATCCGTTTTAAAACAAATACTAAAATTTTTTGATTTTAAAAAATCAAAGCCAAGTATTCCACTATATAATTTGGAGGATAAATTCTTAACTATATAAAATTTTTGAAGAAAATTTTTATTTCCTACAGTTATAGGTAAAGAAACGTAATATACAACTTCCAAATTTCCCCCTGTGATGGATTTAATCCTAGCATTTATTTTATGATACTTTATACTATCATGTCGCCTTAATTGCTGAAAATTATTATAATCGAGCAAACTACAAGACGCTCCTGAATCAATTAATAGCGTGATTACATTTCCTGCTAATTGCAAATCCGTTACCGGTAAGGTATATTCGTTATCTAAATTCTTTTCATTTAACATTTGGGTATTAATCGTTTCAACACCTGTTTTCTTATGCCCTTTAATTTCTCTACTATTGAGGGAACCAACTTTTCTAGGGCAGTCCTCATTGTCAGTTCCCCTTAGTAGTTTTCCGAAATATTTCTGCCTCTTTGGTAACCTCTTGCTGCTTGAGGTGTATTTCCCCTGGGGTAATTTTGCGATAAATATGGAGGTCTCCCATTCCTTCTAAACTCGGTATTTCTACCTCTATAGTTGTTCCTGTTCATGGGATTTTTATAGCAGTTAAACGTTGAATGGGACCAAACATTGCAATACCTACAAGTGGGGCTGTGTCTTTGTGAGAAAGACCTGTTTTGAATGTATCTACCCGACCCTCGTCTTTGATTGTTCTCAGTCCTTGACGGGGTTTGTTTTGTATTTATTTTTATGTTTTCTACTTCTTTACTCAGAGCATTTATCATTTCTTGTGTATTCTGAGCGTGAGCTTCCAGAATTAATTTTAAGTCATTACTGTTCGTATTGGTCGATAAAGTACTTACTGTCTGTTCAATGGGGGAATCGTTCGCGGATATAACATTAGATTGTAATAATTGAACAAAATCAACTGCACTTTGAAATGTTTTGGGATCTTTTAAAAGGACAGATTGTTTGTAATCTGGATGTAAACCTTCAATAAATTTTGCCAATTTTGTTTGTTCAAAAATAGTTTTAATAGCGGCATTTGTCAAATCAGGGTTATTAAAAAAATTTTCCGTAGCCAAGCTGACTTTAGCTGCATATGTTTTTACTTGCTCATTTGGAAGCATTTTGCAATTTGCAAATTGCTTTTGTCTTGCGCTTAGACTGTATTGTGTATCGAAATATGATAAAAATTTCCTTTTAAATTCGTCAAAGTCTTTCTCATTATTCAAATCGGGCGTATGTATGAGGCTTGTCAAAGCATCTCCCCTTATTCTAGACCGCATAATCCATAATTTCTCTGCTTTTGTGCAATTAGCTAAATTCGTAATGTTCTCTAGGTTTTCAACAAAAAATTTCGGCGTTATTGATGAGAGGTTGTCAAATTGCGGTATTACTGTTTGAAAACCCGCAATTTTTCTAATAAGCGCGTCTGATTCAACGCTATTTGATCCTGTCGGACACATGTTTACAAATAATATAACTTTCGACCACTTTCTAAACAAATAAATTATCCTGAATCCATTGTTATCCAATATATAACTTTCAATGAAAATATTACCTCCTATTTACCCTACTTTCATTAAGGTAATTACTAAATAACATTGTTAATTTTCGAAAATATAAATGCAATTGATAAAATATAGAAAAAGAAATATAAAATCCAAATTTGAGGAATTTCTAAATAAGTCAAATTAAAATGCGAATATTTTCAAGGCTTAAATTAAATGAAATATCTGAATGAAATAAATCGTATGATTACTTATCATTGAATCAGTACTAAAATTTTTAATCATACATATATTTAGGCAGATTCTAATTTTTATTAATAATTAATCTTTGTTTAAATTTTTAATCCACTCGATTAGTGACTTGTAATAATATATTTCTGACCTGAAATTTTATAACTTCTATGGAAATTTTATTATAATTGATTTCTGGATTTCAATATTCTAACAAATAATAACAATAATAGTAATAATAATAATAATAATAATTCATAAATTTTCAAAATTAAATTTTTTTCTAAATGTTAATATTCAGCAAAATAAAAGAAATTATAATAGACATTGACATCTTTAAATATATAGATATAGTACACAAATAATTCCAAACCGATTTCCCTTCAATATAATTTTACGTATTCTGTATAAAGAAGAATAATATTCCTATAATTTTCAATTCTCAATATTCAAAAGTATAAAAGAAATATAAAGAAAATATATAATATTCTGCATACTAACTCCCAAAATAATTTAAAGTATTTCTCATTAAATTCTATTCACGTTTTCTTTTGTCGTGAATAAAATTTCCAAAAGATTATTTCCTATAAAATTTTTAAATTTGTAAACTTGCTTTATGGAGTAATTTTTAAATAACAAAAAATTACTGAGAAGATGAGAGAATTTAATTAATATTGAAATGCACGACTCTTTAAAATATATTTAAATAGAAGCCCATTCTCATTAAATTCTTATAAAGTTTTCAGCTGTTATGCATAATTTTTTTATTTTATTTTATTTTATTTTATTATTATTTTATTATCATTATTATTATTATTTTTTTTTAATAAAGAATACTCTGTATACATACTCATATATATATATATATATATATAAATTATTTTGTTTCAGTATTATATTTCAAAAATATCTCTTAAATTTCTTAAGAAGACAATTTAATGTTTTAATTATTGCTAGTAATTTTGTAAATAAAGATATTTATTATTATTATTTATAAACACTAACCACAACAACAAAAGTATGAAATTTACTCATCTATCGTAATGAACGAGGTCTGTATAAATTTTGAACAGATAAAATTAGTGCTTGAATGAAATTATATAAGACATGATAACATATAGAATAGTAAATCTTATAATTGTCATTAATTTTCTTGATAACTAGAATCATTGCTTGATACATATGAAAATATTAATATTATTACCCAAAGTTTTCATAAATTTTCAGTTTGCAGACAATTAAAAATACTACTTAAAAGTATTAAAAGGTCCGGTCACCATTGCTCGGGTACTGGTGTTTGGTTGTTGTATTAAACTGTATACTTTAAGAACATGTATAAATATTTCCTATTTGATAAGTTGGCCGTTTCTATAATATACAATTGTATAATAGCTCCAGGTTCTTTCTACCCGAGATTTAAAAAAAATTAAAGAACAAACACTTAAATTAAGCAAACTGAAATTTAGTATAATTATTTATTTAAAGAAATTATAAAGCAATTTAAATAACTGACCACTACAGGAGATCAGGATTAACATTACAACTATAGGAGAATTCAAATCATAATAATTTACTATAATAAAGCCTCAAATTATAAAAAAAAAAATCAATTCACATCAAAATTATATTATTGCTCGGAAAATAAAGAACTAGCTTACCCCAAATCAACATTACGGTTACTGGCATCTTAAATCTCATCATAGGTCCTGCAGTTTTACCCTTTCCGGGATTTTCTACTTTTCCGTCAACTCACACTAAACTAATCCATCTATGCTCGCTCTTTACACCCAACTTATTTCTAGTTCTCTATCCCCAAAACTTCTCTGCGCCAACCTTTTCTTCACCAACTGTTTAATTATTTCCTCCACCCCTTTTCGTCCTTTATTCACTTTATCCAACTAAATCCTTTCGTTTTTGCTTTTCCCTTTTTTACTCTTTTTGCTACTGGCTACCATATTTTCATAAAATCCCATATCCCTTGATATTGGATATCTTAAAACTCTCCCCTTTCTCTTATATTTCTCTTTCTTTTTTTTTTATATAAAAATATCAAAATATGGATACCACTTTCATCCCGAATATTTCTCACCCTTTTTCTTATTCATTCTTACATCCCCCTACACCTTTGCAACAAGCTTTATTCAATTCAACAATATCCGTTTTTCGGCAACCGCTTTGATCGTTACCTGTAAATAATTTCTGCTATACATCGAATAGTTTTCCTTACAGCGTTACCCGCCTTGGTTCTCCCCAATACATCCTGCACGGTAATAAAACTTACTTTTCTAAACTGACCACCTTGGTGTCATGTTTTGTACCTTCAAGAAAAATGTATTTGTTACTTTTACCATAGCTATTTTGTTATTCCAGTCCTACAGCTAAAATTCAGCTGTTCATTTTTGCACCTGGATTTCCTTTCCTAACCTCTTTTAAACTTCTAGTTATTTTGTATTATATAACCGATTCATTTCTTTTCCATAGTAATGTTTCTTGTACCAAATACTTTCTTTTATATATTTTCCATACCCTGCTCTTGCTTTCTCTATTCATCCTTACCGCAATACTAAATCCAAAATACCCTTTCTACATATTCCTTGTCGATTGTAACTAAAAGCCTCTTTTCAATTACATTCCTTGAAAATCCCCTGCATGGAAATATAGGGTTTTGCTAGACACATTGTCCGAGCATTAGCGCTACTACTACCAGAGAAGTGGTAGATCGTTAGACAAGAATCTTGGAATTTGGCATGGTGGTTAAATTTAAGGTGTAAATGCGTACTAAGAACGGTTTCTAAAAAATTCAGAGCTTCAAATGAATACTGAAATGAGTGTATGAAATGAGCATAAAAGCTTCAAAATACTTTCTAAATTATCATTTATTTAGATTTAGTTTTAGTTCTTCTTATTCATCTAAGTACCATTTCTGCCTAATGCAGTGTAATAATGAAGTTTAGTCAAACTGTGGCTTATTTAGTAATTTTTGAATTATTCTTAAAAATATGATTTCTTCTAATAAAATTTAGAAATATAAATATCACTTGGCATATTTCAACTATTACGCGAGCAAAGCCGCAGGTTTTTATACTATAACCATTAATCTAATTTCAATTTTTTTTCTTCTAAAAATGTAAGAAATTTTGCTCTTTTATGAAACTGACGACAACAAATTGTAGCTTCAGTAGATTCGTCAATAGGTCGGGGAGGGGGGAGGAACATATTTTTGCACTACATCTTCGAGGATATCGCTGAAAATATAATACCTAACATTAAAATAAATGTATTTTTGTATTCAGCGTTACGAAATCTTTCACACGATACCTCACACGATACAAAAAAATAAATAAGTAACTTAATTAGCCCCTCTACGTTTTTCCAAAATATATTTGTGAATGTTTAATAATCTGTAAATATGTGGATCAGTAGTCTTTATTGCTTCATCCAATTTGAACTTGACACGTCCGGTCTTTTACGAGTAAAATGGCTGTGACAGACGGACAGACAGACACAGAAGTGATATCGTAATGGTTCCATTTTTACTTTTTAAGTACGGAACCCCAAAAAATAACTAAAGGCTATCTGTTTATAAATTTGACTTCACTTTATGAGGATTTATTCATATTAAGTTAAATTTCAAGTAAATATCTTTGGTAGTTTCTGAGAAAAGATACATTGAGTTAACATGGTAAGTATGGGTCTTCGAACTTTCCTTTCAAAAACTACAAATTACTATATCCCAGCAGGATTATTTTCAGCGAAAGAAGATTACAATGATTTTATCAAATTACCTAAACTCCAATACTATAAAATAAAGCTATCTTTGTGAAATTTTCGTGAACTTTCAGTAAACGATATAATATGAGAGAGGAAATTGTTTAACGAAATGCTTCTTTGTTCTGTTAACTTTTCCCTAAGTAAACGAAAATAGCAAATGGTAAATATTGACGTTGATATATGTGGATACTAGGAAATGGAAACATCACTAATAAGCATTAACTCAGAACATACACGCTTTTATTTTGAAAGAAAGAAATGGTATTTATTGTGGAAAAAGACAAATATTTCTTAAGGAGTCTCAAAACTCTTAATGTATCCGAATACCTTCGGAGGGCTTTTTTTAAATTACTTTAAAATATGACTTTTTTTGCATTGTATATCATGATGTGATTAAAAAACTAAAATAAAACAGAAAAAGTTATACATTTCAAATTATTTTTTTATATTTTGGGGAAAAAATAAGCAAAAAACAGCGAAAATAATCACTTCCGCAAAACCTCAGAACTCAACTTTAAATCAAGATATTTTTATTTTGTAAGCATTATTATAATTATTAAACCTTTTTCTAGGGAATGAACTACGCTCATATTTGTGAGTCAAATATTTAAAAATATATAGAAAGTTAATCCGTGATGAAGCAAAAATTACTAAAAATTTATTGCAAATTGGAAACTTTATCAATAAAAAAAAAAAAAAAAAAACTAATACACTTACTGTTACGAGTGTAGTTCATTCCCTTTATTGCACTTTGCAAAGCATACAAAAAAATTTCAAAGAGATTCATCCATAATTTTTTCCTTTATGATGTTTAGCGTAAACATAAAATGTTAAAAATTTGATTTTCAGAAAACGCAAAACAAAATTTAATATACTGATTAAAATACGGATACTTAATAATTTTAAAAAGGCATTAACTTGACTTCTAAACAAGATATAAACAGATTTGGAAAGATGAAGAATCCGGCTATTATATTACACTAAAATTTAAAAATCGATATTTTGACCGAAAATCGGCTTTTAAAGGTATTCGGATACCTTAAAGCTTTAAAATGTTCGAAATTTTAATTTTTTTAGATGTTAAACTGCTATATTTCCTGAACATTTTGATATAATTGTTTCCTTGAAATTCCCATTAGAACAGAGGTTATGGCTTTTAGAATTCTACGCGCTCAATAGTTGAAATTTTGTTTTCGAAACTTTGAAGTCATTTTTCTCCAAAAAACCTTTTTGGGCATAAAGCGCAAGATATCTCAAAAACTTCTGATTTTTTTTTCATGAAACTTTCAAAATACTTTCATGAAACTTTCATATATTTCATGTTAGTCTGTATAAATGGAACATAAAATTTTATTTTTATTGCTCAAAAAAATATTTTTTTAAGTGATTATACAGTTGAAAATTCCAAAATTTTATATTAGTTGAATACAACTTTGTATTAAAAATATAAATATGCTTTAAATACAAATTTATTTAGGTTCAGGGTTTTCTACAGTCTGAAGTATAATTAGGCACGAAAAATGTCATTCTATTTGCAAAATTTATTTTGTAATCCTGCACATAAGCTGTTATGCCAATTTGCTGCTCGACAAGTGTCTGACAGTTTGGAACGCTCTATAAATACTAATTCTGCATCTTGCAATTGTTTAAATACATGAAATGAAAGAACATAGTTATTTTTTATCCCAATAAAAATTGTGTTTTCACATCACATACATTTTAAGATATTAAATGTTGAAAATGATCCTTTTTTTTCATTTTTCCAATTTTAAGAAAATTAAAATTAGAAAAAATGAAAAAAATACCATTTTCAACATTTAATATCTTAAAACGTATATGATTTAGAAGTACAATTTTAATTGGAATAGTATGTTCTTTCCTTTCATGTATTTAATAAAGTTCAAAGATGCAGAATTAGTATTTATAGGGGGCTCCAAAATGTCAGACATTTGTCGAGCAGGAAATTGGATTACAAAATAAATTCTGAATCTAGAATGAATTTTTTTGTGCTTAATTAAACTTCATATTGTAATAATTATCCTGAACCTAAATAAATTTGTATTTAAAAAAATTTTATACTTTTAATACAAAGTTGTATTTAGCTAATACAAAAATTTGTAAATTTCAACTGTATAATCATAATCAAAAAATAGGAGTTTAACATCTAAAACAATAAAAAATTTCAAAAATTTTGAAGCTTTAAGAGTCCTGAAACGCCTTAATCTATGTAAATCCTTATCTACCCTATATATATCTACCCAATATATATAAAATCCTAATGAAACGTATTTATGAAATGACTGATTAAATGTCTGAATTAGTTTCACAGCTATTTCTCCTAAAATATGGGACTTTTCGCGATGAAATTAGCAACAAGTATCTGTATTGATCCGCAGGTGTCAAAAGTGGTATTAGAATGCTAAAATTTGAATTAATTTTAGAGATATCAATTTTTCTAATTTTAATGACATTTCTCTGTTTTTGGCAACTAAATTACTCCATTTTTGTAGAAAAAGGGAGAAAAGTGGAAAAGATAGGGATTATTAGATTTAATCTTTTTCAAATTGAAATTGAGATTAACTTTTATTTCGATCGATAGCGAAGACGATATTGTGATTAGATTATATTTTTCAAGACTATTTGAAGAAATAAAAACTTATTTTCTTTTATCCTATCTTCAGGAATCACTTTACTTTAGAAAACTAAAAATCGTCTGTCATTTTCTTCATTGACATACACTCCATTGACCTAAAAAAAAAAAAAAATAATTCCATCGTAGCTTTTTTTAGTTCGTTCACAAAGGCGCTTAAAGCCGAAATGGCTTAGAGAGAAAAATACAATTTTCTAAGCATTTATTTTAATTCATGAACTGGAAATATTTTGAACAAATTCATCCAAATGATGTCATTTATCTAAAAGCTTAAGGGGATTGGGTAAGCTCTATCTCCGCCATGTTAAAATGCACCAACTTTATGTATCTTTTTCTCAGAAAAGGTGACAGACAGAGGTCTAGAATTTTTAGAGTAGTTTGAGATGCTTTACGTATTTTAACAGACGATTTTCTTTCTAAGTGAACCTGAAAATTAATTATTTATTAAAAGGCATTTTTAAATTAGCATTTTTGGTAAGATTTTACTGCATAAACTAAATAATTCTCAATAAATAATTAAATCCCTGTGCTAAAGTATACAATAGAACATAATAAAAGTATTTTTTAAAAATTGTGTTCTTGAGTTTAATAGATATTGAACAAAAGGAGCACAAACAAGAAAAATCCAAGTTTTGAGAAAAAGTCAATTAAAGATTTAAAAGGCCATTAATCTAGGAAGTACTCTTAGAAAGAATGAATAATTCTAACACTTCTTTTTTAAATATATAAACATGTGTGACACATCGTTGAAAAGATACAAGTTTAAACTATTTAATTATATAAAAAAGTAAAAATCGATTTTTTTCCCAAATTTCGCTTACCTGGTCCATTTAAGAAAAGGGAAAAAGAAATTAATAGGGGTTGTTATTTATTGATGTCATATTGCATTTTTTAAAAAAGCTGATTGAAACGAATTTGTAAGAACACTAATTCGAATATGTGAAAAGAATATATGACATAATAATATTGTTCAACTGAATGCAAGCGCTATAAATTTTCCTGCTTGGTTTTCTATTCAATTTTAAAAAGAAAAGGACATTATTTATTTTTTTCTCTGTCTCTCATCTAGAGCGATAAAAAAAAAAAAAATTGTTGACTTTATAGACAGCATTCATGCGACGTAACATAAGGTAAAATGGCGATTTTTATACCCTCGAACCGAAAGGAAGAATAGGATCCATTTCATTATGGATTATTATCCGGAAACAAATGCTAAACTAATTATATTTTTTTAAGAGTAAACGAAATTTTCTGTAATCATCTGCATGCAATAAGGATGATAAACAATATTCCTGTGACGTGACTAAACTAAACTAAACTCTGTGGCTTTACAATCCATGAAGGATCTGAGCCGACAGTGCCCATCTCTGTTTTCTTGACCCTGGGCCCCGAGGTGCTATGCAGCATGCGTCCCGGCCAAGTGGTCAACCTAATGCGAGACCCTCGGTGTTTAGTTCCCAAGCTAACTTGGTACTCATTTTATCGATCTCAAAGGGATGAGTGGCTGAGTGAACCTTGCCCAATCGGGAGTCGAACTATCGAACTGCGGTGCGGCAGTCAGGTGCTCTGACCACTACACCACTGGCCTTCCCTGTGACGTGACATAAGGTAAAAATGGCGATTTTATAGTCTCGAACCGAAAGGGAGAATACGGTCCAATGCACCGTACAGAGAAATATCACTAAAATTTAAAAGAAATTAGTATTTCAATAATATTACCTTTTTAATATTTTAAATTTAGAAATTTTAATATGTATTATGAGACCTTTGAGACCATCCGGATATCTGAAAGGAATATGTGAAATAATAGTTGTCCAATTGAATGCAAAGAGAATAAAATTTCTCCACATGGTTTTCTTTTCAATTTTAATGAGAAAATGACGTCAATAATGTGAAAATGATATAAGTATTTTTTCTCTTTCATTCGCAGCAAGAACAAAAAGTCCTTCCGGCCAGTGCCGGGAGGAAGAGGTAGCTTTCATATTCCTTATTTTTAAAAAGCCAACTTATATTATTCAAACACACGAAGCTCAATTAAGTGGAAACCTAATGTAGGAGATTCAATACTAATTTTTATCAATACTAAATCTTTATGAATGAGAATTTAACGAAATTAGTCAGCTTTATCCAAGCTACTTTTATTTAAAGTCACTTATATTTGGCTGCCAAATTCGGCGATTTTTTAAAGTGCCTGCCATTTTAAGACAACATGGTAGATGAGGCTAACCAGTGAACTTGGTCGAGACCTTAGTAATTGCTGTGCACATGCTCACTCATATCGGAATCGGTTGATATATACGAGTGCTGTCGCAGGCAAAAAATCAGATTTTTCAAAATGTCACCCACTTTAGAAATTGAAATTGCTATATCTAAGCCATTTTTTAAGATAAAGACAAACAAAAAATGCTCCTGAATCCTTATATCAAGGTCAAATACTTAAGAAAGAAACCTTTTCCGATTTCTAATTTTTTTGCACCTCACTTTAAATATATTTTTTTTTTTAATTTAATGGCCGCCATTTTGAAACAAGATGGCTGATGAAGCTGGCCAGCGAACTTGGTCGAGATATTGATGTATACTATCCACATGCCTTCTTCCATCGAAATAGGCGAATACGTGTAGTATCGCGTGACAAATACAAGATCGTTTTAAAGTGTTAGCCATGATAGAAATTCAAAGTGCTATAATTCAACCACTTTTTAAGATATAAACAAAAAAACATATTTTCAGAAACAAAAAATGCTCCAGAATCTTTGTATCAAGGCCAAACACATAAAAAAATCTTTTTCATTTTACAATTTTTTAATACCTCATTTTAAATTTTAAATTACATTTTTTTAAAAAATGGCAACCCTTTTGAAACAAGATGGCGAATGAAGCTGGCCAACGAACTCGGTCGAGACATTGGTATGTACTATTTACAGACCAAGTTACATTCAAATCGGTTCATAAATACGCCTGTTATCGCGTGACAAAAATCAGGTCGTTTTAAAATGTCAGCCACAATAGAAATTCAAAATGTTATAACTCAGCCATTTTTTTAGATGTAGACGAAACAAAACCTGTTCCGGAATCTTTGTATTAAGGTCAAACACATACAAAAAAAATCTTTTTCATTTTTCAATTTTTTTGGTATCTCATTTAAATTTTTTTTTAATTTTTTTAAATTGCCACCATTTTGAAACAAGATGACGAATGAAGCTGGTCAACGAACTCGGTTGAGTTATTTGTATGTACTATGTACACACCAAGGTACATCCAAATCGGTTCATAAATACATCTGTTATCACGTGGCAAATATCAGGACGTTTCAAAATGTCAGCCACGCTAGAAATTCAAAATGCTATAACTCAGCCATTTTTTAAGATATAGACGAAACAAAAACTGCTCCCGAATCTTTTTATCAAGGTCAAACACATAAGAAAAAAATATTTTTTCAATTTTCAATTTTTTGCTACCACATTTCAAATTTTAAATTTTAAAAAATTTTTTAAATGGCCGCCATTTTGAAGCAAAATGGCGGATGAAGCTGGCCAACGAACTCGGTCGAGAGATTGGTATGTACTATGTACACACCGAATTACATCCAAATCGGTTCATAAATACGCTTTTTATCGCGTGACAAAATTCAGGACGTTTCAAAATGTCAGCCACGCTAAAAATTCAAAATGCTATAACTCAGCCATTTTTTAAGATATAGACAAAACAAAAACTGCTACGGAGTCTTTGTATAAAGGTCAAATACATAAGAAAAAAATATTTTTCCATTTTCAATTTTTTGGTACCACATTTCAAATTTCAAATTTTTTCAAAATTTTTAAATGGCCGCCATTTTGAAACAAAATGGCGGATGAAGCTGGCCAACGAACTCGGTCGAGACATTGGCATGTACTATGTACACCCCGAATTATATCCAAATCGGTTCATAAATACGAGAGTTACAGTGTGACATAGGTCAGATATATATATATATATATATATATATATATATCAATTTTGAACGGAGGGTGGTTTCGGGGTCTGGGGGTCATGATCGATGAAAATATACCAAAATTTTTTGAAATCGCTTTCCTCCGAACGGCTGCAATAGGTAGCTTTTTGTAAAGAAAGCTACCTAAAAATGTTGCGCGCTATTAAAGAGGATCAGGATACTATTATAATTTAAAACAAATTAATATTTCAATAGCATTGTTATTGAATTATATTATTTATTTACAACAAATTTGAGGTGAAAATTACGTCATATATTAAACCATACATTTCAAATGATTTTCTCATGGACAATATTCATGTGACGTCACATTGGGAATCACATGGTATAAAAGTTGCGAGGTTAACAAATTTGTTTAAATATTGCATACTTTGATGCAGGTAAATGCCTTCGCAGAATATTTTCTATTTCGATTTATTTTCTACGAGTATTAAATAAATATTTATTAGCAAATTACACTGCTCAAAACAATTAAAGGATATTGCAGTTTTAGGTGGATTTTGTATCTGGTAAACTGTTTAGCTGATTGATACATGGTCGACAGACATAGTAGGTTATATGAGAATAAATTACACATGTCTGGCAGAAAAAAATGCATTTTATTGCGCCTTTGTGTACTAAAGGAAAAAAACACAATTTGTGCATATGAGAAAAAAAGAATAAGAAAAGGTGTTTTCTTCAAAGAAAATCATTTTCAGTAGGGGGTATGGTTTCCACGGGCGGCCAGCAACGTTGAACACTTTTGAGGCATGGACTCAATGAGGCTATTAATGACGAGTTGGGGTATTCTGCCCCACTCTTCCAGAAGAGCTCTTTCCAGTTCTTGGAGAGTTTGTGGGGGTTGTTGGCGGACAGAAACTCGTCTTCCTAGAGCGTCCCAAACGTGCTCGATTGGATTCATGTCTGGAGAATACGCTGGCCATTCCATTCGAACGATTCCTTCCTCGAAAAGGAAATCCTCCACCAGGTTTGCACGATGTGGCCTGCAGTTATCGTCCATTAAAATGAAGTTATCTCCGATTGCTGCAGCGTAAGGGACTACAATAGGTCTGAGGATCTCATCCCTATATCGGCGACCAGTCAGAGCTCCATCTCGAATGATGTAGAGGTCAGTGCGCCCGTCAATGGGGATGCCACCATACACCAACACTCCTCCACCGCCAAATCTGACACTTTCGTGCACGAACGCAGGATTATTCCTACTGCCACGGTCCCTCCAGATGAAAATACGCCTATTATCCGGATGCACAGAAAAACAGGACTCGTCAAAAAACAGAATATTGCTCCATTCATTTCTCCTCCAGTTGACATGCTCGGTTGCCCACTCCCTGCGATCTCGACGATGCCTTGATGTTAATCTAACACATACCATCGGTCGGCGAGCATACAGACCTACAGCATGCACTATGGAGCCGGTTTCGGACAGTCTGAGTTAAAATCGTGGTGCCAGTAGCCGAGCGAAAGTGTTGTTGGAGAAGAGTAGCGTTCATGGTTCGGTGTCTCCGAGCTGTTAACGCTAAATACCAATCTTCATTGGGCGTTGTTGCCCGTCTACGACCTTGCCCTGGTCTTCGGCCTGCACATCCACTCTCCAAAAAACGGTTCCAGATCCTGGAAATGACACTTTGTGTCTCTCCAATGGCTTGCGCTACTTCGGCTTGAGTTTGGCCCCCTTCTAACCTACTAACAATTCTCAAAGCTTCTGAATCTGTCAAATGACTTCGCTGAGACATCGTACTCATCGAAACAAAGCAATCACTGAATGCCGATCATCCTTGTCTTCATTCTCTTTTATCCAGTTGAAAGTCAAATTTCATTCGCTGCCGCTGAAGCGACGTTTTTGACGTCGAACTCAAAATTTGCATACTCCACAGTTTGAAAACCAGAAAAATTTGCATTTGTGATTCTCTTCTTCTATTTTCGGCAAAAAAAATTTCGTTTATATCTTTATTTTATATAAAACTTCAAATATCCTTTAATTGTTTTGAGCAGTGTATAATATAACTTATTAAATAAAATAAACAATTTACATTTAAAAAATAAAAAGAAATTATGCATTACGGTGCATTAAAATAGAGAAAACAATTACACCTGTTACCGCAAATATCTAAAAATCGAACAAAACATAAAATATAAGCGAAAAATTCCAAAACACAGTGCATTTCCAAAATTCTGAATGTTATTACCAAGCAGACTTTTTTTTTCCATAGCGTCGTTATAAAAGTATAGAAGAGGCAACATTTTAAATCTAACCATTTTATAGAAGCGGATTTTCAAATGTGTAACTGAAGTTAGTTGCGACAGCGATGGATGAGGCCACGATAATCGAAAAATGCTCAGTTCAACAACAAGACAACCCGATTACAGAAAACAGTTGTTCGTGATAATATCATTCAATCTTCCATAACCAGGCAATATTTTTAAAACAAGGTACACTGTAAAAAAAAAAAATAAAAAAAATAAAAAAATAAGACCAGATTTCCTGTAGGAATCTGAAAAATAGTTGCCCTTATCATACCGGAAAAATTTCCGGCCCAGCTCGGAATAAAATCAGTAAAATCGGAATAAAATCCGTAAAATTGGAATAAAATCCGTAAAGTACCGTTTTAATGAATGTTTTCTTTTTTTTTACGGATTTTATTCTGATCTGGGTCGGAAAATGTTCCGGTACAATAAGGACAACTATTTTTCCGATTCCTACTGCTCGGATTTTTTCACAGTGTACATTGTCATGTTTTTAAATTTTGAACGGTTCAAGGCGGGCATAGCTCGCAAGGGGCAGAGCGCCCTAGTATTCTTATAATATTATTAAAGCGTTTGTAAATGTACAATGAAGTCAACGTCAAAACGGATGAATTAATGCATTTGTATCTTTGCATACAGATGTATCATAACCCAAAAATGAACATAGGCTGTGTTTTATTTATTTTATTCAAATATACTTCTTAGTAATTCAAAATTTCATTATTTTCTATACAAAATCAATTGAAACGTGACAAATGAGGTACGTTCGTTCTATAACTAGTTTTTTATAAATATTCAGGTCTTGCTGCAATAGCTGTTGCAGTCTTATGCAAAAATGCATCAATACAAAATTTATTATGATCTTATAAATTAAATTCAGTGATACGGAAATAATAGAAATCCATCTTAAATAGGACGTAATCAACATGGCAACCTAGAATCATTACCTATCATGGTATATCATTGAATTAATTACGTATGATAGGATTTAAAAGAATGCAGAAAACTTTTATTAATATATTTCTTTTTAAGTTTTGATTCGATGTTCATAAAATTTGAAGTGACCCGACAAAATTCATATTAATATTTGGAAAATTTTCCAGAAGTTTTTCTTTTGAAATATCAACAAACTATTATATAAATTAAATTTCAAAACATTCGGTCGGGTAGGTTTTGCGCTGTTATATGCGGACATATGGACCAGCCGATGATATAGGTGCTACGTATTTATATAATTACGAACGCACCTTAAAAAAAAAATACAACCCTTACAAGCTTATATGAAGAAGGGAAAATCCAAATAAATTTAAATGAAAGTAAAATAATTTTCACATCAAAGCTATACTATCCATCCATTATAATATAAATCATAGAGATTGTAATGCGAAAAAATTCAATATATGACATGATGCAGGTTTATTAACAGTTTTTACAAACGCTACTTGTACAGTGAGTTCTTACAGTGACTGAGATATGGACAGGTAGCATTCATAACAGCTGTTTAATTTTTTAAATCCTGATGATGGCTAAATATTAGCCGAATGCACTCGATTTTTACCATCTTTTTAATTGTTTAATTGAACCCCGTAAAGAGCTCAATCTTTGAAAGCATGAGAAAATTATTAAATGAAGGTGGATATTAAGCATGTTTTATTTAAAATAAATATTATTCATCTATTTGACGGAGTATAAATTGAAAATATACGCTATTTAATCGTGAACATGTGCGGTGAAAGCACAACTAATAGCGCAAGCTGCGACATCTTGTGTGACTTTGTAATTTAGTATTAATGATAGTTAATCTTGATGTATAATTGATTACATTTAGAATAACTTATATCCGTTATTCACATTTTCAAAGTGTATAATTAAGAACAAATTTTTTTAATAACTTTTAAAAATCCAGATTTTTCTGAAATTAATGTAACTCTATCGCACAAATTTAAATATTTAACATTTATTATTCCAGATTACTTTTCAAAAAATGTTTAACCAATTATCCAAAACAATAGAATTGCAGTGCATTTTGAATGCAACAAATAATAGATATTTTTAGAATACCTATATTAATATTAAATGTCAAATAAATGTTACAACGTACATTAAAATATTCTTTCTTAAATGTCTATCCAATTTACCCTTTTTATATTTTCATCCTATATCCAGGGAAACGGAAAAAACATGAATAATGAATATGTTGACATTGATGTATCTACTTTGTAGAAATATTTATAGAATAAAAAAGGTAAGGATTATTCATGTACACGGGTTTAAGTTAAAAGAAAGGAGGAAAAAGATTTTATTTTATATAAAGTCTTTTAGATGGGACGTTTAAAGAGTTAAAAAATTTCCATTCATATTTTGTGATTTACTCTTATTTATAACTTTATACTAAGCACATTAATATCTATTTTTAAACTTTTAGATGTTGAATTATGTGGAAAGTTTTTGGCGACATTGGCTGAATATAACGAAAATAAAATATGTTTGAAGTTCGATATAAAATAAAGTTTTATATTCTAAACTATTTCAGACGAGACATCAATTAAAATAAAAACTTGTTTCTATGAAATATGTTTTTGTCATTTTTTTTCATGGGTTTAATTTTAAGTCATTTTATAAAAACTTCTCGTTTAAAAAATTTTCTAATTGCTTTAATATTTGATATTTTTATAGTCAAAGTGTTTGAATTTAAGTTTATTACATGAATTAGCACTTAATCAAATTCGCGTATATTAATGTTTGTATAAAAATTTCTCTTGCTTCGGATAATTATTTGAGATTTAACAATGGGGATTTTTAGACCTGTTCGTAATTATATAAATACGTAGCATCTACAGTCGTCATCTGCTCTGTCCGTCTGAACGCATATAACATCGCAAAAACTGCCCAACCGAATGGTTCGAAATTTAATAATTAATTTAATAATAATTAATAATAATTAATTTAATAATAATTTTGTCGAGTCATTTCAAATTTTATGAAAATCGAATCAAAACTTAAAAGTCATCAATAAAAGTTTTCTTCATTCTATTAAATCCTATCACACGTCATTAATTCAATGATATCTCATGATAGATAATGATTCTAGGTTACCATGGTGATGACGTCCTGTTTAAGATGGAGTCCTACTATTTCCTTATTACTGAATTTAATATATAAAATCGTAATAAATTTTGTATTGATGCAGCATTTTTGCATAAGAGTGCAACAGCTATTGCACCAAGATCTGAATATTTAAATAACTAGTTATAGTACGAACATACCACATTTGCGACGTTTGACGAACAACTTCCGATTTGTTTTATTATTTTTTATTTTTCTTATTTTTGAGCGAATCCATGTTGTCTTCAAACATAGGTATTGCAATATTCAATGTGCTGCAAAAGTAACATTCTATATTAATTTGGTATAGGACATATTTTGTCAAGATTTTTTAAAATCATTTTAAAACTAATTTGTCCCTGTATTATTTTGAAATTAAATTTCTGTGCTAAATTTTCTATCCTTTTTTTACCTTCGCTGTTAACCGGTCTTGTATATATATATACAGAGCTGCCACAAGCGACTATTTGTTAATCTTTCACACACCACTTTTTAAAAACAAAAATCTGTCACATATATTTTTCCAGCATGTGCAAGAGAAATACACTACAAAATTTATATTTTAAAAATAATGGTGCGAACTGAATATAACAAGTAATATAAAAATTTTGTTTTTAAAGTCAATTCCTACTTAAGTCATCAAAGAAAAATTTAATATAATCCCTTAAGCTAATATTAGTTTTTGTTGCATTAAAATATCTCAATTTGTTGATTTTCTGTAAGCAAGTAGGTTTACAATGGAAGTCTATGGGAATTTGGCGAAATATTAGAGATACCGCCAAGTTGGCATCACTTTTGGCGACTCATTTTGGCGGTATATCGCCAAGTTGGCGACAAACTTGGCGTTATTTGTCGACAGAACAGGGCTCCCCCTATGGTAACCCCTTATTGAAAATACTTTCATTGATCTTCAATAACCAATGGCCGCCATTTTGTTTCCCATACAAAACTAAAATTAATTAATTAAAATTTAATTAATTAATTAATATTTGAAAAAACTGTATTAACATCAATTGTCATCCAGTACAAGTTAACAAGTAAACTTGATAGGATGAATAATGAGTATTTTATTAACGATTGAAAATTTGAACAAGATATATAAATGTATAAATATATAAATAAATATAGGGACAGTGTGAACTAATAGTAGGAATTGAAAAAAAATAGTCGCCTGTGGCAGCCCTGTATATGTTATATGATTAATTCCTCCTTCGCGACATTTCTTTTTTACATGCTAAATTACTGACATATTTACTAATTTCTTATTCTCTGATAATATCTATCATTAATCCTATTAAATTCTCGTTAAATTAATTATTATATTACTCAATTTACTTAAATATAAAGCTTTTAGTTTATTACTAAAATGTATCATGATTTCTGACAATTTCTATTATTTAGTGCGAATTCGAATGTTTTTAAAAGAACCATTTCTTTTTTTAATCATTTGGATAAATGGTTATTGTCCTCGGTCAGGGTATGAAATCAAAAACATATCAGAAGCGTTTTATTTGTTGAATCCCGCATTTTATTCGTTTACTGATTGGTCTATACAGTAATCTGTATTTTCCCTTTACTTTCAACAGAGATGGATACTTCTGTTGCCACTATGACAAAAAACTCAGAAAAAAATTGAGATACAGCTTTCAAACAAATTGCATTTAAAAGTACATTTTTTTCTCTATACGACGGTGTAAAAAGTAATATTGTGGGATGTTTAGAAGTTTAAGAATGAAATTTCATTTAAAATTGGTCCAGGAATATTAATGTTTAATCCATGGCGTGCGTAATGTATGACCAGCTCCGTAGAAGTTTAAAAATTTACAGTATCGAAAAATGTAATCCATGGCGTACGTAATGTATGATCAACTCCGTGCGATTTCTTATGTCTTAAATTTTAGTCTTTGAAAAAATCATTTTCCAAATTGTCGTTGTAATTTGTTAATTTGCATTTTTAAAATTTATTTTTATTTATTTTATTCCGAGATTCTTTCGCGCGCTGCGGTATTTTTTACTACAAAATGCATCCGCTCCAAATTGTCCCGGCTCTTTACGAAGTCACTCTCATTGGACGTGACGTAAGCTTTATGTGTTTGCTTTATTCACGCATTGGCCAGAGCGTGCGACGTCATGATTTTGTGTTTCTAGGCCAAAACTGCATACATATTAAGCATACAATGTTAATACTGGAATCTGGCTTAAATTGACACAGCTGCGACATCTTGTGGACGGGGTTGATAATTCAATTACGCGGTTTTTTACTATGACGTCATATATGACAGAATATCTACTATCTAAGGATCTCTTGAACATATTTTCTCACTTATGGAAGATGAATCTTATTTGCCAGATTTATTGCAAAATATTTTTGTTGCAGTTTGCTTTGATAAAAGTATAATCACAATATCATTTTAATTTTGGAAGAAAAAGCACTAATTCGAGGAAAACATTATTGCCTTTTGCCTTGAAACTAAAATAACATGGCGACTGTTTTTTAAATACACATATTTTTACCAAAACAAGCTGCAAGAAAAATATTTTGCAATAAATCTGATAAACGAGATTCATCTTCCGTGAGTAAGTGAATGAATTCGTGATTGAACTTTTAACAGGGATTCTCTAAGCGGTCTGTTTAAAAAAAAAAAAAATCTAATTTGGCGATTTTAGGAAAATTATTGAAGCTATTGTCTAGAATCGCAAAATATTTAAACAAATAAATTAACAATACTTGCTCGTTTAATAGTACAACATTTAATGCATGCATTGTAAATTAAAGTGATTCCGAATATAAAATGAAAGGAGTTTTAAATTACATTAATAAAATATTTGTAATTTAAATAACATAAATGCAATGCCATCATGACAATATTGGAAACGTATTGTCTGCGCTCAATAAATGAAAAAAGGACTTAAAATTGAATATTTTATTTATAATTAAATTCTATACATGTTCTAAACATTCATAAACGTTGTATTCTCATCGGAAATACAACCGTGTATATAATTTTTTTTATAACTTTAGGACATCAAGAATTGAATAAAAAATGGGACTACAAAAATCTATCTTTACATATTAACAACTTACTAACTTTTATGCGCCGTTTTGCATTACATTAAAAAAAAGTATAATTAAAATCGAACGTATTTAAATCAGCAACATTTAATAATATATATTAAATAGTATTTTATCTTTTTTATATAAATTAAAATAAAAACACGTAACTAACTTGCTTTACTCTTTGGAAAAGGACGGAGATTAATTCTATCAGATGAAGAATTTTCTTGCAATTTCGAAAACTACAGTTATTCGATGGCCAACATTTTGCCATTTTAACAAATAATATTAGTTCTAAAAAGAACTGATTTTATTTAAATAATTAACTATAATAAATAAATTAAATAATCACGAATAAAAATTAATAGCATGTTCTATACTGTCAGGATACAAATGTTACAAACAAATGAAAAACGACGTTTGCGCTTGCGCAGTTATTTCATAGATGTACAATTAATTGATTATCCATAAAAAAGAAAACAGTTAGGTATATTCCTGTAGTTCAAGCCTGTCCGCTACGTGGCGAGTGACCTTGATTGATTTGATCTCGCCTTTAATCTTGCGGTTACCTCTCCCATTTAAGATAGAACGCTTACTTTGTATGCTGCTTTGTTCTACGTCTTATGTCAAAATGCAGATGCATAGAACTTTTCCTCAGAAATTGTTCGATTCTTGAACTGCTAACAACTTCCTGACTGATAGTTTTCTTGGACCATAGTTTTTATTCTAATTTTACTTCACGATCATACGATGAAGTTATCGATGATCTCTTAGACCGGAACGAATTATGGAAATGTGGTGAATCGTTTATGATATTGTTTTGCTAATAAAAGCATGACGGTCTAATCTAACTCGTTATTTCATAAGGGGGAAACTTCCATCTATTTCATTCCATTGCCTGTATCAATTCATTCAAGAACTCGCACCAATGTCTACAACTCTACAGAAATTATCTCATAATGGAGACTCATCCATAATTTTCATTCCACGACTCGCACCAATATCTACAATTCTACGGATATTATTTCATAATGGAGTCTCTTCCATAATATTCATTCCACGACTCGCACCGATGTCTACAATCCTACGGAAATTATCTCATAATGGTGATTCTTCCATAATTTTCATTCCACGACTCGCACTAATGTCTACAATTCTACGGAAATTATTTCGTAATGGAGATTTTTCCAAAATATTCATTCCACGACTCGCATCAATGTGACGAATTCTTTTGTAAATTCATGATGTAAAAATAATCTATTAATCGTACAAATTGAGAAAATAGTCTATTTCAAAAAATTTCAGAATTACATAAAAACATTATTTGCATTTTATTGCGGAGTTATTCAACAAATGCACATATTTTTAAAAGTGCTTAAATTTCAAATTAGTATACTAAAATTAATTATTTAAATTGAAATTATGCATTTTTCTTTCACTTTTTCTTTATTTTAAAGATGAAATAGAGCAAAAGTTATAATATCCTTAATAAATTCACTAATCTGCGCTTGTATCAAGCGTAAATCAAATCGGTAAATTTTCATCAGTCGGGGCTCATGCCAAGTTAACATATTGTAGAGAAAATATTTTGGTAGTACAGAAATAGCAACAATGAAATTAGGCGTGATTTTTTAGAAAAATATTGAATGTTTATAAAAGAATGCAAAAAAACTATTTTTACTATGTATTGATTTAAAAATATCTCTATTCGAGTTTCTTAAAAGATGCTAATAAATTAGATCAAATTTATCGACACAGTTAATGTCCTTAACCCATTTATGCATAGCGTCCCACTTTTGGGACGTTCCGAATTTTCATAAATTTTTATAATTTTCTTCTTCTTTACAATATGAAAATTGTATGAAGTATGTCCATAAATGTCTTTATCTATTATCGAGAGATGACAGCATAAGATTGATATTTATTGGCTTAAATTAAGGTATTTTCCGTGTTTATAGATTTTTCATTTTTCAAGATAGCAAAATGTAAAAATTAAGTTTATTTGTATTTTTTGTATCATGGGTCCAGATAAATAAGTCATAATCAGTGTTGTCGTCGTAAAAAAGCAGAGAGTATACGGTATAGGCAGAGGATATACGCTGGCGTCATGAACGTTAATAGAAACAGAGGGTACACGGAGTTTCTTTAAAAAATCCAGAGGGTACATGCGTATACCCCCGTATACCCCCCACTACATTCCTGGTCATAATCTTAGCTTGTAGACTTCTTTGAAATACGCATTTTTCTAAATTGCGAAATTACATGTTCAAAACTATTTTTTATGCTTGTTTGTAACGTAGAAAATATAGGGCGCTAGGCACAAATCGGTACATGTTTCTATTAGCCGTTAAGGGGACAGTTATTTATGTAAAGTCCTTTTCAAGATGATTTTGAAATTAATTGTTTTTTAGCCTCAAATACGATTATTCTTAATTTATTTTCAATACTACTTATAATTTTATTAATCTCTGTAAATAAATAAATATATTTTTAATAGTTTATAAAAATACTAATAATAGCATATAATATACAATTTAAAATCTTAATTTATATAAATTTTGACAAAACGTATAATTATGCATTTTTCCACATATGGATATTCCCATATTTGATATGTTTACATTTTATCAAATAGATACAAAAATATTTTAGCGTAATTTTTTTTTAGTATTTTTCTAGTTTATTTTGCTACCATTTTAAAATGATTTTACCAACAAATTTTAGAAAACAAAAAATTAGGCATTAATGGGTTAAGTAGCTTCCGAAAATTAATAAAACATTTCCACAATTCACAAGGGAACCACTTTTGGTGTTGCTCGCTCCTAGCATTGAGACCTGGTGCATTTTAAAGCCCTATATTACGAAGTTTGAGAATCGGTAAAATTTTTCTGATAAAATAATATTTCTTGATTTTACAGCAGCATAACTTTCTGAAAATGTAATTTTCGAGACCACTTATCGGACTATTGACATCGAAGTTTTTTTTAAAAAAGCATTTACAGATAAAAATTAGTTAATAATAAGTATAAAATATTGAAAAAAGTTTAAAAATTCCTTCAAGAACCCACGAGTTTGATTTTGAAAAATTGCAACATTATATTCACATTCTTGGCGGGGAAACAGTTGGCGCTTTTTTTCAAAAGTAGAGCTTTCCGGCAACCCTAGCCAAATGTCATAGCTGTTTGTCTTGTGTGAGGAGTGGTTTGGACTTCAGTAGAAATTGTAATGTCCGATGTTACCTAATTAGTCACAGTAATTTTTCTAAATTGTGTAAAAATATTAATTTACTTTATAATGACTTTTACCAAAGGACCATTTAATACAGAAACATTTCATTTTAAACATTCGAAACTTTATTCCATTCGATTTCAAAAATAGTTTGCTTATTCTGTATTTCACTAAAAAATAGTTTTCAATGATCTTGGAAGCTTTTATAGAATTATGTTTACTATTTAGTATTTATCGTCTGCATAGAAAAAAAAAAAAAAACACACACCAATATTTGCTTTTTATGATATCAATTACTTAAAAAAATCGCAATATATGTACCGTATATTTACTCATCGGATAAAGCGGGCGGAAAAATTATACCGCCACATTTGGCGACTTAACTCACTTTTGGCGTGAAATAAACAAATAAAAATGTAATAATAAAAAAATTAAAGTATAAAAAAGTATATAAAATATTATTTTAACAGAGAAATTTTATCGGTTCTCTAACTTTTATGTATAGGACTACGAAATGCACCAGGTCTCGTTGCTAGGTGCGAGCAACACCAAAAGTGCTTCCCTTGTCAGTATTTAATCTTTAATATATCATTTTTTAATCCTTAAATTCATAGTGTAACTCAAGAGTTACACTATGCATTTCTATGATTCTTCTATGATCTTTTTTTGCCATTTGGCGCTTTCTATTGGTCTTTTGGTGGCTATTGTGTATTACTTACGTGTGATATCATGCATTTAAGTTCGCGAAGCCTGTTTTTGTTCTGATTAGTTATCACGGGTAGGTTAGAACTTCTTTTGTTGATACTGCTTGCAATGTGCTCCACTAGCATTTTTTCTCTATCTTTATAAGGTGTTCATTATTAATTCTGTAAACTACTAAAAACAATATAAAAGTTATTATATCATTGAATAGTTGTTATTGTGCAATGTAGACAATTACATAAGTATATAATTTAAAATGATCATTTTTTGAGCCTTTTTTTTTGTGTGTGTGTGTGTGTGTGTGTGTGTGTAACCCAGGAGTGACATGATGGCATTATGTCCGACAGAAACATAAATAAATTTTTTTCGGAAGAAAATAAAAAATCTTTCATTAAAGGGTTAACTGCATAATAATTATAAAGACGACAAAAAAAAAAAAAAAAAATTCTTTTAATTCTTTTCTATGATTTTCAAAAACAACAACAAAAGTGGAAAGTTGCCAGATTCCAACAAAAATGCGTGCCGATAATTTTCAAAGCAAAAATAAAATAGAATAAATGAAACATGGAGCTAGGAAAAATCACATTTTAAAATAACTTAATATTTACTTTTAGTTGGTTCTAAATTCTACAACCGACCCACTACAAGACAAACACCCCTTTTGAACATCGGATGCGATTTTTAAAGAGTAACGTGAAGTTAATTAACCAGCCATGCAAATTTTGAAACCAATTTAACCACCAGAGAAAGTCTTTCTTGATCAGACGATAACTCTATTTAAATTTAACCAAATGCTTATAACAATAAATTTGCACTTTTAGAAAGTTTTCTGTAAATTTCATACAGTATACCTTAAACGTCTGTAATCATTACGTTTAGTTCTAAAACTTAAAGAAATACTTTTGTCCTTATGATAAATCCTTTGATAATAAATGCTGTCTAGGGATCCCCTTTGAAGATTACAGTCTACCGCAATTACGCTAATTAAGTGCTAAGTTCAGCTTTAGAAGAATGCAAGCATTAAAAATTTAAAGGAGCAATTTTATACTTGAAAAGGAAATATCTTAAATTATAAACCGAATTGAGTTCGTTAATCTTTTGTTATATGAAAAGAACGCGATTAAAGGAAATTAGAATGATATGCAAAAATTAAATTTTAATGAATTATAAGGATGTCCTCATTTAAAAACGGTTGATCTTTTTAAAGGAAACTTTCTATCGTGTTTTGAAGGTGTTGTTGCAATTCGAATTCCTGCTGAATTAAATTGAAAAATTCAATTTCCGTAAATTTAACTCGGTTTCTTTTCAGTTAAAGTAGCCATCATGATTAAAACCCAACAGAATTAAAAATACTTTTTACAATGTCTTACAAGCGAATTTATTAAAAAATATATAGTTTTTGATCTGTTTCTTTTTTTTCAGATAGGGCAATGGGAAAGGAAAAAGGAAACATTATTTAAACTATCTTTTTAGGATTTCTGAATGGATTTTTGAATCGTAAATAAATTGATATTAAATTATTAAAGGGTCTCAGGACTCTTAAAGCTTCAAAAATTTTCGAAATTTTAATCTTTTTGGATGTTAAACTCTTACCTTTTCTGAACATTTTGATATAATTGTTTCTTTGGAATTCCTATTAAAACAAAAAGTTATAGCTTTTAAAATTATACCCTCTCAGTAGCCGAAGTGGTGTTTTCGAAAATTTAAAGTCATTTTTCTCCAAATGAAGTTTTTGGCATAACGCGCAGGATATGTCAAAATCTTCTAAATATTTTTCTCTATATTTTTTCATGAATTTTTCAAAATACATGTTTCATGTTAGTACCTGAACCTAAATTTTGTTTTTTATTGTTCAAAAAAATATTTTTAGGCGATTATACAGTTGAAATTTTCAAATTTTGTATTAGCTAAATACAACTTTGTATTAAAAGTATGAAAATTCTTTAAATACAAATTTATTTAAGTTCGGGGTAATTATTACAATCTGAAGTGTAATTAGGCACAAAAAATTTCATTCTATTTGCAAAAATTTTTGTAATCCTGCGCATAAGTTGTTATACCAATTTTCTGCTCGACAAATGTCTGAGTGTTTGGATCCTCCTATAAATACTAATTCTGCATGTGTCCATTTTTTAAATGCATGAAATGAAAGAATGTTACTTATATCTTTCATCCCAATAAAAATTGTGTTTTAAAATCAAATGCATTTTTAGATATTAAATGTTGAAAATGGTCTTTTTGTTTCATTTTTTCCAATTTTAAGAGTCCTGAGAACCAATAAGGCAGTTAGTCAACTTCTGAATGACCCTCGCTAATGTTATGTTTTGGGCGTAGATTGCAGTCGTATATTTAAAATATCTATTTAGGAAATCAATATTTTGACACATTTTTTCTGTGTACTTTTCTTAAAGGACGTCTTTTTTTTCCTTAGCAAAGTATTTTTAAACATGTACTTAATTTTATGTGACGTGTTGAAATCTTACTCACAGTTCGTAAGCTTCTGACCCATAAAATATTAAATTAAGTGCAGATTTTAGAAAGATTTTGAGAACTAAGAAAAAAAAAACATTTTTGCGGAAGAGATAGAGGAAAAGACGTACTAAAAAACAGAAGTTCTGCTTTTTCAGAATTTAGTGCCGTCCCCGATGAAAAAAGAATATATGTATACATATATAGATAGCACAAAACATATTTCAGTTTTAAGACTTAAAAGACACGCTTTTATTTTATTTATTTATTTAATGCCTAAGTGGGACAGAATCACCAGACCTCAAGGGTCCGATGTAGACTCTATTTGCCCCACCCGGAGTGCTCCCCGACACGCGGGGATTCGTTAACAAAAAAAAAAAAAAAAAAGAATAATAATAATATGTACAATACAAGCTCCTCCCGCCGGAGCACAGGCTGCTCCCTCGCGACAAGGGGCGGGTGAGCAGAATGGGTGAGCGTGGAGTGTGCTGGATCACACAAAAAGTCCAGTTAATTGTGGAGGAGTAGCCACAAGGTTGTGGGTAAGTTGCAGCACCATGCAGGTCTATGAGGTGAGGTTTGTTAGTTCCATTTGAAATTTATAAATTCTATTTAATTTGCCTATAAGAAGGGACCTTGTTAGAATATTGGAAAGCCAATTTTTGGGAAGGATGCGGGGGCGTTTAATATGCCAGGCTTGGGTAAGTGTGCAGTGATAGTAGCTATGTTCTGGAGAGCCGACCTCGCCACACTCGCAGAAGGGGGTGGCTGCCCGATAGAAACGTTTCAAGTATTCTTTGAATGGTCCATGGCCAGAGAGGAATGCTGTAGTTGCTGGTGAGAGAAAGTACATTTCTCTTGACACTATACGTATGAGATCGTATGTGTATCTACCTTTGGTAGACGCATCCCAATAAATTTGCCACTCTGAGATGATTTTTTGATTCAACCTTCTGCGAATGTGTGAGGGGGGGAGGGGAAGGGTAAAATCTATTGATGTTCTAGCCGTTGCTTCTTTAGCCAACCTGTCAGCCCGCTCATTGCCCTCAATGCCAATGTGGGCCGACACGTGACCCAGGGCGACTTTGTGTATGAGAGAGAGTAACTTAATTTTTATGTCAAGGACTAAAGGGTTCTTAGTTCTGTGCGCGAAGATTGACTGTAAGCCTGAAAGACTATCACTGTACAGCCTGGTGAAGGAAGGAGGTTGGGAAGAGATCCAATCTAGTGCCCGCAGAATCGCAAAAAGTTCTGCTTGGAATACAGAGTTATCATCTCCGATTCTACAGGCCCATTCATGGACCACCACATCGTTCCGCATGACGCAGAATGCTGACGCCACGCCCGATTCCGTGCGGGATCCATCAGTGTATACGATTGGGACTCTTGAGGGTACAAATGAATGTTTAGAAGGGTTGACTTGCAGATGTGATGTTTCTTTTGCAGGATGCAGGAACCAGCTGCTGACTTTCCTTTGTATGCCTGTTTGTGGAAAATGCGCGTATTGCGTTTGTTTGTGATAGAGGTGAAGGATTCTGTTTTTGGTGTATTCATAATTTAGTGTTATTTTTATGGGAGGGATACCCGTAAGTACTGCGAGCGCGTCTGTGGAGATTGTTTTATACCCCCTCGCCATTCGTAGTAGGAACATCCTTTGCAGCGAGGGAAGTTTGTCCTTGACTCTATTGGTGAGGTTTCCTCCCCAGACGCCCACGCCGTAGAAGATGATCCGTTCCACAATTGTGTGGTACCACATTTTTAACATGTTGGGCTTAATGCCCCAAGATTTAGATGTTAATTTGCAACTATTATTGTGAAGTGTTGCTAAGCGTAATTTAAGTGCGTTGATGTGTTCCGTCCAGCTCCGATGTTTGTCTATTGTAATTCCTAATAATTTCATGTGTTTAACGTGTTTGACGCTGCGCCCGTTGATTCGCATCACGGGGTTGAGTTTGAGAACTATGGGTTTGTCAAATGTAAGTGCTTGAGATTTTCCTGGTGAGAGCTGGAGGTGTAGGTCGGTCAGCAGCTGTAGGAAAACAGGGAATGCTTGACGTGCCGCAATTTCAAGATCTAGGCGCCGGCGACCAGAGAAGATAAAGCTGAAATCATCGGCAAAGGCGAAGAGCAAAAAGCCTAATTTATCGAGTTCTTTTAATATTACGTTTGCTATGAGCAACCAAAGAATTGGTCCAAGGCAGGACCCTTGTGGGCAGCCTTTTTCTAGTTGGTGCACTGATGTGCCAGTGCCCCAGTTAATTAATATGCTTCGGCGAGAGAGATATGAGCCGATGGTTCCAGCTATATTTCCCGGACAGTCGATTGCAATAAGCTGGAGTAAGATGTCCCGCCACTCCACATTATCAAATGCACCTTTGATGTCAAGGGAGACTAGGGAGGTGTAGAGTCCAGAGTCTTGACTGAGGGCAACGGAGGACATGATGTCGAACAAAGCTTTTTCACAAGATCTGCCCTCTCTGAACCCGTATTGCCTGTGGTGCAGGATATTGCGGGATTCCAAGTAATGTACTAATCGTGTTACTAGGAGTTTTTCTAGTAATTTGCCTAACGTTGAAAGAAGGCAGATTGGTCTATATGCACTGGGTTCAGAGGGATTCTTCCCTTGCTTCTGGAAGTAGACTACCTCTCCCTGTCTCAGAGTGAGCGGGAAGTAATTGTACGATAGGCATAGATTTGCCCATCTTGTGAATATATTTGGAATAATTTTGAATGTTAACTTTAGGATGCGAAAATCAATACAGTCAGGGCCTGGAGCTTTTTTGTCATCGAACGTTTTGAATGCCTGTGATAGCTCTGCTTTTGTAAAAGGGAGGTCGTCTGGTACATTAAATGTTAGGTTATCATTATTGTTGTTTGGGTATGCCGAAGGTCCGAAAAGTTCTTTTGTTAAGTACTCCATATTGTGCTGCTTGGACGCTCTAGACGAGGGCAGTTCAAGCTTAATTTCGTCTGGCCGAAAGAATTTACCCGTGAAGAATTTTTGTGCAGTGCCATTCGGATCGGTTTGATTGCTGCAGAATTTCCGCCATGCTTGATTCTTGGCATCAAGAACACTGCGTTTATATTTGGCTGCCAACAGTTTGTAGCGTGCTGCTAGTGCTCGGAAGTTGTCCGTGTCCTCTTGTGTTGGTCGAAGTGATTTCAACTTCCTTCTTAAGGCTGTTAGTTGGTTACGTTTTGTGCGGAGGTCTGCCGTCCAGAAGGAGAAATTAACAGACCTATGTGTGTTTTTGTATCTAAAGGATACTTTAGCTGCCATCTGCATTGTATTTATGAGGACCTCTGTGAGGTGATTAAGTTTTGTTGTATCTGTGACATCCTTTAGGTGTTGGCTGAGGAGTGATTTGTGAGTTTTTATTATGTGTGTAAACTTGCGCAGGTTACCTCGTGTGGTATTAAACCTGCGTTGCATGGTATAAAGTGGTGTAATTTCGAAACCAAAAGTAATGTATTTGTGGTCAGAGTCGCTATGAATATCCGAGACATGCCAATCACGAATTTTGCGATTGGCCAAAGGGTTGACCAGGGTGTGATCCGGGAAACCCCTGGCCACCACTCTGCCTGTGCTGTCTTCTTTGACAAATGTGTGTGTTGTGTTGTCGATATTTGATATGGCTAGATTGTTTTTAATCAGATATTCAATTAGGGGTTCTTCACGGGCATTGGACCGCGCATAACCCCATAGGGTTGATTGCGCATTAAAATCTCCGCCACAAATGAAGTAATGCCTTTGTGTGATAAGGTGTTCCTACTCTTCGAGGGTATCCTCAAAATCTAAGCGTGGTGCAGCATAAGTCGAGCCAACTATCAGCTGACCCTCCTTGGCTGTGATGGTTATGAAGGCGCAGTGTTGACCTGTGAAAAGATGTGTGTAATTTATGTTTGTGTTCTTGACGACCACATGAGCCGTATTTGCTTTCGATGAGAAAATTGGCCAGGACGGCGGAATGTCCGGAACTTTGCCATTGTTACAGTAAGCATCCTGCAGCAGTGCAATATCCGCTCCAGATGTGATCATAAAATTCCTCAAGAATACATTTGCTGATTTACAGTTATTTAGGTTGATTTGTACAAATTTAATATAGCCAAAAGGGGGAGATGGTGGCAATTTAATAGAGGGATCCTGGGAAGAAGTCATCTGATATAATTGCTAAATTAATAGATTGCTATATAAATAGAGTACTTGGGGAAACTCCAAATGGAGAAATAATTATAAAGTGTTAGGTTTAGTTTTAAAAGGGCCTACCTCTTTGGCCTGCACGGTGATGAGTGTCGTGAGTATCTTCATGGGGCGGGAGTGGCCAGTGTCGGTAGACAGGTGTCCAGTCCCTGGCAGTCCATTGTGGGGGATGCTGAGAGTCCTCTGTGTGTTGGAATTCCTGGATTGGTGGTTCGACTGGGTTGCTTTGAAGAAAGATGCTATTAAGGCGTTCTCTTTCGTTAACATACGCTGCTTGGAAAACCGGGCAGATGGGATCCGAAGCTGCGTGCTTGGTGTTGAAGCGAGTCCCTTCAACATTATTATGCGCTAGGCAATTGACGCAGCCATGTGGCAAGTCATATGCCCTTGGTTCATGCGCATCCCCACAGTTAGAGCAGTATTCTCTGCTTCTACAACGTTTCCTGTCGTGATCAAACGCTTGGCAATTCGTGCATCTTTGCACCGATGTGTGAGGTCGCAGACGGCATGACTTAAGTCCAAGGGTTAGTCCATTTGATGCTATAATGGCCCTTCCTAAACCTCTGGGCATGACTGTTATCCAGTTCTTTGTATTTTGTGACTTCCTCGATTTGAATGAAGTGAGAAACAATAGCTCATCTTCTCTTGCCTGGAAGTTGGTTTGTATATTTTCCTTTATTTGTGTGTCTGTTATTTGTTCTGGTACGTCTAGCAGGATCATCTTAAATGTGGGAATGGTTTTATGTAGAACTACTAGAGTTCTATTTAGAATCTGGTTCTTCTGTAATTCTCTTTTGAGGTATGAGGCATCAGCTTCGGATTTACACTTAATTTCCATTTGGTGTTGTCTTGTAAATATTTTCTCTACTTTAGCTGCAGTGTGGCCATTATGCTTAAGTATTTGTTGTTGTATTGTTTGGCCAGGCATCTTTGAGGTTCCTTTGACTATTAGTGTTCTTTTATAGGCTCTGTCATGCGATGGGTGGGTTTGGGCCGTGATACTGATTGGGCGAGCTGTATCTGGACCATGTACTAATGTTGGCTGAGTTACAGGCAGATCCGGCGATTCTCTTGGTGGTGGGAGGGGTATGATGGTTGGGCTATTGTGCGAGTTCTCTTCTAATACTGTTTTGAATTTTTCGCCGATATCTTCTAAAGAGGGTATAGAGCTTAGGCATTTATTAACATTGTTTTTTAACTCTACGATAGAGCATTCTTGTTTTGCTATGGTTTCCTCCTGTAACTTTTTCAGGTCTTGTTGTTTTTCTAGTTCTGCTGTCAATTCATCGCATTTCGGCACCAGGGCCATGAATATCCTCTTTAGTATTTTCAGCTTATTTTGGATTGTATCGTCCTCACTGTCCTCAGAGCACTTAAGGCCCTTTATCACGATCTGTTTACCTTTATAAAGGAGATCTGTTATAGACATATATTTCAGGGTCTGTTGTGTATTATCAGACTTTATTGAGTTGAGTCTGTCTGAACGTCGCATTCGGCCAGTCGTGAGAGGAAGCTTATCTCTATACTTGCCCATTTCTACTTGAAGTGAGGTGATAAAGTTAGGTTAGAAGTTGACTAATTTACTTGCTAATAAATTTTTTTTAAACAAATTATATTAATTTAGATGGATTATAAAGGTCTAGGCGTCACTAGGCCCCCACCCTATGTTATTTGAAAGAAAGGGACACAGAAAGAAATAGCAAAAGTAGGTGATTATTATCACCAAAAATGACGAAGTTAAAAAATAAATTTAGCGTTTGGATAGGGGGAATTTTATAAATTGTAGAGAGAAAAAAAAAAAAAAAAGGAGGGAAATTTTGAATAATAACAAAAATAAAAGAGGGGATGATTTTGAATAATTCTGATCATTCGAGTGAAATTTTGAATATCAGTGCTTATTACCTCGTTGCAGTCGGGATAGCATTTACATAATAATTTTTGTTTTGAAAAAGATTTTTATTTACATTCACATATATATGATATATTTACAATATAAGTTAATTTAAATACAAACAAGTTGCTCTTATTTGCCAGAAGATGATACACTTGATAAGTTAGAGAGGCACAGTTAGACGTTATAATTAATATAAAACATGGCTTGCACAGTTAATATGCGAGAAAATCCGAAATTGTGGTTTTTAAAAGCGCCTTCTATCGGCGCAGGGTGGGAAAATAATTATATTAAAATATTAATATGAGATATGTGCATGAAGACCTATAGTTTGATACCATACTCGACAAACGTGTAAAAAAGAAAAAAAAATTAAAAACTCCCCCCTGCCCCCCCAAAGGTGGCTAAAAAGTAAATTTTTGTGGAAATGAAATGTGCGCATCAAAACCTACAAGTTAATACCAAACTTGATAATGCTGGGAAAGATTTTAATATTGCCCCCCCCCTCTCCAATGCGCCCCTGCACAATTTACTAAAATTTGAAAAAGCCAACCCTGACTAGGGGTTATTACTTAAATTACCTTACGAATTTGAACCTTAGCAAATCTTTGTCTACCGACATATGGCAAAAACACATACTGAGGGGTACTCCTTTTAGGTATGAGGCTGAAGAAAACTTAGCCTACTCCATCGTATTGCATCCTCCATTCTTTCCGTTACGTACTTCAATTATTCAAACATTAGCGACATTGAAAAGCGTGGCAACGGTAGATCTAAGTTAAAATGTAGAATGCAATTAATTATGGATAATATAGAAAGTTGGCAACTTTAATTTAGCTAACTTGAGATTGGAATAAATATGAGAGGATAGATCTGCAAAGGACTCAACAAACGTGCTTGGCAACAGTATAAAACACCTCAACCCATGCGAGCATTAGGCGGGAATGCGATACAAAACGTGCGCCATTAACTCTATGGGGAATTATGACAGTTATCAAGATCAGAGACACAATTAAAAAAAAAAATATTTGAACACCTTAAGATTAAAATTTTTAAAAGCGAAAGGTGGCGGAGCACAGTAGAAGCTCTAAGGTACCCAAAAAACATGTATACATGTCATATATAGCAATTATTAATTGATTTTGAGCTTCATAAAAAAGGTAAACAAACCGTAGTTTGCCATAGACTTGCGTTATGTGCAATCGCCATTGGCCCAAACAACTATTTATAAAGGTGCACTTCATAGTATTATAATTAAAAGTTAATGAAATGTCACTTACTAGTTGGTGTTCTAGAGGGTATGAAGTATCCATAATGATCAATGAAGCAAAGTTTAACACAGAATATACACTATAACTACATATATAAAAATCACTAACTTAGACAGTATGCTAACCCGATCACAACTACAACAAATATTGAAGTGGACATAACTTTGTTAAAAAGTCACTCCGAAATGTCTGGTCACTTTTAACAAGTCTGTTAATGATTGTATAATACATGAAAAATGTCTATGACCCTGGGAAAATTCCAGAGTAATTATAAATAAGCACTGATAGAAGTTCATCCCAGTTGCAATGGCGGATCCAGGAGACATGGGTTGGAGATTAAGTAAAAAGAGTAAAACTTTAGAGGCTCATATCTCCTGAACCACTGGGTCGATTTTGATGATATAAATACCAAAATGATCAGAAAAAGTTCATATAAAAGAAACAACATAGTTTAGGGGTCCAGCTTACCTAGGGCAGCTAATTTACGACTCCATTTCCGGAGCTCTAAACCGATGCGACCAATCAAAAGCAACAGTGGTTCATAAATTATCCGCTTTTATTTTATATAAAATGACATGACGTCATCCGCATCCGCTGAAGAATTCCTCATTTGCGATCCAGTATTAAACAACATTTACAGTAAAGTACGCATATGACGCACTATTGCTGAATGATACACAAATCCAAAAAAAGAGATATCGTCATTCAAGAAACTCGACAAAAAATCGGCTATCTAATGATTCATATGTCTTCATTTGTTTATAATATTAATATAGATACTTAAAATTAAATTTAGTTTATAATGGCTCCATGTTTTATCAGAAATCATTCATTTATATTTTTTCAAAATAGCACGTATTTTAAGTACATTTTTTATGTTTTTATGGGAAAATGTCAACAAAAAGATATAACTACTATTTTCCAGTTATTTTTCCTTTACTTTCTACGGAAATGGAGTAGGCGAGACCGGGGCAAGATGAAGGGCGGAGCAAGATGACGAATGTCTTAATTTTTCCGTTTTCCACTAGGTGGTAGCATCAACTGAACACCTATAGGCCATTCGTTAAACAATAGTAAAGAGACGCTGAAATAGCCATTTTTATGTTAGTTGTGGAGCTTTGATTGTTTACCGCTGCCACGTTATAACTTTTATGCATGTGTAAATAAGCTCTGCTACAGGTAAAGGTAAGATATATCGTTTCTCAGTAAATAAATAAATAGAAATGCTTAATTCATCTTTAAAAGTTAAAGTTAAACTTACACTAAGTGCAAAATTACTTAAAAGATGACACAGTATTTAAAAATGTTAAATTATTTTAATACCTTAGTATACTTTCAACTATAAAACATAGTCTTCTTCGGAGGAATATAAGAAATACAACAGTTATTGATTGAACGCCAAATTTTCAAAATCCACGTAGATGGTGACGAAAGGAGTGAAAGTGGAAGTTAATTTATAGATCCGGAAACATTGGGAAAATGAAATAAAATAAAACATGGATACAGGGAAGTGGAAGATTACTTGTTTTTTCTTTCTTTAAGAAAACTGAGCCAAATTACTAAAGAAAATACAGTTTGTAATGACGTTTTATCCTACAATATACCCAGAATTTGGCTCAGTTTGCTTAAAGAAAGAAAAAACAAGTAATCTTCCACTTCCCTATATCCATGTTTTATTTTATTTTATTTTCCCAATGTTTCCGGATCTATAAATTAACTTCCACTTTCACTCCTTTCGTCACCATCTACGTGGATTTTGAAAATTAGGCGTTCAATCAATAACTGTTGTATTTCTTATATTCCTCCGAAGAAGACTATGTTTTATAGTTGAAAGCATACTAAGGTATTAAAATAATTTAACATTTTTAAATACTGTGTCATCTTTCAAGTAATTTTGCACTTAGTGTAAGTTTAACTTTATATCGTTTCTCTTTAATATTTATGAGTAACTTAGTTTAAATACTACCTATTACCATGAATAAATGTCAATTAATCGCCTTCCTTCATAGCAATGAAAACGAATATTTTTAAACAGACAGACTGGGGGCAAGATGACGAGCCCCGTGTTTCCGAATTTATTAAACTAACTGTGTTGGCCATTCTATTTAAACCCTGTAAACGTTTGTTTGTCTGTGTGTTTGTCCGCGCGACATTGCGCTTCTAGCTCCTCTGGGGCTAAGAGGCGCATCGGATCGGGGTAGGTGTCTTTCAAAAGGGGGCGACCAGAGGAAGACATTTTTGCCATTCCTTAAGCCCCCCTAGCCCCCCGAAAGAAAAACCCTATCGGTGTCCGTATATCCGCTTCCAAGCGTCCGATCGGTTCGAGGAGAGCACCGTTCGACGGGGTTCGACCTCGGGGTCAAGACCTCCCCCCCCCCCCCCTGCTGGTCCCCTTCCCCCAAATAATTCAAATATTGTGACCGACCATCAGAAGAATGGATCCAGTGCTATAAATGCCAAGAGTGGAACATGAGGAATGCTCCACTTATGAAAATGGCATTTTTATTTGTGACTATTGTTAGCTGCACAACTAAACAATTCAGCATCACATTACAATGCATTATGCTTAGTCTGATACTTTGTAAGATGTAAAGACACAGTTATCATTTGCTAAACCATGTAACATATTAAAAAGATAAAATATGTTCAACCTTTTTCAGTGTTTTCATCTTGTCCCAAGGCCAAAGTCATCTTGCACCAGTACTGGGGCAAGATGACGATTAGTTAACGTTATGAAAAAATAAAATTAACCTTTATTTTTTTATTTGAAAAATTGAATTGTAATATATTTAATACTACAAGGAATACTCTAATAGTTCATGTAAAATTAATTTTACTTTACTTAAAAAAGAATTAAATAACAGCAAAAATTGTTAGCATAGTCATCTTGCTCCGGTCTCCCCTACTTGAGTTGTCAATATTAAACAAATGACGCTAAAAACTACAAAAAAATTAATATCTGAAAAATACATACAGATGCAGTTTTCAAACAAATTGCATTTAAAAGTGCATTTTTTCCTCAATACGACGATATAAAAATTGAAAATGTGCGATGCATAGAAGTGTAAATAATTGCAGTAGGGTATTTAACAGTAAAATGATACATGTGCTTTGTTTTACGGCTGGCTTACACAACGGAACGTTATTTTTTGGAGACGGCATTTTATTTGCTAGGAGAAAGAAATGGCATACCAGGGGCTAAAAAAATATTAATTTTCTGAGGAGATATTTTAAATATACGAATGCATTCTACTCCCATAGACTTTACGTTATCGAGGGGCATTCGAATATTGACAGGCCGACAGCCTTGTGATAAAAGCGGTTTTTTTTTATATTGTACTCAAATTTTTAATTATCAAGAAGTACCTTGGTGCAATATAATAGAAGTATAAAAAATAACAACGTTAAAATATTGGTGCTTTTAACGTTGTTATTTTTTAAACTTCTACTCAAATTTTTACTTATAATTTATTTTCAACTTTTTAACTTTTAGCCTTTAAAACATCTAATTGTTGCAGTTTCACAAACATTTGGCCTATTTTGGCCCATATTTGTGTCAACTTGTGTACGGGTTACAGAGAATATATGACTATTTATCACCTGTGGCGGACTAATTGAAAACTGCCTTAAAATTAATGCTTTAATTTATAATTAAATTCTAATGATATTTAAATGTCGTAATGTCATAGGAAACACACCTGTGACGTAATTTTTATAATTCTATCCTATCTGGAAGTGGGTTAAAAATCGATTACAAAGTTCTATCTTTACACACAAATGGCAGGTTGAATTAGATAAAAAAGTCTAAAAGTATACAGTAAAACATCTTTAAAGCAACCACGTTCCGTTCCAATAAAAATTGGTCGCTCCGATAAGTGGTCTCTTAATGGAGGTCATGTTTAAATGCAGATTTTAATTGTTGAAAAAGGGTAACAATTAATGTTACAAAAATTCATTTTTCGTATTAGGGAAAAATATGAAAATGTAAGTATCAAAACAAAAGTTAATTACATAAGTTAATTGCTGCACAATTTAAAAATGAATACATTGACGTTGGCTTTGATTTTACGGTTTTATCTTTTATAACTTTTATTTCTAAGTCCTTTCGAAGTCCTGTAAATAAATGGAATTTTTTTTTGGACAGGAACAAATAATGGCGATTTCAGTATTTTATTCATTTGTTAAAAGTTTCCTGACAGAATAGCACAGGAGAGTTTATTGACCGTCATTCAAATTTCTCATCAGAGTTAATTTCATTGCCTAAAAAGGCACAAAAGGGTTTAAACACTTAAAAGTTACCGGAATAAAAAAAAATTCTAAATTTAGTTTAGAAGTTTGATGAATAATGCGTTCTCCGGAATTATTTATCTAAAAAAACCCTTCTTCAAGCGACCAGGAAAAAACGGAATTCGTTTCGTTTTCTTCAAAGGAATGGGTCGCTCATGGAAAGAATTCAGCTGGGATGGTTTCTGAATGGAGCTAAAATTAGTATTAAGATTATGGAAAAAAATAGTCGTTAAGGGTGGTGGTTGCTTCATGGAGGTGGTCGCACAAGGAGGTTTCACTGCAATTTATTAACATATGAAACACATTAAGGCTGTTCTGAAATCCAAAGGGTTAATCTGACATAAGTTTTAATTCATTTTTGTTTGGAAACGCATGAAATTAGAAGGTGTTGTTATTCGGAAACTATGTCATCGAACTGTTTTTTTTTTTTTTTTTTTTTTTTTTTTCGCTTTCATGTAACGCAATAGGTCTTTCAGAAAAAATTGTCAAAGTTGGCATTTTGAACTGAACTTCCGAACGAAAGAAGAAAATCGAGTCAGTAAGGGGAGGAAATGGCGTGTCACGTAATCAAAATCGCTTATAACTCAATAGGTAATTGATTGATCAAAAAATGGAAAATACATATCGATTCCAAATCATTTCCATGGTCAGGTTTTTCCAATTTTATATCTTTCCGTTAAAAAATGAATTTGTAAATGTGTTAAAACGTTTTGCGCTTGTTGAGCAGAGCAGTTGAGATCAGCCTTAAGAACTTCATAGGAATAGACGTAAAGCCATAACATAAAATAATTAAGACATTCATGTAGATTTTTAATTATGAAAAGTTTGAAATAGATAGCAAGTAAATAATATATAGATAGAAATGAATCTCATTAACATTTCTTAACGAATCTACACAAAGAGAAATGTTTTAATGCTATATTAATTAATAATATATGTCTGAGATTAAAATTAAGATATAATTAAAATGTCAGTATTACTAAAACGTATTGCAGTGTTACATTAATTTACACAGACTTTATTGAGACAGAATTACAGGATTGCATAATAACATGTTTCTGTAATATAATGCTTATTTAACTGATTTAGTGTCTAAAATGCATTCAGACTCTGCATTAATCATAGACACGTTTTCAGAGAAAACACACGACGTATTTAAACAAGCCTTTGTCAAAATATTAATTAAATTATGTTTCTTTGGCGTCTGGGAAGACGAGAATCATATTTATGGATTTATGCTTAATTTCATACTCATTTGTAGTGTTAAATTTCATATTTAACATCTTGTAATATTCTACTGCAAAACTAAAGATAATTAGTAAATACATTGGCATAAAATATTCATAGAATATTTTAATAATCTAACACTAATATTAGGATATCACAATATTAAAATATTTATTTGCTTAAAAGACGTTATAAAAACACATTAAAAGTAAATTAAAAATCTATATTGACATGTTTCAATTCTGTCACTTCTTCATCAGAATGCATAACAGAAAATTACAAATACAATGCATATGAAAAATGGAAAAAATCATCGAAAATAAACAAGTAATTTTCGATGATTTTTCCATTTTTCATATGCATTGCATTTGTAATTTTCAGTTATACTTTCTGATGACGACTCAGTGAAAGAATTGAAACGTCAATATAGATTTTTAATTTACTTTTAATGTGTTTTAGGTAGCTTTCATTACAAAAAGCTACCTATTGCAGCCGTTCGGAGGAAAGCGATTTCAAAAAATTTCGGTATATTTTCAGCGACCATGACCTCCAGACCCCGAAACCACTCTCCGTTCAAAAGTTGATATATATATATATATATATATATATATATATATATATATATATATATATATATATATATATATCCATATATATATATATATATATGAACTTTGTCATACTGTAACTCTCGAATTTATGAACCGATTTGGATATAATTCGGTATGTACATAGTGCATACCAATGCCTCGACCGAGTTCGTTGGCCAGCTTCATCCGCCATTTTGTTTCAAAATGGCGGTCATTTAAATTTTTTTTTTAATTTTTAAATTTGAAATGTGGTACCAAAAAATTGAAAATTCAAAAATATTTTTTTCTTATGTATTTGACCTTTATACAAAGATTCCGAAGCAGTTTTTGTTTCGTCTATATCTTAAAAAATGGCTGAGTTATAGCATTTTGAATTTCTAGCGTGGCTGACATTTTGAAGCGTCCTGAATTTTGTCACGCGATAAAAAGCGTATTTATGAACCGATTTGGATGTAACTTCGTGTGTACATAGTACATACCAATGTCTCGACCGAGTACGTTGGCCAGCTTCATGCGTCATCTTGTTTAAAAATGGCAGCCATTTAAATTTTTAAGAAAAATTTAAATTTGAAATGTGGTACCAAAAAATTGAAAATTGAAAAAATATTTTTTTCTGATATATTTGACCTTGATACAAAGATTCGGGAACAGTTTTTGTTTCGTCTATATCTTAAAAAATGGCTGAGTTATAGCATTTTGAATTTCTACGTGGCTGACATTTTGAAACGTCCTGATATTTGTCACGTGATAACAGGCGTATTTATGAACCGATTTGGATGTACCTTGGTGTGTACATAGTACATACCAATGTCTCGACCGAGTTCGTTGGCCAGCTTCATTCGCCATCTTGTTTCAAAAGGGTTGCCATTAAAAAAAAATTTAATTTAAAATTTAAAATGAGGTATTAAAAAATTGGAAAATGAAAAAGATTTTTTTTATGTGTTTGGCCTTGATACAGAGATTCCGAAGTAGATTTTGTTTCTGAAAATTTGTTCTTTTGTTTATATCTTAAAAAATGGTTGAATTATAGCACTTTGAATTTCTAGTATGACTAACATTTTGAAACGATCTTGTATTTGTCACGCGATAACACACGTATTCGCCTATTTCCATGTAAGAAGGCATGTGGATTGTATACATCAACATCTCAGCCAAATATAAGTTACTTTAAATAAAAGCAGCCTGGATAAAGCTGACTAATTTCGCGAAATTCTCATTCATTATATTGATAAAAATTAGTATTGAATCTCCTATATTCGGTTTCCCCTAAATTGAGCTTCGTGTGTTTGAATAATATAAGTTGGCTTTTTTAAAATAAGGAATTTGAAAGCTACCTCTTCCTCCCGGCACCGGCCGAAAGGACTTTTTATAACGTCTTTTAAGCAAATAAATAATTTAATATTGTGATATGGTTATTAGTGGACGTAATTTTGGGTTATTACTCTAATATTTTACACTAATATTAGGAATTAAAATTATTGAAATACTTTATATGCAAGTTAAAGTTATTAGATTTTGAAATGTTTGTTTAACCCTCTATGTACTGAATTATGAATTCATGAAAATTTTACCTTCTAAAGTATTTTTCGTGAATTGTTTAAGCTACATTAAAAGTTTTATATAATCATTTAAAAATTTTTAGAAGGCGTGAACGATTTAGGAGCATTAATTAAATTTCAATTTATAGGGATTTTGTGCAATATTTATAACCCCGCACAAATCTTTTATTTTCAATATTTTTCTTAGTATTTTGCAGAATTAGAAAATGTAAAAATATAATGTTCTTACAATAGAAATATAGAAATCTTTCCGAATTGAAAAATTCCCCCCCCCCTCCCCCTCAACGCCAAGAAAGCTGAAAAAAAGCAAAGGCAAAAGAAATCATCCTTTAAAAAATATTTTTGTTTTGTGTAACCTATAATGCTTTTGGAAAAAGGTAAAGTAATGCATCTATAACTCATTCTAAACTGTATAAACTGTATTACAACTAATCGATGTATTAAATGAATTTCATAGCAAGTCATTTTAATGATACTTATAAGTATATTCAGTAGATGAAGTGTTGAAGATAGTATATAATAAATAAAAAATACAAGAATCAAAGTCCAACTATTTGGACTACTAAAAACTTTCTAAATTGAAGAGATGCTATCAATACTTGAACAACCGCATGTTTAATCTGATTTTGGAAAAAAAAAATTATTGGAACCTGAAATTTAATTAGATAAAATACAATTTCTTTTTCTGTTGTAGTATTTTCAAATTGTTTATTAAATGAAATTTCTGGATAAAAAAAAATTATTTCAATTTACAGTACGTTTCTGTGCCTTCTAGGAAGACGAGGGTAATATTTAAAGATTCATGCTTGAATTCATGCACATTTCTAGTTTTAAATTTCATATTTAATGTCTTGTAGCATTTTTTGGAAAACTAAAGATAATTAAATAAATCTATGTGATTCTTGGAAATTTTCCCGTAGAAAATTGCACACGCCTTGTAGTCTTTAATAATATTTCAAAAATTTTTAATTGCTTAAAAGGCGTACAGCCATCAGAGTGAAAAAAGTGTTAAGCCGGGAATTGAACCTGGGTCATCGGTACAGCGAACCGACATTCTACCAACTGAACCATTTGGAACGATACCCAACCTGGCACTTCTCAGTACGATATGTTGGCAATGCTACAATCGCAGCACACAAGATGGAAGATTTTTCGTGAGCCACCGACTCTGAAGCAAACACGAAACTAAAGGGAATCCAGCATTGATGAAATTGAATAAATCTATATAATTCTTGAAACTTTTTCTGTAGAAAATTTCCCACGCCTTACATTAAAAACCAATGACCCGGGTTCGAGTCCCGGCTTGGTCACTTTTTCACTCTGATGGCTGTACGCCTTTTAAGGGGTCTCAGGATTCTTAAAATTGGAAAAAATGAAAAACAAAAGACCATTTTCAACATTTAATATCTTAAAATGTATTTGATTTTAAGAAACAATTTTTATTGCTATGAAAGATATAAGTATGTTCTTTCATTTAATGTATTTAAAAAATTGCAAGATGCAGAATTAGTATTTGCAGGCGGCTCCAAACTGTCAGACATTTGGCGAGCAGAAAATCGGCATAACAGATTACGCGCAGGATTACTAACTAATTTTTGCAACTAAGAATGAAAATTTTTGTGCCTACGTGTACTTCAGATTGTAATAATTATCCTGAACCTAAATAAACCTGTTTTTAAAGCATTTTTATATTTTGAATACAAAGTTGTATTTAGCTAACAAAAAATTCTGAAAATTTCAACAGTATAAACACCTAAAAAAATTTTTTTTTTAATACTAAAAAGGAAATTTTAGGTTCAGTATATACAGAGTAACATGGAACATATGTTTTGTAAATTTCATGAAAAATATTCGGAAGTTTTAGGATATCTTGCGTGTTATGCCTAAAAATATCATTTGGAGAAAAATGATCTCAAAGTTTCGGAAACGTCGCTTCAGCTACTGAGCGGGTAAAATTCTAAAAGCCATAACTTCTGTTCTAATGGGAACTTCAAGGAAAGAATTATATCAAAATGTTCAGAAAAAGTAGGAGTTTAACATGTAAAAAAATTAAAATTTCGAAAATTTTAAAGCTTTAAGAGTTTTGAGACCCCTTAAGCAATTAAATAAATTTGAAATATTAATATACCAGTGACCCGGGTTCGAATCCTGTCTTGGACACTTTTTCACTCTGTTAGCTGTACGCCTTTTAAGCAATTAAATAAATTTGAAATATTAATATACCAATGACATGGGTTCGAGTGCCGGCTTGCACACTTATTCACTTTGTTGGCTGTACGCCTTTTAAGCAATAAGAAAAAGGAAATATTATTGATTGCAAGGCGTGTGAAATCTTCTACAGAAAAATTTCCAAAAGTTATATAGATTTATTCAATTTCATTGATGCTGGATTCTCTTTTGTTTCTTGTTTGCCCCAGATTCGGAGGCTCACGAAAAATACTCCATTTTGTGTGTTGCGGTTGTAGGCTTGCCAACATATGATAGTGAGAAGTGTCAGGTTGGGTAGCGTTCCAAGTAGTTCAGCTGGTAGAACGTCGGTGTGCTATGCCGATGACCCGAGTTCGAGACCCGGCTTGGGTTCTTTTTATTACCCGACTGAAAAGAAGGGTTATGTGTTTCACGCGTTTCTGTGTATGTGGATTTCTTTATACCCTCGAAACATCCCAACGGCTGGATGGATTTTTACGAATGAGGTCTCTGTCGATTCGTCTTAATCTTCCGATGGTTATAGGATAGCTTTTGTTTGTATAAATTAAAATGGCAGTCGTAAAATACAAAATGGCGGTAGAGACGAAAAAAAATTACGCACCCTATTGAATGGCATATCATTGGATTGGTCTTTCAAAATGAAGACGATGTTTCATCGACCATTTTGCAGTCAAAAGCTCCGTTTAAATATTAAACAACCTGGAAGTTGTATACTTTGGAACGCTACCTTTACTGTAACTCTAACCTTCATAATAGACATCTATAGGCCTCATCAAAAAAGTGTTTGTAGATAGGAACTACCGTATATACTCGCGTATAAGTCGACTCGCGTATAAGTCGACCCCCTAACTTTCGAATGCAAATTCTGGGAAAAATCAAAAACCCACGTATAAGTCGACCCCCTAACTTTTTACTTCAATTTTGCACAAAATCAAACTAAAGATTTCACTTGCAATGCGAAAAGGTAGTAAGTAAACAAAAACAAATCATTGAATTTTTTTTAAATGATAAATTATTATTATTTGTATATTTTATGTATTATTTTTTATTCATACACATAAAAAGCCATAATTTTGCAGTATTCGAAGTTTATTGTTTTTCTTTTTTAACTGACCCGCGTATAAGTCGACCGCCCCAAATTTGCTTACCGAAAATTGTCAGAAATCCCTCGACTTATACGCGCGTATATACGGTAATTATTAAACACAACTTAAAAGTCATCAATACATGTAAATAAAAAAAAGGTAAGTAATATAAAAAATAGTTTCATATTGATGAGAAATAATTAATTAGTTCGCTTTTACGCACTCGGGTTTTTTGATTTTTTAAATTTAATGTATTATTCACTCTGTTGGCTGTACACCTTTTAAGCAATAAAAAAATGAAATATTATTGATTGCAAGGCATGTGAGATCTTCTACAGAAAAATTTTCAAGAATTATATAGATTTATTCAATTTCATCGATGTTGGATTCTCTTTAGTTTCGCGTTTGCTCCAGAGTCGGTGGCTCACGGAAAAATATACCATCTTGTGTGCTGCGGTTTAACACATGGTAGTGAGAAGTGGTTCAGTTGGCAGAACGTAGATGTGCTATACCGATGGCCCGGGTTAGAGTACCGCCTTGGGCACTTTTTCGCTTGGTCAGCTGTACGCCTTTTAATCAATTTAAAAAAAGAAATATTAAAGATAATTAGTGAGATGTCATAAAACACATTCACTATATTATTAGAATATTTTAATAATTTAGCACTAATATTAGAAATCAAAATTACGGAAACATTTGAATGCAATTTAAAATTATTAAATTTTGAAACGTTTGTTTAAAGATAGTATATAACAAATGAGTAATACAGGAATCAAAGTGCATCTATCTGGACTTCGAAAAACTTTATAAGTTTAAAGGATATTATTAATATTTAAACGAGCAAAGGGTCAATCTGACTCTAGTAATATATATATATATATATATATATATATTGGAACCTAAAATTTAACTTTATAAAATATAATTACTTTCTATATTGTAACAACATACAAAGTTTTAAAATTAGTCTTAAAAATTTTTAAAAACTTTTAGAAAGTTTTAAAAGATGTTTTTTAAATAAAATTTCTGGGTATATAATATTTAATTCATTTAATTACAGTACGTTTCTGTGGCATGCTAGAGGGCGATAATAATGTTTTTGGATCCATGATTGAATTCATGCGTATTTGTAGTGTTTAATTTCAAATTTAACGTCTTAAAACGTTCTACTGGGATATGAAAAAAAATACTACAATGACAAAAAATACATTTGTTATATTCATAGAATATTTTAATAATCTAACATTAATATCACGAATTAAAGTTATTTAAATATTTGTATGCAATTTAAAGTTATTAAATTTTGAAAGGTTTCTTTAAAGATAGTATGTAACAAATGAATAATTACAGGAATCAATGTGCAGCATTTGGACTTCTTCTGAAACATTTAAATTGTTCTAGGTTACGTCTATACAATGTGCTTACGTGCCTATTGCTTGATTCTCGTTTTTTAAACCGCTTCAACTTATAAGCTGGTCAAGTAGCCATTTTTTAGTACAGTAATCCCTCGACATTCGCGGATTTAACATTCGCGAGTTTTGATTATTCTCGAAATAAAAAATGATGAACATTTCAACATTCGAGAATACTTAACTTGGTTATTGGTGAATTTTGTTTTTTAACGAATATTTTTTTATTAAGTAAACTCTCTTTGATTTACCAATTCCATAAAATATTTGACACTGGACAGATGTATTGTACTGCATAGCCAAAGTTCCGTAAATTTAAACTCTTGTATTGAGGTAAAATATCGATCAGTAATTCCGAAAAACCCGAAACGATTTGATGCAAAAAATAAAAAATCTTAAATTTTCTAAAATTCTAAATTTTTATTGCAACTGAAAATTTTTCGACAAAATTTGTATTGGGAAATTTAAATCTTCGGCAAAAACTTTTTGAGAAAGCAATAGAAGTCTTAAATTTAAAAAAGAAATCGAGACCGCAACTTTTCCTTATATGGAAATTTATAAGCAAAAGTTCTGTTCTTCCAAACAATCGTAGAGGAATGATTTTTTTCAGCAATCAACTAGCAACTAAACTTTCTGCAACATGTTTATAGTTATTAAAATTTTTTTACAGCATGTGCTTTTAAATTCTTGATAAATATATTTTTATGTTACTGTTGCTTTTTTCCTTTAAAACAAAACTATAAAACCTAACCCCCTTTTATGCACGGGAATATGGTCTCAACATTCACGATTTTGACATTCGCTGAAGTTTCAACGAACTTAACCCTCGCGAATGTTAAGGGATTACTGTATAACGACTATTCAAAATTACATGTGATTGTGGTTAAACGTTTTCACAGCACTTGCATAGCAACAAGTAGAGACAGCATTTTCCCACGAGAAGTAACGACCGCAATTTAGAATTAAATTGCTGATGCATATTTTAGAATCTCTAGGCCTGTGAACAAGTTAATAATAAAAACCTCAGAATTCATTCCGAAGTAGCAGAGATTAGACAAATCTGGCGAGCTCTTAAGACAGAGAACCGAGTCGTAACGGAACGGGACAAGTGGTCCGGCAGAAATTCTCCTGCCACGTTTAGTTTCTGCGAAAGCCCCCTTTCCCTCCCTTAAGGCGTCTCAGAACTCTTAATGCTTCAAAATTTTCGAAAATTTATTTTTTTTAGATGTTAAACTTCTGTTTTTTCTGAACAATTTGGTATGATTGTTTCCTTGAAATTCCCATCAGAACAGAAGTTATGGATATTAGAATTATACCCGCTCAATAGCTAAAGTGGCGTTTCCAAATCTTTGAAGTAATTTTTCTCCAAATGACGTTTTTGGGTATGATGCGCACGATATCTCAAAAACTTCTCAATATTTTTTCATGAAATTTTTAAAATATATGTTTCATGTTAGTCTGTATAAACGGAACCTAAAATTTCATTTTTATTCTTCAAAAAAAAAAAATATTTTGTTTAGGTGATTATATTGTTAAAATTTTCAAAATTTTGTATTAGCTAAATACAACTTTGTATTAAAAGTATAAAAATGCTTTAAATGAAAATTTATTTAGGTTCAGGGTAATTATTACAATCTGAGGTATAATTAGTTACAAAAAATGTAATTCTAGTAACAAAATTTATTATCAAGTTCTGAGCGTAAGCTGTTATATCAATTTTCTGCTCGACTAATATCTGACAGTTTGGAGTGCCCTATAAATACTAATTCTGTATCTTGCAATTTTTTTAAATACATGAAATAAAAGAACGTACTTATATCTTTTAATTACCAATCAAAATTGTATTTTTAAATCATATTCATTTTAAGATATTAAATGTTGAATATTGTCTTTTTTTTTTTCATGTTTTCACATTTTAAGAGTCCTGAAATCCCTTAACCTTTTAAATAGTATGTGTATTATTTTGAGGTGTAATAGTAATTAATAATCATTAAATTCCTGTTATTCCTTAATTATTGCCTTATTCCTACTTCACATATATACAAATATATCAAAAATTACAACGCCTTGTAGTAATATACCTCTTTTAATTGCTAAAAGGCGTAAATAGAAACGTTTAAAAACGGTACGAAACTTTTATTAGAGTTGTTACGTATTTCAGCTGCATCGGAACCATTATCAGAACAAATATATATAGGGGAGAGTAGCCTAATTTGGACCGCCGCTTTGATTGGACCGTTGCCATTCTGTCGTTAATTACAGGAAGAGACTCCATCTACCGCTGAAATCCTACTCATCAGAATGACGTCACTCACGATTAGAAGATGCAACCGCCTACCACGTGTTGTTTTCAGACAATTTTAAAAAATATAAAGTTAGCTGTTTTGATCTACTTTTTTCCTACTAAACGTAAATGAATACTTTAAAACTAAGGTAAGTTGTTATGTTTTTATATACATATATAAATTCATCTGTTAATTGCACATATTTCTCACGCGGCTTTGTTTGATTTCGTTTTTGTTCTTTGTCTTGAAATTATCTGTTTTAAAAAATGGCACAGTTGCTATAATTGGACCATTTTAAGTTGCTTAAATTGGACCAGATATGCGATCATAAATTTTGAAAATTAATTAATGAATTTCGAGGACGGTACACTTTATGCACTATTTTTTAAATTTTTTTATATTTTATAATGGATTACTATCTCCATGCAAGTTTTTTTTTTTTTTTTTTGGGGGGGGGGGGGGGGGTAATATCTGGATTATTCTTTTTATACAGTTTAGGCCTATATAAACAAAAAATATTTTTACATGTTTATGCAATAAATTGTGTTTGCAATTTCTTTTACCTTGTATGTATTTGTATTTATTTTCTTTGAATACATTATTCCTACGGCGTATTTGGTTTACAGAGTTGAATTCAAACATTTTCTTCCTGGAGTATATTTGCGATTCCCTGAGGAAGGGCAGACTTTTTACAGTTCTGGAGGGTGGAATTACACTTTTTTGCCATTAAAACTCATAAAACCTCAAACCTTCCGGGAGGAGGGGGGTGAATTCAATACTGCCGAATATATAATGTTTGCGTATAATTAATCGTAGCGTATTTTTCAATACAGCATATTTTTTTAAACACTTTTATAATATAATGTTAAAAATGTTGAAAAAGACACGGACAAGCTGTCTGGAAAAAAAAAAAAAACAGGTGACAGCAAAAGCTGTTAAAGATATAGGAAATAAAAAGGAGAGAGTAAATTGTGAAGAAATTGACCTGCAATAAAGCTGTAGCTACAAATCCCCCCCCCCCCCCAAAAAAAAAGCCAAAAAATCATTAGAAATATTATATCCTTTGCTAATTTTAGTTTTAAAAAAGTACAGAGGGAGCCAGAAAAACAGTTGTGTTAACATCTCCGCCATATAAAGTAAACCTTGAAATGAAAAAACACAAAAAATCGACTAAAAAGAAGCTATCACAGCATAAAAGCAAATGGAACATCAAGTTTTAAAAAATAGGCGTAATGCAATTATCAAGGAAATGATGAAAGGGGAGAACTACAATCATAATGTAAAGAAAACTTCTGTTGCAAAAAAAAAAAAAAAAAAAAAGTCTAATAATTCAGAATCTAAAAAGGAAAATCTAAATAGTGATGATTGGGTTTGCCTGATTTGTAAGAAAATAAAACATTCAGTGTTCATATTGCCAAATACGGTTCCAAGTTGTGTGCGCTGGAAAAAAAATCAATAAACGAAATTCATGTGTAAGCTTTGCATCACTCCTTAAATGATATTCAAGTAACTGGCAATTAGTTTCATAATTTCTATTCTTAATTACTGATAACTTTGATTTATATTTTGAATACATTTTGATTTAAAACAATTACACTTATTTTCACATATTTGATTTCATTATATTTCATTGCTGTTATTTTGTTTGATTGTTTCAGTAACCGTAAACTTTGCTTTTAATAAAATTAGATATATTCCCTAGTCATTAAAACAACCTGATTTTATTTGGTCCAATTTAGGAGACTGGTGGTCCAACTTAGGCGACCAGTTGCTGAATTTGGACCACTTTTGACAAATTTTTCAAATTAAAATAAAATTTAAGATTTTCCCCCAAAAAATGATCTAAAGTTTTATTTAGTTAGTGGATGAATTGATTGACCCCGTGTAGTGATATTTTTCAGATATTCCAAAAATTAAGTGAGTTACACCTGAAAATAAGCGAAGTGGTCCAAATTAGGCTACTCTCCCCTATATATATATTCTAAAATTGAACGAATTTCTTAATTTTTACTTAGATGTATAACTTGGAATTAGAAAGAGAACGTGAAAAACTGAATGATGGCTTTCAAATCGTTGCATCATAGATTGTGGAATTTTAAGGTATTCTTATTTGGTGTGATAATAGTTTCAATGGAGCTTTCGATAACATTTTTAAGCTTCTTGGATTTTATATTTGTTTAAATTCACTATTTTATTATAGCTTTAAGAATGTTTACTAGTCATAATCGAATATTTTCCACACCATTTTGTAACATTTTTATAACATATTTATAATATTTGAAATATACTGAACAATGGAAAAGAAATAGCATTTTTCCGGAAAAGCTCATTCTTTTCTTCCTAAAATCTTCATTTTCTTTAAAATAAATGCAATAAAAAGTGACCTGTTTCTTTTCCTTTTATTTTGGAAAAAATACAGGCTGAAAGCAAATGATGAACCACATCAAAATTGAGTTTCCTTTTCTTTATGTTTGAAAATATTAAACATTTTTTTGAAAAACGAATGTGGAAAGTGTATTAGAAGTTAATGCAACTGGAAAAATGTTTATTTACTAAAGAAAACAAACATTAATCTTGCCTGAAAAAGAAAATAGTACGAGGAAATTTTTAATATGTATTATTTTTGAAAATGTTTGAAAAATAAAGTAAATCGTGAAGGACGTTTAAAAATATTGTTCAACAGAAAATAAGTCTTTCTTAGTCTGTGTTTACATTAGCGATAATTTAGATATAATTATCTCTATTGTTACTAAATAATTTATTTATTCTTAGTTAATACTATCTTAAACTATGTTGCAGAATGTATTGTTTTCTTAAAAATATTCATGCAGTATCAAATCATTCTTATTATGGGTCATTACAATGTAAAGAAAGACTATTGTTTCTCAATCCACTGATTACGGGGTTGGGACGTATGTCGTCCCAGTCACAATTTCTTTGTCCTATTCGCACCACTTTTTAAAAAAATAATCTCTGCATCCACCTTTACTAGGATAATTTAAAAAGAAAATTACCGCATTTTTTTTTCAATTGGGGTAAAAATGAACATAAAAATAGTCGCCAGTCGTGGCTTGTAATCAAGAGGCTAGTCTTCGAAAACGTAATACAGATCTATATAAGAATGCCCGAGGTTTAATGGTATATTATAGCAGTTTAACTTAGACTATCAACAAATCAACATCAAATGCAAGGTAAACTAACCTAGTTTTTCTTACAAATGTTCAGTAGGTGCACCTTTACTTATACGGCACACATGCAACCTAACGTCCAATTCTTCTCACACTTCGTTTAACAAGTCCGGAGTCATGAAAGTAATATTGCCTCTTCAATTCTGTGTCTCAACTCGGGCAAATCATGCACAGGCGGAATGTAAACACGATCTTTTATGAACCCCCAAAGGAAAAAATCGTATGGCTCTAACGGCTTTTAAATGTTCAGTCCAGCAATAACATTTTACGCTCAGGGTTTGCCATTTTGCGTATATGATACTACAAGCGAATCAATAACAAACAATACTCGCGAATGGGCTTATCTAAAACTGTTTGAGTTACTCTTTATTTGTGATCTTGAACCAATACTCCACAACGCTCATAGTTGATACTATTAAAATTTATAACTGGGACATTCTTAATTGGACAACCTGAATAACCGCGTACAAAAATATACATAAACCTCTTCCGAGTTATTCACGATTCCGAATAGTCTTTACCTCTAGAAACCTCAAACAAGTTGGAAATTACACATCAAACGTGGCAAATGAGGTGCATTCGTACTATATCTAGTTTTATAAAAATTTTTTGCACCGCATATTGTACTGAATGTATATTTTAGTGCACCTCATAAGTACGTAGGAATTACATTCTGTTCGAAAGGCTGTAACATCATTAAAATGCACTTGAAATAATTTTTTCCCATTGGCTGTAATGTAACGGAAAACTTTTGACACTCTCTGTTATTAAACTATACATGCGATTTTCATAAAATATGAAGTGACTCGACAAAGTTTTGCAACAATTATATATCTTAAACTTCAAACCATTCGGTTGGGTAGTTTTTGCTCTGTTATATACGGACGGACGGACAGACAGACGGAACGAACGGCGACTATAGGTGCTACGTATCTATATAATTACGAACGCACCTATAAACCAATATATTTTCAAGATTTAAAGAAGCATTTATAAAAACAAAATTTCTTTTGTTGTCACCGATTCTCAGAAACGTTTCTGAATAGTTTTAAAAGTGTATTAATCAGTTTTCACAAGACTGAATAACGGATATTAGGATTTTATCAATTCTCAATTAAACATTTTCAGCACGAATGTATGCAGGAGAGACTTACAAAATAATTTTAATGTTAACTTTAATGTTGTTAACTTACATGGTTTTCTGTAAAACATGTTTGTTGAACGTGAAAATGTTTACGTGGGTATGAATAGCATCCGAAAGCGTATATTTCTATTTGATAAAACTGATTAAAATAGTATAAAAACTACTCGGAAATCTTTCCGAGAATCAATAGCAATAAAAAGAAATTTTTCTTTATAAATGCTTTGCAGGGCCCGATTTAGGATATGTAAGCCCCCGGGGCAAGCGTCATTCCGGGGTCCCCCTTTCTATTCATAGAAATTGTTCGCGAATAATGTAAAAATGGCTTGTTCTAAACTTCATACATATTTTGTGCATGGATAAATTTCGTACCAGGTACTATTCACATCTGTTATACAGGGTATCAGAAAAAGGTGGTCACAGAATTAAGAAAAAATACTAGTAGGATAATAGTAAAAAAAATGATGGATTGGTTGACTAGAGTATGTGTTTACAAGCTTTTACTTTGCTTATCTACGTATGTTACAAGATGTCTAAAAGAAAATGTTCCCAGGTCGTCATTAATGGTTTTAACTTGTCTCGTTACGAGGAAAATGTCAATAAAGAATTTCTTTCAAAACAATAGAAAACTATGTTGTTATAATAAAATTTTAATCATTAGTTTTCCAATGATATAGTTCGTTTTTTGCGTGAGTGGAAGGGGTGCGGGAAGCACAGAGAGAAAGGGGGACCGAACTCCCTTCCTAAATGTTTGAAACGATATGAATCTTCATCACTCTTGGCCAGTTTTAACCATTTGGCACCTTTTAATAAAAATCCTGATTATTCCTATGGAGATCCCTAAAAAAGGGGGACCCGGGACAGTCTGACCCGCATACCCCTGCATTATTTTGTTCCTGTTTCTTTAAATGTCGAAACTATATTGGTTTCTAAGATTTATAAAGATAACAAGTTGGAAATTGCACGTGAAACGTGACAAATGAGGAGCTTTCGTACTGTAACTAGTTTTATATATATTTTTGCACCGCATATTGTACTGAATGTATATTTTAGTGCACTTCATAAGTGAATATTAATTTCATTCTGTTCGAAAGTTTGTAACATCATTAAAAGGCATTTGAAATAATTTTTTTCCATTAGCCGCAATGTAACGGAAAACTTTTGACTGTCCCTGTCATTAAACTATACATCCAATTTTCGTAAAATGTGAAATGACTCGAAAATTTTTTTTTGCATCAGTTATATATTTAAAATTTCAGGCCATCCGGGTGGATAGTTCTTGCTCTGTTATATGCGGACGGACAGACAGACGGACCGAACGACGATTATAGGTGCTATGTATTTATATAATAATGAACGCACCTAAGAAACGCTTTTCGCAATCGCGGGTAACCTGGAAGAGCTTATTGTGTATTTTTATTTGTGGTTACATTATATTTCTCCAGATTAAGTAAAATATGTCTTGTTTTTAAGTGTGCATTTTGTGTAATCTAATATTATGTATGTTTCATTATAAAACATTTCATATTAGGTTAATGTAGTTAATTGGATATTCTGAACTCCGGTCAGTTGTTAGAGTGCTAGCAATTGCATTGAGACATTTGGTAATGGAATTTGTGGATTCAAACATCTTCGGTTCTAATGGGGTGATTATGGAAATCGAAATATAAAACCCAAGAAAATGCCAGAAAGTTTTTCTTAAAACTAGCTGATACACCCGGCGTTTCCCGGGCCCGTGATATTAACCTTAAACCAGCATCATATTTTTAGGATTCATTATCTTTAACTAATTTTGTATGAAAATATATTTTTAAATGAAAAACTCGCGAAAAGTATTGATATTTGATGGTAACGTTCGTAATAAGTCATTTTCTTGTTTTGTTTTTGTTTTTCACGTAGACCCGTTTCGTAGTTTAATAAGAAAATAGTTCTTGTTATTCGAACTCTTTAACATTTTTTATTTGTTGTAAATATAACAGTTTACAGCCAGTATAAAAAATTCGAGAGAAATGATTGATATCTAATTGTATCATTTTTAATAGTGTACATGTGCCAAACCTGAGTGAAACTGCTCCGAAATAAGCAGCTTTATACTTTTTACATCGAAAATTTCTCAGATTTTATTACTTTTTTAAATGCTTCTACACCTCTGAAGGTTTCGAAATTTCTGTAGGTGATATAAATCCGTTGTGCTCTAAATAGATTGTGAAAACTATTGTCTTTGGGTGTCGCGAAGTGACCAGAGATCGCAAATGTTTCATAAGAGTTAAATTTCGGAAAATGTTTGATTTACGTATATGTATACATAAAGTCATGAAATCAGTACATTTGTACAGATTTACAATTTACGATGTAGGTCCTTATATAAAGATTTAATCTAATATGCTGCATCCTTCTATCATAAATATTTGAAGAGAAATGAATGTTTGACAATTTTGATGTGTGGTGTCACATTCTGCATATTTTTTAAATGAACTTAACATAAAACAAGTTGGAAATTGCTCGTCAAACGTAGCAAATGTGGTGCGTTCGTACTATAACTAGTTTTATAATTCTTTTTGGCACCCCATATTGTACTGAATGTATATTTTTTTGCACTTCATAAGTGCATAGTCTGTAACATCGTTAAAATGCACTTGAAATATTTTTTCCCCATTGGCCGTAATGTAACGAAAAACTTCCGACTGTCCCTGTAATTAACCTATACATCCGATTTTCATAAAATTTGAAATGGCTCGACAAAATTTTGCAACAATTATATATTTAAAATTTCAGACCATTCGGAAGGCTGTAACATCATTAAAATGCACTTGCTATAATTTTTCCCATTGGCCGTAATGTAAAGAAAAACTTTTGACTGTCCCTGTAATTAAACTATACATCCGATTTTCATAAAATTTGAAATGGCGCAACAAACTTTTGCAACAATCATATATTTAAAATTCCAGACCATTCGGTTGGGTAGTTTTTGCTCTGTTATATGCGGGCGGACAGACGGACTGAACGACGACTATAGGTGCTACGTATTTATATAATTACGAACGCATCCTGCATTTTATATGTCAGTCCAATCTCCTTTTTGTTTATTTAATATTTTGAATTGGAGCATTATAACAAATCGAAGAAAAATCATTTTCAGAACAAAAGTGCATTCTTTATTCATTTCAAAGTTTATTAAACGTTGTGCTCATACTTGCAATTAAATGAAGTACGCACAGAAATTTTATGTGTTTAATATTGTACACTTAGATCTTGATGTAAATATTTTAACCAACATCAAGTAGAAAAGGTTATATAATTTCTTCATTAAAGTTCTATGTATGCCTATGAAAACTTTTTAACGCATGGTACCATTTTCGTAAAATATGTTGTGGTTCCTGTTGTTGGTAATTACAAGTTCTGATTACGGTGATTTTCATAATGGAAAAACAGCAGAATTGTCATTTTGATGATTGATGCTTTTTGAGTTTGTAATTATCGTAAAAAGTGTCCAATCCGTAAGACTTTTGAATTGTTCATCACGTAGACACTACTATTTTACGTTTGATTTTGTTTTCTTTACAGAGAAATATAAAACTTTCTAACTCCAACAGCGTTTTAAAATAGTGGTATTGTTAACAATGAGTTTTATTGTTTATGCTTTACGTTAAAACTCGCTATAATTATTCCATAAATGACAGTTAGTTTGACTCATGCAAGGATAAGGTTTTCCTTTAGGGCACAGAAACGCTCTGCCGTGTAAATCCAATTACATTAAAATAAACGAATGCTTTATGTTAATACTCGCTATAATTATTCCACAAATGACAGTTATTTTGACTCATGCAAGGATAAGATTTTTTTTCAGTATAGAGAAACGCTCTGCCGTGCAAATGCAATTACATTAAAATAAATCATTGCTCTGCGTTAAAACTCGCTATAATTATTCCATAAATGACAGTTATTTTGACTCATGTAGGGATAAGATTTTTCTTTAGTACTAGGGGGCTCGGCCCCCTACGAGCTACGCTCGCCAACCCCCGTTCAGACACCGTAGACTCTAAATGCACGCTAATTTGATCGGCTTTTAAAAGATTTCGAAAGATTGAATTATAATTTAAAAAACAGTGGCGATCTCCCTATAAACGAATTTCTATTCATTTCTCTTTGATTGGGGAATTTTAACGCCAAATCCGCTGCGGTACTACTTGATTATCCTGTCGACCAATTTCGCCAAATTATATAAATCGCCAAACCACTCGCCAAATTATACAAATTGATATAATTTTTATTTTAAATAACGAAAGAACAAATAAATTCGTACAACATTAATAAAAACACAAATAAAACGTCGAAATAAAAATAACTTGATGACGTATAGACGTGTAACAACATTTCAAAATAAGCTAATATAAAAGGAATTAAGTAAAGAGAGTCTTTGTCTCCTGGTATTTTTTAACAAAGTGAAAAGAAAGTTCTTTTAAATGAGATATTTTAATTTAATTCTCAAAATATCAAATAAATGTCTAGCGCAATTTCTAAATTTAAACTTTTTTGCAATATTATTTTGTGTTCATTTTATGTAATAACTATAATGTAACGTAAATATGACGTCATTTCTCCTAAGACTTCTAACGCATGTTAATGAATTTATTATTTTACAATATCCTTTATCTTTTAAAATTCACGTGTATACTTTTTATGACGTAATTTTTAATAAGTTCCTGCTTTTTATACGTAATTATTTAATTCTAATTTGAAAGTTTTTTCCCTGTTTATAATAGTCACGTGTAAATAAATTTTTAATTTGAAGCAAACATTATTGCTTGCGCTTTTTATACAGTTGGCAACAGTTTAAATTAGTACAATTTTCTGAAATCTGTAAAAAATATCTCTAGAAATGCTGAAAATTTGAATTTAAAATAGAAATAAAACCTGAAAAAATGAGTCAAAATAAAAAAATTAATGCAATCTGCACTCCGGCAAATTCTAACGCATAAAATGATCTAAAAATGATTACACTGCCATGTATAGTTTTTGCTGCTATAAAACTTTTTCAGTGGAACGATCTTGTCCAACTTTAGCATTAAATAACTCTTAAAATAATTCTTCGATTTGAAAACTGTCTGCATCAGCGTATTTATCAAACATTTCTGTATAAAACCACCGATTTTCATATTTTTGTATGCATTATTTTTATTAATATTAACGAAGAAAGGCCCCCGGTCACAAAAAAAATCAAAACCGGCGGCGGCGGCGGCGGTGACAGCGGTAGTTACTTTTTTTTAGAATAGAGAGATACAGAAACTCTCCGTCGCACAGTGGAGTATTTGACCCGAAATCCTGGTCAAAAATATTTTTCGATGTAAATATAGTCCGATTGGCTTGAAATTCTTAGATGTTATTGGGTATTACTATGGCATGTTTGGTATTGTAAATTAAGTCTATAGCTTTTACGGTTCATTTACAGAGACACCCAAAAGAATTCCCTTACATTATGGTCTATGGGGAAAAATCGTTTGCTCTGTATTTTAATGATATCACACTTTTAAACATGCTGAAATTTATATATATCACTAAGGTGTACTAAGGCACTTATTGTAGAATATGATGTTCATAGAATATATCGTTCATTTACAGGGACACACAAAAGAATATGGCCGAAGAATAAATTTAACTATTGAAGTCTATGACCAATAATTGCTGGAAGTGTGTTTGTATTTGTGATAGGCGTTTTAAAATAGAACAATTTTTTTTAAATATTACTTGGTGTGGATACATTCTATAGATCATATACAGGGCTGCACAAAAGTTCTCAAGTACATTTCCGTTTATTCACAGAAATGGCTGAATGGACATTTTTAACTGTGCTATGAATTTCACTGAACTAACTTTTAGCATACTATGAAGTATATATACAAATCCATAGCTTAGTTTAATATTTTATATCTTAAAAGCTGACGAAGTGTAAGTAAGATTTTAACACTTCACATGATAATAAATATACATTTTATAAATATTTTGACAATTAAGAAAAAAGGAGTCATCATTTAAGAAGAGCACAAAGAAAAAAGAAGTTAAAATATTAATTTACTAAGTAGATATTTTAAAAATACGAATAAGTCACATGTCCATTGACTTAACATTACTGAAGGGAGTTTGGAAATTGAGCGACTTGTAACCTTAACTATTTACTGTTTTTAAGAGGAAAGTAATTGTTGATAGGTTTGTCTTATTCACTATTAATGTTTAATTAAATGTATTAAATTTTAAGATATATAAAATTTATTATTTAGATTTAATAATGCTTATTACATTTAAATTACATTTAATAATAATTATTGCCTTTAATTTATGTTTAATAGTGTTATATTTAATAGTAGGTTCAGTAAAGTGGAGTTTATATAGTATAGATTGCTAGTTTTTAAATGCATTTAATGTATTATCAGTTTCAAAATTATTCTTCAGAACTCTTCTCCATCTTCTTCATCACTCTCTTCTTGGCTTTTATCGGGACTACCATCAGACCTTGCTGGAAGAAGAAGTTGTAGGGTCTCGCTACTATATGGATTGCTCTTTTTAGTTGATAAATGGAGTTATTAGAAAGTATGAAGTTGCTTATTTTCACATACATTATAAAAGGAAAATTTTAATTAAATTTTCTTGGTGCCGTTTGTCAGTTTTGGAACAAAAATTAGGTGTCCCTTTCTAAGGACAACGTTCTAAAAAGGGTTAATTCCCTCCTTTCTCTCCTTATGTTACACGCATGAGCCCCAAGAACTAATTTGGGAACGCTTTTTTAATAAATAAGCATATACAATTTGAAGGCGATCGGATATTTCTATCAAAAGATATCGAGTTGCGTGCGTATGTACGTACCTACATACGTACATATGTACGTACGCACATACAGAATATGTAGGTGCAAAAGCTCTCCGGTAATATCCTGTGAGATAAAAACCTGCAATACGACAGTAAATATATAGTTCTTATCTCTTCAATTCGGTGGCCGCAAAACAGAGCATTTAAATAGTCATCCGGAAAAAAATTATAAAAAATGGCAACAAGATGCGGAAGATTTTTTTGCAGAAATTGACACTCAAGACCATAACTAATACGATGATACTTCAAACATGGCGGGGCAAAGCGCGGCACATATTTAAAAAGCTTTCGATATGTATAAATTAGAGCCAAAAACGCTTTAAAAATAACCCTTTTACACATTTAATGTTTTTTTATTACATTAAAAACGAAACTATTTAATTTAGCACACAGTTTAACACTAAGTTCTGACCTTTGTTAAATACGAAAGCCCTGTTTAGTTTCAATTCAACAATTCCTTGAGCCACAAAAATTTTTTATTTAAACATAACAACAATGCCAAAAAACAACAAAAAACCACGTTTTCTCAGAAAGAAACTCCCTCTTCAGCTGAGGCCAGGAGCCACCGGATATAACTCAGGTTTCTAAAATAGACATTGATCGATGTACCAATTAGTTAGCTATTAAAAAATATGATTTTTACAATTGTTGACGAAATTTTAATTTTTGCCTTTTTGGCCAGGTTTTTGGGTCAAATACTCCACTGTGCGTCGTGTAAATCAAATTACGTTAAAATAAACCAATGTTTTACCTTAAAACTCGCTATAATTATTCCATAAATGACAGTTATGTCGAATCATGCTAGGATAAGATTTATCTTCAGTATACAGAAACGCTCTGCCGTGCAAATAAAATTACATTGAAATAAACCAATGCTTTACGTTAAAACTTGCTATAATTATTCAATAAATGACAGCCATTTTGACTCATGCAAGAATAAGATTCTTCCTCAGTATACAGAAACGCTCTGACGTGCAAATCAAATTACGTTAAAATAAATCAATGCTGTACGTTAAAACTCGCTATAATTATTCCATAAATGACAGTTATTTTGACTCATGCAAGAATAAGATTCTTCTTCATTATACAGAAACGCTCTGCCGTGCAAATCAAATTACATTAAAATAAACTAATGCTTTACGTTAAAACTCGCTATAATTATTCCATAAGTGACAATTATTTTCACTCAAGCAAGAATAAGATTCTTCTTCAGTATACAGAAACGCTCTGCCGTGCAAATCAAATTACGTTAAAATGAACCAAAGCTTTACGTAAAACTCGCTATATAATTATTCCGCAAATGACAGTTATTTTGACTCCTGCAAGGATAAGATTTTTCTTTAGTATACAGAAACGCTTTGCCGTGCAAATCCAATTACATTAAAATAAACCAATGCTTTACATTAAAACTCGCTATTCCATTAATGACAGTTATTTCGATTCATGCACGGATAAGATTTTTGTTCAGTATACAGAAAAACTCTGCCATGCAAATTTAATTACATTTAAATAAATCAACGCTTTACGTTAAAATTTGCTATAATTATTCCATAAATGACAGTTACTTCAACTTATGCAAGAATAAGATTCTTCTTCATTATACAGAAACGCTCTGCCGTGCAAATCAAATTACATTAAAATAAACTAATGCTTTACGTTAAAACTCGCTTTAATTATTCCATAAGTGACAATTATTTTCACTCAAGCAAGAATAAGATTCTTCTTCAGTATACAGAAACGCTCTGCCGTGCAAATCAAATTACGTTAAAATGAACCAAAGCTTTACGTTAAAACTCGCTATATAATTATTCCGCAAATGACAGTTATTTTGACTCCTGCAAGGATAAGATTTTTCTTTAGTATACAGAAACGCTTTGCCGTGCAAATCCAATTACATTAAAATAAACCAATGCTTTACATTAAAACTCGCTATTCCATTAATGACAGTTATTTCGATTCATGCACGGATAAGATTTTTGTTCAGTATACAGAAAAACTCTGCCATGCAAATTTAATTACATTTAAATAAATCAACGCTTTACGTTAAAATTTGCTATAATTATTCCATAAATGACAGTTACTTCAACTTATGCAAGAATAAGATTTTTCTTTAGTATACAGAAACGCTCTGCCGTGTAAATCCAATAATTACATAAAAGTAAACCAAATGGCGTACAAAGAGTAAATTATCAAAGCAATAAAAGGAGAAATGATCACGTGAATCATTTGCTTTTTTTCCATAAATATCACTTCTTTTGGAGTTCATTGAAAATTTTCCATATTTAGATGCAGTAAAATTATTAAATAAAAACAAATACAATTGTATTTAAAATTTTGAAATTATATTAAAAGTCGCTATGCTAAATTCATGTGTAACACTGCTTTAAATTTGAAATTTTAAGCTTTAAATAATTTAAATTTTAAATTCTCCACAAAGTTTAATTTTTTTTTTCAAACGATAGTACATTTTTAGGTTTGAAAATTATTCTTTTAATAGAGGTCTCTGAAACTTCTTAACCGCAACTGTGTGTGTAAATGAGGTAATTTGATAACAATTACATTTGAAGTTATGTGGATAACGATAAAATGTTCACACAGAAAAATTGTCATACAAAACCAAAATGCCTAAAATTCATGAAGTTTCGTGCAATAAGCAATTTATAAATCTAATAAATAAAAAAAGTAACCACTTGTATTCGATTAGAGCCTCCAATTATCGACTCCTAACCAGTAACTAAATTTCAGCAAAAATCTAACTAAAATAAGCACAAAACACACAATATGAATTTTAAAAAGCTCATTGTCATACAAAACCAAAACCATTGTTTTACTTAAAGGCGACAATAATAATAATAATATGGATGTTACAAATTAAAAATATACATTTTATTAAAAATTTTTTAGTACTTTGGGCCTCCAATTTCCGCGGACTTCGTCAGAGAATATTTTTTATTATTATTTTTATCGCCTTTAAGTAAAACAGAGAATTTTTAAATGTTCATATTGTGTATTTTGTGATTGAATGAAGGTGGAACATTGCATATCGTCTTATGATTTTATTTATTACCCGACTGCCAAGAAGGGTTATGTGTTTCACGCGTATCTGTGTATGTGGATTTCTTTATACCCTCGAAACATCCCAACGGCTGGATGGATTTTAATGAATGAGGTCTCTATCAATTCGTCTTAACCGTCCGATGGTTATAGGCTAGGTTTTGTTTTTATAAATTCAAAATGGCGGCCGTAAACTACAAAATGGCGGTAGAGACGAAAAAAAATTACGTACCGTATTCAGTGGCATATCATTGGATAGGTCTTTCAAAATGAAGACGATGTTTCATTGACCATTTTGCAGTCAGAAGCTCCGTTCAAATATTACACAACCTGGAAGTTGTGTACTTTGGATCTCTACCTTTACTGTAACTCTAACCTTCATAATAGACATCTATAGGCCTCATCAAAACAGTGTTTGTAGATAGGAACTAATAATTAAACGCAACTTAAAAATCATCAATACAAGTAAATAAAAAAAAGATAAGTAATATAAAATATAGTTTCATATTGATGAGAAATAATTAATTAGTTTGCTTTTTACGCAGTCGGGTTTTTTGATTTTTTAAATTTAATATATTTGTTCAAATAAGCACTTTCGTGTAAAATTCTGGAAAGTAATGTCATCTAGTGGTAACTTATTTCTCTTAACTGTTATAGCTTATGTATCAGTTATTTTCTTACAAAATAGGTATGGGTCAATATCTGAAAATCGGACGACTTGCGTCCACTGCAATAATATTTCATTAATTATACTAAAACCAAAAACTGAAAGATGTAATATATTGTAACATTTGTTATAACAATTGAAGAGCTGAGTGGAAAATCATGTTATGCTACATTTTCTTAAAAATTATTTTATCTTTTGGACGAAGGTGTTATCAGGTATTCTATCACATGGTAAAGCTAAAATACGAACATTCTATTTAGCCTTGAAGACTTAAGACATTATTCATTAATATTTAATATTTTAATATTTAATAATCCAAATAATATTAATATTTTTTTATATTTGAAAATTAAATGTAAATAAGTTTTTTTGATAGATTTCAGTACCACACCTGTTAATATTTTAAACACATGGTATCAAACAGAAGATAAATCATTAAAATTGACAACAAAAACTTTCACCTCAAATTTCTTGAAATGTATTTTTTGTTACTTAACATGTTATTCCACTTATAGTAGGAGAGCTGTTGAACATTTTTGAGTAGGTATTTGAAGCACCCTGAAAATTTGCGCAACACTTCTTTTGTAATGCCTGAATAAAAAATCGGATGTCTGGCTGAAGGATCGTGGACCAAAAACTGTGCCAGACACGTGTCAAGTGCCATTTGGCACTTGACACGTGTCTGGCACAGTTTTTGAGCCGACCAAAGTGTCTGTCATTTTCAAAATATTTTTTCTAAACATAAATATTATTCTGTCTCAATCTCAGCGTGCCTCAAATACCTTTTTTGGGTAGTCAAAAAATGGCACTTTACACGTGTCTGGCACAGTTTTTGGGCCGACTAAAGTGTCTGTCGTTTTCAAAATATTTTTTTCTAAGTATAAATGTTGTTCTGTCTCAATCTCAGCGTGCCTCAAATACCTTTTTTGGGGGGTAGTCAAAAAATGGCACTTGGCACGTGTCTGGCACAGTTTTTGGGCCACGATCCTTCAGCCAGAAATTCGATTTTGTATTCAGCCATTACAAAAGAAGTGTTGCACAAATTTTCAGGGTGCCTCAAATACCTTCCCTAAAATGTTTAACAGCTCTTGGACTATTAGCTCTTCTATTACCAATGATAAATGGACATATAATGATGTATATATACCGGGTGTCCTAAAAAGGACTGACTGATTTTAAAATTCAATAACTTGTAAACTGTGACAGATATTTAAAAAATTCTTGCAGGAGGGTTATGCATAAGGTCAAAAGTTTTTTTACAGTGATTTTCGATTTTAGTTCGAATTACAAACAATAGATGGCGCTGCGATCAATAGACGCTAAATTCAGGCTCGATTTTTGGAACTTCGTGGCCCGATAATACATTTCCATCTCCTTTTTCCGCATGAAACAAGAGAAAGGACCAAAAATCGAGCCTGTATTTAGCGACTATTGCTTACAGCGCCATCTATTGTTTGTAATTCGAACTAAAATCGAAAATCACTGTAATAAAACTTTTGACCTTATGCATAAACCTCCTGCAAGATTTTTTGTAATATCTGTCACAGTTTGCAAGTTATTGAATTTTAAAATCAGTCAGTCCTTTTTAGGACACCCGGTATAAATAATTAATTTTAAGCTGTAAACAAACGAAATCATCATTTCAGTCCCTGTCTCCAGGTACAGATATCCAATATAAAATGTATACTGTAAAAATTTCTATAAATATTATTAAATTTTGCTATTATATATTTATACCTATATACAGGGTGTCCATAACTAAAGGACCGTACTTTGAAGTTGTCTACAGACGAAACCATTTGTCAGAAAATTGAGAAATTTTGTGACGGACATAATGAAGGAATGGGAATTTGTTTGACCGAAAAACATTAGTTCAAAATTTCGCCACTAGGGTCTTTTTTAATGAATTACACATTTTTTTAAAAGTTTTTACGCTTCATTTTTCAATTCCTACTATTAGTTCACACACTCCCTATATTTATATACATAAAAATTTATATATTTATATATCTTGTTCAAATTTTCAATCGTTAATAAAATACTCATTATTCATATTCATCCTATCAAATTGAAATAAACTTTTTTTAAACTTGTACTGGATGACAATTGATGTTAATACAGTTTTTTTCAAATATTAATTAATTAATTAAATTTTAATTAATTAATTTTAGTTTTGCATGGAAAACAAAATGGCGGCCATTGGTTATTGAAGATCAATGAAAGTATTTTCAATAAGGGGTAACCATAGGGGGACCCTGTTCTGTTGCCAAATACCGCCAACTTGGCGAGATCTCTAATATTTCGCAAAATTCCTATAGAGTTCCATTGTAAACCTACTTGCTTATAGAAAATCAACAAATTGAGATATTTTAATGCAACAAAATCTAATATTAGCTTAAGGGATTATATTAAATTTTTCTTTGATGACGTAAGTAGGAATTGACTTTAAAAACAAAATTTTTATATTACTTGTTCTCAGATTAAATAAGACAAATATGCAGACCGCTCCCTCAAAAAAATAAATAAATAAATAAATAAAGCGTAAAAACTTGGTGTTCGAATTGAACGTACCGTACAAACTCTGTGAAAAAAAATCCGCCTACGACAGCCGCCACGTTTTTCTCAGAGCTCAAGCCTAGTATTCAGTCGGCGGTGGCTAAATGTGTAATTCATTAAAAAACGCCCTCTGGTGCCGATATTTTGAACTAGTTTTTTCCCGCTCAAACAAATTCCCATTCCTCCATTATGTCCGACACAAAATTTCACAACTTTCTGACCAATAGTTCCGTATTTAGACAACTTTAAAGTAGGGTCGTTTAAATATGGCCACCCTGTATATACAGTATGGAAAAATATAATTCTCCTTTAGTAGTATAGATTGTATATTAAAATATTGTAGTAAATATATTTGTCCCTGAGGTTGACCATCATTTAAGTCCCTCTAAACACACATTTAGGTTAACAGATACTAGGTGGCTCTGGCAGAATTATTTCAATTGCAACAGCAACTAAAGTTCAACTAGCCACCATGGATGAAGGTAAGTTCTTCTTCTCTTTGTTTCATTTTTAGAAATATTTAGTTTTTGTTCTGAATAGGGGAGAGTATTTTTTTTATAGCATCATTTATGTCCCCATATTTAGCTTTTTATTTATAAAAAAAAAATATCGCAATTTTATTTATGTAACATACAAATGTCACATGGCATATTTAATAAATTACATGTGTGCAAAATGACTCAACAAAATGGCTGTGCAGCTGTTAAGACAAAAACATCATCTCAGTACCAATTATTAGACATTGATTATGATGTTAACAGACACTTTCTTCCATAAAAGTTTATCCTACGCTTAAAATATACATCCTTGATCTCAAAACACTACAGCATTTATATGACAAAACATGTATCATAGTATACAATTATATGTGGTAGTTGGTACATTAATATTAAAAAATAAAAATTTTGGAAGGAAGTTGTCCGGTTTTCAGATATTGAACCGGTGTCAGTTACTGGAGTTATTGACCATATTAAAAAAAAAAAAAAAAAAAAAAAACAATGTTTAGTTATAAAAAAAATATATATATATATATTATTCAAAATTTTGCTAACAATAATTTTTTTATTGCATCTGCACTATAATAATAATTAAAAAAAAACGAAAACAAAGATAAGTTCAAAACAGATTTAAAACTTTCTAATAGTGATAGGTACAAGAAATAATCCTTAATGTGTCAGTTACTGGGTGTTTCACCCTATATTTTTTCTTGAATATTACTTTTATGGAGTTCATAGAAAAATTCATGTTTAAATGCCGTAAAAGTTGCTGAATGAAAACAAATACAATTGCTTCACTTCTTTATATATAAAAGGGGATAAACCCTGTCTTCCCGGGTTAAAGAGTATAAGTAAAAAATTATCATACATAATATATATTATAAACACATGCATAATAATCACTTATAAACAGATAAAGTTAAAAAATGCTATAAAAAGTGATAGAAAATCTTTATTAAGATTGACGATCGTTTCGTTGCACAAACGGTAACATTTTCAAAATCATTCAACGATAGAAAAATATTTTCACATAATTTAAAAACAATAAACATAGTAAACAATGTCACGCGACATGATGCATAATGAAAAACATTGTAAACATAAAATTAATTTAAAAGATTAGATTAGCTATTGGTGAGCGTGGATTAATTTTCAAAACAATAACATGGTAAACAATGTCACGAGACAACATGCATAATGAAAAGCATTGCAAAATATAAAATAAAAATAAAATTATCTTGGCTATTTACGAGCGTGGATTAATTTCTACTATTGTTACTAAATTTACATAGCATCTCTTTCCAAATTTTAGGTAATTCTATGGACACTGAATCATTGCAAATATTCTTGTTGCGTAAAAATATCTCTATTGATTCTCGGATTATGGATGGTAAATAAAATCTTGATGTATAAATTAACTTGCTATTTTTAAAATCTATCTGTAAAGGTTACCTTAAAAAGTTCTCTCTGCATTGGTGTGTGGTGTATACGTATTTTTACAAGCTTCTGCTTCATTTGCATTTAAAGTGGTAATTATAGTTTTTCTGACCTAGTAATACATGCATAGTGTTTCTATTTTCTGTTTCTTTATTTATATGTAATTATTTTGAATTTTATTTGCTTATTTTTGCTTTAATCGGACTTTGAAAATTTTCATTGTTCCGGCAGCCCAGTATTCATTTATTTAGACTTGTGAGTTATCTTACATTTCTATTTAAGTACTAATTTTTGATTTTTTTCTAACTTAATTACTTATATTACTTAAATATAGCTCTTACCTTGGTTTCAATGTATTTTACTTGAGTTTATTATTCTTTTTCATATGTTTTCTGTAGTGGGCGTTTTCGCGTTCTGCTATTGTTTACGTCGCCATCTTAGTTAACGTGTCAAGGTTGGGTGGTTCTGTTTCTTCTGTGGATTGTTTGTATTTTTACTGAGGTGGAGATTTGTTCTTGTGGAGTCTTCTTTATTGTACAGGTTGTTTTCCGGTGTTAGTAAGTTTTAGTTTACTTTGTTGGTTGCTAGGTTACGTTTTAGTTGTGCTTTATGAATGTGTCACGTGTCCCGGGAGCTAAGAGGTTTCAAGCTATTTTGTTTTTGTTTTGATCCTATTAAGCGGCATTTGTGTTTTGATCAGTTTAAGCGGCACTTATTCATTTATTTGTTTAAGAGACTTTATTAGTCACCCAGTTCTTCTGTTCGTTTGTTGGATCATTTGTTTCTTTTCCTATCCAGTAGATAGTGTTCTTATATATGATGAAAGTATGTTCTGACTGTAACCAACCGCTTAGATATCGACGTAAATTGTAAGTCTTTGCCTTTGATTTTCTTTTGTGATTGTTATTTCGTATTTTTGAGATTTTTGTGTATACATTGCTGTTGTTGGTGATTGGTTATTATCTCGTTTGCCTTTTTTGCGTTAGTTATGACTAAGATGGAGAAAGCGACGAAGGAGGTGTTGGATGAGGCTGGTGTTTTGGAATTTCCTGCTGCCGTTAGTAGGATAAATTCTTATGTATACGAAACGCTTGAGTCCCAGAGGAATAATAAGAGTGGTAAAGTTACTGCTGATATAATGGGCATGATGAAGAAGTGTATGGATTTTATCACCATTTGCCTTGTTAAAGCACATCGCGATTGTGTGTCAAGTGAGACTAAATTAAAGACTTTGATAACGCATAATAAGGCATATGAGGCTCTTGCTGATAAATTTTCAAGATCAAGACCAACTGGTCAGCTGGATGTTTCGCAACATGCTGCTGTTTGGACCCCAAAGGTGTCAAGAGAGTCTGATTTTTCAGTGATAGTCACTTCTTCTGGGGAGGATTCTTTGGATACTATTAAAAAGGATATTAAAGGTATTTGTCGCTCTAAATCTGATGTGCCGGTTCCTGATGATGCCGTGGTAACCAAGGCTGGTCAGCTTATTCTAAAGGTGCAGACAAGGGCAGATTCGGAGAGGTTGAAGGAGGTATTGGTGGAATCTGATAATTTAAAGGGCAGAATTAAGGTTACTGTTCCAAGAAGAAGACTCGAGAGAATTTTGATTATGAGTGTCGATCCGGAAGTTAATGAGGATTTGGTTCGGAAATCGCTGAGTAAATTGGTGAATGAGGCTAGTAGGGGTGAGCCTGGTGATTTACAGAAAGATTTGGATATGGATATAATCAGACGTATTACAACAAAGGCTGGGAAAACTAACTGGCTGGTAAATAACCAACTGGGAAAACTAACTGGGGTTAGTAAGGAGGTCTCTCAATTCGTTATTAAAAGACGCCGTATATGTATCGACTTAGAAAGGTACCGTGTGGTTGAGTTTGTTCCGATCATACGGTGTTACAATTGTCAGACTTTTGGTCATGTTGCTTCTAAGTGTGAGAACCCAGTCAAGTGTGTTAAGTGTGCTGGAGATCATACAATTAAGGATTGTAATGTGCTTACTGAGATGTGTATCAATTGTATGGGTGTTACTGACATTGATTTGGACGCTGATCATAGAGCGGACAGTCCGGACTGTCCACAGTTTAAGGCGTACCGTTCTGATCAACTTGCTAAACGGTTGTGATAGTTGTCTTGGGTTCTTCTCAATCTTTGTCTGAACTTAACTTTGTTCAGATCAATCTTCACCATTGTTCTGATGCAACCAATGCTCTTATTCACTATATGGTTAACTTTAACATCCACTTTGCTCTCTGTCAAGACCCTTATATTTTTAATAGTTCTTTCGTTGGCTTGCCTCCTGAATGGCTTTGTTTTTTGTCTTCTTCTTGTTCTGCTGCTATTGTATGTCCTTTTAAGACCTATGCATGTGTGAAGAGTCTTAGTTTGGAAAACAGTGTGTTTATAAATATTACAGTTGAGAACGGCTACTTTATTATTGGTTCGCTATATTCTGCACCTTCGGGCAATCTTGAAGCTGATTTAAGAACTTGGTGTCATCATTATTCTGATTGTAACAGAGTGCTTATCGGTGGTGATTTTAATGTGTCATTGCTTTCAATGGGTTATTCAAGAGAGTCCGACCGCGCAGAGGTCCTTCTGGAGTACTTGATGATTACTAATCTGTCAATTATGAACTCTCCTGATTCAGAACATACTTATGTACAAGATAACAGGAAGGGTCGTCCGGATTTGACCCTGGCGGGTTTGGACGTTCTCTCGTTACTTGATAATTGGACAGTTGATGATGAAAACTTTTCGTACAGTGATCATCGTTATATCCGATTTACCCTCTCTTCTACTCCGTTACAGATTAGTCATGGCAGATTTAAAACAAAAAATAAGAATATGAAGAAATTTAATAGCCTTTTTGCAGGCAAATTGTCAGTTCTTTCACATTCATTAGCAAGAATTTTAAATTCTTCTTCATTAGATGTTTGGATGGAGGATTTTATTTATTTATTACAAGTACTTATGATGAAGTGTTTTAAGCGTGGTGTTATACAACATACTCCTCTGGTATGACAGTTCTCTTAGAAAAGAACGTAATAGGGTTAATGCCTTGTACAAACGGTATATGAAAAACATTGATAATTTACAGTATAAACAAAAGTATATAGCTGCCAGAAGAATGTATAAACAAAATCTGAGAAAAGCTAAGCGTTCTGCCTGGGTAGGTTTTTGTGAGAAGACAGACAATGTTTACGGAAGTCTATACAAATTTATTTCAAAAAAATCTTTATCTAAGAATGATTTAATTTTTACCACTCTTGAAAACTCTCAAGTCTTTGATTCATATGATGATATTGCGGAAAATCTTATGTCAGAGCATTTTGAGGTAAATAATCCTCCTCTGAATACATTTGAATATATCGGTGATGTTAATTTTGAAGATTCTTATGATTTTGTTCCAATTACTAAAAGAGAATTATTTTTTGCTATTAGTCGACAAGGAAATAATAAGGCTCCCGGTTACGATGAGATAGATGCGCTGATTATCAAGAACCTTTGTAAAAATTTTACAGCTTTTATGATTTCTTTATTCAATACCTGTTTGAAGTTTGGTCACTTCCCGAAATGCTGGAAGAAAGGCATTATAATATTTTTTCGCAAACGTAACCGTGATCCCAAGTTACCGAAATCTTATAGACCAATAACACTTCTTCCTATCATTGCAAAGGTTTTTGAAAGAATAGTTAAGATCCGAACCGTTACAATGTTGGAATCTATGTCATATTTGGATGATGGACAGCATGGTTTTAGAGAATCACGCAGCACAATTTCAGCTCTTGCAGCTCTAAAGAAAATAATTAAGGAAACACTTTCAGAATTCAAATATTGTTCGCTCATCTCTTTTGACGTGGTTGGAGCCTTTGATGAGATGGATTGGTTTATCTTGGCTGAATTAATTGATGAACTTCCGATTTATGAGTATTTAAAAACGACTTTAAAGAATTATATCAGTCATCGTCTCATAGGATTCAAGTTTGTTAGAGGCATAAGATGGGTTAGAATCTTCCGGGGCTGCCCGCAGGGTTCCTGTTTAGGATCCCTGTTTGGACCATTGTTGCTGATAACATTATCAAAACTTATAAGCGACACAGTCAAAAAATTATTTCTTATGCTGATGACTCTGTTATTGTTGAAGGCAGTGATACAAGACCTGCACTTGAGAATACCATCAATGCTAGCATTTCCCACTTTGCTGCAGCCTGTAGTGCTTTACATCTGTCAATTAGTGTTGAAAAATCTGCTTCAATGCTTTTTGGAAAATATATATCAAGAAAGCGTCGACCTATTTTTAAACTCCAGGGTAGGAGCATATCTGTTAAGGATAATTTGCTGTACTTGGGATTTTATCTTGACAGTAGATTCCATTGGTTGGAGCATCTCGATATGGCCCGCGATAAAATAAAAGATTTTACTTGTAATATCCAAAAGACAAGAATTCGTGATAAAGGATTACCACTTGAGTTTCTAAAAATTTGGTACAATTCAGTGCTAAAGAAACGGTTACGAAATTTGGTTTAATGATTTACGGAGCCATGGAATTAAGCGTTTATCCTCATGCCAAAGGATATGTCTCTTATCTATCATTCGCGCATATCGGTCAGTATCAACACAGGCACTTTGTGTACTTTCAGGAGTTCCTCCAATCGAAGTAGAATTAAAACAACTGGCTTCATGTTTTGAAGTTCAGAATAATGATGGTTCAGATTGGATAGAAGATGTTTATGTTTCAACAGATCGTTTGATGAAAAAAGCTTATACTTTTCACTATCCCTACTTTTATTATGATCATCATGTCAATTTCGTACGTGCTATTACTGAGAAGGTCCCTTTGTACAACCACCCAGTTTTATATACAGATGGTTCTAAGATGCCTACAGGCGTTGGAGCGGCTTTTGTGGTATTTTTGAAAGAAGATATTATCTTTGAGAAGAGAATTAGACTTAAATTATTTAATACGGTATACCAGGCTGAACTTACCGCCTTAGATTCCGCAATTGAGTGGTGTAGAGACTCCTCATACAGTGTATTCCACATTTATACAGACAGCTTGTCCTCAGTTCAAGCGCTTCAAAATCTTTTTCCAACGGACGAAATTCTTTTTAATATTTATACGAATTTACGACTATTGCATAATAAAACTATTAATATAGGCTGGATTAAATCCCACGTTGGTTTCGTCGGAAATGAGCGCGCAGACTACCTTGCCAAATCAGTCACTGAGACTGGTACATTTGATGCTGAAATAAACATTCCTATACCTGTTTCGTTTGTGAAGCAGTTCTACAAAAGCAATATTATTAAAATTTGGCAGAACGAATGGTCTTATAGCGATAAGGGAAGAGACACGCATAGTATTATTAAAAAAGTGGATACCTCATTTTTGTGTTTCTCGCAAGTCCATGCCTATTTTATATCTGCACATGGGGCATTTCCTAGTTATCTTTATAAAAGGGGAAAACGCCAGAGTGATAAATGCCTATGTGGAAACATCGGTGATGTCAAACATTATCTGTTTGGTAAATGTCCATTGATGCCTACTTCATTTAACTTTATCCGTAACCGGACACTTAGCTGGAACATGCGTAACATACTGTTCTCGAAATCAAATTATCACAGACTCAGACTTATTTACAACGAACTAAATAAACATTTTTCGTTTATAAAATATAAATTTTGATTTTTAATCTTTGTTTTATTTTAACCACTTTTGAAGCGCCAGGGCGTTCTTTGTGAGTTTTACTTTTATTTTTATTTTTTTGTCATTGTATTTCTTGGGCTATTCCCCAGCTGTGGTTTTGCAGGTCGCAGAGGGTACTTTTCTGTCAGGGGTTCATGCCTATGCCATTTTTGGTTGGCTCCCTGGCAGAGTGATCCTGATCCTGTAAAGGTTACCTTTACAGATCGATTTACCGTTTGTGCAACGAAACGATCGTCAATCTTAATAAAGATTTTCTATCACTGTTTATAGCATTTTTAACTTTATAATATATATTATTTCTGATGTTAACATCTTTTTTCTCTGCACATACTAAAGGCACAGAGATGAATGAGGTATTTTTCGAAAGGTTCTACCAGCGGGTTTTGACGTAGTACACTTATGTATTGTTAAAACACGTTGTTTGATAACAAAAAATAAAAAAACAATTGCAATAATTTAAAAATTAATGAAAAAAGTAACAGCAAATAATCTTAAAGATTGCAGCGAGAAAGCCTCGGACGGGTCTGCTCTTTTTTTTTTTTTTTTAATTGATAAATGTAAAAGAATTTTTACCATTAATACTTTTTTATAATGCCCTCTAACAATACCAAAAACACAATTTATACGAAAAATAGCAATAATGTGTTCAAAAAAAGTTTTGAAACGTAGTATAAACAATATTTTCATATTGGCCTCGCGTCAGGAGTTACCGGCGAAAGAAATTGCCAAAGCTCACTATTTACAATCAGACTTTTTGATTCTGTTCATTTCAGTGTATGAGCGCAAAACTCGATCACATATCTTACATCTGTGTTCTAAACATATTTATTGTTTTATTTATTGGTTGATGAATGTTTTAATTTCCTTATGGAATATAAGCTTGAAACAAATTCTGAACTATTTATATAAATTTAAGTGCAAACGAGTTTATCTTTCGTAGTCGTCTGCATGCGATAGAAATAGATTTGAAAAAAAAAAAGTTCAAGCTTGAAAATAACTTTAAAAGAATAAAAATTGCGTATATTGCGAGTTATCTAAAAAATTGCATCATCCAAAGAACATTTTTTTCGGCATTCGATGGTGTAAAAATTAAAAATGTGCGGTGTTTAGAAGTTTAGAAAATTTGCAATAGTAGTCAATAAATGTCAAATTTAATCGTCTTCTGTTACCTCTGACAAAATGACGTCAGCGTTACGCAAGAACACTTTTGTCCTTTATAATACAGAAGATAAATAGGTACATAACATGCTGGATGTATTAAATCACAATTCTGAATTTATGTTAAAAGTCGCTATTATTATTCCATAAGTAACAATGCTTCCGGCTGATGCAAGGATAAAATTTTTGTCCAGCACCAAACTATCCAAAAATTTGAATTCAACAAAACTTTCGTTTATTCTAGTAACAAGTAGGAAACATTTCCATTTTTCACGACTTTGGGACAAATATTTATACAGATTTCTTTTAAGTTCCAATCCTGCTTTTGATGTAGACGAAGCAAATAAACAAATGATCACAAATCTAGTGAAATTACCCAATGTATTCCAAATGCGATATATTAAAGCGAATCCACTTAAAGAGCTGTATATGAGTGCGATGTACACGTTATTAAAAATATTTAGGAGTAAAATGATAAGGACTATTAACAATATATCATGAAAAGATTCGTTAACATCAGATGTTAAATTTATAATTTCTTCACAGGCTTGATCTAAAGTATTAAAATCAATATTAGTCACTTTCTGCAGTTTATATTTAAAACCATTTAGCGTTTCTCTGAAAATTAAACAAAAGCAGCAGAAATAAATAGGAATAAACGGTGATAAGACACCCCAGTATTCCATAAAAACTGAAAAAATATTTAATGGTTTATTTATTATTATTTGGTTGTATTTATTGCTGGTATGATTACCCAAATTGGTGTTAAACTCGACTGAAGTCAGATATCCGTAAAAAGTATAACATGTGCAAATGGTGTAAATATCATTTATGATAAAAACAAGAATTAGAATAACTGCATATTTAGTCTTTTTCTGAGGACTTCTGACGGAGTAAATTTTTAATATCTGATGAATTAAACGGTTGAATTTCTTCTTTTTGAAACAAAACAATATTCTGAGCACGCATTCTAGTGTACATATTGTTACCGCAATAATACCTATTCTGCTAGGGTTAGAATAATTGAAGAGTACAGCGGAACTGAAAAAATAAATCTTATTCATTTCATTTAGCATCATAAAAATTGTCGAAACAACGAATAAAGTTAAATTTTTACATTTCCATTCAAATTTTCCAGCACAGGAAAGACCATGGAAACATAAGTATGTGTCCAGTAGGGGAGGAATATCACATAAATTACTTCCTGAGATTCTTCTTGATAAATGACATGAAAATTCTATGACCTTCGGACAGTTTACTATAACATTCATTTTCATAAATATTTTCAGATATAGTCAGGCGAAAATTGAGAAGCAGATTAAAATGAAACTGTTAAAAGTGCTTTGAAATTTTTTTGGACTATGTAATGCAACAGAAGGGAAAAGAAAACAATTTAACATAACAAGAAATCTTATTCTTTTATATATTCTGATTTCATTAAGAAAAAACATAGTGAAAAAAAATTGAGCTCCTACTGATGCATATTATCATATGTCTCAATAGCAAATAAACAAGAGCTTCAATTGAAAGATTTTATGTCAAAATCTGTACAAAAAGAATCAATAACGTAAGAGATTACTGCGATTCGCATTGTTTAAAGAAATACAGACCGTACACTGGAAAAAATAATAGGTTCAAGATAGCTATTTTCGAATTTCAAGGATATATCCTATCAATACAAACGGAAGAAAGCTACTCGATTGATTTTTTTTATTATGTTCGAAAGCAAATAATAAAATATTAAAATTCGTTTTCCAAATAATGTTTGTTTTCCGATTTTTAAATAAATATACTATAAATGAAGTACGATTGACGAAAATGTGATATTATTGATCGGAAGCACTTTGTAGTTTTTAATTCAATAATGTCAAACTGCATAATCTCTACTGATATTATAATGAAGTAGCATTTGTTGTAAAGGGGGGGGGGTAATCTCTGGAACTACCGAACCAATTTTAACAATGAGGATGACAAAGTGCTGGTGACAATCTCAGCTCCAATATTTTTTAAAAATAAAGTAAATCGTGAAGTCTTTTTAAAATATTTTTCAACAGAAAATAAGTATTTCTTAGTCAGTATTTACATTATCCATAATTTAGATATAATTTTCTATATTGTTACTAAATAATTTATTTATTCGTTGTTAATACTATCTTAAATTATGTTGCTGAAAGTATTTTTTTGTAAAAATTTTCATGCAGCAACAAATTATTCTTATTATATATTACTACATTGTAAAGAAATAGTAATGCTTCTTTACCCTTGATTACGAGGTTGGGACAGATGTCGTCCCAGCTACATTTTTTTTATTCTATTTGCGCCACTTTTTCAAAAATTATATCTGCAATATAGGGTGACTGCTCCAGTAGTTGATACCCCTTCAGTAGTTGATCAAATTTTTGAAATATTGCACCATTTCAGACGGAAATGAGTTTTACACCTGGCACCAGACATAATATTTTTGTTTGAATGTTGGAGCACCTGTTGTCACATTGTTGTCATTTGATTGCTGTAAGAGAAGCCATTTTATGAATTTTTTAAATTAGAAAATGTAAAAATTTAGTTTTTGATTAGTAGGAGACTATTAGGCTAAGTTAAAATAATCCACTTCCATCTTGCTTATTTCAAATAATAGTTTTATATGAATTATTCTTAATCACAGCTTAAGCGTGATATTTTAAAGATTAAATTTTGAATTTTTGACTGATTTCTTCGATTGATCAGCTAATGGGTAAATGGCAATTAAAGAAACTATTTACTTATAATTTTGTTGCTATTTAATTTCAGCAGATTTCATTTTTGCCCGTTATAGGACATTCATTAAGGGTTGTAGCAATCATGTTAGTTTACTTCTAAAATTTAAAAGGAAGGAAATACTAAAAAAACCCCTTAGCACCGACCTTATTTGATCAACAACTGTCTCCGTCAATCCTACCTGTACTCGGATACTTTCAAAAGAAAATTACATTTTTTTTTTTTTTATTGTGGTAGGGGAGACTGGGGCAAGATGACTATGCTAACAATTTTTGTTGTTTTTTTAATTCATTTTTAAGCATAGTAAAATTAATTTTACATGAACTGTTAGAGTATTCTTTGTAGTATTAAATATATTACTATTTAATTTTTCAAATAAAAAAAAGGATAATTTTATTTTTTCATAACATTAACAAATCGTCGTCTTACCCCAGTACTGGGGCAAGATGACTTTGACCTTGGGGCAAGATGACAACACTGAAAAAGGTTGAACATATTTGATTTTTTGAATATGTTACAAGGTTTAACAAATGATAACTGTATTTTTACATTTACAAAGTATCAGACTAAGCATAATGGATTGTAAGGTAATGTCGAACTGTTTAGTTATGCAGCTAACAATAGTCACAAATAAAAATACCATTTTCATAATTGGAACATTCCTCATGCCGCCACTCTTGGCATTTACAGCACTGGATCCATTCTTCTGCTGGTGGGTCACAATATTTGAATTATTTGGGGGGATGGGGACCAGCGGGGGAGGGGGGAGGTCTTGACCTCCCTCGTACCAATCGGACGCTTGGAAGCGGAGATGCGGACCCCGATGGGGTTTTCTTTCGGGATGGGGGCTAGGGGGGCTTAGCAGATGGCAAAAATGTCTCTTTCTGGACGCCCTTTTTCGAAAGACACCTCCCCCGATCCGATGCGCCCCTTAGCCCCAGAGGGGACAGAAGCGCAACTTCGCGCGGACAAACACACAGACAAACGAGCGTTTACAGGAATTAGAATGAACAACACAGTTAGTTTAATAAATTCCGAAACACGGGGCTCGTCATCTTGCCCCGGACTGCCTCTTAAAAATATTCGTTTTCATTGCCATGAAGGAAGGCGATTAATTGAAATTTATTCATAGCAATAGGTAGTAGTTAAACTATGTTACTCATAAATTTTAAAGAGAAACGATATATCTTACCTGTATCTGTAGCAGAGCTTATTTACAAATGCATAAAAGTTATAACGTGGCAGCGGTAAACAATCAAAGCTTCACAACTAACACAAAAATGGCGATTTCAGCGTCTTTATATTGTTGTTTAACGAACGACCGATAGGAGAGCCAGTAGTGTCCAGTTGATGCTACCACCCAGAGGAAAACTGAAAAATTAAGACATTCGTCATCTTGCCTTGCTCTTCATCTTGTCCGGTCTCCCCTACGAGAGAATATAAAAATAATCGCCAGTCCTAGCTCATAATCAAGACGCTAACCTTCGAAAACATTATACAGGGTGCCCACAAAAAAAGTCCCATTTTCAATGGTATATTATTAATAGTTTAATTTAGACTATTTACAACAAATCATACATAAAATTGAAGGTAAACTAACCTAGTTTTTCTTTCAAATGTTCAATAGGTGCACCTTTAGTAATACGGCACACTTCCAACCTAAAGTCAAGTTCTTCCCACACTTCGGCTAACAAGTCCGGAGTCATGGAAGCAATATAGGCTCTTCAATTCTGTATCTCAACTCTGCCAAAACATTAGGCAGAGGTGAAACGTAGACACGATCTTTCATAAAGCCCAAAAGGTAAAAACAGCATGGCTCTTACGGCTTTTAAATCTTCAGCTCAGCAATAACTCTTTACGCTCAGGAGTCAACATTTTGCGTATATGGCACTGCAAGCGAGTCAATAACAAAGCAATACTTCGCTTATCTAAAGCTATTTGAGTTTCTCTTTATTTGTGATCTTGAATCAACACTCTACAACGGTTACAGTTGATACTATTAAAATTGATAACTGGGACATTCTTTAATTGAATCACCCTGTCCCTGTATAACCGCGTACAAAGATATATATAAACGTCTTCCGAGTTATCCACGATTCCGAAGAGCCTTTACCTCTCGAAACCTAAAAAACAAACATTATATTTTTAAGATTTAAAGAAGCATTTATAAGAAAAATGTTTCTTTTGCTGCCACTGATTCCCAGGAACGCTTCCTCAGTAGTTTTAAAAGGTGTATTTTTCAGTTTTCACAAATCTGAATAAAGGATTTTAAGATGCTATTCATTCTCAATAAATATTTTCAACTACGATAATGAATTTATGCATGAAAGAGTTACACAATAATTTTAATTTTAATGTAATTTTTAATGCCGTTAACTTACATGTTTTTTTGCGAAACTTGTGTGCTGAACGTGGAAGTGTTTACATGGGAATGGATAGCTTCCGAAAAACGTACATTTCGATTTGAAAAAACTGATTAAGATACTATAACAAGTCAGAAATTATACGTCAAACGTGGCAAATGAGGTGCGTTTGTACTATCACCAGTTTTATAAATATTCAGATCTTGGTGCAATAGCTTTTGCACTCTTATGCAAAAATGCATGAACACAAAATTTATTACGATTATATATATTAAATTCAGTAATACGGAGATAATAGGACTCCATCTTAAATAGGACGTATAATCACCATGGCAACCTACAATCATTATCTAACATGGGATATCATTTAATTAATTACGTCTGATAAGATATAATATAATGAAGAAAACTTTTATTAAGATCTTTTTAAGTTTCGATTCGATTTTCATAAAATTTGAAATAACCCGACAAACTTCTGCAAGGATTGTCTATATTAATTTACGAACCATTTTTGGGTAACTTTTGCGCTATTAAATGCGGACAGACAGACAGACGACGATTATAGAAGCTACATATTTATATCATTACGGACGCACCTAAAAACTACTTGGAAAACTTTCCCAGAATCAATGACAGAAAAAAAAAATTGTCTTTGTAAATTTTACCCTTAAATGCCGGATTTTTCAAAAATCATTGTAATAATGTTTTTTGGCTTTCATTTTTTAAATAAATCATGGGAAAAATACTTTTAAAAATCCTATTTTGTTTTAAGTATGGTTTACGGCTAAAAAACAGTTTGTTACTAATCGGCAATACTGGTCTTTAATTGAAAAAATAATTTTCCTTGATAAAATTCTATAATATTAAACACACAAGAATTTTAGGAACCATAATAAGACATAAATTTTACTTGCTCACTGCAGAACAAAATAGGGTATTTCGCAAGCCTTCAAACAAAACAAAAAGAAAATGTAGCAACAATTGAAAAAATAAATCTATCTTTATTCTTAAACAGCATAAGTGTTGCCATCTACATGTTCAAAATCGATTTAATAATATTTTCAGAATGTATTTTATTGGTAATATTAGGCATTATAGCTTCAATATTATTCTAATAATATTTTAGAAGCCTAAATTGGGTATGTTGCCGAAAAGCAACACCAGGCATTTAAGGGTTAAATTCTTTAATTGTGGATTCAAATCCTTTCGGCTTTAATGGGATGATTATGAAAATCGAAATATAAAAAAAATTCTTTAAAAATCGAAAATAAATTGTTTCGTGAAATCCCTAAAGATAAAGAACGCTTTTCAGAATCGTGGGTAAATCGGAAAAGTTTATTGCGCATTTTTATTTGTAGTTACATTATATTTTTCCAGATTAAGAAACATTTGTCTTGTTTTTCAATGTGCATTTTGTGTAATATAATATAATGAATATTTCATTATAAGCCATTTCATCAAGTAAGTGTAGTTAATTGGATATTTTTAACTCAGGTCAGTTGTTAGAGTGCTAACAACACCATTTAAACATTTGGTAATGAACTTTGTGGATTCAAATTTCTTCGGCTCTAATGCGATGATTATGAAAATCGAAACATAAAACACAAGAAAACGCCAGAAAACTTTACTTAATACTAGCTGATAAACCCGGCGTTGCCCGGGCCCGTGATATTAACCTTAAATGAACATCACATTTTAATGATTTTATACTTTTAACCGATATTGTTTGGATTTATACTTTTAAATGAAAAATTCGCAAAAAGTATTGATATTTAATAGTAAAACCGTTCGTAAGGAGTCATTTTCTTGTTTTTTTTTCACGTACACTATGACGCAAAAGTTTAGACAATGACGTCATTCAGCTTTAAAATGTAGAATTATGACGTCAGAATTACAAAAACCTGTAAATATATTCAAAAACTGATTTAAAATGCTATGTACAAAAGACAGTCGTTTTATTTGCTATAATACTAATTTTTTTCATAAAAATTCAAATGTGCTTGTCGCAAAAGTTTAGACACTATTCTAAATTTCTTTGAATATTCGCTAGCATATGCAAATTTAGAATCGATGATGTCACAAATTTGGAGTACTTAAATTCTGCAAACGATTGCGCTTCATAGTCGACATGCCGAGAGCTAAAGAAATTCAAGTGAATGAGGTTTCAAGGATTTGGCAGTTGAAAGGTGAAGGGAAGAGCGTTTCTGAAATTTCTGCTATTATTAATAGGTCAAAAAAATCTATTTATCGAGTTTTATCGAGTGGTTCCGAATATAAAGCAAAATGTCGGTCTGGGAGGCCACGTGTGACAAATGTACGAGAGGATCGCCTGATACAAAGACTAGCGAGTACTCAACAAATGAGCGTACGTGGAGTTCAAAGCTCATCGGGACTCTCTGTATCAAAGGATACGATTCGTAGACGAATTTTGGGAAAAGGAACAATCGTTTATAGCAAAATGCAGAAGAAACCAGCTCTGAAACCACATCATAAGTTACAAAGACTTATGTGGGCTCGAAAGCATATGTCATATGGAGAGAAATGGCAGTCAGTCATATTTAGCGATGAAAAAAAGTGGAATCTGGATGGTCCAGATGGTTGTTTATCGTATTCGCATGACTTGCGGAAGGAACCTCGACGTTTTTTTAGTCGCAGACAAGGAGGGGGCTCGGTGATGGTTTGGGCAGCCTTTTGCTATAATGGACAAGTATCTCTGACCTTCACCAGTGGTCGTCAAACTTCACAGCATTATACACAGACATTAGAAGAAAACCTACTGCCATTTGCTGAGCTTCTAGGGGGTCCTCAGTGGGAATTTCAGCAAGACAATGCTTCAATTCACACTGCAAAACATTCAAAATCTTGGTTTAATTCCCATAATATAAGAGTTCTCGACTGGCCAGCATGTAGCCCAGATCTTAACCCTATAGAAAACCTTTGGAGCATCATGTGTCGCAAAGTTTATAGCAACGCTAGACAATACTCTTCTGAAAAGGAACTTAAGACATCTATTGAGAATGCATGGTACGATATCGATCCACAAACTATGCAAGATTTAGTTTCTTCCATGCAATCTCGTGTATATGACGTAATACATAAGCATGGATGCGCAACCAGGTTTTAAAAATTGTTTATTTCGATTTTATTTAATTTGTGTCTAAACTTTTGAGACAGCAGTTTATTTTTGTTGCCATTTAATTTATTGCAATATGCACAATTCCACTTTTCTTTGTTATAAATATTGTTTATATGTACAGCACATTAATTTCAAGCAGTGATTTGAAAATTGAATAAATATTTTTCAAAGTATGTAAGAATTTCTTCATTGTCTAAACTTTTGCGTCATAGTGTATAACCATTCATAGTTTAACCCTTAAATGCCTGATTTTTCAAAAATCATTGTAATAATGTTTTTCGGCTTTCATTTTTTAAATAAATCATGGGAAAAATACTTAAAAAAATCATATTTTGTATTAAGTATGGTTTACGGCTAAAAAACAGTTTGTTACTAATCGGCAATACTGGTCTTTAGTTGGAATAATAAATTTCCTTGATAAAATTCTATAACATTAAACACACATGAATTTTAGGAACTGTAATAAGAAATAAATTTTACTTGCTCACGGCAGAACAAAATAGGGTATTCCACAAGCTTCCAAACAAAACAAAAAAGAACAAGTAGCAACAATTGAAAAAATAAATCTATCTTTATTCTTAAACAGCACAAGTGTTGCCATCCACATGTTGAAAATCGATTTAATAATATTTTCAGAGTGTATTTTATTGGCAACATTAGGCATTATAGCTTCAACATTATTCTAATAGTATTTTAGTGCCTAAATTGTGGATGTTGCCGGAAAGCAACACCCGGCATTTAAGGGTTAAAATAAAAAAAAAAAATCTTGTTACCGGAACTCTTTGAAATTTTTATCTGTTGTAAATATAACAGTTTATAGTTACTGATTTGATGATTTTATGTATATATACACATAAAGTCATCAAATCAATACATTTGTACATATTTACAAATTATGATGTCGATCCTTATATAACGATTTGATCTAATACGCTGCATCCTTCTTTTATGACCATTTGCAGAGCTTGTCACAAGTTACAATGCATAAACTTTTCTCAAATATATGTTATCAGTTGAGAATAAAAAAAAAAATAGCTATAATTAAATCGATATTTTAAGAGTGTTAATAATTTTAGACCCGTATTTGCGAACCCAAATTAACAGCCCCCTAAAGTATCAATTACTGAAAAAGGGTTCCTTCTGTCATTTATGGTGTCTTTTTGTTTGTGCAAAATTAAAAAAGTATTCGCAGTGTTATTTTACCTTCGGGTCTGAAGAGGTTATAGTCCATTGAGAAAAATATTTCCCATAAAATACCAAAACAAACTACACATTGTTATGTATTTTTCTTATTATTTTCATTTATTTTACGTCTAAACAAACTAAAATAAGCAGTTACATACTATCAAGCTACTATCATACTAATCAAGCAATATACTACTCCAATTCAAAATATTAGAATAAGGAAAAATAAAGCACAAAGTAATTCGAGATTTACATTTATTTCTGTGAAATGATTATTTGACGATTTTTATGTGTATTATCACATTCTACATATTCTGTAGATGAACATAACTTAAAAAAAATTGTATTACAGTGCAAAGTTTTTTATAATGATTTTTGTTATAAAAAATTCAAAAAATTCAAAAATAATTGTCACACTGGTTCAAAGAATTACAATAACACAAAACAAAATAGCGTAATTATCCATTTAAACGAAAACCTTTGTGAATCGTTTATGTTTAGTGGCATCTCCCATGGCAAATAACGTCACTTACACGACAAGACATAATATTCACTGACGTTTGGCAGTCATCTTTGTTGATATTTACCCAAATGGATTTCACACTTTTCACAAGTTCATTTTTGTCCTTTGGAGCTACATCCTGGAGGTACTTCTTCATTAAACCCCATATATTCTCCATGGGGTTTAAATCGGGAGAACTGCTCGGAAAAGGAAGTAATTTGATTTTATTTTTTTAAAGCCCAGCAGTGTTATGTTTTGACATGTTACAAGACGCAAAGTCTTATTGGAAGATAAAGTCATCCTCAAATAGATATGCCACTGATGGAAGTATAAAATGCTCAAGTATATTCATGCATTCTTCGAAATTTGCCCTTCCTGTCAAAATGCACAGCTTTCCTAAGCCCTCAGCACTCATATACCCCAAATGATGACAGAGGTATTTAACGTCAACGATCGTTTCATGATCTTTCTATTAAATGCTTCTTGCTTGTAACGCCAAATACCCTGACGACCGAGCGAAACACAAAACATCGATCCATCGCTAAAATGCACGTTATTCCGGTCCTGAAAACACCATCGCAATCTCTCTTTGCACCACCGCAATCTGGCCCTTTTTTGTGCAAAAGTAGCTTTGTATTGGTCACACGTGGTTCAAAATCAAATTCATGGTTTCGTCAAAAGTTTGGTAGAAGTTGAGGCATCCACTCCTTCTTCTCGCCACTTTCTCCTTATTAATCTCAGACTTCTGAAGCAGTTTTTCCTCACGATACATTTCAGCATTCTGTCTTGTCTAATGTGGTTATTCTTTTGCGACCGCTATTTGCACGATTACTTTTAAAAATTTGATTTTCAGAATGATATTTTAAAAATTTACTCACAGGCCCTTGAGAACGATTCATTTTTTAGCAATCATCTGTTGAATAAGTCCTTCATTGCTTACAGTCACAATCGCGGTCTTTGTAATGTCCGGTATGTCTTTCGTCCGGCCTATATTGAACACTTAACTAACTAAAGCTGACTGTAAAGCAAGCCTATATATGCGTACTACTTCTACAGAGGTGCCACTTATGCAAATTTTATTATCGCTGACCAATGACAAAATGTTACAAATATTCTAATAGTTTGAAATGCCAGTGGAAATATTTTAATTTTTTGAATTATAAATTTTCTATGACTTCTTTAGGATATGGGGACAATATATCGTACATCACATTTTTTTAAACATTTTATAATTTTTTTGTGTGTCCGTGTTATTTATTATTTAATTCATTTTCTTTATTACATATCATGCATTTTATATGACAATGCAATGTCTTTTTTGTTTATTCTAATATTTTAGATTGGAGTAGCATAACAAATCAAAGAAAAATCCTTTGCAGAACAAAAAGGCATTCTTCTTTCATTTCAAAGTAAACATTGTGCTCATACTTACAGTTAAATGATGTACCCACAGAAATTGTATGTGTTACACTTAGAGCTTGACCTAAATATTTTAACCAAAGCTAAGTTATATAATTATATAACTTTAGTTATATAATTTGTTCATAAAAGTTTTATGTATGTCTACAAAACTTTTTCACACATGCACCCATTCTCGTAAAACATTTTGATGTTGCTGTTGTTAGTAATTACACGTTCTGATTACGGTGATGATGATTTTCATAATAGAAAATTAACAGGATTGTCATTTTGATGATTGATTCTTGTTTTATTTTTTTTCCAAAAAGTGCCCAGTCCGCACGGCTTTTGAATTGTTCATTACGTAGACACTACTTTTTTACGTTTTTTTTTTTTTTTTCTTTACGTAGAAATATAAAACTTTTAAACTTCAGCGGTGTTTTAAAATAGCGATATTGTTAGCATTAAGATTTATTGTTGATGCTTTATGTTAAAACTCGCTATAATTATTCCATAACTGACAGTTATTTCGACTCATGCAAGGATAAGATTTTTCTTCAGTATACCGAAACGTTTTGCCGTGCAAATCTAGTAATTATATTAAAATAAGCCAAATTGCGTACAAAGAGTGAATTATCAAAGCAATAAAATAAGAATTAGTAACTTGAATCATTTGCATTATTTTCATAAATAAAACTTCTTTTGAAATTCATTGAAAATTTTGCATATTTAGACTCAGTAAAATTATTAAATAAAAACAAATTCAATGGTATTTAAAATTTTTAATTTATATTAAAAGTCGCTGTGCTAAATCCATATGTATCATTGCTTTAAATTTTAATTTTTAAGCTTTAAATGCTTTAGGTTTTAAATTCTCCATAAAGTTTGATTTTTTTTCTTCAAAGTTTAAACACACAGTAAATTATAAAAACATGCATAAAAATCACTTATAAACAGATTAAGTAAAATAATGCTGAAAAGTGATAAAATATCTTTATTAAGATTGACGATCGTTTCGTCGCACCAACGGCGACATTTTCAAAATCATTTATGATAGAAAATATTTTCACAAAATTTAAAAACAACAAATTTAAAAATTTTAAATTTAATTGTTTTTAAATTTTGTGAAAATATTTTCTATTATAAATGATTTTGAAAATGTCGCCGTTGGTGCGACGAAACGATCGCCAGTCTTAATAAAGATATTTTATCACTTTTTAGCATTATTTTATTTAAACACAGTAAGTTTTTGTATTGAAATTATCTTTTTCAATAGAGACCTGTGAAACTTCTTAACTGCAACTGCGTGTCTAAATGAGATAATTTGTTAGGAATTAGATTTATAGTTCTGTAGATAACGATAAAATGTTCTCACAGAAAAACTGTCATACAAAACCGAAATACCTCAAATACACCAAGTTGTGGGCAATAAGCAATTTATCAAGCCAATGAATTAAAAAATAACTACTTGAATTCGATTAGAGTGAAACCCCCAATTATTGACCCTTAACCAGTGACTGACACTTCAGCAAAAATCTAACTCAAATAAGCACTTTTTTGTAAAATTCGTCAAATTAATGTCATCTAGTGGTAACTTATTTGTCCTAACTGTTATAACTTATGTATCAGTTATTTTCTTATAAAATAGGGATGGTGTCAGCTACTGGAGTTTCTGACCATATGTACGAAAAAACTAATAATTTTTACTCATATAGAAATATAATGTTTAAAAATTTTGTCACAATAATTTTTTAATGTATCTCTACTCTCCTTTCAAAGAGAACTCTATAAGTATAAAACGAATTTAACCCTTCGCTGCACAATTTTTTCTATTTTTATGAAAAAAATTAGTTGAAATTTATATATCGGTCTGATAATGGGAAAAATAATAAAAAAAATTAATTTTCAAATATTCAGCTAAAATTGGATATTTTATGGCATGTACCCAATGTACACAATTAGTGTTTTAAAATATTGTATTGCTATATTTTACAACTAAACTAGCTTAAACTAATTAATTTTATCTGCTTAACACCCTTCAACTTTTTTTTTAAATAATATTTTTAAATATTCAGTAAAAATAATGAAAGTAAATTTTACCTTACTAGCTTGATCGATTTTTTTTTTTTTTTTTTTTTTTTTTTTTTTTTGCTTCCGAAGAACAAATTCTAATTTTTTGTCAAATGCAGAGAACTGACATGGACAAAATAAGTGTTATTTCATTTTTTGGACTGTTCTTAATCAGGGATAGAGATCATAGTGGCCAAAATCATGGCACATAAGAATTACAGTGTTTTTAGGTATGTGCCAGATGTGGCACGTGGTGCAGTGAAGGGTTAAAACTTACTAATAGGGATTTGAACAAGAAAGAATCCTTTTGGTGTTAGTTACTGGGGGTTTCACCTTACATTTTCTCTTGAATATTACTTTTATGGTGTTCATGGGGAATTTAGTGTTTAAATCGTTGCCAAATGTTAACAAATACAAGTGCTTCACTTCTTTACATATACAAGGGGAAAACCCGGGCTTCCCGGGTTAAAGAATATAAGTAAAAATCCATCATATATACAGGGTCTCCGGTCTCAACGGTGTCCAATGGCTAATTCCTAAACCGTTAGTCATAGACATATAGTTCCAATTAGAAAAATGCTTTAAATCAGGTAAAGAAATATTTTAAAAGCGATTTTGGTCAATAAAAACATTTCTTAAAAAATTACGAAATTTAAATTTTTATACGGTCCCCCGGTCCTATAAGTTATATTTAGTAAAATTTTCCTATTACACCGACAAGTAAGACAAAAAAAGTCCCATTCATATAACACTAAAATTGTGCAAGTTATGAAACTTTAAAAATGCATGACTTATGCCAGTTTTCTGCTCTGAAAACAAATGAGTTCGGCTTGGCTTTGAGGGGTCGCATTCCAAGTGCTTAAAGTATTCGAAGATCTCATTTCATGTGAATCTGCGCTTTGAAAAAAATCGTACAAGTATTACGATTAAGTTAACATTTATTAAGTTTCAGATTGGCTGAAATAACATATGTTTTATTTTGTCAGGATTTGAGACTGTTTCTTTTATGATTTCTTTTAATAAAATTATGTTATTTTTATAAGTTTTTATGTTACTTCAATGATCTTATGTATGTTTTTTCAGTTCAAAATTTGTATTCGAAATTTAATCCACTTTCAAATATCCGATCGAGATTACATTTTACATACTGGCGCAAATCCGATAACAATCTAATATTATAATAATTTTCGGTGGTTACCATTTATACTTATTTTACAAGATAACACAAAAAATTTCGGATAGATTAGTTTGAGAAAAGAAGTTTAAGAAAAAGGTTTAGATTAGATAATACAAGACGGAGATTGTTGAATTTTTTAACTTTTATGCATTTTTTAGCACTGAATCCGAAAATTGCCTTAATTTTTAACCATCATGTCAGGATATTTCGCAAATCATAAATTGTCGTATTTAAAGAATAACAAAAATCGGATACTATAAAGTAGAGGAGATGGTTGTATTTCTTAACTTTTGATAATTGATTTTTAAGTACTTTTTACCCCTAAATCTAAAAATGACTTTCATTTTTAACCATCACGTTAGAATTTTTTTGCAAATGTATAAGTTAAAATATAGCGAAAATCTCATACCTTAAAACATATGTAAAATTTATTTTATTTTATTTTATTCAATAATTTATTCGATATTTTTCCTTATCTTGGGATTCTTACAGCTGGGTGGTGTGATGAGATGGGGGGGGGGGGGGGGGAGATTAAATTTTAACTTTGAACTTTTTAACTTTAAAATTTACAATTTGCGAAAAATCCTGATGTGATGGCTAAAAATGAAGGTCAATTCCGGATTCAGCGGTACAGAATACATAAGAATCAATTATCAAAAGCTAAAAAACATGAAATAACCCAACTTTTGCAGGCTAGTGTAATCTAATAATATTTTAAAATGCGTATCATTTTGTAAAGAATTGAGGCTGTTAATTTAGCATCATTTTATTTAACAAAAATTCTGTTTTTTTCCTTCTTCTTAAATGTTTATTACAAAATGTATATTTTGCATTAATATGTCAGAATGACTAAAGATTTCAAATTTATATTGCAATGTTAATTTTACTCTCAACCATTTTTTAATATATCTGACGAATCATATTTCGACTAAATTTGTGAATGACCCCCAATTTGCAGCAAAAAATATGCTCCAACTTTAAACAGGTATTACTCGGTCAATTTTAATCGTAGAACAACGGGACTTTTTTTGTCTTACTTGTCAGCGTAAAAGGAAAATTTTACTAAATATAACTTATAGGACCGGGGGACCGTATAAAAATTTAAATTTCGTAATTTTTTAAGGAATGTTTTTATTGACCCAAATCGCTTTTAAAATATTTCTTTACCTGATTTAAAACATTTTTGTAATTGGAACTATATGTCTATGACTAACGGCTTAGGGATTAGCCATTGGACACCGTTGAGACCGGACACCCTGTATATATATATATATACAGGGTGATTAAAAAAAACGTTGACAAATGACATGGTAAATCAGGCACACAACAAGGATAAAAAAATCACATAGGAACATAGGGTCGCAAACAAATTATTGAGACACAAATACAGGGTGTTTCATCCTAACTCAATTTGGGTTGACGGTCATAACTTTCAGAAAACTGAAGTATATTACAGTGCGTGTAAAAACTTTAAGGACAGCAAAAAAATGTAAAAATTTTATAAATTGAAAATGCAACAAGTGAAATGATAATATAATGTTGATCATAAAATAGAAATACTAATATAAAAGTCAACAGAATGTATCTGTGTCCTTTTAATTGAGAAAAAAATCATAATTATGCAGAAAAAACACTATTTTTGACTGTGTAAAAACTATAAGGACACCAGAAATTTTTTTTTACAGAACTGTTACATAGAATTATTATTAAGGATCGACCGAAACATGTTTTTAAGGCCGAAACCGAAACGAAACGGAATTTCAGCGATCTTCCTATTTTCGGTAGAAAACGAAAACGAATATGTCCAAAAAATTTTTTAAGTAATTAAATTGTATTAAAGTATGTATTAAAGTAATTAATATATACATCAATACATTATTAATTAATTATGCGTATTTATTAAATATGTATAAAAATTAATTAATTATGCGTATTTATTAAATATACATAATTATTAATTAATTATGCGTGTGGCCTAAATTGCATCTCTGTGCCTTATATCCAAAACTTTTATATATATATATATTTATATATAAAGTAAAACGTAATTAATTCATCAACGACACAGAAAGGTTTTCTAATTATACGAATTTCATTTAATTAAAGAATATTTTAGTTTTCTGAATACATACCTCGATTTATCTTTTATAATAATTTCTGTAAATGATCATCTGTTATACTAGAATTTTCTGAAAGAGTATTCGAAACACATCTGCGGTTTCAAACTGAAAATTTTCTATTACTGTTATGACTGCAGTTTTTAATGAGCACGTGGAAAAGTTTAGTTATATATGCATTGCTTGCTTTATAATCTGCATTCAAGTCTTGAGTCAGTCATGACTGATAATTACAAACAACGAAGTTGATAGCAATAAATTTCCGAAGGAAGAAACGAGATTTTGGGAATACTGATAGTTTTCGCTGAAAAAGAATTTTCGGCGAAACTCAGATTTTGGATTGAAACTCGACCGAAACTATCAGTATTCCGAAAATCTCGTTTCTTCCTTCGGAAATTTTCAACACTTGTCATCGATTTTGAGACCATTTATTGCTATGAACTTCGTTGTTAACGCATAATTAATTTTTATACTTATTTAATAAATACGTATAATTAATTAATAATATATTTATGTATGTATTAATTACTTTAATACATACAATTTAATTACTTTAAATTTTTTTTCGACATTTTCGTTTTCGGCCGAAAATAGAAAGATCGCCGAAATTCGGTGTTGGTTACGGTTTCGGCCTTAAAAATATCTTTCGGTCAATCCTTAATAATAATTCTATATAACATTTCTATAAAAAAAAATACAGGTGACCTTATAGTTTTTACACAGCCAAAAATAGTGTTTTTTTGCACAATTATGATTTTTTCGCAATAAAAAGGACACAGATACATTCTGTTGACTTTTATATTATTATTTTCACTTTATGATCAACATTAAATTACCATTTCACTTGTTGCATTTTCAATTTATCAAAAGTTTTACAATTTTTTGCTGTCCTTAAAGTTTTTACACGCAGTGTATAATAAAACATTTAACAGACATTCTCACCTTTGTTGTAAATGTGATAACACCAAAGAAAAGTGGTAAAAGTTTGCAATATACGCACCGGCAGTATGCACTGGATGCCCCACATTTTGGACTGTGATTATCCATTCATACGATATGATCTATTGCTTGAGCAACGTGTTTTTCCAGACCTTTTCGTGTTGTTATCACATTTCACACAAAACAAGATCCATATCGTTGCCTTTTCACTACAATGTTTTCTCGAAATTATGAGCGTCGATCCGAGTTCAGTTAGGATAAAATACCCTGTATTTATGACTCAATAAGTGGTTTGCGACCCTATGTTCCTATGTGATATTTTATCCTTGTTGTAGGCCTGATTTGCCATGTCATTTTGACAACTTTTTTTTTTTTTTTAAATCACCCTGTATATATTATTTCTGATGCTAATATATTTTATTCTCTGCACATACTAAAGGCACTGCGGTGAATGAGGTATTTTTCGAAAGGTTCTGCAAGCAGCTTTTGAAATAGTATACTTATGTATCGCTAAAACACTTGTTTGTTAAAAAACCCCAAAAAAATCAATTGCAATTATTAAAAAATTAACGTAAAACATATTAGAAAATAATCTCAAAGATTGCGGCGAGAAAGCCTCGAATGGGTCTACTGTTTTTATACGTTGATAAATCTAACCGATTTTTTACAATTTATAAATACTTTTAAAATGCCTACTAACAATACCAAAAATAATATTTATATGAAAAATAGCAATAATGTGTTCAAAGAAAGTTTTGAAACGTGTGAGAACAATATTTTCTCTTTGGCCTCGCGTCAGGAGTTAAAAGCCTAAGAAATCGCCAAAAAACACTATTTACAATTAGCCTTTTTCATTCTGTTCATTTCAGTGGATTAGTGCAAATTTCGATTACATGTCTTAAACCTATTTTCTAAACATAGTTATTGTTCTATTTATTGGTTGATGAATGTTTTAATTTCCTTATGGAATGTAAGCTGGAAAAAAATTTTGAACTATTTATATTAATTTAAGTACAAACGGATTTATCTTTCGTAATCGTCTGCATGCGATAGAAATAGATTTGAAAAAAAAAAGTTCAAGCTTGAAAATTATTTTAAAAACAATAAAAATTGCGTAAATGACGATACAGTTTTCAAACAAATTGCGATATAAAAAATTACATTTCAAATTACATTTTTTTCTTCTATTCGATGGTGTAAAAATTGAAAATGTGTGATATTTGGAAGTTAAAAAACTTTCAATAAAAGTTAAATTTAATCTTCTGCTCTTGCCACCGACAAAATGAAGTCAGTGGTATGCACGGCCAACTTTGTCCTTTATAATACAGATAGATAGATACGTAATATGCTTGATTTATTGAATCACATTTCTGAATTTATGTTAAAAGTCGCTATTATAATTCCATAAATAACAATACTTCTGATTGGTGCAAGGATTAAATTCTTGTCCAGCACCAAACTATCCAAAAATTTAAATTCAACAGAACTTTCGCTTATTTTTGTAACAAGTAGGACACATTTCCATTTTTCACGACTTTGGGACAAATATTTATGGAGACTTCTTTTAAGTTCCAATCCCGCTTTTGATGTAGACGAAGCAAATAAACAAATGATTTTACGCTGTTAAAAATTTCGGTAAAAACACAGAAAAAAGCGAGAATCTCTGTAAATTTACACAGAAAAAAAGCGAGAATCTCTCTAAATTTACACTAGTTCTCGGTTAAATGCATTCGATTGAGTTTCTCGATCAACATTTTACAGACATTTCCCTATCTTATATCTAAATCCCTGTAGGGATTTCCATGTCTTTATTTACAGATATTTTTCTCTTTGATAAACTTATAATTCAAAATACACACTTTTAAATTCTTTCGCAATTTTATTAGAAATATTAAAGAAGAAAATTTAGTTTAAAAATTGTTTTTTTTTTTAAATCTCCTCGGAGTTAGCGGGGATTTTTATCGACAATCACTTTGCAATTGTTACCTTCAACATATGCCAGAAGCTTGGTAATATGAAATGTAAATTGCGTAGTATTATTTCAAAGCTGTTATTATTACAATGCTATTATTTTTAGTAGTATTTTATTGGTAAATGCGTTATAAAAAATATATTAATCTTCGAATTTTCTAACGAATATATTTGAAGCGAAATCTCTGAAAAGCACAATAGATTTTTCCCCACTGAATCATAATAGACATACTTTGAACGGACTAACAACAGCTCTTATAGCTCACTCAGTAGGGTGTTCTTCTACTGCCTGGAGGTCTCGGGTTCAAACCCCAGGGCGGCTAAAAACAAATTGTGTAAATGTTAAATGATACAGCAGTTGAAATTTACTCGAAAAATTCAAACTCTTCGAAACTCGCTAAAATATGAGTTATTTACTAATTTTGAAAACTAAATTAAATTATTATCATTAAAAATAAATTTACAGAGTCTTGCGTATTTTTAACGATGTTAATTTACAGAGTCTATTGTAAATTTACCGAATAACTTCTCTGTTATTTAACATAAACTCTGTTTTTATAATCTCTGTAATTTTACATAAGACTTAAGATAATGGGTTACCCGTAGATTCTCTGTAATTTCACCGAAACATTTGTAACAGTGCAAATCGAGTGAAATGTATCAATGTATTCCAAAAGCGATATGTTAAACCGGATCCCCTTAAAGAGCTGTACACTGTTAAAAAAAATCTGTGAAGTTACTAAAGTTTTTCTAGGAAACTGGGATTCCAGGAACTTTTTATGTAACGGCAACAAGAAAAATTCCTGTAACAGCGTCTGTTACAGGAATTTTTCTTGTTGCCGTTACATAAAAAGTTCCTGGAATCCCAGTTTTCTAGAAAAACTTTAGTAACTTTACAAATTTTTTTTTACAGTGTATATGAGTATGGTATACTACGCATTATCTCCATATAATAAAACGCAGTGTAACGCAGGCGGAGCGAACCCATCAATCTTACCAGTCTCCGTTAAGCTGTCCCACCCCTGATGCGTGACGTCAGCCGCGGGTAATCAGAAGACAAACAGCAATAGGTGTGAAAAACACTTTAATACTATGTTCACACTACGATACTTAAGATATCTTAGGCCGCCGAACTCTCTTAATTTTGAGGTGGTACCCTCCCGGAATTGGAAACCTGTTCACATGGAAAAACTCACTTAAGATAACTCAGTGAACGTCACTGTGTTGTTTGCGCATGCGCTTAAGATAAAACCGCCCGCAACACCCAATCAGTTAATGCGAAGCTTTACAGCCAGCGAGAGTGAATGGTCGTGACTGTCTCTAGCCCAAAGACAGTTGAAACTCTCTCAGAGAGTTTGTGGAACTCCCTCAGAGAGTTCGGAGGTTTAAGATAGTTCCGATAACGCAGTGTGAACAGGGTGTAACAATGCTTCTCCTTCGTTCTTTCGGATGGGGTTCAACCCGAGATACCTATTTAAGTATTCCGCGGCAGCGCAATACTTATTTATTTTCAGTGTCACTTCTCAATGTTAATTTAACATAGAAAAGCCTACGGAGATGATAACTTTTTCATTTTTTCTTCCCACCCTTTTGTCCCTGATGCCACTCATTTTTTAATCTTTACTAATTCTAATAATATTATAAATGTAAAGTTTAAAAACGTTTGCCTGACGTCAAGGTCAAAACGAATGGCAAAATACCTTCGCATATGGGTGAATTATAACTCAGAGAGTAACAAGGGCCAATTTTTTTGTATATTATTCAAATATTTTTCTTAATAATTCCGAATTTCACTTTGAGAATCAACGGACATTTTTAATAGAAAATGTAACATTTTTTCTTCATTGTTGCAAAAATTTCAAAAGCCGTAATAATAATTTATTTCGTTTTAGTAGAAAGACTCCCACGTGAAAAATTTTAATTGAAATAGTTTTTTTTTTTTTTTTTTTTTTTATAAAGAATTAAGAAATATGGCGTCATAGTGGAAATAAAAAGGACATTTTCAAACATTTCTAAATAATACAAAGAGTATTAATATTATTAAATACAGAAAGCAAGTGAAAATGACGTCAGATGTTAACCAAAAAATTGAAATATATCTTACCCATACTGATTTTAGAACACGAATTTTAATTTTCGTTAAAATTAATAAGAATAGTTAAGGAGCTCATGACTAAAAAAACAGCATTGTCTTAAAAATATGTAAGTATTGTGCGGCAGCGCAATACTTATTTATTTCCAGTGTCACTTCTCAATGTTAATTTAACATAGAAAAGCCTATGGGGATCATAACTTTTTGATTTTTTCTTCCCACCTTTTTGTCTTTGATGCCACTCATTTTTTATTCTTTTTTAATTTTAATAATCTTATAAATTTAAAGTCTAAAAATATTTGCCTGATATCAGACAGAAAATGGATGACAAAATGTCTTTGCATATGGGTGGATTATAACCCAGAAAGTACTAACAGGCTATGTTTTATTTAAATTATTCAAATATTTTTCTTCATAATTGAATTTTTTTGCTATTTTCATTGAGAATCAATGGACCTTTTCCCATAAAATTTAACATTATTTCTTATTCTTGCAAAAAATTCAAATGCCGTGATAAATTTTTGTCTCCAGCAATTAATTTTCAGTTGAAATATTTCCACGTGAAAAACGGAATTAAAATAATTTTTTTTTAAGAATTAAAAATAAGATGAATATGGCGTCAAAGTGGAAATAATAGTAATACAAGAAACATTAATATGAGTAAATACAGAAAGTAGGTGAATATGACGTCAAAAAAATAAAATAAATTTTACCGATACTGATTTTTAAACGTGGCTATAAGTTACGTACAGACGAGCGCGTAGTTCGACTAAAAAGACGTTAATTATGTGATTTATTTATGTTTTCTTTTATTTATTTATAGATTAAGTTTTAATTTCGTTAAGTAATATTAGCTGGAAACCAATTCTGGACTGTTTCTATTGTTTTAAGACGGCGTATTAATTGAATTTTTCAGACGTTTAGAAGTTAATAAATTTTCAAATAAATGAAATTTATTTTGCCAGTTTCATCGTCAATATTTACGTCAGTGTTACACACGGACATTTTCGCTGTGTAATATATGTATTGTTCATAGGCAATTTCTTTTTTGTATCAACAAGAAATAAAAAATAATGGATCCACCAGTGTGACGTCACAGGCAACTCAACTCCGCGTATGAACCGCAAATTGGATCCAAACAAACCCTGAAAGTTAAGAGTGTATAAGAAATGCACTATGCGTGAAAAAGGCTTGCAATATGAAGCCAGATATCGCTGAAATCATTCGGCCCAAACAAGACGAGCACGGGGAACCAGGGTTGAATTATTTGGAATGGGAGAGATTTTTAAATGTACCCTCAATTGTTTGGACCGAATTGTGACAGGTTTTAATTGATTTCAAGGTTACATTTTTAGCTTCATGCGAACCATCACGTTTCCTCCCTATTTGTCTCTGAAATCTGTGGTTTATTGGGATGCAATTTATTGTTGGTACGCGGAATTGAGTGGCCTTTGACGTCACCACTGATGGGGTCCATTATTTGTAAATTTTAAAAAGATGGGAACTTTTAACGTTATGTCTATGGCATTTTTTATCTAAAATTTTCCCTCAAGGTCTTTTTTTATCATTTTTTTGCCTGGCACCGAAATTACTGGTGTTGCAGCAAAATAAATACCAGAAGTTTAACTTAGGTAACAATTTCCTTTTGAGTTTACATCGTTCCCTGTGAGCAAAAAGGGTAAATATTTTAAAAGTAAAACTGGCTTTTTTTCATGTCTTACTGTATAACAGCTATACTGTTGTTAAATATTAGCATTAAAGATATAAAACTATTTCTGCATTCATAGCGTTCCCAATTGGAAAATGGGGGTAATTAAATTTAAGTAAGTTTTGGTTTTTTATGCTCAGATTGGAAGATTTTGTCCAAACAACGACAATTTGTATTATTGCTTTCATGAACCATTTTGGACTAATCATTGGTAAATTACACCACAAATTGTGATGCGATAATCAAACCATAATGGTGGTTCATTCCGTTAATTTTGAAATGAGTTCATCTGAGAATTCGTCTGAATGCAGTAGTTATTAAAAAACTTGACATATTAAACAAAAACATAATTTGCAGAACAAATTAAAAAAGAAAACAATTTATTTCCTGCATTGTTTAAGCCCAAGAAGGGACAGATATTAAAATGTTTCATTCAGTTAGCTCTACATTTAATGTTACATATTTGTAACAAATAAGTTAAACCAATTGAATATTAAAAAATAAAAATGAAATTCAAACAATATGATACTTTAAACACCCTAAAAACTTGGATTCAGTACAAATGAAAGCGAAATAAATCTTAGGCTTTTTCCATTTATTAGTTGTAAATATTTGTATGTCAGATTTTTGTATTATGTTTATGATGATTGTACATAAAATCATAAGGCACGTCTAAAATACAAACCTTTAAAAAAAGTCCAAGATTTATTCGCTTTCATTTGAACGGAATCCAAGTTTTTAGGTGTTTAAAGTATCATATTGTTTGAATTTCATTTTTATTTTTTTATATTCAATTGGTTTAACTTATTTGTTACAAATATGTAACATTAAATATAGAGCTAACAGAATGAAACATTTTAATATCTGTCCCTTCTCGGGCTTAAACAATGCAACAATGCAGGAAATAAATTGTTTTCTTTTTTAATTTGCTCTGCAAATTATGTTTTTGTTCAATTTATTAATCAATATGCATATTTAAAAAATTTGGAGGGGGGGGGGGGTAAACGATAAAAATAAAATTTCAAAGTGTTATTTAAAAAAACAGTATTATTTCAATAGTTGCAGCAAACTTTTTAATTACGCAGTTTTATTCTATTTTTGTTTTATTAAGAAATCTTAATTTTTTTTAATAGTATATTAACTGAAAAACCTGGTTTACCCAGAAATATTGTAAATGCTAATTGCGTGTTTATTAGAACATAAACTAGCCGAACTTTTCTCATCTAAACGCTTCCATATTGTCAATTATTTTTTATCAGTTTTTCAAATTTTAAGTGAAAAACACAATTTTTACCCACCGTCCTAGGACGGGCATTAACACTAGTTAAAAATATTTAAGAATAAAATGATAAGGACTATTAACAACATATCGCTCACCCGCAAGAAAAGTGACACATCTAGACAAAAGTAAATTTCACAGGAGAGGCAAAAGAAAATTTGCATGATTTTTGTGTGACATGAAATTATAGCACTTATCTCTGCAAGCAGGAGTAAAAACGTGCATAAAAGTGTAAAACCCTTAAGAACAAAGACATATGATAAGGTTAGAAGGGTTAGATAAATTTACCTCCCCACACAATGCACCCCTCTTCTGTGGTCACGAATGGACAAATAGCGTAATAAAGTTATTTTAAGTAAAACTACACTTATGAAACTTTTTATGTAGCAAGACACATCTATGATAAATCTATTCGTGGAACAAAACGCAAAATGAATTTTTGCGACAGGTGTCACATTTCTTGCGGGTGGGCGATATGATGAAATGATTCGTTGATATCAGACGCTAAATTTATAATTTCTTCACAGGTTTGTTCTCAGTAAAATCAAGATTAGCCACTTTCTGGAGTTTATATGTAAAACCATTTAGCGTTTCCTTGAAAATTAAACAAAAGCAGCAAAAATAAATAGGAATAAATGGTACAATGTTACCCCAGTATTTCATAAAAATGAAGAAATATATAATATTTTTTATTATTATCTGGTTGTATTTATTGCTGGTATGATTACCAAAATCGGTGATATTCAAATTGTATTAGAAAGTACATTTTTTCTCTCTATTCGATGGTGTAAAAATTGAAAATGTGCTGTATGTAGAAGTATAGAAAAATTGCAATAAATTCAATAAATGCCAAATTTAATCTTAGGCCACTGACAAAATGAAGTCAGTGGTATGCACGGACACCTTTGTCCTTTATACTACAGATAGATATATAATATGCTTGATTTATTGAATCATACTTCTGAATTTATGTTAAAAGTCGCTATTATTATTCCATAAGTAACAATACTTCAGACTCATGCAAGGATAAAATTCTTGTCCAGTACCAAACTATCTAAAAATTTAAATTCAACAAAACTTTCGCTTATTTTTGTAACAAGTAGGAAACATCTCCATTTTTCACGGCTTTGAGACAAATATTTATAGAGACTTCTTTTAAGTTCCAATGCCTCTTTTGATGTAGACGAAGCAAATAAACAAATGATTACAAATCGAGTGAAATCAATCAATGTATTCCAAAAGCGATATGTTAAAGCGAATCCCTTTAAAGAGCTGTATATGAGTATTGTATACTATACATTATTAAAAGTACTTAAGAATGAAATAAGGACTATTAACAATATATCATGGAAAGATTCGTTAATATTATTAAAAGCTAAATTTATAATTTTTTCACAGGTTTGATCTAAGGTGTTGAAATCAATATTAGACACTTTCTGGAATTTATGTTTAAAACCAGTTAGCGTTTCTCTGAAAATTAAACAAAAGCAGCAGAAATAAATCGGAATAAAGGGTGCTATGACACTCCAGTACCATATAAAAATGAACACATACTTAATGGCTTATTTATTATTATTTGGTTATATTTATTCCTAGTGTGATTATCAAAATCGGTCTTAAACTCGACTGAAATCAGATATCTGTAAAAAAAAATGCGTAAATGGTGTAAATATCATTTATAATGAAAACAAGAATTAGAGTCACTACATATTTAGTCGTTTTCTGAGGACTTGTGATGAAGTAAATTTTTAACTTCCGATGAATTAACCCTCGGAGCGTCTTGCAAAAGGGTAAAATTGTAATTTTGTTTTCTTTGCATTTTGTTTTAAATGCTAAGAAAATATGATTCTTTCAACATTATAAAAACTCAATTACAAATATGAATGTAATCCTTCAGAGTATTAATAATTCGTCAATGTATTTAATCATTAATTCATTAAATCTATAGAATTATATTATCTTAAATAGTGCTTGTATTGCTGTGAAACCTGGAGCTTAGTGAACGGAATATTACACCCCAAACACTTAACGGTTGAGTTTCATCTTTTTCAAACAAAACAATATTCTGAGCACGCATTCTAGTGCAATTATTGTTACCGAAATAATTCCTTTTCTGTTTGTGTTAGAATAATTCAAGGGTACAACGGAATTGAGAATATAAATCTTATTCATTTCATTAAGAATTATAAAAGGGTTGAAACAACAAATAAAGTTAAATTTTTACATTTCCACTCAAATTTTCCAGCATATGAAAGACTATGGAAACATAAGTACGTGTCCAGTAAGGGAGGAATATTACATAAATTACTTGCTGAGATTCTTCTTGACGAATCAGATGAAATTTCTATGACTTTTGGACAGTTTATTACACAATCCATTTTCATAGATATACTCAGGCAAAAATTGAGAATCAGATTAAAATGAAACTTTTAAAAGTGGATTTGAAATTTTATTTTTTCCAGCATATGAACTACCATGGAAACATAAGTATGTGTCTATTAAGGGAGGAATATCACATAAATTACTTGCTGAGATTCTTCCTGACGAATTAAATGAAATTTCTATGACTTTCGACAGTCTATTTCACAATGCATTATGATAAATATACTCAGATATAATCAGGCGAAAATTGAGAAGTAGATTAAAATGAAACTGTTAAAAGTGCCTTGAAATTTTTTTGGACTATGTAAAGTAATTGAAGATGGAAAACAATTTAATATATTAAGAAATGTTATTGTTTTATATATCCTGATTTCATTAAGAAAAAAAAACATAATAAAAAAATGAGCTCCTACTGATGCATATTAGCAAATATCTCAATAGCAAATCAAGGAAAGCTGCAATGGAAAGATTTTATGACAACATCTATACAAAAGGAATCAATCACGTAAGAGATTCGCTTTGCTAAAAGAAATGCAGACCGTGCATTCGAAAGATAATACAAGAGAGTCATTTTCCAATTTCAAGGACATAATCTATCAATTCAAACGGACAAAGCTACTATATTGATTTTCTTTATTATATTCAAAACCAAATAATAAGATATTAAAATTAGTTTTCCAAATAATGTTTGTTTTCCAATTTTTAAATAAATATATAAATGAAGTATAATTGACGAAAATGTGATATTATTGGTCGGAAGCTCTTTGTATTTTTTAATTCAATAATATCCAACTGCATAATCTATACTGATGTTAAAAAGAAGTAACGTTTGTTTGTAGTCGGGGGATGGTAATCTCTGGAACTACCGAACCGATTTCAAAAATGAGGGTGGCAAAATGCTAGTGACAATCTCAGCTGCAACCTAGGCTATATTTTATGTTGCTACAGCAATGCCCAAAGGGTTGTAGGAGCGAAAAAGGTCCTAAAGTTGCGATTTCTGTGATATTATTTAGCCGAGAAATTTGAAATTTTGTGTGGTAGCTTGCTATGAACGTTTCACAAAAAATAGGAAATTTTAAAGTGTGCAATAGCGGAAAACGTTCTAAAGATGGTCTAAATTGTGATTTATTTGAAATTGTTAAGGCTAGAAACTTAAAATTTGGCATGCCTGTTACTTTAGAGAGGTAAATGCTCACCCAGGATAGTTTTTTTTTAATTTGAAATTTAAAAGTGTCCAAAAGCCAAAAAGTTTCTAAATTGCGATTTTTGTGGTACTGAAAGGACTAGAAACTTGAAATTAGGTATGGCGGTTACCTTTAAGACACAAATGCTCGCTACAAAATTTTTTGTAAAAAAATTTAAAAGGGTGAAATTAGCTGAAAACGTTCTAAATTAGGAGTTCTATTGAATTGTTAGGGATAGAAACTGGAAATTGGACAAGATCTGACTCTAGGCTGCGATCCGTGGACAAGATCTGACTGTAGGCTGCGATTCAGGGACAACCGCTGGAGAAAACCAGTTTCGCAACTTACGAAACAAAATAGGCTGCAGGGTTTTTCGGTCGTTACAGACTCCTCCCCCCTCCAAATTTTGGACATGTCCAAACGGAGTCATAGCCAGGAAAAAACAGTTGCGACAAGTTCCACTGAACACCAAATTTTTTTCTTTTCCAAAATGTTCAGGAACAACTTGGTAATTTTGTCATAAACATGTCTCTTCGCCCTTTCCCAATCCATCACAGCCATATGCCGCCCTAAACAAGATTCTTTAAATTTTAAAGTTACTAGCAATTTTGAAACAAAAAAAATATAGCAATTCACAACATAATATTACAAATACTTAAATTACACTATATAAAAGCTACTCTAATTTACCACAATTCAATATACACAAAATTTCCTATAACTTCAGACAAAATTATAAGCAAAGTATTTTTTCCTTAAAATATCAATACAATCAACAATTTTTTTTTCTTTACGTAAACTTAACGTGATAGAAAGCAAATTTGTTTAGCATTTTTTTCTTACTGACAAAACAACTTCAATACATAATCATATAATTGCAACCATTAAACATTAAATCATAACTTAATAGTTCAAAGTTATTTCTATATTTTTCTAATACTGACAATAAATGAACATAATATATACACTTTTTTTTCTTTCTTTAATAATACCACTTTAATATATAGAACTTAATAAATAGCACTCAATGTATGAGTATGGCTATGGGTATGGGGCCGGCTCAGAGTGTCTGCATTAAGAAATTTTCTTCTTTTCTTATGATTCCTCATTCTCTTTTTCCTTGATTTCATTTCTACCTCTTTCCCCTTGAAATTAACAACATCTGTTATTTCTGATAATCTTTTAACACTCCTTCTCGGTCTCCTGCATTGTACAGCCAGCCTTTTCGGTCTACAAGTAGACAAGTTCAGCACAGTTTTAATTCCAAATCTCTGGAAAAACTCTACAGTCAATTTACTCATTAATGAGAGTTCCTGCTTAGTCTGTATTTCCCTTGGAAATATCATTCGCTGAATATCTGCAATATTACATCAAATATAGACGTCGATTCAGCATTCACCACTGGCACTGCATCTGGGTAGTCAGATGCCATACACATAGCTGTAATCAAATACTTATTTCCATTTGATGTAACCAGTAAAGTTCCGCATGCATCTCCATTTACCCCGCTAATTTTTTTAGATACCATGGATACCAAAGCCAATGGAGCTTTTTTCTTGTCTTTAGGGTTTTCAACTCTCTGGTAAACATCACAAGTTTTTTCCAACTCTATTTCTTTAGCCATTCCAAATTCTTTGAATTCTGTTTCAGTCTTTCTGGCCAATGTAAACAATGGAACCAATTCTTTACTCTTCTGTTGCTCCTCAGCAAATCTATTCAAATCTACTTTCATCAAATCCAAAATAGTTTCAGTTTCCAAAACCTTCGGCAAAAGTTTACAATTTACATCAAAACACTCATCTCTCGTCTCTTTCAATTTTGCAGTCAATTCCGATTTCTCTTCTTGACCATTCACTAACTCCCCTTCCTTTACCTTATCAACATCACCAATACTTGATTTTATCTGTCCGCTCTCAAAATCTTCTTTAAACAGACACACCAGGTCCAACAAAATTTCATCCGTAGAATCAAGAACTGTTGGCAAATTCACCTTCCTCTCCATCTCTTTGACATCCTCTTTAACCAATAGTTTTTCTTCCACAAGTTTAAATTTTACGTCCGGAAGGCCTTTTTCAACTTCTCCATCAACGTTTGTCTCTTCCGAAAATTCTAATTTCTTCTCTTCCAAAGTTACTAAATCTCTCTTTTCAGCAAGTGGTTTTCGCTACTGTGCTTTTGTCACTATTGCATTCACAGTTCCTCTTTTCTTTCCACTATCACCTAAAAACTGAAAGTTCTCTTTTAACAATGCAGCAGTTCTATTTCCAAGAATATATCTCCCCGGATCCATACCATTTCTGATTACTGCTTCCTTAGTTATAACATGACCCAATTCACATTCAATTTCAACTTCAGCCATAGGAAAACGTGTCATTCGGTGGTTCAACAAATGCTGCACCCACACATATTTTCCTGTCATACTTTCAGGCGAAACATACCTTTGACACACAATATCGACTGTTGCTCCAGTGTCTCTTAAAATTGGAATACGAATCCCATTTATCCTTCCAGAACTCGTGTACGGTGCAAATAATTCATCATCAGCTCTATTTCGAACATGATTTACAGTTCCTGTTTCAATTTTATTTTTAAGTCTAAGACACTGAGGCCTAAGATGAGTTGAATCCCCGCATTCAAAACAACGGAACTGTCTTCTAACAAAATTGGGTTCAGGCTTCCGACCATTAAAATAGTTTTCCTTATCTTCTACATCTTTCACACGTTCATTTCTCTGGTTATTTCTTTTCCACGGTTTCGAATGCCATGGTTTTTTTGCTCACTTCGATTCTCATAACACATCAAATCTTTGTTACGAACACACCTTCTTACATCTTCAAACTCTTCAATCTTAGTCACAAGATCAACTGGAGAAATTATAGTTGTCCATTGATCCAAAAATCTGTCCTTAAATTCAGGCGGTGCCCTCTTTTTTATTTGATCAACAATCATTAAGTCTTTTAATTGATCATAAGTCTATATATTCAATCCGTTCAACTAACCATCCAAATAATTTTTTATCTCATAGTAAAAGTCATGCCAAGTACTATCGGTTGCTTTTTGAGTTTTTACAAAGTTCTGACGAAACTTTTCTGGACTCAATTTAAACCGATTCAGTAAAACTGTCTTAACATATTGATATTCACTAGCATTTTCCACCGGTTCAAGAGCTATCAATTGTGAAATTTCAGACGGTAAAACACCAATTAATTGAGTAATCCACTTTTCGGGGGGGAATCTTAAGAACCTTTGCTTGTCGCTCAAAAATTTCCTAGAACAAACTGATATCATCTTCCTTCACGTCAAATTTCGGCATCAATTTCTGAATCTCCACTCTCGATTCAAAACCTATACTAGATTTAACCGAATCGTCAGGGCTCTTACTATTCCTTAATTGTAACTCCAATTTCTGTTTCTCTAATTGAAACTCTCTTTCAGCCGACCTCTCTTTCTCTGCCCTCTCTCTCTCCCTCTCCGCTCTCTCTCTCTCTCCCCTTCTCCTCCACCTCCACCTCTTCTCGCTTAATCCTTTCATTTACAGCTGCTAAAAGCATTTTTTTTTACAAAATCTTCATCGTAATTAACACTTTTCATTATTAATTCACGTAAATCAATGATTCGCATATCATTTGTTAATTTCCTCGCCCAATTCCATTGCTACAACTTTCAGGTCCTCTTTTCGGCCTTTTCCAAAAAACGCCATTTTAAAGTTCTATTTCTGCACTCTAATGCGTAACCCAAACACTCTCTCAGAGCAACGAACACCCAACCAACTAACCAAAATTAAATCAGTACACTATCAACATTCATTTACTCAGAATAATAAAATTCACCAAATTAATGCATAAGTACATTTTTTAAAGCAAATAATTAACTTTAAATATTTAAAACACTTCAGTTCAATCATAAATATACCAATTCTTTTTTTTAAAAAAAATACACCAGTTCAACAAAACTTCAATACGATACTTCAATTTCTGAAATCACAAACCCCTTAAACCCCTTTTTACACAAATTCAAATCAATTAATAAATTCACCAGTTTGGTATTAGCAATTCTATACTTTTACACAATATGAACACAATCAACTCAAAATCAGTTTGATTTCATCCAGCTATTAAACCAGTTTGGTTTTAAACACTATGTTTTTTTTATGTACAAAACACAATTACCATGAAATCAGTTTGATTTCTTCCAACCATTAACCAGTTTGGTTTTAAACACTATATTTTTTTTAAATACAGAACACAATTACCTTGAAATCAGTTTGATTTCTTCCAACCATTAACCAGTTTGGTTTTAAACACTTTAGTTCATAAATATCTCAAGTTTCAAAATTTTACTTAATCCATAAAATACATTTTTTTCCTTTTTCATTACAATTATAAATCCAAAATTTAGAGTTTCTGAATAAACATATAAAATACCGGCTGGCATTTGCGAAACGCTATATAAATGTAATACCGGAGGCCAGTTTGGCACAAAATTTTACCAAAATGAATTCAACTTTCCAAATTATAAATATCTAAAACTACAAACACTAATGGCACACTATACTGTAATGGAAGAAAGGGGAAAGACATACCTTTTATTTCTTCACACTACCAAAGACCAATCTCGGTAGAAGCTCCACTTAATACATATCACTCTATACTGTAACGATGTCGTCCGGTCCATGGATCGCCGCCCGGGTTTCGGAGACTGATCAGCCGTGCTCTCGTATAGGGGAGAACCTTTTTCGATATGCGGAAAGAGAGCTGAAGATGTTGGGCGAGAAGTCAAGTGAAATGAAGAGAGCTAGTCGCTTGTGAGATGAGGATGCAGTTCGAGGAGAGTTTGGCAGATAGTATCCGAGCTGATTTGTGTAATGGAAAAATACGTTTTTTTTTTTTTTGTAGCCGGAGAACGAGTGTGGACATGGTGGTTTTATTGACTGTGTTTTTAAAGTGATGTATTTTTAGAGATGTGCTGAAAAGTAGTGCCTTTTGTTTAAGAGTGACGATGTGTTTTTTTTAATGGTTGAAGAGATTTTATTTTGAAGTATAAACTGTTAAATAAAGTTAATATTCGATGTTAAATCGTTGTTTATTTAGTGTACCAAAGAACCAGACAACATCGTTACACTACATTTGATACTTCTTTTTCGTCCCATTAAAATAACGGATGTTTTAGAGCCTGTATTATAGGAGTTGTAATCCTATTTATATAGCTTGTCATACGACGTTAACGTAAAAGGTCAGACTGCCGCTGTGCGATAGACGTATGTCTATTTTCAGACCGCTTGAGTCACGTGATGTTCGAATTAACGATTGCAGGTGCACGAAAAGAGCATCACGTGACCCTAGCGGTCTAATGCGAAAGGTATCACGGCAACCTGTATTTTTCGTTAGTCTCGCTTCTCTCCATAATATCGTCCACAGCGTTGATGCATTTCCTGTACCAGAAAATTTTAGAAATTTCCATCGTAGAGCTAGCAATTTTCGAAATTTTCAAACGCGTATTTTGCGATCAAAATTGTCGTCAAGGTTGCCAAGTAAGTAAGAAAGTCTCCAAGCTCGTCCGCGAGGTAACTAAATAAATACAGATTAATCAATCAGTTGTTAAATTAATAAATACGTCCATTGCAAACATAATCATCGTTGATTCCTTTTTATTGCTTAATTTCAGGGAAAGCATTTTTTAATTTTCCTTATATTGCTGTTTGAGGAATTTAGTAACAATATTTATTAATTATCCTTTCTAAGGAATTCAAAAATTTTGTTCCAATATTTACTACTTTATCAAATGCTTCAGTTAATTTTACGCTAAATCAAATTTCATGAAATTGTTAGTTTTAACCCTTACCGGCGCGGAGTAATTCTGTTTATAAATTGATGAAATGAAATGATGGACTGAAACCGCAATTTATAAACGAATTTATTAGGGTCAATCCATTTCAAGTGGTCCAGCACTGGTTGCTCGACCATTTTTAAAAAATCTGAAATTTTTTGTACAACAACCCTAACATGATGGAAGTTCAAAATGACTATTATTTTAATTTTATTATGTTTTGTTTGTGTATGGCGGCCATCTTTGTTTCATCGTCTGCAGCAATTTTCTCACATGAAGGGTTTACGAAATTGTAAATAATTCACGTTTATTTCTCCAATTCAAGTGCGGATTGATGCAATTTGTACCGAATACATTGGGCTAAAAATTTGGTAATAGAGTAGTTTCCGAAACTAACTGCTTATTGGTGAAATTTAAGCATAAAGTTTCAGTTTTTTTTCAAAAATTTGTCCGTTTACAAGACGAAATGTTTTTAGCAAGGAAAACTGTCAACATGACATAATTTGTTTTACAAATAGGCCACAAGTACTTGTACTCACACGCCAAGTTCCAGACCTGGGACTTCGTTTCTCTTCGCTAAAAAAATTCCCAAATTTTTCAAAAATGTCAAAAATCGCACACATTTAGGCTTAGATATCTCTGGTGGGCACGAGATAAAAATCTGAAGTTCTGGTTTCTAAGAGTATTGTATGGTAGTGCTATGCACAAGAAATTTCAGGATGGAGATTTGACTACAAGCTGAGATACGGCAAGGACAACATGTCAAAAAAATACTGCCAAACTATTGTTTTGCTGTAGTCACAGTTAAGTATTTATCTCAGAGTGTCATTTAAATTTATTTTTTTGATTATCTTTTAATAATAGTAACAGAAAATAAAGCCTTTTTGCAAAGCTTAGCAATTAATTTAAAAAATAATTATGCCTAAGGCCTACATTTTGTATGGTTTCAGTATTTTTATTTGTAATTTTAGTAACCAAAAGAAACCTCAGCACTTTTATATAAAGAAAAAAATATTTTCATACAAGACCTGAGACAAAAATAGAATAGGGAAAGAGAAAAGCTGTTAATGTTGTCATACTTGTTGAGACATGATCAAATGCGTCAAAACACATTCCTGCTTGTTGGTTTAAAAACCAGAATTTTAATGCTGCTTGCCAGTCCCTGAAACTTGTTCCTACCATAAGTATATTCCTGTAAATGAAACATCATACCATGTTACCATGCATCAGCCTCAAGTAAATTTTAGAAAGTAAAAATAGCCAAAGCCCTTTCAAAATTTATGCTTCAGAAAATGACATTTTTGCAGAAGAAGTAAGCTAGGAATTATTAATGAACTGAGACTTGCACATAGTGATTTCAAAGTTTACTTCTATGAGCCAGCAGGGCCAAGATCTTCAATCAAGTTATCAAGAAATGACAAGACTTTGTTCCTACAAATAAAATTTTGAGAAAGATCAAAATTGTGGTTTTTAAACCAACAAGTAAGAATGTGCTTTGACACGTTTGATCATGTCTCAACAAGTATGACAACATTAAAAGCTTTTCTCTTTCCCTGTTCTGTTTTTGTTTCAGGTCTTCTATATAAAAAAAATTTTTTCTTTATGTAAAAGTGCTGAGGTTTCTTTTAGTTATTAAAATTACTTACAACAAAAGTTACTGAAACCATACAAAATGTATGGACTTAGGCATAATTATTTTTTAATTAATTGCTAAGCTTTGTAAAGGGCTTTATTTTCTGTTACTATTAATTAAAGATAATCAAAAACATAAATTTAAGTGACACTCTGAGATAAATACTTAGCTGTGACTGCAACAAAACAATAGTTTGGCAGTATTCTTTTGACATGTTGCCCTTGCCATATCTCAGCTTGTAGTCAAATCTCCATCTTGAAATTTCTTGTGCATAGCACTACCATACAATACTCTTTGAAACCAGAACTTCAGATTTTTATCTCGTGCCCCACCAGAGATATCTAAGCCTAAAAAGTGCGATTTTTGACATTTTTGAAAAATTTGGGATTTTTTTTAGCGAAGAGAAACGAAGTCCCAGGTCTGGAACTTGGCGTGTGAGTACAAGTACTTTTGACCTATTTGTAAAAAAAATTATGTCATGTTTACAGTTTTCCTTGCTAGAAAAATTTCCTTTTGTAAACGGACAAATTTTTGAAAAAAACTGAAACTTTATGCTTAAATGTCACCAATAAGGATTTATTTCCGGAAACTACTCTATTACCACATTTTTAGCCCAATGTATTCTGTACAAATTGCTTCAATCCGCACTTGAATTGGATAAATAAACGATGAATTATTTACAATTCCGTAAACCCTTCTTCTGAGAAAATTGCTGCAGACGATGAAACAAAGATGGCCGCCATGCACAAACAAAAATTAATAAAATTAAAATAATAGTCATTTTAAACTTCCATCATGTTAGGGTTGTTATACAAAAATTTTCAGATTTTTTAAAAGTGGCCGAGCAACGAATTAATGATTTTCTGGACCACTTGAAATGGATTGACCCATTAGAAAATACGAACTTGCTTATTTTCATGTACATTATAGTAAGAAAATTTTAGTTAAATATTCTTGGTGCCGATTGTCAGTTTTGGAATTAAAATTAGGTGTCCTTTTTTAAGGACACCGCGCCGGAAAGGGTTAAACAGTAACGTCTCTTTTGGAGCAGCCCAGTGAGATTAAATCTTGCTTATCTGCATGCTGTACACAAGCAGCAGTGATGATATAACAGCAAATCCTTTAATATACCTTTGACTGAATAGCACGTTACATGATCTAGCTAATCAGAAAAATGCTTTATCCTCCGAAGTATACTTCAAAAGTTTTGTATTGCTCCTTGAGAAGCTAAATTTTCGTTTCTTTTAACACATCAGTTATTCTTGCTTCATTTTAAGGAGCTGAAATTCCATAAAGTACTTCACTGCATTTTTTTAAACTTCAAAATATCATCTAAAGAATTAAAATGATATTTCAGAAATATTATCAGCAAAGGAAGAGAAGAAAATATCCAAGAGAGTTTAGCTGTTCTTAACCCTTATGTCAATAACCGGGTACCTTTTTGCTCTTGTCATCCCGATTTCAGAGTTTTAATGTCAAAGAAAACTCAAATGAATTTAGATCGACTTTCCCCAGCTCCTCTTCTGCAAAGATGGGGTAGTTACAATGAATGAAATAGAAGTGTTTAAAATAGAGTTTACGTTGCACTAATGTACAAATTACAGCAGGTACCCGGGTATTCCGGTCATTGAAGACAAGGGCAAATTTTGGTCATTGACATAAGGGTTAAATTAAAATCAATGCTGTATTAATGAAATTGTCCTAGTGGGGGGTGGGGGGGGTGTTACTTTTAGGTTTAAAAAATTAAAAATATAAAAATCACAAACGTTGAGGTTTTGCGAAATTTAACGAATATGTCATTAACCCTTTATGTACTGAATTATGAATTCATGAAAATTTCATCTTCTAAAGCATTTTTCGTGAATTGTTTAAACTACATTAGAAGATTTACATAATCATTTAATAAATTTTAGAAGGATTTTAGAAGGATTGAAGGATTTAGAAGGATTCATTAAATTTGAATTTATACAGATTTTGTGCAATATTTTAACCACACTCAAATATATATATATATTTTTAAATATTTTTCTTAGTATTTTGCATAATTAGGAAATGTACAAATAGAATGTTCTTACAATAGAAATACTCCCGAATTGAAAAATCCCCCCCCCCCCCGAACGCCAAGAAAGCTGAAAAGATGCCAAAGGCAAGAGAAATCACACTTTTTAAAATATTTTTGTTTTGTGTAGCCAATAATGCTTTTGGAACAAGATAAAGTAATGTATCTATAACTCATTCTAAATTGTATTACAACTAATCCATGTATTAAAGGAATTTTATAACAAGTTGTTTTAATGGTACTTATAAGTACCGACAGTAGATAAAGCGTTAAACGAAATTTAACGAATATAGTTATTTTTCTTTCCATTAATATTACAATAGGCTAGAAAAGAATTTTTGACGATGTATGGAAAATGTTAAATTACAACAATATTAAATAGACTTACAACTTTCCAGTGTTTTAAATTTTTTTAAAAAAAACCGTGCCAAACCCGGTGCGTATATGATATCTGTGCCCGGTTTTGAAGCTAATTATATTAGAAAGTGCATCCCCCCCCCCATTCAGTATCTTTAAACGGAGATTTTCCACAGATTTTTAAAGTACACGGCAACTTTTATTGCTTACTAACAAGGAAGGTCTCCATACGGGCATACTCCGAAAAATCTGAAAAAATTATAGAATATTCTTCTAATAAGGATAGATGCATTTATGAAAAAAATTTCGGCGGAAACTCGATAGTGTCCATAAAAAAGTAATGAAAATTTTGTCATTTGGCGATTTATTACCGGTTGGCGATGGAATAAAATTTCAGAAAATACTTTTCTACGTCACTTTTTAAGGTAAAAGTATTTCATGTTGAACTTGTTTAAATAAATTTAATTTAAATAACTTTAGTTTTGCCAGTTTTAGTTTTTTAACTCTAATTTTGTCATATATGATATATATTTGTCATATAATGAAAGTTAACTATGAAATTTTCAGAATTAAAACAAAATTTTAATTAATTAAAATTGTTTCAATCTCAAAACTAAGTCCAATTAAGCACTGTCGGTTCAATTTTGTTGCCATGGAAACAAAAACTTCCCCGATATTGAAATGGAAAACTGCAGCATTCTTCAGCCTTTATTTTGGAATACGGCTAAATATATCAAAATATTTTATATGTATGAAATTATTTTTACGGTGATAAACTTAAATAACTGCAGCAACAAGTAACATAAACATGTAGGTAATACAAAAAAAATATATATAGGTATTAAACTCTCTCATTGTTTAAGTTTAAATTCCTTAAATATTTACACGCATTCTCAAAATCAATTAACAAGCAATTTTCAGATGCATCAACCCTTTCAGGGGCAAGGTACTTCTATTCGTAAAATGTTGAAATCAGTGAATGGCACTGGAATTTACAAATAAATTTCGAAATACGAAAATGCTTTTGTTCACTTACTTAATAAAAGGAAAATTTTCATTCCAATATTCTGTTGCCAATGTGGCATTTAAGAATTAAAAACAAGTGGTCCAAAAATGAACCACCGCCCTTGAAGGAGTTAAAATCGTTTGCTTTTGGAGAGGAAAAGAGCTGTTCGCCAAATCTTTGAAGCTTTCGCTTTTCGCGCCAAATACTAGAAAGTATTTTATTTTTTTACAGTTAACTTTCTACTATAATTCCGCCGCTAAATTTGGCTAATCCTTTATTACATACGTAAGTAGTTTAGTTAGTATTTTCTTTTCAAAACATTCTGAGTATGCCCGGTAAGGAGACCTACCTTGTAAAAATGAAAGTATGATATAACGGTGCAAAACAACAACAATATTAAACCTAACAACAATTCTTTCTTTTTTTTAACCATTTGGAAAAATGGTTATTGTTCTCGTCAGGGTAGGAAATCAAAATTATATCTGAACGCTTTCATTGGTTTAATCCGCAATTTATTCGTTATCTGATTGGTATATACAGTAATCTGTATTTCCCTTTGGTTTCAACAACGATGGACAACAGAGTGTTGCCACTATGACAAAAAAGTAATAAAAACTACAAAAAAAATTAATAAATCAGAAACAAATTGAGATACAGCTTTCAAACAAATTGCATTTAAAAGTACATTTTTTTCTCTATCCGACGGTATAAAAAGTAATATTGTCGGATGTTTAGAAGTTTAAGAATGAAATTTCATTTAAAATTGGTCGTGAGATTTTTTGGAAATCTGATGATAGAAAAGCCTTTTCCCGAACAGCCAATGAAATGCTTGGCTATTACGCAAGTTTCATAGGAAATCTGACGAGTCGCAGGCGATTTTTCTTGCTTGCAATTTTTACATGTAATAACACTATTAATCTTTAATTCATGGCGTACGTAATGTATGGCCAGCTCCGTAGAGGTTTAAAAATTTACAGAACCGAAAATTGTAAAACTGAAATTTCTTTTAAAATTTGTTCATGATGGGTCCAGAAATGTTATCGTTTAATCCATGGCGTACGTAATGTAGGATCAACTCCGTGCGATTTTTTATGTCTTAAATTTTAGTCTTTGAAAAAATCATTTTCCTAATGGTCGTTGTAATTTGTTAAATTGCTTTTTTTTTGCACAACAATAACTTTTAGTTTAATGCATCAATGCAGTGCAACAAAAGAATAATCAAACAATGAAAACTATTTCACTGAGCGTCGAAATTCCCTTTACATTTTTAGTTTAAAAGGGAACAGATTGAGTGTACGTTGGGGAAACAATTTTCGGGTTTATGTCACTTGGAAAGTTAAGAATTGGAGGCCCTACCGAATTCCAGCATCTTCTTTGCAGCGATTGAGTAACGAAGGTGATATTTATTTATTTATTTTTAATTATTTGCTATAGATGGTACTAAAATTTGTTATTCATAAATACGAAACATTTTTGTATAGGTTCGTCGTGACACCATTTTAGATGCGTTCGTAATTATGTAAATACGTAGCACCTGTATTCGTCGTCTGGTCCGTCTGTCTGTCCGCTTATAACAGCGCAAAAACTACACAACCGAATTAATTTTAACACAACCGATTTAATTCCAATTTAGTTTTTGGATTAAGCTGCCTGTTAGTATCAAAAAAGGTAGCAGCTTTAGTTGAGCAATTTTTGAATATTTAATTTTATGTTAAAAAGAGCCTTGTGTTACTGAAACCTTTTATCGTTTTATTAGAAGTACTAAAAAAAATTGTTAGTTGTATTAGAAATGTTTTTACATCAAAAATTTAATAGTTAAAGGGAATGTCAAGTTTAAGAGTCAAAATTGCTCTTTTCAACAATTGATATAGGTGTCGACATATGAGGGCAAATCCTTAAATTTTATATTTATTACTTTATTAGGGTTAAAATATACATTCTGAATGTATAGAGTATTTTAATTCTATTATTTTAACTTTCAAGTTTCATTTAATCTATTATTTAAGCTACATTCGTGTAAAATATATTAAGAAATATTCAACTTCTTAAACAGCAAATATTAAATACAATACTAATATTAAAGATAATATTTTGTCAGTATTTAATATTTATTAGTAAATGATGACAATTCAATAAATTTTATCTTCATTCTTATTTAAAAGTGAAAATACTAACCAAAACACTGAACATTACCTTTATAATGTCAGCTTTAGGGTACCACTTTAAATTGGTATAAAAAATTAATGTGGAAATATTTTTTGGTGAACTTTGCGTTTTTTAGTTAATAAGTATTGTATAATTGTATTGCATGCAAAATTTCTTAGTTCCCGGAGTTGGTAAACGGACTTGAACAATTTCGCCACTCGTCCCATGGTCTAAATGGTTTGAAACGTAATATATCGAATCGTTTCAGAGTTTTGTCGAGTCATTTCAAATTTTATGAAAATCGAATCGAAACTTAAAAAGATATTAATAAAAGGTTTTCTTCATTCTATTAAATCCCATCCTACGATATATTCATTCAATGATATTGCATGATAGGTCATGATGCTAGGTTGCCATGGTGATTACGTCCTATTTAAGATTTAAGATGGAGTCGTATTATTTCCCTATGACTGAATTTAATATATAGAATCGTAATAAATTTTGTATTCATGCCTTTTTTCATGAGAGTGCAACACCTATTGCAACAAGATCTGAAAATTTATAAAACTAGTTCTAGGACGAACGCACCTCATTTGCCACGTTTGACATACAATTTACGATTTGTTTTAATTACGATCCTTGTGTGTGTGTGTAAGTGTATGTACTAAAATGAATGGACTAAGTTGAATGGACTGTTACGAGTTAAGATATACAAGCGGGGATGACCAGCTCGGTCAAAATTAGCTTTGTGTTCAACACGATATAATATTCTCATTGTATCATTCTCTCTGTATTATTTCTATAAAGCATGTTATTTTATAACAGTATTATTTATAAAAACAACCAATAGTATAACTATGTACGTATATGTTTCTAAATTTTACATTATTTACACATTTACAACGAAAGGATATCAATACACATTACACTTTTAGCTCGACTCTGATTGGTTTAACCAATGTATCTAGAGTTCTATTAAAATTTTCTAAAAAATTTCTTCATATTCTGAAAGCCTATTTTTTTGCCAAATATAGCCAAGTTTGGCTACATTCTTTCATTTGGCGCCAAGTATGTGTTTAGCATTCGTAATCTTGAAAGTCAATTTTTCGGCCAAATGCCGCCAACATTTCGCCAAATATCGAATACTTATTGGCTGTTGCTAAATTCGCGGCTTCAAGACCCTGACCCGTAGTGACCCAAAATGACACAAAATGACCCACTAATCAAATTTGCTCGAACATGTGATTTAGCTCAAAGGTCTTCTAGTAATCAAAAACGGATACAAAATTTAGCCAAATCGTTTAAGCCGTATTATAGATAATATTACCTTGACCCGCAATGACCCCAAAATGACCCAATACTCTAATTTTCTTGAACATGTGAGACCAGCCCGGTGGTCTTCTCCAGATCGAAAACGGTAGAATGCAAAATTCAGTCAAAATCGTTAGAGCCGTTTTTTAGATAAAATTAACCAGACCCGTGGTGACGCAAAAATGACCCACTAATCGAAATTTCTCCAACATGTGATCTACCACAATGATCTGCTTCTGCCCGAAAACTGTATAATACAAAATTTTCTCAATATCGTTTAAGCCGTTTTTTAGATACAATTAGCCTGACGCGGACTCATAGTGACCCAAAATGACCCACTAATGAATTTTCTCGAACATGCGACCTAACCTAATGGTCTTCCTGAGCCCTAAAATGATAGAATACAAAATTTAATCAAATTAAATCAAAAATTTTGTCAAAATCGTTTGAGCTAGATAATTGTTTTCTAGATAAAATTAGCTTGACCCCTACTCACCCAAAAATGACCCACTAATCGAAATCTTTCGAACATGTGGCCTAGCCCAGTGATCTTCTTGTGCCCAGAATCGGTATAATACAAAAAGTTTGTTAAAATAGTTTGAGAATTTTTTAGATACAATCAACTTGACCTTGACCCACTGTGATCCAAAAAAATGACCCACTAATGGAACGTTTTTGAACATGCGACCTAGCTCAATGGTATTCTTTAGAGAAAACTATAAATTAAAAAATTTCGTCAAAATCGTAAGAGCCGTTTTTAGATTAAATTAGCTGGATCCGTAATGACCCACTAACGTAATTTTCTCGAACATGTGACCCAGCCCAGTGGTTTTCTCAAGACTGAAAACGGTAGAATACAAAATCCAGTCAAAATTGTTAGAGCCGTTTTTTAGATAAATTTAGCAGTGACCCAAAAATGACCCTTTAATCGAAATTTCTCAAACATGCATGTGATCTAGCCCAATTATCTTCTCGTATCCGAAAATGGCAGAATACAAAATTTTGTCAATATCGTTTGAACCGTTTCTCAGATAAAATTGGTTTGACCCATAGTGACCCAAAATGACCCACTAATCGAATTTTCTCGACAAAAAACGATAGAATACAAAATTTAATCAAAATCGTTTGAGCCGTTTTCTAGAAGAAATTAGCTTGACCCGTAGTGATCCCAAAATAACCAACTAATCAAAATTTTTCGAACATGTGATCAAGCCCAATGATCTTTGGACCTGGAAACGGTATAATACAAAATTTTGTCAAAATCGTTTGAGCCGTCTTTAGATACAATTAGCTTGACCCTGGCCCATTGTAACCCAAAATGATTCAGTAATCGAATGTTCTTGAACATGCGACATAGCCCAATAGTATTATTGTGCCCGAAAACGATAGAATACAAAATTTCGTCAAAATCGTTAGAGCTGTTTTCTAGATAAAATTAGCTTGACGCACAGTAACCCAAAAATGATCCACTAAACGAGTTTTCTCTAATATTTGACTTCGACCAGTTTTCTTTTCGTACTCTCAAACGATAGAATATAAAATTTAGTCAAAATCGTTAGAGCCGTTTTTAGATAAAATTGGTTTGACGCATAGTGACCCAAATATGATCCACTAATCGAAATTTCTCGAACATGTGACCTAGCCCAATAGTTTTCTCGTGCCCAAAAACGGTTGGATATGAAATTTAGTTAAAATCGATTGAGCCGTTTTTTTTAGATATAATTAGCTTGACCCCGCCTCATTATGACCCAAAATGACCCACTCACTGAATTTTCTCGAACATGTGACCTAGCCCAATTGTCTTCTTGTGCCCAAAAATGGTAAAATACAAAATTTACTCAAAATCGTTATAGCCGTTTTTAAGATAAAATTTACACACACACACACACAATTTTTGCTCGTATTACAATATTAGATAATGCGGTAAGAGTCAAATGATTCGAAGAATCTCTAATAACTAAACAAATTCTTTACACACATATTTACATTAACTTGAAATCAAAACTGACACCATAGTCTGTAACGATATATCTAGCAACATTGATTTGTGGACAATACCACTCGAATTAAAAACATAATCTATATAATTCTTCAATCCTAAAAAATGACGTTATTTGTATTACACAAACTTCGAAACTATAAACCAATAGCCAAATCTTCAAAGTACGATTTTTTTTTTCTCCACAAACCAGGTCTTTGGAAATGTGCACTGTTACTGAGAAAAGTTTTATCCTGCATCTTAATTATGTTTTCATACTTGATATGTAAAACATTAATAAATATTTTCTAAATGTACAATAAAGTGAATGATTTTATCTTCAAAACTTTCCATCATCACGCTGATGTTTTTAAAATACAGTATAACCTCTTTTATCCGAAACTCTTTTAACCGAAACTCTCGGTTAACCGAAACCCACATTTAAAGTTTTTTACTATCACATTCCTCGTGTGCAAGCGGTCCTTTCCGAACCCGCGAGTAAAGATAAATATTTTGGATCCCCTTTCTTAGAATTTCTTTGAATTTAACTTCAGCTCCCGTAAGAGATTTTTACAAGAGTAAGAATTTTCATTTTTATCATGTGTAAAAAAACAACAACATTACTTTAATTATAGAAGAAAAAAGTAAAATCATAAATCATGTAGAATCGGGTGAGAGTACGACAAAATAAGATCAAGAATACGGCATTGATATTGCAGCGGTTAGTGTTATGAAGCGAGATGCTGCAAAATTGAAAAGTTTTATGTAGAAAGCAGCAGAATGGTTGTGATACTGGTGAATCAATAGTATTTTTTAAAAAAAACTTCATGATAGAGCTGCAAAGCAAAGGCAATCGAAACTTCAACAAACAAAACTTTGTTTCAAACCCTTGTGAAATATGTAAAAGGAACTTAATTTCAAAATTAAAATTCATGTATTTTATTCTTGTTTCTATTTTGCTACTGATTTATTTTTATTAAGCACTTGTAACCATAATAAGAAATAACGCACTTTTTTGCCTTTAATCTTAAAATTGAAGCATTCTCTATTATCCGAAAATTTCGATTTTAAAAAAGGTGGTCGGGTGCCAGTTACTTCGGATAATCGAGGTTCTACTGTATTAGTAGATTTTTATAGAAATAAACTAAAACAAATATATAGAGGGAATACAGGGTGGCATTAATTAAAGAGAACGTGTTTGAAGGGGTCTACAAGTTAAATTGTTTGAAATATTTTTAAGAGCCGCTGTATTTATACTTTGTAGAGTATTCGGAAACGAGTTATGCAATAAAAAGGATTAGTTTGAAATTTTACCGATAGATGGCGCTTAAAAGTTAGAGATGTTTTATTAGCAAATATTAACAAAAATAACTCTTTATTATGTGAAATTTTTCCTAAGTTTCAAAATTTAGCTGGTAGAAACTTCTCAATTTTTTTATCATACATAGCGCCATCTGTTTTAAAACAATTTATTATTATTTTTTTTTTAATTCCAGAACTTATTTCTGCCTGCTCTAAACTAGAGGTAAAACTAGGCATTTTTAGCGCGGCGCGCGATTTTTTATGTATTCCGAGCTTTTTTTAAAATATGCCATGTTATTCTTTTAAGAGCGTCGTGCTATTTTTTTTTTTTTTAATTCGTTGACGATTTTCTAAGGGAGGCGCGCCGATTTACGAAGAGCGACGGGTGATTCTGTTCCGAAATTTCCCCAAATTTAAAGTGTTCAATTCGGGAAATTTAAAAAAATCGATTATCAGTTTGAAAATTCGGACACCAAAAAAGTCCTCATTTTTACTTTCTTCTATCTTCAATAGAAGAAAGTATTGTAATCGAAATTTTTTTCGACTTCCGGTTTTCGACGGATTTGCATGTTTTAGGGGTCAGAGATTCCAAAAAACATGTTTATAGAAAATGTCTGTCTGTCTGTGCGTCCGTCTGTCCGTCCGTCCGTCTGTCCGTCTGTCTGTCGCCATTGTACCATCAAAAAGTGTATGAAGTTATGTATAGAATTAAACCAAAATTTTATTATAAGTTTTTGGATATGGCAAGCAGGTCCTCCCGGAATTTGGAAAAAATTCGCCGGTAGGGGGCGCTGTAAATGCAATTTTTGTGCGATTTTGAATATTGTACCATCGAAAAGTGTATGAAGTTATGCATAGAATTGAACCAAATTGTTATTTTAAGTTTTTGGCTATGGTAAGCAGGTCCTCCCTGAATTTGGAAAAAATTCGCCGGTAGGGGGCGCTGTAATAGCGATTTTTGTGCGATTTTGAATATTGTACCGTCCAAAAGTGTATGAAGTTATGCATAGAATTAAACCAAATTTTTATTTTAAGTTTTTGGCCATGGCAAGCAGGTCCTCCCTGAATTTGGAAAAAAATCGCCGGTAGGGGGCGCTGTAATAGCGATTTTTGTGCGATTTTGAATATTGTACCGTCCAAAAGTGTATGAAGTTATGCATAGAATTGAACCAAAAAAAATTTTAAGTTCTTGGCTATGGCAAGGTTGTCCTCCCTTAATTTGTAAAAAAATCGCTCGTAGAGGGCGCTGTAATAGCGATTTTTGTACAATTTTTGTGCCATTTTGAATATTGTACCGCCGAAAAGTGTATGAAGTTATGCATAGAATTGAACCAAATTTTACGTGTTTATTTTTGGTCATGTCATGAAGGTCCTCCCGGAATTTGGAAAAATTCTGCCGGAAGGGGGCACTATAATTGCGATGTCTGTACTATTTTCATTATTGTACCATCGAAAAGTGTATGAAGTTATCCATATAATTGAACCAAATTTTTTGTGCATGTTTCTGGCTATGGCAAACAAGTCGGGAAGGGGGGAGGCAGGGTTTGCAATAGCGTGCGGGATTAAGCGAATCGCGTACAAAATAAGAACATCCTCCATAATAAAAAAATAATTTGTTTCATTTTTCTCCCTTTAACCTTTAATGCGTGATTTTTTATTTTGTTTCGAAAAATTTATATGCGATTCTCTGAAAGGTTTATTACACAGGAAAAATAATGAAAAAAAATCAGAGATACCTTTTTCATATAATACGTCAATCTTTCCTTCTGTTGCACATCTGCAATACAAGTAAAAACTACTGTCGTGTGGTTGTTTTACGCAACAATATTGCAAATTAGTAAATATTTTAATAAGTAAGTCTCTAAATACCTTATTTTATATAATTATTTATTTTATAAAACTTAACCTTTAACCCTTTAATTCCCATGATAGAATACGTTCTAGAAATTACGTAGTTCAGAGAATCTGACTTTACACCAGAAAGTTTCAATGGTTAATTTCGCTTTATTTAAATATGGAATTTCTGTTATTAATTAAAGCAAATATTGCTATTTTAATTTTCTGGTGTGAATGAGGTATATGGGGCATTCTCACAATCTTTTGACTTTTATGCCCCTGAATAATAATTTTTATTTTAATACATTTTATATATATATATATATATATATATATATACTGGGAAACATCCCATTGCATGATTGCATAACAATATTAAGGAGATAAATACGTTTTGGACGATGTTGGGGGTCCAAATACCAGGAAAACTCCCAAACCGTCCCGTGTCCCCGATGCTGATTTTTAAGTTTGGAGCTGTCTGTATAAAATTGTTTCAATAAAAGTAATTCGATGTCATTTTTTTCCAAAACCGGGACAATTGTTTTGAATAAATATGTAGCAAAATATTAACCTGCACACATTTTTACGGTTGATATTATTTTTTGAACTCTGTCCCTGGGTTTTTCATCCTTACGTCCCTCTTGCTAAACTTATACAGAAAGTCACTTCAGATGCAGCCACAGAATTTATTTAAAGTTTTTTCTCATGCAGAAGTATGCTAGAGAAAGAATATCTAAAATTCTTTCACAGGAAATTTACTGCAGAATTTAAATCAGCATTTAAATATCAATTTCAAGATCGTGACTTTATTGGTAGTCTTACCGTCCCAAGGTTTATTCCTGCACTTTTCGAGGTAAATTAAAAAAAAAAAATAATTTAATCCAATGTTAACAATTGTTTCTAAAAATCAATGAACATTGTGGCTATCACTTAGCCTTAACATGATTTTCCTAAAAATAGGTAGTAATTTCCCTTATCGTTCTTTTTTTTTCTCATTTCTTCCCTTTTTTCCTATACCGTCCTCTTTTTTTTTAGCTTACCGTCCCCTCTTTAACACCACTTTAAGACAATGTTATACAAAAATTCTGTATTAAAAATACTACATTTTTTTTATTTCTTATTTGAATGCCCTGTGCAAATTCATTATAAGTAAAAATTTAGAAGAAAATAAAAAGTTATAGGGGTAAAATGGTAAGGCAAATTAAACTCGCAAGTTTAACTTAAACCTCAGTTAAATAAAACATTTTTCGCTGCTGATCATTTTTTCTTTATTGAATCATTAAGGCATTCGTCTATCAGATTAAAATGTTATTTTAGCAAGTTTAATTAATTTCACCAGATTTTTATTCACGAAAGTCAAAAGATTGTGAGAATGCCCCATATGCGAATGAAAAAATCTATTAAATTCAAAACTCTGTTGTTTTATTATATGCAAAGCTGCGCATTAAAGGGTTAATTGCTTTACAGGCATGTTATTCTTCCGTGATTTTTTTTTTTTTTTCGAGGAAGCCAGCGATTTTTTTTTCCGTGGAATTTTGCAAAACCAATTCGTGACATTCTTCAAACGATGGTAGAAAGATATCGTAATTTCGTCAAAGATATCAGAAACAAACAGCGGTTGACTTCAACTGGTCACTGAAAAATATCGCAAGCTTCAATAATCGGTTGCGCAAAAAAATGGCGAAATATATGAATTGATCGCGTAAAAAAAATCGCAAATTTTTTAATCGTTATCTCAAAAATCTCACGAATTTCGATAAACGATCAAGGGGAAAATATCGCGAATTTCCTCAAAAAACGCTAGAGTAAATTTTGAGTAAACAAAAGAGTAAATTTTGTCAGTTGATCACGGAAAAATATTTCCGAATTCTGTCATTCGGTCGTGGGAAAAAATCGATTTCGTCAATACATCTCAAAAAAAGAAAAAAAAAAAAAAAGAGCTAAGTTCGTCAAAGAAGCGCGGGGAAAAAAAAAAAACGCTTTCGTCAAATGATTGCAAGAAAAAATCGTAAATTTTATGAAAGGAATCGCATTGGGTCAGATAAGACAATTTTTCAACGGGTTGAATTTCTCTTTTTCATAAGTACATATCTGGTCATCTTTGTTTTATTTTATAATTATCCTTGAACTGAATGACAATACTTAAAAGTAGAGTCCTTCAACCGGTCGAGTAACTTGATATTACGGAGGGTCTTTTTTTTGTGTGTGTGTGGGGGGGGGTGGGGGGAGGGGGGGAGGGGCAAGTAAAGAACGTTCTTGCAAGATTGTAAGAGCGTTTGTAATATCGTTCAGATGAATTTGTTTACCAAACTTATTTTTTATCATTATTTATGCTGTTTTTTCCTTCAATGCCCTCTTTTATGTCTCATGGTGCTTTTTAGCTCACAGGCTATCTAAGCCTGAGACTAATATGTCCGTAGGTTCTGTATGTACGTACGTATGTATGTACGTAGCACGATAACTCTTGATAGAAATATCTGATTTGCTTCAAATTTTGTTTATAGGTTCATTCTGATAAGGGGCTTCCTTCATTAGTTTTGGGGGATCAATGCTTAAGTATAAAGGGGGGAACGGGGGCTAATCCTCCCTTATTTTAGATAAATGGGCTTTTTATGCAGAATTATCAAATTTTCTTCAAATTTGGTACACCGATTTATTCTGATAAGGCGCTACCCTGATTAGATTTGGAGGTTTATTGGTCAAGTACAAATGGGGGGGGGGCGGGGGATAATCCCCGCCCCTTAATTTATATAACTGTTTTTCATGCAGAATTATCAGATTTGTTTATATTTGGTACACCGCTTTATTATGATAAGGCGCTTCCCTGATTAGATTTGGAGGTTCATTGGTTAAGTATAAAGGGAGGGGGGATGGGGGAGCTAATCCCCCTCTCCTTAATTTAGCTAAATTGGTTTTTTGTTGATTTCTTTATTTTTCGAGGGCCATTATTCTTTGAAATAAGAGTATAATATACATTATACAATTAGTGTGACTAGCCTGTGCGCTGAATGCCATCAGTTTAACTGGGCACTTTTCTTTTTATTTTCTTCTCCTCCGTGCTCTTCTTCTTCTCGTCAATGCCATTTTTTCCCCGCCATACTGCATTTTTTCCCTACTCTACTCTAAAGTAGCGTAGCTTGTAGGGCCCTCCAAACACGTGCACTTTAATTGTGGCCACCTAGTATACACTACACATACAGGTGAAGATGTGCTTATCTCATAAACAGTATCTTAATATCGTAAGTGATCTCATGAGATAAGTTTATCTTAAAAAAATAAAAATACTTAATACATTCTTTTTAGACTTCCGTACTTAAAAAGTAAAAACGGAACCATCAAAAGATAAGATCACTCCTGTGTGTGTCTGACGTCTGTCACAGCCATTTTACTCGTAAACTATGGAACGTAAAAAGTTCGAATTGGCTGAAGTAATACAGACTATTGGCTCACAAATTTATAGATTATTAACCATTCTCACATAATTTAGGAAACATGTACAGCGGCTAATTAATTTACTTGAAAAAAAATTCTTTGTATATCGTGTGGGGTATCATGTGAAAGCTTTCGTAACGCCGAATTCAAAAATACATTTCCTTTAATTGTAGGTATTAAATTTTCAGAGATATCGTGGAAAATGTAATGTAAAAATATGCCCCCCCCCCTCTATTTCCGAATCTACTGAAACTAAAATTATGAAAAAAGGGGTAGTAGATGTAAATTTAAACCTTACAGAAAAACTATAGCGGTTACACTAGGTCAATTAGTTTTTCAGAAAATCGCATTTTTCCGTTACACACAAATTTCGATTTGCTGGCATTCAGCAAAGGAGTTGAAGAACGCTGGAGGTACACTTAATCGTGGCAGAAGTGTAAAATGATTGTTGATATTTATTTTCGAAATAAAATTTTGGTAATTAGCCTAGTAATAACCCTTAAAGACACGGACGGTTTGTACATACAAGACACGGACGGTGTACTGTATGCGCCATCGTCTTTTAAAGCCTAGATAATAACTTCTAATGATATATTTGTGTAATGCAATGCCCAGTTACTATGTCATCTATTTATTGTACGGAACGGTCGGTGCGCGAGTAATACTCGCACTTGACCGGTTATTTAAATATATATCCACTTCGACTCGCAAATAAAACGTGACCGCATAATGCAGTTTGTCATTTTTTTCCTGCTTGTATATTTATATGGTTATTTTCCCCATGAAATATTTAAGTAAACAGATACTTATACAGCTGACGTAACAATGAATGTCTGTTTAAAATATATCAGTCCAAAACAACAGCGATATTAAACTTAAAATCAATAAACATTTTTTGCACAACAATAAATTTATGTTTAATGAAACAATGCAATGTAAGAAAAACAACAATCAAACAGTGTAGCACCTTTCACTGAGCTTCGAAATTCCATTTAAATTTTGAATTTAAAAGGGAACAGGTTGAGTGTAAGTTGGCGAAAATAAATTTTGTTTTGTCTCACTTGAGAAGTTAGGAAATGGAGGCCCTACCGAATAGCACCATCTTCTTTAGAGCGATAAGTATCACAGGTGATGTTTATTTTATTTTTTTAGTCTTAGATGCCGCATATTCCTGCGGCCGCCATCTTGGATTTCTTGGCGATTTTTTGTTGGCGTTTATCGATAAGGTTAATCCTAACATGTGCATAAACTGTTGCTTGGCGACATTTACTACTTGGCGGAAAAGGGGTTTTCACGCCAAGAAAAAATCCAAGATGGTGGCCGCGGAAATATACAGCATCTGTTCCTTTTTTAGGTGCGTTCGTAATTATATAAATACGTAGCACCTATAGTCGTCGTTCAGTCTGTCTGTCCGTCCGCATATAACAGAGCAAAAACTACGCAACCGAGTGGTCTGAAATTTTAAATATATTATTGTTGCAAAATTTTGTCGAGTCATTTCAAATTTCATGAAAATCGGATGTATAGTTTAATGACAGGGACAGTCAAACGTTTTCCGTTACATTACGACCAATGGGAAAAAACTATTGCAAGTGCATTTTAATGATGTTACAGCCTTCCGAATGGTCTGAAATTTTTAATATATAATTGTTGTAAAATGTTGTTGAGTTATTTCAAATATTATGAAAATCGGATGTATAGTTTAATTACAGGGACAGTCAAAATTTTCCCTTTACATTACGGCCAATGGGAAAAAATATTGCAAGTGCATTTTAATGATGTTACAGCCTTCTGAATGGTCTGAAATTTTAAATATATAATTGTTGCAAAATTCTGCCGACTCATTTCAAATTTTATGAAAATCGGATGTATAGTTTAATTACAGGGGCAGTCAAAAGTTTTCCGTTACATTAAGGCCAATTTGAAAAAATTATTTCAAGTGCATTTTAATGATGTTACAACCTTTCGAACAGAATGAAAGTGATATGCACTTATGAAGTGCACAGAATTATTATAAAACTAGTTATAGTACGAACGCACCTCATTTGCCACGTTTGACGGGCAATTTCCAACTTGTTTATATACGTATGAGGACGTAAGTTTCAAAACTCGCCTTATCCAAAATAAGAAAAATCGGGTTTTCTGTATAAATCTATTCTATTGGTGAACCTGAATCGAAAAAACACTACAATCTGTGAAAAAAAAAAAAAAAAAAAACTTGTTTTATAGTGTATTTCTAGCATTTTTAAATCTTGGTTTACAGTGGCAACCAATAGACGCTGTCGGAGGTTTTCCGCAAATTCCCAAAATTTGATTTTCTGGATAAGGCGGGTTTTGAAACTCACTTCCCATATATGATATTTATTTATTTATTTAGATATTTCATAAAGTGTGTGTGTTATTTATGACGGCCGATTATCTGCACGAGAGATATAGGCCTAAGGGGTCGTTCCCTCCGTGGGGGGGGGGGGGTCTTACTAAGGGAACCTAATCCGTATTTACGCAAGGTTTCCCAAGGTTCGAAGAAAACCACGAAAACTCCGAACGGTTAGGCCGACGGGTGCTATTTGGTTTTAACCCAGCACCTCCCGTGTAACAGCTTCGAGGGTAGAACCTCTCAGCCACTGGTCGGGCGATATTCGTAAAGATGGTATTAAAATGTAGAAACAGATGTTGTATTTTCCCGCGGCCGCCATCTTGAATTTTTTCTTGGCGTGAAAACCCCTTTTCTTCCAAGCAGCGATTTATGCTCAGGGGTTGCCAGAACACGGCACTCGTCGGGCTTGCCTTATCGATAAACGCCAACGAAAAATTGCCAAGAAATCCAAGATGGTGGCCGCGGGAATATACAGCATCTAAGCCAGACTGTGCTTAATTTATAAATCCGAAACCTTTTTGTATGGGTTCGTCGATATGACATTTTTTTTTATTACGATCGTGATAATGAAGTCATTTGTATTACACCAACTTCGAAATTATAAGCCAATGGCCAAATATTCAAAGCAGTTTTTTTTTTTTTTTTTTTGACTAATCAGATTAATGAAAATGTGCACTTTTGCCAAGAAAGGTTTTAACCTGAATTGTAATTTTGATTGCATATTTGTTATTTCGAGTGTTTAATAATTAATATATATATATATATATATTTGATTCTTCACGGAAAAAGGTATTCTTAAATTTAATGTACATTGAGAATAATCTCTCATTCAATTTCAAAGCAACACATCGTGTTACTTATTTTGTAATGTATTCGCATGTCAATCTAATAAATGCCTGGAAATAATCGGATGATCCAAAATATTAAAAAATAATAAAATCTGTCAAAATTCGCTCACAACGTGTAATTATAAAATATCAATATTTTTCGCAAATCCTTTGTAACCCATAAAAAGTTCAAAGAGTTTCGACGAGAAAAAAAATCAAAATGACATCAACGTTTCGCAGGAACACGCTTGTCCTTTACAATATAGATGCTTACAAGTGATGGTTACAAGCTACAAACTAGATGTAAATTAACACGTTGAGTGCCACGTCAGTCACCGATGACCGACGCTGAACTTCCCGTTTACGCCGCGTCAGTCATCGGTGACTGACATTATTAGATTCTATAACGGGAATATTATTTCGTGGCCCAAACGGAATGACAAACAAAATAGACTTGGCATTCAGCGTGTTAAACTAATCTCCATAAAATAAAATTCACCACAAAATTTCTCAGATTTGTCGAATTTTTTTAATTTCTCATTAATATCTTTGTATTTTAAATAAATTAGTATTTTAAAGTAGAAAATGAATTAGCATCAAATATACTAACAACCGTCTTAACGCAGTGCATCAGAGATTTTTTTTTTTTTTTTTTTTTTTTTTTTTGGCTTAGATGCTATATATTTTCCCGCGGCCGCAATCTTGGATTTCTTGGCGACTTTTTGGTGGCGTTTATCGATAAGGCTACCCCGACGAGTGACGTGTTCTGGCAACCCCGTTAAGCCTAACGTGCGCATAAATCGCTGCTTGGCGACATTTACTACTTGGCGGAAAAGGGGTTTTCACGCCAAGAAAAAATCCAAGATGGCTTCCGCGGGACTATACAGCATCTGTTCCTTTGTGTGTGTGTGTATTTTTATATGGAGATTTCCGCCGTGATTTTAAAGGTAAATAGCAAATTTTACTGCTGGCGTAAGAATGAGAATCTGATATAAGCATTGCAAAACAACAACAATATTAAACTTAACAGCAATTAACAATATTGTTTGCATAAAAATAAATTTTAGTTTAATGCAAGAATGCAATGTAACGAAAAAACAACAAACAAACAATGTAGACTCTTTCACTGAGAGTCGAAATTTCATTTCCACAACAATAAATTTCTGTTTAATGCAACAATGTAATGTAACAAGAACAACAAACAAACAATGTAGAGAATTTTGCTGCGCGTTAAAATTCCATTTACATTTTAAGTTTAAAAGGGAACATGTTGAGTGTAGGTTATCGAAAAGAAATTCGGTGTTATCCCACTTGAAAATTTAGAAAATGGAGGCCCTACCGAACAGCACTATCTTCTTTAGAGCAATTAATATAGGTGATGTTTTTATTTATTTATTTATATACATATATAATGTATATTTATTTATTTATTTAGATATTTCGTAAAGATGGTATTAAAATTTGCTTAATTCATAAATCCGTAATTTTTTTGTATGGTTCGTAGAGATGATGACATTTTTTTTTTTTTTTTTATTACGATCGTGATAATAAAGTCGTTTACATTTTTAGGTTAAAAGGGAACAGATTGTTAAAAGTTGCCGAAAACAAAAAATTGGTTTTATCCCACTTGAGAAATTCGGAAATGGAGGACCTACTGAACTGCACCATCTACTTTAGAGCGATTAAGTTAACAGAGGTGATTTTTTTTATTTATATATATATATTTATTAATTTATTTAGATATTCCCCAAAGATGGTAGTAAGAATTAATTCATAAATACAAAAAACATTTTTATGGGCTCATCTAGATGACTTTTTTTTTTTTAGTTACGATCGTTAAAATGAAGTCAATTACACCAACTTCCAAATTAGGGACCAAACGACCAAATCTTCAAAGTCCGAATTTTTATTTTTTAACAGATCAAGTCATTGAAAACGTGTACTTTTACCGAGAAAAGTTTTAACCTGCATTGTAATTGTAATTTTGATTTCATATTTGTTATTTAGAGTATTTAATAAAACATATAGGGGAAAGTAGGGGAATGGCGCTCACTTAAGGGAAAACATGAATATCTAGTCAAATTTAGACAAAAAAATATATATTTTATTAACGAAGTATAACTCCAAAGGTAAGGAACAGTTTGCAATCAACTAATTTTCGTAAAAGTTTTAGGATTTTTTTTTATCGTTTTATTTAAATAACCGTCGAATGAGCGGTAATGCCCGACATGGTAGGGTAATTGCGCTCAGAATTTGAATACAGCATTTAAGTAAGACAAAAGTCACATATGGGTCATTCCATGAAAAGTGAAACAAAAGTACTATTTTGTTTTTTTATTTATAAAACAAATAATATTTAATTTATAAAGTCATGTAATACATTTTTTAATAGCTTAGAGTGTGAATTTTCTGAAAACATGCAGTTTAAGTATAAACAGTAAATTAAATAAAAGTATTAGCACTAAAAATGTGAGAGTGATGAGACTGAGAACATTTCACTTAAATTATTGGTAAAGTTTAACAAGCTACTGTCATTTCAAAAATTATTTGTAAAAGTTGTAATTAGGCTAGTTTTTATATTTGAATATTCTATTTTTTAAATTTATAAAAGAAATTAGGGAATATATTATAAATGAATTAGAATTCATAAATAAATTTTGACGTATTGAACTGTTACAACCGTAACAGGCAAATGTTACGTCTGTAACAATTTAATCATCCCATGTATTAATTAATAATTATTTTAATGTTTTCAAAATTGCAGTTTCAAACAGCTAATACCCTAATAATGAATTATTGAAGAAAAAGTTAAATGTTCTTCCTTAAAATTCGCAGGATTATGACAATAACTGCAACTATATGCAATTTTGACTGTTTTGTGAATTACGTCCGTAACACCTAGATTTTATTTTTTCAAAAATTATGGGAACATTTTTCAGATTTCAAAATTTAATATTCTATTTACAATCCTTGGACCGACCTTAAATATAAAATAATCCATGTAATAAGTATTTTTTTTTACATTATTTATGAAGCTTTAAAGTCTCTGTTTGTTACGTCCGTAACCATGGAATGACCTATATGTAGTTGTGTGGGTTGTTCACACCACTGCAGACTTTTTCCAACCACTTTACACATATTGTGTTAGACATATAGTGGGTTACCTTTTTTATATTTAGGTTTTTAGATTTTCACCACTTTTTTGAAATCGTAAAATTTTCCTTGTTTAATGACATATTAATTAAGGCGAAAACAGGGGAATTTTTACCATTTCAAAAAAGGGGTGTCAATCAATAAATTTGAATTTAACCCGGGAGAACTCGCTGCATGAGATTTTCTCTCACAGTCGTACTTTTTTAAGACTCTTATTTAAATCATTTTTCATTTTAATTAAAATTTCAAAATGTTTTTCAATTATTTTACCTATTTTGTGAATAAAAGTACTAAGCCAACCAAAAAAAGTTGATATTATATGAATGTAATGTAAAAGAAAAGCAATTGGGCATTCTCACTAGCGAGTTCTTCCGGGTTAAAAAAAAGTTGCCCACTGGCAACACTTCTCTGGAATTCCACGCGAGCGCCATTACCCGTTATCGCCAGCTTAGGTTTTAATGCTTTATAATTGGCGTAACAACGCACTACAAAAAATAAAAGCATGAAAGTACAGCTAAATGTATATATTTTGTAGACATATTGAGTAAATTAATATTTGAAAATAAAAGTATACACTTACCTTCAAGTTAGATGTTGTAGAATTTTATAATAAAACAACTTCAAACTAATAATGTGAGGACACAAAAATACTTTCCTCCCGACGGGCACTAAATCCTTACTGGTAACTTAGGGTGAAGTTCGCTAGGTACCAGTACAGATTGCATGTTTTCAATTCTGTTCTGTTTCGAGATATTTGGTGAGCGGGATTACCCTTCTGAGCGTCATTACCCTACTTTCCCCTATAATAATTTTTTCCAAATGTACAATAAATTTAAGATTACTTTTTGCCCTGAAAAATATAATGATCTCATTCAATTTCAAAGCAACAATCCGGTTACTACACAGCTAGTATATTTTGTAATGTATGCCAATCGAGAAAAATGCCAGCAAAATAAGGAAATATTTTCATCTTATATTTTTAGATAGTAGATTTTTATAGAAATAAATTAAAACGAAGATATAGGTGAAATGTAATGTACACATAAATATATACAACTAGTACATATACATATACCGGGTGTCCCAAAAAGGACTGACTGATTTTAAAATTCAATAACTTGCAAACGGTGACAGATATTAAAAAAATTCTTGCAGGAGGGTTATGCATAAGGTCAAAAGTTTTATTACAGTGATTTTCAATTTTAGTTTGATTTACAAACAATAGATGGCGCTGTAAGCAATAGTCGCTAAATACAGGCTGGATTTCTGGTCCTTTATCTTGTTCCATGCAGAAAAAGGAGATGGAAATGTATTATCCGGGCCACGAAGTACCAAAAATCGAGCCTGAATTTAGCGACTATTGCTTACAGCGCCATCTATTATTTGTAAATCGAACTAAAATTGAAAATCACTGTAATAAAACTTTTGACCTTATGCATAACCCTCCTGCAAGAATTTTTTAAATATCTGTCGCCGTTTGCAAGTTATTGAATTTTAAAATCAGTCAGTCCTTTTTGGGACACCCGGTAGTTTATCTCATTGGAAATATCCGAAGTCGAAAGTGCGAAATAGGGTAATCGTGCGTTGAGATTAATTAATTTATGCTATAAAAAAGAAACGGTCTAAATAAACGGGAAAATTGAAATCGGTATTAGATGGGATTTCGAAATGACCAGGAGGTATCAAGCGGTGGCTGGTTTAGATGAATCATTCGAGCTGAAAAAAGGCCCAGTTGTCGATTCCAGCTCGAAAGGCACCCAATATGCGCTCTAAACCGCTTACTCCTTGCGGGGAGGGACTTATTTTTAAATATCCTGTATTTCTAAAACAGCGGATCCGAAAAAAACGTGGGGGGGGGGGGGGAATTTAAATGAAGTTATTATTGAAAATGAAAATGGGAATTTCAATAGAGTAAGAAACTTAAAGGATATTTGAGCTATGCATATAAATAGATTTTATTTCTTTAGGTGGGGGGGGGGGGAGAAAGGTATAAAAAAGTGGCTGTTCAAATTATCACGTTAAAAAATTTTTTATTAACCTTTAACTGATGTCACAGAAATTGTCACACAGCTAATGTGAAGCGGTCTGTGAGACCGCTTTTATAATTAAAATTCACCTATTCAAAAGTATCTGGTGATAATATTGAAGTTCCAAACGAAACAAACAATCAGTAGTGTTTGTAGTTAAACTGAAAATTGCAAGTTAAAATGTAAACGCCGCGGTCTGAGAGACCGGTAACATCAGTTAAAGGTTAACCATCTAAATGAAAAAAAAAATTAAAATGTTAATTGTAAGAAATAAGTCAATCTTAATCCGATGCACAATGGTTGAATTATACTCATAGAATTATACTCCTTGCAGAAAATCACGCGGCGAACTCAACTTGTAAGTGCTGTTCTGTCACGATAACAGTAAGGTAGATTGGGGAAGTTGCTGCGAATCAGGGAAACAATGCATTGAGATTAAACGATTTATACTATTAAAAATAGCGGTCTAAATAAGCGGGAAAATAGAAATCGGTGTTACAGGTGATTTCGAAATGAGCAGGAGGTATGAAGCGGGGTGTGGTTTAGAAGAATAATTCGAGCTGTGAAGAGGACCAGTTGCCGATTCCAGTTCGAAAGGCTGCAATATGCGGCTCTAGACTCTTGCTCCTTGAAGGGTGGGGCTTATTTTTAAATAACCTGTATTTCTTAAAAAAGCGGTTCGGAAAAAACGGGGGGGGGATTTAAATAATGTTAATGTTTTAAAAGAAAAGTAAGGATTTCAATAGAGTAAGAAACTTAAGGGAAATTTAGGCTATGCATAAAAATAAATTTAATTTTTTGAGGTGGGGTGTGGGAAAGGTATAAAAAATGGTTGTTCAAATTATCACGTTAAAAATTTCTTTCTTAACCAACTAAATGAAAAATATATTTAGAATGTTTATTGTAATAAATAAATCAATCTTAATCCGAAGCACAATTGTTGAATTATACTCATAAAAATGGCAATGCAAAAAATCACGCCGCAAACTCCACTTGCAAGTGCTGTTCTGTAACCTAACAGTAAGGTAGATTGGGGAAATTGCTGCGAAATAGGGAAACAATGCGTTGAGATTAATTTATTCATGCTATTTAAAAAAACGGTCTAAATATGCGGGAAAATTGATATAGGTATTACAGGAGATTTCGAAATGAGCAGGAGGTATGAAGCGGGGGGTGGTTTAGAAGAATAATTCGAGCTGTGAAGAGGACCAGTTGCCGATTCCAGTTCGAAAGGCTGCAATATGCGGCTCTATACTCTTGCTCCTCGCGGGGTGGGGCTTATTTTGAAATAACCTGTATTTCTTAAGAAAGCGGTTCGGAAAACACGGGGGGGGGGGATTTAAATAATGTTAATGTTTTAAAAGAAAAGTAGGGATTTCAATAGAGTAAGAAACTTAAGGGAAATTTAGGCTATGCATATAAATAAATTTAATTTTTTGAGGTGGGGGTGGGAAAGGTTGTTCAAATTATCACGTTAAAAATTTCTTTCTTTACCAACTAAATTTTCATTTACATAAAAATCTAAAATGCATGTAAATAGATTTTAATTATTTTGAGGTGGGTGTGGGAAAGGTATTAAAAATGGTTGTTTAAATTATCACGTTAAAAATTTCTTTTTTAACCAACTAAATGAAAAAAAATTGGAATGCTTATTGTATGAAATAAATCAATCTTAATCAGAAGCACAATTGTTGAATTATACTCATAAAAATGGCAATGCAAAAAATCACGCGGCGAACTCCACTTGCAAGTGCTGTTCTGTAACCTAACAGTAAGGTATTTTGGGGAAATTGCTGCGAAATATAGAAACTGCGCTGAGATTAAATGATTTATGATATTAAAAAAACGGTCTTAATAAGCGGAAAAATTGAAATCGGTATTACAGAGGATTTCGAAATAGGGAAACAATGCGTTGAGATTAAAAGATTTATGCTATTAAAAAAAACGGTCTAAATATGCGGAAAAATTGATATCGGTATTACAGGGGATTTCGAAATGAGCAGGAGGTATGAAGCGGGGGGTGGTTTAGAAGAATAATTCGAGCTGTGAAGAGGACCAGTTGCCGATTCCAGTTCGAAAGGCTGCAATATGCGGCTCTAGACTCTTGCTCCTCGCGGGGTGGGGCTTATTTTGAAATAACCTGTATTTCTTAAAAAAGTGGTTCGGAAAAAACGGGGGGGGGGGATTTAAATAATGTTAATGTTTTAAAAGAAAAGTAGGGATTTCAGTAAAGAAACTTAAGGGAAATTTAGGCTATGCATATAAATAAATTTAATTTTTTGAGGTGGGGGGTGGGAAAGGTATAAAAATTTGTTGTTCAAATTATCACGTTAAAAATGTCTTTCTTAACCAACTAAATTTTTATTTACATAAAAATCTAAAATCCATATAAATAGATTTTATTTTTATTGGGGTGGGGGATGGGAAAGGTATAAAAAATGGTTCTTCAAATTATCACGTTAAAATGTTCTTTCTTATCCAACTAAATTTTCATTTACATAAAAATCTAAAATGCATAAAAATAGATTTTACTTTTTTTGCGGTGAGGGGTGGGAAAGGTATAAAAATGGTTGTTCAAATTATCACGTTACAAATTTCTTTCTTAACCAACTAAATTTTCATTTACATAAAAATCTAAAATCCATATTAATAGATTTTACTTTTATTGAGGTGGGGGGTGGGAAAGGTTTAAAAATGGTTGTTCAAATTATCAGGATAAAAATTTCTTTTTTACCCATCTAAATGAAAAATATATTTAGAATGTTTATTGTAATAAATAAATCAATCTTAATCCGAAGCACAATTGTTGAATTATACTCATAAAAATGGAATTGCAAAAAATCACGCGGCGAACTCCACTTGCAAGTGTTGTTCTGTAACCTAACAGTAAGGTAGATTGGGGAAATTGCTGCGAAATAGAGAAACTGCGCTGAGATTAAATGATTTATGATATTAACAAAACGGTCTAAATAAGCAGAAAAATAGAAATCGGTATTACAGAGGTTTTCGAAATAGGGAAACAATGCGTTGAGATTAAAAGATTTATGCTATTAAAAAAAAAACGGTCTAAATATGCGGAAAAATTGATATCGGTATTACAGGGGATTTCGAAATGAGCAGGAGGTATGAAGCGGGGGGTGGTTTAGAAGAATAATTCGAGCTGTGAAGAGGACCAGTTGCCGATTCCAGTTCGAAAGGCTGCAATATGCGGCTCTATACTCTTGCTCCTTGCGGGGTGGGGCTTATTTTGAAATAACCTGTATTTCTTAAAAAAGCGGTTCGGAAAACACGGGGTGGGGATTTAAATAATGTTAATGTTTTAAAAGAAAAGTAAGGATTTCAATAGAGTAAGAAACTTAAGGGAAATTTAGGCTATGCATAAAAATAAATTTAATTTTTTGAGGTGGGGGGTGGGAAAGGTTGTTAAAATTATCACGTTAAAAATTTCTTTCTTTACCAACTAAATTTTCATTTACATAAAAATCTAAAATGCATGTAAATAGATTTTAATTATTTTGAGGTGGGTGTGGGAAAGGTATTAAAAATGGTTGTTTAAATTATCACGTTAAAAATTTCTTTTTTAACCAACTAAATGAAAAAAAATTGGAATGCTTATTGTATGAAATAAATCAATCTTAATCAGAAGCACAATTGTTGAATTATACTCATAAAAATGGCAATGCAAAAAATCACGCGGCGAACTCCACTTGCAAGTGCTGTTCTGTAACCTAACAGTAAGGTATTTTGGGGAAATTGCTGCGAAATATAGAAACTGCGCTGAGATTAAATGATTTATGATATTAAAAAAACGGTCTTAATAAGCGGAAAAATTGAAATCGGTATTACAGAGGATTTCGAAATAGGGAAACAATGCGTTGAGATTAAAAGATTTATGCTATTAAAAAAAACGGTCTAAATATGCGGAAAAATTGATATCGGTATTACAGGGGATTTCGAAATGAGCAGGAGGTATGAAGCGGGGGGTGGTTTAGAAGAATAATTCGAGCTGTGAAGAGGACCAGTTGCCGATTCCAGTTCGAAAGGCTGCAATATGCGGCTCTAGACTCTTGCTCCTCGCGGGGTGGGGCTTATTTTGAAATAACCTGTATTTCTTAAAAAAGTGGTTCGGAAAAAACGGGGGGGGGGATTTAAATAATGTTAATGTTTTAAAAGAAAAGTAGGGATTTCAGTAAAGAAACTTAAGGGAAATTTAGGCTATGCATATAAATAAATTTAATTTTTTGAGGTGGGGGGTGGGAAAGGTATAAAAATTTGTTGTTCAAATTATCACGTTAAAAATGTCTTTCTTAACCAACTAAATTTTTATTTACATAAAAATCTAAAATCCATATAAATAGATTTTATTTTTATTGGGGTGGGGGATGGGAAAGGTATAAAAAATTGTTCTTCAAATTATCACGTTAAAATGTTCTTTCTTATCCAACTAAATTTTCATTTACATAAAAATCTAAAATGCATAAAAATAGATTTTACTTTTTTTGCGGTGAGGGGTGGGAAAGGTATAAAAATGGTTGTTCAAATTATCACGTTACAAATTTCTTTCTTAACCAACTAAATTTTCATTTACATAAAAATCTAAAATCCATATTAATAGATTTTACTTTTATTGAGGTGGGGGGTGGGAAAGGTTTAAAAATGGTTGTTCAAATTATCAGGATAAAAATTTCTTTTTTACCCATCTAAATGAAAAATATATTTAGAATGTTTATTGTAATAAATAAATCAATCTTAATCCGAAGCACAATTGTTGAATTATACTCATAAAAATGGAATTGCAAAAAATCACGCGGCGAACTCCACTTGCAAGTGTTGTTCTGTAACCTAACAGTAAGGTAGATTGGGGAAATTGCTGCGAAATAGAGAAACTGCGCTGAGATTAAATGATTTATGATATTAACAAAACGGTCTAAATAAGCAGAAAAATAGAAATCGGTATTACAGTGGTTTTCGAAATAGGGAAACAATGCGTTGAGATTAAAAGATTTATGCTATTAAAAAAAAAACGGTCTAAATATGCGGAAAAATTGATATCGGTATTACAGGGGATTTCGAAATGAGCAGGAGGTATGAAGCGGGGGGTGGTTTAGAAGAATAATTCGAGCTGTGAAGAGGACCAGTTGCCGATTCCAGTTCGAAAGGCTGCAATATGCGGCTCTATACACTTGCTCCTCGCGGGGTGGGGCTTATTTTGAAATAACCTGTATTTCTTAAGAAAGCGGTTCGGAAAACACGGGGGGGGGATTTAAATAATGTTAATGTTTTAAAAGAAAAGTAGGGATTTCAATAGAGTAAGAAACTTAAGGGAAATTTAGGCTATGCATATAAATAAATTTAATTTTTTGAGGTGGGGGGTGGGAAAGGTTGTTCAAATTATCACGTTAAAAATTTCTTTCTTTACCAACTAAATTTTCATTTACATAAAAATCTAAAATGCATGTAAATAGATTTTAATTATTTTGAGGTGGGGGTGGGAAAGGTGTTAAAAATGGTTGTTCAAATTATCACGTTAAAAATTTCTTTCTTAACCAACTAAATGAAAAAAAAATTGGAATGCTTATTGTATGAAATAAATCAATCTTAATCAGAAGCACAATTGTTGAATTATACTCATAAAAATGGCAATGCAAAAAATCACGCGGCGAACTCCACTTGCAAGTGCTGTTCTGTAACCTAACAGTAAGGTAGATTGGGGAAATTGCTGCGAAATATAGAAACTGCGCTGAGATTAAATGATTTATGATATTAAAAAAACGGTCTTAATAAGCGGAAAAATTGAAATCGGTATTACAGAGGATTTCGAAATAGGGAAACAATGCGTTGAGATTAAAAGATTTATGCTATTAAAAAAAACGGTCTAAATATGCGGAAAAATTGATATCGGTATTACAGGGGATTTCGAAATGAGCAGGAGGTATGAAGCGGGGGGTGGTTTAGAAGAATAATTCGAGCTGTGAAGAGGACCAGTTGCCGATTCCAGTTCGAAAGGCTGCAATATGCGGCTCTAGACTCTTGCTCCTCGCGGGGTGGGGCTTATTTTGAAATAACCTGTATATCTTAAAAAAGTGGTTCGGAAAAAACGGGGGGGGATTTAAATAATGTTAATGTTTTAAAAGAAAAGTAGGGATTTCAGTAAAGAAACTTAAGGGAAATTTAGGCTATGCATATAAATAAATTTAATTTTTTGAGGTGGGGGTCGGGAAAGGTATAAAAATTTGTTGTTCAAATTATCAGGTTAAAAATGTCTTTCTTAACCAACTAAATTTTTATTTACATAAAAATCTAAAATCCATATAAATAGATTTTATTTTTATTGGGGTGGGGGGTGGGAAAGGTATAAAAAATGATTCTTCAAATTATCACGTTAAAATGTTCTTTCTTATCCAACTAAATTTTCATTTACATAAAAATCTAAAATGCATAAAAATAGATTTTACTTTTTTTGAGGTGAGGGGTGGGAAAGGTATAAAAATGGTTGTTCAAATTATCACGTTAAAAATTTCTTTCTTAACCAACTAAATTTTCATTTACATAAATTCTAAAATCCATATTAATAGATTTTACTTTTATTGAGGTGGGGGGTGGGAAAGGTTTAAAAATGGTTGTTCAAATTATCAGGATAAAAATTTCTTTTTTACCCATCGAAATGAAAAATATATTTAGAATTTTTATTGTAATAAATAAATCAATCTTAATCCGAAGCACAATTGTTGAATTATACTCATAAAAATGGAATTGCAAAAAATCACGCGGCGAACTCGACTTGCAAGTGCTGTTCTGTAACCTAACAGTAAGGTAGATTGGGGAAATTGCTGCGAAATAGAGAAACTGCGCTGAGATTAAATGATTTATGATATTAACAAAACGGTCTAAATAAGCGGAAAAATAGAAATCGGTATTACAGAGGTTTTCGAAATAGGGAAACAATGCGTTGAGATTAAAAGATTTATGCTATTAAAAAAAAACGGACTAAATATGCGGAAAAATTGATATCGGTATTACAGGGGATTTCGAAATGAGCAGGAGGTATGAAGCGGGGGGTGGTTTAGAAGAATAATTCGAGCTGTGAAGAGGACCAGTTGCCGATTGCAGTTCGAAAGGCTGCAATATGCAGGTCTATACTCTTGCTCCTCGCGTGGTGGGGCTTATTTTGAAATAACCTGTATTTCTTAAAAAAGTGGTTTTGAAAAAACGGGGGGGGGGGGATTTAAATAATGTTAATGTTTTGAAAGAAAAGTAGGGATTTCAGTAAAGAAACTTAAGTGAAATTTAGGCTATGCATATAAATAAATTTAATTTTTTGAGGTGGGGGGTGGGAAAGGTATAAAAATTTGTTGTTCAAATTATCACGTTAAAAATGTCTTTCTTAACCAACTAAATTTTCATTTATATAAAAATCTAAAATCCATATAAATAGATTTTATTTTTATTGGGGTGGGGGGTGGGAAAGGTATAAAAAATGGTTCTTCAAATTATCACGTTAAAATATTCTTTCTTATCCAACAAAATTTTCATTTACATAAAAATCTAAAATGCATAAAAATAGATTTTACTTTTTTTGAGGTGGGGGGTGGGAAAGGTATAAAAATGGTTGTTCAAATTATCACGTTAAAAATTTCTTTCTTAACCAACTAAATTATCATTTACATAAAAATCTAAAATCCATATTAATAGATTTTACTTTTATTGAGTCGGGTGGTGGGAAAGGTTTAAAAATGGTTGTTCAAATTATCAGGATAAAAATTTCTTTTTTACCCATCTAAATGAAAAATATATTTGGAATGTTTATTGTAATAAATAAATCAATCAATCCTAAGCACAATTGTTGAATTATACTCATAAAAATGGAATTGCAAAAAATCACGCGGCGAACTCCACTTGCAAGTGCTGTTCTGTAACCTAACAGTAAGGTAGATTGGGGAAATTGCTGCGAAATATAGAAACTGCGCTGAGATTAAATGATTTATGATATTAAAAAAACGGTCTTAATAAGCGGAAAAATTGAAATCGGTATTACAGAGGATTTCGAAATAGGGAAACAATGCGTTGAGATTAAAAGATTTATGCTATTATAAAAAAAACGGTCTAAATATGCGGAAAAATTGATATCGGTATTACAGGGGATTTCGAAATGAGCAGGAGGTATGAAGCGGGGGGTGGTTTAGAAGAATAATTCGAGCTGTGAAGAGGACCAGTTGCCGATTCCAGTTCGAAAGGCTGCAATATGCGGCTCTATACTCTTGCTCCTCGCGGGGTGGGGCTTATTTTGAAATAACCTGTATTTCTTAAAAAAGCGGTTCGGAAAACACGGGGGGGGGGGATTTAAATAATGTTAATGTTTTAAAAGAAAAGTAAGGATTTCAATAGAGTAAGAAACTTAAGGGAAATTTAGGCTATGCATAAAAATAAATTTAATTTTTTGAGGTGGGGGGTGGGAAAGGTTGTTAAAATTATCACGTTAAAAATTTCTTTCTTTACCAATTAAATTTTCATTTACATAAAAATCTAAAATGCATGTAAATAGATTTTACTTTTTTTGAGGTTGGGTGTGGGAAAGGTATAAAAAATGGTTGTTCAAATTATCACGTTAAAAATTTCTTTCTTAACCAACTAAATGAAAAATATATTTAGAATGTTTATTGTAATAAATAAATCAATCTTAATCCGAAGCACAATTGTTGAATTATACTCATAAAAATGGCAATGCAAAAAATCACTCCGCAAACTCCACTTGCAAGTGCTGTTCTGTCAAGCTAATAGTAAGATAGATTGGGGAAATTGCTGCGAAATAGGGAAACAATGCGTTGAGATTAAATTATTCATGCTATTTAAAAAAACGGTCTAAATATGCGGGAAAATTGATATAGGTATTATAGGAGATTTCGAAATGAGCAGGAGGTATGAAGCGGGGGGTGGTTTAGAAGAATAATTCGAGCTGTGAAGAGGACCAGTTGCCGATTCCAGTTCGAAAGGCTGCAATATGCGGCTCTATACACTTGCTCCTCGCGGGGTGGGGCTTATTTTGAAATAACCTGTATTTCTTAAGAAAGCGGTTCGGAAAACACGGGGGGGGGGGGGATTTAAATAATGTTCATGTTTTAAAAGAAAAGTAGGGATTTCAATAGAGTAAGAAACTTAAGGGAAATTTAGGCTATGCATATAAATAAATATAATTTTTGGAGGTGGGGGGTGGGAAAGGTTGTTCAAATTATCACGTTAAAAATTTCTTTCTTTACCAACTAAATTTTCATTTACATAAAAATCTAAAATGCATGTAAATAGATTTTAATTATTTTGAGGTGGGGGTGGGAAAGGTATTAAAAATGGTTGTTCAAATTATCACGTTAAAAATTTCTTTCTTAACCAACTAAATGAAAAAAAATTGGAATGCTTATTGTATGAAATAAATCAATCTTAATCAGAAGCACAATTGTTGAATTATACTCATAAAAATGGCAATGCAAAAAATCACGCGGCGAACTCCACTTGCAAGTGCTGTTCTGTAACCTAACAGTAAGGTAGATTGGGGAAATTGCTGCGAAATATAGAAACTGCGCTGAGATTAAATGATTTATGATATTAAAAAAACGGTCTTAATAAGCGGAAAAATTGAAATCGGTATTACAGAGGATTTCGAAATAGGGAAACAATGCGTTGAGATTAAAAGATTTATGCTATTATAAAAAAAACGGTCTAAATATGCGGAAAAATTGATATCGGTATTACAGGGGATTTCGAAATGAGCAGGAGGTATGAAGCGGGGGGTGGTTTAGAAGAATAATTCGAGCTGTGAAGAGGACCAGTTGCCGATTCCAGTTCGAAAGGCTGCAATATGCGGCTCTATACTCTTGCTCCTCGCGGGGTGGGGCTTATTTTGAAATAACCTGTATTTCTTAAAAAAGCGGTTCGGAAAACACGGGGGGGGGGGGGGATTTAAATAATGTTAATGTTTTAAAAGAAAAGTAAGGATTTCAATAGAGTAAGAAACTTAAGGGAAATTTAGGCTATGCATAAAAATAAATTTAATTTTTTGAGGTGGGGGGTGGGAAAGGTTGTTAAAATTATCACGTTAAAAATTTCTTTCTTTACCAATTAAATTTTCATTTACATAAAAATCTAAAATGCATGTAAATAGATTTTACTTTTTTTGAGGTTGGGTGTGGGAAAGGTATAAAAAATGGTTGTTCAAATTATCACGTTAAAAATTTCTTTCTTAACCAACTAAATGAAAAATATATTTAGAATGTTTATTGTAATAAATAAATCAATCTTAATCCGAAGCACAATTGTTGAATTATACTCATAAAAATGGCAATGCAAAAAATCACTCCGCAAACTCCACTTGCAAGTGCTGTTCTGTCAAGCTAATAGTAAGATAGATTGGGGAAATTGCTGCGAAATAGGGAAACAATGCGTTGAGATTAAATTATTCATGCTATTTAAAAAAACGGTCTAAATATGCGGGAAAATTGATATAGGTATTACAGGAGATTTCGAAATGAGCAGGAGGTATGAAGCGGGGGGTGGTTTAGAAGAATAATTCGAGCTGTGAAGAGGACCAGTTGCCGATTCCAGTTCGAAAGGCTGCAATATGCGGCTCTATACACTTGCTCCTCGCGGGGTGGGGCTTATTTTGAAATAACCTGTATTTCTTAAGAAAGCGGTTCGGAAAACACGGGGGGGGGGATTTAAATAATGTTAATGTTTTAAAAGAAAAGTAGAGATTTCAATAGAGTAAGAAACTTAAGGGAAATTTAGGCTATGCATATAAATAAATTTAATTTTTTGAGGTGGGGGGTGGGAAAGGTTGTTCAAATTATCACGTTAAAAATTTCTTTCTTTACCAACTAAATTTTCATTTACATAAAAATCTAAAATGCATGTAAATAGATTTTAATTATTTTGAGGTGGGGGTGGGAAAGGTATTAAAAATGGTTGTTCAAATTATCACGTTAAAAATTTCTTTCATAACCAACTAAATGAAAAAAAATTGGAATGCTTATTGTATGAAATAAATCAATCTTAATCAGAAGCACAATTGTTGAATTATACTCATAAAAATGGCAATGCAAAAAATCACGCGGCGAACTCCACTTGCAAGTGCTGTTCTGTAACCTAACAGTAAGGTAGATTGGGGAAATTGCTGCGAAATATAGAAACTGCGCTGAGATTAAATGATTTATGATATTAAAAAAACGGTCTTAATAAGCGGAAAAATTGAAATCGGTATTACAGAGGATTTCGAAATAGGGAAACAATGCGTTGAGATTAAAAGATTTATGCTATTAAAAAAAACGGTCTAAATATGCGGAAAAATTGATATCGGTATTACAGGGGATTTCGAAATGAGCAGGAGGTATGAAGCGGGGGGTGGTTTAGAAGAATAATTCGAGCTGTGAAGAGGACCAGTTGCCGATTCCAGTTCGAAAGGCTGCAATATGCGGCTCTAGACTCTTGCTCCTCGCGGGGTGGGGCTTATTTTGAAATAACCTGTATATCTTAAAAAAGTGGTTCGGAAAAAACGGGGGGGGGGATTTAAATAATGTTAATGTTTTAAAAGAAAAGTAGGGATTTCAGTAAAGAAACTTAAGGGAAATTTAGGCTATGCATATAAATAAATTTAATTTTTTGAGGTGGGGGGTGGGAAAGGTATAAAAATTTGTTGTTCAAATTATCAGGTTAAAAATGTCTTTCTTAACCAACTAAATTTTTATTTACATAAAAATCTAAAATCCATATAAATAGATTTTATTTTTATTGGGGTGGGGGGTGGGAAAGGTATAAAAAATGGTTCTTCAAATTATCACGTTAAAATGTTCTTTCTTATCCAACTAAATTTTCATTTACATAAAAATCTAAAATGCATAAAAATAGATTTTACTTTTTTTGAGGTGAGGGGTGGGAAAGGTATAAAAATGGTTGTTCAAATTATCACGTTAAAAATTTCTTTCTTAACCAACTAAATTTTCATTTACATAAATTCTAAAATCCTTATTAATAGATTTTACTTTTATTGAGGTGGGGGGTGGGAAAGGTTTAAAAATGGTTGTTCAAATTATCAGGATAAAAATTTCTTTTTTACCCATCGAAATGAAAAATATATTTAGAATGTTTATTGTAATAAATAAATCAATCTTAATCCGAAGCACAATTGTTGAATTATACTCATAAAAATGGAATTGCAAAAAATCACGCGGCGAACTCGACTTGCAAGTGCTGTTCTGTAACCTAACAGTAAGGTAGATTGGGGAAATTGCTGCGAAATAGAGAAACTGCGCTGAGATTAAATGATTTATGATATTAACAAAACGGTCTAAATAAGCGGAAAAATAGAAATCGGTATTACAGAGGTTTTCGAAATAGGGAAACAATGCGTTGAGATTAAAAGATTTATGCTATTAAAAAAAAAAACGGACTAAATATGCGGAAAAATTGATATCGGTATTACAGGGGATTTCGAAATGAGCAGAAGGTATGAAGCGGGGGGTGGTTTAGAAGAATAATTCGAGCTGTGAAGAGGACCAGTTGCCGATTCCAGTTCGAAAGGCTGCAATATGCGGCTCTAGACTCTTGCTCCTCGCGGGGTGGGGCTTATTTTGAAATAACCTGTATATCTTAAAAAAGTGGTTCGGAAAAAACGGGGGGGGGGATTTAAATAATGTTAATGTTTTAAAAGAAAAGTAGGGATTTCAGTAAAGAAACTTAAGGGAAATTTAGGCTATGCATATAAATAAATTTAATTTTTTGAGGTGGGGGGTGGGAAAGGTATAAAAATTTGTTGTTCAAATTATCACGTTAAAAATGTCTTTCTTAACCAACTAAATTTTCATTTGCATAAAAATCTAAAATCCATATAAATAGATTTTATTTTTTTGAGGTGGGGGGTGGGAAAGGTATAAAAATGGTTCTTCAAATTATCACGTTAAAATATTCTTTCTTATCCAACTAAATTTTCATTTACATAAAAATCTAAAATGCATAAAAATAGATTTTACTTTTTTCAGGTGGGGGGTGGGAAAGGTATAAAAATGGTTGTTCAAATTATCACGTTAAAAATTTCTTTCTTAACCAACTAAATTTTCATTTACATAAAAATCTAAAATCCATATTAATAGATATTACTTTTATTGAGGTGGGGGGTGGGAAAGGTTGTTCAAATTATCACGTTAAAAATTTCTTTCTTTACCAACTAAGTTTTCATTTACATAAAAATCTAAAATGCATGTAAATATATTTTAATTATTTTGAGGTGGCGGGTGGGAAAGGTATTAAAAATGGTTATTCAAATTATCACGTTGAAAATTTCTTTCTTAACCAACTAAATGAAAAAAAAAATGAATGCTTATTGTATGAAATAAATCAATCCTAATCCGAAGCACAATTGTTGAATTATACTCCTAAATATGGCAATGCAAAAAATCACGCCGCAAACTCCACTTGCAAGTGCTGTTCTGTAACCTAACAGTAAGGTAGATTGGGGAAATTGCTGCGAAATATAGAAACTGCGCTGAGATTAAATGATTTATGATATTAAAAAAACGGTCTTAATAAGCGGAAAAATTGATATCGGTATTACAGGGGATTTCGAAATGAGCAGGAGGTATGAAGCGGGGGGTGGTTTAGAAGAATAATTCGAGCTGTGAAGAGGACCAGTTGCCGATTCCAGTACGAAAGGCTGCAATATGCGGCTCTAGACTCTTGCTCCTCGCGGGGTGGGGCTTATTTTGAAATAACCTGTATTTCTTAAAATTGGTTCTGAAAAAACGGGGGGGGGGATTTAAATAATGTTAATGTTTTGAAAGAAAAGTAAGGATTTCAATAGAGTAAGAAACTTAAGGGAAATTTAGGCTATGCATATAAATAAATATAATTTTTTTGAGGTGGGGGGTGGGAAAGGTTGTTCAAATTATCACGTTAAAAATTTCTTTCTTTACCAACTAAATTTTCATTTACATAAAAATCTAAAATGCATGTAAATAGATTTTAATTATTTTGAGGTGGGGGTGGGAAAGGTATTAAAAATGGTTGTTCAAATTATCACGTTAAAAATTTCTTTCTTAACCAACTAAATGAAAAAAAAAATGAATGCTTATTGTATGAAATAAATCAATCTTAATCCGAAGCACAATTGTTGAATTCTACTCCTAAATATGGCAATGCAAAAAATCACGCCGCAAACTCCACTTGCAAGTGCTGTTCTGTCAAGCTAATAGTAAGGTAGATTGGGGAAATTGCTGCGAAATAGGGAAACAATGTGTTGAGATTAAATTATTCATGCTATTTAAAAAAACGGTCTAAATATGCGGGAAAATTGATATAGGTATTACAGGAGATTTCGAAATGAGCAGGAGGTATGAAGCGGGGGGTGGTTTAGAAGAATAATTCGAGCTGTGAAGAGGACCAGTTGCCGATTCCAGTTCGAAAGGCTGCAATATGCGGCTCCTAGACTCTTGCTCCTCCCGGGGTGGGACTTATTTTGAAATAACCTGTATTTCTTAAAAAAGTGGTTTTGAAAAAACGGGGGGGGGGGATTTAAATAATGTTAATGTTTTGAAAGAAAAGTAGGGATTTCAGTAAAGAAACTTAAGGGAAATTTAGGCTATGCATATAAATAAATTTAATTTTTTGAGGTGGGGGGTGGGAAAGGTATAAAAATTTGTTGTTCAAATTATCACGTTAAAAATGTCTTTCTTAACCAACTAAATTTTCATTTATATAAAAATCTAAAATCCATATAAATAGATTTTATTTTTATTGGGGTGGGGGGTGGGAAAGGTATAAAAAATGGTTCTTCAAATTATCACGTTAAAATATTCTTTCTTATCCAACAAAATTTTCATTTACATAAAAATCTAAAATGCATAAAAATAGATTTTACTTTTTTTGAGGTGGGGGGTGGGAAAGGTATAAAAATGGTTGTTCAAATTATCACGTTAAAAATTTCTTTCTTAACCAACTAAATTATCATTTACATAAAAATCTAAAATCCATATTAATAGATTTTACTTTTATTGAGTCGGGTGGTGGGAAAGGTTTAAAAATGGTTGTTCAAATTATCAGGATAAAAATTTCTTTTTTACCCATCTAAATGAAAAATATATTTGGAATGTTTATTGTAATAAATAAATCAATCAATCCTAAGCACAATTGTTGAATTATACTCATAAAAATGGAATTGCAAAAAATCACGCGGCGAACTCCACTTGCAAGTGCTGTTCTGTAACCTAACAGTAAGGTAGATTGGGGAAATTGCTGCGAAATATAGAAACTGTGCTGAGATTAAATGATTTATGATATTAAAAAAACGGTCTTAATAAGCGGAAAAATTGAAATCGGTATTACAGTGGATTTCGAAATAGGGAAACAATGCGTTGAGATTAAAAGATTTATGCTATTATAAAAAAACGGTCTAAATATGCGGAAAAATTGATATCGGTATTACAGGGGATTTCGAAATGAGCAGGAGGTATGAAGCGGGTGGTGGTTTAGAAGAATAATTCGAGCTGTGAAGAGGACCAGTTGCCGATTCCAGTTCGAAAGGCTGCAATATGCGGCTCTATACTCTTGCTCCTCGCGGGGTGGGGCTTATTTTGAAATAACCTGTATTTCTTAAAAAAGCGGTTCGGAAAACACGGGGGGGGGGGGATTTAAATAATGTTAATGTTTTAAAAGAAAAGTAAGGATTTCAATAGAGTAAGAAACTTAAGGGAAATTTAGGCTATGCATATAAATAAATTTAATTTTTTTGAGGTGGTGGGTGGGAAAGTTTGTTCAAATTATCACGTTAAAAATTTCTTTCTTTACCAATTAAATTTTCATTTACATAAAAATCTAAAATGCATGTAAATAGATTTTACTTTTTTTGAGGTGGGGTGTGGAAAGGTACAAAAAATGGTTGTTAGAATTATCACGTTAAAAATTTCTTTCTTAACCAACTAAATGAAAAAAAAAATGAATGCTTATTGTATGAAATAAATCAATCCTAATCCGAAGCACAATTGTTGAATTATACTCCTAAATATGGCAATGCAAAAAATCACGCCGCAAACTCCACATGCAAGTGCTGTTCTGTCAAGCAAACATTAAGGTAGATTGGGGAAATTTCTGCGAAATAGGAAAACAATGCGTTGAGATTAAATTATTTATACTATTAAAAAAACGGTCTAAATATGCGGAAAAATTAATATAGGTGTTACATGAGATTTCGAAATGAGTAGGAGGTATGAAGCGGAGGGTGGTTTAGAAGAATAATTGGAGCTGTGAAGAGGACCAGTTGCCGAATCCAGTTCGAAAGGCTGCAATATGCGGCTCTAGACTCTTGCTCCTCGCGGGTTGGGGCTTATTTTGAAATAACCTGTATTTCTTAAAAAAGCGGTTCGGAAAAAACGGGGGGGGGGATTTAAATAATGTTAATGTTGCAAAAGAAATGTAGGAATTTCAATGGAGTAAGAAACTTAAGGGAAATCTAGGCTATGCATATAAATAAATGTAATTTTTTGAGGTGGGGGTTGGGAAAGGTTGTTCAAATTATCACGTTAAAAATTTCTTTCTTTACCAACTAAATTTTCATTTACATAAAAATCTAAAACGCATGTAAATATATTTTAATTATTTTGAGGTGGGGGGTGGGAAAGGTATTAAAAATGGTTTTTCAAATTATCACGTTGAAAATTTCTTTCTTAACCAACTAAATGAAAAAAAAATGAATGCTTATTGTATGAAATAAATCAATCCTAATCCGAAGCACAATTGTTGAATTATACTCCTAAATATGGCAATGCAAAAAATCACGCCGCAAACTCCACTTGCAAGTGCTGTTCTGTTAAGCTAATAGTAAGGTAGATTGGGGAAATTGCTGCGAAATAGGGAAACAGTGCGTTGAGATTAAATTATTCATGCTATTTAAAAAAACGGTCTAAATATGCGAAAAAATTGATATTGGTATTACAGGAGATTTCGAAATGAGCAGGAGGTATGAAGCGGGGGGTGGTTTAGAAGAATAATTCGAGCTGTGAAGAGGACCAGTTGCCGATTCCAGTTCGAAAGGCTGCAATATGCGGCTCTATACACTTGCTCCTCGCGGGGTGGGGCTTATTTTGAAATAACCTGTATTTCTTAAGAAAGCGGTTCGGAAAACACGGGGGGGGGATTTAAATAATGTTAATGTTTTAAAAGAAAAGTAGGGATTTCAATAGAGTAAGAAACTTAAGGGAAATTTAGGCTATGCATATAAATAAATTTAATTTTTTGAGGTGGGGGGTGGGAAAGGTTGTTCAAATTATCACGTTAAAAATTTCTTTCTTTACCAACTAAATTTTCATTTACATAAAAATCTAAAATGCATGTAAATAGATTTTAATTATTTTGAGGTGGGGGTGGGAAAGGTATTAAAAATGGTTGTTCAAATTATCACGTTAAAAATTTCTTTCTTAACCAACTAAATGAAAAAAAATTGGAATGCTTATTGTATGAAATAAATCAATCTTAATCAGAAGCACAATTGTTGAATTATACTCATAAAAATGGCAATGCAAAAAATCACGCGGCGAACTCCACTTGCAAGTGCTGTTCTGTAACCTAACAGTAAGGTAGATTGGGGAAATTGCTGCGAAATATAGAAACTGCGCTGAGATTAAATGATTTATGATATTAAAAAAACGGTCTTAATAAGCGGAAAAATTGAAATCGGTATTACAGAGGATTTCGAAATAGGGAAACAATGCGTTGAGATTAAAAGGTTTATGCTATTAAAAAAAACGGTCTAAATATGCGGAAAAATTGATATCGGTATTACAGGGGATTTCGAAATGAGCAGGAGGTATGAAGCGGGGGGTGGTTTAGAAGAATAATTCGAGCTGTGAAGAGGACCAGTTGCCGATTCCAGTTCGAAAGGCTGCAATATGCGGCTCTAGACTCTTGCTCCTCGCGGGGTGGGGCTTATTTTGAAATAACCTGTATATCTTAAAAAAGTGGTTCGGAAAAAACGGGGGGGGGGATTTAAATAATGTTAATGTTTTAAAAGAAAAGTAGGGATTTCAGTAAAGAAACTTAAGGGAAATTTAGGCTATGCATATAAATAAATTTAATTTTTTGAGGTGGGGGGTGGGAAAGGTATAAAAATTTGTTGTTCAAATTATCAGGTTAAAAATGTCTTTCTTAACCAACTAAATTTTTATTTACATAAAAATCTAAAATCCATATAAATAGATTTTATTTTTATTGGGGTGGGGGGTGGGAAAGGTATAAAAAATGGTTCTTCAAATTATCACGTTAAAATGTTCTTTCTTATCCAACTAAATTTTCATTTACATAAAAATCTAAAATGCATAAAAATAGATTTTACTTTTTTTGAGGTGGGGTGTGGAAAGGTATAAAAAATGGTTGTTCAAATTATCACGTTAAAAATTTCTTTCTTAACCAACTAAATGGAAAAAAAATTTGAATGCTTATTGTAAGAAATAAATCAATCTTAATCCGAAGCACAATTGTTAAATTATACTTCTAAAAATGGCAATGCAAAATATCACGCCGCAAACTCCACATGCAAGTGCTGTTCTGTCAAGCAAACATTAAGGTAGATTGGGGAAATTTCTGCGAAATAGGAAAACAATGCGTTGAGATTAAATTATTTATGCTATTAAAAAAACGGTCTAAATATGCGGAAAAATTGATATAGCTGTTACAGGAGATTTCGAAATGAGTAGGAGGTATGAAGCGGAGGGTTGTTTAGAAGAATAATTCGAGCTGTGAAGAGGACCAGTTGCTGAATCCAGTTCGAAAGGCTGCAATATGCGGCTCTAGACTCTAGCTCCTCGCGGGTTGGGGCTTATTTTGAAATAACCTGTATTTCTTAAAAAAGCGGTTCGGAAAAAACGGGGGGGGGGGGGGATTTAAATAATGTTAATGTTGCAAAAGAAATGTAGGAATTTCAATGGAGTAAGAAACTTAAGGGAAATTTAGGCTATGCATATAAATAAATTTAATTTTTTGAGGTGGGGGGTGGGAAAGGTTGTTCAAATTATCACGTTAAAAATTTCTTTCTTTACCAACTAAATTTTCATTTACATAAAAATATAAAATGCATGTAAATATATTTTAATTATTTTGAGGTGGGTGGCGGGAAAGGTATTAAAAATGGTTGTTCAAAATATCACGTTGAAAATTTCTTTCTTAACCAACTAAATGAAAAAAAAAATGAATGCTTATTGTATGAAATAAATCAATCCTAATCCGAAGCACAATTGTTGAATTATACTCCTAAATATGGCAATGCAAAAAATCACGCCGCAAACTCCACTTGCAAGTGCTGTTCTGTCAAGCTAATAGTAAGGTAGATTGGGGAAATTGCTGCGAAATAGGGAAACAATGCGTTGAGATTAAATTATTCATGCTATTTAAAAAAACGGTCTAAATATGCGGGAAAATTGATATAGGTATTACAGGAGATTTCGAAATGAGCAGGAGGTATGAAGCGGGGGGTGGTTTAGAAGAATAATTCGAGCTGTGAAGAGGACCAGTTGCCGATTCCAGTTCGAAAGGCTGCAATATGCGGCTCTATACACTTGCTCCTCGCGGGGTGGGGCTTATTTTGAAATAACATGTATTTCTTAAAAAAGCGGTTCGGAAAACATGGGGGGGGATTTAAATAATGTTAATGTTTTAAAAGAAAAGTAGGGATTTCAATAGAGTAAGAAACTTAAAGGGAAATTTAGGCTATGCATATAAATAAATTTAGTTTTTTGAGGTGGGGGGTGGGAAAGGTTGTTCAAATTATCACGTTAAAAATTTCTTTCTTTACCAACTAAATTTTCATTTACATAAAAATTTAAAATCCATATAAATAGATTTTATTTTTATTGGGGTGGGGGGTGGGAAAGGTATAAAAAATGGTTCTTCAAATTATCACGTTAAAATATTCTTTCTTAACCAACTAAATTTTCATTTACATAAAAATCTAAAATCCATATAAATAGATTTTATTTTTATTGGGGTGGGGGGTGGGAAAGGTATAAAAAATGGTTCTTCAAATTATCACGTTAAAATATTCTTTCTTATCCAACTAAATTTTCATTTACATAAAAATCTAAAATGCATAAAAATAAATTTTTCTTTTTTTGAGGTGGGGGGTGGGAAAGGTATAAAAATGGTTGTTCAAATTATCACGTTAAAAATTTCTTTCTTAACCAACTAAATTTTCATTTACATAAAAATCTAAAATCCATATTAATAGATTTTACTTTTATTGAGGTGGGGGGTGGGAAAGGTTTAAAAATGGTTGTTCAAATTATCAGGATAAAAATTTCTTTTTTACCCATCTAAATGAAAAATATATTTAGAATGTTTATTGTAATAAATAAATCAATCTTAATCCGAAGCACAGTTGTTGAATTATACTCATAAAAATGGAATTGCAAAAAATCACGCGGCGAACTCCACTTGCAAGTGCTGTTCTGTAACCTAACAGTAAGGTAGATTGCGGAAATTGCTGCGAAATAGAGAAACTGCGTTGAGATTAAATGATTTATGATATTAACAAAACGGTCTAAATAAGCGGAAAAATTGAAATCGGTATTACAGAGGTTTTCGAAATAGGGAAACAATGCGTTGAGATTAAAAGATTTATGCTATTATAAAAAAAACGGTCTAAATATGCGGAAAAATTGATATCGGTATTACAGGGGATTTCGAAATGAGCAGGAGGTATGAAGCGGGGGGTGGTTTAGAAGAATAATTCGAGCTGTGAAGAGGACCAGTTGCCGATTCCAGTTCGAAAGGCTGCAATATGCGGCTCTATACTCTTGCTCCTCGCGGGGTGGGGCTTATTTTGAAATAACCTGTATTTCTTAAAAAAGCGGTTCGGAAAACACGGGGGGGGGGGCATTTAAATAATGTTAATGTTTTAAAAGAAAAGTAAGGATTTCAATAGAGTAAGAAACTTAAGGGAAATTTAGGCTATGCATAAAAATAAATTTAATTTTTGAGGTGGGGGTGGGAAATGTATAAAAATTTGTTGTTCAAATTATCACATTAAAAATGTCTTTCTTAACCAACTAAATTTTCATTTACATAGAAATCTAAAATCCATATTAATAGATTTTACTTTTATTGAGGTGGGGAGTGGGAAAGGTATTAAAAATGGTTGCTCAAATTATCACGTTAAAAATTTCTTTCTTAACCAACTAAATGAAAAAAATTTTTGAATGCTTATTCTAAGAAATAAATCAATCTTAATCCGAAGCACAATTGTTAAATTATACTTCTAAAAATGGCAATGCGAAAAATCACGCCGCAAACTCCACTTGCGAGTGCTGTTCGGTCAAGCTAATAGTAAGGTAGATTGTGGAAATTGCTGCGAAATAGGGAAACAATGAATTGAGATTTAATTATTCATGCTATTTAAAAAAACGGTCTAAATATGCGGAAAAATTGATATAGGTATTACAGGAGATTTAGAAATGAGCAGGAGGTATGAAGCGGGGGGTGGTTTAGAAGAATAATTCGAGCTGTGAAGAGGACCAGTTGCCGATTCCAGTTCGAAAGGCTGCAATATGCTGCTCTATACTCTTGCTCCTCGCGGGGTGGGGCTTATTTTGAAATAACCTGTATTTCTTAAAAAAGCGGTTCGGAAAACACGGGGGGGGGGGGGATTTAAATAATGTTAATGTTTTAAAAGAAAAGTAGGGATTTCAATAGAGTAAGAAACCTAAGGGAAATTTAGGCTATGCATATAAATAAATTTAATTTTTTGAGGTGGGGGTGGGAAATGTTGTTCAAATTATCACGTTAAAAATTTCTTTCTTTACCAACTAAATTTTCATTTACATAAAAATCTAAAATGCATGTAAATAGATTTTAATTATTTTGAGGTGGGGGGTGGGAAAGGTATTAAAAATGGTTGTTCAAATTATCACGTTAAAAATTTCTTTCTTAATCAACTAAATTTTCATTTACATAAAAATCTAAAATCCATATTAATAGATTTTACTTTTATTGAGGTGGGGGGTGGGAAAGGTTTAAAAATGGTTGTTCAAATTATCAGGATAAAAATTTCTTTTTTACCCATCTAAATGAAAAATATATTTAGAATGTTTATTGTAATAAATAAATCAATCTTAATCCGAAGCACAATATTTGAATTATACTCATAAAAATGGAATTGCAAAAAATCACGCGGCGAACTCCACTTGCAAGTGCTGTTCTGTAACCTAACAGTAAGGTAGATTGGGGAAATTGCTGCGACATAGAGAAACTGCGCTGAGATTAAATGATTTATGATATTAAAAAATACGGTCTAAATAAGCGGAAAAATTGAAATCGGTATTACAGAGGTTTTCGAAATAAGGAAACAATGCGTTGAGATTAAAAGATTTATGCTATTAAAAAAAAATCGGTCTAAATATGCAGAAAAATTGATATCGGTATTACAGGGGATTTCGAAATGAGCAGGAGGTATGAAGCGGGGGGTGGTTTAGAAGAATAATTCGAGCTGTGAAGAGGACCAGTTGCCGATTCCAGTTCGAAAGGCTGCAATATGCGGCTCTATACTCTTGCTCCTCGCGGGGTGAAGCTTATTTTGAAATAACCTGTATTTCTTAAAAAAGCGGTTCGGAAAACACGGGGGGGGGGGGGATTTAAATAATGTTAATGTTTTAAAAGAAAAGTAAGGATTTCAATAGAGTAAGAAACTTAAGGGAAATTTAGGCTATGCATATAAATAAATTTAATTTTTTTGAGGTGGTGGGTGGGAAAGGTTGTTCAAATTATCACGTTAAAAATTTCTTTCTTTACCAATTAAATTTTCATTTACATAAAAATCTAAAATGCATGTAAATAGATTTTACTTTTTTTGAGGTGGGGTGTGGAAAGGTATAAAAAATGGTTGTTAGAATTATCACGTCAAAAATTTCTTTCTTAACCAACTAAACGAAAAAAAAATGAATGCTTATTGTATGAAATAAATCAATCCTAATCCGAAGCACAATTGTTGAATTATACTCCTAAATATGGCAATGCAAAAAATCACGCCGCAAACTCCACATGCAAGTGCTGTTCTGTCAAGCAAACATTAAGGTAGATTGGGGAAATTTCTGCGAAATAGGAAAACAATGCGTTGAGATTAAATTATTTATACTATTAAAAAAACGGTCTAAATATGCGGAAAAATTGATATAGGTGTTACAGGAGATTTCGAAATGAGTAGGAGGTATGAAGCGGAGGGTGGTTTAGAAGAATAATTCGAGCTGTGAAGAGGACCAGTTGCCGAATCCAGTTCGAAAGGCTGCAATATGCGGCTCTAGACTCTTGCTCCTCGCGGGTTGGGGCTTATTTTGAAATAACCTGTATTTCTTAAAAAAGCGGTTCGGAAAAAACGGGGGGGGGGGATTTAAATAATGTTAATGTTGCAAAAGAAATGTAGGAATTTCAATGGAGTAAGAAACTTAAGGGAAATTTAGGCTATGCATATAAATAAATGTAATTTTTTGAGGTGGGGGTTGGGAAAGGTTGTTCAAATTATCACGTTAAAAATTTCTTTCTTTACCAACTAAATTTTCATTTACATAAAAATCTAAACTGCATGTAAATATATTTTAATTATTTTGAGGTGGGGGGTGGGAAAGGTATTAAAAATGGTTATTCAAATTATCACGTTGAAAATTTCTTTCTTAACCAACTAAATGAAAAAAAAATGAATGCTTATTGTATGAAATAAATCAATCCTAATCCGAAGCACAATTGTTGAATTATACTCCTAAATATGGCAATGCAAAAAATCACGCCGCAAACTCCACTTGCAAGTGCTGTTCTGTCAAGCTAATAGTAAGGTAGATTGGGGAAATTGCTGCGAAATAGGGAAACAGTGCGTTGAGATTAAATTATTCATGCTATTTAAAAAAACGGTCTAAATATGCGAAAAAATTGATATAGGTATTACAGGAGATTTCGAAATGAGCAGGAGGTATGAAGCGGGGGATGGTTTAGAAGATTAATTCGAGCTGTGAAGAGGACCAGTTGCCGATTCCAGTTCGAAAGGCTGCAATATGCGGCTCTATACTCTTGCTCCTCGCGGGGTGGGGCTTATTTTGAAATAACCTGTATTTCTTAAAAAAGCGGTTCGGAAAACACGGGGGGGGGGGATTTAAATAATGTTAATGTTCTAAAAGAAAAGTAGGGAATTCAATAGAGTAAGAAACTTAAGGGAAATTTAGGCTATGCATATAAATAAATTTAATTTTTTGAGGTGGGGGGTGGGAAAGGTTGTTCAAATTATCACGTTAAAAATTTCTTTCTTTACCAACTAAATTTTCATTTACATAAAAATCTAAAATGCATGTAAATATATTTTAATTATTTTGAGGTGGGGGGTGGGAAAGGTATTAAAAATGGTTATTCAAATTATCACGTTGAAAATTTCTTTCTTAACCAACTAAATGAAAAAAAAATGAATGCTTATTGTATGAAATAAATCAATCCTAATCCGAAGCACAATTGTTGAATTATACTCCTAAATATGGCAATGCAAAAAATCACGCCGCAAACTCCACTTGCAAGTGCTGTTCTGTCAAGCTAATAGTAAGGTAGATTGGGGAAATTGCTGCGAAATAGGGAAACAATGCGTTGAGATTAAATTATTCATGCTATTTTAAAAAAACGGTCTAAATATGCGGGAAAATTGATATAGGTATTACAGGAGATTTCGAAATGAGCAGGAGGTATGAAGCGGGGGGTGGTTTAGAAGAATAATTCGAGCTGTGAAGAGGACCAGTTGCCGATTCCAGTTCGAAAGGCTGCAATATGCGGCTCTATACACTTGCTCCTCGCGGGGTGGGGCTTATTTTGAAATAACCTGTATTTCTTAAGAAAGCGGTTCGGAAAACACGGGGGGGGGATTTAAATAATGTTAATGTTTTAAAAGAAAAGTAGGGATTTCAATAGAGTAAGAAACTTAAGGGAAATTTAGGCTATGCATATAAATAAATTTAATTTTTTGAGGTGGGGGGTGGGAAAGGTTGTTCAAATTATCACGTTAAAAATTTCTTTCTTTACCAACTAAATTTTCATTTACATAAAAATCTAAAATGCATGTAAATAGATTTTAATTATTTTGAGGTGGGGGTGGGAAAGGTATTAAAAATGGTTGTTCAAATTATCACGTTAAAAATTTCTTTCTTAACCAACTAAATGAAAAAAAATTGGAATGCTTATTGTATGAAATAAATCAATCTTAATCAGAAGCACAATTGTTGAATTATACTCATAAAAATGGCAATGCAAAAAATCACGCGGCGAACTCCACTTGCAAGTGCTGTTCTGTAACCTAACAGTAAGGTAGATTGGGGAAATTGCTGCGAAATATAGAAACTGCGCTGAGATTAAATGATTTATGATATTAAAAAAACGGTCTTAATAAGCGGAAAAATTGAAATCGGTATTACAGAGGATTTCGAAATAGGGAAACAATGCGTTGAGATTAAAAGGTTTATGCTATTAAAAAAAACGGTCTAAATATGCGGAAAAATTGATATCGGTATTACAGGGGATTTCGAAATGAGCAGGAGGTATGAAGCGGGGGGTGGTTTAGAAGAATAATTCGAGCTGTGAAGAGGACCAGTTGCCGATTCCAGTTCGAAAGGCTGCAATATGCGGCTCTAGACTCTTGCTCCTCGCGGGGTGGGGCTTATTTTGAAATAACCTGTATATCTTAAAAAAGTGGTTCGGAAAAAACGGGGGGGGGGGGGGATTTAAATAATGTTAATGTTTTAAAAGAAAAGTAGGGATTTCAGTAAAGAAACTTAAGGGAAATTTAGGCTATGCATATAAATAAATTTAATTTTTTGAGGTGGGGGGTGGGAAAGGTATAAAAATTTGTTGTTCAAATTATCAGGTTAAAAATGTCTTTCTTAACCAACTAAATTTTTATTTACATAAAAATCTAAAATCCATATAAATAGATTTTATTTTTATTGGGGTGGGGGGTGGGAAAGGTATAAAAAATGGTTCTTCAAATTATCACGTTAAAATGTTCTTTCTTATCCAACTAAATTTTCATTTACATAAAAATCTAAAATGCATAAAAATAGATTTTACTTTTTTTGAGGTGGGGTGTGGAAAGGTATAAAAAATGGTTGTTCAAATTATCACGTTAAAAATTTCTTTCTTAACCAACTAAATGGAAAAAAAAAATTTGAATGCTTATTGTAAGAAATAAATCAATCTTAATCCGAAGCACAATTGTTAAATTATACTTCTAAAAATGGCAATGCAAAATATCACGCCGCAAACTCCACATGCAAGTGCTGTTCTGTCAAGCAAACATTAAGGTAGATTGGGGAAATTTCTGCGAAATAGGAAAACAATGCGTTGAGATTAAATTATTTATGCTATTAAAAAAACGGTCTAAATATGCGGAAAAATTGATATAGCTGTTACAGGAGATTTCGAAATGAGTAGGAGGTATGAAGCGGAGGGTTGTTTAGAAGAATAATTCGAGCTGTGAAGAGGACCAGTTGCTGAATCCAGTTCGAAAGGCTGCAATATGCGGCTCTAGACTCTAGCTCCTCGCGGGTTGGGGCTTATTTTGAAATAACCTGTATTTCTTAAAAAAGCGGTTCGGAAAAACGGGGGGGGGGGATTTAAATAATGTTAATGTTGCAAAAGAAATGTAGGAATTTCAATGGAGTAAGAAACTTAAGGGAAATTTAGGCTATGCATATAAATAAATTTAATTTTTTGAGGTGGGGGGTGGGAAAGGTTGTTCAAATTATCACGTTAAAAATTTCTTTCTTTACCAACTAAATTTTCATTTACATAAAAATATAAAATGCATGTAAATATATTTTAATTATTTTGAGGTGGGTGGCGGGAAAGGTATTAAAAATGGTTGTTCAAAATATCACGTTGAAAATTTCTTTCTTAACCAACTAAATGAAAAAAAAAATGAATGCTTATTGTATGAAATAAATCAATCCTAATCCGAAGCACAATTGTTGAATTATACTCCTAAATATGGCAATGCAAAAAATCACGCCGCAAACTCCACTTGCAAGTGCTGTTCTGTCAAGCTAATAGTAAGGTAGATTGGGGAAATTGCTGCGAAATAGGGAAACAATGCGTTGAGATTAAATTATTCATGCTATTTAAAAAAACGGTCTAAATATGCGGGAAAATTGATATAGGTATTACAGGAGATTTCGAAATGAGCAGGAGGTATGAAGCGGGGGGTGGTTTAGAAGAATAATTCGAGCTGTGAAGAGGACCAGTTGCCGATTCCAGTTCGAAAGGCTGCAATATGCGGCTCTATACACTTGCTCCTCGCGGGGTGGGGCTTATTTTGAAATAACATGTATTTCTTAAAAAAGCGGTTCGGAAAACATGGGGGGGGATTTAAATAATGTTAATGTTTTAAAAGAAAAGTAGGGATTTCAATAGAGTAAGAAACTTAAAGGGAAATTTAGGCTATGCATATAAATAAATTTAGTTTTTTGAGGTGGGGGGTGGGAAAGGTTGTTCAAATTATCACGTTAAAAATTTCTTTCTTTACCAACTAAATTTTCATTTACATAAAAATTTAAAATCCATATAAATAGATTTTATTTTTATTGGGGTGGGGGGTGGGAAAGGTATAAAAAATGGTTCTTCAAATTATCACGTTAAAATATTCTTTCTTAACCAACTAAATTTTCATTTACATAAAAATCTAAAATCCATATAAATAGATTTTATTTTTATTGGGGTGGGGGGTGGGAAAGGTATAAAAAATGGTTCTTCAAATTATCACGTTAAAATATTCTTTCTTATCCAACTAAATTTTCATTTACATAAAAATCTAAAATGCATAAAAATAAATTTTTCTTTTTTTGAGGTGGGGGGTGGGAAAGGTATAAAAATGGTTGTTCAAATTATCACGTTAAAAATTTCTTTCTTAACCAACTAAATTTTCATTTACATAAAAATCTAAAATCCATATTAATAGATTTTACTTTTATTGAGGTGGGGGGTGGGAAAGGTTTAAAAATGGTTGTTCAAATTATCAGGATAAAAATTTCTTTTTTACCCATCTAAATGAAAAATATATTTAGAATGTTTATTGTAATAAATAAATCAATCTTAATCCGAAGCACAATTGTTGAATTATACTCATAAAAATGGAATTGCAAAAAATCACGCGGCGAACTCCACTTGCAAGTGCTGTTCTGTAACCTAACAGTAAGGTAGATTGCGGAAATTGCTGCGAAATAGAGAAACTGCGTTGAGATTAAATGATTTATGATATTAACAAAACGGTCTAAATAAGCGGAAAAATTGAAATCGGTATTACAGAGGTTTTCGAAATAGGGAAACAATGCGTTGAGATTAAAAGATTTATGCTATTATAAAAAAAACGGTCTAAATATGCGGAAAAATTGATATCGGTATTACAGGGGATTTCGAAATGAGCAGGAGGTATGAAGCGGGGGGTGGTTTAGAAGAATAATTCGAGCTGTGAAGAGGACCAGTTGCCGATTCCAGTTCGAAAGGCTGCAATATGCGGCTCTATACTCTTGCTCCTCGCGGGGTGGGGCTTATTTTGAAATAACCTGTATTTCTTAAAAAAGCGGTTCGGAAAACACGGGGGGGGGGGGCATTTAAATAATGTTAATGTTTTAAAAGAAAAGTAAGGATTTCAATAGAGTAAGAAACTTAAGGGAAATTTAGGCTATGCATAAAAATAAATTTAATTTTTGAGGTGGGGGTGGGAAATGTATAAAAATTTGTTGTTCAAATTATCACATTAAAAATGTCTTTCTTAACCAACTAAATTTTCATTTACATAGAAATCTAAAATCCATATTAATAGATTTTACTTTTATTGAGGTGGGGAGTGGGAAAGGTATTAAAAATGGTTGCTCAAATTATCACGTTAAAAATTTCTTTCTTAACCAACTAAATGAAAAAAATTTTTGAATGCTTATTCTAAGAAATAAATCAATCTTAATCCGAAGCACAATTGTTAAATTATACTTCTAAAAATGGCAATGCGAAAAATCACGCCGCAAACTCCACTTGCGAGTGCTGTTCGGTCAAGCTAATAGTAAGGTAGATTGTGGAAATTGCTGCGAAATAGGGAAACAATGAATTGAGATTTAATTATTCATGCTATTTAAAAAAACGGTCTAAATATGCGGAAAAATTGATATAGGTATTACAGGAGATTTAGAAATGAGCAGGAGGTATGAAGCGGGGGGTGGTTTAGAAGAATAATTCGAGCTGTGAAGAGGACCAGTTGCCGATTCCAGTTCGAAAGGCTGCAATATGCTGCTCTATACTCTTGCTCCTCGCGGGGTGGGGCTTATTTTGAAATAACCTGTATTTCTTAAAAAAGCGGTTCGGAAAACACGGGGGGGGGGGGATTTAAATAATGTTAATGTTTTAAAAGAAAAGTAGGGATTTCAATAGAGTAAGAAACCTAAGGGAAATTTAGGCTATGCATATAAATAAATTTAATTTTTTGAGGTGGGGGTGGGAAATGTTGTTCAAATTATCACGTTAAAAATTTCTTTCTTTACCAACTAAATTTTCATTTACATAAAAATCTAAAATGCATGTAAATAGATTTTAATTATTTTGAGGTGGGGGGTGGGAAAGGTATTAAAAATGGTTGTTCAAATTATCACGTTAAAAATTTCTTTCTTAATCAACTAAATTTTCATTTACATAAAAATCTAAAATCCATATTAATAGATTTTACTTTTATTGAGGTGGGGGGTGGGAAAGGTTTAAAAATGGTTGTTCAAATTATCAGGATAAAAATTTCTTTTTTACCCATCTAAATGAAAAATATATTTAGAATGTTTATTGTAATAAATAAATCAATCTTAATCCGAAGCACAATATTTGAATTATACTCATAAAAATGGAATTGCAAAAAATCACGCGGCGAACTCCACTTGCAAGTGCTGTTCTGTAACCTAACAGTAAGGTAGATTGGGGAAATTGCTGCGACATAGAGAAACTGCGCTGAGATTAAATGATTTATGATATTAAAAAATACGGTCTAAATAAGCGGAAAAATTGAAATCGGTATTACAGAGGTTTTCGAAATAGGGAAACAATGCGTTGAGATTAAAAGATTTATGCTATTAAAAAAAAATCGGTCTAAATATGCGGAAAAATTGATATCGGTATTACAGGGGATTTCGAAATGAGCAGGAGGTATGAAGCGGGGGGTGGTTTAGAAGAATAATTCGAGCTGTGAAGAGGACCAGTTGCCGATTCCAGTTCGAAAGGCTGCAATATGCGGCTCTATACTCTTGCTCCTCGCGGGGTGAAGCTTATTTTGAAATAACCTGTATTTCTTAAAAAAGCGGTTCGGAAAACACGGGGGGGGGGGGATTTAAATAATGTTAATGTTTTAAAAGAAAAGTAAGGATTTCAATAGAGTAAGAAACTTAAGGGAAATTTAGGCTATGCATATAAATAAATTTAATTTTTTTGAGGTGGTGGGTGGGAAAGGTTGTTCAAATTATCACGTTAAAAATTTCTTTCTTTACCAATTAAATTTTCATTTACATAAAAATCTAAAATGCATGTAAATAGATTTTACTTTTTTTGAGGTGGGGTGTGGAAAGGTATAAAAAATGGTTGTTAGAATTATCACGTTAAAAATTTCTTTCTTAACCAACTAAACGAAAAAAAAATGAATGCTTATTGTATGAAATAAATCAATCCTAATCCGAAGCACAATTGTTGAATTATACTCCTAAATATGGCAATGCAAAAAATCACGCCGCAAACTCCACATGCAAGTGCTGTTCTGTCAAGCAAACATTAAGGTAGATTGGGGAAATTTCTGCGAAATAGGAAAACAATGCGTTGAGATTAAATTATTTATACTATTAAAAAAACGGTCTAAATATGCGGAAAAATTGATATAGGTGTTACAGGAGATTTCGAAATGAGTAGGAGGTATGAAGCGGAGGGTGGTTTAGAAGAATAATTCGAGCTGTGAAGAGGACCAGTTGCCGAATCCAGTTCGAAAGGCTGCAATATGCGGCTCTAGACTCTTGCTCCTCGCGGGTTGGGGCTTATTTTGAAATAACCTGTATTTCTTAAAAAAGCGGTTCGGAAAAAACGGGGGGGGGGGATTTAAATAATGTTAATGTTGCAAAAGAAATGTAGGAATTTCAATGGAGTAAGAAACTTAAGGGAAATTTAGGCTATGCATATAAATAAATGTAATTTTTTGAGGTGGGGGTTGGGAAAGGTTGTTCAAATTATCACGTTAAAAATTTCTTTCTTTACCAACTAAATTTTCATTTACATAAAAATCTAAACTGCATGTAAATATATTTTAATTATTTTGAGGTGGGGGGTGGGAAAGGTATTAAAAATGGTTATTCAAATTATCACGTTGAAAATTTCTTTCTTAACCAACTAAATGAAAAAAAAATGAATGCTTATTGTATGAAATAAATCAATCCTAATCCGAAGCACAATTGTTGAATTATACTCCTAAATATGGCAATGCAAAAAATCACGCCGCAAACTCCACTTGCAAGTGCTGTTCTGTCAAGCTAATAGTAAGGTAGATTGGGGAAATTGCTGCGAAATAGGGAAACAGTGCGTTGAGATTAAATTATTCATGCTATTTAAAAAAACGGTCTAAATATGCGAAAAAATTGATATAGGTATTACAGGAGATTTCGAAATGAGCAGGAGGTATGAAGCGGGGGATGGTTTAGAAGATTAATTCGAGCTGTGAAGAGGACCAGTTGCCGATTCCAGTTCGAAAGGCTGCAATATGCGGCTCTATACTCTTGCTCCTCGCGGGGTGGGGCTTATTTTGAAATAACCTGTATTTCTTAAAAAAGCGGTTCGGAAAACACGGGGGGGGGGGATTTAAATAATGTTAATGTTCTAAAAGAAAAGTAGGGAATTCAATAGAGTAAGAAACTTAAGGGAAATTTAGGCTATGCATATAAATAAATTTAATTTTTTGAGGTGGGGGGTGGGAAAGGTTGTTCAAATTATCACGTTAAAAATTTCTTTCTTTACCAACTAAATTTTCATTTACATAAAAATCTAAAATGCATGTAAATAGATTTTAATTATTTTGAGGTGGGGGGTGGGAAAGGTATTAAAAATGGTTGTTCAAATTATCACGTTAAAAATTTCTTTCTTAACCAACTAAATGAAAAAAAATTGGAATGCTTATTGTATGAAATAAATCAATCTTAATCAGAAGCGCAATTGTTGAATTATACTCATAAAAATGGCAATGCAAAAAATCACGCGGCGAACTCCACTTGCAAGTGCTGTTCTGTAACCTAACAGTAAGGTAGATTGGGGAAATTGCTGCGAAATATAGAAACTGCGCTGAGATTAAATGATTTATGATATTAAAAAAACGGTCTTAACCCTCTAAGTGTTTGGGGCGTATAATTCCGTAAGTCAAAACATGTCCGAAGAATGCATTGGGCGTAAAATGCCGTATGTCAGAAAAGATTCGAAAAGCGCGTGGAACGTATTATTCCAAGTCCTTTATTTGTCCCCAAAAGTGATTTCGGCGTAAAATCCCGTGTCCGCGTCCCCCTCTGCCTAATGATCCTTATTGACAAATTGATGGATTGTTTGTTGGTGGCGGTAAAGTGAGCAAGCTTCGAGTCTTTGTACGTTCAACCCCCTTTTACCTGGAATTTTTCCATACAAATTACCTTTACTACCTATACAAATTTAAGTTGTGGAAAGCGGAAAAAAATGTTTTTTTCTTTCCATTCACGTGCTGAATCTATACTTAATATTGCAAATATTAAAATGTAATTATTGCATGTTTCTGCATTAAATTATATTGAGAAGATTCCTTAATACTACTTACAGATAAGCTTCATTATTACGACTTAAAATAAGAGTTTTTTTTATTTCTTTTCTTCCTTTCTTTCTTTTTATTGCTTTTTGCTGTTATATTTAATGAGGAAAAGCAGGTTAATAAAAGCAATATACATCTGTAAGATGTAGAATACAATTGAGATTTTATTTATATGTATGCAATAAAAAATAGTGAAATTACAACCAAAAAAATAAGAGATTTAAATCGAAGAAACAAAGATCAATTGACAAATTGTTTTTGTGGGAACGTAAAGGGATTTCAACATTTTATATTGTTTTAAATTAGTATTATACTTATCTATATGAAAATCCCCCTTTTTTTATAATAGAAAGTTAATTCTTTTTAAATAAAGTTAATTAAAAATGTTGTGGTTACAAGAAACTTATTAGATTTAATTTTTAAAGAAAGTTTTGTTATTTAAATGTAATTTACCATAAAGTAAATTAGAAGATAAAACAAAAGAAATTTTTTTCACGAAAATTGCAATTGCTTGTCGCTGTTTACTTTTCATAAATTTGCTAAGAATTCACACAATTTTACAGTGGCTTTTTTTTTTTTTTTTTTTTTTTTTTTGAAAGAGTCTTATTCTACCTCAATAAATAATTAATTTAATGCAGAATAATTTTATTAATTTTAAAAATTAGCCGCTATATGTTTAAACTGAAAGCAACACTGATTTTTTTCAATATAGGTCTATACAAACTGTCACGTTAATTTCCCTTTTTCTCTTTTTGGAGCGCGTGTGTGTGTGTGGGGGGGGAGGGCAGTTATGATAGTTTACACTACTATAGCATTATCGTGTTTCTTAGGGTTTCTACGATTATTGCCAAAAATAGTGTTTTATTTCACAAATTCTTTATTTTACACAATGGCACAAGCAAGAGGGAGGGGGGGGGGGAGATTTACTGGCCTAGTTTTCGCTGAAATTTCAATATTTTATTTTAATTTTATTTTGTATATACTATATATTTTTTTATATATTTGTACAGCTTAGCTATATGAAGTTCGCCATTTTTGGGGGAAAATTAATTCTTTTGAAATAAAATTAAATTTGAAACTCGAATTTTTAGTTTTCAAAATCAGGCAACTTTGCTTTAACATTCTATTGAAGGCTCAATTTACGGTTTATCAACAGCCTAAACTATTTAAGGGAAACTGCTCTTCCTGCCCCCACCCTGGGTTGCGATATTTTATTTATTTTTTATTGAAACTCTATTCGTATGTAAATATTTCAGTCATCATAAATATCGTTAATCCACATTCTATATATCAGAAGCTTAAAAATATAAAAAATGCTATACAGTAAAATATTCAAAGACGGAATTCCATTCAAAAAAAAAAAATGTCCGTTATAGACAACTCCCCTTTATAGTAGGTACATCGACAGTTAGAAATGTGTTACGTTCTTTTCTCACGTACAATTATATTCATTTGGCATGAAACAACACATTTTGACATTTAACCCTTTCTTGGCGCGGAGTAATTTTCTCTATAAAATGATGAAATGTTGAATTGACATCAGAATTTACATGCGAATTTATTAGAAAATAAAAACTTGCTAATTTTCCAGTACAGTGAAAAGGAAAATTTTAATTAAATATTGTTGTTGCCAGTACTTTTAAAATTAGGTGTCCTTTTTTGGGAACACCGCCCGCTAAAGGGTTAAGACATGTTTCCGTCATAGACAAATTCCTTTCTACAGGTTTTACTATATTTTAATATTTTCCCTAGAAATTTACTATTCTTTATAAAGAATAAACTTTAAATTTTAATTGTAGAATAATGACGATTTAAAAATATATACACTGTTTGCAGAAATTAGTTGGGCTGGTTAAATTTTAATAATTTTTGCAAGGACAATGATTTTCATACAGGTTGGATGGAGACCGGGTCCGAAATTTTCGGCCGGCTCAGACGTCTACGAATAATGAAGTCTAGTCCCTGTTCGATATGGAAAAATAAAGTTAGGCATGGCCCGAGCATTCAGAAAAAAACAAAGGTTTGGCAGAACCCGAGTGTCGTGAATGCAAAATTGGCCCGAGCCTTGTAGGCACACACATCTCCTGTAAAGTGATAAATTCTTGAAACTGTCTCTAGATAGCACACAAAAAAATTTTATAATATTGGAATTAATTGTTATACTTACAGAAAATCCTAGATTTTCAGTCATTATGGTGGTTCTCAAATGCCCTGTTGAATAATGCGGAAATTTCTGACACATTTTTTTGTTAATTTTCAAACGCAAAAGCACTATTGAAATGGGTTTTCCATTTTTTGATAAATTACTTATCCAGTTATAAGCAATTTATGTCACGTGACGACTGAATTTTCTATTTTCTTTCGCTGTCATGTCAGAAATTCGGTTGAAAACGCCGACTTTGACAGAATTTTCTAAAAGAATCTCCGCCTTTATAAAAAAAAAAAAAAAAAAAAAAAAAAAAAAAAAAAAAAAATGGAAAACGTGTCTCGATTGCATAGTTTCTGTATCATACGTTTCCGAGCATACGAAATGAAATAAAGAATATGTCATAAATTAGCCAGTTTGGGTTTGAGAATAGCCTTAAAAGTTTATTACTCATATTTTAGGATCGACCGAAACAGGTTTTTAAGGTCGAAACCGATTTTCGGTAATCTTCCAATTTTCGGCCGAAAACAAAAACGAAAATATCCAAAAAGTTTTTTTAAGTAATTTATACATACATAAACATACATAATTACTAATTAATCATACTTGTAATTATACGTGTAACCCAAGTTGTATCTCTGTGCCTCTACTAATTTCTCTGTGCCTTTTTTAATTATACGAATTTCATCTAGTTCAAAAATGTTTTAGGTATAAATACCCTGATTTTCTTTTATAATGATTTTTGTAATGGATCATCTGTTATACTAGAACTTTCTCAAAGAGTATTTGAAACACTTCTGCTCTTTCAAACTAGAAATTTTACTATTACTGTTAAGTCTGCAGCCTTTAAAGTGTACTTGAAAAGCGTCTTCAAAATTTAGTCCTATATGCATTACTTGCTTTATAATTTGCACTCACGTTTTGAGTGAGTCATGACTGAAAATTATAAACAATGAAGATCATGGCAATAAATAAAGAGTATCTCTTTTTAGCCGATACATCTCAAATCAATGAATAGTGTTCAAAATTTCCGAAGGAAGAAACGAGATTTTTGGAATACAGATAGTGCCGGTCGAGTTTCGTTCCGGTCGAATTTTTGGCAGCATTTTCGCCGAAAACGAATTCTTTGCGGAACTCAGATTTTAGGTCGAAAACGAAACCGAATTTTCGGTCGATCTCAACTCATATTACTATGCCTACTAATTTGAATGCACTAATACAACTCTAGATAATATACAATACTAGATTCCCCAATCTCCAAAAGCTCAAAATCTCTCATTTTGAGGGAATTTTTTTTTCAGCATTCTGAGAAAATTTGAGATGTACCTTGCCGAGCAGAATGCATCCTTATGTTCCATCTGTAAAAAAATATAATTTTACAATATATATAAAGGATTCGAAGGGGCCCAAAAAACAAAGTGTGCCTAAGGAGTCCAAAATTATAAATAATCCGTCAATAAAATATTAGCAATAAAACAAAAATGAAAAATCATGCATTAGGCATAGATGATAAAACACTTTTCGACAGTAACAGAATATTATTAAGAATTTTTTGTCATTTAATGAAATCGATCATAATCTCTCTTGTAACCAAATTATTTTATGCGTCTTTGTAAATGAAATTAAACTCTACGCACTCATTGTTCTATAGAAAATATGTCGCAATGTACCTCAGGGTTTTTTTTTTTTTTTTTTTTTTACTTTCATCATGTTTGAAGTATCAAAACATCATTAAAATACATCACAAACTATTTTTCCCTATAGTTCATAAATAATTCTTCCCCACTATTTGTAAAGGAACTGTAAATGTTATTCGTCCCATACTCCTGAGAAACCATCTTTTATTCTACCTCAGTGATCCATATTAATTTCATTATGTTTGAAGTACTGTTATATAATTGAAATGCATCAGAAACTATTTTTCCACATAGACCATAATATTTTTGTGTGTCCCTATAAACAAGCTATAAATGCTACACATTTCATTTTAATTACTGAACATTATATAGTAAACATCCACAACAAAGAAAAATTGCATGGCAGTCCGAGTCTATTTATAAGAGTTAGAGCGAGGACAGAAATACGACAGACAGACAGGCTGGCAAATCGAATTTATAAACATTTTTCAACTACGTTGCAAAGTGCCAAAAATTCAGACACTGTTGTTTCTTATATTGTTTCCTTATTCTGCACAGAATAATTATTTTTAAGATCTAATTCGAGAAGTGGTATGATTTATTAACACTTTCCAACATAGTTGAAATGTGTTTATGGAATCGATTTGTCTGTTTGTCGCTGCTCTAAGTTTTGTAAATATACTGAAATTTCCATGAAATTTTTATGGGTGATTGATGTTTAGTATAGAATGATCGGTACATAAAACGAAGTATTTAACATTTATATTTCGCTTTCAGAGACACTTAAAAGAATTCCATCAAGTCATAAACACTTTTCAACTATGTTAGAAAATGTTAAAAACTGAAAACAAATCACTTTTTTATCACAGCAACATGATTTGCTTCATTTTATGGATAATTATGTATATGTGTGGGGCTGTACATTATATAACGTTATCAAAATTTTTGTAATTTTGAACCCCTTCCCTCTCTTAGATATCATACATTATCATCCACCGACCCCCCCCCCCCCCACACACACACACTTAGTAATTTCGTTATCAATGTCTAAAAATTCATTTGATTTTTGAATTTTTTCTCTTTTGTTTACAGTGATACATAGATGTCATATATTTGTTATTTGCATACTTTTTTGAATTAAATGAAGTGAATTCAATAATCTATCACATATTGTATATAGTGAAATATTTTTAAAACAAATAATACTTAAAAGAAACAGTTACTATTTTAAAGTAGTTAATAATAGATTATTGTTACATAATGCATTCAACAGTAATAACGTCTTCTTGCACTTGCCCTCAAACGGGGGGGGGGGGGGGGACAGAACTTTTTAAAGAGATGGACAACATTCTTTCTCTTTTCTTTACAGGTAAACTCACAACAAGTATAATTTCAAATTTACTTTGCACCTGGTTTCTCGAATAGCGGATTATATATACATACGCATATAACAGAAGAATAGGAATACCAAATGTTGTGGCATTCCATATTTTCGAATCAAATAATTTTATAATCATTTATAGATTTTAATAACTTCGTATTTTCATAAAAATAGATAAAAGAATATTTTGAAGTAAAGAACACATTACAAATAAAAATAGAGATTTTTTGTTAGATCAAATATGATAACGATATCAAAAGAGAAATTACCCCTCGCCTCCTTCTAGTGATATCTTACGATATCATGTACCAAATCCCCTCCTCCCTCTAAAGTGATAACGTTAAATACGCACAGCCCCTATATAGTTTAAAATGTAAAGAGATAATCAAAGATATATCCATACATTTCTAAAATTAATCTAATGAATCTGGCGGTGTTTTATATATTTATTTATTATGGCAATGTTTTAATTTTTTTATGGAATATTAAGCGGAAACAAATGCTGCACTATTTACATTGTTTTAAGTACAATCTTGTTAATTTTCTATAATCGGGTTAATTTAATTGGGTGTATGCTTCAAAATCATGCTTGAAAATTACTTTAAAAATTATATAGTATATATTTTTTTCAGTGTAGATTGAGATACAAATTTCAAACAAATTTCATCTATAAGTTTTTTTTTTTTCGATGGTGTAAAATCTGGAATTGTACGATGCTTAAAAGATAATAATTTTGCGATAGAAACTTGACAGGCTATTATCATTATCGATATGATGTCTGTATTATTCACGCACATGTCTTTGTTTTATAATATAAGTAGATTTATCTTAAAATATACAGATTATTCGTATAGATTGAAATATATCTCATTTTTGTAGGTAAAAGGAGAATTGCTAAGAAGAAAAATACAGTAAATGAAACATGTATTTTTATTGTCACAATGAAGTAAATAATAAACAAGGAAAAAAAACTAAGACCTCCCAGTAGAATAGTCAGGAAAAAGGGAAAAGGGTTTGGGATTACTGACGACCTCATACTGGATTAAAGAAATGACTTGGGCCTATTAGGCTCTTTAATAGCAACATAAATACATTCTTTCAAAAAAGGGTAGGGGATGGCCCCTAAAAGACAGCACCTGACACGGACACAAATATTTTTACAGACCAATTTCAGTGATAATAAAAGTTACTTTTGTATTTTTTTACTAACACACAAAAGTCACATACAGACACATATCGTATTCTAGTTTTCTTATTATTTAGACATAAAGATTTTGAACTTGAAAAAGTTTTCTATTCAAACAAACTTTAGTAGTATTATGTTCTTTTACTCATTTTAACTTATCTTGTCACAAAAATCATTTTTATAGAATAGCATGGAAAATGTCTAACTAGCTCAAAAAATGGCATTGAATTGCCCGCCAAGAGTCATCAAATTTTCTAATCCGCTCAAATCCCCTATGCATTTAAGTGTGCTATTTTGTGATTTTGTTTCATGTTGCTAGCTACCCAAAGTGTCAAAAACTTGGGAGATCCTTCTTTTTGAAATATTATATAAAGATCAGGTATGTAGTGGAGGGTATACGGGGGTATACGTCGTATACCCTCTGGATTTTTTTAAAGAACACCGTATACCCTCTGTTTCTCAAGAAAGCTATAGTATATATGCACGAGGGTATACTCTCTACCTTGAGCGTATACCCTCTGCTTAGAACGTATACCCACTGTTTTTTTTACGACTACACCACTGATAAAGATGGCCCTTTGAAACTGTTTTGGGGATTATTTTTTTTAAAGCATGGAAGGTTTTTGAAAGAAAAATTAGATGTGTTGAGGTTTTTGCCCTTTGATTTATGTTGCTACAAATCACACTGGACAACGGTTTTTGCATTTTATGTATTTTGCTATTATGGTAGAGTTTTAATCCTTAAATTTCCTTTTTTCTGCGTTAGTGAATTTGTTGAAATCGTGTCAAAGTTTAACTTAATCGATCATTGTTACTCGATATCCTAAAAGTTGATTACTTAAGTTGTGGTAGTAATTTAAAGTTTAATATATTTTAATTTTTTTAAGAACTAAGTCATATTTTGTTACTTAAGGGAACTGGGAAATTTTAAACATGCTAATAGCTAATGATAGATAAACTATAAGTATTAACAATTTCAGATTAGCGGTTATTATATTTCAATACAATCGAAAATAGATTGCTAATATAATATGTAAGGTTACGAATTTAATATAATATTAACATTTTTATTTAGTGAATTTTTAATTTAAAAACATAAAAACAAATAGCCTGAATATAATCATTTTGTAACAAATGTATATTTAAAAGTCATTTAAATGACTATCTTAATTTGCATTTTTTTGTAATTATGTTGTCAATTTCGCTAAGCTTTAGAATAACACACGCGCGTTCTTAAAGCCGATATTGTTCCAGATCTGGTAGCCCTGCTACTATGAATTTAACATGAGATTTTAGAAGTATTTAAAAATACTAATCAAATACAATTTAAATTATGACATTAGTTCCTGAATTATCCATATATTTTCATTTAAATGCAGGTTATCTGAATAACAATGAACTTAATGAGGGGAAAACCCACGAAATGATTTATTTATTTCTAAAATTTCATTGTTTTAGTAAGGAGGATTTTTAAAAACTATTCAAAATGCAAGTTTTTTTTTTTTTTTTTTTTTTTGTATCACACAATTTAGAGAAAATTTGATATGTACATATTTACAACCGAGGATAATTATTTTTGGAAACTTGGTAAATGTATTTCTGAGAAAATTTCTCCTTGAAACAGAATCTTTGTAAAAAAATAAAATTAATTAATTAATAAGGAATTTTCTAAGTGTTTCGAAATAAAAATATGACAAATATTTCTCTTTTTTTTCTTTTTTTTTTTAAATTGTGGCTATGATTTGCTACATGTTTTAAAGAAAAACCCTATTTTTTAGATAATTAAAAAAATAACAGAGCTATTAAAAGAAATTAGATTTTTAAAACTCGCATAATAACTCTGACAACAAAATATGCGGAACCACCTTTAGCTGATACTAATATAATATGTTATACTATAGGGCAGAGTATACATATATGTATTGGATATAATCGATATTACATTTCAATAACGTGAATATATACCTGAACTGGTTAATTTAAAATGCATATACTTTTAGAATAGGACAAAATTAAAAACAAAAATATATTTACTTAAATATGTATTTATGTATTTATATATCTATTCTAAAGCTCAGGAAATAATTAATTTTTTATAACGTTGTAGGAAGGGAGGCATTGAATAAATTCGAACTTCTGGTCCTCTCTTTGGCTTGATCGAGTGCTGATTCCAGTTAGAAAGAAGAACATAATTGTTAAAAACACATTTTCTTTAAAAAAGAATGGCTATCCAAACAGTTCTGAACAAGTTGCGCAATGGTTCGGAAATCAGTTGATATCAAAGTCTTGGTCACCGACAGAATTACTGTGTTATGCCAGCAATTTTTGTAATATAATTGCTTTTTACACCAAATGAAGTATGTCTGTTGAAAATTTCAATAAAATATATTAAATGTATTAATCTTTTGTACAAACAATTGAGTTCGGATTGAATTAAGACATCTTGTATTTTGGGGTAAATAAAAGGATTATTTCCTCCAAAAAAAATTATTTACTATTCCGCCCCCTACCTTTGCATGGGAATTTGTGTGGAGCCCTGTATACGCAGATAAATAAATATTAAAAATCTTTTCATAATCTGATAAAACATATTGACGAGTCTTTCTATGTGCACAAAAATTTTACATGTAGTATGTTAGATGAAAAATTATTTCTTTATCATCAGTCCAACTGGTCAGCTGTACACAAACGTATCAGTTTTTTTTTTTCCATTATAAATACATCACACTATCATATCTTGTTGTTGTTGAAAAAAAAAACCCCTGAAATCAACAATTTTGCTCCCATTATAAATCAATAAAATTATTGCTCTGATTTTGAAAAATTAAATTTGAATTACCTTATTAATGTGAATGATGCTAAACATGAAATTATTACTAAATAACATTACAGATATTTTTTATAGTCTGCAACAGAAGGTTACTATGTTAATAATATTTTATAAGCTTTTAATACTTCTACCTAAGCCGCTTCTGTGTTGTACTAACTGAAATTGATTACATTTAAATTATGTGAACTATTTCTTAATTATCTTTGATGTTTATAATTAATTATTAACCACTGTTTATAATATTATTTATTAACTGAAACACAACTAAAATAACACGCTGTCTAAAACTTGGGATGTGAGTAAATATATCGATTTGAAAAAGTAACTTTTTATTCGAACTTGACTAATAAAATTATCAGCATTTACATTGACAATTTATAATGAAATTTCCTAACTTAACGAGCAAATTTTTAATAGAAGTTCTATATTTAATTAATACTAAACTGTTTTGATAATTTACGAAGAACTTTGATTAAACATTCAGTTTTTTTTATTAAGCTATTAACGCATTCTAATAATAATAATATTATTAATAATAAATTTTAATAAAAAATAATGATTTCGAAAACTAATTAATTATCAAGATATTTTAGATTTGCACTATATTTTTTTAGAAATTTCCTTTTAACTTACATCCTCATGCTGAGTAACTCAAATAACGTAGCTAATACCATAAGTTCTTATAATTCATAGATAAAAAAGAAATAATAGCGTAATTTTAAGAGAAATATCATATGAGGCATGTTTTTTTTTATGCAAGGTTATATTATATTTTAAATAATCAGTTTCTTTCACCTTAAAATGTAATAATTTTAACTATTAAAATATACATTATAAACTATTTCATTAATAATGAATCAAAGAAAGTTATTTTATATAACTTTTCACTAACATAACTCACTGCATTATTAAATGAAACATAATCACATTTAAATTATTGTAATTTTTTAAGAAATATTTAAAAAAATATTTTTCAATTTAAGTAAATATTCTTAATTATGTCGAGCTCATTCCATTTACGTAATTGTCCTCTAACACCTCTATAATAATTCAAAATATAGTTGCAAATATAATTAGTTTTTAAATACAGAGACTATATATAACTGTTTTGGAATAAGCTATATTTATTGAGCTGAATGAGCATAGTGACCGAGAATTAACTGAATTGTGGATGTCTCGCTGAAATTAAAAATAAATTAATGTTGTGACTCTTTGGCGTGACAGGTTAACTCATACGTTATATATAAAACATATTAAATAATCTAGACTATTCGGTTAACAGATCTTTAACGTATTCTAACTAAACTAAATCCTATCACATTTGGTTAATATACGCAACATTATTAATTTAATTTTTATCATAAAAAAATAGAAATAACAGAAAGGAAAGAAAAAATGTATTTTTTTCCTCATATAGCGTACAAATTATTGCCCTCCATTATTTCAAGTTTTTTATATGCTTTTTTTACTGATTTACAAAACACCTATACAGTAATTACTTCTTCTAGGTAGCACCCAGAAAAAAGGCACTTTTAGTATTTTGGCACTAAAAAAGTTCATTTATTTTATCTATTATAATGCAAATTTTCTGAAACTTCCTTTACCTATTCATATATTGTAAAACCTCTTAAAACGATACCTGTATTATAGGGAATCTTGGTTAAAAAATTAAGGGGCTATTTCATTCACGCGAAAGCACCCGTTCGATAATGTTAATCCTATGGAAGACATTTTAAAAGACAGTATTACGCTTGCATTTCAATATATATATTTTTTTTTCAATTGAGTAGCTATGGTCTATCTGTACATGTCGTTTTTTGCTTTTCTTTGCAGGTTTCTTTCTTTCTTTCTTTTTTTTTTTTTATGAGAGTACTTCCACTATCGAAACCAGTTGCAAAACGAAATGTATCATTATAAAGATAAAATTTGAAACAAAATCAAAAAAGTAAAAAACGGCCTTTCTACAGGGCAATTTCATCTAACAATACGAAAAAAATCGTTTAAAAATATTGAAATGCAAACGAGATGTCTTAAAAAAATTCTTCCATGGGATTAACATTAGCGCACAGGTGTTTTCGCGTGTTTGAAGTAGCCACTTAAAAGTGTAATATTAAATTAATATGGTAATATAAAATACTACCATCTCCAAACACGATATAAGTAGTATAAAAAATCATAAACTTGATAAGAAAGAAAACTGTACACGCAGTAAATGCTCATTTACTAATCCATCTTAGCAGATTTGTTTTTACTGAACTTTTGATTTATCAATACATGTTTTTAAAAATATTCTGCATTTATCAGTAAAAAATTAATTAATTAAAATACAAATTACTAGTTATCTGGCAGCTAAATTACAAGATCCGAAAGAGATACGATGCAAATGTTATTTGATCATAAGAACCAAAACTATCCGTAAAGACTTCTCTTTTCTGCAGATATTACTTCAGATGTAAGCTGGCATACAGCCTGTAGCAGAGAAACGTTTTCCAAAGCTATTTTTCAACACCCATTCACGCCCCCCATTGATAACCGGACAGCGTGCTCGATCACTGTATGACACTTAGCAGGGGAAAGAAGTAATCCCTTTAGCACTTTTGAGAGACAAATTCTCTTAAAACATTTTAGCTTTTGAAACAAGTTATCTGTTCCTTTTTAAGCTTTCTTAATGCGTTATTTTACAAAGTACTCAACCGCTCAGAGGGTTAATAAGCGGAAAAATTGAAATCGGTATTACAGAGGATTTCGAAATAGGGAAACAATGCGTTGAGATTAAAAGATTTATGCTATTAAAAAAAACGGTCTAAATATGCGGAAAAATTGATATCGGTATTACAGGGGATTTCGAAATGAGCAGGAGGTATGAAGCGGGGGGTGGTTTAGAAGAATAATTCGAGCTGTGAAGAGGACCAGTTGCCCATTCCAGTTCGAAAGGCTGCAATATGCGGCTCTAGACTCTTGCTCCTCGCGGGGTGGGGCTTATTTTGAAATAACCTGTATTTCTTAAAAAAGTGGTTCGGAAAAAACGGGGGGGGGGATTTAAATAATGTTAATGTTTTGAAAGAAAAGTAGGGATTTCAGTAAAGAAACTTAAGGGAAATTTAGGCTATGCATATAAATAAATTTAATTTTTTGAGGTGGGGGGTGGGAAAGGTATAAAAATTTGTTGTTCAAATTATCACGTTAAAAATGTCTTTCTTAACCAACTAAATTTTCATTTACATAAAAATCTAAAATCCATATAAATATATTTTATTTTTATTGGGGTGGGGGGTGGGAAAGGTATAAAAAATGGTTCTTCAAATTATCACGTTAAAATATTCTTTCTTATCCAACTAAATTTTCATTTACATAAAAATCTAAAATGCATAAAAATAGATTTTACTTTTTTTGAGGTGGGGTGTGGAAAGGTATAAAAAATGGTTGTTCAAATTATCACGTTAAAAATTTCTTTCTTAACCAACTAAATGGAAAAAAAAATTGAATGCTTATTGTAAGAAATAAATCAATCTTAATCCGAAGCACAATTGTTAAATTATACTTCTAAAAATGGCAATGCAAAATATAAGGCGCAAACTCCACATGCAAGTGCTGTTCTGTCAAGCAAACATTAAGGTAGATTGGGGAAATTTCTGCGAAATAGGAAAACAATGCGTTGAGATTAAATTATTTATGCTATTAAAAAAACGGTCTAAATATGCGGAAAAATTGATATAGCTGTTACAGGAGATTTCGAAATGAGTAGGAGGTATGAAGCGGAGGGTGGTTTAGAAGAATAATTCGAGCTGTGAAGAGGACCAGTTGCTGAATCCAGTTCGAAAGGCTGCAATATGCGGCTCTAGACTCTAGCTCCTCGCGGGTTGGGGCTTATTTTGAAATAACCTGTATTTCTTAAAAAAGCGGTTCGGAAAAAACGGGGGGGGGGATTTAAATAATGTTAATGTTGCAAAAGAAATGTAGGAATTTCAATGGAGTAAGAAACTTAAGGGAAATTTAGGCTATGCATATAAATAAATTTAATTTTTTGAGGTGGGGGGTGGGAAAGGTTGTTCAAATTATCACGTTAAAAATTTCTTTCTTTACCAACTAAATTTTCATTTACATAAAAATATAAAATGCATGTAAATATATTTTAATTATTTTGAGGTGGGGGGCGGGAAAGGTATTAAAAATGGTTGTTCAAAATATCACGTTGAAAATTTCTTTCTTAACCAACTAAATGAAAAAAAAAATGAATGCTTATTGTATGAAATAAATCAATCCTAATCCGAAGCACAATTGTTGAATTATACTCCTAAATATGGCAATGCAAAAAATCACGCCGCAAACTCCACTTGCAAGTGCTGTTCTGTCAAGCTAATAGTAAGGTAGATTGGGGAAATTGCTGCGAAATAGGGAAACAATGCGTTGAGATTAAATTATTCATGCTATTTAAAAAAACGGTCTAAATATGCGGGAAAATTGATATAGGTATTACAGGAGATTTCGAAATGAGCAGGAGGTATGAAGCGGGGGGTGGTTTAGAAGAATAATTCGAGCTGTGAAGAGGACCAGTTGCCGATTCCAGTTCGAAAGGCTGCAATATGCGGCTCTATACACTTGCTCCTCGCGGGGTGGGGCTTATTTTGAAATAACCTGTATTTCTTAAAAAAGCGGTTCGGAAAACATGGGGGGGGATTTAAATAATGTTAATGTTTTAAAAGAAAAGTAGGGATTTCAATAGAGTAAGAAACTTAAAGGGAAATTTAGGCTATGCATATAAATAAATTTCGTTTTTTGAGGTGGGGGGTGGGAAAGGTTGTTCAAATTATCACGTTAAAAATTTCTTTCTTTACCAACTAAATTTTCATTTACATAAAAATTTAAAATCCATATAAATAGATTTTATTTTTATTGGGGTGGGGGGTGGGAAAGGTATAAAAAATGGTTCTTCAAATTATCACGTTAAAATATTCTTTCTTAACCAACTAAATTTTCATTTACATAAAAATCTAAAATCCATATAAATAGATTTTATTTTTATTGGGGTGGGGGTGGGAAAGGTATAAAAAATGGTTCTTCAAATTATCACGTTAAAATATTCTTTCTTATCCAACTAAATTTTCATTTACATAAAAATCTAAAATGCATAAAAATAAATTTTACTTTTTTTGAGGTGGGGGGTGGGAAAGGTATAAAAATGGTTGTTCAAATTATCACGTTAAAAATTTCTTTCTTAACCAACTAAATTTTCATTTACATAAAAATCTAAAATCCATATTAATAGATTTTACTTTTATTGAGGTGGGGGGTGGGAAAGGTTTAAAAATGGTTGTTCAAATTATCAGGATAAAAATTTCTTTTTTACCCATCTAAATGAAAAATATATTTAGAATGTTTATTGTAATAAATAAATCAATCTTAATCCGAAGCACAATTGTTGAATTATACTCATAAAAATGGAATTGCAAAAAATCACGCGGCGAACTCCACTTGCAAGTGCTGTTCTGTAACCTAACAGTAAGGTAGATTGGGGAAATTGCTGCGAAATAGAGAAACTGCGTTGAGATTAAATGATTTATGATATTAACAAAACGGTCTAAATAAGCGGAAAAATTGAAATCGGTATTACAGAGGTTTTCGAAATAGGGAAACAATGCGTTGAGATTAAAAGATTTATGCTATTAAAAAAAAAATCGGTCTAAATATGCGGAAAAATTGATATCGGTATTACAGGGGATTTCGAAATGAGCAGGAGGTATGAAGCGGGGGTGGTTTAGAAGAATAATTCGAGCTGTGAAGAGGACCAGTTGCCGATTCCAGTTCGAAAGGCTGCATTATGCGGCTCTATACTCTTGCTCCTTGCGGGGTGGGGCTTTTTTTGAAATAACCTGTATTTCTTAAAAAAGCGGTTCGGAAAAAACGGGGGGGGGGGATTTAAATAATGTTAATGTTTTAAAAGAAAAGTAGGGATTTCAATAGAGTAAGAAACCTAAGGGAAATTTAGGCTATGCATATAAATAAATTTAATTTTTTGAGGTGGGGGTGGGAAATGTTGTTCAAATTATCACGTTAAAAATTTCTTTCTTTACCAACTAAATTTTCATTTACATAAAAATCTAAAATGCATGTAAATAGATTTTAATTATTTTGAGGTGGGGGGTGGGAAAGGTATTAAAAATGGTTGTTCAAATTATCACGTTAAAAATTTCTTTCTTAACCAACTAAATGAAAAAAAAATTGGAATGCTTATTGTATGAAGTAAATCAATCTTAATTCGAAGCACAATTGTTGAATTATACTCATAAAAATGGAATTGCAAAAAATCACGCGGCGAACTCCACTTGCAAGTGCTGTTCTGTAACCTAACAGTAAGGTAGATTGGGGAAATTGCTGCGACATAGAGAAACTGCGCTGAGATTAAATGATTTATGATATTAAAAAAAACGGTCTAAATAAGCAGAAAAATTGAAATCGGTATTACAGAGGTTTTCGAAATAGGGAAACAATGCGTTGAGATTAAAAGATTTATGCTATTAAAAAAAAAATCGGTCTAAATATGCGGAAAAATTGATATCGGTATTACAGGGGATTTCGAAATGAGCAGGAGGTATGAAGCGGGGGGTGGTTTAGAAGAATAATTCGAGCTGTGAAGAGGACCAGTTGCCGATTCCAGTTCGAAAGGCTGCATTATGCGGCTCTATACTCTTGCTCCTCGCGGGGTGGGGCTTTTTTTGAAATAACCTGTATTTCTTAAAAAAGCGGTTCGGAAAACACGGGGGGGGGGGGGATTTAAATAATGTTAATGTTTTAAAAGAAAAGTAGGGAATTCAATAGAGTAAGAAACTTAAGGGAAATTTAGGCTATGCATATAAATAAATTTAATTTTTTTGAGGTGGGGGGTGGGAAAGGTTGTTCAAATTATCACGTTAAAAATTTCTTTCTTAACCAACTAAATGAAAAAAAAATTTGAATGCTTATTGTAAGAAATAAATCAATCTTAATCCGAAGCACAATTGTTAAATTATACTTCTAAAAATGGCAATGCAAAATATCACGCCGCAAACTCCACATGCAAGTGCTGTTCTGTCAAGCAAATATTAAGGTAGATCGGGGAAATTTCTGCGAAATATGAAAACAATGCGTTGAGATTAAATTATTTATGCTATTAAAAAAACGGTCTAAATATGCGGAAAAATTGATATAGGTGTTACAGGAGATTTCGAAATGAGTAGGAGGTATGAAGCGGGGGGTGGTTTAGAAGAATAATTCGAGCTGTGAAGAGGACCAGTTGCCGAATCCAGTTCGAAAGGCTGCAATATGCGGCTCTAGAAACTTGCTCCTCGCGGGGTGGGGCTTATTTTGAAATAACCTGTATTTCTTAAAAAAGTGGTTCGGAAAAAACGGGGGGGGGGGGATTTAAATAATGTTAATGTTTTAAAAGAAAAGTAGGTATTTCAGTAAAGAAACTTAAGGGAAATTTAGGCTATGCATATAAATAAATTTAATTTTTTGAGGTGCGGGGCTGGGAATGGTATAAAATTTGTTGTTCAAATTATCACGTTAAAAATGTCTTTCTTAACCAACTAAATTTTCATTTACATAAAAATCTAAAATCCATATAAATAGATTTTATTTTTATTGGGGTGGGGGGTGGGAAAGGTATAAAAAATGGTTCTTCAAATTATCACGTTAAAATATTCTTTCTTATCCAACTTAATTTTCATTTACATAAAAATCTAAAATGCATAAAAATAGATTTTACTTTTTTTGAGGTGAGGGGTGGGAAAGGTATAAAAATTGTTGTTCAAATTATCACGTTAAAAATTTCTTTCTTAACCAACTAAATTTTCATTTACATAAAAATCTAAAATCCATATTAATAGATTTTACTTTTATTGAGCTGGGGGGTGGGAAAGGTTTAAAAATGGTTGTTCAAATTATAAGGATAAAAATTTCTTTTTTACCCATCTAAATGAAAAATATATTTAGAATGTTTATTGTAATAAATAAATCAATCTTAATCCGAAACACAATTGTTGAATTATACTCATAAAAATGGAATTGCAAAAAATCACGCGGCGAACTCCACTTGCAAGTGCTGTTCTGTAACCTAACAGTAAGGTAGATTGGGGAAATTGCTGCGAAATAGAGAAACTGCGCTGAGATTAAATGATTTATGATATTAAAAAAAAACGGTCTAAATAAGCGGAAAAATTGAAATCGGTATTACAGAGGTTTTCGAAATAGGGAAACAATGCGTTGAGATTAAAAGATTTATGCTATTAAAAAAAAATCGGTCTAAATATGCGGAAAAATTGATATCGGTATTACAGGGGATTTCGAAATGAGCAGGAGGTATGAAGCGGGGGGTGGTTTAGAAGAATAATTCAAGCTGTGAAGAGGACCAGTTGCCGATTCCAGTTCGAAAGGCTGCAATATGCGGCTCTATACTCTTGCTCCTCGCGGGGTGGGGCTTATTTTGAAATAACCTGTATTTCTTAAAAAAGCGGTTCGGAAAACACGGGGGGGGGGTTTAAATAATGTTAATGTTTTAAAAGAAAAGTAGGGAATTCAATAGAGTAAGAAACTTAAGGGAAATTTAGGCTATGCATATAAATAAATTTAATTTTTTTGAGGTGGGGGGTGGGAAAGGTATAAAAATTGGTTGTTTAAATTATCACGTAAAAAATTTCTTTTTTAACCAACTAAATTTTCATTTACATAAAAATCTAAAATGCATATAAATAGGTTTTACATTTTTTGAGGTGGGGGGTGGGAAAGGTATAAAAAATGGTCGTTCAAATTATCACGTTAAAAATTTCTTTCTTAACCAACTAAATGAAAAAATATTTAGAAGTTTATTGTAATAAATATTTCAATCTTAATCCGAAGCACATCTGGCCCCACCAGTGGCTGAGAGGTTCTGCTCTCGAAGCTGGTAGACGGGAAGTGCTGGGTTCGAACCCAATCGCGCCCGTCGGCCTAATCGTTCGGAGTTTTCGTGGTTTTCTTCGAACCTTGGATTTCCAAGCGTTAATACGGGTTAGGTTCCCTTAGAAAGACCCCCACGAAGGGCACTCCCCCCCAGGGCCCATATCCCTCGTGCAGATAATTGGCCGTCATAAATACAACCAACCAACCAACCGAAGCACATCTGTTGAATTATACTCATAAAAATGGCATAGCAAAAAATCACGCAGCGAACTCAACTTGCAAGTGCTTTTCTGTCACTATAACAGTAAGGTAGATTGGGGAAGTTGCTGCGAAATAGGGAAATCATAGGTTGAGTGTAATCATAGGTTTAAATGATTTATGCTATTATAAAAAACGGTCGAAATAAGCAGGAAAATATAAATCGGTATTACAGGGGATTTCGAAATAGGGAAACAATGCATTGAGATTAAATGATTTATGCTATTTAAAAAAAAAAAAAAAAAAAAAAAAAAAAAAAAAAAAAAAAACGGTCTAAATATGCGGGAAAATTGAAATCGGTATTACCGGGTATTTCGAAATGAGCAGGAGGTATGAAGCGGGGGTGATTTAGAAGAATAATTCGAGCTGAGAAGAGGACCAGTTGCCGCTTCCAGTTAGAAAGGCCGCAAAATGCCGCTCTAGACTCTTGCTCCTCGCTTGGTGCGGCTTATTTTGAAATAACCTTTATTTATTAAAAAAAGCTGTTCGGAAAAAACGGGGGGGGGGGGATTTAAATAATGTTATTGTTGTAAAAGAAAAGCAGGGATTTCAATAGAGTAAAAAACTTAAGGGAAATTTAGGCTATGCATGCATATAAATAATTTTAATTATTTGAGGGGTGGGAAAGGTATAAAAATTGGTTGGTCAAATTATCATGCTAAAAATTTCTTTCTTAACCAACTAAATGAAAAAATATTTAGAATGTTTATTATAATAAATAAATTAATCTTAATCCGAAGCACAATTGTGGAATTATACTAAAAAAAATGGCATAGCAAAAAATCACGCGGCGAACTCAACTTGCAAGTGTTGTTCTGTCACAATAACAGTAAGGTAGATTGGGAAGTTGCTGCGAAATAGGGAAATCATGCGTTGAGATTAAATGATTTATGCTATTTAAAAAAAACGGTCTAAATAAGCGGGAAAATTGAAATCGGTATTACAGGAGATTTCGAAATAGGGGAACAATGCTTAGAGATTAAATGATTTATTCTATTAAAAAAAAAAACGGTCTAAATAAGCATGAAAATATAAATCGGTATTACAGGGGATTTCGAAACAGGGAAATAATGCTTAGAGATTAAACTATTTATGCTATTATAAAAAACGGTCTAAATAAGCGGGAAAATTTAAATCGGTATTACAGGGGATTTCGAAATAGGGAAACAATGCTTAGAGATTAAATGATTTATTCTATTAAAAAAAAAAAAAGGTCTAAATAACCGGGAAAATATAAATCGGTATTACAGGGGATTCCGAAATGTGCAGGAGGTATAAAGCGGGAGGTGGTTTAGAAGAATAATTCGAGCTGTGAAGAGGACCGGTTGCCGATTCCAGTTCGAAAGGCAGCAATATGCGGCTACAGACGCTTGCTCCTCGCGGGGTGGGGCTCATTTTGAAATAACCTGCATTTCTTAAAAAAGCTGTTCGGAAAAAACGGGGGGGGGGGGGGAGTTAAATAATGTTAATGTTGTAAAAGAAAAGTAGGGATTTAATAGAGTAAGAAACTTAAGGGAAATTTAGGCTATGCATATAAATATATTTAATTATTTGAGGTGTGGGTTGGGAAAATATAAAAATTGGTTGTTCAAATTATCACGCTAAAAATTTCTTTTTTAACCAACTAAATTTTCATTCACATAAAAACTTAAAATGCATATAAATAGATTTTACTTTTCTAGAGGTGGGGGGGGGATGGTATAAAAAATACGAGCCGTTAATTCCCAAATTGGCTCAGCCGAACTCAGCAATCTGATTGGCTAAAACTGATATTAATATAGTAGAAAATTATATTTATTTTCTTACGAAGTAGTGTAATGTAAAATTGAATGCAATTATAATGACTAAAATATATTTATTTTGTTAAATTTGATCAAAATCACAGTAAAGTAATCCAAAATATTAATATTAACGAACAATCAGATTGCTGAGTTCGGCTAAGCCAATTTGGGAATTAACGGCTCGTATAAAAAATGGTTTTCAAATTATCCCGTTAAAAATTTCTTTCTTAACCAACTAAATGAAAAAATATTTAGAATGTTTATTATAATAAATAAATTAATCTTAATTCGAAGCACAAGTGTTGAATTATACTCATAAAAATGACATTGCCAAAAATCACGCGGCGAACTCAACTTGCAAGTGCTGTTCTGTCACGCTAACAGTACACTGTAAAAAAAAATTGGTAACGTTCCATGTAAAATCCAGGAACGTTTCGCCTTTTCTCAGGTTTTCAGAATAATTTAGCTCTTTCCTGTGAAATTCTGGTTTTCTTATCTGAAACGTTCCTGAACTAAAGTTGGAAACAGCAAAACGCTGCGGCCGCCATTTATTATTTTTTTGCTATAATCCGTTGCTCGCGCGCGAGTGTCGAAAACGAATTCCTTAAATGAATGTAAAAAAAATCAATATGGAATGCAAATAAATCAATAGACGACATAATCCTTTACGTCTCTATTGTCAAGACAATTCAGATGAAAATACAATACCTCTGTGACATCGCTAAGAGATTATCTCTCGTACTTGTCTGTGGAATGTTTAACGAGCAGACCGTGTAAAAAAAAATACTCCTATCATTTGGATCTCCATTAACCAGGGGACCATCAAACATGATTCTCACCGAAGTTGATTAATTTAAAGTATGTTTTAGAGTTCTTATCTCTAATTATTCTTGTGAAAGGATTTCTTCAAATGGGCCTTAGATTTTCAGAAATTAGATGCCGAGGCAAACGTTTCAAATACCCATTAGTTTGCAGCTCTCAACGTGTCTTTCGTGGTGTGGACGCAGAAGGCTCGCACGCCACCCGTACGGCCCGAGTTCGATGCTACCTCTTGACTTTTTTTTTCTTTTTTAATTAATTTTATATTTTAACACTTTATTACAATTTGATTTAAATTTGATATATATTTGACACTTTGAATTGCTGCAAATTTGAATTTTTTTTTTTCGGAAAAAATATACAATTACGTTTAGGTTTTTTTTTCATGAAAATTTATAGGTATTTTATCTAACTTGTAAACTAACATAATTATTGACGAAAATCCAAAATATTTTATGTCTAGATTTTTTTTCTAATTATTATTTACATTTATATATTTTTATATTTTAAGCAAAATTCAGAAACAATATATCATATATATATTTACTTTATTGAATTTTAACTGAAAATTTATTTTTTCGTGTAAATTATAAATAATAATTTTGATGTCAATTTCAAAATATTTTTTCATTCTAACAAATAATGATAATAAAGCGAAAATTGTCAACTGGAAATGTAAAAATCGTCTGCGGATCCCGCATGCTGTGAAATGTCAGTAATGTTTTGCTGTCAACAGAAATATTCCTGGTATTTCGCAGGAAACTTACTGGCATTTCTGTAGAAAGTTTTTAACATATACAGTAAAGTTTCAGTCATTTTCAAGAAATGTTTCTTGGAAATAATGGGCAACTCAGCTGCCCTTTTTTTCCCAGGAACGTTGCGGAATTTTTTTTACAGTGTAAGGTAGATTGGGGAAGTTGCTGCGTAATAGGGAAATAGTGCGTTGAGATTAAATGATTTATGCTATTAAGGAAAAATCGTCTAAATAAGCAGAAAAACTGAAATCGGTATTACAGGGAATTTCGAAATGAGTAGGAGGCATGAAGCGGGGGGGAGGGGGGTTGGGTTAGAAGAATAATTTGAGCTGGAAAAACACCCAGCTGCCTATTCCAGTTCGAAAGGGCTTACAATTTACGGCTCTAAACGGCTTACTTCTCGCGGGGTGTGGCTTATTTTGAAATAACCTGTATTTTTGAAAACGCGTGTGTGGAATATAAGGGATTTTGTTTTATGATGAATAAAAGTAAGAACATTAAAAGGGGGATTTTAATGGAGGAGAAAAATTAAGGGAAAAAATATCAACTGTAACTCTTTTATGAACTTATTTATTATTATTTTTTTTAAGTTGATCATTTGTTTGTTCGTGACAGTTTTTTTTCCTTTGAAGATTTTTGCGTTTTTGAACTGAGAGAGGCGTCAGTGTCCCCCGAAGAACACAGTCTTGGTTTGCTAAATTAAGTTGATCAAATAAGAAAAGAACTTTGCTTACTGCTTGCCTTTTTTGTCTTTCCAGGTATTTCAGTTGCTCCCGCCAGCGGTCACCCGATCATCAGTTGTCTTAATCGGTTGAGGTCAGTCAATTTGTCAGTAATGTCCAAGATTGTGGAACATTCTACCTGTGTTAACTCTTTTAAGTGGCTGTAGATGGCAGTACCAAACGATTGAATATATCTGCTTCATACTACGTTTCGAGGAAGGAGGAGAACATTTATTCGCAAGCACACAACAGAGCGAAAGAGAACGGACTGAATAGTAGACGACAGAGTGTGTTTGAATTTCGCTAAATAAAGATGTCACGACATAACTTTAAAGACTGTTTTAAAAACAGAAAAAATGTTGTTATAATATTTTTGTAAATATTTTCTTAAACTGTAAATGGTCTTTTCCTTTTAATATACTTTTGATAAATATTATGACGAGTTTGTTTCTTTTAAGCCGACTGTTTTTTTCTGTTTTTTTAATGTGTTACAGTAATTGCTTCATTTGCAAATTTGATGCTTTTTGGGATTCCTATACAACGAAGTTGCAGAAATCTAGTGATTTTTCTTTTAGCAAGAAGCACACATGCATTGTGATTAGTGCTCGCGGAATTACAGAATTTCGCGCATTTTTGCGATTCCCATCCGACGAATGCATGTAATGTTTATTCATTTCTTTCATGGGCACGAAACCCATATTCATGCCTTATAGTGATAGCGGTAATAGCGAATTTCTTGTATCGGCATCTTCGATTAGTAAAATGCTTCAAAGAATTAAGGCTGTTCTCAAATCCAAAGGGTCAACGTTCTGACATAAGTTTTAATTCATTTTTGCTCGGAAACTCATGAAACTAGAAGGTGTTGTTATTCAGAAACTATGGCATCGAGATGTTTTTCCGTTTTCTTGTAAACGCAATAGATCTCTCAGAAAATATTGTCAAAATTCACATTTTGAGCCGAACTTCCGAACGGAAGAAGAAAATCCAGTCAGTAAGGGGAGAAAAACGTCTTTGTCACGCGATCAAAATTAGTTATAACTCAATAGGAAATTGATTGATCAAAAAATGGAAAACACAGTTTGATTCCAAATCGCTTCCATGGTCAGGCTTTCCAAGTTTATATCTTTCCGTTAAAAAATGAATTTGTAAATGTGTCAAAACGTTTTGCGCTTGTTGAGTAGAGCAGTTGAGAACAGCCTTAAACTAATTATTTTCCGCATATTTCAGCTGTGGATTTACCACTAACAATTCAACGATATCATGCTTGTACCGATCTTCGCATAGTGTTAAATCTATCTGCTCTTTATCAACGCCCCCTAGACTCGAGAAAGCCTTGAAACACTTTGTTGTGACGTCACGAAACGTCACACGAAGCAGCCGAAACAAAGAAAAAGAACTCTAACACCTTGCATGTTTCGATTCCATTGGCTTGTGGAATTATTATTTACGAATAATAATTAATAATTCCACGTTTCAATGAAATTGGAACATATAAGTTTTTAGAGTTTTTTTTTTCTTTGCTTTCCCTGCTTTGTTTGACTTTTCGTGACGTTACAAAACGTGTGAAGCAGGCAAAAGAAAGAAAAAAAAATCGAACAAATTACATGTTTCGATTTCATTGACTTCTGGAATAAATTATTATTTACTAGTAATAAATAATAATTCCACGTGCCAACGATATCGAAACATGGAAGTTGTTAGAGCTCTTTTTCTTTGTTTTCCCTGTTTCGAGTGACGTGTCGTGACGTCACAACAAAGCGTTTCAAGGCTTTCTTCCTTATCTAGGGGGCGTTGTATTTATCCAAGGATGGTGAAGAGGGAGGCGGCAAAGCAGAGCAACTTTTTTAGCCCCCGGTATGCTATTTTGTCTCCAATAAATAACGTTACCTTGTATACGCCAGCCGTAAAACGAAAGCCGATGTAAAAATGGCCATAATTATTTTTTTCAAAAAAAAAAATATGACCATTTTTTTCTCCATTCTGACCAGAAAATCAGAGCTCTAACTTTTTACGGCTGCTCATTCATCTTCACCTAACGCTTCATTTATAATGGCTGTTTCATAATAATAGAAACCACCAGTCCACCAGAAGAAAATGAAGTAATGGTAATGCCGGGTCGATACTAAATTCTGAAAAAGCTGAATTCCCGTTCTCTAGTGTTGGGTTTTTTGTTTAGTAACTAAAAGCACTGAATCTTAACATAGAATTATTATACAAGTTTTACAATACAATTATTCAATACTTAGTTCTTACTTCCATGAATCTTAAGGGCAGGTTAGAGAATAACTCGAATTAATGAAACAAAAACCCTTCCCCCATGAACATAACTCAGTTGTCTTAAAATCATTTGATAAGAAATTTACACTTTATACGTATTTAATTAATTTTACTTCCAAGATTTTCGATTCCTTAACTTATAAGCATTATCTTAAAATCATTTGGAAAATAAATTATTCTTCATAGTGATTTATTTTCTGTAAGGTAAATTTAACAATAATGTCAGTACGTTTGCTCTTATATCGTCTGTTAGAAAAGAAATATTATTTTAGGTAGCTTTCATTACAAAAAGCTACCTATTGCAGCCGTTCGGAGGAAAGCGATTTCAAAAAATTTTGGTATATTTTCATCGATCATGACCCCCAGATCCCGAAACCACCCACCGTTCAAAATCGATATATATATATATATATAAATCTGACATTTGTCACACTGTAACTCTCGTAATTATGAACCGATTTCGATGTAATTTGGTGTGTACATAGTGCTTGCGAATGTCTCGACCGAGTTCGTTGGCCAGGTTCATCCGTCGTTTTGTTTCAAAATGGCGGCCATTTAAAATTTAAAAAAAAATTAAAAATTTGAAATTCGGTACCAAAAAATTAAAAATGGAAAAATATTTTTTTCTTATGTATTTGACCTTTATACAAAGATTCCGGAGCAGTTTTTGTTTCGTCTATATCTTACAAAATGGCTGAGTTATAGCATTTTGAATTTCTAGCATGGCTGACATTTTGAAACGTCCTGAATTTTGTCATGCGATAAAAGGCGTATTTATGAACCGATTTCGATGTAATTCAGTGTGTACATAGTACATACCAATGTCTCGACCGAGTTCGTTGGCCAGCTTCATCCGCCATTTTGTTTCAAAATGGCGGCCATTTAAAATTTTTTAAAAAATTTAAAATTTGAAATGTGGTAACAAAAAATTGAAAATGGAAAAATATTTTTTCTTATGTATTTGACCTTTATACAAAGATTTCGGAGCAGTTTTTGTTTCGTCTATATCTTAAAAAATGGCTGTGTTGCAGCATTTTGAATTTCTAGCGTGGCTGACAATTTGAGACGTCCTGAAATTTGTCACGCGATAAAAGGCGTATTTATGAACCGATTTGGATGTAACTTCGTTTATACATAGTACATACCAATGTCTCGACCGGGTTCGTTGGCCAGCTTCATCCGCCATCTTCTTTAAAAATGGCGGCCATTTAAATTTTTAAGAAAAATTTAAATTTGAAAAGCGGTACCAAAAAATTAAAAATTGAAAAATATTTTCTTCTTATGTGTTTGACCTTGATAAAAAGATTCGGGAGCAGTTTTTGTTTCGTCTATATCTTAAGAAATGGCTGAGTTATAGCATTTTGAATTTCTAGCGTGCTGACATTTTGAAACGTCCTGATTTTTGTCACGCGATAACAGGCGTATTTATGAACCGATTTGGATGTAACTTGGTCTGTACATAGTACATACCAATGTCTCGACCAAGTTCGTTGGCCAGCTTCATTCGCCATCTTGTTTCAAAAGGGTTGCCATTAAAAAAAATTAAATTTAAAATTTAAAATGAGGTATTAAAAAATTGGAAAATGAAAAAGATTTTTTTATGTGTTTGGCCTTGATACAAAGATTCCGGAGCAGTTTTTGTTTGTGAAAATTTGTTCTTTTGTTTATATCTTAAAAAATGGTTGAATGACTTTGAATTTCTAGCATGGCTAACATTTTGAAACGATCTTGTATTTGTCACGCGATAACACACTTATTTTCGATGTAAGAAGGCATGTGGATAGTATATATCAATACCTCGACCAAGTTCGCTGGCCAGATTCATCAGCCATCTTGTTTCCAAATGGCGGCCATTAAATTAAAAAATATATATATATTTAAAGTGAGGTGCAAAAAAATTAGAAATTGAAAAAGGTTTCTTTCTTAAGTATTTGACCTTGATATAAGTATTCAGGAGCATTTTTTTTTGTCTTTACCTTAAAAAATGGCTCAGATATAGCAGTTTCACACTCTAAATTAAAATGTCTGAAATTCAGACACTTAAGTGTCTGAAATGGAGTGTTCAATTTTCAGACATTTTAAAATGTCTGAATTTTTTCAGACACTTTTTGCGTCTGAATTTCAGACACTTCAAACGTCTGAATCGCATCCATTTTTTTGTAAGCATCATACGTAGCCATGTTTGACCACGTTGAATTCTGGAAAAATATTTGGCTGTGGTCCTGCCCCTACCCCCCCCCCCCCCCAATACAGCCTGATTTTTTTGGTGCTCTCAGTTTTGGTATACAATTTTCGTTACGTTGATAATTTAAATCTTTTACGACATTGTACTGATTATAATCAATATCTTGAACTTCAGGAGTAGAACAAGATTAAAAAACAAAAAATATTTATCTAAATATTAGATTTTTTAAAATTTATTTTGTTTTTAACCTTATTTTACTTTAAAAGTTCAAAATATTGATTATAATCAGTACAATTTCGAAACAGATTTAAAATATAAGCTTTACAAATATTGCACATCAAATTTGGGGGCACTACAGTCGTAGGGGGACGGTGCACTTCCCAGTTTGCCCTTCCTTTAATCAAGAAGTACTTTTGCAAAAAACGCAACCCTGCATTATAGTTGTCTAAATTGAGATGTCCGGTATTCGGGAGTATCCGTTGTGGAGGTTAATGGACATTCTCGAATAGCGAACACCTCTATTTAACGAATACTTTTTTAATCAGCAGACATACATATTTGTATATTTTTACCTCAAAAAAGTAGACATCTCCAATTATCGGGCAAATTCCGCGGTCCCGAAGTGTTCGCTATTAAGGGCTTTTAAGGTACATAGATAAATATATATATATATTTTATAATCTTGTCCTACTCTAAAAGTTCAAAATATTTATTATACTCGGTTGAATGTGGAAAAAGATTTAAAATATCAGATGTACGAAAATTGCAAAAATCCCCCCCCCCCCCCCAAAAAAATGAAAATATAAAAAAATATATTGCCACATAGGCAATTTTACATATACATCACTTGATAATCACAACAGCCATTTAACTATGAATAATGAAAATAAATAAATAAATATTCTACTTTAATAACATTGGGGAAAAAATGACTTTGGTATTTTGTTAAATATATTTGCGTTTTTAAACTTGTCCTACTCTAAAAGTTCAAAACTTTCATTATAATCAGTGCAAGATTTAAGATATCAGCTTTACAAAAATTCATGCAAAATCCCCCCCCCCCCCAAAAAAAAAAAAAAAAAATGAAAATACTTATTTAAAAATTATGTTTTTAAAAAATTTATATTTCCACATGGGCAAGTTTTTATGTAGATCAGAGGGTACTCACAAAAGCTATTCAACTATCAATAAAAACAAATAAGTACATATTCTATATTAAAAACATGAGGAAAAAATAACTTATGATTTACAAACTTCTTTCGTCTTAAATATATACAGTAACATCTGTCATTTTTGTATTTTTCGTATAAGTGCATATAAATAATGTTACCACAATTTTAAATACGAAATCTAGTTAGAGGTTTTTACTTTTTCCCATTATAAATTTCAAATTACTTTTTTATTAAAAATAATAAAAAAATCAGTATTAGAGTTGATTGCAAATCAAATACATATGTATATTTTTACAGGCAGCTTCATATAATAGACCAGTCTCATTTACTTTATTTATCTTTTTTTAATCTGCGGTTTTATGCCAGGAAGTAAGAAAGCATTAGGTCATCTTTCAAAGTTTTTTTTTTCTTTACTTCCTTGTGGCCGTCATTTACTGCGAGATAAAAATTATCCATTGAAACTAAGAACTGACATTGAATATATAATTCGTAATAAAAAAGAACGTCATAAGTTTAAAAATATATACTTCTAGAATTAGTGGGGTTTTTTGCGAACAGATTCAAAACTAATTAAATTTCATGCAGGATTTTGTTTAGTACAATAAATAAAATCATAAAATACACTAATTTTACTACTATAAAGAAACTTACTTGAGTTGCTGAAAGAGGTAAGAAATATTCCTCGATTTGAAATTTTAAAAAGTACCACAACCACAGTGAGGGAGAAAGACTTTCATCAGTTTAAAAGGTAATCCCATAATACATCCGACTAGCCATATTTAAAGAATGAGATGTTTCATCCTAAAAACAGGACCCGCCAGACAAAAGTTTCTTTTTTTTTGCCAGCTTCGACAGGACGAAGATGAATAACACAATATTATTGATATAAATTGATACGAGTTAACACTAAGCCCATTGCACACGCTTTGTAGAATTTCCGGGTGTAATCTTCAACCGTCGTCTACTTCTGTTCTGTGTCTATCCCGCCCTTGTATCGACGACAGCTTCTAAGAGACATTTGATGTCGAGCACACACGTCAGATGTATGTATTCAATAAATAAATACTCCAAGTTAATACGAATTAAAATCACAGTACTTCACATTTCGCAAAAAACGAATTAAAATACACGCGTACATAAAAACAAACTTTGTTTGAATTACAACGTATACCACTTCGAACGAAGACATCTAAAACGCATGCGCAACTGGGAGTGCTAGTGCCCCCTGGTGGTTATTGCGTCGGAAGAATCAAAACGTCTTAAATTAAGACACGTTTAAAGCAATGAAGTGTCTTAAAATAAGACGTTTGCGGATATTTTAGACATTATTCTCAGTTCGTTTACATCATGGTCATAGTAAGACGCTTATGTATCTTAAATTAAGACATCTATAGTGTCTTAATTTTCAGATTAAGACACTTAAGTGTCTAAAATTCTTTTTCAGTCACATATGTGTCTAAATTTAAGACGCTTCTATTTGCAGTGCAATTTCTATTGTGGGTGACATTTTGAAAAACCTGATTTTTTGCATGCGACAGCACTCGTATATATCAACCGATTCCGATGTGAGTGAGCATTTGCACAGCAATTACTAAGGTCTCGACCAAGTTCACTGGTCAGCCTCATCCACCATGTTGCCTTAAAATGGCAGGCACTTTAAGAAATCGCCAAATTTGGCAACCAAATATATGTTACTTTAAAGAAAAGCAGCTTGGATAAAGCTGACTAATTTCGCGAAATTCTCATTCATTATATTGATAAAAATTAGTATTGAATCTCCTATTTTCGGTTTCCACTAAATTGAGCTTCGTGTGTTTGAATGATATAAGTTGGCTTTTTTAAAATAAGGAATATGAAAGCTACCTCTCCTTCCCGGCACTGGCCGGAAGGACTTGCTCTCTTATTCTATTTAGATAATTAATCTCCCGGCATAGGAGCTGTAATATCGAAGAGATACAAAATGACATAAGTCATATTCAAAGATTGTAGCAGTTAGGAGGCTTCGCTTTTGTAAAAAAACTCAGAACACCGAGTTTTCTAATATCATAATTTATTATTATTAGTCAAATGTTTAAAAGATCCATTTTATTTTTAAATGTTAAATAGTAGGGTTTTCCTTTTTTTCAAAAATCACATTTTTGAGACTAATTTTAAAATATTAACCATTTTTTACTTTTCTCAAATCCAAAGGGTCTACTTTCTGACATAAGTTTTAATTCATTTTTGTTTCGGAAACGCACGAAACTAGAAGGTGTTGTTATTCAGAAACTATGTCATCGAACTGTTTTGTAAACGCAATAGATCTTTATGAAAATACTGTCAAAGTTGACATTTTGAACCGAACTTCCGAACGAAAGAAGAAAATCCTGTCAGTAAGAGGAGAAAAATGCCGTGTCACGTGATTAAAATCGCTTATAACTCGATAGGTAATTTATGGATCAAGAAATGGAAAACACATTTCGATTCCAAATCGCTTCCATGGTCAGTCCTTCCCATTTTATACCTTTCCGCTACAAAATGAATTTGTAAATGTGTCAAAACGTTTTGCGCTTGTTGAGTAGAGCAGTTGAGAACAGCCTTAAGGCTGTTCTCAAATCCAAAAGGCAACTTCCTGATATAAATTTTAATTTATTTTTATTCGAAAATGCATGAAACTAGCTGGTGTTGTTGTTCAGAAACTATGTCATCGAGCTGTTTTTTTCATTTTTTTGTAAACGCAATAGACCTTTCAGAAAATAATGTCAAAGTGGACCTTTTGAACTGAATATCCGTGCGAAAGTAGAAAAATCACTCAAGAGCGGGTGAAAAACGGGGTTGTCACGTGATCGATATCGCTTATAACTCAATGGGTAATTGATGGATCAAAAAATGGAAAAAACTGTTCAATTCCAAATCGCTTCCATGGCCAGGCTTTCCAATTTTATATCTTTCCGTTAAAAAATGATTTTGTATATGTGTCAGAACGTTTTGCGCTTGTTCAGCGGAGCAGTTAAGAACAGCCTTAATCAAATTTAACACTCGATTGCTTTCGTTGGTTGCCATTGTTGGTACTTTCTTCTCTCTTTACAAGAATAAAGTATATTATTCGTGAAAAGTTTCAACTTCCAGTTTTCGGTGAATTCATACGTTTTAGAAGGTCCTGAACAGGACTGCGGAGCCGGGGTCAGGCCCATTTTTTAGCGAAAGAGTCGGAATCGGATCTGTTAAAATTCCTGAAGTTGGAGTCGGAGTCGTTCATTTTTCCCACCGGCTCCACAGCCCTGGTCCTGAACACGATTTGACAGTTTTTAGAAAATGTTTGTCTGTGAGTCTGTCTGTATGTGTCGCAAATTTTGTGGGCGCTCTATATCAAGAACTAACGCACGGAATTTAATAGAACTCTAGATTCAGCTGGTCCCTGATATAAATTGGTGCTGATTAGGTTTACGTGTAAATCTCCCAACAGATGGTGCTGCTACACTGCATTATTCATGATTTCCGCAATAGCTCGATTTCAAGAACTAACGCACAGATTTTCATGAAACTTCAGATTCTGTTGTACCCTGATATAACTTGGTGCTGATTACTTTTTGGTGTAAATCGCCAAGCAGGTGGCACTACTATGCTGCACTTTTCCCGATGCCTGCAATAACTCTAACTCAACAACTAATGCACGAATTTTCACAAAACTTCTGATTCATTTAGTCACTGATATAAAACTGGGCTCATTAGTTTTTGGTGTAAATCGCCCAACAGGTGGAGCTGCTATACAGAATTTTTCACTATATCCTCACTACCTCTATCTCTAAAACTAATGCACAGATTTTCATCAAACATCAGATTCAGTTAAACGTTGTCATAAATTGTTGCTGATTAGGTTTTGGTGTGAATCTCCCAACAGGTGGAGCTGCTATACTACATTTTTCAGGATTTACACGACTTTTGCGATAGTCATATCTGTAAAACTAATGAACGGAATTTCGTACCTTTAGAATCCTCATGATCGGCATAGAATTATCATTTAATTTTGGCACTGTGATAGCGAATTTTGAAGTATTAACATGCATAAGATAGAAGAAAGTTTTGTTGTTGGCACACCCGTCTAGTTTATCTTAATTACCTACTTTTTTCCGTATATAAAATCATGTATTTAAAATAAATAATGTAATGATCTTGTGATAATATCGTTGATAGTAATTTGAGCGATTTATTACACTCTTTTATTCAACTTGTTTTTTGTATGTAAAGACGGAATTTCGCAATTGATTTTTAACCCTTCTTTGCATGATTTTTTCTTTATTGGTGAAATAAATCAAGGTGATATAATTCATGTTCAAAATTAAAGGAAAAATGGTTAACAAAATCTTAGTATATATTTATAGTATAAATTTAGCAAAAAACAGTAGGATGGAAATTTCCATCATCATGCAAGCTTAGTACTAAATAGAAATAAAAGAGGATATCATTGGATATTTTTTATTCTTTATGATAATTAACAAAACAATTATTATTTTTACTTAGACACAAATTTACTCCACATTTACTACAAGAAGTTGTAGAATACCCTTTACATTTAGGGCACTTGCACCGGAGTGACCCACCCACTATTGGCCAATGTTCAGCACCATCTGTTCTTATATCTTTTGGAGATGGAGGAGCTGGAGAAGCCTTTTTTTGACAGCTATGGTTTTTTTTTTTTTTTTTTTTTTTTTTTTTTTTTTTTTTTTAATGCAATGGACATTAAAAAGATATCCAGACACGATCAACTTAAAGTGAACTTGTTCTTTTATACAATTTTTGGGCATTCAGTGTTATGATGAAAATTTTCATCATCATGCAAAGAAGGGTTAAACCACTTCCTGGTATGCTATAATTATAAAATTATGTCCAAAGGTGCGTTCCCGATGACAACACAGCATTTTAATATTTATAGAACTTAATTATAAAGTAAATTAATTAATTTTAAGGCTATAGTCACAGGCGATAAATCGGCAAATATTCTTCATGGAATCGCAACAACAATGGATTTAACCCTTAAATGCGTGATTTTTTAAATTTTGTTTCGAAAAAATTATATATGATTCTCTGAAAGGTTTATTACACAGGAAAAATAATGAAAAAAAATCAGAGATACTTTTTTCATATAATACGTTAATCTTTCCCTCTTTTGCACATTTGCAATACAGTCGACCCGCTTAATTTTAAGACGCAAATGGATGCACAGAAGCGTTAAAAAAATCGAAATTTAACAGAGTGCAGAAGAGAAAAACGCTATGAATTACAATTTTTGATATACTGAAGTGGCTACAAACTAGAAACTTGGCATGGCGGTTGCTTCTAAGATAAGAAAGATACTAGCTAAGAAAGATTTCTGTAAAATTCAAAATTTAAAAGTGTGAAAGGTAGCGGAAAGCGTTACATATTACGATAGCTATGGAATTGTTAAGGACAGAAATTCGAAGACATGTCTTTTAATTTATCACGTAAATATTTGCAAAGAATAGGTTTTAAAGAAGATTTGAATCTTAAAAGTGTAAAATGTGTGAAAGGCGTTCTAAAAACGTTCTTAAATATCATTTCTATACAATTGTTAAGGATAGAAACTTGGAATTTGACATAACTGCTACATTTAAGACGCAAATGCCCGCACAGAACAGTTTCAAAAAAGAAAGAAAAAAAAATTGGAGTTTAAAAGCGTGCAGGGAAACAAACGCTCTAAATATGCGATTTTTCTGATACTGAAAGAATTTAAACTTAAAATTTAGCATGGCTGCTTCTTTTAAGATACAAAAACTCGCTAAGAATGGTTTCTAAGGAAAATCTCAATTTAAAGGTGTTAAATGATTAACAAACGTTGCGAATTATGATTTTTAAGGAATTTTTCATAATATTTGTAAATTAATTAATTCAACGTCTATTTCAAATTTAGATCCATCCCTGTGTTATTCAAAATTAATGTATTTATTGTTGAATACCTTATTTACTAAATTATAACTAAATTAAATGCCTTTAAACTAATTAAAAAGCATTATAAAATGCGCAGTTAAATTAAAATGCTTTACTGTTTAAAAGCTAACTTCCATAAAAAAGTATATCCAGTTAAAACCAATAAATGTCATCAGCTTAACTTTTTTTTAATTATAGCCGTCTTCTTTGCAAACCTTCAATATAATATTATTTTGTTCTCTGATTTTTTTTTGTTTGTTTGTTTTTTGTTTTTATCAATTACTTGATTTTTTTTTTTAAACTACATGTCCAGACAACGTCGGACGGGTCAGCTAGTACTTATACATAATAATTTCAAAATAGTACTGTAGCAACCCCAAATAAACTCTAGATGCTATGCCATCTCGTAAAATAACATATTTCATAAATAAATACATAATTTCTTTACATTTAAATAATAAATCCAATTATTTTTACCCCCTTTTTATGTGATTTGGAATCTTTTTCACTATGCATGGAATCTTTTTCACTACGTTGGCCTTTGCGCCTCTTAAGCAATTACTTTGAAATTTGATTTTTATTTGAAATATTGTATGCAAGGTGAATGTTTCTCTCTGGAATAATTTTCATGTATTAATATAGTTTTATATTACTTATATTAAATGATTCAGTTTAATGAAACCGATCATTTTTAAAACAGAACCTTAATTTGAGCCTTTTTCGCACAAGATAGTTAGTTCTGTGGTAACACAGCTGCCTGTTAATCAAAAGGTTCTTGGTTCGATCCTCGGTGTCCGAGTATGCAATTTCTTTCCCGGAATAGATTTCATTTTCTGTTAGATTCAATTTTACAGAACTTTTCTAAATTTTGTTTGTGTCCTTTTTAGGGCAAAAGTTGTAAAATATTTTATCAATTCTTTTTTTAATTAATTTTTTTTTTGAGAAATTGCGAAATTTTAAATTGACTGCATTTCATTGTCCGGTGCATTTAATTAAAAGAACTTTTTATGCTATTTTAAGGGTTTCTCTTTTTTTTTTATTAAATCATGTAATAAAATATGTTTTTCAGTTATACTAACAATTGTCTGAAAAGCATTTCTTGAATATTTGTAATTTGATTAAAAATATTTCTTCCAATTGCATTAATTTTAAAATTAAATCTAATTGTGCTGTCATCTATGTTCTTATTGAAAAAGGTTAAGGATTTAATAATTATAAATGAACGATTTGGATTTATTAATTAAAGGATAAAGTGTTTTGAAAGGAATATAAAGCGAAACCCTCTATGCGATCTACGATCGCACTTACCCACTTGTTAATATATGCCATTTCTCAGACTAAAAATGGTGTAAGTGTGCACTTAAAAGTGTATTTTTTGACTGAGTGTTCAAACAATTGAATTAAATGCAGACAAAATGTCACAGGCTTGGCGGACCGCAAATATGATTTAAGCTATGCAAGTGTGGTCCGCAGAACACGTGTTTGCCGCGCCCGCTTTAAATGCTTATTAATGTATTTTTATGTTCAGTAAAATCTTAGTAAGAGAACGTGTCTAAAACTAAATTCTGTCTTAAATGAAAAAATGTCTTTGCCCAGACTGAAAGATTTCCAGACAATTATACCTGCTAAGAAAAACTACGGAAATGACCTAAAACGGAATAATAGGTTTCCTTTAATTTAGGTCTTTAAAAGAACGATATATCTTAAAATGCAAATTCCACATATTTTTTGTCACTTTAAAGCTACTCCTCCAGCACAGGAAAGAAGTGGAAGGAGAATGATCGCACTTTTAAAATGGTTTGAAAATTAAATGTGTCTAATAATAGTTTTCATTTAATTTAGTTCTTTGAAGAACGATATTTATTAAAATGTAAATTCCACATATTTTTTGTCACCTTAAAGCTACTCCTCCAGCACAGGAAAGAAATGGAAGGAAAATGATCGCACTTTTAAAATCGTTTGAAAATTAAATGAGTCTAATAATAGTTTTCATTTAATTTAGTTCTTTTAAAGAACGATATTTCTTAAAATATAAATTCCACATATTTTTTGTCACTTTAAAGCAACTCCTCCAGCACAGGAAAGTCAGCACCTGGTTCGTTGGGCAGCTTCATGCGCCATCTTGTTTCAAAATGGCGGCCATTAAGAAAATTTTTTTTATTGCCGCGTAATGCTTAAATATTATTAATATCCGTTAGCTTCAAATTCTCGCCAACCTTGGCGACAGCTGGCAGAATATCGCCAAATTTGGCGACCAAAAATAAGTAACCTTAAATGATGCCAACTTGGCTATAGGTTACTAATCTGGCGTAATTCTCATTGAAATTCTGTATTGACGAATATTCTCTTATAGGGTTTCTCGCGTTTTAGCTTCTTAAAATTTGAGTAAAATTAGCTTCGAGTAAAATTTTAAAACCGATAAATATGAAAGTTACCTTTTTCTCTCGGCACATGCCGAAAGGACTTTTTATAATTCTAGCCTATCAGGAAGTGGGTTAAAAATCGATTACAAAGTTCTATCTTTACATACAAAAGCCAGGTTGAGTTAAATAAAAGAGACTAAAAATATAATTTATTAATATATGAAACACTTTAAGAACTTCATAGACATAGATGTAATGTCATGATATAAAATAATTGATACATTTATGTAGATTTTTAATTATATAAAAGTTTGAAATAGATAGCAAGTAAATAATATACAGGGTGATTCTAAATTGTTTTTGCAAAATAAGAGGAGTGATAGTACCTATCCAGATGAGCAATAGTTACCATAGAACATGGGGTCGCAATTCACTTTTTCAGTCATGAATTACACAGGGGCGGATCCAGAGAATCGTTTTGGAGGGGACGATACCGAGTGACATATAATCAACGTAGTCATAATTTCTGTAAGTCAAATCATTTCTTGCAGTTAATTATTAAATGAATACGAAATAATGAGACTTGAAAATATTATAATCTCTCGATTACTCGACGTCCGATTAACCGAAACACTCGGTTAACCAACACTCTTATTATATACTCCCCCACCCCCCCGCTCCTCAAAATATGGTTTTTTGTTACTTATTAGGTCAACAAATTAAAAACGTTATAACAGGATCTATATACATACTTGCCAACATTCAACTAAATTTCCGTAAAATGTGAGTTAAGTTGACCCAGGTTATACGCGTTACTAACCAGAAAATTTATTTGATGTATCTTTAAATATTTAAAATCATGTTTCTCTATTAAATCTATTTGAATTAATTTCTTTAGTAAATTTCTGGTTCGAAACGTGTTTAACCTGGGTCAATTTAACTACATTTTACGGAAGTTTAAAGGAAAGTTTGCATGTATATTTCTCTTGCGTGGCGCTAAAATAGCGTTGAATTTGTAGCTTGCCGTTTGGCAACTAACGCAGTAGCACAATTAATTTGCCTTATTACTACATTCCACCAATCAGAAGAGTGATTTTACAACGTAAATTCGCGTCACATTTAAAAGAAAAATTTTAATGGTTTTCATAAAATGTAAAGATATTAAAACGATCCCGCTTAATCAGTGGCGCAGCCTGAATTCGGCTCTAAAGGTGGGGGGGGGGGATGTTGAGTTGTTGAAAACGGTTATCACTGGTTATTTGAATCACTGGCTAATCGAATAAGTCTATTTAATGAAGGAAATCCTAACGCTTTTTTTCCCGGATATTAGAATCAGCAGTTACGCTGGTAACGCATTTAAACAGCGTTTACAATATTAGAGTTACAAAACTTATACAATCCATCAATGAAATAACACAAAAATATATTTGATATATGTAAAATGTTTAAAAAAAATCATAGGCAAATTTTAAAAGATGAATGAGTACAGTACAACGAACTTTATATTCGATATATATTCGATATAGTTTTGTATCGAAAATCAGGGTTGCAATCCAATTTTTCAGTCAAACATACACAGGGTTTCACTCCAAGATAATCCCTGTTAGTAACTTTAATAATGAAGCATTTTTAGCAAAATTTTCAATAGACTCACCTTGCTTTGTGTCAATGTAATAATATCGCGAGAATTGGTACACTGTAAAAAAAAAATCTGTAATCCTACAAAACTAGTTTTTGTAAAACTACAGAAATCTGCATGTTTACTAGAATTTTATCTGTAACCGGGTATAATATTTACCACTCGCATAGTAGAAATACATGAAATATCTTAGTCTCCCATGTCATCCAATGAGAAAGGACTTCAATGATGACGTAATGACTATTCACGCAACCACAGAGGTGTTCAAGGTATCCATCTTGATTATGATTTCAAATTAGGATGTAAGTAAATATTTCGTCTTTATGAGTTAAATTTTGTTATATTTCCATTCTCCTTGATTCCTAATAAGTAAAAATGAACTACACAGTAAGACCGTTTGATTTCGAATTATAATGTAACATGATTTTAGCAGGTATTAATGCGTAATCATCCTATTATTTTATTGTTAAATATTTATCGTTCAGTCAAATGACTATTCTTTACATCAGTGTTTACTGCATGCGTGCAATTTCCAATGTTTTATGTAAAAAATCATATTTTATTGCAATATGGTTAGCAGATTAAATATTTTATTTTTAATTAGTGATGCAATGAATAGTACTCCCCCCCCCCCCCCTTTGACTGATAATGAAGGCTAAATATTACACTATTCTTCTGCAGAATACTTAAAATGTATACCAAAATTATCTTTCTTAATATTAGAGTCGTGCCGTGTAATCGGTATTTATTGTACTAGATTCCGGCATCGGGTCGGGTTTACCTTACTTTTTTGGTTCGGATCGGGTCGGTTTGGGTTTTGAATCTTGTGTGTCGGTTTCGGGTTGACTGATTTTTCAAAAGAATGTCCAAAATATTTTTTTTTCAGGTTAAAAATCTAGGTATAGGGCAGATGTGCCAGCAATGGATAAAGTTTTTTGTTTATAAAAAAAATTTATACAATAAAAATTTTACTTTAAAAACTTCTTCATAACACCCCCCCCCCCCCCAACCCCTCACGCTTACATGTTTTATAATCTGTGTTATTGTTGATACTCTTAATCAAACCAATTAGGAAGCAAAATGTGATCCTTCGAAGTTCCACTATTTTTCATTTATGTTGGCGAACATGCAAAGAGCTGGTTTAACTTAATAAATTTTATATATTCTTTTACTTTCCTGCAAAATTTCCTGCAAAATTTGTTTTTGTTTTGGTAGTAATAAAAATTTTTGAATATGATCATTCTAGACATTTCATCAATCGCACACTAGATGGAGCAATGGTAGCCCAATCTCCAGTTGAAAAAAGTTGCATAAAATTTCAATTGTATAAAGTAAAAGATTATTTCAAGATCAGAAGTGATTTTGCTTCATATACTTTTTATGCTTTCTGAATATTAATGACTTGTTTATGCATAGATGTAATAGTTTCCCTATTTATGGAACATTATACTGTATATTATCCATAATATAAACTAAGCCTTCAAGCATGGGTCTAAGCATGGATTAAACTAAGCATGGGACAAATTTTGAAACTTGCAATTTCTTTAATTATAAAATTGTGTCTGAAAATTATGTTTCTATATTATTCAGGGACATTAGAGAGTGTTTCATTTTGTATTCTATAAACTGAAATATTGTTTTTGTGTCAAACAAAGTTCATTTTCTTATTTTTGTAAAAGGTGTCCCATTCCTCCATACTCTCTCCTATGCTTCTAACTCTGAATATTGGGCACTTTTCTATCTATACACACGTATCATGGGTATGTGTTTTAAAACTATCAGAAATATTATACATATGTTTGCGTGTATATGAAAAATGAAATGTTGGTAAAATTTTTCTATTCCTAGGGAAGGATAAATGGTTCTTAACTGTGCCTTAAATAAAAAGAATTTATCACATTTCTTATATATATATTTTTTTCTTAACCTTTAACTGATGTTACCGGCCTCTCAGACCGCAGCTTTTTTTAATTTTTTTAGTTTTGCAATTTTTTATGTACTTGCAATTTTCAGTTTAACTACAAACCCTACCGAAATTTTGTTCCGTTGTGAACTTTAGTACTATCACCAGACACTTTTGAATAGGTGAATTTTAATTATAACAGTCCTGTACAAAAAGTTCAGTACAAAAACACCATCCTATGAGTTAATCGTGCCTTTTATTCGTCTTTCGATAAAGCGGTCTCACAGACAACTTCACACTAATTGACTTCACATTAGTTGTGACAATTTCTGTGACATCAGTTAAAGGTTAAGGAGTAAATTTAATAATAGCTCATTCATTTTGAAATATGTATTTATTTTATCTGAAATTGTTCTGCTCAAACTTTTTGTGAAAATCTTAGACTTGGAAAAAACCTAAATATAAACAACTGCATTTTAATTTTACGTGAGTTTCTGAGCGATAAAATGCCGAGTTTTTACTTTCTCATGCAAAGAGAGATATAGGGTAGGTAGGGGTAAAGATATGAGCGGGGCAAAAATACGCACCGGCTGATTTCATATGAAGCAACATTTCGGCTCTCATGACCAATAGGTGGCAGTTTTGTTTCAAGTGTACTAGTCATTTGTTTAAACCTTTGATTTAAAGTAGCAATTTGTGCTAAGAAAATGAGGTAAGTTTAAATTTTCGAATTTTGATCTAATATTTTTTTTAATTTCACTTTATTTTTTAGCTGATAGTACCTGGAATTTTTACAAATCCAAAATTTTAGTGGAGATCGAAATATTTTTAGCTTCTAAATGCCGTAGTTTACCTCGATCACATTTGTTTATACTTATAGGTAGCCGGTTAAGCAAAATACTGCAGAATAGGGTAAAAGTACGCATCCTTCTTGGGACAAAGATACGAACATGTTTAAGATATGGGACTTTGCCCTATCATTTTAGCTAGATGCAAAGCTTTTCACAATTTCTAAATTTATATTATATAAAATATAATAGCTGCTTAACTAATATAAGTTAGTAAACTACATTTTCCTTTTTCTAGTTAAGTTTTTTTAAAAAATATAGAACGTAGGTATCTACCTACCTACTTTTAAAAATCAATATTGTTTCATGAATCGCTTTTGTTTTAAACCTTAATCCTTAACTCCTGTTAACGGTCTCGCCGACAGCTGCAATATTCAGTTTTCACAGTTTAACTTATAATTTTCAATTTAAGTAGTTATGTTAGTTTAATTTTGATTCGTTTGGTGAATTAGAAGTATAGCTGAAGACTTCTGAATGCGGGAAATTTTACTATAATAGCCCTTTGCATAAAGTTTAGCGCAGAAACCGCCTCTTATGAGTCAGTCAACCATTTTATTAAATCAACGATTAAGCGGTCTCGGAGACCGCTTACAGTATTTATGAAACGATTTTTGTCACAACAGTTGGAGGTTAACTGCTATTTGCGATCTCGCAGACCGCTGTTTTTTTCATGTTCTAGTTTAAAATTTTCAGTTTAAATATTATCAAAATTTACTAATGCTTTTACATTACTCATTCATTTTAGTGAAAATAGGGGCAAAATCCGGCCGTAATGGGGGAAAAATGCGCACTGCGAATCTTTTGCCTCATCACTGCGTACTTTTAGCCCAACGAATAGGGCAAAGATACGCAGAGCAATGTTTTTTTTTAAATTACAATTTCTCACGGAATTATAATTTGACAGAATGTCGTTTGATAGTGGTCGTTTGAGAGTGGAACGTGCCTAAGGTTTTAATACAACATTTTAATCAGTCGTCACATAAGTTTAGATCAATGTGCTCGTTAAAAATCAAAATTAATAAGTGCGTAACTTTAGCCCCCACCTATCCTACATCACTTAGGTGTGTCATGTGATTGTGAGCCATGTTGTGGACAACTTGTCAGCAAGCGCCATTGAGATCAACCATGATGGTGAATATCGATGGCGCTTTTTAACAAGCTGTCCTCACTTCAAATACTTGTGGGCATGATACCCACATATGTTTGAATATTAAAGTATATACATTTGTCCATTTTCCTACATAAAACATTGTTATTAGAGATGTAATTGTAGATTACATTTCATAATATCAATAAAACAGGATTTCCTTTCCTTTTATTTCGGGTTCGTGTTGAAATAAGCCTGGGTTGAGTTGCAGGTTGCCGGAAATTATTTTGGCTGATTCTGGTCAGGTTGCGGATCGAGGAAATATTTTTGGAGGGTTCGGGTCGAGTTGCGGGTTGACTTAAGTATAATATTTGGTTTTGTGTCTGGTGCAACTTGACCCGTGCAGGACTACTCTGTAGTCGGGAAATTTTCAATATATCAGGATTCGTATGGTCCTTAAAAGTACTTGCATTTTTCAAAAAGGATTTTTTTTTGTGCTTGAAAGTGCTTATTTTCATACAAAATTTTTAAAAAGCCCTTTAAAGTGCTTTACTGTCATATTATTTCTTAATCGGGGGTGGAACTCTTCTGCATTTCTTTTCATTTCTGATTTAAAAAATAAAGATAAAACCGCCATTGCTAACCTTTCTTCTGAAATTTCACCTCCCCTTTTTACTCCCTTCTCCACAATACCAAGGTTTAAACTGTTTAAAACTTTTTTTTTATTCTTTAACTGATGTTACCGGTTTCGCAGACCAGTGCTTTTTTCAATTTTCATAGTTTAACTTGCAAATTTCAGTTTATTACAAACACTACTGAAATTTTGTTTCACTTTAGTACTAACACCAGAGACTTTTGAATGGGTGAATTTTAATTATAACACTCCTGTGCAAAAAGTTTAGTACAAAAACATCCTATGAATTTATCGCGGCTTTTATTCCTCTTTCGTTGGAGCGGTCTCACAGACCGCTTCACACTAGTTATGTGACAATTTCTTTGACATCAGTTAAAGGTTAAAAAAAATTGCTCTACTGTATTTGTTACTTTAAGTGAAAAAATAATCGGTCCTAAATCTCATTAACTATTCATTCCATCATATCCATTTCATTAAAATTTTATCTGAATTTCATCTTCAAAATTTCGTTTCCCCGTTTTCTTCACATCTCACAGTAATAATACTTAAAGTTTCAAAACTCTTTAAAACTGCTTAAATTTAAAAAAAAAAAAATCTGTTCTGTGTCATTTTATTGTCACAATAAATAATCAAGATTTTTCTTCCCACTCGAAATTGGCATCCCCCTTCCCCCCCCCCAAAAAAAATAAAACTTAGAGCACATAGAATTTTAAAGTCTTTAAAACTCTTTATAGACCAGTGGTAGGGGAGGAAAAAGGGGCCGCATTTGGAATTAATTAGGGGAAAACTGGAAATTGTTTTAATCCTTTTACTTAAAGTCTAGAATGAATGTACTAAGTTTTCCCCCTCTTACTAGGTGAGTGGTTGAAGATATATACAGATTTATAGTCAAAAAACGCATTTTTATTAATTACCATAACAATATCTAAAAAAAAACTAACTCTATCAAAAACATTGTCAATACAGATGTTGTAGAGGTTAAAATTCTGATTGAAATGTGTACTTAATATTTTTGTTGAATTTTTACAATTATAATGCAAAGTTTTGCCTAATTCGTTAATCAAGTGATTGAAGCCAGAACAGACGAGGTTATCAGTTCACCCTGTTTCTAATTTATATATATATTTTAATTTATTGAGGATTTTGTAATTATTTTAGGCTTTATTTTGGATATTTTCAGAGTTATGGCTTAAACTCTTGATTACGGACTATAGCCCAGTGGTAGGAAATGAAAAAAAAAAGGCCGAATTCGGAATTAAATACGGGAAAGCTGGAAATTGTTTTAATCCCTTCAACATAGGTCAGAAATAAACGTACTTACTAAGTTTTCCCGCTCTACTAGGTGCGGCTTTGCCGCTACGAACAAATAGATAACTTAAAAAGTGCACTATTTCATGATTTTTAGCATATTTCAAAAATGATTTGTAAATGATGGGAAATATTGTTTATGATCTCTGATATTGTATTTGAATTATGCGTCGTATTTAATTTGACATATATAGTGAATTAACAGTGCGTATGCATCACATTTAAGGAGGTCGAAAATAGTGGGGAGGAGCGAGGGAACAAATGAGTGTGCAGGATTCTTGTCGCCAGAGGAATAGGTCAACCAATAGCACAATTTTAAACTTCGATATTTTACGAAAAGGACTAAGATGGTTTTAATAAGAATTATATTCGACTAGTATACGAGCATCTTAAGTTAAATTCATAAAATTTTAAAACCTTCGGAATATTGAAAAAAAAGTATTATTAGTTAGCTTAAAGTTAGCTTTACGTTTTTTTAAACTAAGGTTTAAGGTTGACGATATCAGTTGAGAAATGGCATGTAGAACGGCTGTCAATTATGTACCTCTTTCTCGATAACTACTAAATTATAATCCTCAAAATATACAAAATAAAGCATTAACATATTTACAGAAACATCGCAAGGGCCTCAACAACTTAAAGAAAATACATGTATGTAATAAACGGAGGCTGGGTGGATTGATAACTCTCTCTCTCCTGATTAGCGGTTAAGGCAAAATTTAGAAATAGAATTGCGACCTTAATGTTCAGCAAAAATATTAATATGGGTACTCATTTTATTCAGAATTTGAAATTCTACAACATTTGTATTGACAATGTTTTTGGAAGCATTAATTGTTTTGAGATATTGTTAAGATAATTTAAAAAAACTTTTTAGACTATAAATATGTACATATTTTCTAATGTTCACCTAGTACGTGGGATAAAACTTGGTACTTTCATTTTATACCTAAACGGAAGGGATTAAAACAATTTCCAGTTTCCCACCCACATAATTGTGAGTTACATCCCCCGATCACGGGTCTTTGAAATAGAATTGTGACAATGTTCAACAAAAATATTAAATGTAGTTCTCATTTTACTCGGAATTTTAAGCTGACGACAAGCTGAACACTGAAATTGCAAAACCTAAATTTCATTCCAGATTTCAAAGTGCTGCCATTTGCAAAATGACATCAGCGTTACGCGAAGATATATTTGTTTTTTATAATATTGATAGATATAGATTTTATTTTCATATCAAAATCTTGGTGTTTTTTTTTTCTTTTCAAACTAATTTTTTTCACCCTTAAATCCATTTACATCTGAGCCAAATCAATACTCGATCATTTCAAAGCTATATACGTAATGTGAGTCGTACAGTAAAATGCGCAGAAAAACAGAAAAGTGACTTCGGACAATGAATTTTTTTAAAAGATTAATTTTCTATTTTTTTAAATGTATTGCAGTATTTCAAAGAGAATTGAAAGTATATGCTTTTTGGTATTGTTATTATTATTTGGTATTAATATTCTGCATAATTTGATTTTTGGAGTCTTATGTGTAATTTTGAAATATGCCTGGAAAGGGATGTGGGGGAGGGACAAGGTTCTTCCAGTATTTTAAATTCTTAAAGTTTGTCGTTATCATCTAGACTCTTTGAAATTTTTAGATGGTAAAAACATAATGCTTTCGTATCCCGAGTGAAAAAATATTATTTTGTGGGAAAAAGGCTGGTAAGATTTTTACCACGATGTAACTCAGGTTTTTGCTTATTTTGTCGAAGTTTTTGCACATTTTATTTAGTAAAAAATATTTATATTTGTCCGAATGTTAAGAAATTTTCGTAAGTAAATGTAAATCTCGCCTGTTGATTTGCTCTAGAAAGATTGTGTTAAGATACGGACGTTTAGTTAGTTTTATGGTAGAAAAAATATAGTCTTTGTGAGGCACGAAGTGACCTACGCTCACCAATGTATTTGAAAGAGTTAAAACTCATGTTTTTAAAAATCAATTGCATCATCAGTTAGAAGATTTTAACTTTTAGAGCATATATATATACATATTTGCCGATACTTCTAAAATATCATCCTGGGATAAATTGCTACAAGCTTTCGGAAAACTTTTTTGATCTTTTTTTAAAAACTTTAACCACTAGGTGGGGAGAATATCGTAAATTTAATATCGGAATATATCAACGTGTTAATATTGGTGATATATCGCGATAACTACCGTAAAGTGTATGCGAATAAAAAAATTGCTTATTTTAAAAGATAAATGGCATGTTACCAAAAATTTTGGTAGAAACAGATGTAGAAAGGAGCTAATAAATGTTTTATGCTATTTTCTTCTACAGCATCATTTAAATATATGTAGGGAAGGTGGGGCAAAATCGGGTACCATAAAAGTTGTTAGTCTCAAATGCTGTGAAATGGGAAAACAAACTTTGAACACTGTTTTTAATGTAAAATGAATCCTTGACTATAATAAAACGTTCTTTTCAAACAAAAAATATATATATATAATTGTTTATATTAAAAAATAGCTTTTTTCAAACGTATGCAAAAATCTGGTTTTACCTCGCTGGTTGGGTAAAATTGGGTATTCATTTAAAACTACTGGAAGCTCATTTTGGTCAAAAAAGATCTTGCTTAATATAGTAAAAAATACATTTTAATTATTTTTAACAAAACGAAATTGCACATGTGTTCTTCCATGTGTAAAAAAATAATTCGTTGGTAAATTTTCTACGCTGTATAGGCCTGCTTACTTTACACTGTACGTTTTCGAGTTCTTTTAGCTTCAAAAATCAGATGAATTTGTCATCATATTCTTCTGCATTACTACATGCTTCGTGTGCATAATCGTGGAACTTTAAACATCGTATTTGGATTTAGAATTTGAGTAAAGTTCATAGCAAAACATACAGGTTTCATTATCCTCTTCTTTTGAAGATGTGTCCGCAATCTTTTTTGGTTTCTTTTTTTCTTTTAAAGAAACTTCTTTTTTCGTCTTGCAGTTTGTTTGGCTTATTTCTCCTTAATATCTGCTTCGATCTGTAATTTATAGGGAGAAGAAATCAAAATAAGTTTTTCCCTTTCTTTTCTCAATTCTAAAGCCTTCCTTAGAAGGGGATAATAACATTTTAGGCGAAATTGGAAATACAGATTGCTGGTCTACATCGTCTGAAGATGTCGAATGGATAATTTTAATAATGTATTCTGTTGATGTAACATTTTGAATGAGTGATGACGCCTGTGATTGTGATGTTAACTGCTGCATCTGGAAGCAGCTCGACGTGAAAGCTGCTGGATGTTGTCAACTCGTTTATGTTCGGAAGGTTGAGCTCCATTATCCTGTGATGACTTTCATGGGTTTCTCTGTCACTTCCGAAGGAGCAAAAAGATGGTCTGGAAAAACATTATTGTAGGGGAGAATCCCTGTTTTCTCGAACCTTCTGATTGCAGTATTTACAATTGCTGCTCTCGAAAATGCAGTTTTGAATAATTTTCCAATTTGGTAAATTGTTATAGATCGCGCAGAGTTGGAAAATAACCACTTTTTCACCTCTTGTTCTTAGTATGAGCTTAGAGATGCTTGAAAGACACATCAAGGGGTTGAAATCGATGCGTTGCGTAAGGAAAGAAGCATATATAAATACATTGCTTTCTCTTACTAGATTAACTGGATTCTTTTATATGAATTGAACACCTATTAAGGATTTAAAGAACGGACTTTTCAGGACAAGGATTGGAAAAAATCTGTACATTTTTTAACCAAATAAAATGAAGACCTCTTTCGTAATCCATCCACTCCTATTATATACAGCAAATGAGTCTGGGAAAGTTTCATTCATCAGGAGGGGTTTTTTTGCCTGTTTAATATTTGATAAAAAAAAATACTGTTATAGATTATATAGCCTAGTTATATAGGATTGGGATTTTTTGGATTATTTGTCAATTTGGGCAGATTATTTTATTTAGAGAAACAAGTCACGAAATATATTTGCATTTTAAGTGGACCCATAACGCAAGTTATTACACCTCAGATTAGAAAGTTATTGATTAAAATGTAATAAGCATAATATAAAATTATGCCTTAATTAGTACCATTATTTTGTTCATTAATAATTGCAAATTATTTAATTTCATAAATGTAAGTTAAAAATTAGACCCACTTTTTAATATAAAACAAAATCAAAATTAAAGTTTTTTCTTTAGCCAGTGTTTTTCGACAGTAATTTCTGTCTCATTTAATGCCCATATTACACTTAAATTTTCTTATACCTATATTTCAGGCATTATAGTAGCCACCAGTATAGACACTTTTACCACATTTGTTTTACATTACTATATAAAGATTCATGACACTTAATTTTCATTTAAAAAAATCCTGTATCTTTCGTTTTGTACATATTAAAATCGAAGATTATAATTTACATTTCTTTACTTTTCTTAAAAAAAAAAACAAACCACATTTTTTTTTTTTTTTTTTACTTAGAAAGGACAAATTCCGGTATATCGTTAAAACTATGCTATTTATAAATATATACTGCATTGTCTATACACCTTGGCACTTCTCTGAAAAAACGTTTTCGTCCATTTCTTGGACTTCTTCAGTTTCATTTAACGGATCGCAGTTTCATTTTCGACCTTTTATCATCTCTCTCTTTCCATTTTTTTCCCCCTTCTCCCTTTTCACTTTCCCCTTCTTTCCAGCATTTTTAGCTAACGGGAGTCAACATTTGCATGCGCCATATCGTTGCATACACTTTTTCTTTCGAGGTTAATCTCGATAGCCTCTCTCATTAGGGTGTTGTGGGGATTATCATATGCAGCTATTTTTTCTATTTTAATTGATTGAGGTATTATGGGGTTTTTTAAATTTGTTCTTGAGAAGGCTGTTGCTTGATTATTATATTTTATGTCGCGGATATGCTCCTTATACCTTTCGCTTATTTTTCGCTTTGTCATCCCGATGTATGTAATTTCCTTATTTTCTGTATCTGAGGCTTTAATTTTATATACTCCTGCCGTCTGTAATTCGTCGTATCTTTCTGCTTCATTTCGTATCGTTTTAAATAGGGAAGGGTTGGGTGTGATTGGGACTATCTTTCCGAGTTTACTAATTTCGCGTTTTATTTTTAGTGCTATTCCGTTCATGTATGGTAGGGGGGTGTATAATCTTTTTTATTTTGTCCTGGTTGGATCCAGTTAATTTTTTCTTTCGCTTTTCTGATTAGCTTGTCTATTGTTTTTCTTGGATGGCCAGCGTTACGTCCTATGTTCTCTATAATCCTTAATTCTTCTTTTAATAACTTTTCTGTTGAACATATATACAGTGCTCTATAGATGTAGGTATTTAGGGCTGCAAGTTTATAGTTTATTGGTGTATTTGTTTTGCTTGACATTATCGCTAGGTTTGCAGTAGGTTTTCTATAGATTGTTGTTTTTATCTGGTCATTTTCGTATATTATTTTTACGTCAAGGTATGGTAGGGATCGGTTCTTTTCTTCTTCTATTGTAAATTGAACATGAACGGAATAGCACTAAAAATAAAACGCGAAATTAGTAAACTCGGAAAGATAGTCCCAATCACACCCAACCCTTCCCTATTTAAAACGATACGAAATGAAGCAGAAAGATACGACGAATTACAGACGGCAGGAGTATATAAAATTAAAGCCTCAGATACAGAAAATAAGGAAATTACATACATCGGGATGACAAAGCGAAAAATAAGCGAAAGGTATAAGGAGCATATCCGCGACATAAAATATAATAATCAAGCAACAGCCTTCTCAAGAACAAATTTAAAAAACCCCATAATACCTCAATCAATTAAAATGGAAAAAATAGCTGCATATGATAATCCCCACAACACCCTAATGAGAGAGGCTATCGAGATTAACCTCGAAAGAAAAAGTGTATGCAACGATATGGCGCATGCAAATGTTGACTCCCGTTAGCTAAAAATGCTGGAAAGAAGGGGAAAGTGAAAAGGGAGAAGGGGGAAAAAATGGAAAGAGAGAGATGATAAAAGGTCGAAAATGAAACTGCGAGCCGCCAAATGAAACTGAAGAAGTCCAAGAAATGGACGAAAACGTTTTTTCAGAGAAGTGCCAAGGGGTATGGACAATGCAGTATATATTTATAAATAGCATAGTTTTAACGATATACCGGAATTTGTCCTTTTTAAGTAAAAAAAAAATGTGTTTTTTTTTTTAAAGAAAAGTAAAGAAATGTAAATTATAATCTTCGATTTTAATATGTACAAAACGAAAGATAAAGGATTTTTTTAAATGAAAATTAAGTGTCATGAATCTTTATATAGTAATGTAAAACAAATGTGGTAAAAGTGTCTATACTGGTGGCTACTATAATGCCTGAAATATAGGTATAAGAAAATTTAAGTAAAGTTTTTTCATTATAACTAGATAGATTTAGAATTATATTATAACTTAACAGCATTAAGAATGCAATTTAAAATTCCATGCTAATTTATGAACTTTACTAAAAATACATTCTATGAGTGTCGGACAAAATCGGGTATACCCAGTTCTGACCCACTCTTAAGTACCCGGTATTACTTCAACATAACAGAGTTTAAACATAGCGTCACTACTCTTAATCCTATAAGCAAAAGATCAGTAAAAACTTTAAAATATTATCAGGAAAGGAAAGAATTAGATATAGTACTCAGGAATATTTAATATGCTGAAAAAACGTGGTTATTCGCGTAAAATCTAGAATCAAATAAAACAATTTTTTAAGAGTAATTGAAACTAATTCCTTCACACTAAAAAAACCGCACACAGTAACGTTTCAATCAGCTATAAATGCCATAATGGTTACCGACAAGTTATTTCTCGTGTTGGCTGATAGACAGAAGTACAACTGAAGGAGGGATCTGCGCTACCCGGTTTAGCCCACCTACCCTGTTTTTTACAACTCGCCCATATGTATATGTATACACACATACAAAATAAAAATATTTTTTTAAACAAGAACGTAAAATAATCAAGCTTCAGCGACAGATTATAATTTTCGAATACATTCAGAATTATGTAAAAAAAAGCAAATTACAAAACACGTAACACATTTGAAAATTAAAGTTCAGCAATTATTATCAGTCATCGAAAAAATATCCGAATTCCTTTGTGCAATGCTATATATGATCTATACATTTGAATATATACCAAATAGTATGCTAAACATTAGTTCATTTAAGAAACGCATTTTCACAGTTGAAAATTCCCCTTCAACATATTTCGTCAATAAACGGAAATATATACATCTTTTTTGCAGCCTGTATATGATTTACAGATTTTATACATACGAAGTAAATAAATTAGTTAAAAAAAAAAAAAAACTCTTACCACAACAAATAACGAACTTCCAGCAATTATTGTTTATTTATACAGTACTATAAGCGAATCCCTTTGTTCCCCCCATAAATAAACGATTAATGCTATGCTCATCATGTCCTATAGTAAGCATCTTTTTGTACATTTCAGTGATGTGTATCAATTTCTATATGCTTGAAATAGTGTAATATCATTCCAATATACTACAAATGATTTTCCCCTACATACCATTGAAATAGATCATAAAAAGTCATTGATTAAAATAACAAATTTTCCCAAAAAAATAAAATCAGTTGATTAAAATCATGATTTAATCGTTGATTAAAATCGTTAACACCCTATTGCAGTCAAATGGCAAGCATTAGTTTTTGTTAATCACGATTGATTGAAGAATTTTTTCCCTCAACCAACTGGCGCTTTTTGCAATATTTTTTTACATTTATGAATTTCACAATATTTTTCTTTTACCTAACAAATGGAAAATTTTGCAGCTTTTTCTTACAAACTTTCTTTGCAGTTATCCAAAATTTTTAGTCTAATAAAATATAAAATTATAACTAAAAATTAAATAAACAGCACATAAAGAAAATCTATAAAATTATTTAGATATTTTAATTCCAATATTTCAATTGACTAAGGTTTAATGCAGTTTTATTTATTTTTTAAAATAAATAAAATTGTGTGATTTGTGTTTGGTTGCCGTTTTCTCCGAGACGGGAAAATTTAAGTTTACCTATGACCTTTTAGAGAGGGGGGGGGTGGTTACTGTTCCTGCTGACCATTAAATTGTCAAATTAGTGGTACAGATGAATTTTTGGTGTTCTTGGGCCAGCGAACCACCAATGATTTCGAACGCTGATTGATTTTTTAAATGCTGAATATTTCCTTGTAAAAGAGATTTGAATTGATATACTGTTTAATTTTTTTATTAATTCCCCTGTGTGAAATTTGATTATTGTTATGTTTGCACAAGAAATATTTTATGTCTTAAAATATTTACCCTTTCATTTAAAATAGGTGGAGAATTTAACCTGATGCTTGGATCTATTCCCTTTTCCCAGACTTGAAATCCTGATTTAGAACATACTAAGCTTCAAGAATTCTTTTTATTTGATGACCTGAATGGTCAGAGAGGGTGCAGCACCCTCTTAAAACTGTATGAGAGAAACTATGTAAAATGATATTATATTACAGTAAATATTAGTCTGACATACTATACATATAATTTAATGATTATATAATTTGTATTTTCAATAAATGGAGCGGCATACCGCAAACCAACTTAAATGTGTTGCTATTTAATAGTGTCTGTAACCATTTCTTTTTCAGCTATTGCAAGGCTGCTGCTGATGAATATTTTTCTTTTTTACGAGTATAGTTAAAAAATAAATAAATCGTCGTCATAGATTATCATTTAGGAATACTGAAAAAATACTTATGTAAGAATAATTAGTCGCTTGGTGGCGACACTGCTGTTATTAAATTAACCCTTCAAATATTATTAAACCCTTTAAATATTTAATATGTTGTAGAAATACATTGTGTATTTAAAAAAAAGCTTTAAAGTTTAAAGTAATACTTTTGTATTAGCTGATATTAGACGTTAAATGGATTCTGCTACTTATAGCTGCCTTTTTAATTAAAACAATAATAAAAACAGGGTATGTATTTAAATCTAAAGAAAATTATTTTTTTTTCTTTGTGAATAAGCAAACACTAAATGGACTATAAGTGTAACTGAGTGCGAAGAAATATTCCAAAATGTAAAAGGACAGAATGGTAATATTTGTGGGAAAAAAAAATGTAATTATTTTGTTAAATTAGATCAAAATGGTTTACATTTGTTTTTTAAATATATTTCAAAGAACATAGAATCAATAATTAAAAATTAAATAATTTTCGGTTTAATGAAAAAAAAAAAAAAAAACTTTCCTACTGCAAGATAATCTCGCATAATCTGAAATTTTGTTTATTATTACACCATAAAATGATAAATTGAAAACCAAAGTGAGGGGAAAAAAGAGAGCTACAATCCGGTGTAACCGTTCCTCATAAAGATGAGAGAAAATCCTGAATCGTGATTCAAACTTTTAGCAAAAAATTGGAATAGAGAAAACCTTGAATTATGATTTAACCTTTCACCAGAAAATTGGATTTAAAAACAATCCTGATTCGTGGTCCTACCTTTTACCAGAAAATTTGATTAAAAAAAACTAAATTATGGTTCAAACTGTTACCAGAAAATTGGATTTAAAAAAAACCTTATTTATAGTTAAACCTTGTATCAGAAAATTGGATTTAAAAAAAATCTTGATTTATGGTTCAACCTTTCACCAGAAAATTGGATTTATAAAAAGCCTGAATCATTGTTTAACATTTCACTAATATAATGGTATTTGAGAAAGCACCAATAAACTGGTAAAACTTATCGCCAATATCTTGGTTGCAGCTAAATTTCAGTGACTTTTCACCATTTTCTTGGTGAAACATCACACTTTATTTTTAACAGTGTATCGATAATATTTTTTAAAAAATTAGGCATATTTTATAAACTCAGTAATGATACTTTACTTTCATTATTGTTTCTATTCGCTTTTTTAATTTAACTAAAAACCATAAGATCTGCTTCTGATTATCTGCTTATTTACTGCTGTTGTTATAATGCTCATTTAATATGGAAAGGATTTTGCAGCTATTTGAATATTTACAGTGAAGCTTCAGTCAGTTTTTTAATGCATAACATACAAATATTTCTGGCAATTGCTGTGGTATTACTGAAAAACACGTCAGGCCATGTTACTTATTTTTATCGAAGGATTTTGATTTTACTGCAATATCTGTTGCACGGTTACAAAAAACTTTCTGGCAAGAATACAAAAACTGTTTTAGACACAATACTAAAAAATCATTGGTAATTTTTCTGACGGTACTTTAATAAAGTTACCAACAATTTATGCTAAAGTATATGTAAAGTTTTGGGTGCAATACTAAAAAAATTCATAGTAGATGTACTATGAAATCCTTCGCAAATTTACAAAAAAAATTCTTAGTCAATGTACTAAAAATTCCTTTGTAAGTGTACTAAAAAATCATTAGAAAATTCACAAAGTATTCTTTAGGAAACTACCTAAAAAAACTTTAGTACCTTGACTAAATAATCCTAAGTAAATTTACGAAAAATTCTTTAGTAAACTCCCTAAAAAATCGTTAGTAAGTTTACTTAACAATATTTAGTAAACTTACAAGGAATTCTTTCGAAAACTCTCTAAACAATCCTTAGTACGTTTACTAAAGTATCTTTCGAAAAATTACCACAAATTCTTTAGTAAACTCCCTAAAAAATCGCTAGTATGTTTACTAAGAAATATTTAGTAAATTTACAAAAGCTAATTAGAGAAACTCCCTTGAAAAACCGTTAGTAAATTTACAGCACAATATTTAGTAAATTTACAAAACAAAATTTAGAAAACGCCCTAAAAATGAATAGTACGTTTACAACATATTCACTGATAAATTTACTAAAACTTATTTAGTAAACTCCCTAAACAAGCATTAGTAACTTCACTAAACAATATTTAGTAAATTTACAAGAGTTTTTTTGGTAAACTCCCTAAAAAATCACTAGTACGTTTACTAAGCAATATATAGTAACACTTACTGAAGAAACTTTTGTAATTTTACATGATTATCTTTTGTTGTGGTTACATAAAAAGTTCTAGGCATCCCAGTTTCCTACAAAATTCTTAGTAACCTTACAAAATTTTTTTTACAGTGTAGAATTTATAATTATCCGTCCAAACAGTGCTGAATTAGGTGTTCTATATTTTGGAATAAAGTAACCATTAAACACTTTATAGTTGACGGAATTACTGCGCACTACCAGCAATTTAAGTGACATCAAATTAAAATTAATAAAGGGAAAGCAATGTAAATTTCTTGAATATTTCGTTAAAATATCTTCATTATCGTTACAGTTCTCAAAAAATATCTGGACTCCACTTGAAGTCTTATTTATCTATACTAATAGTATAAAGAAACAACGTTTTTTGTTAGTTTGTGTGTTTGTAAGGAGTAATTTCTGGAACTAACCAAAGTGAATTCAAAAGTAATGGTAACAAATTGAGGTGACAGTTTCTGTTTCAACATAGTGTATATTTTATGTCGGTGGTACTACCCCCCAAGGGCGTCCAACGTGCAGAAGGAAAATAAAATGGTCTAAAATTTTGTGTTACTGAAGGTTCTAGAAACTTGAAATTTGGTATGGCAATTACTTTAAAATATAAATCCTCACTAGGAACAGTTTCTAAAAGATTCGAAATTTAAAAGAGTGAAAACGCGCGAAAAGCGTTCTAAATTACGATTTCTATCTAATGTCAGGAAATACCAAACCGATTTCGAAAGTAATGGTTGCAAATTGATGTTGACAGTCCCAGCTCGAATATCTGCTATATTTTATGTCGGTGCCACTACCACCAGGGGGCTGCAGGAGCAGAAAACGTCTAAAATTGCAATTTTTGTGATACTGAAGGGACCAGAAACTATAAATTTGGCATGGTAGTTACTTATAAGATGTAAATGCTCTCTAAGAACAGTTTCTAAAGAATTCCAAATTTAAAAGTATGACATTAGCGAAAAGAGTTTTAAAAATGTTTTTACTTACTATTTCTATGGAATCTCAGAAAATACCTAACCGATTTCAAAAGTAATGACAGTAAATTGATGCTGAAGCTGATAGCCCATCATTAGACTATATTTTATGAGGGTGCCATACTACCATCAGGGGGTCGAAGAAGCAAAAAAAGTTCTATTTTTGCGATACTGAAATGCCTGGTACTTGAAATTTGGCATGGTAGTTATAAGATGTAAATGCTTTCTAAGAATAGTTTGTAAAAAAATCGAAAAATAAAAGGGGTAAAAATGAGCGCAAAGAGTTCTAAAAACTTCAAAAATTACGATTTCTATGGAATTGTTAAAGATAGAAACTTGAAATTAGGCGCGCCAGGTACTCGTAAGATGTAAATGATATTTAAGACTAGTTTCTAAAAAACCGCAAACTTAAAAGGGTGAGATGAGCTAAAAGCGTTCTAAAAATGTTCTAAATTATGATTTCTATGGAATATCAGGAAATACCAAACCGATTTCAAAAGTAATAGTTGCAAATTGATAGTAACAGTCGCAGTTTGAAAACAAAAGGCTATAATTTATGTCGGTGCCACTATACCACCAGGGGATTGCCGGAGCAAAAAATGTACTAAAATTGCGATGTTTGTGATACTGAAGGGGCTAAAAACTATAAATTTGGCATAGTAGTTGCTTTTAAGATGTAAATGTTCTCTAAGAAAAGTCGAAAAAAAATCGAAAAAAAAATCGAAATTTAAAAGGCTGAAAGATGCAAAAAGCGTTCTAAAAATATTCTAAATTACGATTTCTATGGAATTGTTAAAGATAGAAACTTGAAATTTGGCATGGTAGATACTTATATGATTTAAATGATCTCTAAGAACAGTTACTAAAAATTTCGAAATTTAAAAGGATGAAATGAGCGAAAAACGTTCTAAAACCTTCTAAATTACGACTTCTATGGAATTTCGGGAAATACCAAACCGATTTCTAAATTAATTGTGCCAAATAGAAATAGTCACTTCAACAACATAGGCTATATTATATGTCGGTGTCCCTACCAAAAGGGGGGGGTGCTGGAGGAACAAAAAGATTTTAAAAATTGTTACTTTTGTGATATTGAAGGGGCTAGAAACTTGAAAATTGGAATGTTAGTTAATTATAAGATGTAAATGCTCTCTGAAAATTGTTTTTTAAGATAACCTGAATTTAAAAGAGTGAAATGAGGAAAAGCGTTCCAAAAATTTCCTAAATTTCGATTTCTATGGAATTGTTGAAGATATAAACTTTAAATTTGGCATGGTAGATAGTTATAAGATATAAATGCTCTCAAAGAACAGTTTCTAAAACATTCAAAATTTAAAAGGGTAAAATGAGCGAAACCATCCTAAAAACTTTCGAAATTATGATTTCTATGGAATCTCAGGAAATACCAAACCGATTTCAAAAGTAATGTTGGCAAATGGATGGTGACAGTCTCTGTTCCAACATAAGCTATATTTTATGTTGTAATAATGAACTTTAGTCAAACTGTGGCTTAGTTTGTAACTTTTGAATTATCCGTAGCAGTATAATTTCGTCTAATAAAAATAGGCGCACAAATATAACTTGTCGTATTTAAGTATGCGAGCAAAGCCACGGATTTTACTAGTACCGTACATTTTCACTGGATGAATGGATTACGACCTGGTTTCCGACAAAATGTTGCTAATCTCTACCACCTCTTAAACATTGTCCTACCTTTTTTTAATCACCCTGTATATGTCACATTTTTTTAAAGAAAAAATGTATGTTTGCTTTCTAAATGTTATTTCTTTTTTTATGATTTTACGGAATATATAGATATATTTAATTTTCTGTTAGCTATACCATACATATGGAAGAATGAAAGATTACGTGGTACCTACCTCCGGTCACAAAAAACAGGAGAAAAAAATCCAATAACATTTTCGAAAAAAGAGGGAAGTCTGCTTTATCTTTCATTTTCACGAAATAAGTGGGAAAGGATCTACTTATTATATACTTTTAGTTAAACAAAAGGCGTTGCAGCTAAATACTTATAAGAAATCCCACCCCCTCCCAATGCTATTTTGTAGTTTTTACGTCTTATCTAATTAGAATAGTGACTATAGTTTTGCCCTCGTGAAAAAAATAATGGGTCATAATTTTGATATGCAGATATAATTATTTAATAACAATAAATCAAGGTATAACTAATTTATTGTTTATTAATTTAAGTTGATGCCTAATTAGCATAAGTTTGTGTGCAAGATCTAGATAGTAATTTTTATTTATTCTAAGAAAAGGCTTCACATTTAATGTCTGTCTTTTGAAAATCCTGGTCACAGACATGTATCTATAATCCGATGCAACTGCAACCAGTGTTTCTTTCCTACGGGGAACAGGTGCCTCCCCGAGAAAAAGACCTCCTGCGGAAAATTTCAAGGTATATTACCAACTAATAAACTGCAATTTTTAAATTTATGTAGCCCGAACCTGGTACAAATGGTTCAAAAGAACAATGATTGCAATAATCTGTTACAATCAGAAGCAGCTTTTTATGTTAATATCTTTATAGTTTTTTTTAAATTATTATTATTACTCATACTTTCTCAAAGATTTTTACGCACATAACTTGTTCTTAAGGGAAACTAAGAGCAAAAACGCAAAACAGGGCGTTTGAAACTGAGAGAAATCTAGAAACCGTGCGATTTACGCTTTTGTCTGAAGTTTAATGGTCCCTTATCATTTCGAACACGGAACAAAGACAGAAATGCAATTAAAAAACTGTCCAATACTTAAACTCAGAGCATCTGTTCGGCCGGAAATGACCACTCTTTTAGCCTAAGATATCTCAAAAATGTAACCGCTGCCCTTTTTCAAAACAAATGACCAGTTCTCACATAACTAATGCATGTAATGTGCGCTTTCACAGTTTCCAATACAATATTCACCGTTTAATTGAATAACTTTGTTGAATTGAATTTTATCCAACAAAGCCGCGGATTCCGAATAATCCGAGAAATTTTAATATTAACTTTGGTTTTGATTCATAAAAGCAAGCGGCTGATTTGTAAAACTAGGGATTCATACAAGCGGCAATTATACTAATTGTTTTAGCTTTGGGAGGGGTTTTAACACCGACCCCCCCCCCCCCCCCCCTTCGCTGCGCCAGTGGCTTAATGATGCACTATAATCGCGCAAGAGCAGAACACAGATTATGTATTGAGAAACAATATAAAGTAATCTGTGTAAATAAAATGACTGTGAATAATCTTTCATAGTAAGAATATGGAAAACGAAATGTTTCCGATGAAAATGAATACGTCATTCCGAAAACAAAAGATGCATTTTCCTGCATGAATTAAAATATTTTACTATAACTGTGTCAGTGATGACGTCATATTCCTGATCCTTATTCCTACACATACATAGACTAGACTCTTCCTATTTACTTATAGATTCTTGTGTACACACAATAAAATATTTCTGAAAATTACATAATTTTCAATTATTTAAAATGAATATTTAATGAAACTCAAGAATTTTAAGACAATTGCTTAAATGACAGTTTAATCACGGTAGGGATGAATGGTTCTGACAAAATGATGTTATATTTGAAAGAAAGGATTCCTTATCATATGGACTCGCGGTAGAATTGTTTCAAATAGACAACCGATTTCTGGGAAAGTATTCCATAGTATGAAGGAGTTGCCTCCCAGAAAAAAGCGCAGAAAAAAACCCAGGAAATGCACAGGAACGGTTTGTTAGTAACTGCCAATGGCATAATGAGCTTTAAAGCCTATATAAAACTGGAATATTTTAGAACGATTTTGTCAATATGACGTCATATTCACTGGCCTTTTCATCTAAATCAGCAAATTAAAATTCAGAGCAAGCTCTTTCTAAGCATAGTACGATCTTTTGGTAGATGTAAGAATAGCGACGGCCATTGGTATTACATTTCAAAAATTGGTAAATTTCATAGTTTTAAAATGATTTATGCCTATTCGTAGCACCAAATAAATGCAATTTTATTTGGGATTTCAACGAAGTTTTCAATTACTTTTTTTTATCTAAATTTTTTTAAACGTTTCATAAGTTAAAAGAGCTTATGATAGTACTTATTATAGCCAGAGTTGCTCCAAAAAGTGTCGAGCAAGCAAAGCGAGCTAGGAGCGCGTAGCGGTTCCATTCTAAATTGTGTCGCAATTCACGGAGGTTGGCGAACGTTAGTGAGCAGGGGGTAGAGCCCCCTACTTTATGTACTAAATGTCTTTTTTTTTTCTTCTTACTCTTGTACTCTTGTACTATGGTAATTATTTAGCTTATTTTTTGTTTTTTAGTTATAGTGAAGTTTTGAAAACGTTAATAACACAAGCCTGCGAAGATTGTGTTTTTAACTTTTGCTAACTCATTTTTATGTATTTTTTAGCGCTGAACCCGAAAATGACCTTTATTTGTAACCATAACGCCAGGATTTTTCGCAAATTGTACATTTCAAATATTAAAAGTTAAAAAAAAAATAGCGAAAATCTGATACTATAAAATAGATATGATGGTTGTGTTTTATAACTTTGGATAATAGATTTTTATGTATTTTTTATCGCTGAATTCGAAAATGACCTTCATTTTTAACCATCACGTCAGGATTTTCGCAAATCGTAAATTTCAAAATTAAAAAATAGCGAAAATCTCTCAAAGCAATTTGTCAAAGCCTTAAGAAAGAATGTAAATGTTTTAAATACATCTGCGACACCAAAATATAAGAGGATACCGAGATGAACCCCATAGAGAAGATAAAAGGAAAAGCGCGAAGCAGAGCATGAGCGGTTCAAAGAAACTTCCACACATGGACTAAAATTGTAAGGATTCTAAATACACAATATTTTACATGTTTAACTGTAAAAATGCATATTATAAAGAAAAAACTGAATAAATTATTATGAAAAAAAGTTACGTCTATTTTAAAGTAGCAGATTTTCGCAATAGTTCGACTTTTTGAAAATTTGCGATTTGCGAAAAATCCTGACGTAAAATATGATGGTATGGTAAAAAATGAAGGTCATTTTTGGATTCAGCACTAAAAAATACGTAAGAACCAATTATCGAGAGCTAAAAAACATAACCATCACATCTATTTTTAGTATCAGATTTCTGAAAGAGAATGCCCTTCAGAAATCTGAAGAGGTCTTAACATCCTTGAAAGTCAAAATGTGTCATCCAAGTGGTGTGTATACCTCTTCATAATATACTGATTATTAGACCATAAAAATCAAAGTTGACATTTGTCACTGAGGCTCAGGTCTGTTTCCAGAGTTCCCCTGCAAGAGGCAGAAAGAAAGCGAAAAATGATAATCCAAACAATGAACTGTGAGTGACAGTAGGGCGATATTTTCAGTTCAAAACACATAGAAGGCCTTTCATTAAGTAAATACATAAGGGAAGAACAAATTTACCAAGTTGGCTTTTAAGAAATCAACCCCATACGCATTTTAGCTTTTAACTGACTAGGATTAGGACATAATCTTTTTTTGTTCCTTTATCAAGTACCCCTTGAAATTTACCAATGTGGGTGGCAATAACAATACATTTTTTACACATTAGTGGCTTTTTTCAGAAAACATTAAGATGCTTGAATTTTTCAAAGGACCTTTCTTTTTCTTGTTTCTTTCTTTCTTTGGAAATTGTTACGAATCCCATTCTTTTCTCAAACAACAGAGAACTCCTCAAAAATATCGTCACACAGAAATTAGAATTGCAGCTTCTTTGAAAGAATGAAAATGTTTCCACACTTTAAAGGGATTCGGATAACGGTGTCAATTTTCTGTTGTAGAAAATCAACAAAAGGTACACGAAATGGCATCGTCCCCCACCTCAACCCATAGTGCCAAAAATTATGGCGCCATATGCCTTTTGACAGGAGATAATCCTTTTTTGTTCATTAATTGCCAAAACGACAGTGAGGTTTATCATTGACACCCAAAAAGTGTTTGGTTTTCGTTTGCTTGTCTGTCTGTCCGCGAAAACTGTCTTTAAAAGCGTTGGAATTATATCTTCTCGGGACGACCACCCCGATCGCCTCCCTGTGGATCCGAGCCTGGGGGAATCTTATCCTGGCGCTAATTATGCGTTTATCGGCGGCCCTTTGACGAAATTCGCGTTTCTTCAGCGATTCTTTGCCGAAATTTGAGGTGTTTTCACGATCTCTTGACGAAATTTGCTTTTTTTCTGCGATCCGCTGACGAAATTTGCTTCTATTTCGTGGTTCTTTGAAGAAATGCACGTTTTTTCGCGATTCTTTCACAAAATTTGCGATCTTTTAACGAATTTCGCGTTTTTGCGCTATTTTTTGACGAATTTCGTGTTTTTTTGCGATTTTTTGATGAAATAGGCGAATTTTTCTGTGAGCGATTGTCGAAATTTTTTTTCTTCAACCATTTGTCGAACGTCGCGATAGGCGGTGGATTTATATATATATATTTTATAATATATAATCCCCCTTCCTCCGCCCGTGGATCCGCGCCTGCAAATATAACGTGTTCTGGCCTAATCGAACATGGGTTGACGGTAATAATGAAGTATATTATAATGAAACTTTTAATTAACATGCTCACTTTTGTTGTAAATAGGATAACACACACAAAAAAGTGGAAGACATTTCCATTATACGCGCCAGCAGTATGCATTGGACGCTCCACATTTTGGACCGTATAGTATCATCGATTGTGTGAGTAGAGTACCCTGTTTTTCCAGAATTTTTTGTGATGTTATCCCATTTCATACAAAATAAGGTACATATCGCTACATTTTGATTTCAATATTTTTATTTTTCACAAAATTATTACCGACAAGCCGACTTCAGTTATGGTGAAACACCCTGTATTTGTGACTCAATAAGTGCCATGCGACCCCATGTTCTATGGTGATTATTACTTGTCTGGATGGGTACTATCACCCCTCTTATTTTGTAAAAACAATTTAGAATCACTCTGTATAGATAGAAATGTATCTCATTAACATTTCTTAACGAATCTGCATAAAGAGAAATTTTTTAATGCTGTATTAAATAATAATATCTGTCTGAGATGAATCATCATGATATAATTAAATGTCAGTATTACTAAAACGTACTGCAATGTTACATTAATTTACACAGACTTTATTGAGACATAATTATAGGATTGCATAATAACATGTTTCTGTAATATAATGCTTATTTAACTGATTTAGTGTCTAAAATGAATTCAGACTCAGCATTAATCACAGACACGTTTTCAGAGAAAACACATGACATATTTAAACAAGCTTTTGTCAAAATATTAATTAAAGTATGTTTCTTTGGCGTCAGGGAAGACGAGAATCATATTTATGGATTTATGCTTGAATGCATACTCATTGGTAGTGTTAAATTTCATATTTAACATCTTGTAATATTCTACTGCAAAACTAAAGATAATTAGTACATTGGAATAAAATACATTCCGTAAATTCATAGAATATTTTAATAATCTAACACTAATATTAGGAATTAATATTATTCAACTACTTTGTTTAAAGATATTGTTTGTTTAAAGGTAGTATATCTATACTAATATTATAAAGAGGAAAAAATTGTTTATTTGAAGGAGGTAACCTCTGGGACTACCGCACCGATTCCAAAAGTAATGGTATCAAAATGATGGTGTTAGCCCAATTTAGAACATAGGCTATATTTTATGTCCGTGCCACTGGCCAAAAGGGGGTGCAGGAGCAAAAAACGTGCTAAAAATGCAATTTTTGCGTTACTGAAGGGCCTAGAAACATGAAATTTGGAATATTAGTCACTTATAAGATATAAATGATGTCTAAGAACAAGTTCTTAAACAATTCGAAATTTAAAAGGGGTGAAAATGCACAAAAAGCGTTCTAAAAAACGTTCTAAATGGTAGTTTCTGCATAATCTCAGGAAATACCAAACCGATTTAAAAAATATTGGTGTCAAAATGACAGTGACAACCCTTGCTCCAACATAGGCTGTGTTTTTTGTTGGTGCCACTACCCAAAAGGGGGTTCAGGAGCAAAAAACTTTCTAAAAATGCGATTTTTGTGCTACTGAAGGACCTAGAAATATGAAATTTGGAATATTAGTTACTTATAAGATATAAATGATGTCTTATTTTGAAGAATAATTCTTAAACAATTCGAAATTTAAAAGGGGTAAAAATGCACAAAAAAACGTTCTAAAAAACGTTCTAAATGGTAGTTTCTGCATAATCTCAAAAAATACCAAACCGATTTAAAAAATATTGGTGTCAAAATGATGGTGACAACGATTGCTCCAAGATAGGCTATATTTCATGTCGGTGCCACTACCCTAAAAGGGGTGCAGGAGCAAAAAAGGTTCTAAAAATGCGATTTTTGCGTTACTGAAGGGCCTAGAAATATGAAATTTGGAATATCAGTTACTTATAAGATATAAATAATGTCTAAGAACCGTTCTTAAAAAATTCGAAATTTAAAAGGTGTGATAATGCGCGATGAGGGTTCTATAAAAAGTTCTAAATGGTAGTTTCTACATAATCTCAGGAAATACCAAACCGATTTAAAAAATATTGGTGTCAAAATGATGGTGACAACGCTTGCTCCAACATGGGCTATGTTTTATGTCGGTGCAACTACCCCAAATGGTGTGCTGGAGCAAAAAAATTCTAAAAATGCGATTTATGTGTTACTGAAGGGCCTAGAAATATGAAATTTGGAATATTAGTTACTTATAAGATATAAATGATGTCTAAGAACAGTTCTAAAACAATTCGAAATTTAAAAGGGGTGAAAATGCGCGAAAAGCGTTCTAAAAAACGTTCTAAATGATGGTTTCTACACAATCTCAGGAAATACCAAACCGATTAAAAAAAAATAATGGTGTCCAAATGACAGTGACAACCCTTGCTCCAACATACACTGTAAAAAAAATTCCGCAACGTTCCTGGGAAAAAATGGGCAGCTGAGTTGCCCATTATTTCCAAGAAACATTTCTTGAAAATGACTGGAACTTTACTGTATATGTTAAAAACTTTCTACAGAAATGCCAGTAAGTTTCCTGCTAAGTACCAGGAATATTTCTGTTGATAGCAAAACATTACTGACATTTCACAGCATGCGGGATCCGCAGATGATTTTTACATTTCCAGTTGACAATTTTCGCTTTATTATCATTATTTGTTAGAATGAAAAAATATTTTGAAATTGACATCAAAATTATTATTTATAATTTACACGAAAAAATAAATTTTCAGTTAAAATTCAATAAAGTAAATAAATATATGATATATTGCTTTAAAAAAATGCTTAATTAATTAAAGTATGTTTCTTTGGCGTCGGGGAAGACGAGAATCATATTTATGAATTTATGCTTGAATGCATACTCATTGGTAGTGTTAAATTTCATATTTAACATCTTGTAATATTCTACTGCAAAACTAAAGATAATTAGTACATTGGAATAAAATACATTCCGTAAATTCATAGAATATTTTAATAATCTAACACTAATATTAGGAATTAATATTATTCAACTACTTTGTTTAAAGATATTGTTTGTTTAAAGGTAGTATATCTATACTATCATACTCCTATTATAAAGAGGTAAAAATTGTTTATTTGTCGGAGATAAGCTCAGGAACTACCGAACCGCTTCCAAATGTAATGGTATCAAAATGATGGTGTTCGCTCAACTTAGAACATAGGCTATATCTTATGTCGGTGCCACCCCAAAGGGGGTGCAGGAGCAAAAAACGTTCTAAAAATGCGATTTTTGCGTTACTGAAGGGCCTAGAAATATGAAATTTGGAATATTAGTTACTTATAAGATATAAATGGTGTATAAGAACAGTTCTTAAACAATTCGAAATTTAAAAGGGGTGAAAATGCACAAAAAGCGTTCTAAAAAACGTTCTAAATGGTAGTTTCTACATAATCTCAGGAAATACCAAACCGATTTCAAAAGTAATGGTATCAAAATGATGGTGTTAGTCCAACTTAGAACATAGGCTGTATTTTATGTCGGTGCCACTACCCCAAAGGGGGTGCAGGAGCAAAAAACGTTCTAAAAATGCGATTTTTGCGTTACTGAAGGACCTAGAAATATGAAATTTGGAATATTAGTTACTTATAAGATATAAATGATGTCTAAGAACAAGTTCTTAAACAATTCGAAATTTAAAAGGGGTGAAAATGCACAAAAAGCGTTCTAAAAAACGTTCTAAATGGTAGTTTCTGCATAATCTCAGGAAATACCAAACCGATTTAAAAAATATTGGTGTCAAAATGACAGTGACAACCCTTGCTCCAACATAGGCTGTGTTTTTTGTTGGTGCCACTACCCAAAAGGGGGTTCAGGAGCAAAAAACTTTCTAAAAATGCGATTTTTGTGCTACTGAAGGACCTAGAAATATGAAATTTGGAATATTAGTTACTTATAAGATATAAATGATGTCTTATTTTGAAGAATAATTCTTAAACAATTCGAAATTTAAAAGGGGTAAAAATGCACAAAAAAACGTTCTAAAAAACGTTCTAAATGGTAGTTTCTGCATAATCTCAAAAAATACCAAACCGATTTAAAAAATATTGGTGTCAAAATGATGGTGACAACGATTGCTCCAAGATAGGCTATATTTCATGTCGGTGCCACTACCCTAAAAGGGGTGCAGGAGCAAAAAAGGTTCTAAAAATGCGATTTTTGCGTTACTGAAGGGCCTAGAAATATGAAATTTGGAATATCAGTTACTTATAAGATATAAATAATGTCTAAGAACCGTTCTTAAAAAATTCGAAATTTAAAAGGTGTGATAATGCGCAATGAGGGTTCTATAAAAAGTTCTAAATGGTAGTTTCTACATAATCTCAGGAAATACCAAACCGATTTAAAAAATATTGGTGTCAAAATGATGGTGACAACGCTTGCTCCAACATGGGCTATGTTTTATGTCGGTGCAACTACCCCAAATGGTGTGCTGGAGCAAAAAAATTCTAAAAATGCGATTTATGTGTTACTGAAGGGCCTAGAAATATGAAATTTGGAATATTAGTTACTTATAAGATATAAATGATGTCTAAGAACAGTTCTAAAACAATTCGAAATTTAAAAGGGGTGAAAATGCGCGAAAAGCGTTCTAAAAAACGTTCTAAATGATGGTTTCTACACAATCTCAGGAAATACCAAACCGATTAAAAAAAAATAATGGTGTCCAAATGACAGTGACAACCCTTGCTCCAACATACACTGTAAAAAAAATTCCGCAACGTTCCTGGGAAAAAATGGGCAGCTGAGTTGCCCATTATTTCCAAGAAACATTTCTTGAAAATGACTGGAACTTTACTGTATATGTTAAAAACTTTCTACAGAAATGCCAGTAAGTTTCCTGCTAAGTACCAGGAATATTTCTGTTGATAGCAAAACATTACTGACATTTCACAGCATGCGGGATCCGCAGATGATTTTTACATTTCCAGTTGACAATTTTCGCTTTATTATCATTATTTGTTAGAATGAAAAAATATTTTGAAATTGACATCAAAATTATTATTTATAATTTACACGAAAAAATAAATTTTCAGTTAAAATTCAATAAAGTAAATAAATATATGATATATTGCTTTAAAAAAATGCTTAATTAATTAAAGTATGTTTCTTTGGCGTCGGGGAAGACGAGAATCATATTTATGAATTTATGCTTGAATGCATACTCATTGGTAGTGTTAAATTTCATATTTAACATCTTGTAATATTCTACTGCAAAACTAAAGATAATTAGTACATTGGAATAAAATACATTCCGTAAATTCATAGAATATTTTAATAATCTAACACTAATATTAGGAATTAATATTATTCAACTACTTTGTTTAAAGATATTGTTTGTTTAAAGGTAGTATATCTATACTATCATACTCCTATTATAAAGAGGTAAAAATTGTTTATTTGTCGGAGATAAGCTCAGGAACTACCGAACCGCTTCCAAATGTAATGGTATCAAAATGATGGTGTTCGCTCAACTTAGAACATAGGCTATATCTTATGTCGGTGCCACTATCCCAAAGGGGGTGCAGGAGCAAAAAACGTTCTAAAAATGCGATTTTTGCGTTACTGAAGGGCCTAGAAATATGAAATTTGGAATATTAGTTACTTATAAGATATAAATGGTGTATAAGAACAGTTCTTAAACAATTCGAAATTTAAAAGGGGTGAAAATGCACAAAAAGCGTTCTAAAAAACGTTCTAAATGGTAGTTTCTACATAATCTCAGGAAATACCAAACCGATTTCAAAAGTAATGGTATCAAAATGATGGTGTTAGTCCAACTTAGAACATAGGCTGTATTTTATGTCGGTGCCACTACCCCAAAGGGGGTGCAGGAGCAAAAAACGTTCTAAAAATGCGATTTTTGCGTTACTGAAGGACCTAGAAATATGAAATTTGGAATATTAGTTACTTATAAGATATAAATGATGTCTAAGAACAGTTCTTAAACAATTCGAAATTTAAAAGGGGTGAAAATGCACAAAAAGCGTTCTAAAAAACGTTCTAAATGGTAGTTTCTACATAATCTCAGGAAATACCACACCGATTTAAAAAATATTGGTGTCAAAATGATAGTGACAACGTTTGCTCCAAGACAGGCTATGTTTTATGTCGGTGCCACTACCCCAAAGGGGGTGTAGGAGCAAAAAACGTTCTAAAAATGCGATTTATGTGTTACTGATGGACCTAGAAATATGAAATTTGAAGTATCAGCTACTTATTAGATATAAAGGATTTCTAAGAACAGTTGTTAAACAATTCTAAATTTAAAAGGGGTGAAAATGCGCGAAAAGCGTTCTAAAAAACGTTCTAAATGGTAGTTTCTACACAATCTCAGGAAATACCAATCCGATTTGAAAAATAATGGCGTCAAAATGATGGTGAAAATCCCTGCTCAACATAGGCTATGTTTTATGTCGGTGCCACTAACCCAAAGGGGCTGCAGGAGAAAAACGTTCTAAATTGCTGTTTTTGCGTGACGGAAGGTCCTTGAATCGTGAAATTTAGAATGGTAGTTAGTTATAAGATATCAATGATCTCTAAGGACATTTCCTAAAAAAAAATCGAAATTTAAAAGGGGGTTCAAAATGCGCAAAAAGCGTTGTAAAAAACGTTCTAAATTGCAATTTCTATGCAATCTCAGGAAATAATGAACCGATTTCAAATATAATGGCGTTAAAATGATGGTGACAGATCTTGCTCCAAGATAGGCTATATTTTATATATGTTTCCACTAACCCAGAGAAGATGCAGGAGCAAAATGACCGAAAAGCGTTCTAAAAACGTTCTGAATGCCGATTCGTCACCAATATCTCAGGAAGAATCAAACTGATTTCAAAAGTAATGTTAAGAAATTGAAGCTGACAGCCTCTGTTCTAACATAGACGCTATTTTAAGTCGGTATCACTATCACCTAGACGTTGCAGGAGCAAAAAAGCGTTCCAAATTTCAATTTTTGTAATCGGTAGAGGCTAGCAAGTTAAAATTAGGCAAGGTACATATGTATTACATATAAATGATCTTTAAGAACAGTTTCGAAAAAATTGGAAATTTAAAAAGGGGTGAAAATGCGCGAAAAGCGTTCTAAAAACATTCTAAATTGCGATTTCTACTCAATCTCAGGAAATTCCAAAGCTGTTTCAAAAGTAATGGTTGCAAATCAATGGTGACAGTCCCTGCTATAACATAGGTTATATTTTATGTTGCTGTCACTACCATCTGAGGGTTGCAAAAGCAAAACATGTTCTAATTTGCGTTTTTTGCATAACTGAAGGGTCTAATACTTTGAAATATGGCATGGTATTTACTTACAAGATGCAACTGCTTTCTAAGAACTGTCAAAAGAAAATTTCAAATTTAAAAAGATGAAGTGAGCGAAAAGCGTTGTAAATAACAATTTTTATGTAATCTTATCAAATACCAAACCGATTAAAAAAATAATGATGACAAATTGTTGGTGATAGAACCTGCTCAATCATAAGCTATATTTTATGTCTGTGCCACTACCACCAGAGGGTTTCAGTAGCTAAAAACTTTCTAAATTGCGATTTCTGTGATACTGAAAAGGCTAGAAACTTTAAATTTGGCATGGTAGTTACTTATAAAATATAAATGCCCTCGAAGGACTGTCGAAAATAAATTCGAATTAAAAAGGGGTGAAGTGAAGGGGATGTGCGAAAAGCATTCTAAAAAAGTCCTAAATTACGATTTCTACGCAATTTCAGGGAATATAAACCAAATATAAAAGTAATAGCTGCGAATCAATGGTAGCAGTCACTGATCCTACACATGCTATATTTTATGCCGATGATTCTACCACCTGGGGTTCACAGGAACAACAAACGCTCTAAAAAGGACTTTAAAAGCTTTCTAAATTACGTTTCTGTGGAATATTAGGAAATAACAAACCAATTTCAAAATTAATGTTGGCAAATTAATGGTGACAGTTTCTATTTCAACACAGCCCTTTATGTTGTAAGAGGTGGTAGAACTTGGAATTTGACATGATGGTTAATTTTAAGATGTAAGAAGATGGTTTCTAGAAAATTCAAAACTTCAAATGAATACTGAAATGAGTGTATTAACTGAGCATAAAAGTTCAAAATATTTTCTAAATTATTATTTATTTAGTTTTATTTTGTTTTATTAATTTAAGTCTCATTTCTGCTTTATGCAGTGTAACAATGATGCTTAAACAAATTGTGTTTTAAATAGTAATTGCTTTAATTATTCCTAAAAGTAATAAGTACCTTTTAATAAACTAAAATATTACCTTTTAATAAAATAAAAATTTAGTTAGTACCTTTTAATAAAAATTAGACATATAAATATCACTTGGCATATTTCAAATATTACGCGAGCAAAGCCGCGGGATTTGCTAGTCATACTCCTATTATAAAGAGGTAAAAATTGTTTATTTGTAGGAGGTAACCTCTGGGACTACCGCACCGATTCCAAAAGTAATGGTATCAAAATGATGGTGTTAGCCCAACTTAGAACATAGGCTATATTTTATGTCCGTGCCACTGGCCAAAAGGGGGTGCAGGAGCAAAAAACGTTCTAAAAATGCAATTTTTGCGTTACTGAAGGGCCTAGAAACATGAAATTTGGAATATTAGTTACTTATAAGATATAAATGATGTCTAGAACAGTTCTTAAACAATTCGAAATTTAAAAGGGGTGAAAATGCACAAAAAGCTTTCTAAAAAACGTTCTAAAAGGTAGTTTCTGCATAATCTCAGAAAATACCAAACCGATTTAAAAAATATTGTTGTCAAAATGATGGTGACAACGATTGCTCCAAGATAGGCTATATTTTATGTCGGTGCTACTACCCAAAAGGGGGTGCAGGAGTAAAAAACGTTCTAAAAATGCACTTTTTGCGTTACTGAAGGGCCTAGAAATATAAAATTTGGAATATTAGTTACTTATAAGATATAAATGATGTCTAAGAACTTTTCTTAAACAATTCGAAATTTAAAAGGGGTGAAAATGCGCGAAAAGCGTTCTAAAAAACGTTCTACATGGTGGTTTCTACACAATCTCAGGAAATACCAAACCGATTTAAAAAATAGTGGTGTTAAAATGATGGTGACAGATCTTGCTCCAAGATAGGCTATATTTTATATCTTTTTCCACTGCCGCAGAGGAGATGCAGGAGCAAAATGCGCGAAAAGAGTTCTAAAAACGTTCTAAATGCCGATTTGTCAGCAGTATCTCAGGAAGAATCAAACTGATTTCAAAATTAATGGTAGGAAATTGATGCTGGCAGCTTTTGCTCCAACATAAACGCTATTTTATGTCGGTATCAATATCACCTAGACGTTGCAGTAACAAAAAAGCGTTCTAAATTTCGATTTTTGTGATCGGTAGGGGCTAGCAATTTAAAATTAGGCAAGGTATATATTTATTAGATATAAATGATCTTTAAGACCAGTTTCGAAAAAATTGGAAATTTAAAAAGTGGGTGAAAATGCTCGAAAATCGTTCTAAAAACGTTCTAAATTGCGATTTCTACTCAATCTCAGGAAATACCAAAGCTATTTCAAAAGTAATGGTTGCAAATCAATGGTGACAGTCCCTGCTATAACATAGGTTATATTTTATGTTGCTGTCACTACCATCTGAGGGTTGCAAAAGCAAAACGTGTTCTAATTTGCATTTTTTGCACAAGTGAGGGGTGTAACACTTTGAAGTATGGCATGGTATTCACTTACAAAATGCAACTGCTTTCTAAGAACAGTCGAAAGAAAATTCCAAATTTAAAAAGATGAAGTGAGCGAAAAGCGTTATAAATTACAATTTTTATACAATTTTATCAAATACCAAACCGATTAAAAAAATAATGATGACAAATTGTTGGGGATAGAACCTGCTCAAACATAAGCTATATTTTATGTCTGTGCCAATACCACCAGAGGGTTGCAGGAACAGAAATCTTTCTAAATTGCAATTCTGTGATACTGAGGAGGCTTGAAACTTTAAATAAGGCATGGTAGTTACTTATAAAATATAAATGCCTTCGAAGGACTGTCGAAAATGAATTCAAATTGAAAAGGTGTGAAGCGAAGGAGAGGTGCGAAAAGCATTCTAAAAAAGTCCTAAATTACGATTTCTATGCAATTTCAGGGAATATAAACCGATTATAAAAGTAATAGTTGCGAATCAATGGTAACACTCTCTGATCCTACACAGGCTATATTTTATGCCGATGATTCTACCACCTGGGGTTCAGAGGAACAACAAACGTTCTAAAAAAGGCCTTTAAAAGCTTTCTAAATTAAATTTCTGTGGATTATTAGGATATAACAAACCGATTTCAAAATTAATGTTGGCAAATTAATGGCGACAGTTCTTATTTCAACATAGCCCTTTATGTTGAGAGAGGTGGTAGGATTTGGAATTTGACATGATGGTTAATTTTAAGATGGAAGAAGATGGTTTCTAAACTATTCAAAACTTCAAATGAATACTGAAATGAGCGTATTAATTGAGCATAAAAGTTTTCAAATATTTTCTAAATTATCATTTATTTAGTTTTATTTCGTTTAATTAATTTAAGTCTCATTTCTGCCTAATGATGATGTGTAATAATGATGTAATAATGTAATAATGATGTTTAATTAAAGTGTGTTTTAAATAGTAATTTTTTAATTATTCCTAAAAGTAATAAGTACCTTTTAATAAAATAAAATTTTACCTTTTAATAAAATAAAAATTTAGTTACTACTTTTTAATAAAAATTAGACATATAAATATCACTTGGCATATTTCAAATATTGCGCGAGCAAAGCCGCGGGGTTTGCTAGCAATAAATAAAAAATACAAGAATCAAAGTCCAAGTATTTGGACTTCTAAAATCTTTCTAAATTGAAAAGATATTATCAACGTTTGAACAACCGCATGTTTAACCCCTTAATTCTCGCTCCCGTCATATTCACGGGCTGTGTCTTTTACTCAAATTGTTTGATTCCCACCAGTTTTATAAAATAGTGAAATTGGCTATATTTTAGTATCGTTTTTACTGTCATTAAATAAAGTGAATATTTCTTTTTCATAAAAGTGGTGCCAATAAGCAATTTCAATTATTCAACCGTAATTTAATTCGAGCATTAAGGGGTTAATCTGGCATTGGAAAAAAAAATTATTATTGAAATCTGAAATATAATTAGCATATTGGCTTGTAGAACCTCGATTATCCGAAATAATTGGGACAGACCATCTTTCAAAAAATCGAAATTTTCGGATAATCAAGAATGCTTTAATTTTAAGATTAAGGAGAAATGCATGAGCTATCTTTTATTATGGTAACAAGTGCTTAATAAAAATAAAGCAATAACAAAATAGAAACAAGAATAAATTACCTGAATTTTAATTTTGAAATTAAGCACCTTTTACATATTTCACAAGGGTTTGAAACAATGTTTTTTAATTTGTCGCAGTTTCGATTGCCTTTGCTTTGAAAATCTATCACGAATTTTTTTAATATTATTTGTTCACGAGTATCACACTCTTTCTGCTGCTCCAACCATGCCAAACCTTTTGCAAAGCATCCAAAAGCTTCAGAATTGCTAATTTGTTCGTTTTCTTCGTTCCACACCGCAGCTTAAGGGAGCTCAAATTAAATTCAAAGGAACTCTAAGAAAAGGGATCGAAAATATTTATATGCACTCCTAGTTCGGAAGAGACCGCTTGCACACAAGGAACATGATAGTTAAAAAAAAAAGTTTTGAAAATGGATTTTGCACACAAGGAATGTAATATTAAAAAAAAAAAAAAACTTTAAATATGGATTTCGGTCAACTGAGAGTTTCGGTTAAAAGAGATTTGGATAAAAGAGGTTCTACTGTACCTTGTATGCAAGTTAAAGTTATTATATTTTGAAATGTTTGTCTAAAGATAGTATATAATAAATAAAAAAATACAAGAATCAAAGTCCAACTATTTTGATTTCTAAAATCTTTCTAAATTGAAAAGATATTATCAAAGCTTGAACAACCGCATGTTTAATCTGACTTTGGAAAAAAAATATTGGAACCTGAAACTGAATTAGATAAAATACAGTTACTTTCTCTGTTGTAGTATTTTCAAATTGTTTATTAAATGAAATTTCTGAATAAAAAATATTTATTTAAATTTACCGTACGTTTCTGTGCCTTCTGGGAAGACGAGAATAATATTTAAAGATTCATGCTTGAATTCCTGCACATTTCCAGTTTTAAATTTCATATTTAACGTCTTGTAGCCTTTTTTGGAAAACTTAAGATAATTAAATAAATCCATATAATTCTTGGAAATTGTTTTGTAGAAAATTTTATATGCCTTGCATTCAATAATATTTCAAAAAATTTTAATTGCTTAAAAGACACAGAGCCAATAGTCCGCGGTAATCAAAGGTATCGGGGACGCCCATGAGCACGTTTCCCAAAGTAGTATAACGTCTCCACTGGGCTGTGTATGACTTGCTGCATAAGGGGGAGCAACAGATCGCCTGAAAGAAGGCGTATCTTTACACTGCCTTCGACGTGTTGAATAATGAATCGTGATTCATCCGACCGGGCAACTCTCTGCCAATGATCCATCGTTCAGTTACGATGTTACCGGGTCTAGTGTAGGAGTAGCTGGAGATGATGCTTTGTCAACAGAGTCACATAAGAGGGACGTTTGCTGAGTAGCCTCATATCCGACAGTGTCAGCTGAACTGTGTACTCAGAAACTATTCTCCTTGGACTTGTATTATATTGGGCTGCCAGCCGAGCCATTGTCTGTAGCCGATTTTGCTTTACCAAGCGGGAGAGTCTCCGACGTCCTTTTTCCTTGATAACACGTGGACGTCTAACGTCATGGCATCTGCTGATGATTTCACCGCTATTCATCCACCTTTCATACGTATAACAAGGATATGTCGCGAACAATCCATGAGTCGTGCAGTTTTGGAGATACTCGTTCTGAGCCATCGGGTCACTGAATTCTGCCCTCTATCAATATCGCTTAGATCAGCTGCTTTTCCCATCACATGCAGAAGTAAGCGCAAAAATGATTCCTCATACTCCCTAGCAGTAGCCAAATACCATACCCAGATGATTACGTGCCCTCCACACCAACCAGGTGACTTTATTGCAAAATGTGGGGAAGGTCATAATATTTGGGCTCTTCGGTGTGTATATATATGAAAGGATAAAAAACCTTTAAAATTCCAAAAATTTAAATTAAAATTCGAAGTCTCTTTCTTCTAACTTTAAATCTATTTCTAAAACCAGTTTCTCACCTTGCAACTTTGTTTCCCAGCAATACATCTTATTACTTTCAGAGATCATTTTAGGACGATTCTTAAGAGTGAAACTGCTAATCTAAGCGCTTTTTACAGGCATCTGTAGGTAGGGCTGATACAGGGCTGCACAGTCCCTGGGAATTGTGCGGGCCTTGACCACAGATCAATCATAACTTAATGAACCAATTAAATTAAATGTTCCTTTCAAATTAACAGTTCTGCCCTCTGCTGGAAAGTATTAGAAGCTTCACCATATTACCCCGAACCGCGAAATTACCGCATATTACCGTGAAATAATGGCTATTTGAAATGCTAGCTAAACTTACGCCAATGTAACCACCCAAAATCTACGCTGTTGGTTCCGGGACCGGCGATCGACTCGCGAATCATGATGAGCGGCCCAATAAATGAGTTCGATTCGCATAAAGGTTCCCTAGTCACTTTCTTCGTCCTCATCTAGGACCATACCACTAGAATCATTATATAATTGTTACATATATATATATATATATATATGTATATATATATTCTAAAATTAAACGAATTTCTTAATTTTTACTTAGATGTGTTACTTGGGATCTGAAAGAGAACGTGAAAAATTGAATGACGGTTTTCCAAATCATTGCAACAAAGATCGTTGAGTTTTAAAGTATTCTTATTTCGTGTGATAATGGCTTCGATGGAGCCTTCGATAACATTTTTAAGCTTCTTGGATTCTATATTTGTTGAAATTCCTTATTTTATTGTAGCTTTAAGAATGTTTACTAGTTCATAATCGAAGTACATACTCCCTCACCATTTTGTAACATTTTCATAAAATATTTACAATATTTGAAACATATTGAACAATGGAAAAGAAATAGCATTTTTCCGAAAAAGTTCCTTCTCTTCTTCCAAAAATCTTCATTTTATTTAAAATAAATGCAATAAAAAGTGACTTGTTTTTTTTCCTTTTATTTTGAAAAAAAAAAAATACAGGCTGAAAGAAAATGATGAACTACACAAAAATGGAGTTTCCTTTTCTTTATGCTTGAAAATATTGAACATTTTCTTGAAAACCGAATGTTGAAAGTGTATTAGAAGTTAATGCAACGAGAAAAAAGTTTATTTACTAAAGAAAACAAACCTTAATCTTATCTGAAAAAAAATCGTACGAGGAAATTTTTAACATGTATTATTTTTGAAAATGTTTGAAAAATAAAGTAAATCGTGAAGCTCGTTTAAAAATATTTTTCAAACGAAAATAAATCTTCCTTAGCCATATTTACATTATCGATAATCTATACTAATATTATAAAGAGGTAAAAATTGTTTATTTGTAGGAGGTAAGCTCTGGAACTATCGAAACGATTCCAGAAGTTATGGTATCAAAATGATGATGTTAGTCCAACTTAGAACTTAGGCTATATCTTATATCCGTGCCACTGGCCAAAAGGGGGTGCAGGTTCAAAAAACGTTCTAAAAATGCAATTTTTGTGTTACTTGAATGGCCTAGAAACATGAAATTTGGAGTTGTAGTTACTTATAGGATACTAATGAATATCTAAGGACATTTCTTTAAAAAAATCGAAATTAAAAAGGGGTGAAAATGCGCGAAAAGCGATCTAAAAAACGTTCTAAATGGCGATTTTTACGCAATTTCAGGAAGTACCAAACCGATTTCAAAAATAATTCTGTCAAAATGATGGTGACAACCATTGTTCCAACATAGGCTACATTTTATGTCGGTGCCACTGGCTAAAAGAGGGTGCAGGAGCACAAAAACTTTCGAAATTGCGATTTTTGTGTTACTGAGGGCCCAGATACACGGAATTTGGCATGATAGTGACATATGAATGATCTCGAAGAATATTTCTTAAAAAATTCGAAATTAAAGAGGGGTGAAAATGCGCAAAAAGCGTTCTAAAAACGTTCTAAATGGCGATTTTTACGCAATTTCAGGAAGTACCAAACCGATTTCAAAAATAATTCTGTCAAAATGATGGTGACAACCATTGTTCCAACATAGGCTACATTTTACGTCGGTGCCACTGGCTAAAAGAGGGTGCAGGAGCACAAAAACTTTCGAAATTGCGATTTTTGTGTTACTGAGGGCCCAAATACACGGAATTTGGCATGATAGTGAGATATGAATGATCTCGAAGAATATTTCTTAAAAAATTCGAAATTAAAGAGGGGTGAAAATGCGCAAAAAGCGTTCTAAAAACGTTCTAAATGGCGATTTTTACGCAATCTCAAGAAGTACCAAAGCAATTTCAAGAATAATGGAGTCAAAATGATGGTGATAACCCTTGCTCCAACATAGCCTACATTTTATGTCGGTGCCACTACCCTTAAAGGGGGTGCAGGAGCAAAAATATGTTCGAAATTGCGCTTTTCGTGTTACTGAAGGGCCTAGAAACATGATATTTGGAATGGTAGTTATATGATATAAATTATCGCTAAGAACATTTCTTAAAAAATTCGAAATTTAAAAGGGGTGAAAATGCACGAAAAGAGTTCTAAAAAACGTTCTAAATAGCTATTTCTACGCAATCTCAGAAAGTACCCAACATAATTCAAAAGTAATGGCTGGAAATTAATAATGACAGTCCTTGCTCCAGCATAGGCTCTATTTCATGTCGGTATCACTAGTACCTAGGGGTTGCAGAAGCCAAAAACGTTCTAAATTGCGATTTTTCATGTTACTGAAGGGCCTAGAATCATGAAATTAGGCAGGGTAGTTATTTATAAGATACAAATGATTTCTAAGAACATTTCCTAAAAAATCGAAATTTAAAAGGGGTGAAAAGGAGCGAAAAGCGATCTAAAAAACTTTCTAAATTGCGATTTCTACGGAATCTCAGAAAGTACCGAACTGATTTTAAAAAACGGAGTGAAAACGAAGGTGACAGTCCTCGCTCCAACATAGGCTGTATTTCATGTCGGTGTCACGACCCCAAAGGGGGGTGAAGAAGCAAAAAACGATCTGAATTGCGTATTTTGTAATGCTGCAAGGGCAATTTGAAACTAGGCATGGTAGTTAATTATAAGATATGAATTATCTCTAAGAAAATTTCCTAAATAATTCGAAATTTAAAAGGGGTGAAAATGGACGAAAAACGTTCTAAATTGCGATTTCTATGCAATCTCAGAAAGTACCCAACCGATTTCAAAAGTAATGGTTAGGAATTGATGATGCTCCGATATAAGATCCCTTGCTCCGATGTAGGATCTATTTCATGTCGGCGTCACTATCACCTTGCGGTTGCATTTTAAAAAACGTTCTAAATTGTGATTTTTGTAATACTAAAGGGGCTAGCAACTTGAAATTTGGCATGGTAATAACTTATGAGATGTAAGTTCTCTCTGAGAAGAGTTCCTTAAAAATTTTAAATATAAAACGGGGAAAAAATGAAAGAAAAGCGTTCTAAATAGCGATTTCTACACAATCTCAGGAAATATAAACCGATTTCAGAAGTAATGGTTTCAAATTGATTGTGATAGTCCCCGCTTCAACATAGCCTATATTTTACGTTGCTGTCACTACCACCTGGGGGTTACAGGAGCAAAAAATGTTCTAAATTGCGTTTTTTGTGTTACTGAGGGGGTCTGATATTTTAACTTTGGAATGGTAATTATTTCGAAGATGCAAATGCTTTCTTGAATTGTCGAAAGATTTTTATGCAATCGTGTGAAATACGAAACCGATTTTAAACATAATGGTTGCAAATTGATGGGGAGAGAATCTGCTCAAACATAAGCTATATTTTATGCAGGTGCCACAACCCCTAGAGCGTTGCAGGGGCAAACAAGCCTCTAAATTGCGATTTCTGGGTCACTGAAGAGGCTAGAAACTTTAAATATAGCACGGTAGGCACTTATAAATATAAATATCTTCTAATAATAGTCGAAAATCAATTCGAAATTAGAAAGGGGTGAAGAGAAGGGAAGGAGCGAAAAGCATTCTAAAAGAGTCCTAAATTACGATTTCTATGGAATCTCAGGAAATAATAAACCGATTACAGAAGTTATTGGTTGCGAATCAACAGTGATAGTCCCTGATCCTATACGGGCTATATTTTGTGCCGGTGTCAGTACCACCTGGTTGGCAGGAACAACAAGAAAGCCTTTAAAAACATCTAAATTCCGTTTTCTATAGAATATTAGGAAATACCAACCGATTTCAAGGTTAATGTTGGCAAATTAATGGTGACAGTCTCTGTTTCAACATTTTTTGAGACATTCTATTTCAACTCTGTTTAGGCATTTTATGTTGGTGCCACTAACACCAGAGAGATGGTAGACTGTCAGACAAGAAGCTTGGAATTTGACATGATGGTTAATTTTAAGATGTAAATGTGTTAAGATGGTTTCTAAAAAATTCAAAACTTCAAATGAATACTGAAATGAGCGTATGATATGAGCATAAACGTCTCAAAATACTTTCTAAATTATCATTTATTTGGAATTAGTTTTGTTCTTCTTATTAAATAAAATCTCATTCCTGTCTATTGCACTTTTATAATGAAGTTTAGTCAAACTGTGTCTTAATTTGTAATTTTTGAATTATTCCAAAAAGTGTTCTTCAGATAAAAAATAGTCATGCAAATATCACTTGGCATATTTCACATACTACGCGAGCAAAGTCGCGGGGTTTGCTAGTTTAGATATAATTATCTCTATTGTTACTAAATAATTCATTTATTCTTTGTTAATACAATCTTAAACTATGTTGCAGAATGTATTGTTTCTGTAAAACTTTTCATGCAGTATCAAATTATTCTTATTATGGGTCATTACAATGTAAAGAAAGATTAATGTTTCTTAATTCTTTGATTACGGGGTTGGGACATATGTCGTACCAGACACAATTCCTTTATTCTATTCACACCACTTTTAGGTAGCTTTCTTTACAATAAAGCTACCTATTGCAGCCGTTCGGAGGAAAGCGATTTCAAAAAATTTTGGTATATTTTCATCGATCATGACCCCCAGACACCGAAACCACCCTCCGTTCAAAATTGATTTATATATATAAATCTGACATTTGTCACACTGTAACTCTCGTAATTATGAACCGATTTCGATGTAGATCGGCGTGTACATAGTACTTACGAATGTCTCGACCGAGTTCGTTGGCCAGCTTCATCCGTCGTTTTGTTTCAAAATGGCGTCCATTTAAAATTTTTAAAAAAATTCAAAATTTGAAATGGGGTACCAAAAAATTAAAAATGGAAAAATACTTTTTTCTTATGTATTTGACCTTTATACAAAGATTTTGGAGCAGTTTTTGTTTCGTCTATATCTTAAAAAATGGCTGAGTTATAGCATTTTGAATTTCTAGCGTGGCTGACATTTTGAAACGTCCTGAATTTTGTCACGCGATAAAAGGCGTATTTATGAACCGATTTGGATGTAACTTCGTTTATACATAGTACATACCAATGTCTCAACCGGGTTCGTTGGCCACCTTCACCCGCCATCTTGTTTAAAAATGGCGGCCATTTAAATTTTTAAGAAAAATTTAAATTTGAAATGCGGTACCAAAAATTGAAAATTGAAAAAATATTTTCTTCTTATGTGTTTGACCTTGATAAAAAGATTCGGGAGCAGTTTTGTTTCGTCTATATCTTAAGAAATGGCTGAGTTATAGCATTTTGAATTTCTAGAGTGGCTGACAATTTGAAACGTCCTGATTTTTCTCACGTAATAACAGGCGTATTTATGAACCGACTTGGATGTACCTTGGTGTGTACATAGTACATACAAATATCTCGACCGAGTTCGTTGGCCAGCTTCATCCGCCATCTTGTTTCTAAATGGCGGCTATTTAAAAAAATAAAAAAATAAAAAAATTTAAATGAGATACCAAAAAATTGGAAAATGAAAAAGATTTTTTTTGTATGTGTTTGACCTTAATACAAAGATTCCGGAACAGTTTTTCTTTCGTCTATATCTAAAAAAAAATGGCTGAGTAATAGCATTTTGAATTTCTCTTGTGGCTGACATTTTAAAACGACCTGATTTTTGTCACGCGATAACAGGCGTATTTATGAACCTATTTGGATGTAACTTGGTTTGTACATAGTACATACCAACGTCTCGACCGAGTTCGTTGGCCAGCTTCATTCGCCATCTTGTTTCAAAAGGGTTGCCATTTAAAAAAAATTAAATTTAAAATTCAAAATGAGGTATTAAAAAATTGGAAAATGAAAGAGATTTTTTTTATGTGTTTGGCCTTGATACAAAGATTCCGGAGCAGTTTTTGTTTCTGAAAATTTGTTCTTTTGTTGATATCTTAAAAAATGGTTGATTTATAGCACTTTGAATTTCTAGCATGGCTAACATGTTGAAACGATCTTGTATTTGTCACGCGATAACACACGTATTCGCCTATTTCGATGTAAGAAGGCATGTGGATAGTATACATCAACACCTCGACCAAGTTCGCTGGCCAGATTCATCAGCCATCTTGTTTCAAAATGGCGGCCATTAAATTAAAAAATATATATATATTTAAAGTGAGGTTAGAAAAAATTAGAAATTGAAAAAGGTTTCTTTCTTAAGTATTTGATCTTGATATAAGGATTCAGGAGCATTTTTTGTTTGTCTTTACCTTAAAAAATGGCTCAGATATAGCAGTTTCAATTTCTATTGTGGGTGACATTTTGAAAAATCTGATTTATCTGCTACAGCACTCCTATATATTAACCGATTCCGATGTGAGTGAGCATGTGCACAGCAATTACTAAGGTCTCGACCAAGTTCACTGCTTAGCCTCATCCACCATGTTGTCTTAAAATGACAGGCACTTTAAGAAATTGCCGAATTTGGCAGCCAAATATAAGTTACTTTAAAGAAAAGCAGCTTTGATAAAGCTGACTAATTTCGCGAAATTCTCATTCATTATATTGATAAAAATTAGTATTGAATCTCCTATATTCGGTTTCCACTAAATTGAGCTTCGTGTGTTTGCATGATATAAGTTGGCTTTTTTTAAATAAGGATTATGAAAGCTACCTCTTCCTCCTGGCACTGGCCGGAAGGACTTTTTCAAAAATAATCTCTGCCATGCACCTATACTAGGATAATTTAAAAAGAAAATTATCACATTTTAAAAAAAAAAATTGTGGTAAAAATGAAATCTAAAATAGTCGCTAATCTTGGATCGTAATCAAGAGGCTAATCTTCGAAAACATAATACAGGGAATCCATAAAAGAATGTACCAGTTTCAATGGCATATTATTACAGTTTAATTTAGACTATTTACAATCATACATCGAATTGAAGGTAAACTAACCTTGTTTTTTCTTACAAATGTTCAATAGGTGCACCTTTAGTTAGACGGCACACATCCAACCTAAAATCCAATTCTCCCCACCACTTCGGTTAACAAGTCCGGAGTCGTGGAAGTAATATAGCCTCTTCAATTCTGTGTCCCAACTCTGGCAAATCATGCACAGGCGGAATGCAAACACGATCTTTTGTAAAGCCCCAAAGGAAAAAATCGCATGGCTCTAATGGATTTTAAATATTCAGTCCAGCAATAACATTTTAGAATCAGGAGTAGACATTTTGCGTATATGATACTACAAGCGAATCAGTAACAAACAATACTCGCGAATGGGCTTATCTAAAACTGTTTGAGTTACTCTTTACTTGTGATCTTGAACCAATACTCCACAACGCTTACATTTGATACTATTAAAATTTATAACTGGGTTATTTTTTAAAACCTTGAGGGGGCGGTGGGATATATTTTATACCATCTAATTTTAATCAAGATTTGCACCAGAAACTGTTAATTAAAATTTACCTTTCTAACTTTGGTGGAAAAAAGTAAAAGATTGCTTTTCCTTATTTTGAAACAAAATTTTTCGAATATTCCGGTGTGAGTTCAACATTACAGGAACGTAATTGCTTTCCCCTGAAAGTGTTAATGTACATACGCGTACAAATATTTACATAAACCTCTTCCGAGTTATCAACGATTCCGAAGAGCCTTTAGCTCTAGAAACCTCAAAAAACAAATATATTTTCAAGATTTAGTAGTTTTAAAAGTGTATTAATCAGTTTTCACAAGCCTGAATAACGGATTTTAGGATGTTATCAATTCTCGATTAAACATTTTCAGCACGAATGTATGCAGGAGAGACTTACAAAATAACTTTAATGTTAATTTTAATGCTGTAAACTTACATGGTTTTCTGTAAAACATGTTTGTAGAACGTGAAAATGTTTACGTGGGTATGGATAGCATCCGAAAACGTATGTTTCTGTTTGAGAAAACTGATTAAAATAGTATAAAAACTACTCGGAAATCTTTACGAGAATCAATAGCAATAAAAATAAATTTTTCTTTATAAATGTTTCTTTACAGGGTCCGACTTAGGGTATGTAAGCCACCGGAGCAAGCGTCATTCCGGGGTGCCCCCTTCTATCTATCCATAGAAATTATTCGCGAATAATGTAAAAATGGCTTGTTCTAAATTGCATACATATTGTGTGTATACACAAATTTCGTACCAGGTAGTATTCACATCTGTTATACTGGTTATCACAAAAAGATGGTGACAACTTTAGGAAAAAATACTAGTAGGATAATAGTAAAAAAAAAAATTAAAAAAAATGATGGATTGGTTGACTAGAGTATTTGTTAGCAAGTTTTTACTTTGCTTATCTACGTATGTTACAAGGTGTCTAAAAGAAAATGCCCCCAGTTGTTCATCATTAATGCTTTTAACTTGTCTTGTTACGAGGAAAACGTCAATAAAGAATTTCTTTCAAAATAATAGAAAACTAAGTTATTTTAATAAAATTTTAATCATTAGTTTTACAATGATATAGTTCGTATTTTGCGTGAGTGGTGGGGGTGCGAGAAGCAGAGAGGGAAAGGGGAACCGAACTCCCTTCCTAAATGTTTGAAACGATATGAATTTTCATCATTCTTGGCTAATTTTAACCATTTGGCACCTTTTAATAAAAATCCTGATTATTCCTATGGGGGGCCCCTAAAAAAGGGGGACCCGGGACAGCTGACCTGCATACCCCTGCATTATTTTGCCCCGGTTTCTTTAAATATCGAAAATATATTGGTTTCTAAGATTTCTAAATATAAAAGACGCTTTTCGGAATCGTGGGTAACTTGAAAGAGTTTATTGCGTATTTTTATTTGTGGTTACATTATATTTCTCCAGATTAAGAAACACATGTCTTGTTTTTCAGTGTGCATTTTGTGTAATCTAATATTTTGTATGTTTCATTATAGAGCATTTCATCAGGTTAATATAGTTAATTGGATATTCTGAACTCAGGTCAGTTGTTAGAGTGCTAGCAACTGCATTGGGACATTTGGTAATGAAATTTGTGGATTCAAATCTCTTCGGTTCTAAATGGATGATTATGAAAATCGAAATATAAAACCCAAGAAAATGCAAGAAAGCCTTTCTTAAGACAAGCTGATACACCCGGCGTTTCCCGGGTTCGTGATATTAACCTTAAATAAACATCATATTTTTAGGATTCCATTATCTCTAACCAATTTTGTAGGAAAACATACTTTTAAATGAAAATTCGCAAAAAGTATTGATATTTAATGGTAAAACCGTTCGTTATAAGTCATTTTCATGTTTTTTTCACCTAGAGCCGTTTCGTAGTTTTAAAAGAAAATAGTTCTTGTTATCCGAACTCTTTGAATTTTTTATCTGTTGTAAGTATAACAGTTTTTAGCCCGTATAAAAAATTTGAGAGAAATTATTGATATCTAGTTGTATCATATCAAATAGCGTACATGGGCATACCTGAGCGAAACTGCGCCGAAACACGCTGCTTCTTATCTTTTTCATCGAAAATTTCTCAGATTTTATTATTTTTTTTAAAATACTCCTCCGAACGTTTCGAAATTTCTGTAGGGGATATAAATCCGTTGTGCTCGAAAAGGATTGTGAAAAATACTGTCTCCGAGTGTCGCAAATTAACCTGAGGTCTCAAACTTTTCATAAGGGATAAATTTCGGAAAATTTCTGATTTATGTATATGTATACATAAAGTCAGGAAATCAATATATTTGTACAGATTTACAAATTATGATGTTGATCCTTATATAACGATTTGATCTAATATGCTGCATCCTTCTTTCAGAAGTATTTGAAGAGAAATGAATGTTTGACAATTTTGATGTGTAATAACAGGTTCTGCATATTTTGTAAATGAACATAACATAAAAACATTTGTATTATAGTGGAAATTTTTATAATGATTTTTTTTTTGAAAAATTAAAAAAAAAATAGTTGTCACAGCGGTTCAAAAAATTAGAACAATAACACAGAAAAAATAGCATAATTCATTTAAACTAAAAACTTGTGAACAATCAATATTAAGTAGTATCTCCCTTGGTCTTAATAATGTCACGTACACAAGACATATCACTGACGTTTGACAGTCATCTTTGCTGATATTTGCCCAAACGGATTTCACGCTTTTCACGAGTTTTTTTTTATGTCCTTTGGAGCTACATCCTGCATGTGTTTCTTTATTAAACACCAGATATTCTCCATACAGTTGAAATCGGGATAATTGCTCGGTCAAGGAAGTAATTTTATTTTATTTTTTTTAAGCCCAGTAGTGTTGCACTTTGACATGTAGCGAGATGCAAAGTCTTTTTAGAAGATAAAGCCATCCTCCAGTAGATATTCCTTTGATGGAAGCATAAAATGCTCAATTACAACCGTGTATACGTTGGAATTTGCACTTCCTGTCAAAATGCACAGGTTTCCTAAGCCCTCAGCACTCATACATCCCCAAATTATGACAGAGGTATTTAACCTCACTGATCGTTCATGCACTCTCTATTAAATGCTTCTTGCTTGCAACGCCAAACACCTGTACCCTGATGACCGGGCGAAACACAAAACATCGATCCATTGCTAAAAGTACGTTATTCCAGCCCCTAAAAAACACCATTGCACCACCTGAATCTGGCCCATTTTTAAAAACTATTTATTGAAAGAAACTTGTATTTCTATTGATAGTGCAATATGTCACATGAAGAAACTTATACATATGAACATACTTAAACGAATATCTAAAACTGACTTTGTTACCCTAAAAGATATATAACCTAAAAATACCTAGATTTGTAACCTAAGATTTGTAACCTAAAAGTTATTTGAAATACCTAAAAAGGTACTAGTTTCATACAACAAATAAATCTAAATAAGCACCTCAGAAGGTAATGGGTAAAAAGTAAACTTCTTATGACTGTTTTCTAGACTCATGTACAATACATACAAACATGCATCATAACATTTGCATTTAAAAATCGCCTAATACATGATAGCCAACGAACAATAGTGCGGAAATGAAGTAGTAATCAGGAAAGTACGTTATAATGGAAAAGAAAAAATCCCTGCCGGCCCGGCCTACAGGCGGAGGTAGATTTCGAAGTTAAGTATATAAATTGCACCAACAGAGACTAAATCATGATTAGATATAAATCCACTTTAACAGTTTTATCTGGACGCTCTTGACGAGTTTTTATTTCATTTTTATATAATAGCTGGTTTTATCAGAATCATGTTAAGGCGGTATTAAAAAAAAAAAAAAAATACTTTTCCATGCTCAACAACTCGAAATTTTCTGGCACATTTTCAGATTAATTTTTAATAGAAAAAATACGAAACTTGCTGACGTGATTTTGAAAAGATTTATAAGCGACATGTGTTTTTATTTTTCTTTCAATTAATTGCAACTTGATTAATAAACAATTATTTTCTCAGTAGGGCAATAATTTTCGTTTCTAACAAAATAGCTTCCGGAAATTCTGTTCAAAATGCCCACTTTGACATCATTTTTTGAAATATATTCTGCCTCTATCAAAAAATCGATCATTACGGTACATTATATAGTTTCTGAAGAAGAGAATCTATTAGTTGGACGCGTTTGAGAGCAAAAATTAATTTAAAAATGAGTAAGAAAATAAGCAGCTTGGATTTGAATGCATTTTTAATAAGATGATTTTTTTCTTCAACCGCTGTGTATTTTTAATTTGTTTTTGCTGTAAGAATTGGTCCTATCAAAAACTTGTCTAGATAAATGTTGAAGACAATATTAAGAAGATATATGATAAATTCATGTTGATTTTATATCTTGTGAATTGACGGAGTTATAGAAATTTTTCTTCTTCACCCCTCTTTTTTTGTTTTCGTTTTTAATTTTTTTCTGCGGTACGAATTGGTCCTATCAAAAACTTGTGAATACAAAAGTTGTAGATAATATTAAGAAGATGTATAATAAAATTAATTGGATTTTATATCTTGAGAATTGACGAAGTTATGAATTTTTTCTTCCAAAAACCCAATTTTTTGCGCCCCTTGAGCCCATTTTTAATTTTATCCAAAATCTGTGATACATAAATTTTTGGTCCTATTTTTAGAAGTAATAAAAACGTTAAACTGATTTGATATGTACAAAAATTAAGAAGTTATGGGGTTTTTTCTGTTTCCACAAAACCCCTCCCTATTTCCATCCCCTTGGTCCGATTTTGCCCATTCACGAACTTGACCGAGATTTTATGTATCAGTTTGGAAGAGATTTGTGCAGAATTGTGGAAGTTATCGTGTCCAGAAGAAAGTGATATATATATATATATATATATATATATAGATACATACATACATATATATAAATATAAAGTTTTTTACTGATGGTGGTTTTGGTTTCTAGGGGTCATGATCGGTGTAGATCTGCAAAAATTTTTCAGAAATTCCAGCATAGGAACGACGCCAATAGGTAGTATTTCATACGAAATCTACCTAAAATGCGTACTGTAAAATGATAAAGGAATCCGGCAATTCTACATGTGAATTATATTATTCACATAGTATCGGTGTTAAAAAAAAATTTCTCAATAAAGTACTAGATTCAACAATAAAATGTATCAATTCAATCGAATGTAATGCAAAATGTGGGAGTCTCTTCAAGAAATTTCATGAAGAATAAAATATAGACCATACAGTGGCGGTCAAAAGTTTCCGCCCAGCATAAAATTTTTAGTTAATTTGTAAGTATACCCATATGAAGAGGAATCTCAAAGTGATTCTTATACACTTTATTGACATAACAGTTAAGAACTTATTTATGGAATAAAAATTAAATATTAATAAATTTAATTGACAAAAATTAATTGCAAAAGAAAACGCATGTTCTCAAAATTTTTCGGCCACCTTGGCAAGTTTAAGAAAAAAATGGTGTTATAACAGAAAATAACAGTAATCAACAGCATTTACAATTAGTATTTTGTATTGATACATTTAGCAACAAGTACTGCGGCGCAGCAACGTGGCATTGATTCAACGAACGATTGTAGATCGTCAATGTTAAGTTTTGTCCACGGTTCTTGCAATTTTTGTGAAAATGCTGCTGAATTGGAATATTGATAGTTCCACACACGTTTCCAAATTACTTTCAAAGATTTTTTATTGGAGATTCAGATTGGATGACTGGGCTGTCTATTTCAAAAGCGGATTTTTTTGTGTGAAAGCCACTGCTTGACGAGCTTGCATGTATGCTTTAGGTCGTTATCATGAGGAAACAAATAGTTACGACCACAATTTTTCCTCCAATAAGGCAGCAAATGATCTTGCAAGATATCCTTATGCATTGCACTATTCATCTTGCCGCGAGTTTCAAATAACAGACAGGCACATTTTCCAGAAAATGCTCCCCACAGCATAACGTGTCCTCCGCCATGCTTCATTGTAGGAATAATATATTTCGCATCTTATCTTTTGTTTTCAGGTCGTCAGTTGTAATGTCTTTTATCACTCCCCAAAAGATTGAACGTCGATTCATCAGAAAATGGTACTTTTTTCCAGTTTTCACTTAACCAGTCTTTGTATTCCTTGACAAACGCCAGTCGGACCCTCTGAATTTTTTTACTTATGAAAGGGTTTTAACACTAACTGTTCCATAAAGTTCTACGTCACATAAGCGTCTTGACACTGTAGACAGACTTATTTCAGCACGATTTTAACACCGTAAATCGCGTGGAATTGCAGCGGCATTTTCACGCGGGTCGTCATCTGCTTTTCTTCTGATAATTCTGTCCACAAGAATAGTCGTTTTCCTGGGTCCCCCGGACCTATATAATTCTCCTATCTTAAATTTTAAGCGCAAATACTCACTTTTTAAGTTAAATTACTAAATAATGAGATGTAATTAAGTACCTATATTAACTTTATTTTATAATATAATTTTAACTATTCATCATCAACTATAACTGTAAAATTTCTCGGGTTTGCTCATAGTGCAACCCATTGTGAATTACCTGTAATAAGCATGTAATTTTCATTAAGCAGGGTCTTCCAGCCTGCTGGAGCTTCCGGCCTTGTTCGCGAGTACTGGAGTCTCCGCGGGGTAGTAGATATGTGTTTTCCCCTCGTGGACTGATCAGCTCCTATACCGAAAGGTTGGCTGTCTACGAGTGGGTGATTAGTGATTAGTGATTAGTCCCCCGGACCGTGGAAAGTTCCGAAGGCCATGACCATCTTTATATTTTTTTAAATATCGTTTACAACAAATTTTCCGATCGACAACTTTGCCGCAATCTCACGAGAGGATTGTCCCTTTAGCGACAAACAAATCACTCGTTTAGGAACAATAAATTGTTAAACTTTTCACTTTTGAATTTCAAATGCGTTATTTACGTTGATTAATTAACAAATATGACCAAAAAAGCACTTTAGCGATAGCAAAAACTAATGGATGACGAATGGCCGGAAACTCTTACACGTGCGAATTTCGAATTCCTCCCCTTTGCATCAAGTATCTTAAGTATCCAATCAAAATGATCACGTGGTCAGAGGTAATTTGCTTGTTCCTAACTTTTGGAGCAATTGTGCTTCTTCTTCACTGAAACGTTCTGTCAAACAAATCAAAGAAACTAACTGGCCGGAAACTTTTGACCGCCACTGTATAACACTTTTCTGTCTTATATAGTGTGTGGTAAGTTGCCAAAGAACAATAAAACTTCCCTAAAAGGTGTAAATGGGAAGATGTATAACCTCATTGCCTTTATATAGCTATGTTAAAAACATTCGTAACAAAAATATGATCCGTTTGATAAATTAAGGGATGTGAAATGAATTATCAATGTTAATGTTCTTGATCTTCTTCCGTGTGAATAAGAGTTCCTTTTTTATATAATGAAAATTATATGCTACAGATGGGAAGAGGAGAACATCGGGATTTTAAAGATGCTTAGGTAGGGCGTGGCCAAAAAAAGGTTGGGAACCACTGGATTAGAGTGAAACCCCCAATTATTGACTCCTGTAACATTCTGAAAAGTAATGTCATCTAGTGGTACCTTATTGGTCTTAACTCTTATAACTTATGTATCAGTTATTTTTTTACAAAATAGGAATAGTGCTAGTTACTGTATTTATTGACTCTATTTATGAAAAAAAAAATAATAATGCTTAGTCATAAAAAAACGGTCAACTGCGAGTATTACTCGCGCTCAGAAGGTTCCGTACAATAAATATATGAATTATTAACTGTATTATTAAAGAGTTCGTCACTCAAAAAACTAGTCAGATGCACCAATCCCACAACTTTCTTCTACCGGCTGTCCTAAAAAGGACTGACTGATTTTAAAATTCAATAACTTGAATACGGTGACAGATATTTAAAAAATTCTTGCAGGAGGGTTATGCATGAGGTCAAAAGTTTTTTTACAGTGTTTTTCGTTTTTAGTTCGAATTACAAACAATAGATGGCGCTGCGATCAATAGACGCTAAATTCAGGCTCGATTTTTGGTCCTTCGGGACCCACTTAATACATTTCCATCTCCTTTTTCCGCATGGAAGAAGAGATCGATCAAAAAATTGAGCCTGTTTTTAGCGCTTATTGCTTACAGCGCCATCTATTGTTTGTAATTCGAACTAAAATCGAAAATCACTGTAAAAAAACTTTTGACCTTATGCATAACGCTCCTGCAAGATTTTTTTAAATATCTGTCACCGTTTGCAAGTTATTGAATTTTAAAATCAGTCAGTCCTTTTTAGGACACCCGGTATCTCATACATGCTAATACTTCAAAATTCGTTATCAGACTGCCAAAATTAAATGACAATCTATGCCCATCATAAGGATTCTAAAGATACGAAATTTCGTGTATTTGGTTCTTGAGATATGTCTATCGCTAAAGTCGTGTAAAACCAGTCAAATGCAGCCTATCACCGCCACCTATTGGGTGATTTACACCAAAATCCAATCAGCAACAACTTATGTAAACGTCTAACTGAATCTGAAGTTTGGGGGAAATCCGTGAATTATTTTTTGAGTTAGAACTAATGCGAAAATCGTGAAAATTCCAGCATAGCAGAGTCACCTATTGGGCGATTAACACCAAAACCGAATCAGCAAAAACATGCGTCAAGGTTTAACTAAATCTGAAGTTAGATGAAAAGTAGTGTATTAGTTCTTGAGGTAGAGCTATTGTGCAAATCGTGAAAAATGCAGCACAGCAGTGCCACCTGTCGGGCGATTTACATTAAAACGCAATCTGTACCAACTTATATCAAGGACTAACTGAATCTGAAGTTTGATGAAAAGCTGTGCATTAGCTCTTGAGATAGAGCTGTTGGAGAAATCGAAAAAAATACAGCATAGCAGCGCCACCTATTTGACTATTTACACCCAAAACTAATCAGCACCAAGCTATGATAGAGACTACCTGAATATAAACTTTTATTAAATTCCGTGCATTAGTTTTTGAGATAGAGCGTCCACAAAATTTGTGTGACATACAGACAGACAGACAGAGTTACAGACTCATAGTAAAAATATGTTTTTCGGGATCTCTGACCCCTAAAACGTGTAAATTCGTCGAAAAACGGAAGTCGAAAATTTTCACTACTTCAATATTTTCTTCTTGTAAAGATAAAAAAAAAAAGCAAAAAAAAAAAAAAAAAAAAAAAGACTTTGTAAAAAAGATACAACGTAGTGTTTGGTATAGCTATATGTATGCTAGAAAAGTATGAATGGGTATACCGTAAAAGTTTAAAGAGATAGGAAAAATAGCGCATATTTAAACTTCATTTGGCATTTCTTAAAACTAAATTCAGCATCGTAATAATCTTTTCTATTTACAATGTAGCTAAAACAAAAACCGCGTTCAATATAAACTTGATATTGCGCTAAGCGCATTTCGAAAGGAGTTCGCAAAATTACAACGCCGAATGGTCCATGCCGCGTTTTCCCAGATAGATTTTTCATTTAGCTTTTAGAGACACGGGATGTGTATTGGGAGATTCACTCAATGCGAGCTAGTCGCGAATCTCATATTATTTATGTGATTAATTCTAATTAAATTAGTCTGTTTTTAACAATTTGACGTTTCTTGTTTTATACTGCTACTGAACATTGTATTATACAAATGTATCATTAAAAGTTATTATCTAGGTTTTAAAAGCCGATGATACATAGAATACGCCGTCCCTGTCATTATGTATGTTCAAGCTGTACGTGTATTTAAGGATTAATATCTCGGCTAATTACCGACGATTTTTTTTCAAAAATAATTATCAACAATGCTTTTATACTTCTGCTACGATAGGTACCTCCAGCGATCCTCAAAACCTTTGCTGAATGCCTGCAAATCGAAATTTGTGTGTATCGGAAAAATACGCCTTTCTCAAAAACTATGTGACATAGGATAATCGCTATAATTTTCCTGCAAGTTTTAAGTTAACATCTAGTACCTCTAATTTTTTTTTAAATTTTAGTTTCTGTAGATTCGGAAATAGATGGGTGGGAACATATTTTTGCACTACATTTTCGACGATATCTCTGAAAATAAAATACCGAAAATTAAAAGAAATGTATTTTTGAGTTAAGCGTTATGAAAGCTTTCACACGATACCCCACACGATATACAAAGAAAAGATTTGTTCTTCAAGTAACTTAATTAGCCCCTCTACATTTTTCCTAAAAGTAAATGTTTAATAATCTGTAAAGATGTGGGTCAATAGTCTTTACTACTTCCCCTAATTTGAACTTTCCACGTTCCATAATTTACGAGTAAAATGACTGTGACAGACAGACAGACAAGGGAGTGATCTTATGATGGTTCCGTTTTTACCTTTTAAATACGGAACCCTAAAAATATAATTTTTCAAGTTTTATCAACCATAATTTTTTAATGTACCTCTTCTATACTTTCAAAAACAAAGATGAGTTCAAAACATATTTAAAGCTTTTTAATAGTGATTGGACCATGAAAGAATCCTTAAGGTGTCAGTTATTGAGGGTTTCACCCTACATTTTACCTTTTATGGAGATCATCTGAAATTTTATATTTAAGGGGACAAGGGACCTTCAAACTAATTTTTTTTATTTTTAAATTTCACTTTAAACACAATTGAAGGGTGCACTATATGCATTAAGGCATATATTTATCACACTAAACAGAAAACTAAAAAGAAAATCTTTGTGCATAAAAATAAGGATTTTTTCTGAATGTTTTAAGCGTTATCAAGAACTTTTTGAAATGCCTCATGAGCATCCCAATTAAAATGCCCTATATTTTTTATACAAGTTTGGTTTGTATATGCAAATAAAACTGTGCATCGATTTTTCAATATCTACCCTATATATATATATAATCCTAATGAAACGAATTTATGAAATGGATTTCATGAAACGGCTGAAATGATACGAATTTATGATACGATTCTATGAAACGACTGATTAAACAACTGATTATGTTTCACGGCAGTTTCTCCTAAAGTACGGAATACTTTGCGATGAAATTAACACCAAAATTCCGTATTGATCCGCAGATCTCAAAACTGGTATTAGAATTTTTAAATTCGAATTAGTTTTCGAAATATTATTTTCTTCTAATTTTATATACATTTCTCTAATGATAGCAACTCAAATTTTAATCATAACAGATATTGTTTTTCATATTTTAGAAAAGGTTATTATTTTAAACTAATTTGGCGATCAGTTTGGCCTCCCTTAAATGTATGCTACGAAATGCATCATGTTATTTTTATTCATAATTCAATTTGAATTTCATTATCATTTTATTTAATACAAAACTTTCATTTAAAACTGAAACATTTAAAATAAATGGCTTTTACTTCTTTCTTTTTTTTAGACGAAACGAAAAGAAAAATATTAGGCACATATGTCATATACGCAACGCTGTACCTAATTGGCGCCAAAATGGCGTTATTTTGCCTGACATGGTAAACCTGGCTATTGTTGCTTATTTATTAATAAATGTTTATTTGAATTCATTTTCTTTTTATTTACAAAAAATGTTATAAATTGTTTTGTTCTATAGTTATTAATTAAACTTTTTTTTACCTATTTTTATTTCATTTTAAAAATAACAGAAAATAATTTAAAAATACATATGTAACTGGTATTCGAAAACGAGGCTTTCGCCAAACTGTCGTAAAAAAATTCGCGCTAAACCCGGTACGTATATGACAATACAGCAAATCATGACATCTAATTTCAACTTCAAAGCAATGTTTTAATGGTACTACTTCTCCGGTCAACCAATTTCGACAAATTATATAAATCGCTAAACCACTCGCCAAATTATACAAATTGACATAATTTTTAATTTTAAATAACGAAAGAACAAATAAATTAGTATAATATTAATAAAAATACAAATAAAACGTCGAAATAAAAATCACTTGATGGCGTAAACATGTGTAACTTCCTTAAAGTCAATTGAATGTGACATTTACGATCAACCATTATTGACATTTAATCTTATAGTTTGGCGACAGATTTTAGATATAACAGGCAACAGAATGTGAATCAAATACGAAAACAACCATTGGATGCATTGTAGTATGTATGTTTTATTATAAACCATTGCATGTCTTAACAGCAACTAATTCTGCCTTAAATTTTTGCAATCAAAGGGAATGGAATGGAAACCGGTTTTTTCGGTGTAATTCAATCTTGTATAATATTTTTAAAAGCGATCAGATTAGCGTGCTTTTAGATTCTGCAGTGTCTGAACGGGAGTTGGCGAGCGTAGCTTGCAAGGGGCAGAGCCCCCTAGTTTGAATATAAAAGTAAGAAAAAATATTTTCTAAATTTTATGAAATTTTCAGCATTTTTGCATATTATTTCTCCAATAACTACCTTTAACTTTTCGAATTATATTTAGTTTCAAAAAACTTTTCACAGGTTTATTTGAATATATATAAACCAAACTTGCATAAAAAATATTGGAAATTTTAATTGATATGGAATGCGCATGGGGGATTTTGAAAAGTTCTTCATAACGCTTAAAACATTCAGGAAATTTCCTTATTTTTATCCAAAGAAATTTTTTTTTGAATTCTTTGTGTGATAAATATATGCCATAATGCATATAGTGTGCCCTTGAATAGTATTTAAAGTGCAATAAAAAAAAAAAAAAGAATGAGTTTGAAGGTCCCTTGTCCCCTTAAATACAATAACAGTTGCCAAATGAAAACAAATATAATTCTCTTCCTTCTTTACATATATCATATGATTGATATATTAGATCCCAATTCTTAATTTATGTTAAAAGTCGCTATAATTATTTCACAGGTAACAATGCTTTCGACTGATGCAAGGATGAAATTCTTATCTAATAACAAACTATCTAAAAATTTAAATTGCAAAACTTTCGCTTATTTTGATAACAAGTAGGAAACATTTCCATTTTTCACAACTTTGTGACAAATACTTATAGAAATTTCTTTTAAGATCCAATCCCTCTTTTGATGTAGACGAAGCAAATAAAGAAATGATTGCAAGTCGAGTGAAATGAATCAATGTGTTTCAAATACGATATGTTAAAGTGATTCCTGTCAAAGAGCGGTATATGAGTATGATATACTATACATTATTAAAAGTATTTAAGAATAAAATCAAGGACTATTAACAACATATGATGAAAAGATTCGTTAATATCAGACGTTAAATTTATAATTTCTTCACAGGTTTGATCTCAGTAAAATCAAGATTAGTCACTTTCTGGAGTTTAGATGTAAAGTCATTTAGCGTTTCCTTGAAAATTAAACAAAATCAGCAGAAATAAATACGAATAAACGGTACAAATTCACTCCGGTATTTCATAAAAATGAATAAATATATAATATATTTTATTATTGTCTTGTTGTATTTATTGCTGGTATCAGTGATAAACAAATTGTATTAGAAAGTACATTTTTTTTCCTCTATCCGATGGTGTAAAAATTGAAAATGTGTGGTATATAAAAGTTAAAAATTGCAATAAATGTCAAATTTAATCGTCTGCTGTTTCTACCGACAAAATTACATCAGCGGTATACACGGACAAGTTTGTCCTTTATAATATAAATAGATATATAATATGCTTGATTTATTAAATCCCAATTCTGAATTTAAATTAAAAGTCGCTATTATTATTCCATATGTGACAATGCTTTCGACTGATGCAAGGATGAAATTCTTATCTAATAACAAACTATCTAAAAGTTTAAATTGCAAAACTTTCGCTTATTTTGATAACAAGTAGGAAACATTTCCATTTTTCACAACTTTGTGACAAATACTTATAGAAATTTCTTTTAAGATCCAATCCCTCTTTTGTTGTAGACGAAGCAAATAAAGAAATGATTGCAAGTCGAGTGAAATGAATCAATGTGTTTCAAATACGATATGTTAAAGTGATTCCTGTCAAAGAGCGGTATATGAGTATGATATACTATACATTATTAAAAGTATTTAAGAATAAAATCAACGACTATTAACAACATATGATGAAAAGATTCGTTAATATCAGACGTTAAATTTATAATTTCTTTACAGGTTTGATCTCAGTAAAATCAAGATTAGTCACTTTCTGGAGTTTAGATGTAAAGCCATTTAGCGTTTCCTTGAAAATTAAACAAAATCAGCAGAAATAAATACGAATAAATGGTACAAAGTCACTCCGGTATTTCATAAAAATGAATAAATATACAATATATTTTATTATTGTCTTGTTGTATTTATTGCTGGTATCAGTGATAAACAAATTGTATTAGAAAGTACATTTTTTTTCTCTATCCGATGGTGTAAAAATTGAAAATGTGTGGTATATAAGAGTTAAAAAATGCAATAAATGTCAAATTTAATCGTCTGCTGTTGCTACCGACAAAATTACATCAGCGGTATACACGGACAAGTTTGTCCTTTATAATATAAATAGATATATAATATGCTTGATTTATTAAATTCCAATTCTTAATTTATGTTAAAATTCGCTATAATTATTTCACAGGTAACAATGCTTTCGACTGATGCAAGGATGAAATTCTTATCTAATAACAAACTATCTAAAAATTTAAATTGCAAAACTTTCGCTTATTTTGATAACAAGTAAGAAACATTTCCATTTTTCACAACTTTGTGACAAATACTTATAGAAATTTCTTTTAAGATCCAATCCCTCTTTTGATGTAGACGAAGCAAATAAAGAAATGATTGCAAGTCGAGTGAAATGAATCAATGTGTTTCAAATACGATATGTTAAAGTGATTCCTGTCAAAGAGCGGTATATGAGTATGATATACTATACATTATTAACAGTATTTAAGAATAAAATCAAGGACTATTAACAACATATGATGAAAAGATTCGTTAATAACAGACGTTAAATTTATAATTTCTTCACAGGTTTGATCTCAGTAAAATCAAGATTAGTCACTTTCTGGAGTTTAGATGTAAAGCCATTTAGCGTTTCCTTGAAAATTAAACAAAACCAGCAGAAATAAATACGAATAAATGGTACAAAGTCATTCCGGTATTTCATAAAAATGAATAAATATATAATATATTTTATTATTGTCTTGTTGTATTTATTGCTGGTATCAGTGATAAACAAATTGTATTAGAAAGTACATTTTTTTTTTCTCTATCCGATGGTGTAAAAATTGAAAATGTGTGGTATATAAAAGTTAAAAAATGCAATAAATGTCAAATTTAATCGTCTGCTGTTGCTACCGACAAAATTACATCAGCGGTATACACGGGCAAGTTTGTCCTTTATAATATAAATAGATATATAATATGCTTGATTTATTAAATCACAATTCTGAATTTATATTAAAGGTCGCTATTATTATTCCATATGTGACAATGCTTCCGACTGATGCAAGGATAAAATTCTTGTCCAGCACCAAACTATCCAAAAATTTAAATTCAACAAAACTTTCGCTTATTTTAGTAACAAGTAGGAAACATTTCCATCTTTCACGAGTTTGGGTCAAATATTTATAGAGACTTCTTTTAAGTTCCAATCCCGCTTTTGATGTAGACGAAGCAAATAAACAAATGATTACAAATCGAGTGAAATGAATCAATGTATTCCAAATACGATATGTTAAAGGGAATACCCTTACATAGCTGTATATGAGTATGGTATACACGTTATAAAAAATAATTAGGAGTAAAATAATAAGGACTATTAACAATATATCATGAAAAGATTTGTTAATATCAGAAGCTAAATTTATAATTTCTTCACAGGTTTGATCTAAGGTGTTAAAATCAATATTAGTCACTTTCTGCAATTTATATTTAAAACCATTTAGCGTTTCTCTGAAAATTAAACAAAAGCAGCAGAAATAAATAGGAATAAAGGGTGCTATTTCACCCCAGTACCATATAAAAAATGAACATAATTTTAATGGCTTATTTATTATTGTTTGGTTGTATTTATTTCTGGTGTGATTATCAAAATCGGTCTTAAACTCGACTGAAGTCAGATGTTTGTCAGAAAACGCGTAAATGGTGTTAAAATCATTTATGATGAAAACAAGAATTAGAGCAAATGTGTATCTGGTCATTTTCTGAGGACTTAAGACGGAATAAAGTTTTAACATCTGATGAATTATACGATTGAATATCTTCTTTTTAAAACAAAATAATATTCTGAGCACGCATTCTAGTGCAATTATTATTACCGCAATAATTCCTTTTCTGTTTGGATTAGAATAATTCACGTGTAGAACGTAATTGAGAATATAAATCGTATTCATTTCATTAAGAATTATAAAAAGGATTGAAACAACAAATAAAGTTAAATTTTTACATTTCCACTCAAATTTTCCAGCATAGGAAAGACCATGTAAACATAAGTATGTGTCCAGTAAGGGAGGTATATTACATAAATTACTTGCTGAGATTCTTCTTGATAAATCAGATGAAATTTCAATGACTTTCGGACAGTTTATTATAAAATTCATTTTCATAAATATATTCCGATATAGTCAGGCGAAAATTGAGAAGCAGATTAAAATTAAACTGTTAAAAGTGCTTTGAAATTTTTTTGGACTATGTAATGCAATAGAAGGGAAAAAAAAACAATTTAACATAACAAGAAATCTTATTCTTTTATATATTCTGATTTCATTTAGAAAAAACATAGTGAAAAAAAATTGAGCTCCTACTGATGTATATTATCAAATATCTCAGTAGCAAATAAGTGATAGCTGCAACTGCATGTTGCTAAACTATTTTATGACAACATCTATACAAAAAGAATCGATCACATAAGAGATTCGCGTTGCTAAAAGAAATACAGACCGTGCATTCGAAAGGTAATACAATATAGTTATTTTTCAATTTCAAGGACATATCCTATGAATACAAACGGAACAAAGCTACTGTATAGTGTTTTTTTTTTTTTTTTTTTTTTTTTTTTTTTTTTTTTTTTTTTATTCAAAACCGAATAATGCAATTTTAAAATTAGTTTTCCAAATACTGTTTGTTTTCCAATTTTTAAATAAATATATAGATGAAGTACGAATGACGAAAATGTGATGTTATTGATCTGAAGCCCTTTGTAGTTTTTAATTCAATAATGTCCAACTGCATAATATATACTGATGTTATAAAGAAGAAACGTTTGTTAGTTTGTAGAGGGGTAATATCTGGAACTACCGAATCGATTTCAAAATAATGGTAGCAAAATGCTGGGGACAATCTCTGCTCCAACATAGGGTATATCTTATGTCGATACAAAAAACCCCATAGGGGTGAGTAGATAAAAACATCGGTTCTACGCCAGCGGCTTACGCGGTGTGACCTTGAACGACCTCTGCACGACTTCTGCGCTCCTGTGAAGGTCATGCGGCGTACTCCTAGAGGAGGGGTCAAGGTCACGCGGCGTGATCTAAGAGGAGGGTGAAGGTTATGCGTCATCTTATAAGACGAGGGTTTAGATAAGAAATGTTTTTAGCGGAATTTTTGGGAGATTGATTTTTTTTGTGTGTGTGTTATAGTACGTGGGATATTTTTCGGTTTTAATGTGGGGACTTTAATTTTTTAGGGGGTAATTTTCAACCGGTTACATAAATTAACATTTTACAGTATGAGAGGTATTTTTTGCTATCGGTTACATAAATTAACATGTTACAGTTCGAGGGGTATTTTTTACTATCGGTTACATGAATTAACATGTTACAGTTCGAGGGGTATTTTTTACTATCGGTTACATGAATTAACATGTTACAGTTCGAGGGGACTTTAATTTTTTATGGGAGCAATTTGTGTTAGAGTTTTGGTGCTGCCATCTAGTACAGAATTTAGTTTCGGAATTGGTATTTTTTCCAAAAGGTTTTGATGCATGGGCGTTCCTTATATGATACAAATACTCGCTAAGAAATATTTCTGAAAAAATAAAAAAAATTAAAAGTGTGAAAGGGGCGGGAAGCGTTACATATTACAATTTCTATTGAATTTTTAAGGACAGAAATTCTAAGACATGGCTATTAATTTATCAAGTTATATTCCCAAAGAGCAGGTTTTAAAGAAAATTTTAAACTTAAAAGTGTGAAATGCGGGAAAAGCATTCTAAAAAGTTTCTTAAATACGATTTCGATAGAATTGTTCTCGGAATTTGACATGGCTGTTACATTTAAGACGCAAATGCACGCTCAGAACAGTTTCTAAAAAAATTTGGAAATTAAAAGCGGGCTGGGGAACAAACGCTCTAAACATTCGATTTTTGTGATACTGTATGAATTTAAACTGGAAATTTGGCATGGTGGTTCCTTTTAGAATACCAAAGATCGCTTGGAATGTTTTCTAAGAAAAATCTAAATTTAAAAGTGTTAAATGAGCAAACAACTTTGTGAATTATAATTTTTAATGAATTTTACTTAATATATTTTAATTAATTAATTCGACGTCTATTTCAAATTTAGCTAACGTACATGGAGTTCTGACTATAAATCACTAATTAGCTCCATCCCTGTGTTATTTCAATATTAAAGTCTTTATTATTAAAAAATACCTTATTTATTAAATTCTAACTGAATTAAATGCCTTTCAACTAATTATAAAACACTATAAAATATGCAGTTTAATTAAAATGCTTTACTGTTTAAGAACTAATTTATGTAAACAAAATATACAGTTAAAAGCAATAAAAGCCACCGGCTTAACTATTTTTAATTATAGTTAGCTTCTTTGCAATATTGCAAATCTTCAATATAATATATTATGTTCTCTGCTTTTTCTTTACTTTCGTCCATCTTAACAAGAAGAAAGTATTGGATTCATGAAAAATTTCGTATTCCGGTTTTCGACGGATTTACACGTTTTAGGGTCAGAGATCCAAGAAAAAAACATGTTTTTACAAAATTTCTGTCTGTCTGTGTTTGACACAAATTTTCTGGGCGCTCTATTTCAAGAACTAATGTACGGAATGTAATAAAAATTTATATTCAATTAGTACGTGATACAAATTGGTGCTGATTAGTTTTTGGCGCAAATCGCTCAACAGGTGACGCTGCTATGCTGCATTTTTTACGATTTCCGCAATGGCTCTATCTTAAGAACTTATGCACGGATTTTTATGAAACTTCAGATTCAGTTAGTCCTTGATATGAGTTGGTGTTTACTACGATTTGCTGTAAATCGCCCGACAGGTGGCACTGCTATGCAGCTATTTACGCAAGGGCTCTATCTCAAGAACTAATGCGTGGATTTTCATCAAACTTCAGATTCAGTTAGTCCTTAATATGGGTTGGCGCTGACTACGTTTCGGTGTAAACCACCCAACATGTGGCGCTGCTATGCTACATTTTTCCTGATTCCCGAAATAGTTTAATCTCAAGAAGTAATGCACCGATTTTAATCAAACTTCAGATTCAGTTACCAAGTTGACTTAAGTTGTTGCTTATTAGGTTTTCGAATATATTGTCCAACATGTGGCGATGCAATGCAGAATTTTTTTACGATTTCCGCCATAGCTCTGCTCAAAAACTAATGCTCAGATTTTCTCGAAATTTCAGATTCTGTTAGAAGTTGACCTAAGTTGTTGCTGATTAGAATTTGGTGTAAATCATCAAACCGGTGGCGCTGCTATGCTGCATTCATCAGGAAGTATTAACATGTATGAGATAGAAAAAAGTTTGGATTTCCACATCCGAGTAGTTCTTCTATTAATCATTTACTTGACTTTTTTTTTTTTTTTTTTTTTGTCACAAGTCCAAACAACGTCGGACGGGTCCGCTAGTACATCTACAGGGTGTATCTGAACTCTTGGGCAAAACTTTAAGGGGTGATAGTACACATCAAGACAGACAATATTAAACAGGAAACTAAGGGTCCCAAACGTCTTCCGAAGGAAATAGGCGCCTTTAAAGTTTTAGGGTCCAAAATTTCAAATGATTATAAAAAACGGAAAAATTGGTCGATTCGTTTGCGGTTTTCACTAAAACTATTCTTTATGTCAGTATTTTCTTGAAAATAAATTTTAAAGATACAGTTAAAAAAATACCGATAGAGGGCGCTTTAGTCTTTGGAGTAACCAACAATATTTTTTACCGTTATTTTTTGTATCTCATTACATGCTTTCAAAAGCTTAGACTTAAACTTAAATTTTGAGCTCAAAATCTGAATCGTTGGGAGTGGTTAAGTAGCACAAACTGAACTGTGTTCAGGAGTTAAAATTTCAAATGATTAAAAAAAAAATGGGGAAAAATTGGTCGATTCGTTTGCGGTTTTCACTAAAACTATTCTTTATGTTAGTATTGTCTGCAAAATAAATTTTAAAGATAAAGTTAAAAAAATACCGATAGAGGGCGCTTTAGACTTTGGAGTAACGAACAACTATTTTTTACCGTTATTTTTTTGTATCTCATTACATGCTTTCAAAAGCTTAGACTTAAATTTTGAGCTCAAAATCTGAATCGTTGTGAGTGATTAAGTAGCGCAAACTGAACTGTGTTCATGTGTTGAAATTTGAACCACCCTCCTGAACACAGTTCAATTTGCGCTACTTAACCACTCCCAATGATTCAGATTTTGAGCTCAAAATTTAAGTTTAAGTCTAAGCTTTTGAAAGCATGTAATGAGATACAAAAAATAACTGTAAAAAATAGTTGTTCGTTACTCCAAAGTCTAAAGCGCCCTCTATCGGTATTTTTTTAACTGTATCTTTAAAATTTATTTTCAAGACAATAGTGACATAAAGAATAGTTTTAGTGAAAACCGCAAACGAATCGACCAATTTTTCCGTTTTTTATAATCATTTGAAATTTTAACTCCTAAACACAGTTCAGTTTGCGCTACTTAACCACTTCCAACGATTCAGATTTTGAGCTCAAAATTTAAGTTTAAATCTAAGCATTTGAAAGCATGTAATGAGATACAAAAAATAACGGTAAAAAATAGTTGTTGATTACTCGAAAGTCTAAAGCGCCCTCTATCGGCTTTTTCTTTTACTGTATCTTTAACATTTATTTTCAAGAAAATACTGACATAAAGAATAATTTTAGTGAAAACCGCAAACGAATCGACCAATTTTTCCGTTTTTTATAATCATTTGAAATTTTGGACTCTAAACTTTAAAGGCGCCTATCTCCTTCGGAAGACGTTTGGGACCCTTAGTTTCCTATTTAATATTGTTTGTCTTGATGTGTACTATCACCACTTAAAGTTTTGCCCAACAGTTTAGATACACCCTGTATATGGTAATCGCAAAATTGTATTGTAATGACCCCAAATAAACCCTAGATTCTATACCATCTCGTAAAGTAACATATCTTATAAATAAATACAGTATTTTTTTTTTACATTTAAATGATAAATCCAATTATTTTTACCCAATTTTTATATGATTTACAGTTGAAACCTTAACATTACATATCAGTAATTCATTTGTTTCTGTCACATATCAATTCATTATTATATTAGTCTACTATTATTTCAAGGAATTCAGTTATTTAACTATATTCTGGAGAAATGGCTGATTTGTATAGTTGAACTGAAAATGTATTATATTCAGGTATAGAGGATTAATTGAATGTACATATAAATGTTAGAATTCAATTCAAGATATTGGTAAACACGTTCTTTACTACATACAGTTTGAGATTGTATTCTAAGTCTTTTAATTAATTTCTATATTCGAGTAGTCTAATATTTCTGTGTATTAAGTTTACTTTTATTAACACTCTTATTAAATATTAATTTAACAAAGTTCGCTAGTAATGCTGAAATAAAATATTATTTAAATACATCATTTTTAGGTGCGTTCGTAATTATATAAATACGTAGCACCTATAGTCGTCGTTCAGTCCGTCTGTCCGTCTGTCCGTCCGTCCGCATATAACAGAGCAAAAACTACCCAACAGAATGGTCTGAAATTTCAAATGTATGACTGGTGCAAAATTTTGTCGAGCCATTTCAAATTTTATAAAAATCGGATGTATAGTTTAATTACAGGGACAGTCAAAAGTTTTTCTTTACATTACGGCCAATGGGAAAAATTATTGCAAGTGCATTTTAATATTGTTACAGCCTTCCGAATCGTCTGAAATTTTAAATATATAATTGTTGCAAAATTTTGTCGAGCTATTTCCAATTTTATGAAAATCGGATGTATAGTTTAATGACAGGGACTGTCAAAAGTTTTCCGTTACATTACGGCCAATGGGAAAAAATTATTGCAAGTGCATTTTAATGTTGTTACAGCCTTCCGAATCGTCTGAAATTTTAAATATATAATTGTTGCAAAATTTTGTCGAGCTATTTCCAATTTTATGAAAATCGGATGTATAGTTTAATTACAGGGACGGTCAAAAGTGTTTCGTTACATTACGGCCCATGGGAAAAAATTATTGCAAGTTCATTTTAATGATGTTACAGCCTTCCGAATCGTCTGAAATTTTAAATATATAATTGCTGCAAAATTTTGTCGAGCTTTTTCCAATTTTATGAAAATCGGATGTATAGTTTAATTACAGGGACAGTCAAAGATTTTCCGTTAAATTACGGCCAATGGGAAAAAATTATTGCAAGTGCATTTTAATGATGTTACAGAATACGAATGGTCTGAAATTTTAAATATATAATTGCTGTAAAATATTGTCTAGCCATTTCAAATTTTATGAAAATCGGATGTATAGTTTAATGACAGGGACAGTCAAAAGTTTTCCGTTGCATTACGGGGAATGGGAAAGAAAAATATTGCAAGTGTATTTTAATGATGTTACAGACTATGCACTTATGAAGTGCAAAAAAATATACATTCAGTACAATATGGGGTGCAAAAAATAATTATAAAACTAGTTATAGTACGAACGCACCTCATTTGCCACGTTTGACGAGCAATTTCCAACTTGTTTAATATTAAGATGCATAAAACACTATTTTTAATATTCGAGTGTTATTTTCTTTATTTTCAATAAGTACAGCATATGATGTTGTAATGTAATGTAAAATGGAAGACACTTGTAAATAAAAGATTTAATTTCTAAGGTATTAAATTAAAAACAATTAATTAGTTGCAGTAGATTAATTTTTATTACAAATAACTCCTCTTTTGATGTTCATTAAAAATTTTGCATATTTAAGATGGTCCGGGACACAAAAATCTTCAAATTTTCTAAAAACCTTTTATTGCATTAAAAATTTCTCTGCTTAAAACGACGTTTAAATATGTTATATGAAATATTATTTTTTTCGTTTTGGTTTCTTTTCAAAATCTTGCTTTGAAGCAATGGTTGTCGTAGAACCGACTTTTTCGTCGTGACGTTTTTCTTCACGATGGGTTTTTTCACCATTTCTCGTATTTAACTTGTTATAACTCAATAACCGTTAAAGATAAACGGTTCAAATGAGGAACATGTCTTTTTGAATTATTTTCAGCAAATTTGAAAAAAAAAATTACTTTTGAAAATATGATTTTTCTTTTAAGTTACATATTTTTTTTTTCTAGATATATTTTTAATTTTTATTTAAATTAATACTTTTTAAAATGATGAATCAAAATTAAAACTTATATATTTATGTTTATTTAAATGAAAAAAAAAATTCTACAAATACTATTTTGAGTTATAACGATTTTAAATCACCCCAATTTTTTAATAACTTTTAAATTTTAAATAAAAATAAAATTATGAGAAGTTTTGTCATATGATTTTGTTTACAAATGATATGGTTAACCATCATAAAAAAATTCAAAATTTTAACCCGATAAATAAAAATTATTTTAAAATGTGTCCCGGACCTCTTAAATTCCGTAAAATGTATCAAATGAAAACGAATGCAATGGTATTTAAACTTTTGAATTTATATTAAAAGTCACTATACTAAATCCAGAGGTACCATTGTTTTAAATTTTAAGCTCTTAACGCTTTAATTTCTAGATTCTCCACGAAAATTGTTTTTTTTTTCTTTAAACAGACATTTAACCTCTTACGCTGGAAAGATGCTATGTACGTCGCACAGTGGAATATTTGACCCAGAAACCTGGCCAAAAATGCAAAAATTAAAATTTCGTCAACAATTGTAAAAATCATATTTTTAAATAGCTAACTAATTCGTGCATCGATCTATGTCTATTTTAGGAACCTGAGTTATATCTGGTGGCTCCTGGCCTCAGCTGAAGAGGGAGTTTCTTTCTGAAAAGACGTGGTTTTTTGTTGTTTTTTGGCATTGTTGTTAAATTTAAATATAATTTTTTTGTGGCTCAATGAATTGTTGAACTGAAACTAAACAGGGCTTACCTGTTTAACAAAGGTCAGAGCTTAGTGTTAAACTATGTGTTAATTTAAATAGTTTCGTTTTTAATGTAATAAAATAACATTAAATGTGTAAAATGGTTATTTTTAAAGCGCTTTTGGCTCTAATTTATACATATCGAAAGCTTTTTAAATATGTGCCGCGCTTTGCCCGGTCATGTTTTGAATTATAATCGTATTAGTTATAGTCTTGTGTGTCAATTTCTGCAAAAAAAATCTTCCGCATATTGTTGCCATTTTTTTATAAATTTTTTTTTCGGGATGACTATTTAAATGCTCTGTTTTGCGGCCACCGAATTGAAGAGATGAGAACTACATATTTACTTTCGTATTGCATGTTTTTAGCTCACAGGATATTACCGGAGAGCTTTTGAACCTACATATTCTGTATGTATGTAGGTACGTACGTACATATGTACGTATGTAGGTACGTATGTACGCACGCAACTCGATATCTTTCGATAGAAATATCCGATCGCCTTCAAATTGCATACACCTATTTATTGAAAAAGGGTTCCCTAATTAGTTCTTGGGGCTCATGTATGTAACATAAGGAGAGAAAGGAGGAAATTAACCCTTCCGAGGGCGGTGTCCTTAAAAAGGGACACCTAATTTTAATACCAAAACTGACAAACGGCACCAATAAAATTTAATTAAAATTTTCCTTTTATAATGTACGTGAAAATAAGCAACTTCATATTTTCTAATAACTCCGTTTACCAACTAAAAAGAGCAAGCCGTACAGTAGCGAGACACTACAACTTCTTCTTCAAGCAAGGTCTGATGGTAGTCCCGATAAAAGACAAGAAGAGAGTGATGAAGAAGCTGAAGAAGAGTTCTGAAGAATCATTTTGAAACTGGTAATATAATAAATACATTCAAAAACCAGCAATCTATACTATATAGACTCCACTTTACTGAACCTACTATTAAATATAACACTATTAAACACAAATTAAATGCAATAATAATTATTAAATGTAATTTAAATGTAATAAGCATTATTAAATGTAAATAATAAGTTTTATATATAGTAAAATTAAATACATTTAATTAAACATTAATAGTGAATAAGACAAAGCTATCAACATTTACTTTCCTCTTAAAAACAGTAAATAGTTAAGGTTACAAGTCGCTCAACTTCCAAACTCCCTTCGGTAATGCTAAGTCAATGGGCATGTGATTTATTCGTATTTTTAAAATATCTACTTAGTAAAATAATATTTTAACTTCTTTTTTCATTGTGCTCTTCTTAAATGATGACTCTTTTTTTTTCTTAATTCTCAAAGTATTTATAAAATGTATATTTATTATTATGTGAAGTGTTAAAATCTTACTTACACTTCGTCAGCTTTTAAGATATAAAATATTAAACTAAGCAATCGATTTGTATATATACTTCATAGTATGCTAAAAGTTAGTTCAGTGAAATTCATAGCAGAGTTAAAAATATTCATTCAGCCATTTCCGCGAATAAACGGAGATGTACTTGAAAACTTTTGTGCAGCCCTGTATATGATCTATAGAATGCATACACACCAAGTACTATTTAAAAAAAAAATGTTCTATTTTAAAACGCCTATCACAACTACAAATGGCAACAAACCAGCTACAAACCAGCTACAAACCAGCTACAAACCAACAATTATTGGTCATAGACTTCAATAGTTAAATTTATTCTTCAGCCATATTCTTTTGTGTGTCCCTGTAAATGAACGATATATTCTATGCACATCATATTCTACAATAAGTGCCTTAGTACACCTTAGTGATGTATATAAATTTCAGTACGTTTAAAAGTGTAATATCATTAAAATACAGAGCAAACGATTTTTCCCCATAGACCATAATGTAAGGGAATTCTTTTGGGTGTCTCTGTAAATGAACAGTAAAGGCTATAGACTTCATTTACAATACCAAACATGCCATAGTGATACCCAATATCATATAAGAATTTCAAGCCAATCGCACTATATTTACATTGAAAAATATTTTTGACCAGGATTTCGGGTCAAATACTCCACTGTGTGTCGCCTTGGATTAACACTAGAAAGCCCGCGAGCAGTCATTTTGACTGCTACCAGATTAATATATCTCGGTTCGAACCAGAATTTTTTTTATAAAACTACTTTAAAAGATACAAAGAAAAAAACTAGATAAATGGATAAGTTAATAATTTTAAATAAAAATTCTGGTGTGAAATATTTTTCTAAAATATGGGCATGATAGTCACGGGCTTCTGCCAATTAATTTCCAGTGCAAGAGGTTAAGAAAACACTTTTGTACATTTGAAAATTATTTTTTTAAACTCGACTCATGCCAAATTGACAATAGTCGACTCGAACAAGAAGTTTCTTTTTGAAGATATGTTAAATATAAGCAGCACAAAAATATCCTAATTAAATAAGTTTAATAGTACTAAATAAAAATTCTGTTGACAAATACATTTATAAAACGTGAGTAAATTTTCCGCCGGTTCTGTGTTTAACGATAGAATGTTCACACAAAAGAATTGTCATGCAAAACCAAAATACCTAAAACCAATCAAATTGCGTGAAATAAGCAATTTTTTAATCAGTAAATTGCGAAATAACCACTTGAATTCGATTACATTTTTTCTTGAATATTACTTTTATGGAAGTTGATCGGAAGTTTTATGTTTAAATGCCGTAAAAGTTGTCAAATGAAAAAAAATATAATTGCTTTACACTAGATTAATTTTAACACAATTATTGTAATTGGTAAGTAAATCACATGTGTTGTAATTTTTCAACTGTGAGAAATATTTTATTTGCCAGCTAGAATTGTTGTGTTCAAATTAATCGAGTGTAATTACGTATCCAGCATTTACATGAGTTCAATTACCTGCAATTTATTCTATTGAGCTGACACATATATCATACCAGATGCTGTAATTATTAAGGTTAGCTGGGTGAATAGGGTCCTCTAGATTCATCCGGGATAGATCAGTTGGCAGAGAATTGGCAGCTTCCGTTAAGAGGCCCCTGATTCGAATTCTAGCTTAGACATTTTTTGCCAAGTTGGAAAATTACAACTCCTACAATTGCTATAAACTATATATAAAAATAACTTCAAAATATCAAAATACTCGATAATTGCTATAAGTGATACACATAAATTAAAAAAAAGGCAAAATACCTTTATTTATTTACACTTCGATCTGATGTAATGAAACACGTCGAAATGTAAATAAAGATATTTTGCCTTTTTTTTAAATTTCTGTGTATCACTTATAGCAGTTATTGAGTATTTTGAGTATTTTCATACAATTGCCTTGCTTCTTTACATGTATATTATGCTTGATTTATTTAATCACAAGTTTGAATTTATGTTAAAAGTTGCTATAATTATTCCATAAGTAACAATGTTTCCGACTGATGCAAGGATAAACTTGATCTATTTTATTTACATGTAAATATGATAGATTTATTTAACCACAATTTTGAATTTATGTTAAAAGTCGCTATAGTTATTCCATAAGTAACAATACTTCCGACTGATGCAAGGATAAAATTGCTTTACTACTTTACATATATAATATACATAGTTCATTAAATCACAATTTTGAATTTATTATAAAAGTCGTTATTATTATTCCATAAGTAACAATGCGTCCAACTGATGCAAGGATAAAATTGTTTGCCTTCTTTACATATACCCTAATGTACTTGATTTATTAAATCACAATTTTGAATTTATGTAAAATCCCATTATAATTATTCTACACTGTAAAAAAAAGGTTGTGATTTTTCCTGTATTTTATGTTGAGATTTTTCAAGCACCGATGCTATGAAAGCGGATTCAAGCAACCACTGAAATAAAAAACGAATTTTTTCTGTCACATAATTAGTAATTATTTCTGTCACATCCACCAGGCATCCAATAGCAGCGCAACTTTGAAGAGACTTGAGAAATTTTATAGCACTCTTAAAGACAGCAGCATGTAAATTTTACAGCAACTGTGTTGGCAGCTGGGTTGCAGGTACTTTTTGTTGCCAAATACAGAATTTTATTTTTAGTTGTTGTCAAATACAGATTTTATTTTTCTTTTACAGTGTGTATGTAAAAATCCTTCTGATCTGATGCAAGGACAAGATTGATTTACGCCTTTACATATGTAATATGCTTGATTTATTAAATCACAATTTTGAATTTATGTTAAAAGTCGCTATAATTATTCCATAAGTAACAATGCTTCCGACTGATGCAAGGATAAAATTTTTGTCTAACAACAAACTATCCAAAAATTTAAATTCAACAAAGCTTTCGCTTATTTTAGTAACAAGTAGAAAACACTTCCATCTTTCACGAGTTTGGGATATATATTTATAGATATTTCTTTTAAGTTCCAATCCCGCTTTTGATGTAGACGAAGCAAATAAACAAATGATCACAAATCGAGCGAAATTAATCAATGTATTCCAAATTCGATATGCTAAAGCGATTCCCGTAAAAGAGCTGTACATAAGTATGGTATATACATTATTAAATATATTTAAAAGTAAAATGATGATGACTATTAACAATATATCATGAAAAGATTCGTTGATATCAGACATTAAATTTATATTTTCCTCACAGGTTTGATCTAAGGTATTAAAATCAATACAAGTCCCTTTCTGCAGTTTATATTTAAAACCATTTAGCGTTTCCTTTAAAATTAAACAAAAGCAGCAGAAATAAATTGGAATAAACGGTACTAGGACCCCAATATTTCATAAAAAATAAACAAATATTTAAGGCTTTATTTACTATCGTCTGATTGTATTCGATGCTGGTATGTTTACCAAAATAGGTGATAAATTCATCTGAATTCAGAGATAGGTAAGCAGTATAAAATGTGTAAATGGTGTAAAAATCATTTATAATGAAAACAATAATTAGAGCAAATATGTACACTGTAAAAAAAAAACTGTAAATTTACAAAAGTTTTTCTAGGAAACTGGGATTCCAAGAACTTTTTATGTAACGGCAACAAGAAAAATTCCTGTAACAGCGTCTGTTACAGAAATTTTTCTTGTTGCCGTTACATAAAATTTTCTTGGAATCCCAGTTTCCTAGAAAAACTTTTGTAACTTTACAGATTTTTTTTTTACAGTGTATCTGTTCACTTTCTGAGGCCTTAAGACGCAGTAAAGTTTCAACATCTGATGAATTATACGATTGAATTTCTTCTTTTTAAAACAAAATAATATTCTGAGCAAGCATTCTAGTATAATTACTATTAGCATAATATTTTCAGTTCTGCTTAAGTTAGAATAATCCAAGCGTACAAAGAAATTAAGAGTCGTATACATCTTATTCATTTCATTAAGAATCATAAAAAGAGCTGAAACAACAAAAAATGTTAATTTTTTGCAATTCCATTCAAATTTTCCAGCATATGAAAGCCCATGCCTAATAAGGCAGGAATATTACATAAATTACTTGCTGAGATTCTTCTTGACGAATCAGATGAAATTTCTATGATTTTCGGAAAGTTTATTATAAAATTCATTTTCATAAGTATACTCAAATACAATTAGGGAAAAATTGGAAAGCAGATTAAAATGAAACTGTTAAAAGAACATATTAGATGTAAATTTCGAACTGGGCGAAAAATGTCCGGACCAGGATTCGAACCCGGGACCTCCTGGCTGAAGCCGCCAGTGCTCTGCCATCTGAGCTATCCCGGACGATTCTGGTCGAACCTTTTCACCCAGCTATCCTTGTTGATTACAGCATCGGGTCTGAAACCTGGTTCAGCTCAACAGAATAAATCTCAGGTAATGGAACTCCAGAAATCGCTGGATACGAAATTACACTAGAATTAAACACTAGAATCTACACTAGAATCTAGTATTAAAAGAACATTGAATTTTCTGGACTGTACAAATTGATTGAAGAAGAAAAACTATTTAACATATCAAGGAATCTTATTGTTATATGTATACTGATTTCATTAAGTGAAAAATATATATTTAAAAAACATTTTGAGCTACATGTTTTTAAATGTCTTAGTAGTAAATGAGAGAATGTTGCATTTAGAAGCTTTTATGGGAACACCTGTAGAACAAGAATCAATAACGTGAGAGATTACTGACATTGTCATTGTTAAAGAAATATAGACCATACATTGTATACATGAAACAAGATAGCCATTTTTAAATTTCAAGGATATATTCTAACAATACAAGCGGAAAAAAACTACTATATTGATTTTTTTATTATGTTCCATGGAAATTATTGAAATATTAAAATTAGTTTTCCAAAGAAAGTTTGTTTTTCAATTTTTTTAATAAAAATATTAATCAAGTACCAATGACGAAAATGTGATATTATTGATCTGAAGCTCATTGTTAGTTTTTAATTCATTAATACCCAGTCGATTAATCTGTACTAATATTATAAAGTAGTAACTTTTATTTGTTTGTAGGGTAATCTCTGGAACTATCGAACCGATTTCAAAAATAATGGTGGCATAATTATACTGATAATCTCTGCTCCAACATAGGCTACACTTGATGTCGCTACAACAACCCCCAAGTACAGAGCCTATGCTGTAGACCATGATCTGTGGCGGAAACATTTCATAAAAGTATTGTATTTTTAAGATAATCACCTTTTTGGAAATCCAGGTTCACAAGTCCTTGAATAATTAAAGACCGGTACAAAATAATAACTCTGCAAATTTGAAGACAGGATGAGTTTATTGGATATGGACATGAAATATGCAAATGCCAGAGAGGGACCCTTTTAGTTAGCTGTTGACAATAGGATGTACAGAGAAGGAATGAATAATTTGTCAGAAATTGTTGCCAATGTCTTGAGCCAAAATCTTGGTACCCTGGACCATTATAACCCCAAAGATATATGGGGTAGTTTAAAAATATGCAGAAGCACATTATACGTAAGTCTCTGCAGCACAATATATTCAGTTCTCACTTTTAAAGGGTACGGGATGGAAAAATACTGTTCGTAAGTTTCAGGAGAGAGGCGATTATGCTTCATTCACTTTAAAGTTTTTCATTTTTTTTTTAATTCAAAGCAGGCCGTCGTTAAACACAGGGATCCCTCTCTGACAAGATGAAAATTTTGAAAAATCCAAGGCCTGGGATAGGCACCATATACATATGCTGTAGACCATGATCTGTGGCGGAAACATTTCATAAAAGTATTGTATTTTTAAGATAATCACCTTTTTGGAAATCCAGGTTCACAAGTCCTTGAATAATTAAAGACCGGTACAAAATAATAACTCTGCAAATTTGAAGACAGGATGAGTTTATTGGATATGGACATGAAATATGCAAATGCCAGAGAGGGACCCTTTTAGTTAGCTGTTGACAATAGGATGTACAGAGAAGGAATGAATAATTTGTCAGAAATTGTTGCCAATGTGTTGAGCCAAAATCTTGGTACCCTGGACCATTATAACCCCAAAGATATATCCCTTAATGGGACTTTGAATTAAAAAGTGGCCAAAAGGACCGTTGATTGGCGTTTTAACATTTTCAACGTACAAATACCAATGCCAAAGCTAAATGATGGGAAATATGCATTTAGAAGCAGCATCGGAGATACAGGGCGCCGATTTTAATATAAACAGAGTATAATATTTGCGGCCGAAAAGACAGTTGTATTGACTATCAAACTGAAAATTAACACTGAGTGTATAAATAACTGCTACAATTGGAACATATGGTCAAAGAATATCTTTTTTTATATATATTTGTTAATCGAAGGAAAATATGCTCGAACAGTTAATGATTTCAGGATGAGAAACAGATTTGTTTTTGATTTATTTTATTAACGGCTTTGGCTGACCTTGGGAAAGTTAAGTAACTGAAAAATAAAGCGCAAGAGAAGAAGAAAGAGATATATTCTTTTTAGAAAGGAAAGGAAGTTTTTATTCAATTTATAATTATGAAAGGAGAAATTAAATTTTAAAATAGGGAATTTAATTTTAAAAAGTCCTTCCGGCCAGTGCCGGGAGGAAGAGGTAGCTTTCATAATCCTTATTTAAAAAAAGCCAACTTATATCATGCAAGCACACGAAGCTCAATTTAGTGGAAACCGAATATAGGAGATTCAATACTAATTTTTATCAGTATAATGAATGATAATTTCGCGAAATTAGTCAGCTTTATCCAAGCTGCTTTTCTTTAAAGTAACTTATATTTGGCTGCCAAATTCGGCAATTTCTTAAAGTGCCTGTCATTTTAAGACAACATGGTGGATGAGGCTAAGCAGTGAACTTGGTCGAGACCTTAGTAATTGCTGTGCACATGCTCACTCACATCGGAATCGGTTAATATATAGGAGTGCTGTCGCATGCAAAAAATCAGATTTTTCAAAATGTCACCCACAATAGAAATTGAAACTGCTATATCTGAGCCATTTTTTAAGGTAAAGACGAACAAAAAATGCTCCTGAATCCTTATATCAAGATCAAATACTTAAGAAAGAAACCTTTTTCAATTTCTAATTTTTTTGCACCTCACTTTAAATATATATATATTTTTTAATTTAATGGCCGCCATTTTGAAACAAGATGGCTGATGAATCTGGCCAGCGAACTTGGTCGAGGTGTTGATGTATACTATCCACATGCCTTCTTACATCGAAATAGGCGAATACGCGTGTTATCGCGTGACAAATACAAGATCGTTTCAAAATGTTAGCCATGCTAGAAATTCAAAGAGCTATAAATCAACCATTTTTTAAGATATCAACAAAAGAACAAATTTTCAAAAACAAAAACTGCTCCGGAATCTTTGTATCAAGACCAAACACATAAAAAAAATCTTTTTCATTTTCCAATTTTTTAATACCTCATTTTGAATTTTAAATTTAATTTTTTTTTAATGGCAACCCTTTTGAAACAAGATGGCGAATGAAGCTGGCCAACGAACGCGGTCGAGACATTGGTATGTACTATGTACAGACCAAGTTACATCCAAATAGGTTCATAAATACGCCTGTTATCGTGTGACAAAAATCAGGTCGTTTTAAAACGTCAGCCACAAGAGAAATTCAAAATGCTATTACTCAGCCATTTTTTTTTTAGATATAGACCAAAGAAAAACTGTTCCGGAATCTTTGTATTAAGGTCAAACACATACAAAAAAAAATCTTTTTCATTTTCCAATTTTTTGGTATCTCATTTAAATTTTTTTATTTTTTAATTTTTTTAAATGGCCGCCATTTTGAAACAAGATGGCGGATGAAGCTGGCCAACGAACTCGGTCGGGATATTTGTATGTACTATGTATACACCAAGGTACATCCAAGTCGGTTCATAAATACGCCTGTTATTACGTGAGAAAAATCAGGACGTTTCAAAATGCCAGCCACGCTAGAAATTCAAAATGCTATAACTCAGCCATTTCTTAAGATATAGACGAAACAAAAACTGCTCCCGAATCTTTTTATCAAGGTCAAACACATAAGAAGAAAATATTTTTTCAATTTTCAATTTTTGGTACCACATTTCAAATTTAAATTTTTCTTAAAAATTAAAATGGCCGCCATTTTTAAACAAGATGGCGGGTGAAGCTGGCCAACGAACCCGGTCGAGACATTGGTATGTACTATGTATAAACGAAATTACATCCAAATCGGTTCATAAATACGCCTTTTATCGCGTGACAAATTTCAGGACGTTTCAAAATGTCAGCCACGCTAGAAATTCAAAATGCTATAACTCAGCCATTTTTTAAGATATAGACGAAACAAAAACTGCTCCGAAATCTTTGTATAAAGGTCAAATACATAAGAAAAAAATATTTTTCCATTTTCAATTTTTTGGTACCACATTTCAATTTTTACATTAAAAAAAAATTTTAAATGGCCGCCATTTTGAAACAAAATGGCGGATGAAGCTGGCCAACGAACTCGGTCGAGAGATAGGTATGTACTATGTACACATCGAATTACATCCAAATCGGTTCATAAATACGCCTTTTATCGCGTGACAAAATTCAGGACGTTTCAAAATGTCAGCCACTCTAGAAATTCAAAATGCTATAACTCAGCCATTTTTTAAGATATAGACGAAACAAAAACTGCTCCGGAATCTTTGTATAAAGGTCAAATACATAAGTAAAAAATATGTTTCCATTTTTAATTTTTTGGTACCACATTTCAAGTTTTAAATTTTTTTAAAAATTTTAAATGGCCGCCATTTTGAAACAAAACGGCGGATGAAGCTGGCCAACGAACTCGGTCGAGACATTGGTATGTACTATGTACACACCGAATTACATCGAAATCGGTTCATAATTACGGGAGTTACAGTGTGACATAGGTCAGATATATATATATATATATATATATATATATATATATATATATCAATTTTGAACGGAGGGTGGTTTCGGGGTCTGGGGGTCATGATCGATGAAAATATACCAAAATTTTTTGAAATCGCTTTCCTCCGAACGGCTGCAATAGGTAGCTTTTTTGTAAAGAAAGCTACCTAAAAGAAGATAAATAATTATATGTGATGATATGTTATATTCAACATCACATCTCTCTCCCCCTTTCCCAGAAAAACTAACATAACCCACTAAATTTTTGGCTGGACACACTTACATGAAGTATATTAACATTACACTGGCACATGCATAGTAAAAATCAAAGTTGCAACTAAAATATGTATAATATAGATAAATGAGCTCATAAAACATTTTAAGCATATGCATTGATGAATAAAAATATTGAGATTTAAATTCTCAAATATAAAATACATGGTATACTATTATCAACATATTCGTTGATGAAAATATTATATAAAATCTCTTTATTACATTAGAGATCACAATCTGGAATTTCCGCTGTGCACAGGGTAAAAAAATTATAATAGTTCCAGATCTTTCATCTTGCTTGATTTTTCAGTCCTCAAGCTAAAAATTGGGCATGCCATAAAGTTTTGGATAGGTTCCAACCAAAATATTATGTTGAAATATTAAATCTCAACACACAAATTTATGTGTTATGCTAAAATAAATTTAGTAACTAAAATAATATGTGTCACATGGCATAAGTATGATAATATAGACTTGACAACACATAAAATGTCTAGTGTGGTTAGAAACATCACTTATTTACAAAAAAGTAAATACAATAAATTTGCTTGTTTTCAAAGTTTCGTAAAGTTTTTTTTTTTTTTTTTTTTTTTTTTTTTACTCTTTAAGAAAAAAAACTGAAAAATTTATCAAAATCTGTTACAAGTAAAAACTGTTTATGTGAAACTCTGAAGCATTTGTTATAAAGAAATGCAGTAGTATGATAATGGTAAAATTTCTCCTGGATGTACAGAAATGTGTAGAGAAATGTGTAAGTGAAGAGAGGTGCTTTTAGAGAGTAAGCCTGTACAATTAGAATGCAACCATTAATTAGACTTCAATTGAAGATAAAGTTGGTATAAACACCAACAAGGTTGCAATTTCTTTACGACTGTGAATAAAATACTCTCAAAACCAAAAGATTAAAAAAAACTGTGAACTAATATTAACAAATAAAAAAATATGCCTTGAATAAGAGGAGTAATATTAAACTGAATGTATGCCATAAATGAAGTGGCAATTGCGTGTAAGTGTGGAATAGGCATACAAGAGTGTAAATGAAGTGTGTTCATCAGTTCTTGAAAAAAAAAAAACAAATATCAGCAATTAAAATTTTATTTAGAATCCTAAAAATGAGCAAGATTTGCGTTATATTGAAATATCTGTAAGTGGCAGACTTGAAGAGGGACCAGTGACGTGAAAATTGTTTTTTATGACATCTAGAAATATGTAAATGATACAGTGTAGTGTTTAAATTAGGAATGGTAGAAAAATGTTTAAGAAATTTGTATATATCTACAGAATGAAACATTCACGCCTTAATCCTTGTAATTTCATCAAAGCAAATGTGCATTATCCGGAGTCTAATAGATTCCTATTAAATCTTAACATTATAAATATAATATATTCGCCATAGCGGCATGATTTATTAATGCACATTTTCTTTTTTATTTAAACTGTAGACAAATTAAATTTAGGGAACCATGAGAAAAATATGATGCAAAATAATAATTGAAATGAGAAATGTAATTAAAATATGATATCTGTGATATTTAAATAAAGGAGATTATGTTTATGTGATAACGAATATTATGTTAATGTCAAAAGAACACATTGCATGGTATAAAAACATTGATTGAAATTGTGTATAATGTGTGTAGTGTGTGATATGCAAAACTCGAATATAATCTCGACAGAAATTACTCAAAATGGCACGCTCACCACATAAAAGTTTGCAAGTATCACGAAAGGAACGAAAAGGAAAACGTGTGTAGTTTTTTGACAATTGCAATAATTAAAAAAAAAAAAAAACAGAAAGTTACATTTCCTATATAAATATAGAACAGTGCGCGTGTAAAGTACAAACACTAGAAAATACTGAATGGTAGCTCTGAATGGTAACTCTGAATGGTAATGTGAAAGAAAAAAAATAAAAAGGGCACAGTTGTATGTCACCAACATGGTTATAGGATATGGTAAAGCAGTATGAAAAATCATAAAGATTATTGTACATTTCACTTAGGAATAAGTACTGTAAAACTACTTTACCAAAATAATAACTTCCGAGATTGAACTGATAATGATGATAAATTCTCTAATAAAAGATAATAAAAGAAAAAAAAATATTGTGTACCATACATTAAAATTAATTAAAAGGATATTAAAAAGAATGAGATAAACAAATATCATTTGAACTTGGCGAGAGGTTGGCGACCAGCACCACAATGTAACAACCAAGCGCAAAAGATAAACACTTTCACAAAATCATCCCCGGCCGTGAATAATCAAATGAAAGGGCTTATAACACTCAAAAATGTTATGGTTGAATTACTAATACAAAGCTTTAAAAAAATTTAATGTAAAATAGTGAATCTAAAATAAAAAAAAAAATGTATATGTAATAAAGATGGTACATGAATGCTGAATTGTGTGAATGATAGTAAACAATTGTGTATTCTACTGAAAGGAGGGAAGAAAATGCACGATGAAATGTGTACTAAAGTCAACTAGGCCTGCAGTGATAGTATATTTAATAACCGTCAAAATTATTTTTATAATCTCGTTTAGCCTGTAAACCAAAAAGAAACTAGCAAAATATTAAATGCTAAATATCCATTTATATTAAGCTGAAAATAAACATAAAGTTTCTTAAATGATAAATATAATATGGCTGATAGTGTTCAGTGAATGTATGTAAGATAATGAGAAAACTGAAAAAGAAGAATGTAAACATTATAAAACTACGCATTTTTAAATGTTTATATCTAGCAAAATATTGAATAAAACTTTTCTAACGCACACTATATATATATAAACTTAAAAATTATGTACAAAAGGATTCAAACCCATTCGTACAATGAATTGAAAGAAATGCGGAAGTGCAGTACATCAAATTAATGGAAAATTAAATTTAACTTTAAGAAATACGCCTCTTCAATATAATGAATGATATGAACTGATAAAATAATATAATACAAAATATGATAAAATAAAGTTTAATTTTGTAAAGAATTATATGTCATGTGTGTGCAGATGTACGAAAAAAAATGTAAAATAGCAACAAGGGTGGTTGTGAATTCAGAAACGAGAGATGTGTTAATGAAAATTATCTCAACATTAAAGTATCCAGTGTAAGTAAATGAAAAAATAATTTCAGAAACTTATTGAAATGTCTGATTAAATAACAAAAGTGAAAATGAATGTACATAGCATGATACAAATAAAACTGAAAGTTCATAAAGAAAAAGAAAAAGAACACACCTACACCTACAATATACTGAATTACCAAAAGGTCACAAACTGTATATAAGTATAAACGTTATACCATGAGTTTACCTAAGAGGTTTATAACTAAGTATGTGTACCATAAAATAAAAATTATTTTTTGGCAAAATGATATTGTAAGTGAGATACAAGAAAAAAAAGATTGTTTCATAATAAGGCTCCAAAAGATATCTAGAAAGTTTGTACTTATTATGAACGGAAAATGTAAAATGAATATTTAAAAAATTACGGCGAAAAATTTTGCATAATCTGTGAAAGCATTTTAAAATGTTAAAGCTAGAAGGATACAGCGACACGCGTATAAAATTATAAAATTCTTAAACCTCAATAATAATGTCTGCCAACTGTAAATATATGTGTATAAAAATAAGTAGGGCATCGCTGTACACAACTAACAGATTATAATTAAAGACATGAAAATGTGTGTGTGTGTTTTGTTAAAAAATCACAGGAAATGGTATTAGAAATGTACAAAGCACGTTAATTTCAATTAAAAATAAAAATGTTCTGAATAATGAAAGTGAGAAAAACAATCATTAACAATCTATACTTAAAAGTAAAACAATGAATCATTGTGTCTTAAAAAAAAAAATATTCAACAGGATAATTTAAAATAAAAAATAATATACAGTGAAACTTGGATAATTCGAACTTGTTTAATTCGAAATTCTGGCTAATTCGAATTTTTTGCTTGGTCCCTAGAATTCTCTATTAAAATAATGTTAAAAAAATGTGGGTATTTCGAATTTTAGTTTGGATAATTCGAATTTTTCGTAGGATTGCCTTTCGAATTTTGCGGTAAATATTAATCCTGAGACTTTTTTCAGCTAAGGTTCAAAATAGTAAAACAGTTTATTTTAATTGTCTTTCTATTTGGCAAAATTCCAAGACTTAGCCGCACCCTTTCGTCTGGGGAATCAATTTCACTGCGCATTGAAAGGATCGCAGCTTAGGTGTTGCAATCCCAGATTTTCGCCAACCCTCCCCCCCCCCCTTTTTTTTTTCTCCAGAAGCGCAGCTACATTTCTTTCTATCTTAGAGTCACGTGAGTGAATGATTTAACGCGGTTGTAAGTTTTTGTGTGTGTGCTTTAAGTATTGTTTTTGTGTTCTCTTACTATGGCGTTGTCAAAAGCTAAAACTCCTTATAAGTCATTAACATTAGTTCAAAAGGTAGCGGTGATTAAAGAAGTGGAAAAAGACCTTAAAAAGAAATCGGAAATTGCCAAGGAATTTGGAATTCCACCCAACACATTATCGACATATTTGAAGAACAAAGATAAAATTTTGAATAGCGAAAATGGCACAGGAAAAAATAGGAAAAGGACGAGAGGACCTGATAACCCAGTTGTGGACGGTTGTGTTCTTAAATGGTTTAAACAAGCGCGAGATAAGAACATTCCAATTAGTGGCCCTATTATGAGAGCCAAAGCTGAACAGTTTGCCGCTGCATTAGGCATTCAAGATTTCAAAGCCAGCACAGGTTGGCTGAATGGTTTCAAAGATAGAAACGATATTTCTTTCAAAGCAGTGTGTGGTGAAAGTGGTGCAGTGGATATTCAAGCAGCTGATGAGTGGAAAAAACATTTAAGAGAAATTATTCAGAATAAGGAACCAAAAAATATTTTTAACGTCGACGAGACTGGACTTTTTTATAAGTGTACTCCAAATAAAACTCTTGCTTTCAAAGGATATTCTGAACTCAGGTCAGTTGTTAGAGTGCTAGCAACTGCATTGGGACATTTGGTAATGAAATTTGTGGATTCAAATCTCTTCGGTTCTAAATGGATGATTATGAAAATCGAAATATAAAACCCAAGAAAATGCAAGAAAGCTTTTCTTAAGACAAGCTGATACACCCGGCGTTTCCCGGGTTCGTGATATTAACCTTAAATAAACATCATATTTTTAGGATTCCATTATCTCTAACCAATTTTGTAGGAAAACATACTTTTAAATGAAAATTCGCAAAAAGTATTGATATTTAATGGTAAAACCGTTCGTTATAAGTCATTTTCATGTTTTTTTCACCTAGAGCCGTTTCGTAGTTTTAAAAGAAAATAGTTCTTGTTATCCGAACTCTTTGAATTTTTTATCTGTTGTAAGTATAACAGTTTTTAGCCCGTATAAAAAATTTGAGAGAAATTATTGATATCTAGTTGTATCATATCAAATAGCGTACATGGGCATACCTGAGCGAAACTGCGCCGAAACACGCTGCTTCTTATCTTTTTCATCGAAAATTTCTCAGATTTTATTATTTTTTTTAAAATACTCCTCCGAACGTTTCGAAATTTCTGTAGGGGATATAAATCCGTTGTGCTCGAAAAGGATTGTGAAAAATACTGTCTCCGAGTGTCGCAAATTAACCTGAGGTCTCAAACTTTTCATAAGGGATAAATTTCGGAAAATTTCTGATTTATGTATATGTATACATAAAGTCAGGAAATCAATATATTTGTACAGATTTACAAATTATGATGTTGATCCTTATATAACGATTTGATCTAATATGCTGCATCCTTCTTTCAGAAGTATTTGAAGAGAAATGAATGTTTGACAATTTTGATGTGTAATAACAGGTTCTGCATATTTTGTAAATGAACATAACATAAAAACATTTGTATTATAGTGGAAATTTTTATAATGATTTTTTTTTGAAAAATTAAAAAAAAATAGTTGTCACAGCGGTTCAAAAAATTAGAACAATAACACAGAAAAAATAGCATAATTCATTTAAACTAAAAACTTGTGAACAATCAATATTAAGTAGTATCTCCCTTGGTCTTAATAATGTCAAGTACACAAGACATATCACTGACGTTTGACAGTCATCTTTGCTGATATTTGCCCAAACGGATTTCACGCTTTTCACGAGTTTTTTTTTATGTCCTTTGGAGCTACATCCTGCATGTGTTTCTTTATTAAACACCAGATATTCTCCATACAGTTGAAATCGGGATAATTGCTCGGTCAAGGAAGTAATTTTATTTTATTTTTTTTAAGCCCAGTAGTGTTGCACTTTGACGTGTAGCGAGATGCAAAGTCTTTTTAGAAGATAAAGCCATCCTCCAGTAGATATTCCTTTGATGGAAGCATAAAATGCTCAATTACAACCGTGTATACGTTGGAATTTGCACTTCCTGTCAAAATGCACAGGTTTCCTAAGCCCTCAGCACTCATACATCCCCAAATTATGACAGAGGTATTTAACCTCACTGATCGTTTCATGCACTCTCTATTAAATGCTTCTTGCTTGCAACGCCAAACACCTGTACCCTGATGACCGGGCGAAACACAAAACATCGATCCATAGCTAAAAGTACGTTATTCCAGCCCCTAAAAAACACCATTGCACCACCTGAATCTGGCCCATTTTTAAAAACTATTTATTGAAAGAAACTTGTATTTCTATTGATAGTGCAATATGTCACATGAAGAAACTTATACATATGAACATACTTAAACGAATATCTAAAACTGACTTTGTTACCCTAAAAGATATATAACCTAAAAATACCTAGATTTGTAACCTAAGATTTGTAACCTAAAAGTTATTTGAAATACCTAAAAAGGTACTAGTTTCATACAACAAATAAATCTAAATAAGCATCTCAGAAGGTAATGGGTAAAAAGTAAACTTCTTATGACTGTTTTCTAGACTCATGTACAATACATACAAACATGCATCATAACATTTGCATTTAAAAATCGCCTAATACATGATAGCCAACGAACAATAGTGCGGAAATGAAGTAGTAATCAGGAAAGTACGTTATAATGGAAAAGAAAAAATCCCTGCCGGCCCGGCCTACAGGCGGAGGTAGATTTCGAAGTTAAGTATATAAATTGCACCAACAGAGACTAAATCATGATTAGATATAAATCCACTTTAACAGTTTTATCTGGACGCTCTTGACGAGTTTTTATTTCATTTTTATATAATAGCTGGTTTTATCAGAATCATGTTAAGGCGGTATTAAAAAAAAAAAAAAATACTTTTCCATGCTCAACAACTCGAAATTTTCTGGCACATTTTCAGATTAATTTTTAATAGAAAAAATACGAAACTTGCTGACGTGATTTTGAAAAGATTTATAAGCGACATGTGTTTTTATTTTTCTTTCAATTAATTGCAACTTGATTAATAAACAATTATTTTCTCAGTAGGGCAATAATTTTCGTTTCTAACAAAATAGCTTCCGGAAATTCTGTTCAAAATGCCCACTTTGACATCATTTTTTGAAATATATTCTGCCTCTATCAAAAAATCGATCATTACGGTATATTATATAGTTTCTGAAGAAGAGAATCTATTAGTTGGACGCGTTTGAGAGCAAAAATTAATTTAAAAATGAGTAAGAAAATAAGCAGCTTGGATTTGAATGCATTTTTAATAAGATGATTTTTTTCTTCAACCGCTGTGTATTTTTAATTTGTTTTTGCTGTAAGAATTGGTCCTATCAAAAACTTGTCTAGATAAATGTTGAAGACAATATTAAGAAGATATATGATAAATTCATGTTGATTTTATATCTTGTGAATTGACGGAGTTATAGAAATTTTTCTTCTTCACCCCTCTTTTTTTGTTTTCGTTTTTAATTTTTTTCTGCGGTACGAATTGGTCCTATCAAAAACTTGTGAATACAAAAGTTGTAGATAATATTAAGAAGATGTATAATAAAATTAATTGGATTTTATATCTTGAGAATTGACGAAGTTATGAATTTTTTCTTCCAAAAACCCAATTTTTTGCGCCCCTTGAGCCCATTTTTAATTTTATCCAAAATCTGTGATACATAAATTTTTGGTCCTATTTTTAGAAGTAATAAAAACGTTAAACTGATTTGATATGTACAAAAATTAAGAAGTTATGGGGTTTTTTCTGTTTCCACAAAACCCCTCCCTATTTCCATCCCCTTGGTCCGATTTTGCCCATTCACGAACTTGACCGAGATTTTATGTATCAGTTTGGAAGAGATTTGTGCAGAATTGTGGAAGTTATCGTGTCCAGAAGAAAGTGATATATATATATATATATATATATATATAGATACATACATACATATATATAAATATAAAGTTTTTTACTGATGGTGGTTTTGGTTTCTAGGGGTCATGATCGGTGTAGATCTGCAAAAATTTTTCAGAAATTCCAGCATAGGAACGACGCCAATAGGTAGTATTTCATACGAAATCTACCTAAAATGCGTACTGTAAAATGATAAAGGAATCCGGCAATTCTACATGTGAATTATATTATTCACATAGTATCGGTGTTAAAAAAAAATTTCTCAATAAAGTACTAGATTCAACAATAAAATGTATCAATTCAATCGAATGTAATGCAAAATGTGGGAGTCTCTTCCTGAAATTTCATGAAGAATAAAATATAGACCATACAGTGGCGGTCAAAAGTTTCCGGCCAGCATAAAATTTTTAGTTAATTTGTAAGTATACCCATATGAAGAGGAATCTCAAAGTGATTCTTATACACTTTATTGACATAACAGTTAAGAACTTATTTATGGAATAAAAATTAAATATTAATAAATTTAATTGACAAAAATTAATTGCAAAAGAAAACGCATGTTCTCAAAAGTTTTCGGCCACCTTGGCAAGTTTAAGAAAAAAATGGTGTTATAACAGAAAATAACAGTAATCAACAGCATTTACAATTAGTATTTTGTATTGATACATTTAGCAACAAGTACTGCGGCGCAGCAACGTGGCATTGATTCAACGAACGATTGTAGATCGTCAATGTTAAGTTTTGTCCACGGTTCTTGCAATTTTTGTGAAAATGCTGCTGAATTGGAATATTGATAGTTCCACACACGTTTCCAAGTTACTTTCAAAGATTTTTTATTGGAGATTCAGATTGGATGACTGGGCTGTCTATTTCAAAAGCGGATTTTTTTGTGTGAAAGCCACTGCTTGACGAGCTTGCATGTATGCTTTAGGTCGTTATCATGAGGAAACAAATAGTTACGACCACAATTTTTCCTCCAATAAAGCAGCAAATGATCTTGCAAGATATCCTTATGCATTGCACTATTCATCTTGCCGCGAGTTTCAAATAACAGACAGGCACATTTTCCAGAAAATGCTCCCCACAGCATAACGTGTCCTCCGCCATGCTTCATTGTAGGAATAATATATTTCGCATCTTATCTTTTGTTTTCAGGTCGTCAGTTGTAATGTCTTTTATCACTCCCCAAATGATTGAACGTCGATTCATCAGAAAATGGTACTTTTTTCCAGTTTTCACTTAACCAGTCTTTGTATTCCTTGACAAACGCCAGTCGGACCCTCTGAATTTTTTTACTTATGAAAGGGTTTTAACACTAACTGTTCCATAAAGTTCTACGTCACATAAGCGTCTTGACACTGTAGACAGACTTATTTCAGCACGATTTTAACACCGTAAATCGCGTGGAATTGCAGCGGCATTTTCACGCGGGTCGTCATCTGCTTTTCTTCTGATAATTCTGTCCACAAGAATAGTCGTTTTCCTGGGTCCCCCGGACCTATATAATTCTCCTATCTTAAATTTTAAGCGCAAATACTCACTTTTTAAGTTAAATTACTAAATAATGAGATGTAATTAAGTACCTATATTAACTTTATTTTATAATATAATTTTAACTATTCATCATCAACTATAACTGTAAAATTTCTCGGGTTTGCTCATAGTGCAACCCATTGTGAATTACCTGTAATAAGCATGTAATTTTCATTAAGCAGGGTCTTCCAGCCTGCTGGAGCTTCCGGCCTTGTTCGCGAGTACTGGAGTCTCCGCGGGGTAGTAGATATGTGTTTTCCCCTCGTGGACTGATCAGCTCCTATACCGAAAGGTTGGCTGTCCACGAGTGGGTGATTAGTGATTAGTGATTAGTCCCCCGGACCGTGGAAAGTTCCGAAGGCCATGACCATCTTTATATTTTTTTAAATATCGTTTACAACAAATTTTCCGATCGACAACTTTGCCGCAATCTCACGAGAGGATTGTCCCTTTAGCGACAAACAAATCACTCGTTTAGGAACAATAAATTGTTAAACTTTTCACTTTTGAATTTCAAATGCGTTATTCACGTTGATTAATTAACAAATATGACCAAAAAAGCACTTTAGCGATAGCAAAAACTAATGGATGACGAATGGCCGGAAACTCTTACACGTGCGAATTTCGAATTCCTCCCCTTTGCATCAAGTATCTTAAGTATCCAATCAAAATGATCACGTGGTCAGAGGTAATAAAAAAAATCCGTAAAAATCATAATATTATGGACTAAAACTTCATAATATTTCGTGGTTCATTGCACACATTTTTTAAATCGTTGTTATTTTTTTTTTTATAATACTCAGAAAAATATCACTAAAATATTTTCTCAGTTCAGTTTCTTTAAAGTAATTTGACTTATAGTGGCATTTCATGATATCTGAGTCATTTATTCATTCGTGTTTCCTATATGAATTTTTGTATAGTGTATATTTAAAACTAGTCTGGTGATCATAACTCAAAATTTTCGAAAGGTGACACTATTTAAAAAAATTGCTTTTTAAACTTCATTCAAAAACTTCATTTTTAGTGTATAAATAACACTTTTTTGAAGAGCTGTTGTCTGAAAACTACTTTCGAGAAAGATGAAAAATTGTCATAGTACTTGATTCACCGAATATCAAAATAAGAGGATGCGAAGTATGTAAACACTCATGTTAGAGTAAAATCATATTGAAATTAAACTCAGCAATGACCGTTTGAAAAATATAAAATCACCAAAGTACACACGATGAACAGAAATGCTTCGAACATCATCACAATTTGGATAGAGGTTGCAGGAACGACATCCTTCTTTTTTTTTTTTTTTTCAGAACGTGAAATCAGTCTGGTTTCATTTCGAAAAATTTTCTCTTCATTTTGGAGCATGCAGAATAAGCAAAATCAAGTCTGAGTCATATTCGGAGCGAAGGCGCAAAGATGAGTAAATATCTGAAAGGTTGAGGCTGTCAAAGCTTCCGAGATAAGCCTAGTACGGGAAGAGGCGATCGGTAAAGTTTTCCGCTCTCTGTAGGCGAAGATTCTCAAAACGAATCCTTGTTTTGAAAAAATGGTAGTCCATAGCAATATCCATATCATCGTCGGTAGTTTAAAAATATGCAGAAGCACATTATACGTAAGTCTCTGCAGCACAATATATTCAGTTCTCACTTTTAAAGGGTACGGGATGGAAAAATACTGTTCGTAAGTTTCAGGAGAGAGGCGATTATGCTTCATTCACTTTAAAGTTTTTCGTTTATTTTTTTATTCAAAGCAGGCCGTCGTTAAACACAGGGATCCCTCTCTGACAAGATGAAAATTTTGAAAAATCCAAGGATTGGGATAGGCACCATATACATATGCTGTAGACCATGATCTGTGGCGGAAACATTTCATAAAAGTATTGTATTTTTAAGATAATCACCTTTTTGGAAATCCAGGTTCACAAGTCCTTGAATAATTAAAGACCGGTACAAAATAATAACTCTGCAAATTTGAAGACAGGATGAGTTTATTGGATATGGACATGAAATATGCAAATGCCAGAGAGGGACCCTTTTAGTTAGCTGTTGACAATAGGATGTACAGAGAAGGAATGAATAATTTGTCAGAAATTGTTGCCAATGTCTTGAGCCAAAATCTTGGTACCCTGGACCATTATAACCCCAAAGATATATGGGGTAGTTTAAAAATATGCAGAAGCACATTATACGTAAGTCTCTGCAGCACAATATATTCAGTTCTCACTTTTAAAGGGTACGGGATGGAAAAATACTGTTCGTAAGTTTCAGGAGAGAGGCGATTATGCTTCATTCACTTTAAAGTTTTTCATTTTTTTTTTAATTCAAAGCAGGCCGTCGTTAAACACAGGGATCCCTCTCTGACAAGATGAAAATTTTGAAAAATCCAAGGCCTGGGATAGGCACCATATACATATGCTGTAGACCATGATCTGTGGCGGAAACATTTCATAAAAGTATTGTATTTTTAAGATAATCACCTTTTTGGAAATCCAGGTTCACAAGTCCTTGAATAATTAAAGACCGGTACAAAATAATAACTCTGCAAATTTGAAGACAGGATGAGTTTATTGGATATGGACATGAAATATGCAAATGCCAGAGAGGGACCCTTTTAGTTAGCTGTTGACAATAGGTACAGAGAAGGAATGAATAATTTGTCAGAAATTGTTGCCAATGTGTTGAGCCAAAATCTTGATACCCTGGACCATTATAACCCCAAAGATATATCCCTTAATGGGACTTTGAATTAAAAAGTGGCCAAAAGGACCGTTGATTGGCGTTTTAACATTTTCAACGTACAAATACCAATGCCAAAGCTAAATGATGGGAAATATGCATTTAGAAGCAGCATCGGAGATACAGGGCGCCGATTTTAATATAAACAGAGTATAATATTTGCGGCCGAAAAGACAGTTGTATTGACTATCAAACTGAAAATTAACACTGAGTGTATAAATAACTGCTACAATTGGAACATATGGTCAAAGAATATCTTTTTTTATATATATTTGTTAACCGAAGGAAAATATGCTCGAACAGTTAATGATTTCAGGATGAGAAACAGATTTGTTTTTGATTTATTTTATTAACGGCTTTGGCTGATCTTGGGAAAGTTAAGTAACTGAAAAATAAAGCGCAAGAGAAGAAGAAAGAGATATATTCTTTTTAGAAAGGAAAGGAAGTTTTTATTCAATTTATAATTATGAAAGGAGAAATTAAATTTTAAAATAGGGAATTTAATTTTAAAAAGAAGATAAATAATTATATGTGATGATATGTTATATTCAACATCACAGAGCCTGGAATAAATAGTGTGGAAATCTGCTATCCAAACAGCACTAAAAATTTGTATCCCTTAAATACGCAGTGATGCTGAAATCCAAAGAGCCGATCGCTGAAATAACTGCGGTATATTTTCAAATTTCATTGTAAACATCGTATTATTGACAGCGTCGCATCTTGGAGTTTTAGAAAACATCCTACAGATGTCGCTGCGATCGACTCTTTGGCTTTTAGCATCGTTTGACATTTAAGGGATCCAATATTTTAATATTGCATAATATTTTAATAAGGGATTTAATTTTTATATAATAACTTTTACAAGTATTACTGGGATAGCCGATTTCCACGCTATATATTCTAGATGCTATACCCCAAGGGTGCAGGATCAAAATACTCTCTAAAGTTGCGATTTCTGTGATATTGTTGAGACTAGAAATTTGAAATTTGGTATAATGGTTGCTTATAAGATGCCATTTTCGAAATGTTCATTTAATTTATTCCAAATGTCAGTAGGTTTGACATTTCCATCAGTTGGCAGTTTTTTTATTATGCTTTGTGCAACTGCACTTGCAACTTTGTGTTTACTCCTAATTCTAGCAACTAAATGAATGAATCTATGAACCGTGACAACAGGTATATATATATATATATATATATTTACTGAAATTAGAAAAGTCTTTGTTTTATATGATTTCGTCTCGTATTTATGACCCTAAAAAATATAAATTTTTTAAAGCAAAGAATATTTATTTATCCTTTAAAAGAGTAATTTTATGCATCATGATTAGTAAGATATAGTTTCGCAAGAGTTATATTTTCGTAAGATATTAAAAAAACATATTTATAAATAAACACAATAATTTTTTTTTTACATTTAAATAATAACTTCAATTATTTTTACCCTCTTTTTATGTTATTTGAAGGTTAAACCTTACATTTATGTAACTTTCCGGCAAAAACCCGATTTCAGACCAAACTAGATTAGACTAGGCCAAACTAGTTTATCCTAATGCATATAGGATAAACTAGTTTTTTCTAGGCCAAACTAGTCTGCACTGTTAAAAATACCGTGAAAAATTACCTCTATTTTTAAAGGTTATCTACTTTCTGACCAATGAGGACGCTCCATAGGTGCTTATGTAGCATTTTCATTGGTCAGAAAATAGATAGCCTTTAAAAACAGAGGTAAGTTTTCACGATATTTTTAACAGTGTGGTCTAACTGCACATAGGATAATCTAGTTTAGCCTTCGATTCATTGGTCTGAAATAGTTTATCAAAGGGCGGGCTAGTTTATCCTAGGCCAATTCAATTTGGCGTGCTTTTATTGATCTAAATGACTCCCCAGGCGGCATTTTCAGGAAGACTTACGTTTTGGGCATTCGATTGGCAAGTTGGTGGAAGCAGAGGCGGATTAACCAGTACTCGAGGCCCTAGGCTTGATTTTTTTGCGGGCCCCCTCCTCTTCTTCAAAGCGAAATAGGCCAGATGATTCAAAATACATGTCTGCTCAATTATCTCATACACCACTGATGAAGGAAACGTACTTCCATTTACAAAAGTTATAGAAATTAAGTAAAGTTTTTAGATATAGTATTTGTTTTACCTAATAAAATTCTAAATTTAATTTTGATACAGTCCCTGGTCTTATAGGTTATATTTAGCAAAAGGTCTTTTGTCTAAGAGGAATACAACAAAAAATAAAAATAACCATTCTTTTAAAACCAAAACTTACCAAATTATGAATTTTATGTAATTTCAGTGTTTTCTAGCACTAGAAACGGAAAGAAGTATTATTTAGTATAGGTAAACAAACAGCAAACATTGAAATTTCATAAAAAACAAAATATTATAATTTGGTAAGTTTTAGTCGTGAAAGAATGCAATTTAAAAAAAAATACATTTTTTAGATGGAGGACAACATTCTTTTAGGATCCAGTGACCCGTACTTGTCTTGAAATTCCTGAAAAATTGAAAAACTTCCTAAATTTTGTTAAAATACGGTATAACCTGTCCTGAAATTTCGAGAGTTTGTACTCTAGTGATAACAGTCATGATTTTTCCGCGAATATATATATTCCCGCTCAATCCCGCAAATCATTTATTTTTGCAAAATTCCACAAAATCACTACTTTGGAATTAATAAATGCATATTAGTGAAAAAAAAAACAATATAAGAGCCAGAAAATAGTGAAACATTTTGTCATCTGGTGATAAAAAACAGTGCCAGCCTGACAGGAAGGAAAATCATCGCGAATTTCGTTAATCGGTTGTTCAGCGATTTCCGCGCAGTCGGCAAAAACATCGCGTTGATTTGCGAAGGGTAAACGACATAGAATTTCGTCAAACGATGCATGAATAAAATCGCCAATTCCGGCTAATCATTCGAGCAAAAAATCGTCAATTTCGTCAAACAACTGTGGAAAAACTCGCGAATTTCGTTAAGAGGTCGCGTAAAAAAAGCCGTGAATTTTATCAATTGGTCACAGGAAAAATTGGGAATTTCGTCAAACAATTGCAGAAATTAATCGCGGAATAAAGTCGCAAATTACGTCGAACTATTGCGGAAAAAACATCGCAATTTCGTCAAAAGGTCGGGTAAAAAAATCACAAATTTCGCCGAAAAAGTGCAGAAATTAATCACGAATTTCTTGAAACGATTGTTTAAAAAATCGCGAATTTCCTGAAACTATCGCGGGAACAAAATCGTGAGTTTCAGCAAACAATCGCGGAGACAAATCGCGAACTTAAGCAAACAATTGCGCAAAATATCGCGAATTTCGGCAAACAATCTCGGAAAAAACGCGAATTTCGGTTAACGATCGCGAAAAAAATCGCAAATTTCAGCAATCGACCGCAGAATGCAATTACGAATTTCGGCAAACAATAGCGGAAAAGAAAAGATAATTTCAGCAAACGATCGCAGAAAAAATCGAGAATTTTGGCAATCGATCGTGGAAAAAATTGCGAATTTTGGCAAACGATCGCGAAGAATTATCGCGAATTTTGCCAAACGATCACGAAAAAGATACGCGAATTGCGACACACGATCTCGGAAAAAAATTCGCGAATTTCTGCAAACGATCACGGAGAAAAATCTCGAATTTCGGCAAACGATTGAAGAATAAAAACGCGAATTTCGGCAAACGATCGCGGAGAAAAATCGATAATTTCGGCAAACGTTCGTGGAAAAGAAACGCGAATTTCTACAAACGATCTCGAAAAAAATCGCGAAATTCGCCAAACGATCGAAGAAAATGTCGCGAATTTCGGCAAAACGCGAACTTCGGCAAACGATCGTCGTAAAAAACGCGAATTTCGGCAAACGATCTCGGAATAAAATTCGCGAATTTCGGCAAAGAATTCGCGGAGAAAAATCGCGAATATCGACGAACAATCGCGGAAAAGAAACGCGAATTTCAGCAAACGATCTCGAAAAAAATCGCGAATTTCGGCAAACGATCGAAGAAAAAATCGCGAATTTGGGCAAACAATCGAAAAAAAACAGGAATTTGGGCAAACGATCAAAGAAAAAAATCAAGAATTTCGGCAAACAATCGCAGGAAAAGCGCGAATTTCAGCAAACGATCGCAAGGAAAAAACGCGAATTTCGACAAACGATCGCGGAATAAAAATCTCGAATTTCGGCAAAGATCGCGGAGAAAAATCGCGAATTTTGGCAAACGATCGTGGAGAAAAATCGGGAATTTCGCAAGCGTCGCAGAAAAAATTCGCGAATTTCAGTCAAAGATCGCGGAAGTAATCCGCGAATTTCTGCAAACGGTCGCATAAAAAAAAAGTAATATGCTGGGTAAATGTATCCTGAATCTGTCCTGAAATATCGAAAAAAGTATGTTGAAATGCAATGTATGTTCTAAAACAAACCTAATACCAGATCTAAAACATACCTAAAATGCCATATCTAAAGTCTGTACTTATACTTTTTGCAATTGGAACTATGTTTTTATCACCAGCGGCCTAGCTTCTTGGTATTTTATGCATTAATTATAGCAGCACTCACGCAATTTTAACACACATATATTTTTTTAAAATGCAATCAAATCATATATAGAATATCCCAAAACATGTAAATTTCGGTCTAGCTTTAAAGGTGGGAGGGATTCGTTTGAGGTCGGGTAGCTGACCATGGTGATTAAATGTAAGGAGTTATAATTAGACAAATGCTTGATTAAAATTTAAAAGCTTCATCAAAAGATATCATTAGTAGAGGTGCTGTCAAGATCTTGCCTAGGCCGCCGTGGCTACTAGTCTTTGTGTAAATCTTTCCCAAACTGAAAGCCGAAATATATCAATAATTCAATACTTTCTTTTTATGAATAGAGAAGAAATTAAAAAAGGAGTAGCGTTTAGAATACAATTAATAATTAATAATTCTCAAGATTCAATAAAGGGGCGTGAAACAAAGAATACTGCACATCATTTCTCTTTTGCATTAAATGTTACCTCAATGTAAGAAAAAAAAAATCTTAGCACAGGCGTCCTTTTCCTTCTGGGCCCCTAGGCTTCAGCCTACTCATCCTATAATGGGTAATCCGCCTGAGAGAAAGCGCTGTTAATTCTCTCTTTAATTGTCGTAGGTCAGTGTTGTCACCAGTTAGGGAACATTTAAGAGGAGGTTTAAACAATAGATTTTTTCCCCCTCCAAAATAACATAACGGATTTAAGTAATCTTCAAAAATAAAGAATTTTATACTTTAAAATTCGTGAGAAAAGGACGGAGTTGGTGTAGAGGTAGGGGATGCGTTCGAAGATTGGTCTTTCATTTATTGTAATATCAAGGTAATAACTATTGCACATTTGTTTTTCTTTTTAATAGGAGTTTCAGATTTTAAACTGTGTGCTGGAGGACCAAAGAATGGTGTGAGAGGTTATCACAAAACTTAGGTAAGGAAGCACTTAGAGGATTGATTAATTATGTATTATTATCCCAATGTAAAATATTAAACGACTAGGACAGGGACGGCGAACCTTTTCACATCCACGTGCTAAATTTTTCCAAAAATATATTTTGAGTGATTATGACATGCCAATAATAAAACTAGTCGGATGTACCAATCCCAAAACTTTCTTCTATCTCATACGTGTTAATACTTCAAAATTCGCTATCACAATGCCAAAATTGAATGGCAATCTATGCATCTCATGAGGATTCTAAAGATATGAAATTCCGTGCATTAGTTCTTGAGATATGACTGTCGCTGAAATCGTCTAAATCCAGCAGAATGCTGCCTAGCAGCGCCACCTATTGGGTGATTTATACCAAATCCTAATCAGCAACAATTTATGTCAACGTCTGACTGAATCCGAAGTTTGGAGAAAATCCGTGCATTAGTTTTTGAGATAGAGCTATTGCGAAAATCGTGAAAATTCCTGCATTGCAGCGCCACCTATTGGGTGATTAACACCAAAACCTAATTAACAACAACTTGTGTCAACACATAACTAAATCTGAAGTTAGATGAAAATTCGTCCATTAGTTCTATAGATAGAGGCTATTGAGGCAATCGTGAAAAAGGCAGCACAGAAGCGCCACCTGTTGGGCGATTTACACCAGCACATAATTAGTAGCAAGTCATATCAAGGACGTACTGAATCTGAAGTTTGATGAAAATCCGTGCGTTAGTTCTTAAGATAGAGCTATTGGGGAAATCCCGTAAATTCTGCAAAATTCATCATAACAGCGCCACCTTTTGGGCAATTTACACCAAAACGTAATTAGCATCAATTCATATCAAGGACTAACTGAATATGAAGTTTGATCAAAATCCGTGCATTAGTTCTTGAGATAAAGCTATTGAGAAAATCGTGAAAAATACAGCATAGCAGCGCCACCTGTTGAGCGATTTACACCAAAAACTAATCAGCATCAATGTGTATTAGGGACTAACTGAATATAAATTTTTATTAAATTCCGTGCATTAGTTCTTGAGATAAAGCGCCCACAAAATTTGTGTCATATACACACAGACAGACAGACTCACAGACTCACAAACAGACATTTTGTAAAAACATGTTTTTTATAATCTCTGACCCCTAAAACGTGCAAATCCGTCGAAAACCGGAATTCGAAAATTTTCATGAATCCAATACTTTCTTCTTGTAAAGATAGAAGAAAGTAAAAATTAAGAGGTCAAATAATAATGAATCAAAATTACTTAAAAAAAATATGGGTAATTTTTTATATCATACTTTAGAAATTTATTTAAAACTATTATTTCTGTTGTCTTATCTTAGATTCCAAAAAAATTATATTAGCTTTGCACTTAGTTATTTTTAGGAGAATACAAACTGAATTGCAAACTGAAACTCATTTAACAAGATGTTTCACTTGAATTTTTCATGCTATTTATTTCCGAAAATAATGTCTCGCAGAAATAATTATCAAAATAGCAAACGCCAGCATCTACAGCTTTTCGTGACAGAAATTGAACTCCAAGTTGTTTTAATTTTACCACCTACATTTTTGCTTATAATGCCTTTTAATCTCTGTTTTGTGATGACCTCCTAATAATTCTCTTTTATTCTAAAAATTTTGTGAGCCAATATCGAGTTAGAATGGGATAAATTAGGTTATATTTCAGTTTATTCAATCTGTATGACAACGACAACCAACCGAACTAATCGAATTCACATAAACATAGGCAACATCAAGATTAATTATTGCATTTTGTGAAATTCTACTATATTTTAGTGTAGAACCTGAATCTACGCCGTGCCAAAAATAGTCTACAGCGTGCCACTTATGCCACGCATGTCATAGGTTCGCCGTCCCTGAACTAGAACAAAATAAAATAAAATAAAAGCAGAATTAAAAAAAAATTAAACTTAACATTTTTCTTAATTTTTCAATTCGTGTGCTAGGAGAGGGCAGAGGGCAGATTTTTATTGAATAAAAATTTAAATGATGATGATTAAATGATATATGTGTGACGACATTAAAATGTTATCGCAATTCATTTAAATGCGCGCTACAACTCCCACTTTATTTAATTGAAAATATTTTAACTGCGATTAATTTAATTGCACTATACAACTAAAATATATTACTTGCAATTGAACCTAATTGCAATTGAATTCAATTAAACTTTAATTAGTTGCAGCTTGCTATTAACTTTTAATCGCAATTAAATCAAATGCACTTATTTTTTTTTAATAAATTTATTATTCGAGTAAAAATATAATTGATTGTTGCTCATAATTGCACAATTATTCTGCTTATAAAAAAGAATCTTAAATTAAATTATTATTATTAGTAATAATAATATTTTTCGAAGTTCAATTGTGTTGTAAATAAAATCATTCAATTAATAGAATAATATTTATTATAAGACAATTGTTACTTCTGTTTTTTTTTTTTTTTTTTTTTTTTTTTTTTTTGTGTTAAAATTAAGTTACCAAATTTCTACAAACTTAAGCATCTAGTGTAATAAAAGATTATTACCAAAGAGGAAAAAAAAGTAACACTCCTTTATTTTTCGTTGAATTATTTGTATTTTGAAATTAAAAGTAAAACACTGAAAAAGCTCTTTGTTTTAAAGCAATGCATTAAACGTAAACCACCGTAAAGTAATAATATTTCCTCACTCTAATCCTCCTCCACCCACTTGATAATACATCTGAAAGAAACAAACCGATGCTTGCTACTGATGCAATTTTTTTGTCATTTTGCTTGCTATCCTTTCCTTAAAAGATTGCAGTAACAGGTGATTATCAGATTTCACTTTTGAAAGAAAATTTGAAGTTGCTCGCTCTTATTAGACATAAGCTTTCACATAGGTCAAAGTCAATCAGCCTTAGACTAAAACTCGTAGTTACACCCAAGAACACGTAATAGACCGATCCGCAAAGAGCAAAATATTTTTAACGTAATATTACAATTTTTAATGAAATATGTTCTATATAAGTATTAAAATAATTTTAAAGCCCATAGTGCTCACATTATTTTCTAAATTAATATTAACCATATTTAACATATTCTGTAACTACTTTTAATGAAATATGTTCTACGTAATATTTTTAAAGCTCATAGTATTTTCAAAACTAATATTAACCATATGGGACTTAGAATCATGAGACGAAGTGCAATAGTCCACCTTGAATCAATCACAAACTGCACAATATGAACTTAAAAAAAATCCCTGTTTTACTTAAAAGGTGACAGATAATAATAATTCAGTTGTTACAAGTTTAAAATATGCATTTTACCTAAATTTCCTAGGAATTTCGATCTGCTATCTCACAGTCATCGTCAGGGAATATTTTGTAAATTGCCGTTACATTCATTCCCGCGATTGCAGGCCGAAAGTCCTACGAAATTTAAATAAAATGCGCATTTTAAACTTTTAACATCTGTATTATTATTTCCTGTCACCTTTCAAGCAAAATGGAAAACTTTTTGAAGTTCATATTGTATAGTTTGTCATATGGATCATATTTTGTAACTACCGATGGCGTTGAAATGGGGAAGATAGGGGGACAGTATCCCGTCGAATGAATTATATTGTACAGGGGGGACGGCAATACTACTTTGCACAAGGTTGGAGCCAGGCCGGTCGTTGGGATCAATAAAAGCACTCCAACTTGAATTGGTCTAGGACAAACTCGACCGGCTTAAGATAAACTAGAAGGTTGGCGCCGGGGCGGTCATTGGGATCAATAAAAGCACGCCGAATTGAATTGGTCTAGGATAAACTAGATAGACCTAGGATAAACTAGTTCAGACTAATGAATAGCAGTCTACACTAGTTTATCCTATGTGTGTTAGGCCAAACTAGTTTGTACTAGAAAAAACTAGTTTATCCTATGTGCATTAAGATAATTGCTTTGTCCTAGGAAAACTAGTTTATCCTATGTGCGTTAGGATAAACTAGTTTGGCCTAGTAAAAACTAGTTTATCCTATGCGCGTTAGGATAAATTTGTTTGGCCTAGGATAATCTAGTTTGGTTAAAAAACGGTCTTGGCCGGTAACATATCTAAATAATTCATTTGTTTCCATCGCGAATCAATTTATTACAATATTGGCCTATTATTATGTCAATGAATTCTGTTATTTAATTATCTTCTGGAGAAATGTCTGATTCGTAGTTCAATTGAGCTACAATGAATAGTATCATATTGATCTACAAATGATTAAGTGAATATACATATAAATGTTAGAATTCAATTCAAGGTATTGCTAAACACGTTCTTTAGTAAATACAAGTTTGGGATTGCATTCTGTGTCTTTTAATTAATTTCTATATTCAAGTAGTCTAATATTTCTGTATATTAAGTTTACTTACATTAACACTCTTCTTAAATGTTAATTTAACAAACTTCGCTTGTAATGCTGAAATAAAATATTATTTAAATATTTTATTTTTGAATGTTAAGATGCGTGAAACAATACTTTTAAATGTGAGTGTTATTTTCTTTTTTGTAATAAGTACAGCATTTTATTTTGTAATGTGATGTAGAATTGAAGATACTAGTCATTTAAAGTTTTAGTTTTTAAAGTATTAGCTCCGAAATTCATATAAAAGAATACTACAACAAATTTTCAAATCTTTAAATTTTCAGACTCTGGACGGCATTTTGCTGCGTTACGAGGGATTATCCTTGTACCTATAATTTCTTGAAACTGAATTTTGAAAGTGAGTTAGATTTGTCCATATATATATACTTTTTAGAGTTTCGTTCATCTGGTGAAGCCCTATTCGTCTCGCTCCTCTATCCGTTCGTCACAGAGTTCATTCTAAGGAACTGTATAAGTTAGAGACTTGAAATTTTGCATACTTATAGATAAAAACGTCCAATCACACGACAAATCATAAGATTGTGAAAATGTCTTATATTATTTTATTTAAGTAAATTAATTTAAGGACATCGGACCAATTTTGCGATTTATATTTTAAAGCAGAACCTTAATTTCAGTCTTTTTCTTGCAGGATAGATAGTTCTGTGGTATCGCATCTGCCTGTTAATCAAAAGTTTTCCGTTCAATGTTAAAATTTCTTCCCCGGAATAGATCTAATCGATTCAATTTTATAGAATTTTTGTGAGACATTGCGAAATTTTAAATTGAGTATATTTCATTGTCAGATGGATTTAATTAAAAGAACTTTCGTATTTTTTGCCATTTTAAGGGTTTCCTTTTTTAGGCAAAATTAAATCATGTAATTAAGTTTGCTTTTCAGTTATGCAAACAATTGTCTGAAAAGAATTCTTTAAATTTGATTAAGAAAAATATTACAATTGTAATAATTTTAAAATTAAATTTACTGGTGCTGCCATCTATGTTCTTATTGAAAAGGGTTAAGGATTGAATAATTATAAATTAACGATTTGGATTTATTAATTAAAGGATAAAGTGTTTTGAATATGGGAAGAAGTATAAAACGAAATCCTCTACGCGGTCTTCGATCACACTTACCCACTTGTTAATACGAGAGTAGGCTGATAAGTAATGCACATATACTTGTAGAGTGCCGATGAAATGACCTTCAGAAGCGCAACTGGTGGCATGTGGAAGTAACATTCTCCCTCTATACGCATGTGCAAATTTGAAGTCGCTGAATTCATCCAGTACGTTTTGAGAAGCGGAAGTATGGAGACGTGTTCTAGTGCTATGTCAACGCGAGTTAAACAGTGTGCTGTTATCGAATTTTTAACTGCTGAAAAAGTGACCCATGCTGAGATTCATGATCGTTTAAAGATGACGATGCTGTTGATAAGTCAACTGTAAATCGATAGGCAGTAAATTTTGTGATTGTGAGCCTATAAAAACTATATTTGCTGATGAAAAACCCACCGGGCGTCCAATCACTGCCTAAACGATAAACATCGCAAATTCGTCGACGATTTGATTCAAAATGATTGGCGAATCACTCATGTATCACAAACCATATTGGAATATCCAAGGAACGTGTCGGTTTCATTACTGAACAAACGGGATACCGTAAAATCCACAACTGCAGCGTCTATGCAAAACCTGAAATTTGAACCGATTCCACACCCTCCTTATTTTCCCGATCTTGCACCTTGCGATTTTTATTTTTTCCTCTACTCAAGATAGACCTCAAGGGTAATTTATACACCTCGGATGATGACGTGAAGGCAGCTGTAAAGTCCTAAATTCGAGAGAAGTCGGATAAAATTTTCAGTGACGAAATGAAAAAATTTGTTACACGTTGGGAGAAATTTGTTAGCCTTAATGGTGACTAAGTTGAAAAATAAATGTATTATTTTGAAGCTTAAGAATTGTACTTTAATGCACTTTTTTTCCGATCTTGCTATTTGTTTTTATTCGTGTTCTACAAGCATGTGTGCATTTCTTTTCAGCCTACCCTCGTATATGCCATTTCTAAGACGAAAATTGATGTAAGTGTGCACATACAAAGTGTATTTTCTGACTGGGTGTTCAAACAATCGTATTAAATGCAGGTAATATGTCAAAGGATTGGCGGGCTGAAAATATGATTTAAATAGAGCAATTGAGGTCCGCGGAACAAGTGTTTGCCATGCCTGCTTTAAGTGCTTATTAATGTGCTCTTATATACAGTAAATTCTTAGTGAGAGAACGAGTCTAAAACTAAATCCTGTCTTAAACGAAAAAAATTTCTTTGCCCTGACTGACAGATTTCCATTATGCCTGCTAAGAAAAACTACTGAAATTGACTAAAACGGAATTTCTTTCAACCACCCAACCCCTCCACCATTTTTTGACAGTTTTAAACTTTGGGTTGATAACAGACGTTCAATAACTGACTGTATCCTTGGTTAAAATTTGATCTTCAGAAAGTTAAGGGTGACATGTGCTCCCTGGTTACGTTTCAACAACAGCAACAACAACAACAACAAAATTCCCAATGAATCTTGCGGACTTTAGTTTTGTATCTATCATATATGTATAGAAATATGGGATTAAACCTAAAATATTGAAGGTTTCTATTCATTTTTCTGAGAATTTTGAACTTAATGTTTTAAGCTAAATATCGAACGGATGTGTTTGTGATCCACAAAAAAAAAAAAAAAAAAAAAAATTGCAAAAAAAAGGTAAAATTTTGGCAATGACTTTTATTTGTGGAAATAGATTATAGTCGGAAAAGAAAACATTTGTGTCTAACGTCTGGCTGAAGAGTGAAGAATTAAAAACACAATACTTCTGTGTTTCAACTCTTTAAGAAAGAAAAGAGATTTATAAATATGTCTGTTCCATTTCATTTAATCGTAAAATATTTAAAGGAATAAAATATAGGATTTCAGGCAAAGAGAAATTTTATTTCTTCGAATGTAAAGCACCAAAATACATATGTGCTTTTGCAAACATTGACAGAGATATTTCATAAGCACGATGATGAAATTTTGTTTCAATTTTTTCTGGAAGTAGTAGGTTTTATCTTTGGAAGAAGGTTATAGTCTCAAAAGAAAATATCTCTGTTTAACCTCACTCTAAAGAGTAAAGAATTGGGAACACAATAGTTCTGTATTTCAACTTTTTAAGAAAGAAAAAAAGATTCATAAACATGTCTGCGCTTCAGCCATTTCATTTACTGGGAAAACTTTTAATGGAGTAATATATATGGAAATAGAAATATTATTTCTTTTTCCTTTTATGGAAATAGAAATATTATTTCTTCGAATGTAAAGCACCAAAATGCATAATTTCTTTTAAGAGGTGTTTGATAAGCACGATGATGATTTTTTTTTCATTTGTTTTTTCGGCTTGACTTTTTTGGAAGTAGTTTATAGTCTCACAAGAAAATATTTCTGTTTAACCTCAAGAGTAAAGAATCGAAAACACAAAAGTTCGTTATTTCATGTTGTGTAGAAAAAGAACGAAAGTTATAGATGTGTCTGTGCTTCAGCCGTTTCATTTTACCAGATAACAATAAAAGTAATAAAATATACTTTTGCAGGAAAAGACAAACATTATTTATTCGAATGTTAAACATGAAAGACGTAATTTCTTTTTGTAAAATATATTTCGTAAGCAAAGGGAAATTTTGTTACAATTCTTTAGCTTTGACATTTTTGGAAAAAAGATTATAGTCTCAACATAAATGATTTTTCTTTAAATTTAGTCTGAAAAGCGAAGAATTGGAAACCCAAGAGTTCTTTATTTTAACTTCTAAGAAAGGAAAGAGATCCATAAATATGTCTGTGCTTCCGACATTTCATTTAATCAGAGAACATTAAAAGGAATAAAATATATTCTTGAAGGGAAAGACAAATATTAAAGCTAAAGATAGATACTTTATTTTAGGTGCAGTTTGGAAGTGAGAAATTTAAAATATTTTGAGATATTTCTTTTCACAAATATTCAATGCGAAACAAAAAATTACCTTTAGAATTCTTACAAAAAAAGAAATGCAAATATTTAAAATTTTCTTTCGATTTAAGATTTTTTCTTTAATCGCATATGTTAGAGGAGTTAGAAAGACGATAATTTCGTTTTCTGAAAAACATTTCTTATTCGATATATTCTTTCCCTTTTTTGATACAATTGTTTTATAACAATGTTTAGTGTTATGTGTAACTAAAGCAATATAAAATAGGTCAGTGAATTTGAAACATTTAATTTTCGAACCATTTTAAAAGTGCGATCATTTTCCTCCCATCTCTTTCATGGGCTGGAGGAGTAGCTTTAAATTAGACAAAACATATGTGGAATTTACATTTTAAGAAATATCAATATCGTTCTTTCAAAGAACTAAATTATAGGAAACCTATTATTTGACTCATTCAGTTTTCAAACTATTTTAAAAGTGCGATCCTTTTTCTTCCACCTCTTTCCTGGGCTGGAGGAGTAGCTTTGAAGAAGACAGAAAATATGTGAAATTTGCATTTTAAGAAATATCGTTCTTTCAAAGACCTAAATTAAATGAAAAATATTATTTGGCTCATTTAATTTTCAAACCATTTTAAAAGTGCGATCATATTTCTTACACCTCTTTCCTGGGCTGGAGGAGTAGATTTAAAGTAGACAAAAAATATGTGAAATTTGTATTTTAAGAAATATCGTTCTTTCAAAAAACTAAATTAATTGAAAACTATTATTTGGCTCATTTGATTTTCAAACCATTTTAAAAGTGCTATCATATTTCTCACACCTTTTTCCTGAGCTAGAGGAGCAGCTTTAAAGTAGACAAAAAATATGTGAAATTAGCATTTTAAAAAATATCGTTTTTTCAAAGACCTAAATTAAATGAAAACTATTAATTGGTACATTTAATTTTCTTACCATTTTAAAAGTGCGATCCTTTTTCTTGCACCTCTTTACTGGGCTAGAGGAGTAGCTTTAAAGTAGACAAGAAATATGTGAAATTTACATTTTAAGAAATATCGTTCTTTCAAAAGACTAAATTAAATGAAAACTATTATTTGACTCATTTAATTTTCAAACAATTTTAAAAGTGCGATCATATTTCTTACACCTCTTTCCTGAGCTTGAGGAGTAGCTTTAATGTAGACAAAAAATATGTGAAATTTGCATTTTAATAAATATCGTTTTTTCAAAGAACTAAATTTAATGAAAACTATTTTTTGGCTCATTTAATTTTCAAATCATTATAAAAGTGCGATCAGTTTTCTTCCACCTCTTTCCTGGGATGGAGAAGTGGCTTTAAAGTAGACAAAAAAAAATATATGGAATTTACATATTAAGAAATATCGTTCTTTCAAAGAACTAAATTAAATGAAAACTATTATTTGACTTTATTTCTAACTACGTCTGTTACAATTGATAGCTGCAAAATTAAAAAACATTTGTTCACAAAAAGTCTCTTCTTTATTCATCAAAAGGAAGTAGCAAATTCTTTTTTGAAATGGATTTTTACTTTTATTATAAAATAAACATTAATAAAATTGCTCAGTATTATAAAAAAAGTCTAAATTATGAAATTAAACATTTATATCTGTCTGAGAACAGAGAAGAGGGAAATGGAACACGTCACATACCACGCCATATACGTGTCATCCCTCTCAAAATTCCATTCCTCAGTCCAGGTAGTATATATAGTACTGAAAAAAAAAACATGTAATATAACAATTTTGTTTTTAAAGTCAATTCCTACTTAGGCCATCATAGAAAAATTTAATATAATCAAGCTAATATGACTTTTTTTGCATTAAAATATCTCAATTTGTTGATTTTCTATAAGCAAGTAGGTTTACAATGGAACTCTATGGGAATTTGGCGAAATATTACAGATATCGCCAAGTTGGCGTCACTTTTGGCGACTCATTTTGGCCGCCAAATTTGGCGATATATCGCCAAGTTGGCGACAAACTTGACGGTATTTGGCGACAGAACAGAGTCCCCTCCTATGGTAACCCTTATTGAAAATACTTTCATTGAAATTCAATAACGGCGGCCATTGAAATGGCGGCCATTTTGTTTCCCATGCAAAACTAAAATTAATTAATTAAAATTTAATTAATTAATTAATATTTGAAAAAACTTTATTAACATCAATTGTCATCCAGTACAAGTTTAAAAAAATATATTTCAACCTGATAGGATGAATAATGAGTATTTTATTAACGATTGAAAATTTGTACAAGTTAAATATATAAATATATAAATAAATATAGGGAGAGTGTGAGCTAATAGTAGGAATTGAATAACAAGTACAAAAGAGATTGAAAAGTTTTATAACCGTCCCGAAACAATACAGTAAGCAATGATTAGCATAAATCTGAGTTGCCACAAATAACAGTTCATTGCCAAAATTTAGCTTTTTTTTTTTTTTTTTTTTTTTGCAATATAATTTTTATTTTTTTTTCTGTGGATCACAAACACATCTGTTCAATATTTAGCTTAAAATATTAAGTTCAAAATTCTCAGAAATATAAATACAAACATTCAATATTTTAGATTTAATCCCATATTTCTATGTACATGTGAAAGGATGAAACCTCTTTTAAAATTCAAAATTTTAATTAAAGTTCAAAAATTTAAATTAAAATTCGAAGCCTCTTTTTTCTAACTTCAAATCTCATTCTAAAACCAGGTTTACCCCTTGTAACTTTGTTTCACAGCAATACATCTTATTACTTTCAGATATCATTTTCGGACGATCTTTAAGGCTGTTCTCAAATCCAAAGGGTCAACTTTTTGACATAAGTTTCAATTCATTTTTGTTCGGAAACGCATGGAACTAGAAGGTGTTGTTATTTAGAAACTATATCATCGAACTGTTTTTCCTGTTTTCTTGTAAACGCAATAAATCTTTCAGAAAATACTGTCAAAGTCGGCATTTTGAACTGAACTTCAGAAGGAAAGAAGAAAATCCAATCAGTAAGGGAAGAAAAATGCCGTCTCACGTGAGTAAAATCGCTTATAGCTCAGTAGGTAATTTATTGATAAAAAATGGAAAACGCAGTTCGATTCCAAATCACTTTCATGGTCAGGCTTTCCAGTTTTATATCTTTCCGTTAAAAAATGAATTTGTAAATGTGTCAAAACGTTTTGCGCGTGTTGAGCAGGGCAATTGAGAATAGCCTTAAGAGTAAAAACAGCTGAGTTGTAAATTTTGTAGCCATGTGTGATTAGCTCATCCCCGGGCGAGCAAAGCCCAGTTCTGGCATTTGAACCCGGACAGTCAATCAAAAGCTAATTAACCAATTAAAGAAATGTTCCCCCCAATTTTACAACTGTGCCCTCTGCTGGAAAATATGACAAGCCCCAAGATATTAGTTAGAATTCAAGCAAAAAAAGGAGATCTTGATGATTTGAGAAGGTTGTCAAACCTACAGCCATGTAGCACTCCTGGAATTAGCAATGTAAGCGGCTCGAGAATCGGACTGTAAGATGAAGCACGAAATAAATGAGTTCGATCCACCTAGAGTTTCCCGAGTCCAAATTATTTATACCACAAGAGATGTCACCTCAAGATAGCCTTACATATTAAAGCCGGCTATACGGACACATGTCCGGAAGGAAACGGGTCGCGATCCAGTCTAGGTCCGGGACGTCGCGATATATTACATATATGTGATAGATACGCAACTAAAATCCACAGAATTCATTGGCATATTTTTTTTTTTTTTTTTTTTTTTTTTTTTTTGTAACGTAACCAGGGAACACATGTCACCCTTAACTTTCTGAAGATCAAATTTTAACCAAGGATGCAGTCAGTTATGAAACGTCTATTATCGATCCAAAGTTTAAAATTGTCAAAAAAGGTGGAGGTGTTGGGAGGGAAGGGGAGGGGGGGGGGAGAAATAAAATTTTTTTAAGTAAAGAATAACGAAACAAAAATTCAATATCGTGCTTATGAAATATCTCTGTCATTCTTTTCCATATGTAAAACATGTATTTTGGTACTTTACATTCGAAGAAATAACATTTCTCTTTCTTTGAAAGAGTATATTTTATTCCTTTAAATGTTTTCCGATTAAATGAAATGACTGAAGCACAGCCATATTCGTGAATCTCTTTTATTTCTTAAGGAGTTGAAATACAGAACTATTGCGCTTCCAATTTTTTACTCTTCAGCCTAAGGTTACACTGAAGTTTTTTTTTTTTTTTTTTTTTTTTTTTAGACTTTTCCGACAATAATTTACTTCCAAAAAATTTCAAGTCGAAAAAAAAGAAACAAAAATTCCATATTGTGCTTATGAAATATCTCTATCATTGTTTTTCAACAGCAAATTATGGATTTTGGTGCTTTACATTCGAAAAAATAATATTTCTTTTCCATAAAAGATTATATATTACTCCTTTAAATGTTTTCCCTCTAAATGAAACGGCTGAAGCCCAAGCATATTTATGAATCTCTTTTGTTTCTTAAGTTGTTGAAATGTAGAACTATTGTGTTTCCAGTTCTTTACTCTTCAGCCGAAGGTTAAACAGAAATATTTCGATTTGAGACTATAACCTACTTCCAAAAAAGACAAATAAAAAAAAAATTGAAACAAAAATTCATCACCGTGCTTATGAAATATCTCTGTCAATGTTTGCAAAAGCAAATTATGGGTTTTGGTGCTTTACATTCGAAGATCTCTTTGCCTGAAAAAGTATATTTTATTCATTTAAAATTTTTCCGATTAAATGAAATTGCTGAAGCACAGACATGTTTATGAATCTCTTTTCTTTCTTAAGTAGGTGAAATGTAGAACTATTGCTTTTCCAATTTTTTACTCTTCAGCCTGAGGTTAGACACAAATATTTTCTTTTCCAACTATAATCTATTTCCAAAAATTTCAAGTAAAAATTAACGAAACGAAAATTCATTATCGTGCTTATGAAATATCTCTGTCATTGTTTTCCATATGTAAAATATGTATTTTGGTGCTTTACATTCGAAGAAATAATATTTCTCTTTCTCTGACAGAGTATATTTTATTCTTTTAAATGTTTTCCGGTTAAATGAAATGGTTGAAGCACAGTCATGTCGATGAAATTAAAATATTCTTTAAATGTTATTACTAAAATACATGTTTATGAAACATGTACAAAATGTTTTTTAAAAAAAGTTAAAAAGTATTAACGCCTCGTAATACTATGTTCACACTACGATACTTAAGATATCTTAGGCCGCCGAACTCTCTGAGAGAGTTCCACAAACTCTCTCAGTGAGTTTCGACTTACTTCGGCTAGATACAGGAATGACCACTCACTCTCGTTGGCTATGAAGCTTTGCTTTTACTGATTGGCTGTTGCGGCCGTTTTTATTTTAAGCGCATGCGCATACTTTACTTTTGATCAGATCGCAGATACAGTGACGCTACTGAGATATCTTAAGGTAAGTTTCTCGATGTGAACAGGCATCCAATTCCGGGAGGGTACCACTTCAAATCTGACGGTCTAAGATATCTTAAGTTTCTAGTGTGAACAGGGTATTAGGTAAAGGCTCTAAGTAAATAAGGTACCTCGCCGAGCGCTTTCAGCTGAAGCTAAAAAATTATCAAAGAGGAAACCAGTGACGGTATTCTGCCCTCATCGGATCCAGTGACTTTCTCGTAATGCGCCGATAACATGACAATTTCGCATTCTCCCCCTAACGTGTTGGAATACTTTCCGGTTTTGTGGGGTTGTTTTCGTCGTAATCTAGCCGGCTACTATGTGCAGTCGGAAAGCCTTATCTGTGTCGGTTTAAGATGACCCTTGTTGTAGTTTTTTTTCCATTTTTCTATGTTCATTACTAGAACTAATTTTACCTTAAGTTTAATGTAAAATAATTGTGAGGGAAGCATAGTTTTTAAATTGTCTAATATAGCTTGTATTTTAAAATTTGTATTAAAAAAAATCTTTATGCTAAAATATATTTTTGAGATTAAAACTTATTTTACTAATCCAAAAGTGTAATTACAAATAGTTTTTGTTTAAATAATCACTTGATTTTGACCTAAACAATGAAAAATGTATAATTGCAATTGTAAAATAATTATGAGAGAAACATAATTTTCTAATTATTTGGCTGATATAGCTTGTATTTTAAAGCTTGTATTCAAAGTAATAATAATAATAATAATAATAATAATCCTAAAATATATTTTTGAGAAGATTAAAACTTATTGCACAAATCAAAAAATGTAATTACAAATGCTTTTTGTATAAATAATTCCTTGATTTTACTTTAAACAACAATAAATATTATATAATTGTAAATGTAAAATAATCATGAATGAAGCATAATTTTTCTATTATATTTGGCTGATACAGCTTGTATTTTAAAACTAGTATTAAAAAAAAAATAAAACTTTATGCTAAAATATATTATAATATATTTTTGAGATTAAAACTTATTGTACTAATCCAAAAGTGCAATTACAAATAGTTTTTGTTTAAATAATCTCTTGATTTTGATCTAAACAATGAAAAATATATAATTGAAAATGTCAAATAATTATGAGTGAAATATAATTTTCTAATTATTTGGCTGATATAGCTTGTATTTTAAAGCTTGTATTCAAAGTAATAATAATAATAATAATAATAATAATAATAATAATAATCCTAAAATATATTTTTGAGAAGATTAAAACTTATTGTACAAATCCAAAAATGTAATTACAAATACTTTTTGTATAAATAATTCCTTGATTTTACTTTAAATAACAATAAATATTTTATCATTTTATGTGTAAAATAATCATGACTGAAGCATAATTTTTCCATTACATTCGGCTTATATAGCTTGTATTTTAAAACTAGTATTTTAAAGCTTGTATTAAAAAGACTTTCACGCTAAAAAATATTTTTTAGAAGATTAAAACTTACTGTACTAATACAAAAAATTATTTACAAGCAGTTTTTGTTTAAATAAACCCTTGATTTTACTCTAAATAATAAAAAATATATATAATTATAAACGTAAAATAATTATGACTGAAACATAATTTTTTAATTATTTGGCTGATATAGCTTGTATTTTAAAGATTGTATTCAAAATAATAATAATAATAATAATAATAATAATAATAATAATAAAATATATTTTTGAGAAGATTAAAACTTATTGTACTAATCCAAAAATGTAATTGCAAATATTTTTTGCATAAATAATTCCTTGATTTTACTTTAAATAATAATAATAATTGTATAATTGTATCTTAGAACTTCGTAAATTTTTTATAACTCACCACCTATTAAAACTTTACATACTATTTATAGTGATATTATATCATTCCCTTCTATGAATCTAACAATGATGCAAGTTTTTGTCTCTTTTTAAAGGAGCCGTAAACACACGTGTATCTCATCTCAGGTAAACAAACCACATGTGTCCTTGAAAGGGATTGGTCGAAACTGATTAACCTTGAAAGGGAGACCGTTGGTCGCAAATTTCGTTCATAGGGCAAAATGGGAAACTGTTGAACGTCGGTATGGATTATCTGAACGGGTTGTTCCCAGGGATGTAGTGGAGGGTATACGGTGGTATACGCCGTATACCTTCTGGATTTGTTTTATGGAACACCGTATACCCTCTGTTTCTCAAAAAAGCTATAGTATATACAATGTAGGGTATACCCTCTGCTTTTAGCGTATACCCTCTGCTTAGAGCGTATGCTTTCTGCATTTTTTACGACTACACCTCTGGTTGTTCCTACTCGGTTTCTTCAGAATACTGCCACAGTGGAGAAAAATCTCGTTGCTGTCTGACACTAGACGACAGAAAACGACTTTAAAATTTTTTGTAGGCGGTCGAAACCACCAATAAGGAGTGGGAGAGAGGTAAAGAAGGGTGAAGCCACGATTCACTCGGGATACCTAACTCTCCTGTATCTTTAACTAGTTCCAGCCAAATATGCGGTATTTGGTATGACAAAACGTCGTTAGAACAATTGTTTGCTTGTGCTAATATTTCTAAAGATTCCAGAATTGTACAACTATTAAAATCAGAAGCCCGCTTATGATTTTAGCTCTGTTACAAAGATTTCAGTATCTACGATATGTTGAGTATCGACGGTTTGACCTTTCGTTACCTCTCCCCCCTCATTATTTGTGGTTTCGCCCGCCTACAGAAATTTTTGAAGGAGTACCCTGTTGTTTGGTGTCAGTCAGCATGGAGCTTTTCTCCACCAATTTCCTCCTTGGATATGGCTTAGCCTTAGCCGAAAGCGCTCGGCGAGCTTTATGTACACTTAAAATCTAGGGTTGTAATTTTTTAAAACATTTTTTTACATATTTCATCAACACCTATTTTATTAATAAATTTTAATGAATCAGTTTTATGAATTTTTCGCATAAATATGACTGTACCGTTCCTAAAAATTTGATCTTCAGAAAATTAAGGGTGCCTATGTTCTCTGAAACAGCGCTTACGTTGGAACAAGAAAACAATTGTCAATGAATCCAGCTGCCTTTATCTGTGAATCTATCAAATATGTACAATCATCGTATTAAATCTAAAACATTGAATATTTGCATTTCTTTTAATGGAAATTCTGAAATTAATTTTATGTTTTATGTTAAATATTTATAAAACAGAATAGACTTAAACCGGTTTGAATTATTTCTTTTGATTCTAATCTATGCCTGAAATAAAATATCCACAATTAAATGAAATGGCTGAAGCATAGACATATTTTAGAATCTCTTTTCTTTCTTAAAGAGTTGAAATGCAGAACTATTGTGTTTCCAGCTAAAAGTTACATAAATCATTTCTATACTTCTTTAATTTCTAACAAGCGTAAGATGAAAACTTTATGAACTGTAAAAATAGCATTATTAGAATAGCTTTACATATTTCGGCCTATGTCTGAACCGTTATCAAAACAAATAAGAATACTCCAAAAGTGCAAGAAAAATCACACAATTTTAGAATATTGTAATGTGTTTTGATGCACTCTTAATTCAAAAGAATGAATTACTAACTCAATAAAACAACATATTTTTTGGGAGCGTTATCGTTCTTTTTGACTGTCTTTTTCATCAAAAGAGATGTTTTGCACAAAATACTTGTTTGATAAATTACTCCTTTTAGGAGCAGAACGCCGACGCACTCTGTTTTCAGATCCGAATAAAATGATATCTTTAAAAGAGTGATTTAAGAGCCTTCCCATTGGCTGTAATCCTGTGAAGTAATATTTAGTTTGGTGGGGCGGGTTCAGGTTTGAAAAGAGAATGGCTGCTGGCTTGTTTGTTGTTTCAGGCTTGTCACTTTTTAAAGCTTCAAAGCCTAGCGTTACTCGATTAAAACACATTTTTGTATTAAAATGTGAATGATTTAAAAATAAACTACTGATGTTTTGTCCACGAAAAAATGGGGAGAGGGGGTAATCATCATAAAAAAATAGAAAATTCTATTTTTATGATTCCCTCCCCCCCCCTATACTTTCGTGGACATAACAATAGTAATTTATTTTTAAATCATAGAAATAGGAAATTCTGTTTTTCGTTTCTGTGCAAAAACGAGAGGCTACCGACGATTCCAGAATAAAGTTTTTCTCCTACTTAAAATTATAAGGTAAAGTACGTTGTTTTACTTAATTTTTCTTGTAATAAAATGTAATGAATTTCCTTGTTGTATTTTTACATCGTATATATAATTTTGGCTTTATTTAGCGTTATTTCTTTTAAACCGGGAACATGAATTTCGTAGCAAATAAATAAATAGAATGCTAAATTCATCTTTAAAAAGTTAAACTTAAAATTGCACTATGTGTAAATTACTTAAAAGATGAAAAATATTTAAAAAGGTGTTAAATTACTTTAATATCCTTAGTACTTTCAACTATACACATAGCCTTCGTCAGAGAATTCAAAAATACAAGCGTCTTATTTACAAATTTCACGTAGTTGGTGTCGAAAGGAATGAAAATGAAAGTCAATTTTTAGATCCGGAAAACATTGGCAAAATAAAAATATGGATATTGAGGGAAGTGGAATATTACGTGTTTTATAATTCTTTAAGAAAACTGAGGCAAACTCTGGATATGTTGTAGGATAAAACATCATTACAAACAGCATTTTCTTTAAATTCACGGGTAATTAAATCATCATAATTCTTTAAGGGACATATAAATTTTATATATTCGAAGTTAACTTGTATATTCTGCTTCTGGTTAAGTCTTTTAAGCGAAATATTCAAGTTAATTTCGAAGATACAAAAAATATATGCCCCTTAAAGAATTATCAGGATTTAATTATCCTTGAATCAATAGAAATTATTACTAAAGAAAATACTGTTTGTAATGACGTTTTATCCTACAACATACCCAGAATTTGGCCCAGCTTGCTTAAAGAATCATAAAACACGTAATATTCCACTTCCCTCAATATCCATATTTTTATTTTCCCAATGTTTCCGGATCTAAAATTTGACTTTAACTTTCACTCCTTTCGACACCAACTACGTGAAATTTGAAAATAAGGCTCTTGTATTTTTCTATTCTCTGACGAAGGCTACGTGTATAGTTGAAAGTACTAAGGATACTAAAGTAATTTAACACCTTTTTAAATATTTTTCATATTTTAAGTACTGTACACATAGTGTAATTTTAAGTTTAATGAATTTTTTTTTTTTTTTTTTTTGGTATAAATAAAATGTATTAAAAAGGGTTGTGGAAACGCATCTGTTCCTTAATTTTTATAATCAATAATATGCGCTTGTACATATAATTTACTAGTATTCAAATTGTGTAAAATCACCCTAATTGATCGTTACTTTGTTAAAAAATATATCATTTGATGCTTATATTATCAATATGTTTTGCTCATGAGACTTAGAAATACTTGTGGAACAGAAAACCCATGATAATAAAAACATTATTATTTTTAAATTTTGATATGTTCTATTTTTTTTAAATATTTCAGTACGTACAAGTATTTAATTATGTACCCTTAGATAACTAATTAATTTTTTTATGACACAGATAGTTTTGACTTTTCTTTAAAAATATTATTCTGTGAATTTTTATTTTTGTGTTATACTTCGTTACACATTTTAGTTAGTACACATTTCCGAAAAAAAAAAACTAATAACGTTAAAATTATGTATAAAATGTGAAATTACAAAGAAATGTTTTAGAAGGATATTAGAAAGATAAAGTAAAAACAACGTATTTCAGGATATTTACCAGGAGAAAAATGTTGCCTTGGTATGGAGCTAATCATCTTTTTATTAATATTATTTTTTTTTATTTACTTTTCGGAAATGAAAAACGAAATTTCTTCTGTATACGGATTAAATTAAAACAAAATTGAGGATTAAAAATAGCACATTTTGCAAATGGGATTATACATGATTGCAAATGGGATTATACATGCTGAATGTTCAAAAACAAGAAAAAAAAGATAAGAAAATAAGAGTGAAATAACTTGTTTTGCCTTATCAATTTTGTCAAAAAAGGGTGTAGAAATGACTTGTCAATAAAGAGTGCAGTCACTCGTTTTGCCTATTAATTTAGTCGAAAAAAGAATGAAAACGGCTTATCAAAATGGAATGAAAATAACCACTCCGCAAGCTGGATGACATTCACTCCTATAGGATAAGTATTGAAAATACACTTATTTTCAATACTGGAAATGAGTGAAAAATCACTCAGTCTGAGTTAAAATAGCCGAATTTTTTAAAGAGAGTAGAACTGAAACTTTTAAACAGTCTAATAAAACTATTCTTACTGTTTTTAAAGATTTTATCTTAAACCTTTCGGCAATAAAAAAAAAAAAAAACTGTATTATTACAGAGTGTTAATTTGTTATATATTAAGAGTCATTTCTTCATAGATTATAATCTTCTTCTAAAAATGTGGAGTGAAAAGGAATGTAGCAAAATTTCGTCGTCCTCACGAAATATATTTACAAAAATAAGCTACGGATTTTTATATTTTTAATTCGAATAAATTATAGCATTTGTTTTTCCCTGAAAGAATATATTTTATTCCTTTTACTATTTTCCGATTAAATTAAATGTCTAAAACACAGTCACATCTATAAATTTCGTTAATTTCCTTAACAAGAAGAAATAATGATTTTTTGTGTGTTCAATTTCTTGTTATTAAAAGAAAAAAAAATGTCAATAATAATTTTTAAAAAAATGTCATACTAAAAGAAAGGAAACAAAAATCACCATGCTTATGAAGCGGAATTATGCAAAAATGTTCAAAAATAAGCAAAAGCAAATTATGTATTTTCATGTTTTGCATTCGAAGAAACAATATTTGTCTTTTACTGCAAGAGTGTATTTTATTCCTTTTCTTATTTTCTGATTAAGTGAAACGTCTTAAGCATAGACATACATTTATGAATTTCGTCCTTTTTTTTTTTCTTTTTTTAACAAGATGAATTAAAGAACTTTTGTGTTTCCAATTTTTTGCTGTTTATTATTTTTTTTTTAAGTTATTTTTAAAGTTCCTTATTCGTTTCCGATAAAACACTGAACTATAGAGAATATCAGCAATTATTAGAGAATCATATTATTTCACTGCTGGGTTTCCTGCTGGATTTATGCTGTTTTCCAATAATTAGACGGAGCGTCGATTTACATGTCTAATCAAACAAAAATATGGTTTCTCTACTTATATCAAAGTCATGGTCTGACCTGAATTTTGGTCTTAATCCTATGGCAAATGGGTCGGGAGAGGTAAAATCAAAAGTGTGTGAAAATGGACGGTGATATTGTTCGATGAAGGAGATTAAAACTGCGATTCAGCCAACATTTTATGAATGAGTTTAAGAAAAATTTGACCCTTGAATTTAAGAAAAAAAGTAATCACTCGAAAATAGAAAATTTGAAGTGATAAAAAGTAATGGGAACACTATTAAGTAATAGCACTTGTTAGTAATACTTTTTTTAATTTGAATTTATCCATTAAACATTTTAGTGTCTCTAATTAAAAGAAATCCTAATTTATAAATTATTACATTAAATAATGCGTTTTTCTGATTTCTCAATAAATTAACCTTTAGTGATATTTCCTATATTGTTTATAAACAATTATAACATATATCATATTAATTTTTTTCAAAATATTCACCTATTTATTTATTTATTTATTTATTTATTGTGAACGGTATTTTACGTGTGGCGTGTATTTTTGGGATAGCGAGTACTTTTGTGGACGCATTATTGTTTTATTTTAAAGTTTTTTTTTAATTATTTGAATAATTATACCTTTAATTATACCACACCGCATATTTTGGGTTGCAATTATTACTTTTATACATACTTGATGGCACCGACGTCTTGGAAAATTTTCTACAAATATCCCTTGTTCGAGAATTTAAACGAAATTTTTTTAATTTAAAAACCTGCTTTCTTATTTTAAATTCCAAATCACAATATTTGTGTCTAAATAATTCATTTGTTTCAAACACAAACAGATTTACTATAACCTACAAAATATTATGTTACGTAAATCCCCTTGGTAATTAGCATAGACGTGAATGTCTAATTTATCGTTGAATTTAAATTACTATTCACTATTTAGATTCATGTACAAGTGTTTCATTAAAGTTTCAGATAAATATTTGTAGTATTTCGTTTAATATATCACCGATTAGTACATTCCATAACTAATATTGTTTGCATCTGCATATTCTAAATAACGGTTATTTGAATAATTTTCAGTGTTCGACTAGTTTAATATTTTCCACGCATTAAAATTGTACACAGTATCTCTATCTTTAAATCGAAAAATAGTAATAATTTGAAATATTTTCTCAGAAATTTTGAATTCAAATTTTCATCAAAAAGTTTTCTCAGATTATACCATTGCTGTTAAAATATTTTTTAAAGAACAGATTTTATAAAATATAAGAAATAGAAAAAAAAGTACATTTTATTTCATTACTAGCTGTTACCCGTGACTTCGATCACGTAACACTTATCGAAAAATAAATCCAAGAATTAACCCTTTAACCGTCTGCCCCGGATTTTTCCATTCCTAGAAATCATGTTAAAATGGCTGTAGACCAAAATATTTTTAACAGAATTCTATTTTGAACCTTAGATAGAAAATAGTGATATTATAGCATCAAACTGAGATTTAAAAAATATATATCCTGCGATTTACAAGCATTCTTATAAAAATACTGCAAAACCCTCGGACGGTGAAAGGGTTTTAAACAAAAAATTTTGATAATTAAAATTTACAATTAACCATTCATCACATTTTATAGTAGAAGAACTTCTAATGGTCCCAATTTGCATATTTTTTTTTTATCTATATAAGATCATTTAGATTTCTTTCGTAAACTTCAAATTTCCTATTCCATTTCTAAGATTAAATGAGGAATAAATTTACACCTCTGTTATTCTATTTTATCATTTACATTTATTATATTTTACGAGTCAGAACCCGTCGAATTCGAAGAATAAAGATGTTTAAAAGAACTGTTAGATTGAAGTTATATATTTACAATAAATAATCAATATAATGAGTTAGCTGACCTAACGCATAAAACAAATGTTATTTATAACTAAAGTTTAATTTTAAATATTCAAATTATTGAAAAATTAACTTTTACTACTGTACGTAATCAGTAACCTGATATTCAGATAATAAATTGTGAAGTTATCAATTGAGGCTGATATCTTTGGTATTACGAAATGGAAAATCGACGAAAATTATGCCACTATGACACAATCATATTTACAACGAAATCTAAAAATAACGTCATTCTCACCGTCTCAAAATTTACATGCGTACTTTTCATATTCATATTCACCATTTTAAAAAACATTTTCAAATGCAATAATTATTAAGAAATATATATTTTCAAAAATTACGTCCCTTTTGCCCGTTACAATTTTGCATGTGGACATTCGCACTCTTGACTTGATGTTTTAATCTCAGTTTCAGTAAAATCCAAAAATTTATTCTTTTCGACGTCTTCGTAGTAAGATATTTAGTTTTATCAAAGAAAATATTTATTTCTTTTTTTACTATGAAGTCATTTTAGCTCACTGACACCCTTTCAGATTAACGTCTCAATCTCAGTATCATCGTAATGCAAATATCGAAATGTAATAGCTTAATGAGTAAAAAGAGTTTTTTCTTTTTTTTTAACGTAAAGCATTTTCCTATAAAAAAAACAGTTACTTTTAATTGCAATGAGAAAATAGCATACGTAACGATATAGTAATTCCGATTGTTTCCTTTTACTCTGTAACGATAGAAGTAACCCAGTTGCAAATACTGTGAAGAAATTTTCTAAAAGACTTTTAATATTAAAACTAAAATATAAAAAATGAATTATTTTTTAAAATATCAAGTGCGGGCACATATACAAATCAACTACTTTTATTAAAAAAAATAATTTTTTAAATCGGTTCAGTAGAAAGCTCAGGCCAGATGACTAAAAAAACAGCCTTGTCTCTTATAGATATTTATTCCGTTCATGGATATTGATTTAATTTATTTTTTAGGGTTCCGTACTTAAAAAGTAAAAACGGAACCATTATAAGATCACTCCTGTGTCTGTCTGTCTGTCACAGCCATTTTACTCGTAAACTATGGAACACGGAAAGTTCAAATTCGGGAAGTAATAAAGACCACTGACCCACATATTTTCAGATTAATAAACATTCATAAATATATTTAGTAAAAAAGTAGAGGGGCTATAATTATGCTACTTGAAAAAAAAAATCTTTCTTTGTATATCATGTGGGGTATTCTGTGAAATCTTTTGTAACGCTGAACTCAAAAATACATTCCTTTTAATTTTAGGTATTATATTTTCAAAGATATTGTTGAAAATGTAGCGCAACCCCCCCCCCCCCCCCTCTAATTCCGAATCTACTGAAACTAAAATTATGAAAAAATTAGAGGTAGTAGACGTTAATATAAACCTTACCGGAAAATTATAGAGATTACCCTAGGTAACATAGTTTTTGAGTAATTAGCATTTTTCTGTTATACACAAATTTCGATTGACTGGCATTCAGAAAAATTGTTGAGCATCGCTGAATATACCTATCGTTGCATAAGAATAAAAGCATTGTTCATAATGATTTTTTTTTAAATCATCGGTAATTAGCCGAGATATTAACCCTTAAAGGTACGGCCAGTTTGGACATACACAAGGACAGGGGCGGCGATCTCTATGCCTAGTTAACAACTTTTAATGATATATATGTATAATGTAATGTCCAGTAACAGTATAAAAGCAAAAAACGTCAAATTGTTAAAAACATACTAATTTAAGGGGTCTCTGGACTCTGAAAAGTGGAAAAAATGAAAAAAAGACCATTTTCAACATTTAATGTCTTAAAATGTATATGATTTTAAAACACAATTTTAATTGGGATGAAAGATATAAGTATGTTCTTTCGTTTCATGTAATTAAAAAATTGAAAGATACAGAATTAGTATTTATAGGGGGATCGACACTGTTATACATTGGTCGAACAAAAAATTGGCATAACAGTTTACGCGCAGGATTACAAAATAAATATTGCAACTAGAATGAAAATTTTGGTGCTTACTTATACTTCAGATTGTAATAATTTCTCTGAACTTAAATAAATTTGTATTTGAAGCATTTTTATATTTTTAATGCAATGTTGCATTTAGCTAATACAAAATTTTGAAAATTTCAACAGTAAAATCACCTAAAAAAAATATTTTTTTGAACAATAAGAAGGAAATTTTAGGTTCAGTTTATACAGACTAACATGAAATATATATTTTGAAAATTTCATGAAAAGATATTCAGAAGTTTTTGAGGTATCTTGCGCGTTATGCCCAAAAAACGCCATTTGGAAAATAATGACTTTAAAGTTTCGGAAACACCGCTTCAGCTATTGAGCGGGTATAATTCTAAAAGCCAAAACTTCTGTTCTAATGGGAATTTCAAGGAAACAATTATATCAAAATATTCAGAAAAGATAGGAGTTTAACATCTAAAAAAATTAAAATTTCTTAAATTTTGAAGCTTTAAGAGTTCTGCGACCACTTAATCCTTTCCGGCACGGAGTAATTCTATTTATAAACTTATGAAATAATGAACTGAGACCAGAATTTATAAACGAATTTATTAAAAAATGCAAACTTGCTTATTTTCACGTACATGATAAAAGGAAAATTTTAATCAAATATTCTTGGTACCATTTGTCTGTTTTGGAATTAAAATTAGGTGTCCGTTTTTTAAGGGCATCGACCTCGAAAGATTTAATTAGAATGAATCCCATAAATATTGTGGGATTCGCGATAGTTTGCATTGATTGTATCTCTCAATACGCCTCGAGTGACTTTAAAATTTAATTAAATACCTATCTGGAAAAACGCGGCACTGACCAAGGCGGCTTTGCAACTTTGAGACCTCAATTCAAAGCGCGCTTAGCACAATGCCAAATTTAAACTTTGAACAAAGGTATTGTTTTAGCTACGCTGTCGAAATAAAGATTATTACTACGCTGAATTTAGTTTCAGGAAATGCGAAATGAAGTTTAACTATGCACTGCTTTTATTGTCAGTACCGAATTAAGTTCATCATAAACAGATTAGGATAATAATAAAAAAAGAGTTATACGAATAGCTATATTTGATATTATTTAGGTTCCATATCTCTTTGAACTTTCATGGTATACCCATTTACACTTTTCTAATATATACAGTTATACCCAACCCTATGTGGTATAGTTTTTTACAAAGTCTTAGTATTCTTTTACCTACGTTTTTTTTTATAACTAGGGGGCTCGGCCCCCTACGAGCTACGCTCGCCAACCCCCGTCCAGACACCGCAGACTCTAAATGCACGCTAATTTGATCGGCTTTAAAAAGATTTCGAAAGATTGAATTATAATTTAAAAAACAGTGGCGATCTCCCTATAAACGAATTTCTATTCATTTCTCTTTGATTGGGGAATTTTAACGCCAAATCCGCTGCGGTACTACTTGATTATCCTGTCGACCAATTTCGCCAAATTATATAAATCGCCAAACCACTCGCCAAATTATACAAATTGATATAATTTTTATTTTAAATAACGAAAGAACAAATAAATTCGTACAACATTAATAAAAACACAAATAAAACGTCGAAATAAAAATAACTTGATGACGTAGACACGTGTAACAACCTTTCAAAATAAGCTTATATAAAAGGAATTAAGTAAAGAGAGTCTTTGTCTCCTGGTATTTTTTAACAAAGCGAAAAGAAAGTTCTTTTAAATGAGACATTTTAAATTAATTTTCAAAATATCAAATAAATGTCTAGCGCAATTTCTAAATTTAAACTTTTTTGCAATATTATTTTGTGTGTACATTTTATGTAATAACTATAATGTGACGTAAATATGACGTAATTTCTCCTAAGACTTCTAACGCATGTTAATGAATTTATTATTTTACAATATCCTTTCTCCTTTAAAATTCACGTGTATACTTTTTATGACGTAATTTTTAATAAGTTCCTGCTTTTTATACGTAATTATTTAATACTAATTTGAAAGTTTTTTCCTGTTTATAATAGTCACGTGTAAATAAATTTTTAATTTGAAGCAAACATTATTGCTTGTGCTTTTTATACAGATGGCAACAGTTTAAATTAGTACAATTTTCTGAAATCTGTAGAAAATATCTCTAGAAATGCTGAAAATTCGAATTTAAAATAGAAATAAAACCTGAAAAAATGAGTCAAAATAAAAAAATTAATGCAATCTGCACTCCGGCAACTTCTAACGCATAAAATGATCTAAAAATGATTACACTGCCATGTACAGTTTTTGCTGCTATAAAACTTTTTTAGTGGAACGATTTTGTCCAACTTTAGCATTAAATAACTCTTAAAATAATTCTTCGATTTGAAAACTGTCTGCATCAGCGTGTTTATCAGACATTTCTGTATAAAGCCACCGATTTTCATATTTTTGTATGCATTATTTTTGTTAATATTAACGAAGAAAGGCCTCCGGTCACCAAAAAATCAAAACCGGCGGCGGCGGCGGCGGCGGTGACAGCGGGAGTTACTTTTTTTTAGAATAGAGAGATACAATTACAAATTCATATATTTATTCTACGGAACGCTCTGTGCGCGAGTAATGCTCGCACTTGACCGTTTATTCATTACAAAGAATCTCTCTATTCTAAAAAAAGTAACTACCGCTGTCACCGCCGCCGCCGGTTTTGATTTTTTTTTGTGACTGGAGGCCTTTCTTCGTTAATATTAACAAAAATAATGCATACAAAAACATGAAAATCGGTGGTTTTATACAAAAATGTTTGATAAATACGCTGATGCAGACAGTTTTCAAATCGAAGAATTATTTTAAGAGTTATTTAATGCTAAAGTTGGACAAAATCGTTCCACTAAAAAGTTTTATAGCAGCAAAAACTAGACATGGCAGTGTAATCATTTTTAGATCATTTTATGCGTTAGAATTTGCCGGAGTGCAGATTGCATTAATTTTTTTATTTTGACTCATTTTTTCAGGTTTTATTTCTATTTTAAATTCAAATTTTCAGCATTTCTAGAGATATTTTTTACAGATTTCAGAAAATTGTACTAATTTAAACTGTTGCCAACTGCATAAAAAGCGCAAGCAATAATGTTTGCTTCAAATTAAAAATTTATTTACACGTGACTATTATAAACAGGAAAAAAACTTTCAAATTAGAATTAAATAATTACGTATAAAAAGCAGGAACTTATTAAAAATTACGTCATAAAAAGTATACACGTGAATTTTAGAAGAGAAAGGATATTGTAAAATAATAAATTCATTAACATGCGTTAGAAGTCTTAGGATAAATTACGTCATATTTACGTCACATTATAGTTATTACATAAAATGAACACAAAATAATATTGCAAAAAAGTTTAAATTTAGAAATTGCGCTAGACATTTATTTGATATTTTGAGAATTAATTTAAAATGTCTCATTTAAAAGAACTTTCTTTTCGCTTTGTTAAAAAATACCAGGAGACAAAGACTCGCTTTACTTAATTCCTTTTATATTAGATTATTTTGAAATGTTGTTACACGTGTATACGTCATCAAGTTATTTTTATTTCGACGTTTTATTTGTGTTTTTATTAATGTTGTACGAATTTATTTGTTCTTTCGTTATTTAAAATAAAAATTATATCAATTTGTATAATTTGGCGAGTGGTTTGGCGATTTATATAATTTGGCGAAATTAGTCGACTGGATAATCAAGTAGTACCGCAGCGGATTTGGCGTTAAAATTTCCCCAATCAAAGAGAAATGAATAGAAATCCGTTTATAGGGAGATCGCCACTGTTTTTTAAATTATAATTCAATTTTTCGAAATCTTTTTAAAGCCGATCACATTAGCGTGCATTTAGAGTCTGCGGTGTCTGGACGGGGGTTAGCGAGCGTAGCTCGTAGGGGGCCGAGCCCCCTAGTGTTATTTAAAGAAGTATGTTAGTTAATATTTTTAAAGGAAAATGGTTATTAACAGGTCTCTTCAGACATGAATTTGATTCGATTAGAATAATAATAAAAAATCAACAAACAACATTATGTTTCTATTCTAAAAAATCAAATCTTGAAAAAAAAAATAAATGGTATTAAAAAATATCAAATGTGGTGAACCATAAAAGTTCAAAAATAGATAATAAAAGAACGAAAAAAAAACTTTAACTTTCAAATATTTATTACATTTTTATTTCACAGTGCCACACTTTTAACAGCTGTAGATCTATCAATAATAGCAAAATGTTTATCATGCTCGAAAGACTCTCGAATCCGAAATCCTAATTATTAAAGGAATAGAGTTGCTTATTGGTTTCAATCGCAGAAAAAATCTATTCATGGAGAAAAGCACCTCAATTATGGATAAAAATTTTCATATTGATTATTGTGTTGTAATTTAGGATTATAGAAGTTTCGAAATTTGTAGGACTATGCTCCAATGGGGGACAACAATTATATTTCAGAGATATTTTTAACTGTAGATTTAGATATTTTAAAATCGAAAGAAAATTTTAGAAAATAGTAACTTTTTATTACCGGAATTTTTTATTGCCATTTCTCTTGTTCTGTCGATAATCATGGTGCCTTTAAAAATTAAAGGTGAATATGAGGTGAAAGATGAATTTATTGCTTAGTTAGTGGTATCGGCACTTCTTTACACGATACTATTTCACATGAAAAGCCTAATCTCCAATTAAAATTGCTTGCTAAACTTTTTTACATCGACTTTCATATATTATTACGACTTTCATACGTAAGTCATATACTATTTATTAAATTTTATTGAAAGCAGCATTATAGGAGATTGTACGGTAAAAGAAGGCTAAACTTTAATATTTGCGAATGATAAAGTCTGTGTAAATCACTCCATTTTGTATAATTGCTATAAAAAGCTAATAACTTCTGAAAGAAAACAGGTGAATGATTTCAAATATGACGATGCTTTCAACCCGGTTAGTTTTCCTGCCGAATAATACTTGTTGAGTTGAAAAAGAAATATTTCACTTCATGAACCATGTAAAAATATGTATTTTAATTTATTTAAAACATGAAATCTAATATTATTCCACATTTAGATAAACACTGAAACATTAATTTTATAATATACCAAATTTCAAGTAAGAAATTGTATTTAAAATATAAGCTAAAATTGCATTTTAAAATTATGCGCCTTTTGATGCGAAACGTTATTTCTGAAAAGTATATGGTTATTTTAAGATTTCGAAGCTGATGAAATGAAAATGACATCACTTTGACGAAACTAAAATAAATATATATTAATATTTTCTGATTAAAATGAATGCTTTACATGAAAAAAATATTACATCATTTTTACCCGATAAAGCTTTTTGCTAAAAATACCTTTGTGAAACGTTTAATCTGCCAACATTTAAAAATAATTAATTAAAATAGTATATATATATATATGTATATATATATATTTGCATTTTATCTGTAGCTTCTATTAGAGTAATATTTTCAATTTCCAACACTAGGTGGTACTAAATGCTGGTTATTAGCGATATTGTAAAATAATAGTTTTGGCATTTTTTACTTTAGTTAAGAAATTTAAAAGTGTTAATAGGTATTTTAAATACTAATATTGTAATTATTTTCTATTTATATTATATTAATTACATTTATCACGGTATTTCAAAATGGATTAACTGCAACCATTAGGTTTTAATATCTGTGTTAACTTAACTGCAAAAATAACCTTAAACTTATCGTGCTTTTGAATACAATGTGCAGGGGTGTATTTGGATTAAATAAAACTGGGATTATATTAGGTATGTTGTGTAATATTACTGTTTTTCATTGCTATCAATAAAATATTTAAAAGGTTGTATTGCTTTTTCCATTTCATGTCATTTAATACTAGTATTAAAAAATGCTCTGACGAGCACCAAAAAAGGCTAATATGTTTAAGTATGAAAAAGGGTTTGACAAGTGCTTCTAATAGAGCATGAAAAAGGACAAGGGGTCCCTTCTTGGCTGCAGCTCACTGTCAATGCCAACTTTGAAAAAATCATATTTGCGCTTTTTCCATATAAAATAAATTCGCGGTACTTTAGTAAAACTTTCCGTCGCGCTTTACATGTTAACTGCACTGTTGTACTGCGCATGCGTCTGCAATGCAACTTTGTACAGTGCACTGTGTACCATTATTTCTCTATAAATTGTACTACACTGTACATTCCTATTATGCTTTTGATTTTTGAACCTCAGCGCACATTCACACTGTGCTTTTGTACTTCTTTATTAAAGGTGTATGCGTCTAATGTTCGTTTATAATTTACATGCATTGCTGTACTGTATAGTACATTGTACAGCCACAGCCACTTGCTTTTAATTTCAACAATCAATGAACTAATAAATATAATGTTATGCGTGCACATGTGGCACATCTGCACAGGTGTTCCTGTGCAGAGTGCTGCAACAGTCTGCACTGCACTACAAATCAGTTTTCTGTACAGTTCTACATTGCGGGCGTGCTTGGTGGCCCTACATGAGTGTGATACGCTGTAGGAACTAAGGTTTTTGGTACTGTGTCGCCTTACATTCATGTTTAATCAGGCTGCGTCTTTACTGGTTGTGTCTTTACACTACACATTTTTGTCGTAACTGTGGCTGATTTTTTTTTATATGAAAAAAGCGCAAATATGATTTTTTCAAAGTTGGCATTGACAGTGAGCTGCAGCCAAGAAGGGACCCCTTGTCCTTTTTCATGCTCTATTAGAAGCACTTGTCAAACCCTTTTTCATACTTAAACATATTAGCCTTTTTTGGTGCTCGTCAGAGCATTTTTTAATACTAGTCATTTAAATTTTTTGATAATTATATATTGAATATAAATAAACTTGAGTTGCTTTAAATATTCCCAATACTTTTTTTCTTATTTCGCACAATAATGCACTATTTAACCAAGTTATGCACATTGTTTTAAGAGGTTCCAGGTTTTTTAATCAAATTCACGTTATTTTTATTCATAATTTAATTTACTTGGGATCCCTTAAATATAACTAATATAATTCGTTAAACTGATGTTAGTTTTTGTTGCATTAAAATATCTTAGTTTGTTGATTCTCCCTAAACAAGTAAACCCTATTAGTTTACAATGGAAGTCTATAGGAATTTGGCGATATATCACGAAGTTGGTGACAAACTTAGCGGTATTTTGCGACAGAACAGGGTCCCGTATATGGTAACCCTTCTTATAGGTATGGTGATGCATTAAATGCTGTTCTATAACCAATGAGATGCGTTTCATTCGAGCGTTGCCATTAAACAATTAACAAATAATCGCGATTTCTGTGACACATACGATAACGTAACATATATTGTAGATTATCGTGGAAATCGAAGGTTTAGGCCACATCGTATTATTTAGTTAGACCGGTTATACTAACATCGTTCTCATGCTTTGCTACAATTTCTTTTATTTAACAGTAATTCGCTTAAGCTTCTTACTACTGCTATCACTAAGCACTTTTTCATTCTTAGAAGCCATAATGAGAGCTAAAATTAGCGCAAACCTGAGTAAAAGTAAAACAAAAAGTTAATTTTTGTTACAGTAATAAAGGTACACAAAGCACTCTGATATGCACACCTTACTCAAAACTTGACTAATAACAAGAGTTATGTGAGGGTTGCCAACTGAACTATTCGGCAGCCTTGGTCGGGAACAGAGATATTGCACGCCAAACGAGTCAAATTTTGATCACCGAAGTTGGACATAAACCGAACTGGTTATAAACAGAAGCGGTCGTGAACCGAGGTTCCTCTTATATTTTGACCTATAAGTTTGCAAATATGGCATTATTTATATATTCAATGGCGATGATCATTAGACATCTTGGCGATTTTGGCGATGAAACTCATCGATTTCAAAGTAACGTTCCGAAGTGTACTTGAACCGCCACAGATGTCATATACGCTTCACGTTGACGCGATTTTTTTCTGACGCCAATGTCATGTACGCACCGGGGTACTTAACTGGCGCCAAAGTTTTCTTATTTTGCTTGATATGGTAACCCGAATGTTGTTGTTTATTTATTAATAAATTGTTTATTTACTTTTATTTTCTTTTTTAAAATTATATAAATTGTTTTGTTCTATTGTTATTAATTAAACTTTTTAAATTTTATTGTTAATCTCTTTTTAAAAATATATATGAAACTGGTATTCGAAAACGAGGTTTTCGCCAAATTAGCGTCAGAAAAAATATCGTGCCAACGTGGTGCGTATATGACATCTGTACCATACTTGGTACAACTTGATTATCCTGTCGACAAAAAAATTATCGCCAAACTATAAGATTAAATGACAATAATGGATGGTAGTAAATGTTATATTCATTTGACATTTAACACGATACACATGTTTGTTACGTCATCAAGTGATTTTTAATTCAAGTTTTGGCAAAGGTGTCATATACGCCGCATATTGGCGCGATTTTTTTGACGCCAATGTCATATACGCACCGGGTACTTAACTGGCGTCAGAGTGTCGTTATTTTGCTTGATATGGTAACCCGGATACAGATGATATATTAAGGAGGTTGGCACAGATGTCATATACGCCCCATATTGGCGCAATTTGTTTCTGACGCCAATGTCATATACGCAACAGGTACTTAACTGACGCCAAAGTATCGTTATTTTGCTTGATATGGTAACCCGGATATTGTTGTTTATGCTGCTAATGTTTTCGAAAATATGCGTCAGAAAAAAATCGCCCCAATATTGAGCGTATATGACATCTGTGCCACGAGGTTTTCGCCAAATTGGCGTCGGAAAAAATCACGCCAATATTGAGCGTATATGACATCTGTGCCCAAGTTTTTATTAGTATTTTTATTAATGTTTTGGCACAGATGTCATATTCGCCCCATATTGGCGCGATTTTTTTCGGTTGCCAATTTGGCGAAAACATCAACAGCATAAACAACATAATCCGGGTTACCACATCAAGCAAAATAACGACACTTTGGGGCCAGTTAAGTACCCGTTGCGTATATAACATTGGCGTCAGAAAAAAATCGCGCCAATATGGGGCGAATATGACATCTGTGCCAATGTTTTACTAATTTATTTATTCTTCCGTTACTTAAAATAAAAATTATGTCAGTTTGTATCATTTGGCGAATAGTTTGGCGAAATTGGTCGACGGGATAATCAAGTAGTACCATATATTTTTGCTGTACATTTTCGACAATATCTCAAGCAAAAGTACCTAAAGTTAAACGAAACCCTAATTATTTAAGGCATAGATGTCATATAAAACAACGGGTTTGGTGCGTTTTTTTTTCTGACGCAAATTTGACGAAAACCTCGTTTTCGAATAGCAGTTACATATCTATTTTTAAATTACTTTGTATTATTTTAAAAAGGAAATAAGAATAAATAATGAAAAGTTTAATTATTAATAACTATAGAACAAAACAATTTATATAATTTTAAAAAATAAAATAAAAGTAAATAAAAAAAATAATTGATAAATAAACAACAATAGCTCAGTTACCGTATCAGGCAAAATAACGCCATTATCGCGTCAGTTATGTACCCTGGTGCGTATATGACATCTCTTCCTTATTAAAAATAGATGGAATGGTATTTTTTAAGGTATGCTTATGGTGTTATTACACGAGGGGTCAAAGACGCTTCAGATTCCAGGCGTCTCCATGTATTCCTATGGCTCCATGGGAGTCGCTTGGAGCGCCAGCGTCTTTTTTCTGTCGGAGCATCTTTGATGCCCGAAACGAGGCGACTCGCCAGTAACAGCCAATCAAATGCTTGGAAATCTGATAATAGAAAAGCCTTTTCCGGAACAGCCAATGAAATGCTTGGAAAAGACGGGCCGTGAGGCGGCTATTGTCGCTAGACGCCTGGGATTTCAAGCGTCTTTAACTTCTCGTGTAATAACACCATTAGTATGTGAAGTATTTATATTACTGCATAACTATCGCTTGTGTAAGTCAGGATGTTATGATGATAATTAAAATAAACCTTACATTTAGCTCCTGAACAGAAGCTTGGGATTTACCCTGTTTTTCTTTTTCCTATCAACTCGTTTGTGCTCCATTGTGTCTATTACTCCAGTTCAAAATATTAATCAAGAAAGTTTATATATATATTTATGACAATTATGCATTATCTGCTTAGGTTGACGTCGATTTCACAAATACAAAAATCTGTCAGTTGAATTTCAATTTTTGTTGACTTATAAAAACAAAAGTACACGTGTTATCCTTTTTTTTAAATTATTGTACTGCTTTTTAGGGAGTGGCAACACGAAATAAATTATTGAATTAGAAAATTAGAAAATGAAAAGGAGAGATTTCTATAATTTTATGGGGACATTATAAAAGACAATTTCGATTTTCTCATCGACCGTCAAACATACAAAGATGAAAAAAAAACCTATTCTAAGTTTTAACAAGAGGATCAAAATAAAACAAAAACGAAGTTAATCCACCCACTGGAACGTTAGCTATGCTTTGTTGAATTTTTTGTCTTCATTTTTTCGTTTAAGATTAAGTAAGAAACTACTGAAAGCTACAGTAATTTTTTAAATGCTATCAGTTTATTCGTCTCGTCGAGTTCTATCTTTCAAAAGAAAAAACATTGTCGTATGTCAACTGGTTCGCCAGAAATTTAAGAAAGTCATTTGCATTTTCTATTTCTTAATCATATTATAGCTTAACGCTGCCGCGTTTGCTATGATTATTCTGTTTTCATCTTGAAACTATTCTTTAGGTCATATTAGTCGTTTGAGTACAGGAGAAAAAAAATTCAGCTTTTAGCTTTTTTTCTCACAGAAAACGACTATTTTGCTTACATAATTGAATTCTGTACTCTTGATAACGTAATTCAATATATAAGATTTTCAATTATTTTTATCGGTATCCATATTTTTCTTTTTTTTCTTCCATATTAATTCTCGTAATATAGTACAAGGGACTATATTTTATACATAGCAGCTTGTATATTCTATGTTTTTCGTATCCATGTTAAGTGTGTTGGGGGAAACTGTATTATTGTCATTTCATTCATAATCACAATTTTTGATGGTGGTTGGTAATATTTATTTAATGGTTATATATATATATATATATATATATATATATATAAATTCAATTCGTAAGAATAGGGGACAATAACTATCCACTTCTATGCACGGAAGTTATATTTCCGTCCTTGGTTGTAAATGCCAACATGTTCACAGGCGATTTTCGCTTTTTTCTCTGTGGAATAAATTCTTTCATGAAGCTTCAATTGTGCGAAAATATGTTTTTAGTTTTTGGAAAATACTTTATTTCTCAATTTTAAAGAGAAAGTAGCCTCAGAAAATATATTAATACATTTTATTTCTCCCCTTTTCCACAAAAAATGTCTTCTCCTGATAATCATAAAGTGAATTTCAAACGAAAACTCTCATTTGTGTGTAACTTATTATATTTACACTTTGTAATCAGTATTAGTAAAAAGTATTTCTGTCATCCATTTTAAATATAGGGTCATTATTTATCCATTTTCATTAGTTACTGATAGTCATGCCCCTTGTATTTTTAACGTACACTTGAAAATACCTGTTTTATTTCAAATATGACGTAATATTTATCCAAGCGAAATATTTTCTAAATAATACAAATATTTTTCATGATTATTCCTTCTAATTATTACGCCCTTTTTAATAGAAAATCTCTTACTAAAGTAACAGATATTCATACTTCAAGTACAATAAAAAACATTCTTTTTTTTCAAATATGACGTAATATTCATTTTCTTTTGAATACTTTGTATTTAAATTTTTCGCGTGGAAATTGTTCAAAAAATTAATTATCGATGCGAAAGTATTGTTCCGGGTTTTTATTTTCTTGGCAACGTTGAAGAAATATTCTTAAATGTTACAGGGATATTGTCAATTCATTGTGTATATGAAAAATAGTGAAATTTTGGATTATTAAGCAAAATATTTGAATAAAATAAATTAAACATAGACTATGTTTATTTCTGGGTTGTAATCCATCTATATCCAAAGATACAAAAGTATTAATTCATTCATTTATACGCTGACTTCATTCAAACTTTCGGACACACATTCACATTTATAATATTACTACAAAGATAGCCCGTCAAAAATGACGGAAAATGTAATATATAGATCTGTTATATACAACACATCACAAGAATATGAGTTTTTCTCGCTTGTTCCTCGGTGATAGATGAAAATAACACATTTAAAAAAAGAAACACATTTATTAAAAACTATGTATAATGCATAAAAAATGCAATTTAAGTGGAAATTAACATTTTGTCAGAAAACTTCAGGATATAAGACTTTTTTGCAAAAACTTTTTTATTATTTAAAAGCTGACCTTTCTTTTCAGTATCTTCGACATATATTTTTAAATGTCCTTCCTCTTTACATCGTGAAATAATTACATATATTTGTCCATGAGAAAAAACCAGTTCTTTTAAATTCAGTCTGACTGTAGAAAATGTTTATCCTTCTAACTTATATATCATATTTGTAAATGACAGTACAAATGAAAATTTTATTTATATCAATTCATTTCATTCATTACTCATTCATTTCAAATTAACAATACTATAAATTATTGAAAAAATGTATTTCTTTGTTAAAAAACATATTCTATATTACATCTCTACTTCATTATTATTTTTCCAATCAAAGAACAGAACATACCTAACCAAAAAAAAACCGTTGCCGCTTTGAGTTGCCATTATCGTCTGCATGAAAAAAAAATAAACACTATAAAAACTATAAAAACCATAGAGGTAATTCAGTGTTGGATGAATGCCAATATCGGTTCCCTTTTCTCATGTAGACTTTTTCATGGTGCTGCGACCGGCGGTGACGTCATTAACATTGTATTAAAAGAGAGGCGAAATAGTAACTCAATGAGTGAAATTTTTTATGTGAACGGTTCTAAAATGTGAATGGCTCACCATAACAGCTCTGTTCTTGTTTACATTAGGAAAATTAAACACGGTTTCTGAAATGCTTTAACGATAGCGCAACACATTAAACTTTTCTAATAGAAAAATATGCTGAATATATGCTGTTTTTATAGAAAAATGTGCTGAACAGACGTGATTCAAGATAGAAGAAATAAAAGTAAAAAAAAAATTGAAAGACATACTTTCATAAATATTCACAAAAATGTATTTTGTTAATGGTCTAAAAAGTAGGAATTTTTGGGGATTGAAATGTAATTGTTTTATTTTCTTATGTCCAAGGAAAAAAAATTGAAAGATTGGGTGCCAATTCGATTTAACTTTTGTTTAAGTTTTTTTATTATATTATATTATGTACGTTACCTATGTATATCCATATAAAGTTGGCACCCACGCTTTCATTGTTTTTCCCTTGGGTATGGGAAAATAAAACAATTTCTTTTCAAGCCCAAATATTATTTTATACATTTTTGGGAATCTTAAAAAAAATAAATAAATAAATAAAAACGGTACAGATGTCATATACGATTTGGCACGATTTGGCACAGATGTCATATTTGCCCCATATTGGCGCGATTTTTTTCTGACGCCAATGTCATATACTCACCTGGTACTTAACTGGCGCCAAAGTGTCGTTATTTTGCTTGATATGGTAACCTGGATGTTGTTGTTTATACTGTTGATGTTTTCGCCAAATTGGCGTCGGAAAAAAATCGGGCCAGTATATGACATCTGTGCCTGTTTAATAAATGTTATATAGTCACATGCTAAAAAAAAATACGATGTTTATACACATAGTTTTATTTTTATGTATATGGTACAGATGTCATGTACCATATTGACGCAATTTTGGCACAGATGTCACATATTGGCGCGAATTTTTTCCGACGCCAGTTTGGCGAAAACCTCGTTACCATACCATCTACAGGGTGATTCAGCTCGTCGGTGACAAACTTTAAGGATCGATAGAGCACACCTAGACGAACATTTTTGAATAGGGAATGTAGGGTCTCTGACGCGATGGTAAGGCGCTAGGCGCTTTCGAAAATTTGGGTGCCGAAATTCGAAACGTCATAAAAACTAGGGAAATGGTTAGATTTTCTTGCTTGTTGCGTCGAAATGATTCTGTTTGTTTAGACTTTCTTCAGTACCAATTTGATAAGCGTATCTCTTAAAACATGGATAGGGGGCGCTGCAGACTTTGGAGAGCTAGACAACAACTTTAAGCCCGTTATTTTGATAATTTAACACATGCTCGCCAAAGTTTATACTCTAACTTAAAGTTTGAACCCAAAAGTAGAGCCCTGCAAAAAGCGTAAGAGCCGGAATAAAATGTCAAAGTACAGGGTGGTCGAAACTCGAAGGCTCCTAAGAGATAAACAAACAGATTTCTTGACTTATGGCATGCATTTTCATGATTCTGTTTGCTGGGGCTCTCTGAAACTCAGTTGAACGGTACAAAAAGAAACATCGATAGGGGGCGCTTTGGGCAAAAAACATAATTCGTTGACATTTCGGACGCTAACTGGAAACGGGGCGCTACGATCAGTTAGTAATAATGAAAACACATTTTCTACCTCTGCTCAACACTTCTGAATAAATTTAGACCAAAAACATCAATGATACTGGAAATTTATTTACAAAAAATAACACTACAGAAGATGCTCGAAATTTCGATCTTGGGCCATGATGCAGGCTTCGCACCTCCGTCGCATTGAGGAGTGTGTGTTTCCAACAATGCCAGGAGTATCTCTGATCTGCCCTGCAGCTGCCACAATGCGCGCCACAAGTTCTTCAGCACTGCTGACAGGTGTATGGTATACCTCGGCCTTCAGGTAACCCCAAAGGAAGAAATCCAAGCAGGTGAGGTCTGGTGATCGGGCAGGCCAGTGAACTGGACCCCCACGCCCGATCCACCGCTGGCCATACCTTGCGTTTAGATGGAGACGCACGTCGTTCGTGTAATGGGCCGGAGCTCCATCGTGCTGGAACCACATCTGGCGACGCGAACCTTCGGGTACGTGCGCCTCATCCAGAAGCTGCGGCAGCACTTGATCCAGGAAAATCAGGTAATTTCCACCTGTCAGCCGTTCAGGTAACAAATAAGGGCCAATGAGGCAATCCCCCAGAATGCCGGCCCACACATTTACTGAGAAACGCTCCTGGGCTGCTCGGCTTCTGGTTTCATGTGGATTTTCATCACACCACACATGACTGTTGTGGGCGTTCCACATTCCCTCCCGGCTGAAGGTGGACTCGTCCGTAAACAAAATGCTGTTTACAAAACGGGGATCCCTGGATCTCATCGCCAAGTACCATCTTGAGAATTCCACTCGAGGGCCAAAATCCTGCTCTCTGAGCAACTGCACCCGCTGGATGTGGTAGGGGTGCAGATTCCGGGAACGTAAGATGCGCCACGCAGTTGCTTGCGAAATGCCAACATGTCTGGCGATATCTCTCGTGCTAAGACCTGGGTTGTCCTCAACCAGGTTAAGCACAGCCTCTTCGTTGTCGGGGGTGCTCACTGATCGCTCCCGTTCAGGCCTGCCTCCGTCGAAAGATCCCGTTGTGGACAACCTCTGGTGTACTCGAGCGAAGAAGGCATGGCAGGGGATTTGCCTGTTGGGGTAACGCTCGGCGTACAACCGCTGAGCGGCTCGTCCATTACAACCAGCAGCGCCATACGCCAAATGCATGTCAGCCAATTCAGAGTTTGTGTACCGTTCCATCCTACTACCGATCTGCAGACAAGTAACCCGAAGCTTAAGTAGGTACCGCACGTTCAAAAGACGTGTCTGCGCATACAACTACGTCATCTCGCGTTGTCGTCTACGCATTACGTATCTTTTGCATATCGATATGGTACGATATCTTTTGCATAAATCAGCAAAAAGCACCTTATGTAAATTTTATTGCGCGCATTGTGCATGATTGAAACCAGCTATGTTTGTTAAAAAAAAAAAAAAAAACTGCAGTTTTAATAGCTTCTTATGATAAGTAAATTACTCTCTTGTTTTGTTTCTAACTGATCGTAGCGCCCCGTTTCCAGTTAGCGTCCGAAATGTCAACGAATTATGTTTTTTGCCCAAAGCGCCCCCTATCGATGTTTCTTTTTGTACCGTTCAACTGAGTTTCAGAGAGCCCCAGCAAACAGAATCATGAAAATGCATGCCATAAGTCAAGAAATCTGTTTGTTTATCTCCTAGGAGCCTTCGAGTTTCGACCACCCTGTACTTTGACATTTTATTCCGGCTCTTACGCTTTTTGCAGGGCTCTACTTTTGGGTTCAAACTTTAAGTTAGAGTATAAACTTTGGCGAGCATGTGTTAAATTATCAAAATAACGGGCTTAAAGTTGTTGTCTAGCTCTCCAAAGTCTGCAGCGCCCCCTATCCATGTTTTAAGAGATACGCTTATCAAATTGGTACTGAAGAAAGTCTAAACAAACAGAATCATTTCGACGCAACAAGCAAGAAAATCTAACCATTTCCCTAGTTTTTATGACGTTTCGAATTTCGGCACCCAAATTTTCGAAAGCGCCTAGCGCCTTACCATCGCGTCAGAGACCCTACATTCCCTATTCAAAAATGTTCGTCTAGGTGTGCTCTATCGATCCTTAAAGTTTGTCACCGACGAGCTGAATCACCCTGTATATCCGGGTAACCATATCAAGCAAAATAACGACACTTTGGTGCCAGTTAAGTACCCGGTGCGTATATGATATTGGCGCCTGAAAAAAATCGCGCCAATATGGGGCGTGTATGACATCCATGCCTTATTTTATTCTTAATTTTTTCGTACAAACTATAGCGCAGATAGTACAAAAAATAGACATTTTGGTACTTTTCCACTATAGGGGTCTTGGCGTTTTTTTAAAAAGTTTGTTGTGATTCGGGCATCAGAAAGTGAGCTTTGTGATCAAATCATATAAACAGCTATGAAAATCAAATAAACAAACTTTTAAGTTTATTTATATAATCTATAAATATTTTACTTATATCTATATTATTATTGTTTTTTATATATACAATGTACTTATGTTTGTATACTAAAATAGTTAATATAGTTGCTTCTGTATATTAAATAAATTGTGTAAGTATTGAAAAATTACTTGTATAGTATATGAAACAGTGAATAAGTTGCTAGAAAATATGTTGCCAAATTTCATTTTCTGGTACTTTTCCGTTATACGGACACCATTGCCAACAAAGGGTAGTAGTTGTCGCAAAATGAAAATCATGTGAATTGAAACATTTGAAAAATAAAAGAAAAAACATAAAGATAAAGTGAGCATTTAAAAAGTATAACATTTGAAAATTACAGAATTTTACGAACTATTTTATTAAATCACAAATATATACTTAAAATAAGTGAACAAATAACTGTTATACAATAGAGTAATAAATTAAAACTCATACTAAACGAAACAGATGTCATATATTCCCGCGGCCGCCATCTTGGATTTTTTCTTGGTGTGAAAACCCCTTTTCCGCCAAGTAGTAAATGTCGCCACGCAGCGATTTATGCGTTTGTTAGGATTAACGAAAATAAAATGTAAAACATCGCCAAGAAATCTCAAAATATCGAAGATGGCGGCCGCGGGAATATACAGCACCTGGCACAGATATCATATCATATTTGCGCGATTGTTTTTCTGACGCCAACGTCATTTACGCACCAGGTACTTAACTTACGCCAAAGCGTCGTTATTTTGCTTGATATGGTAACCCGGATATAGATGATATGGTAAAGAGGTTTTCGACAAAATGGCGTCGGTAAAAAGTTGCGCCAATAAGAGGCGTATGTGACATCTGTGCCCAGCATCTAAGTTCCTTGTTTCCTACTGCCTCCATTAAAGTTTCAGCTGTACGATCGGGAATAGGAGTAAGGAAACATCCCCGGCATAGATGTCATATACGACCCATATTGGCGCGATTTTTTTCCGACGCCAATTGGCTAAAACAGCAACAGCATAAACAATAAAATTCGGGTTACCATATCAAGCAAAATAACAACGCTTTGTCGTCAGTTAAGTATCTGTTGCGTATATGACATTGGCGTCAGAAAAAAATCGCGCCAATATTTGGCGTATATGACTTCTGTGCCACATCCCCGTGTTTCACGACATAAACCACCAAACACCCACTGAGGAGGAAGACTTTCATCTACTTCTATAATTTTATTAGGTCCACCGATTTTTCTGTTTGGTCGTGAACATAAAGCACTTGCACAAACTTCTCTCAAATAAATATTCCAGTCAACTGTTGTGTTTGGTTCATAGCAAGTTGGGCACAGATGTCATATTCGCCCCATATTGGCGCGATTTTTTTCTGACGCCAATATCATTTAGGCAACGGGTACTTAACTTGCGCCAAAGTGTCGTTATTTTGCTTGATGTGGTAACCCGGATTATGTTGTTTATGCTGTTGATGTTTTTGCCAAATTGGCAACCGAAAAAAATCGCGCCAATATGGGGCGAATATGACATCTGTACCGCAAGTTGTAGCCAACAAAACTCAATCGATGTCAACTCTTGGCACCATAAATATATAAACCTTAAAGCATTAAGAAAAGACAACCGCGATCCTTCAAACCATGTTTTCTGTCGTATTCCTGCACTTTCTCGGCATGATCGTAAGCTACATTTCCATTTCAGATTTCCAGAACTCACCCATAATGTCATTTCATGGTTTTTTGAACACAACATTTTATTATGCAGAATTCCAAATTCCTGAAACAGTTTTATCGCAATTTGCTCATCATCTGGTAATTGCCAAATTGTAAAATCCATCTCAGCGTCAGCAGTAAAAGTAAATTATAACTTCATAAAAAAATATTTTTAATTCGAATAGTAAATTAAATAGCTTTTAAGGTTAAATAATAACAATTCACGCGATTCACGTTTCATAAATACATATCACAATGTCCCGCATAGTTTACAATAAAAATCCTTTTCAGGATCAGGGTTGAAAAAATTGGCGCATTAGCATACATTTTGGCATGGTGTCCGTATAACGGAAAAGTACTCATTTTCTCTATCTCGCCAAGGTCTTATACTGTAAAAGTACCTAAAGCACATTAAAATCGGGCAGTTAGGAGCAGTGATGTAGTCGTAAAAAAACCAGAGGGCATACGCTAAAGTCATGAACGTCATGCCTAGTGTATACGCTATAGTTTTATTTGAGAAACAGAGGGTCTACGGTGCTTCTTAAAAATGCAGAAGGTATACAGCGTATACCCTCCACTACACCCCTGGTAGGGAGTTCGGCCAGTACAGCGCCGCGCCGTCTATTGGCCGTTACGTTATTAGTAGCATCGGGATGAAGATGTAAAGACGTGCATTTTCGTATATTACACTTTTAAATTCTCATCCACAGATTTGGAAAAAAAACCCTTAAAAGTACGGAGTTTAAATTATATTGCGGTGACCTCTATTATGAAAGATTAATGGTTTTAAATGGGAATTTCACCAAAATAGACAGCTATCGGCCAAGTTGACTTCCTATATGACAACTTATTTTTGTCGCCGAATTTGGCGACATTTTGTCAAATTTGGCAATATTTCGCCACGTTGGTCAACCTTTGGAGCTACTGTGGTAACCCTGCATTAGTATTTTTCAACAATTACTCATTACGTCATTACAAAGAGGCGGTTCTACCGGAATCGTGAGGGACACACAGAGACTTGGATTTTATATAAAATAGATAAGGACTAGCAAACCCCGTGGGTTTGCTCGTGTAATAGTTGAAATATGCCAAGTGACATTCATATGGCTAATTAAAAGAAATTGTACTTTTAGGAATAATTCAGAAATTACTATTTAAAACACTGTTTGACTGAATCTAATTATTACACTGCATAAGGCAGAAATGAGACTTAAATTAATAAAAAGAACTAAAACTAAATAAATGATAACTTAGAAAATATTTTGAAGCTTTTATGCTCATTTCATACGCTTATTTCAGTATTCATTTGAAGTTTTGAAAGTACTCATTTACATCTAAAAATTAACTATCATCTCAAATTCCAAGCTTCTTGCCTATCGGTATACCACCACTGTGATGGCAATGACACTAACATTAAATGCCTATCTCGAAACAGAAACTGTCACTATTAATTTGCCAATATTAATTTTGAAATCTGTTTGGTATTTCCTAATATTCCATAGGAATGGTAATTCAGAAAGTTTTAAAGCCTTTTTTTCGAACATTTGTTGTCCCCCCTGCCAACCCGATGTGGTAGCGGCACTGGCTTAAATTTTACCTCTGTGGAATAAGAGACTGTCACTATTGATTCGCAACCATTACTTTTGTAATCGATTTACTATTTCCTGGGATTGCATAGAAATCGTAATTTAGGACTTTTTTTAGTACGCTTTTCGCCCCTTCCCTTCGCATCACCTCCTTTAAATTTCGAATTTATTTTCGACAGTTCTTAGAGGGCATTTATATTTTATAAGTAACAACTATGTCATATTTAAAGTTTCTAGCCTCTTCAGTATCAGAGAAATCGCAAATTAGAAAGTTTTTTGCTCCTGCAACTGCCCAGGTTGTAGTGACACCAACATGAAATACAGCCTATGTTGAAGCAAAGGCTGTCACCACCAATTTCGAACCACTACTTTTGAAATCGGTTTGATACTTTCTGAGTGCGTAGAAATCGCCATTTAGAACATTTTTAGAACGCTTTTCGCGCATTACCACCCTTCGTAAATTTCGATTTATGTAAGAAATGTTCTTAAAGATCATTTATGTCTTATAACTACCATTCCAAATTTAATTTTTCTAGGCCCTTCTGCAACACAAAAATCGCATTTTTAGAATATTTTTTGTTCTTGCGCCCCCTTTGGGGTAGTGGCACCGACATAAAATATAGCCTATGTTGGAGCAAGGGTTGTCACCATCATTTTGACACCATTATTTTTTAAATTGGCTCACTACTTCCTGAGAATTCGTAGAAATCGCCATTTAGAACGTTTTTTAGAACGCTTTTTGCACATTTTCACTCCTTTAAATTTTGAATGTTTTAAGAATTGTTCTTAGAAATTATTTAGATCTGATAAGTAACTACCATTCCAAATTTCATGTTTCTAGGCCCTTCAATAACACAAAAATCGCAATTTTAGGACGTTTTTTGTTCTTGCACCCCCTTTGGGATAGTGACACCGACATAAAATATAGCTTATGTTCACTCTCAGAAATAAAACTCTCACTTTTGACGATTCAGCAATCCTTGAGCAGTATTTCGTCGTTTTTGACGATCATTTCCTATCAACATCACGTAACGTAAACTCTCAAATATTTGATGAAAGTTTTGCCTCAATCACTGTCAGACTCAATGTATTTTAAGGAAACAGTTGTTGTACCTCCTCAAATCCTGCGATTTTAGCAAGCAGATTTTTGCTTGTTTATGTTAGTCCTGTAATAATTTATTTTAAACAGCAATTTTTAGTGCTTTTCAGAAAATACTGAAATATAGATAGTTATTGTTACTTCATTAGTTACTTTTTTAGCTGTTAAAATTTTTAGGAATGATTATTATCATTTTTATTTATTTATTTATTTATATGTTGTTGTTCGTTATGTTTTAATTCGAAAAGAATAAATTTCCCGTGCTCTTCAAAACCATTCAAAATGAAAATTTTGTCAATAAAATTTCAAACTTCCAGGATATCTTTTTAAAAAATTGTTTTAAGAAGTATATTCTCTTTTCAATCAAATTTAAAATAAACATTATTGATCCCTCTCCCCTTTATAAACAGTAAGGTGTTAAAATTTAAAATCTTACCCACCGACTCAAAGTGATAAAATCTCACGCAATATGCACTTCACAATTCGTTATTTGTGGGCAACAAATTAACCAGACCATATTCTAATCATTCATTGAGCAAAGAAAATTTCACTAATAAATTATTTAATCAAGCCATATTATAATTATTCACTCACCATGACAAAACCAAAATAATAAATTAGCCTTATTTAAAACTTTCAGAAATTATACCATCACCGATAAAATCACAATCTACCTTATAAAAATATAAGCACGCAGCAGAATTCATTACATTAATCTATAACCACATCTGTACAAGTCCCCAATAGCAAGGTCAGAAGAACAACGGTCTCCCACGCCAAAGGCCGCGAGTTCGAATCACCCCGAGGAAAACGAGAAGTGAATTTTTTCTTCCCCCTGTCAATAAATACAGGAGTTTCCAAACTGTTCGATAGATGGCACCATCAGCCCTCTTTCGACGAAATTTATATCGTCACGCAAGTGAAGAAACAAATTACATCAATTTGACGAAATATTCGCTCGGAGCATTTCCCAGGAAACGGTTTCGTCAAAAACAAAGAACATTTCGTGAAATCTGAGTATTCATTTCTGAGTGTGTTGGAGCAAGGTCTGTCACGATCATTTTGACACCACTATTTTTTAAACCGGTTCGTTACTTTCTGAGAATGCGTAGAAATAACCGTTTAGAGCGTTTTTTAGAACGCTTTTTGCGCATTTTCATCCCCTTTAAATTTCGAATGTTTTAAGAAATGTTTTTAGAGATTATTTATATCTTATAAGAAACTACCATTCCCAATTTCATGTTTCTAGACCCTTCAGGAACACAAAAATCGCATATTTAGAACGTTTTTTGCTTCTGCAACCCCTTTGGGTTAGTTGCATGGACATACGATATAGCCTATGTTCGAATGGTGTCTTTTGAAATCGGTTCGGTAGTTCCAGAGATTACCTCGAACAAACACACTAACAAACAATTTTTACTTCTTTATAATATTAGTATAGAGTATGGATAAGGATGTTACTCTGTATAAACTGAATTTAAAATTTCATTTTGATAGTTCAAGAAAATATTTTTTATGTGATTATAGTGTTAAAATTTTCAAAATTTTGTATTATCTAAATACAACTTTGTATTGAAAATATAAAAATGCTTTAAATACAAATTTATTTAGGTTTAGGGTTATTACAACAGTCTGTAGTATAATAAGCATGAAAAATTTCATTCTAGTTACAATTTTTTTTTTTGCAATCCTGAGCGTAATCTGTTATACCAGTTTTCTGCTCGACAAATGTCTGACAGTTTGAAGCTCCCTGTAAATACTAATTCTGCATCTTGCAATATTTTAAACACATGAAATGGAAGAACATACTTATATTTATCATCCCAATAAAATTTGTGTTTTTCAATCAAATGCATTTTAAGATATTCATTGTTGAAAATTGTCTTTTTTTAGGATTTCGTTCATCTGATGAAACCGTAATCGTCTCACTCCTCTGTCTGTCTGTCCGTCCGTCACAGAGCCCATTCTCAGAAACTATATACACTCATGTCCAAAATTAAGGTCACAAACATAAAATCTGTGAAAACTGATGAACTATTTATTCACTGTGCTGCCACGAAATTTGGCACAGATGTATATTAGAATGGGAGAAAGAAATATAGCGACATAACAATATGAAAAATATTTAAATTGTGAATTAAGAAACAGGGTACATCAAAAAGTGTTAAATCATGAATCAGAGATAAAGCATTTATCTCGAGAAAGGTCTGTCCAGTATGGAGTGTGAACACCGTGCACTGCTGTACAATCCTCATGAGCTCTCATACTGTTTATGAGGAGGTAAATAAATTTTTGTGGCAACAAAGCCCATTCCTCCAAAAGCGCGGCTTTTAAGACCTGGTGGGGGGAGGGGGGGGGTTACGCTGTGCAATTGCCCTTCCTAGACCATGTTAAACATGTTCAATAGAACTGAGGTCCGGAGACCTCGAGGGAAAATTCATATCGAATATTCTCTTTCTCAAAAAAATCTTCAACAATGTGAGCTCTGTGTGGCTTCGCATTGTCGTCCACAAACATGAAGTTCGGGCCTACAGCACTACGGAGTAACATAACATAGGCCTCAAAGAAGTCATCCCTATAGCGATGTGCATTGACAGTACTCGTAACGAAGACGTACAGTGGTGTACGACTCCCCAGCATTATGCCGCCTCAGACAAGGATTGTTTTGCCACCAAATCTGTTGATTTCTTTTACGTAGGAAGGATGATAGCGAGCTCCACGTTCGTCCCGGATGAAGATTCGAGGAATATCACTCTGCGTGGTGAATCTCGACTCATCACCAAAAAGAAAACGCCCCCATTCTTGTTGTGTCCAAGACTGATGTCTTCCGCTCCACAAAAACCGGGCTCTCCTGATGGATGAAGTGAAAGGGAAAGACAAGATTGGACGCCGGGCTTTAGGGAGGAGGTCTTTGAGCCTATGTGAGGTTGTTCAGGGGTTCTGTAGGCCCGAACTTCATGTTTATCGACGCTAATGCGAAGCCATACAGAGCTCACATTGTTGATGATTTTCTTGAAGAAGAGAATTTTCGCCACATGAATTGGCCCTCGAGGTCACCGCACACCAGTCCTATTGAACATGATTGGGATGATCTAGGAAGAGCCATTGCACAACATAACCTCCCTCACAGGACCCGCCAAGAGTTAGAAGCCGCGCTTTTGGAAGAATGGGCATTGTTGCAACAAGCATTTATTGGCACTCTCATAAATAGTATGAGAGCTCGTTGTGAGGCTTGTACAGTAGTGCACGGTAGTAAAACTCCATATTAGACAGATTAGATATTTTCCCGAGATAAATGATTTATCTCTGATTCATTATTCAGCGCTTTTTGATATACCCTGTTTCTTAATTCACAATTAAAATGTTTTCCATATTTTTATGTTGCTATATTCTTTCTCCCATTATAATATACCTCTGTGCCCAATTTCGTGGCAACACAATGTATACACTGTAAAAGAAAATCTGTAAAGCTACTAAAGTTTTTCTAGGAAATTGGGATTTCTAGAACTTTTTATGTAACGGCAACAAGAAAAATTTCTGTAAAAGACGCTGTTACAGGAATTTTTGTTGTTGCCGTTACATATAAAGTTCTAGGAATCCCAGTTTCCTAGAAAAACTTTAGTAACTTTACAGATTTTTTTTTTACAGTGTAGTTCATCACATTTCACAGATTTTATATCTGTCCCCTTAATTTTGGACATGAGTGTATGTTAGAGACTTGAAATTTGGCATATTTATAGCTGAACACCTCACATCAAACTACAAATCATAAAATTTTGAAAAAGTCTTATATTTAACCCTCTGAGCTGAAACTTGTGAATTATAAGCTTTTTTTTTCTAACTGATCCTCTCATTAATTTGAAGACTTGAAATTTTGCATAACTATAGCTGAACACTTGTGATAAAAATCATAACAATTTCAAAAAGTCTCATATTTACCCCCTCGGTCTCTAACTTGTGCAATTTATTATTGTTTAATTTTATTGCTTAATTTTATGCAATTTTTCTAACTCAGCCCCCTAATTAAGTTAGAGATTTGAAATTTTGCGTACTTATAGCTGAACACTATCGATCACACGACAAATCATAAAAATTTCAAAAAGTCTTACATTTACCTCTCCGGTCTCCAACTTGTGTATCTTAAGCACTTTTTCTAACTCAGGCCCTAATTAAGTCGGATACATGAAATTTTGCATACTTATAGCAAAACACATTCGATTACACGAAAAATCATAAAATTTTCAAAAAGTCTTATATTATTTACCCCTCCGGACTCTAATTTGTGTTTTTAAAGTAATTTTTTATCCTCCCCAGTTTTCACTCGGGAGGTACTTTTCTAACTGTTGCCGACATCCATTTGACCACTATTTCATATTATGCATCATAGCCTTACATATTTTAGTTCCACTTTTTACCACAGGTTGCGCCTAACTATCTCGTCTGCTATGGGCCCGACCCCTTCGACTAATATATCTACGGATAGGTTTTGAAACGGAGTTTCGTTCGGATAGAGGTTTGTTAGAACAGAGTGAGAGCCCTCTGGTTGCGAAATGGGAACTAACAAATTTTTCAAAAGTAGAAAGTGTTTTGAAAGAAATATTAAATGAAACCCACTGTACAATCTGTGATCACACTTACCCACTTGTTTTCATTTTTTTTTAATTTTAAGAGTCCTGAGACCCTAAAAACTTTCTAATAGTGATTTGACCAATAAAGAATCCTTAAGGTGTCAGTTACTGAGGGTTTCACCCTACATTTTCCCTTGAATATTACTTTTATGGAATTCATCTAAAATTTTATTTTTAAATACCATAAAAGTTGCAAAATGAAAACAAATATAATTCTCTTTCTTCTTTACATATATCGTATGCTTGATTTATTAAATCCCAATTTTGACTTTATTTTAAAAGTCGCTGTAATTATTCCACATGTAACAATACTTCCGACTGATGCAAGGATAAAATTCTTGTCTAATATCAAACTATCTAGAAATTTAAATTCAGCAAAACTTTCGAATATTTTAGTAACAAGTAGGAAACATTTCCATGTTTCACGAGTTTGGGATACATATTTAAGGAAATTTCTTTTAAGTTCCAATCCCGATTTTGATGTAGACGAAGCAAATAAACAAATGATCACAAATCGAGTGAAATGAAAAAATGTATCCCAAATGCGATATGTTAAAGCGAATCCCCTTAAAGAGCTCTACATGAGTATGGCATACACGTTAGTAAAAATATTAAAGAGTAAAATGATAAGGATAACAATAGATCATGAAAAGGTTTTTTAATATCAACGATAAATTTATAATTTCTTCATAGGTTTGATCTAAGATAATAAAATCAAGATTAGCTACTTTGTGGAGTTTATGTTTTAACCATTTAGCGTTTCTATGAAAATTAAAATAAAGCAGCTGAAACAAATAGTAATAAATGGTGATATGGCAACCCGATATTTCATTAAAAAAATTATTAAATATTTAATATTTTTTATTATTGTTTGGTAGTATTTATTGCTGGTATAATTACCAAAGAAGGTGATAAAGAAATTGCAATTGAAAGTACATTTGTTTCTCTATTCGATGATGTAAAAATTAAGAATGGTCGGTATTTAGAAATTTAAAAAAATTGCAATAAAAGTCAATAAATATTAAATTTAATCGTCTGCTGTTGCCACCGACAAAATTACTTCAGCGTTACACGTGGACAAGTATGTTCTTTATAATATAGATGGATAGATAAATAATATGATCGATTTATTAAATCACAATTCTGACTTTATGTTAAAAGTCGCCATTATTATTCTATTAGTTACAATGATTCCGACTGATGAAAGGATAAAATTCTTGTTCAGCACCAAACTATTCAAAAAATTTAAATTCAACAAAACTTTCGCTTATTTTTGTTACAAGTAGGAAATATTTCCATTTTTCACAATCTTGGGACAAATATTTATACAGATTTTTTCCATGTTCCAATCGCGCTTTTGATGTATACGAAGAAATTAAACAAATGATTACAAATGATTACAAATCGACTTAATTGAACAATGCATTCCAAATGCGATATGTTAAAGCGAATCCCCTTAAAGAGTATATGAGTATGGTATACACGTTATTAAAAATATTGAGGAATAAAATGATAAGGACTATTAACAATGTTCGATGAATTGTATATGTTGTGTCAACAGTTAATAAATATGCTAGAGATTAAAATAAAATTATATAGAAACAAACATAGATTTACATCTTCCTGCAGATACAAGAATGCGGTATGTTAATGTTGACAAGAGCCAGGCTTTTTGGGATGCCCGGTTGCGTAATTAAAAAATATCGCAGCTAAAGAGTTAAATGCTGCGTGCGTTTAATCTGAAGGTTGCACTTCAACTGCCTCTTCAAATGTAGAGATTTACTGAAAAACAGGAAGTGTCCTTGATATTGTTATTGATATTAATAAACAAAGTTATTTCAATAAGAAAATGATAAATAATGTCTAAGTGGAAAAGATGACTTATATGAATTATAGCTTCAAAATTGCTAATTGCTAAAGGAACATATTTCACATCAATGATGAAGCTGTTGGATTGTTTATATTAAGTAGATATTTGTGTCTGCACAGAAAATGATCTATTATTTATTATTGATAAATGCTTTTAGATTAGCATCAATAAGATTTCTCTTAAATAATAATTGCGAAAAATGTATGTTCACTGAACATGCTCCCCCCCTATCAGGGCCTTAGTCCTGATACTAAGGGAGTAATGCTATTTTGTTGATTGGACGCTTGACTAATGAAGACCCGCGTTGCACAGTCACCACTCTGTTGAGTCCATCACTGCCTGGGTGGACCTCCGTAATGCGACCCAACGGCCAAGTTCCAGGCGGTTGATTTGCGTCCATGAGTAACACTATCTGACCCACCTCGATGTTAGGCGTGGCGATCTTCCACTTAACTCTGAGTTGCAGCGAGGCCAGGTATTCTCTGGTCCACCGTTTGGCAAATCCAGCATTCATGTTTTGGATCAGTTCCCTTCGTTTCTTTAGATTCGTTGTCGGGGTTGCTGACTCATCGGGTATGGAATGCAAAACATCCCCTGTAAGAAAATGTGAGGGAGTGAGAACATTCATTGAATCAGCATCATTATCGTTTAAATGTATAAGCGGCCGCGAGTTTAGCAAGGATTCTATCTGAACGAGTAACGTGGCTAGCTCTTCGAAACTGAGCAATGTCTCTCCTATGACTTGCTTGATGTGATACTTTGTCGATTTTATGGCAGCCTCTCAAATCCCGCCAAAATGAGGGGCAGAAGGAGGGATGAAATGCCATTCTAGAGAGTTTCAGCTTGATAATGTGACATTATTTCATTATCTGTAAATGAACGCCACAATTCATAAATTTTGTCCAACTTTCTGGATGCAAAGACAAAATTGGTGCCATTGTCGCTATAAAGATGCCGTGGGGCGCCTCGCCTTGCACTAAAACGTCGAAGGGCGGCGATAAATGCCTCAGCTGTCATATCACTCACAGCTTCAATATGCACAGCTTTTGTAGCCAAACAAATAAACAAAGCTATATAGCCCTCAGTTGCTTTTGCACCCCGACCCTTACTAAATTTAATAGATATAGGGCCTGCGTAATCAACACTGCTGGAGAAAAATGGACGTTCCAGGGTTACTCGATGCTTTGGCAAATTCCCCATTAGTTGAGGGGTTGCAATCGACCTTTTATATCTGTAGCATTTTAAGCATCTATTGATGCATTTGTTAATGATCTTTTTTCCACAACTATCCAATACGATTGTCTTATGATGTGGGATAGCAGTGAAGGCCCAGCATGTAAATGGGCAATGTGTTGTTGCTGTATTAATAACTCAGCCTTTTTATGCTGTTAGAGCAAGATTAACGGATGTTTGTGATTAAAGGATAATTGTGAATTTTGTAAGCGTCCTCCCACCCGTAACAGACCCTTATCATCAATAAATGGGTGGAGGGATTGTAACGCACTTTTCTTTGGGAAAGCTTTCTGTTCTTGGATACATTTAAATTCTTCCTGAAAGTAAGAATTCTGAATCCAACGAACAATATTCTCTTCGGCATCTTTTGTTTCTTTGTAAGTAAGATGTGGTGAAGAAATTTCTGTTTCGTTATACTTCTTGCATTTTTTGATAAATCTTTGGCAATATGTCAAAATGCGAATAATTTTTGCAAGCGAAGAGTGCTTTTGAAACAAATTATCAAATAGATCATTTGATGTGCGAGTGTGAAAGGAAAAAATTGGATCAGACCTTTGTTCGGCTTTGATTTGATCATCAAATTCCTCAGCATTTGAGTCGTCTTTGGGCCAATTGGATGGGTCCAAAACCAGCCAACTTGGCCCCTTCCACCACAAGTCGCAACCTGGAAGACATTTTGGATCAATACCGCGTGAAGCGATATCTGCGGAGTTCTCTTTGGATGGGACATGTCTCCAGTGCTTTGTAGGTAGACTTTCGGTAATTTGAGCTGTTCTATTCGCGACAAAAGTCTTCCATTTACGCGGATGTACAGATAGGCAAGAAAGGACGACTTTTTAGTCCGTCCAGGCGAAAATATCGAACTTGTAACTCTTTAATGTTTCCATGACGGAACAGAACAGCTTAGATAGTAGGTGCGCATCGCAAAGCTCTAATTTTGGCACTGAAATCTGTTTGATTGGAGCAACTTTAGTTTTAGAAACTAAGAGAAAAGAGTTTATTTTCCCCTTATAACTTTGTCGGCAATAAATTGCGGCAGCATATGCCAATGTTGAGGCATCAGAAAATCCGTGCAATTCAAATGGGTTACCGGATGAAATCGTGACACATCTAGGAACAGACAATTGATTTAATCCGTTAAAGGAAATTTGAAATTGTAGCAATTCGTCTGTAAGATGTTGCGGTATAATAGAGTCCCAGTCCCCTTTTGTAAGCCAAAGTTTCTGATAAAATACCTTTAAAGTTACAGTACAGGGCGAGTACAGGGCGAAATTAGACCTAGTGGGTCTAAAATTCGTGCAGACTCAGCTAAAATATGTCTCTTTGTAAGAGGTGGAGTGAGTGTTAATGCAGTTATGAAAATAAAACTATCTGATGAAGAGTTCCACCTTAAGCCCAGAACCTTGGAGCTTCCGTTGTCACTAGGAATTATTTCAAAATTTGATTCAGTGCTAGAAGAATCTATAAATTCATTAAGAAATGCCTGCGAATTCGAATTCCACTTCCTCAAGTGGAAACCATGCGTGTCTAAACAATCTATAATTTCTTTGCAAGTGTCTATTGCTTCCCTAACAGTATTCGTACCGGATAATAAATCATCCATGTACATATCCTTTTCTAACATGCGCGAATTGCAAGGATTTTTTGTATAATCATGAGCGATTTGTTTTATACATCTAGTTGCCAGAAAAGATGCTGGCGCTAAACCATATGTGACAGTTTTAATTTTGTAATTTTTTATTTCCTCATTAGGATTAGACCTCCAAACTATTTGCTGATAAATTTGATCCTCTTCGGCAACCAAAATCTGGCGGTACATTTTTTCTATGTCCGCAGAAAAGACTATTTTCGGAAATCGAAAATTAAGTAAGATTTTGAAAATGTCCCGTTATAACTTAGGGCCTACACCCAAAATGGAATTCAAGGAAACACCACTTGAAGTTTTGCATGAAGCGTCAAAAACTACTCTTAATTTAGTAGTGATACTAGAAGATTTAATAACCGCATGATGAGGAAGAAAGTAGTGTTTGTTTTGATAATTATTAATGTGATTTTGTGCAACTAATTCCATGTGATCTAATTCTTCATATTCGTACATAAACTCTTTGTACTGATTTTCAAATTCTGGTTTTTCTCTAAATTTCTTTTCCATAGCAAGCAAGCAAGAAATTGCGGCAGGTTTAGAATTACCTAATTCTGATTTAGATTGAATAAAAGGTAACTTAACCACAAAACGACGCTCGGAATTAATTGAATAATTTTCCTGAAAATGTGATTCAACAAATTGCTCTTCAGGTGACAACATTTGAGTATTCTTATTAAATACTTCTTCTACTTCCCACAAACGCTTTAATTCTTTATCAATATTAACTTCATAAATATGTAAATTATGTATCGAATTTGGACTAGAATGTGGCATTTTCCCTGATACGAGAAAACCAAAAATTGAATTTTGAGCAATTAAATTGCTCTGCGTATCTGTTACTTGACCAGGAAGCAAAATAGAAAAGAAATAATCAGATCCTAAAATAATGTCTATTTTATTTGGTGTCTCGAAATGTGGATCCGCTAAGTTTATATTCTTTAAATGCGAAAAATGCTTCTCATGTATTTTTTCCGCAGGTAATGGAGCAGTTAAATCATCTAAAATAAATGTCTTCACAGACAACTTGGTGTCAGCATTATAAATTGATGTAAGATCAAATATTACGTAACCCTTAGTTACTGCGATCTTTGAATTAGACAGGCCTTTTACGGGGAACCTAGCATTTTTCCTTTTAATTCCTAACATTTTCATGCAGGATTCAAAAACAAACGTAGACTCTGATCCACAATCACACATGATTCTTAATGTGTACTTTTGACCCATGCAATCATTAATATATACACTAGCTATGGGCAAAAGTGCGAAAGATGTTTGAACTGCATTTATGGAAGGAGAAATTTCCTTTTTATTCTCATCGGGAATCAAACCGGCCTCTGAATCAGGTTTGTTTTTGTGGCTCTGTTTTTCATTTGAACGAGAAGTTGATATCGCCTAATTTTGCAGTTTGTTTTCACATAAACTAGTATGATGTTTCAACTTGCAATTGTGACAAGAGTAAGAGGAATTGCATTGCCAGGTAGTGTGCTTGTCAGACAAGTAATTACTGCATAACTTATTTTTCTTAACAAACTGTATCCTATCCCTGGTGCTTAATTCCTTAAATTTAACACACTTGTAAAGTGAGTGATTAAATGTACAAAGTAAACATTTGCTAATGACACTGGAATAAGATCTATTGACGTTATATTGTTTCTCTTGTTTATGCGAACCTCCATTTTCACTTTTATACAACTCTAAAGATGAACATCTACCATTTATGAACTGAATAAATTGCTCAAAAGACGGAAAGTCTTCGCTTGAGGTCATTTTTGCCCATTCCTCCCTTGTTTTAGAATCAACATTTGAAATAAAATATGAATTAGCCATAAGTCACGGACAGATGCCTTTTCATCGATTGATTTAAGGCCTCTAATTACTTCATCTGATACATCTGATAAACAGCGTAAGCTAAATTCATTCACTTGAGTAATGGGGGGAATGTCCAAGAATGTTTTAACTAAAGTGGAAACAATTTGTTTTTTCTTATCATATCTCGACAGCAATTTTTCCCACGCTTCTGAGTAACTGTTTTCAGAAATAGGTATATGTTTTATTATAGAGGCTGGCTCTTCCCCTAGTAACCCTCTTAAATACTGAAACTTCTGTATATTGGTTATGCTGTCGTTATTATGAACTAATGATAAATATAAATCTTTAAATGACAGCCAGTTTTTAAAATGACCATTAAATTGCTCTATATTGAGCCTAGGCAATTTAAAATTGTTAGAAATAGTAGAATTAACAACTGGAATCTGATCATTTATCAATTGAGATTGTGCATGCACATTTACGGTAGCTTTTTCAAGTTCCGTTTGCAGTTCGACTTTGGTTTCATAATATTTCTTTTCAAATTCCTCAATTTCAGATGCTTCAGCTGGTAATTGAGCATAATATTTATCAAAGTCTGAGTAAACTGTCTCTAATTTTTTCTAATTTATTGTGCAAATCATTCTTTTGAAACGTTTGCTCAGAGTTAATGAAGTTGTTTATCTTTATTAGAGCAGATTTAGCTCTGCCACGTAAATTTATAGCTGCTTTTTCCAATTCTTCAGCAGCCTTTTTTGCGGCGTCCAAGTCGGTACTCATTATTCAAACAATGAGGTGAATCGCGTAAAAAACAAAAGCCAAACCGATAATAATAATAAGATAAAATGTACTTATCTGTAATAAATGTGATGCGAGGTGCTCCGTCGTCTGTTGCAATTCCACATAAGACTGGTGAAAATTTTATTTAGAAAACTGAAGTAACATATGATGAGCGTACACACTTATTCCAAACTTGAAAAAAGTATCCAAGATCTTGCCGGTGGCTCCAGCTTTTAATGTTCGATGAATTGTATATGTTGTGTCAACAGTTAATAAATATGCTAGAGATTAAAATAAAATTATATTGAAACAAACATAGATTTACATCTTCCTGCAGATACAAGAATGCGGAATGTTAATGTTGACAAGAGCCAGGCTTTTTGGGATGCCCGGTTGCGTAATTAAAAAATATCGCAGCTAAAGAGTTAAATGCTGCGTGCGTTTAATCTGAAGGTTGCACTGCAACTGCCTCTTCAAATGTAGAGATGCACTGAAAACCAGGAAGTGTCCTTGAAAGTGTTATTGATATTAATAAACAAAGTTATTTCAATAAGAAAATGATAAATAATGTCTAAGTAGAAAAGATGACTTATATGAATTATAGCTTCAAAATTGCTAATTGCTAAAGGAACATATTTCACAATAATGATGAAGCTGTTGGATTGTTTATATTAAGTAGATATTTGTGTCTGCACAGAAAAAGATCTATTATTTATTATTGATAAATGCTTTTAGATTAGCATCAATAAGGTTTCTCTTAAATAATAATTGCGAAAAATGTATGTTCAGTGAACAAACAATATATCATGTAAAGATATTTTAATATCAGACGTTAAATTTATAATTTCTTCACAAATTTGATCTAAAGTATTAAAATCAATATTAGTCACTTTCTGCAGTTTATATTCAAAACCATTTAGCGTTTCCTTGAAAATTAAGCAAAAGCAGCAGAAATAAATAGGAACAAATGGTGCAATGTCACGCGAGTATTTTATAAAAAATGAACAAATATATAACATTTCATTTATTATTATCTGGTTGTATTTATTGTTGGTGTGATTACCAACATTAGTGATAAACAAATTGCATTAGAAAGTACATTTTTTTTCTCTATTCGATGGTGTAAATATTGCAAATGTGCGGTGTTTAGAAGTTTTAAAAAATTGCAATAAAAGTCAATAAATGTCAAATTTAATCTTCTGTTATATCTCCGACAAAATTAAGTCAGTGGTATGCACGGGCAGCTTTGTCCTTTATACTACAGATAGATAGATACGTAATATTCTTGATTTATTGATTCACAATTCTGAATTATTGTTAAAAGTCGCTATTATTATTCCATAAGTAACAATGCTTCCGACTGATGCTGGGATAAAATTCTTGTCCAGCACCAAACTATCCAAAAATTTAAATTCAACAAAACTTTCGCTTATTTTAGTAACAAGTAGGAAACACTTCCATTTTTCACGACTTTGGGACAAATATTTATAGAGACTTCTTTTAAGTTCCAATCCCGCTTTTGATGTAGACGAAGCAAATAAACAAATGATTACAAATCGAGTGAAATGAATCAATGTATTCCAAAAGCGATATGTTAAAGGAAATCCCTTTAAAGAGCTGTATATGAGTATGATATACACGTTAATAAAAATAAATAGAAGTAAAATGATAAGGATTATTAACAATATATCCTGAAAAGATTCGTTAATATTGGACGTTAAATTTATAATTTTTTCAGAGGTTTGCTCTAAGGTATTAAAATCAATATTAGTCACTTTCTGCAGTTTATATTTAAAACCATTTAGCGTTTCCTTGAAAATTAAGCAAAAGCAGCAGAAATAAATACGAACAAATGATGCTAAAACACCCCAGTATCCCATAAAAACTTTTTGTGTGGTGGCTTGCTATGAACATTTCACAAAAAATTCGAAAATTTAAAGTGTGAAATAGCAGAAAACGTTCAAAAAATGTTCTAAATTGTGATTTATTTCGAATTATGTTAGGGCTAGAAACTTAAAATTTGGCATGGCTCTTACTTTAGAGAGGTAAATGCTCGCCCAGGACAGTTTTTTTTTAATTTGAAATTTAAAAGGGTGCAGAAGCCAAAAATTTTCTAAATTACGATTGTTGTGGTGCTGAAAGAACTAGAAACCTGAAATTTGGTAATGGCGGTTACCTTTAAGTCACAAATGCTCGCTACAAAAATTTTTGTAAAAAAATTTATAAGGGTGAAATGAGCAGGAAACGTTCTAAATTAGGATTTCTATTGACTTATTAGAGATAGAAACTGGAAATTATCATGACTGCTTTTTAAGACGCAAATTGATGCACAGAAGCGTTTAAAAAAATCGAAATTTAATAGAGTGCAGAAGAGAACAACGCTATGAATTACAATTTTTGTAATACTGAAGGGACTACAAACTAGAAACGTAGCATGGCGGTTACTTCTAAGATAAGAAAGATACTCGCAAAGAAAGATTTCTAAAAAAATTCAAAATTTAAAAGTGTGAAAGGCAGCGGAAAGCGTTACATATTACGATAGCTATAAAATTGTTAAGGACAGAAATTTGAAGAGATGACTGCTAATTTATCACGTAAATGTTCGCAAAGAACAGGTTTTAAAGAAAATTTGAAACTTAAAAGTGTGAAATGTGGAAAAAGCGTTCTAAAAGCGTTCTTAAATATGATTTCAATACAATTGTTGTGGATAAAAACTTGGAATTTGACATGACTGCTTCATATAAGACGCATTATCTAAATGCACGCACAGAACAGTTTCTAAAAAAATTCGAAATTTAAAAGGGTGCACGGAATCAACCACTCTAAACATACGATTTTTGTGAAACTGAAGAAACCCGAAACTGGAAATTTGGCATGGCGGTTTCTTTTAAGATACAAAAGCTCGCTAAGAATGGTTTCTAATTTAAAAGTGTGAAATGAGTAAAAAACTTTGCGAATTATGATTTTTTAAGGCGTGCATAATATTTGTAAATTAATTAATTCCATGTCTATTTCAAATTTAGCTGACCTACATTTCCAGTATTATTGTCTTTATTATTGAAAAATAATCTTATTTATTACATTATAATTAAATTAAATGCATTTAAACTAATTAAAAAACACTATAAAATGTGCAGTTTAATTAAAATGCTTTACTGTTTAAAAGGTAATTTTCGTAAAACAAATATCCAGTTAAAACCAATAAAAGTCACTGGCTTAACTTTTTTTCATTATAGCCAGCTTCTTTGCAAACCTTCAATATAATACATTTTGTTCTCTGCTATTTATTATTATTATTATTATTATTTACTTTTTAAACCACAAGTCCAGACAACGTCAGACGGGTCAGCTAGTATACATATATATATAATAATTGCAAAATAGTATTGTAACGACCCCAAATAAACCCTAGATTCTATGCCATCTCGTAAAATAACATATACTATAAATAAATACAGTATTTTTTTTAACATTTAAGTAATAAGTCCAATTATTTTTACCCACTTTTTATGTGATTTACATGTGAAACCTGAACTCTATATATAAGTAATTCATTTGTTTCTATCACAAATAAATTTATTATTATATTAGTCTATTATTATTTCAAGGAATTCCGTTATTTTAATTATATTCTGGAGAAACGTCTGATTCGCAGTTCAATTGAAAATGTATCTTATTCAGGTACAGATGATTAATTGAATGTACATATAAATGTTAGAATTCAATTCAAGGTATTGGTAAACACGTTCTTTAGTAAATACAGTTTGTGATTGCATTCTGTGTGTTATAATTAATTTCTATATTGGAGTAGTCTAATATTTCTGTATATTAAGTTTACTTACATTAACACTCTTCTTAAATATTAATTTAACAAACTTCGCTTGTAATGCTGAAATAAAGTATTATTTAAATACTTTATTTTTGAATGTTTAGATGCATAAAACACTATTTTTAAAACGTGTGAGTGTTATTTTCTTTATTTTCAATAAGTACAGCATATTATGTTGTAATGTAATGTAAAATCGAAGATACTAGTAGATAAAAGTTTTAGTTTCTGAGGTATTAAATTAATAAAAATTAATTAGTTGCAGTATATTAAATTTTGTTGTACAAATAACACCTCTTTTGGTATTCATTGAAAATTTTGCATATTTAATGGGTCCAGGACACAAAAATCTTCCAATTTTCTAAAAGCTTTTTATTGCATTAAAAATTTCTCTGTTTTTCTCTACTTAAAAGGACGTTTAAATCATATATATGAAATATATTTTTTTTTTCGTTTCGGTTTGTTTTCAAAATCTAGCTTTCAATCAATGGTTGTCGGGAAACCGACTTCTGGTGAAAATGCGTTTTTCTTCATGGTGGGTTTTTTCACCATTTCTCATATTTAACTTGTTTTAACTTAATAACCGTTAAAGATAAACTGTTCAAACCATGAACATGTATTTTTCAATTGTTTTCAGCAAATTTAAAAAAAAAAATATTTACTTTTGAAAATATGATTTTTTTTTAAAAAGTTACATTTATTTTTTTACAATAAATATTTTTAACTTTTATTTAAATTAATATTTTTTTAAATGCTGAATCAAAATTAAAACTTATATATTTATGTTTATTTAAACGAAAAAAAAAATTAAATTCTACAAGTAATAATTTGAATTATAACGATTTTAAATTACCCCACTTTTTTAATGAATTTTAAATTTTAATTAAAAAAAATATGAGAAGTTTTATTATGCGATTTTGTTTACAAATGGTATGGCTAACAAAAAAATTCAAAATTTTAACTCAATAAATAAAAATTATTTTAAAATGTGTCCCTGACCCCCTTAAATTTCGTAAAAGTTATCAAATGAACACGAATACAATGGTATTTAAACTTTTGAATTTATTTTAAAAGTCGCTATACTAAATCCATAAGTAACATTGCTTTAAATTTTAAATTATAAATATTAAGCTTTTAATGCTTTAATTCTAAATTCTCCACTAAAATTTATTTTTTTTCGTCAAACAGTCAGTACTTCTGTATGTTTGAAGACTATATTTTAAACTCTAGAGCCGCCTTTAGGAGACATTTTGACCCATGCCAAATTGATAATAGTCAATTCAAACCAGAAGTTTCTTTAGAAGATATGTTAAATGTAAGCAGCACAAAAATATGCTAATTCGATAAATTTAATAGTTTTAAATAAAAATTATGTTGTGAAATACTTCTTATAAAACTTGAGTAAATTTGCCGGCTGTTCTAGTGTCAATCTGTGAAACGTCTTAATCGAACTGCACGATTGGTACAAATGAGATAAGTTGTTAACAATAGATTTAAAGTTATGTGGTTAACAAAAAAAATGTTCACAGAAAAGGTTTGTCATGCAAAACCAAAATACCTAAAACCCTACATCAAGTTACGTGAAATAAGCAATTTTTTAATCATAAATTGCGAAATAACCACTTGAATTCGATTACATTTTTTCTTGAATATTACTTTTATGGAGTTCATCGGATGTTTTATGTTTAAATGCCTTAAAAGTTGTCAAATGAAAGAAAATATAATTGCTTTACACGAGAATAATTTTAACACAATTATTGTAATTGGTAAATAAATCACATGAGTTGTAATTTTCCAACTGCGAGAAATATTTTATTTATCAGTTAGAATTATTGTGTTTAAATTAATCTAGTGTAATTACGTATCCAGCGTTTACTTGAGCTCAATTAACTGCAATTTATTCAATTGAGCTGACTCATATAGGGGAGAGTAGTACACAGCGAGACATGGTACACAATGAGACAGCAGGCACTTTGACATATAGTTGTAACTTTTTCTCCAAGTTGGCACACACACATAACGACCTCATCTTATGCAACACGTCAATGTAGTTTCGGCACTTCAGTTACTCGTCCGACAAAATAGTAAATAATTCTTTATTTTATAGTGGTTGCAGTTAGATAAACGTCTATTTTAGAGTTTATTTCTTTCATTATGGCATATATTTACTTAACCAAACCTAGCTATATCTAATGATAAACTATGTCAACAAAACGACACAAGCATTCAAAGCTATGAAACTGATGATGAAACAGATATGGCACCCATTTTGTTACAACGTAACGAAAGTACACAGTGAGACACACAGTTGTGGTACACAGTGAGACGTGCCTCATTGTGTATCTACTATGCGGTTCTGACGCAACTCACTGCGTACTATTTTTAGTACACAGTGAGACAATTTCCGATACTCCGTTATACTGCTTCTGTGTTTTTATAAATAAGTTTTATAAGACCAAATATACTTTAATGTGTAGCATGTTTGCGTTGCTTAAAGTTGTAGCAATGTTTTTTCAAAAGAATAAATATCGTCGCCATTCGTTAAGTAAAAATAATTTTCGTCTCACTGCGTATTACCCTCCACTATCAGACCCGATGCTAAGATTAATAAGATTAGCTTAGTGAATTAAGTCCTCCAGATTCATCAGGGATAGATCAGTTGGCAGAGCATTGACAGCTTCCGTTAATAGGTCCTTATTTCGAATCCTGGCTTGGACATTTTTTGTCCTGTTGGAATATTACAACTCCTACGTTATATAAAAATAACTTCAAAATATCAAAATACGCAATAATTGCTATAAGTGATACACATAAATTTAAAAAAATGCAAAATACCTTTACTCATTTACACTTCGATCTGATGTAATGAAACATGTCGAAATGTAAATAAATAAAGATATTTTGCCTTTTTAAAATTTTTGTGTATCACTTATTATTGGCTACTTTGAATATTTTCATACAATTGCTTTACTTCTTTACATGTATATTATGCTTGATTTATTTAATCACAAATTTGAATTTATGTTAAAAGTCGCTATAATTATTCCATGTATAACAATGCTTCTGACAGATGCAAGGATAAAATTGATCTACTTCTTTACATGTATAATATGCTTGATTTATTTAGTCACAATTTTGAATTTATGTTAAAAGTCACTATAATTATTCCATAAGTAACAATTTTCCTACTGATACAAGGATAAGATTGCTCTACTTCTTTACATGTATAATATGCTTGATTTATTTAGTCACAATTTTGAATTTATGTTAAAAGTCACTATAATTATTCCATAAGTAACAATTTTTCTACTAATACAAGGATAAGATTGCTCTACTTCTTTACATGTATAATATGCTTGATTTATTTAGTCACAATTTTGAATTTATGTTAAAAGTCACTATAATTATTCCATAAGTAACAATGCTTTCGACTGATGCAAGGATACGATTGCTCTACTTCTTTACATGTATAATATGCTTGATTTATTTAATGCCAATTTTGAATTTATGTTAGAAGTCGCTATAATTATTCCATAAGTAACAATGCTTTCGACTGATTCAAGGATAAAATTGCTCTACTTCTTTACATGTATAACTAGGGGGCGCTGCCCCCTACGAGCTACGCTCGTCAACCCCCGTTCAGACACCGCAGACTCTAAAAGCACGTTAATTTGATCGGCTTAAAAAATATTTCAGAAGATTGAATTATAAGTTTAAAAACAGTGGCGATCTCCCTATAAACGAGTTTCTATTCATTTCTCTTTGATTGGGGGATTTTAAAGCCAAATCAGAGGCTGTTAAATGATACAATGGCTGTTTCCGTCTTAGATTAAATAAAATCAGTTGACATTTCATAATAAGCTAATATAAAATGAATTAAATAAACAGAGTCTTTGGCCTCCCGGTATTTTTTAGCAAAGCGAAAAGAAAGTTATTTTTTTAATGACACTTTAAATGTATCGTTTTTAATCTGACGTAATTTTCACTAAACTGTTGCTTCTCCTTTTGCTATTCACGTGAAAATAATTTTGTTAGAAATGAAATATTATTTGCGCTATCCTAATAAAAATATTTGAAAATATCATCTTAAAATATTACATAAATGTCTCGCGCAATTTTTTAATTTAAAGTGTTTTGCAATATTATTTTTGTTCATTTTACGTAATGTGTAATGTGACGTAATTTCTCCTATTTAAGACTTCTAACGCATGTTAATGAATTTATTATTTTACAACATTCTTTCACTTTTAAAATTCACGTGTAATATGGTTTTTATGATAATTTTTAACGAGTTCCTGCTCTTTATATTTTGTTGTTTATAATAGTCACGTGTAAAATAAATTTTTAATTTGAAGCAAATATTATTATTAGCTGTTTATACAGTTGGCAACAGTTTAAATTAATACCATTTTCTAAAATGCGTAAAAAAATATCTCTCGAAATGCTGAAAATTTGAATTTAAAATAGAAATAAAACCTCAAAAAATGAATCAAATTAATAAACTGAGTGCAGTCTGCACACCGGGAGATTCTGACGCATAAAATGATCTAAATATGATTAAATTGCGATGTACAGTTTTTGCTCCTATAAAACTTTTTTAATGGAACGATTTTGTCCAACTTTAGCATTAAATATTTCTTTAAATATTTCTTCGATTTGAAAACTGTCTGCATCAGCGTGTTTATCAAACATTTCTGTATAATTCCACCGATTTTCATATATTTGTATGCAATATTTTGCTTAATATTAACGAAGAAAGACCTCCGGTCACAAAAAATTCAAAACCGGCGGCGGCGGCGGTGACAGTGGTAGTTACTTTTTTTTAGAATAGAGAGATACTAGAGGGCTCTGTCCCTACGAGCTACGCTCGTCAACTCCCGTTCAGATACCGCAGACTCAAAAAACACGCTATTTCGATCGGCTTTAAAATGATTACGGAAGTTTGAATTATAATTATAAAACCAATGACGACCTATCTCCCTGTAGGCGGGTTTCCACTAACTCCTCTTTCAATGGGGAATTTTAAGGTCGAATCAGCTGCTGTTCAGAGATCCAATGACTGTGTCCGTCTTTGATTAAATAAGATGAGTTAAACATTTGAAAATAAGCTAATATAAAATAAATTAAGCGAACAGAGTCTTTGTTTCCCGTTATTTTTTAACAACGCTATACGAAAGTTGTTCTAAACCGTGGCGTAGCTACGTTTTTTGGCGCCCGGGCAGGAAGAATATTTGCCCCCCCCCCCCCCCCCCTCCATAAATAAAAAGTACCCACATTATTTTTCCTCAAGACGAAAAAAAATTGTTTTTGGCTTGTACCGGGAGGAAAAGGCAGCTTTGCTCTTCCTTGCTTTTAAGGATTAAGATAATTTTACTCAAACACACGAAACTAAAATGCTTGGAACCCGATTATAAAAGATTTCTAGTTTTCCTCAATACTGAATTTGTATGGGAATTTCAAAAACTTAGCGGAATGTTCACGGATATGACTGTTGTTTTAAGCGAATGGGAGTAGCAACATTGAAAATAAATTTTCAAAAGAAAATACATTTGCTAAAATTCCTAAATTACGCCCGATTATAGAAAAAAAATCTCCTGTTCCAAAACGGCAGCCACCCAAGAATTTCAAACTGCCATACTATTTTTTAAGATAGAGGGGAAACCAAAAAATGTTCTTGAATCCTTCTATCAAGACTTAACGATTATACAAGAAATAAATTTGCATTTATAATTTTTTGTATATACTAGGGGGCTCGGCCCCCTACGAGCTACGCTCGCCAACCCCCGTCCAGACACCGCAGACTCTAAATGCACGCTAATTTGATCGGCTTTAAAAAGATTTCGAAAGATTGAATTATAATTTAAAAAACAGTGGCGATCTCCCTATAAACGAATTTCTATTCATTTCTCTTTGATTGGGGAATTTTAACGCCAAATCCGCCGCGGTACTACTTGATTATCCTGTCGACCCATTTCGCCAAATTATATAAATCGCCAAACCACTCGCCAAATTATACAAATTGATATAATTTTTATTTTAAATAACGAAAGAACAAATAAATTCGTACAACATTAATAAAAACACAAATAAAACGTGGAAATAAAAAATAACTTGATGACGTATACACGTGTAACAACATCTCAAAATAAGCTAATATAAAAGGAATTAAGTAAAGAGAGTCTTTGTCTCCTGGTATTTTTTAACAAAGCGAAAAGAAAGTTCTTTTAAATGAGACATTTTAAATTAATTCTCAAAATATCAAATAAATGTCTAGCGCAATTTCTAAATTTAAACTTTTTTGCAATATTATTTTGTGTTCATTTTATGTAATAACTATAATGTGACGTAAATATGACGTAATTTCTCCTAAGACTTCTAACGCATGTTAATGAATTTATTATTTTACAATATCCTTTCTCTTTTAAAATTCACGTGTATACTTTTTATGACGTAATTTTTAATAAGTTCCTGCTTTTTATACGTAATTATTTAATTCTAATTTGAAAGTTTTTTTCCTGTTTATAATAGTCACGTGTAAATAAATTTTTAATTTGAAGCAAACATTATTGCTTGCGCTTTTTATTCAGTTGGCAACAGTTTAAATTAGTACAATTTTCTGAAATCTGTAAAAAATATCTCTAGAAATGCTGAAAATTTGAATTTAAAATAGAAATAAAACCTGAAAAAATGAGTCAAAATAAAAAAATTAATGCAATCTGCACTCCGGCAAATTCTAACGCATAAAATGATCTAAAAATGATTACACTGCCATGTCTAGTTTTTGCTGCTATAAAACTTTTTTAGTGGAACGATTTTGTCCAACTTTAGCATTAAATAACTCTTAAAATAATTCTTCGATTTGAAAACTGTCTGCATCAGCGTGTTTATCAAACATTTCTGTATAAAACCACCGATTTTCATATTTTTGTATGCATTATTTTTGTTAATATTAACGAAGAAAAGCCTCCGATCACAAAAAAATCAAAACCGGCGGCGGCGGCGGCGGCGGCGGTGACAGCGGTAGTTACTTTTTTTTAGAATAGAGAGATTCTTTTTTTTTTTTTTTTTTTTTTTTTTTTTTTTTTTTAAATGGGTTTGCCATTTTGAAGCAGCCTGTTGGATTAAGTTGTCCAACGAATTTGGTCGAGATCTTAAGGGGTCTCAGGACTCTTAAAGTTTTAAATTTTCGAAATTTTAATTTTTTTAGATGTTAAACTCCTATCTTTTCAGAACATTTTGACATAATTGTTTCCTTGAAATTTCTATTAGAACTGACGTTATGGCTTTTACATTTGTACACTTTCAATAGCTGAAGCGTCGTTTCGGAAACTTTAAAGTCATTTTTCTCCAAATGACGGTTTTGGGCATAACGCGCCCGATATCTGAAAAACTTATGAATATTTTTTTCATAAAGTTTTCAAAACATATGTTTGATGTTAGTCTGTATAAACTGAACCTAAAGTTTCCTTTTTATTTTTCAAAACAATATTTTTTTAGGTGATTATACTGTTGAAATTTTCTTAATTTTGCATTAGCTAAATAAAAATTTGTATTAAAAATATAAAAAAAAATTAAATACAAATTTATTTAGGTTCAGGGTAATTATTACAATCTGAAGTATAAGTAGGCACCAAAATTTTCATTCTAGTTGCAATACTTATTTTGTAATCGTGCACGTAATGTGTTATGCCGATTTTTTGCTCGTCAAATGTCTAACAGTTTGGAGCCCCCTGTAAATGCTAATTCTGCAACATATAATTTTTTAAATACATGAAATGAAAGAGCATACTTACATATTTTATTCCAATGAAGATTGTGTCTTAAAATCAAATACATTTTAAGATATTAAATGTTAAAAAATGGTCTTTTTTTTTTCATTTTTTCCAATTTTAAGAGTCCTGAGACCCCTTAATAAACCCTAAACATATGCTCGATCCCATCCAAATCGGTTTATAAATACGAGCTCAGTCGCATGACAATGATCAGATATTTACAGAGAGAGATACAGATGGAAGGGATAAGAATTAAAATCCTTTTAAAATTATAAATCTAAATTAAATTTCAAAATTTTAAATTAAAATCCCTAAGTTCTTTTTCTAACTTTAAATAACTTTAAATTTAAAAATAAAAAAACTTTTAAATTTAAATTTCTAACTTTAAATCTATAAAAAATTAATAATATTCTAAAATCCGTTTTACCCGTTGTGACTATGTGTCCCAGCATAACATTTATTACATTCAGTATTAAAATCAGAGCGTAACTTAAGATAGAAAACGCTGACATTTGGATAATTTGCCTTCGTTTGTGAACCTTGTATACCTCACAGATCCCAGGAATTGTGCGGTTCTTTACCACGTGTCACTAAAGAGCTAATTAACCAAATTAAACAAAATGTTCCTCTTAAATTGATACCTTCGTCCCCTGTTGGAAAATATTCTTAACATATTAGCAAGAAAGCGCACGAAAAAGATTAGATTTTGCCCATTTGAGATGCCTGCCCAATCTACGACCATGTAGGTCCCGAAAATGACGTAAATGGCTCGTGAGATATCCGATCGAACTCGCGGAGATGATTGTCAGATGCAGTTACGAAATAAACGAGTTCGGCCCTCAAAGAGGCTTCCCGAGCCAAATTCATTTCTCCCATTAATCTCCCAGTTACTCCTTGCATAGATAGACATAGATATAGTTTTCTCTAACGCATATGCACTGAATTTAAGTATACATAAAAGATATTTAACTTCTAAAACGACGAAAACAGCCATTTGTACTGGTCGTACTAGGAAGACTGAAAGGTCCTACTTTGTTTTTTATACAATTTAAAAAGGGAAAATTTGGAGACAGCTCGCCCACATTTTATTATTTGGTTTTTTTCAATACCAATTCGTCGGAAAAATGGAATTTCGAATAAAGAAGAAATATTAGCTTTACTTGTTGTTCTTCCAGCTAGATCCATTTTGCAATGGTTCAGTGTACAATTACGAAAGTCCCCATTACACGAAAATATTTATATGGAATGAAGAACGCACAAATCATCGTGAAAACCAATCTATGTGTGTGTTTGTGTGACAGAGATGGCTAAAAATATCTATCGCACTTACAAGGCTAAAGATTTGTGTGAGGGTACTTCATGGCAGGTCCTCTTGCACATCAGGCTCAGATTTCTATTTTTTTTTTTAAATTAGCCGAGAATATTAATTAAAAACTCATCAGAAATGGGTTTTTTTTTTACACAATGGCAAAATCGTGCGCACATCTGAACCTGATTCCAGAGTCGATATGAAAGAAATTAAGCATTTTCACTGTTCAGCGAAAATTAAGAAAACTAATTAAGATATCGCTTTGAAAATTTCAGAGCGCATGCAGAAAAATATTTTTCACTATGTATAAAATTTTTGAAAATTGGTCGGCATTATTTTTTTTTTTTTGTTCAAAAAACTGACAGCGGCAGTACAAAAGTTCTGTGAAAGAACCATACAGGGCGAACATTCATTAAAAACCGAACTAAAACGATATCTTTTTTCTGCTGATCCCTCCATTTAATTTCCGAAAATCGATGAATCAGAGTGGAATGCCATGTGGAAAATTGACTTAATTATTAAACTTTGTCAAATGTTAAAAACATAATTTAAAAACATTTAATCAATTTAATTGAAGATTATTAGTGTGTTCTGTGCCAAGAGTTCCGTGGTATGAGTTAAGAGTTAGCCCACAAGGGGTTTCTCCTCTACATTTAAAAGTATGTTTTCCAAAATTTAGACTTCTTTTACCACAATTATCGAACAAAAACGGCGCATTCTTTTCTGGTGTTACATGGGCCAGATTTCAACGGGAATTGATTTATTCACCATAGCTTATGATTTTGTTGCACTTATTAGCTCCACCTTCCAGTGCATGGGCACATTCTTATCAAGAGGCTCTATGGACTCAATTTCAACTGGGTTTTGCTTATTACACTTGGTTTTTGATTGTCTTACAGTTTTCGGTTCTACCTTCCACCACAAGTGGCATTATTATCTCAGGTTTCATGGGCCCGATTTCAGCGGAATTTTTTTCTTTCAACTCATCTTACGATTCTCTTCAGATTTTCCAGCGCGTACACGGCATGCCTGTTAAACAGGGACATACGTAGCGGGGACTCGAGTCGGAGATTCATTTTGAAAGAGATAAATTTGAATGGAATTTTTTGGTGGTTGGAGATGAGTGCATAGCACACCCGGTCTACGCTGCCGAAGACAGTGGGGACCCATCCACGAAATTCATTTTCAGAGATTCGTATATATAATATATATATATATATATATATATATATATATAATTTTAATATGCATAGAGATAGAGGTTTTATTCATTCGCGGTTTGTTTGGAAAAAATGGACGGGCGGGTCAGTTAGTATGCAAATGAAAAATTTTCTTTTGATACCAGAAATATGACTCCCAGTCGCAAACAGGCTTTTTGATTTATAAACTGGAGAATAAACAGTTATAAACCTCCATCAGCGATTGACAATTATGGATCTCTCCGTTCTCCCCATTTTCTCCAAATTTCTTCAAAATATTTTAACACACACAAAAGAAAAGGTCAACAATTCTTCTTTACTGTCAAAATATGCGAATTAATTTCCGTTTAAACCTCTTCTCAACTTGGCGCCCCTATTTAATCATCTTGCGCCTCAATTGAGGTAAATAATTACCTTAAGTACCAAGTGTAATGAGTCATCCCTAGAGACATTTATAGAGCTCATTCTTTCTTCATTATTTGGATATAACAAAACATCTTACGTAAGAAAATAATTCACACACACACACACAAAAATAATAATAAAATGAACAATTTTTATTTCTTGTCAAAATGTGTGAGATAATTTCGGTTCAAACTCCTCTCAATTTGGCGCCCCTCATCCTCGGCGCCCGGGGCAGTCTCCCCCTCCCCCCCCCCTTAGCTACGCCACTGATTCTAAATAAGACATTTTAAATGTATCGTTTTGAATCTGACGCAATTTTCACCGAAGTTTTCTTTCTCTTTTTAATATTCACGTAAAAATCCTTTTGTTGTTAGAAAAAAAAAATATTATTTGCGCTATCTTAGAACTCACAACAATAGTTAAGAAGATCATTTCAAAATAGGAAATAAATGTCTGATGTATTTTTAAATTTAATCTGTTTTGCAATATTATTATTTGGTCATTTTAAATATGACGTAATTTCTCCTATTTACTGATTTAAAGCATTTTTAATTTATGATTTTAAAGTTTTCTTTCTCTTTTTAATTTTTACGTGAAAATACCTTTGTTGCTAGAAAAGATAATGCGCTGTCTTAGAATATTCAACAATAGTTTAAAAGATCATCTAGAAGGGTGGAATAAATGTATCGTATAAATATATTTTTCAACTTAAACTGCTTGACAATATTATTATTTGGTCATTTTAAATATGGCGTAATTTCCTCCATTTACAGCTTTTAACGCATATTAATGTACTTATTATTTTAAAAGATAGCTTTTTTCCTGTTTATAATAGACACGTGTAAATAAATTTTTTAATTTGAAGGTATAATATTATTCTTTGCACTGTTTTAACAATTGGCAACAATTTAAAATAACAACCTTTTTTTAAATATGTAAAAAATATCCCTGGAAATACTGAAAATTTGAATTTAAAATGGAAATAAACCCTCAAAAAATGAGTAAAAAAAAATTAAATGCAGTGTGCACAACGAGAACTTCCAATGTATTATACTCACAAAAAATGATTAAATTCCTATGTACAGTTTTTGCTCCTATAAAACATTTTTAATGGAATGGTTTTCACCAACTTTAACATTAAATAGCTCTTAAAATAATTCTTCATTTTAAAAACTGTCTGCAGCAGCGTACTTATCAAACGTCTCTGCAATACCACCGATTTTCATATTTTTGTATGCAGTAGTTTTCTTAATATTAACGAAAAAAGACCTCCGATCACAAAAACATCATTGAGAGCGGCTGTGACAGACTTTTTTTAGAATAGAGAGATGCCTAATTTATAAATCACAATTTTGAATTTATGTTAAAAGTCGCTATAATTATTCTATAAGTAACAGTGCTTCCGACTGATGCAAGGAAATTGCTCCACTTCTTTATATGTATAATATGTTTGATTTATTTAATCACAATTTTTAATTTATGTTAAAAGTCGCTATAATTATTCCACGTATAACAATGCTTCCGACTGATGCACGAATAAAATTGCTTTACTTCTTTACATATATGTATGCCTGATTTATTAAATCACAATTTTTAATTTATGTTAAAAGTCGCTATAATTATTCCATAGGTAACAATACTTCCGACTGATGCAAGGAAAAAATTGCTTTACTACTTTACATATATAATATACATAGTTTATTAAATCACCATTTTGAATTTGTTTTAAAAGTCGCTATAATTATTCCATAAGTAGCAATGCATCCGACTGATGCAAGGATAAAATTCTTTTACTTCTTTACATATATAATATGCTCGATTTATTAAATCACAGCTTTGAATTTATGTTAAAACTGGCTATAATTATTCTACACTGTAAAAAAAAAAAAAAAAGAAGTTGTGATTTTTTCCTGCATTTTATGTTGTAGTTTTTCAAGCTCAGATGCTGTGAAACCGAATTCAAGCAACAAGTGAAGTACAAATGTAATTATTTCTGTCGCGTCTACCACGCAGCCAATAGCAACGCGACTTTTCAGACACTTGAGAAATTTTATAGCATGCTTAAAGGCAGCAGCTTGTAAATTTTACAGCAACTGTGTTGGTAGATGGGGTGCGAGCACCTTTTGTTGTGAAATGCAGAATTTTCTTTTCTGTTGTAGTCAAATACAGATTTTATTTTTTCTTTTACAGTGTATATGTAAAAATCCTTCCCACTGAGGTACGGAAGAAAATTCATTTACGTCTTTACATACATAATATGCTTGATTTATTAAATCACAATTTTGAATTTATGTTAAAAGTTGCTATAATTATACCATAAGTAACAATACTTCCGACTGATGCAAGGATAAAATTCTTGTCTAACAACAATCTGTCCAAAAATTTAAATTCAACAAAACTTTCGCTTACTTTAGTAACAAGCAGGAAACATTTCCATCTTTCATGAGTATGGGACATATGTTTATAGATATTTCTTTTAAGCTCCAATCCCGCTTTTGATGTAGATGAAGCAAATAAACAAATGATCACAAATCGAGCGAAATTAATCAATGTATTACAAATGCGATATGCTAAAGCGATTCCCGTCAAAGAGCTGTGCATGAGTATGGTATACACATTATTAAAAATACTTAAAAGTAAAATGCTAAGGACTATTAACAATATATCATGGAAAGATTCGTTAATATCAGACGTTAAATTTATAATTTCTTCACAGGTTTGATCTAAGGTATTAAAATCAATATTAGTCACTTTCTGCAGTTTATATTTAAAACCATTTAGCGTTTCCTTCAAAATTAAGCAAAAGCAGCAGAAATAAATAGGAATAAATGGTGCTATGACACCCCAGTATTTCATAAAAAACGAACAAATATTTAATGGTTTATTTTCTATCGTCAGATTGTATTCGATGCTGGTATGTTTACCAAAATAGGTGATAAACTCATCTGAATTTAGAGATATGTAAGCAGTATAAAATGTGTAAATGGTGTAAAAATCATTTATGATTAAAACAAGAATTAGAGCAAATATGTATTTTGTCATTTTCTGAGGATTTATGACGGAGTAAAGTTTTAACATCTGATGAAATATACGATTGAATTTCTTCTTTTTAAAACAAAAGAATATTCTGAGTACGCATTCTAGTATAATTATTGTTAGCATAATATTTTCACTTCTGCTTAAATTAGAATAATCCAAGTGTACAAAGAAATTAAGAGTCGTATACATCTTATTCATTTCATTAAGAATCATAAAAAGTGTTGAAACAACAAATAATGTTAAACTTTTACACTTCCATTCAAATTTTCCAGCGTATGAAAGACCATGGAAACACAAGTATGTGTCTAGTAAGGGAGGAATATTACATAAATTACTTCCTGAGATTCTTTTTGACGAATCAGATGAAATTTCCATGATTTTCGGACAGTTTATTATAAAATTCATTTTCATAAATGTATTCAGATATAATCAGGAAAAAATTGAGAATAAGATTAAAATGAAACTTTTAAACGTAGTTTGAAATTTTCTGGACTATGTAAAGTAATTGAAGAAGGACAAAACAAGGAATCTTATTTTTACATGTTTATACTGATTTCATTAATTGAAAAATATATATTTAACAAACATTTTGAGCTACATATTTTCCAATGTCTCAGTAGTAAATGGAAGGTAGCTGCAATTAGAAGCTTTTATGAAAACACCTGTACAACAAAAATCAATAGCATGAGAGATTACTGACATTGTCATTGTTGAAGAAATATATACCGTAGATTGTAAACATAATACAAGATAGCCATTTTTAAATTTCAAGGATATGTCCTATCAACACAAGCGGAACAAGGCTACTATATTGATTTTTTTTATTATGTTCAAAATAAATTAGTGAAATATTAAAATTAGTTTTCCAAAGAAAGTTTGTTTTCTAATTTTTTTAATAAAAAAGTCAATCAAGTACGAATGACGAAAATGTAATATTATTGATCTGAAGTTCTTTGTTAGTTTTTAATTTATTAATGCCCAACTGCATAATCAATACTAATATTATGAGGAAGGAACTTTTATTTGTTTGTAGAGAGTAATCTCTGGAATTATGGAACCAATTTAAAAAATAATGGTGACATAATTCTGCTGATAATGACAGCTCGAACATAGGCTATATTTGACGTCGCTTTTCGAAATGGACATTTAATCTAATCCAAATATCAGTAAGTTTGACATTTTCATCTGTTGGCAGTGTTTTAATTGTTGCAGTTGTTTATTTGTGAGCATCTGCACTTTGTACTTTGTGTTTATTCATAATGTTAGCAAATAAATGAATGAATGTATGAAGAATAAAATGCTAGCAAAAACATACACATTTGTAGGTCGTAAGCGACTTATTGTAATTGCCGTGACAACAGGTAATATTTTTTTCCTGAAATTAGAAAAGTCTTCTTTGTATACGATCCCGTCTCGTATTTATGTCCATGTATAAAAAAAATACGCATTTCTTAAAGTAAGTTATAATTATTTTTCCTTTAAAAAAATAATTTTATCCATCAAGATTTAGTAAGTTATACTTTCGTAAGAGTTATATTTTCGTAAGATTTAAAAAAAAAAATCTATAAATAAATACAATCTTTTTTTTTTACATTTCATAATAATTCCTATTATTTTTACGCCTGTTTAACGTCATTTACAGGCAGGGCTTAATTTCTAACAAAAAAAGTACCGGAGCCCTAATATTCTCTACAATTAACAACTTTAGCGTGCCCCCTCTTCCTCCCGGGGTCATTCCAATCTGCATATTTATATTTCATACATTATATGCAAAATTTAAAGCATTTTGTTTCTTCAGCAAAATAAAAATTTTAAATATAAAACCTGGAAATAATTTAAATCTGCATATCCTTAGCAGTTAACTATTCCACTTTTTATTTATCACTCAGAAATCGTTGCCTAATTTTAATGTTAATTGCATAATTCTATGATTAAATATGATAAAGAATAGCTCTTCGTAAATAGTGTTAACATAAAAAAGGGAATAGTTCAGAGCGATGCGTTTTTGTAAAAAAAAATGAATGAAATTTGCAGAAATTAATATTTATATGCTGAAGAATGGTACTATGATTTTCGATTTCCAATAAAATGTGCATATCGTAAACAATAATCGATTACTTCCGCATAACAGTCTTTTGTGGTGAGTCCTTGAAGATCAGATTAAATTAAAAAATTGACACCGTTATCAGAAAGATTCGATGCTTTTATAGTAAAGGGGGAAAAACTGCTCGATTGCTTTCTCTCAGAATAACAATGCATGGCAATTATAACTACTTACAAATGAAAGTGACGTCGTAAATGTGCAGAGCAAGGTCTTAGCATGGGCAGCGTTCACGATACAAAATAAGTAGAAAAATCAGTAACGTGATCTTTATACTCGTACACGATAGAAGACTAAACCTTAAACAAGCAAAACTTCAAGTTGAAGCTCGTTGACTAAACACAGAAAATATTTTTTCAGGTTAGATATCTAAATAAAAAAATAAAATAAACAAACCAATTAAAATTTATCTTATTGTCACAAAAGAAAATCGAACTGAAAGCAAATTCATTGCTCAGTTTCTCGAGTGACGCCCTATGAACACGTCGCCGCCATCAATGCGAGACATAAATTTGCAAATATAACTACAATAGAAAAACACGATTTCTGTTTTCGCTTCATTCTGATCAAAGCAGCATTAAAATGATTTGAAATAAAATAGAATACGTAATTTTTAAAGAAGAAAAGCTTTTGTCTCTATACATGAATAAATAAAATTTTTAATGTGAGAGAGATTGAGCTTAAGCCAGCCTAAGCAAAAAACCGATATAAAAATTGAGACCAGTTCATCTCTGTCTCATACGTGTGCCACACATTACGTCACATGTAAGTGTTTTCCTAAAAAAGAATCCAAAAGCTTGGAGGTGAACAGTATGTTATAGGCTTCGGTTTTTCGGAAGCGTTATTGCACTGGGCTCCAGAGCCCTGTATTTATGAGCTCCGGTGACTTCTGACCAATATTTAAATACTTACAAAAAACACAGAATTACCGGAGCTGAGCCCCGGTGGGCTCCGTCGCAAATTAAACCCTGTTTACAGGTGGAACCTTACCTTTATTATATAAGAAATTCATTTGTTTCCATCGCAGATCATTTTATTACAATATTAGCCTACTATTATTTCAAGGAATTCTGTTATTTAATTATCTTCTGGAGAAATGTCTGATTCGTAGTTGAATTGAAAATGTATCATATTCAGCTACAAATGATTAACTGAATATTCAAATAAATGTTAGAATTCAATTTAAGATATTAGTAAACACACTTTCTTATTTAGTAAATACGGTTTGAGATTGTATTCTATGTCTTTTAATTAATTTGTATATTGCAGTAGTCTAATACTTCTGTATATTAAGTTTATTTACATTAACACTTTTATTTAATATTAATTTAATTAACTTCGCTTATACTGCTGCGGTAACATATAATTGAAATATTTTACTTTTGATTGTTACGATGCATAAAACATATTTTTAAATGTGATTGTTATTTTCTTTAGTTTCAATAACTACAGCATATTAGATGTAAATTTCCAACTGGGCGAAAAATGTCCGGACCAGGATTCGAACCCGGGACCTCCTGGCTGAATCCGCCAGTGCTCTGCCATCTGAGCTATCCCGGACGATTCTGGTCGAACTTTTTCACCCAACTAACCTTGATGATTACAGCATCTGGTCTGAAACCTGGTTCAGCTCAACAGAATAAATCTCAGGTAATGGAACTCCAGAAATCGCTGGATACGAAATTACACTAGATTAATATTAACACAATTATTCTGTTATATAACATATTTATTCTGTTGAGCTGAACCAGGTTTCAGACCAGAATCATGAAGGTTAGCTGTGTGAAAATGTTCGACCAGAATCGTCGGTGATAGCTCAGATGGCAGAGCACTGGCGGCTTCAGCCAGGAGGTCCCGGGTGAGAATCCTGGTCCGGACATTTTTCGCCCAGTTGGAAATTTACATCTAATAGGATTTGTTTACCAATTAGAATAATTGTGTTCATATTAATCTAGTACAGCATATTATTTTGTAATAGCATGAGAAAATCGAAGTTACCAGTAAATTAAAGTTTTAGTTTCTAAAGTATTAGTTTCGAAATTTATATAAAAACTAGGGGGCTCTGCCCCCTGCAAGCTACGCTCGCCAACCCCCGTTCAGACACAGCAGAATCTGAAAATCTAAAAGTCCTTCCGGCCAGTGCCGGGAGGAAGAGGTAGCTTTCATAATCCTTATTTAAAAAAAGCCAAATTATATCATTCAAACACACGAAGCTCAATTTAGTGGAAACCGAATATAGGAGATTCAATACTAATTTGAATCAATATAATGAATGAGAATTTCGCGAATATAGTCAGCTTTATCCAAGCTGCTTTTCTTTAAAGTAACATATATTTGGCTGCCAAATTCGGCAATTTCTTAAAGTGCCTGTCCTTTTAAGACAACATGGTAGATGAGGCTAAGCAGTGAACTTGGTCGAGACCTTAGTAATTGCTGTGCACATGCTCACTCACATCGGAATCGGTTAATATATAGGAGTACTGTCGCATGCAAAAAATCAGATTTTTCAAAATGTCACCCACAATAGAAATTGAAACTGCTATATCTGAGCCATTTTTTAAGGTAAAGACAAACAAAAAATGCTCCTGAATCCTTATATCAAGGTCAAATACTTAAGAAAGAAACCTTTTTCAATTTCTAATTTTTTTGCACCTCACTTTAAATATATATATATATATTTTAATTTAATGGTCGCCATTTTGAAACAAGATGGCTGATGAATCTGGCCAGCGAACTTGGTCGAGGTGTTGATGTATACTATCCACATGCCTTCTTACATCGAAATAGGCGAATACGTGTGTTATCGCGTGACAAATACAAGATCGTTTCAAAATGTTAGCCATGCTAGAAATTCAAAGTGCTATATAAATCAACCATTTTTTAAGATATAAACAAAAGAACAAATTTTCAGAAACAAAAACTGCTCCGAAATCTTTGTATCAAGGCCAAACACATAAAAAAATCTTTTTCATTTTCCAATTGTTTAATACCTCATTTTGAATTTTAAATTTAATTTTTTTTTAAATGGCAACCCTTTTGAAACAAGATGGCGAATGAAGCTGGCCAACGAACTCGGTCGAGACATTGGTATGTACTATGTACAGACCAAGTTACATCCAAATAGGTTCATAATTACGCCTGTTATCGCGTGACAAAAATCAGGTCGTTTTAAAATGTCAGCCACAAGAGAAATTCAAAATGCTATTACTCAGCCATTTTTTTAGATATAGACGAAAGAAAAACTGTTCCGGTATCTTTGTATTAAGGTCAAACACATACAAAAAAAATCTTTTTCACTTTCCAATTTTTTGGTATCTCATTTAAATTTTTTTATTTTTAATTTTTTTAAATGGCCGCCATTTTGAAACAAGATGGCGGATGAAGCCGGCCAAAGAACTCGGTCGAGATATTTGTATGTACTATCTACACACCAAGGTACATCCAAGTCGGTTCATAAATACGCCTGTTATTACGTGCGAAAAATCAGGACGTTTCAAAATGTCAGCCACGCTAGAAATTCAAAATGCTATAACTCAGCCATTTCTTAAGATATAGACGAAACAAAAACTGCTCCCGAATCTTTTTATCAAGGTCAAACACATAAGAAGAAAATATTTTTTCAATTTTTAATTTTTTGGTACCACATTTCAAATTTAAATTTTTCTTAAAAATTTAAATGGCCACCATTTTTAAACAAGATGGCGGATGAAGCTGACCAACGAACCCGGTCGAGACATTGGTATGTTCTATGTATAAACGAAGTTACATCCAAATCGGTTCATAAATACGCCTTTTATCGCGTGACAAAATTCAGGACGTTTCAAAATGTCAGCCACGCTAGAAATTCAAAATGCTATAACTCAGCCATTTTTTAAGATATAGACAAAACAAAAACTGCTCCGAAATCTTTGTATAAAGGTCAAATACATAAGAAAAAATATTTTTCCATTTTCAATTTTTTGGTACCACATTTCAAATTTTAAATTTTTAAAAAACTTTTAAATGGCCGCCATTTTGAAACAAAATGGCGGATGAAGCTGGCCAACGAACTCGGTCGAGAGATTTGTATGTACTATGTACGCACTGAATTACATCCAAATCGGTTCATAAATACGCCTTTTATCGCGTGACAAATTTCAGGACGTTTCAAAATGTCAGCCACGCTAGAAATTCAAAATGCTATAACTCAGCCATTTTTTAAGATATAGACGAAACAAAAACTGCTCCGGAATCTTTGTATAAAGGTCAAACACATAAGAAAAAAATATTTTTCCATTTTTAATTTTTTGGTACCACATTTCAAGTTTTAAAATTTTTTTAAATTTTTAAATGGCCGCCATTTTGAAACAAAAATTCGGATGAAGCTGGCCAACGAACTCGGTCGAGAGATTGGTATGTACTATGTACACACTGAATTACATCCAAATCGGTTCATAAATACGCCTTTTATCGCGTGACAAAATTCAGGACGTTTCAAAATGTCAGCCACGGTAGAAATTCAAAATGCTATAACTCAGCCATTTTTTAAGATATAGACGAAACAAAAACTGCTCCGGAATCTTTGTATAAAGGTCAAATACATAAGAAAAAAATATTTTTCCATTTTTAATTTTTTGGTACCACATTTCAAATTTTAAATTTTTAAAAAACTTTTAAATGGCCGCCATTTTGAAACAAAATGGCGGATGAAGCTGGCCAACGAACTCGGTCGAGAGATTTGTATGTACTATGTACGCACTGAATTACATCCAAATCGGTTCATAAATACGCCTTTTATCGCGTGACAAATTTCAGGACGTTTCAAAATGTCAGCCACGCTAGAAATTCAAAATGCTATAACTCAGCCATTTTTTAAGATATAGACGAAACAAAAACTGCTCCGGAATCTTTGTATAAAGGTCAAACACATAAGAAAAAAATATTTTTCCATTTTTAATTTTTTGGTACCACATTTCAAGTTTTAAAATTTTTTTAAATTTTTAAATGGCCGCCATTTTGAAACAAAAATTCGAATGAAGCTGGCCAACGAACTCGGTCGAGAGATTGGTATGTACTATGTACACACTGAATTACATCCAAATCGGTTCATAAATACGCCTTTTATCGCGTGACAAAATTCAGGACGTTTCAAAATGTCAGCCACGGTAGAAATTCAAAATGCTATAACTCAGCCATTTTTTAAGATATAGACGAAACAAAAACTGCTCCGGAATCTTTGTATAAAGGTCAAATACATAAGAAAAAAATATTTTTCCATTTTTAATTTTTTGGTACCACATTTCAAGTTTTAAAATTTTTTAAAATATTTAAATGGCCGCCATTTTGAAACAAAACGGCGGATGAAGCTGGCCAACGAACTCGGTTGAGACATTGGTATGTACTATGTACACACCGAATTACATCGAAATCGGTTCTTAATTACGGGAGTTACAGTGTGACATATGTCAGATATATATATATATATATATATATATATATATATATAGCACATTATGTTTTAAATGCGTTTGTCGGACCCAGAATCCTGCACCATAAATAAACTAAGTATAACCATAAAACATGCAAGAAATTTAAACAGATATAACCTGAACAAGAAAAAACAACAAAAGGCTGTGGCCTCTTCAGCGGTGGGCATTATAGAAAGCACAGCAATGTTTCAGATTAATTACAATTTACAACAAACTATTATTCAGTAGTGGCAGTGGGTTTCGGCCAGAGTGTCGCAAAGCATAAATCAAATGCATAAAAACAATTGAAAGCATATCGCGAACACTCCCCCACCGGACCCGACGCCACAATAAACAGTGCATCTCGAAGATACCACAGATTCAGAACGTATGTTTAATGTATACTGAAACAATAAAATTATTTTACCCAAATCCGAGCAACACAGCCACAAAAAACAATAACTAAATTCCAGTGATCCATAATCTGTCCATAAACGTTCCATGTCTGTTGCCACACAATTGCAGACATCCTTGTAAAACCGTCCAAAAAAGGCTTTAGGTTATACAAATCATTAACTGTCAATCGCATAGCAACTCCTCAAAAATGAAGACTGTCTGTAAAACTAGTATATTTATTAATGAAATTCAAAGGTATATTGTTTTTATAATACAAAATGCTGGTTAAATTAAAAAGTTCTTTAAAAAATAAATTTTTATTCGAACAGAGTTTATAGTAGCGAAAAATCTGACCTATTATGATATTGACGTAAACGCGTTTATGGATATTTGAACTCCAATTAACTAAATGGTTAACTTCAAAATTAAAGTTATCCCGTTTATTATAAATTGATATGTGTATACCGTTTGAAATGTTTATTTTCAAATCAAGATAATCAGCAGCACTATTATTTTCATTTGTTTTTTTCAAAACCAGCATATCTGGATAAATGTTACATGATATCCCCAAAAAATCGCGATCACAGTTCAAAATTATCAAATCATCGATATATCTAAAAGCCAGAAAATTAACATCTTTATTGACACTACAAAATTGAAATTCATAATAAAATAAAAATAAGTTAGCTGCCGTTGAAGAATAACTTGTTCCCATTCCTATTCCATTATTCTGTAAATATATATTTGAACCTGTATAAACATAGTTGTTATATAAACAAAAATTACATAATAATTTAAATAAATTAAAATCTAAATCTGTGTCAGCTATAATTAAATCGACAACCTTTAAAAGGACATCATTTAACCCTGCAATAGGAATGTTTGTGAAAAGATTCTCAAAATCATATGTCTGGACACTTTGTATATCATCTTTAATTAGTTCATTCCTGATCTCATAACTGTTCAAAATAATCCAATACATATTACTATCTTTATACTTAAATTTTAGTATATTTAAAATCTTTTTTAACATTTCCTCAAATTTGCGATTAAATCCGTTTCCAATGCTGTTTACATTACTACAAATAAATCTGTACTTAATTGGTATCTTATGAAATTTAGGTGTTACGAAAAGAAAAGGAAATGACAAATTTTTTACTTTAGGCAGAGGAATATTAACCTTTTTTGAAAAGGCCAGATGTTTCTTAATCAGTGTCTGAATAGTAGATTTATACAAACTGTAGGTGACATTATTGTTAAGCTCAGTAAATATCATATTAGCATAATAGCATCTAACAATTTTGCAGTTATTTGAAAAAGCTATTATGCTGATATGATATTTACTGGGTTTATCATGGTTTGTTAATATTTCGCCAGATGTCATGCATGTTTGGCATGATTTTTTTTTTTTTTTTTTTTTTTTTTTTTTTTCCCACGAAAATTTGGCGAAAGCCTCGTTTTCGAATACCAGTTACAGATGTATTTTTGGTACTACTTAATTATCCCGTCGACAAAAAATCTATCGCGAACTATAAGATTAAATGTCATTAATGATTGATCGTAAATGTCACATTCACTTGACTTTTAGCAAGTTACACGTGTTTACGTCATCAAGTCATTTTTATTTCGACGTTTTATTTTTATATTTATTAATGTTATACTAATTTATTTGATCTTTCGTTATTTAAAATAAAAATTATGTCAATCTGTACAATTTGGCGAGTGGTTTGGCGATTTATATAATTTGCGAAATTGGGTGACGGAATAACTACTACATTGTACCGTATTTTTTAATTATTTTCTATTATTTTCAAAAGGAAATAGCAAAAAAATAATTAATGACTATAGAACAAAATAATTTATATAACTTTAAAAAAGAAATAAAAGTAAATATACAATTATTATTAAATAAACAACAATAGCCGGGAAAGTTTTGTATTTAATAAAATGATAACGAAATACAAAAAAAGCATTGTTCTTAGCATAGATTTAAAGGAGGCCCAACTGTCGCCAAATTAATTTAAAACTAGAGAACAGGAATTCTGCTTTTTCAGAATTTAGTGTCTCCCCGGCATTTCCATTGCTTCATTTTCTTCTGGTGGACTGGTGATTTCTATTATTATGAAACAGCTATTATAAATGAAGCGTTAAAAAAAATTATGGCCATTTTTTTTCCATTCTGACCAGAAAATCAGAGTTTTAACTTTTTACGGCAGCTCTTTCATCTTCACCTAACGCTTCATTTATAATGGCTGTTTCATAATAGAAGCCACCAATCCATCAGAAGAAAATAACTCGGTTAAGCGTGACTCGGATAATCGGGACTCTACTGCAAAACATATTTCAGTTTTAAGACTTAAAGCACACGCTTTTATTTTATGTAAAATGACGTCATTTGCATTAATATAGAAACTTAAAATTAAATATAGTTTATAATAGCTCCCTGTTTTATCATAAATCCTTCATTTATATTTTTCCCAAAGTAGCATGTATTTTAATTAATTATTTTTTCAATTTAATTTTTTTAATTAATTTTTTTTTCCATTTTATGAGAAAATGGCAACAAAAAGATATAATTGCTATTTTTCAGCAATTTTTTCTTTCCTTTCTACAGAAATGGCGTACTTGAGTTGCCAAAACGAAACAAATGTCGCTAAAAACTACAAAAAAATTAATATTTCAAAAACAAATAGAGATGCAGTTTTCAAACAAAATGCATTAAAAAGTACTTTTTTTTCCCAATACGATGGTACAAAAACTGAAAATGTGCGATGTTTAGAAATTTAAAAAAATGCTATAGAGCATTTAATTGTACAATGATACATCTACTTTGTTTATTGCTAGCGTCTGTAAGCTAACGTTATTTTTTGGACACAAAATAAGCCGGGAGAAAGAAATAGCATACCGCACCGGGGCTAATAGTAAACTTTTCTGAATTATGAAAAAAAAAACTTCTGTTATGATTAAAATTTGAGTTGCCATCATTAGAAAAAATGTATTTAAAATTAGAAAAAAATTAATATTTCGAAGCCTAATTCGAATTTAAAAATTCTAATACCAGTTTTGAGATCTGTGGATCAACACGGAATTTTGGTGTTAATTTCATCGCAAAGTATTCCATATTTTAGGAGAAATCGCCGTGAAACAAAATCAGTTGTTTAATCGGTCGATTCAAAGAATCGATACATTTCAGGCGTTTCATATATTCGTTTCATAAATTCGTTTCATTAGGATTTTATATATATAGGGTAGATATACTACAACAAATTTTCAAATCTTTCAATTTTAGACTCGGGGGATGGGTACTTTGTTGTGTTATGAATGATTACTTTTGTATCCACAATTTCTTGAAACTAGAATTTAAAACTGAGTTAGATTTATCTATACAGGGTGAACCCGGTGCAAACTTTAAGGTTTGGTCCAGGACATTGTAACAATCACTTATTGTATACGAATGTATTGGTGCAAGTGACGCGTTGAGGCACAAACGCAGTGAAGAGACATAAAAGGAATGTTTATTGACAGCCGTATTAGCAAGTGCTATGTTTGATTTGATTTCATTGCCTAAAAGGTACTGTTCAGACATGGAAACCACGTCTGTAGAGTGTAGAGCATGGTGTCTAATCCGGTCCCCTTTATTAAGGTCTTAAAAAAAGCAGTTTTCAGCCAGATATGAAGCCGTCATAAAACACGACATCTGGCGGTATTTCCATAAATGTTTCAGAGAAAAGTCCTCGATCTACGGCCGGCTCTGCCAGGGAAATCCCAATCGCGGGCAAGAGACAGGGACTGGCTAAGGCTTTACAGGAATGGGCAATCGCTGCCTAAATTTTCGAAATTGCGTGAACCAGCAATAATACATGCCCGGCAACGTAGATGCAGCGATTGACGTACTGATTCAAAGCGATTGACGTACTGATTCAAAGCGATTGACGTACTGATTCAAAGCGATTGACGTACTGATTCTTTATTTCACTTGCGGATTAGACGTGCAGCAGCAACGGATATTCGAGCAACGAAATCCTTCTGGAGTCGTATAAAACCGCATCTCCAATCCAGCGCGCTCGAAAAGGAGCACCCAGGTAACTGATCGCAACAACGCTGCTGCAATAGGCTGGCATCCCATCATGAGAAATCCAGAGTTGCTTACGAAAGGCGATCAGAACATTATGAACTAGTTCTGGCAAACCCTGTTCCACAAAAATTCGATTACAACTGTACCTGCTTTGGCTTGCAGAACAGGGTTCCTTGGTCACCCCTGATCTCCCGATTTATCGGGAATACTTTTTATGGGGACATCTAAAGAGTCTTGTTTATGGCACTCCAGTTGATTCAGATGCGGGTCTCGCTCGAATAACCGTAGCTGCCGTGCGCGTACGGGAAATACCTGGCATCTTTGGAAAGAATACGCCAATCACTCCAACGACGCTCTCAAGCATGTATCACTGCTGGTAAATGCAATTTGGAACACCTATTGTAAACATTGCACTTGTCAACGACTCTGTTAATAAACAGTCAAAAATTTCCTTTCGTGTCTTATTTCCTTTGTTTGCGTCTCACCGCTTCACTTGCGCCCGTAGATTTCTGATTCCTATATAATAAATGATTGTAAAAGTGTCCTGTACCAAAATTTAAAGTTTGTACCATGAATTCAGGATCACCCTCTCTATATATACTTTTTTAATGCATGCCACTTCTAAGACCAAAATTGGTGTAAGTGTATTCGAGCCATATTTTCTGACTGCGTGTTCAAACAATTAAATTCAATGCAGGTAAAATGTGGAAGGCAGGTTTAGCGGGCCACAAATATGATTTAAGAGGACAATTGTGGCAACAAAGAAGAAGTTGTCAATGGATCCGGCGGAAAATATATACAAACATCGTATTAAATCTAAAACAATGAGTATTTGCAAATTTTTTTCTGAGAATTCTGAAACTAATTTTATATTTTAAACTAAATATTTTTGAGAAGGAATACTCTTAAACCATTTTGAATTATTTCTTTTTGTTCAGATCTGTGCTTGAAATAATGTACCCACCATAAGTTTATATTTTGCCCTTCCAAACTAATGTATTTCGTTTTTCATTGTTTTTCGATTAAATGCGAAATATTTTAGCACAGATATCTTTATGAATTTCGTTTTTTTTTTTCGTTATCTAAGTGTAAAAAAGAAATTTTTCATTTCTGATTCTTTGATTTCGAAGATTTAAGGTGAAACTATTTTCAAAATGGCAAATAAATCAAAAATTGCACTAATATTGAACTCATCAAAAAATCAATTAAATGCTAATATTTGTCAAGGCTTCAAGCTGAAATTTTTGCATTGCTATTGTTTATGTAAGTATCGTCTGCTGCATATTCCATGGTTTCGTGTGCTCCGAACCCATGTAAGTTTCTTGTTCTTTTTTCCGCATGTGGCAACACTCTGTGTTTTATTCTGTTTTCATTCGTGTTGTGGTAGAATGTGAAAAATGATGGAATGTAGTAAGCCGCTGTTGACTCGCAAATATTTAGTGTTATAATAAATTCGTGTTAACAGTCCGCTTTGGTGTTTATGTGAACGAACCAGCAGTAGTGTAAGTGATTGTAGTTAAAAATGCAATATCATTTGTTGGTACATGTCTAGCCGGAGTGCTAGTGAAAAATAAAAGAATACAATCGAACAATGTATGAACTGTCGTATGATATCGTCTGTCGATGGAAATCGTGTGATATCTAAGGAAAAATTACCTCAGGTTGTGAGGTAAGTTAACTTTGAACATTCTATTTCATGTCTAAAAATAATTTGTATTTAAAAGTGTAGAATTATTTTGAAAGTATACAATTTAGATATTTTAGAACTAGTTTTGGGCTTGATTTAAGCAAAAATGAGTGAACTGGTATCTTTAAAAACAAAAAGAACTGCTCTACGGAGAAGTGTAACGAATTACATTAAGAAAATCGAAAGTATAATCGCATTGATGACATTAATGTAATAGAATTAGAAGAAAATATTGAATTATTAAAGCAGAAAGAAACGGATCTAAAAAAACTGGATAGGGAAATTGAAGTTTTAATTACAGAACCTAAACAATTAGAAAGTGAGATAGATAGCGCACAGGAAATTTCAGATAAAATTGATTTGTGGAAATTTAAGGGTGAAAAAATGTTGGAAATACAAAATGCTGAGTTAAATAAGAGTGAAAATAAATCTGATAGTGTAATTTCAGAAAACGTGTTTGAGATTATTAAATTACCTAGGTTATCATTACCTACTTTTGGAGGCAATATAACAGAATGGATAGCGTTTAAGGATCTTTTCAATGCATGCGTAAACAGCAATACAAGTATATCTAATGCTCAAAAATTACAGTGTTTGAAGGCTTCGTTGAAAGGTGAAGCGTATCGCGTCATTCAGTCTATTCAAATTTCGAATTCTAATTTTGAGATTGCATGAAAACTATTAGACGAAAGATATTCAAATAAGCGAGAACAAATATTTGCATATATTAAACGATTTTTAAGTTTACCAACTATTCAAACAGAATCAGCTATTGCTATTTTAAATCTAGTTGACAACATTAATGAAGTCATTTGCTCATTAGAAGTATTGAACGAAACCATTGACAAATTTGGAGATACATTAATGACTTATTTAATTTTGCAAAAATTGGATCCTTCTACAAAATTGTGGTGGGAACGTCAGCTTAAAAGTGGGGAAATTCCGAAACTTAAAAACTTAATCGATTTTCTTAAGAATTACGCAAGAACTCTTCAAAATAGCTAGCTAGTGGTAAATAAGGTACCTAAATCTGTAGTTTCGAAAAAGAGTAATGCTTTTGTAGCTACGTTAGGTTGTGGTTATTGTAAGGAAGACCATAGTTTAGCTAAGTGCTCGAAGTTTCTTAATTTACCTGTTCAACAACGAATAGATTTCGTAAAACGTAATCATTATTTTTTCAATTGCTTATCTAATATGCATTTCTTCAATAAATGTAAGAGTCTAAATACGTGTCATCATTGCTTTAAGAAACATCATAGTGTTTTGCACATGGTAAATTATTCAAGGAATAAGAATCAGTCAAATAGTATGTCTCCACACGCACAAGAATTTTTCCCTAAAAAAGTTGAGTCAGCAAGTGAAAATGATTCGTCTACAGTCTGTGCCTCTCATTATGAGTCAAATGAAAATTGTAATCAAAAGAGCCATATTTTGTTGTGTACCGCATTAGTAAAAGTTCAAAATTCTAAACAAGAGTTTATAAAATACAGATGTTTATGTGATACTGGCTCTCAGAGGTCATTTATTTCACAAGAATGTGTAAATAAATTAGGATTAAAGGTCAAAGATAGTTCTATCTCTGTGTCATGTTTGGGAACATTTAATACTGTGAGTAATGGGGAAGTTGATTTATTATTCACTTCTCACTTCAAAATTGATCTTAGAGTATCAACATCAGCATTCGTGATGGATAAGTTGACAGATAATATTCCCTATGTGTCTTTGCCTTCAATCATTTGCAATAATTTCAAAGATTTAATGTTAGCTGATCCATTATTTTTCAAATCACAAATAATTGACATTCTATTTGGTGTAAATGTATTTATGCATTTAATGACTGGAGAAATTGTCAAACGTGAACCTCATCTTCCATTTGCATTAAATTCGAGACTTGGTTGGATAATTTCGGGTACTACAAATTTTGAAACTCTGGCAACTGATCCAGTATGTGTAAATCATTTAAGTACAAAAACTGACGAGTTAGTAAATTCATTCTGGGAATTAGAAAAAATTCCAAATGTGCAACCTTTAACAGTTAAAGAAAAATTTTGTGAAAGGCATTTTGAGAGTTCTCATTTCAGGGAAAAAACAGGCCGCTACTCAGTCGCAGTACCGTTTAAACAGGATCGAGATAATTTAGGTGATTCTCGCCAAATGGCACACAGAAGATTTCTTTATCTTGAGAAGAGATTAATCTCCATGCCAGAAATTTACAACCAATATGTTCAATTTATGAAAGAATATTTATCTCTGGGCCTCATGGGCCTTGTTTCAAATACAGATCGTCAATTAGAGAATAAACATTATTACATCCCACATAACTTCGTTTTGAATAGTTCTAGTTTAACCACCAAATTAAGAATAGTTTTTGATGGGAGTGCTAAAACAACAACAGGTGTATCTTTAAACGACACTCTAATGGTAGGTCCCAAAACACAAGATGATTTAATTTGCATTTTATTAAGGTTTAGATTTCATAATATTGCAATCACAGCTGATATAAGAATGATGTATAGGCAGGTAAAAATTCATGACAAAGATAGGGATTTTCAGAGAATATTATGGAGAGATTGTCAAGATAAACAAATACAAGTTATTCGCTTAAATACTGTCACGTATGGAACTGCTGCTGCTCCATATCTTGCAACTAAAACTTTGAATCAGTTAGCAATTGATGAGGGTCTTAATTTCCCAAAAGCAAAGACTGTAGTTTTAAGAGATTTTTATGTTGATGATGTTTTAACTGCTGTTGAGAATAGTCTCAATGTATCAAGTAATGAATTGATATATGAATTGCAGAAAATGCTAAAAAAGGTGGGTTTGAGTTACATAAATGGTCCACAAATGAACCATCACTATTGAAAAATGCTGGGTTAGCAAACACAATTAATGATAATATGCATAGTGTAGTGGGCAATAAAGCCATAAAAGTTCTAGGAGGAGAATGGCATCCTGATAATGATATGTTGAAATGTAATTTCAGTGATATAGATTATCAAAGTGTCCCTACTAAAAGAATTATTCTGTCATTTGTATCAACGCTTTTTGATCCATTGGGATGGATTGCACCTTTTGTAATTCTTACTAAAACGATCCTTCAAGAACTGTGGAAATTACAATTATCATGGGATTACCCAGTACCAGAGAATATTGATCAAAAGTGGAAAATTTTGTGCCAAGAAGTCAAACTCTTAAGTTCCATATATATACCTAGAAAAGTCATCTTGCCCAATTATTCTCGATGTGAACTTCACGGATTTTGTGATGCTTCAGAAAAGGGTTATTCAGCAGTTATTTACGTTAAAACTTGTGATAACTCTAACACTGATGTGAAACTTTTAACAGCTAAAACTCGCGTAGCACCACTTAAACCTACCACGATTCCAAGACTGGAATTATGTGTTGCAGTATTGCTGGCACACTTAATACAGGCGGTTAGAGATGCATTACGTATAAAACCTGATTCTGTGCACGCATGGAGCGATTCACAAATTGTATTGTCATGGCTAAAATCAAATCCTAAAAGATGGCAAGTCTTTGTAGCCAACAGAGTATCTGAAATCCAATCTATTTTACCAGCTGAGAATTAGAACCATGTGAACGGAAAAGAAAATTCTGCTGATTGTGCATCACGTGGGTTGCTTCCTGCAGAACTACTGTCCCATGACTTGTGGTGGAACGGCCCACTGTGGTTAAGAAGCAATGAGGTTTCCGTGCATGAACCTATTACCATAAATGAAGAAGAATTACCAGAAGCACGTAAAAGATTATCTTTTGTAGTTTCTGAAAATGTAAACGAACTTGATATTATATCAAAAATATCTTTGTTTTCCAAGTTGCAACGCATATTTGCTTGGCTATTGAGATTCATCTCCAATTCAAAGGTAACACGTGTAGAAAGAAATACATCCTTTTTATCAAGCAATGAAATTCAATCCGCAACACGCTGCATTATTCGAATAGTTCAACAAGTGAACTTCAATAAAGAAATTCAATGTTTAGAAGCTGGAAAAGAGATACCTACAAATAGCAGTCTCGTTTGTTTGTGTCCAATTTTAGATGATAACAAAATATTAAGAGTAGGAGGAAGATTGAAAAATGCACAGCTGTCAGAGAATGAAAAGCACCCAATCTTATTACCATCAAAGCACCATGTGACTAAGATCATAATTAGACATTTTCATGAAAATTATTTCCATGCAGCTCCAGAGCTTCTTCTTTCTTTAATTAGACAGGAATTTTGGATCATTACTGCTAGGTCTGTTATTCCGAAAATAGTAAGAACTTGTGTTACATGCTGCATATATAGAGCTCAAACTGCAAAACAAATAATGGCTAATCTTCCAGCATCTAGGGTGACACAGTCACGACCACTTCATCGAGTTGGAACAGATTTTTCAGGACCATTTATGATTAAATATCGTGCAGGACGCCGACTAAAATCATTTAAATCATATGTGTATGTATTTGCCTGCTTCGTCATCAAAGCAGTCCATCTTGAAGTTGTAGAAGATCTTTCAACAAAGGCATTCTTAAGTGCATTAAAACGATTTATAGCAAGAAGAGGGAAACCTTTTGAGATTTTTAGTGATTGTGGAACCAACTTCAAAGGTGCAGAAAAAGAAATCAACAAATATCTTTTGCAGTGCAAGCAGAATGAAGAAATAAACAAATTTTTGTCGTCAGAGGAAATACGCTGGACTTTTAATCCGCCTTCTGCTCCACACTTTGGTGGACTTTGGGAATCTGCAGTAAAATCAATGAAATCGCATCTGAAGAAAACACTGTCTTAACACTGGTGACACTGTCTTAACCTATCCCGAGTTCCAAACCTTGATTACGCAAGTTGAAACTTGTCTCAACTCTAAGCCATTGTGTCGCATATCACCTGACCCAACAGACTTAACTGCTCTAACGCCAGGTCACTTCCTAGTTGGAACTTCTCTAACTGCCATTCCTGAACAAGATCTAAGTCACAGTCCTTTGAGTCATCTTGATAGATGGCATGTCAGACAGTTTATTCTTCAGCAATTTTGGAAAAGATGGAGCCGGGAATACCTGTCTCAACTTCATCAAAGACCTAAATGGCAAAAAAGTCAACGAGATTTAGAAAACAATGACTTAGTCCTCATCAAAGATGACAACCTTCCACCACTTAAATGGAAGTTAGGACGAATAATAACTGTTCATCCTGGTTCAGACAATAAGATCAGAGTTGTTACGATCAAGACTAGTAGTTGTGTCATCGATCGTCCAATAGTGAAAATGTGTCCTCTTCCTATAGAAACTAAAAACTGTGAACTCAGAACAGTCTAATATTTTTCTATTTTTTGTATTAATTTGCTTGTGTTATTAATTGTTCTTTCATTATAGTTATAAATTGTAAGCAACTAACTACTTGTTGAAATCCCAGGGGATTTCAACGGGGGCCAGAATGTTTATGTAAGTATCGTCTGCTGCATATTCCATGGTTTCGTGTGCTCCGAATCCATGTAAGTTTCTTGTTCTTTTTTTCCGCATGTGGCAACACTCTGTGTTTTATTCTGTTTCGATTCGTGTTGTGGTAGAATGTGAAAAATGATGGAATGTAGTTGGCTCGCAAATATTTAGTGTTATAATAAATTTGTGTTAACAGTCCACTTTGGTGTTTATGTGAACGAACCAGCAGTAGTGTAAGTGATTGTAGTTAAAAACGCAATATCAGCTATTATTACAGAAAGGAATTAGATTGAAAACATTAACAATGAAATTGAAAAATATTCTTTTTGAATCTTTTTGCATCATTTGCAGTATGTAAACATCCCAATGTTGGACCATATTTCATGACAATACACGTATATTTTCCAAAATATAGCCATATGTAGGTGAAGGCGAAGAGGCAGGAGTGAGGCCGTGGAGCAGTGGAGTGCATGCATCATTTTACTTAAACTAAGAACTCTATTTTTTTTTCACTAGATGAAGTAGTTATAAAATCGGTTATATGTGCTACAAATGTTAAAGTTTAAGCGTTATAAACATTTGTTGTTTAAAATTAATTTTCAACCTATTAATTTGTAAATCAAAAACTGTGAATTCTATGCGTAATTTCATATATTCTCTGTTTACTTGTAACTTATTTAGTTAAGAATAAAAGGCACTATGGTTAACTTTTTAAATCCTAAATAAACCAATACTGAATATACTACCTGGAGTGAGGACTGGAAGTATGAGCGAGTACCATGTGACATGTTCCAATTCCTTTTTCTGTGTTCTCAGACAGCTACAAATTGTTTATTTCATAATTTAAATCTTTTTTGTAATATTGAGCAAATTTATCAATGTTTATTTTATAATAAAGATAAAAGTCAATTAAAAAAATTCACTACTTACTTTTGATCCATGACAAAGTGATTTTTCAACAACATTTTCTTTAAAAATTTTGCAGCTATAAATAGTAATAGAAAGAGTTGCAAATAAAGTCAAATAATAGTTTTCATTTAATTTAGTTCTACGAAAGAACGATATTTCTTAAAATGTAAATTCCACCTAATTTTTGTCTACTTTAAAGCTACTTCTCCAGCCCAGGAAAGAGGCGGAAAGAAAATTATGGTGATGTTGAAGTCCGGTTTATTATGCAATAGTTTCGGCTAAGTACAAATACAATGCGCTGTATATATAGCAAACCCCAGTCAAAATCCGTTTCCTGTGGCAGTTCATCAGGCAATAATTCAGCAAACAGGTTTTCCATGGAAAATTACTTTATTTAGGCTACGATGTAAAGTTAGTGGTCCCCCCCTCCCCCCATTAATCAGCAAATTTTAAGATGTTAACCGCACGGAGATCAGAGAACAGGTCCCTTTCCATCTGCGTAATTTAAAACGCCAAGAATACATTTGTCTTGAGCCAATACGCCTATCACAAAATAACCGTTAAACTGGGAGAGATATTAAAATTTGAACGAGAGAAACCACATTTACGAATTGTTAAGTGAAATAAAAAAGTAAACCTATCATTGCTTGCAGAAAGTCTAATTAATGGCAAATATCTATTTGCAAGCAGATGTAAAAATGAAATTTCTGAGTCTTTAATGCATTTACGAGACGGAAGCAAGCTTAAATTAACTATATGATCTTTAGATTATGTAAACAGATGTCTAAAAACAGCGTTCAACAAAAAAATATCAATAAAGAATATTTATGCGAGGAAAGGAATTGGGCTTAAATTAGAAATAACAAATAAATCATTTTTCTGAACGATAGCTTTTAACAAAAGAAAGAACAAAATGTTCATCTAATAAAATGCCATAAAAATAATATTTATGTGGGTGTAACGATTGCACTTAAATTAGAAATAACTTAGCTATACAGAGAAATTACTTTTGATTGTTCGCGTTAACAGCAGACAGGTAAAATAAATATAGAAAAAGAATTAATTTTAAATGAAAATTTTAAAACAAATGTGTAGCCTCGCCATATATATCGCACTTTTTAAGTGGTTTGAAAGTTAAATGAGTCAGATAATAGTTTTCATTTAATTTAGTTCTTTGAAAGAACGAGATTTCTTAAAATGTAAATTCCACATATTTTTTGTCTACTATAAAGCTACTCCTCTAGCCCAGTAAAGTGGTGGAAGGAAAATGATCGCATTTTTTAAATGGTTTGAAAGCTAAATGAGTCAAATAATAGTTTTCAATTAATTTAGTTCTTTGAAAGAACGATATTTCTTAAAATGTAAATTTCACATATTTTTTGTCTACGTTAAAGCAACTCCTCCAGACCATGAAAGAGGTGGAAGGAAAATGATCGCACTATTAAAATGGTTCGAAAATTAAATGTTTCAAATTATCTTTCCTATTTTATATTGCATTAGTTTCAAGTTTCACATAACACTAAACATTATAATAACACAATTGTATCAAAAAAGGGAAAGACTATATCGAATAAGAAATGTTTTTCAGATAACAAAATTTTCGACTTTCTAACTCCTGTAACATATGCGATTAAAGAAAAAATCTTAAATCGAAAAAAAAGTTTTGAATATTTGCGTTTCTTTTTTTTTTTGGTAAGAATTCTGAAAGTAATTTTATGTTTCGCATTGAATATTTGTGAAAAGAAATATCTCAAAATATTTTAAATTTCTCACTTCGACACCTAAAATAAAGTATATATCTTAAGCTTAAATATTTGTCTTTCCCTTCAAGAATATATTTTATTCCTTTTAATGTTCTCTGATTAAATGAAATGTCGCAGGTACAGGCAATCTATGAATCTCTTTTCTTTCTTAGAAGTTAAAATAAAGAACTCTTGGGTTTCCAATTATTTGCATTTCAGGCTTAAAGAAAAATCATTTATGTCGAGACTATAATCTTTTTTCCAAAAATGTCAAACCTAAAGAATTGTAACAAAACTTCTCCGTGCTTACGAAAAAATTTTTACAAAAAGAAATTACGCATTTTTATGTTTAACATTCGAAAAAAATATAGTTTGTCTTTTCCTGCAAAAATATATTTTATTACTTTTATTGTTTCGTGATAAAATGAAACGGATGAAGCAGAGACGCATCTATAACTTTCGTTCTTTTTCTACACAACATGAAATAATGAACTTTTGTATTTCCGATTCTTTACTCTTGAGGTTAAACAGAAATATTTTCTTTTGAGGCTATAACTTACTTCCAAAAAAGTGAAGCCGAACAAAAAAATTCATCATCGTGCTTATCAAATAACACTTAAAAGCAAATTATGGATTTTGGTGCTTTACATGCGAAGAAATAATATTTCTATTTCCATAAAAGATTATATATTACTTCTTTAAACGTTTTCCCACTAAATGAAATGGCTGAAGCGCAAATATATTTATTAATATTTTTTTCTTTCTTAAAAAGTTGAAAGTGTTTCAATTCTTTACTCTTCAGCCAGAGTTTAAACATAAATATTTTCTTTTGAGATTATAACCTACTTCCAAAAATGTCAAATCGAAAAAATTTAAACAAAAATTTATCATCGTGCTAATGAAATATCTCTGTCAATGTTTGCAAAAGCAAATTGTGTATTTTGGTGCTCTAAATTCGAAGAAATAATATTTCTCTTTGCCTGAAAGCGTATATTTTATTCCTTTCAATGTTTTGCGATTAAAAGAAATGGCACAGACATATTTATAAATCTCTTTTCTTTGTTAAAGAGTTGGAAGACAGAAGTATTGTGTTTCAAATATCTGCTCTTCAGCACGAGGTTAGACAAAAATATTTTCTTTTCCGACTATAATCTATTTCCAAAAATTTCAAGTAAAAAAACACGAAACAAAAATTCAATATCGTGCTTATGAAATATCTCTGTCATTGTTTTCTATATGTAAAATATGTATATTGGTGCTTTACATTCGAAGAAATAATATTTCTCTTTCTTTGAAAGAGTATATTTTATTCTTTTAAATGTTTTCCGATATGGCTGAAGCTCAGCCATATTCATGAATCTCTTTTATTTTTTAAGGAGTTGAGATACGGAACTATTGTGCTTCCATTTTTTTTCTCTTCAGCCTGATAGTTAAACAAAAGTTTTTTTTTTTTTTTTTTTTTTTTTTTTTTTTTTTTTTTTTTTTTTTTTGAGACTGCAATCTACTTGGCCAAACTTTCAAATCGGAAAAAAACGAAATAAAATTCCATATCGTGCTTCTGAAATATCTCTATCATTGTTTTCTATATGTAAATTATGTATTTTGGTGCTTTACATTCGAAGAAATAATATTTCTCTTTCTTTGAAAGGGTATATAAAGAGTTGAAAAAGAGTCAACTCTTAAAGAGTCTTAAAGGGTCTTAAAGAGTTGAAAGAAAGAAGTATTGTGTTTCCAATTCTTTACTCTTCAGCGTGAGGTTAGACACAAATATTTTCTTTTCCGACTACAATTTATTTCCAAAAATTTCAAATAAAAAATCATGAAACAAAAATTCAGTATTGTGCTAATGAAATATCTCTGTAATTGTTTTCCATGTGTGAAATATGAATTTTGACGCTTTACCTTCGAAGAAATAATAATGCTGTTTGCCTGAAAGCGTATATTTTATTCCTTTAAAAGTTTTATGATTAAATTAAATGGCATAGACATTTTTATAAATCTCTTTTCTTTCTAAAAAAAGTTGAAATACAGAAGTATTGTGTTTTTAATTCTTTACTCTTAAGCCTCAGGTTAGGCACAAATATTTTCTTTCCCGACTGTAATCTATTTCCAAAAATTTCAAGTAAAAAATAACGAAACAAAAATTGGATATCTTGCTTATGAAATATTTCTGTCATTGTTTTTCGTATGTAAAATATGTATTTTGGTGCTTTACATTCGAAGAAATAATATTTCTCTTTCTTTGAAAGAGTGTATTTTAATCCTTTAAATGTTTTAGAATTAAATGAAATGTCTGAAGCACAGACATATTCATGAATCTATTTTATTTCTTAAGGTGTTGAAATACAGAAATGCTTCCAATTTTTTACTCTTCAGCCTGAGGTTAAACAGAAGTTTTTTTTTTTTTTGAGACTATAATCTACTTCCAAAAAATTTCAAGTCGAAAAAAAAAAAAAAAAAGAAACAAAAATTCCATATTGTGCTTATGAAATATCTCTATCATTGTTTTACAAAAGCAAATTATATATTTTGGTACTTTACATTCGAAGAAATAATACTTCTCTTTGCCTGAAAGAGTATATTTTATTCCTTTAAATGTTTTACGATGAAATGAAATGGCACAGCCATATTTATAAATCTCTTTTCTTTCTTATAGAGTTGAAATACAGAAGTATTCTGTTTCCAATTCTTTTCTCCTCATCCTGAGGTTCGATACAAATATTTTCTTTTCTGACTATAAACTATTTCCGAAAATTTCAAGTAAAAATTAACTAAACAAAATTCAATATCGTGCTTATGAAATAACTCTGTCTTTGTTTTCCATGTGTAAAATATGTATTTTGGTGCTTTACATTCGAATAATTAATATTTCTCTTTCTGTGAAAGAGTATATTTTATTCCTTTAAATGTTTTCCGATTAAGTGAAATGGCTGAAGCACAGACATATTCATGAATCTCATTTATTTTTTAAGGAGTGAGAAATATAGAGCTATTGTGCTTCCAATGTTTTACCCGTCAGCCTGAGGTTATACAGAATTTTTTTTGAGACTATAATCAAATTTTAAAAAATTTCAAGTCGAAAAAAAAGAAACAAAAATTCCATATCGTGCTTATGAAATATCTCTATCATTGTTTTACAAAAGCAAATTATATATTTTGGTGCTTTACATTCGAAGAAATAATATTTCTCTTTGCTTGAAAGAGTATATTTTATTCCTTTAAATATTTTACAATGAAATGAAATGGCACAGCCATGTTTATAAATCCCTTTTCATTCTTATAGAGTGGAAATACAGAAGTATTCTGTTTCCAATTTTTTTCTCTTCAGCCTGATGTTAGATACAAATATTTTCTTTTCTGACTATAAACTATTTCCGAAAATTTCAAGTAAAAAATAACTAAACAAAAATTCAATATCCTGCTTATGAAATAACTCTGTGATTGTTTCCCATGTGTAAAATATGTATTTTGGTGCTTTACATTCGAATAAATAATATTTCTCTTTCTTTGAAAGAGTATATTTTATTCCTTTAAACGTTTACCGATTAAGTGAAATGGCTGAAGCACAGACATAATCATGAATCTCATTTATTTCTTAAGGAGTGAGAAATACAGAACTATTGTGCTTCCAATTTTTAACTCGTCAGCATGAGATTAAACACATTTTTTTTTTCTTTGAGACTATAATGAAATTTAAAAAAAATTCAAGTCGAAAAAAAACGAAACAAATATTCCCTATCGTGATTATGAAATATCTCTAGCGTTGTTTTTCAAAAGCAAATTATGTATTTTGGTACTTTAGATTCGAAGAAATAATATTTCTCTTTATCTGAAAGTATATATTTTATTCCTTTAAATATTTACCGATTAAATGAAATGGCTGAAGCACAGACATATTTATCAATCTGTTTTCTTTCTGAAGTAATTGAAATACAGAACTATTGCGTTTCCAATTTTTTACTCTTCAGCCTGAGGATAAACAGAAATATTTTCTTTTCATGCTGCAACGTACTTGCAAAAATCTCAAATAGATGAAAATGAAACAAAAATTCATCTTCGTGCTTATGAAATACCTCTTAAAAGTAAATTATGCTTTACATTCGAAGAAATAATATTTCTATTTCCATAAAAGATTATATATTACTCATTTAAATGTTTTCTCACTAAATGAAATGGCTGAAACGCAAACATATTTATGAATATCTTTTCTTTCTTAAAGAGTTGAAATACAGAACTACTGTGTTTCCAATTCTTTACTCTTCAGCCTAAGGTTAAACAGAAATATTTTCTTTTCAGACTATAACCTACATCCAAAAATGTCAAATCGAAAAAAATGAACGAAAATTCATCATCGTGCTTATGATATATCTCTGTCAATGTTTGCAAAAGCAACTTATGTATTTTGGTGATTTAAATTCGAAGAAATAATATTTCTCTTTGCCTGAAAGCGTATATTTTATTCCTTTAAATGTTTTACGATTAAAGAAACGGTACAGACATATTTATAAATATATTTTCTTTCTAAAAGAGTTGAAATACAGTGGTATTGTATTTCCAATTCTTTACTCTTAAGCCTGAGGTTAGACACAAATATTTTCTTTTCCGACTATAAACTATTTACAAAAACTTCAAGTAAAAAATAACGGAACAAGAATTCAATATCGTGCTCATGAAATATATCTGTCATTGTTTTCCATATATAAAACATTTTGGTGCTTTACATTCGAAAAAATCATATTTCTCTTTCTTTGAATGAATATATATTATTATTTTAAATGTTTTCCGATTAAATTAAATGGCAGAAGCACAGACATATTCATGAATCTCTTTTATTTCTTAAGTAGTTGAAATACAGAACTATTGCGTTTCCAAATTTTTACTCTTGAGCCGGAGGTTAAACAGAATTTTCTTTTTTTTGAGACTATAACCTACTTTCAAAAATGTCAAATAGAAAAAAAATGAAACAAAAATTCATCATCGTGGCTATGTTTTCCAAAAGAAAATTATGTATTTTTGTGGTTTATATTAGAAGAAATAATATGTACCTTTCTCTGACAGAGTATATTTTATTCTTTTAAATGTTTTCCGGTTAAATGAAATAGTTGATGCACAGGCATATTGATGAAATTAAAATATTTTTTAAATTTTATTACTAAAATGGGTGTTTATGAAACATGTACAAAAATGTTTTTAAAAATAAAAGCCCCTAGATGCTAAAAAGTATATGAATGTCCCCGAGCAGTTTTGGCTAAAGCTAAAAAATTATCAAGGAGGAAACCAGCGGAGAAAAACCTCGCTGCTGACTGACACCAGACGACAGGAAACGCCTTCAAAAACATTTTAGGCTGTCGAAACAACTAATAAGGAGAGGGAGAGAGGTAAAGAAGATTCAACCCACAATTCACTCGGGAGACCCAACTCTCTTGTGACTTTAACTTGTTCGAACCAAGTATGTGGTATTTGGTATGGCAAAACGTCGTTACAACAGTTGTGGTAATATTTCTAACAGTGCTAATATTTCTAAAGATTCCAGAATTATGCAACTATTAAAATCAGAAGCCCGCTTATAATTTTAGCCCTGTTATATACATTTAAATTCTAGGGTTTTAATTTTTGAAAACAGTTTTGTACATATTTCATCAACACCTATTTTAGTAATAAATTTTAATGAATCATTTTTATGAATTTTTCACATAAATATAACTGTACCATTCTCAAAAATTTGATATTCATATAGTTAAGGGGCCTGTGTTCCCTGAAACAGCGCTTACGTTATAACAAATAGAAAAAAAATGTCAATGAAACCAGCAGTTTTTATCTGTGAATCTATCAAATATATACAATCATCGTACAAATGCAAAACATTGAATATTTGTATTTATTTTCCTGAAAATTCTGAAATTAATTTTATGTTTTATGTTATTTATAAAAAAAAATACACTTAAACCGTTTTGAATTATTTCTTTTGCTTCTAATCTGCGCCTGAAATAAAATATCCACAATTAAATGAAATGGCTGAAGCATAGAGATAGTTATGAATCTCTTTTCTTTCTTAAAGAGTTGAAATAGAGAGCTATTGTGTTTCCAAATAAAGGTTACATAAATAATTTCTATACTTTTTTAATTGCAAACAGGTGTAAGAGGAAAATTTTATAAACAGTAAAAATAGCTTTATTAGAATAGATTTGCATGTTTCGTCTATATACGAGCCATTATCAAAACAAATAAGAATATTCTTAAATTGCAAGAAAAATCATGCAATTTTAGAATATTCTAATCTGTTCTGATGCACTCTCAATTCAAAATAATGAATTATTAAATCAATAAGACAACATATTTTTTGGTAACGTGTTTGTTCTTTCTGAATGTCTTAAAAAAAAGAGAGAGATTTTGCAGAAAAAACTCGATTGATAAATTACTCCTTTTAGGAGCAGAACGCAGACTCACTGTGTTTTCAGATAGGAATAGAATGATATCTTTAAAAGAGTAATTTAAGAGCCTTCCTATTGGATGTAATCCTGTGACGTGATATCTAGTTTGGTGGAGTGGGTTCCGATTTGAAAAGAGGTTGGCTTGTTTGTTGTTTCAGGCTTGTCACTGTTAAAACGTCAAAGCTTAGAGTTACTCGATTAAAACATATTTTTGTATTAAAATGTGAATGATTTAAAGATAAACTACTGATGTTTATGTTCACGAAAGCATGAGAGAGATCATCATAATTTATCATCATCATAATTTATCTGCAAAAACCAAGAGGCTACCGACAATTCCAGGATAAGGTTTTTCTCCTCCTGAAAATTATAAGATAAAGTACGTTGTTTTACTTAATTTTTCTTATAATGATATTCCTTGTTGTATTTTTACATCATATATACACTGAAGAGCCAAAACATTATGACCATCCCCTCTTTTTGCAATAAACTCTCCTGGATGACGAGGAGGGCAAGTAATTAGGTGGGAATGGTACGTAACTGCTGCTAGGGAGTCTGAGGAATTATTTTTGCGCTTACTTCTGCCTGTAATGGGAAAGGCTGTTGAACTAAGTGACTTTGATAGAGGGCAGAATTCAATGGCCAGACGGCTCCGAGTGAGTATCTACGAAACTGTACGACTTGTGTGTTGTTCGTGACATATCATTGTTATTACTTATGCTAAGTGGATGAATGACGGTGAAACCATCAGTAGACGCCATGGCGTTGGACGTCAATGGGTTATGAAAGAAAAAGGTGGTGGAGACTCTCCCGCTTGATAAAGCAAAACCCAAGTCAATAACTGGATCAACTGACATCCCAATACAATTCAGGTCCTAGTAGAATTGGTTCGAAGCACACAGTTCAGATGACACTGTTGAATATGACATCACACAGCAAATGTACGACTCATGTGCCTCTGTTGACCAAGCATCATTACCAACTACTCCTACACTAGTCCCAGGAACATCATAACTGGGCCATGGATCATTGGCAGAGAGTTGCTTGATCGGAAGAATTTCGATTCATCCTTCAACACATCGATGGACGTGCCAGGGTACGCTGTCTTCCATACGAGTTGTTGCTCCCCCTTATACAGCAGGTCATACACAGGCCTGTTGTGATGATATTATGCTTTGGGGAACGTTTTCATGAGCGTCTCTGGGATCTGTGGTTGTGGTAGAAATGACCATGAAGGCCGCGGTATCTAAAAATCACTGCAAACAAGTTACATCCTTACATTGTATCTGACTTCCGAAATGGAGATGGAGTCTTCGAGCAAGACCACGCTCCATTTCACAGGTCTCGAATTGTGCTGGAGTGGTTCCAGGAACATAATACTGAATTCCAGCTAAGGTCCGGGCCACCTAACTCAGCGGATCTCAATCCGATAGAACCAGTTTCTGGTGACATCGAACGGTAGCACGGAGCTGAAAAACAATTATGACGGAATACCCAGTATTGGCGTGGCCGCAGTTTGACATCTGGTACAATCTGTCTTCGGCTATCTACCAACGACTTGTGGTATCCATACCAAGGTGGGATGCAGCTGTTTTGCGAGCCAAATGTGGCCCAATGCGTTATTAGGTAGGTGGTCATAATGTTTTGGCTCATCAGTGTATAATTTTGGCTTTATTTAGCGTTATTACTTTTAAACCGGAAACACGATTTTTTTTCTTTTTTTTTTTTTAAATACAAATAAAATGTATTAAAAAATGTTGGGGAAACGCATCTGTTCCTTAATATTTGTAATCAATAAAATATGCTTGTACATATAATTTTCTAGTATTCAAACTGTGTAAAATTACGCTATTTGATGTTTACTTTGTTAAAAAAATATCATTTGTTGCTTATATTATTGATTATCGATATGTTTTGCTCATGACACTCAGAAATATTTGTGGAACAAAAAACCTATGACAATAAAAACTTTATTATTTTTAAATTATGATATATTCTATTTTTAAAAAAATATTTCAGTTCGTACAAGTATTTAATTATGTTCACTTATGCACACATCTAAACTTTATTTTGACATTTTTTAAATTTATACACTGTTATGTAAATAGTATGAAATGAAAAAGATAATGAAAAAATATCAAAATTTAACACATTATTAAAAAGTACTATTAATTTATTTAATGCCACAGTTAGTTTTGACTTTCCTTTAAAAATATGATTTTGTGAATTTTTATTTTTGTTTTATACTCTGTGCATATTCAAAAGTTCAATTAAAAAAAGTCTGCAGTTATGTAACACATGGATTCTGTGTTCTACAATTATTTTTCTGTGTCATAAGCAAAACATATTCTAAAGTTATAATAATATGAGAAATAATTAAAAATATCCACATTTCCGGATTAAAACTAATAACGTTACAATTATATATACAATGTGAAATTACTAAAAAAATCAATATTTGAAAGATAAAGTAAAAACAACGTATTTTAGGATTTTGACCAGGAGAAAAATGTTGTCTTGGTATAGAGCTAATTATCTTTTTATTATTTTTAATTTATTTTTCGGAAATGAAAAACGAAATTCCTTCTGTATCTGGATTAAATTAAAACAAAATTGGGGTTTAAAAATAACACATTTTGCAAATTGGAGAACTGTATATGTTAAAGAAAGATAATAATAACTTCTCAAAATACGAGTGAAATAACTTGTTTTGCTTATCAATTTTGTCAAAAAAGGTGTAAAAATGACTTATCAATAAGGAGTGCAGTCACTCGTTTTGCCTGTTAATTTAGTCGAAAAAAGAGTGAAACGGCTTATCAAAATGAAATGAAAATTACCACGCCGCAAGCTGGATGACATTAACTCCTACAGGATAAGTGTATTTTCAATACTGGAAAGGAGTGAAAAATCACTCAGTCTGAGTTAAAATCACCGATTTTTTAAAAGAGAGTACAGCCGAAACATTTAAACAGTCTAATAAAACTATTCTTACTGTTTTTAAATATTTCATCTTGCACCTTTCAGCAATAAAAAAAACTGTATTATTACAGGGTGTTAATTTGTTATATATTAGAAGTCATTTCTTTATAAATTATAATATACTTCTAAAAATGTGGAATGAAAAGGAATGTAGGAAAATTTCGTCGTCCTCACAAAATATATTTACGAAAATAAACTGCGTATTTTTATATTTTTCATTCGAATAAATTCTATTTGTTTTTCCCGGAAAGAATATATTTCATTCTCTTTATTGTTTTCCATTAAATGAAATGTCTGAAACACAGTCACATTTATAAATTTCGTTAATTTCCTTAACAAGATGAAATAATGGATTTTTGTGCTTTCAGTTCTTTGCTATTAAAAAAAAAAAAAAAAAAAAAAAATCACTGCCGGCTCGGGACTACAGGCGGAGGTAGATTTCGATGTTAAGTACTAAATTCTCCAACAAAACTTAAATCAAGATTAGAGATAAAACCCAGTTTCTTCACAAAGAGCGAGCTGTAGGGAGCTAAACTTTTTGTGAAAATTGTAATATACACGAATACACACACACATATATATGGAATAGGTTGTAAAAATGGCTACAAAAAATTCAGAGAACCTTAAAGTGTTAAAATATGTTAATATTTCCATAGATTAGAGATAAAACCCAGTTTCTTCACAAAGAGCGAGCTGTAGGGAGCTAAACTTTTTGTGAAAATTGTAATATACACGAATACACACACACATATATATGGAATAGGTTGTAAAAATGGCTACAAAAAATTCAGAGAACCTTAAAGTGTTAAAATATGTTAATATTTCCATAGTCGAGTTTTTATCATGTTTTAATACGTTTCTTCAAACTTACATGGTGTTACATATTCACCTGCTGAGGTCCGTTATATTTCCAATATGACGCAATATACATATTTTTTTAATTCGTCAAACTATTTATTTTGAGTTTTCATGCTGAAATCTTGCTCTAGGAAACTTATGACGTAATATTCAATTTGTTTTCAATTTGTCAAACTATTTAATTTTACACGTGAAAATTTTGCAAAAGAAAAGTAATTGTTGTGGTGAGAATTTTATTATTTGTTTTTTTTTTTAATTGTTGGCAACTGCTATAACGAAAAACTTTTATTTTTTTCCTGCCATTGTTGTGTAAGTGCTGGTTTTATCAGAATCATGTTAAGACAGTATTCAAAATTTTGAACCCTCCTTATTTCCACCCTCTTGGGCCGATTTCGCCCATTTTCAATCCCCGCCGAGATATCAGCCATCTCAAAGTTGTTGGCGAGTTTGAAGATGATTCGTGCATAATTGCGACTTTTATCGTGTGGACAAAATTTAGTACATACATACATACATACATATATATATATATAAACTTTTTAGGTGGGGGTGGTTTGGGGTTCCTGGGGTCCTATAATGAAAAGTTATGAAGGAATTTTTCAAAAGTCGCACCATGGTAACGACTGCAATAGGTAGTATTTCTTACGAAATCTACCTAAAAAGTCAATAAAAAAAAAAAAAAAAAAAAAAAAAAAAAGACAGGAAACAAAAATCACCATCACAAAGCACAAAGCGCAAAGTGAGACAGAAATTTTCCCTTTCAGACCATATCTACAGAAAAAATAAATGTCAATAAAAAAATGTCATACTAAAAGAAACAAAATCACCATGATTATGAAGTGGAATTATGCTAAAATGTTCAAAAATTAGCAAAAGCAAATTATGTATTTTGACGTTTTGCATTCGAAGAAACAATTCAAAAACTTTCACTGCAAGAGTGTATTTTATTCCTTTTATTATTTTCTGATTAATTGGAACCTCTGAAGCACAGGCACGCCTTTTTTTTTCAACAAGATGAAATAAAGAACTTTTTGTGTTTTCAATTCTTTGCCGTTCATTTTTTTAAAGTTATTTTTAAAATTTCTTATTCTTTTGCGATAAAACACTGAACTATAGAGAATATCAGCAATTATTAGAGAATCATTTTATTTCACTGCTGGATTTTCTGGGACGACCCGATTGTGTTTTCCAACAATTAGACGGAGCGTCGATTTACATATCTAACCCAACAAAAATATGGTTTCTCTAGTAATATCAAAGTCATGGTCTGACCTGAATTTACATCTTAACCCTTAAATGCGCGATTTCTTTTTATTTTGTTTCAAAATAATTATATATGATTCTCTGAAAAGTTTATTACACATGAAAAATAATGAAAAAAATCAGACATACATTTTTCATATAATACGTCAATCTTTTCTTCTGTTGCACATCTGCAACACAAGTAAAAACTGCTGTCGTGTGGTTGTTTTACGCTAAAATATTGCAAATTAGTAAATATTTTAATAAGTATGTCTCCAAATAACTTATTTTATATAATTATTTATTTTATAAAACTCAACCTTTAACTTAACCTTAATCTTAACCCTTTAACACGTTCACGCCGGCGCGGTGGGTCACACTCCACTGTCCCAGAGTTGTCAAGTCTCCGGCTTTTTGCACACCACTGTTATTTTAGAGAAAATGTTGTTCCTTTAAATCGCCCAAATGTTCTAATTAAATAAAACAACATATTCTGTATTAAAATACTGGTATCTAAAAAGCTGGAGGCTTGTCAGCTCTGAGACAGTCTAGTGTGATCCACCGCGCCGGCGTGAACGTGTTAATTCCCATGATGGAATACGTTCTAGAAATTACGCAGTTCAGATAATCTGACTTTACACCAGAAAGTTTCAATGGTTAATTTTACTTTATTTAAATACGGAATGTCTTTTATTAATTAAAGTAAATATTGCTATTTTAATTTTCTGGTGTGAATTAGGAATATACGAATTTAAAAAAATCTATTAAATTCAAAACACTGTTGTTTGCATGTATGCAAAGCTGCGCACTAAAGGGTTAATCCTATGGCGAATGGGTCGGGAAAGCTAAAATCAAAAGTGTGTGAAAATGGACGGCGATATTGTTCGGCGAAGGAGATTAAAACTGCGATTAAGACAACACTTTATGAATGAATTTAAGAAAAAAATTGACCCTTGAATTTAAGAAAAAAGTAATTTCACTCGAAAATAGTGAATTTGAAGTGATAAAAAGTAATGGAAACACTATTAAGTAACAGCACTTGTAAGAATTTTTTTAAATTTGAATTTATCCATAAAACATTTCAGTGTCTATAATTTAAAGAAATCCTAATTTATAAATTATTACAAGAAATAATACATTTTCGGATTTCTAAATAAATTAATCTTTTGTGATATTTCCTATATTGTTTATAGTCAAATACAACATATATCATAATAATTTTGTTTCAAAATATTCACTTATTTTTTTATTTATTGTGAATCGTATTTTACGCGTGTATCTATATTTTTGGGACAGCGAGTACTTTGGTGGACACATTTTTGTTTTATTTTAAAGCTAACCTTTTTTATTACAGTCACCTCTCACTTATACGCGTTTGAAGAAACTGATTTAAAACCTCGCATAACTGAGAGCTGCACATAATTGAGAGAATGGTGTATGTAATAATTCTTTATACACATTATGGGAAAAAACATTTTTAAATATGATAATTATGATTAATAACATTTTATAAAATAAAAGAGGTGTAATATTAGTGTAGTGTATTTAAAATCCTTACACTTTTTCTATAAAATTTAGTTAAAAAAATATAATAAACGTAAAATTTCCTTTTACATAGAAGAAGGTATGCCAATTAGTCCTGTTTTAAGAAGTTATCGATGCTAGTTTGTTGTTTGTACAACGACCTTTACTAATGCATTAAAGTGCGTCGTTGTACTTGATGTTACATCAGCATAACATCTCAAAGCGTCCAGGGCTCCTAATGCGGTAGCATAGCATGGGACAGTTATAATATCAGTTTCATCATTATCATCATCTTCTTCAACTTTTTCAGCTGCCATGTCACCAAAAACAGTTTCAATATCTCTTATTGCCGTTAATACCAACATTAGCGAAATCTTGAAAAGAAAGAGAATCTTGGCTTATGCTGTTTCATTCTTCTTCGTCTATTTTAAAATCATTGCTGTTGTTTTCCTTTTCCTGTAATGGAATAGCTTCAGCATCATTTGAATGAACAAAATTCGCTTTTCTAAAGCAATTTGAAGTTGTTGTGCCTATTACGTTATTCCAAAAAGAAACGAACATATGCATAGCATCCAGAATCCAAATTTTCTTGCATTCCCTTTTCTACTCTGGGATATAAACATTCTTTGCACAAAATCTTTCCTTTACTGCGCTTTAACTGACCTTATTATAAACAGATCTAATGGCTGAAGTTTGCTAGTACAATTTACAGGCGAAAATATGACTCGTGTATGTGTCAGCAATGGTAGATATGAAGATGGGCGGTACACTGATCCACAAATAGCAGAACATTTCTCTTTTTTTTAGCCATTTTCATATCAAATTCCTTTAAAAAGTATAAAAATAGTCTGTTATTTCCGCGTATAACTGAGAGAGACAATTCAAAGTAGCGCTTATAAGTGAGAAATCTACAGTATTATTTTCCTATTCCTCGTGACAGGGCCTTACGAAAATAGCGTATAACTGAGAGACGCGTATAAATGAGAGGCGCATAAGTGAGAGGTGACTGTATTTGAATAATTGCACCTTTAATTATACCGCACCACAGATTTTGAGTTGCAATTATTACTTTTATGCATACTTGATGGCACTGACATCTTGGAAAATTTTCTACAACTATTCCTTATTCGAGAATTTAAACGAAATTCTTTTAAATTTAAAAACCTGCTTTCTCATTTTAAATTCCAAATCACAGCATTTGTGTCTAAATAATTCATTTGTTTCAAACACAAACAGAGTTACTATAACCTAACAAAATATTATGTTAAGTAAATCCTCCTGGTAATTAGTATCGACATGAATGTCTAATTTATCGTTGAATTTAAATTACTATTCACTATTTAGATTCATGTACAAGTGTTTCATTAAAGTTTCAGTTAATTGTTTGTAGTGCTTCGTTTAATATATCACCGGTTAGTACATTCCATAACTAATATTGTTTGCATCTGCATCTCCTAAATAACGGTTATTTGAATAATTTTCAGTGTTCGACTAGTTTAATATTTTCCATACATTAAAATTGTACATAGTATCCCTATCTTTAAATAGAAAAATAGTAAAAATTCGAAATATTTTCTCTGAAATTTCGTATTTAAATTTTCTTTGAAAAGTTTTCTCAGATATATCACCGATTTTAAAATATTGTTTAAAAAGTATAGATTTTGTAAAAAAAAAAAAAAAGACGTAGAAAATAAAATCACATTTTATCCTTATTATTAGTATCTTCATTATACAGGGTCATCGAAAAAGAATGTCGGGATTAAAAATTTGTATTACGCAAATAAAGAAGCACATAGGAACATAAATTTAATGTTAAAATACTAAGCAAAGTACAAAGTTTTTTCCGTTTCAATAGACGCTTTCAGTGTGACGTCAGTCATGACGTTCAAGCGGTTGCTATGCGTCATATCTTTTTAAATATAAATCGTGGAAAATGCTACTACTACATATCAAGTATTAAAACACTTAGATCTGAGATATAGATATAAGATATAGCTATAACTAGGGGGCTCTGCCACCTGCAAGCTACGCTCGCCAACCCCGTTCAGACACTGTAGAATCTAAAAGCACGCTAATCTGATCGGTTTTAAAAAGATTAGAGAAGATTGAATTATACTGAAAAAACCTGTAGCGATCTCCCTGTAAACGGGTTTCCATTCAATTCCCTTTGGTTTTTTTTTAAAGAAAATTTAAGGTTAAAATTTAAGGTAGAATCAGTTGCTGTTAAGACATCCAATGGTTGTTTTCGTGTTTGGTTAAAGAAGATCAGTTAAACATTTGAAAAGAAGCTAAAATAAAATGAATTAAGTAAACAGAGTCTTTGTCTCTCGGTATTTTTTAACAGTGTTATAAAACGATTGACATAATACAATTACTAAAATTTGCTGCTCTAACCCCTTCAAGAGCGGTGGTTCATTTTTGGACCACTTAATTTTAATTCTTAAATGCCACATTAACATCAGAACATTGGGATGAAAATCTCCCTTTTATTAAGTAAGTGAAAAAAAGCATTTTTGTATTTCGAAATTTGTTTGTAAATTCTGGTGCCATTCACAGATTTCAAGATTTTACGAATAGAAGTGCCTTGTCCGTGAAAGGGTTAAACGGATATTAATGTATTTATTATTTTAAAGTTTCCTTTCCCTTTTAATATTCACGTGTAAATACAATTTTCAGGACATAATTTTCAATATTTTCCTGCCTTTAACACGTACTCATTTAATAGTAATTTTAAAGTTTTTTTCTCTGTTTTTAATAGTCACGTGAAAATAAATTTTTAATCGTTAGGAAATATTATTTTTTGCGCTGTTTTTAAAATTGAAAACAATCTCTATAATAATAGCCTAAGTCATGTGACTATCATCAACAGCTCCAGGCGGATCCCTTCGCTTTTTATATCCCAGGCGGCCATTTTGGTATTTTAATGTTAGCCAGCCACAGGTGTGATAAGTCGCCGAATATTATTCTGTCCCCATTATTTCGTTTATGTTATAATAGTTTAAGACATGTAACTGCCATGAACAACGGGCTGATTCCTTCGCTTTTTTTAAGAAAGGTTTCCATTTTGATTAAAGAATCAAAATTATTTTTCAATTCCTACTATTAGTTCACACTCTCCCTATATTTATTTGTTTATTTATTTATATATCTTGTTCAAATTTTCAATCCTTAATAAAATTCTCATTATTCATCCTATCAAGTTGAAATAAATTTTTTAAAACCTGTACTGGATGACAATTGATGTTAATATTGTTTTTTCAAATTTTAATTCATTAATTAAATTTTAATTAATTAATTTTAGTTTTGCTTGGGAAACAAAATGGCGGCCATTGGTTATTGAAGCATATAGTGCATCATCATATCTATAAGGGGGGTTACCATAGAGGGGACCTTGTTCTGTCGCCAAATACCGCCAAGTTTGTCGCCAACTTGGCGATATATCGCCATATTTGGTGGCCAAAATGAGTCGCCAAAAGTGACGCCAACTGGCGATATCTCTAATATTTCGCCAAATTCCCATAGACTTCCATTGTAAACCTACTTGCTTATAGAAAATCAACAAATTGAGATATTTTAATGCAACAAAAACTAATATTAGCTTAAGGGATTATATTAAATTTTTCTTTACTTTATTAAATCTTTATTAAATCTTTCTAAGTAGGAATTGACTTTAAAAACAAAACTTTTATATTACTTGTTTCGAATAAAACTACATAAAAGTTGCCATGATCACAAAGAATTCCTGGTACTTTTATGTTAGCCGGGTGAAAATCTCGCCAATAGCTTTTTTTTTTTTTTAACTCGCCAGTTAGCATTTTTTTATTTTTCGAGTGGTAAATTAAAACGGTGCTACTTGGTTATCCCATCGACCAAAAATCTGTCGCCAAACTATAAGATTAAATGCCAATAATGGTTGATCGTAAATGTCACATTCACTTGACTTTAAGGGAAGAGCCTCAAGGGTGAAAGGTTCCATTCTCCCATTGGTTGACAAGAAACAAGAATCCCGCGATTACTTCTCAAGGTTACAAGTCCTGATAATTGAACAGCGGTAGACACTTCTTCATAACAAATCAGAGGGTACATCGCATTTCACCGCCAAAACAAATCGCCAAGTGTCACTTGAGATTATTTCAAGTATTATGCTGCAATCATATTAAATTTTCTTTGAGACATGTAAGGAATTTTAATTTATTTCTCATATAAAGTGATTCACCGAAAACAATGATATGGTATTTTATTAAATATCCTCTTTTCCCTGAAAAAAATTGATAAAACTGACTTTCTTTTAAAAAAGTAATCAATTTAAATATTTTAGACTTATTATTTTGTAACTTATTTTTAAACTACACATTACTTACATTTTCCTTTTGTATATACAGGTGTATGTAAATTTAAACTTAAAAAAAAAAAAAAAACTCACCCCATATTTTAAAAGTATAAAATTGATATTTAAACGAAAAGTAAAATTAATAGTTTGATTTATAGCTTTGCATCAGGAGAACAGAAGCTTAGGGGATTAGACCCCCCCCCCCACACACACACACAAAAAATAATATCCTGGCTATGCAACTGCATTTATTTACCTATTTGTTTTGACTGTAGTTATGTGTTCAAAGCAACAGTAAACTCAAGTAACCCACCCCCTCCCCTCCTCTTCCTTCATAGCTGATGTGTTTTTTAAAAATAATAAATATATAAAAAAACTACTAATAAAAATACTCAGTCAAATTTTATGTAATTTTTTTTTCATGGCACTTTGTGTGCGTATAAATAATTAAATGGCCAAACTAGTACTCAAATAATCAAAATTGTCAGAAAGGGATTTAGATCATGTAAATTCTACCTTGCCCGTATAGTAATTTGCAATATTAATATATATTTGTTATTACTGCAAAATAACAAACAGGGCAAAAAAGAAAAAAAAATCTAAAAATAAAGTGTTTCATAGATAGTGAATGAAAAAGGTCAAGCTAAAATAAATTATAGTTCACACTTGTAGTGAAATATAATTAAAAAATAAATTAAATAATGACAGATTTTTTTTTCTTTTTTCACACACCCAAAAGAAGAAAAAAAGTTGGAACCAAAAACAATCATATCTGAGCAATAACTAGTGATGGACGATTCTCGAGAATTCGACAATCGAGAAAAATCGTCATCGTAAAAAATCACAATCGATACAGCCATCGATTAATTCATAGAATCTTCAATCGAGATGTTTTACAATCGATTATAACGAGAAAAGCTAAAAACAATTATTGGAAAACTTAGCTATTATTCTGGCCGACAATTTCATAGTAGTGATAGGGCTTAGTGATGGGCGATTCTGGAAAATTTACCAATCGAAAAAAATCGTTATCGTAAAATACACAATCGATACAGTCATCGATTACTTTCGAGAATCTACAAAGGAGATGGTCTAGAATCGATTACTGAAATCATTGTTTTTGCATATATATAAGGCAGATTTTATTAAATATAGGGTAACTGAAAACAGATGGAATAAAAAAACAACAAACCAAAGGGAAACTATAAAGGAGCCATAAGACTGGAAAAGTCTTGTAAGGGTGCCCCCTGGCTGAAAAAAGCTGAAAAAACGCGAGTAGCTATGAAGCGGTAAGGGGAGTTTAAGTATCAAAAATTAGAATTTTTCGGCAATTAGTACCAAAATGGCCAAATAAATAAGAATCAAAAGCACCCCCTAGTGGCAAAAATATGAACTAAAGGATGATAAAAGGGATCGAAATTTTTTATTGATTTTTCTACGTCATTTGAGATTGGATCTTTAATTTCCCCATTTTTAGAAAGTCTTCGACTGGAATACATTAAACGAACCCCCGCGGGGAGCAAAGTAGGAGGGAGGGGCAAGGAAGGTGCATAATATGAATAAGTGGTCACAGGACTTTCCAACGATATGTCACATGAGGGGTGTCGGCTAAATTTAGAAAAGTGCCCCTTTGCGGGGGCAAAGTAAGGGGAGGGGCGCGGGCGATATATAAAATGAAATAGTAGTCACAGAGCTTTCCAATGATATATCACATGAGGGGTGTCAGCAAAAGATAGAAAAGAGTCCCGACTCCCAGGATTCCAATTATCGTGCCCTCCCCCCCCCCCCCCGAAATATACCCTGCCCATCCTTCTCTTTGAAATTTTCATACATTAAAAATTATTTATCGGAGGGCTCCGTAAAAAAATCCGATCTAAAATGTTTAAAAACGCTACGATTTCAAAAAAGTTCGAAAAGTGTCTCTCTCGGGGCGCCAAACTAAGGAAGAAAGAAGAAAGGTTCATAATATGAAAGAGTAACTTTGCGATGATAACCGAAAACTTTCCGATGATAGATCAAATGACTGGTCCAAAAGAATTTTGAAATCTACCCCTCCCACGTGGGTTCCCTCTTTTATCCTAGAATATACCCGGAAATCACGCAGCCCCACTTTTAAAATTCTATATTTAATAAATAATATTTATCGGAGAGCTCCATTAAAAAACCTCATTTAATGATATTTATTGTAGAAATCTCTACAATTTAAAAAAAAAGTCACCCCAGCACCGCTCCCCCCCCCCCCGAACCCCTTCCGGAATTCAACTCTGGGAGGAGAAAGGTTCATAATATGAAAGAGTGGTGAAAGGACTTTCCGATGATATGTCAAGGAGAGGTTTGGTAAAAGTTTGAAAATTACCCGCCCCCCCTCCCTCCCTTTGTGCACTCTCGCGCACCCCAGAATTCACTCACCTTCCTCTTTGAACTTTTTATATTTAATAAATAGTATTTATCTGAGTCTCCAGGTATGGGGTGGCTTGGCAGAGCTAAAATAAGAGAAACATTGAAAATTCGTGGCAAAATGACACTAAATTTAACAGTAAAGTTTGAAACTAGGACTATACAGAACTGAATACATAAACCACTATGTTTCATAACCCACATCGGTTAATAGCAATAAAATGATAAGTGCCAGTTAAACTGATGGCATTGAGCTCACAGGTTATTAACGCTAACTGTATATTATACTCTTATTTCAAAGAATAATGTCCCTCAAAAAATAAATGAAGGGAAATATCCCCCGTTTGCCCCTTTTATACTTAACCAATGAACCTCCAAATCTAATCAGGTAAACTCCTTAACTATAATAAATCAGTATATCAAATTTGAAGCAAATCAGATAATTCTGCATGAAAAAAAGAAACATATCGCTAAATTAAGGGTGGTCTAACCCCTTTAACCCTTTTATACTTAACTAATGAACCTCCAAATCTAATCAGGAAAGCTCCTTATCAGAACAAACATAGAAAAAAAAATTAAAGTAAATTGAATTTTTCTCCATGAAAATCCATTTATCTAAATTAAGGGGACTTGCCCCCTTTTCGCCCTTGTATACTTAACCAATGAACCTCCAAATCTAATGAAGGAAGCGCCATATCGGAATAAATCGGTATATTAAATTTGAAGCAAATCCAATAATTCTGCATGAAAAACCCTTTTATCTAAATTAAGGGGAGACTAGCCCCTCCCCTTTATACTTAACCCCATAAACCTCCAAATCTAATCAAGGCAGCTTCTTAACATAATAAACCGGTATCCCAAATTTGGAGCAAATCGAATAATTCTGCATGAAAAACCCATTTATCTAAATTAAGGAGGGGGTCTGCCCCCCTTTCCCCCCTTTATACTTAACTAATGAACCTCCAAGTTTAATCAGGGAAGCTCTTTAACATAATAAACCGGTATACCAAATTTGGAACAAATCGAGTAATTCTGCATGAAAAACCCATTTATCTAAATTAAGTGGGGGACCAGCCCCCCTTCTCCCCCTTTATCCTTAACCAATGAACTTCCAAGTTTAATCAGGGAAGCTCCTTAACATAATAAACCGGTATACCAAATTTGGAGCAAATCAAATAATTCTGCAGGAAAAGCCCATTTATCTAAATTAAGGGGGGACCAGCCCCCCTTCTCCCCCTTTATACTTAACCCGTAAACCTCCAAATCTAATCAAGGCAACTTCTTAACGTAATAAACCGGTATACCAAATTTGGAACAAATCGAATAATTCTGCATGAAAAACCCATTTATCTAAATTAAGGGGGGTCGGACCAGCCCCCCCTTCTCCCCCTTTATCCTTAACCAATGAACTTCCAAGTTTAATCAGGGAAGCTCCTTAACATAATAAACCGGTATACCAAATTATGAGCAAGTCAAATAATTCTGCATGAAAAGCCCATTTATCTAAATTAAGGGGGGGGGGGGTGTCTAGCCCCCTTCTCTTCCTTTATACTTAACCCGTAAACCTCCAAATCTAATCAAGGCAACTTCTTAACATAATGAACCGGTATACCAAATTTGGAGCAAATCGAATAATTCTGCATGAAAAACCCATTTATCTAAATTAAGGAGGGGGTCTATCCCCCTTTCCCCCCTTCATACTTAACTAATGAACCTCCAAGTTTAATCAGGGAAGCTCCTTAACATAATAAACCGGTATACGAAATTTGGAGCAAATCGAAGAAATCTGCATGAAAAACCTATTTATCTAAATTAAGGAGGGGGGGGGGGGAACCAGCCCCCCTTCTCTCCCTTTATCCTTAACCAATGAACCGTCAAAACTAAACAGCGGAACGCCTTATCAGAATGAACATAAAAAAAATTGAAGCAAATCGTACATTTTAATCAAGAGTTATCGCGTTACGTACATACATATGTATGCATGTACGTACAGTACATGCATACACACAGAACCGACGGGTACATTAGCTCTCAGGCTTAGATAGCCTGTGAGCTAAAAAGAGATTGGATAAGCAGATGAACTCCTTTGAGAAATTATGACTTAAACCAGAAATGCGGTAAGTTTGACTCTGAAAGCTTCATTTCCATCTCGCATTTTCGGCAAATCTCATCTCGATGATTTTTCCAGCATTTCGAGGCTTCCAGATGGCAAGCTGTTCGATGGTTGGTTCTCTCGCGGTTTTAAACCTTTCGGGATGGGAAGTCTCTCGAGAGTTTCCTCTCGCCCTTTTCAACCTTTCCCGATGGGAAGCCTCTCGCTTGTTACTCTCGTCCTTTTCGAAATCTCCCAATGAAAAGCCTTTCGAGGATTTCTCTCGCGCTTTTCAACATTTCGCTATGAGAAGCTTTTCGAGGATTTCTCTCGTCCTCGGCAGAGAAGAAAAGTAAGAAAATTTATCGAGAGTACCAAGGGACGAGATAGAGAAAAAGGCATGACAATGAGCTGTGAAATGAAGCTTTAATTTTCAAAGTTTCTCTTATTTTAGCCCTACCAAGATGTCACATACCTGGAACCCTCCGATAAAAATTATTTATTAAATATAAAATTTTCAAAGAGGAAGGTGGGTCGGGTGATTTCGAGGGAAGAGGACGTGAGAGTGGACTCATGGGGTGCAATTTTAAAAATTTTACCGAACCCTTCCTGCAGCATATAATCGAAAGGCCCTTTGACCACTCTTTCATACTATGAACCTTTCTTCGCTCAAAGGGGGGTGGGAAAGGGGCGAACAAATTTTTAAAACCGTAGCCGATTTCTATAATAAATTTAAATATCACTTTAAATATGGTTTTTTTATGCAGTCTTCCGGTAAATATTATTTATTGAACATAAAAATTTTAAAGTGGCGGCTGTGTGAATTCCGGGGTGAAAGAGTGGGACCACGGGGGGAGAGAGGGGGAGCAATTTTCAAACTTTTTTTGGACCAGTCATGTGATATGTCATCGGTAAGCTCTCGGATGACTCTTTCATATTATGAGACTTTCTTCCTCCCTTCCCCAATTTGGCCCCCACTGCGAGGGTAGTTTTTTCCGCTTTTATCATTTTAGATCGGATTTTTTTATGGAGCCCTCCGCTAAATATTATTTATAATATATGAAATTTCAGGACATTTTCCAAATTTAGCCAAGACCCCTCATGTGACATATCGTTAAAAAGGTCTGTGACTACTTATTGATGTTATGCACTTCCAGTGACAGTCCCCCCACTCTTTGCCCCCCCCCTGGGGGACACTTTTTCAAATTTAGTCAAGACCCCTCGTGTGAGATATCGTTGGAAAGGTCTGTGACTACTTATTGATGTTATGTACCTACGGTGTCCCCACCACCACTTTGCCCCCCCGGGGGCACTTTTCCAAATTTAGCCAACACCCCTCATGTGAGATATCGTTGGAAAGGTCTGTGACTATTTATTGATGTTATGCACCTCCGGTGACAGTCTCCCCCAATTTGCCCCTCCCGCGGGACACTTTTTCAAATTTAGCCAAGACCCCTCATGTGAGATATCGTTGGAAAGGTCTGTGACTACTTATTGATGTTATGCTCCTCCGGTGTCCATCCCCCCATTTTGAACCCCCCCCCCCCGGGGCACACTTTTCCAAATTTAGCCAAGACCCCACATGTGAGATATCGTTGGAAAGGTCTGTGACTACTTATTGATGTAATGCACCTCCGGTGACCGCTCCCCCCACTTTTCCCCCACTGGGGTGTTTTTCTAAATTTAGCCGAGACCCCTCATGTGACATATTGTTGGAAAGGCTTATGACCACTTACTCATGTTATCCACCTCCCGCGCCCCTCCTTCCCTTTCCCCTCACGGGGAGGGCATTTTTATAAATTCAGATCCAGACTTCTCATGTGACATATGGTTGGAAAGGCCTAAAGAACTGTGACGACTTAATCATATTATGCAGCTGCTGTGCCCCTCCGCTCGCTTTGACCCCTCCCCCAAGAGATCTGGTCCGACGTTCATTCGTTTCGATATTATATTTTTTACAAGATTTTGTAGTGCGTGCACACCACACCCGCCTGCTATCATATATCAGTGCCGTATATAGCGGGTAACCTGTTCGTGATTTCATATTACAATATTACGTATAAATTAGGGGCCCCGATTAAAGGAGGGGCCCGCTAGCTGTCGAAGTCACCTAGTCTTTATTAACATCGACTCATTCCAGTTCACCCGCAGACGATTCTTGATAAATGTATGACGTATATAATACATAATATATGATTTATAAAAGCAATTTGCAAACTGTAGTCATCGAGAAAAAATTTATACAATCGAAAAACATCGAGATGTCCATACAATCGAGAAAATCGAGAAAAACATCTCGTCATCGCCCATCACTAACAATAACTACCAAAAACTATAAGAAGTTTTTATAATGTATTTTGTTGCATTAAATATTTCTAGTTAATGATTACTTGGACTAATGCCTTTAACTTAGTTTTCAAATATTTAGGGTGGTAATAGTGAAAAGGAAATTTATAATAATTTTTTAATAAAAATAATTTATGTTTTTGACTGAGTTTTCAAATAATATATACCTAATATATATATATATTGTTTTGAAAAGTAGTTTATTAGAATTTATAAAAACAATTAAAAATTTTTTAGCAAAATTTAATAAAAAGTATTGAACAATTAACTATTACAAATTGATTTAAATAATTAATTACTTATTAAGTTAATATTAATATAAAATCATAAATTAATAAAAATTTACTTTCAAGTAAAATAAACTGAATATAGTTATGTATTCAGATATATTGTTAGATAATATAACATAAAAATATTTTATATGGGAGTAAGAAATAACATATTTTCAAAAATATTCATTTTAAGGAATTGAAATAAATAGCTTATAAGTAATATGAGTTTTAAAAATTAATTTCATTAACAGCATTTTATACATAATGAAAAATTACAAAGCATTTGATAATAAATTAATAAAGTTTATCTGTATGAAAAATACTAATTAATTTTAAAAGAAAACTTTGATAAATTAATTTTGCTAATTTAATATTTATCTGATACTAAAGTTATAAGGGAAAAAAATAATGTATGTAAGTTTAGGAGATATTATTGAACTACAATAAATGTTCACTTTAATTCATAATAAAATAGCTTATATGAATTTTGAAATTTATTTAAAACTAAATTTTATTGTATTTAATAAAAATTAAATTTCAATTTTATTTAAAACTAAATTTTATTTTATTTAATAACAATTAAAACTTAATTTAATCAAAATTTTATTTAATTATCTAACTGACAATTTAAAAAATTGGAAATGACGGATAATAAAAGTCGATAAATCTTTATCAACTAACTTAATAAGTATTGAAACAAAACACAAATAAAAAATATAAAAGTAAGAGGGAGGATAGAACCTGCCTACTTCAGTTTGCTAGACAAGCGCGTTAACCACTGGACAAGATCGTCCACACAAAACTCTCACCAAAATAGCATGAATTAACTAAGTACGATATTTCTCAATGTGCTTGTATTTCATCGCCAAATCGTACCTGGGAAGCAAGCCAAGACCTGTTTCTGATCAACCAATGAGAGAATGGAACCTTTCACTCTTGAGTCGCTTCCGACTTTAAGGAAGTTACACATGTTCACGCCATCAAGTGATTTTTATCTCGACGTTTTATTTGTATTTTTATTAATGTTATACTAATTTATTTGTTGTTTTGTTATTTAAAAAAAAAATGTCAATTTGTATAATTTGGCTATTTATATAATTTGGCGAAATTGCTCGACGGGAGAAGTAATAACATTAAAACGTTGCTTTGAAGTGGAAATTAAATCTCATGATTTGTTGCATTGTCACATACGCACCAGGTTTGGCGTGATTTTTTTTTTTTTTTTTACGACAATTTGGCGAAAACCTCGTTTTCAAATAATAACAATTAATTACATATGTATTTTTAAATTATTTTCTGTTATTTTTAAAATGAAATAACAATAAATAAAAAAAAATAATTAATAACTATAGAACAAAACAATTTATAACATTTTTTGTAAATAAAAAGAAAATAAATTCAAATAAACATTTATTAATAATAAATAAGCAACAATAGCCGGGTTACCAAGTCAGGCAAAAGAACATCATTTTGGCGCCAATTAGGTACCCCGTTGCGTATATGACATCTGTGTCTAATATTTTCCCTTTCGTTTCGTTTAAAAAAAAGAATGAACTAAAAGCCATTTATTTTAAAGATTTCAATTTGAAATGAAAGTTTTGTATTAAATAAAATGATAATGAAATACAAATTGAATTCTGAATAAAAGTAACATGATGCATTTCTTAGCATACATTTAAGGGAGGCCAAATTCGTCGCCAAATAAATTTAAAATAACCTTTTCTAAAATATGAAAAAAAAATATCTGTTATGATTAAAATTTGAGTTGCCATCATTACAAAAAAAAAGGATTTAAAATTAGAAAAACATTAATATTTCGAAAACTAATTCTAATTTTAAAATTCTAATACCAGTTTTGAGATCTGTGGATCAATACGGATTTTTGGTGTTAATTTCATCGCAAAGTATTCCATATTTTAAGAGAAATCGCCGTGAAACGTAATCAGTTGTTTAATCAGTCGTTTCATAGAATCGTTACATAAATTCGTTTCAATTCGATTCATTAGGATTTTATATATATAGGGTAGCTATACAAATAAAATGGAAAATACACCATAGCAACCGTTTGCTTGGAGTCAGTTTCCAACCACAACGTCATAACTGACGTCGCGACTGAAATCGCCTATACGATTCTATATGTGTGGGATTATAAATATTATCAACGATGCAATTTGACAGACTCAAGGGTTTAATTAATCGATATACAATATTATGTTAAAAAAAAATCACAGCATGAGGAGCGTAAAGAAAAGCGCAAGATATGAGGCAACTGCTTATGTGGAAAGGGTTGGAAATAAAAAATATCAGGAGAGATGGTTGGAGTTCCATAGTTTTATATCAACAAAGAGTTGAAAAGATGTCCATGGTCGAATAAAAGGCTTAAGTAAGAAGTCTCGGTGATATTGACTTTCTTCTATCTTTACAAGAAGAAAGTATTAGATTCGTGAAAATTTTTGAATTCGACGGATTTATACGTTTTAGGGGCCAGAGATCTCAAAAAACACGTTTCTACAAAATGTCTGTCTGTGAACCTGTCTGTGACACAAATTTTGTGGGCGCTGTATCTCAAGAACTAATGAACGGAATTTAATAAAACTTTAGATTCTGTTAGTTCATGATATAAATTGGTGCTGATTACTTTTTGGTGTAAATGGCCAGGCAGGTGGCGCTGCTATATTGCCTTATTCAGGATTTCCACATTAGTTATATCTGAAGAACTAAAGCACGGATTTTCAGAAAATTCCAGATCCAGTTAGTCCTTGATATAATGTGATGCTTCTATCTTTTTGGTGTAAATCGCCCAATACGTGGCGCTGTTATGCCGCATTATTCATGATTATCGTAATAGCTCTATCTCAGAAACTAATGCACGGATTTTCATCAAACTTCGGATTCAGTTCGTGCCTGATATAAGTTAGTGCTGTTTAGTTTTTGGTGCAAATCGCCCAAAAGGTTGCGCTGCTATACTGCATTTTTTCACGAATTCCGCAATAGTTGTAACTCAAGAACAAATGCACGAATTTTCCTCAAACTTTAGATTCAGTTAGTCCCTGATATAAATTGATCCTGATAAGTTTTTGGTGTAAATTGCCCAACAGGTGCCACTGCTATGCAGAACTTTTCACGATTTCTGCAATAACTCTATCTCAAAAACTAATGCACGGATTTTCATCAAACTTCAAATTCAATTAGAAGTTCAAGTAAGTTGTTGCTGATTAGATTTTGGTGTAGATTTCCTAACTCATGGCACTGCTGTGCTGCATTTATCAGGAAGTATTAACATGTATGAGATAGAAGAAAGTTTTGGGATTGCAACACCCGACTAGTTTGTATTTATATTTACGAATGTGCAAATTGTGTACTATATTATTAATGTCATTGAATTGCTATGATCTATATTGGCTCGTGTCAGTAATAAATGTTGTATATGATTAAAAAGCAGATAGGTGAATTCATTTGTAACTATAAGCAACGTGAATATTTAAGTAGGTAAAATAATAAACTCTACATATGTGTTCCATTAGTTGTTCGACAGACGTCCAGAAGGTATGCATGCAAATTTTCGAACTTTCGATGAACCTTTCTTGATGACTTCATCATCCGGGGATACATTAAGAACATTATGTACAGTAAAAGGATACTGATATCAGCCATGTAAAACGTCGAATAATAGCCGCAACTGAAACTATAATTCCAGAGATACTTCACAGGACATGGAGGAAGACTGAATATCGTCTAAACGTCTATCGAGCGACTAATGGTGCACATATCGAAAGGTGCACACATTGAAATAGATATAAACTTGGTACATTTCTTAATATTTTAAAACTAGCTTTATGTTCCTATGCGCTTCTTTATTTGTGTAATACAAATGTTAATCCCGACATTCTTTTTCGACCACCTTGCATTTGATCGTTAAAATAACTTAATATAAATCAAAATATTCTTAATAAATTAATGGAAGATTAATTTTATCCATTACTTTGTAAAAAAATAATGTAAACTAAAAACGATATACAAGCTTATTAGGCGATTATATCTCAGTAAAATTAACTACAAAAATTTAAGATTTACTGGGGACTATTAAAATTGTTTTAAATACTTGAATTCTTACTTAATTACTTTCGTTCAACGCGCTTAATTTTTAACTCCAGATGAATTCATGTTATTCATTTCAAATAGATTTAGGAGTATTCATATCTTTATTTCCATAATTAATTTTGAGAAAGAATAATTCAAAATTATTGCTTTATATTTCTATGCAGTGCTATTACACTTTAAGACAGTTATGTGACAGCGTTTCTGTCCCATAGCTATCATTTTTATTCAAAATTAATTTAAAACATAACTTTCTTACTTTTAGATCATATTATCCTCCCCCCCCCCTCTTTCCTATACTGAAATATGTAATTAAATTCATTTCTCAAAACCATCCAGATTTTTATTAAAGTGTTTTCTTTCTTCTTTCTAAAAACATCTTTATTTCAGGCCGCTCAAAGATTCATTTCTTTTTTTTTCCTTTTCCCTTATTTGTCCGTTACCGCTCCCAGTGCAAAGAAATAAATAAGAATTAAATGGCACAGCTGCCGGTATCAAGGTCTTTTACTTGCATTGGATTTTTCCCCGCGCAGTGATAAGAAATTTTTATCTCTACTAATACGTGAACGTTGAATATGTATTAACAATAAAAAGTAAAAATGAACGAATCTTATGGGATGCATGTATTTTTCGTGTTTTGTGGTCGAGCTAAAAGCCAGATGTCCTGGATTTTCAGCATTTTTCTCATCGAGCAATCTGCAGTCTGCAATTTCATGTAACAGTTAGTTGGGCAAAGGCCTATCTGTAATATAAACAATTTCGGTTTGTCTGTTACTTTTCTCATCCTAATTAGAAGCGCTTACTTGCAATCTCAGCCTCACCCGTCCGGTAGTGACACCACATTTTTGCGGTAATGTTTATCGCCAAAAGCCTTTGTTCATTTTCGCGCAGTCACCAAAAAGTTTGTAAATTGGCGATTCTGTGCAACGCCAAGATTTCTAGACTTCTTGGAAAAACTTCACTTCTGTTTCAGCTTTCGAGATGTAAAGTTGTCTAAAAAGAAAAGGCGCTTCGGCGTTCCATGTATTAAATCTTTGCAGCATAAGTCAAATACTGTTTCTGATTTGAAATGCCCACAACAAAATAAAGGTACTACAGAAGTTACCACTTCTCCTAAAAATAGTAACTTTTCGTCCCCTTTTAAACATGATTTGAAACCAATTTCAGTTATAATTTGTCAGTTGCCAGAAAATTTTAATATTCCTGATATTCTTTTGGCAATTTCTGACTTAACTGGTATATCCACACCTTCTATTCAATTTCAACAAAAATATAAGATGAAATATGTTGAGTTATTTAATTGGATATTTCTAATGCCCCCAAAGATAGCTAAAATGTTAATTATTCATGGCGAAATCAAATTTCAGTCTACGGGTTACCCTGTAAAAAGATATGTTTCGGTAAAAAGATGTTTTACATGTCAAAATCTTCTTCATCAGGCAAAATCATGCACAGATAAAATTAGGTGTCCTGTATGTGCCTTATCACATAAAGATCCTCATCGTTCAAACAGCCCAAAATGCATTAATTGTATTAGAGGTAATGAGGTAAACGACCAAAATTTTAACGTTTTCCATACAGATATTTCATATAGATGTCCTACAGTAAAGATATATACAAGAGCAACGAGAAACCTTAGGCAACTACAACTCATTTCATTGAATACACTTATTTTTTTTCCTTTCTAGAAAAAAAAAAAAAAAAAAACCTCTTTACAAGATAAATTATTTTTTTCTCTTGCTGCATTTTGTATTGTGAGGGATACTTTAAAAAAATTTCGTTTAAAAAAAAAAAAAAAAAAAAAAAAAAAAAACATTTCACTGTGTTAGACATTTACGTACATCTTAATGCTTCACCATATGACATTGGTGATATTTTATTTCACATTTTACAATTAGCTGTAAATTTAAATATTTTTTTTAGAAATTATGTGTGTACTGTTGGGTACACTTTTTCTCATTCGATTATTACTGCCGGAATTGTCGGATGATTAAAAGATTGTATGGTAGAGTAAAATACATTGATGCAGGTCATCAGTTTTTTTTTTTGTTCTCACTTGTAAAGGTTTTGGTAGTACAGGTGTACACACAAACACTGTACAGATGTGTCTTCTTTTTTTTGCACCAGTTACACTTAAACGATTTTGGATATATTTTTTTCTACTTTGGTAATTTGATAGATACAGGTGATGAAAACATCACATTTCACTCTTTACATTCAGTTTTGGGTTTTGGAATTTACATTTTCACAATATAATTTAATAACATTTTCTATTTTTGTCTCTTACTTAACATTTATTTTAAAAATTGACGGTACTTTTTTTTTACTTTTTGACAACATTAGTTCATGTGCTGCACTGATTTAGATTGATACACAATTAGTTCATGTGAAATCACACATTAGTTCATGAGATTAGTTACACAATTTAGTTCATGTGAAAACACACATTAGTTCATGAGTATAATTACACAATTTTGTTCATGTGAGATTACATTTAGTTCATGTGAGTTTATGTTAGTTCATGGATATATTTACACAATTTTAGTTCATGTGAAAATACACTTTGTTCATTAAGATATTAGCATACATTGTTCATGAGTTTGTCACACTTTGTTCATTGAGATAATCTAAAATTTTCACACTTTGTTCATATGTTTATACACTTAGTTCATGGTGTCAAGCAAAACTCTGTATCATTACATAATCTAATGATATTAATTCATTAATTATGTAATTGAAATCACATTCACAAGAATGATTTTGGGGTTTTGTGTTTGTACACACGTACCGTTATTTTTTTTTTACTTCTACATTTTATGTCAGGTTTTCGATTTACACTACAGATTTTTTTTTCTCTCTTACCCTCTAAATACTAATATTCCTTTTTTCAGTTTGGGTAATGTCATAAGTTACTAATGATACCATCACTTTGTTAATTACACAGATTTTTTTTTAGATTTACATGAAATTATCCTTCACATGACATTTTTACTTGACACATTCATTTTGCAGCAATTAACCTGTAACAGTTTTTTTTAACACTTTTGTTATAGACTCCTTGCTTGTAGGTGGCATATCAAGTAAGGTCTCTTTTTACACTACACGAAGTAAAATACAGTTTATAATTTTTTTTTTAATATACTTGGTAGGATGTTTTTGGTTGAGGTGCTTAAAAGTTTTGCAGAAATTGTGACATAATTTAACTATTGTACATGGTTTGCACATACATCTTAAATTTTTATGCAGGAGATAATTAATTGGCTGTACATTTTTACACATAGAGTTAATCTACAGTTTAATTTCATTGTTTACGCAAAGCTGGTGACTTGTTGCTATTTTATTTATAACATAAGGTAATTTTATTTTAACTGACATGATATGTGATATCCTTAGGAGTTGTTCCCCCCCCCCTTTTTTTTGTAAAATTTATTCAAATGCACAATATGAGCTGTTAGGTACACTTCACTTTTTTTAACGCTATTCAAATAGTCATTAAACTAAATCTTTGACATTTTCTCACATTTGAAATTTTTTTAATTAGTGAGTGAAAGTCTCACGTTGTCTTGTGACGGACTCATATGATCATGCACTCATATGACATGAAGAATATAGCTTGTTATTTTTCTTTTCATTTTTTTCTTTCTCTTTCATTCTTTTTACTTGGAACATGTTTGGCTTGACATAACTTCTACATTTTTAGCGTAGAGTTATGCAATCTGCTGGGCACTTGTGCATTTTATGCACACTTTTGTTACCTTAATACAGTAATAACTTTGGCAGATACAACTTTATTTGAATTTTAACCCTTAGTCAATCATTAATTCATTTTTTTACAAGCAGTTCATTTGTTGCATATTTGTTTATGTTGCACAACATTTGATTATTTAGAATACATTTTGTGCATCCATATACATACATTACACTAGTTCATGAGTTGATTTACATATTTTGTTCATTTGCTTTTACACATTGTACTTTGCTAACGATTTATTCGGCAGTATTTCTTTTTTTTTTTTTCTCACAAGTAGTTCATTGAGTAGTACACACTGGCTCGTTTAGAGTTTAACCAGGGTTTACACACAAATTACAAGTAGTTCATTTGTTTTTTAACCCTTATTCACTACATTTTGATGATAACTCATTAATTATGTAATTGAATCTCACTCGTTGTAAGTGTTTTGGGTTATTACACACATACTGTCCGTTTATTTGGTTGGCAAATACATAACAATTTTAGTTCTTTGTTACATTATTACATCTAGTTGATGTGGAATTATACAATTTGTTCATGTGTTTAACTTACACGTTGTATATGCTTGCGTACACACTTGTTCATGTGTTTTATTTCAGGTAATTCATGAGTTTGGGGTTTCTTTTTCCACTCCATTCACACACATTCTGATCTTTTTGTTTTTTTCTTTTCCCTGTTACTTTCCTATCTTTTAAACGTTACACCATATTTCAATATTAAAATATTCTATCACCTTTTTCATTTTTTTATATGTTCGCATAATATCATAACATATCAATGACAACATCACTTTGTCTATGTACAAAGATTTTAAAGTTACAAGGAGTTATCCGTCACATGACATAGTAAACTACACATACATTTCGAATTTGTTTATTTTTAACATGTTACATTTTAACACTTTGCTTAGATACTTCTTACTTGAAAGTGGCAGATCGAGTAATGTATCTTGTTACATTATATCTAACAAAAACATAACTGTGAAAAAAGGGAGCTAAGTTCTGTAAAGACAATGGCAAGAAAAGAAGTGATATCTAAGTGGGTGCCAAGTTCAAATAAAATTCACTCAAACTTACCTACAGAAGTATTATAGCATTTTTTAAATTGTTTAGAAATAAAAATTATTGATAGCATATTAATAATAAATCTAGAACTTGGCAAGTTTTTACCTACGAGTCATTTATTTTTATTAATAACATTATTACATCAAAACTTGTTATTTCATGTTTGGAAGCCTTCATTTGAGTGAGCTCCTTTCCCTTGAAGGGTGGTGGGATAAAATATATCCCACCTAATTTTAACTGCAAAATGCCACATTGACACTAGAATTCAGGACTAAAAAGTTTAATTTTATTAAACACGTGAAAAGAAGCTTTTACCCATTTTGAAATAAATTTGTTTTTAAATTCTGGTGTGATTCAATCATTTCAGCATGTCACGAATTAAAGCTTTTTGCCCCTGATGGGTTAAAGGGGTGCAGTCTCTAAAGGGATGACCAAGAGCAAGCGTAAGAGTATCTGTCTCTTTCTCTGGCCTTTTAGTCTGTTTGCATTGAGGTTTCTGGAGGGTGGGTGCTAGAGTGATAACCAAAGACGAGCGGGAGTGTATCTGTGTATCTATTGGTTTATCAAATCTTTATCATGAGTCATTTGCTTGTAATAATAACTATATTAATTTTTTTATAATGACATTGTTGTTAATATTAACATCATCATTTTATTAAGACATGAAATTGTAGGCATAACATTTATCAAAAACTTGCCAAGTTCTAGATTTATTATTAATATGCTATCAATAATTTTTATTTCGAAACAATTTAAAAAATGCTATAATACTTCTGTAGGTAAGTTTGAGTGAATTTTATTTGAACTTGGCACCCACTTAGATATCACTTCTTTTCTTGCCATTGTCTTTACAGAACTTGGCTCCCTTTTTTCACAGTTATGTTTTTGTTAGATATCATTACTTTTTGTAAAGTTACAATATATTTAGACACTTTACTTAATGCATTTAAATGTGTTTACATGTGACTATTTTATTCACCAATCAACATTCAATTTTAATTTAAATTTCCTACAACAAACTATTTGGCTGTCAATTTGCGGCTGAAATCTATATTTTAATACTGCTACATTGAATGCGTTTTGAAACGAAATGCATTGATTCGAAATTTTTATTGTTTCTGAAACAACAATTCCTATTAAATTCCTATATTAAAATTTCCAATTAAATATCCTATAGCTGGGCCTGCTTTTTTGTACTGAAAGTGAAAAATAAAGTTATGTGCTTATGACACACTACGTATCATTCATCCATGGATGCCGGCAAAGAGGCAGTGCAGAGGAGGGACATTGCCTCTCCCTGGATTTTCAAATTTAACTAATTAAATATACTTTTCTCTGATGATTTTGAAAATAACAAGTGGGTAAGTGTGATCACAGATCGCACAGAGGGTTTCGTTTAATATTCCTTTCAAAACACTTTATCCTTTTGAAAAATCTGTTAGTTCCACATTTCGCAACCAGGGGCGCACTCTATTTTAAATAAACCTCTATCCGAACGAAACTCCGTTTTACATACTATCCGTAGATATATTAGTCGAGGGTATTGAGCCCATAGCACTAGAGATAAGTAGGCTCCCTGGCGGTAAAAAGTGGAACTAAAATATGTAAGGCTATGGTGCATAATATGAAAGAATGGTCAAAGGGGTGTCGGCAAAAGTTGGAAAAGTGCTCCCCGGGTGAAAAGGGCGGAGGTTAGAAAAATTGTTTAAAATACACAAGTTAGAGCCCGGAGGAGTAAATAATATAAGACGTTTTGAAAATTTTATGATTTGTCGTGTGGTCTGGGGTATTCAGCTATACCTATGCAAAAAGTCATGTCTCCAACTTAATTAGGGGCTCCCTTAGAAAGAATTGCTTAAAATACATATGTGGTAGCTCAAAGGGTTAAGCGTAAGACTTTTTCAAGATTTTATGATTTGTCACCTAGCCTCAGGTGTTCTGCTATAAGTATGCAAAATTTCAAATCTGCAATTTAATAAGGGGCTCAGTTAGAAAGAATTGCTTAAAATACGCATGTGGAAGCCCAAAGGGTTAAATGTACGACTTTTTCAAAATTTTATGATTTGTCATTTGATGTGTGTTCAGCTATAAGTATGCAAATTTTCACGCCTCCAACCTAATTAGGGGCTCACTTAGAAAATATTGTTTAAAATACACATGTGAGAGCCCAAAGGGTTAAATGTACGACTTTTTCAAAATTTTATGATTTCTCGTTTGATGTGAGGTGTTCAGCTATAAGTATGCAAAATTTCACGCCTCCAACTTAATTAGGGGCTCACTTTGAAAGAATTGTTTAAAATTCACATGTGGGAGCCCAAAGGGTTAAATGTACGACTTTTTCAAAATTTTATGATTTGTCGTTTGATGTTAAGTATGCAAAATTTCACGCCTCCAACATAATTAGAGGCTCACTTTGAAAGAATTGTTTAAAATACACATGGGGGAGCCCAAAGGGTTAAATGTACGACTTTTTTAAAATTTTATAGATTTTCGTTTGATGCGAGGTGTTCAGCTATAAGTATGTACAATTTTACGCCTCCAACCTAATTAGGGGCTCACTTAGAAAGGATTATTTAAAATACACACGTGAGACCCAAAAGGGTTAAATTTACAACTTTTTCAAAATTTTATGATTTGTCATTTGATGTGAGGTGTTCAGCTATAAGTATGCAAAATTTCACGCCTCCAACCTTGTTAGAGGCTCACATAGAAAGAATTGTTTAAAATACACATGTGAGAGCCCAAAGGGTTAAATGCACGACTTTTTCAAACTGTTATGGTTTGCCATTTGATGTGAGGTGTTCAGCTATAAGTATGCAAAATTTCATGCCTCCAACCTAATTAGGGCTCACTTAGAAATTATCTTTTTAAAATACACATGTGGGAGCCCAAAGGGTTAAATGTACGACTCTTTCAAAATTTTATGATTTGTCGTTTGATGTGAGGTGTTCAGCTATAAGTCTGTAAAATTTCAAGCCTCTAACCTAATTAGGGGCTCACTTAGAAGGAATTGTTTAAAATACACATGTAGGAGCCAAAGGGTTAAATGTACGACTTTATAAAAATTTTATGATTTGTCGTATGATGTGTGGTGTTCAGCTATAAGTATGCAAAATTTCAAGTATCCAACATGTATAGTTTCTGAGAACGGGCTCTGTGACGGACAGAATATCTCAATTTGTTGATTTTCTGTAAGCAAGTAAACCCAGATAACCCCCCCAGTAAGTAGATAGGTTTACAATAGAAGTCTATGGGAATTTGGCGAAATATTAGAGATATCGCCAAGGTGGCGTCACTTTTGTCGACTAATTTTTGTCGCCAAATTTGGCGATATATCGCCATGTTGGCGAGAAACTTGGCGGCATTTGGCGACGGAACAGAGTACCCTCCTACTGCAAATTAAAATTTCGCCTAATAGACGTAATGTTAAAATAAAAATGGGCACCCCCAGGTGGGTAATTCATCGATTTTCACATTTTTTTTATTTTTTTCCTTAGTTTTATAGTGTAAACAAACTTCGCACCAAATTTGAAGTCTGTAGCTGCAGTAGATATACGAGATCTTTTTGATGAGTGAGTCAGTCAGTCAGTCAGTTTGTCAGTCAGTGGTAAAATTATCGATTATCAGACATTTTCGAATGTCATTATCTCGGAAACTATTTATGCGTTATTTATAAAATTTTGGATTTTAGGTAATTAGGGTGGCCTTACTACACATTTCGTATAACAAGTACGTAGGTCTCATAGATTTTCAGTAGTAGAGCAATGAAATTTGACGAAAACAGCTCGAAATGGTTCGTGTAAATAACACACGGCTATGTCAGGCGAACTTGGCTGACACACTGCCGTGTGTCTAGATAACATTTTTATACAATTTTCTTAGTTGTTTTTCATATTCTTGCCAGGTGAAAAAAAAATTACTCCAGTCATTACACAGGCACTTCATATCATGCAGAATCTTGAACACAAGATGGGAAATTTTAATTAATACACAGAAATACAGGACGGCAGTGTGTAAATTTATCAAATGCTAAATTATATTATACTTTGACTTCTTGTTACAGCGGGAACTTAGTTATAGTGCAGGTATCTAAAAAATATATACTCTTGTTATCTAAGGCAGAAGCCCTAAGCTGACGCCATAATACTTGTGGTCTCCACAAGATTTAGGGCTACACCTGTTTGCCAGCGTGCTACATGCACCCCTTTTTGGTAGTCCTGTGCCTTGTGCACAAATTTTTCTTTTCATATACGATTCATCTTTAGTGTAATACAGTACATTTTAACTTTTATTTTATATATATACATACAATACTTTTTTTTTGTTTCATTTAAAAAAAAGTTCTTATTGGTGTGCTTTGTTTTAATTTGCTTGCATTTCGTATGAATTTATGATCTCATTGTAAGATCACATTGTGAGAAGTTATAAAATATGTCTAATGTAAATACTTCTCTTTGGAATCATGACACAACAAAAAAGATGGTACCAGCGCCACGAACATAGAGCCACATAAAAAGCATAGGATCCTAACTCTTCGTCAAATGTGGCACACACTTTTTTAAACTTGTGGCATATTGAATTGATAAATAAGGTTTGTTTTAAATATGAACGCTCAGTCATGAATAAATATTATTATTCTGAATTATTTGAAGGCAAGCAAATATGTTTATATACTAGCTTTCTATTTTATTACTTAAATTACTGGAAATGATGTTCTAATAACATTTTAGAGAAACAGGTTCAAACATTTTTTTCTGTTATTGTATACAATTTTTTTTACATTTCTACGTAGATTGTATACTCTGTATGTGCGTGGGTGGACAAAGGATTTTAAGTAGATATAAAGCTGCAACGTACACGTTTCAGCTTTCTTCTGCTGTCGGGGTGAGTTATGTGACAGCGTTTCTGTCCCATAGCTATCATTTTTATTCAAAATTAATTTAAAACATAACTTTCTTAATTTTAGATCATATTATCCCCCCCCCTCTTTCCTATACTGAAATATGTAATTAAATTCATTTCTCAAAACCATCCAGATTTTTATTAAAGTGTTTTTTTCTTCTTTCTAAAAACATCTTTATTTCAGGCCGCTCAAATATTCATTTCTTTTTTTCCCTTTTCCCTTATCTGTCCGTTACCGCTCCCAGGGCAAAGAAATAAATAAGAATTAAATGGCACAGCTGCCGGTATCAAGGTCTTCTTTTACTTGCATTGGATTTTTCCCCGCCGCAGTGATAAGAAATTTTTATCTCTACTAATACGTGAACGTTGAATATGTATTAACAATAAAAAGTAAAAATGAACGAATCTTATGGGATGCATGTATTTTTCGTGTTTTGTGGTCGAGCTAAAAGCCAGATGTCCTGGATTTTCAGCATTTTTCTCATCGAGCAATCTGCAGTCTGCAATTTCATGTAACAGTTAGTTGGGCAAAGGCCTATCTGTAATATAAACAATTTCGGTTTGTCTGTTACTTTTCTCATCCTAATTAGAAGCGCTTACTTGCAATCTCGGCCTCACCCGTCCGGTAGTGACACCACATTTTTGCGGTAATGTTTATCGCCAAAAGCCTTTGTTCATTTTCGCGCAGTCACCAAAAAGTTTGTAAATTGGCGATTCTGTGCAACGCCAAGATTTCTAGACTTCTTGGAAAAACTTCACTTCTGTTTCAGCTTTCGAGATGTAAAGTTGTCTAAAAAGAAAAGGCGCTTCGGCGTCCCATGTATTATGGGGTCTCTCTCTCCCATGTTTTTCTCTAACCGAACCACCTTTTAAAAAAGATGTTTTTAAATAAAGAGTAGTTCCAGTAAATTTATAGTTGGAGTTTTTTTTAGCATTTAGAACCCGGTCTACAATCAATGTTGTACGGACCTACACAATTGTGTAGGTCATTCTAAGGGGAAAAAATACATTTACATTTCTGTACATACATTACTTTTCTGTGATTTAAAGCTCAATATGCACCACACAATTGTGTGGATCCTCCCTTAACGTAACCTGACATCGGAAATTTTTTTAAAGATTTTTTTCAGTAAAATATGATTCTTATTTAGGCTTAAACACTAACTCTTTTAATTACTACCAAAACTCTTCAGGTCTTAAAATATTATAAGTAATATTTTATGTTTTATATTTTAAATTTTTATACCAAAATATATTCTTTCTTCACTCTCAATTTCTTATTAACCAGTATGGGATTATTTTGAAACTGACTTTCAGAAAGAAATAGTGAGCTGATTGAAAAATTGTGGAAAATCCATTGTAATAAAGCTATTTTTAGAAAGCAAATCACTATATAGCCCGAATCTTTCTGAATTTTGGCGATATTTTACTGGGCTTTTTATGTAATTTGCCCTAAATAGCTGACTACCAAATTATGAAATAAAAATATTGGCATCTCCCACGTATGCGCAGTTTAAAATTATTTCGTACAAATGCCCATATCTCATTAAATATTCAACATATTCATGTTTTAATTGCAGTATACTATTTCTACTGTTCTTTGTCAGATTTTCATAAAGTTTTTTTAAAATCTGGTTGAAAACTCTGTAGGCTATCAACAAAAACTTTTGAAGTTTTCACAGAAACGTTAACATCTTCACGAATATGAGTGCTATGCTTACAGAAATGCACACAAACGTTGAACAGGACTCACGTAGTCACTTATTACAGGGACAGACCATTTTGATTTTTTTCTGTTACATGGGTGATCGCAAATATTATTTTATTATTAAATTTATTATTAGCTCCTTAATTGTAATCTCGACTAAATCCTAACTGAGAAATATGAAATCAAACATGTTCTTTATATCCTAGAAGTTCAAGAACAATTCGTCAAGAATTTCTGTTGGTATTCGACAAAACGTGTAAAATCGGAAGCGTCCGGTCACTTACCATTAATTTTTGGACATGAGTCTAGCAATTTTTTTATAATAAAAAACGCGAGATGTTCAAAATTGCCAATGATCGTGCGCCAATATTAGCAAATAAAATGTGATGTACGAGAGCAACTTTTCGTATGCCGCAAAATTGGAAAAAAATGTGGTAAAAAGATCCTTTGTGCAAGTAACGCAAGGAAAATTGAAAGACTGCTTTAATTAAAGTTAATTTTTTACTAATTAATGTCAATTTCATTGCGTATTTTGTTAGACCTCAATAATCTTTTCTTTTGTATAAAAAATTATCATTGATTTTTTTTTTTTTTTTTTAATAAATAAAAGAAAATTTTATCGTTACGTTTGCAGCCTATTTAATTTCTGTCAAAAACTGAATTCAAGTTATTCAACGAAAGGGGTAATAAAACATTAATGATGGATGTTACATCGTTGATTAATATACATATTAAAATTATAAACAGTATATAATTGTACTTGTACTTTTGTAAAAACGGTGCAGAATGGAAACATTAAAAACGTAGCAAAAAGTCAAATTCTTCGAACAATTTCGGCTAAAACTCTATAGCAATCTTCAGGAATATTCAAAGCCATAACTCTTGATTTTTGCAGATTGACGATAGGGAGGTGAGAAAAGGGAGGGGGCAAGGAACACGACCCGAAAAAAATTCGAAAGAGTTTCCCCTCCGTGTCCCCCTCCCTCTTTTAGCCTCCTTATCGTCAAGCTGCTAATATGCAAATATCATGAGTTTATGTTGAATATCCTTAAAATTGGCGATAGAATTTTTGCAGGAACTGTTGGTAGAATTTGACTTTTTGACCAAGATTTTAATATTTCCATTCTACATTGCTTTTAGGAAATGGATTATTTTACACCATTCAATTGTTTGTTTCGTTTAATTTGGATTGTGTAGACCAGGAGACCCGTGGGTCACTAAGTGACCAAATTTCAGAATTTCAAGTGACCCATCTGAGTTCCGAAAAAAAAAGCATAATATACAAACAGAAATTATAAAACCTAAATATGAAACGAACACTTGAAGAATACGTAAAAAAAGAAACTGAAAATAAATAATAACAATATTACACAACTCTCCCAAGATTTTTGTATTTCTGATCGGAAAAAAGCCGTTTTTACATTTGATGCGCATGTGTATAAATTACTTTTGGCAAAAAGTGAAATTTTGAAGCAAAGTGAAAAGATTTTTTTCTAAACTATTAAAAGTAATATGTGGTAGGAAATACGGAAGAAATCGCCATACGTGACACATTTAAACGTACACCTACGATAGGCCTAAGAAGCACTAAAAACGTACAACTTACAAGAAAAAAGTACAATCTGGCAACCCTAGTTGCAAGGGACTTTAGAGGGCGCACTGTATAATCGGGTTCGGTGCATACGCCAAATTAATGTATTGTAATAGAATTTTTTTGAAAATTCGGGCATTACAGTTATGAAATTACGCGTGATTCTCGTGAAATGGTTGTAAAAGATTGCATTAAAAAACATTTTTATTGTTATACTTCACTACTGTACTTCATATACTACACTTCATACTATTTTTATTGTTATATTGTATCAAAAATAACTATATAACACTTTTAATTAATTTTGCGACACAATTTGTGATATTTTGTAAATTGTTATTATTATTTCCGGGAAATTTTTTTAAATTTCATTTTAGTTCTTCAAACAGAAGATTTGAAACAAACAAATTTCCCGTGAATCATGTAAAAACTATTCATTTTGCATTTCTATAGTAAATACAATCTCAGTTTTATGCTTAAAATTATTTTCATTCAGTATGACTTTCATTTACATATACTAAATTACGCCTGCAGCGCATTTATTTTAAATCCAAATTATCCTAATCAATTTATTATTACATAACGATACTATTATTTTGAGAAATCCCGTGCTTTTAGTTAGATACATGAGAAATAACTAATTTGTCGTTGAATTCACACTGTATTACATTCAGCGACATTATTATTTTCTGAATATGCTAATAAATGTATGTAATTAATTTAATTTACGAGGAAACATATTTCTCCATAAACATTGCTTGATATTTGCAGTTTATTATACATTGTTTACCGTGAATTAATCCGATTCAAATGATATCAACATGTCTTTGCATAAAGTATACGTACAACATTACTTTCCTTGAAATAAAAATAATAAGTATCCTTTATACTTCACTCTTAAAGTATTATTTATATATTGTTAAAAATGAATATTCATAAAATCATAAAATGTGCTTTTAAATATAAATATAACTTTCTTAATTATAGTTCCTGTTTACATGTTCCTTATTAAACATGTATATCAAAGGTACAGTCGTGGAAAAAAAAAATTAAACACCCCCCACTAACTCCTCAACAAATTATCGTAGAAGAAAGTTTCTGGTACCGAACGATTGGAAATAAAGTCTACTTTTAAATGATGTATATAAAATTTGCTTAGGGGGCCATCTACATATTAAAACAAAACCAAGCTTCCTTTTTTTTTTCAATGGCAATACCCAATTTTAACAAGGTATTTCAAATCTTTCGTTCAAACTATGCCCAGACACCAAATTTCAAGTCATTTGAATGATAAGTTTTTGAATTATAAACATTCAAAATTTAGTGATTCTAATGTTAAGTTATACATTTTCATATTTTTATTTATATCTCCTGAAATTATACTCGTAATGTGATAATTTTTTGTGTAGCAATAATATTAATATACCCAAACATAAATACCTTGAATTTGCAATTTTTATAATTTTGTGATATGAATTATGAAATTAATATTCGAAAAAATTATGAATCGCAACCTACAATTTTTTTGATAGATTTAGATTTATTAAGTCCTGCTTTATGGATATCCAAAATTTCACATTTTTCTTCCAAGTAGTTTTCAAATTATGCTTAAAAAACGGCAAAATGATAGTTTAAGGGGCCGTCTGTGATAGAAGTGACTAGATATTTTGAAATTTCTTCTGCTATCCTGTAATCTAACAATCTTCAATGACTGCTTGAGTAGCGTTTAAGATGCCTTGATCAAGAAGGGGGCTCTCTCGGTCAACGATCGAGTACCGAACTTCAATTTGGATACAGCCCCTAAAATACGCTCGTGTTAAAATAATTAATTTCTCGGAAACTTATCGTACGGATTGCATAAACATTTGTTTTTAGGCTAATTGAAGGATGTAGAGTTCATTTATGCTGTCAGAATTGTGTACTGCTATTGGAAAAAAAACAAAGTTATGGTTCGTTTTAATATGTAGAGAGCCTACTAAACAAATTTTATATACATCATTTAAAAGTAGACTTTATTTCCAATCATGTGATACCAGTAACTTTCTTCTACGATAATTTGTTGAGGGGTTAGTCGGGGGTGTTTACTTTTTTTTTTCCACGACTGTACTTGTTAGAAATACACATACAGGGCATTGCCGAATTCGACTAACAAATTCAGAGGCGTGATAGTAGGCATCAAGAGGTTTGAAAATTATCATGGAATATGAGGTTGCAAACCATGTATTTAATCAAAAATACAGGATGCACTCTCAGAAATAAAACTCTCAATTTTGACGATTCAGCAGTCCTCGAGCTATATTTCGTTGTTTTTTACAATCATTTCGCATCAAAATCACGTGACTTTTAACGACACGTAAACTCTCAAATATTTGACGAAGGTGTTTCTTCACTCACGGCCAGACTCAATGCATTTTAAGGAAACCGTACCTCCTCAAATCCTGCGACTTTAGCAAGCAAATATTTGCTTGTTTATGATATTCCTGTCATAATTTATTTAAAAAATTTATGTTATTCCTGTCATAATTTATTTAAAAAAATTATGTTATTCCTGTCATAATTTATTTAAAAAATTGCACTTTTTAGCGCTTTTCAGAAAATGCTGAAACACAGGTAGTTATTGTTTCTGCATTAGTTATTTTTTTAGCTGTTAAAATTTTTAAGAATGTTTATTATTATTAATATTATTATTATTATTATTATTATTATTATTATTATTATTTTACTTTGCTCGCTATGGTTTAATTCGAAAAGAATAAATTTCCTGTGTTTTACAAAATCGTTCAAAAAGAAAATTTGGTCAATAAAGTTTCAAAATTCCAAGATCTCTTTTTCATTTAAGAAATATATTCATATAACTATCAAATTAAATATGCATAATTGATCCTTCTCCCTTCTCTTCTGTAAACAGTAAAGTGTTAAAATCTTAACCAACTACTCAGATTGATAAAATCTCTCCCATATATACTTTAAAATTCGTTATTTCTGAGCAACAAATTAACCAGACCATATTTTAATCATTCATCGAGCAAAGAAAATTTTCCTAATAAATTATATTAATCAAGCCATATTATAATTATTCATATTATAATTATTAATATTAACCATAGGAAATAATAATAATAAATTAGTCTTACTAATTAAAACTTGCAAGAATTATAAGTATAACACCATCGATAAAATTACAAGCAACCTTATAAAAATATAAATATACAGTAGAATCCCTTACATGCATGTAAAATCGTATCTGTTCGAGGACTCAATAGCGTAATAGCTAGAGTGACCGTCTCCCACACCGGAGGTCGTGAGTTCGAATCAAGCCCAAGACCGAAGCTATTATTTTTTCTCCTGTCGATACAAGAGCTTCCAAACTGTTCAATAGGTGGCACCACCAGCCCTCTGATTGCACTTTTCAAATAAGCACTTTTGACGAAATTGTTATCCTCAAACAAGCGAAGAAAGTAATTTTCTCAATATGACGAAATATTCGCTCGGAGCATATCCCAGGAAATGGTTTCGTCAAAAATGAAGAAAATTTCGTGAAATCTGAGTATTCATTTCTGAGAGTGTGTTCTACCCTAATTCAATTTGGATTGACGGTCATAACATTCAGAAAACTGAAGTGTATTATAATAAAACTTTTAGTAGACATTCTTATCTTTGTTGTAAATGTGATAATATGTTAAAAGTGGTTAAAGTTTCCATAATACGCGCCAGCAGTTTGCACTAGACGCTGCACATTTTGGATTGCGATTACTAGTTCGTACGGTATCGTCGATTGCTCGAGCACCCTGTTTTTCTAGAACTTTTTGTGATCTTATAACGTTTTACACAAAACAAGGTATAGATCGTTGCATTTTCATTGCAATCTTTTTCTTTTCACAAAATTATTATCGTCAAGCCAAGTTCAGTTAGGTTGCGACAAAATAAGTTGTGTGCGACCCCATGATCAATGTCAATTTTTCATCCTTTTGAGGTCTACTATCGCCACTCTGAATTTATCGGTCGAATTTGGCAACATTATGTAAGGTAAAGTGGGGACAGATGCCGCAGTTTTACTTTTCTTCTTGTAAAATGTACAATATAGCAGAAAATAACAAACTAAGTACCAAAAATCATTTATCAAACTCTTTAGAATCTAATTTTTATGTTAAACATGTTAAAAACCTTTTGATAAAATAGTCATAATTATTTTCCCAAACGTCATTTTTTTAAACATTACTTTGTATGTACAGCGTCAGATGCCGCATGGGGTGTTGGACAGATACCGCATGGAGTAAAAGCTAGGCTGTTTTTCTTTTCAAGTAAATCACATTTTTATTTTCTCAGACTACTTAAAATGAAAATAAATAACAGTAAACGTACAAAAATTATCTATATCACTAAATTGCGAAAAGTTTAACGAAAATGCAAAAGTGTAAACTCAAAAAATAAAACATTTGAATTTACATGAATGGATAGCATAATTACTGGAAACAATATACAGCATAATTACAAAAAAGATATAAATTATATTGTTTACATCCAGGCGAAAATTGCAGTTTGCTCTTAATGTAAATGCTAGTTATATTTAGGCTATATATATATTTTTTTTTTTACCTTTCTTTTCCTTCTTTGATTTTGTATTTCCATTCACCCAGAATCACCAAACTTCCCGTTGCAAGAGTTAACCCCTTGAGGGGCAAGCAAAAATGTCTCTAAATATTGAATTCTCACCGGAATAATCGAAAACTTTTATTTTTAAATAAGGAACCAAAAGTTAAAAATATAAAATTTAGTTAAAATTTTCTAGTGAGAATCTTGTTTAAATTAGGTGGGATATATTTTATCCCACCGCCCCTCAAGGGGTTAAGTGAGCATGTTTCGTATAGACACCGATTGCATTTGATGCACTGAATCCAGTCTGCGTTAGACTTGGTTGCTTGATAAGGCTCCAGACACTCAGCACATTCAGACTTATCAAATTCCAATCCAATATTGCCATTAGATGCCACAAGAGGAACACTTTCGTCACTCTTGGAAGATGACTTATATTTCAGTTTCTTGCTCAAGTGAGGTGTTTTCAAGTTGATCTTTTTCTTCCCTTTTTTTCACACATTTGACTTCCGACAAGCTGTTGTTCTTTGACTCTTTCTAGTTTCATTTACTTTTAATTCCCTTCTTCGTTTTTCTTGTTTATAAACTCTGTGCTTGTAATATTTGCAGCCGTTTGTTTTCTCTCATTTGACTGTATAGCTCTTTTGACCATTGGAATAGGAGGTATTTTGTTTAATAGCTTAGATGGTGAAATTGTAAAAGCCTACGTTTTCCTTATTCATATATGGTGAACCAACATTGTTGCTCAAAATATTTTGATAAGTATCAGAAGTTTCTTCTAAAGGGTCTTCTGCATTTTGTGGCATAGCCAAATTATCTGATTGGATTTGAATTGCTTCATTAATCCGTTGTTGTTATCAGTCATGTTGTTATTAACATTCATGTTGTTGTTATCAGTCATGTTGTTATCAGTTATGAAAGCATGATCTGGAAATGCTGTCTGATCTAATGGCACAATTCCAGTAGCCTTAAAACCTGAGATAGCGTTTCGAGACGTCGAGGTTTCTCCCTAAGCTTTAGCATGTAGTTCACCAAATTGCTTTCTTCCAAATTTTCTAGTGTCACTAATAGATATTCCATCTTCAACTGCATTAGGACAGAAATGATCCACCAATACGGGCTTGTTTGAAATAATGCTTAAGAGCTCTGAAGGAACTCCTGTCTAATGGCTGTAAATAATGCATTGTGTGGTTTGGAAAACAAATAAAGGTGATTTCATTTGCAGCAGTCAACTTAAGAGCATCAACCGACATATCGTCGGAACCATGTCAAAATATCCAATATGAAAACAGCGTTGAAAGTAGGCTACTGTTTTTAAATTTAGATTTCTTGATTGGCGCCACTTTTTTGAAATAATAAAATTCGCCTTATTTAATGACATATTAAATAATGGTGTAAAAAAGGAGATTTTTATCATTTCAGAAAAGTGGTGCCAATCAAGAAATCTAAAATAAAAAAAAGTAGTTAATTGGAAACAATGTTTTCACATTTGATAGTTTGACAAGGTTCCGGCGATATGCGAACTATGGACATCCAACAGTAAATGACTTTTACCGGAGCTTTTCTAGGTATAATGTTCTCTTGAATCCAGAGCTTGAATAATTCACTCTTCATGCATGCTGATTTTTGGGACATTCTAATATTTGAACCAGGCGGCATTGTGTCTTGCCACTCAGTTTTTTGTTTTTTCTGTAAAGATGCAAAATGATGGGGGAAAATTACCTTCTGCGTTCCAACAAGCAACAACGGTGATATTTTCCCCCCTTTTCAGTTAAAGAGATGTGATGGACATTTTTACTGCCTTTTTTTGGCAACGACTTTTTTTGCTTCACTGTTGAGATAAAAGCCAGTTTAGTCCATATTATATATCGCAGCAAGTTTATTAAGCAGATTTTGATTTATCATTGCTTTATCTAAAACTTCAAAAAAGTATTCACATCGTCTCTATTATCACTAGTTCTTGCAATAGATACATTTTCAGCTTTACGAATACTGAGCGTTGGATTCCTTTCCATAAAAGAAACAAACCAATCACGACCAGCTCTCCCTTTCTCATCGTTAAATATTTTTGGGAGTAATATCATTTCAGAGGCAATGTCATAGGCTAATTGTCTAAAATCAAAGGAGTTCGTGAAAATCAGCAAACTTGAAGTTGTTCCATATGAACAAGAAGTTTACTTTCGGCCTTTACTCCGAGGTATTATTGTGTCCCACATCCGGCTTTTACAAAGTTGTTCGATTTCAATCGGAGTCTGACTTGTCCGTCCTGGAACACCTGTTCTCCTAGCTGCTTCTCTAATTGAGACTCCTTCTTCATATTTCAGTCTAACAGCTTCTAATAGATTATCTTCTGTCTATTTCCCTCTTGAAGTGGTTCTTTCCTTCTTACGAGGCATTTTTTTTTAAATACAAAAGTACAATCATGTAAGTACCTGTGTAGGGCAAATATTGGCGGGTAAGATACCGCACCGCCATTTTGTGTCATGGACCACGCGGGAGAAAGGTAACCACATATCTGTATTCTACGAGGATCCAGTCTACATTTACAATTGGTTTTCGGGGGAAATCTCTGTTTAAGTAAAACGGCGAGCTTTGTAAAGTTCATATTGTCTAGTTCTCTCCGAATAGTTTTAACGATAGTTTTATTAACTAACAATGAAGTAATCTGTTTTCTCAACACGAACTACATCAGTTTCCGGATATCGTAACTTCTGAAGTAAGAATTTGCAACTGCGTAACAGAATTATCACATGCGAGAGTAAGGCGCGGCGCACATTGAGACGCAGCCGACACGCGCTGGGAAAGCTTCCACGTTCCGCGATTTTGTAAATCATAGAAATGAAGGGAAGAGCGCTATTGACTCACGCACAGTTTTTCTGACGCAGGTACTGCTTGTCACTTGTTCGTGGAACGCAGTTTTGAGTGAGAGTCTGGTCTGTTACGTGAGTAATTTTGCTTTCGTAGAACAAATTGGATATTTCAAAGCAACATAATTGAAATAATATTATTAAAGATACACTGTAAACGCAAACGTCTGAAATTCAGTTAAAAAAGTGTCTTACATGGATGGTCACATTTTAAGTGAAGAAAGGGTGTCTTACTTTTTAAGACACCTTTTTGCATCTGAATTTAAGACATTGGAAACGTCTTAAAACGCCGCCATTTCTAAAACACTTAAATTGTCTTAAAAAGCCGCCATTTTTTAAAACACTTAAATTGTCTTAAAAAGCCGCCATTTTTTAGACATTCGAAACACCTAAAATGCTTCAATTTTTAAAATACTCGAAACATCTTAGAAGATTTTTTTTCTCTTATTTACTCTGTCGCATTGACAGCAGGCTAAAACTTAGACTTACTGTCAAGCTACAAAGCAAAATAAATGTTTGCCAATTATGGAAGACTGCAACAGAGTGCATACTGTACTGTCATAAATTATTTTGTATGGCAGCAGGCCATGTGCAATGTTGCCAAGTATATTTATAAAATACTGGCACTTAGCCTTTTATATTCATGTTTAATTATGAGAACATTACCGATTAAGCATAGAAATCTTTTCAAAATTACAATTTTAAATGAATCTATTTTGATTCTTACATATCTGTATCAGGACACTATTCTTTTGAAAGGACCCAATCTGCCAGGATATTCCCTATCCTGTCCTTCTAGGAATTAAAATTATTTTATAAAAGTTACGATCTTCTTTAAGTACTTTCAAAAAATGTTTTTTCCTGGTCAATATCCAAAACACATTTACGGGATCATTTTTAGGTGCAGATGGAGTGCTTTGTATTCAAACAGCTTCACCCCCCCCCCCAAAAAAAAAGAAAAATTGTTGAACTATAAGTAAAGTATAAAACTGAATTTTAGGAATATGTCAAAATGTAACTATGGTGTGTATTTGACAACAGAGAAATTTTTTCCTCAGCTTATTGTCCATAAATTATTAAATAAAACTTCTCTCGTCCATTTTTCTGATAGTGCATCCATTTTCAAGTTTTTTTTTTTTTCATTTATTAAGTGTCTATATAAATGATCCTAACATGATCATGAAATACCATGTTAATCTATGAAGAAAATTATGTGAATACTCACCTGATATCTATTTTTAAAAAAAGATTTTTATTAACGGAAAGTTGACATCAAATGAAGATATATTTAGTCCTTATAAATTGTCAAACTGATGCGAATTTTTAAAATATAAAACTTTATGACAGATTTTTTAAAGATATATAAATAATTGAAGTAGATATTCATCAGATTCGATGCCAAGATATATTAGTCCATTTTCAAGTATTTAAAAATATTATTTTTTCTTTGTTTACTTTGGAAAATGGTTGAAACAGTTTATTAATCAATTAGTCACTTTAAATTATTAGACATACACACAAACCATATCTGGGATTATTATTTATGTTATTTTTTCATAGATTCAATGTAATTAAAAACGAAACTCCTCACCCCTTCAACATTGTAGACAAGATAAATATAATGTTATTTTCAAATCGACATCTCCCCCTTCTCTTTATGAAATTTTTCTGTGCTTCATAAGGCAAATCATAACAAATTTTTATATTTCATTCATAATTCAAGGAAAATGTGCACAAACACAAATCCGGGCACATTTTCATAAACAAACATTTGAAGCATATTTAAAATTTCTGATAATACTGTTTTATTTTTATTTATTTATTTATTTATTTATTTTTTTTTTTTTTACTTTGTAAGGTGAAATTATAATAATCATTTACGTATGATTTTATTATTCAAAATTATCTTGCTGTAAAATATTAAAATCACTTAAGAAATCATTTTATGCTACAACAGTTAATAATGTGCTTGTTAAACAGGAGTCACTATTTAAATTAATTTTACACATCATTTCAAACTATTATTAAATTCACCGTTGATATATAAATATTTTCCATCAGATAATTAGGAAAATCTGAAAACGTTGCATGTCTTTTTGCTTCAATTTAACTTGTAAGCACATTTAATAATTAAAGTTGTCAAAAATTTATGTTAATTCATTCATGTTTGCATTGGAGGAAAAAAAAAAGCTTAATTAATTCTTATAATACATATAATTAAAAATGAGACCATTACTTTTTTTACACAAAAATAAAAAAATTAAAAAAATATGATTAAAGTTTTTTTTATATATATAAGAAAATAAACTGCGTAAAACCATCGAGTTAAACTATACTGTACTGCACTTTATAGTACAATAAAAAAAAAAACCCACAGAAAACAATAGCGTAAATATGGATTAATATAAATTTAAAATCTTAAACATAAATGTATACTTTAGAAATGGAGCCTCATAAAAACACAGATAACATTAATGTTTGTTAAAATTAAATTTGTTCTAAAAATAATATAACATATAGAAAAAATTAACGGAACAAAATGGAGTATTATATTTTATAAGTCACTTACCCTTTTGAATGTATACATTTTCTAGTACTTTATATTCCTTTGTTTAGATGGAGGAAATATTTTTTTATGTCCAACAAAGATTTCTAGATAACTGATTAATATATATTTCATTTAAATTAACCAGTTATCATAGAAAACCCAATTAGACTGAAGGCTTAGAATTACCACGAGGTTCACATACTTTGCGTTTCTTTAACACGTGCCACTGCATTCCACAGAGGTTAATCTGAGCTGTCAGAAGGGTATTGCATTTTCACGTGAAAGGCCTCGACAACATAGACTGAAATGTTTGTCCACTGTTCATTTATTCGCATTTCACAGTGATTTTTTGACATCCATAGAACGAATTCGTGACCGATTCGCGTACGGCACACAACAACAAACAAATATGGCCGGCGGCTACGTTGATAATACAGTGCAGTGAATGTCTGTAATTGGATATCTTAATTTAAGACATTTCACCATATTAAGACACTTTATATTAGTTCATTTCTACTACCAGTCCATTAAGACACACAAGTATCTTAAATTAAGGTATCTATTATGTCTAAGCTCTATATTAAGACATTTACGTGTCTTGAATCCTTTTTCAGTCGTTTTTCTGTCTTACTTTAAGACTCCTTTATTTGCAGTGTATCAAATTAGTGTGATTAATTATTTCGAATTATATAATTTGTAATTATTAAGATTTATTTATATATATATATTTTTTTATTTTGCTTTTATATATATGTTCTTTTTCGTCATAAATTATTGTAAATTAGAAATTTTTTATATCAGGACATTTTAAACAATTCGTAATCTCTTAAATTTATTATTTTTAGGTTTGAAGTTTAGAACACACGCACACACACAGACATATATATATATATATATATATGTATATATTTCAATAAACATAAATTCACTCTTTTTTTATGTTTAATTCTGCAATTTACAAAACATTTTGTTCAAATTAAAAAATGGCAATGAAAATCCAATTTTTTCTAAATATCATTGATTTATTTTTAACAAAAATAAATAAATGCTGCACAAAATTACCCTGTTAAGTGCATAAATAATATTTTAAGAAAAGGCAACTTTAAAAACACGGTAAACTGTTCAAACTTAATATAGGAATGCTACTATTATTAAGTGAATAATAGAACTTAATGTACTATTCTACACTTTTAACATCTTTCCTTTGATTCCATTATATTCTTGTCAAGGCAGACGATTTTCTGGAAACTGATTGTTGGAAATGTATCGTGCAAAATCATTGGAATTTTAATGTCTTGTTATTATTAAAGAAATTAAAATTTTGTTCAATGGAGGAATAACACTATTAATATTATATGCAACTAATATTTCGCAAATAATAACATTCGTTCAAACGCAGATTAAACCCAACCATTTTAGCCTCTATTAATTTTTGTTTTAGAATTTGATTTTGAATTTAAATCTAGCTACTGAATCAAGTTTAAATATTTGTACATGTGCATGCTAAGTTTCCTCAACAATGTCAACAAACGTGATGGAAAACTGAGTTGCAATATGCGCTCATCCTGCCTCGGGCAGTTTTTTTCCTACCTATGTAGGAATTCGCATATAACCTGCGCGTGATAGCTGCGTCTCAATGTGTGCCTTGACTTACAAGAAAATGTTGATGTTAATGTTAATTTAGCATGTTTGTCTGTTGAACAGTGAACACGTTTGTTAAACAAGAAAATATTTACACGAGAATGAATAGTATATGAAAAATTGATATTTTGTATTGAAAAACTGTTTAATACACTGTAAAAACTACTTGATAAAGTTTCCGAAAATTATGAACAGGAAAAGGAACTTTTGTTTGTAAAATGCTTCTTTAAATCTCGAAAATCTATTAATTTCTGTAGTTTCGGAAGGTCGGAGAATACTTTTCGGATTCGTTGCTAACTTCGAAGAGATTATACTACTTTTCTCGTGAAACGAATTGAATTTCATAATATTTTCGGAAACATTTGGCAGTTTTGTACAATATATGGTATAATTATATACAATATATTAAGTTATTTTTCCAAAATAAATTGTTATGATTTGTTAGGTTTTAATTCTTTAATTGTGCGTACGTTTGGAGCGCTTTAAAAAAAAATGTATGTTCAATAATGAATAAATACACATATTTTTAGTTCAATTGTAATACAGAATGATGAAAAAAAATAAGATCTTAGCAATTTCTTCATAAACTTTTAAATTATTCGGTTTTCTGCCATTTTTTTTAGCAAATTTTCAAGCATACGCCAGACATCGTACCTTAATTCAACTAAATAAATTTCAATTTCCTTTGTATTATAAACTACTAATACACGTACCTGTGCACTAAACTAAGAGTGTTACAATATCTTCAAAATTAACTGCAATGTGTCAAAAAATACATATGTTTTATTAAAAATTACCATTTTTTAAGTGGGTTCGTTATTATATAAATACGTAGCCCCTATGGGCGTTTTCTAGTCCGTCTATCTGTCTGCCCGTCTGTTCGCATGTAACAGCGCAAGAACTACCCAACCGAATGGTTTGAAATTTAATTTATATACATTCAATGCAGAATTTTGTCGAGTCATTTCAAATTTTATGAAAATCGAATGAAAACTTAAAAATATATTAATAAAATTTTCTGCTTTCCATTAAATCCTCCTATACGTCATTAATTCAATGATATTGCATGATAGATAATGTTTCTAGGTTTCCATGGTGATGACGTCCTATTTAAGATGGAATGATATTATTTCTGCATTGCTGAATTTAATATATAGAATCGTAATAAATTTTGTATTCATGCATTTTTGCATAAGAGTGCAACAGCTATTGCACCAAGATCTGAATATTTATAAAACTAGTCATAGTACGAACACACCTCATTTGCCATTTTTGACGTACAATTTCCTACTTCTTTTATATCCGAGTACCTGTAAAATTATCACATTATCACCTGGTGCTTAGATTCTAGTTCCGAACGTAGCGAGTAATATGGAAAGAATTCTGGCAAAATTTCACTGAAGCATGTTTAAAGCTTCTTATGTAATGAGGTTTATCGAACATGGAGATAACGGAAAAACAGATTTTCCAGGAATCGCATTTAAAGATTTCTTTTAAATCTAACAGATACATACGAAATTAATCTAGAAGTGTTAATTAAGGTTTATTAAAGATTTTATGCAAAAAAGCGTAAGAAAATGATTCATATGAATAAATGTTTACATTTCTTCTGGCGTTTCTACGTCCTCTTCCGCTATTTCATTCATTACTCCCCTGTTATAACCCATAACTCCTCTTTTAGAAATCATAAAAATAAAATTAAAACAGATTTGGGATCGTAAGCATGCTCTTTCAAAAAAGAAAAATAAATAAATAAATAAGATAAAATAAATAAAAATAAAAAACAATAAATAAACATTAAACATTTTCACTAAAACGGCCATTTTAATCTAGTCAGATACCATAATTTAAAAAAGAAGCATATTTTTGTCAAAGAACATTTTATTTTCTTATTTTTAAAAAGTTTTTCGTGTCGTGATGAAGCTATAGGTATTGATATAATAGTTTTCCCTAAAATGTCTCTTTTTCTTGTATAGCGATTTAGTTAATTATTGTTTATATACCACTGTAAAATATCCAGATAAATTTCATCTCAATGAGCTTGCAATATAGTAAATCTTAATGAGCTGTTAAATAGTTTTTGCTTTTAATGACTTAGAATAACATCAAATGGCACACAAAAAATTCATAACTTTTAGCGCGATTGGCTTTTTTAAAAGAGTTTGCAGCGTGTGCAGCACGACTGCTATACGGTGCCGTAGGCAGCGGGGACCCGGTTCGAGGTTCGTTCTTTTCAAGATTTATTTTGTATTCATGGACACCGATGCAAGTATTTGGCAGTGCGTGCGCAGCACGCCTGCTATGCGGTGCCGTAGTCAGCGGGGACCCGATTCGAGGTTCGTACACTTCGAGATTTCTTATTATTAGAGGCCCCGATATATTAGAGGTGCATAAAAAGGAGGGGCCCGCTAGCGGGCGAAGCCAGCTAGCGATATGTTATTATTGTACTCAGTATTTTAATAAATATTTTTTATACCAAACTACGAATAATTATAAAATTTTTATAAAAATGAGCAATTATCACAAAATGTCGCACGATAAATAATCGTGTTTCTTTATTTTGTTATGATTTAATTATAACTAATGATGAATGAAGAGTAAATATTTCGTATAATTTTGTAAACAACGCATCCAATTAACGGCAATTCTTCAGAAAATTTAAATAAAAACATCATAGATAAATGTAAATCTGAAAAAAATGTTATTATGATATTAATTTAATACATTTTGTTTATTTTTTTTTACATGGTCCAATTTTAACTAATTGGTAAAAGAAAACACGTATCTAACAAGAAAGATATTTTGAATAATTTTTAAAACAACGCTTACAGTGAGTTACATTTCTTCACCTTAATTTAATAAAAATTCATAGATAAATAGAAATGTCTAGTTATATATCATCATGTTATTTATTTAATACATTCTATCTATCTACCATGTTCGATCATATTGAACAACATATTATAAAAGAAAAAATATCTCATAAAATAATTTAGAATAAATATGCGCTTAATTTATGCTTTCACTTGGTTTAATTATAACGTAGTTCATTTAAATAAACTGTTTCTGAGAAATAAACATTTGCAATTAAAATTTTGTGTAATTTTTTAGAACAATATATACAATAGATTACAATTATTCAGCATATTTTAATATGAAAAATTCTAGTAAAATATCACCATTTTACTTACTTCATTATACATACCATATTCGAACATATTAATTAACAAATAATACAAAAGGAATTATTCTAATAAAATAAGGTAGGATAAACATACATTTCCTTCTGTTAATTCTAATTAATACTAATAATAATGTGTATCTAAGAAATAAATATCTGAAATAAAATGCTGCACACTTTTTTGATTTACATTCCTCAACAAATGTAACTATAACTGCTGTTAAAAATATTCTAAGTTTGTTTATTCTTTTCATTTAGCATAACATTTCTTTGTAAATTACTACCATTTTATGCATACATTTAAGTATTCCGTATATTTAAATGTACCTCATTTTTCGTTTTATACTTCTTGATATTTAAGATACTTTTAGTTGGCTACAAGTTTTGTTAGTCACTTAAGAATTAATGAAGCCCGTAAACAAAAAATGGCGTAATCAAGATGTTAGAAGAATTTTTCACTATGATTTTTAAAAATAAAACATTGTGTTAAAAATTAAGACTGCCTCTCTTTATATTGGATTATTTTGAATATTAATGTAGAATTTACAACTGCTTTTAACTTGAAATTATCCTTTCGTTTTTATGTGTTTTTAGGGTTCCGTACTTAAAAAGTAAAAGCGGAACCATTATAAGATCACTTCTGTGTCTGTCTCTTTGTCACAGCCCTTTTACTCGTAAACTATGCAACGTGGAAAGTTCAAATTGGTTAAAGTAATAAAGATTATTGATCCACATATTTACAGATTAATAAATATTCATAAATATATTTAGGAAAAATGTAGAGGGGCTAATTAAGTTACTAGAAAAAAAACTTTTCTTTGTATATCGTGTGAAAGCTTTCGTAACGCTGAAATCAAAAATATATTTCATTTAATTTTAGGTATTAAGTTATGCTGGAAAATGTAGTGCAAAGATATGTCCCCCCCCCCCTCTAATTTCGAATCTATTGAAACTAAAATTATGAAAAAATTAGAAGTAGTAGACATTAATTTAAACCCTGCAGGAAAATTATAGCGATTACCCTACGTCACATAGTTTTTGAGAAAATCGCATTTTCCCGTTACACTCAAATTTCGATTTACGGGCTTCAGCAAAAGTGTTAAGCAGAGCTGGAGGTACCTATCTTAGCAGAAGTATAAAAGCATTGTTGATCATGAATTTCGGAAAAAATCATCGTCGGTAATTAGCCGAGATATTAACCCTTAAAAACACGGACGGTTTGGACATACATAATGACAGGGACGGCGTAATCTATGCTCCATCGGCTTTTAAAGCCTAGATAACAAATTTTAAAGATATATTTATGTAATGGAATACCCAGTAGTATAACAGCAATAGACGTCAAATTGTTAAAAATAGACTAATTTAATGAGAATTAATCGCATAAACACAACGGGATTCGCGATTAGTTTCCATTGAGTGGCTCTCTCAATACACCTACTATGTCTTATAGGTTAACTAAAAACTATATGGAATAACAAATATACAGAATAGCTATATTTTCTATTATTTAGGTTCCATATGTCTTTGAACTTTCATGGTATATCCATTTATATTTTTCTAGTATACAGGGTACAAAGGAAAGTCCCTTTATTCTGAAAATACTTGTGAATGGAGAGAGCTACAGCTATGCAAGTGAGGTAACGGTATAGTAAAGCGACTACGTCTGATTTAATGAAAACGACAGCAGCGCTCCCTAGTAGCGAAATTTGGAAGATAGCCACTGGAAATCGAAAACAAAAAGAGATAGAGCAAAATTTCCAGTTAGAAAGTTTTAGAGCATCAATTAATTAATAGAATACGACATTTGGTTTACATGGATAAGATAAATCTTCGCCTGTTTACCCAAAAATGTCCGAAATCGATGCACTCCATTTTGTGTAAACGTTTGAATGGAATAGTCAGAAGTATGAAGACATACGCACAATTTATGCGATAAATACGTACTTATCTCAATACATTTTGATAACATCACGCACACACAAAAAAAAGACAGACTGTCTCACAGTGACAAAAAGTTAATATTCAGTAAGTTCGAAAATTTCGCCATTGCTCACGATACACGGTTGTATTCGTGAGAGTAATTCTGCATGCACATTTCTCAGCATGGAACGTCTATTGTAAGCCTCTTCAGTACGACGACATATATTTATCCCTTGCAAGGGCGATGACTAGACGGTCTAGCCACCTAATTTTAATTCCAACACTGACAAATGGCACCAAGAATATTTTAATAAAATTTTGCTTATGTAATGAAAGTGCAAATTAGCGGGGTTTTGTTTTCTGAGAAATTCCTTTGAATATTCTGGTGTCAGTTAATTATTTCATCAGTTTACGAGCAGAATTCTTCTGGCCTTGAAAGAGTTATTCTAAAATTTTAAATGCTTTGGAAATTAAATCTTTACGGACATTACAGCACAGTACAGCGTCACAATCAGTAATTGTTCACTGCTACATTTCCGGAATGTGAATAGGCAATGTAGAATCGTCGCTCATCAATTTCGGACATTTTTGGGTATGCAGGCGACGATTTATCTTATCCGCGTGAACCAAATATCGTTTCATACTAATTAATTGATGCTTTAATACTTTCTAATTGGAAAATTTGTTCTACCTCTTTCCGTTTTCGATTTGCAATGGCTATCTTCCAAATTTCGCCACTAGGGGTGCTGCTGTCGTTTGCATTAGGTCGGGTGTAGTCGCTTTCCTGTACCGTTACCTCATTTGTATAGCTGTAGCTCTCTCCGCTCGCAAGTATTTTCAGGTTAAAGGGACTTTCCTTTGCACCCTGTATACTATACAGCTATACCCAACCCTACGTTGTATAGTTTTTACAAAGTCTTAGTATTCTTTTAGCAACGGTATTTTTTTAATAATACACTGACTAAGTCATATATTATTGTACGGAACCCTCTGTGTGCGAGTAATACTCGCACTGGACCGTTTATTTTCTATGGGTCGGCTTGAGACCGGGTCTGGATATTTCAACTCGTGAGGACCTCTAATAAAGGCCTCCAGCATAATTTGAAAGAAGGTTTAACTTAAAATCTATACAGTGCTATTTTATGTCCAAAGGAGAGGCACTGTCTTAAATCGACTTTTAATAACGTACAATTTGTGGATGATTCTTATCTTGCATTCAAAATGAATCAATAACTCGTCGCTTAGAGGCATGGGAAAATGGTGTAAGTCGCGAATTTTGAATTTTAATAACTCAACGAGTTTTGCAGATACCGAGATGATTTTTTTTAACTTAATCCAGGAAGGGATACGAGAAAATTTCTGAATTGGAAATTTAATACAACGGGGACCGTATAAAAAATTAGTTTTTGTATTTTCTCAAATAGCCCCCCCCCCCCCCCCTATAGAGTTACAACTTATTTCATTAAATTTGGCACCTTTTTATGAAACTTTGCAATTGGAAGTATGTGCTTAGGGGCAATATTTAAGGAGATAGCCTATTGTTTCGATATTTATGAATCACCCTGTATATATATATATATACCAATGTCTCGACCGAGTTCGTTGGCCAGCTTCATCCGCCATCTTGTTTAAAAATGGTGGCCCTTTAAAAAATTTAAAAAAATTTAAAATTTAAAATGAGATACAAAAAAATTAGCAATTCAAAAAGATTTTTTCTTATATGTTTGACCTTCATACAAAAATTTCGGAGCATTTTTCGTTTCGTCTATATCTTAAAAAATGGCTGAGTTATAGCACTTTGAATTTCTAGCATGGCTGACAATTTGAAACGATGTGATTTTTGTCACGCGATAACAGGCGTGTTTATGAACCGATTTGGATGTAACTTGGTGTGTACATAGTACATACCAACGTGTCAAAGGAGTTCGTTGGCCAACTTCATCCGTCATGTAGTTTCAAAAGGGCGGCTATTTAAATTTAAAAAAATTAAATTTAAAATGTGGTACAAAAAAATTAGAAATTGAAAAAGATATTTTCCTTATGTGTTTAACCTTGATACAAAGATTCCGGAGCATTTTTTGTTTCATATTAGATGTATATTTCCAACTGGGCGAAAAATGTCCGGACCAGGATACGCCCAGTTGGAAATTTACATCTAATATGATTTGTTTACCAATTAGAATAATTGTGTTAAAAATTAATCTAGTGTATTTTTTTGTTTCGTCTATATCTTTAAAAATGGCTGAGTTATAGCACGCTGAATTTCTACCATGGCTAACATTTTGAAACGATCTGATTTTTGTCACGCGATAACACGCGTATTTATTAACCGATTTGGATGTGAGAAGGCATGGGCATAGTATATAGCAATGTTTCGGCTAAGTTCGTAGGTCAGCTTCATCCGCCATCTTGTTTAAAAATGGCGGCCATTTAAAAATAATTAAATTTGAATTGAGGTACAAAAAAATTAGAAACTGAAAAAGGTTTCTCTCTTAAGTATTTGACCTTCATACAAGGATTTCAGAGAATCTTTTGTTTTGTATTTATCATAAAAAATGGCTGAGATATAGCTTGTTTAAATTTCTAATATGGGATAAATTTTGAAAAATCTGATGAATCTTCGCAATCAACTCGGGTCGTTTGCAAACAAACTATACGTGATACAAGAAAATTAAGAACAGTTTTATAATCAGCATAAAAAAATGCATTAAGGGCAGTCATTGGTCTTTAATCATCTGATACCATGCAGACTAGTGTTATTCTTGTAAATTTTATTTACCAATTGAATAATTGTGTTCAAATTAATTTAATATAATTACACATGCAGCGTTTGCTGCAGTTCCAAAAAAACCTTCGATTTATTCTTTTGAGCTGATTCAGATATCGGATTAGATGCTGTGATCGTGAAAGGCTAGTTGGGGGAATTAGTTCGGGATAGCTCATGTGGTAAAGCATTGGCGGCTTCAGCCAAGGCATCCCCGGTTTGAATACTGGACCGGACTGTTTTCACCCACTTAGAAATTTACAACTACAGTGAAATACGTTTAACACGAAAACGCTTAATATGAAAAATCAGTTAACACGAAATGATATAGCGATCCGGACAGTATACTATGCAATTTAATACATTTTTTTTTCTTTTAACACGAAACAAAAATCGTTTAACACGAAAAATATTCGCTTTTGGTCTAGTTAGTTTGAGTTAAAATTGGTGAATTTCGTGTTAAAACCACTGAATTTTGGGTGAAAATCAGTGAATTTCATGTTTTTTGTAAATTAACTTATGGTTAACAGCACAATGGCTGGGAAATGGGTGCGAAAACAAACTGCTATTTCACTTCAAATGAAGGTGAAGCTGCTTAATGCACTTGATGTAAAAGAAGGACAAAAACAGAAATCTGCAAAGAGTTTGGCATTACCAATTCTACTTTATCAACAATAATAAAAAACAGGGATTCCATTACGTTAACGTTTGAGCGCAGTATGTTTAAGCCACAGAGAAAACGTATGAGAACTGCTAAGCACGAAGATTTAGAGACAGCTTTGCTTATTTGGTTCAAACAACCTATTGTATCTCATAATGCTGAAAAAGACACATAAAACAAAAGATATCTAATCCCCCCCCCCCAAAAAAAAACAATATTTTTCTTACTTATTTTTTATCCTAATGGATGCAATTTACTAATAGTTTAACAGGAAATCTAAATAAAATTTGAGGGCGTCGAAAATATTTGTGAGTTTTGTTCTTTTTTCACGAATCTTTTAACGCGAAATTCTTTTAACACGAAAAGAATTTTCGGTTCCCCCAGTTTCGTGTTAAACCTATTTCACTGTATTAATTTTGTGAATATTTAATACGTGATTTATCACATCGCTAACTAAGCGTAGAACCAACAGAGTGAAAAATGTCCAAGCCGGGAATCGAACCCGGAACACTTGCAATAGTGCTCCAAGTGCTCTACCATTTAAGCTACGAAGACGATACCCAGCTTAGCATCTCTCACTCATATATATGTTGGTAAGGCTGCAACAGCAGCGCAAAATGGAAATAATAATAATAAATATTCAAGATTTTCAAGCGTAAATTCACTGCTGAAAATTAATTGAAAAATTAATTAAAAATTTATGTTATTTTCGTTTTCGGCCGAAAATAGCAAGATTACTGAAACGTGGATTTGGTCTTAAAAACCGGTTACGGTCGATCCTTATCCAAGAAGAAAAACTAAAGTTTAAATCTGATTTATGTAAATATTATCTTGTTTAAAGTATATCAATTATTGGAAAATTGTATTTGTTAAAGTTAAGTATCTCTCGACTAAAATATTTCACATAAAAAAAACTACATTAAGGAAAAAAAGATTAAGGGTTATTTTGCAAAAGTAAAATAACAAATACAATCTAAAAAAAGCCTTTTGTGTTGCATTTTACAACAATATTAATAAAAAAAAAAATTATATAAAGTTTATTTTCAGATCGTATTTTCCTAAGCACGCAATTTCGTTCCCCATTTATCGGTAACTTGGAATGGAATATAATATTTAGAGTAGACAAATTAATGTTTGTAATCAAATTACAGTATACAATAATTATATTATTGTAATGCAAGTTTAATCAGTTTCTTCGAGTAAAGTTTATCGAAAGATCATTTCCTTTACTTTTGCATACTCCTAATGGGAAAATCTTGCTGCAAACTTAAATTAACCAAACGATTTTCATTACTAAGGAAATTTACCATAGAGTAATATCTAATGCTGAAAGCTTTTAAATTTATAGTGAAATAAACGAGATTGTTCATCGTGTTTGTAGGGAAATAACTTGCTTGCTATTACAGTTTAGTTTATAGATTTAGAAGCTCTTAAATCTGTTCTAATGAGATCAAGCTATATTATTAAAATAATCTTGAATTGATGAAAATGTATCCTAAATATATTTTAGATACATTATGCCCTTTATTAAAAATAATGTTTCGAAAACTATAAGCTGATATATTAATTAAAAACATGTAAATGTATACAATTACCATATGGAGTATTTTTTATTTAATACTCCGGTCGTGATAGTACACATAATTGGTGAATGCAATAGACGCTGTTACGAAAAGCAAACCCCAGTTGAGATGATCCGTTTCCTAGAAAAATCCATCAGCCAATAACTCAGAAAAAACAGTTCCAAGGAAAAGTATTTATTTTTACGGAAATAGACATAAGACGTAAAGCAGTGGTGGCCTCCCTAACTCAATAAATTTTAAGGTGTTTCCAGTACAAAGATCACAGGCGAAGTGTCTTCAATCTGCACACGTTACTAATGCCAAGAATACATCTGTGTTTTGCCAATACGCCAATGAAAAATATTCGTTATACTGGGAAAGCTATTAACCCGTTCTGGACCATGGGTGCATATATGCACCCTCAAAAAGAGAATACAGAATTTGTTTTAGGCACCAGTAAAAAAGAAAAGTAATATTTAGTTTATTTAATTAGAGCATTTTCGTGATTGTTTAAATAAAAGTAACTTCTTAAAGAAAAGTGGTGCCAACCGAATAAAATTTGTATAAAAGCCGCCGGTCCCGAATGGGTTAAAATTTGAACGAGACCGCCAAGTAAAGCTACTACATTTGGCTATCCATCAAAAAGAGTTAAATAAGAAGGCAAACCTATCATTGCATACAGAAATATAACGGCAAGGATGATTAATGACCAATATCTATTTGCCGGCAGAAGTGAAAATGAAATTTATGTGTTTTTTAATGCATATACAAAGCGCAGGCAGTTTAAATTCAATTTATGATCTTTGGATTACATAAACGGAGTTGTAAAATGCGGCCGTTTAACAAATAAAATATCAATAAAAATTAAATTTAAAAAATCAAAAAACCCGACTGCGTAAAAAGCGAACTAATTAATCATTTCTCATCAATGTGAAACTATTTTTTTCATATTACATACCTATTTTTTTTATTTACTTGTATTGATGACTTTTAAGTTGTGTTTAATTGTTAGTTCCTATCTATAAACACTGTTTTGATGAGGCCTATAGATGTATATGATGGTTAGAGTTGCAGTAAACCTATAGATCCTACTTACACAACTTCCAGGTTGTGTAATATTTAAACGGAGCTTCTGACTGTAAAATAGTCAATGAAACATCGTCTTTATTTTGAAAGACCTATCCAATGATATGCCACTCAATATGGTGCATAAAAATATTTTTCGTCTCTACCGCCATTTTGTATTTTACGGCTGCCATTTTGAATTTATAAAAACAAAACCTAGCCAATAAACATCGGACGATTAAGACGAATTGATAGAAACCTCATTCATTAAAATCCATCCTGCCGTTGGGATGTTTTGAGGGTATAAAGAAATCCACATATCCAGATACGCGTGAAACATATAACCCTTCTTTTCAGTCGGGTAATAAAGAATATTTATGCGGGGAAAAGAAATGTGCTTAAATTAGAAATAAAGCAAATTCATTTTTGAAATGATAGGCTTTTAACAGAAGAAAGAAAAGGTCCTACCTAAAGGAAAGAAAGGTGCCACCTAATTAAATGGCAACAAAAGAATATTTATGTGAGTATAACGATTGTGATAAATTACACATAAATTAGAAGTAAAGAGAAATTACGTTTGAATGCTCGCGTAAGCAGCAGAAAGGGAAATAAATCTAGAAAAAGGATTAATTTTGAATGAAAATTTAACACAAATATATGGCCTCGCCATATACGAGAATACATATGCGAGGGGTTTTCGAAAAGTAAAGATAACATGTCGCATATTCTTTCAAAAAACTTTTAATTGATGAAATGTCCATTGCAAATTACTTAATGGTATATGTCTTACTTTTTGACATAGTTGCCGTTATTGTCCAAGCATTTGTTATGTCTGGATAGAAACTTTTGTATCCCACAGTCACTGAAGTTTACCTCCTGTTTTCGGAGCATATTTCAAATTTGATTTTGATCTCATCAGCGTCGTGGAAGTTTTGTCGTGCGAGATGTTTCTTCAGGTAAAAGAATAAGTTGTAATCGCTGGGTGTAAGGTCCAAGATTACAGATGACCTACTTGTTCTGTCTTCTTCATAGACATTGGTTGTACCTCCAGAGAAAGCACAACACCATTTCGTTACATTTTGTCGACACATAATGTTCCTATAGACGGAAACAATTTCTTTTTCAATATCCGCTAGACGATCATCTTTTGCATGAAAAAAACGTATAACGGAACGTACTCCACATATGACGGGATTCTAAATTAGCGCAGCCATTATCAGAACGTGCTATGCAAAACAGACTCACCGTAATAATAACGAATGACTGCGATGGAAAGGTCAAATGTTCAATGTTCAAGGTTACAATTTGGGTTGCCAGAGCGCTCCTTAAAACTTTTTCTACGTAAAAATGTTCTAAAGTAAATTATACGTTAACCATAAAATTCCCAATACAACCTCCAGGTTACGGCAACATTCCCAAGTTCGCATGTATTGGTTCTTTTAGAACTAATGAAGGTGTTGATATCTAATTTACACTTGCTTCTTATAACTTTTCAAACTATTTCGTACACTTTTGGCTCGCGACACTTAGTGTTTACCATGTCTTGTAAATTGTGAGTATTGAAGGTATTTTACTGTTTACAGCTAGTATAACTATTTTAGAAGCCTTGTTTAAAGCCTTGTTAGTTTAGAAGCTTTGTTAAAACCAGGCAATCCAAACTGGGCTACTCGCTTTAAAGATGCCCGATACATTACCCGGCGTACAGAACGTAGATGAAAATGAAAAAAAAAAGAGATTTTTTACATTTAATATATTTTCTTAGATTACCAACCAACTACCCAACTACGTCAAAATTCATTTTGTCCAGGATGAGTTTTTTAAGACGCAACTAAGTGCTCATCACGTCCAAAAAATTTAAAAAACAGAATTTTGAGCTGCTGGGCAGGTAATGGTGGGCAGGGCTTGACAAGTGGGTTCCCCAAGCCGCCATTGGTGACCAACTTTTTTTTTATTATTTGGCGACCAAAATATTTTATCTGTCGGGTTCTTTTGCGCAAAAATTGATCTAAGAAATGAGCACAAACGAATTTTGTCTCTCCTTCACTCATACTCGTTAGCGGTGAGCAGTTATTTTCCTCTTTAGTAGTTTTAATGGAAGAAATGAGTTAAAAAAGCATTTTTCATTTCATGCACAAAAATAAAAGGCATGCTTTTTCACTTTAGCCAGGTATCATGTCACATGATTAGAATGCAAGAGAAAATTTGGGATTTCAATAAAACAGTAAGAATAGTATAAATACAACCTCTGTAGTATCTAAAACAGGATACAAGGTTTTAAAAAATGCTCAAGTTATTATTAAGTTATTACCACATTCATTTTAAAGAATAATAGCACATAACTGGTTATAAGTAATTCATTTGAAGTAAATCTATAGCACTTAATTAAAATTTTAGGAATAATTATTTTAATAAAATTAAAGAATAACATGCATGTTTCAAAACGTTCTTCCTCGTTTGGTACTTTATTATCATGGCACATGTGTGCACCGCACCCATTGCACGATAGGTCGCCGCCACCTTGCATTGGAAAGAAGTGTCTGGTACTGAGTTATGACCAGACCCAGAGGGACCAATGTTTTTCATAAGAGGGTCCGATTTACAGTTTTTTTAGAAAATTTCGGTGAAGAAATGTATTAGAAAGAATTTTCAATTACGTGACCATTATATATTTAGTCGTATATTTATGTCCTAAAATTATGCCGTAAAATAAACATTTTTAAATGTCAAAATAATTTTGTATTTGAAAAATTATTTAAACTAGATCATTATTTTACTCAAGAATTTTACTACTACTAATTTTATAACGTTATTTACTTTTATATGTGTTTGATGACCATTTGCAATAAATGAAAAAAAAACAAAAAAAAACATTCATTGCACTTCAGAAGGGTAGTTTTTTTATTTACCTTAATTTATTTTTATTGTACATTGTTATCGTTGGTAATTTAAGAGAAGTCATCCGTTTTATAATATTTAAGTTATGGCACCCCTGACTCCCTATTTTAGAAGGTCACAATTTTCTTCAGATTTATTCTAATAACATTTTTTTCACAGGATGATCAATGTACTCCATTATTTTTTTAATGTTAATCAATAAAAACTTTATTAAAGGCACTGAAACTTTTCAACTTCGATTAAAAAAGTATAATTTTAATACAAATGTTACGTGCAGCCTTACAAACACAGAAATTAATTTTAGTTTCTATTTTTGGTTTTCATATAAAAAATATACATTAAATATACACATAGTCCCAAATTTATTAGCCTATGTGAAATAGCTTATATGCCAGAGTGTTGTACGTCTATATCGTAATAAATACCACATTTAAAAATACATTCTAATCGCAACAAATAAATTTCACGTCATTTACTTGGCAAGAAAGTAGGTGTAAATGTTAAGTAGAATTATTTTATACGCACTGTGGGAAATAAATTATTTGTCTAAAAATGGATATTTTTCTAATGCTAGCAAGTAACAAAAACACAGGTTTGAGAAAAAAGCATGAAAAGTTGAAAATAATTTAAGTTTATGCTAAAGTACACATTATCAATTTAAATTTGACCCGGTTCTAATTTGAATACTTTCAAACGCTTTTGTTAGGTTTAATTCGAACTTTTCCATAAATGTTAAATAAATATGAAAATCATAATATCAATTGTTTGAAAGATTAAAAGTAATACTGACGTTTATAAAAATTAAATAGATTTAGTTTGTGAAAAAATAAATAAAAAATAGTATGATTTTTAAAATATTCTTCTAAAGTTTTGAACAAGTAAGTCTGAAACTTTTAAAAATATTCAAGCTTTAGAACTTTTTCTAAATTTTGACATTTCAAAGGTATTTGATCTCTTAACAAATACAAAGAAATAAATCTCTTGAAAGAATAGAATTATTTCAAAGAATCAGCGTTTACATTAACCAACACGTTTTCGGCTTTTAAAGGAAAGAATAAAGTAGGGGTAAATTTTAAGTTGAATAATTTTATAATACTTGTGGGAAATAAATAATTTGTCTAAAAATGGAAATTTTTCTAATGATAGCAAGTAATAAAAGCACAGTTTTAAGAAAAAAACATAAAAAGATAAAAATCAAAGTTTATTTTAAGGTACCCATTATCAATTTAAATTTAACCAGGTTCTAATCTGAATATATTCAAGCGCTTTTGTTTGGTTTAATTCGAACTTTTTCATAAACGTTAAATAAATAGGAAAATCAAAATATCAATTTTTTTTGAAAAATTAAATATAGTACTGACGTTTATAAAGATTAAATAGATTTAGTTTGTGAAAAGGTAAGTTTAAAAAGAGTATGATTTTTAGAATATTATTTTAAAGTTTTGTACAAGTAATTTTGAAACTTTTAAAAATGTTCAAGCTTTAAAACTTTTCCTAAATTGTGACATTTCAAAGACATTTCATCTCTTAATAGATACAAAGAAATAAATCACTTGAAAGAATGAGAAATATTTCAAAGTATAAGCTTTTACATCAACCAACACTTTTTCGGCTTTTAAAGGAAAGAAGTAAATTCTAACGCTATCTAAGAAAAAATGCTATCTCAAGAACAAAAAATTTGAAATATTGCAAAGTATTACTGTTTCTAGAAATCAATTCTAATAGTTTAATTTCTTATAATAAAACACACATACTACAATACATATTAAAACACACATACACACATAAATAACACCTGCATTCAACAGTTAAAGGTATTAATAAATATTTTACAGAATACATACAATAAATACAACTGGAGTGAAAAATTAGCCAGAGCCAGGAATCGAACCCGGGACCACTGCATTCCAGGCAGTCGCTCTAACCACTGAGCTATTCCGGCCGATACCTGAGTCTGCAATTTCTCACTAATAAACCAAGTTGGGGAAGTCACCAGCCATCTATACGACAGCCTTGGATGACCGGGCACGTTTTCGGTCAGCGTCAAATTATGTTGCAAATTATCAACAGTGGTTAGAGCGACTGCCTGGAATGTAGTGGTCGCGGGTTCGATTCCTGGCTCTGGCTAGTTTTTCACTCCAGTTGGGTTTACTGTATTTATTGTATGTATGTCTGTAAAATATTTATTAATACCTTTAACTGTTGAATGCAGGCGTTATTGATGTGTGTATGTGCGTTTTAATATGTATTGTAGTATGTGTGTTTTATTATAATTATCGTAGATCGGTGTAATAGTAAAATCTATTCATCGTTGTCCGGTCATCCGAGGCTGTCGTATAGATGGCTGGTGACTTCCCCAACTTGGTTTATTAGTGAGAAATTGCAGACTGAGGTATCGGCTGGCGTAGCTCAGTGGTTAGAGCGACTGCCTGGAATGCAGTGGTCCCGCGTTCGATTCCTGGCTCTGGCTAATTTTTCACAACAGTTGGGTTTATTGTATTTATTATATGTATGTCTGTAAAAGTTTCATTTCTTGTTCGTTTCTAGTTAAGTGCGTTTAGAAATAACGGTGAAAAATCAAACTTTTCAAGTTCGATTTTTTTTTAAATCTACTTGGAAAAACGGTATATATAAAAAATCAATTGGTTGAGTTATAAATCTCCTCTTTGAAAAAGAAGTTGAGAATTGAAGAATGATTCTAAATTTCTATGAATTCTTTGCAGAAATACTTTTGTTTAATGTTGTAAAAGATGTTTGCTTATTAAGGTATCTGCCTACATCCAAATGAGCACTTTCGGAAAAATTATCAATTTCATTTTTAGGTGCGTTCGTAATTATATAAATACGTAGCATCTATAGTCGTCGTTCGGTCCGTCTGTCTGTCTATCCATCCGTCCGCATATAACAGAGCAAAAACAACGGAACCGAATGTTTCTGAAATTTTAAATATATAATTGTTGCGAAATTTTGTCGAGTCATTTCAAATTTTATGAAAATCAGATGTATAGTTTAATTACAGGAATAGTCAAAAGCTTTCCGTTACATTACGGCCAATGGGAAAAAATTATTTCAAGTGCATTTTAATGATGTTACAGCCTTTCGAACAGAATGAAATGGATATGCATTTATGAAGGGTACTAAAATATACATTCAGTACAATATGCGTTGCAAAAAATATTTATAAAACTAGTTATAGTACGAACGCACCTCAATAGCCACGTTTGACGTGCAATTTCCACCTTGTTATTATTTCATTTGAAAGTACAATTTTTTACGATTCTAAAACTGCCTTTTTTTAATTCCTACAATGTTTAGAACAGAAGTCAACCCGTTATTTATAGTAAGATATACGTAATCACCATCATTTTGCCACGATTATTTTAAAAATCTGTCCGATAGTTCCAGAAATTTCTTCTATCTCTCCAGAAGACACGTACACAAACGTTTCTTCTTTACTAGCCGCCCTTGGCGACCAATTTGGTCTCCATTAGTTGTGTGCTAAGCATTGTACCATGTTACTTTTATCCAAAATTTAATTTACTTTTTCAATACTTCGCCAAATCAGAAGTTTCTAGTACAGAAATCAAGAACTCCGTATTTTTATGGGTACTACCATTGCCACCTAGAATACTATTCTAGGTGGCAATGGTACTACTTGGTTATCCCGTCGACCAAAAATATATCGCCAAACTATAAGATTAAATATTAATAATGGCTGATCGTAAATGTCATATTCGCTTGTTTTTAAGCAAGTTACACGTGTTTACGTCTTCAAGTTATTGTTATTTCGACGTTTTATTGGTATTTTTATTAATGTTATACTAATTTATTTGTTCTTTTGCTATTTAAAATAAAATTATGTCAATTTGTATAATTTGGCGAGTGGTTTAGCGATTTATATAATTTGGCGAAATTGGGCGACGGTGTAACTAATATGCTAACCAGGCGCAAGTGATAAATCATCAAACATTGTCTTTCCAATCGCATTTTTTCATATTTCATTAAATTCATCTAAAATATAATAATTTCACTCATTTTATTTAAAATACACAATTTTAATTTGAAATTCACGACTTTCACTTTTTCTTTCCCTTTTTTAAGAAAAAGAAAAGAAAAGTAATAAATAAATAATACCAAAAACCATGACTTTTAATTTCAATATCAAAGCATTGTTTTAATTTACCACGCGAAAAATAAAAAATGTAAAAAATGGTCACCTGGCATATAAAAAGCGAAGCGGTCAGATCGGAACTATTGATGACAGTCACATGACTTAGGCTATTATTATAGAGATAATGGAAGTACAAATTTAGATGTTTGATACAGTTTAAATTTATGTAATTTATTATAGATAAAGAAAATTTTCAATTTTTCTCCTTAATAGAATATTTTTCTTGTGCACTTTAGTAAAATAAACGTCAGAGTTTATTTTTATTTTTTTATTATTCAAGGGGACAAGGGACCTTCAAACTCAGTTATTTATTATTTTTTTTAAATTGCACTTTAAATACTATTCAAGGGCACACATTATAAATTATAGCACATATTTATCACAGAAGAAATTTTTTAAAAAAATGGAGGAAAATAAGGAATTTTCCTGAATATTTTAAGCGTTATGAAGAATTTTTCAGAATGCCCATGCGCATACGATTTGAATTAAAATAACCAATATTTTTTATGCCAGTTTGGTTTACATATACAAATAAAACTATCCATCGAATTTTATATATTGGAATATAAAGGCAAGAAAAAAAATATTTTCTAAATTTTATGAAATTTGCAGCATTTTTGCATCCTATTTCTATACTTAATTATCATTAACTTTTCCAATTATATTTAGTTTAAAAAAACTATGCACAATTTTATTTGTATATGTAAACTAAACTGGAATAAAAAATATTAGGGATTTTAATTGATATGGAATGCGCATGGGCAATTTTGATAAGTGCTTCATAAAGTTTAAAATATTCAGGAAAATTCCTTATTTTTCACCAATTTCTTTTTAATTTTTTGTGTGAGAAATATATGGCGTAACTCATATAGTGTGCTTATCCTTGAATAGTATTTAAAGTGTAATAAAATAAAAATAAAAATAATGAGTTTGAAGATCCGCTATCCCCTTAAGACTGCAAGCTTTAAATCTTCTGCAACCTTTGTGCATTTAAAAAGTACTTGACACCTGTATAAAAAAAACCATAAATCAGAATCGAAATCAATTCCAAGAGCCATTTTTTAGACATATTGCCATTCCAAGTCAATGTTACAATTTTTAATATTTTATTTTTTACATCAAATAGGTATTATAAATTTTTTGTGATAGTATTAAACCTATTTTGTTTTATATTTGCAGTGCATTTTATTAATATTTGAACAGTCAAAAACAATATAATCAGCATAGGTTCTTTTTATGTGTTTGTCTGTTTATTTGTTGCATATTTGCTAAGTAAAATTACATATTTTCCTAATTATATTGTGGCAGACAGTCAAATTTTGTGAAAGAGGTATGTTTCTGAACTCCCTCTGAATGAAAAAGTATTTTGTTGTAATAAATTGTATGTTATTTTATAAGTAATATTGATAAAGATTAAGGTATACGAAAAGCATGGTAGTTCCTGTTTGCCTGTTACTATACCATTTTTTCAATCATAATTATTTACAATAAATAATTTATTCATAATAACTATATTAACTTAAAATACACACACATGTTTAATGTCTGAATTAAAATACTTAAACTGATTTTGATACACTAGATAGACTTGACTACATTAAAACAGAGAAATTAAATAAAAAATATACATATAAACATTTAATTAAGACCAAAAATATATACAAAAATAGACGTTACGCTTTGCAACGCACAGTCTCACCAGTACACACATCAGCAATATTGGAATATCGAAACATGTCCTGGACCCAGTTAAAGTCAAAGTTAAAGTTATTCTTTCAAAATATATATATATATATATATTCTTTCGGGATCGTACCAGATTCGTTGAGCGTGTAAGGGTATTGCCTAATGAACCAAATTTCCATGAATAATCTATAGTGATAAGCGTTGCAATTATTTTCCAAAATCAATGAAATTTTGAAGGATGAGGTGGGGTCCGTATCAAATGCATGCTGTACTAATTTAGAGTTTATTTTTCCATTTTTAAAAGCGCCGACATGCTCTTTAAGTCTAATCTCCATCGATCTATCAGTTTCACCTATATCGACGTTGTCACAATCGCTAAATGGAATCATGTAAACAACTGCGGTTAATTTTGTTATGTCATATTTATATTTGTGGCTATTTAAAGAAGGACTCAATTTATTTACTGGTTTAAATAAAACTCCAATATCAAAAGATTTTTTTTTTTCTTTTTTTTTTTTTTTTTTTTTTTTTTAGAATAACTTTAACTTTGACTTTAACTGTGTCCAGGACATGTTTCGATATTCCGCTATTGCTGATGTATGTACTGATGAGGCTATGTGTTGCACTGCGAAGCGTCTATTTTTGTATATACTTTTGTTTTTAATTAAATGTTTATATATATTTCTTTAATTTAATTGTCTAGTGTATCAAAATCAGTTTATATATTAACTTATCTTCTACTATTATATGCTAACAGCAGCCATCTCTGAATTAAATAATTATTACTATTTGAAATGAAGTAAGGCCATTTTTTCCCTCTATGACTGTTAATCTGATACAATGGAATTACTTGCCCCATAATGAAGTAAAAAAATAAATTTCTTATCTTATCTTTAAAGTTTTAAAGTGGAGAAGAAATATTAACAAGAAAATTAAGAAAAAAATGTTATCTTAAGAAATAAAAATTCAAAATATTTTAAAGAATCGATGTTTCTAAAAATCAACTGTAAAACCTTCATTTCTTTTTAAGTGATCTCAAAAATAACAAAGAAAAAGCCTACTTTTCAAGTTCTAAAATGTCTTTTTTAAACTATACGAGGAAAACCAGTAAAAAAAATATAATCAGTTGACTGATAGTCATAAATCTTTTCTTTAAAAACGAATTTGTTAATTTGAATAAATAAATTTGAGAGTTATTGTAAATTTCGATAGCTTAATTTTCGAAACACATGTACTTAATGTTTCAAAACATATTTGTTTATTCATGACATTTAATTTAATTTGTTTATTAATGTTTGTAAATGCAAAATTTATGTCCTTATAAAAATAAATAAATTTAATTTATAAAAACAAAATCATTATCGCCGGCAAACATGAAAAATCGGGGGAAAATGCAGTTTTTTTTATTTCAACATAAAAAGACAAAGAAAAAAAAAATCTGATCGTCAGATACAATTTAGGTCAAATGCCATCCTGAACCAAATTTGCAGACCTCTACATGCTATAGATTTCCACAGCCATCGACCCCAGATGAACACACACGTACATGCACAGGCGAAAACTTTCTTTTATTACTGTAGATCGACGTTCACCAATGATAATTTAAAGTATTGAATGTAATAGAAATTAAATATGTTTAAGCGAAATTTAAAAGAATAGGTTACTTTAAATATTCCTTTAATATTTTCTAGAAGCGTGTTTAACAATTTTTTATTTATTTATTTTTTTTTTTTTATTACAACGTTTAAAACTCTTGGTAACTTTTGACATTTGAGAAAGTACTTGTCCTACTAATATATATAAGGAAAGGATAACCAAGAATCTGAATATGTTCAAAGTCCATTCTTAAGCACCGACGACGCAGGATTTTTTTTCAACTTTTAAAACAGAGAAAAAAAATATTAACATTGCTGTTAGAAAGAAAATATTGATATATCTATAAGTAAAGGATAACCAAAAATCTGAATATGTCTAAGATGCATTTTTAAGCTCCAAAAGCAGAGGATTTTTTTTTTAATTTTTAAAATATAGAAAAAATATTAGCAATACTGTTAGAAAGAAAATATTGATAGATCAATAAGGAAAGGATAACCAAGAATCTTAATATACCCAAGATCCATTCTTAAGCACCAATGACACAGGATTTTTTTAACTTTTAAAATAGAGAAAAAATATTAACATTACTGTTAGAAAGGAAATATTGATAGATCAATAAGTAAAGGATAACCAGGAATCTGAATATGCCCAAGATCCATTTTTAGCCCCAATGACGCAGGATTTTAGTTTTCAAATTTTAAAATAAAGAAAAAATATTAACATTACTGTTAGAAAGAAAAAATTTTTAGATCTATGAAAAAGAAAATAAAAATCGAAATATTGTAAAGTATCAGTGTTTTTATAGAATTCAACTCTGACACCTTAATTTCTTTTTAAGCGAGTTCAGAAAAAGATGAAAAAACATACTTCTCAAGTTCCAGAATAATTTTTTAAAACTACTGGAAAAAGTGATATAAAATAATCAATTGGCCGAGCCACAAAATCCTCTCTCCTAAATTTACTATAATACTTTGAGGTTATTGTACATTTCGATGACTTTCTTCTAAGAAATATACGTGTTTAACATATTTGTTCACTAAAGACTATTTATTTTAATTTTTTCATTAAGGTTTATTAATGATAAATTTGTGGCTTAAATTAATAAAAAAATAAATAAAGACGGTGGATAGATAAGAGTTGATTTTTGCCCCTCCGCCAACATTTGTATTTCATTATTCATATATTAAAATGTAAAATCAAAACTATTACGGTGTTTTGAGCGCTTCATAAAATGACATTTCTGACCAAGTACTCTGACCAAGTGACATTCTGAAAAAGTATATGACCTCCTAACAGATAGGACAACCAAAAATCTGAACATGTCCAAGATCTGTTCTTAAGCACCAATGACACAGGATTTTTTTAAAAAATTTTAATATGTAGAAAAAAATATTAACATTACTGTTAGAAATAAATATTAATAGATCAATAATGAAAGAATAACCAAGAATCTGAATATGTCCAAAATACATTTTTAAACCCCAATGACACAGGTTTTTTTTTTCTTTTTTTTTTTTTTTTCAAATTTTAAAATAATGAAAAAATATTAACATTACTGTTAGAAAGAAAATATTGATAGACCAATAACGAAGAAAATAAAATCGGAATAGCATTGTAAATTATTAGTGTTTTTATGGCATTCAACTCTAATACCTTAATTTCTTTCAAGCGAGTTCAGAAAAGATGAAAAAACATACTTTTCAAGTTCCAGAATAACTTTTTAAAACTACTCGAAAAAGCGATATAAAATAATCATTTGGCCAAGTCATAAATCTTCTCTTCTAAATTTAATACAATACTTTGAGTATTATTGTAGATTTCGATGACTTATTTTAAGAAATATATATGCTCAATGTTTTAAAATATACTTGTACACTAAGGACATTTAATTATATTTGTTCATAACAAAAGAAAAAAAAAAGATGGTGAGATGATAAGCGTTGATTTTTGCCCCTTCTCCCAAAAATTTCTTTTATTTTTCACGTACTAACATGTAAAATCAAAACTATAATGATATTATGAGAGTTTTATACAGAAAAAAAATCAAATTGGTATAATTGAAATGCCCTAAAATTTGCTAAAAAAAAAACCTGTTTCTGATCTTGTATAAAAAAACGGAGGAAATTACAAACAAGAATTCATGTATATAGTACATAGATCATACATACATGTAAGGCAATAAATATACAGATATATCATATATCAGGGTTGGCGAACCTATGGCACACGTGCCGTAACTGGCATGCGGGAAGGTATATTTGGCACGCCGTTGATTGAAGTTCTAAATCAAAATTCAGTCGAATTCCCAAAATTCTGCCGCTCTTTATTCTTTTTTTTTTAATTAATACACGGAGCCTAATTGAAAATAGCTATTGTTTTCTATAATAGGTACTTGTGTACTTGTTATATCACTGAACTTTCCCGCTTAGAAATATACGACCTTTCCTAACTCTCCATTTCCTCGATTTCGTTATGATTCGCATTGATATTGAGCACCTATGATTCGCATAGAAATCTAGCAAATCAAATTATTATTTGCTGTAATACTTCTGCATAATTTAACGCGTTTTGACTAGCACATGGGGCTTTATGTAACTTTTTCTAGAATTTGTTTATTGATCTTTAATTTTTAAAATGATAAAAGTATTAATAAAACTAACAAAACATGACTTTTTTTTATAAGTTATGAAAAAATAATAATTTGATTGCTAAAACATTTGTAAAATGAAATGAAAACTATAATTATATTTTTTGTATAACTGTTTCTATGATTGATTAATTTTTTCATGTGAAAAGCGTTTTGGTTCGAGTTTTCTATATTAAATATTGTTTAATTTAATGCGTATGTTGGTATTACCTGCAGGTATGTTAGCTATATTTATAATAATCTAATAATAATAATAATAAATAATTTTGACACTATTATTTATTATTATAAGTATTAAACCAATTTATAATTCACTATTAAATTATTTCGCTATTTTTTTTGCGGGAATGGGACGTGGTGGGTGGTGTTGTTGGCACGCCATGCTCTGTTGGATTTTTTTTTTAAATATTGGCACGCGGATGTAAAGAGGTTCGCCGACCCTGTCATATATACTTATCAGTTCATATATAAGACAAGATAATGTAATAGTCTAATACAATGGCAGTAGTCTAATAGACAAGACAATGTCATACGTAAGGCAAGACATATACAGATATATCATACATACAGATCAGTTCATATATACAAATCAGACAAGAAATATAAATAAGACAGGCAAGAATTATAAATAAAGATCATGCAATAATTACATATCATGCAAGAATATATAGATCATATATACATGTAATGCAAGACATATACAGATATACTATACTTACAGATCAGTTCTTATACACGAATCAGGCAAGAAATATAAATAAGATATGAAAAAAATTATAATTACAGTTCAGGCAAGAATTATAAAAGCAAGACATATAAAGATATATCAAACATACAGATTGTATAAATCATGCAAGAAATATAAACAAGACAGGCAAGAATTATAAATATAGATCAGGCAATAATTACCAATCACGCATGAATTCGTATATATATTGATATATAGATCATACATAAATGTAAGGCAAGACATATACAGATATACAAATCAGGCAAGAAATATAAATTAGACAGGCAATAATTATAAATGCAGTTCAGGACCGAATTATAAGTACAGTTCAGACAAGAATTATAAACACAGACCCTAAGCTATATTAAAAAACATCTCAGAACAAAGAAAAATATTTTGGCTCCATTGGGAGGGGAGGGACAAAAATCAATGCTTATCTTCCCATCCACTTTAATCGATTAAAATGAAAAAGAGTAGGATTGTTTAAAAGTATTTTTAACATTTTGTACAAGTGGCTATAATAGTTTTTAAGATTATAAACTTTAAGTAGATTTCTGAAATTAAAAATTTCAACTGTACATCATCCCTTTAATATATCTAACGAATCCTTATTTAAAAATGTAAATTAATTGCAAGAATCATTTTTTAACACAACAACAAAATACTTTTTTTGCTTTAGCTTTGAATGTCAGAAAAGAAAATTCTGATATTGGTACAAGAAGGTAAAAAATGGCTATAGGAAATTGATGATTTTAGAAATCAATTAAAATATATCTTTTTTTTAAAAAATCAATTCAGAAATAATGATAAAAAAGCATACTTTATAAGTAAAAAATTCCACTTGAAAGGTACTGATAAAAAGTGTCGTAAATTAATCGATTTGCTGAGTCATAAATCTTATACTCGAAAAAGAACTTCGAGGTTCGAGATTTATGATACATTTAAACAGTTTAATTTTTAAACTTCATTTATTTATTATTGTAGAAGTAATTTCTCGATTAAACGAAAAACGTTAAATTTTCATAGTCCGTAGAACAGCAATATTTAAAACAGTGCTTCTGTTAAATGTTTAGAACTGGCTTTTATATGCCTTCCCATATTTCAAAATTATACTTTAAAAGAAAATTTACAAATGTTCCTTATATCTTAATTTCCTGCTCGGTCACTCTTTTTTGTGTATGCTAAGCAAGCCGCAAGTTTAAAAATTATTTAAACAATAAGGGAAAATAATACTAATAGTAATAATAGATAAATAGCAAAATAATTGCGTGTGAGATGCAATTATCTCTTTAGATGGATCAAGGTATATGCACAAGAGAACAGTATGAAAAAGGTTCAAACATCGCCATTTTATTGTTTTTCTTCAGCTTTTACTTTAAAAAATATATATATATATATATATGTGTGTGTGTGTGAGTGTGTATTCCCATCTCCCCCGTCGTCCCTCAACAAAATCATTTAAACGTAAATTTTTCTAAGATTTTTTTAAATTATTAATCATACATTTTCTATTTTATTATTATTTTTCAATGAACCTTTGTATTTTTTAAAGTTTTTTTTTTATTTGTTATTAATATTGTTAAAATATTAGTTTTAAATTTTTATTCATTATCCATGTGCATTATATTTTTTTCAAAAAACATTTTCTCACTATTTTCGCTTTATAGGTTATACAATTGAAAATTCATGTTGTAAAATAATTTGTAGATAGAGGTCTGTAATATTTTGACTGATATTCAGTTGTATGATAGAAATTTAATATGACTTTAAAAGTAATTTAAAGATGATATACAATTTTCTATATAATTCGATATACAATATGCCTAAAAAATGCGACTTATTTCTAAATATTAAAGTTTAATATATTGGCATTGCTTTTGAATTTTACATATTTTTTAACATCAACTAAACAACAAAATTAGTTTTTTTTTCTTCAGCTTTGAATTTCAAAAAGAAAATTCTGATATTACTACAAGAAAGTTAAAATGGCTATAGGATATATTATGAAGAATAAATGATTTCCGAAATCAATTTCAATATCTTTATTTTTTTTTTTAATAGAACTCAGGAATAACTATAAAAAAGCATACTTTTTGAGTTCAAAATTTCATTTGAAATTTTCTAGAAAAAGCGACATAAAATAATCGTTTTGCTGAGTCATAAATCGTCTTCCTGAAAAAGAACTCGATAGTTCGAGATTTATAATAAATTTAAGTAGCTTATTTTTAAAATGAGTTTATTTATTATTGTAAAAATAAAGATTTCTCTATTAAAAGAAATTTGTTAAATTTTCAAAGTCAGTAGAACAGCAGTATTTAAAACAGGTGTTTTGTTAAATGTTTAGAGTTGGTTATTATATGTCTTCCCATCATTTAAAATTATAATTTAAAAGAAAATTTACAAATGTTCCTTATATCATTATCTCCTCCTAGATTACTCTTTTTCGTGTAAGCTAAGCAAGCCATAAGCTTTAAAATTATCCAAATAATAGTTCAAAATAATAATAATAATAATAATAATAATAATAATAATAATAACAATAATAATACAGGCATCCCCTGTCTTACGTAAGTAATGCGCAAACGTTTATGTAACTTGAATTTCACGTAAGTCAAATTTCTAAATTGATTAGGTAAAATTTCGTTAAAACTGCAATATTTATTATACAGGGTGTCCGGTCTCAACGGTGTCCAATGGCTAATTCCTAAACCGTTAGTCATAGACATATAGTTCCAATTACAAAAATGTTTTCAATCACGTAAAGAAATATTTTAAAAGCGATTTGGGTCAAAAAAAAATATTTCTTAAAAAATTACGAAATTTAAATTTTTATACGGTCCCCCGGTCCTATAAGTTATATTTAGTGAAATTTTCCTTTTACTCTGACAAGTAATACAAAAAAAGTCCCGTTATTCTACGATTAAAATTGACCGAGTAATAGCTGTTTAAATTTGGAGCATATTTTTTGCTGCAAATTGGGGGTCATTCACAAATTTAGTCGAAATATAATTTCGTCAGATATAAAAAATATCTGGGAGTAAAATTAACAATTCAATATAAATTTGAAATCTTTAATCATTCTGGCACATTAATGGAAAATATACAATTTGTAATAAACATTTAAGAAGAAAGAAAAAACAGAATTTTTTTAAATAAAATGATTCTAAATTAACAGTCTCAATTCTTTACAAAATGATACATATTTTAAAATATTATTAGATTGCACAAGCCTGCAAAAGTTGGGTTATGTCATGTTTTTTAGCTAATGATAATTGATTCTTGTGTACTCTGTACCGCTGAATCCGAAATTGACCTTCATTTTTAACTATCATATCAGGATTTTTCGCACATTGCAAATTTCAAAGTTAAGGAGTTCAATGTTAAAATTGAATTTCCTCCCCCATCTCATCGGACCACTCAGCTGTTTAGCTGTAAGAATCCCAGGATAAGCAAAAATATCGAATAAATTTTTTAATAAAATAAAATAAATAAAATAAAATAAAAAATGTTTTACATATGTATTATAGTATGAGATTTTAGCTATATTTTAACTTACTCATTTGCGATTTGCAAAAAAAATTCTAACGTGATGGTTAAAAATGAAGGTCATTTTCAGATTCAGTGCTAAAAATTGCGTAAAAATCAATTATCAAAAGTTAAAAAACACAACAATCTCCGCTACTTTATAGTATTCGATTTTTCTTACTTCGATTTTTCTATTTTATAGTATTCGATGAGAAACAGTCTCAAATCCTGACAAAATAAAACCTATGTTATTTTAGCCAATTTGAGACTTAATCATAATACTTTTAGGATTATTTTTCAAAGCGCAGATACACATGAAGTAAGACCTTCGAATACTTTAAATACTTGGCATATGATCACTCAAAGCCAAGCCGAACTCATTTGTTTTCAGAGTAGAAAAGTGGCATAAGTCATGCATTTTTAAAGTTTCATAACTCGCTCAATTTTAGCGTTATATGAATGGGACTCTTTTTGTCTTACTTGTCAGTGTAATAGGAAAAAATTACTAAATATAACTTAAAGGACCGGGGGACCGTATAAAAATTTAAATTTCGTAATTTTTTAAGAAATGTTTTTATTGACCGAAATCGCTTTTAAAATGTTTCTTTACCTGATTTAAAACAATTTTGTAATTGGAACTATATGTCTATGACTAACGGTTTAGGAATTAGCCATTGGACACCGTTGAGACCGGACACCCTGTATATATATAAATATTAAGGATAAGGACGATGCTAATTTTTAACAATAATTTTTCAACGACTTAGAATTTAGTACAGTATCTTATTTAAGAATATATATATATATATATATATATATATATATATATATATATATATATATATATTATATTCTATAGCATCATGCAGCAGTATGTACTCGGATATAAACTATAAAAATACGAAAAAATGTAAAAACAAACTGAAAGAGCACTTTTCAAACAAAAAACCTTTTATGGAATGCGAGATTTATAAATTTAGCATTAATAAATTGATTTTAACAATTTTCAATCTATATTAAACAAAAAGGTGAAGCAAGAAAAAAAAACACAAGTTTCTCTTCATCGAAATTTAAAGTTAACTTTCTTTCTGGTTTGAATTCAGCTAACATAATTATTATGGTTGAACCCCAGATTTTTTCGTCTCAGATTAATTAGATTCGAGATTGTTTTGTTAAAGATTTGATTGTATATCCCAATAAAAATGTAACTTTCACTAATATATAAAACTATATTTTGGTTGTGGTTTTTATCTGTGTATTTTATTTATAAAATAATTATCAAAAGTGTGCATATGCATACCAAACGCGCTAGTAAGTAAACGCATAAGTGTAATTTTCGAGATTTATTACGTAACTGCGAATTTATGTAAGTCCCATAATACGTAAGTCGAGAGATGCCTGTAATAGAAAAATAGCATAATAATTGCGTGTGAGATGCAATTACCCCTTTAGATGGGTCAAGATGTAAGCACAAGAGAACAACATAAAAAAAGATTAAACATATCTAAGTAAGCATCGCGCATTTTATTGTCTGTTTTTAGCTTTTTTTCTTTCCTTTTTTAAACTTTTTTATGTGTATGCCCTCTCCTCTTCCGCCCTCAACAAAATCATTCAGACATAAATTGCTCGATAATATTTTAAAATTATTATTAATGCTTTTTATTATTTTTTTATGACAAAGCATTTTATTTTTTTACTTTAAAAAAAATTTTTGTTATTAACATTGCTACAAAAATAGTTTTAGATTTTTATTCATTATCCATGTACATTATATTTTCTTAAAAAAAAAAAAAAAAAAAAAAAAAAATCACTACTTTCGCTTTATGTGTTATACAATTAAAAAATTCTAGAGTAAAAGTCTAAAGTCTAGAGTAACATAGTTTGTAGATAGAGGTCTGTAACATTCTGACTGATACTGTAAAAGCACTTACTTTCGCGAGCCGTAATTTTCGCAAAAATGAAGATATCGCTGATTTCGCGAGCTGAAAATTTCGCGAGTTTTATAGGAACCGAACCGAAGGTTGAAAAATCCTAAAACTACCTAAATAGAACCCCTTTTGCATAAGGCATTTTAAGAAGCTTCAAGTTTCTTAAAACGCAAAATTTGTGCCTACATCTGAATACACATTGGAAGAACTTAGTTCAAAACAAGTGTACATAATCGGCATGGAAAATAAAAAAGAGGTGACTCTTTTGTTAGTATGTTCCCTTTCTTGAAACCTACTTCCGCCGCAATTGTTGTACGCTGGAAAAACAACAAATTGTCATCCAAAGTTTACATTTCTCGCGGACTGTGATGTGTAGTACTCCGATTCTTTCGCACTGGAGCAATACTGACACAATGATTCGATACATCGAGAATATTCTTGTACCTTATTACGACAAGCAGGAGAGCTTCTCGGACTAGTTACAGAACAACCTGGTGTAGCATTGTTCGACGTTTTTGAGGCACACCAAGATCCTCTTTTTTCTGGCTGAAAACTAGAGAACAGGAATATTATTCCAGTTTCTGTGCCTGCTTCCTGCACAGGAGAGCTCCAGCTTTTGGACTTAACTGTAAATGTCGAGTTCAAGTGTTTGCTCAAGAATGAGTTTATTGAGTTGTAATCTATTAATACATGGAAATTATTCCATTGAGAAAGGTATTCTATTAAGTTTAAATTTCTAGAGGAAAAAGAATCTGTGGACCTGCGAATATCACGACTAAAACCGATTGACACTTCTTGGCTTGTGCGCATATTTAACGGTGTTCAGACCAAACATGATATAATTTTGAATGGTTTCAAACAAGCTGGTATAAATATTGTGAGTGAATGAGCTACATTCTATTAGTTGTATTATTGTTTTTATTCAAGAAATAGTTGTATAGTATTCAAGAAATAGCTGCAAGTATTCAAGAAATTTTTGTAATTATTTCATATTTAAGTAACTGTAATGATTAAATTTTGGATAAGTGAAAAATTTCTGATTTTTTATTATTATTTAAGGCGAAAAGAAAATTATTTCGCGAAGCTTTAATTTTCGCGATTACGACGGGCTCGCGGAAGTCGCGAAAATTAAAGCCTCGCAAAAATAATTACTTTTACAGTAATCATTGGTATGATAAAAATTAAATAGGACTTTAAAAGTAATTTAAAGTTCATGTACAATTTGGTATATATTTTGATATACAGTATTGATATACAATTTCACAAAAAATGCGATTCATTTTATAAATATTAATGTTCAATTTATTTTGTTGGCATTTCTTTTAAATTTTACACATTTTTTAACATCGACTAAACAAAAAAAGGCTTTTTTTCTCTTCAGCTTTGAATATCAAAAAGTAAAATCTGATATTGGTACAGGAAAGTTAAAAATGGCTATATGATATATTTTAAAGAATAAATGATTTCAATATCTTTACTTTTTTTAATATAGAACTCCAAAATAACTATAAAAAAGGATACTTTGTACGCTCAAAATTTCATTTGAAAGATGCTGGTAAAAGCGGCATAAAGTAATCGATTTGCTGTGTCATAAATCTTCTGCTTGAAAAAGAACACGACAGTTCCAGCTTTATGATAAATTTAAATAGCTTATTTTTTTAAATACACTGGTTTATTATTGTAAAAAAATATTTCTCGATTAAAAGAAATTCGTTACATTTTCAAAGTCAGTAGAACAGTAGTATTTAAAACAGGTCTTCTGTTAAATGTTTAGAGTTGGTTATTATATGCCTTTCCATTATTTAAAATTATAATTTAAAAGAAATTTTAGAAAGGTTCCTTATATCATTATCTCCTCCTTGCTTACTCTTTTTCATGTAAGCTAAGTAAGACATAATCTTTAAAATTATCCAGATAATAGTGTATAATAATAATAATAATAATAATAATAATAATAGAAAAATAGCATAATAATTTCGTGTGAGATGCAATTATCTCATCAAGATGTAGGCACAAGAGAACAGCATAAAAAAGGTTCAACATATCTAAGTAAACATCGCGCATCTTATTGTCTTTTATCAGCTTTTTTTTCTTTCTTTTTTTTAAACACTTTTTATGAGTATCCCATCTCCCCCTCCGCCCTCAACAAAATCATTCAGACGTAAATCGTTCTAAGATATTTTAAAATTATTATTAATGCCTTTTTTTACTTTTTTATGAAGAAGCATTTTATTTTTTTACGTTTCTTTTTAAAATTTGTTATTAAAATTGCTAAAAAATTCTATGTACATTATGATCTATGTACATTACATAATATCATACGTACATAATATCATTACATAATATCATATATACATATTACATAATATCTATGTACATTATGATTTCTTCAAAAAATTTGTTTTTGCTATTTTCGCTTTATAGGATATACAATTAAAAAATTATGTTATGTAGAGTAACATAGTTTGTAGATAGAGGTCTGTAACATTTTGACTAATAAAATCAGTTGCATGATAAAAGTTAAATATGACTTTAAAAGTAATTTAAAGTTGCTATACAATTTGGTATATATTTTGATACACAATTTGGACAAAAAATGTGACTTATTTTATAAATATTAATGTTCAATTTATTTTATTTGCATTTCTTTTCAATTTTACAGATTTTTTAACATTGTCTAAGCAACAAAATGCTTTTTTTCTCTTCAGCTTTGAATGGGAAAAAGTAAATTCTGATATTAGTACAAGAACGTTATTTTAAAGAATAAAGGATTTCTGAAATAAATTTAAATATATTTACTTTTATATATATAAAACTCAGAAATAACTATAAAAAAACATACTTTGTAAGTTCAAAATTTCGTTTGAAACATGCTGGTAAAAGCGGCATAAAATAATCGATTTGCTGAGTCATAAATCTTCTGCTTGAAATAGAACACCACGTTGCAGATTTATGATAAATTTAAATAGCTTATTTTTTAAAATACATTGGTTTATTATTGTAAAAAATATTTCTCGATTAAAAGAAAATCGTTAAATTTTCTTAGTCAGTAGAACAGTAGTATTTAAAACACGTCTTCTGTTACATTTTTATAGTTGCTTATTCTTTTTCCATCTTTCAAAGTTAAAAGTTAACAGAAAGTTTATAAATGTTTCTTATATCCTTATTTTATCTGTGTCTTTCTCATGTAATCTAAGCTGGCCGTAAGCTTTAAAATTATTTGGGCAATGATACAAAATAAAAATAACATTAATAATAATAATAATAATAATAACAGAAAAATAGCATAATAATGTGCGTGTGAGATGCAATTATCCGATTAGATTATGGATCAAGATATATGCATAAGAAAACAGCATAAAACATATTCAACATATCTAAGTAAACTTCGTGCATTTTATTGTCTTTTTTCAGCATTTTTTAAGAGAATCTGGCTAATTTCTAAATTTTGGAAGAAACGCCTTAATTTTTTATTTGGAATATTTCTAATATACGAACTAATATATGAATATATGTCACTGATGCATTTCTTGCGTTTACTAAAAATATAGTATAATTAATATTAATAATAACAATGAAGTATTGCACAATTTTCATAGAACCGATGAAAAATGAGCTTTACAAAATTTAACTGTTAAAAAATATTTCATTTTAAAATGTTAATATATTTTTAATATTTTAATAGTAGCAGACTTCGCCCGCTACGCTTGTCGGCTTTCCCAAACGAACTTTGAATCAAGCAAAATATATCGGTTAATTTAACTTTGTGTTTTAAAGCATTATAGACCTTATCTGGAATGTCTTTGTGCATTGCTTAAAACATTGCGCTGGTGTCAACAAACTGGTGCCATTGAGCTATTATATGTTCTAACGCATCAAACAAAATTCTGGCTTTTAGGGAGCAAATATTTTACATTATAATTTACAGTAAGATTTTGCAAAGCAATATTCTAAAACCATCCAAATAAATGTATCTAATAAACAATGAAAGACAATCTCGACAAAATCCGTCCAATTGAATTTTTTAAAAAGGCTAATCATTCATAATCGGGTCCACCTGATTACAGAATTTCGCCCTATAATTTTAAAACTAAGCAACATAGAGTGATATACTGTATACTAAAACATTTCCATAAAAAATTATCGAACTAACATTATATGTATATCCTTTCAATATGTATATCCTGTAGAACTTTTTTAAATGACTAAGTACTCAAAATCAAGTTCACATGATAATAGAACTTTTTACCATAATTCTATAATTAAGCAAAGTAAAACGGTATATTATATACTAAAACCATTCCTAAAAAAATGTCTAACCAGTAATGCAAGTCTCATAAAATATCGATCAGCAGAATTTATAAAAAAGGTTAATTTTTCAGAATCGGGTTCACCTGCTGATAGAGCTTTTTTCTACAATTGGAAAAAACTAAGCAACACAGAATAATATGCAGTATACTAAAACCTTCCGTGGAAAATTATTTAACTACGAATGCATGTTCAATCAAAATCAATACCGCTGAACTCAAGTTATAAGCAGCCAGAACGAAATTTCCGTTAGCATTATATATATGTATATATATATATATATATATATATATATATATATATATATATATATATATATATATATATAATAGACGATTGTATCTGTAAATTACTTACCTTTAGTTAATTAATTAATATAAATTCTTTTATTTAACTCAGGTGTCGTTATATGTTTTTCTAAAATTTACAGAACAAATTTTTTTTTAATGTTAAATGTACAGTCGTGGGGGAAAAAATACCCTCTACGATCTCTGTAACAAATTATTGTAGAAGAAAGCTACAGGTACCAAACAATTGGAAATAAAGTCTACTTTTAAATGATGTATGTAAAAATTTCTTAGGGGGCCATCTACATATAAAAACAAACCCAAACTTTGTTTTTTTCCAATAGCAATACCCAAGTTTGACACAACAAATAAATTCTACAACTTTCAATTATCCTAAATCCGATTTTTCATGAAGTTCGTACGATCAGTTTCCGAGAAATTAATTATTTTAAAAGGAGCTTATTTTAGGGGCTTAGTTCGGTACTCGATTCCTTGATATAGTAGTAGATTTTATTTTAATAACTAGTCAGATGTGCGAATACCAAAACTTTCTCTTTTCTCATACATGTTAATATTTCAAAAAGTTGTTACACATGTTAATCCTTCAGTGTTATTACTTCAGTACTACGCTAACTTTAATTTTCATCTTAAATTTCTGCTTCATTTTACTAATTGGAGTAAAAACGACCTAATCTCAATCATAGTATTTAATAACACTAGGGGATCGTACCCGGGTTTCCCGGGTTAAAGAATATAGGTGAAAACATTTTTTTTTAAATTGAAAACTAATAATTTTTGTGTATGCAATATTTTTTTGGATTGACCACTTAGATTAAAAATGCGTTTTTCATATAGATAATACGAATTATACAATCAAATAAATTTTTGAAATTTATCAAAAGCGATATTTTCTTATTAGCCGCATGCTAAGAGTTATTATTGCCAAGATTTTGCTACTTATGGCATCCTTTTATATTCTGATAATTTCAGAGCTTATACGTGTCTGGTAAATCTGTGATTTATTTATATTATTTTATTTATTTATTCATAGGGATGTTTTTTTTTATGGAAATTAGCCGTAAGAAAATGATGAACTCTTTATTTTGTTTTAAGGGCATACGGATTAATCTTTCGTAATCGAGCTCCGCGCGATATAGATAAATTAAATATATTTAGTGCTTTAAAATTGTTTTTAAAACCATAGACAATCTGTAAACTGAGATGAACTTTGTAAACCAATTCCATTTGAAAAAAAAATCCTATTTGGTGATCTAAAAACTTAAATTGTACGATTACAAATATGTTAGATTTGTGTTTTTCCAACATTATTCTTTTATTTGTTGATAAAAGAAGTTTTAATTTCGTTAATTTGTCTTTCACAAATGTGTTAGATTGGTGGTTTTTTAACATTATTCTTTTATTTATTTATAAAGGAAGTATTAATTTTGTTGTGTAAAAATAGTCAGAAACAAATGCTGAAAAATGTTTGTTGCTTTATGTGCAAAATGTTTATTATTATTATGCATTGAAACCGGCACGTGATAAGATAAACTTAAAAAAATCATGCTTAAAAATTATTTTAGAAAATATAATACATCAGTCAAAGAATACAGTTTTTAAACAAACTGCATTTGAAAGTAATTTTTTTCCCCCTATGCGACAAAAATTGAAAATGTACGATGATCAGAAGATTGAAAAATTGCAGTAGCGAAAATTTCAAGAGCGAAATTTGATCGTGAAGTGTTGCCATTCGCAAACTCACACCAGAGTTACGCACAGGTACGTTTGTTTTTTATAATATAGATACATAATCAGTAAAATATAATAAAGATCAGTTATTAGGATGTGGTTATCGAGGCTCTTATGCTTGGATTTCTGGAATGAAAACAACAATTTGCACCTTCTCAAAATTTGCATACGCACTTCTCATATCCATATTCATCATTTTTAAAAAAATGTACTTTGTTTGATCATTTGAAAATTATTTTAACTCAAAACTTGTAGTCACGATTGTCAGCAACATCTTTTATGTGAACAGACGCACTCTTTACTTGAGATTCTATTCTCAATTTCGAAGAGTAAAAATTTCCGTAATTTATGTTTTTTAGACGATTTTGCGTTAAAAGGCTTAGTTTTATCTAAGAAAATGATCGTTTTCTTTTAAATATGACTTCATTTTCACTTAAATAAGCATTTCGCCTAGTGTCTGAAACTTAGTATCAGTACACATGCAGAAGGAAAAACAATATAGAAAATTTATGAGGAAAAATGCGTGTTTTCAAAAGCAGTAATGTCATTTTCCGTTATTATGCCCCTAATGTAATAATATTCTGCTCCTAATGGGATTTTGCCCCACTAAACCCTATACAACAATTTTTATCAATTTTTTCTATCTTTTATAAAGACACTCTATATTTTTGTAAAACATTGCGTTTTCTCACTGTTTGATTTCGATTACATTATTTTCAAAAGTGAAGCATTTTCACCTGTGAAGAATTTCAGAGCAGCTGGGCTGTGAAAAATGACGCACATTTACAAAACATAATTCAGGTTTAAGAATTAAAATACACGCTTTTTTATAAAATGACGTCATTTGCATCCACTAAAGCAATCCACTTTTACAACCCAGTCTTAAACTTCGTCTATAGAAAAGTGTGCATATGACGTCATTATCACGGAATAACAGACAATATTCTTGACATAGCCAATATTTTATTTTCAACTATTTTTTCAGGTTTTATGAGAAAATGGCAACAAAAAGATACAGTATCTCCTATTTTCGACTATTTTCCGTTTACTTTCAATGACTTTCAATAGAAATGAGGTACTTTTGTTGCCACGATGAGAAAAATGGTATTAAAAACTACAAAAAAATTAATATCTCAAAAATAAATTGAGATGCAGCTTTCACATAAATTGCATTTAAAAGAGCATTTTTTTCCTTATACGATGGTGTAACAATTTAAAATGTGCGATGTTTAGAAATTTAAAAAATTTGCAGTGGAGAAAATTGCAAAACCAAAATTTTGTTTCAAATTTCAAAGTGTTATCATTCGCAAAATGACGTATGCGTTACGCACAGATATATTTGTCCATTATAATATATATAGATAGTTTTCGTTGTTCTGTTGTACATCAGATCCTTAAGAATCGCCGGGTAAGCTGGATGCAAATTGCCAAATTAAGTTAATGTCTGTTAGTACTCTTAACCATATTACAAGTAATTTAGGTAATATCGCAACCTTTACACTTAGATAGCTCTGGCATGGTGCATAGGATAATTATAATTTATTTCAAAGTATTAAAAACTAATCCTAAAGTTAAAAGTGTAATAAACATGTCCAACTAACCCCCTTCCCTTTCATGTTTTTTTTTTTTTTTTTTTTTTTTTTTTTTTTTTTTTTTTTTTTTTTACTGCTGCATTTTCATTAGGTGCATATAAGCTACGGCCTACACGAGCTACCGGACCCGCTCCTATGGGACAGCCTACGGAGTCAATCTTTACCCGGTGAGGTGCGGTAGAAAGGTGGCGTTTCGTCCCTCCAATAACGTGAGCTTGCTTTGCATTTCTGCCCGAAAATTTCCTATGGTGATACTTGTCTTTCAGCGGCCCCCATTGTTTTCTTTTTCTCTTCCTCTAAATTGGTTCATGAACCCCTGTAGTACTTTACCACGACAAGTACCCACCACCGATTAGGCATCTAAAATTCAGATTTCCCTACTCCGCAAGCAGCATCTGTGTGTGTAATGTGCAGGAGCCAAATCAACAAAGTCAATTAGTTAAGCAAACAATACAACAGAGAAATCAGCAAATAAGAGGCTCTGCAATTAGGTCATCCGGGACGTTGGTCTACTGGATGGCCGCCATACGGCGATCAAGCGGACAGCTGACCCGATGACAGACAGGCATACTTGTTTGGCTAGGGAAATCTGACATCTAGAGGTCTGGCCATCGGTTTGGAGTCATCCGATGTCCGCCATGTACGCTAATGGCACCTGGTGCATTTAAAATCCGTTGTGGGTGCAAAGTCCTCCAAGTCACTTGTTAATTATACCTCTGGAGCTGCCTTGCCAGTTGAAGGTCTCGCCACCTGATCAAGGTTCTAAATTACGAGGCCAACTTGAGTAGCAAAGCACAGATACCAAAATGTTAAGTAACCGGATTAACTAAGTTCACAACTAAGCAGTAAGACACAGCCGATAGGATGAAGATCTTGGCTCTCGTCAGATTTATTGGCGCTACGCGGCGATTAGGCGGTCACCGCCATGATACCAGATATCAAACAAGTTCAGTTGAGGCGACCTGACAGGTAGGGGCCTGGTCATCGGTTATAAAGAAAGAAAGAACAGACGATGTATAACAGAACTTTGAAAAATCGCTATTACAGCGTTCCGGCGGACTGTTACCAAATTCACGTGGGACTTCCTGACCATAGCCAAAAACATGCACATGAAATATAGTGCCAATTCTATGCATAACTTCATACATTTTCCGATGGCACAATAATGACCATGACACAAAAATCGCTATTACAGCGCACCCTTCGGCGGAATATTTTCAAATTCGAGGAGGACCTGCCGGCCATAGCCAAAAATATACACAAAAAATTAGGTTCAATTCTATGCATAACTTCATGCATTTTTCGATGGTACAATAATGAAAATGGCACAAAAATCGGTATTACAGCGCCCCGTTACGTTGGACTATTTGCAAATTCAATGAGAACCTGCTGGCCATAGCCAAAAACATACACTAAAATTTTGATTTAATTCTATTGTTATGCTTCATACACTTTTCAACGGTATAAAGGGGTATACGGACACACGTCCAGACCATTTTGTCATACAAATCCGTCGAAAACGGGAAGTCAAAAAGAATTTCGATTACAATGTTTTCTTCTTTAGAAAGAAGAAAGTAAAAAAGGACATTTAATACATATTTAATCCGTCTTTCATAAATTGACATAATCTTTCTAGTGTAATGTTATTTATTGTACTTAAATTGTCTAAGGGTTACTTGCATTTTACAGAATTCATTGAGAAAAATTATTTGAATACAAATTGCTTGCAAGCAAACACAAATATATGATATTTTCAATGAAACAGGATATATGTGAACATGTTTTATATTAGCATAATAAAAAATATGTATTCCAAAAAAACTTCAAAATATATACTAAAAACACTTCAATTGCTTAGAAGACGTGAAATATCAATAAAAAACTTCAAAATATTGACATGTTTCGATTGATTCACTGAGTCATAAAAAACAAAAACACAATGTAGAGTCCTGGAAAAAAACAAGTAAAACCCTCCTACTAATTCTTCAACTAATTATAATACAATAAAGTTACTGTTACCAATCGATTGGAAATTATGTCAACTTTTAAATGATGTATATAAAATTTGCTTAGGGGACTATCTACAAATCAAAACCAGACCAAACTTTGTTTTTTTCAATGGCAACACCCAACTTTGACAGTATTTTTTTAATTTTCTGTTCAAAATGTGCCTAAAAACGAAATTTCTAGTCATTTGAATCATAAGTTTTTGAATTATAAACATTCAAAATTTAGAGCTTCTAATGTTAAATTACATTTTTATATTTTTGTTAATATTCCCTGAAATTACGATCTAATACCATCATTTTGTGTGTGGCTTTAATACTAAAAAACCTAAACATAAATACATTGAATTTGTAATTTAAAAAAGTTATAATATGAATTATAAATTATGAAATTAATATTCGAAAAAAATATGAATTGCAACCTACAATTGTTTTTGGTAAATTTATATTTATTATGTCCTGCTTTATGCGAATTCTCAAATTCAAATTTTTCTTTCAAGTAGTTTTCGAATTATCATTAAAAACCTCAAAATGATGGTTTAAGATGTCCAGAAAAGCATAATTTGGAAAAATATGTTTTACTAATTTATTTGAAACATTTGGGCTAGCAATCGACGAATCATATTAAGCGAGTGAAATGTTTGTATTGGCAAGAAATAATACATTAATAGAAGTGGCATAGTCATTCTGTAGCATTTCAACAATCTAGTACCGAACTTCAATATTGATACAGCTTATAAAATATGTTGATTTTTTAAATAATTAATTTCTCGGAAACAAATCGTACGAATACCATGGAAATTTGGTTTTAATATAATTGAAGGGTATAGAATTTATTTATGGCGTCAAACTTGAATACTGCTATTGAAAAAAACAAAGTTTGGGTTCATCTTGATATGTAGAAGCCCCCTAAGCAAATTTTATATACATCATTTTAAAGTAGACTTTATTTTCAATCTTTTGATACCTGTAACTTTCTTCTACGATAATTTGTTGCAGATTTAGCTGGGGACGTTTACTTTTTTCCCCACGACTGTGCATATGAAACTCTGGAATGTGAGATCAGTCTCTATTATAAAGTGAAGATATAATGCGCTCTATAGTTTCAACACAGCCTGTCACTCTATCTATAGTCCGCTTGCCGAAGTTGTTCAGCCATTCTAGCCAAATATTTGATATATGAAAAAGATCATTACATACTTTACAACCTCTTAAATGTATTTCAATCGATTCGCTAATAAATAATTGTAAATAAAAATCAGATCTCTAAATCAATTTACTTTCATTGAATAGGACGTTCATATTTAAAACTAGGCAATTTAAAATTTTATCATTTGGAACTAATGAGTTTGAAGCCTTATATCAGGCACAAATATTCATTGATGTAATTGTTAATGGATGTAAATTAAGACTTTTTCTTTATATTTAATATAATATTTGATGTTTCATATTGATTTTGAAAGATTCAATATTGTTCTATTGATTATATTCTTACCCTAATAGGGAAAACCACATATTATAACAAATTATTATACAAATCACATTGCCTATTTACTTGAAAAAGGACAATTGGTTTGATAACAGAACAAGTTGCAAATTGCGCGTCAAACGTGATAAATGAGGTGCGTTCGTACTGTAATTAGTTTTATAAATATTTTTTGCACCGCCTATTGTACTGAATGTATATTTTAGTGCACTTCATTAAGTGCATATCAATTTCATTCTGTTCGAAATGCTGTAACATCATTAAAATGCACTTGAAATAATGTTTTCACATTGGCCGTAATGTAATGGAAAACTTTTTACTGTCCCTGTCATTAAACTATACATCCGATTTTCATGAAATTTTAAATGACTCGACAAAATTTTGCAACATCTATATATTTAAAATTTCAGACCATTCGGTTGGGTAGTTTATGCTCTGTTATATGCGGACAGACGGAGAGACAGACAGACGGACCGAACGAGGACTATACGTGCTACGTATTTATATAATTACGAGCGCACATAAAAAAAGCATCATTTTATTTATTACGAGGTAAAAAAAGAATTACATTCCACATACAAGCAAATAAATAATTAACACTAGATATACCAAAACATCGGTCATTTGACCGGAACTAAATGTGGATATTTGGATTCGAACGAGAAATTTCTTCATAAAAACAAATAAAATATAATTATTACAAAATTAAGTTAAATAAAAACATTAAATATTTTTTAATAAAAAATTCTCGTATAAAATATTTTTTATAAACTTAAATAATATTCGCGGTATGTTTAGCGTTAAAAGAATTTGTAAAATGTAAATTTTCCGGTGGTGTATAGTACAGCATGTTTGCGCATTTCGAAGTAGCATCGCATTAGTTGAAACATTCTACCATTAACCCTTCCGCCCCTGGCGATCACAAATGTGTCCCTTACTTTTAAAATGCTTTAAACTATAAATAACGCTTTGCAGTTACGTAAAAACCTCATAATCATATTTGTGCATTCTATATTTTGACTTTTTAATGGACAAGTAGCGCCAGCTAGCTTTGAAATTGTATAAAAATAAAAAAAGTTGACAAAAGTTTTCATTTTTTTTTTACTTTAAGGGGACGGTGGACGTTAAAAAAATGTTTTTTAATTTTCATAATTGATATTTGAAATTTTGTGCAAATATAGATTTCACCATAAGTATATAGAACACCTTAAAAGAAATTTCCAATCTTATTAGAATTTTAAGATGTTTTAAAAATTTTTAAATTTTGAAACGAAAGTTTAAAATGCTCCTTGCGTGTTAATTTTTTAGATATTTTCTCGATTTTGGATTCTAATCACATAAAACTCAATTACATTAAAATCTGTGTATCTTTTTTTTTAATCACTTAAATAGTTAATGTTTTAGAGATATTTTTCTGAATTCCACATCGATTTTCATCAAAGTTCTGCCTTATAATAAGTTAAAAATCAAATCTAATTGTCTTAATGAAGTCGAATTTTAAAATGCATACACAGTTTCTTTTTAAGCAATATCAGGATTCTTCCTTATCAGTTTCACGAATTTTGATCCAAAATTAAGTAGCAAGGAGCATTTCAAAAATTTTTAAAAAGCTGAAAAATCACTATTGAGAAGAACAGACTTAAAGTATAATTAAAAAGCCAAAAAATTGAATGTGAGCAAAATTAAAACACTTGTAAATTTGCGTTAAATAATCGCATCTGCTGCGGTTTTCCACGAATGACGTAGTGCAAATTGGTGAATAATAATACACACAAAAATAAATGTGAACAAAATTAAAACACTTGTAAATTTGCGTTAAATAATCGCATCTACTGCGGTTTTCCACGAATGACGTAGTGCAAATTGGAGAATAATAATACACACAAAAATAAATGTGAACAAAATTAAAACACTTGTAAATTTGCTTTAAATAATCGCATCTACTGCGGTTTTCCACGAATGACGTAGTGCAAATTGGAGAATAATAATACACACAAAAATAAATGTGAACAAAATTAAAACACTTGTAAATTTGCGTTAAATAATCGCATCTGCTGCGGTTTTCCACGAATGACGTAGTGCAAATTGGAGAATAATAATACACACAAAAATAAATGTGAACAAAATTAAAACACTTGTAAATTTGCTTTAAATAATCGCATCTACTGCAATTTTCCACGAATGACGTAGTGCAAATTGGAGAATAATAATACACACAAAAATAAATGTGAACAAAATTAAAACACTTGTAAATTTGCTTTAAATAATCGCATCTACTGCGGTTTTCCACGAATGACGTAGTGCAAATGGGAGAATAATAATACACACAAAAATAAATGTGACCAAAATTAAAACACTTGTAAATTTGCGTTAAATAATCGCATCTACTGCGGTTTTCCACGAATGACGTAGTGCAAATTGGAGAATAATAATACACACAAAAATAAATGTGAACAAAATTAAAACACTTGTAAATTTGCGTTAAATAATCGCATCTACTGCGGTTTTCCACGAATGACGTAGTGCAAATTGGAGAATAATAATACACACAAAAATAAATGTGAACAAAATTAAAACACTTGTAAATTTGCTTTAAATAATCGCATCTACTGCGGCTTTCCACGAATGACGTAGTGCAAATTGGAGAATAATAATACACACAAAAATAAATGTTACCAAAATTAAAACATTTGTAAATTTGCGTTAAATAATCGCATCTACTGCGGTTTTCCACGAATGACGTAGTGCAAATTGGAGAATAATAATACACACAAAAATAAATGTCGATTTTAGAGTCGATTTTTGCTCAAATAAAGGTCTGCAGTCCCCTTAAGAAAAAATTCAGGGCTATAACGACTATCCCGTTATATATGTTTGCGTTCGATCCCCCCCCCCCCCCCCAGTAGTTTCAATTAAAATTCTGTTTCATACTTTATTTATTTTAGTGCACTATAGTCAAACAGTGCAGCCCCTAAATTAAATTTAACATTTAAAAACTATATCGATTGTATTAATAGCCCTTCAAATTTAAATTAAATTATTGTAGTTACTCATCTCTTTAATAAAATAAAATCAGTGAGTCAGTCTTCAATTCTACTTTGAGATTTTCTCATACCAGATTTAACCTTGTAGAAAAACGTTACTGCTGTCTGTTATTAACAAAAGCATTTTAACTTCGGTCATTTCCTTTTTTGGTCATGAAGATAACTCATCATTTAGAATCACTTAACATGTAATCTATTCATTAGATTTATTTTCGCACCGCACTTTAATATTCAGACCGTTAGATTCATTCGTATGTGAATGCTGCATTTTTGTGGCAATGCAAGCTGCTAAAATTTGGCCTACCCTAACATCTGGTTTAGAAAATACATTCTCATGGCTTTTTCGCCTATTAACTCAATAACTTTTTCAACCCTCTGCCTTTATCCAGAAACATTTTTATTTTTACACTTAACCGCAATTGTATCAAAGTACAGTCTAGCTTTTCACTTCCCATGATTCAGCAATTTTAGTAACCCACAAATCTGGAATCCCTACTCAATTCAAACATGTAACAGGTTCACCGTATGTATTTGACGAAATCAGTCCCGTGTGCATGGCGCAAATACTTTTAGATTGGCGATATTGTACTACGCCAAGCAAGAGAATTGTAACTGCATATTACACTCACTCCTGCTCTTGCCCTGGCCTCTGATGCTGCTCTAGATAAAGGCGTCCGTTCCTGTCCCCTGGTTTTGTACCTCTCCCCTCTGCTTTTCACGATGGAATAAATATCTTCGTATACCAGATTGGAGTTTTTTTTAACTGGTGGTTATTGCTTCTGCTTTTCACTGTCAGTCACGCCTAAAGGATAAAATCTTTATTACAAGGGCTGAAAGGGTTAAATTTAAACTTTGGACTACTTTTCCAAACTAATAAATTGCGATAAAACATAAAAAATACTAGTAACTTTTTATGTATGTTTAATCCTGTTGTAATACGACATTTTCCAAATGTCATAAAAAATTCTTCCTTGGACTATTTTCATATCAAAAATACGCAAAATAACTACATTCGTTAGGTTTCAATAAATAACAGATTCGTTAAATTTCTGAAACCTTAGCGTCGGCGATTTGGACAGCTATTTTTAATTTTGATGGAGTAAAAGTAATTTTATCACAAAATGAAAAACAAAATTCAGGACCGAATGGGTTAAACTTCATTAATTAACGTCGAAACTGCTATCGAATCAAACAGAAAATCAAATAAAGATAAATACACGTTAATTATTCAGACAGCCGACGAATTTATGAGAATGGGTAAAGTAATATAATATGCAATAACGGTAATAACATGAATACTATTATGATCTCGTTTCTGCTGTTATCGCCAATATTTCGGATCTTTCATGATTCCGGATTGATTCTATCATTTTAAATTGAATAACACGCAGATAATTCTCCACTAGACCAAAACATGATTCACATATACCTGCAAATGGCATTACATATTCAGTTAAAATCTGTAAATGTTGAATATTAATGTTTGAAGTCTAGTTTCAAACGTTGCGTTATTTAAGTGATAATTTAATTCGATTAAAATAAACATTTCCTAGCGAAGGTTATTTTAAGTTTCTGTAGAGAATACAGTCTTCCTCGATGCAGTAGATTCTATTTTAATAAAAAGGACATTTATTAGGAATTTAATCGGTCTTTGTTAAAATATGACATAACATTTTTAAAGTAGTGTTGTACATTGTATTTACACTTTCTTATGATTATTTTCATTTTACAGAATTTATATCGAATAATAATTTGAATGTAGTTTTCATGCAAGAAAACACAAATGTATAATAATTTGAATGAAATTGGAAATAGGCAAATGCTTCATATTGATTTTGAAAGAGCACAGTGAAGAAAGATTGTTCTATTCATTATTTTTTTTATCCCAACAGGAAAAACCACTTATTGTAACAAACAAAATTTTTATACAAATCATATTTTCTACATACACTTAAAAATAACTGTTAAGAAAATGTGGGGTATTAAGAAACAAGAGGAAAATAAAAAGTAAAGAAAAAAATATACCTTTTGAATATTAAAAACGCGAATTATCACATTGCTAACTAAGCGTAAAACTAACAGGGCGAAAAATGTCCAATCCGGGAAACTGTTGGTTTTACGCTAATGTTAATTTAGAAATGTGATAGTTCACATATTTAATATTCAATAATTTCGGCTTAATTTTACTGCAGAAAATGAAATGAAAAATGAATTAAAATTATATTGTATCTTTTACAAGACCTGCAAAACCCACAACGTTTAGCACAACTGGAACATTAAATGGATAAAACATGTGGGGACTTCCCTGATGACATATACTCAGTGCTATAGGTTAGTTTTGTTATGGGACTACGTCATGTTATTCCTGCAAATGACGGATAATTAGAAAATGTTGCCGTTCGAGGAATTTGCAGCGCAATATTTGAAATTTGTTTGCTGATACTTTTTCATTTATCTTTTTATTTTTTATCTAGCAATGTTTTTTAACTTAACTTGATTGTGCTACGTCAAAAAACTGTAAAACAACTTGTATGATCCTCACTCACCGTTGTGTGATTTCTATGTGCATAGAAAAAGGGCAGGTGGCATCAAAAATAAAAAATAAATAAACTAGAAAACAGGACTTCTGCTTTTTCAGAATTTAGTGTAGGCCCCCGACGAAAAAAAAATGTATATAAATATAGATAGTACAAAACAAATTTCAGTTTTAAGACACACTTTTATTTTATATAAAATGATGTGAATCGCGTCCGCTAAAGAATTCCACATTTACAATTCAGTCTTAAATAATATCTACAGAAATGTATGCATGTGACGTCACTATCGCAGAATAATACACAGTTCCAGCAAAAAGCAATGTCGTCATTCAAGAAACACGACCAAAAATATTTGGCTATCTCATGATTCATATTCTATCATTTGTTTGTAACATTAATATCAGGGCTGTCACAGGCGACCATTTTTTTTTATCCTAAATGACACCACTTTCTCAAAATAGAAATCCATAACACACACTTTTACAACATTTGTAAGAGAAATATACTTCAAAATTTATATTATAAAAATACCGGTGCGACCAAATTTAAAAAATAGTCGCCTGCGGCAGCTCTGTAATATAGATACTTAAAATTAAATATAGTTTATAATAGTTCCATGTTTTATCAGAAGTCATCCATTTATATTTTTTCAAAATAGCAAGTATTTTAATTACATTTTTTTCCAGTTGTTATGGGAAAATGGCAACAGAAAATATAATAGTCTACTATTTTCCCTTTATTTTCTACAGAAATGGAGTACTTCAGTTGCCAACATAAAAAAAAAATTCTTTAAAAACTACAAAAAAATTAATATCTCAAAAATAAATTGAGATACAGTTTTCAAATAAATTACATTTAAAAGTACATTTTTTCCCAACACGACGATATAAAAATTGAAAATGTGCGATGCTTAGAAATTTTAAAAATTGCAGCAGAGATTATCCCGTAATGATACACCTGCTTTATTTTACGGCTGGCTTATATATCGGAGTGGTATTTTTTGGAGACGATGTTTTAATTGCTGGCCGAAAAAAAAAGCATATTGGGGGTTAATATGTATCAGTGGATTCGTGTAAGAGCTTCGCATTTGAATCAATGTTTCAACTTTTAAAGAAATATTAAGTATAAAAATATCCATCCACAAACAGCATTAGTCAAGCCAAAATATCATCTCAGTTATTCCATCAAAGTTACAATAAATAATAATGCACCTTTTAAACGAAAAAAACAGATTTTAATTACTTGATTTTATATTGAATACAAAATTTGTCTGAGACTTTTGGCACATCCTGTATTAGCGTATAAATTCTTCCACCGTAACAAATATATAAAAAGTCGGTTTATTTTATCTGCAGTTATGTCAATCTCGTTTTGAATTTTAAAGTTTTTGCAAAACAAATTTGTCGTAATCATCAGATTTTGGCGAAATTCAAATGGGACCACCAGGGTGACTGACACTTTCAAACAAACAAAATAAATATGTAATTAGAAAACAGGAATTCTGCTTTTTCAGAATTTAGTGTCGCCCCGATGAAAGAAAATAATATATGTATGTATATACATACAAATAGTACAAAACATATTTCAGTCTTAAGACTTAAAACACATGCTTTTATTTTATATAAAATGACGTCATCCGCATCCGCTGAAGAATTCTTCATTTGCGATCCTGTATTAAACAAAATCTACAATAAAGTACGCATATGACTTCACTATCGCTGAATAATACATAAATCCAAAAAAGAAGATATCGTCATTCAAGTAATTCGACCCCCCCAAAAAATCGGCTATTTGATGATTTATATGCCTTCATTTGTTTCTAATGTTAATATAGATACTTAAAATTAAATTTAGTTTATAATAGCTCCATGTTTTATCAGAAATCATTCATTTATATTGTTTCAAAATAACACGTATATTTTAAGTAATTTTTTTGAAGTGAAAACTTCTTTAGGCGTGTTGAGCTTTTTTTGAGATGGGGAAAAACCACTTATTTGGAGACACTGTAACGTAACCGACATGCTAACATTTTGACACATAGACGCTAGCGCGCCAAGCGGTAAATGACAGGAACTTTTCCCTCTTCAGCTCAATCCGCTAAAGAAGAAGGAAGCTAAAACTCACTTTTTCTCCCGGCGTATTGCTAAAACAAATTATTATTTTGTTTTTCGTCAGTTAAAATGAATTATACCGTATTCGTGACATACCTATTTTGTGTAACTAAAACCCGATAACGCTGTATTTTATCGTGTTGACTGTCTTGTCAATGACCAACAGTATTGGCGGGAATTTCGATTACGGAAGATAAAATACGGGGCACAGATGTCAGATACGCACTTGGGTACCTAATTGACACCAAAATGGCGTTACTTTATTTTACAAGGTAACCCGACTACTGTTGCTTATTTATTAATAAATTGTTAATTTACTTTTATTTTATTTTTTTAAATTGTACAATTGTTGTGTTCTATAGTTATTAATGAAATTATCGTTTATTTATTGCTGTTTACTTTTTAAAACAATAGAAAATAATTTAAAAATATATATTGTAACTGGTATTGGAAAACGGGCTTTCGCCAAATTGACGTTAAAAAATCGCGCCAAACCTGGTTCGTATATTACATCTCTGCCAAATTCTCGGTTTTTTTATTTTTCGACTTTTTATCCAAATTTTCCGGATTTTTTAAATTTTCCCTTTCATTGTATCCCAAACACTACCTTCATACCAAATTTCAAGATTCTAGGGATACAGGACGTACCTCTGAGTTTTGATGATCGGTGAATCAGTGTCGAAAAGGCGAAAGTTTAAGTTCATATATCTTCTGAAATAAAAAAGGTAGAAACGTGAAATTTCAGCATTTACTTCCATTTCCACATTACTTTAGATTTACGAAGTTTCAAGTTTCTGGGAATCACCAACACAAAGATATTGGGGGGTCAAAAGTACCCTGAGTTGCTTCCAGAAAAAGATGCTTACGGCTGTGCTTTCAAGACTTGGCAGGGGCACTGCCGTGTCCCCAGATGCTTTCATTAGTGCTGCTATTCAATTCAACGCATAAAACATTTCCTGACGTTTAAAAAAACACACACGTAATTGTTGAAGTTTTCACTTCTATTGGCACTCCCGGAGTGCCACTGTTTTTTTTTTTCAGTTTTTATTTTAAAAATGGCAACAAAAAGATATAATTGCTACTTCCCAACTATTTTTCCTTTATTTTCAACAGAAATGGAGTACTTGAGTTGCCAAAATTACACACATGACGCTAAAAACTGCAAAAAAATTAATATCCCAAAAATAAATTGAGATGCAGTTTTCAAAAAAAATGAATTAAAAAGTATATTTTCCCCAATACGACGGTATAAAAATTGAAAATATGCGATGTTTAGAAGTTAAAAAAATTACAGTAGAGTATTTAACAGTACAATTATACATCTGCTTTGTTTTATGGCTGGCTTATACAACGGAACATTATTTTTTGGGCACGACACTTTATTTGCTAGGAGAAAGAAATAGCATACCGGGAACTAAAAATCTGTGCACATTTACGCAAGTTATACGAGCAGGCCCCCAAAATACACATACGTACATGTCGAATTGATAACCTCCTCCTTTTGTTTTTTTTAAGTCGCTTAAAAATTATCGAAGATAATTAAAGACACCCGTGAGGGGAAAAAATATTTTAACTGCATTAAAGGCTGATGTCATTGTTAAAGAAAAACACGGGTCAAAGAAAAATAAATTTAATACATATAAAATGCAATTTAATCTAATATAACAAAGCATACCTTTTAAGCTACACGTGAAATATTGCTGCTTCGGTTGATCGAGGTGCCTGTTCTTTTAAATGTTTCAATTTTACTTGTTAATCGTAATTATAAAATAATGCTGTTAGGAGAAATTACACTTTATCTTTTTTGTACTGTTGATTACGAAATGTTGTACTGTCTATTACTAAATGTGAATGTACTGTTGAAGGAACCGGTTCAAAAACCTTTTAAATACTTCCTCATCCATCGTTCTGCGTTTTGTAAATGCTTAGAAAATAAGATGTTGACTTCAGAAGTAATATACAGGGTGATTCATAAAATATGGGCAAAACATTAAGAGGTGATAGTACACATCCAAACAAACAACTTTCATCAAAGAATGCGTGGTCGGAATTAAAACGCAAAGGTGCTAGAGGACACCGAAGGTGATGCTGTTATACGAGGCAAAAACACACTAAGAAGTGAAAAAAGCAAAGTGGGAAAGCGCTCTCCGTACAATCGTTGAGACTCTGAGCTGTTTGCATTTGCAGTTTCACAGATAAAATGCATATCACTAGTTTTCCGATTAGTGAAGAACAACATCTTCCGATACGTTCCCACCGCGATTGACAGTTGCACACTCGGATCACGGCTTTTATGTATTAATCGACGCACAATTTTGCATATGCACAATTCTTTTTCCCATATACAATTTGGATGCTATTAGTGTCTTTCTTCTCCCGTTAACTCGCAACAGGCATGGAGCTTTAACGTTTGCCTGGACCAAGTTTCCAAATGTGCCAGCACTTTTGCCTTTTATTTCGAACCATATATTATTTGATGAAAGTTGCTTGTTTGGATGTGTACTATCACCTCTTAAAGTTTTGCGCATCTTTTATGAAACACCCTGTATATGATTTTTAATTTAAGTGAAATTTCAAACAAACAAAGTCTTTTAACGAAAATTCAGTATGCAATGTCTGATGTGGGCAAAAAATCTTATTCACTGATACCTCATTCATTGCTGTACGCTACACATTAGTTGAGAAAAAGTGATTTTGATAACAGAAGTAATATACATGATTACGAGAAAAGCTTCTTGCAAAAAATACATCATATTCCACAACTTTTTCATAAAGTTTTCAGCCCCCGGTGTGCTATTTCTTTTTCCCAGCTATTAAAATGTCGTCTCCAAAAAAAAAAAAAAAAAAAAAACGTTGTCTAAGCCAGCCGTAATCAAAGCAGATGTATCATTGTACTGTTAAATACTCTACTGTTATTTTTTAAACTTCTAAGCATCGCACATTTTCAATTTTCATACCGTCGTATTGGGGACAAAAAAAACTTTTTAATGCAATTTGTTTGAAAAATGCATCTCAATGTATTCTTGAGATATTAATTTTTTTGTAGTTTTTAGAGACATTTGTTTAATTTTGGCATCTCAAGTATTCCATTTCTGTAGAAAGTAAAGAAAAAATAGTTGGAAAATAGTAATTATATCTTTTTGTTGCCCTTTTCTCATAACTACGGGAAAAAATGTAATTAAGATACGTGCTATTTTGAAAAATTATAAATGAATGATTTCGGATGAAACATGGAGCTATTATAAACTGCATTTAATTTAATTATCTATATTACAAACAAATGAGGACATTTGAATCATTAGATAGCCGATTTCTTTTGTCGAGTTTCTTGAGTGACGATATCTGTTTTTTTTAATTTGTGTATTATTCAGAGAAAGTGACGTCATATGTATACTTTGTGCTTAAGACTGGATCGTAAAAGAGGAATTCTTCAGAGGATGCGAATCACGTCATTTTATATGAAATAAAAGTCGTGTGTTTTAAGTCTTAAAACTGAAATATGTTTCGTATTATTGCCGAAACGTCAGTGAATGCTTACTGTGGAGACACGAAAAGTTTTGATTTCCGTTTGTCTGTCTGTCTGTCTGTCTGTCCGTCTGTCTGTCTGTTCCGCGATAACTGCCGCAAAAAGCATCCGATCGGCTTGAAATTAATTTGGCATGTTGATGAGGTATTCGGACTTAGCTGTATGGTTTTTGGTTAAATTTGGTTCATTCGTTCGGGAAATATAGAACATTTTATTTTGCTCTGTAATGCTTTTCAATGGCAAGTCAGACGATTTTCAAATTTTCATTTGTTGAAAGAAATGGCTCATATAAAAAATGGATTTAAATGGTAAATTTTGGATGCTGAAATTTTTAAATAAGAGTAGTAAATTATTCCTATTAGTTTGCAATTTTGTCAAAACATTTGTCAGAGCTTTTAAATTAGGTGTATAACTTATGATGGAATTTTATACATGTGTTCGAATAATATAAAACATTTTATTTTATGAATTTACTTATATTTCATTTTTTTTCTTTTAATCGTTGCGTAGCAACTATATCTCATCTAAAAATATCATAAATGTGAAAGTATATATGGTTTTTTAAGTCAAATCAAAGTTAAAAGGAATGAATTAATGAATGCCTTTGTATAGATATTTGCATATAGATTGATTTAAACGCAGAAATGAAAATAGTATTTATATACTAACAGAATAATATTTTTATTTATGTATTCAACTATTTTGATTATAAAGGAAAAAGTTCGTTATTTTCATACAGAATAAACTGACATTATTCTATTAAACTTTATAAACTTTATTGTTGCCAAAAAAAAAAAAAAAAAAAAAAAAAAGGGAATAACAATTTCTCCCAAAGAGTTCATTTTAATTTGTAAGATTTTCACGTGCAAAGGGAAAATGCAGCAAATTACAAATAATAAAAAAGATAAATAGGACAGGAATGAATACATATAAATATTTCACACCAAATACCACCTAAAATAATTTTTGTAGTGGTATTTTCCCACACTACGAAGAAAGATTCCTCGATTTACACGATTTTACTTGGCCTTCCTTTTCTCATTGGTTGCGATTTCATTTTCGCAATTGCGTATATTAATTGGCACAAAATTTTACATTTTTATGACTGGGGTATATATAAGGCCATACATATAAGAAATTCCGTATTGTTTCCTATAAAATGTGATAAAGTGTTGGTTAACTATATATGTTTCTATTAAGAGGAGCAGAGCTGCCAAGCCTCCGGAGTTCTGGATACCAGTATTTTAATACAAAAAATGTTACTTTATTTAATTGAAACATTTGCGCGATTTAAAAGAACAACATTTTCTGTAAGGTAATAGTGTTGTGCAAAAAGCCTGAGACTTGCCATGTCTGGTGGGGAGTGAAATGTTTTATTTAATGCATTTATCTCTATTTTAATGCTACGTGAACAACGTCCCGAGTAAAGACTATACAGCTAAATCCGGGGATTTTACCAACATGCATACTTAATTTTAAGCTAATCGGATGCTTTTTACGGCAGTTATCGCGGAACAGACGGACAGACAGACAGACAAACGGAAACCAAAACATTTCGTGTCTCCACAGTAAGCCTTCACTGACGTTTCGGCAATTAAGGATGCATGTTGGTGAGGTCACCGGATTTAGCTGTATAGTTTTTGGTTAAATTTGGTTCATTCGTTCGGAATATATAGAACATTTCATTTTTCGCTTTAATGCTTTCCTATAGCAATTCAGACGATTTTTCCATTTTTATTTGTTGAAAGGAAATGGCTCATATGATTGAAAGATTTAAATGATAAATTATGGATGATGGAATTTCCTAATTAGAACCATACATTATTCATATTAGTTTGAAATTTTGTGTATACATTTGTCAGAGTTTTTAAATTCGGTGTATATCTTATGGAGGGATTTTATATATGTGTTCCAATAATATAAAATATTTTCTTTTTTTAATTTACTTTTTTTCAATCACATATTTCATTGTCTTAATTTTCTTTTAACTGTTTCCTAGCAACGGAAAGGTGAATTTGATCTCATATATCAAAAATAAAACAAATACGCTTTGAGGTTGAAATAAAAGGGGTTTGTGTTATGATATTAATTCTTCTTATTAAAAAAAAAACGTTACTAATATCTCACGGTTTATCGTCTTTACGCAGCTAACAGAAATATTTAATTTTTAATCGAAAATTTCAATGAGAAAAAAAAACTTTTGAAAAGCAAATTGATATTAAATGTCAAAATTATGCACCGCAAAATTATCGCTATCGAAAAGGACGTCATTGTATCGGGAAATAAATATTTTCATTCTTAAAAACAAACATTAACTAGATTGCCTGAAAAAATATTTTATGACGAGTGTTAGTTCTTAATGCCGCCTCATTTCAGAAAATATGAATGAATTTTTTTTTTTTATCTTCAAAAGAAAATTACATTTTCGTTCGTAAAACCTAAACTTTTAATGTAATTGCGTCAATGTAAATCCTTTTCTGCCCGCCAGTATTGAAGAATAAGGCTCAGAAGTGTAAAAAGATTTACCATAATCATTAGCGCAATCAATAAAAAGTTACATATGTAAACTAATGAGACCACGGGGGTTCAGGGGGGCGGAGCCCTCCTGAATACTTTATTAATTACAAAAAAAATACCAGAATTAGTAGCTCATGAAAATTCAAAATATCCTTCCATAACAACGTTTTTAATTTAACGCTTCTAATGTCTGAAAACTTCGTATTTTTTATTCTTATAAATAATTACGTAATTTGAAAACTTTAAATTGCGGTTTGCAAGAAATTGAATATTACTAGAGTGTGTCTAAAAACAATGAATTGCAGATCTGACGTTGAGGCTCCTGATCTGCAGATTTACTAGTTGCCGAAACGTCAGTGAAGGCTTACTGTGGAGACACGAAAAGTTTTGGTTTCTGTTAGTCTGTCTGTCTGTTCCGCGATAACTGCCGCAAAAAGCATCCGATCGGCTTGAAATTCACTGGGCATATTGATGAGGTACCCGGACTTAGCTGTATAGTTTTTGGTTAAATTTGGTTCATTCGTTCGGGAAATATGGAACATTTTATTTTGCTCTAATGAATTGCAGATCTGACGCTGAGGCTCCTGATCTGCAGATTTACTAGTTGCCGAAACGTCAGTGAAGGCTTATTGTGGAGACACGAAAAGTTTTGGTTTCCGTTAGTCTGTCTGTCTGTTAGTCTGTCTGTCTGTTCCGCGATAACTGCCGTAAAAAGCATCCGATTATCTTAAAATTAAGGATGCATGTTGGTGAAATCCCCGGATTTAGCTGTATAGTTTTTGGTTAAATTTGGTTCATTCGTTCGGAATATATAGAACATTTTATTTTGCGACTTAATGCTTTCCTATAGCAATTCAGACGATTTTTCAATTTTTATTTGCTGAAAAGAAATGGCTCATATGACTAACGGATTTAAATACTAAATTAAGGATGATGAAATTTCCTAATTAGAACCATACATTATTCATATTGGTTTGAAATTTTGTGTATACATTTGTCAGAGTTTTTAAATTCGGTGTATAACTTTTATGGAGGGATTTTATATATGTGTTTCAATAATATAAAATATTTTTTTTAATTGCCGAAACGTCAGTGAAGGCTTACTGTGGAGACACGAAAAGTTTTGATTTCCGGATGTCTGTCTGTCTGTCTGTCTGTCTGTCTGTCCGTCTGTTCCGCGATAACTGCCGCAAAAAGCACCCGATCAGCTTGAAATTAATTGGGCATATTTGTGAGATACCCGGACGTAGCTGTATAGTTTTTGGTTAAATTTGGTTCATTCGTTCGGAAAATATGGAATATTTTATTTTTCTTTATAATGCTTTTCTACGGCAAGTCAGACGATTTTCAAATTTCGATTTGTTGAAAAAAAATGGCACGTTTGATTAATGGATTTAAATGTCAAATTATGGATACTAAAATTCCAAATAAAGGTTTTAAATTATTCCTATTATATTGAAGTTTTATCAATATATCTATAAGATTTTTTTATTTACGTGTATAATGTTTTGAGGACATTTATACATGTATTCCAATAATATAAAGAATTTTTAAATTAATTTTCTTGTTTTACATGATACATATTTCTTTTTTTTTTTCCTTTTCTTCGTTGCCTAGCGACTGTTATTAGTAGCCTATCATTGCGTCAAATATGAATGAAGTTAGTAAATTACGTTAATTTTGTTGCAGGTACTATTAAAAGGCTATCACAAAAAATATTTTATCGCGCCAAATCGATGCAATTTATGCAATTAACAGTGGGCACGATAATGAATTATTTTCCAGTAGATTTATAGATCTCCAGATATGCCTATTTTGGGGGGCTTTTAATATGTTATTGCTATCGCATGGATTAGGATGTTTAAACTAATGTTTAACCATGCTATAAGTGAAAAAGAAGTACAGTTAAAGGCATGTAAATCCTTTTTAACACTTTCCAACATGGATGAAAAGTATTTATGACTTCAGTTTTTCTATCTGTCGCCTGCCGTGTTTCTCTACGTGCTCTAACTCGCGTAAATATACATTAATTACATGTAATTGATATACGTTATTGAGGTTTGCCAAAGTATGTTTGGTATTAAAAATGAAGAGTGTAGCATTCATAGCTTAATTACAGGGGCACTCAAAACTATTCCGTTACATTATAGTCTTTGGGAAAAATCGTCTGCGGTGTATTTTAATAATGTTACACAATTTTAAACGTAATGAAATTTATATACTTTATTAAGGTGCACTAGAACCTGGTTACTATAAAATATGTTATGTGTAGCACTTACAGCATGCGTACAGGTAACTCAAAAGTATTCATAATATTACAATCTTTGAAGAAAATCCTTTTATGGCGTTTTTTAATGATGTTACTCTGTTACAAAATAATAAAATTGATATGTATTTTTGAAACATTTTTGTAGTATATGGGGTGCAAAGCATATGTTTTTTTCAGGGTCACACAAAAGTGGTCGATTAAAATGTGGTCTACGGGGGAAAAAAACTCTTCACAGCTTATTTTAACACATTAGCGACGGGAAACGAAAATTCTCGTTTTTATTCAGAATACATCATTGGCTAAGGGAGTGACTTCTACCTTACAGAAAAGACATTTATATTGTGTTGTCCATATTTTTTATAGATTGTAAGACATTATATATTACATCCGTACATTGAAAGATATTTACTGCTGCATAAACATGAAAAACATATCTCAGAAACCAAATTCCGAGACACTTTCAGAAGAGGGAGGAGCTTCTACTGTTTTTAAACCCAGATTTAATTAAATTGCCTGTCGTCAGTGTGTTAATTGTGTTGCACTAATTCAAACATTATGAAATTAAATTACATTACTGTGATTGACTACAAGAAGCTTGAATATGATTTGTATCGTATTTATCGTTCATTTATAGGGTCACATAAAATATTTCGGATACAGTTCTGGTCTATTAGGGATGATTGCTGAAGAGCATTTTCGATTATGGTGTGCGTTTTAACGTTAAGTAAATTTGTGCTTAATAAGTAGTGCTTAAATATTGTATAGACCATGTACAGGGATACACAAATGAATTCGTAAGTATAAATGAAAATGAGCGCGAATTGCTTCAGTGTTTTTTTTTTTTTTTTTTTTTTTTTTTTGAGTTATGTATTTCCCAGCCCAAATACATTTAGTATACTAACAAATGTTTGCAGAATTTAAATAGAACCATATACAGGACTCCTCAGAAACTGGATATATGGTGCACACTATGCATACTAATCCCCGGAAATGTGATATGAGCAGTTTTAAGAGGGTTTTTTGTCTGCATTAAATTTAAATGTTATAGACGACGCGTAAAAATCTTCACGTAATATACAGGGCTGTAGAAAAGAATTCATGTACGTTTCCGTCTATTGGTAGAATTTACTAAAGGACATTAACACAATTAATTGATAATTACAAATGTAAATTAAATTACACTACGAAGGGGTTCAGGGGGGCTCTGCCCCCCTGAAGAAATCTACTTTATTATCTAAAAATTACCAGAATAAGTAGCTCATGAGATTTTCAGAATACCATTACATAACAAGGGGTTTAATTTAACGCTTCTAATGTCAGAAACCTTCGAAATATTTTTTCGTTTTATAAATGTTTATGTAATTTCAAAACTTTAAATTTCGTTTTTTGTAGAAAGATTAATATTACTCAAAGGATGCTAAACACAATGAATTGTAGAGCTGACGTTGAGGCTCCTGATCTGCAGATTTACTAGTATAAATTTTCTTTTTAAGCACATATTTAATTGTTTTTATTATCTTTTAACTGTTACCTAGCAGCGAACTACACCTAAAAATATCGTAAATGTGAAAGTATGTGTAATTGTTTGAAGTTAAATCAAAGTCAAAAGGGACGAATTAATGCCTTTGTGTCTTTACATATAGATGGAATTTATCACAGAAATAAAGAAAGACTATGTTCTATTTATTTTGTTCAAATATTCTTCTTTTAAATTAAAAAGTTCATTATTTTCGTAAGGAATAAATCGACATTTTGCTATGAAATTTAACAATCTTTTTTTTTTTTTTGCCGTTGCCACAAAAATTTAATCCCGGAATAAAAATTTATCCTAAACAGTTAATTTTGATTTGAAAGATTTTTATGTGCGAGAGAAAAATGAAATAAAAAATAGACATGAATACGCCTTCATATTAGAAATAAAATGAAAATACGAAAAGAAGGGGAATTTGATCTCATATATCAAAAATAAAACGAATACGCTTTGAGGTTGAAATAAAAGGGGCTTGTGTTATGATATTAATTCTTATTATTAAAAAAAAATGTTACTAATATCTCATGGTTTATCGTCTGCGCACAGCTAACAGAAATGTTAATTCTTAATCGAAAATTCCAATGAGGAAAAAAAAACTTTTGAAGAGCAAATATATAGTAAATATCAAAATTATGCACCGCAAAATTATCGCTGTCGAAAACGACGTCATTGTATCGGGAAATAAATATTTTCATCCTTAAAAACCAAGCATTAACTAGATTGCCTGAAAAAATGTTTTTTGACGGGTGTTACTTCTTAATGCCGCCTCATTTCAGAAAATATGAATGAAAATTATTTTATTTTTAAAGGAAATTACATTTTCATTCATAAAACCTAAACGTTTAATATAATTGCGTCAATGTAAATCATTTTCTGTGTTACCAGAATTGAAAAATAAGGCTCGGAAGTGTAAAAAGAAATCTAAGATTTGCGCTAACCATTAGCGCAATCAATAAAAAGTTACGTATGTAAATTAATAAGACCACGAGGGGTTCAGGGGAGCGGAGCCCCCCTGAAGAAATCTACTTTATTATTTAAAAAATATACCAGAATTAACAGATCATGAAAATTTCGAAATATCCTTCCATAACGTTTTAATTTAATGCTTCTAATGTCTGAAAACTTCGTATTTTTTATTCTTATAAATAATTACATAATTTGAAAACTTTAAATTGCGGTTTGCAGGAAACTGAATATTACCAAAGTGAGTCTAAAAACAATGACTTGCAGAGCTGACGTTGAGGCTGCTGATCTGCAGATTTACTAGTTGCCGAAACCTCAGTGAAGTCTTACTGTGGAGACACGAAAAGTTTTGGTTTCTGTTAGTCTGCCTGTCTGTTCCGCGATAACTGCCGCAAAAAGCATCCGATCGGCTTGAAATTCACTGGGCATATTGATGAGGTACCCGGACTTAGCTGTATAATTTTTGGTTAAATTTGGTTCATTCGTTTGGGAAATATGGGACATTTTATTTTGCTCTATAATGCTTTTCTATTGCAAGTCAGACGATTTTCAGATTTTCATTTATTGAAAGAAATGGCTCATATGAAAAATGGATTTAAGTGATAAATTTTTGATGCTGAAATTTTTAAATAAGATTATTAAATTATTCCAAATAGTTTGAAATTTTGTCAATGTATTTGCGAGATTTTTTTTTATTAGGTTTCTAATATTGGGGGGAATTTTATGCATGTTTTCCAATAATATAAAGCATTTTCAGTAGTGGAAAATTGGCGCAGAGGTGGAGTCTATAGACACCACTAAATTTTAGTAGTATTTTGTGGCTTATCTAATGACAGAATTTCCGAGTTTTTATTAACGTGAATAATACAATAAAAAATTAGCGGTGTGAATAGGCTCCTCCTCTGCGCCAATTTTCCACCACTGCATTTTGTTTTATCAATTTGACATGATGCATATTTCATTGTTTTCCTTTTCTTTCATCTGTTGCCTAGCAACGTATTTGGTCCTAATAATATTAGTATAATTGCGTATATAATGTTTGAGTAAAGCCAACGTCAAAACGGATGAATTATTGCATTTGTATATTTGCATATAGATGGATTTTAGCCCAGAAATAAAAATAGGTAATATTTCATTTATTTTATTTATTTTATTCAAATATTTTGCTTAAAAATACAAAAGTTCATTATTTTCATAGAGAATAGCGTAACATTTTTCCATAACATTTACCAATGTTTCTTTAATTGTTGCCAAGAAAATCAAAACCTGGAATAATATTTTCTTTTAAAAAATTTTCAATTGAAATGTTTTGTCGTGAAACAGGAAAATGAAAAATAAAATTAAGAATAGAAAAATTAATATTGCGGCATATTGGAAATAAAAAGAAAACTCTCGAGTATTTCTTAATATAACAAGATGAAAAGTTTTGAGTAAGTACGCATAGCAGGTGAATTAGACGTCATTTATCGAAAACAAAGATGCTGGAATAAAAAGATCTTGGGTAAAATAAAATTAACTATTATTCACGGAGGAAAGAGATAAATGGAGGTGCAGTATGCCGTAAAAACAGTTTGCAATACGATGTGCGATATCGCTCAGATTTAAATGCCCTCATTCGGCCTAAACAAAAGAAGCACGTGGAACAGGAACCGAATTCTTTGACTTCATCCGTGCATTTTTTTCTGTAAAATGAAAATGATCTGCTTATATTTAAGCAATAAGCATTCTAAGCTAGCATTTCATTGCATTATGAATTAAAAACTGTATTACTAAAAATATGAAACACGTCGTTGTGTTGTGCCGAATGTAGCGGATTTTAGGGCTACATTTTTGGCGTCACTTCAAGATTTATTGTCTGTGTACGGGTAACATGAATATTTTATTTTAAATTTAAATTTTATTAATTTATATAAAAAAAACTTATGCTTATCCTTATAAATCACAGCGTAAAAAAATCTAAGATATACTATAACCATCCGCACAATCAATAAAAAAATTACAAATGTAAATTTAAATAGACTACGGGGGGTTCAGGGGGGCAGAGCCCCCCTTAAGAAATGCAATTTTTGATTTAAAAAGTTACGAGAATAAGTAGCTCATCAGAATTTCAGAACATCAATGTATAACCACTTTTTTAACACTTTTATTTTCTGAAACTTTACGAAGTATCTTGTATTCTTATAAATATTTATGTAATTTGAAAACTTTAAAAAGCGATTTGTAGGAAGTTGAATATTACGCAATGAGTGTTAAAAAACAATGACTTGCAAAGATGACGTTGAGGCTCCTGATCTGCAGATTTACTAGTCTATATTTATTGCCGAAACGTCAGTGAAGGCTTACTGTGGAGACACGAAAAGTTTTGATTTCCGTTTGTCTGTCTGTCTGTCTGTTCCGCGATAACTGCCGCAAAAAGCATCCGATTGGCTTGAAATTAATTGGGCATGTTGATGAGGTACTCGGACTTAGCTGTATAGTTTTTGGTTAAATTTGGTTGATTCGTTCGGGAAATATAGAACATTTTATTTTGCTCTGTAATGCTTTTCTATGGCAAGTCAGACGATTTTCAAATTTTCATTTGTTGAAAGAAATGGCTCATATAAAAAATGGATTTAAATGGTAAATTGTGGATGCTGAAATTTTTAAATAAGATTATTAAATTATTCCAATTAGTTTGAAATTTTGTCAATATATTTGCGAGATTTTTTAAATTAGGTTTATAATTTTTGGGGGAACTTTATGCATGTTTTCCAATAATATAAAGCATTTTGTTTTATCAGTTTGACATAATACATATTTCATTTTTTACATTTTCTTTCATCAATTGCCTAGCAACGTATTTGGTCTTAATAATATTAGTATAAATGCGTCTATAATGTTTCAGTAAAGCCAACGTCAAAGCGGATGAATTAATGCATTTGCATTTTTGCATATAGATGGATCTTAGCCCCAGAAATAAAAATAGGCAATATTTTATTTATTTTATTCAAATATTTTGCTTAAAAATACAAAAGTTCATTATTTTCTTACAGAATAATGTGACATTTTTTCATAAAATTTATCAATGTTTCTTTAATCGTTGCCAAGAAAATCAAAACCATGAATAAGATTTTCTCTTAAACAATTTTCAATTGAAAGATTTTGACGTAAAACAGGAAAATGAAAAAAAAAATTAAGAATAAAAAAATTAATATGGCGACATATTGGGAATAAAAAGAAAACTCTCAAGTATTTCTTAATATAACAAGATGAAAGGTTTTGAGTAAGTACGAATAGCAGGTGAATTAGACGTCATTTAAAAAAAAAAAAAAAAAAGATGTTGGAATAAAAAGATCTTGGCTAAAATAAAATTAACTATTATTCACGGAGGAAGGGGATAGATGGAGATGCAGTATGCCGTAAAAAGAGTTTTCAATATGATGTGCGTTATCGCTCAGATTTAAATGCCCTCATTCGGCCCAAACAAAACAAGCACGTGGAACAGGGACCGAATTCTTTGACTTCATTCGTGCATTTTTTTTGTAAAATGAAAATGATCTGCTTATATTTAAGCTTCTAAAGTAGCATTTCATCGTATTATGAATTAAAAACTGTATTACTAAAATTATTTTTCTTTTCTTTCTTTCTTTCTTTCATTAAGCAGGCCGTTGTGTTTGGGTCGAATGTAGCGGATTTTAAGGTTACATTTTTGGCGTCACTTCAAGATTTATTGTTTGCGTACGGTTAACATGAGGATTTTATTTTAAATTTTAAATTTATTAATTTATAAAAAAAACTTATGCTTACCCTTATAAATCACAACGTAAAAAAAAGAATCTATGATATACTATAACCATCCGCACAATCAATAAAAAATTACGAATGTAAATTAAAATAGACTACGGGGGGTTCAGGGGGGCAGAGCCCCCCTGAAGAAATGCAATTTTTGATTTAAAAAGTTACCAGAATAAGAAGCTCATCAGAATTTCAGAACATCAGTGTATAACCACTTGTTTAACACATTTAATTTCTGAAACTTTACGAAGTATTTTGTATTCTTATAAATGTTTATGTAATTTGAAAACTTTAAAAAGCGATTTGCAGGAAGATGAATATTACGCAATGAGTGTTAAAAAACAATGACTTGCAAAGATGACGTTGAGGCTCCTGATCTGCAGATTTACTAGTCTATATTTATTGCCGAAACGTCAGTGAAGGCTTACTGTGGAGACACGAAAAGTTTTGATTTCCGTTTGTCTGTCTGTCTGTCTGTTCCGCGATAACTGCCGCAAAAAGCATCCGATTGGCTTGAAATTAATTGGGCATGTTGATGAGGTACTCGGACTTAGCTGTATAGTTTTTGGTTAAATTTGGTTGATTCGTTCGGGAAATATAGAACATTTTATTTTGCTCTGTAATGCTTTTCTATGGCAAGTCAGACGATTTTCAAATTTTCATTTGTTGAAAGAAATGGCTCATATAAAAAATGGATTTAAATGGTAAATTGTGGATGCTGAAATTTTTAAATAAGATTATTAAATTATTCCAATTAGTTTGAAATTTTGTCAATATATTTGCGAGATTTTTTAAATTAGGTTTATAATTTTTGGGGGAACTTTATGCATGTTTTCCAATAATATAAAGCATTTTGTTTTATCAGTTTGACATAATACATATTTCATTTTTTACATTTTCTTTCATCAATTGCCTAGCAACGTATTTGGTCTTAATAATATTAGTATAAATGCGTCTATAATGTTTCAGTAAAGCCAACGTCAAAGCGGATGAATTAATGCATTTGCATTTTTGCATATAGATGGATCTTAGCCCCAGAAATAAAAATAGGCAATATTTTATTTATTTTATTCAAATATTTTGCTTAAAAATACAAAAGTTCATTATTTTCTTACAGAATAATGTGACATTTTTTCATAAAATTTATCAATGTTTCTTTAATCGTTGCCAAGAAAATCAAAACCATGAATAAGATTTTCTCTTAAACAATTTTCAATTGAAAGATTTTGACGTAAAACAGGAAAATGAAAAAAAAAAATTAAGAATAAAAAAATTAATATGGCGACATATTGGGAATAAAAAGAAAACTCTCAAGTATTTCTTAATATAACAAGATGAAAGGTTTTGAGTAAGTACGAATAGCAGGTGAATTAGACGTCATTTAAAAAAAAAAAAAAAAAGATGTTGGAATAAAAAGATCTTGGCTAAAATAAAATTAACTATTATTCACGGAGGAAGGGGATAGATGGAGATGCAGTATGCCGTAAAAAGAGTTTTCAATATGATGTGCGTTATCGCTCAGATTTAAATGCCCTCATTCGGCCCAAACAAAACAAGCACGTGGAACAGGGACCGAATTCTTTGACTTCATTCGTGCATTTTTTTTGTAAAATGAAAATGATCTGCTTATATTTAAGCTTCTAAAGTAGCATTTCATCGTATTATGAATTAAAAACTGTATTACTAAAATTATTTTTCTTTTCTTTCTTTCTTTCTTTCATTAAGCAGGCCGTTGTGTTTGGGTCGAATGTAGCGGATTTTAAGGTTACATTTTTGGCGTCACTTCAAGATTTATTGTTTGCGTACGGTTAACATGAGGATTTTATTTTAAATTTTAAATTTATTAATTTATAAAAAAAACTTATGCTTACCCTTATAAATCACAACGTAAAAAAAAGAATCTATGATATACTATAACCATCCGCACAATCAATAAAAAATTACGAATGTAAATTAAAATAGACTACGGGGGGTTCAGGGGGGCAGAGCCCCCCTGAAGAAATGCAATTTTTGATTTAAAAAGTTACCAGAATAAGCAGCTCATCAGAATTTCAGAACATCAGTGTATAACCACTTGTTTAACACATTTAATTTCTGAAACTTTACGAAGTATTTTGTATTCTTATAAATGTTTATGTAATTTGAAAACTTTAAAAAGCGATTTGCAGGAAGATGAATATTACGCAATGAGTGTTAAAAAACAATGACTTGCAAAGATGACGTTGAGGCTCCTGATCTGCAGATTTACTAGTATACATATATGTGGATGTGGCTTGCGCTTTCCAAAACATCCTGACCCCATCCTGACCGCAGCAAGAGGATACAGCTAATTCTCATGAGAACAAACAAAGCTTGCAAATTTCAAAAGACAATAAACTTGCTGACTCAGTGATTTTGCATCTCCAGCCTGAGAACTGAAGATTAAAATTCACTTCAGAGTTCTTTTGCGAGCTGACCTGGAAAGACGACCAGTCATGCTCGGATAGCGCGCCGAAGTATTGATGGCCGGTAAATCTCAGCGGAAGCCCTTCCTCTCCTAAAATTGTAAATATTAATTATATATAGATTGTATTCAAGTCTTTAACATTAGTCCAGATCTACCGGGTGTCCCAAAAAGGACTGACTGATTTTAAAATTCAATAACTTCCAAACGGTGACAGATATTAAAAAAATTCTTGCAGGAGGGTTATGCATAAAGTCAAAAGATTTTTTACAGTGATTTTCGATTTTAGTTCGAATTACAAACAATAGATGGCGCTATGATCAATAGAGGCTAAATTCAGGCTCGATTTTTGGTACTTCGTGGCCCGGATAATACATTTCCATCTCCTTTTTTTGCAGGGAACAACAGAAAGGACCGAAAATCGAGCCTGTATTTAGCGACTGTTGCTCACAGCGCCATCTATTGTTTGTAATTCGAACTAAAATCGAAAATCACTGTAATAAAACTTTTGATTTTATGCATAACCCTCCTGCAAGAATTTTTTAAATATCTGTCTCCGTTTGGAAGTTATTGAATTTTAAAATCAGTCAGTCCTTTTTGGGACACCCGGTACATTAAATCCTTATATTTGCTATCTATTGAGTTTGTCCCCTCTCTCATGTTCTCACATATATATTTTTTTTTTCATCGGGGGGGGGGGGGGGACACTGAATTCTGAAAAAGCAGAATTCCTGTATTCTGGTTTTCACACTTTGTTTTCACAAAGTTTTGCATTTTTTTTTTTTTTTTTTTAAATTTAATGGTCAACTTTTTCTGTTTAAGAATTTTCAATTTTATTAAAATCTTATGTCACGTATTACCCTTTCTTACCAACGAATCACATTAACCCTTAACTGCTGTGACAAAAATTGTCACATAAAAACTACGATCGTCTGACCGCTCGATCGAAAGATGAATAAAAAGCGCGGTTAATTCATAGGATATTGTTTCTGTACCGAACATTTTGTAAAGAACTATCTATATTATAAAAGTCAAACATGTCCGTGAGAAACGCTGACGTCATTTTAACGGTGGCAACAGCTGACGATTAATTTAAACTTTTACCGCAATTTTTTAAACTTCTAAACGTTGCAAATTTTCAATTTGCACACCGTTGACTAGGGAATAAAATGTACTTCCAACTGCAATGTGTTTGAAAACTGTATAGAAAGTTATTTGAAAAATGCATCATTATTTACACAATTTCTATTGTTTTTCAACTAATTTTGAAGTATAATTTTTTTTTTTAATCAATCTCCATCGTATGCAGACAATTACGGAAAACAAATCCGTTTGTAGTTAAATTAATATAAATAGCTCAGCATTTGTTTGTAGCTTATATTCCATAACGAAATTAAAACAATCACAATAAATAAATAAAAATACAAAAAAAAAAATAAAAACTCATATATAAAACACAAATTAAAACATATAATTAAACTATGCACTTAAATCACTTAAATGATCAGAATCTAAAAGCTGATCTTTGGCGATGTTTTCGGCTAACTCTTGAGCCAAGGGCAATAAAAAACTATCATCTTTAATAAAAATCAAAACTTTATTTAAACGCATAATTGCTATTTTCCCTAAAAGTATGGTTTTTGTTATTGTTAGTGCGCATTCCAAAATATATATTAAATGTAAAAAATCTATTATAGTTATCAATTAATAAAATGGTTTTCACCTATATTCTGGCACGGGAAGCTTGGGTATTTCCCCCTTGTTATAATTAAAACTCACCTATTCAAATATCTCTACCGATAGTACTAATAGCTCAAGAATGAAACAAAATTTTACTAGTATTTATAGTCAAACTAATAATTATAAGTATATCTGTAAAAACTGAAAAACAAGTCGGAAATTGCACGTCAAACGTGGCGAATGCGTACTATAATTAGTTTTATAAATATTTTTTTGCACCGCATACTGTAATGAATGTATATTTTAGTACACTTTATAAGTGAATATCGATTTCAATCTGTTCTGTAACATCATTAAAATGCACTTGCAATAATTTTTTTTCCCATTGGCCGTCATGTAGCGCAAAAGTTTTGACTGTCCCTGTAGTTAAATTATACATCCGATTTTCATAAAATTTGAAATGACTTGACAAAATTATGCAACAATTATATATTTTAAATTTCAGACCATTCGGTCGGGTATAGTTTTTGCCCGGTTATATGATGACGGACGGACAGACAAGCAGACACAGAGAATTCAGACGCGCCGAACGACGACTATAGGTACTACGTATTTATATAATTACGAACGCACCTGAAAAACAAACAGCTGTCTGTCAGATCGCTAACAGAAGTTAAGTATTAAATCGTAACAAAGCCTTCTGGCGCGTGAATATTTTTAAGTAGTTTTATTCCAAGTTATTTTTCTTTGCGAAATCTGATATATATATATATATAATATGTTTACTTCGTAGAATAAATCGACATGATCCATATACCGTAAAAAAATTTGCAAAATTTAGCTTTTCCATGAAAAAAGTGCATAGTGCAGCATGTTTCCGCATTTCAAACCAGCATTGCATTAGTTGAAACTCATTCTATCGTTAAACTTTATTAATTGACAGCAAAACTCCTATCAAACCCAATAGGAAATAAAATGGAGTTATATGTTGACTATTCAGAAAGTCGACGAATTGATTATGTTTGTTAGAGTAATATAATGTGCAATGTCGGTAATAACGTGAATACTATTATAATCTCGTTTCTGCTGCTATCGCCAATATTTCAGATCTTTCATAACTTAGGATTGATTCTGTCCATTTAAATTGAATAACGCGCAGACAGTTCTCCAGTAGACCAAACATGATCCATATATACTCTGTGAATGACGCTCCATATTCAGTTAAAATCTCTAAATGTTTAATATCAATGCTTCAATTCTAAGTTTCAAGCTCTATTATTGTGTTATTTGAGCGATGGTTTATTTCCATACAAATAAGTACTTCCTTGCAAAGGTAATTCTAAATTTCTGAAGGGAATACATATTTCCATGATACAGTAGATTATATATTTTCATAAAAAGGACTTTCATTAGATATTGAATCGGTCTTTGATAAATTGACGTAATATATTTTTAATATAGTGTTGTACATTGTATTTAAACTTTCTTAAGACTATTTGCATTTTACATAATTCATGTAGTAGAACAATTATTTGAATGCAATTTGAATGCAAGAAACCGCAATGTTATAATTTATATGAAATTGGGAATACGCGAGCATGTTTCATATGGATTTTGAAAGATTAATAGAGAGCAGTAAAGAAAGAGTGTCGTATTCAATATTTGTTTTTAACCCCACAGGAAAAACCACATATTGTAGCAAAATTGTTATACGAGTCACAGTATCTATGTACAATTGAAAATAATTTTCAGGGGTTAATAATAACATTAATGATAAATGTATTATTCCTTTTATTACAAGGAAAAAGCCTTGTAAAAAGTACATTTTATTCCACACCTTTTATAAAGTTTTGAGAAACTTTTAAAAAAATTTTATGATCAATTTTTCTTGCATAAATATTTTCAATTTTACTGAAATCTTCTGTGTCTTATTACTTATTGTTAATGGCAAAACATATTAAGCCATAGCAAAACCCTCTGGCACATAAATATTTTTTTGTAGTTTTATACCGAGACACGTTCATGTATAAACACTTTTTTTTTTTACTTTATAGAGTAACTCGAAATAACTCCAATAACTTAAAATAATTCGCAAAATGTAACTTTTTTTTCATGCAGAAAGGTGCATAGTACAGCATGTTTGAGCATTTCAAACTAGCACTGCACTAGTTGAAACTCATTCTATCATTAAACTTCATTAATTGATAGCGAAACTGATATGAAATCAAATAGGAAATCAAATGAAGATACATATATATTGACTATTCAGGCAGTCGATGAATTGATGATGATGGGTGCAGTAATATAATGTGCGATGTCCGTAATAATATGAATATTATTACAATCTAGTTTATGTTTCTATCGACACTATGTCAGACCTTTCATGATTCAAGATTAATCTTCTCATTTTAAATTTAATAACACGCAGACAATTCTTCAGTAGATCAAATATGATTCATACATACTCTGTGAATGGCATTCCATATTCAGTTACAATATCTAAAATGTTTAATATTAATGTTTGAATTCTATCTTTGAAACGCTATTACTGTGTTATTTGAGCGATAGTTTATTTCCATACAAATAAATACTTCCTTGCAAAGGTAATGTTAAGTTTCTTCAGAGAATGCATGTTTCCGTGATACAGTCGATTATATTTTAATACAAAGGGCATTTATTATATATTTAATAGGTTTTCGATAAATTGACATAATCTTTTTAATATAGTGTTGTACAATGTATTCAAAGCTTCTTATGCTTACTTACATTTTGCAGAATTCATATAGAATAATTATTTGCATGTAAGAAAAAACATATGCATTATAATTTCAATTAAATAGGCAGTATGCGAACGTTCTTCATATTGATTTTGGAAGATTAAAAGGGAACAGTGAAGAAAGATTGTTCAACTCAATACAAACTCTGTCAAATCCGCACAGCTTGGAACCAGAGGTTTCGTGGATTTTAGAATTTTGCAGATTTCCGGTCATTGCTTTGTTTATATTTTTTAAACAGTAATTTGAATGTAATAATGCAATCAAAATTGTAATGAATGCTTGCAATATAGTAAAATATTGAAATATCAAGTAACGTAATAAACTAAAATCATAAAAACTAAGATAATTTTTAAAATGATTAAATTATTAAAAGTAAGGTTAAGTAAATAATAATAATGTATAATTTAATATACATAATAAAGATAAGATACATTTTCCTTGTATTATTCAATGAAACTTTCCACTTAAAGGTACCCTATTAATTCACATTAGAATCATAAAGCAAGGAAGTTTTATTTCAGGTTTAGCCAGTCATAATAACCAAAAACGCTTAATACATAAATATATTTGATAAAAGCTTGCAATTACCAGTGATATCAATATCTTGATTTTTCTCAGAAATAAATTTGTACTTTCTTCATGAAAAACTACAAGTACAGTCACATTATTGAGAATTACATATTAAAATACATACGGAATTATATAAAACTAAAAATGTCTGTAATTTTGCCCCTACATCTGAACTAAAAGTTTCATTGTTTACATGGGTTTTAGTCGTTTTCGGATTTTAGAATTGCGGATTTGAGGGAGTCTACTGTATATATATATTTTCATCCCTAGAGGAAGAACCACATGTTGTAACAAAATTATTATAAAAATCTCATTGTCTACATACACTTGAAAATAATGGTTAGGAAAAGGTGGTGGTGTATTAAAGGACAAGCAGAGACAAAAAGAAAAAGAAAGAACAGAAAAAAAAAATCTTTTACTACGATAAAATGGTCTTGCAAAATATACATTACATTCCACAACTATTATAAAGTTTTTAGAAATTAAAAAAAAAAATTATGGTGAATTTTTAGAGTTTAAAAATTTACAATTTTATCGCATGCTTCTGTCTCTTATTACCCATTTTCAGTTAGAAAACCCTCTGACGCATAAATGTTTTTTTTTATGGTTTTATTACAAATCATTTTCTTTTATAAATTTTACCTTTATAAATTTATAATACGATATATATACATGAAAATTTTACTTTGTAATATTCATTTAAATTATTCTAAATTCCCAGCATATTCATTATTTTCCTATTTCTTAATAATATCTATTATTTATTTCTAGTTAATTTCCTTTAAACGTAAAACGCGTATATTGATAATTATCTTATTCGAAATCTTAATTTAAAACTTTTAATCCCTTCATAAATTTTTATCAGCTAGCAAAACTATAATATTCTGATAGAAGCTATTTTTAATTTTCGAATGTTTGTAAAAACCGTTTTACTATTTTCTCTTTTAATTTTATTCCACAAATCAACTTCCCGCGCATTTGCCGGCATCGGACATTTTACACCGAAATTCTTCCGTGAGCAGATACGAAACTCCTTTCCTAATACGCTCCTCTCTTTTTCGCCATTGGCTGAGTTATAGGGCGCCTTTCACTGAGTGGTTCGTTCCTGAAGTTTACATTCCAATCTGTCTTCCTACGCAAATGTAACAAAACCGCCGTGCATGAGCTCAAAGGTGAGAATTCTGTGTTGTTCGATTGTTTTTAAACTATGTTAAAAGGTGTCTCACCGTCTAGTAGATAGTCTAGATCTGTTTTTTTTTTCAAGATCTTATTAGCATGAATTAGTCATTCGTGCTTTAGCCAGAGGGCTCTACGAAAACTCTCGTAATGCGGGAATTGTTGACGTTTTTATGTGTTGCTGAATAAACTTTTTAAAATGACATTGGGTTTTGTTTGAATGGTTAAACAACCGGATTTTTCAATCCTTTGCCTTACTACTCGTATGACGTGACCATCGGAATATAATTCAACTGCTTAATGAATCCTGGAGTTTCTTGGACTTAGCCAATCTCAACTATTACCAACGAATTAATGTAGTTGATTAGAATTGTCAACAACAAAGTAACACAGTCTGTCAACAGCTACAAATATTCTACGATTTTGATACATCCAGCTGCAATGTTTCACTAGTGTGGTTCGAATTTTATGCAACCAAACACATATATATATTTACTTAAATAGAATAAATCGAAATAATCCTAATATCTTTAGAAGAAATTACAATATTTAACTTTTTCCATGCAGAAAGGTAATTTTTCTTTATAAATTCTTATATATATAATTTTACTTCATAGAATAAATCGAAATAATGCTATTACCTTAAAAGAGTTTGAAGAATTTAACTTTTACCATGCAGAAAGGTGCATACTGTAGCATGTTTGCCCGTTTCAAACTATCACAGTATTAGTTGAAACTCATTTAATTATTAAATTTCATTCATTGCCGTCAAAATTGCTGTCAAATCAAATAGGAAATAAATGATGATATACATATGTTGAATATTCAGGCTGTCGACAAATTGATGATGATGGGCACAGTAATATAACTTGCAATGTCAGTAATAACATGAATACTATAATCTCGTTTCTGCTTCTATCACCAATATTTCTGGTCTTTCATAATTCAGGATGAATTTTGTCATTTTAAATTCGATAACACTCAGACAGTTCTCCAGTAGACCTAACATGATCCATATACATACTCTGTGAATGACATTCCATATTCATTTAAAATCTCTAAATATTTGATATCAATGCCTGAATTCTAAGTTTCAAACGCTATTCTTGTGTTTTTTGAGCGATAGTTTATTTCCATACAAATAAATACTTCCTTGCAAATGCAATTTTAAGTTTCTGCAGAGAATATATATTTCGTGATACAGTAAATTATATTTTATTGAAAAGGATATTTTTTAGACATTTAATAAGTCTTTATAAATTGACATAATCTTTTCAATATAGTGTTGTACACTGTAAAAAAAATCGACCAGTTTTCCTGTAGGAATCGGAAAAATAGTTGCCCTTATAGTGCCAGAAAATTTTCCCAACCAGCTCGGAATAAAATACGTAAAAAAAAGGAAAATAAAACGGTATTTTATGGATTTTATTCCGATTTTACGGATTTTATTCCGAGCTGGGTTGGAAATTTTTCCGGTACGATAAGGGCAACTATTTTTCCGATTCCTACAGGAAAACTGGTCGTATTTTTTTACAGTGTACATTACAATTAAAGCTTCTTATGATTACACATATTTTACGGAATTCATGTAGAATAATTATTTGAGTGCAATTTGCATGCAAGAAAACGCAAATGTATTATAATTTCAATGAAACTGGAATATGCGAACAAGATTCATATCGATTTTGAAAGATTCAAAGAGAGCAGTGGAAAAAATTGTTCTATTTAATATGTTTTTTATCCCAACGGGAAAATCCGCATATTGTAACAAAATTGTTATACAAATCACATTGTCTGTATACACGTGAAAATAATTGTTAGGAATTCATGATAATAATATTAATAAATGTATTATTCCTTTTATTACGAGAAAAGGGCCTTGCAAAAATACATTATATTCCACTACTTTTGAGAAACGTTTTACAAATTTTATGCTAAATTTTTCATGAATAAATATTTTCAATTTTACTGAAATCTTCCGTCTGTTATTACCCATAAAAAAAACATATTAAGTCGAAGAAAAAGCCTTTGGCGCATAAATTTTTTTTTCTAGTTTTATTTTGAAACATTTTCCTGTATAAACCTAAATTTATGTGTGTTTTTTTTTTTTTTACTTACTAAACTAAATTGAAATAATCCAAATACCTTAAAAAAATTTGCAAAATTTAACTTTTTTTCCCATACAGAAACATGCACAGTGCAGTATGTTTGTTCATTTCAAACCAGCACTGCATTAGTTGAAACTCATTCTATCATTAAACTTCATTAATTGACAGCGAAACTGCTATCAAATCAAATATGAAATCAAATAAAGATAGTATATTATGTCGTCTATTCAGGCAGTCGACGAATTGATGACGATGGGTGCAGTAATATAATATAAAATGCGATGTCGGTAATAACATGAATTGCATGCTATTATAATCTCGTTTCTGCTGCTATCTCCATATTGTCTATATACACTTGAAAATAATTGTTAGGTAAAACAAATATTATGGATTTATAATAATAATAATAATAAAAGTATTATTACTTTTATTACGAGAAAAGTGAATTGCAAAAAATACATTATTATATTCCTCATCTTTTATAAAGTTTTGAGAAACTTTTTAAAAATTTTATGATAAATTTTTCATCTACTATAAATATTTTCAATTTTACTAAAATCTTTTGTCTCTTATTTCCCATTGTTACTAATAAAACAAATTAAGTCATAGTAAAAACCTCGGCGCATAGATATTTTTTTGTAATTTTATGCCGAGATATTTTCCTGAATAAACATAAATTTATAAGTTTTTAATTTTTTGACTACATCGAAAAATGCAAAATATCTTACATGAATTGCAAAATTTGACCTTTACCACATGCAGAGAGGTGCACAATACAGCATGTTTGCTCATTTCAAACTAGCACAGTATTAGTTGAAATTCATTCTATCATTAAACTTCATTAATTGACAGCGAAACTGCTATCAAATCAAATAGGAAATCAAATAAAGATGTATATTATGTCAACTATTCAGGCAGTTGACAAATTGACGGCAGTACAGTAATGTAATGTGTCGGTAATAACATGAACACTATAAACTCGTTTCTGCGACTAGCGCCAATATTTCTGATCTTTCATGATTCAGGATTGATTCTAACATTTTAAATTGATTAACACACAGAAAAAAAGTCCTTCCGGCCAGTGCCGGGAGGAAGAGGTAGCTTTCAAATTCCTTATTTTAAAAAAGCCAACTTATATTATTCAAACAGACGAAGCTCAATTTAGTGGAAACCGAATATAGGAGATTCAATACTAATTTTTATCAATAATAAATCATTATGAATGAGAATTTCGCGAAATTAGTCATCTTTATCCAAGCTGCTTTTATTTAAAGTAACTTATATTTATTTAGCTGCCAAATTCGGCGATTTCTTAAAGTGCCTGCCATTTTAAGACAACATGGTGGATGAGGCTAACCAGTGAACTTGGTCGAGACCTTAGTAATTGCTGTGCACATGCTCACTCACAATCGGTTGATATATATAAGTGCTGTCGCAGGCAAAAAATCAGATTTTTCAAAATGTCACCCGCATTAGAAATTGAAACTGCTATATCTGAGCCATTTTTTAAGATAAAGACAAACAAAAAATGCTTCTGAATCCTTATATCAAGGTCAAATACTTAAGAAAGAAACCTTTTTCAATTTCTAATTTTTTTGCACCGCACTTTAAATATAATTTTTTTTATTTAATGACCGCCATTTTAAAACAAGATGGCGGATAAAGCTGACCAGCGTACTTGGTCGAGATATTGATGTATACCATGCACATGCCTTCATACATGGAAATAGGCGAATACGTGTGTTATCGCGTGACAAATACAAGATCGTTTCAAAATGTTAGCCATACTAGAAATTCAAAGTGCTATAATTCAACCATTTTTTAAGATATAAACAAAAGAACAAATTTTCAGAAACAAAATCTGCTCCGGAATCTTTGTATCAAAGCCAAACACATAAAAAAATCTTTTTCATTTTCCAATTTTTTAATACCTTCTTTTAAATTTTAAATTTAATTTTTTTTCAAATAGCAACCCTTTTGAAACGAGATGGCGAATGAAGCTGGCCAACGAACTAGATCGAGACATTGGTATGTACTATGTACAGACCAAGTAACATCCAAATCGGTTCATCAAAAGTCCTTCCGGCCAGTGCCGGGAGGAAGAGGTAGCTTTCATAATCCTTATTTTAAAAAAGCCAACTTATATCATGCAAACACACGAAGCTCAATTTAGTGGAAACCGAATATAGGAGATTCAATACTAATTTTTATCAATATAATGAATGAGAATTTCGCGAAATTAGTCAGCTTTATCCAAGCTGCTTTCCTTTAAAGTAACTTATATTTGGCTGCCAAATTCGGCAATTTCTTAAAGTGCCTGTCATTTTAAGACAACATGGTGGATGAGGCTAAGCAGTGAACTTGGTCGAGACCTTAGTAATTGCTGTGCACATGCTCACTCACATCGGAATCGGTTAATATATAGGAGTGCTGTCGCATGCAAAAAATCAGATTTTTCGGATGAAGCTGGCCAACGAACTCGGTCGAGATATTTGTATGTACTATGTACACACCAAGGTACATCCAAGTTGGTTCATAAATACGCCTGTTAATACGTGAGAAAAATCAGGACGTTTCAAAATATCAGCCACGCTAGAAATTCAAAATGCTATAACTCAGCCATTTCTTGAGATATAGACGAAACAAAAACTATTCCCGAATCTTTTTATCAAGGTCAAACACATAAGAAGAAACTATTTTTTCAATTTTCAATTTTTGGTAGCACATTTCAAATTTAAATTTTTCTTAAAAATTTAAATGGCCGCCATTTTTAAACAAGATGGCGGGTGAAGCTGGCCAACGAACCCGGTCGAGAGATTGGTATGTACTATGTACACACCGAATTACATCCAAATCGGTTCATAAATACGCCTTTTATCGCGTGACAAAATTCAGGACGTTTCAAAATGTCCGCCACGCTAGAAATTCAAAATGCTATAGCTCAGCCATTTTTTAAGATATAGACGAAACAAAAACTGCTCCGAAATCTTTGTATAAAGGTCAAATACATAAGAAAAAATATTTTTCCATTTTCAATTTTTTGGTACCACATTTCAAATTTTAAATTTTTAAAAAAATTTTAAATGGCCGCCATTTTGAAACAAAATGGCGGATGAAGCTGGCCAACGAACTGGGTCGAGAGATTGGTATGTACTATGTACACACCGAATTACATCCAAATCGGTTCATAAATACGCCTTTTATCGCGTGACAAAATTCAGGACGTTTCAAAATGTCAGCCACGCTAGAAATTCAAAATGCTATAACTCAGCCATTTTTTAAGATATAGTCGAAACAAAAACTGCTCCGGAATCTTTGTATAAAGGTCAAATACATAAGAAAAAAATATGTTTCCATTTTTAATTTTTTGGTACCACATTTCAAGTTTTAAATGTTTTTAAAAATTTTAAATGGCCGCCATTTTGAAACAAAACGGCGGATGAAGCTGGCCAACGAACTCGGACGAGACATTAGTATGTACTATGTACACACCGAATTACATCGAAATCGGTTCATAAATTCGAGAGTTACAGTGTGACAAAGGTCAGATATATATATATATATATATATATCAATTTTGAACGGAGGGTGGTTTCGGGGTCTGGGGGTCATGATCGATGAAAATATACCAAAATTTTTTGAAATCGCTTTCCTCTGACGGCTGCAATAGGTAGCTTTTTGTAATGAAAGCTACCTAATATTGATTCATATATACTCTCTTAATGATTTTTCATATTCAGTTAAAATCTGGAAATGTTTCATATTAATGTTCGAATTTTAGGTTTGAAACTCTATTATTGTGTTATTTGAGTGATATTTTTTTCATACACTTTTTTAAAATTTAAAACATAAATTGAATATAAAATACACACTTTATCTTAACAATTAAAAATTATGAAGCGTTTTAACAAATGTGGTATTTATTCTCAATGATTTTACACACGATGTGCATATTATTCTTAGTAATAGAAAATGAAAACGTTTTACAAAATATAAATTAAAAGTTCTTATATTACTACATATTATTATTATTATTATTATTATTATTATTATTATTATTATTATTATCTTTTATATATATTTTTTAAATTTATATATGTTTAAATTTTTCCAGAATGTAAATCTCTAAGAAATCCAGAGACTTTATTTACGTATGCATGATGGTAATGTTCAGTTTCCAGGTTTGAACACTTATCTGTACTAGTTGAGCAATAATTAAACTAATTAATCCATATTAAACTTAAAATTTAATATGGAATAAAAACTGCGATCTCCAAATTATGAAACTAGTAATTAAAAAATATCATCATTTTAAGTAATGTAAAGTTTCTTATAACATCCTTATACGTCCCATGAATATATTTTTCACACTTGTTTGATTCTAAAACAACAAAAAACGTAGAACAAGTAATATTAAAGAAAAAAAACTGACAAAGTTATATTGTTCCATTGTTTCTTAACTTACAGCGATATTATTACAGCGATATACTTATATAATAGACTTTTGGATTCCTGTTGACGTATATGAGAGTTATCATACGAATTGAATATTTCCAACTGAACGAAAAAATTCACAGGCTGGGGATCGAACCCAGATCCTTGGCTTACAAGGCCAAGGATCTTTGTAAGTTAAGGATCTTTCTTCGATTCCCATCCTGGGTCTTTTTTCGCTCAGTTAAAAATATTCAGTTCATATGGTAATATTACCAATCAATTTGATTGTGTTAAAATAATAGTTCATCTACATATCCATCGTTTATAAGGAGTTCCTTTACCTGCGGTTTATTCTGTTGAGCTGGCTACATGACAGACCAGATGTTACTACCAATAAGGTTATATGAGCGAAATATGCTGGCTGGTTGTCGGCCCAGTTAGCTTAACTGGTAAGACGCGGTCCCATCTCCCGGTCCCAGGCCCTTGCAGGCCCATATATCTGCGCACAGAGCGACCCACGCGCCACACCCCGCGATGCGTCCCGAAGGTCGCCGCCAGGAGTGGCCCGTCAGGGCCGATCCACACGCAGACTCCGGTCAAGCCTGTGCACTGCCCATCGCACGTCACACCGGTTATTTCCAAGAGCATGAATGGTCGCACGCGACAGATCCCACCACTTAGCTAGAGGAGCCAAATGGTCCTTTCTTTTGTTTCCCGACCTGGTACGCCCCGACAGTCCGCAGGAACCGAGCACCTATCAAGGAGTCGGGTCCACGAACCAATTCGATGATTTCCGAGCCGGAGTTGATGTACGGAGGGCCCTCAAGATCAAATACCATTATCCGGCAAAGACATTTATGAGGGACAACCGATAAAAGAGGAAGGTGCCGCTCGCGAGCCCAGGAGATTCGCGGAAAGTTTCTCCTTGAGCGCATAGACACGCCCTCGCTAGGGGTGGGCTGCGGGGTCGGACGTCTCCGACCCCCAGTCCAGAAGTACCTTACCTACATAAATATTGCACTACACATATTATACACTAATACATGCATACACTACTACATAAATACACAGCGACATATTATACACTACTAAATTCAGGTTCATGAGACGAGGTCTCGAACCTGAGAACTTCATGCACCACCACCTCCAGTGCCGCGTGTGCGACGAACTGGTTGATTTTGTTCAACTGCGGCGCTTGATCGCGAAGGACACCGGTGCGGCGACCATGCCTTTGGCGACCCAGATCTCGATCTAGTGTCAGCAGGAGGAGATCATTAACTATGGCCTTCACTCCCTTCCGACAATAGCCATCTAGACATAGATCGAGAAGCGTTCGAGTATGGAAGTTCCATGGGAAAAGTCTTTTCCTGATGGACCGCCGTAGGCGACAAGAGTAGAGACAATGCCTCCTATCGCTTATCCCTGTCCCACAGAAACATGTGGGATCCTTCTGAAAGAAGCGAGCCTGGTGGTCAGCAAAGGTGCCGTGTCCCGAGAGAACTTGGCTGATGTAGAAATCGCCGTGTAGACGCTTTAGGCGTACGCGCGGAAAAAGCTCGTATGTCACTTCGCCTTTGCCCGTGGCAACTCACTTGCTCTGCCATCTTGAGACGGCACGGGCCAAGAGCTCTCTCTTGGCTTGGCGGCGGGTGGTTTTCACCTCCACGTCGACCAATGAGCGGGACGTAGCGACTTTCGCCAGCTCGTCCGCACGCTCGTTGTAGACGTGTCCCACATGTGTTAAATCTATTGTCCATGTTTATTTATTTTTTATTATCCTCTCATTTTTATTCTCGTGATACCTTTTATATATGATGTAACGTGAATCAGAAATTGTATTGTTTGTTATTGTTTGAATATTTTTATGGAAGAAGGTAAAAAGCTTTACCGGTAAATAAATTATTTTTGTTTTGAGAAGTTAATTGACTTCTTTATGTACATTTTAAGTTTATAAATTCATAATTGGCGTTCGCAGTATATTCTGAAAGCTGGGTTGTTAAAATAACATCCTTTTTGAACGCTTTAATTAACATTGTGACGTCCGGCGCGACAGGACATTTTACAATATATATTTGAAGCAAAATGTTTCAAGCCGTTAAAAATTTTAAAAAGGTCAACTTAAAGTTCGTGGTAGAAGAGCTTGGGGAAACAATCCCGCAAGATTATACGATTGGGACACTAAAGGAAATTATTTTGAATAGTACTGAATATAAACAGGATCCCGCTTTTGTACAAAAAATTTTGTCCAATGCTGTTGCTGAGAGAAAGGAAAAAGAAAACGAGGCTAAGAAGTTACTCGTAGAAAAGGAGAAGTCGGATCAAGAATTAAAAAAGCTAGAATTAAAGGAGAAGTCGGAACAAGAGTTAAAAAAGCTAGAATTAAAGGAAAGTTAGATCAAGAAGTAGAGTTAAAAAAGTTGGAATTAAATCATCAATTAGAATTAGCAAAGATTCAGTCACAGGGACAAATGCAATGTGAGTACATTTCAAATGATTACGAAACTAATAATTCTAAAAAGAAATTTACGTTGCCCAAGTTGGAATTTCGCCAATTTGATGGTGATTTAAAGGAATGGTTGCCATTTTGGAGCCAGTTTGAACAGATTCACAATGATCAAGATATTGCGCCAAAAAATAAATTCCAGTATTTGATCCAAGCAACTATCACTGGATCTAGAGCGCGAGAAGTTGTTGATAGTTTTCCGCCAACTGGCGCTAACTATGCCAAAGCTATAGAGAGTCTTAAAGCTCGTTTCGGTAGGGAAGATCTTTTAGTTGAAGTGTATGTGCGAGAATTATTAAAATTAATTATATCTGTGCAATCAAAAGGAAAATTTTCTATTACATCATTGTATGATAAACTTGAGTTGTATTTGCGAGCTCTTGAGACGTTAGGTGTCACAACGGATAAATGTGCTTCAATATTATATCCAATGGTAGAATCTTGTTTTACTGCTGAATTTTTGAAAGCGTGGAATCGAACACATACGAATTCTGTTAATTCTGATGCAAAAGAGCGCCTAGATAATTTAATGGCGTTTCTCAAATCTGAAGTTGAAGGAGATGAAAGAATTAATTTGGCAGTGGCAGGTTTTGGTTTGGCGAGAAAAGATGACGCGAGCTTTAGAAAAAACAAAAGTTATAACGATGTTAATAAACATTTACCAACTGCTGCTACTTTATTAACAACTTCTTCAAGACCAGATTTAAGAAAAAATTGCGTTTTTTGCAAAGGAAGACATCTGAGTTCAGAATGCTTTTCGGCACGGGAGATGAGTTTTAATGAAAAGCAGAATATATTGAAGGACAAAAGATGTTGTTTTTCATGTCTGGCAACAGGTCACGCAACGAAGCAATCTAGAGCTATCTTGAAGTGTTTTTTTTTTGTGATAAAAGACATGCGTCTGTGATGTGTCAAACGCTCGATAAGAATAAGCTGAATGAAAAGAAAGAGGAAGACGGAGAAAAGTCGTCTGGAAAAGAAGTAAATATGGCCAATTTCAATAGAAATCCTAAAGTGTTTCTTCAGACGCTCAAGGCAAAAATATTTTCCGAAAACAAAAAGAAAGATGTTAGACTAATTTTGGACTAAGGTTCTCAGAGATCGTATATTTTAAAACATTTAGCCGAAGAAATGAAGTATTTACCTCTTCGAGAAGAAAAAGTTTCTCATTCCCTTTTTGGCGGAGTCATAACAAAGGATTATAATCATCGTTACTACAAGGTAAGATTAAGCGATTTGAAAGAAAATTTTAAATGTAATTTTGAAGTTTTGGATCAAAACATTATATACGAAAATGTTATGCCTGTAAGAAAAGGATCCTGGTTTAAAGAATTATCGAAAAAAGGCATCAGTTTGACGGATGTTGGTGAATCTCCAGAATCTATTCAAATATTGATTGGAGCTGATGTAATGGGAAAATTACTGACAGGTCGTAGAGAAATACTCTCGTCGGGATTAGTAGCACTGGAAACATTTTTAGGTTGGACCTTAATGGGAAAAGTGCCTCAAGATAATGCGTCTAAAGAAAATTTAGCTTTGTCAGTTACGTCTATGTTTGTAAAGGAAGCAGAGATTGCTGATTTATGGAAATTGGATTTGCTTGGAATAAATGATCCGATTGAAAAACAGTCTAAAATGGAGACTGATCGTCAGGTTAAAGAGCATTTTTTACAGACAGTAAAAATGAATGAAGATAATCGTTATGAAGTTTCTTTGCCATGGTCAGAAGATATACCACCTTTACCTGATAATTTGAGTTTAGCCAAGAAAAGATTGAATAACGTTACAAACAAGTTGCTTTCCGATAACATTTATCAAAGGTATGAAAAAGTGCTTTTAGGGTGGCTTGATGATCAAATTATAGAGGAAATTCCACAGGCTGAAATGAACCTTTATGGAAATTATTTACCTCATCGACCAGTAATAAAAGAGAGCAGTACAACTCCCATTCGCCCAGTGTTTGATGCATCAGCTAGAATGCAGAACCATCCATCTTTGAATCAATGTTTGCATTGTGGGCCAAATCTTATTGAATTAATTCCTAACATTCTCTTACGATTTAGAAAAAATAAATTTGGTGTTGTAGCTGATATCAAGAAAGCATTTTTACAAATAGCTATTCGTAAAGTAGATGGGGACTATTTGCGTTTCTTGTGGTGGAGTAATCCAGAAGAAAGAAATATTAGAATGTTTCGACATACTAGAGTGGTGTTTGGAGTCAAAAGCTCTCCTTTTCTTCTCGGTTCCGTCATAGAATATCACATTAAAAACGATGAAGAATACGACCCCAATCTTAAACAGCAATTGCTGAGAAGCTTTTATGTTGACAATGTCGTTGCTAGTGTCCACACACAGGAAGAATTGGAAAGGTTTATAACTGATTCTAAATCTCTTATGGCTAAAGGGGGATTTGATTTGAGAGGATGGGAACAGACAGAAGAAAGAAACAATATCGAAAATAGCGAAGAATTTGCTGTACTGGGATTACAATGGAACAGACTTCTAGACGTTTTAAAAGTTAGCGTAAGCTGGACAAAAGATATAAATATAGATAAAATAACAAAAAGAATCATGCTATCGGTTGCACATAAAGTTTAGATCCAATTGGTTTTACTGCTCCAGTTATGATATGTCCCAAGATGATGTTACAGAAAACATGGAAAGAAGGAATCACGTGGGATGAAGAAGTTACTAGTGATATAAAAAATGAATTTATTGAATGGTTTCATGAATTAAATTGTTTACAAGAAATTCAGATTCCTAGATATATTCAGTTCACCCAGATAATTTAAAAGGTTGTACTCTTCACACATTTTGTGATGCAAGTCAGTATGCGTATGCTGCTGTTATATTTTTGAGGATAGCAACTAAAGATCGTGTAGAGTTATTCCTTCTTGCAGCGAAATCCCGCATAGGTCCTTTAAAATGTGGAACTATACCTAGAATGGAACTTTTAGCTGCTTTGATTGGTGCTAGATTGGCTAAATCAGTAACTGACGCTATGGGCTGGGAAGATATGGAAAGATATTTTTGGAGCGATTCCACAACAGTGCTTGCATGGATATCCAGGAAAGAAAACTGGTCTGTTTTTGTTAGAAACAGAGTTCAAGAAATAAAAATTTTGACTGATCCTGTTTTATGGAAACATATACCTGGTGAAATGAATCCAGCAGATCTGCCATCTAGAGGATGTAAAGCAAGACAGCTGGTATCTCTCAAATGGTGGGAGGGTCCATCTTGGCTTAAAGATTCTAAAGAATGTTATAAATATATGGATTTCAAGTGCCAAGACATAAACGAAGAAGAAATTGAAAAAGAAAAATTGAAGTCTACAAAATTACTGGTAAATGTTGATGAAAGTCCAGAAAAAAGCTGGTACTACCAGTATTTTTCTAGTTATGAGAAAATCGTACGTCTTGTTGGTTGGATACTTCGTTTCAAATATAATTCTTCTAATCCAAAGGAACAGATCAAAGGAGAATTGACGAATCTTGAATTTAAGAGAGCAGAAACGAAGATAATTTGGATGATACAAAAGGAATGCTTTTCCCATGAAAATGAGGGGAGATTGAAAACTCTGGAGACGTTTAAGGATGAACAAGACATAATACGTGTAAAGACTAAGATTACGTATAGACAAGACAATATGGATTTCCTCCCACCTATGGTTGTTCCTTCAAATCATGAAGTTGTCAAACGATTAATTTTATATTACCACCACAAAAATTGTCATGCAGGTCCTCAGATTCTTCTAAATTTGCTTAGAGAAAAATACTGGATTTTGAATGGAAGAAGAACTGTGAGCTCTGTTCTATCAAAATGTACCATTTGTAAAAGATTTAATTTGAAGAATTTAGAATCTTCTCCAGTTTCGCTGCCCGAAAATCGAGTGAAAGATGCAGCAGTATTTCAGATTATCGGCATTGATCTGGCTGGCCCTCTGTTTCTTAAAAATAAGCAGAAGAGTTGGGTTATCTTATTCACACGTGCCATCTACAGAGCTGTGCATTTGGAGCTTGTGACTTCAGCTTCTACAGAGTCATTTTTAATGGCTTTGCGAAGATTTGTATCTCGTAGAGGAAGATGTTCTGTTATATATTGCGACAACGGTTCCAATTTTGTTGGTGCATCCAATTTTTTTAAAAAGATTGAACTGGAATCGCATACAGAAGTATGGAGCAATAAATTCTTTCAAATGGAAATTCAACCCTCCGACTGCTGCTTGGTGGGGCGGATGGTGGGAGAGGCTCATCAGATTGATGAAAGATCTATTAAAAAGAGTCTTAGGAAAAGCCTGTTTGAACTATGAAGAGATGATAACTGTATTAGCTGACTGCGAAAGTATTATAAATTCGCGACCACTAACTTACATGTCTGAGAAAGAGTCCATCAAACCCATATCACCGGACATGTTTCTGAAAGATATTCATGAATGTGGTTTACCAGACGTTGATGCGGTTGAGGAAGGTTCTCTCACTAGAAGACTTAAATATAGGCAAGAACTGCAAAAAGAGCTCAGAAATCGATTTAGATTAGAATATTTGGGTCTCCTTATCCAACGACCAAATGGGAAAAGATTGCAACGTTCAATTGCTGTAGGAGATATAGTCTTGGTGGGAGCAGATAACAAGAAAAGAATCAATTGGCCCTTAGGACGGGTTACAGAGCTAATTCGGGGCAAAGACGGAAAAGTTCGTCTTTTGAAGTTACAAACGTCTCACTCGCAGATGATTCGGCCTATTCAAAGAATTTACCCTCTGAAAGTGTCATCAGTGGATTTTACTGAAAACAATTTTCCTAAACCAACTTTGAATGAAAATCAGGTTGAGCCTGCAAAAGACGAATCGCAAATTAAAAAGACGAGATCTGGTAGAATGATAAAGGTTCCAGAAAGACTCGATTTATGATGTTTATGTAAATGTTGTATTTATTTAATGTGAAGTTTTGATTATAATATATAATCAAAAGGTGGGAGGATGTTAAATCTATTGTCCATGTTTATTTATTTTTTATTATCCTCTCATCATTATTCTCGTGATACCTTTTATATATGATGTAACGTGAATCAGAAATTGTATTGTTTGTTATTGTTTGAATATTTTTATGGAAGAAGGTAAAAAGCTTTACCGGTAAATAAATTATTTTTGTTTTGAGAAGTTAATTGACTTCTTTATGTACATTTTAAGTTTATAAATTCATAATTGGCGTCCGCATTATATTCTGAAAGCTGGGTTGTTAAAATAACATCCTTTTTGAACGCTTTAATTAACAACATGGGCTTTGATCCAGTGCATATGAACACCGATTCCACTGCTCTTTACCAAGTCCCTAATCTCAGAAATAGATCTGTGCCTTGGCACTATTTAGGGCTTGAAGCGCCGATCTCGAATCTGAGTAGATATCGAGCTCACTGAGACCCCTGTGATGGGCGTCTGTTATCGCCTCCTTGATCGCTTGGACCTCGGCTGCGAAGACTTCTGCATCATCGGGGAGGCGGAACTGGCCCTCACTGACGATCTGACCATGGATCACGGCAGTAAACGCGCACCCAACTGTGCGGTCTTGCTGCCTGGATCCGTCCGTGTAATATGAACACGTCGTCCGGGGGAATGAGGTCCCTGGTCCATGGGATCCGACCGAGTTCTTCTCACCGGTAGGATGGTCGCCAGAGATCGACTGACTCAGGGTCGAGCCCTGTACCGTCAATGCCCCTGCCCCACCTGACAAGGGCCGTGAAGTCCCTGTTCATCTCTGCACGCAAGTCGAGAGGCAGAACCTCCGACAAGACGTGTAGCGCGTCGTTCAAGACCGTGCTATAACACTTAGTTACGCACAGGAGGAGTCCCCTTTGTGAGCTGAGTCTGCTACTTTGCCATTGTACCAAAAAGAAGCCGCGTACAACATAATTGGCTCCGCAACTAGGCGATAGAGCATCTTGCGTAGTGGCGGCTTGATGCCCCATTTGGCTGCGGTGAGACGGTCCATTTTGTGCAGCAGGTTGAAAGCCCTTTCCTGAACTACGTTCAGGTGGGGCATCCAACTAAAATGCATGTCGATAGTCACCTCCAGATAAGTCAGGCGTTGCTCGAATTTGATCCTGTGACCGTTCATGAGAATCGGCCTGGATGGAGCATAATTGAGCATTCTTCTTGGTGGGACCACCGTGTAGTTGCGCTTAGCGTAGCTGAACTCCAAGCTAAACTCCGAAGCCCACTGATGAATCATGGTAAGAACCGGATTCAGGATTTCGACAAACCCGAAGACTGCCCTGCTTCGTGCCGCTACGAAGACGTCATCGGTGAAGGCTTGAATTAGCCATGCCTCGTCAATATGTGACCGCCTCAACAAGATGTTTATCACTACCAACCAGAGAATCGGACCAAGACATGATCCCTGCGGGACACCGACATTAAAGTAGTGTTCCCGACGAAGAGAATGATCAACCTATTCCACAGGTAATCGTCAATCAACCCTAAGAGGTAGGGTTCGATGCCGAGATCCGCCAGACACTGGAGGATGTCCGCTCGACGAACGCTGTTAAAGGCGCTCTTGATGTCAAGAGTGAGCAGACATGTAAACTCTCCTCGGGTCTTTGATTCGGCTATGTAGTCCAGCACTCTGCGCAACGCGTCCACCGTACTGATGTTCTTTCAAAATCCGTACTGTCTAGCGTCGAGCAGTCCGTTTGTCTCAAGGTGGAGAGCCAGTCTCGTTGCGCACATCTTGTCCAATACCTTCCCGAGGGTTGGCAGTAGACAGATCGGGCGGTAGGATGCGGGGTCCCTGCGAGGCTTTCCCGGCTTGGGGAAGTACACCGCTACAGACCTTTTCTAAGGCCGCGGAAAACAAGATACTCTCAAGAAGTGGTTATAAAGTGCCAGTAACCATTGAGGATGGAACTGGAGAACATTACGGACGATCTCGAGATTAATCCCATCGTGGCCGGGTGCCTTATTAGGCGGCAGCGATTCCACTGCAAGCTCCAGATCTTCGACAGTGAACCAGTCTGGTTCGCCGGTTCTGTTGTGCGCGACCTGCGAAGCTTCATAGGGCTGCAGGAAGTGGTGTCTTGCAAGTTCGTCCTGGGATTCCTCCCAGTTGGAGACTTCCTCCCCGGAGGGAAGAATCAGGGAGACAGGTGCCTCCCTTCTCCACTTGCCTCGCACCACTTCGACTGCACAACCTAGCTTGTCCGTGACCAGCCCCTCCGAAATAAATCGGCGGAATGATGCACGTTTGGTATGCAGGATCGCCTTTTTATACTCTGCTCGCTTGCGCTTGTAGAGAGCATTAAGTCTCTCCCTCTGTGGCTGCTCCAGCGTTCACTGGTAGAGCCGCCTCAGCGCACGCAACCGAGATCTTTGGCTGGACAGTTGATCTGTCCACCAACACGCTCCCTTGCGTACTGCAGGTGTGAGCTTTTTGTGCTTTTGACACCGCCTCACCAGGATCGACATCAGGTGTTCGACACCTTCGTCGGGTGTTTCGAAGCTGTACCGACCCAGATCTACAGTGCGTAGATCGTGTAGGAACTCGTCCCAGACCAAATCCCTTTGTCTCCACCTCCAGTGGACGTTCCGGGGAAGGCGAGTGCCCCGTCTTCCTTGATAGGCCCACGTCATGAGTAGGTGGTAGCTGAGTGTTTCGATATCGGACATTATCCAGTCTTCAATGCGTGTAGGCGCAAAACCGAGCCAACAAGATTTCGACCCAACCTTCGCCCTGGGGACCTTCGAGATGCTGCCCGGATCGTTCACGATTTCGAGATTCGCGTTCGAGGCGAAGGTGATCAGAGATCTACCTCTAGAGTCTGTGGGTCGTTGCCCCCAAAAGCTGTTCCAGCGGTTTGAGTACGATCTGAATGTCCTCCGAGGGTGCGCAATAACAAGTTATTATCAACACCTTCTCGTTAGACAGACCGCAATGGATGGCTACTACATCAGAGTGCCTCCTGACCGTGCAGAATGAAACACGACGGCTCACCCAGAGGGCCGCTCTAAATTGGCTGCCCTCCGAACTCACCGGCGCGTATCCCGGCGGACTTCCGAGAATCCTACCCTCGCTCACGTATGGTTCGTTTAAAGATACAATGTCGTATACAGCGGACGAGACGTCCTGTGAAAGCTGGTTTGCCACCACGATGGCGTGGTGACAATTGAGGTGTGCAAATTTCAGTGGATTACTCCCCATAATTGCTCTTCCTCAATCGTTTGATCTTCAGCTTGTGGATATGACACTCTTTCGAGCCTGCGGAATGATTGGTGGGTAATGATTTACTTCCCGATCTCCGGCGGTTTTTCAGACTGCAATTAGGGCAACACGCGTCGGCGGTGCACGGAATTACATGGTCAGTGGCGCCGCAGTGCCCGCAAATTTGTGTGCCGCGGCACACTGATTGTGTGTGGCCGTACCTCCAACACTTATAGCAAACCAAAGGTCGCGTATTAGGTCGGAAATCCACTTGGCGCCAACCCACATTTAGTCGACGAGACTCTGCGAGTTGATCGAATGTTCTCTCATCCACAGCCAACACCACATTGCGCCCTCTCTCACCCACGAACGATGTTCGGAGTTCGAGGGAGGACCCACTCAGGACCTCGTTTTGCTCTTGGAGGGCCGTGATAATATCAGCGTTTGGTAGATTTGAGTCTACTCCAAAGAGAACGATCTCTGGAGTTTGACGTCGTGGTCTCATGACCAGGAGGGCCTTCGTCAGTTCAGTCGTCTCCAAGGCAGCCTCAAGCTTCTCGAGGTCCGCCGGACTGTTCGTCAGGAAGAGGACTCCCCCTCCTGAGATGTCCCGCATCCCTCGGATCGCTATCTTGGCTCGGATGGGGCGACTTTACTGACTACTTGTTTGTATATATCATCGGATGAGACTACGGCGTGTGCGTCCTGCCCCTTTGGACGTACTATGAGTCCTATTTCCTCTTTCGGGTGTGGTCTTGTCTTGGAGTTGACGCTGCTACCCCGAGGGGACTGAGCCTGTTTTTCCCTGTCCCGGTTGTTCCGAGCGGATTCATGCGGAGAGTTCTTATCAGCCGCGTGGCCGTCTTTCGGGTTTCCCTTAAGTTTCTCCTACCTCCGCAGTCTCTTCCTCATACTTTTTGTGACCACCTTCGCCCAGGACTGATTCTCCACGTAGTCAGCTGCTTCTGACTGGGTTTCGGGGTCGCCCTCAGTAGGTTTCTGTCTCGGTTTCACTGGCCGAGATTCCTCCTTCTTCGGGTTTCCTCTAATTCCCTGCTGAGAGTGGTCTTTGGTAGGCTTCGTATCCGATTTCACTAGCCGGGACTGTTCCTTCCACCGACTGCTCCCAGAATTCTTGGCTAGTACGTTGGTCTGCTTAGTGTCCTTAGAGTCTGCCCTGCTCCTTCGCTTTGACTTTCCTCCAGGGGAGTCCGTCGCGAGTGCTTTGGCGCGACTACTTCTACCTCAGTTAAATCGTCTCCTCCTCCGTTGCCTCCCGAGCTGCTCTCATTCGACTTCGCTTACTTTCGCAGGTCTGCCGGGTCGCTATTTGAATGCTGAGCCCTGCTCTCGATGTCGGCGTCTCTTGCGTGGAGCTTTCTGAATTTCCTCAGGCAGCTCAACACCGCTCAATTCGTCTTCGTCTCCATTGCCTCCCGAGCCAGCCTTCTCCGTTAAACCCGACTTATGCGTTTCAGCCAGTCCTTCTTTCCGATCTGTGGCCCTGCCCCTCGGGTTCGAACCGTCAACTTCCGGAACAGAACTCGGTGGTTTCTTACCTCCTTTTTCAGGTGGATCCGAATCCTCCTTTCTCCGCTCAACGGAAGTACTATTTTCCCCTCCGGTGCCTCCCGAACCCATCTCTTCAGTCTGGACCGCCTTACTTTTCAGCTTGAGGGTTCGACGGGACGTCGAGCCCTCTACATCATCGCCAGGTTTCGGTACCACCTCGTTTCGGGATCCCAACGACAGTCGAGAGGGGTTTTTCGAACAGTAGGGTGTATTTTCTACTCCAACCTCTCTTCAAACTATCGGCTGTTCTCCCGTCTGCGAAGCTTTCCCATACAAGAGACAGAGCCAAGAGTGTTGTCGGGTCACAAAGTCCATGAGAGGACAAACAAGTTCGTCGTACTCGTCTTTCTTCGAAACCTTCATGCTCTTGTCCCGCTCGAGCATTTTGAGGAATTTCGCACCTATAGAGTGCGCGTCCTCTGCGAAAACAGCCGAGATCTGCACCATCTCCGCAAGGGAGATATGGGCAGAGTTCGGGTTGATTTCGACTTTAACCTCCGCATCCGCATGCCTATTCTTAAATGGAGTTCCTTACTGACGTGTCTGTGGTCCACGCATGTTTTTCAGCTAAGTCTTCAATGTCTTATTTTCAAGTAATTATTCATCCAACTTTTCACGATTAAGGTGTAATCTGTTTAAATAACTTATACTAACATTTTCGTTCTATTTTTATTGATTTATTTTAAGTTATTGTCTTGTTAAACGACTTGTAAAATTTTCCGTTGCATATCGGCGATTCGCCATTGCTATTATTACTTTCTTCTATCTTTACAAGAAGAAAGTATTGGATTCATGAAAATTTTCGAATTCCGGTTTTCGACGTATTTACACGTTTTAGGGGTCAGAGATTCCAAAAAACATGTTTTTACAAAATGTCTGTCTGTGACTCTGTGAGTCTGTCTGTCTGTCTGTCTGTCTGTGTGTATGTGACACAAATTTTGTGGGCGCTCTATCTCAAGAACTAATGCACGGAATTTAATAAAAATTGATATTCAGTTAGTGCCTAATACAAATTGATGCTGATTAGTTTTTGGTGTAAATCGCTCAACAGGCGGCGCTGCAATGCTGCATTTTTCACGATTTTCGAAATAGCTCTATCTCAAGAACTAATGCACGGATTTTGATCAAACTTCAGATTTCGTTAGTCCTTGATATGAATTGATGATGATTACGTTTTGGTGTAAATCGCCCAACAGGTGGCGCTGTTATGATGAATTTTGCAGGATTTACACGATTTCCCCAATAGCTCTATCTTAAGAACTAACGCACGGATTTTCATCAAACTTCAGATTAAGTTAGTCCTTGATATGACTTGCTACTGATTAGGTGTTGGTGTAAATCGCCCAACAGGTGGCGCTTCTCTGCTGGCTTTTCCACGATTGCCTCAATAGCTCTATCAATAGAACTAATGGACCAATTTTCATCTAACTTCAGATTTAGTTGTATGTTGACACAAGTTGTTGTTAATTAGGTTTTGGTGTTAATCACCCAATAGGTGGCGCTGCTATGCAGAAATTTTCACGATTTTCGCTATTGCTCTATCTCAAAAACTAATGTACGGATTTTCTCCAAACTTCAGATTCAGTCAGACGTTGACATAAATTGTTGCTGATTAGGATTTGGTATCAATCACCCAATAGGTGGCGCTGCTAGGCAGCATTTTGCTGAATTTAGACGATTTCAGCGATAGTCATATCTCAAGAACTAATGCACGGAATTTCATATCGTTAGAATCCTCATGAGATGCATAGATTGCCATTTAATTTTGGCAGTGTGATAACGAATTTTGAAGTATTAACATGTATGAGATAGAAGAAAGTTTTGGGATTGGTACATCCGACTAGTTTTTTATTTATGCTAACAACTTGTTAATTCCTTTATATTTTAGCTTAATCTTTTCAAATATTGTATATATTAACTTACTGTCTGATTTCCTATTTGTATTTTCTGCTTTAGTTCGTTATTTCTTGTTATTTCTGTATTTTTCTGCTGTCGGAACGGTGGGAGTTGCACATTGTTTTGACGGCCCTTTTATTTGTGTTCTGCCGAGTTGAGTAGTTTGTATTTTGCTGCTTGTTGTAATTATTTTGCGTTTTCGCTATTTTTTGCGATTTGCTTTTTGTGTCTTTGCGTCTTGTGTCTTGCGTTTTTTTTTGCAGTTTGGGTTTTCTTGATTGTTACCTTGGTTACTGTATTACTTAGAGTACTTGTTTTCAGCGGTGGTCACGTGGGACAGGACATTTTGATTTGTTTATGTGTTTGTTTATGGTTTTCGCTGGCTGTCACCTGGTTTCTGGGATTTTGTTTTGATCTGGTTTATTTCGGGTCACGTGGGGGTGGAGTTGGCTTCTCATGTTGAGTAATCAGTGTTTCTTCTTGTGACGCAAGATTTTGTGTGGTTTTTGATCTGTTTATCCGGCGATTCACTTGCTATTGTTTTTTGTGGTCGGTTGTTTATTTAGTTATTTAACATGATTTGTCTTTTTTCCTCTACCCTTTGGTGAGGCTCTTATATGTATTGAAAGTTTATTCTGTTTGTAATCGGCTATTGATTCGTCGACGTTTAGTCTGTTAGAGGGTCTTTGAGAGTTTTATTTTGTTATTTTTGCTGTATTTCGTTTTAGTTTTGGGCTATTTTGTGTTGTATCATGGATGAAGAGGTGGATAATTTTATCAAACAATTGAGTAGTGAAGTGGAAAAGTTCCCTGTTTTGGTGACTAAAGTTAATTCAAAGATTATGGATATTATGGAAGGTAAAAAAGCGAAAGGTGATAAGGTGACAGGTCCTATGTTTGCTGCTATCAAAAAATTATTGGAATTTGCTGCACAGAAGTCTGTCGGTATTTTTGAGGAGAATGTCAGGCTGAAAACCCAAGTGGAAGAACAAGATAAGTATGGTGCAGTTATGCAGGAACTGGCTGAGAGAATTTCGAGAAAATCAGTTGGTGCACAGGCTGAGGGTGCTGCTGACATGCAGAAACATATAATTCCTAAGCGGGAGGATTATTACATCGTGGTGGCATTGAATGCTAAGACGGACGACCCAGTGGAGATGAAGTCTAGAATAAAGAACATATGTAAAGCAAATCCGGAGGCCCCAGTGCCTAGGGATGTTGTTCTTACAAAAACAAATAGCGTGATATTGAGAATGTCAAGGCCGGAGGACACGGAGAAGCTAAAAGAGGTGATAATGAAGGATTCAGAAATTAAGAATAAGACTAAGGTGAATATCCCAAGAAAAAGGCGTGAGAGAATATTAATCTTGAGCGTGGATATTGCGGTAGATCAGAGTCAGATAGAGGAAGCGGTGAGAAAGATTCTGCAGGATGTGACCATGGCTGAGGATGTTACTAAGGATTTATCCAGACGAATGTATGATCGAGCATTGGAGGAAGGCACGAGAAAAACCTTGAGGGATCTAGTGTACAGTTCAGTACCTGAGTTTAACATTATTAGATCTACTAAAACAAGACAGGAGAAGAATAACTGGCTTCTGGACATGGATGGAACGGGGAAAGAGATTCTTCTAGGAATGAAAAGGATTTGTATTGACTTTGAACGCTATCGAGTCGTAGAACATATCGCCATAACTAGGTGTTTCAAGTGTCAAGTTTATGGTACTACTCGAGCCAGTGTACTGGGGAGACTCATTGTGCAAAGTGCGCAGAGGCACATGACGTAAAAGATTGTAAATCTGATGCTACTTTATGCAGTAATTGCTATTTTGAAAATCAGGATGGTGACTGTGCACATAGGTCGGATAGCCCGGATTGTCCTGTTTATCAAAAATATAGACTTAAAACCTTAGCTAATCGTAGCTAAGGGCGGTGATTTGGCAGATGACGGTCAGTCTGTTGTTTTTAATACTGAAAGGGGTTTGAAGTTTCTGCAAATAAATTTACATCACTGTTCGGATGCAAATACAGAAATGGTCAGTTATTCTATTGATAAAGCTATTAATGTGGTTTTAATTCAGGATCTGTATATCTTGGCTGGTCGAGTGTCTGGTGTTCCGTTGAATTGGCCTTAATTTCTCTCAGATAATCTTTCTGCTGGTATTATTTTACTAACCCTGATTACACCTTTTTAAAGTGTCTTGTTGATAAAAGTTGTGTTTTTGTTTCTTTAAATGTCAGTAGTGGCATTATTTATATTGGATCTCATTACTCCCCTCCATCGGGAAATTTGGACGCTGAGTTACAAGAGTGGTCAGGACTCTTCCCGGAGTTTGACAATATTTTGATTGGCGGCGATCTTAATGTGCCAATGCGTACAATGGGATATACTAGGTTCTGGGAGAACTGAGATTTTAATGGATCATCTACAAGTGAATAATTTGTGTATTGTAAACGATACCGAGGCTCATCCTATATTTGTTCAGGGGTCTCTATCTGGCCGTCCTGATCCTACCTTGGCGGGTTATGAACTTTGTAACCATCTTTTTAATTGGAATGTGGATATCAATCGTTATTCCTTCAGTGACCATCGTTTCATTACCTATGACTTGGACTATTCTCCTGTTATTAGAGACAAAGCCAGATTTAAAACCAAGGGCAAAAACTTTAGGAAATTTAACGAGATCTTTGCTGGACATAAACGGGAATGGTTACGCCAGCTATTACTGATCAAGACTCCTCCGGTGCTTGATGACTGGGTACAGGGCTTTTCTGTTTCTGTTCATGATATCATGACTATGTGTTTCAAAAGGGGTACGATTACGCACAAGCCTACTTTTAACTGGTTTACTACGGAAATTAAAACTGCCAGAAATCATGTGTCTGCGCTTTATAAAAGATATAGACGTAATTTAGAAAATGAAGCATATAGAAATACCTATTTGGAATATCGAAATAAATATAAGCGTCAAGTTCGAGAGGCAAATAAAAAGGCGTGGTACCAGTTTTGTGCACAAACAAATGACTCGTTTGGCAATTTGTATAAGTTCATAAACGGAAAGCAGTTGAAAACTACTGATCTCATTTTTTACGTCTCTGAAAGATTCTCTTCCTTTTGCCTCGTACGATGATGTTGCTGAACGACTTATGCAAGAACATTATGATATTAATAATGTACCAGACGATATCTTTGAATATATATCGGACAAGTCGTATGAGAACGATAATGACTTCTGTAATATTAGTTTTAGAGAATTAAAGTATGCACTGTCGCAGCAGGCTAATGCCAAGGCCCCTGGTTGGGACGAATTAGATGCTCTTACCGTAAAGAAATATTTGTTGTAATTATCCAGAAGTTATCTTAGCGGTTTTTAACAGATGTCTGAGTTTGGGTCATTTTCCACGTTGTTGGAAGGACGGAATAGTTATCTACTTCAGAAAGCGAAACAAGCCGGCCACTTCACCAAGAGGATATCGTCCAATTACATTGTTGTCAATTTTGGGCAAAGTGTTAGAGAGGATTATCAAGAATAGAGTTACCACAGTTTTGGAGGCATCTGGATATATTGAGAATAATCAGCATGGTTTTAGAGAGAAAAGATCAACAGTTACGGCCTTATCTGCTGTTAAAGATAATGTTAATCGAATTCTGAGTACCAATAAATATTGTACGATTGTTTCGCTGGACATTCAGGGTGCTTTTGATGCAGCATGCTGGAGAACGTTGGCAGTTATTATCGATTCTCTTCCAATTGCAGAATACTTAAAATCATCACTTAAAAACTACATATCGAATCGGCGTATTGGCTTTAAATTTGCAAATGGAATATGTTGGTTTATAATGTTCCACGGTTGCCCTCAAGGATCCTGTTTGGGTCCATTCATATGGACTGTCCTGGCTGATAAATTAATCAAGGAATATAAGCAGTCACATACAGGCATGGTCTCATATGCCGATGATTTCGTGATTCTGGAAGGTGCAGATACTCGAAGCTCATTAGATAATAAAGTTAATGGCTCACTGGATACTTTTCTAAATATATGTACAAATTTAAATTTGTCACTTAGCATTATAAATGTATTGCCATTATGATGGGCCGGTACACTCTTGTAAAAAGATATCCTATTTTTAAAATTAACAATATCTCAATTCCAGTAAAACGGAATATTTCATACCTTGGTTTCCATCTGGATAATCGGTTCAACTGGTTATATCACTTGGACCTGGTACGTGAAAACATTCGTAATTTCTCAATAGACATTCGGAAAACGGGTTCCCGTGACAGAGGCCTCCTAGCTAAGCACAGAAAGATTTGGTATCTCCAGGTCATTGAAAAACAGATAGCGTACGGTTCAGAAGTTTGGATTAAGGATCTCAACTGTCATGGAATACGAAGACTTAGCTCTTGTCAACGTGCTGGTTTGATGACTATTATTAAAACATATAGAAATGTGTCAACTGATTCTCTGTGTACAATCACAGGCGTGCCTCCGCTGTACATTAAGCTAAATATGTTTTCGAAAAGATATGACGTAACTCAGGGTATGAGTAGTATGAGGATTGGAGATTATGAGATTAAGAGAGACAATCTTATGCTTAAACTTAAGTCGTACGATTTTCCTGAATATAACAATCTTAGAAATATCTATTTTATTCCAGATGTAAAGAGCATTGTTCCAGCTTCTGTGTACCCAACTATTTATACCGATGGCTCAAGGATGGATCAGGGTACCTCTTCGGCTTTTACAGTGATGATCGGGGACACAGTGATCTATGACTACGTTATACGTCTGAGACCATATAATACAGTGTACCAGGTGGAGTTATTTGCAATTGAATGTGCTGTTAGGTGGTTTGTTGATTCCGGATACTTACACGTTAGGCTGTATACCGATAGCCTGTCATCAGTTTTGTCTTTACAGAGACTTTTTCCATTGAACAGTATTATCAAAAACATTTTTGAACTATTAGTTAATAACTCTCCAAAAAAACTTTTTGTCGGCTGGATCAAGGCCCATGTTGGTCTATTCGGAAACGAACGTGCAGATGCTAACGCAAGGAATGCTATTTTATATGACTGTTGTAATCAAAATGACTTATTACCATTTCCTCTATCATTTGTGAATGCTCATATGCGCAAGAGTATAGTGCATGAATGGCAACAATATTGGTCTAACTCTTATAAGGGACGTGACACATATGCAGTATTTAATAAGGTGGACACTGACTATCTTTGTTCGAATGAAATAATACAATTCTACATTACAGCCCATGGCTCTTTTCCAGCTTTTTTGTGTAAGATTGGCAAGAGGTCGTCTTCACTATGTGACTGTGGAGTGCATGGCGATGTACTTCATTACTTGTATGGAAGATGTGTTTTTATGGTGCATCATTTCCGTTTCATGAGGGACCTTACAGTTAGACAAAATCTTAAGCAGACTTTGCTTGATCCGAATAACTATCACAAACTTAAGGATAATTATAATGTGTTAAATGCACTTTACTCTTTTATTAAGTATAAATACTGACTTTAGGACTTTATGGATTTGTTATACTATTACTCTTTCCTGGGCTTTCTGATAATGGATTCCTTCGGTTGAACTCTAGGACTTCGGTACAGTTCTCATTGTTTTTCTTTGATTGCTTACTATCAAATGTGATAGACGTCTGTTTGTATTGTATTGTAATTTTGTCTTTGGTTATTAGTTTAGGATATTTTGTTGTTTGTCACTAGTTTCTAGTTTATCATTAGTTTTTATTTTGTAGGTGAGCGTGTCGCCTGCTTTTATGTAACAGATTACCATTTTATTTGTGACTTTAGTCTTTTTATTTGCACTTGTAATTTGGGCCTGTTGCCCTGGCTGCGTTTTTGTTGGTTGGCGGTGGGGAACTTTCCCCCGGGACATTTCCCCATAAACCTCACGGTTGGGGTCCCGGTGGCGTGCCTTCTGTCCCTTCTGCCTATCCTTAAACGGAGCATCATTTTTCGGGGGATTGGGGGCGTCCGAACTCGAGTCTTGGCGTTCACTGGCGTCCTCTCTGCTCGGCTGGCCACCGCTGCGTTCGATAGTAGTCGTGTTACTGATTAGCACTGCTGATCCCAGCTTCTCTCCGGGCTCTTGGCCAGGCCTCCCTCCTGAGCCTGACGGGGCTGCACCGCGTCGAGGTGGCCCGGAGGAGGAGGACTTTGCGCCCTGAGAAGGGCGTTTTGCAAATCTTTGTTTACTTCTGCCATCCTCAATTGAGCAATGTCAAGGACGTTATGAAGTAAATGAAAGATAGAAAGTATCTCGAAAACGCAAGAACTGCGTGAAAGACTTTGTGCTTTAATATACTCTCGGATGTTGTCAAAGCCAATCTCTCAAAAATAACTTTCTAGAACACCCCGGGACCGCAAGTTTGCTCTAAGCTGTTAAGCATTGGCCTTGTAAGCCAATGATCTGGGTTCGATTCTCAGCCTGGGCATTTTTTCGCTCAGTTGGAAATATTCAGTTCATATGGTAATATTACCAATCAATTTGATTGTGTTAAAATAATAGTTCATCTACATATCGATCGTTTATATGGAGTTCCTTTACCTGCGGTTTATTCTGTTGAGCTGTCTATATGACAGACCACATGTTACTACCAATAATGTTATCTGAGCGAAATATGCTGGCTGGTTGTCGGCCCAGTTAGCTTAAACGGAAAAGCACTGGCCTTGTAAGCCAAGGATCTGGGTTCGATTCCTAGCCTGGGCATTTTTTCGCTCAGTTAGAAATATTCAATTCGTATGACAACTTTACCAGTCAGTTTGATTGTGTTAAAATAATAGTATATGAGAGTATTTGTAGCAACCATTTGTTGTTGCCCACATCCATTTTTATTCATACTGTTGCCAGTATTTCTCATTTTGACGAGCAGTAAGTATACATTTTAATACATTTTTCGACGTGTTCCAGTAAAAAACAAAAAACCATAAACAATTCGAAGGTTATTTTAAAAATATAAAGTAGTGCTGTGTAAAGTTATCCTATATCAGGTCACGTTAACCCGATTTTACCGAAACCTGACCAGACAGAGTGGTTCGGTTCGGATTCAAGCTATTATTTTGTTGTGGGTCGGTTTGACTTTAATTTTTTTGGGTTCGTGTCTGTTTCAGGTTGGTATTGACCTTTTGTGCGTCGAGTTCCGGTTGAATCGAATTCTGAAAAAAAAATGTGAATATTTTTTCAAAAGAAAAAATGTATATTTGAATTTGAATGAGCCTATATATTATATTAATTTTTTATATAAGAGATAAATTTCATTTTAAAGATATGGTTGTAGAAAATTTTTTGCATAATTGTATAAAATTACTGGTCCATTTTGTTTGACTTCAGGTTTTGGGTCAGGTTTGAGATGAAATAATTTCTGGTTCGAGTTAGCGAAAAAGAACTTGTTGACACTACGTCGAATTTTCGGTTACGGTTAGGGTATAGCCTAACACTCATACGACTGTACCATGCATTTTAACACAATTTTCAAAATTCATGACGCTGAGCCAATATTTATGAAAGTCATTACATATAAAACGTAAAAACAACATGGAAACATAAAGACATTCATACCACAGTTCTATCCTAATGAAATTGAAACGGGGTAAAAAACCAGAGGGATCCTTTATACATAATATTCTTAAAAAATCGTTTATCAGAATTTCCTTGTATAAAACTGTGTTTATGTGACGTTTCTACAATTTTCGGAAGCTTCAAAGAATCTTATATACTCTAAATATATATATATAAATTAGAAAAGTTGCTGATCTTAGGATATTAAATATTATGTAAAGTGAGATTATAAAATAACAATTTGCAGAACTGACAATGAGGTTCTTGATCTTCAAATTTACTAGTTTATAACTTCTTTTGGAGAAAATAAAATTTCAAATATTCAGGAAGTATTTCATTATATGGAAAGAATGATTAATATTCGACTTTGTAATTTTCACGGATGATTACAAATGCGCAGTTTACAGTTACAAATGATACTTTTGTTAATTGTTTAAAATACTTTAAAGAATTTTCATTAAGTAAACAAAGCACGCTTCCTAATATTGAACGTAAAATCGTTCAGTTAAAGTTACAGAGATCTTATTGAATTTCAAAATACATACAGTTCGAATTTATATACTTGAATTTCAAATATTAGGAAAGTTGTTTAAAAGTTGTTTACTTTGTTTAAGGAAGTCTAATTCTATTGTTTAATATTATTTTTCTGATCAGAAATATACAAATGCATAATTATTAGAATATCAAATATATTGCGTGTATTTACAAATCTAACAAATATTATTTCCTGTATATGTGGTTATCATGAGAGACTATAGTAAATACGCAGCTTAAGCCAAAAATTGTAGAACAGCTGAATTAAAATGTTCTGATACATTTTTAACTAAATTTAATAAATATTTATATATGTGATGTTTCACAAAACTCCATAAATTTTGGTAAATAAATTTATTGAACAGTTATATTCGAATACCTAATCTCTGTTTCTTTGTTGTTGAATTATTTGATGTAACGCGGAGAAATTTCTATGTGATGAAAATGAATATGTTCTGAAAATACTGCTTACAATGTTAATAAACATGTCATATACATGAAATATAGAATATGATTGTATATGAACTGCTTTCCTGAGACTAACACTTAATTTAATGAATGTCATTTTATAATTACAGTTACAAACTTAGTGAATAACGATACAAGTCTGATATTCATTAAACGAGGAATCATTTATCAATATCCATAAATTGCAATTTGCTGTATCCTCCTATAAACATTTTACTGAATTTATGTATGATTTACAGAAAAGGATAATTATATATCAAACAACATTCCCAAAACATCTTTGATTATTTAGTAACAGAATGTGCAAACAATTAGACTGCTTTATTTTAGAAATATTTCGTGTACTATGTAAGAATTACACATATGAACTAGCATTACGAAATATTATCTAGTTCAATTTTACATACTTATTCTTTGATACAATTTTAATATATTACTATTTAAATTGGCATCCTAAACCTTATTTCACATAGCTTTTTTCTTAATTTTATGTGAATTTAAAACTATACATTTGTTGATAAACAAATTTTATTTTTTACATTTATAATTAAGTGCCATAAATATTTGCTATTTCATGTTTAACCCTCTGTCTACCAGAAGGGTCCAATGGACCCGACATGTACATTCAAAATATTTATTCAAACCAGAAATTTCTTCAAAACAAACTAAATTTATAAATCAGACAATAATAAGTTAAATAAACAAATTAAATAGTTTTAAGTAAAAATTCTGGTGTAGAATGTTTTTATAAAACTTGAGTAAAATTTTCGGTAGTTCTAGGGTTAACTGCATGCGTTTTACGAAATATTTGTTAAAGAACTACATTTAAGTACGCAAAATTATTTTCCTTTTTAATATATTATATTATGTTACACGTGAAAAATTTCTGCGTAATGAAAATAATTTAGTCCATAGAATTACTGTTTCCACGCTGTTAAAAATTTTCATAAAACTATCCAATCATTCGACCATTTTTATAGATAACGGTTAATTTGCCGTAATTTTAATCGATCCAGAACAATGAGAACGCTACACTATTAAAAAAATCTGCAGCAAACTGACCATTTTTAAGACAACGGTTACTTGTCCATATTATTAAGTGAAGGTGACCATATTATTGACAATATTATGGTCAGAATTAAGTTAAATTATGGTTATGTAACCGTTTTCTATAAAAACGGTCGAACTGCTGAAGATTTTGACAGTGTACAAGTGCATAATATGGCAAAGTAACCGTTATTTACAAAAACTTTTAAATGGCTGAATAATTTGCTACGGATTTTTAACAGCGCATTATCATTGAAATTGTTGCTTACATCAAATGTACAAAGTGATAACAGATGTAACGAAATAATACATAATTTAAGTCTTGATACTTTTGAATCTCAGCTAGAAAACATAAATATGAAAATAAAATTTTGATTGTAATTCAATAAAATTACACCCGGTTAAAAATCTGCAGCAAAATATCCAATCATTTAATAGTTTTTGGAAATAACGGTTACTTCACTATATTATGAAGGGTTCTCATTTGTCAGAATAGAGATAATTTGTGAATATGAAACTGTTTGTTGTAAAAACGGTTCAGTGACTGACATTTTGCTGCATATTTTTAACAGAGTGTTTATGGGGTTAATCAATTGATAATTAATACAAAGATAGAAATATCTCGCTGAATTTATGATGGGAGAAAGTAAAGCAAAGTTAAAAATTTGTTATTGCAGTTGTCCTATAAGAGTATAGCCAAATAATAAAATTATTATTTTTAACTATGCTGAAATTAAACATAGACAATATTAAATGACTTTAAAAATCATTAACAAATTAAATTTACTATCTATATTCGTGGATACATTTATAACTAATTGATATTTAAATCTGTATTTTAAACATTGTTTTAAGTATTTTGAATATTTTGTTTTATCTAAAAATTTAATTTGTGGTTTTAGTTTCCGTAAAAAAATCTTAAAATATTTTAATTTATCCGAGTTTTATATGACATACAGTCTTACTGGAGTTCACGTAAGCAACTTATTAATTTACTTTTATTCTTTATTTTGTAAGGTGGTGTCAGACAGTGAGTGTTGTAAAAAATTACAATTGTTAATACATAATTTTCTAATATTATAACAATAGGATCATTTATGAAGTTGCGTTCTCCTAGTGGTATTGTTTTTTATACTCTAGAGCGAGAGTCTGACAGAGGTTGCGAGAGCGTTAATGTCGGACTTCTGAAAAATGTCCCTACAATTTTTATACTTACTTCCAGGGCTTTATTTGCGCCGGAGCCCACCGGAGCCCGGCTCCGGTACTTCTCTGTTTTTAGTAAATATTTAAATATTGGTTGGAATTCACCGGAGCTCATAAATACAGGGCTCCGGAGCCCAGTGCAATAGCGCTTTCGAAAAACCGAAGCCTAAATTACCTTTTTCTTTTCTTTCCATCTCCAAGCTTTTGCATTCTTTTTTACAAAAAACACTTATATGTGACGCAATGTGCCACACACGTAGGGAGATGGAGATAAAACGAACTCAATTTTTATATCAGCTTTTGGACTTGGACTGACTCGAGCTCAATCTGTATAACAATTAAAATTTTATTTATTCACGTATAGAAAAAAAAAACTTTTTCTCCTTTAAAATTACGAATTATATTCTATTTCAAATCATTGTAATGCGATTTTGATCAGAATGAAATAGAATGATCAGAATGAAATTGAAAAAGAATCGTGTTTTTCTGTTTCGAATTTATGTCGCGATGACATGTGGATACGGCGCCACTGAAGAGACTGAACAATGAATTTGCTCTCAGTTCGATTTTCTTTTCTGATAGTAGGATAATTTTTTTATTGTCAGGTTTTTTTTTTCTTTAAGGGTATATATATATATATATATATATATATATATATATAACCCAAAAAGAATATTTTCTGTTTCAGCCAACAAGCATAAGCTTGATGTTTTGCTTGATGTTTTTTGTCTTCGATTGCGTACGAGTACAAAAATTACGTTAGTGATTTTTCTATTTATTTTGTATCATGAACGGTAGCCATGTTAAAGCTCTGTTCTGCACATTTACGAAGTCACTTTCATTTGTAAGTAGATATAATTGCCATGTATTGTTATTCTGCAGTTAGTTAACTTTAAAATTAGGCAAAGATTACTATTCAGAAGGAGTGATAACAAAAAAGGGAATAGTTTACAGCTAAGTATATGCTGATAGACATATTTAAAATTTTTATTTTGCTAAAGAAAAAAAAATGCTTTAAATTTTGAAAATAATGTACGAAATATAAATATGCAGATTGAAGTGCCAGGGGGGGGGGGTACGGTTGTTGTACCGGTACCGCAAAATATTAGGGGTCCGGTACTTTTTTTCTTAGAAATTAAACCCTGCGTACTTCATAGGAAAAGTGACTTACGGTCAGTACCTCTCTGGCACGAGCAGGAGAGAATATGAAAAAACGTCATTTATGACATCACTTGGAGCTATGAAAAGAGAGGAGTAGACATATCAATCTTCCACCGTGGAAAGCGTTGACGCCGAAAAACGAGTTTTTTCCGCCTCTCTTGCTTCCCCATATTAGACTTTGGCCTATAGAAGTCCAGTTAGCAGTCTCCAGTACAAAACTCGGATAAATATGGCGGACGCGGGAGGGGGTATAGGACCGCCATCAGGTGAGTCATTTATGACTGCTCCATCTTTTGAATCCTCATTGTTTCTATCTCCTAGCGTTCGCTTGGCAGCGCTTACTTTGAACTGCGGGCATGTTCACGATATCTACTTAGTTCAGGTCTTAGACCTGTTCTAATTGTCTCGGACGATTCAGATATTATTCAGAACTATTCCGAATCGTCATTAAATGGCATTATAATTAAACATTGCGCATTACAAATACGCGTTGCATGATGCAGCCGATATCCAAGACATTAAAAATCAGTATAGACGGAATCTAGCGAGCCAATCAGTACGACTTGCAATTTGAACGGAGTAGGTATTGTGAATACGCATGCCGGGGGGCCCGCCGGCCGCACTGAAGATTGCTGACTGCTATCGGTCAAAGACATACTGGAAGGACATAGGAGAGGAGGAAAGAATTCGTTTGTGAGGCTTCAAAACTTTCCACACCTGGAAATATTGGTATCTTGACTACTCCTATTCTATTATCCTAGCTCTTTACTTACCGGTCTTGCAGTTAGAGGACATTCCAAGCCACTGATTTTACGTGTATACTATAGCCTCAACATGGGGCTAGCAATAACGTGGCATTATTTAGAGGTAACTCTACAAAGTATTGGCTTTGTCCAGTGTTGCTTAACTTCAGTATTGTGATAGAACTTGGTGTGTGAAAATATCATGGCGTCGAAACAGCACAAGTCTCCTAATACATATGTAATTTCATTTAATTGCATAAATATTTATGATTTAATGTTTCGCGAAACTGCATGAATTTTGAAAAGAACTACATTTAAATGTAGAAGTTTGATTTCATTGATCATAAAATATTTTATGCAAAACTCAATAATTTCATTCCAACTAAAATGAATATGGACAGAAGTTATATTTTACAATATTAATGAACTTGTCATTTATATCAACTGTATAATTTAGTAGTAGCTGGATTGGCTTTGTTGCGATATTTAATTTAAAACTTCTCAATTCGCAATCTCAGTTAGACGTTTTGATAATATTAAATTCAAACTTGTCATTTCTGATTCATAGCCAAACGATTTGTCGAAAATTAATACGACTTTGATATTTGTTGAATAAAAGTTTATTTAACTACGTCGATAAACTGCTAAAAACTGTGTCAAAATAGAACATTCCATTGCATTTGTGATTTTAGGAAAAAATATATTATTAGTTAATCATTTTGTATATATTTTATGTGATTGCATAACGCAATGAACGTTTCGCTTCTACCAAATGTAGGCAGGTAGAAAAATCGACCGTTTGGGGAGAACAATAAAATAAGCAGTCACGCTAAAACGGAAGCACATTTCCCACAGTCTACAAACACGGAGTTAGTCAATTTGCAAAGAAAATATAAAAAGTGCACAGGGACGGGCAAAAATTTAAATAAAACGTAAACTTTTTGAAAATAGTATACGGTATGCAAAATTAAACAATTTATAAAGTTATAACTGCTCTTCGTACAGGGAAAATAGCTACTATTCCGTAATTGAATCCACAGGCAAGGTTGGCACCAAACTAAATCGCTGTCAGCCCCAATATTGTTTTACTGAAGGATCGACCAAAACATTTTTTAAGACCGAACCGAAACCGAATTTTGGTAATCTTCCTATTTTCGGACGGAAACGAAAAACGAAAACGAAAATGTCCTATCATTTTTTAAAGTAATTAATACATACATAAATATACATAATTATTAATTACTTATACGTGTTTATTAATTGTACTTATTTTTTAATTAAGTATACGAGTGGCCCAATTTGGCTGTCTGTGCTTCTGCCCCAAATTTTTATTTTCATTTAAAATAAAATTTAATTAATTTATCAACGACACAGAAGGATTTTAAGTATACATACCTCTATTTATCTTTTACAATAATATTTGTAGATGATGATAAATTATTTCATTAATTAAATATTCTATAATAACACAGGCCTTCAAAATTGAAAAAAAAAACAACTAAACTCTGTGGCTATACAATCCAAGAAGGATCTGGGCCGACAGTGCCCATCTCTGTTTTCTTGACCCTGGGACCCGAGGTGCTATGCAGCATGCGTCCCGGCCAGGTGGTCAACCAAACGCGAGACCCTCGGTGTTTAGTTCCCAAGCAAGCTTGGTACTCATTTTATCGACCCCAAAAGGATGAAAGGCTGAGTGAACCGTGCCCAGTCGGGAGTCGAACTCTCGACCTGCGGTGTGGCAGTCAGATGCCCTGACCCCCACACCACTGGGCTTCAACTTCAAAATTGAAGTTTTTGAAAAATACAACAGAAAGTTTCGCTGATTTTTATGTTATTTAGTGTGCTGATTTCGAAGATGACCTCCATTTTTTCGCATCACGTCAGGATATTTTGTAAAATCGATATGGATATTTTTGCTAAAATTCTATTTGAAAAGAATGCTTCTCGAACAATTTTGCATGTACTATCTGGCAACAGTGGTTTTTGTCCATTTTATACGATGTAAAATAATCGATTCTTGGTGAGGCAAAATGATTTTTCAGAAATTTACTATATTTTTATAAGTTTAAATGGATGAAAACCCCTGTTGCAAGATCGCACTAGCCGCCTCTGGTCGAAAGAAAAACAAAAAGTTCCTTTGTGTTTAAACTTTTTAAATCAAATTATTGTGCAGTTTCTAGAAAAAAATCATCAATATACTATTTTGATTTGTTTTTATTAAAGTAACGTACATGAGATAGACGACTGACCAAGAGGAGCAAATATTATGTATGTGTACATGAAAGTTTCAAACAAATTTTAAACTGAGCAAAAAGCAAAACAAAACAAAAAAATAATGTTTCTATTTAATTATGTACTCTTTTTCTTTTAAAACTTAATTTTGACAATCTTCTTTCATGTTCAATCGCAGGCCTATCTCGTGTTAACATTCAACAGCAGTCGGCGAGTATGTTCTTGTACCATCTTTCATGATATTTGTGCTCGATATCTTTGATGTATTGATGGAACTCTTCACCCTGTTCTTCGCTGACTGATTCTAAATTTTCGGGGAAAAGTTCACCTGTGAGTGAAGGAAATGTATTTTGACACTCGTGGAGCAACACAGTACTTGAAGTTTTTTCAGCATATCCATTTATAGTCAGAATCCTTGTAATTACACAGAAAGTTACTGACAATATCTTTGAAGGCAACCCAAGCTTCTTTTTCCTTTGTTGTCATGCTAGTCTCAAATTCTTTATCCTTCATAAGCTTGCGGATATTTGGATTAACAAAGTTTTCCTCTTTCAACTTAACTTCTGATAAACCTGGAAACATTTTGCACAGGTATTTGAAACAACCGCAATCTTTTGGAGCAATACAATTTTTAGCTCAACTAAGCTGATCCATATCACATTCTTCGTGCCTGTTTTAAGATTGTGTTTTCGGTCATTTTTTTTCACCTAATGCTGAAACTTATCGCGGCTGTCCCACTCACAAATGAAACATGGGTACTTTGTGTATCTGCCTTGTTGACCAAGAAGCATGGAGATAACTTTCAAATCACCGCAAACGGTCCAACCAAGGTCGGCATATTTTATTTTGTTGAGGACGAGAGCCAGGTTTTCATAGCTTTTTTTTTTAAATGCACCGAGTGTCCAACTGGCACAGATGCATACTGGCTTCCGTGATGAAGAAGGACAACTTTAAGGCTCCTTTTCGATGAATCTATAAACAGCTTCCATTCATCTTTATCGTAGGCGATATTAAAATTGCACATCAATCCGGGAACATTAGAACAATAGACCAGTTTCTCCTCTTCCTCAAAGTAATAACTAACGATTTCCTTTTCTTGATTCCTGTACCAATAAAAAGGGGTTCTTTTGGCCAATAAGTTTTTGTTTTCTTTCAATCTTGAGCCCACAATTCATCTGCCTCTTTCGAATGGCTTAGATCTCTAGTCAGATCACTAAGTTCAACCTGAGAGAACGACTGAGGAGAATTGCTTCCAGAGGCCTTATATTCGGTATCGGAGCCTTGAACTTCCGGATGTTCCGAGTCTGAAGACTCTGAAGAGAAGACTGGCATTTCAATTGGATGCAAAGGCACTGGCACATCAGGTCTATGAGGAACGGGGCGGGGAAATGGCCGAAGAAATTTTCATAAAAATCAAAGTAAAATTGAATTTTTCAAGAAAATGTAACGTGATAGAATTTTTTCATTAATTTTATTAAATTAGCACCAAAAATACATAAAGTTCAGCTATAAATTTCTTTGTATTTTTTTCATCGCAGGCCTGTGTAATTATAGTGCATTAATAAATATCTCTACATGTTCTAAAAAACTGCATAAATGTTGAGAATGAATTCATTAAAAGTTACATATAAATGCCGAATTTTTTTATCCATAAATTATTTCGTGAGTGAAATCATTTATTTAATTTTTAATGCATAAATATTTATTGGCTTGTGTTATACAAAACTGCAGAAATTTGCAGAATGGATTTGTTTAAATTCTGCATTTAAGTAACGAGTATCAATTTCATCGCATGCAATGTCGTTTCATGGAACACGAAATAATTTCTCTACGATTTAAATGAATATGTCGAGGAAATACTGTTTACAATATTAATGAACTTTTCCCTTACATTAAATGTTAGCTACAGTAATATGGACTGCTTTGTTGAGAATAATACTCAATATAAATCTTCTCATTTCAGAATTACATTTACGAACAAAGTTACAACTTTGATACTCGTTCAATAAAAATTCATTTATCATTGTTCAGAAATTGATAATTACTATGCAAAGATAGAAGCGTGTCGCGGAATTTATGATAAACAACAATAATAAGCATTAGCTAATAATTTTTTATCCTGCGTTTGTGATTACGAACTTACAAAACTGCTGATTTGCAAATAGTGGCTTACATTAAATATATTTTATAGTAGTAAAGAGAACAATTTTCTGAGAATAACAATTAATTTAAACTTGTAATTTCAGAGTCACAGAATTTTTGGGTATGACAAAGCACGTTTGAAATTCATTAAATAAACGCTCATTTATCAGTATTTCCGAAATTAATAATTCTATGCAAAGATAGAATTGTTTCACTAAATTTATGATAGATAATAACGATAATCATTAGCTAATATTTTTTCATCAAGCGTTTGTGATTACGAATTTGTAAAACTGCTGATTGTTGATTAGTCGCTTACATTAAACGTATTTTATAGTAGTAGTAAAGGGGAAGCTTTTCTGAGTAAAACAATTAATTTAAACTTGTAATTTCAGAATCACAATTAGAATTTTCGCGTATGACAAAGCAAGTTTGAAATTCATTAAATAAACGCTCATTTATTGGTATTTCCGAAATTAATAATTCTATGTAAAGATAGAATTGTTTCACTGAATTTAGGATAAACAATAAAAATAATTATTAACTAATATTTTTTCATCAAGCGTTTGTGATTACGAACTTGTAAAACTGCTGATTGTTGATTAATCGCTTACATTAAATATATTTTATAATAGTAAAGGGAACGTTTTTCTGATAATAAAAATTATTTTAAACTTGTAATTCCAGAATCGCAGATAGAATTTTTGCGTATAACAGTGCAAGTTTGAAACCCATGAAATTAACATTCTTTTGACAGCATTCGTAAATTAATAATTACTATACAAAGATAAAATTGTTTCACTGAATTTATGGTAAACAGTAAAAATAATTATTAGTTAATAATTTTTTATCAAGCGTTTGTGATTACGAACTTGTAAGACTGCTGATTGTTAACTAGTCGCTTATATTAAATGTATATTATAAGTAGTAAAGTGACCGATTTTTCGAGAATAATAATTAATTTAATCTTCTAATTGCAGAATCATAGTCAAAATTTTTGCATATAATACTGTAAATTCGAAACACTTAAGTACAAATTCATTTTATATCAAAGTCTCCCTGGAGTAAAACACATATTTAAAAACATCTTTTGGTTATTCAAAAATAACTTTAAAAATTGATTGCCAAAATTACATTTTTATTTATGAAATTATATGGTAACAGTAATAACAACTCTTACTGCCTATGATTTTTAGGAAGCAACGATCATTAAATGTTTATGCACCGCGGCTACACTATTCGGAGTCTAATGCGAAACTTTTTCTACAATTTGCCGAGGATTTATCTGGCTGGATATCTGTTGCCAAGGCCACTATATCTCTGATATTATTAAGAATAGTACAACTTCTCGGATTATAGAATACAAGAGAAAAACATTTTTTTAATTATTGAAATCTCCAATACATTTGACTAGTAACACCAAAAAGCATTTTTATATGAAAAATATCAATTATGTATTCAAATAAAATTTTGAAATTCAGTAGCGATACTTTCATATTAGCAACATTCCAAGAGTTAATAGTCGAAGAAGTCGCCAAAGATTTTACTACCAATAGCAGTTTTTTTTTTTTAATTCTAATAGTTTTAGTAGTTTAAGCGAGCAGTTCGATTACATGTTTATTAAATTTGTGTTTTATTTATGTACATTTTTTGATGAAGTTTTTAATTTACTATAAAGGTTTTACACTCATTGCCATAAAAATTTGCGCACCAAGAAAAAGACGTCCAAATGAAACGAAATTTTACACGCATAAGTACTACTGTGATATAAGTAAGTGAGTAGAAAACCAAAGAAAAAGGATCATTTATTGCAGAAAAAAGTGTAAATGAACGGAAATTTTAGTACTCTGTTGGACACCCTCTAGTGCAAATGCACGATGCGATACGAGAGGGCAGAGAGGCATACAAGTTCCATATGATGTCCTGAGACATCTCGTTTACGGTTGCTGCAAACGCGCCTCGAGTTCAACCAAACTCGTAGTGTGCCCAACTTGCCGTCCCAAATGATCCCAGATACGCTCAATTGGTGAAAAATCTGGGGATCGATCAGGTCAGGGATGGGTGGTAATGTGGCGGAGGCAGGCTTGTGACATCTTTGCTGTGTGTGGCCGAGCATTGTCTTGCTGAAAAATGGCTCCTGGGAGCTATGCCACGAGTGGCAACACATGTGGCTGAAGGTACCGCTGTCACCTTCCTGGTGTGCGGTACCAGGAAGGTGACCGCACACCAGGTCCTGGAGGTCCTGGTGATGTCCTGGAGGTGTCCTGGAGGTACCGCTGGGCTGTCATTGTGCCACGGATCAATATTAGGCTTGACCGTGTATCGTAAGCAATGGCAACCCATACTATCACACCAGCTGTGGGAGCGATGTGTCGCTGTAAAGCGAAGGCAGGATTGAGGCGTTCACCATGGGGCCTCCACACACGAACACAATTGTCATAGCTGCTCAAATTGAATCTAGACTCGTCGCCGAAGTCGATCTGGTTCCATTCCGTTGCAGTCCAATCCCGTCGTGCGCGACACCACTCCAAACGGAGGCGTCTTGTGGGTGGGTGTCATTGACAGCACACGTAATGGGCGCCGCGATACCAGATGTTCTCCAGCAAGGCGCTTTGCGATGGTTCGGGAAGACACAGGGATACGTAGTGAAGGTGCTGCCTGTGTCTGGATAAAGGCCAATGAGGCAGTTGGCTCTACGCGTGCGTTTCGTATGATGTGACGGTCTTCTCGACGACTGGTCTGTCGAGGGCATCCCGAGCCTGGTCGCCGTGTAAATGACGTCTCTTCAGTCCACTACTCCCAACAGCTCCTCACAGTAAAATCAGAACAGCCTACTTAACGAGCTACTCGCCGAGCTGACCACCCAGCTTCCACCATCCTGATGATTCTCCTACTCTCGAACTCTGACAATTTCTCATACTGTCTTCGATGGCTGCGTAACGGCATGTCTACCTCAGCGTTTCCTTTGCAAAAGAAAAGGTACACTCAGAGAAGTTCTGCTTACCAGTCTTATTCTTCAAGGAGGACGAAGTTCAACGCCCTCTAGTGGTATTACGCAATGCGCAATCACGCTGCATTTCTAATCATTTGTATATCTGCCTGATATGTACCTTCATGCCAAGTTCCGTTACGATCCCACAATTATTTCTTGGTGCGTAAATTTTTATTGCAATGAGTGTAGAATAACGTGCTGTGAAAATTTTATATATACAGTCTGTTACAAACGCAGGTAATCATATTTACCTTTAAATGACACAGTAAAAATAAAAAATAATTAAAATAATATAAAATAGTTAGCCATTTTTATGTGAATAAATTATAAAAATTCAAACCATAAGCACAAAATAGAAACACACATTGGTTCATTATTATTATATTATATTATTTACAGGATTAGATGATAATTATAAATAACAAGCCAACTTTTATCAGTCTGTTTTCTAATAGAGTGTATAGTATAGATATTTTGAAGTTTATGAGTTTAAAATCATTCAGGAAATAAATTATTAAAAGCATCCAGAATTAAAAAAAATAAATAATGAAATATATTTTACATTTTAGCTTCATTCATTCAAGTACATGGAAATGCTTTTTAATAATTAAAATCTTTCAATAAAACCATATTTAAATTCTCACTGAGTGGCATAATTTCTATATTTGTCAACAAATTGAAGCACCGGTTTACTTTGAAAACTTTTCTTTCATAATGTTTAACAGAAAAGTTCTTACCAGCTAAGGATATCTCTTTATAAATTTTTATAACTTTTCTCACATCGAATAATACTCATTGACACTGATTTTTTTCCCTTAATGCTACATATGCATGATATCCTTTAAATAGTACTTCTACATTATGTAAAGAAAAATCTTATTTTTTCTAAATATATATTCTGAACAGATATTAATTTTTAAATAAAAATGTGCAACGCAAATTGTTTCAGACCATCAAAAAATTTTATTCTATAAAAAGGCCTTTTTATTTAGTACATTAAATACATTTAAATATTTGCTAATTATGTTAAACGATTATAATATCTTTCTACGTCATTTTAACGTTTGAGAAAACATGTGATTTTAACCTATAATATTTTAAAAGAAAACAAATCTGATTAAAATAAATTTATATAATTGATTTTAATCATCTGTTAAAAATTGTTGATAGACAGTTATTTATTTCAATAAATTAAATAATAAATCTACTAAACTTTATTAGGTTAATGAAATCCTTCTATATATATAAAAAAGTTTTGATTTGGAAATGGACCAATGAAAATCTGCGTAGATATTCCGGGTAGATCGGCATCCATTTTGAATGCTTAAGCATGGCCTTTCATCGTTAATATTAAAAAAACGGTTGTATACAAAAATATAAAAATCGGTGGTATTATAGAGAAATGTTTGATAAACACGCTGATGTACACAGTTTTCAAATCGAAGAATTATTTTAAGAGATATTTAATGCTAAAGTTGGACAAAATCGCTCCATTAAAAAAGTTTTATTGGAGCAAAAACTATACATGACAATTTAATCATTTTTAGATCATTTTATACGTTATAAGTTCCCGGTGTGAGGATTGTATTTATTTTTCTTATTTGACTCATTTTTTGAGGTTTTTTTTTCAATTTTAAATTCAAATTTTCAGCATTTCGAGAGATATTTTTTACAAATTTTAGAAAATGTTATTAATTTAAACTGTTGCCAGATGTATAAACAGCGCAAACAATAATGTTAAATTTATAAATAATAATAAAAAAAAATTATTTACACGTGACTATTACAAACAGAAAAAAAAAACTTTAAAATTAGAATTAAATGATTACATGATAATAGCAGGAAAATTACGTCATAAGAACCATAGGCACAGATGTCATATACGCCAGTCATAGCTGATGGCATAGGTGACATAGATGTCAATTGGCGCAATTTTTTTCCGACGCCAATTTGGCGAAAACATCATTAGCATCCATGTTACCATATCAAGCAAAATAACGACACTTTAGTACCAGTTAAGTACCCGTTGCGTATATGAAATTGGCGTCAGAAAAAAATTGCGCCAATGACATCTATGCCGTATATGACATCTATGCCGAACCATATTTACTCTTGAATTTTAAAAGAGAAACACAATCTTAAAATAAAAAATATCATTATTATGCGTTAAAACTTGTAATTTGAGGAAATTACGTCATATTTAGAATGGCAAAAAATATAGCAAAACAATTTAAATTGAAAAATATATTTGCGCGAGATATTTTGAGATAATCTTTTCAACTATTATCGTGAATTCGAAGACAGCGCAAATAATATTTCCTTCTAACAACAAAAGTATTTTCAGGTGAATATTAATAAGAGAAATAAAACTTTGGTTTAAATTACGTCAGATTTGAAACGATACATTTAAAATGAATTATTTAAAAGAACTATCTTATAGCGCTGTTAAAAAATACCGGGAGACAATGACACTGTTTACTTAATTCATTTTACATTAGCTTATTTTCAAATGTTTAACTATTTTTTTAATTAAATACGAAAACAGCCATTGTATCCCTTAACAGCAGCAGATTTGGTCTTAAAAATCCCCAATCCAAGGAAAACGAATGGAAACACGTTTACAGAGAGATCGCTACTGTTTTTTTTTTTTTTTTTTTAATTCAATATTTTTAAAGCCGATCAAATTAGCGTGCTTTTTGGATTTTGGTGTGCCTGAACGGGAGTTGGTGAGCGTAGCTGGTTTTGGGCATAGCCCCCTAGTGTTTATAAGAAAATACTAAAATCTTTATAATTAAAAGAAAAGCAAACTCTGGAATAAAAAAAAAAATTTCATACCTTTTTTTCCCCCTTAACGGCGTTCTTTATATTCTGATGTAATCCATGTTTTAGAAAGAAAAAATTTTTGAAGTACAAAATATGTCCAACAATAAATACCATAGCAATGATGGGAATCATTTTAAACCACACCAAAGCTAGTGTAATTATCTCGGACAAATACTTTCGTCTAAAGTGATATCTTGGAATGATTATTCCTATGAATTTTTTAGGTTAAATATTTATATCTGACAGACTGCACGTTCACAACACTACCTATTGTCCAGCAAAAAACTCTCTCAGTCTGTTCCAAAGACTAAACGCAATATGTTGTCTTTAATAATTTTTATTGTCAGCGGTTTTTTTCGCGCTCTTTTGTTTATCAAGGCACAGAACAGGAGCAGGTGTCTTCTATTGATCCACATATCTGTAAATATGTGGGTCAATAGCCTTTATTACTTCCCTAAATTTGAACTTTCTCCGTTCCTTAGTTTATGAGTAAATTTGCTGTGACAGACAGACACAGGAGTGATCTTATAATGGTTCCGTTTTTACTCTTTAAGTACGGAACCCTAAAAAACACAAAATAAAAGAAAACTGAATTCTTTGGCATTATAAAACATAAGGAAAAATCTTAAGGAATGGAAATCAAAGAGTAAAGACAGAAGAGCAGTTTTATTTCTCCTACTTTCCAAGATAAATATTTTCTCGATAAATTTGAAACAATACTTATTTTTTTAAAATAATGATCCTGTTTCAAAAACATAAGAAGGATTCTTGCAATGTTATATTTGTTCTCATGTTCGATGAATTACTTAAAGAATACATTTTTGTAACATATTTTGAAAATTTCTTCTCAAAAATTCTTCTGAGATCCTATTAATAGAATAAAAAACAAAGTTCATTAATCCTTCGTTGTTTCGTTTAATTATATTTTTCGTAAAATAAATTAACAGGGGAATTATTAAGGGTCTTGTACCTTTTAAACGCGTCGAAAATTAACGGAAAACTTCAAAGTTTGAATTAGTCTATCTTCAAAGCCTTTTTATGTATAAAGATGAAATTTTGGATATTGATTAAACAGATTGTGCTATGTAATATGCTACCAATAGAAATTTATTAACCCTTTAAAGAATTTGTGTATTGTTGAAATCAAAATAGCTCTTTTTTTTACCCCATAAGTCATTGCGCGCATGATATCTTGAGAAAGTGTGTATGGATTGGCATGAAATTCGGTAAAGATAATAAACATATATGTGTGTTTAAAATGATCTACTTTTAGGCTAAAATTATTTCATTAACTATATAAAAAAAATATTTTCGTAAAAAAAAAATAAAAATTTTGTATTTTAATGAATAACAATAGTAATAACTAAAAATATTACAATTGTAAATACTTAAAAGTAGATCATTTTAAACACACACATTTGTTTAGTATATTTATCAAATTTCATGACAATCCATACATACTTTCTCAAGATATCATGCGCGCAATGACTTATAGAATAAAAAAAAGAGCCATTTTGATTTCAACAATACACAATTCCTGTAAAAGGTTAATAAATTTCTGCTGGTAGTATATTACAAAGCACAATCTGTTTAATCAATATCTAAAATTTCATCTTTATACATAAAAAGGTTTTGAAGATAGACTAATTTAAACTTTGAAGTTTTTCATTAATTTTCGACGCGTTTAAAAGGTACAAGACCCCTTAAGTGAAACATTTCAGATATATTCTATGTTTTCAACACAGTCATTGGAATTAACTTTTTTGTAATGAACTTTCCATCTTGTATGTAATGTTTAAAGAAAATTTAAAAATGAAATGATTCTTTTAAAAATCTGATAATTTTTGCATAGTAAACAGATTTTTCTATGGAGCATTTTGCAATGTGCTCTGCAGTTTTTTGTTATTGCTCATCTTTTTTAACACTTTTACAATAAAGTTGAAAAGTGTTTATGACTTCGGTTTGTCTGTTGACTCTCGTAAATATACTCGAATTGTCCTGAAATTTTTGGAAGTTATTGACGTTTACCATAGCACGTTCCCTATTTCAAATGAAGTTTGTAGCATGTTTAGTTCGTTTATAGGGAGAGTCAAAAGTATTTCGTTACATTACGGCTAATTGGAAAAAATCGCTTCAAATGATTTTTAATGATGTTACACGGTTTCAAACATAATAAAATTGATATACATTCCTGAAGTGCATCGAAGTACTGTATATTAGCAATGATTGCAGGAAATGCATTTTTAATTATGATATGCGCTTTTATGTTTCACTATATTTATGCATATTATATGGTGTGCATAAATGCTGTAATTCACATACAGAGCTATACAAAAGGATTCAAGTGTTACTGTGTATGAGCGAAAATTGCTTAAAGGTGGTTTTTAAATGAATTATGCATTTTTACGCTGAACTGCATTTACTTTACTAAGAAATGTTTGTAGAATATAGATAAAATGATATACAGGGTCACGCAAAAAAATTGGATACGTAGCCGTCTATAAATAATTTCTGGAAATTTGATTTCAGCAGTTTTAAGAGCGCTTAGTTTAAATTAAATTTTAGCTAAATAGTAGCTTATAAATAAGGTTTTAAGTAAAATACAGGGTAGTACAAAAGTATTCAAGTATGTTTCCATCTATTAGTATAAATTGCTGAAAGAAAAATTTCAACCTGTTATGCGTTTTCTTTCTAAAGTAAATTTCCCCATTCTATTGTATAGATATCAACATACAGATCAAATACAGGCCTGTTCAAAAGAATTGGAATGCATATTTGGCTATGGACGGTAACTGCTGAAATCAGTTTTTTAAATGTTTACTTAGTTTTCTTATTTATCTTATTTCCCTAAATAACGAAGTTTTGTTAAATTTTTTAAGGGATTGTTGGAAAGTGCTTCATAATCTATGCCGTAAGCAAGATTTTTCTTTTTTGTTTATTATTATTATTATTATTATTATTATTATTCGTACAAATGTAAGTAAGTACGAGTAATAAGCCTTAAGTTGATCTACTAATAACCATATTACAATATATATTCCAAACGGAAAAGTCAAAACATATATTAAATATTTATTTGCTTAAAAGACGTAACGAAAAGAATTCTTAACGTCTTTTAAGCAAATAAATATTTTAATATATGTTTTGATTTTTCCGTTTGGAATATATATTGTAATATGGTTATTATTCGTAGTAACCTGCAAATTAAATAGAAAGTAGAAATTCGTAACGTCTTTTAAGCAAATAAATATTTTAATATATGTTTTGATTTTTCCGTTTGGAATATATATTCTAATATGGTTATTATTCGTAGTAACATGCAAATTAAATAGAAAGTAGATGTATCTATTCTGAAAAATATGTGCGGTTTTAAAAGAGAAATTCGAGCTGTTTTTTTTTTTTTTTTTTTTTTTTTTTTTTGCCAAAATATACTTCTCTAATATAACTTTAATGCAACTATATATATAATATGAATAGTTATTAATACTTTAGTTATTATAACTATAACAAACTATATATAATCGGCAAAAATAAGGATTTACAAGGTCTAAATGTGTCTAATACAAAAGATTTCAAAATCGTTGTTTGCACTTTTGGAGAAAATATACAATATATTTTCGCAACAAATGTCTAATAAATATCTCCTACTTACATTTTATATAAAATATTTATGAAAAATGCAATCAGAATATTTTGATTGTGAAAATAATACTTTGATTGTTTATTTTTGTAATCTTTTTGTTTATTTCTTATTTTATAGCGGAGAAATATTAAGTGAAAGATTTTTGCAAATACTCATATGTAAAAAAATAATGTATCTTTACTTCATTTTGTAGTAAGATTTTAAATAGTTACAGAATAATTGTAACTTGAACAATGTGCTCGCTGAAACAAATATTTACAAAATAATTAAGAAAATAACTTTAGCATAAAAGTTTTACTCTTACAAGCGATCAGACACGCCAACAAAAATTTCCCTGAGGATAATGTACAAAAAAAAAAAAAAAAAAAAAGAAAGATATATACGAGAGCAACTCTGAAATTTTTAAGACAGGGGTAGACTATATGCGCCAAAAAAAAATAAAATAAATAAAAATAAAAATAATAAATAAATAAATAAATAAATAAATAAATAAATAGAAAACAGGAATTATCTTTTTTCAGAATTTAGTGTCGCCCCCGAAGAAAAAAAATGTATATACATATAGATAGTACAAAACATATTTCAGTTTTAAGACTTAAAACACAGGCTTTTATTTTATATAAAAGGACGTCATCCGCATCCGCTGAAGAATTCTTAATTTACGATCCCGTCTTAAACAACATCTACAGTAAAGTACGCATAGGATGTCACTATCGCTGAATAATACACAAATCCAAAAAAGAGATGTCGTCATTTAAGAAACTCGACAAATAAAATCGACTATCTAACGATTCATATGTATTCATTTGTTTGTAATATTAATATAAATACTTAAAATTAAATTTGGTGTATAACAGCTCCATATTTTATCAAAAATCATTCATTTATATTTTTTCAAAAAAGCACGTATTTTAATTACTTTTTTTAAAGTTATTATTGGAAAATGGCAATAAAAAGATACAATTACTATTTTCCAGCTATTTTCCCCTTACTTTCTACAGAAATGGAGTACTTGAGTTGCCAAAATGAAACAAATGACGCTAAAAACTAAAAAAAAAAATATATATATATAATAATAATATTTCAAAAATAAATTGAGGTTTTTCAAACAAGCTATCTACCCTTGGAGACCAATTTGGTCTCCCTTAAAATTTATGTTTGGGAAAGCATGTTAAACATTGTATCATGTTACTTTTATTCATAATTTAATTTACTTGGGCTCCCTTAAATATAATTAATATAATCCCTTAAGCTACTATTAGTTTTTGTTGCATTAAAATATCTCAATTTGTTGATTTTCTGTAAGCAAGTAAACCCTATTGGTTTACAATGGAAGTCTATGAGAATTTGGCGAAATATTAGAGATATCGCCAAGTTGGCGTCACTTTTGGCGACGAATTTTGTTCGGCAAATTTGGTGATATATCACCAATTTGGCGACAAACTTGGCTGCATTTGGCGACAGAACAGGGTTCCCCCCTATGGTAACACCCCTTATAGATATGGGGATGCATTAAATGCTGTTCACTAACCGATGAGATGCGTTTCATTCGGACTTTGCCATTAAACAATTAACAAATAATCGTGATTTCTGTGCTGCATACGCTATCATAATATATTTATACATTGCATTTAAAAGTACTTTTTTTCCCAATTCGACGGTATGAAAATTGAAAATGTGCGACGCTTAGAAGATTAAAACATTGTTGTATGTGGAGTATTTAATCGTACAATGATACATCTGCTTTGTTTTACGGCTAGTTTATACAGCGGGAAGTTATTTTTAGTAAACGACACATTTAAATTGCTGGGAGATAGAAATGGCATACCGGGATCTAAAAAAAAAATATTGGTCGGATATGTAAATTTGAACTCCTTTATGTCCGCAGACGATAATTTGTCGCTACAATTGCAACTTAGCTATCTATCTATACTAATAAAAGAACAAATCGCTCTGTCTGTCTGTCTGTGTGTGATGGCTAGCAAAATCTACGGCACGTACGAGGCTCAAAATTTTTTTGAAAGGAGTCCAAGGCCTCTTCTAATGCACCATATTCTCAGAATTTTAATATTCTAATTATTAGCTGAGTAATTAATTAATATTCGGACATCACTCTCATCAAAAGTACGCCTTTTTTTCCTCAGATTACTTTCGGTTGGTTGGTTCATAAAGCATCGCTCATCAAAAATACGTTTCTTTGTTTCCGCTTGCTTTCGGTTGGTTGGTTGTATAAAGCTTTCGCAGGAATAATTAAGTAAACCGGGATACAATTAAATAAACCAATTTGAGTGCTTAATGTTTCAAGAGTGGGTGTTTTTTCAACTAAACATTAAATTTTATCATGAAGGTGGAACACATGCTTTGAAAACATATTTAATAATAATGAGCGTTTAAGAGAAGGGATTAGTTTCAAATGACGTCACAACCTAGCAGCCATCTTGACAACCTGGCAGGCTTTTTGTTTGTCACACTGTTTTCTGTTTTTTTTTCTGCTTGATTGGTTGAACGATAATATCTGCTAAAAAATCGTTGACTTTGGTTGGTTTACGAAAAATTGGAGGTGCCTGTTTGATGCTGATTTATTTAGATAGCAAGAAATGTGTTTTTTAAACGTTAAATAAAAGATTAGAATACTCCTTACAGGCTCTTTTACTACTAGAGATTAGAAATTGGCAACAATAAGTCCTTGCATTCTAATGCTTTCTGCTGCTGTAGCGGGTAGCAACAGTTTTAATAGAATTTAAATTCTCATTTTTGATACTGATAATGATTTTTTTTTTCAGAAGTGTTTTTTTAAAGACATTTTTAAACGCATTTTTTAATTGCTCTCTTTTATGTTTTAAATACAGAAAAATGTTCCGAATTTATCGCCCGCCTACTATACAGTGCCGCAGGCAGTGGGAACTCATGTCGGATGTTCGTACAGAACTTTTTGCACCCTGAATTTATGAGTGGGTGCGCTAATTTCACTAATTGGTTTATTTCTTTTATATGCTTGTTTTAAACGGTAGTCATGTTACGTTTTATTATACTATTCTTCAGAACGGCGTGCAATTTGTAAAAATACAGCATATATGTTACTTATTCGAGATAAAAATTTCCGAAGTCTTGATACCACTATTTTCGAAAAGTAATTTCAGCAAATATCTTAAATTCTGGGTTAAGACCTCCCCCCCCCCCCCATCCATGTATCTACGGATTGGTTGCGTGAAGAGGTTTCGTTCATATACGCTTTTGCTAAGAATAGAATGCGCTCCCTGGTGGTGGAATGTAGAACTAACAGACCGCGATTTCATTTAAAGTAGGAAATTTAACAAGGCAATCTGTTTGAAACTTCAAGATAGTTTATAACACATTAGAAAAAGTTTATATAAGAATTGCGCGTGAAATTTCGGGAAGGTGGGGAGAGGAGGAGGGGCGATAGATTTCTTTTTTTTTAACTTTTGCGTTTCTTACCATTTCCGGTGCGGTTTTTTGACGGAGTCCTGAGATAAATGAATCTTATTAAATATAAAAATGTCAAAACTTTGTTACCACTATTTCCGGTTCAGATAGAGTTTTGTTAAAAATACAGTGCGCTCCCTGGTGGTGGAAAGTGGAACTAAGAGACCGCGATTTCATTTAAAGTAGGAAATCTGACAAAGCGATCTGCTTGAAACTTTAAGATAGTTTATAACACATTAGAAAAAGTTTATAAAAAATGGCACGTGAAATTTCGGGCAGGTGAGTGGGTGGAGGGGAGGGGCGAAATATTTCTTTTTTTTTTACCTTTACGTTTCATACCGTTCCAGGTGCGGTTTTTTGACAGAGTCCTCAGATACATGCTACTTAGTACTACATATAAATGTGACAAAAGTTAAGTTACCACTATTTCCGAATAGTAATTACAACAAATATCTTAAATTCTCGCTGAAGATCGCCACCTCCTCGAGTAACATATATACTGATAGGTTGTGTAAAGGAGCTTTTGTTAAGAATAGAGTGCGCTCCCTGGTGGTGGAATGTGGAACTAACATAACGCGATTTTGTTAAAATTAGGAAATCTAGCAAGACGATCTGTTTGAAACTTTAAGAACGTTTATAACACAAAAGATAAAGTGTAAAAAAGAATGGTGCGTGAAATTCCAGGTTCGGAGGGAGGGGCTCTAGATTTCTTTTTTAAAAATTAGCGTTTCTGACTTTTTATATGCCGTTTTTTGAGGGAGTCATGAGATATATGCTACTTATTAAAAGTTACACACATTATCTCTGCTTTGAAAAACACCTACTTTTATTTTGGAGAGTAGATAAAAACCATAGGGTAAAATTTTAATAGGAGTTCAAATTTAAACCAAAATTTTAAAAATACAGCATTTACAGATTTTAAACTTTAGCTTCTCGGCCTATATTTGTAGACTAATTAAGGGTATGCAAATTTTAAAAAAATGATTCAGAACTTTTTGTTCGAAATGGAAAAAATCGACTTTTAAAAAGAAAAAGAAACTTATTTTTAATAGAGAATGAACGCGAATTCGTTAAAATTTGGAAAACGAACTAACCGATCGACTTGAAATTTTCACGTAAGTTATGACAGCCCTTTGACCACTGTTTCGTAGAGTAATATTTGTATAGAACATATTGCGCTCCCTGTCGGTGGAAGGTTGCACTAACCACTATTTTCGAATAGTAAATTAAGCAAATTTCTTAATTTATTATTTTAGTCATCGTCCTTATTTTAACAAAATGTTTATCGAAGCATCTAAATAGACCAGATTTACATCTCCTATAAAAATTTTGAAACGTTTGGAGGAGTAGAAATATTTTTTACAAAACAAAATGTCTGAAAATGTTTACGAAACCAGTAAAAACCTGAGTGTTTTGTCGCAGTTCCGCTCGCTTTCGGTACGCATAGACTCCTAAAATCAACTTACACAAAATAGCACATATCTTCAATTTAATATTTTTCTTGCGATTTTTTATATTTAAAAATATAAATTCAGACAAAAGGGAATTAAGTGTACAAAATCATACAAATTTGAGGTTCATTCATCACGGGCCCGGGCAACGCCGGGTGGGTCTGCTAGTCGTAGAATAAATTTTGAAAGCAGAAAAAATGGATCTGACGTGAGAGCATTATTGGGCTACGATTTTCTATGATTTCAAAATGGAGCTAAATCAAGAGGATTGCCTTCAACGTCTATGATTAGGATATGGAAATGAAGCTCCACCTCGTGCCACTGAATTCATATGGTTTACAGAATTTAGAAAGGGTCGAAATTCTCTTTTGGATGAAGAACACACAGGAAGACCGTTGTCAGCATAGTCCTAGTGGAAAAGATAATTATTAATATCCATTCTTATCTGTTATTAAGTAACAAAGTATAAAGTATGCGTAAGTAACTCTTTTTATACCTTATATCATACGTATTTAGTTTTATTCCAATAAAATATATAAAAAAATGAGCAGAAACGTAACACTGTAAATGCCATTCGTCCTGCTTGTTAGACATGTTGCTTCAAACTAATTTTTTTCTTATTTAGTGCTCCATATGCTATCAAAATTCATAAGTAATATTAGAAAAGGTGCAATTATTACTGTAATGACTTAAAATATACATTAATTATGAAATTTCGTGCTAAAAAGTATAGTTGAACATATGGTAGCAGAAATGCTAATATGGGCCTTAGAGGGTTAAAGTAGGAAATATTAACGATTTACAGAAGTCGAAAAGAAAGTTATTAATACCTACTCTTATCAGTTATAAAATTTTAAATTAAGTTATCCATATTAAAACTGACGTTTTCTTATTAAAATTTTCTGGTGGAGGCAAATTACATCCATTTGAATTAATAAGTAAAATACAATATAAAACTAAATACAACACGGCGAAAATTTATTTAGTAGAGTTTTAAAGGCAGGTAAACAAATTATTTCTTTAAATAAATAAATCCTTAACTCAGAAATAGCTAGGAAGCGCATATTTGCCTTCCTTTTAATCAATGCGGTAAAAATACTATTGCTAGTAAAATATACACTTAAACATAACACATTAAAACAATTTATCAGATGAAAATAGTTTTCAAAGGTACTTAATAATACGTTTAGTAATATACAAGTTGCATTAACTGGGTATAATAATAACAGTTAACCATATACACTTACAACTTTCATCTATTTGAATTAATAAATATAATACAGTATAAAACGAAATAAAACAGAATGAAAATGAAATTAGCGTAGCTTTAAAAGTAAATAAGAAAATTAGGCACTACTTACAAGGGCATCACCAAACATGGTGCTCACAGATTTTGATGATTTTAAAGCATGATATAGGGATCATACCCCTAATTATTCTGCTTAAAGGTTTTATTCAAATGGGCCCTAATTTTCGAGAATTTGGAGGTCAAAGTTCAACATACGTTTCAAATACTGATTAATTTGCATTCCTAAATGTGGGCTGTGTATCGTCGAGGTAAAGTGCGAGTACGCTATACATTAGTTCGAACCTAACGTGTACCATTTTTACTTCTTTTATTTAATATTATATTTTTGACATGTTACAAGTTTTATACTGAATTAAAAAATCCGCAGCTTTGAAATTTTTGATATTTTCCTAACAAATTACATTTACATTTTCGATTTTCTTTTATGAAAATGTATATTTTCTCTGCAAAATTTTAAACTAATATTTCTGTTAACGAAAATTAAACTAATACATATATAGATATCTCATCTTTTTTTTAAAACTTACTATTATTGTTTACATTTATGTATATTTTTTTATTTATCACAGTTCTGAAAGGATGCATAATATTTTTTTCTTATATTATATATATATATATGTATATATATATATATATATAAATAACTGACTAGGAAAATTTAACAAAATGATATTTAATTTTAATATTTCATTTGTTATAAATATAATGAATGTAATATATTAACTAATGACATACAAAAATGCTTATCATTACCGACATCGCCATTATTAATTTAGTAAATATGCAATTAACTGAATGATACATATAATAATGTTCAAAACATAAAATTCCATTAAAAAAACCACAATAAAAACAACTTCTTTGCATATGAATTTTTTTTTCAAACAATATTGGAAGATACTTACTAACATAATGTATATTCTTTAAATACTTTAATATTCTTAATGCCATTAAATAGTTGAACGAGATGAATAAAAAGAAAATTTTACTTATTTTGATATTACCGCGAAAACACAGCAGACGATTCTATTAAAAATATTTTTTACATATATGACAAATTATATCTGGCATTTCCAGTTCATTTTTTAAGAATGAAGTCAACAATGCTTATAATTGTTAGAACGAAGAAAATGTTTTAAATTCAATTTGTCATTTTTTATCTTTGCAAATAAAAAATGATGTTGGATTCGAACTTTACAGATAAATATATTTATAGGACATTAAAAATTTATACAACCGGTAGAAACTTGCATATAAGTGTTACTACTTTAACGCTTTATTACTCTTTTGTAAATATATTATTGAAATTATGTAATCATGAATACGTTTAAGAAATTTGACATGAAAAATATTTTGTATAAATTATGGGGAAAATATATAAATTTCTATTTAAAATCCCATAATGTAGAAAAAATATACATATATTACTATTATAGATCTGCACTTAAAATATAAAAATGTAAATACCAATAAATTTAATAAAAATAATTTAACAAAAAAAAAATTCTAGACATAAATTAGTTTAATTTTCGTCGTCAGTTGAAATATTAGCTTAAAAATTGCAGAAAATATATAATATTCATAACAATTTTGAAATTGTAAATGTAATTTATTAGGAAAATATCAAAATTTTCAAAGCTGCGGATTTTTTAATTCAGTTTAAAACTTGTAACGTCAAAAATATAATATTAAATAAAAAAGGTACAAGTTGGTTTCGAACCCGCCATCTGCGGTATAGCGTACTCGCACTTTACCTCGACGCTACCCAGGCCACGTTTTAAAAAGCAAATGAATCAGTATTTGAAACGTATGTTGAACTTTGACCCCCAAATTCTCGAAAACTAGAGCCAATTTAAATAAAAACCTTTCAGCAGAATAATTAGGGGTATGATCCCTATAACATACTTTAAAATCATCAAAATCCGTGAACACCATGTTTGTTGGCACCCTTGTTAGTTATCCCGTCGACCAATTTCATCAAATAATATAAATTTCCAAACCACTCGCCAAATTATATAAATTAACACAATTTTTATTTTAAATAACGAAACAACAAATAAATTAGTATAACCTTAATAAAAATTAAAATAATACGTCGAAATAAAAATCACTTGATGACGTAAACATGTGTAACTTGCTTAAAGTCAAGTGAATGTGACATTTACGGTTGGTTGGTTGTATTTATGACGGCCAATTATCTGCGCGAGGGATATAGGCCCAGGGGGAGTGCCCTTCGTGGGGGTCTTTCTAAGGGATCCTAACCCGTATTAACGCTTGGAAATCCAAGGTTCGAAGAAAACCACGAAAACTCCGAACGATTAGGCCGACGGGCGCGATTGGGATCGAACCCAGCACCTCCCGTCTACCAGATTCGAGAGCAGAACCTCTCAGCCACTATGTGACATTTACGATCAGCAATTATTGGCATTTAATCTTATAGTTTGGCGATAGATTTTTGATCGACGGGATAACCAAGTAGTAGCGAAAATTATTTAACAAAAAATCCTATACTCTGAAAAATCTGGGAAACACATTCTAGACTGGGGGAAGGCTACACAGACGATCACTTCATCGAGTTGACGGCTGAAATTCCAAGATTAGACAGAACTCGATTAGCATATTAAAATGCAACTGGTCTACCAAGTCATATCTTGGTGGGAATCACCTGTAGACCCGATTTTAGTGGTTGATCGGTAGGTTTATCATTATGTTTTCCTGTATCCAAAGGTATGAAAACATGGAGGACTGGGAGCAGGAAAACACAATGGTAAAGCTACCAGTCTCTACCACTAAAGTCATATCTTGGTGAGAATCACATGTAGACCCGATTTTAGTGGTTGATCGGTACGTTTACCATTTGTGTTTTCCTGCACCAAAAGGTCTGAAAACATGGAGGACTGGGAGCAGGAAAACACAATGGTAAACCTACGAGTCAGCCTCGAAAATCGGGTTTGCAGGTGTTTTACACCAAGTTATGACTTTGCAGACCACTTGCGTTTTAATATGCGAATCGAATGTTAACTAAACCTGGAATTTCAGCTGTCAACTCGATGAGGCCATCTGATCTACTCGTAACTTCCTTTTTTATTAATGAATTACAATTTCTGTTGCTAGTAAAATATACACTTAAGCATTATACTCTAAAACAATTTATCAGATGAAACTAGTTTTCAAACGTACTTAATAATACGTTTAGCAATATATAAGTTACCTTAACTCGGTATAACAATAAAAGTTAACTATATGTACTTGCAAATTATGTCTATTTGAATTAATAAATAGAATACAATACAAAACGAAATAAAACAAAATGAAAATTATATTAGTGTAACTTTAAAAGTAGGTAAGAAAATTATTTTGTTAACAAAAAATTCCTTTACTCACAAAAATCTGGGAAACACATTTATAACTTGCTTTTTATTAATGAGGTACAATTTCTGTTGCTAGTAAAAAATACACTTAACCATAAAACATTAAAATAATTTATCAGATGAAAATAAAAATTTTAATAATATGTTTAGTAATACGAAAGCTGCCTTAACACTGTATGATAATAACACTTAACAACATGTAGTTAAGATGTATTATTCATAATACTTAGTAATAGGAAAGAAAAACTTTTTAATGTTCATCGCAGTAGAAAATGAACTAAAATAAATTTTAAACATTATGTATTTATAATTAATGTTTCAGAATAAAACCCGCTGCTAATGATACTTTTACCACAGTTTAAGTTTGATTTTGTTTTGTTTTTCCAATGGACAATAACAGCGGAAATAATGGTGTAACGGATAATTAATAAATCTAATGTGTAACTTAAAATCTGTATTTTACCGTGTGTTCAATAATAAATGCCAAATAATGATTTTTTTTCGCTGGATAAAACATTGTATATCACATCTACGCTGTATAGTTAACTTGTTACACTAAAACCCCGCTAATCCGAAGTAATTGGGACCGGCGCCAGTTCGGATTACAAAATTTGGATTATCCAAAATTCTGATAAAAATAGAAAAGAAAAAGATGCGTGCTACAAAAAATGTAAGTTATAAATACTCAGTCTTATAGTAAACATCCTGTAATCAGGCATCCCAAGGTCCGGCATGTTGGATAAACCGGCACAACTTTCGGAAAAAATAGTAACCCTGTTTAATCAGTCCCGGTGTTTATAATAATCCAATGGAACTTCAGAATGAGGAATTACATAACAACCCATTACAAACGGTTCAAAATCGCGAATTTCTATATAGCACAATCACCACGTCAACGGGGGGTGAAGAAAAAAACATGTCTGTAGATATTTTGTGAAATCAAACTGTTGAAAAGAAAAATAAATTTTTATCATCTGAATTAAATACTTTTTGCATTTTAGAAAAGAATTTTATAGTGACTGGCAAACAGACAGATATTCGAGATTTTTTTTAAGATGGCGTCTACGAGTAGGCCTACAGTGAACGTTTTCATTTTATATTGCACATATGTTCTACTTTTACATTACTGTGTTTTTTATTTTTAATTCTTTTTTTAATCTATTCAAGTATAAAATTCGAAAGTAAAATCGGTTCGGATTAACCGGAATTTTGGATCAGCGGCGTTCGGATTATCGGGATTCTATTTTACCTTCAAGTAAAAAAAAAAAAAAAAAAACTTTAAAAGTTTAAGATAAGTTTTTTAGTCAATTTTGCATTTTCTCTGTGAATGACTCAACAATTTATTTATAACAAATAAATATCTATCAAATACGACCAATAATTACTCAATTTTATCTTCATTTTATTTTTAAATTTAAATCCCCTCTCCCACGCACTCAGCGGAATTTTATGCAAGTCATAAAATTGTACGTCAAACGTCGCAAATAAGGTGTGTTCATACTGTAACGAAGTTTTATACCTTACGAAACCTTACGAATTCGTTTGTGTAGGCCTGTATATGATCTACAGCATATATACACGCAGCGTAATATGCAAAAATTTAGTTTAACTTAAAAACTCATATCACAACTTGAAACGCACTTCCAGCAATCATCGCTATTATACAGTATTTGGGATACAGTATAGTATCCGAAATCTTTTGTATGTCCCTGTAAATGCTATGCACTTTCTATTATACAGGAAGTAACTTGTAGAAAACTCAGCAACTTCATTGCATGTAAAACAGTTTAACATAATTAAAATACTGCGATCACACGACAAATCATAAAATTTTCAAAAAATCTTATATTTACCCGTCCGGTCTCCAACTTTTGTATTTTAAGCAATTTTTCTAACCTCCACCTTTTTCACCCGGGGGCACTTTTCTAACTTTTGCCGACACCCCTTTGATCACTTTTTCATATTATGCACCTAGATTTAGATATTTTAGTTCCACTTTTTACCGCCAGGGTGTGCCTAACTATCTAGGATGCTACGGGCTCTATCCCCTCGATTGATATATCTACGGATAGGTTGTAAAACGGAGTTTCGTTCGGATAGAGGTTTGTTTAGAATAGAGTGCGCCCTCTGGTTGCGAAATGTGGAACTAACAGATTTTGCAAAAGAATGAAGTGTTTTGAAAGGAATATTAAACGAAATCCTCTGTGCGATCTGTGATCACACTTACCCAATTGTTTAACATTATAAACAGTAGAAATACAGACGAGAGAAAATATGAAAGGACAAAAGAAAAAAATTGTGTGTGAATAAGCATAAAAGCAAATTCTTTTGCAACTTTGATAAATGCATCAAAACACCGAAAGTTTTTTAATCCTACGTAAATGAAATAAACTGCCTTTACTACAATAGAAATTTACAAAATCTGATTTTTTTTAACATTCTATTATTTATTGCATAACTGATAGATCTTTGTCAAAAATTTTAAATAAAGTTATTCATATTGAAATTTATGTTTACTTAAATCTATAGCAAATCTATAGCACATAAAAAAATCTATGTATAATCTATGCTTAACTGAACTAACTGATTAAATGGTTTAACTGCGTTAATCATTTAACACTATTTCTAAATTCTGTCAAATGATTCCTTTTAAAAGATTTCCATGTATAGTTTTTCGTTTGTAATTTTCAAATTGAAACAATTACAAATCCTATTTAATACATAGATTATACATAGACTTTTGTGTTACTTTTATGTTTAGTTGTTAAAAGTTTCAGTTTCACGCAAAAACATACCAATTTAAACAAACACAAAGAAAGAAAAAACATAATACAAGATAACTTCATGTATCTTTAAAAGTATATAATACAAACTATTTTGTTTCACAAAAATTTATAATTCAGTAAAACTCTTGGGTAAATATTATACATAACACTGGCTTCGTTTTAATTGATGAGATATGAAATATGTATCTAGTAAAATACATGTTTCAAACATAACACCGTAAAACAATTTATTAAATGCAACTTGCTTTTAGAGGTTTTTAAAAATATGTTTAATCATACCAAAATTGTCACAGCTCTGTATTATTATAACAGTTAACAGCTTGTACTTAAAATGTATTTCTCATAATGCTTAGCAAAAAGAAAAAAAGAAAAAAACTCATTAAAGTTCAACTGCGGCAGAAAATTAACTAAAATGCCTTTTTAAACAATATGTGTTTGTGAAAAATGTTTGTGGGTGAAACACATTGCTAATGATACTTTTTACCACAATTTAAGCTTAATGTTTTTAAAAATGAATAATAACATAGGAAAATTGATGTAAAAGATAATTAATCACTCTAATGTTGGCCTTATATAATGTATTTTATTGTGAATTTATTAATATATGGCAAAAAATGTTGTTGCTTTCTATAAAATGTACTAAGATTACTGTATTAATATAACATTAACAAAATGTATGCGTTGATGTATAAGCATAAAAGTGAAAATAGTTTTTTCGGAATAGAAAAGTCGGAAATCGTACGTAAAACGTGGCAAATGAGGTACTATAACTAGTTTTATAAATATTCAGATCTTGGTGCAGTAGCTGTTGCACTCTTATGCAAAAATTCATGAATACAAAATTTATTACGATTGTATATATTAAATTGAGTAATATGGAAATAATAGGACTCCATCTTAAATAGGACGTCATTAGCATGGCAACCTAAAATCATTACCTATCATGGGATATCAGTGAATTAATTACGTCTGATAGGAATTAAATAGAACGAAGAAAACTTTTATTAATATCTTTTACAGTTTTGATTCGGTTTTCCTAAAATTTGAAATGACTCGACAAAATTCTGCAACGAATCTATATATTAAATTTCAAGCTATTCGGTTGTGTGTTTTTGCTGTGTTATATGGGGACAGACGGACGGATCAGACGACGACTATAGATGCTACGTATCTCTTTTTTATAATTCAATATTCATCTTGAAAATCCTCCCTAACTTTTTAACTGCAATTCATTCCCCCCCCCCTTCCCCCCCCAAAAAAACCCGTTAAAATACATTAATCTGGCGTGAGCACTGAACTCGGTTATGAAAAATTCACTGTTTTTTTTTTTTTTTTTCATTCTTGGCGGAAAACGCAAAGTGAATTAATTGAAAAATATATAATGTTTTTCTATTTTTCTATTTTAACATAGCTCAAAGGGAAAGAAAATGTTAAACTTTATTTCAAAAATCTTTTCTAAGTTGATTTCTTGATGTATAATCGCAATTTAATTAATATTAAAATATTTATTGATATGAGCGTATTTTTAAAAAAATGTATTACACTCTTAAGTTATTTTCTATGTTTCAGTCTTTAAAATGTTTCATTGTTTCAGTTTATGACGTTCATTTGGCATATTTTGGAATCGTTTTTCAAGTGTATAATTAACTCTCGCAGTATGAAGTTCAAAATATTACTTAAATGCGAAAAATCTAAAAAGGGGTGATCCTATAGGTAATTGTAATGTTCATACGACGCGACGATTCATTTGGTTGACCAGCGAAATTTACACACAACTGGACACAAGAACAAAGAAATAACGAAATGAGGGAGGCGTCTACACTCGCTTGCATGATAACGTTGTACCCATAGCGCGATCTAGTGAACTACATTTGGCAGAATGCCGAAAATTCTCTTTTTTCCCTTGAAACGTGATAAATGATAGAAAGCTTTCATTTATTCCCAGATTGCCTAAAATGGGGCCAGTATGACCCCATTCGCAATTTCTACAAATGAACAAAAAAATTTAACTGTGCGAAACTTTCTAAGCAGACAAAATTATGAAAGAGACCTTTATAGGATAATGCCTAGAAAATAATTTTAGTGTACATATTCTAAATGGAAAATAAAACTGAAAATGTCCAGATAGGGTCAAATTGACCCCATAACTAATCGATCCCATCTTAATAGTGTGATGGTTAAATCAATTGTTATTTCAACATAACATTAAATTATTTCTGAGAAGCTTTTCAAATATTAAGACTTCCTCACAATTTGAGAGACATAGATTCACGCATCAGTGTAAGTATGTAAGCGCACGAAGATTAGAAAGTAAAATTTTGTGTTATGGAAGGTTAACCCTTAACCGGAAACCTACCATCTATGAGATGGTTACGTCTACATATCTACCCTTTACACAAAAAATGAACGTGTCCCCAATCTTATTACGCAATCTAATCCTTACGCTATTGGCCCTCTGCCTTCAGTACCCATTTACAACACATGCGCATTTTTAGTTATTGAAAGAAAAATTATTTTATTTGCCACGCAGCCTGTTAGACGGCGTGTTTCTCTTTATGTAAATTTTTGCTCTGGGATATTGAAATGGTAGGGCCGTCAAAGCGGGTGCGCTATGATGATAACAACTTTAGAGAAACAGTTTTGCGATGATTTGATGAAATAGGAAGTGCCATAAGCGATGTTGAAAGTATTTAAGATGATGAATATATAAATTCTGAACACGAAAGTGACTCAACATTGTCGAAAAATGCATAAAAAATGCAGATATTTAGAACATACTGCAATATTTACTATTAAATGTTTTGTTAGTTTTACTGCTTAATATTTTTTTCTAATTAATATTTTACCGAAATACATAAAAATATTAGCATTTATTTAATTATTAGGTCAAAAATGTAATATTTTGAACAATAATGTGTAATTTTAAAATATTTTCTGTCTCCGACATTCAGAACTTATTTTTATGCTGTTATATTAAAAAATTGGTCCTGTTAATGCATTACTATTAAAGATTAAGTGTTTAAGTTCAATATTTGGTAAATTATTAAGAGTTATTTTCTTTTTTAAATTTTATAGCATATTGTTTGAATTCAGCAGTCTCAAAGACGGCACGTTTCTGTTTGTGCAAGGGATTTCCACGTTTACGCTAAGGGATATATTACAAAATGAAGAAAAACTGTGTAAGTAGCATTTGGAAAGTTTTCGCTTAAATAAAATAAAATGTATGCAAGCTTGAAGCAATCAAATTGTATTACGTACCACAAGTTTTAAATAAAATTGTGTAAATTTACAAAAAATTAACTAATGGTAAGTAAGCTACAGCACTTCTCAAAACAATTAGGGGAGCACGTGGTTTTAACGAAATTACGCAAATATTTACTCTGATAAGTAACGTAAAATAAAACATCCATAATTTAAAGTAGAAAACAGATAAAGAAAACTTCACATGTAAATTAAAGTTAATGACGTCAAAAACTAGAAAAAGGAGATAAGTGCAGAAATCGGGATTTTGCAGAAACGTCTATTTCACTGCCTCAGTTGTAAAATTCAATTGCTCAGCTTGTGTTTTGAGAAAAGGTGGCTTGAAAATGTAACAACAACATGATTTACCGCAATCCATGGCTTGGCGTGTTATCGGTACAGTTGAATTTGGGGAAACAGAACGAAGTGTAGTGGACGCTGTTGGAGTCGCAAGAAGTGTCTATGAAATGCTGTGGAATCGATTCCAAGACACATGGAATTGTAGTTATCGACAAGTGCAAGGTCGAAAATGTGCTAACACAGAAACTCATGACCGATATATCCTGTTAACAGCTCGTCGAGACGGAATGGACAATGCTACTCAGCTGCAAACACAGTTGTTCCAAAATAGGCTTCAACAGGGTGGCCTCTATGCACGTAAGCTGTATGTCTGTATTCCGTTGGCCTCAAGCCACTCTGCGGCCCAAAGAAGGTGGGGAACTGAACATCGAGTTTTGAAGCAACGTTGTTGGAGTCAAGTTCTGTTTACTGACGAGTCCCGATTCAGTCTGGATGTGACATCTGATGTGGTTTGGAATGGAGAGAACGAGGCACTCAAAATAATCTCACATTCGTTCGTGAAAGATCACATTACAGGCGGGGTAGGTTGATGCTATTGGCTGGAATCAGCATAGGTGGACGTACGGGGCTGCATATCATTCGGAAAGGCACTTTGACGAAGCTATACAGACGAGATACTGAGACCTCACTTCGTAATTTATGTTGCAGCAATTACTGATTTCTTCTTTTCCATGCATGAAAATGCCAGACTTCATACAGTTCGTCTTATGGAGAACATGCTTGAAGCTAAAACAATACAGCGTATGGAATGACCAGCATGCTCTCCCGACCTAAATCCGATGGAGCATGTTTGGGACATACTCAGACGACGCTATGCTGCGAGACCGAGGCCTCCTTTTACTATCCGGGACTTGGAGATTGATATTCTTGAGAGGTGGAACAGTATTCTCCAAAGTCTTATCGATAACCTCATCGCATCCATGGAAAACAGGTGTGCAGCAGTCTTTCCTGTTCGAGGAGACCACACGCCATATTAAAAATCTTGCATCATTTCTAAATAATACTTTTTTTAATCATTTACATGAAACCAATTTGTTGCTCTTAACCAGTGGTTCCCAACGTGGGGGGTACGCCCCACTGGGGGGCAATATGACTTTTCAGGGGGGCAATTTCAGATTTCTTATTAAAAAAGTTTCTGTCATATTTTTCTTTTTTTTTTTTTAAATGAAAGTTTTGTTGTTGTCTAAGAATAAAAATAATATTTGAAAATATTGAAAAATAACTGAATAATAATTAATTTTCGAAACGTTTTCGTTCAAAAATAAAAAATACACGATCACCGGAATAATTATATAAATATTGATTTAGATATTTTAACACCTTTTCTTTACATATTAAAAAATGATTTTAATTATTGTGGTTTTAATATTATTTTAGTAAAACACACTTTTTTTTACTATTTATTATACAAAAACTTGTTCATCTATTCCTAGTGCAATATGCCCCATGATGGATCTTTTACATATAAAATTTTGAAAGGTATATCTAAAATTGACTATTTGGACATGTTTAATTTAAAAAATATTTTGGCTTATCAAAATGAGGTACTACTTTGCTGAAATTAATAAATCCCTGTGCCCATCACGGAAGGAAAGTAAACTTCTTGTTGCTCTTCTGTAGACCACATACATAATATATAAGCATTTTTCATGACATATGCATTTTAAAATTTAAAATCGGAGAAAACATGGTGGCCAAATAATAATAATGGGAAAAAGAAATCCCGCTATCAAAGAAGTATTTTATGAAGGGGAATAAAAATAGTTACTTAAAATGGATAAAAGCGCGAATCCGAAAATATTACTTCTGAATTATGTTATCCACACATTCTCGATGATAAACAAATATCACTTTATCTTAATTAAGTACTAAAATCCATTGTAAAAAGCATCGATTCCATCAGATGTAATACCGAACGTTAGAGATATTTAAAGAAATTTTGCGAGGATAAAAATGTGGACTATTCATCACATTTAAAGTTGAGGTGAGTTGCCAAAAAACAATAAAACTTTTGTACATATAAAAGCAAAGGTCCGTGTTCTCATTGCATTCATAGAGTTACGTTAAAAATATACTTGTAATAAAAGAATGATTTTGATAAATTAAAGAATGTGAAATCACTTATCAGTGTTAATGTTATTTTCGGATCCTTCTTAGAAAAATAGAAGTATATTTTTTATGTAATAAGATTTATATGGTATAGAAGGGGCGGGGGGGGGGGGACATCATGATTTTAGAGATGCTTAGGTGGGGCGCGGCCTAAAAAAGGTTGGGAACCACTGCTCTAAACCATCTTTTCATATTCTTTTCACCTTTTCAAAGAATAAAAGCTCCCTTACAATTTTTTTGCGTTTTTTTTTCTGTATTGCGCATTGATACACGTGTACTATCCATTTTATGCCCATACTTGGCTGTCTTGCACTGTTCTCTTCACCTTTTTGCTTGCTCCCCTAACTTTTTTGAGCAGTGTATATCATAAGTAACCTAAAAAATTGTAATAATACGGAATTACAATCAAAATGAAACTTTCAATGTTTGGCGATTATAACTTATTAAATTAGTTCACAGGTTTAAGCCAATAGAATTTCAATAAAATTAGACACACTTCTTTTTAATAATGCTGACAAACATGGTTGAATCAAATGTAAACTAGACATTTTCAACAAAATAGACGAATTTTAACATTTTCCATCATAGTTGAAAAGTGTTTATAAATTCGGTTATCCTGGCCGTTTGTTCGTGCTCTAACTCGCGTAAATATACCCAGATTTCTATGTAATTGATATACATGGTGATTCTAAATGAATATCGGGGTTTTAACGCTTTGTAGTATCTATTATATAAAACTTAAAACTGTACTTAAAAACATAAAATGAAAGAGCAACTCAAACAGTTTGTTGGTACCTGCGCATGCGCTTTGCGCACACAATGTTTCTTCCGTCATCCGTCAGAAAGCGCTAGTAGCAAAAATGGCGACTAGTGAACAGTTGTGAACAGTCATTTTGTGTTCTACAGTTTGCAAAGACCGAATCTGTAGTGGCTGTGCAACATACGTTCCGGATTAAGTTCATATGTGATTCCCCAAGTGATAATAACATCCGTAGATGGTACCATCAGTTTGAAACTACCGGCTACCTTTGCAACAATTACCCCACAAACACTAATCAACGTTTGGGAAGAATTGAGCTATCGACTTGATGTGTGTCGTGTGACGAAACGTGCTCACGTTGAACACTTGTAAGCTTGAAGGTAAAACTGTTTGAGTTGCTCTTTCATTTTATGTATTAATTATAACTTTAAGTTTTATGTAATAAATACTATCAAGCGTTAAAACCCCGATATTCATTCAGAAACACTCTGCATATTATTGAGGATTACTGAGCCCCGTTCGGTATAAAAAATGAAGTGTGCAACAATTATAGTTCGCCTACAAGGCTACTCAAAAGAATTTCGTTACATTAGGCTCTATAGAGAAAAATCGTTTGGAAAATATTTTAATTATGTTAGACTATTTCAGGTATTTTTAAAATGGTATATCTTTATGGAGTGTGCTACAAGATTCTTATTGTGGAACATGGTGTGCATAGCATTTATCGTCCTCAAGCCACAGTAATTTACTATAACATATCGTTGCCTCAGAGCAACCAGTGGGACATCTAGCAATAATAAAAAATGAGATGTCTGACTTACTGCTGTGAAAAACTGTGTTTGCATCAAGTGGAACAATTTTGAAACACAAAGTTATGTTTAATACTATATCTCAGACGTATTTTATAAAAATTCCCAACTGTTCCACTAGATGCAGACACAGTTTTTCACAGCAGTAAGTCAGACATCTCATTTTCTATTGTTATTAGATGTACTACTGTTACTCTGAGGCGACACTATATCAACTACATTGCAATCCGAGTATATTTACGCGAGTCAACACTCGTACAGATGGCAGACAGGCAGACAGACAGATCGGCAAAAGGAATTCATAAATACATCCTTAACACGTTGAGTGCCACGGTGACTGACACTGGAGCTGAAAAATTTACAATGTTTTAAGAAATTTTTATGAAAGTATACTCCTGTAATAAGTAAAAAGTAAGTAAATTTTAAATACATTTTCAGTAATTACTTGAAACAATGTATATATATACTAGGGGGCTCTGCCCCCTCCAAACTACGCTCGCCAACCCCCGTTCAGACACCGCAGAATCTAAAAACACGCTAATCTGATCGGTTTTAAAAATATCATAGAAGATTGAATTTTACTGAAAAAAGCTGTGCAGTGTAAACGGGTGCCCTGGGTGCGAACGGGTGCGAAATGGGTCGATGGAATAACTAAGTAGTACCGTATTTTTTAATTATTTTCTATTATTTTTTATTTTTAAAGGAAAATAACCAAAAAAATAATTAACTATGGAACAAAACAATTTATGTAATTAAAAAAAAGAAAATAACGTAAATAAACATTTATTATTAAATAAACAACAATAGCCGGGTTACCATGTCAACCAAAATAATGCCATTTTGACGCCAATTAGGTACCCCGGTGCGTATATGATATCTGTGCCTAATATTTTTCTTTTCATTTCGTTTAAAAAAACATAAAGAAGTGAAAGCCATTTATTTTAAATGTTTCAGTTTGCATTAAATAAAATGATAATGAAATACAAATTGAATTATGAATAAAAGTAACATGATACATTTTTTAGCATACATTTAAGGGAGGCCAAACTTCTCGCCAAATTAGTTTAAAATAGTAACCTTTTTTAAAATCTGAAAAAAAAAAATATATATATGTTATGATTAAAATTTGAGTTGCCATCATTAGAGAAAAGTATATAAAATTAGAAAAAAATTAATATTTCGAAAACTAATTCGAATCTAAAATTTTTAATACTAGTTTTGAGATCTGCAGATCAATACGGATTTTTGGTGTTAATTTCATCGCAAAATATTCTGTATTTTAGGAGAAATCGCCGTGAAACATAATCAGTTGTTTAATCAGTTGTTTCATAGATTCGTTACATAAATTCATTTCATATTATCAGTTTCATTAGGATTTTATATATATAGGGTAGATTTAGTTTTATATCATATTTTAGACCGTCAGTCATCGGCGAATGATGCGTTCTAAACGGAAAATTCTGTGTCAGTCACCGGTGTTTGACGTGGCGCTTAACGTGTTAAACTATGTTGGAAATGGTTAAAAGCATGTAGGTGTTAAAATATATTATCTAAAAAAATAATATTGATGCAATTTTCATATTACTTAAAAAATAACCCTACGCAGCCACAGTTCAAAAACAACTTATGTATTTTTACTTCAGAAATTCAAATAATATCAAAGATTGAAAGTATCCGGTGATTTTCCGTTACTAATGTATATAATTTAAAATATCTCTTTTTGTAAATTCACTTTTTATTTAATAGGAAACTTTATACATTAGGTAGAGCATTAGAGCATTTAATAAGCATACATTTAAGGGAGGCCAAACTTCTCGCCAAATTAGTTTAAAATAGTAACCTTTTTTAAAATCTGAAAAAAAAATATATGTTATGATTAAAATTTGAGTTGCCATCATTAGAGAAAAGTATATAAAATTAGAAAAAAATTAATATTTCGAAAACTAATTCGAATCTAAAAATTTTAATACTAGTTTTGAGATCTGCAGATCAATACGGATTTTTGGTGTTAATTTCATCGCAAAATATTCCGTATTTTAGGAGAAATCGCCGTGAAACATAATCAGTTGTTTAATCAGTTGTTTCATAGATTCGTTACATAAATTCGTTTCATAATATCAGTTTCATTAGGATTTTATATATATAGGGTATATTTAGTTTTATATCATATTTTAGACCGTCAGTCATCGGTGAATGATGCGTTCTAAACGGAAAATTCAGTGTCAGTCACCGGTGTTTGACGTGGCGCTTAACGTGTTAAACTATGTTGGAAATGGTTAAAAGCATGTAGGTGTTAAAATATATTATCTAAAAAAATAATATTGATGCAATTTTCATATTACTTAAAAAATAACCCTACGCAGCCACAGTTCAAAAACACCTTATGTATTTTTACTTCAGAAATTCAAATAATATCAAAGATTGAAAGTATCCGGTGATTTTCCGTTACTAATGTATATAATTTAAAATATCTCTTTTTATAAATTCACTTTTTATTTAATAGGAAACTTTATACATTAGGTAGAGCATTAGAGCATTTAATAAGCATCTATAAAACATTAAACAACTATAAATAAAATGATACAAATTGTCTTTAAAGCAAGAATTGCAGTTTATCTATTAAATTTGTAAATACATATTTGTAAATGAATTCGATTTAGCAAAATTGTTTATAATAAAATAGTTCTTTTATATCATAAGATCTATTATACAATTTTAACTTTTAAAGTAAAACAAACAATATAAACAAACAATACTAATAGAGATAAACAAATTACATTTATTCATTTAAATATAACGTAACATATATTTTTCAAAAAAGTAATTTTATACTTGATATATAGAACAAACAGAAAAACTAGAGAAACATTTTATCTCCCTCCAGTCACGATTCTTAACAATGCTCTTATTTATTACGATTCTGTCAACAGATAGGGAAAAATGTTTCCGCTAATGTCCTACATATTTTAGAAAATATCAATGTATGTTATAGGGAAAATGTACATATTTTTTGGGAATGAGATTTTTTTCTCCAGATAGAATATTTTTTTGTTAAAATAGAAAAGAAGAAAATCAAAGAGAAAAAAAATATATTTGACATCACTGTACACAAATCAATAGTTTTAACACTGAAACCTACGCGAGGGGTCAAATAACCCTTTTGGAATTTTTTTTTTTTATTTTCTCAAACTAAAACATTACGAAATTTCTTAATATTTCACGACTTTTATTAAAATATATGATCATATTATTCCTTAAATTGCCTCATCTCCGAACAACCTTTTTTGCCTAGAAAAAAATATTTTAGGCTTAACTACCGCAAGAAGTTATTTGACCCTTGATTAAATTTATGATAAATCACAAAGGTATAAATGTTTTATTTTTTAAGAATATTAGTAACTTGCGTATTTTTGCTATTACATCATTTATTCTAGTGTATTACGTCATATTTGTTAACCCCCTTGAGCGGCGGTGGAATATATATCATCCCAGCTAATTTTAATCAAGATTTGCACCAGAAAAATTTAATTAAATTTTACTTTTATAACATTCGTGGAAAAATTGTAAAATTGATTTTCTTATTTTGAAATAATTTTTTTCTAAAATTCCGGTGTAAATTCAACATTACAGGAATCCAATTGCTTACCCCTGAAAGGGTTAATGTGTGATGGTGCAATTAGAAATTGACTTTTCTACGGGTAACATTCTAGTTTGAACATTTAAGGTTATATAGGGAACGAAATAATCTCGAAAATATGTGGTGATCGTAACGCAATATTTGTTTATTAAATTTTCTAATTTCTTGAAATAATTAATTGTTTTCTTAATTTTGTTTGCGTAATTATAATTTTTTTTTTACTTTAATAAAGAAACAATTTGTAATAATTATTTGAAAAAAAAAATGTTTTATTCATACGCCAAAGTGTATTAACTGGTATATTTTTCGCAAAACATCGTAAAATAGATAACATTTTATATAGGGGTCATTTAAAACCCCTAATAATAAGTAGAAATATGTATAAAAAATATCGGTATGTTTAGCGTTAAGAATGGGAAAAATTTAATTAATTATAAAATGTTATTTTTGCTGTTTTGTTTGAATATTACCGATTCTCGCGGAGTGAAGATTAAAATAACTTAATTTTTCCATAAATATATGAATTTTTTTTTTCATATAGATCACCGCGCTTATTCATAAGACCCTAATTTTTTTTCAAGAAAAAATATAAAGAAAATTGTTGTTTTTTTGTAAAACAAAATAACAATAATTTTAATCATTTAAGTTTCATTTATATTTAAAAACAACATACCACCTCCTTATTGAAAGATACTATTGATTTAGTACTTCTGTAAATGTTCTCACTGAATATTAACAATTTTCTTTAGGAATTTAAACACGAAACACTAATAAATGTCTGGAAATGTTATCACTGAATATTAATCATTTGCTTTAGGAATTTAAACATGAAACACTAATAAATGTCTGGTTGAACGCATAGAACAGCTATTATTTTTTATATCATGTCAAATAAAAACTATAAAAGACAATAGTTTATGAAAACTGAAGGAAAATTATATATGTATAAATTTAAAGAAATCATTTATATTCGATTTGCATTATAAAGTAATAATCAATTTATAAAATAAAATACAGTGTTAAAATCTTAACTTCGAAAAAAAAAAATGAAAACAAACCAATTTTGTTTTTTATGTATTTATTTTGTTTCTTTTATACTAATAGACAAAATCGCTTATACTCCATGTATTTAAATAGATATCCTTCCTAAAGACATTTTTATTTCACAGATAGAACACTAAATATATATATATATATATATATATTACTTCCTTCTAGTTACGATAATGATCTACCTTATTAACAGTTGAAATTTTTACGAAATATTAAAAGCTGTGTCTTGTAGGGCAATATATATATATATATAGTTTTAGCGTGGTATTATTTATAAGGACAGATTTTTTAAAAATAGAATGGTAATTTTTTAAATAGAAAATATGTTATCCTTCTTGGACAAGTGTTGAAGCAACTAAAAAATATATATTTAAAGAAAACGCAAAACTATGTTTAATAAATAGATTTTAATAATTTGTATATCTGTAACGCAGGAAAGCACCATTAATGATGATAAGCATATAAATTAGTTTCAAAATGCGCATTGGAAAATAAGAAAGTTGTTGCAGGGAAAAAAATTAAACTTTCTGTTAAAATACCAAAAAAATAATTATTTAAAAGTACAGTAAAATAATATATATTTTTGTACTGTAAACAGTATAAAAAATGTATGTCATTAATATTAAGTATGGTAGAATTTTAAATTATTTATGCAGTATAAATATTTTATTAATTAAAAAAATGTATGTGCTATGACTGTGCTATGTTTATTATGCATATCAAATGAAATAACATAAACATTGTTAAAATAGCTTTGTAGTAAATTCCGAAAGAATGAATTAAGAATCGTTTTAGATCAACAATTATTTTTAAATATGTAGTTGAATTCAAATTATCCTTAGAATACTTACTATTTTAAGGATTCAATAGTTTGTTTTACTAAGTTTTCATACGCTACTCTCTCAATTTTTCTGCAGAGGAGGACAAAACTTTGTGGAGTCAGCTATAGATCACGTAATGTGGTAAATTCATATATGTCAAAGTATATAAAATGGAATTACATCTAAAACAAAATACATAGTAATTGTGATTTAAATTTAAAATACAATAATAAAAAGTGATAGACTGTAATGAGAACGGACTAAAATACGGAAATTGTACAGGTAATTTGACGCCAGTTACTATTTTCGCATTTTAACGGAAGTTTTTCCCCGTAAATTCCAGAAAAACTGTTATTTTTCTGTAATTTGCGTAGGAACGTTCCGTTAAAATATGGAAATAGTACTGGCGTCTCAATTGCCAGTACAATTTCTGTATTTTAGTCCGCTTCTTATTTTTTTTTACAGTGTAGGTTGAAACCCCCAGTAACGGAAACCTTAGGGATTCTTTCTTGTTCAAATCACTATTACAAAATTTTAAATCTACTAGGGGGGTCGGCCCCCTACGAGCTACGCTCGCCAACCCCCGTCCTGGCACCGCAGACTCTAAATGCACGCTAATTTGATTGGCTTTAAAAAGATTTCGGAAGATTGAATTATAATTTAAAAAACAGTGAAGATCTCCCTATAAACGGATTTCTATTCATTTATCTTTGATTGGAGAATTTTAACGCCAAATCCGCTGCGGTACTACTTGATTATCCCGTCGACCAATTTCGCCAAATTATATAAATCGCCAAACCACTCGCCAAATTATACAAATTGACATAATTTTTATTTTAAATACCGAAAGAAAAAATAAATTAATACAACATTAATAAAAATACAAATAAAACGTCGAAATAAAAATAACTTGATGACGTAGACACGTGTAACAACATTTCAAAATAAGCTAATATAAAAGGAATTAAGTAAACGGTCTTTGTCTCCTGGTATTTTTTAACAAAGCGAAAAGAAAGTTCTTTTAAATGACACATTTTAAATTAACCGTTTTTAATCTCACGTAATTTTGACCAAGCTATTCTTTCTCTTTTAAATATTCACATGAAAATACTTTTGTTAGAAATGAAATATTATTTGTGCTGTCCCAACAAAAATAGTTGAAAAGATCATCTCGAAATATCAAAGAAATGTCTCGCGCAGTTTTTAAATTTAAACTGTTTTGCAATATTATTTTTTGTTCATTTTATGTAATAACTGTAATGTGACGTAAATATGACGTAATTTCTCCTATTTAAGACTTCTAACGCATGTTAATGAATTTATTATTTTACAATTTCCTTTCTCTCTTAAAATTGACGTGCATACTTTTTATGACATAATTTTTAATAAGTTCCTGCTTTTTGTACATAATTATTTAATTCTAATTCCAAATGATTTTTTCTGTTTATAATAGTCATGTGTAAATAAAGTTTTAATTTGAAGCAAACATTATTGTTTGCGCTGTTTATACATTTGGCAACAGTATAAATTAATACCATTTTCTAAAATAATGTAAAAAATATCCCTCGAAATGCTGAAAATTTGAATTTAAAATAGAAATAAAGCATCAAAAAATGTGTCAAATTAAAAAAATAAAAGCAGTCTGCACACCGGGAAATTCTGACGCATAAAATGATCTAAAAATGATTGAATTCCTATGTACAGTTTTTGCTCCTATAAAACTTTTTTAATGGAACGATTTTGTCCAACTTTGGCATTAAATATCTCTTGAAATAATACTTCGATTTGAAAACTGTCTGCATCAGCGTGTTTATCAAACATTTCTGTATAATACTACAGATTTTCATATTTTTGTATGCATTATTTTTCTTAATATTAACGAAGAAAGACCCCCGGTCACAAAAAATTCAAAACCGGCGGCGGCGGCGGCGGTGACAGCGGTAGTTACTTTTTTTTTAGAACTAGGGGCTCGGCCCCCTACGAGCTACGCTCGCCAACCCCCGTCCAGACACCGCAGACTCTAAATGCACGCTAATTTGATCGGCTTTAAAAAGATTTCGAAAGATTGAATTATAATTTAAAAAACAGTGGCGATCTCCCTATAAACTGATTTATATTCATTTCTCTTTGATTGGGAATTTTAACGGCAAATCCGCTGCGGTACTACTTGATTATCCCGTCGACCAATTTCGCCATATTATATAAATCGCCAAATTATACAAATTGACATAATTTTTATTTTAAATAACGAAAGAACAAATAAATTAGTACAACATTAATAAAAATATAAATAAAACGTCGAAATAAAAATAACTTGATGACGTAGACACGTGTAACAACATTTCAAAATAAGCTAATATAAAAGGAATAAAGTAAATAGTCTTTGTCTCCTGGTATTTTTTAACAAAGCGAAAAGAAAGTTCTTTTAAATGAGACATTTTAAATTAATCGTTTTTAAAACACCGCATTCCCAAGAATGTGAAATAGTCAGTAACATGACTAGTTTCTTTAAACCGGTGGCTGCAGCGAAATCTTTGAAAATACCGATTTCCCAAGCTACTAAAAGAGCAGCTGAAGCAACAGGAGTGTCCGAATCTACTGTGAAAAAAATTAAACGTGAAGTGAGTACATTAGAGCAGAGTGATGATAATATTCTGTCTACTCCAGGAAAACACAGGAAAAGACCGGAAATTCGGAACTCTATTATTGATGATTTCAATAAATGCTCTATAAGACAAATCATCCAGGACTTTTATATTGATAAAATATAAAATATGAAAAAAGAATTACACCAACACACATAATTCCTTCTGTAATTTTACATCCATAGCATATTTATTCTATAAAACATATACGCAATTTATGATTTCTTTTTTTTTTTTTTTTTTTTTTTCTTTGCATTGTTAAGAAGGCATTCATTTTTTTTTCTGAGTTTCCCCTAAGCAGTTTCAGGAACCCTAATTGCCATTTTGGTTTAAGAAATATCCCCATTTGCCCCTTCCCCAAAAATATGACCTTCTTGCCCCTAAGTAAAAAAATGGCACCTTTACTGTCGTTTGGATCCAGGGAAAACCGTGCTTTATTCGGTAGAAAATTAAATCCTATAATACAAATAAACTAGTCGGATGTGCAATTCCAAAACTCTTTTCTATCTTATACATGTTAATACTTAAGGCTGTTCTTAACTGCTCTGCTCAACAAGCGCAAAACGTTTTGACACATTTACAAATTCATTTTTTAACGGAAAGATATAAAATTGGAAAGCCTGGCCATGGAAGCGATTTGGAATTGAACTGTGTTTTCCATTTTTTGATCAATAAATTACCTATTGAGTTATAAGCAATTTCGATCACGTGACAAACACGTTTTTCGACCTTTCTTGAGTGTTATTCAACTTTCGCGCGGAAATTCGATTATATAGTTTCTGAACAACAACAACTGCTAGTTCCATGCATTTCCGAACAAAAATGAATTAAAACTTATGTCATAAAGTTGCCCTTTTGGATTTGAGAACACCCTTATTAATAAATTGGCGTAGCCTAATCAGAACAAACTTACGTCAACAGAATATGAAATTTGAGGAAATTATGTGCATTAAGTTCTTAAGATATGAGTATCATTAAAATTTTGTCAGAAAATCGAAAGCACTGTTTGATTCCATAGCGTCTTAATAAGAAAATTTGGCAGTGTTATGCGTTTACCAATAAATACTAATTCAGGAATGTGTCAGAAAGTAGCTAGATTGTTAATATAAATAAAATACAAATTTAACAGACATGTAGTTGAACTACTCACTTAAAGCACTGAAAAGATCAGAATCAAAAAGACTGTCGTACGTAGCACAATCTTCGGCTAATAATTCCTGGCATGCGACTAATACAAAAGCTTTTAATAATTTTCGGAACTTTATTTGATTGCATAATAACATTCCTCAGATAAAAATGCATTTCGGTGTTAGTGGACAAACTTAAAAATATAGTACATGTAAAAAAAGTATTAGACTTATTAATATTAGAAAAAAAGGGTTTCTCCTATACTCTGTAACTCTGAGAACCCGGGTACGATCTAGTGTTATTAAATTCGATATATTCGCGTTGTCGAAAAGAGAAAAAAAAAGGAGAGCATCAAACGAATGCTAATCGCGCCAAGACTCTAACCTCCTCCGATTCCAACTCACCTCTCCCAGTTGGTATCTTCTGAAGAAGCAACACCTCTCAGGGTTTTTCTCCTTACGGTAGATCAGTAATACTTACCCGTCATGGATATAGATAATATAAAATATGAAAATAAAACATGTGATATTTGCTAAGCATTGTACTATGTTACTTTTATTCATAATTTAATTTATTTGGACTCCCTTAAATATAATGAAAGCACAGATGTCATATACGCCCCATATTGGCGCGATTTTTTATGACGCCAATGTCATATACGCAACGGGTACTTAACTGGCGCCAAAGTGTCGTTATTTTGCTTGATATGGCAACCCGGATGATGTTGTTTATGCTTTTGAAGCTTTCGCCAAATTGGCAATCGCGCCAATATGAAGCATATATGACATCTGTGCTATAATTAATATAACTCCTTAAGCTAATATTACTTTTTGTTGCATTAAAATATCTCAATTTGTTGATTTTCTGTAAGCAAGTATTGGTTTACAATGGAAGTCTATGGGAATTTGGCGATATATTAGAGATACCGCCAATTTGGCGTCCCTTTTGGCGACTCATTTTGGTCGCCATATTTGGCGATATACCGCCAAGTTGGCGACAAACTTGTTGGTATTTGGCGACAGAACAGGGTCCCCCCTATGGTAAAACCCCTTATAAGTATGGAGAGGCATTAAATGCTTGACATTTACGATAAGCCATTATTGGCATTTAATCTTATAGTTTGGCGATAGTTTTGTGGTCGGCGGGATAATCGAGTAGTTCCGAATTGCGTAAAAGAAACATCCTTATAACTCGAAAAATTATAATCGTATTAACTAACAGTTTCCTACGTCGGATTAAGCGTCTCATTTCCAATTAAAATATATCTTTGAATTGAAATTTGAATGAAATACAGGGTCATGAAAAATCGAAGAGTGTGAAAAATAGAATTACAAATATCTCGGCAACTAATTATCCCATCGAGTTCATTCATGATGCAAAATTTAAGGTTTTTTTATTGTCTTTTATATTCAAATAAAGAATTTCGAAAACTTTTGTATACCTTTTATCAGAACGAATATTTCAAGAGTCCGAAAAAAAGTGTTCCGTTTAATCGAGGTTATTGATATTGAATAGGCTTCTTTCCATTATTACTCCCTAAGGACACACTGAATTTCAAGTGTCTATCTGAATTTGTTCGGGAGATAGAGCGATTACAGACACACAGACATACAGACGGACGGACAAATTTTTTTTCTAAAAATATGTTTTTCGGAATCTCCAGTGTCTGAAACGTATAAATCCGCCAAAAATTTTTTTCGATTTTCAAAACGATTACAAGACTTACTCTATACTACGTATGATGAGTAAGTAAAAAGGATGCTAATTCTTTTTTCGTCTGTGCATACTATCACAATTTATAATGAAAAATGTTTTATAAAAAATTAAACTTTTTAAATAAAGAGACGAACAAAGAGAAATTTATCTTGCTAACAGAAAAACATTTCTCATACGCATATGCTTCTGAATATAATATAACGTTCTTCTTTGCTAAAGTCAATTTTTACATGCAGAACATAAAAAGGAAAAAGTACTTGAGATATTTTTTATCTTCCTGCAGTCACGATTCTTAACAATGCTTTTATTTATTACGATTCTGTCAACAGACATGAAAAATGGTTTGACTAATGTTCTGCGTAGTTTTGGAAACGTTCAAAACTATATGTTGTAAGACAAAATACAACTACTTTTTTTAAAAGTGAGATTTTTATATGAAAAATATTTTTTTGTATTTTTGTTTAAATAGCAAAGAGAATTTTCTAATAAAAAAAACAATATATATATATATATATATATATATATATATGTATATATATATTATTTAATTCGATTCCAAAATACTTTTAAGAATGGTAATATTTAATTTAATTGCAAAATATTTTTAAGAATTGTAATACTTAGTAAATTGCGAAATAATATTGAGAGAAGTAATGTTTAATTAAACTGCAAAATATACAACGGACACGTTGAAGAAAGAAATAATTCCTTTTTGTTGAGGTAACAAATGTATTTTTTGAAACTGAAATATATATATATATATATAATATAGATTTTAATAATTTATTATCATAATAATTTATTAACATTGCATAGCATAAAATAACTCTTTTAAGAACGATAAACTTTTTAATATACTTGAAACGTGTAATGGTAAATTTGAAAAAATATCGGAAAAATAAAGAATTTCTGCAGATGATTTTGAGCACAATAATAATAGTAATCTCTATATAATAAAAGGCTGTGTAACGCATCCGGGGCGAACCCATCAATCTTACTAGTCTCCGATAAGATGGAGCCACGTTAGGCTTAATTTTGATTTGAGATGTACATGAGAAAACGTATCTGCCTAAATACAAATCTTTTAACCTGAAATCCCTTCTATTCAAAATAATTTTCTATAAAAGATACAAAACTAATAAAATTTCAATGATTTACGCAGTCATTTCCGAAAACAAACGTAGCGCATTTCGTGCGTAAAACGTAAATAAGAAGCTGTGGTAGCGAGTCATTCCTTTCGTGATTCATTGAAGAAAAATTTAAACCATGGAGCTATGAAGATTAAAGGAGACGACATAAATGACATCACTTGAAGCTGTCCCACCTCTGCTGCGTGACGTCAGCCGCGAGTAAATAGAAGAAACACCAATAGGCGTGAAGAACACTTTAACAATGCTTCCCCTTCCTTCTTTTGGATGGGGTTCAACCCGAGATACCTATTTATTAATCAATATACACATTAAAAAATTTTGGAGAGGGGAGAAAGGGGGGGGGGGATAAACGATAAAAATACAATTTCAAAGTGTTATTAAAAAAAAATAGTATTATTTCAATAGCTGCAGCAGACTGTTTTAATTACGCAGTTTTATTGCATATTTGTTACATTTTTGTGTTTTAATAAGAAATCTTATTTTTGTTATAGTATATTAGCCGGAAAACCTGGTTTACCCAGAAATATTGTAAATGCTAATTGCGTGTTTATTAGAACATAAACTAGCCGAACTTTGCTCATCTAAACGCTTCCATATTGTCAATTATTTTTTATCAGTTTTTCAAATTTTAAGTAAAAAACACAATTTTTACCCACTGTTCTAGGACGGGCATTTATACTAGTAATAATAATAATCTATATATTTAAAAAGCAAGGCTATTTTTTTAGTCTTCTGCCCCGAGCTTCCAACTGAACCGACTTTGCAAATTATTTTTTAACTGAAATCTTTTCATCTGTAGATGTGCCCGCACTAACTATTTTTAAAAATAATCCTATTTTTATATTTTAATTTTAATTTTAATTTTAAACGTTTTTTATGAAATTTCTTCAAAATGGTGGCAATTGGATCACTTCCAGTGTTGCAGAGAAAAGGGAAATATTGGGTTTTATTGCTATATCCTTATTGATGTCCTTTTCTTATTACAATCAAGAACAAGACTTACCCTATACTACGTATGATGGATAACTAATGACTATTTTAAAAAGTCATTTAAAGAGACGTCATTTTTGACATGAAAAACACGCATTTTCCCTCTTAAATCAGTAGCATTTAAACATTTTTTTGTATCCCGCTGATACTGAGGTGAGACGCTAAGTGAAATGCTTCAGCGTGTGAAAATGACGTAATATTTAAAAGAAAACCTTAATTTTCATTAACCCTCCGACTGTCTTTGAAAAGGGCAAAATTGTAATGTTGTTTTCTCTGCATTTTGTTTTAAATGCTTAAAAAATTTATTCTTTGAACATTTTATAAAAAAACTTAATAACGAATATGAATGCAATCCTTGGAAGTATTAATCATTGTTCAATGTATTAAAAATACATTAAATCAATAGAATTATATTACTTTAAATATTGCTTGTATTGCAGTGAAACCTGGAGCTTAGTGAACGTATTAACACGGGCTTGTCAGTGAGGGGGTTTTAATGAAATGAAATATTTTAACCCGAATGCGCCTAATTTTTGGCATTTTTATTCGTTGGTACTGAGATTACAACTTCAAGTCAAGAGCGCGAATTTTCATATTGAAAATTGCAGCTGAGAAACGCGACTTCAGATTTGGAAATCGATTTATTAATAACTCATTGCGCGTTAAAATATTTTTTTTAAATGCTGTATATAAGACGGTGAAAATGACTTTAAGTTTATATATCATGGAGGAAAAATTTTATTATTGTGTCTAAGTGAAATCATTTTTACTATATTTTCATTTCGTAATATCAAGCATATAGGAGCCTTTCAATTGGACTATCAATGACCTCATCATAATTTCTTATCTTGATTATATGTTACTGATTACGTATACGAATAAAGTTTAATTTTTCAAAAAATTTAACACATAGAGTTTATGAAAATAGTATTTTGGTAACTTTAGGTTAAAATAATATTTGCTTTTAAAGACTAACCAATAGATAGAATTTTAACAGTTATTAATTTTGTAGGTTAATTTTAAATTTAATGTAACAGTTCCTTTTTAAACATTCTCTTTTGTCGAAATTCAACGGGTTTCAACTCATATAGATATATATATATATGAGGCATTTGAATTATAACTACATTGCTAATACACATTTTATAATGGATTTTGATTCGATATTTTATATGTATATGGTGAAGTTATATTTATATTTCAATTCATATTAAATTTATTTAGCTTCATTAATATTTAATCAAGTTAACAATTAACTTGTTTTTAATTTTTAGTCTACTCAGGACAATATCATATTAATTTCTAATAGTATACCATCTTTATAGAGAACAATATGCATAATAAGTTTATTTGATATAACTATTGCTATTACAGTTTGTATTAAAATCAGGTTGTTAATTTTTTATTATTCCTCTATCCTTTTTAATCTTATTTAATTTTGAACATAGTGTTCAATGATTAATTATCGTTTTTTTGTGTCTTTAAGTCCCAAGTTCATATTCGTTAGCTTTTTTTTTTTTTATGTCTAATATGAAAATAAACCACACACTTTATTTGTGAACTTTAGGCATTTGGGAACTGAAGATTCTGACAAAGTTCTATAAACATCCATTTTTCTTTTCCAGTTCATTTTATTAATTAATTATTTTTTATATTTAATAGTAATTCTTAAAGTTTTTTATAATTTTATTATATATAATTTATTTTATGTTATAGCATATAGCTATGTAATATTATCAATGTTATAAAATTATTTAAATTCTCTGTATAGATTAATTGGGTGTGGTAGTAGAATATATTGTATGCATTATATTAACATTTGTATTTATTTAATATTTTTGTGAATAATGAATTATAATAGGGTATTATTTATTTATTAGGATTTGTGGGGTAAAGCAGTTTGTAAAATTTGAAAGCACTAGCTTCAATTTGGCTACTCTTATGACATTTGATCATAATAGTTTTCCAAAATTTAATTTGCATTTTGTCTGTAGCTTTTATTAGAGTAATATTTTCAATTTTCAACACTAGGTGGTACTAAATGCTGGTTATTGGCGATATTGTAAAATAATAGTTTTAGGATTTTTTGCTTTAGTTAATAAATTTAAAAATGTTAATCGGTATTTTAAATACTAATATTGTAATTATTTTCTCTTTATATTATATTAATTGTATTTATCACGGTATTTCAAAATGGATTAACTGCAACCATTAGGTTTTAATATCTGTGTTAACTTAACTGCACAAATAAACTTAAACTAATCGAGCTTCTGGATACCATGTGCAGGAGTGTATTTGGATTAAATAAAACCAGGATTATATTAGGTATGTTGTGTAATATTACTATTTTTCATTGCTATAAATTAAATATTTAAAAAGTTGTATTGCTTTTTCCATTTCATGGCATTCAATATTATTCTGTTTTCATCTTGAAACTATTCTTTTGGTCATATTAGTAATTTGAGTACAGGTGAAAAAAAATTCAGCTTTCAGCTTTTTTTCTCACAGAAAATGACTATTTTGCTTATATAATTGAATTCTGTACTCTTGATAACGTAATTCAATATATAAACTTTTCAATTATTATTATCGGTATCCATATTTTTCTTTTTTTCTTCCATATTAATTCTCGTAATATAGCATAAGGGACTATATTTTATACATAGCAGCTTGTATATTTTATATTCTATGTTTTTACTATCCATGTTAAGTGTGTTGGGGGAAACTGTCATTTCATTCATAATCACAATTTTTGATGGTATGTCGGTAATGTTTATTTAATGGTTATATATATTTATATATATTGCATTGCAGAATACAGAAAAACACTATTAAACATTATAAAGCATTATTGGTAATCTTTAAATTTTACTGTAAAATATGTACATATTGGAAAGATTAGAGAGACTTTAGAAAATAAAAAATAATCTTTTTGTAAAAATAACAAAAACAATTTTTATTCTCCAGTATAACAAAACTTTTTTGTATTATGGCAAAGCATAAAATAACAAACTTTTACTTTTGTCACAAAATATATAATAGGAAGTGTATTAGATGTTGGAGAAAGAAATAATTTAATTTATTTTAAATAACAAAGATAGATTTTAATAAGCAGAATAATAAAATACAGTCGAACTCTGTTAAGATGTTTTTCAAGTTTTCAAGGGAGTGGACAAAACTAGCGCATTAAACGGGATCGCGTATTAAACGTGATTTGTATAACGTTGCAAGAGCTGGCCTTACTTACACATCTAATCGTCTAAATGAACTTTAGAACTTTCATTTATATGTTTACGGTCGAAAATTGTGTATTTTACGTACATTTACATTAAAATTTAATTGCGTTCCACGTTAGCTCATTGTTTCTTTTATAGAACCGGTTGGAACAAAAATGGAAAATAAATATGGATTCCAACATGGCTTTATTGTCGATTAATACGTTGTAGGAGAGACCGGGGGAATGGCGACAACTTAAGGGAATTTAAATTTTTTCACCTCAAAAAATTTTTATTGTTTAATAGTAAAAATTCTAAAGCTGAATCATGATCTTTAGTATCTGTATAAATTTAACCGTAACCATAACTGTAAAGTAAGCACACATAAAAAAAATTTCTTTCAACCTCTGTACAATGGTGGTATTACCCAGGATACTGGAGTAATTCCGCTGCTGTATCGGTATAATGACGCCACTCTCTAATGACCTAGTAAATACATTAATGGATACTGGAAAACACATAACTTACTGAAAATATTTAGAAAGCAAGAATTTATCAAAATAAGGAATAATTACAATGTTCCTTAAGCTAGATTTATTAATGTCCTAAGCTTTCAATTTAACTCAAATTGGGCCTTAGATGTTATATATTCCCGCGGCTGCCATCTTGAATTTCTTCGCGATGTTTTGTTGACGTTTATCGATAAGGCAACCTTGACGAGTGACGTGTAACATGCGCATAAATCTGCTTGGCGACATTTACTTGACGGAAAAGGGGTTTTCACGCCAAGAAAAAATCCAAGATGGCTGACGCGGGAATCATCTGTTCCCAAATTGGAAAAGTCACCCTTTGCCATGGTGGCGGCATTACCCCGAGAGGACACTATAGCGGAAATTCCCCAGCAAATCCGAAAGAAGAACCGAAATTGTTAAAAAAAATTGCATCAAAATGTCGGCGAATGTAGACATTGTAGGTGCATGTAGATTACGGGTAATATTATCTTAAGTATCTAATGTTGCAATAAAAAGTATTTACGTCTACTCATTTTAAGCAAGAAAATAAGAAGCAACTAGATGAAAACTAAATTTTTCACTAGAATAAGTGAACGACGTTCAAGAAAATCATTCTCGCTCTAGGCACTGTTTCTATTGTTGGCCGCTGTAGAGCAGGCGAATTCACTACCTCAAGCTGCCGTTAGTTTTTAAACTTAGTGGGGTGGCGACATAACCCCGAGTGGCGGCATTCCCCCGGTCTCTCCTAACCAAAAATAAAACAACAAAAGTGATTTTCCTACTGGACTAATTTTTTTAACAGAAAGGAAAAAGTATTAAATCTTTGAAGCACAAAACAGTTTTCAAAATCATATTATAATACGTCCTTCTTTTTAATGTAAGAAGAAACTATACTTATTACCTTTGCTGTAATAGCGATTTTTGTGCAATTTTCAATATTATACCATCGAAAAGTGTATGAAGTTATGCTTAATTCTAATAAAAATACTAATAAAAATAATTATAATGAAATATTGACATGAGATAGAAGAAAGTTTTGGGATTGGCACATCCAACTAGTTATTATCTAACTAGTTACATCTAACTAGTCTATAATATGCATTATAAAACATATTAGTTATCAAATCTGACTAACATGGCCATCTCTAATGGTTATCTCTAATCATAATAAGTTTTTATGGCGTATCTGAGTAACCTGAATTCGTCTATATCTCTCTACTAGAGTAGAAACATACACGGAGAGAGAGACAAAGAATTTTAGGAGGCGGGATCAAAAAGTATTGCAGTTTTGCTAATTTAGCTGGCTTTTGATTTATTCAAATATCTATCATTATTTCCGATTAGTAATTTTCCCTTAAATTAATCTCTCATTAAATAAATAAAATTGCACTTTTCGGAAACAGTGTTTTTTATACGAATAAATAAAAAAAATGCTAAATTGGCAACACTTGAGAAGAGAGAAGAAAATCGCATCTTGATCAACGAATTCGCGTCTTAAGAGGCTACTTCAGTCAAATGGAAAGACGCATTCGCTAATGCTAATCCTATGGAAGAAATTTATAAAGATATCTCGGCCGCATTTCAATATTTTTAAATGCTTTCTTTTGCATTGTATAGCTGAGATCGATCTGTACAAAGGCCGTTGTTTACTTTTTCGATTTTGTTTACAGGTATTTCTTATGATGACACTTTCATTTTCGGAACCGATTTCGAAAGTAAAAGCATCCTCATAAAAAATATCTGTAATCAAAATCGAAAAAGTAAAAAACAACCTGCATACAGATCAATCTCAGCTATACAATGCAAAAGAAATTATTTAAAAATATTGAAATGCGACCGAGATATCTTTATAAATTTCTTCCATAGGATTAGCATTAGCGAATGCGTCTTTCCATTTGACTGAAGTAGCCTCTTAAGCGTGACTTTTTTTCTTCAAAGGAACGAAAATTTATCGCGTTTTAAGCGGGAGCGCTTAATAACCGTTCACACATTAAACGTGATATTTTTGCATTAGCCTTATGGGTGATGTTCAAGGGATCGGAAAAGATTCGTGTATTAAGCGGGACCGCGTATTAGCCGAGTTCGACTGTATTTTCTTACACATTAAGTTTATGCTACTAAGAATAGAAATCATTTAATTTATTTGCAAAATATATAATTAAAAGTTTGAGAGATATTGAAAAAAGAGATTATTTCTTTTTGCTAGCAAAGGCCAATATAACCAATTAACACCTTCTAAACAAATGTACTAATATAACGGTTTGTGCTAATTTTAATTGCTAAAAGACAAGTAAAGTAAAAATAGATTTATTCAAATGTTTAAATGCTTCAACAGTATCGGAGTCATTTTCAAAACAAATAAATAAAAACATTCTAAAATTGTACGGTCTATGAAATGCCATCATTAACATTTTCACGTACTCTTTCATAATATGCATGTTATTGTATGTTTTTTTTTTTCTACTTAGATGTTTATTTTTATTTTCGTAATCCTTGAGTAACTCGAGCCATAGTTTTGATAAGTTAAATGATGCTGCATCGTTAAATATAGAATTTTTGCGTGTTACAATCTCTAGTGTTTCTCTTATAATGGATGAATAGTATAGGCTGCAGAGATGAGAATTCTCCATCCCAAATGGTTGATTTTCACCACTAAATTTGAATGGTATTCCTTGCTTTATTAAATCTAAGAAATTCTGTCATTAAATAAGGCAAGAAATACAAGCAGGATATGTGTGTATAATGTGCAGGAGCCAAATCAACAAAGTCAATTAGTTAAGCAAGTGGTACAACAGAGGAACCAGCAAATAACAGGCTCTGCAATTAGGTCGCCCCAGGAGTTGGTCTACTGGATGGACGCCATGCGGCAATCAGGCGGACAACCGCCCCGATGCCAGACAGGTATACTCGTTCGGCTAGGGAAATCTGGGACGTATGGGTCTGGTCATCGGTTTGGAGTCAGCCGATGTCTAATGGCGCCTGGATCCGTCGTGGGCGCTAAGTCCTCCAAGTTACCTGTGAGTTATACCTCTGGAGGTATAACCTTGCCAGGTGAAGGTATCGTCAACTGATCAAGGCTCTAAATTACGAGGCCAACTTAAGTAGCAAAGCGGAGGTACACAACAACAAGATCAGAAAGTAAGTAACCGGATTAACTAAGTTCAAATGTAAGCAGTAAGGCACATCCGATACGATGAAGATCTAGGCTCTTGTCAGATTTATTGCCTCTACGCAGCGATTAGGCGGTCACCGCCCCGATAACAGGTATCAAACCCATTCAGCTGGGGCGACCCGGTAGGTAGGGGCCTGCCATCGGTTAGAAAGAAAGGCAAGAAATACCATTAAAATTTAGTGGTAGCAAGCAGTCATTTGGGGCGGAGAATTCTCATCTCTGAGACTAGGGGTCAAAATTATCTTACTTTCATTGAAATTTATTTGGATGGTTTCTTATTGATATAATCTTGCTAGGGCTGTGGTTTTTCTATTAGGTTTAATATCAGCTACATACTCCTTTTTTATATACTTGAATTCCCTGCTAGTCATAACAATATAGTAATTCTTCGATCTCCATGGTTACGGAAATAAAAATAAGCATCTAAAAAAAAATAATAATAATAACCTGCATATATTATGAAAGAGAACGTGAAAATTTTAATGGTGGCATTTCCTAGACCTTGCAATTTTAGAATATTTTTACTTTCTTCTTTCTGGTACAAAAAGAAAGTATTAGATTCGTGAAAAATTTCGACTTCCGGTTTTCGATGGATTTGTACGTTTTAGAAGGTCCTGAACATGATTTGGTGGTTTTTAGAAAATGTCTGTCTGTCACTTTATCGGTCATTCTGTGAGTCTGCATGTCACAAAAATTTTGTGGGCGCTCTATATGAAGAACCAATGCACGGAATTTCACAAAACTTTAGATTCAGTTAGACCTGGATATAATTTCATGCTGATTACTTTTTGATGAAAATCGCCCAACAGGTGGCGGTGATACGCTGAATTATTCATGATTATCGCAATAGCTCTATTTCAAGAACAAATGACCGAATTTTCATCAAACTTCAGATCCAGTTAGTCCCTGATATAAATTAATGTTCTTTAGCGTTTGGTGTAAATCGCCGACAGATGGCGTTTCTATGCTGTATTTTTCAAGATTTCAGCAATAGATATATCTCAAGACAAAACGTATGAATTTTCATCAAGCTTTAGATTCAGTTACTCCCTAGTATAAATAGGTAGTAATTAGTTTTTGGTGTATATCGCCCAACAGGTGGCGCTGATATGCAGAATGTTTCAAGATTTCTAGCTCTATCTCGAAAAGTAATGCACGGATTTTATCAAACTTCATATTCAGTTAGAAGTTGACATAAGTTGTTAATGATTAGATTTTGGTGTAAATCATCTAGCCGGTGGCGCTGATATTCTGCATTTTTTAGGAAGTACTATTAACATTTATGAGACAGAAGAAAGTTGTGGGATTGCCGCATGCGACTAGTTACTCATTTGGTTTGAAAATGACTCAGGTGGAGTCAAAACATGTAAACATGGGAATAAACCTATTTTTACTGTTTTTAAATATTAATTTATGCCTTATAGCTATAAAAATTAATACATATAGCAAAAATAATTTTTATAACGAGAAACACAAAACAATTTTCTAATATTGCTCACAGTAAAAAAAGTGAAAAATCTGCAAAAGATTATAAAAAAATGAAAGTGACCTTTAAATGAGCTTTAAATTCACCTATAGTTTAAACTTACCTATAGTTATACTTTAATAAACATCTTTCCATTCTAAAAAAAAAAAAAAAGTAACTAACGCCGCTGCTACCGTTGTCACTGTCATAATTGAATTTATTGAGACGGAGTTTTTTTCTCCGCTTAAACTAATATATATATATATATATTGCATATAAACTAAGAAGATTGGTAGTTTTATAGATAAATGTGTGACACTCTGGAGCAGACATTTTGTAAGTTCGAAAAATTATATTAAACGTTATTTAATGTTGAAATTGGTCAAAATCGTACGGATAAATATACCTATATATATACGATCAAAACTATGCATAACAATTTAACCACATTTTGAAAGCACATACTGGACTAAATTGCGGTGTGTAGCATCTAAACATTTTTTAAAAATTTATTTAATTTTTAAAGTTTTTTCCATTTTATTTTATTTTATTATTTGAATAGAGACTTATTTAATATTTTGGAAAAGTAATTTTTTTACCCAGTGTTGCCAAATTAAAAATAAAGAACAAAAAATGTTATTTAAGAACATTTGACAAATACAAAATGTATTTACACGTGGATATCAAAAGCGAACTTTAAAATAATTAAATTATTAAGTGCAAAAATAATAATAATGGGAATTTCGTGTTAAATCAGCCCTTGAATTCAAAGATTGTGGGACGAAAAAACAAGGGTAGGATGCTTAAAGGGTTTGGTGAAAATTGCAACATATTGAAAAATCCGAAAACAACCCATCACATATTAAACGATTTTCTTATAGTGATAAGAAAAAAAATCTTCTAGGTGTTATTAAAAGTCCGGGAGGCAACGACATTTTTAACTTAACAATTTTGTGCAAGCTGATTCACAAATATGTGTTAGATCTTACTTAATGAATTACTAAAACAGTCATCAGCTATCTTAACAGCTATGGACGCGGTCTTGGGGCGAAACTTTGCCTAGTCAAAGGGAAATGAATGGCAACCCGATTACAGAAGATTGTCATTGGTCTTGATAATTTCATTAAATCTTTCGTTATTGGGTAATATTTTTTAAAAGAGGGCAAATTGGTGTTTTTTTTTTTAGAGTTTACGGTGCCCAAATGGGGATGACGAGCGTAGCTCGAAGGGACCAACTAGTACTGCCTACTAGTACTGAAAAAAAGGAAACAATTTGTTTTTAAATGGTACTCAAATTTGTATTATAAATGAAAGATACATTTTTACATTTGAATAAAGTGATATACTAATGATTTTCTAGAATTTGAAAATTAATAAAAAAATAATAAATCAAATGTATTTCATCCTTACATCTACTTTTTTAAAAGCCTTATTTAAAATATGCTATGAGTTTATGTTCAACGGCATCAACCAACGTATGTGTTTTCAATGAATACAAAAATAGCTTCTTCAGGTCAGTTTTATCTAAAAAACAATTTAAAACATTTCTTATATTTAAAATGAAGTTGATGTTATTTAAACTTGAGAGGTCAGTTAGGATTTAAATCGAACAAAAGTTTTGTTAATTTGTAAAATTTTAAACAAAATCTCATTTAAAAATTTGCCTTAGATCAAAGTTGTAATAAAAATATTTTCAGATATCATCATAAATGGGATAACAAATATTAAATTTGAAAATAACTTTATTAAAAAATGTTTACTTTTTTTAAAAATCTTGTTGTTTTACATGAAAATTTTACATCGTGTATGGGAAATGGATATAAAGTCTGGGAAAAAAACTCTCTTAATACTTTGCACAAATCCTCATAAAATGAATATTGTTATAGAAAATAAACACTACGAATTAAAAATAAATGAGAGACTTCGCTGGAATTAACGACAGACGACGTAGATGAGTTTCATTGTTTTTACTTGTAAATAACACAATATTTCCAAAAGCACACACAGCTAAATATAACTCGCAAAATATATACATATTTACAATTTAAAAATAATTTCGTTTCGAAACATTCACTCTGAACATCTTATACATCAAAATTAAAGCATTTGCTTTCGAGTTACATTGTTACGACTCAAAATCGTCGAACATCATTCTAACAACATTCTATATCAACAAACCTGCCGTTGCCATTCGCAACAAAGTAAAAGTGGCTTAGGTGGGTTTCTTCTTCTCGCGACATCCTCCCCACCTGAGTTTTGGAAGAAACTCAGCAAAGATAAAACTGAAAAATACTGAAATGACATATGAATACAAATACTAATCTAAACAAAAGATTAAAACATACACTAAAATACAGATTCTAATAAAGATACATAAAATCAGAAAATTAGAAATAATGAAAATATTTTCAAACTTTAGAGTTCTAAGTTTTTAAAGAAATGTTCATATTTAATGAAAAGGTTCAAACTGAAATGTTCATAGTTCACAAATCAAGTCGTTTTCGAGGTTTTACTTTTCTACCAGAACGAGTATGAATATCTATTTTTTTTACAGATTTACTGTCTTTTGATTCTTCGTTGATCTTATCAACTGTAACTGATGCAGGATCTAACTGAAAATGTTCACAGTCTTCTTGCGTGATCTCAAGCGGGTAAAGCCTTTGTACTGGTCTCAATAAAGTTCCTTTTGCTGTTTTCATCTTAACAAGCCTGACTACTCCATCTTTACCAGGAAAAAGTTCTATAACTTTTGCTAGAGGCCAATACAGTCTTTTCTTATCATCTCGACCAATCAAAACTACATCTCCAACATTAACTTTGTCATGCTTTTTAGGGATGGAAGATCGCAGAAAGCCTAAGTATTCCTTTTTGAATCTCTGTTTTAGATTCTCTCTTACTTTTTGAATATATCGCCATCTTTTCAAAATATTAGTCTTTTCAATTTGGTCTAAATCAGGAACTTCACTTGTGCGAAGATTTTGTAGAAATGATGCAGGGGTTAAAGCTCTTAAATCAGATTCTTCTGATATATAAGTTAGTGGTCTGTTGTTCATTACTGATTCGCATTCGCAGACAAGAGTTAGCAATTCTTCATATGTCAAAGACGAATGTCCTAAGTTTTTTCTGAGCAGATCTTTAAGAATCCCAATTAGCCTTTCCCAAAACCCTCCCCACCATGGGGCGGAGGGTGGGTTAAACTTCCAACAAATTTCATTGACTTCAAAAGTTCGCTGAATCATTGCCCAGTCTAGTTCTTTCAATGCTTTATTCAAGCCTGTAAAATTTGTTCCATTATCGGAATACAACACAGATATCCGACCTCTCCTTGCTATAAATCGTCGCAAAGCTTGAATCATAGCATTAGTACTAAGAGATGGAATTAATTCAAGATGGACCGCTCGGAATACTGCACAAGAAAACAAGACTACCCATACCTTTTCTCCAGATTTTGTCAGCAACGGACCAGCCAGATCAACTCCTGAGACTTGGAAAACCCCTACTACTTTTGTTCGGTCTGTAGGGAGAGAGGGGAATGGCACTTCAATGTGTTTTACCTTTTGCTTCTTGCAGATAATGCATTCATTGATTACACTTCGTATGGTTCTTTTTCCTTTTAAAATCCAAAATCTTTCTCGCAGAATGGTCAAAAGTATAGATGTTCCAGCATGCTTGTTCAGAATATGTTCTTGCTCAATAAGTCTTTTTACTACTGCATGTTTCGAAGGAAGAATCACTGGAGCAATAAAATCATAAGTTTCATCTTCATTAGTAAGTCTTGATTTCAATCGTAATAGACCCTCTTCATCTTTAAAAGTTTGGAAATTAGCAAGAGATTTTCTGCTATCTTCATGAGAAAAGTATTCTGTCTGTACAGAACGGAAAAGTATTTTCTGTGCATTCAATATTTCTTCCTTTGTAAACAATGTATGTTTTCTCAAATCACGAGCTTTGGGGTGAAAGCGCATAATCCAGGCTAGCACTCTTACTATTTTGGAAAATTTCGAAATTCTTTCAGCTAATTCAGAAACAATAGTCTTAAATTCTACATTGCTAGCAGAAACAACTGTTTTTCGTTTTTCTTGTTCAATTTCATCTTCGTTAACAATGACGACGGATTTAGGACATTGTTCTTTTGGATTCTTTAACCATGTAGGTCCTAGCCACCATTGGGACTTCAGAAGTTGCTTAATTCCACATCCTCTGGATGGAAGATCAGTGGGATTCAGCTCACCAGAAATATGAAACCAATTTTCAAGGTCTGTGAGTTGCCTTATTTCTTTCACTCGATTAGAGACAAAAACTGACCATTGTTCTTGTCGTTTAATCCAAATAAGAACTGTTGAAGAATCAGTCCAAAAATACTCCTCAATTCTTTCCACTTCTAGAGCACCTTTTATGAATTTAAATAATGTTGCTCTGATAGTAGCCGCCATCAATTCCAATCTCGGAATAGTTATCTTCTTTAATGGCGTTATCCGTGATTTGGCTTGCAGTAAATATGACCTTCACTGTACCATCAGGGGACTCGGATCTTAGAAAAGTACAGGCCGTATAAGCATTTTGACTCGCATCAGCAAAAGTGTGCAGGCTTAAATTAGATTCTTCTGTGGCACCGCTCCATCTTGGAATTTTTATAGACTTCAAGAGATGTAGATCTTTAAACCACTTAAGAAATTTTTGTTTAGTGTCTTCGTTTAGTTCTGCGTCCCATGGTTCCTTCGTTTTCCAAATAGATTGAAGCAAAAGTTTAGGTTGTATTAATGCAGGGGAAATAAATCCTATAGGATCGAAGACTCTGCTGATAAGGGACAAAATTTTTCGCTTCGTTATTTTTTCTGATTCATCAAGTTTTAAAAGTTCAGAATCGATTTCGAGAGTATCAGAACTCTTATCCCATATTAAGCCTAATACAGACGTTTTAGAATTTCCTAGAAGAAATGTATCGCAGTTATTGTATGTAGTACTTTCCCAACTTCTAAGATCAAACTTTGCTCTTTTCATTACTTCTGTAGATGTTCTTACAAAATTATCTAATTCTGAAGTATTGTGAACACTTGTTACACAATTATCTACGTAAAAACTGTCACGCAATTTAACAAGTATTTCTTTGGAAAATTCTTCTTTCAATAATTCTTTGGACAAATGGTGATGAATAACTGCCATCAGAAGAAAGGGACTACTTGTAACCCCAAAAACACAACGATTATGGCGGAGAACCCTTATAGAGCCATCATCATTATACCAAACAAATCGTAAAAAATCTCTGTCATTTTCGTGTAAAGAGATCTGCAGAAAAGCTCTTCTAATATCAGAAATAACACCAATTTCATAAAGACGAAATCTGGTCAAAATCAAAGGAATAGTTTCTATAAAATTAATTCCAGTCTCTAAACAATCATTCAATGAGGGAAAATTAGTTGTCTTAGCCGAAGCATCGAAAACAGGTCTTACTTTCATAGAAGACAATGAGGACGTTTCTTTTATTATGGCACGATGAGGGAGATAATGAGCAACGGATAATGATAACTCATTTTCAGGAACTTCTTCAATTACACCTTCATGAAGCCATTCATCAAAAATTTGATGGTATTTTTCTCGATATCCAGTTTTCTCCAATTTCTTGGTAGTAGATTCAAGTCTTCTTAAAGCTAGATCATAATTAGTAGGTAGAAAAGAATGATCCTTCTTCCAGGGCAAATGGACTTCGTATCTTCCATCATCCTTTTGTTTAATTGTATCTTCAAAATGTATCATGACAGCTCTTTCCGAATCTTCTTTACTATTTTGTTCAATAGAATCCCGAATACCAAGAAGTTCTAAATCCCATAATGCTGAAACAGGTACATCTTCTTGAGACAGCATACTGACTACAGTCATACTCACTTCATTCTGACGATTAAACTGAGGTATCTTGCCTATTAAAGTCCTACCCAATTTAGTTTCCATAGCCACCAAACCGGATTTTAATTGTTCTCTTCTTCCTGTGAATAGCTTACCAGCTACATCTGCTCCTAAAAGTACCTCAATAGGCCCTGATTCTCGAATATCGCTCAAGTAGATTCCTTTATTTTTTAGTTCGCACATCTAGTAACCATATTTAATCGCAGAAATATCATTACATATAACATCTTGATCTAAAGCATCCAAATTACAAACATAATTACCATCAAGACTACTTAAATAAATTTTGTAGCATTTATGCTTAAACATTTTTGTTTTTCTACCGCCAAATAATGAATGGCAAAACTCTTCTTCTCTTTGAAAATCAAAACCCAGTTCCTTAGCAGTGGATTTTAAAATATAAAATTTTTGGGATCCTGTGTCTATAATTATTCTTGCCTTATGGCTTGAAATTTTCCCTTTTATATTTACAACTAGCGTTTGTAATGAAATTTCATTTGTAGAAGAAAATTTCTTATTTATGTTATGGTTATGTGTAAAAAGTGCATCAACACTTTTTTCTTTTGCCTCATCATTGGGTGATTTTGATATTTCTTTAGATTTATTACATTCTAAATTAGGATACATAAATTTTACATGTCTTTTCGAAGAATTTTGACATCTAATGTTCGATCTAGTTCACGAAACAGCCATGTGGCCCTTAGAAAAGCACGTACGGCACAGTCCTTTACTTCTGATGATCGAAAGTTTTTCTGACATCGGCATTAAAAATGCCTTCTTGTTGAAACGCGATTCATGGTATTTCGAACAAAATACGCATGAGACATCATTACAATTATGAGAAATCAGTTCTGCCGCGGAAAAGTTACTGCCTTTAGAATTCTGGCTTGATGCCAAATTTTTACTTTCTGGTACAAAGTTACAAATATCTGATCTACTCAATTTTATTTTTTCCTCTGACTGTACTTCATTTTTAAGAAATAAAATTATAGCGTCGATGCTGGATAATTTTTGTTCATTTTCAATAGTTCTCCTTTGTCTTTCGAATGATCGTAGAATATTAACTGGTAATGAACTCTCAACCAACGGATACAATGTAACACCACACATTTCTGTAGTGACACCTAGCGAATCCAATGCCCTGATTTAGGTCGAAAGTTTATTGTATAAGCTATTCAAAGAATCAACTTTCTTTTTAGTTGCATTGTTCAATACTAGTTTCAATAATTCTCTCACATAAAATCTATTAGCAAATCGGATCTACCATATCTCTCTTCTAAACTATCAATCGCTAAAGAATAGTTATCATTTGTCACTGGGAACGACTCTACTAATTCCCTGGATTCTGAATTTATTTTCATTGATTGAATTAAATAATGGAATTTATCCACGTTAGTTAAATTTGTATTTTCATGTATAGTTTTGAATTGGTTCCAAAAGGTAAGCCAATCCTTTAAATCTCCACCAAACGTATACAGTTCAACTTCAGGGAGTCGTAAAGTTTTTACTTTATCATTTTCTGTTTCAAATTTACAAGCCGAACTATTTTCATTTCGATTTAATTGTGTCTTAAAATTATCTAACCGCCGCTGTGCTTTTATTTGAATTGTTAAAGCCTTTTCTCTATATTCTTCAACTGAATCAAATTCTGCTTCAAATTCGGTATCATCTGATAAACCATCTAAATAATTCTTATGAGTAATCTCTAACGCGTCAGCTTTCTGTTTAAATAAATAGAAATGCATTTCGATTTCATCATGTTCGGCATTTGCGTCATTCAATACACCTTCTAATTTATTATATGCCTTGGTAAAAGCTGAACGTTGAGTCGTTTTATTTCTTTTTAAAACTTCCATTTCTACTATCTAAGTTATGCAATATTTTTAAAATTCTAGCACATAATATTTATATAACTTCAAAATGGACAGTTTCGTTCTTACCTTTAATCTTTTCTTAGCTGCATAAATCTGCCAGAATCCAACGAAGTCGCCCACCCGGGGGCACCAGAAATATAGAAAATAAACACTACGAATTAAAAAAAGTCCTTCCGGCCAGTGCCGGGAGGAAGAGGTAGCTTTCATCGAAACAGCACCGAAAACTGGCGATATGAAGCAATTAAAATAATAAAACTTTGTAAAAAATCACCATAAAATTAAAACAAAACACAGGACGCGTTTCGAGCTAAAAACATAACAGCTCGTCATGCCCTTTCAAATCATCCTCCTCACCAAAAAGTGGCGTCCTTTTATACTTTTGTTTTTAGGGCGTTACGTATTTGTTCTGACTCTTCTGCTCTGAATAATGAAATTAATTATCTGAAATCTCTTGCCCTTGCTCGTGGTTATAATCCCTCTTTAATTGATAAAGCTTTGTATAAATTTAATAAGCCTAAACGTCCTTTTTCTGATTCAAATAATCCTCCTAATTTTAATTCTATAATAGTTCTGCCCTTTTATTCTCTTCTGTGTTTCAAAATTGCTAAAATACTTTCTCGTTTTAACTTTAAAGTTATCTTCAAACCTATGAATAAAATTAAATTCTCTTCTCTAAAAGATCCTGTTCCTACTGAGAACTGGTGGGGTGTTTATTTCATTCCTTGCTCTTGCAATTTAGGTTATATTGGTCAAACAAAGAGAGCTTTAAAATTCAGATTACGCGAGCATCAGAGATATATTGCAAATCAAGAAATCTCTAAATCTTCGATTGCTTCTCACTGTTGGTCTTTCAGTCATTGTTTCAATTTCTCCATGGCCAAAATTATTTCTTCCCCTGCCTCTCCCTCTCACTTGGATTTTCATGAAGCATATTTTATTTCTAAAAATTCTGCTAATCTTGTCAATGATCTAACATCATCTCCTTTCCTATCTCCAGCGTGGAAATTAATTTTGTAATTCTTTTCCCTTTTCTCTTGTTTCTTTTCTTTTTATTTTGTAAAAAAAAAAAAAAAAAAATAATAATAATAATAATAATAATAATAATAATAATAATAATAATAATAATAATTTGGATTTTTTTTCTTGTTCTTTTATAGTTCTTTATTTATTATTTTTATTTATATTTTTAATTTACTTCTTTTATTTTTATTTTTTCTTTTATTTCCATTTTTTCCATTTCATTTTCTCTTCTATCTTTTTTCAACACATTTCCCTTTTGCAATTCCCTCTATCAGGTAGCGCCATCTGTCACATTCTTCGCAACATTCTTTATCTTCAGTTCATTTTTGAACTTGTTCGTTTACGGACACGTGTATGCTTAGCTGATGACGAGCTGTTATGTTTTTATCTCGAAACGCGTCCTGTGTTTTGTTTTAATTTTATGGTGATTTTTTACAAAGTTTTATTATTTTAAGTAGCTTTCATATTCCTTATTTTAAAAAAGCCAACTTATATTATTCAAACACACGAAGCTCAATTAAGTGGAAACCGAATGTAGGAGATTCAATACTAATTTTTATCAATACTAAATCATTATGAATGAGAATTTCGCGAAATTAGTCAGCTTTATCCAAGCTGCTTTTAATTAAAGTAACTTATATTTGGCTGCCAAATTCGGCGATTTCTTAAAGTGCCTGCCATTTTAAGACAACATGGTGGATGAGGCTAACCAGTGAACTTGGTCGAGACCTTAGTAATTCCTGTGCACATGCTCACTCACATCGGAATCGGTTGATATATACGAGTGCTGTCGCAGGCAAAAAATCAGATTTTTCAAAATGTCACCCACGTTAGGAATTGAAACTACTATATCTGAGCCATTTTTTAAGATAAAGGCAAACAAAAAATGCTCCAGAATCCTTAAATCAAGGTCAAATACTTAAGAAAGAAACCTTTTTCAATTTCTAATTTTTTTGCACCTCACTTTAAATATATATATTTTTTAATTTAATGGCCGCCATTTTGGAACAAGATGGCTGATGAAGCTGGCAGCGAACTTGGTCGAGATATTGATGTATACTATCCACATGCCTTCTTCCATCGAAATAGGTGAATACGTGTGTTATCGCGTGACAAATACAAGATCGTTTCAAAGTGTTAGCTATGATAGAAATTCAAAGTGCTATAATTCAACCACTTTTTAAGATATAAACAAAAGAACAAATTTTCAGAAACAAAAACTGCTCCGAATCTTTGTATCAAGGCCAAACACATAAAAAAATCTTTTTCTTTTTCCAATTTTTTAATACCTCATTTTAAATTTTAAAATACATTTAAAAAAAATCGCAACCCTTTTGAAACAAGATGGCGAATGAAGCTGGCCAACGAACTCGGTCGAGACATTGGTATGCACTATGTACAGACCAAGTAATATCCAAATCGGTTCATAAATACGCCTGTTATCGAAAGACAAAAATCAGGTCGTTTTAAAATGTCAGCCACAATAGAAATTCAAAATGTTATAACTCAGCCATTTTTTTAGATATAGACGAAACAAAACCTGTTCCGGAATCTTTGTATTAAGGTCAAACACATACGAAAAAATCTTTTTCATTTTCCAATTTTTTGGCATCTCATTTTAAATTTAAATTTTTTTAAATTTTTTTAAATGGCCGACATTTTGAAACAAGATGGCGGATGAAGCTGGCAAACGAACTCGGTTGAGTTATTTGTATGTACTATGTACACACCAAGGTACATCCAAATCGGTTCATAAATACGTCTGTTATCACGTGGCAAAAATCAGGGCGTTTCAAAATGTCAGCCACGCTAGAAATTCAAAATGCTATAACTCAGCCATTTTTTAAGATATAAACGAAACAAAAACTGCTCCCGAATCTTTTTATCAAGGTCAAACACATAAGAAAAAATTATTTTTTCAATTTTCAATTTTTTGGTACCACATTTCCAATTTAAATTTTTCTTAAAATTTTAAATGGCCGCCATTTTTAAACAAAATGGCGGATGAAGCTGGCCAACGAACTCGGTCGAGACATTGTTCTGTACTATGTATAAACGAAGTTACATCCAAATCGGTTCATAAATACGCCTTTTATCGCGTCACAAAATTCAGGACGCTTCAAAATGTCAGCTTCGCTAGACATTCAAAATGCTATAACTCAGCCATTTTTTAAGATATAGATAAAACAAAAACTACTACGGAGTCTTTGTATAAAGGTCAAATACATAAGAAAAAAATATTTTTCCCTTTTCAATTTTTTGGTACCACATTTCAAATTTTAAATTTTTTTAAAAATTTTAAATGGCCGCCATTTTGAAACAAAATGGCGGATGAAGCTGGCCAACGAACTCGGTCGAGACATTGGTATGTACTATGTACACACCGAATTACATCCAAATCGGTTCATAAATACGAGAGTTACAGTATGACATAGGTCAGATATATATATATATATATATATATCAATTTTGAACGGAGGGTGGTTTCGGGGTCTGGGGGTCATGATCGATGAAAATATACCAAAATTTTTTGAAATCGCTTTCCTCCGAACGGCTGCAATAGGTAGCTTTTTGTAAAGAAAGCTACCTAATAAATGAGAGACTTCGCTGGAATCAACGACAGACGACGTAGATGAGTTTCATTGTTTTTACTTGTAAATAACACAATATTTCCAAAAGCACACACAGCTAAATATAATGCGCAAAATATATACATATTTACAATTTAAAAATAATTTCGTTTCGAAACATTCACTCTGATCATCTTATACATCAAAATTAAAGCATTTGCTTTCGAGTTACATTGTTACGACTCAAAATCGTCGAACATCTTTCTAACAACATTCTATATCAACAAACCTGGCGTTGCCATTCGCAACAAAGTAAAAGTGGCTTCGGTGGGTTTCTTCTTCTCGCGACAATTGTTACCAATCGTGTGACAATAATATCTACTATTAAATGGTATCAGATGGATTAAGCTTTGGGACCGTCTGTATATGGCAATTTGAAAATACTTTTAAATTGTCAATAGAAAGAATTGAAAGAATTGAAAGAATTGAAAGAATTGAAAAGAAAAATGTACGTACAATTTTATATCAAGATACCAAATTTCAAGTAATTTTGTATCAAATTTTCGGCGCTTTTTCCTTGAACATTTTAAAATTTCAAAGTTTAAGCTCTTTTATTTATACCTCTTAAAATAATAATTTAAACATGCCGCTTTTTTTTAGTACAGAGTACTTAAAATCAAAGCTAAAATGCCTCAGAATTGCAAAACCAATATTTTATGTTACAAAATATGAATTCTGAAATGAACATTGGAAGAAATTATGAACTGTAACGTGTAAAGTTAAAAAATGCTATAAAAAGTGATAGAAAATCTTTATTAAGATTGACGATCGTTTCGTTGCACAAACGGCAACATTTTCAAAATCATTCAATGATAGAAAATATTTTCACATAATTTAAAAACAATAAACATAGTAAACAATGTCACGCGACATGATGCATAATGAAAAACATTGTAAACATAGAATTAATTTAAAATATTAGATTAGCTATTGGTGAGCGTGGATTAATTTTCAAAACAATAACATGGTAAACAATGTCACGAGACAACATGCATAATGAAAAGCATTGCAAAATATAAAATAAAAATAAAATTATCTTGGCTATTTGCGAGCGTGGATTAATTTCTACTATTGTTACTAAAATTACATAGCATCTCTTTCCAAATTTTAGGTTATTCTTTCACTGAATCATTGCAAATATTCTTGTTGCGTAAAAATATCTCTATTGATTCTCGGATTATGGATGAGTCAAACCAGTTATCGGGAGTATACGAAATACCTTTCACCAAAGAAGATGGAACCAAGCAGTTTTATATAGGTATGACAACTAGAAAACTTAAAACTAGAATCAAAGAACATATAGCAGACATCAAATATAACAAGAAAACTACAGCTTTAGCCAGACTGTATAATAAAGAGCCATTACAGATTAATTTCAAAAATAGTAGAACAATTTATCCATCAAGATTTTATTTACCATCCATAATCCGAGAATCAATAGAGATATTTTTACGCAACAAGAATATTTGCAATGATATTTGCAGTGGGAAAAATATATCGAGATAAACAAAAGCTAATTTTGACCGAGCTTAGCTCGGTCATTCCTGCTAGTACTTCTTTAAAAACATATTGCAAAAATATAATGTACTGAAATGGTATATATTTTATATAGATACAAATCGTAATAAGGAAACCTTAATATATATATATATATATTTAATTTTCTTGATTATAAATCGTTGAGTCAATATGTCAAAAATTTAAAAGCAAATATTAGTATTGCGTCGACCATATTTTTCATGTAAAGGAATTATAAATCATACAAAATAAGGAATTATATTTCTTGTAATATTTTCTGCATTTGAATAATTTTACTCAATACTATATACAGAATAAAACGAAATGTATATTAAAGGCGTGAATATATTTCTGGCGACATCAAAATTTGAAAATTGAAAGATTTTATTCTTAAATGTCGACAGAAAATCTGAAGCTAAAAGAATTTTAGTTAAAATTCCAAATAATAACAAAGCTTACGCAGGCATTTTTGTTTCAACATCGTTATGATTTTGTGATTGTTGTGACACATAATTAATTCTGTTGTTGTAAACTAGTGCAATTTTACTCTTTTTTCTTTATGAGTTTGTCATTCATTTACATAATTTAATGTTATATAAATATTAAAACGCTAACCTTAAAAAAATCCTAGCTATTTACAAGACGTTACTTCATGTAATTTTTCCTACCATAAACGTTTAAGTATTTTAACCAGGAAAGAGCTAAAAGTGTATTATTATAATGGCATTAACCTGTATTTCAATGGATATAATTTAAAGCAGCTTACTTTTCTATTGAAGCAGTTTTTTTTTTTTTTTTTTTTTTTTTTTGTTCTGAAGAGCAATTCTCATTAAAATATATTCCGTTTTCAAAAGAGCTTTTAGGAAATTATTAAAAATGTTTATGTTCCATAAAATCCTTACTTTGAAACTTAATTATGAAGGAAAGGAGAAATACCGTTCTAAACTTTTCTAAGAACAAATGTTTAATGATTATTCGGATTGGCCATGCAATCATCAAATAAAAATAAACTCAGATGTTCGAAAATGTTTACTATAAATCATTACATTTCATTTACTTTTATACACATTAAAAATTGATCTTTTAACAAATTTTTAGTTCAATATGTTTTTAAATTTACAAATATTCATTTAACGTCATTATTTTGTGGGTTAGATATTAACTTATTTTTAAAAACATGCATTTTCTGTTAGCTCCTTTCTTTTCTTTTTCTTTTTCGTCTTTCTTTACTTAATTTCCTTTTATATATCAGTTTTTTAAACTAATGAAACAAACTTTAAAGACTGTAAAAACCCGTCATAACAAACCTTTTTTTACACGCTGTCGCAATCCAGTTTTTTAGTGAGAAATACAAGGTATCTCACATCCGAGCTGAACTGGGATTGTCATTCTTAAATTTAACTTGTCTTCAAAAGTGGTAATTTCTTTTTTCTCTCCTTTTTTATATTTACCATTTACTTTTTTTTCACATTTCTGATAGAAATTAGCAGATTAGTTGATTAGTAGATTCACGGTCATGCTTCTACAATTATTTTTCAACAGCTTATTTCTTTACTTCCATATTAAGATCATGGGCAATTACCATAATATTCTTTACAAATTTATGTTTTCTTCTGAACTTCATTTATTATCATAGGAAGGTAGTACCTAGTTTTATTCTGAGCTATTTCATAGTTACCTTTTTTGCAATTAGTCTAATTGCTATGACAATATTCTTCATTCAAATTTTTTTTATGGTTACGTTGGCAGCTCCATACATTTAAATGGACATATAAAAAAGTGCCCTTGTGTAAAGGGTTTTCAAATTTGCAATTATTCGTTTCAAATCTTTTATCTGTTTCTGCTTCGGTTGAATCAGAGATGCAGTTTTGGGACCTTGATAAAATGTAATTGCTTTGATATCTCTTCTTGTAAGCCCTCTGTATGACCAAGTACTTTTAAGGTTAAAATGTCTTTTAGATCCAGGTTGTTTTCTACAGATTGACTTTTACAATTGGTTCAAATAGCGAATGCACTCGCTAAATTTCCTTTTTCTGATCCTTTTGCTGGCTCACTTCAATGAAACTCAGGGATAGATTTCGCAGCATCAAACTTTTTGAATGGTAGGGAGTGAGTGATAAATTAAGAGGACTTTTACCTTACAATCGTTCACTTGAACTTACTGTTGAAAGTAATGTTAATCAATATTTCACTGGTCTATGCTGAGGAAACATTTTGTGAAAATTTTCAGTTTGTCATTTTTAACCAAAATGATTCAATTTTATGAAAATTGTGAACTTGTTGAGGTAACTGTTCTTCTTATTCTATAATCCTTAAATATCCAATGACAATTTTATTTGTTTCTGCTTGAGAGGCGTTAACCAAAGCATGTATCGTTAACCAAAATCTTTTTTTCGTACAGCCAGCCGTTGTTAACTTAGTATGCCATTAACTGAGTATGTCATTAACTGAAGTTGACATTAACTAAGATACCACGTATTCCAATTTAGAAAATGTTTCTACGGCATGACAAAAAATCTTTATGGCCAATAAAGTTAATCCTGTTTATGTTAATGGAAAATGAATCGAGAAACATCTTCCTAAATTTTTGTAAGAAATAATTAATAATTTATTCTTTAAATATAATTTCTCATATTTTGCCATGCTGTCATAAAATAAATAGCAAGGAAAGAAAATAGGAACATACATATATATACATTAAATCATAGCATTTTATATGTTGTCATATAAATAAAAGGTGAATCCTTTATGGAGTTACACATAAAAGTTCTTTACTTTCAGGATGGCCTAACTTTTACTAAATCTACTTCGATAGCATTTTTTAACAATTTCTTCAATAAATTTATTCACAAAATTTATGTATTATTTTTACTTTCTTTACTTCAATAGAAGAAAGTATTGTAATCGAAATTTTTTGACTTCCGGTTTTCGACGGGTTTACACGTATTAGGGCTGAGAGATCCTAAAAATCATGTTTATAGAATAGAAAATGTCTGTCTGTCCGTGTGTCCGTATGTCGCCATTGTATCATCAAAAGTGTATGAAGTTATGCATAGAATTGAACAATTTTTTTTTTTTTTTTTTTTAGTTTTTGACTATGGCAAGCAGGCCCTCCCTTAATTTGGAAAATTTCCGACGAAAGGGGGCGTTCTATATGCCATTTTCATTGTTGTATTATCGAAAAGTGTATGAATTTATGTGTAGAATTGAACTAAATTTTTTGTGTATGTTTTTGCCCATGGCAAGAAGGTCCTGCCTTAATTTGGAAATATTCCGCCGAAAGTATAATATGTTATAGCGATTTTTCAATATTTTTTTTATTTTTCGTTGTTCAATTGTACACCGGTAGCTCATAAAGCGACGGGAACTTCGCACCATGATGAGCCGGCTATTCGCGAACAGCTGATGTACAACAGAATAACGGAAAACTATTGATTTTAATAAATATTACGATCGAGATGAACTTGTTTTTACTCCGATTAATTGACTGAAGCAGAAATTTAATATGAAAGTCAAAGTTAATATAGTGCTGTAATAATAATATTAAAGTATTGACATTTGTAACTACATTTTGAAATATTAAGATGTACTATAGATAGAGGAAAATTTTGCGGATTGGCACGTCCAAATAGTTTAACGTGTTTTTGTGATTAACTTCAATTTTTTCATCGACAGAATAAACACTTTTACATCGTTAATTTTTCAATAAATCTCTAATATGCACTTGTTATGATCTTAATTAATCCGTATATCCAAGTATTTTATGCAAAAAGAATCCAAAATTTATATATTAAATTAATAGAAACATTAATTATTCCGTTCATTTAACATGATTTAAAGTCACTTATTTCTCTATTAAAACACAGAAAGCCTTTTTCTTTTTCAAGATTAATTCTCATTAAACTTCACATATTACGTTTTCAAAAATGTCCTTAAGGAAAGACTAAAAAGGTTTATGATCAATAAAATCCATATTTTCGAAGTTAATGATGAAGCGAGTAAGAAAAATCTTTCTAAACTTTCGTAAGAAGAAATGATTAATGGTTTATTCTATAAAAATAATTACTTAGCTTTGCTATGCAAAAATAAAAATATGCTATTCAGAAATGCTATTCAAAAATAAAAATAAATTCAGTTGTTGGAAAACATGTACTGTAAACTAGAAGGCCATGCATTTGCATACATATAAAAAATTTAATGTTTAACAAGTCTTCTAAACATTTCCATTTTTTTTTCCTTACGTTGTGGTAATGTAAAGTGTGTACTATTGTAGATATTGTAAAATAATCTATTTTGTCATAAATTTCTAGACCTTTTTTTTTTCAATGACAGAATTTATCTGAAGAGACAATAGTTTCTGTATTTTTTTTTTCAAAAAACCGTGATCGAAATTAAACATGAAAATGTTTGTAACTTATTTCGGATTATGGAAAAATATATTTTCCTATTTAAACATTTGTGTAAGTATGTAAAATTAATGCTAATTTTATGTTTGCATATTATTTATATAGGTTATTGCAATATAAAAAATAAGGAAATTGCGAATCGTTTTCCAATTTTCTAAGGTCTCCCACAGTTTTGACAATTATCAAAAGTGTTCAAACCGGCGGCGCACAGTGGTCCAAAATCGCGATTATGTGGCCAAAAATCAGAAAATCGAAGTTTCGTATTTCGAAATGAAATAAATCCTACAGTATTTAGAAATATCTGAATATTTATATTCTGTTATATTTTGCTTTTATCAGCTCACATGAATTAGCATTGCTTATGTGAAGTTAGGCGTTTTTAGCGTTTTCTGCTGTTGCGTGAATTTTAGGCAAATTCGCTGCATTCACACCCTAACTAAGACCATTTCAGATAGTTTCTAGTTTTTTTCTTTGCACTTCTCTGAAACAACATTAAATTGCATATTTAATTTGATTTTTCGATTGCAAAAATCTCAAAAATTAAATAAAAAGAAATTTTTAAAAAAATACATAGTTTTAAGGACTTTTTGTACATAAAAAGTGATATATAAAAATAGTCCTTCCGACTTCCTCGGACTTTTATAGAACAAAATGTAGAATGGGCTTTCTAAAAGCATATCCAAAGAGATTTATTGCAACTTTTTGAGAACTAGCAGTTTGAAGTTGGACATTGGATATTGCCAGTATTAGTCCAAAATGAGTAATCGGGTTTAAAGTCAATCTAACTTTCGCACTGACCCAAAATTGTCAGTATTTATATAATGCAACATTCTAATTATCATAACACTGTCAATTTCATTTTTTTAATTCGCGGAGGGAGAGGAGGGGGGGGGGGTAAAGAGTTGAGGATATTTTTTTATTTATATGTATATTTTTATTTGTTTTTACAATTTTTTCCTTGCTTTTTTCGTTAACATCAAAAGTAATATTAAAGCTTGACCTTATTTTAAAAAGTACATATTTAAAATTCATTTAATATATATATATATATATTAAATTCTAGCAACATGCATGTCTGGGAAATTCAATCAACTGGGAAACATCATTTAATGTTTTTAATTTCCTGATTATTTGAAAAGTATATTTTACCTACTTACAAATAAAATTTATTATTAACCCATTCGAGACCGGTGGATTTTACGCAAATTTTATTCGGTTGGCACCACTTTTTTCAAAAGAGTTACCTTTACTTAATCAATCAAAAAAAAATGTTCTAATTAAAGAAACTAAATATTTAATTTATCTAAATTTTAACTAAATTAAATTAACTAATTCTTTTTCTTTACTGGTGCCTAAAACGAATACTGTATGCTCTTTTTCAGGGTGGACCTATGGTACCGAAAGGGTTAAGTAGTATTATTAAGTTTTACTTAAATTTTCACGTATCGTCATATAAATCTATTGTAAATTTTTTTATTACGTTTATTATTTCCAGTTTATTATATGAATGTTAATTTAATTATATTAATTTAAATGCACATTTAAATTTTAACGAATACTTTAATACTTTAACAAATTAAAAAATATATATGAAAATTTCACTCAACCCTTGGGATGTAATGTTGCAGTTACTTGAAATGTGTAAATTCACTTTTCTGAAGGTTTATTTAAAAAACTGATTTTTTTTTATTTTTCGATAAAAAGATATAAAATTGTTTTATATTAAAACATAGTTTTGATTTTTTTTGTAAAAATTTTAAAACTGTTAGAGATGTTAGAATTTTATACCGGAGAGGAGAGGGGGGGTAGGGGGTGGAGAAGCTGAAATTTCAAATATACTAGAAAATTATCGGGGTAATTATTTATTTAATATTACCAAAATAAAGTAAGAAAGGCAGATTCTTCATTATTATTGGAATTTCAAAATAATTATTCTCTGTGTAAAAGAGAGAAGCAAAAGAAGGGGGGGGGGGGCGAAAGTTTTTAAAGTAATCTAATTAATAAATTTAATGATTTTATTATTAATTCATAGAAGATAGATGTTGAAAACTTAAAAAATAGCAATGATATTTTAAAAATTTCCTTGGTATAGAGGCAAATTGAAAAAGGGGAGATTTCACGTGTGTGTGTGTGTGTGTGTGTGTTCGGTGCGTTGGGGGGGGGGGGTGGAAAAATTCAGCTGATTGATTATTTATGTATTTTACTGTTATACTCTTTATTTTTACTTTGCAATAACATTAAAAAGAGAAAAAAATAATAAGATTTTAATCTGTATATTTTCAGGGAGGGAGGGAGAGGGGGGGGGGTTAAAATTTCACATTTTCATCATCTATTGAATTAGATGATTTGTTTTGAAAAAGGGAAAATATTCCCCATAATCAAAAGTGGAAAATTCTCATTCCTGTAAAAAAAAAAAAAAAAAAAAAAAAAAAAAATCCTGTGAAAAAAGAAAATTTAAATTTAACAAAAACTTGGCCCCTCTATTCCGTCTCCCCCAAATCCCCTCCCCCGGAACCCCTATTACATTTAGTTTAAATTCGCAATGTAATGTCATTTAGAATGTTATAAAATTAAAAATGAAGGATATACAACCACCAGGAAAGCCAGAAATGATTTTTGGCCACTTGATCGCGATTTGGGACCACTGTGCGGCGTGGGGAAAGAGGTAAATGAGTAGGGATTAGGCATATGATTAGGTGCGTTCGTACTTATATAATATGTACCACCTATAGTCGTCGTCTGGTCCGTCCGCCTGTCTGTCCGCATATAACAGCTCGAAAACTACCCAACCGAATGGTTTGAAATTTAATGTACATAATCATAGCAGAATTTTGGCGAGTCTTTTCAAGTTTTATGAAAATTGAACTAAAACTTAAAAAGATATTAATAAAAGTTTACTTCATTCTATAAATCCTATCATACGTAATTAATTCAATGTTATCCCATGATAGGAAATGATTCTAGGTTGCCATGGTGATAACGTCCTATTTAAGATGAAGTCCTTTTATTTCCGTATTACTGAATTTGATATGTTGAATAGTAATAAATTTTGTATTCATGCATTTTTGCATAAGAGTGCAACAGCTATTGCACCACGATCTGAATATTTATAAAACTATTTGCAGTACCTCATTATCACGTTTCACGAGCGATTTCCGGCTTGCTCATTTTGTTTCCAGTTTATTGACTTCTTAATTCCAACGATGTTGAAAGGTGTTTATTAATTCTGTTTGTTTGTCTGTCTGTCCGAACTCTAACTCACTTAAATATAGTCCGACTGCCACGAAATTCATAGATGTTATTGCGTATCACTATGGCATAGCATTGATAATGGAGTGCATGTCATTTACAGGGTCACACGAAAGAATTCCGTAACATTACGAAAAATCTTTTGCTGTGTATGTGAATGATGTTACACTACTTTAAACATACTGAAATTTATACATATCAATGAGGTTTACTGCAAGGCATTTACTATAGAATGGGGTTTGCACAGGGTTTATCGTTCATTTATAGGGACACACAAAAGAATTTGGCTACAGAAGAAATTGAATAATAATTGAACTATTGAAGCCTATGAAAAATAATTACTGAAAGTGCGTTTTCAGATAAGGTAAGCGTTTGTAAATTGAAATATTTTTTAAAATATTACTTGGTGTGTATAAATTCTATACATTGAAAAAAAAAGATGTGATTCTACAGATGTAAAGTTACGAAATCTGTATACTTACTAAAATTGTATCTGTACACTGTACAAACAAGTGGGTAAGTGTGATCACAGATCGCACAGAGGGTTTCGTTTAATATTCCTTTAAAACACTTTATCCTTTTGTGAAATCTGTTAGTTCCACATTTCGCAACCAGGGGCGCACTCTATTCTACACAAACCTCTATCCAAAGGAAACTCCGTTTTACAACCTATCCGTAGGTATATTAGTCGAGGGGATCGGGTCTATAGCACCCGAGATAGGTAGGCGCCCCAGGAAATTGCACTGAACATTCTTTTATAAGCTTTTTATTATGTGTTATGAACTATGTCAAAGTTTCCAGCAGATAGACTTGTTAGATTTCATAATTTTAACAAAATTGCGTTATGTTAGTTGCAAATTCCACCACCAGGGAGCGCACACTATTCATAACAAAAGTGTATCAGATCGAAACTCTGTTAAACAACCTATCAGTGGATGTGTTACTCGAGTTGGTGGCGGCCTTAAGCGAGAAATTAAGAAATTTGCTGAAAGTACTATTCGGAAATAGTGGTAACTAAAATTTTGACATTTTTATATTTCATAAGCAGCACGTGTCTGAGTATATCATAGTGCTCAAAAAACGACACCTAAAAAGGTCGTAAACGCTAATTTTTAAAAAAGAAATCCAGCGCCCCTCCCCCGCCTATCCCTTCACAGGAAATTGCATGCACCATTATTTTATAAGCTTTTTATTATGTGTCATGAAGTATCTTAAAGTTGCAAACGGATCGCCTTGTTATATTTCCTAATTTTAACAAAATCGCGTTACGTTAGTTCCGCATTCCACCACCAGGGAGCGCACTCTATTCTTAACAAAAGCATATCTGAACGAAACTCCTTTGCGCAATCTCTCCGTAGATACATGGTCGGGAGGGTGGCGGTGCAGTCTTAACCAACAATTTAAAACATTTTCTGCGATAACAAACGCTAAGATTTAATAAATAAATCTAGTCCCCCCCCCCTCCACTCCTCTAAATATCACACTCCATTCTTTTTTACACTTTTTCTTATGTGTTATAAAGTATCTTAAAGTTTCGAGCACATCGAGTGGCGGTCTTAAACAATAATTTAAGATATTTCCTGAAATTGCTATTCGGAAATAGTGGGATGAACATTTATAAACCTATAAACTTTTTCATATTGAATAATTAATACTTATCTGATAGCGCGCCGTCGAAACACCCCACGCAAATTGTTAGATTTCCTAATTTAAATTAAATCTCCGTTAAAAAAGCACGTGCCTCCATCTTGATCTGGCATTTGATGGAAATAAAAGGAATTAATATCTCAGCTCGTAATGAAGCAATCTCTTTGAACCGGGTATGTGTGGAATCTGCGAGAAATTTCCAGCCCGGATGTCAAAAAATTTAATCATAAAATTTAATATTTAAAAAGTTTAAATTTCGTATTAGACTTTCCTCCCCTTAAATTTCTCCCGCGCCGATATGTCGAGAAATGACGACAGCTGCCTTCCGGTGAATGGAAATCTGTTTTCACTGTCTTTAAAAACACAGAAATTAAATTTTTATCGATCGATTTTTAGTGGAATTTTTGCGTTCTATCCTACGCAGAAATTTGAAATTTATACCAAAATAAAGTAGAATTTTTTCCGCGTATTTCTACACCTGTTACGAATTTGTACGACCGATATTTCGGCAGATCCAATTTTGCTTTTTAAAGTTCCACTTCATTTATTGCTTAAAGTACTCCGTGGTAACCCTGCACCAGCTGATTTGACGGAGCATCCGCCGAGTTTACTGGCAACCATTAGGAGAAACTGGGGAGGATTTCGATAACGTGCATTTTCACCTGCATTCAAAAGGTTGATTGGTTAATTTTAGAATTTAATTAGCCCGTAATTAGGTTAATTACCAACTTTTTCAAAATTTTATGATTTGTTGTTTGATGTGAGGTGTTCAGCTATAAGTACCCAAAATTTCAAGTCTCTAACATGTATAGTTTCTGAGAACGGGCTCTGTGACGGACAGACAGACAGAGGAGCGAGACGAATAGGGTTTCGTCAGATGAACGAAACCCTAAAAAAGATGTCAATCTACAAAACTAGTTTTTGTAAAGCAACAGAAATCTGTAGCTTTACAAAAGAATCTAATAAAATTACAGTAATCTTACTAATATTTTATCTGTAACCCGGTTTGCAGTTACATAAAAAGTTCTAAGCATCCCAGTTTCCTAAAAAAATTCTTAGTAACCTTACAGATTTTTTGATTTACAGTACAAAAGTGTATCTGTTACATGGATTTTTATAGTTGCTGTTACATGAAAAGTTCTAGGCATCTCAGTTTCCCAGAAAATGCCTTGTAACTTTACAGATCTTTCTTACAGTGTAGATTGTATATATTGCTCCACAAAGATTCTGAAGTAAATTTTTGTTTATTCATAGAAATTACTGAATGGATATTTTCAACTGTACTTTTCGTTTAACTGAACTAACTTTTAGCATACTTTGTAGTTTGCGTCCAAATCTATAGATCATATACAGTGATGCACAAAAAATGATGTTTTTACAAATATTGACAGTAATAGCAGAAATTGGGTTTGAAATGTGTTATGCGTTTTTAAATTGAACTATTTTTTTATATTACTTGGTGTGTATAAATTATATAGATCACATATAGGGCTGCACAAGAACTCCGAAGTACATTACCGTTTTTTCATGGAAATTGCTTAATGGAAATTTTCAACTGTGCTATTCATTTAACCCTCTGACCGCCAAAATTATAAGGTTGAAATTTTCAACTTTTTACCTAAACGTCATTTGCTATCACAAACTCTGAAAGATAATTTTCGCTTTATATGATTTTATAATTTTATGTCGTTAAGAAAGGCCAATATTGTAATTGAAAAATAGTGGTGGGTATGTAAATAACTTAAATGTGTGCGTGAACGCAATAGCGCGGGTAATGGGATAACTGAACTAACTTTTATCATACTATACTAAAAAAAAAAAAAATGTGTAAATTAATCACTTTTACATACGTATATGTGAAAATTTGTAAAATTATACCTTTGTCATAACATTTACACTCTTGTAGTTAAAATTTACCTGTATCTATCTGTATTTATCGGTTTAATGGAAATGTGTAATTTGTTATCCCTTCAAAAACTCAAACAAGTGTGTAAATGCTGGAAAATTTTTAGGATTTACCCGAGTTGGTGTGTCAATGTAATTTACAAATTTCGCATATTACACAAATATCTGTGTATTTTGTATATTACACCGACATATGTGCAAGAATATTACACAGATATATGCGTATGAGCAGAATATTACACAGAAGTATGTCTACGAATTTTACACAGCTATATGTTTAAGAACTGAATATTACACAGGAGCAACAAATTATTTTGCAAAAAAAATACTTTTGCAGATAAAAATTTTGTTAATAAATTAATAATACTGTTGTTATTAAATTAATGTTATATAATTATTTTTGTTAATAAGTTAATAATATATTTGTTAATAAATTAATTAAAAACTCATATATATTTTTTTTAATTTATAAACAATTAATTTGCTAATAAATAAATTTCGTTCTAATAAATGATTTATTTCATTTTACTTACTTATTTATTTTTTTGATAATAAGTAACACGTGTTGGAATTTTTAATACATTTTTCCGATCACAATGCCAAATACTTACAGGAGGAAATCGAAGAAGGAAGCATCATGTAACGAAAAAAATCTAAAGTCCACCGTAGAGGCAATACAAAATAGCTCACTTAAAATGCGTATAGCAGGTAGTGAATTCATTATGCCGGAATCCACTTTGAGCGGTAGGCTGAAGAAATTAACTGAATAAAAGATGCTTCCAGAAAAAGAGGGATAAAAAAAACTGAAGGGTACAAAACGAAGGTCAATGAGGATGAGTGCATTGAATGTCTGGAAATGTACCAGGAGACAACTTCGACCAGTGACTGGATTAAATGTATTGCTTGTTGCAGATGATTGAACGAAAGCTGCTCGATTTACAACAATAAGTGCATCGATTGTGGACGAAGACAACTTCGCTTAGCAAACAAAAAACACTGAAAAAGGAAAAAGGAAAATTAAGTAATTCTCAAGCTAAACATGTTATCAAGTAGATAAATGTTATTTTGTAATCTAATTAGGGCTTGCTTTTTCTGATATTTTAATCTTCTTCTTAAATTAAAATTCTTTAATTGTTGTTAAAATTCTTTCTTTTTTTTAACAGAAGGTTGAAATATTCACTCCTGATACAATAATATTTATTCACAAAAACCTTACAACAATGTCATTTAAGTGTAATTATTATTGTTAACAATTTAATTATAGTTATTATTAACAATCACTTCTGCCCATGTGCGCAATCTTCCCTACCCATGTGCGCAATCTTCCCAACCCTGTAAGGAGAGACTGCGCAAGATAGTTTTCTTCGTTTTGTTACTGCTGTTCTATTAAATTACTGCCTAACAACAAAATAACAATGGAAATGCATAAAAAACAAATGAAGTCAAAATTATTCATGAATAGTTTAGCAAAAAATTACTATTTAAATTTTTTATTATTATTCTTTTGAAATGTGCGCAGACTCTCATAGCTTTACTTTATGTGTAAGAACAGAATATCACACAGAAATATTTGTAGTTATACGAACACAATAAATTTCGATGCTTGAAAACTTGGCTTGTGCAATGGTAGCTGAATTCTCAAGTTAATGACTTAGAAAGTCACAAATCGTGTGTTCAAATCCCGTTTCAGTAACTATTGCTTGTTTACAGTAGTTTGAATTAAATAAAAAAATTCTGCTCTTGATGTAGATGTATCTTTCAAAATTTGTGATTAAAACTGATAGACAAAAATCCGATAAAATACGGAAATAGTACCGGAAATATTTCCGTATTTTTCAAAATTTTATTGTACAGTGTATTTATTCAGATTCTATTCATAAATTTTGACTATACTATTTTAGGGATTCAAAACAACTTTAACAGAGAATGGCATGAAGTAAATATAATTTCAGACAAATAGTTTTTTGTAAATTAAGGTTACACTATTTTGTGGTCTAAAAACAAATTTTCTGGAAAGAGAACAAACACACCAAGCACACGTGTATTTTCTTCATGCAAATTTGATTTAAGACCTTAAAAATATTTAATTTAAAATTTATATCCCAAACTGTAAGGTTATGTAATATGTACAAAAAAATCCATTTGTTTTTGTATATTACACAGATATATGTGTACTCATGTGCAATTCACAATGTGCATTTCTGAGTTATTTGATGACATTTTACACACATAAGCCTCTTAATATGCTAATAAAATACGCAGGAAAATATGTATTTTAAAATTGACACACCAGGCCGTGTATTTCACAATTTACACACCTCTTTACACATGTAGAATAATCGTTTATATATCATCAGTATACCTGTTTTAATATGTAAATTTATGCATTTTTTTGAGTGTATGTAGCATACATATAAAACTATAGATCATATGCAGGAGTGCACACACACATACACAAAAAATCAAATATTTTTCGGAGTATTGATGATAATTACAGAAATTGGATTTTCAAATGCGTTATGTGTTTTTCAATATTTTTTTTTTCTTTTTACTAGGGGCTCGGCCCCCTACAAGCTACGCTCGCCAACCCCCGTCCAGATTCCGCAGACTCTAAATGCACGCTAATTTGATCGGCTTTAAAAAGTTTTCGAAAGATTGAATTATAATTTAAAAAACAGTGGCGATCTCCCTATAAACGGATTTCTATTCATTTCTCTTTGATTGGGGAATTTTAATGCCAAATCAGCTGCTGTACTACTTGATTATCCCGTCGACCAATTTTGCAAATTATATAAATCGCCAAACCACTCGCCAAATTATACAAATTGACATAATTTTTATTTTAAATAACGAAAGAACAAATAAATTAGTACAACATTAATAAAAATACAAATAAAACGTCGAAATAAAAATAACTTGATGACGTAGACACGTGTAACAATATTTCAAAATAAGCTAATAAAAAAGGAATTAAGTAAACAGTCTTTGTATCCTGGTATTTTTTAACAAAGCGAAAAGAAAGTTCTTTTAAGTGAGATATTTTAAATTAATCGTTTTTAATCTGACGTAATTTTGACCAAGCTATTCTTTCTCTTTTAAATATTCACGTGAAAATATTTTTGTTAGAAGTGAAATATTATTTGCGCTTTCCTAACAAAAGTAGTTGAAAAGATCCTCTCAAAATAAATGTCTAGCGCAATTTCTAAATTTAAACGGTTCGGTTTTGCAATATTTTGTGTTCATTTTATGTAATAACTGTAATGTGACGTAAATATGACGTAATTTCTCCTATTTAAGACTTCTAACGCATGTTAATGAATTTATCATTTTACAATATCCTTTCTCTTTTAAAATTCACGTGTATACTTTTTATGACATAATTTTTAATAAGTTCCTGCTTCCTGCTTTTTGTACATAATTATTTAATTCTAATTCCAAATGATTTTTTTTGTTTATAATAATCACGTGTAAATAAATTTTTAATTTGAAGCAAACATTAGTGTTTGCGCTGTTTATACATTTGGCAACAGTATAAATTAATACCATTTTCTAAAATAATGTAAAAAATATCTCTCAAAATGCTGAAAATTTGAATTTAAAATAGAAATAAAACCTCCAAAAATGAGTCAAATTAAAAAAAATTAATGCAATCTGCACACCGGCAAATTCTAACGCATAAAATGCTCTAAATATGATTACATTCCCATGAATAGTTTTTTCTCCTATAAAACTTTTTTAATGGAGCGATTTTGTCCAACTTTAGCATTAAATATCTCTTTAAATAATTCTTCGATTTGAAAACTGTCTGCATCAGCGTGTTTATCAAACATTTCTCTATAACACCACCGATTTTCATATTTTTGTATACAATATTTTTCTTAATATTAACGAAGAAAGACCTCCTGTCACAAAAAATTCAAAACCGGCGGTGGCGGCGGTGACAGCGGTAGTTACTCTTTTTTAGAATAGAGAGATGCATCATGTTTCACTTCAATAAATTGTTAAGTTTTGTGGTGGAAAGTGTTTCGTGATCTATGCTGGACGCATGATTTTTCGTTCTTGTTCGAAAAATGCAACAGTTTGCACGCACGCTTACTGAAATTAACTTAGTAGACTGTCGAAAGTATTATATGTTTGATATTAAAGATTTTTTTAAACGTTTTATCGTTGAATAAATTTTTATATCCAAAACATTTATATATCTCTCCATTCTAAAAAAAAAGTAACTACCGCTGCCACCTCCGCCGGTTTTGAATTTTTTGTGACCGGGGGTCTTTCTTCGTTAATATTAAGAAAAATAATGCATACAAAAATATGAAAATCGGTAGTATTATAGAGAAATGTTTGATAAACACGATGATGCAGACAGTTTTCAAATAGAAGAATTATTTTAAGAGATACTTAATGCTAAATTTGGACAAAATCGTTCCACTAAAAAAGTTTTATAAGAGCAAAAACTATTCATGGGAATTTAATCATTTTTAGATCATTTTATACGTTTGAAGTTCCCGGAGTGTGGACTTTATTTCTTTTTTTAATTTGACTCATATTTTGAGGTTTTATTTCTATTTTAAATTCAAATTTTCAGCATTACTAGAGATATTTTTTGCGTATTTTAGAAAGTGATATTAATTTACACTGTTGCCAACTGTATAAGCAGCGCAAACAATAATGTTTGCTTCAAATAAAAAAAAATATTTATACGTGTAAATAAATTAAAAATTTATTTACACGTGGCTATTATAAACAGAAAAAAAACATTTGGAATTAGAATTAAGTAATTATGTACAAAAGCAGGAACTTATTAAAAATTACGTCATAAAAACTATATTTACTCGTGAATCTTAAGAGAGAAAGGAAATTGTAAAATAATAAATTCATTAACATGCGTTAGCAGTCTTAAATAGGAGAAATTACGTCTTATTTACGTCACATTACAGTTATTGCATAAAATGAACACAAAATAATATTGCAAAACAGTTTAAATTTAGAAATTGCGCTAGACATTTATTTGATATTTTGAGAGGATATTTTTCAACTATTTTTGTTAGGAAAGCGCAAATAATATTTCATTTCTAACAAAAGTAATTTCACTTGAATATTAGAAAGAGAAAGAATAGTTTGGTGAAAATTACGTCAGATTAAAAACGATTAATTTAAAATGTCTTATTTAAAAGAACTTTATTTTCGCTTTGTTAAAAAATACCGGGAGACAAAGACTCTGTTTACTTAATTCCTCTTATATTAGCTTATTTTGAAATGTTTAACTTATTTTACTTAATCAAAGACGAAAACAGCGAATGTATCTTTGGTACCACTTAGTTATCCCGTCGACCAAAAATCTATCATTCGCCAAACTATAAGATTAAATGCCAATAATGTTTGATCGTAAATGTCACATTAACTTGACTTTAAGCAAGATATACGTGCCTACGTCATCAAGGTTTTCTATTTCTACGTTTTATTTGTATTTTTATTAATGTTGCACTAATTTATTTGTTCTTTCGTTATTTAAAATAAAAATTATATCATTTTGTATAGTTTGGCGATTTATATAATTTGGCGAAATTGGTCGACGGGATAATCAAGTAGTACCGCAGCGGATTTGGCCTTAAAATTCCCCAATCAAAGAGAAATGAATAGAATCCGTTTATAGGGAGATCGCCACTGTTTTTTAAATTATAATTCAATCTTCCGAAATCTCTTTTAAGCCGATCAAATTAGCGTACTTTTAGAGTCTGAGGTGTCTGAACGGGGGTTGACGAGCGTACCTCGTAGGGGGCAGAGCCCCCTAGTATATATATATAATCTAGAGAAAATAACTACTGCTTTTTTACAACATTGAGAGAGCAAAATACACTTTCTTTTACAAGCTAAAAAAGTAGAAAGTTAGAGAATTTCTTATTAGAAAACCAAGGTTATTTATAACTAGAAAATATTTTTTTTTCTTTGTTAAAAATGAAGAAGATAAATAATATTTATTTAAAATATGATTAACAAAAAAAAAAAAAATCTAATGAACGAAAATTAATCAAAGTTTTGTATAACAAAAGTACTTAAAAATTATTAATTTCATTGGATTTAGAAAAAAAAAACAAAGATTAATTTGATGTATGAGATAAAAAGCATTTATTAATGCAAAGAAATGTTCTGGTGTAAAAAACGAATAAAAAAATGAATGCGGTGAATGTTTAAAAAAAAAAAAAAAAAAAAAGAATTTTCATCAGTATATCGTAGTAGTGATTCATTGAAATCTTTAAAATTTTATTTTTGTGCGAGAAAGTGAAAAAAAAAAAGTTTTTTCTAGATATTTAAAAATAAAAACGCTGGTATTAGGATTTATTATTTTTATGAATAAGGCTTCTTTTCGTTTTAATTAAATGCTTCCATTTCCGTAAACTGATTACCGTATTTACATGTACTTGTACATAATCCAAAACATTTCCAAAATTTCGAGTCTAAAATTAAATTGCATTAAACACAAAATATTTCCAATTGCAATACATGCTTTGCTGAATCACCAAATTTCACACGATGATATTATCAGAAAGTTGTACGAACATATCGAAGTAGCAAGTAAAATTATAACAATAATTATATTTTTACGTGTCGTAGTTTGTGTTTTATTAAGAAATACAAAGATATTACTAATCACAGTTGTCTTTACTGCCGAAATGACCGAAAAAACATTTATTGTTAACGTAATCTGAACATATATATAAAATCTAAAGAAAATTATTACTACTTCTTTTAAAACTTTGAGCTAGCAAAATACATTTACTTTTACAATCTAAAAAAGATAAAAGTTAGAGATTTTTTATTTAGCCAACCAAGATGATTTATACCTCAAAATATTTCTTTGTTCGTTGTTTGTTTTCTTTGTTAAAAATAAAGAAGATAAGTAAAACATAAAAAAATATATTACAATTCATCAGACATGCAAGTAACATGCAAGTAAGACATTTAATACACTTAAAAAGCAAACGTTTCGAACTAAATTTTAGCCCCTCATCAGTGCAACAAAACGCCCCACCAGTGGCCGAGAGGTTCTGCTCTCGAAGCTGGTAGGCGGGAAGTGCTGTGTTCGACCCCAATCGCGCCCGTCGACCTAATCGTTCGGAGTTTTCGTGGTTTTCTTCGAACCGTGGGTTTCCACGCGTTAATACGGATTAGGTTCCCTTAGAAAGACCTCCACGGAAGGCACACACCCTTTTGGGTCTATATCCCACGTGCAGATAATTGGCCGACATAAATACAACCAACCAGTGCAACAAAACATTCAGATGACAGAAAACTATATATCATGTTTACAGTTAAAAATTATTAGCAGTTAAAATTAAATAAAGTATAAATTTTTTTTAAAACAATGCTGAGTATTCAGGAGGAAGTGCACATGATTCATTTATCGGCGACGTTTGCTTACGAGAGAACACACCTTCCAGAAAAACTCTACTTTTAATATTATTGCAACCGGATGTGATAACTTTCATATTTGCGAAATCTGGGATATGGTCGGTATCTAAAGAATGCTGTACAATTTTAGACTGTAGGTTTCCAGATTTGTAAGCACGTTTATGCTCGGCAACCGAACATATCCCAGATTTCGCAAATATGAAAGTTATCACATCCGGTTGCAATAATATTAAAAGTAGAGTTTTTCTAGAGGATGTGTTCACTCGTAAGCAAACGTCGCCGATAAATCAATCATGTGCACTTCCTCCTGAATACTCAGCATTGTTTAAAAATTTTTTTATACTTTATTTAATTTTAACTGTAAACATGATACATAGTTTTCTGTCATCTGAATGTTTTGTTGCACTGATGAGGGGCTAAAATTTAGCTCGAAACGTTTGCTTTTTAATTGTATTAAATGTATTTATGTAATTTTACTTGTATGTCTGATGAATTGTAATATATTTTTTTATTTTTAACTCGTATATCAGACGTTAAACAATGATTATTTATTTTAATTTTAAGATAAGTAATATTTATTTAAAAATATTTTTAAAAAAATCTCTAATGAAGTATAATTAATCAAAGTTTTCTATAAAAAAGTGTCTTAAAATTATTTATTTCATTGGATTTTGACAAAAAATATATGCATATATATATATATATATATATAATAAAGATTAATTTGATTTTTGAGATAAAAAGCATATCAATATCAATGCCATTATCAAAACTCAAATATAAATTAATTGGAAACTTAACATTTTTAAATGTATTATTTGATTCTCAAAAGAATTCTTTATCCCCTGAAACCAATATATTTTTTAGATTACAAGAAGCATTTATAAAAACAATGATTTTTTTACTGCCACTGATTTTTGGAAACATTTCCAAGTAATTTTTATAGCGTAACCAGTTTTCTTAACCCGGGATATAGATTTCTCGGGTGCTATCAATTCCAAGTAAATATTTTCATTTTCAACAACCATGTTTTACCGACAAACATGATAATTGACATTATTAATATTATAAATTATGTATACAAATTCAAGATCGCCGTTATTTCAAAACCTTTCATAAATTTTTAAAAATGCAGTCTATAAGAATACAAATCCAATTAAACCAAACCAATTATCAGGAATGTATCAAATACCTTTCACCAAAGAAAATGGAGCAATGTAATTTTATATAGGTATGGCAAGCCAAAAACTTATAGCTAGAATCAAAGATTCATATAGCAGGCATCAAATACAACAAGATAACTACAGCTTTGGCCATATTAAGTAGAAGAACCTTTACAGGATCAGGTTAACTCTGCCAGGGAGCCAACCAAAAATGGCATAGGAATGAACCCCTGACATAAAAGTATCATCTGCGACCCTCAAAACCACAGACAAGGGATTAGCCGCAGATATACAGTGACAAATAATGAAAGTAAAATCTCAGAAAGTGCGCTCTAGCGCCTGAAAAGTGGTTAAAAAAAAAAGCGAAGTTTAAAGTCATTTACACTAATGACAGGTGACTCAAAAATCACAATAAAAACAAGGAAAGGTTTACAAACTTTAAAGTCGTTTACTATCTTGACGTATGACTATATATAATAGGATGGAAACGAAAGCATGAAGAAACAGTGTTTAAATTCATTTACATTTTTAATAAATATCTATCAGATGTTAATAAGTCAATGGTAAAGTCAAGTTGTCCGTTGTTAGTTCATAAGTACTGTATAAGGATAACGCCAAATGTTCAATAAAGACATTAAATACCTATTATACTACCAGAGACGTGGCACATCTCCATACATAAGGTCGAAAATGTCGAAAAACCAAGTAGCCAGAAAAAAATGCCACATTACGGATAAAGTAACCCCACCAAATGCCGCAGTAGAAAGTCGTATTACCAAATGTAATATTACTGTAAAGTTACAGACGAACATATCTCAAAACTCAATATTTATCTATACTATAATATTATATAGAAGTAAAGTTTGTTTGTTTGTTTGTAGGAGGTAATCTCTGGAACTACCGAACCGATTTCAAAAGTTGTGGTATCAAAATGATTGTGTTAGTCGACGTTCGAAAATAGGCTATATCTTAAGTCGATGCCACTACCCCAAAGGTGATGTAGGAGCAAAAAATGTTCTAAAAATGCGATTTTTGTGTTACTGAAGGGCCTAGAAATATGAAATTTGCAATTTTAGTTACTTATAAGATATAAATAATCTCTAAGAACATTTCCTCAACAATTCAAAATTTAAAAGGGGTGAAATTGCGCAAAATGAACGCGCAAATGCGCTAAAGAAACTTTCTAAATAATGTTTTCTACGCTATCTCCTGAAATAGCAATCCGATTAAAAAAATAATAATAATAATAATGGTGCCAAAATGATGGGGACAACCCTTGCTCCAAGATATGCTATATTTTATGTCGCAGCCACTACCTCAAAGGGGGTGAAGGAACGAAAAACTTTCTAAAACTGTAATTTTTGTGTTACGGAAGGCCCTAGCAATAGGAAATTCGGAAAATTAGTTGCTTGTTAGATATAAAGGATTTCTAAGAAAACTTCTTGAAAAATTCAAAATTTAAAAGAGGTGATAATGCGCGAAGAGCGTTCTAAAAAACCTTCTAAATGGCTATTTCTACGCAATTTTAGGAAGTATCAAATTGATTTCAAAGATAATGGTAGTAAATTGATGGTGACAGCTCTTGCTCTAACATAGGCTCTATTTTATGTTTGTGTCACGTACCACCTGTGGATTGCAGGAGCAAAAAACGTTCTAAATTGCGGTTTTGTGTTATGGACGGGCCTAGAATCATGAAATTTGGAATGGTAGTTACTTATAAGATACCCAAGCAGCAAATAATTCCTGGCCGAACTTCCGCCGAATGTTCTAATCTGACTATTATTCGTCCGGGCGACCTCAGTCCCTGAGATCGGCAGTAAAGGCTTTTTGGCCGCTCGGTAAACGGACTGAGGATCATAGGATCGTGACATGCTGTGCATAGGTTTTGAACATATTGCCGACCTCTTTATGACTACCGACTCCAGGCTGTTTTCTTGTTATTTTTCTACCCCCTCCCCCCGCCCTCAGTTTTGTTGCCCTCTTGTTCTTGCGGTTTACAAGTTGTGTACCTATCCTTTAAAAGTTCTGTAAAAAGTAATAATTTATAAACTCTTCAAGTAAAATAATAGTCTATGACTTTGAAATTATTTTTTTAAATAAAATATACACGTAAAAGGGATTTTTTTTCATTAATATAAATTGCTTAGCAAATTATCTATCCAAATTAGTAAATCTTCATCTAAAAAAAATAAATGAGAGCCCAACAAATGTTGCAGACGATGTCTTGATATTAGAAGAAATTTTATGTACTGATTTTTAGGAATTATCAATACTCATTCATACTTTAAAAAATATTTTGATAAGTAAGAGCAGAATGAAATACACTGTTGTACTCTTATCTTAAATATTTGGGTATAAAGACTAGATTATTTTAGATGATTTAGATAAATAAATTGAAAATAAAGTATGTTAGATAATGGCTAAAATTTTTAATATTAAAATAATTATTTGCGCCAAATTCGTTTTTAAAGAAAGATTAGATGATGAGTTAAAATAGTAAATTTAACATAGCACTTCTAAAAAATATGTCTAAAGATGTTTTTTTCTCATTATCAAAATATTTTATAACATTAAGATTATAGTCAGGTCTAAACTAATAATAAACTAAAATATTTCACGTTTTCTGCAAGAAATGCATCGACATTTGTTCATAATAAGTAGGGTTTCCATAAATGACAAAAAAAAAAAAAAAAAAAAAAAAAAAGATTTAATTCCCATTTTTTAGGTTTTTCTTATTTCCTCTATCCCCCGCCCCCCTTTTTATTACAGTTTTGAGAGGTAGAAAGTATTCAGTATTTGTATCATACCCGCTCATTTAAGGAGGTTCTTACAATATTTCCATATTTTCCTGCTTTAGCATATTCTAACTTAAAAAAAGAGAAAAAAAAAACGCAAATTGTTCTTTAATGTTTAAATTTTATTATCTAATTAATATTCTTTATTTTTAATTTATTCATTTAAATAGCAAAACGTCTTTCCGGCCAGTGCCGGGAGGAAGAGGTAGCTTTCATATTCCTTATTTTTTAAAAACCAGCTTATATTATTCAAACACACGGAGCTCAAATTAGTGGAACGCGTTTATAGAAGATTAAATAGTAATTTTTGTCAATATTGAATATGAATGAGAATTTCGCGAAATTAGTCAGCGTTATCAAAGCTGGTTTTATTAAAGTGATTTATATTTTGTCGCCAAATTCGGTGATATCCCGAATTATATTAATAATTATATTAACCCGAATTATCGGTGATACCCTGCTATTTTAAAACAACATAATGGGTGCAACAAAGCTCACCAACGAACTTGGTCGAGACCTTAGTAATTCCTGTGCACTTGCTTACTCATATCAAAATCGGTTGACATATACGAGTGCTGTTGCAGGTAAAATATCAGATTTTGCAAAATGTCACACACATTCGAAATTCAAACTGCTATATCTCAAAACAAACAAGTGGGTAAGTGTGATCACAGATCGCACAGAGGGTTTCGTTTAATATTCCTTTCAAAACACTTTATCCTTTTGAAAAATCTGTTAGTTCCACATTTCGCAACCAGGGGCGCACTCTATTCTAAACAAATCTCAATCTGAACGAAACTCCGTTTTACATACTATCTGTAGATATATTAGTCGAGGGGATTGCGCCCATAGCACCCGAGATAAGTAGGCGCTCCTGGTGTTAAAAAGTGGAACTAAAATATGTAAGGCTATGGTGCATAACATGAAAGAATGGTCAAAGGGGTGTCGGCAAAAGTTGGAAAAGTGCTCCCCAGGTGAAAAGGGCGGGGGTTAGAAAAATTGCTTAAAATACACAAGTTAGAGCCCTGAAGAGTAAATAATATAAGACTTTTTGAAAAAATTATGATTTGTCGTGTAGTCTGAGGTATTCAGTCGAGAAGTCTGAGGTCGTAAGCAAAAATTGATGTCTCCAACTTAATTAAGGCCTCTCTTAGAAAGAATTCCTTAAAATACATAAGTGGTAGATCAAAGGGTTAAACGTAAGACATTTTCAAGATTTTATGATTTGTCGCCTGGCCTCAGGTGTTCTGCTATAAGTATGCAAAATTTCAAATATCCAATTTAATAAGGGGCTCAGTTAGAAAGAATTGCTTAAAATACGCATGTGGGAGCCCAAAGGGTTAAATGTACGACTTTGTCAAAATTTTATGATTTGTCGCATGATGGTGTTCTGCTGTAAGTATGCAAAATTTCACACATCCAACCTAAATATGGTCTCACTTAGAAAGAATTGTTTAAAATACATATGTGGAGCCCAAAGGGTTAAATGTACGACTTTTTCAAAATTTCATGGTTTGTCATTTGATGTGAGGTGTTCAGCTATAAGTATGGAAAATTTCACGCCTCCAACCTAAAGAAGACCACTTAGAAAGAATTGTTTAAAATAGACATGTGGGAGCCCAAAGGGTTAAAAGTACGACTTTTTGAAAATTTTATGATTTGTCGTTTGATGTGAGGTGTTCAGCTATTAGTACGCAAAATTTTACGCCTCCAACCGAATTAGGGCTCACTTAGAAAGAAATGTTTAAAATACACATGTGGGAGCCCAAAGGGTTAAATGTACGACTTTTTCAAAATTTTATAGTTTGTCGTTTGATCTGACGTATTCAGCTATAAGTATGTAAAATTTCACGCTCCTAACATAATTAGGGGCTCATTTAGAAAGGATTGTTTAAAATACGCATGTGAGACCCCAAAGGGTTGAATTTACAACTTTTTCAAAATTTTATGATTTTTCGTTTGATGTGAGGTGTTCAGCTATAAGTATCCAAAATTTTATGCCTCCAACCTAATCAGGGGCTCACTTTGAAAGAATGGCTTAAAATACATATTTGGGAGCCCAAAGGGTTAAATGTACGACTTTTTCAAAATTTTATGATTTGTCGTATGATGTGTGGTGTTCAGCTATAAGTATGCAAAATTTCAAGTCTCCAACATGTATAGTTTCTGAGAACGGGCTCTGTGACGGAGAGACAGACGGACGGACAGACAGACGGACAGACAGACGGACGGAGAGACAGACAGAGGAGCGAGACGAATAGGGTTTCATCAGATGATCGAAACCCTAAAAATGATACGGAATCTTTGTAACAAGCTGAAACGTATAAGAAAAAAATCTTTTTCAATTTCTAATTTTTTTGTACCTCATTTTAAATTAATTTTTTTTAAATTTTTAAATGGCCGCCATTTTGAAACAAGATGACGGATGAAGTTAGCAAACGAACTCGGCCGGGAGATTGCTATGTACTATGCACATGCCTTGTCACATCCTAATCGGTTCATAAATACGCGTGTTATCGCGTGACAAAAATCAGATCGTTTCAAAATGTCAGCCCACATTAGAATTTCAAAGTGCTATAACTCAACTTTTTTTTTAAGATATAGATGAAACAAAAAGTGCTCCGGAATTTTCGTATCAAGCTCAAACACATAAGAAAAAAACTTTTTTCGATTTATAATTTTTTTGTACTTCAAATTAAATTTTAATTTTTTTTAAATTTAAATGGCAGACATTTTGAAACAAGATGGCGTATGAAGCTGACCAACGAACTCGGTCGAGACATTGCTATGTACTATGCACATTCTTTGTCACATCCAAATCGGTTCGTAAAAACGCATATTATCGCGTGACAAAAATCAGATCGTTTTAAAATGTCAGCCATGCTAGAAATTCAAAGTGCTATAACTCAGCCATTTTTTAAGACATAGACCTAACAAAAAATGCTCCGGAATCTTTGTAGCAAGCTCAAACACATAAGAAAAAAATCTTTTTCGATTTATAATTTTTTTGTACTTTATTTTAAAGTAAATTTTTTTAAAATTTTTAAATGTCCGCCATTTTGAAACAAGATGGCGGATGAGGCTGGCCAATAAACTCGGTCGAGACATTCTTAATTACTATGTACATTCTTTGTCACATCCCAATCGGTTCATAAATACGTGTATTATCGCGTGACAAAAATCAGATCGTTTCAAAATGTCAGTCACACTAGAATTCAAAGTGCTATAACTCAACCGTTTTTTAAGATATAAACAAAACAAAAAATGCTCCGGAATCTTCGTATCAAGTTCAAACACATAAGAAAAAAATCTTTTTCGATTTATAATTTTTTGTACCTTATTTTAAATTTAAATTTTTTAAAATTTTAAATGGCTGACATTTTGAAACAAGATGGCGGATGAGGCTGGCCAACGAACTCGGTCGAGACATTGCTATGTACTATGCACAATCCTTGTCACATCCAAATCGGTTCGTAAATACGTGTATTATCGCGTGACAAAAATCAGATCGTTTCAAAATGTCAGCCATGCTAGAAATTCAAAGTGCTATAACTCAGCCATTTTTTAAGATATAGACGAAACTAAAAATGCTCCAGAATCTTTGTATCAAGCCCAAACACATAAGAAAAAAATGTTTTTCAATGTCTAATTTTTTTGTGCCTCATTTTAAATTTGAAATTTTTTTTAAATTTTTAAATGGCCGCCATTTTGAAACAAGACGGCGGACGAAGCTGGCCAACGAACTCGGTCGAGACATTGGTATGTACTATGTACACACGAAATTTTATTCAAATCGGTTCATAAATACGAGAGTTATAGTATGACAAAGATCAGATATATATATATATATATATATATATATGGATATATGGATATATATAAATATATATATGTATCAATTTTGAACGGAGGGTTGTTTCGGGGTCTAGGGGTCATGATCGGTGAAAATATACCAAAATTTTTCGGAATCGTTTTCCTCCGAACGGCTGCAATAGGTAGCTTTTTGTAATGAAAGCTACCTAAAACAATGTAGTCTTTCCAAAAAAAAAAAAAAAAAATGTAATTCATTTTTTTCAATTTATTAAAACTAATTTTTAAGTAAGAATAACTATTCGTAATTCCATAAAAATAGTGCACAAATTCCTTCTAACTTCTAGAAATGTTTGCGGTATATATCGAGCGACCCTTTATTTTTAAAAGATGAAAAGCTACTAATTTCTGAAGACAATGCTAAGAAATTTATACTCACTCACTTCACATAACTTCTTCGCATGCCACTGTCCCTCCTCCGACTAGAGCCTCTAGAGTTACTCTAGTAGTCTAGAGTATCTCTAGTTGTACTACTCCGACTGGTTTAAAATGACCTTGCTTAACTTTGAGGTGTTGGATAAGGTGGGAGACAAAAACCTTGAAATGGGGTGGTAAGTCACTTGATTATTAAATTGACTGAAACTGCAGGGGATATTGGTGTGGGGCACGAATTGTCGGGAATTAGTCGGATAATAAATTCGGCCGATATATTATTTTTGGAGTAAAAATCTTCAAGCCAAATCGATAGGTTATTTCGATTTCCTGCCGATACCGGCATTGGACTACTTTAAAAGAGTATGATCTATTGACATCATAATTAAGAGCAGTTTTGAAAAAAAAAATGGAAATTTAAAAGGGGTGAAATGCGTGAAAAGCGCCCTAAAAATATTCTAAATTGCGATTTCTACCCAATCTTAGGAAATATCAAACCGATTTCAAAAGTAATGGTTGCAAATTGATGGTGATAGCCCCTGCTGCAACATAGGATATATTTTATGTTGCTATCACTACCATTTGAGTTTTGAAAGGGCAAAACATGTTCTAATTTGTTTTTTGCACAACTGAGGGATATAACATTTTGAAATTTTGCATGGTAATTACTTACAAGATGCAAATGCTTTTTAAGAAACGTCGAAAGAAAATTCCAAATTCAAACGGATAAAATGAGCGAAAAGCGTTCTAAAAGCGTTCTAAATTATAATTTTTATGCAATCTTATCTAATACCAAACTGATTTAAAAAACAATGGTTGCAAAATGGTGGTGATAGAACCTGCTCAAAGATAAGCTATATTTTATGTTGGTACCACTACCATCAGAGGGTTTCAGGAGCAAAAACCATTCAAAATTGCGATGATTTCTGTTTTACTAAATAGGCTAGATACATTAAATATGGCATGGTAGTTTCGTATAACATATAAATGCCCTCTAAGAACAGTCGAAAGTAAATTCGAATTGAAAAGGGGTGAAGCGCAGGTGAGGAACGAAATGCGTTCTAAAAAAAGTCCTAAATTACGACTTCTATGTGATCTCAGGAAATATAAACCTATTGTAAAAGTAATAGTTGAGTATCAAAAATGACAGTCTCTGATCCTACACAGGCTACATTTTATGCCGGTGACTATACCACCTGGGGATGGCAGTGCTGGCCACTTACGTGTCTCGCAGATTAAAGACACTTTTTTCTTATAAAATATACCTGTATTTATTTATATGTAGTGAAGTTAAGAATTATTATTATTTTTTTTATAAACTTGTGTATTACATATATGACTATTAATTTGATTATGGTTATGCATACATTTTTATAATGGACTAGGGGGCTCTGCCCCCGATGAGCTACGCTCGCCAACCCCTGTTCAGACACCGCAGAATCTAAAAGCACACTTATTTGATCGGCTTTAAAAAGATTTCGGAAAATTGAATTATAATTTTAAAAACAGTGGAGATCTCTGTATAAACGGGTTTCTATTCATTTCTCTTTGATTGGGGAATTTTAAGGCCAAATCAGCTGCTGTTAAAAGATACAATGGCTGTTTTCTTCTTTGATTAAATAAAATCAGTTAAACATTTCAAAATAAGCTAATATAAAATCAATTAAGTAAACAGAGTCTTTGCCTCCCGGTATTTTTAACAAAGCAAAAGGAAAGTTCATTTAAATAAGACATTTTAAATGAATCGTTTTTAATCTGACGTAATTTTGACCAAACTATTCTTTCTCTTTTTAATATTCACGTGAAAATACTTTTGTTAGAAATGAAATATTATTTGCGCTAACAAAAATAGTTAACTAACAAATTAAATTAACTAACAAAAATAGTTAAAAAGATCTTCTCAAAACATCAAATAATTGTCTTGCTCAATTTCTTAATTTAAACTGTTTTGCAATATTATTTTTTGTTGATTTTATCTAATAACTGTAATGTGACGTAAATATGGCGAAATGTCTCCTATTTAAGACTTCTAACGCAGTATAATGAATTTATTATTTTACAATATCCTTTCTCTCTTAAAATTCACGTGTAAATATAGTTTTTATGACGTAATTTTTAATACGTTCCTGCTATTTATACATAATTATTTAATTCTAATTTGAAATGGTTTTTTTTCTGTTTACAATAGTCACGTGTAAATAAATTTTTAATTTGAAGCAAACATTATTGTTTGTGCTGTTTATACTGTTGGCAATTGTTTAAATTAATAACATTTTCTAAAATATGTAAAAAATATCTATCGAAATGCTGAAAATTTGAATTTAAAATAGAAATAAAACATCAAAAAATGAGTCAAATTAAAATAAAAGAAAGACAGTCCGCAGACCGAGAACTTCAAACGTATAAAATGATCTAAAAATGATTAAATTCCCATGTATAATTTTTGCTCCTATAAAATTTTTTTAGTGGAACGATTTTGTCCAACTTTAGCATTAAATATCTCTTAAATTAACACTCCGATTTGAAAACTGTCTGCAACAGCGTGTTTATCAAACATTTCTCTATAATACTACCGATTTTCATATTTTTTATGCAATATTTTTCATAATATTAACAAAGAAAGACCTGCGGTCGCATAAAATTCAAAACCGGCGGCAGCGACGACAGTGACAGCGGTAGTTACTTTTTTTTAGAATAGAGAGATTATTCTTCAACAATCGTAGCCCAAGTCAAATGTTGGCGGAAAAAACTAACTTTTTCGGGAGCAATTAGGTAAATTTGGCAGAAAAATTGTCTTGCTTCTACAATTGCTGCTAATTTTGTACCAAGGTATATCGCCATTGCACTAAACTACGAATATAGCGATGCTTGCAATAATATGGTAGTGCTTTTAAACACAACAAAAGTATAAGTACAGTTATCTATCGAGAAATATTAGCAAATTTACAAAATGTTTCGGTACTTTTCGATTAGCCGGGTTCCAGTGTTATATATACACATATATGTGTATATGTATACATATATATATACCGGGTGGCCCAGCGGGTAATGTTTGAAACAAAGTCCAATAGATGGCGCTAGGTGCACGTGAGTGAAGCCAAACTTGGTGCGCATGCTCCGGTGAGTGGGCAATTGTAAATGTGATGTTCCTTCAGTCTGCGGTGCGCTTTAGCGGGTGATTCTCGTTAGTAAACATGAACAAATATTCGACGGATGTTCGCGTCTTTATTGTGCTACAAATGGCCAGATGTGATGAAAATGTGAAGGCAGTTCAACGAGCATGGCAGGAAAAGTTCCACAACAAGAATTGGCCAAACAAAAGGACTATGGCAAGGTGAGTCATTTTGTGCGTTTTACGGTACAAATGTTTTCCTTTTTGCTTCCATGTTTGTTCTGAAAAATGTGTTTCAATCCTCTTTCCTGTAGACTGTATGCCAAGTTCAAAAGTACTGGATCGGTGGAAGACGATAAAAAAGCTATGGCTACAGCCACTGCTACTGTGGTCACAGACGGGGCAAAACAGGTCGTCGACGACTTTATCGCTGCCGATCCGACCCGATCTGTAAGTAGAGCAGCAGAAATGTTGGGAATAAAGCGTACATCACTTCAGCGAATAATGAAAGAGCTCGAATTGTCGCCTTACAAAATTCAAGTAACCCAACCTCTCAACGAAGACCATACACAAAGACGATCTGAGTTTGCACAGCTTATGCTTGAAAAACTTCAAACAGGTGAAATCGATGTAAAGGAAATTTGGTTTTCAGATGAGGCCTACTTCATATTGGATGGCCATCTGAACAAACAGAATTACCGCTACTGGGGCAGAGAAAGGCCGGACATCACTGTTGTCCGAAGCCTCCACCCGAAAAAATTTCTTGTGTGGTGTGCAATATCCTCGCATGGTGTGTTTGGCCCTATTTTCATCGATGGAACTCTAAGCGCGGCGAATTACAGAAAGTTCCTGGACGAGGAGTTCATCCCTTTTCTTCATGGTCATGACTTGGTCCAAGGTCATTGGTTTATGCAGGATGGAGCAAGACCACATCGCACGGCGGATGTTTTCGAGGTGCTCAATGAGCAATTTACCGATCGAGTCATTGGGTTAGATTACCCATTGAACTTCCAAGGTGGTATCGAATGGCCCCCATATTCACCAGATCTGAACCCCTGCGATTACTACCTATGGGGTTATTTGAAGAGCAAAGTGTAGCAGACAAATCCTACGAACCTTCCAGAACTCAAAACCGCCATTACAACTGCTGTCGACACGATTGACAGCGAGGCCTGCTCATGAGTAATGGTTGGATTCCAGAACCGCCTAATTGCTGTCCTTGTTAAAGATGGCGGGCACTTCGAACCTCTTTATCATTAATTGCTCAATATGTAATAAACGTCATTAAATTCTTCTCATGTCTCTTATTTGTTTTTATTTTTTCATTTGTTTCAAACATTACCCGCTGGGCCACCCGGTATACACACACACACACACACATACATATATATATGTATACACATATATGTGTGTATAAATATATGTATGTATATACATATATATATACATAGTATATGTGTGTATATATTACACTGACGTCCGGCTAACCGAAAAGTACCAATATTTCTGAAAATACTCAAGTTCACGAAATTAACAATTGGGAAAATCAATTAATTTTATTTTTTCTAGCCAGTTAAAAGAAATGTTACCATATTTTTTACTTACATATAGGCCGTTATTTAGTGCTCGATTTAGCATAGAAGATAAGTCGTAAGTGCCGTATTCTAGAGAGTTTTTATTGTATTTATGATAAATGACCGTTAGCTGGCATTAGACCATTTAGGCAGGAATTTCGATTACAAAAAAAAAAAGAAAAAAAAATCAAACCGAACAAAATTAATTTTTCCTGATATCAATACTTGGTTAGATATTTTTCTCATAATAAAATAAATGATATTTCATAAAAATAGTGGGAATTTTTTTCGTTTGATAACATCTTTTCGAGTAATGACCACGTCGAGTTTTAAACACAGAAAATGAGTTTTCTCGAATTAGTGACCTAGCTAGATCGATTTCTTGTGCTCGAATTAGTATAGTCATCAATTTTTGTTAAAATCGATAGAGCCGTTTTCGATATATAGCAGCATTCTTAGTGTTGAGTTTGTTTTAATAGAGCAAAATGACCTTTCCCGATTTCGAAACCTAGCTACAAGGATTTTTCGTGCTTGAATTAGTATAGACAACACGTTTTGTGTAAATCGTTTGAGTATTTTTTCATTTATAGCAAAAAACATTTTCAGCGCTGAGTTTGTTTTACCCTGTACAAACGAATTTTCTTGTATTCAGAACCTAGCTAGATCTTTTTCTCGTGCTCGATTTGGGGGAAGTCTCGTGAAAATCTTTCCAGTCGTTTACGATAACGTTCATAATCGGGAAAATCCCTTGCTCGTTTAATATATATGAATTTGGCGACAGTATTTTGATCGACAGGATAACTAACAAGTACCAATTGTATATATAGTGTTACGAATATTGTAGATAGTTAGTATTTGTGCTTAAAAATAATGTAAATAGTTCAATTAAGCTCTATTCATAAGCTAATAATAATTTTTGTTGCATTGCAATATCTCAATTTGTTGATTTTTTGCAAGCGAGTAAACGCTATTGGATTTCAATGGGAGTCTATGGAAATTTGGTGAAATACTGGAAATAGCGCCGGCGCCTAATTTTATCCGCCAAATTTGGCGATATATCGCAAAGTTGGCGCCAAACTGGGCGACAGACCCGGGTCCCTTAGTCTTGGTAACCACCCTAATAGCGCTCATCCTATCTAAATTCTCTACTTTCATGTTAATCCCCCCTAAGAAAAGTTAGAAAGCTCTGACCAATCAGATACGTTTCGCGGTATCTACGCAGATTTTCATTGGTCCATTTCCAAACCATTACTTTTTTTTAATCTATATATTTTATATATATTATTATATATATTAGTTTCAAGTTATTTACGAGTGATTGAAGAGCTGAGGTCGATGGCCTCTACCGTAGTTAGATTATGTGCACCGTTATCATTTGAGACTCATTAAGATTATCTACTTCTACCGGAACTCACAAGGAGTGATCTTTTACTACTCAAAGAATAAAGAAGGTAGTGTCATTTTATGTATATTTTTGTTCCCCGTAAACGAGTTTTAAGTACATTTATGAATTCTTTAATTAGGGATTGTATTCTCCAATTTGGTACCCATGTGTCTTAATAATTTTATAATAAGTAACTTAGGATTAATGTTAGAATAATAATGACGAGTTTGATTTATTGCTTAGAGCAAGCGTGTCTTGTGACACATCTTTCTTAAGTGTATATTTTAGTGTAAATAAATTTTTGTTATTTGTTAAATTTCAATATGTTATTTTTCAACCATGAGTCCGTGTTAATTATTTTAGTATTAGATATTTTTATTTCAGGAAGTACGGATCTCTTAAGAATTGTTAATGCTTAAATTTTATATTTATAATTCATTTCATTTGCGTGGTCTAAAAGCTACTTCTATTTCAAAAACAATCACAATGCAATTGGGGTAAGTTTTGAGTTACATGTCTTCCGCCCCTTTCGGGATAATTGTAAAAATATTATCTCAGAAGTTAGCCAGGGCCAAATTTCACGATCACAGTATATTATCTTATTAAGTATGTCTTTGTAGGTTAACACAATGAAGTCTACAGATTGAGTAATTAAGAATTAGCTAGCCTATTTTACTCTGGGGTTATTGGGTAATTGGGTGTTGAGTCTCTCCCTCTCCGCCCTGTTTTCTTTCTCATGTTTATCTTGTGTGTACAGTTTTTACCCGCTAATATTTCCCCAATATTCCCCCATCACTGTATGTTTGGGTAATTTCTCGGTGATAACGTTATAGGTGTCTAGATCTGCCCAACAGGCAGGAACAACAAACGTTATAAAAAAGGCCTTTAAAAGCTTTCTAAATTACGTTTCTGTGGAATATTAAGAAATACCAAACCAATTTCAAAATTAATGGTGACAGCCCCTATTTCAACATAGCATTTTATGTTGAGAGAGATGGTAGACCGTTAGACAAGAAGCTTGGAATTTGACATGATGGTTAATTTTAAGATGTAAGAAAATGGTTTCTAAAAAATTCAAAACTTCAAATGAATGCTGAAATGAGCCTATTAATTGAGCATAAAAGTTTCAAAATATTTTCTAAATTAAAATTTATTTAGTTTTATTTCTTTTTATTAATTTAAGTCTCATTTCTGCCTAATGTAGTGTAATAATGAAGTTTAGTGAAACTCGGTTTTAAATAGTAATTTTTGAATTATCACTGAAAGTATAATTTCTTTTAATAAAAATTAGACATATAAATATTACTTGGCATATTTCAACTATTACGCGAGCAAAGCCGCAGGGTTTGCTAGTATTTTATAAACGAAAAATGTTATATTGTCAGTTCGTTGTAAATAAGTCTCAGTTTGTATAATTTAATTTCGAGAACAGTATGTTACGTATGTTCCAGCGAATGAAGTTAAATGAAGTATGCATCATTGGAGACTTTCCTAACAGATAATTGTTTGACATCACCGAACAGTCATTTATCACTTTAGAGTTTTCTCCTTTTATGAAGATAACTAGAAAATGATTCATGTGCAGAAATAAAATAGGCATTGACTTGCGAGAAACACAAAAATGATGTACACACTGTTTTAATAATACTACGCATGTAACTTCCTTTACCATTATAAGACCATTCGTTCTGCCAATTCTTAATGATGTTGTTTTTATAGAACTGCTTCACAAACGAAACAAAGATAGGAATGTCTATTTAAGCATCAAATAAAACAGTCTCAATGACTGATTTGCAAGATAGCCTGCGCGCTCATTTCCGAAGAAACCAACGTGGGGTTTAATCCAGCCAATATTAAAATTTTATTACTCAATAGTCGTAAATTTGTATATATATTAAAAATAATTTCGCCCGTTGGAAAAAAGATTTTGTAGCACTAGAACTGAGGACAAACTGCCTGTAAAAATGTGGAATACACTATATGTGGAGACTCTACATCACTCAGTTAAAGAATCAAAGGCAGCAAGTTCAGCTTGATATACCGTATTAAATAATTTAAGTCTAATTCTCTTCTCAAAGATAATATCTTATAGTCTAAGAGCTAGCAACGTCAAAAAACACGTCATTTTATCAAGGCCTCATCTTTCTATATGTTCTTCCGTTTTAGAGTGTAGTACGTTTGCGGATGGTTTGGCTGTCGGGAGACGTTGCGTTTACATACGAGAGAAGGGGCTATACCGGTCAAAAAACTTAAAAATTACATCATATTATCAAGGCTCATTTTTCTATATGTTCTTCCGTTTTATGATGTAATACGTATGCGGGCGGTCTGGCTGGCGGGAGACGTTGCATTGACCTGTAGGAGAAGGGGTTATGCAGGTCTAAAAACTTCAAAATTACGTCATTTGAGAAAGGCTCATTTTTCTATATGCTCTTCCGTTTTATGGTGCAGTACGTTTGCGGACGGTCTGGCTGTCGGGACACGTTGCTTTTACCTGCGGGAGAAGGGGTTATGCACTATGCAGGTCAAAGAACTTCAAAGTTACGTTATTTTAGCAAGGCTCATTTTTTAATATGTTCTTCCGTTTTATGGCGTAGTACGTATGCGGATGGTCTGGCTTGCGGGAGACGTTGCATTTACCTGCGGGAGAAGGTGTTATGTGGGTCAAAAAACTTCAAAATTACGTCATTTTAGCATGATTTTTGTTTATAACATCTGTTTCTACTAACTATTTGTGATATCACTCCATTATTGCCAGACGTTGCCATGTGTCGCTAAGACCCTACCAGATCCCCATTTATAGGTAACATATTACTCTTTGGCTGCCAGACGGCTTTAAATATCGCAACGAAAGTGCCTGTTTCAAGAGTGTTTTATTGGTTAAAAATGATGAGTCATCTTTACCCCATTATAGCAAGCTTAAAAATAACAAGATATTACACTTTGGCTAACCGACAGCCTATAATTAATTTGCCAGACACAAATTCGGTTGCAAAGTTAATGCCAGACGGCTTTAAATATGGCAACGAAAGTGCCTGTTTCAAGAGTGCTTTATAGTTTAAAAATTATAAGTCATCTTTACGTCATTTTACCAAGCTTAAAAATAACAAGATATTACTCTTTGGATATCAGACAACGTATAATTAATTTACCAGATACAAATTCGATTGCAAAGTTAATGCCAGACTGCTTTAAATATGGCAAGGAAAGTGCCTGTTTCAAGAGTGTTTTATAGTTTAAAAATTATAAGTCATCTTTACGTCATTTTATCAAGCTTAAAAATAACAAGATATTACTCTTTGGCTATCAGACAACCTATAATTAATTTGCCAGACACAAATTCGGTTGCAAAGTTAATGCCAGATGGCTTTAAATCTGGCAATAAAAGTGCCTGTTTCAAGAGTGGTTTATAGTTTAAAAATTAGAAGTAATCTTTACGTCATTTTATCAAGCTTAAAAATAACGAAATATTACTCTTTGGCAGACAACCAATAATTAATTTGCCAGACACAAATTCGGTTGAAAGTTAATGACGTAATAATGACTCACAATTTATAATCTGTAAACCACTCTTGAAACTGGCACCTTCTTTGCCAGATTTAAAGCCGCCAGGCTTTAAAAAGCGCGAAAATTTAGAAAGGTAAGAGGCGATATAGAGTTAATTGCTTTCTAAAAGTAGCTTTATTGTACGGAATTTTCCACAATTGTCAATCAGCTGATAGTATTTTTTTAAATTCACAGTATCTGACTGAACTTTTTATAAAAGTTGCCCTAAATAGCTGACTACCAAATTATGGGATACAAATTTTGCAATCTTTCACACATGCGCAGTTAAAAAATTGTCACATACTCAAGTCCGTATCCCATCAAATATTCAATATATTTATACTTTAATTGCAGTATACTGTGTCCACTGTGTTTTCGGTAAGCGGTGTTAAATTTGGTTGAAAACTTTGTATACTATATCTCCCCCCCCCCCCAGAAACGCTAACACGTAACCAGGACCCAGACAGCCATTTGCTACAGCGATAGGGAATTTGAGCATTGTACCGCCGTATAAGAACTCACTTAAGAAAGAATCTTAACTAGAAATTAAAAGAACTTGGCGTTCGTTTTTTTTTTCAGAGTTTTTATTAGACGACACTCGGACACACACATAACAAGCACACATTTCTATTTACACGGCAAAAAGTTAATCTTTTCCGGAGCGAGACGCTCCTTTCGGCAGAGCCGAGAAATTGACCGTCTGGGGTCGTGTCACAGCAGATACTACTCTCTACGGGGCCTTGTTTTTCTGAGATCAGTTCATCTCCTAGATACCCCACGTGACGTCTTGACTCATCTTAGTCAACAAGTTCAGTTTATAACATTTCTACGCAGCACTTTTTCTCCAGATATTTACATGATTAAAACTGTTTACATGTTCCATCTGGTTTTTGGTGAAACAGTGACAGGCGAAGTTATAGCAGGCATCTGGAGGTTCCAATTAAAGATGTTTATTTAATTAGGGCATCTGGTCTCCGAGTCCTCTCAGATAAAACGTCACACCATTTTCTGTTACATGGATGATCACAAACGTTATTTTATTATGAAATTTATTGTTGGTCGCCTAATTGTACCCGCGAAAAATCTTCACCCTATAATATGAAGTCAAACATGTTTTTCACATTGTCAAAGTTCAAACAAAATGCGTCAAAATTTTCTGTAGATTTCGACAAACCGTCAATCAATCGAAAGCATCCGGTCACGGCACCTTGACTATTCTTCTATTTTGGAGGCTAGAGTATTATATTTTTCTAGATTAAGAAACATTTGTCTTGTCTTAGAGTGCAGAAATATCAAGTTGGAAATTGTACGTCAAACGTGGCAAATGAGGTGCGTTTGTACTATAACTAGTTTTATAAATCTTTAGATCTTGGTGCAATAGCTGTTGCACTCTTATGCAAAATTGCATGAATGCAAAATTTATTGGGATTCTATATATTAAAATCGGTAATAAGGAACTAATATGACTCCGTCTTAAATACCACTTAATCACCATGGCAACCTACACATCATTACCTATCATGGGATATCATTGAATTAGTTATGTATGATAGGATTTAATGGAATAAAAAAAACTTTTATTAATATCTTTTTAAGTTTTGATTCGATTTCCATAAAATTTTAAATGATTTGACACAAATATGCAACAATTCAATATATGAAGTTTCAAACCATTCGGTTGGGTAATTTTGGCACTGTTGTGTTACATGCGGACAGACAGACGGACCTACGTGCCAGACGACGACTATAGGTTCTACGTATTTATATAATTACAAATGCAATAATAAACAAGTAAGAAAAATCATGCGTTGAACATAGATTATGAAACACTTTTCAACACTTCATGAATGTTTTAACAAAACTTCATTATTTAGGGAAATAACGTATATAAGAGAACTAAGTAAACATTTTAGAAAACGAATAAAACATTTGCAAAAACTGATTTCAGTAGTTACCGTCAATAGCAAATATGTATTGCAATTCTTTTGAACAGCCCTGTATTTGATCTGTAGGTTGATATATATACTATATAATGGGGAAATTTAGTTTAGTTAGAAAACACATAACAGGTTATAATTTCTGTTTCAGAAATTTATACTAATAGATGGAAACATACTTGTATACTTTTGTACAACCCTGTAGTTAATCTAGTACCTTTATTACACGCCACTATTTAGCTAAAGTTTAATTCAAAGTAAAATACTCTTAAAACTACTGGAATCACATTTCCAGAAATCATCATTTATGGACGGCCATGTATCCATTTCTTTGCGTGACCCTGTTTATCATTTTATGTGTGTTCTACAAGCATTTCTTAGTAAACTAAATGCAGTTCAGCGTAAAAATGTATAACTCATTTAAAAACCACCATTAAGCAATTTGCAATCATGTCCAGTGACCATTACGAATTCTTTTGTGTAGCGCGGTATATGAATTACAGCATTTATACACACCATATACAATGCATAAATATATAGTGAAGCATAAAAGCACATAACATAATTAAAATTGCATTGCCATCAATCATCGCTACCGTACAGTACTTCGGATACAATATAGTATCTGAAATATTTTGTGTGTTTGTAAATGTAATGCACTTCGTATGATGCATTAAATAAGTTATAGTAAACTTCAGCGACGTATATCAATTTCATTATACATGAAATAATTTAAGATAATTAAAATACACCGGAAAAAATTCCCTCATCCCTATATTATTATATAACGGAATTCCTTTGTGTGGCCCTGTAAATGAATAATAGCTATTCTTTGCACCGCATATTCTACAGAATGCATATTTTAGTGCATTTGATAAATGCATATCAATTTTATTATGTTTGAAAGTATCTAGACACACGGCAGTGTGTCAGCCAAGTTCGCCTGACATAGCCGTGTGTTATTTACACGAACCATTTCAAGCTGTTTTCGTCAAATTTCAATGCTCTACTACTGAAAATCTATGAGACCTACATACTTGTTATACGAAATGTATAGTAAGGCCACCCTAATTACCTAAAATCCAAAATTTTATAAATAACGCATAATTAGTTTCCGAGATAATGACATTTGAAAATGTCTGATAATCGATAATTTTACCACTGACTGACTGACTGACTGACTCACTCATCAAAAAGATCTCGTATATCTACTGCAGCGACATACTTCAAATTTGGTGCGAAGTTCGTTTACACTATAAAACTAAGGAAAAAAATAAAAAAATTGTGAAAATCGAAGAATTACCCACCTGGGGGTGCCCATTTTTACTTTAACATTACGTCTATTAGGAGAAATTTTAATTTGCCGTAGGAGGGGACGCTGTTCTGTCGCCAAATACCGCCAAGTTTCTCGCCAACATGGCGATATATCGCCAAATTTGGCGACCAAAATTAGTCACCAAAAGTGACGCCACCTTGGCGATATCTCTAATATTTCGCCAAATTCCCATAGGCTTCCATTGTAAACCTATCTACTTACTGAGGGTTTATCTTAGACACACGGCAGTGTGTCAGCCAAGTTCGCCTGACATAGCCGTGTGTTATTTACACGAACCATTTCGAGCTGTTTTCGTCAAATTTCAATGCTCTACTAGTGGAAATCTATGAGACCTACGTACCTGTTATACGAAATGTGTAGTAAGGCCACCCTAATTACCTAAAATCCAAAATTTTATAAATAACGCATAATTAGTTTCCGAGATAAGGACATTTGAAAATGTCTGATAATCGATAATTTTACCACTGACTGACTGACTGACTGACTGACTCACTCATCAAAAAGATCTGGTATATCTACTGCAGCTACAGACTTCAAATTTGGTGCGAAGTTCGTTTACACTATAAAACTAAGGAAATAAATAAAAAAATTGTGAAAATCGATAAATTACCCACCTGGGGGTGCCCATTTTTACTTTACCATTGCAGCTATTAGGCGAAATTTTAATTTGTCGTAGGAGGGGACGCTGTTCTGTCGCCAAATACCGCCAAGTTTCTCGCCAACATGGCGATATATCGCCAAATTTGGCGACCAAAATTAGTCGCCAAAAGTGACGCCACCTTGGCGATATCTCTAATATTTCGCCAAATTCCCATAGACTTCCATTGTAAACCTATCTACTTATTGGTGGTTTATCCGGGTTTACTTGCTTACAGAAAATCAACAAATTGAGATATTCTGTCCGTCACAGAGCCCGTTCTCAGAAACTATACATGTTGGAGGCATGAAATTTTGCATATTTACAGCTGAACACCTCACAGCAAATGACAAATCATAAAATTTTGAAAAAGTTGTAAATTTAACCCTTTGGAGTCTCACATGTTTATTTTAAACAATCCTTTCTAAGTGAGCCCCTAATTAGGTTAAAGGCGTGAAATTGTACATACTTATAGCTGAACACCTCACATCCAACGACAAATCATAAAATTTTGAAAAAGTCGTACATTTAACCCTTTGCGCTCCCATATGTGTATTTTAAACAATTCTTTCTAAGTGAACCCTAATTAGGTTGGAGGCGTGAAATTTTGCATACTTATTGCTGAACACCTAACATCAAACGAAAAATCATAAAATTTTGAAAAAGTCGTACATTTAACCCTTTGGGTTTCCACATGCGTATTTTAAGCAAGTCTTTCTAACTGAGCCCCTTTTTAAATAGCAGATTTGAAATTTTGCATACTTATAGCAGAACACCTGAGGCCAGGCGACAAATCATAAAATCTTGAAAAAGTCTTACATTTAACCCTTTGAGCTACCACATATGTGTTTTAAGTAATTCTTTCTAAGGGAGTCCCTAATTAAGTTGGAGACATGACTTTTTGCATACGTATAGCTGATACCTCAGACCACACGACAAATCATAAAATTTTCAAAAAGTCTTATATTATTTACTCCTCCGGGCTCTAACTTGTGTATTTTAAGCAATTTTTCTAACCTCCGCCCTTTTCACCCGGGGAGCACTTATAGCTGAACACCTAACATCAAACGAGAAATCATAAAATTTTGAAAAAGTCATACATTTAACCCTTTGGGCTCCCCTGTGTGTATTTTAAACAATTCTTTCAAAGTGAGCCTCTAATTAGGTTGGAGGCGTGAAATTTTGCATACTTATAGCTGAACACCTCACATCAAACGAGAAATCATAAAATTTTGAAAAAGTCGTACATTTAACCCTTTGGGCTTCCAACTTTTGCCGACACCCCTTTGACCATTCTTTCATATTATGCACCATAGTCTTATATATTTTAGTTCCACTTTTTATCGCCAGGGGCGCCTACTTATCTCGGGTGCTATGGGCTTAATCCCCTCGACTAATATATCTACGGATAGTATGTAAAACGGAGTTTCGTTCAGATAGAGGTTGGTTTAGAATAGAGTGCACCCCTGGTTGCAAAATGTGGCACTAACAGATTTTTCAAAAGGATAAAGTGTTTTGAAAGGAATATTAAATGAAACCCTCTGTGCGATCTGTGATCACACTTACCCACTTGTTATTTTCAAAATCATCAGAGAAAAGTTTATTTAGTTAATTAAATTTGAAAATCTAGGGAGGGGCAATGTCCTTCCTCTGCATTGCCTCTTTGCCCGCACACATGGATGAATGATACATAGTGTGGCATAAGCACATAACTTTATTTTTCACTTTCAGTACAAAAAAGCAGGCCCAGCTATAGGATATTTAATTGGAAAATTTAATAGGAAAATTTAATATAGGAATTTAATAGGTATTGTTGTTTCAGAAACAATAAAAATTTCGAATCAATACATATCGTTTCAATACATTCATTCAGTGTAGCAGTATTAAAATATAGATTTCTGCCGCAAATTGACAGCCAAATAGTTTGTTGTAGGAAATTTAAATTAAAATTGAATGTTACTTGGTGAATAAAATAGTCTCATGTAAACACATTAAAAAGCATTAAGTAAAGTGTCTAAATATATTGTAACTTTACAAAAAGTAATGATATCTAACAAAAACATACCTGTGAAAAAAGGGAGCCAAGTTCTGTAAAGACAATGGCAAGAAAAGAAGTGATATCTAAGTGGGTGCCAAGTTCAAATAAAATTCACTCAAACTTACCTACTGAAGTATTATAGCATTTTTTAAATTGTTTAGAAATAAAAATTATTGATAGCATATTAATAATAAATCTAGAACTTGGCAAGTTTTTGATAAATGTTATGCCTATCAATCTCATGTCTTAATAAAATGATGATGTTAATATTAACAACAATGTCATTATAAAAAAATTAATATAGTTATTATTATAAACAAATGACGCATGTTAAAGATTTGATAAACAGATAAATACACAAATACATTCCCGCTCGTCTTTGGTTATCCCTCTAGCACCCACCCTTCGGAAACCTCAATGCAAACAGACTAAAAGGCCTGAGAAAGAGACAGATACCTTTACGCTTGTTCTTGGTCATCCCTCTAGAGACTGCACCCATTTAACCCTTCAGGGGCAAAGATCTTTTATTCGTGACATGCTGAAACGATTCAATCACACCAGAATTTAAAAACAAATTTATTTCAAAATGGGTTAAAGCTTCTTTCCACGTATTTAATAAAATTAAACTTTTTAGTCCTGAATTCTAGTGTCAATGTGGCATTTTGCAGTTAAAATTAGGTGGGATATATTTTATACCACCATCCTTCAAGGGAAAGGAGCTCACTCAAATGAAGGCTTCCAAACATGAAATAACAAGCTTAGATATAATAATGTCATTAATAAAAAATAAATGACTTGTAGGTAAAAACTTGCCAAGTTCTAGATTTATTATTAATATGCTATCAATAATTTTTATTTCTAAACAATTTAAAAAATGCTATAATACTTCAGTAGGTAAGTTTGAGTGAATTTTATTTGAACTTGGCACCCACTTAGATATCACTTCTTTTCTTGCCATTGTCTTTACAGAACTTGGCTCCCTTTTTTCACAGGTATGTTTTTGTTAGATATAACATCATGTTTTGAAATGAATGTCACTTTGTATTGAAAATGAGAGAGCCAATAAATACTAGGGTTGAAAGTGGAAGTAGCAGTAGCAATTGCTTGGATTGAATTTAATTAGAGGAAATATATATTATTATTAATTCCAGTTCCATTTATTTTACGACATCACTCTGTTTCTCATACGTCACTTTTCATGATTAATAATGTTTAATGGTTAATGACATTTTTAAACATTTCTCTATTACAAATAATTACATATACTGCTCATTATATTCTTTTGTATATTTTTGATAAAAAAGAACTATTTATAATTGTCGAAACACACACAATAATAGTTAGCACAGGTGCCTGTAGTTTATTCATTAAACAAATGAATAAATTATGAATAGAAATAAATGAATATAAATGAATCATTAAACAATTCATATATTATTTAAGTAATTTATCTTGAATTCATCGACAACATATTGAAATGTTTGTAAATACATTATAAACGCTAATACCGTGTTATCCATTTTGTAAGACAATAAAGTAATCTTCTTTGTATTACCCCTGAAAAGAACACATACATTAAATGGAATTCTTTCGTAACCGCCTTTGCAATACACGTCATTTCTGAATTAATTTGATTTGATAACAAGATTTTCCCATTAGGATTATGCAAAAGCGGTGAAATGCTCTTTCGATAAACTTTAATTGAAGCTACAAATGTAATTACTGTTCTATTAATATAATCTTAAATATTGTATCTTTATAACGAACACGGCTTTTATATTCTAAAAATAAGAAAAGAAATGTCTATTTGAAAATGCTGGAAATTTGAAATACAAATTAAGCAAATTCTAATGTTTTAAAATGTCATAGACTATATATCATAGATAATACTTTAAAACGAATAATTTGCCATTGAGTACATATTGTTGTTTTTTTACACGAATTAGGTTTCTTGCTTTTATTTAAAAAATTATATTATCTTTTGCTAAACTTTAATTGGAACTAGAAATATCACTGGTAGTTTACAAAATATATAAATATATATTTCTTTTTTCCAAATAATTACATACACTGCCCATTTTATTCTTTTATATATTTTTGATAAAAAAAAATTATTTATATTTGTCGAAACACACACAATAACAATTAGCACAGGTGTTTGTAGTTTATTCATTAAACTAATGAAACAATTCATGTATTATTTAAGTAATTTATCTTGAATTCATCGACAACATATTGAAATGTTTGTAAATACATTATAAACGCTAATACTATGTTATTCATTTTGTAACACAATAAAGTAATCTTCTTTATGTTACCCCTGAAAAGAATACATACACTAAATGGAATTCTTTCGTAATCGCCTTTGCAATACACATCATTCTCGAATTAATTTGATTTGATAACAAGATTTTCCCATTAGGATTATGCAAAAGCAGTGAAATGCTCTTCCGATAAACTTTAATTGAAGCTACAAATGTAATTACTGTTCCATTAATATAAACTTAAATATTGTATCTTTATAACGAACATGGCTTTTAAATTCTAAAAATAACAAAACAAATGTCTATTTGAAAATGCTAAAAATTTTAAATACAAATTAAACAAATTCAAATGTTTTAAAATTTCATACACTGATTAATAATTTAAAACAAATAATTTGTAATTGATCTCATATTGTTTTTGTTGTTGTTGTTGTTTTTTACACGAATTAAGTTTCTTGCTTTTATTTAAAGAATTATATTACATTTTGCTAAACTTGAATTGGAACTATAAATATCTCTGGCAGCTTACGCCAAAGGTCTCTGGTTTCAGTCCTACAGCGAAATCTTTGTTACTCACAAGGAAGGTCTCCGTAATTGGGCATACTCAGAATATTTTGAAAAATAAAAATACTAATTAAACTACTTATGTATGTTAGATGTAAATTTCCAACTGGGCGAAAAATGTCCGGACCAGGATTCGAACCCGGGACCTCCTGGCTGAAGCCGCCAGTGCTCTGCCATCTGAGCTATCCCGGACGATTCTGGTCGAACTTTTTCACCCAGCTAACCTTGATGATTACAGCATCTGGTCTGAAACCTGGTTCAGCTCAACAGAACTAAATTGGTAAACCTGGAATTGGTAAACCTGGTTCAGCTCAACTTTCTGTTGAGCTGAACCAGGTTTCAGACCAGATGCTGTAATCATCAAGGTTAGCTGGGTGAAAAAGTTCGACCAGAATCGTCCGGGATAGCTCAGATGGCAGAGCACTGGCGGCTTCAGCCAGGAGGTCCCGGGTTCGAATCCTGGTCCGGACATTTTTCGCCCAGATGGAAATTTACATCTAATATGATTTGTTTACCAATTAGAATAATTGTGTTAAAATTAATCTAGTGTACTTATGTATGTAATAAAGGATCAGTCAGATTTAGCGGCGGAATTACAGTAGAAAGTCGGTAAAAAAATCAAATACTTTCGAGTATTTGGTGCAAAAAGACGAAAACGTCACGCGATTTGGCGAGCAGCACTTTTCATCGCCGAAAGCAAATGATTTTAATGCATCTGAAAATTGCTTGTTAATTGATTTTTAGAATGCGTGTAAATAGTATTTAAAGAATTTAAACTTAAACAATGAAAGAGTTTAATACATACATTTTTTTTGTATTATATATTTATGTTGCTTGATGCTGCAGTTATTTAATTTTATCACTGTAAAAATAATTTCATATATAAAAGATATTTTCATATATTTAAGATATATTTAAGATATATTTAAGATATTGTAATATATATTATATATATATATTCCAAAATAAAGGTCAGATGAAGAAGGCTGTAGTTATACATTTCAATATCGCAGAAGTTTTTGTTTCCATAGCAACAAAATTGAATTGAGAGTGCTCAATTGGACTGAATTTTGAAATGGAAACAATTTTAATTAATTAAAATTTTGTATTAATTCATAAAGTTTCATAGTTAACTTTCATTATAAATATATGTTATATAAAAATTTTTACCTTTACTATTCATTTAAATTATTCTTAATTGCTGGCATATTCATTATTTCCTTTTTTTTAATACGCTCTATTATTTATTTCTAGTTAAATTCCTATAAATTTAAAACGCGTATCTTTAATAGTTTTATTCCAAAACGTAATCTAAACTTTTAATCCCTTCATTAATTTTTATCGTCTACCAAACTGTAAAGTTTTGAACGCAGTTACTTATTTTTGGAATGTTTATAAAAACCATATTTACATTTTTATTCTATTTCATCTCATTTTCCCGCCAGCTGGGCGATAACTTTTTACATCGAAATCCTTTCATTACCAGCGCCGGGAATCTGTTCTGTGACATTTCTCGATCGCTCTCCATTGGCTGAGTGACGGATCGCAGTTTCACTTCGAGTCTCGTTCGTGATTTTGTTTGGTTAGCCTGAAGTTTTCATTTCAGTCGGATTTCCTCCGCGCATTCTAATAAATAGCTAGAGCATGAGCTCAGGAGTAGATTTTTTGTGCTGTTTGATTTTTTACATAACCTGTTACCTTGTGTCCTAAGCCATGTAGAATATTCATTTCATTAATTAACATCTATTTCGCATGAATTCATGCTCAAGCGGAATGCTCTGATTTCTCATCCTGTGGGAATTGTTTAATGTTGGTATATTCTGATGGAATAAACAGTTTCCTATGACTGCATTTCTATGTCTTATTGGGAAAACGCCAGATTTCTTCATAAGCCTTTACTTCTTTCACCACTCATGCTGTCTAATCTGCCTTGTATTCATCATGAATAAATGAGTTTTGATTGGACTTTACCAATCTTATCACCTCCACTAGCGATGCTTACGCTAAGTGGTACGCCTGCTATACAACCTCACCAACGGCTGATTAAAAGGTGGTACGAATCCAGTAATATTTCGTAAAAAGCACGACGTGAATGTTCGACTTAACCTATTAAATTGTTTCGAAATAAGAAGACGGCATAGGATAATGTTGACCTACTCTACACCACCTTTAGGAGACCTTCAATAAAAAGTGTTCTTGGGATCGTGAAACCAATAGAAACCTTCGATGACACCTGGTAACCACGATTTGATGTTCTACGTTTACCCTGAATGCGCGTCTATATAGATGAAAGTCATTTTGTTTTCTTTTAATAAAAAGTTATAGGAAAGAAAGAAAACTACGATGTTTGTAAACAAACCAAGGTCGTAAGTTTTGAAACATTTATTATTTATTTATTTATTTACTTTATATTTCACCATATTTCCTTATTTACATTTGTCGTATTACTGTTATTATTTATTAGAAAAGAAAATATTTACATTTGCTGTTTTATTTAAAGTTTATTTACATTATTTATTATGATTATACAATGAATCCATGTATTAATGAGTTGTCCCTCTTTTATGTTAATGCGATCGGGATTTGTTAAAGCTCTAGTGATAAAATGAGTGAAAGTGAAGTAAATATCATCTCTTTTGACCCAGGGTCAGAGATGAATATACAATCCTGGATGAAACATTTTGATCAAGCATGCATTTCTGATAAAAAAGATGGAAAATGCAAAATATCTCTAAATTTTCGAAGTTAGAAGCTTTAAAAGTGTTCATTAATGAGTGTCTAGAATGTACTACTTTCAGTAAGATAGTTGAAATTCTTTCTGAAAAGTTTATAAAAGTACAAGTTCCTAGATTTTCTGATTATGCTTCTATGAAGGTAAGTGATCTTAATGAGAGAGTTATTTCAGAAAAAAGATTGAGATTGGTAGACAACTTCATTTATGTGAAACCATCATAGTCCAAGGTTTGACGGTTGGTTTGAAGCCAGAATTGAAGCCAGAATATCAGAATTATATGATTATTAACCCTCGAGAGAGCACCATAGATTGGTACAGAATGGCTAAACAACTAGTAGTCATTCCTACCTCTCATGTAAACAACCATAATGTTAGGAATAATTCTCAAAGTCATGAATCTTTCCAGTTTAATAACCAGGCTCCTAGACATTGGGTTCGCCCAAACCAGAATTTTCAAAGAACAAATTCTAATTTTCGGCCACAAAACCCTCTTAATGCTCAAAATTCTAGATTTGTTAGCCCTAGATTACCTACTACTTATTTTCAAAATAAGTATCCCAGTCGACCATGTCGAATGTATATGAATAGGGGTATACAGGATGCTTTCCACTGGGAGAGGACTTGTATTTTTAATGTTGAACCTATGCAATCTTATGTTCCTCCTCCTAGTCAACAACAACAACCTACTCATAATATTTGACATTTAATTGTTAATAGTTTGAGTGCTTATTTTAAATAGTGTAAATTTCATTTATTGTTTAAAGCTGTATATTTTAAAGAAAAATTAACAAATTATGGTTTGTTTGAAAGAGTTTCTGGTTGCAGTTAATGTTAATTCCCAGTTTCTTATAATTTACATAATTCAGTAGGAAAAGAGGGAATTAGCGAGACTTGCGCTAGAGTTTTCTCAGATAAATTATAATTTAAAACTTCATTAAATTTTGTAAATTAAATTAAGGTAGCATACAATTTAAATTTTTTAAATTATAAAAGAATTGATTGAATTTTAAAAAATTATAACTGTGGTATACTTAAGTTTCTATGTTTTATTGAGTAGAATTTCTGGTTAAGGTTAGTCTTCCCCAATTTCTTATAATTTAACTAAATTCAGTAGGAAAAATGGGATTGAGCTAATCTTTTACTGGGATTTCGACAAAAAATAAGTATATAATTTTAATTATTCTTAAGGGCCAGTGAAAACTTGTTTCCCTATCAAATTCTTAACAAATTATCTCCTATAAATATTCGAATTGATAAGCAAAGTCAAAATAGAAATACGGAAGTTGTCCATGTATCTAAATTGCGCCCCTACTTTTCACCAGATCAATTAAAATTATCTCATGAGAATTCACAACAAGCTAATGTTAAAGCCCTGGCTTAATATTAAATTTAGAATAGTCATAAATTAATAAAAAGTAACTAAATAAATTATAATTAATCAATCAATGCTTTTCTATATAACAGTGTGTTCTCGAAGGATCCACGATAACATTGCTGCTGAAGTTTTACTTGAATTAGTTGTTTACGCGGGCGTAAATGGGTTGATTTGAGTTAAAAATCTCTTATATTGAATTGAATTAGATTAGAATATTAAATAAATTTTAAATTTATATGTAAACTATGAATAAATGTTAACTGGATTAAAATAACTTAAAAAATATATCAATTACTGAACTATAATTATTAATACTAAAACATTATAGAATTTATGCGAATAATTGTTGATTATGCAAGTGTCCTGGATTTCAAACCCAACTTGTTTTTCTCTTGCTTACTTATTTATTTATATTTTACTGATTGCGTAACCATGTAGGAAATGAACGAAATATTTCGACACATATCGAAAAATACCTGTTAAGATTTTGTTTCAATGATATTGCTGGAGAATTTGAGAATTTATTTATTTATTTATTTATTTTTGACTTGGTATAATTTCATTTCTTATTGAATCTAGTATTGATAGGGGATTACTTTTTATGCTATGTAACTTTTTACCCAGCTAATATCATTGAGTGCAATAATCTCTTATTATTATTTACTGAAGTGATGAATTAAAATATAACTTTGAGTTATTGTTATTATTGAATTAAATTTACTATTGCTAGATCTTGTATGATAGAAAGTATAGATAAATTTATTATTGAATATTGAGATAAAAGAGAGGTAATAAAGAAAAATAAGTGTTATGAATTAATGAAATCAATATATGAGATATCTGAAACTCATAAATTAAATTTAATATTGTGATAACATCTGAACATAATGAAAATAAAATACTTACTAGAGAATTTATGGAAAAGTGGTACTAGCTTTTTTGACAGTTTTTCTTGTGTCAAAAATGAGCAATAATTGAATTTCAATGGACTATAGCATTTTATCAGGACAATATATCATCCCAGTTAAAAAACTGTAGGAGAATGATACTCAGTTGAAATTTTTGTACATAAATTTTAAATTTATTATATTCATGTTTTACCTTTTATTTATATAACTTGTGAATTGTACGGAAAATTTCTACGTTATGGAGTTTAAGTTATAGAGATTAAACTAATGTTTAATCGTGATGTGGAAAGAATGTAAATTCCTAAGAAAACTCCTTGACAATTCTAATATTGTCAATATCTGTTAATATTGTAAGTAATAAGTTGTTAGTAAAACAAGATGAGATTATTTAGAATATAATTTACTCCATGTTGGAGAAATATTTATATTATCTTTGTAATTTTAAAAAACAATTCCCACAGTTTCGCGTTTAAGCAGTAACTTATAGATTTGGTTTTTGACAGAATTGGAGAAAAATTTTCAGACTACCGGGTAACACTATTGTAATCCGACTTCATGCTTTTCCCCAATGAACTTGTGGGTCACGGAGCCACCAGTTCACCGGTTTTTAGGGAGGGGTGGATATTGTTATATAAAAATTTTTACCTTTACTATTCATTTAAATTATTCTAAATTGCTGGCATATTCATATTTTTTTTTAATACGCTCTATTATTTATTTCTAGTTAAATTCCTATAAATTTAAAACGCGTATCTTAATAATAGTTTTATTCCAAAACGTAATCTAAACTTTTAATCCCTTCATTAATTTTTATCGTCTACCAAACTGCAAAGTTCTGAACGCATTTACTTATTTTTCGAATGTTTATAAAAACCATTTTTACATTTTTATTCTATTTCATCTCATTTTCCCGCCAGCTGGGCGATAACTTTTTACATCGAAATCCTTCCATTACCAGCGCCGGGATTCTTTTCTGTGACGTTTCTCGATCGCTCTCCATTGGCTGAGTGACGGATCGCAGTTTCACTTCGAGTCTCGTTCGTGATTTTGTTTGGTTAGCCTGAAGTTTTCATTTCAATCGGATTTCCTCCGCGCATTCTAATAAATAGCTAGAGCATGAGCTCAGGAGTAGATATTTTGTGCTGTTTGATTTTTTACATAACCTGTTACCTGGTGTCCTAAGCCATGTAGAATATTCATTTCGTTAATTAACATCTATTTCGCATGAATTCATGCTCAAGCGGAATGCTCTGATTTCTCATCCTGTGGGAATTGTTTAATGTTGGTATATTCTGATATAAACAGTTTCCTATGACTGCGTTTCTATGTCTTATTGGGAAAACCCGAGATTTCTTCATAAGCCTTTACTTCTTTCACCACCCATGCTGCCTAATCTGCCTTGTATTCATCATGAATAAATGAGTTTTGATTGGATTCTACCAATCTTATCACCTCCACTAGCGATGCTTGCGCTAAGTGGTACGCCTGCTATACAACTTCACCAACGGCTGATTAAGGTGGTACGAATCCAGTAATATGTCGTAAAAAGCACGACGTGATTGTTCGACTTAACCCATTAAATTGTTTCGTAATAACTTTCATTATAAATATATATATGACAAAAATATAGTTAAAACAAACCAAAACTGACAAAACTAAAGTTATTTAAATTAAATTTATTTAAACAATTTCAATATGAAACATTTTTACCTTAAACAGTACTTGACATAAAAAAGTATTTTTTGAAATTTTATTCCACCACCAACCGGTTATAAATCGCCAAATAACGAAATTTTCATTATTTTTTGACGGACACTCTATCAAGTTTCCGCCGAAATTTTTTTATAAACATATCTATCCTCATGAGAAGAACATTCCACATTTTTTCCTGATTTTTCGGAGTATGCCCGTATGGAGGCCTTCCTTGTCAGTTGAAAAAATCTCGTATGATGTATTTACCGTGTAGAATAGTTGCGTTGTAATTAATATAGTGTAATGACGCATCCAGTGTTTCTTGGTATTTCTCTGCTTATGATTTGTTCTATTGAGCTCATTCAGATATGAGTCCAGATAACTTAGTCCAGATATGAGTCCAGATAAGGTTTTCTGGGGGAGAAAGGTCCGCGAGATTCGTCCATGATAGCTCAATAGGTTGAGCATTGGCATCTTACGCAAAAAGTTCCTGGTTCAAATGCTGGCTTGGACACATTTTTCATTCAGTTGAAAAATTACAACTCGTATGGGTAAACTAAATGAGTAAAAAAATTAAAATTTATTATATATTTATTTCTAATTATGAATAAACTTTCAAAAAATGTTTAGAAAAATATTATGAATAAGTGAAAAACTATATGCAAATATAAAGCATTAAAGAAACATAAACAAATTAAATTCTTTTAAATCACATGTTATTTCCCATTCTCAACATCCGTTTTTTATGCACATACATGACGCACAGGGATGAATTTAATTTCATTCGAAATGTTTTGAACATGCTTTTGACATAGTATACTCACATTTCTTTAATATACGTAGTTATTTTATATTATTATTTAATTTATATAGCGCAACCTTTAATCCTTTAATTCCCATGACATAATACATTCTAGAATTACTTAGTCCAGAGAATCTGACTTTACACCAGAAAGTTTCAATGGTTAATTTCGCTTTATTTAAATAGGGAAATTCTGTTATTATTTAAAGCAAATATTGCTATTTTAATTTTCTGATGTGAATTAGGTATATACGAATTAAAAAAATCTATTAAATTCAAAACACTGTTGTTTGCATATATTCAAAGCTACGCACGAAAGGGTTAATATATCTCTAAAAAAATCCTTTTGAATGAAAAACTAATTGTATTATAATTTTTTTGAAAAGAAAACAAAAAAGTACAAAATAAGTGTGTAACACTTTACTTTATGGGGCATTAAAAATCTTTCTTACTGCATTTAAAATATTTTTTTAAATTAATTCACCCGTTTATTTTCATTTTTTCTTTCAATCTACTCAAAGATTTTGAGAAAAAGTATATTCAAGTGTTCACGATAATGAATGAATAAAAGATGAGAAAAAAAGTAATCTTTTTTATTATATATATATATATACTTTCAACGGTAATCTTTAAATGTAAAGAGTCTTTTTTTCATTTTTTTAGTGAAAAAATTTATGGCTTCAAAATCCTTAGAGCTTATATAGCCATGAAAAATATTAAGTTGTTTGCATAAATTATCTCAAAGAAAAGATTTAAAAAAGAAAGCATCTTTATATTGTAAGTTTTATGAATTATTAATAACATATTTTATATGAAGAAAGTTTTTTGTGTAATTTAAAAAATACTTATTCCTGTTATCATCATATGTATTAATATATATTTAAATATGTCAAAAAATAATCTAAAATAGTCTGCGCCCAATTCTTCTTCCTAAAAGTTATCTGAATGTTAAAAGTAAAAGGTGGAGATTAAAAAATCATTTTTTAAAAGTAAAATTACTATTTTATTAGAAATACAGTAACAGTATTTTCGCATTTTATGAAATTCGATAAACAATATGTAAATATAAATTACAATGTTGCTTTTGCTGCATTTTTTGTACCTAATGACGGGAACATTTAATTGTTGAAATATTTTCCAATATCAAGTTTTACAGTTTCAAATTTATATAAATCTTACGAAATCAAACTAAAGTCATTGCTACTTGTATAATCATAAGATGGGTTTTTCTGATAAATGTCAGTTTATGTGCGAATAAATTACGTGAGAATAAAAGAACTGTTGTTTCATCAAGTGATGCAGTGCATATGCGTATTTTCTATTAATTTTTTTCTTCAATAAAATCATCATTCTTGATATGTTTATATTTCATCATGTATGAGATTTGCAAGAATGAAAAAATCACATGATTGAATAAAATGCAGATTTGTTTTCAGAAATGGTGTAAACATTGTTTACGACATGCAAAATGAATCAACGTTCAATTTAAAATAAAAAAGTAAAAAAAAAAAAAAAAAAAAAAAAAAAAAAACCCTTTTATAAGTATTCAGTGTTTATCTTTAAAACAATGTCTACTTTAATGAGTACAATTAATGTTGTTCCAAAACATTTACGTTACAATACGATAATTTGGCGAGACCCCTATTATTGAAAATTCACCGCTTTGATTTAAGCTTGATAAAGAGTTCGAATTATTGAATTTTTTACAAAATATAATTTTTCTCTGTTTTTTTTTTTCAACATAACAGGTGTGGCTATTTAATAACGAAAAGTCTATAGAAGAACTACGCATGCGCCAAATCGCCGCCTCTAAATTGGCTGTTTTTGAATTAGTCTGGCCGTGACCTTCATTTATTTTGGACCATGTTTTAGTGTTTTGCGAAAAAATGTTAAGTGTTTTAACCCTTTATCTACTGAATTATGAAAATTTTATCTTCTAAAGCATTTTTCGTGAATTTTTGAAACTACATTAGAAGATTTACATAATCCTTTAATAAATTTTAGAAGTATTTTAAAAGGATTGAAGGATTTAGAAGGATTAATTAAATTTGAATTTATAGGGATTTGTGCAATATTTATAACCCCACTCAAATCTTTTATTTTAAATATTTTTCTTAGTATTTTGTAGAATTAGGAAATGTACAAATATAATGTTCTTGCAATAGAACTAAAGAAATATTTCTGAATTAAAAAATTACCGCCCCCCACTCGCCCACCTCCCTAATGCCACGAAAGCAAGAAAAAAATGCTCAGGCAAAAAAAAAAAAAAAAAAAAAATCATCCTTTTAGAAATATTTTTGTTTTGTGTATCCCATAATGCTTTTGGAATAAGATAAAGTCATGCATCTATAACTCATTCTAAATTGTATTACTATTAATCTATGTATTAAATGAATTTTATAAAAAGTTGTTTTAATGGTACTTATAAGTACCGTCAGTAGAGAAAGGGTTAAAAGAGCAACGTATCAATGTGAAATTTATTTTTTAAACGTGGAAAATTTGCTACTGAAGCTCATCATTTGTTAAGAGAAGTGTACGGCAATGAATGTTACCACGTGCATGGATTTTGGAATTGTGTAAGCGTTTCCGAGATGGCCGAAAAGACTTTGAAGATGATGTTCGCCCGGATAGAACTTCTATGCCAACAACGGAGAAAACTACTGAAAAAATTTCTAATCTGATCCGATCTGACCGTCGGTTACCTATTAGTGAGATTGCTGAAATTGTACAAATTGACAAAGAGTGCACAAGGCGAATGCTATATAACAATTGTAGAGGAAAAAGTGATGGGTGCTTCATCAGGACAACGCACCGTTTCACATTGCATTGTCTGAGAAGAAGTTTCTAGCTAAGTATAACATCCCAGTTTTGGAACATCAGTCTGACCTGGTATCATGTGACTTTAATCTGTTCCCCAAGATCCAATCTGCATTAAAGGGAATCAGATTTCAGACAGTTGCGAAGCTGTGAAAGAAAAAGCGGCAAGAGCTCACAGATGAAAAGTTCCAACACTGTTTGAAACAATGGAAAATTCGCATGGAGCGTTGTAGGGTTAAAGGAAGGGTGTATATTGAAGGGAATAATAACTAAATATGTATAAATTTAAAATAAAATATATTTTACAGCATTAGTCTTCTTTAATAGCCACACTTCGTATAGTAACAGGAATGAAAAAAACTTGTTAAACTATCTTTTTCTTTTTTTTAAAATTTCAAATTGTTTTCTCACTCTATAATCATAATTTAATTAATATTAAACTATTAAATAATAAAAGTATTTTTTTAAACAATTATTACGCTCTTTATTTTTATTTACATTTTCTGCTTTTTTGTGTTTAAAATATTTCGTGTTTCCAGTTTTACAACCATTGGCATACTTTAGCGACGGTTGTTTGGCGTATAATTCTCTCCATTGCTTTTGCAATTCGTATACAGTTATAATCATAAGAATTATTTGGTAATTATCACCTGTGGCAGGTTGATGGGAAAATGCCTTAAAATTAATTTATATTTATGTTCTAAAAAATGTTAAAATGTTGTATCGCCATCAGAAATACACACCTGTACATAATTTTTATAATTATAGCATATCAGGAAGTGGATGAAAAACAGGTTAAAAAATTCCATCTTTCATTAGTAAAACAAACTTAAATCGAAGAGAGTAAAAATGATACTGACGTCAATATACTATTTCAAAACATGGAAATAAATGAATTTGCATTAAAAAAAACAATATGGAATATCTCTTCGTCAAAATAAAATACAATACTTAAATTTAGAATAATCTTCTGAAGAAACATTTTCAAATAAAGAATTTTTGTCATGCAGTAAAATGACTTGAATAGCTTGTAAGTGTTTTATTTTTCATTTGCTACTGAACTTAAAACGTTTTCTTGGAAGATATGCATAAAATAAAGATCTTTCGACTACATTTTAAATTTAATTTAAAATAATCTCTTTCAAAAATTGCACTAAGTAAAGGATTGAAGTTCTTGAAAATAATTCATGATAATTTTATGTTAGAAAAACTTTTTTTTACTTATTTGAAGTTATAATGGATAAACAAACCTTTAAAGAGGAGCTTAAAGTATGCACTTTTAAAAATGAAAAAAAAAATCGTGTCTTTCATTTTACTTTTTTTTTCTGTAAATTATACGCTGGTGAAAATTTATACAAGACCAAAAAATCATGTGTGCAGCATAGATTATGAAACACTTTCCAACACCTTCAGAATACTATAACAAAACTTCACAATTTAATAAGGTGAAAGATAAGGTCGAAATGAATAATTCAGAAAACGCATAACGCATTTGAAAACTCGATTTCTGCGATTACCATGTATAGTTGTTAAAATATACGATTTTTTTTACAGCCCTGTGTCTATGTATAATCTACAGATATCTATGCATACTACATAGTTTGCTAAAAGTTAGTTCAGTTAAACGCATAGCACATTTGAAAATGTCCACTCACCAATTTCCGCAAATAAACGGATGTTGTTGAGAACTTTTTTTGCGACCCTGTATGTGATCTATAATATTTATATGCCATGTGATATTTAAAAAATATTTAAATTTAAAAACGCATACCACAAATGAAAAAGCACATCCAGCATTTTTTGTTCATAGGCTTCAATAGTTCAATTATTACTCATTTTCTTCTATAGTCAAATTCTTTTGTGTGTCCCTGTAAATGAACGATAAGTTCTATACACACCGTATTCAATAGTAAGATACTTTTAGTACACCTCAGTGACGTATCAATTTCAATATGTTTAAAATATTGTAATATCATTAAAATTTACGGCAAACGATTTTTCCCCATAGATCGTAATGTAATGAAATTCTTTTCAGTGATCCTGTAAATGAACTGAAAATGCTACACACTTCATTTTCAATACCGAACATACTACAGCAAGCCCCAATAAAAACAATAATTCCATGACAATCGAACTGTATTTACGCGAGTTAGAGCACGGACATACAGACAGACTCACAGACAAACAGAATTCACAAACACTTTTCAACTATGTTGGTTAAGTGTTAAAAAGGACCGAACATTAGATACGAATGATATGCGATTTTCAAGAAGAGTAAGTAACTCTTTTACAATGAGCGTTTTCATATTCGGTTCTACCGAGAAGTTGTAGAAAAAGCATAATATAAAAAGTACAAATTTTAGCGATGCGATTATAAAACAAAAAGGTTGAATTCCTTAAAATGATTACAGAAGTGTTACAAGAAAGTAAAGACGATCTTTTGTCTAAAAAGTAACTTCCCTTGAACAAGAAAGTAAAAACGGTCTATGGCATGTGTGCCCAAAGTGGCACGTACGAGAATTTCTGTGGCATGCAAAAAATTTAATTTGATAATGATTATATAATGAAATTAATTTTTCTTTTTGTCATAACAAATAAAAATACGTTTTTCATGGTTAGACTAACAAAACTATCAAATTACTCATTACTCGATTAAATTACTTAAGTTTAATAGATAAAAGAAGTACAGTACATGGCACGGCGACATACGCCAGGAACACATCCAAGAACGAGAACAACAAGAGCTGTATTGCCAAACTACAAATGCAAAAAGTGTGTTGCCAAAACAGCAATAGAAACTGTGATAACAGAATTTAAATCTTAATGCTCCTTCCAATTATGTTGTCACTAGAATATACATAATGTATATATAAAACTTATTTAGTTAAACACTTAGCACAATTACATTACATGAAATCACTATGAATGAATGAAATAAACAAAAAAATCTAACTATTAAATAAGAAAAAGCTTATTGTAAATTATAACGTTAAAGATAAGTATCGTTTTAAAAGAAATTGTTATGTGCTGAAAGTCAATAAAGTTCAACCAGAGTCACACACACTGTCTATTTCGTTTATGTTGAGCAGTTCTCTTAATTTTTGAAATCTTACCTTGGGAAGAGGTTTTGCAAAAGTGTCAGCTAATTGCTCTTCTGATTTCACATATTTTACAATCACTAACCCATCATCACATTTTTCACGAATAAAATGATCGCGCTCATCAATGTGTTTTGTACGCTTGTGAAATACTGGGGTTTTGATCAGCTTAATAGCACTTTGATTATCAATGGAGAGAGTAACACCCTCTTTACAAATTTCACTTTCACTCACATTTTGTAGAAGTTGTAACCACAATATTTCCTTGACAGCACTTGAAGCTGCAATATATTCAGCCTCAGATGTAGACGTAGAAACAGTTGACTGCTTCTGGCAAGACCAAGTAACAGGACCATTGCTAATTTTAAACACATAGCCAGAGGTGGATTTTATTGTGTCAACATAATTAGCAAAGTCAGAATCAGAAAAACCAACAAGATGGCAACCATGATTATCCACTGGAGAATATTCAATGCCATAGGCTGCCGTACCTTTCAGGTATCTGAAAATACGTTTCACTGCATTCCAATGCACTTCTCCTGGATTGTTTTGAAATCGGCTGACAAGATTAACAGAAAAAGCTATATTAAAAAGCAGGAAACCAACGTTTAAAAATGCGCAAATAACACGTGAAAAGCAGCAAACAGCTGTTATGAATCTACTATCGAGATTCTTCTTCAGTGCAAGATAGAGCAAGACAGAGCCTGCTAGAAAAATCAAGGATGAGCAAAATGACAGAGACGCGCCGGCTTATATACCCGATACGGGTAGCCAATGCGTCAAAACAACCAATGAGACAAAAACAGATGAAACGACTGAGTGGACAAGTAGCGACATCTACCGGAGAACGAGAGAAAAAGAAACCAAAAAAGAGGGAATTAAATTAATGCTTTTCAAATACTTGGAAAATCAGGAAATCAGGAGTACTAGATAAGTCATTGACTAAAGAGTGAGAATTTTGAATGATGTGGTAAGCTTCCCAAAAATCAAGATCAAGGTTAGAAGAACATTTCTGGATAAGAGCAATAGAAGAACGTTTAAGCTTCTGATTTTTAACATAACCTTCATGCTTTTTTAAACGAAATCTTTAGTCTGGCCAATTAAGATAGACCACACTGGCAAGAGATTTGGTAAATACCCCATATTGGGCAGACTAAACATGCTCTTAGATTTCGTTTAAAAGAGCATGAAGGTTATGTTAAAAATCAGGAACTTAAACGTTTTTCTATTGCTCAACATTGTTGGTCATTTCAACATAGGTTAAATTTTTCCTCAGCCATTATTATCCAGAAATGTTCTTCTAACCTTGATCTTGATTTTTGGGAAGCTTACCACATCATTAAAAATTCTCACTCTTTAGTCAATGACTTATCTAGTACTCCTAATTTTCCAAGTATTTGGAAAGCATTTATTTAATTCCCTCTTTTTGGTTTCTTTTTCTGTCGTTCTCTGGTAGATGTCGCTACTTGTCCACTCAGTCGTTTCATCTGCTTCTGTCTAATTGGTTGTTTTGGCGCATTCTCTACCCGTATCTGGTATAGAAGCCGGCGCGTCTCTGTCATTTTGCTCAGCCTTGCTTTTTCTAGCACGCTGTGTCTTGCTCTATCTTGCACTGAAGAAGAAGCTCGCTAGTAGATTTGAAACAGCTGTTTGCTGCTTTTCACGTATTATTTGCGCATTTTTAAACATTTGTTTCCTGCTTTTTAATATTTCTGCACAAAGACTTTAATTGATATTTTAAGAAAAAGCTATATCCGGACGTGTCGTGGTGGCAAGAAACGTCAAAGATCCAATAGCTTCTCTGTAAGGGATAGTTTTTCCTTCTGGTAATGGATTAGATTCTGATGGTAGAATATTTACATTATCTGCAGGCATACTATTTGGACATGCATCATCCAAATAAAATCGCTTCAAGATTCTTTTTATATAGCTTTTTGAATGTAAGAAAATTGTGCCGTTTGCTCTGTAGTTTATTTCAATTCCAACAAAACAACCAGTTTCACAAATACTTGCTTCAAACGTCTTTTTAAAATTATCTACAATTTTAATTTCTTCTTTTCTTCACAAAATAATAAAGCATCATCTACATACAAAATTAGAAGTACTTTCTTACCTTGAAAAATACCACTGAAAACACAAGGATTAGTATTAATTTGCTTAAAGCCAAAAAGGGTGAGAAAATCTGAAAAAGTCTTGTTCCAACATCTGGATGCTTGTTTCAGTCCAAACAGAGACTTTTTAAGTCGACACACTATTTAGCAAAACCTAAACCTGAAGGAGGTTGCATAAAAATTGTTTCATCAACTTCGCCATAGAGAAAAGCAGTTTTCACATCTATTTGTAGAATTTTCCATTTTCTTTGTGCAGCTATAGCTAATAAAACTTTTATAGTGTCAAACTTTGAGGTTGGTGAAAAGGTTTCTCCGAAGTCTCCCTCCACTTGAGAGAACTCTTTGGCACAGTCTGGTTTTATAGTTGTAAATTTTTCAATCGGAAAGATATTTTATTTTAAATATCCACTTGGATCCAATTACGTTACTTTTCTCTGGAAGGGGTACAAGATCCCAGGTCTCATTCTTCTAAAGAGAATTCAATTCCTCATTTATGGCTTCTTTCCAGTTCCCTGCTTGAGGAGAATTCATTGCTTCTTCATATGTTTGTGGTGTTACAATGTCGGCTACATTTACTTCATAACGAGCAGGAGCTTTTAGGGTGTTTCTGGGACGAAGGCCATAATGATCGACATTTTGCGACTTAGGAGGATTATTGCATAAGTTACCCGGAGCTTTATCCATAGAATCCTTAACCATATCATCTTCATCAATTTTAAGAAAGATTGTTGATGCTGACGGTGAGATATTCATCTTAAAATTTTCTTCATTGAAGATGACATTTCTTGATACTTAAATGGCTTTAGTGACTGGATCGAATAGGGGACAGTTTGTCGATTCCTTCTCATACCATACGAATATCATTTTCTCTCTTTTGGGTTCTAGATTTTTTCGAAGAACATCAAGTACATGCATATAGGTTTTTGAACCAAAAATTCTCAGATGATTAAGCGATAAAGATTTTCCAGTCCGTAATTCAAAAGGTGTTGAATCTAGAGCTTGTGTTTTTGGAGCTCTGTTCAGGATGTAAACAGCTGTGTTTACAGCTACTGCCCACAGGTACAAAGGCAATTCCTTGGACTAGATCATGGAGCGAGCACTTTCTACTATTGTGCGCATATCTCTTTCAGATCTCTCATTCTGCTGTGGAGTATACGGAGCTGTTGTCTCTAATTGAATGCCCTTCTTATGTAGATACTCATCAAAGTGTAGATTGATGTATTCCTTACCATTATCAACTCGAAGTGCTTTAACTTGATGACCAAACTTATTTTCACATAATTGAACAAAGTTCTGGAAAGCTTCTGAGCACCCTTTTATGCTTGAGAAAGTTAACTTTTCTGTAACCACTGAAATCATCTTTCATTAAAATGAAATAGTTTGCTTCACCTACCGATTGAACAGACATGGGACCACAGATATCACTGTATATTAACTCTCCTGGTTTAGTTGCCTTGTATTCTTTAGCATTGAATGAAAATCTATGTTGTTTACCATATTGACGTCCCTCGCAGAAAAATTCATCTTTTTCTGAAACATCAAATTTATATGCCCTGTTCTTTCATGCCATACTTTCAAATTATTCTTCTGAGAAATGTTAGCTTCAGGTGAACAGACAGTCTTAAAGAGCATGTGATATAAGTTGTTTGCAGAACGTACTGCAGTGCCAGCTAACTCATCTTCACTATTGTAAATATCAGCATGATCTTGCATTTTTATTATTTTCATGCCTTTACTTGCTATCACAACTTCTGAGAGAAGATTTTTCTTCAGATCAGGTACATAGAGAACATTGTGTATTTCTCCTCCTTGCCATTCTCCATTAATAAACTTCTGAATATTTACATTTCCTCTTCCTTTAATGGGTGATTCTAGATCGTTACCAAGACGAATAGCTTCATTATTATTTGATTAAGTGAAGTTGTTGAAATAATTGATATTATAGCTCATGTGAGCAGATGCGCCACTGTCGAGAATGCATTGTTCACTTCTTTCTGCAGTTTACCCTATTTCACTACTAAATGCACTGTAACTTGATGAACCCTTGTTTCTATCTATATAATCATTACCTTTTTAACGAGGCTTGGAACGGCAATCTCTTGCATTGTGGCTTTTTTGTCGACAAGAATAACAGGTTATTTTCGATTTATCTGTATTTCTGTTGTTTGTTTTGAATTTATTTTCCTTCTTTGAGTAGTTTGCAGGCTTTTTTTGTTCAAGGTTTGGACGATTAGAAGCAAAAAATGCAGACTCACTCTGTTCAGACTGAGATAATCAGGTTTCTTCATCAATAAGTCTTGCGGTGAAATTCGATAAATTCTGTTTACTATCATCAACAGATAACTGACATTTCTGTATTTTGGAGGTAGTGCCGCCCATATTTTCGTAATGATAGTTGTATCGCTAATACTCTCACCACAGTCCTTTATTTGAAGCGCAAGATTTTAAATTTTAGAAATATACTGAACGACCGTTTCATCACTTTCGATTTTAATCTGATGAAATTGATCTAGTAAAAGCATTTTGTTAAAATCGGATTTCAATTTGAAAATAGAATATAATTTTTCAAGCATTTTTTTTGAAGAACAGCTTTCAATAAGCGTGACTTGCGATAATTACATGGCTGAAGATATCGTGAACATAGCTATTGCGCCATCTCTCTCCCATTTTTCTATTTGTGCTTCATCGGTATCTGGCTTGACTTTAGTACCGTTAACAGTTGTAAATACTGACTTTACTTTTAAAGCACATACGGTTTGAAATCTCCACTGTGAGTAATTTAGCCTATTAAACTTATTTATGGCAGAAACGCCAACGCCGGTCATTCTGACAGTTAGGCTTAGTACAGCGCGATTCGAAATGAAAAGTTATTCTGAAGAACATTAGCGAAACAAATTCACTTTACTTAAAGTAAACGCGGTTGGAAGCGTGAACGGGTGCCATAACCTATCAAATTATTCCTTATTCGGTTCAATTACTTAAGTTTAATAGATAAAAGAAGTACAGTATATTACATGGCACGGCGACATATGGCAGGAACACATCCAAGAACGAGAACAACAAGAGCGGTGTTGCCAAACTACACATACAAAAAGTGTGTTGCCAAAACAACAATTGAAACTATAACAACAGAATTTAAATCTTAATAAAACTAATGCAATTCAATTTCAATGAACATAAGAAATTTTCTTTTCTGTGATGCTATGCAACTTTTTCGACAAGTAACAATTTTGCTTTTCTGTATGAATTAAAAAGTTTTTATTTCTTCAAATGAATTACATAAAACTATCTCTGCAATAAGATGACAAATGGGTCCAATTTTCATGTATATATTACTAAAAATACAAAATATAAACCAGGTATAAAACATTTTTTTTATCAAACGTATAAAAGCAAAAAATCTTAATAAATTATTAATATATTATTTTTCATGCAACATGGATTATTATAAGTTAGATGTTGCATTAATGATAAATTAAAAATTACTAAAATTTTCATAAAACGTCCTACCACATTATACAGCACGTACTCTTTAAATAGCTACTTCCTAATCAAGATTTCAGTAAATTAATCGCTGATTACAATATATAAAAAAGTACATTTTGATTAATGTTTTTCAGTTTTTTTTATTGCATAAATTTTCCTGATTCTATTAACCAGTTTATCGTATAAGTAGCAATATATCTTTACGTAAAAGTTTAGTATGTTAGAGCATTTACATGTATCGTTTTTGAATTCTTGTAGTCTCGGAAATACTTTCTTCAATTCACGGAAATTTTCCTGGCAGCAGTTCTACCAGGATTTTTCCGTTAATAGACGAATATTCGTTTCTGATTTTCTCCGTTATAGGAGGTAAAATATACGTCAATTGAAGAAAGTGGAGATAAAATAAAAATTGCTGACGTTGGAGTCGAACCAGCTATCTTAGTGTTACGAAACCATTTTCTACATTTTCAAATTGGCATACCTTTAAAATTATTTGAGAAAATGTGGTATTGTACATGTTTTTGTAATTTCATTACCAGTCGAGTACACTGCTATTTAATATTCAGTACTTTTATTAATTTTACTGCTAGTTATCTAGTTTTGCTATCTCCCTACATGTTTACATGGAATTTCTCTGATTTTTCATAGGATTCAATCAGCGTATTTCCTACGTATTTGCATTTTTGTCATATTATAGCGCATATCTAGGCATTTACATTACATTTCATGTTAAAAATTTTACCAGAATGTTTAAGTATTCACTATGTCTAAACGTACATTTTTAATTGTTCGGAGTACGAGTGTTTCATTAATTAAGCATTTTTTATTTAATAATCATTATAAATTTGCATTTGATGATAAACACGCAAACTGTGCAATCTAGCTGCATCCTCGGTATGTGGCAACGATTAAAGTATTTTTTTACCAACAGATATTCCTTTCTTGAAACATACATAACGGTGCTTGTTCGGAGAAATTTCTGCTTTATCATCGTATAAAGCAAGAAAAATAGTTTTTCCTGCTTTGGATATTTCAAATTAGGATACTTGACCACTTTTAAAAGTGCTGGTGGCTTGCATGTCGCAGTCTTCTTCCATTTTCAAAATTCCCGATAACGACATTTTTCCTCTCCCAAACAAGGCCGATGTAGTTCACAACCTAAAAAATTGTGAAGGAACAATACATGATCTTTCAGAACTGCATCATTGTTGAGACTGTGCGACAAATACAAGGTGGTTGCAATTATTCCTCTTCCAGGCTTAATACAAATATCTCTGTCTCTGGAGGTGCTGAAGCAGTCAACAATACGAGCAAGTCAACATCATCGCCAACAACATCAGCAAGCGGGCCAGACTTTGCTACTCCAATAGTTGTGTTAACAGTTAGTGTGTCAGCATCATCTTGAAACGAGGGCGTTACACAACTTTTGCCTCCTATGATGTGATGTTGTTTACATTGAAGTCCGCATTGTCGAAAATGTGTTGAATGATTGAATCGGGCAGTATGAGTGGATCACCCTGAAGTGCGGAACTTGCTTCAAAAATTTAATTTGAATTTCGTTGTAATGCGTCGCAAATCCAAATTTAGGCATGATATCCTGTAAAATTTTGGATCCAAATTTTCGATGTACATAACATCCTAACCCCATTTGAAGAGGTGAGAAGAAAGAGCGTGGCCTAGTTGCTGCCATAATTGCTTGTGAAATCGTACTACATTTCAGTTTATACACATATGATGCCTTTTCCTTATTTTTCATGAATATGCTTTGCACAACCTCCATTAAAGTAAAGAGTACAATGCTTTCTATTTCGGCAAAAAAATTGTTTCATATGTTCGTAGGACGAAAGGTTAAAGCATCGGAAACATCTATCCTCTTGCAACGTTTCGGCTGCTTTCTTGACGATTCTCAGTCGTTCGTCTTCTTCATTAGTCTCTCGGTATTCATGCCATGCAGAGGTTAAACGCTTGTAACGAAACCCTTTGAAGCATATGACTGTCTTTTTTCTTTTTTTTTTGGAACTGACGATTATTACTTTGTCTTCATAATGTGCTTTAAGTTTAAAAGTTATTGCCTTAACTGTTGGTATATAACCGTGCACTGCTCTAGAAGTTCATCAATAGAGAGCTGGCATTCGTCACTTTCTTCAATAAAGGAATAAATGACTTCAATACTTTCGGCAATCTGTATTTCTTCCGATCGTCCTTTCTTATTACTGGTTTCCACTTGGTTGGTAAAAAACCTGATACAGCATCTGAGGTGATATCTTGTTTCAGCTACAACCAAATGAATGGCATTAGATAAACGCTTACCGACTTCTTTACGCCATTTATCTTCACGTTTATTTGCAGTCGCAATTAATTTTTTTGTCCCTTCTAAGCTTTCAACTTTTACAACTTTTACGCGATACTTTAGAGATTTCTTTTTTTCTTTCTGTATAAAAGCTTCGTCCAATGTATCAGAACATAACAAACATTTTTCTTTACATTCTAACAAGGGATTGTCTTTTCTCAATTTTCTCTTTTAATGGAGTAATTTGTGTGGACGTTGATGGTTTTTCTGCAATAGATTTTTGTATGATTTAACAGAATTATTTCTTGTATAATTTTTTTACACATTAGGTGAACTATAAATTCACTGTAGTTTTCATCCATTTCTTCAAATTCTTGACACTAATGGTCACGTCTTTCCAAACTTGCTGTCACTGACATTAGATAAACGCTTACTGACTTCTTTATCCCATCTGTCTTCACGCTCATTTGAAGCCACAATTAAGTTTTTTTGTCACTTCTAAGCTTTTAACTTTTACAATTTTTTCGCGATACTTTAGAGATTTCCTTTTTCCTTCTGTATAAAAACTTCGTCCAGTGTATCTCACCGTAGCAAACATTTTTCCTTACATTAAGGAAAGGGACTGTCTTTTCTCATTTTTTCTTTTAATGGAGTAATTTGTGTGGACGTTGATGGTTTTTCTGCAATTGATTTCTTGTATGATTTAACAAAATTCTTTCTTGTATATTTTTTTTTACACGATGGGTGAACTACAAAGTCACTGTTGTTTTCCTCTATTTCTTCAAATGGATGAAATTTCTCCATTTCTTCACTTATGGTCACTTGTTTCCAAACTTGCTGTCACAAGGGTCTTTAGTCCCTTTTTCACATAATCATTCGAAGCGCAGCCCTCACCACATACAACACAAACTACTTCATCAATCTGCGTTTACTGCTCTCAAACAGTGATCAAGCAAGAATCCCTTTACACACTCAAAACTATTTAAAACTTTCTACAACATGCATTGAAAATAAAAGTATTCACTTTCTAAAAACTCACAAGGAATACTTCGCCGATTTCACACTAGCGAAATGCTCATCAATTGAAAATAAAACTCTGCAATGATACGTGCACGTGCACGTGGTATGTTTCGACATAAGCAAGGAGTGATAGGATATTGGGCAATTATTATCGCACAAGCGTGCGAAAACTGTATACAGACTATGGAGCAGTCCAGTAAGGAGAAGTGGGTAGGGATCGGAAGTAGATAAGTATTTGTTCTGCTTCTAGGGCGCGTTCAATATGATTGTGTTTCCGCATTTTTTCCAGTAATGTTTACTTTATTTTATTTTAGACAGGGAAGGCTGGTGTGATAAAAACATGTTAATAACACTCTTTTTAGAAAATTAAATTATCTACATCCTTGTAATTGAACTTTTTTTTTCTAGATGCCATCGTTCATGAGAAATTCACAGAAAACCGATTTTCAAGCTTATTAGCGCTCCCTGGAGGCGAAAGCTCGCATCGAATCGATGGAGACTTTTAGCATGTTGAACTACATACTCTAACCATGCTAAACTGTGCAAAAATCCAGCTTTGTTTTAATTTTTTCCGTTACTTGTAAAAAAAAAGGTGACTAAAATGACAGTACTATAAGAGGACAGTGGACATTAAAAATCAAATCCTTTTTTTTCAATGGATTAATTTCAAATTCCGTAGGTTTCTTAATGGTAAGCTCCAATAGGTTTATTTAAGATTTGGTGTACAAAAAAAAATGTTTTTAAATTATTCAATTTCCAAATTTTTAAAATGACGAATAATTGTCATATTTTAAATTGTTTCATGCAAACTTCTTTTGCATAAAATATGATAATGTTTATTCATAAGATATTTTTTAGTTGCGTTCGTAATTATATGAATACGTAGCACCTATAAGAGTCATCTGGTCCACCCATCTGTCTGTCTGTCCATCTGTCCGCATATAACAGCCTAAAAACTACCCAACCGAATGGTTTGAAATTTAATATTTATGCTCGTCGCAGAATTTTGTCACGTCATTTCAAATTTTATGAAAACCGAATCAAAACTTAAAAAGATATTAATAAAAGTTTTCTTCATTCTATTACATTCTACCCTGCGTAATTAATTCAATGTTATCCCATTCTAGGTTGTCATGGTGATTACATCCTATTTGAGATGGAGTCATATTATTTCCGTGTTACTGAATTTAATATATATAACCGTAACAAATTTTGTATTCTGATCTGAATATTTATAAAACTAGTTATAGTATGAGAAGCCCAGTGGCATAGAGGTCAGAACATCTGACTGCCACGCGGCAGATCGAGAATTCTACTCCCGACAGGGCAATGCTCACTCAGACTTTCATCCCTCCGGGGTCGATAATTGAGTACCAAGCTTGCTTGGGATCTAAACACTGAGGGTCTCGCGTTAGGCTAACCACCTTGCCGGTACGTATGCTGGCATAGCACCTGGGGGCCCAGGGTCAAGAAAACGGGGATGGGCACTGTCGCCCCGTATCCTTCATGGATTGTATAGTCACAGAGATCAGTTTTTAGTTATACTACGAACGCACCGCATTTGCCACGTTTGACGTGCAATTTCAGACTTTTTATAAATTACAATGGAAATTGGCATGAATATGTAAAAGTTCGCTGAATATATAAGTAGAGAACAAATATTTTTATGAACATATTTTGTTTCTTCTAAAAAAGTAGTTACATATTTTCATATTCACATAATTCAACGCTACCACTGAAATGTAACTGTTTGTGCTTACATTTATTTATTACTGAATAGAGTTTTATTACTGTCTATTACTACTATATTTAGTACTGTCCACGTGGCTCCCTTTAATGGTTTTCATGGCGCCTTTTTGAATGATTCCTGTTACCAGGAGTTTTTTTTAATAAAAACATATTTTAAAAGATGTTTCTTTAAAATCAATAGTGTACTATATGATTTTGCGAACATTTGTCTCCACAAATGTCCCCTTAATTCTCTACAAAGTAATTGATAGGAAAACGAATTCAAAATTTACTATGGTTGCTGCTTTTCTAACAAACTAGGGGGCTCTGCCCCCTACGAGCTACGCTCGTCAACCCCCGTTCAGACACCGCAGACTCTAAAAGTACGCTAATTTGATCGGCTTTAAAAAGATTTCGGAAAATTAAATTATAATTTAAAAAAACAATGGCGATCTCCCTATAAACGGATTGCTATTCATTTCTCTTTGACTGGGGAATTTTAAGGCCAAATCCGCGGCGGTACTACTTGATTAACCCGTCGACCAATTTCGCCAAATTATATAAATCGCCAAAGCACTCGCCAAATTATACAAATTGACGTAATTTTTATTTTAAATAACGAAAGAACAAATAAATTAGTGCAACATTAATAAAAATACAAATAAAACGTCGAAATAAAAATAACTTGATGACGTAGACACGTGTAACTTGCTTAAAGTCAAGTTAATGTGACATTTACGATCAACCATTATTGGCATTTAATCTTATAGTTTGGCGAATGATAGATTTTTGGTCGACGGTATAACTAAGTAGTACCAAAAATACATATGTCAATCGCTGTTTTCGTCTTTGATTAAGTAAAATAAGATAAACATTTCAAAATAAGCTAATATAAAAGGAATTAAGTAAACAGAATCTTTGTTTCCCGGTATTTTTTAACAAAGCGAAAAGAAAGTTCTTTTAAATAAGACATTTTAAATTAATCGTTTTTAATCTGACGTAATTTTGACCAAACTATTCTTTCTCTTTTTAATATTCACGTGAAAATACTTGTGTTAGAAATGAAATACTATTTGCGCTTCCTAACAAAAATAGTTGAAAAATATCCTTTCAAAATATCAAATAAGTGTCTAGCGCAATTTCTAAATTTAAACTGTTTTGCAATATTATTTTGTGTTCATTTTATGTAATAACTGTAATGTGACGTAAATATGACGTAATTTCTCCTATTTAAGACTTCTAACGCATGTTAATAAATTTATTATTTTACAAATTCCTTTCTCTCTTAAAATTCACGTGTAATTATAGTTTTTATGACGTAATTTTTAATAAGTTCCTGCTTTTTGTACATAATTATTTAATTCTAATTCCAAATGTTTTTTTCTGTTTAAAATAGTCACGTGTAAATAAATTTTTAATTTATTACACGTATAATTTTTTTTTTTTTTTGAAGCAAACATTATTATTTCCGCTGTTTATACAGTTGGCAACAGTTTAAATTAATATCACTTTCTAAAATCTGTAAGAAATATCTCTAGAAATGCTGAAAATTTGAATTTAAAATAGAAATAACACCACAAAAAATTAGCCAAATTAAAAAAAGAAATACAATCTGCACACCGGGAACTTCAAGCGTGTAAAATGATCTAAAAATGATTAAATTCCCATGAATAGATTTTGCTCCTATAAAACTTTTTTAATGGAACGATTTTGTCCAACTTTAGCATTAAATATCTCTTAAAGTAATTCTTCGATTTGAAAACTGTCTGCATCAGCGTGTTTATCAAACATTTCTGTATAATACTACCGATTTTCATATTTTTGCATGCATTATTTTTCTTAATATTAACGAAGAAAGACCTCCGGTCTCAAAAAATTCAAAACCGGCGGCGGCGGCGGCGGCGGCGGCGGTGACAGCGGTGACAGCGGTAGTTACTTTTTTTTAGAATAGAGAGATATTTTTCGCATCCAACTCTGTATAGTAGAATCCCTTGCGGCTCACATTTAACAACATTTCTACCACGATTTTGTGTATACCTATTTCTACCCAAAGGTGTCTTTTGACACCTTTGCGTTTGAATTGTTAGACATATATCAATTTATCCAACAATGTGTTTTCGAGAAATTCATTGTTCCTCACAGTTTATTATTTATTTATATCTCAATTATAAAAGCAAAGCATAGGTAAGAGAAAATTGACTTACCTTGTATTTACGTTTGTATCCGTGGTTTATCTGGAATTCATCATCAGGATAATATCATCTGTAAATTCTGCTTATTTCCCATTCTGATTTATTGCTAATGGTATAATATTCTGTGTTGTTTTAAAGCACACGTGATTATTTTTGTGATTAGTAAAAAAATATGTAGATTGAACTTTTAAAAAAAGGAACAGAATTTAATTAGTAACACTTGCAGCCTAAAAATCGCGGCATCTCTCCTTTTGAGATTCTGGAATACAAGTAAATGTAAAAAACATATATTATACATTATTGAAGACAAAAAATAGGAAATTAGTATCATTAATCTTAATATTACATTATTTATAGTTATAGTTACTTAAACAGTTTAGATTATTGATTGTTCAAATGTCTTAATTTCTTGGATATGCGATGAAATGTTTATACAAAGTATTTATTTAGAATCGTAAACTTCCTTGTTTTGAATAACAAGTTCTTTTTTTAATTGCTTTTATGAATCATGTTGATAGATGAAAAGCAATTTACTGAGTTTGATTTATTTCATAGTCTTCATTTGGAAATTTCATTTCGTAATGTCTGTCAACCATTACCTCCTTAAGCTCCTAATGAAGATTTTTCTGTAGTTTTAGTTTTTTCTATTATTTAGAAATTCAGGCTTGGGCTCTGGTTTTGTGAGTATATCAGCTGTCATTGACTTGCTTGGACTATAATGCAATTCAACAATTTTGTCTTCTTTCAGCTGCTTAATCACATTATATTTTATCTCTATATGCTTTGTTTTGTTAGAGTATTTTTCTGTTTCGATCATTTTTATGCAAGACTTGTTGTCTTCATAAATGACTATAGGCAATTTTTGCGGTATATTAAGATCTTCTAATAATTTTAATAGCCACATTAATTCTCGCGTAGCACTTGCCGCTGCTACAAACTGTGCCTCTGCAAATAATTGTGCTACGAATGTTTGTCTTTTCGTGATCCACTGCATTGGATTCTTTCCTAAAAGGAATAAATTGCCTGTCGTTCTGGTTTTTAAATCTCCACCTCAATCAGTGTTAGTATATACTTCCAAAATGGGTGGTTCTTCTGTGCTGATTACTAAGTTCAGTTCTTTTGTAGAATAGAGATATCTTATTAACCTTTTAACACCTCTCCAATCTCTTTCAGACGGTGTTTCATTTTTTCTACTTAGAATATTCACCCCTACTAAAATGTTGGGCCTACTTATTGTAGCAACATACAATAATGCGCCTATTGCTTGTCTGTACTTAGTGTTGTTTGGCATTTGTGCTTCCTCATCGTCTAATCGCTGAAAGCCTGTTTCCATTGGAGTGCTATATGGCTTAGAATCTTCTAAGTTAAATTTTTTCGCAATTTCTATTATTTTTGCTGTTTGATTTAGTTTGAAACCGTTGTCAGTTTTTTGTACTTTTATCCCAAGGTAATTGGAAATTTGACCTAAATCTTCAAGTGCATACTTTTATTTTAGCTTATTTATTATGTCGTTTATCACTTCATCTTTCCCTGCGATAAGGATATCGTCTACGTATACTGCTTTATAAAGTGTGTTTTCCCCTTCTTTTCTTACAAATAAGCAGTTATCAGCATATATCTGTTTAAATTTTAATTCTTTTAGTGTTTCACTAATGTTTGAGTGTCATGCTCTTGCTGCTTGTTTTAACCCATTTAGGGCCTTTTTTAATTTACAAACCTTATTGAGTTCTCTAGTGTTTATGTACCCTTCGGGTTGTGGTACATAAACATTTTCTTCCAGTTCCCCATGTAAAAATGCCGGTCTTATATCTATTTGCCAAATATTGAAATTGTGATACGCTGCGGCAGTTATGAAGCATCTTAAAGTTGTATGGGAAACTACTGGAGCATAAGTTTCATCAAAATCTACTCCATACTTTTGTCTAAACCCCTGTGCGACCAATCTGGTTTTGTAACGCTTGATTTTACCGAATTCGACATATTTTGGCTTTAAAAGTCCATTTGGACCCAATTACTCTTGCTCCTTGTGGGGCATCAACATAGGACCAAGATTCATTTTCATTAAGGGAATTCATTTCCTCTTCTGTCGCTTTTATCCAGTTCTGTTTTTCTATAGGATTTTCTATACTCATCATATCTTCCCAACTGTTAGGTACATATACTGGGTCGTGCCGGACTACATAAGCAAACCTGTCCGGCGGCACACCTCTATTGGCTCTTTCTGATCTTCTCACTTGTGGAATTTGTTGTTGTGACGCGGGTGGTGGACTTAGTTCATTTTGTGTTGGTCTCAGATCTATTTCCATTTCATTCGTGTCTTTCTGTTGTGTTTGTTTGTTTGTTTCCGCGATTAATTCTCTTCTATCTAGATTTTCACTACTATTTGAATAATTTTTATTTTCTATAAATTTTATGCTTCTGACCAGTATTATTCTCCCGTCACTTGTATAGATTCTGTACGCCTTAGAGCGACTGTCGTATCCGACAAAAACACTTTTTCTGCTCTATTGTCTAATTTTCCTCTCTTTGATCTGTGTATGTAGACGTACGCAGTACAGCCAAAAATTTTAAGATATTTTAAATTGGGTTTTCTATTCATCCATAATTGATAGGGTGTGGTGCTTATCGATTTTGAAAGTAGGAAGTTCTGTAAGTGGTTCGCGGTGCATATGGCTTCCCTCCATAATTTGTGTGGGAGATTTGCTTCCTTTAAAATACTTCTAACCGTATCTAGTAGCGACCTATTCTTACGCTCAGCAACACCGTTTTGGCTTGTGTTAAATGGTATGGTGAGCTGATGATCAATGCCATTTTCTCGTAGATATTTTTCAATTTCATTACCTGTATATTCACCATCGTTATCCGATCTTATGGCAGTAGGTATTTTCCAAATTTGTTTTTCATTATTGAAATGTATTCTTTCAATTTCTCTGAAGCCTCACTTTTAATTACCATTAAATAAATTACACAAAATTGCGTATAATTGTCGATAAAAGTAACGAAGTATCTTTCACCCTCCCCCCAATTGTGGGTGTATTTATAGGGCCACATACGTCAGAATGCACTAACTCGGGCCTTTTTGTAGCTCTATAGGCACCCGATTTAGGAAATAGGGTCTCGTTGATTTTTGACGTTATGCATACCTCACATTTTGTGTTCTGTTTGCAGTTGTTGTTTTTAATTCCATTAACTAACTCCTTTGATAACATCGACGTTATTGTGCCGTAATTCCTATGCGCAATCCGCGTATGCTACAAATCTATGCAGTTTGCATTTGAGCAGCTGTAAGTGACATTTGCATAGTGCTTGTAATTTTCATCTTTACTAACGTGTATTTCATAAAGATTGTTTTTTAGTTTGCCTTAAAGTACAATATTACCGTTATGTATTATGTCACATTTATCTTTTTCAAATTTGACTTTGCAACCGTTTTTAGTTGCCCTACTCACTGACAGCAAATTAATTTCTATGTCGGGGACATATAGTACGTCACGTAATATAACTTGGTGGTTTTCATTTTCGGTGAGAATTATTACCTCCCCAGATCCATATGAAATCATTTTATTCCCATTTGCAACTGTCACGTTTGTTTCAGTGTTATTTGTTATTTTAGTAAAAAATTCCTTTGAGTTTACTATATGGTTGGAACTGCCACTGTCCACTATAAAAGTGCCTTTATTTTCGGACGCTTCGGTTAGTAAAGCAACATTGTTGCTTTCAATTACTGAAGGTTTTCTTTCTGCAGGTTCCGCGTTTTTATATAAGTTATTTTCTTCATAAACTAGTGATGTTGAATTGTTTTTGTTTTTATAGTGCCTGGTATTTGTGTGACTGTTGCTTTTTCCTTTTAGAAACCAGCACTCTTTATTCGTGTGGTTTTTCATGTTACAGTGGAAGCAGGACTTATGGTTGCCTCTTTTGTGTTCTGAATTATTAAATTTACCTTGTGCTTTATATGCTTTATTGCTGTTTTCGAAATTTTTAGAATTATCTATCCTATGAGTATATTCGTCTGTAAGCTTATTTCTTATGAAGTTTACTGTTAATTCTGCTTCGTCTCTCGCCTCCAGGGCAGTGACTAATGTATCGTATGACGGTGGCAAGGAGCACAGCAGTGCTTAAATGTGCGAGTCAGTTATATTTTCACCTATGGCTGATACTTTATCCACTATTTCAAAAATTTTTGTTATGTGGGCTGTCGTATTGCCACCTTCAATTAACTTTGTACTGTAGAGTTTTCGCAACAAATATAGCTTACTAGAGAGATTAGATCTCTCATGAATTGGTTTCAGTGCGTCCCATGTTTCCCTAGCTGAATTTAAATTTTTGACATGCACTATTTGACTATCGTCGATGGACAATTTTATTTAAGCTCTTGCCTTTCTATCTTTCTTGGTCCATTCGTCAGTCGATGGAGTGGGAGCCTGTTCCGTAATAACTTCAATTAGCTCATCCTGAATCAACAACATTTCAACTTTGAACCGCCAATTTTTATAGTTGTTGGCGTTCAATATTTCAATGGTTGTGCTGTCTTTTATAGAAGCCATAATATTGTTATAGATTTGTTGTATTTTTTTCTTCTAATAAATAACCTTATTGGACTACCAGATTTTTATTTTTATCATTTAATGACGATGCCTTTATTGAGACAAATTTTTAGGTCTCATTATCATTTTTTTAGACGTATTTCAACTTATCCAACAATGTGTTTGCGCGAAATTCGTTGTTCCTCAGAGTTTATTATTTATTTATATCTCAATTATAAAAGCAAAGCATAGGTAAGAGAAAATTGGCTTACCTTGTATTTAGTTTTGTATCCGTGGCTTATCAGGAATCCATCATCAGGATAACATCATCTGCAAATTCTGTTCATTTCCCATTCTGATCCATTGCTAATGGTATAGTATTCTGTGTTGTTTTAAAGCACACGTGATTATTTTTGTGATTAGTAAAAAATATGTAGATTGAACTTTTAAAGAAAGGAACAGAATTTAATTAGTAACACTTGCAGCCTAAAAATCGCCGCATCTAACCTTTTGAGATTCTGGAATACAAGTAAATGTAAAAAACATATATTATACATTATTGAAGACAAAAAATAGGAAATTAGTATCATTAATCTTAATATTACATTATTTATATTTATAGTTACTTAAACAGTTTAGATTTTTGATTGTTCAAATGTCTTAATTTCTTGGGTATGCGATGAAATGTTTATACAAAGTATTTATTTAGAATCGTAAACTTCCTTGTTTTGAATAACAAGTTCTTTTCTTAATTGCTTTTATGAATCATGTTGATAGATGAAAAGCAATTTACTGAGTTTGACTTATTTCATAGCCTTCATTTGGAGGTTACATTTCGTAATGTCTGTCAGCATGACTATGCAAATAGTTTCCAAAACTGTTCGGGTTTCAAATTATCAGTTTAACTTTGTTAATTTGAGCAAAATATATATTAATACATTGATGCGTATTTATGAGAGATTATTTAGTCAGGTTATAAATTCTAGCTTAATTCAACAATCTACAAAATATAAATATATATAAATGTAATCAAACATGTTTTACGTCAACAGGAACAACAATTAAAAAAATATTATCTTCTTTATTTTTTTAAATTCTTATTAGAAAATGAAACATTTTAATATTATTAGCTCAACAAACTATCAGTCTCATGTATAAAAATTTAATCTTTGTAACTACAACAACAACTGTAATCATAAAAAATGCAGTGTAATAAAATTCTTTCCTTATTCAATACCACAGTTTTTACGCGAATGAAAACAAAATTCATGTGTATTGAACTCACTACCAGAATTGGAGAACAAAACGCGTTATTCAGTTTTTTAGAACTACTCACTGCAGTGATCTACACTAAAATACAACATGACGGAAAACAAGTGACTATTCGAGTCATGCACCCTCATAGCATGCATGGTCACAGTGACGTCGTTGTGACGTCACTGTGGTCACGTCACATCTGTGACCGAAATGCCACTACTCAGTGATGTCACATTGTGAATAAGATGTGAACTTCTTAGAAAACTTTAAAAAATTACAAAAAATCTTCAAAACATGTTGTTACTGTAAAATTTTATTTTTCTGGCAATAAAAAAGAATTGTTATGTCACTGCATGTAACGTAGGTCACGACACACTCACAAAAAAAAATCCCCCCATATTGTAAGTCACAGTGTGAGAAAAATATGAACTTCAAAAATCTTTGAAAATGAAGAGAAATGTTTTAAAAAGGCCCCAGTTACAGAGGCATAAGGAATGAAAATATATTAGTGGGTAGCAAGTAGTAAATTCAGACACGAAAAGATGGTGGGAGGGGGGGCATATAAAGGAAAATGCACGGTACACGTATCAACAAACTAGATTTTCATGCTATATTTTATCAATTTGATATCTAAGAGTGTGAAAGTATACTTTTTTCCTGATTTCAATTTTATCTAGTATTGCAATTTAATATAATAATACTTCTCTTATTCTTATTATTATAAAAGTGTTTCTCGGAAAAATGGTACGTGCTGGAGCAATTTGGATAACATATTTAGAATTAGGAATATTAAATATATACACTTTACATATTTAGTTTGCAGGAAGGAAAATTTTTAATTTATTTTTACCGACCACTGGTACCGACCACACACTTTTGCGGCTTCAAACTAAAAAATTTCTATTATAGTTAAGTCTGCAGCTTTTAATGAGCACGTAGAAAGAGTCTTCAGAGTTTAGTCATACATACATTTCTTGCTTTATAATTTGCATTCAAGTCATATTTTTTCCTGTTAGTGTACCTATTTTAAGTAACTATTTTTTAAAAAAATTCTACTTCTTTCAGACTTTTAAAATAAAATTAGCATTTTCCGAATAAAAAAAAAATATACAAAATTTATGCAAAACCCATGATATAATTTATTATTCGTATTTCAAATTTGTGTTTTAGAGATATGACTCTAAAAAAAGTTATTTTACGAATTTTTTTATTCTACAGGAAATTAACATGAAAAGAATGACGATTGACAAAGAAAATCTTTTTATCCTCGATATTTATTTATATCTTTATATTTTTTAGGAAGATATTTTGTATTTATTATGTGTGAAACAATCTTTACTTAGAAAAGGGGAGGGGGGGGGGCGTTAAAACTGATAAAAAGAAAAGGTAAAATACATCGGAAAATTCTTCAAATACAAAAATTTAAATACAGACAGTCTCATAAAATGATTGCACATATGAGTTCCATATCTGTTTATATAAAAGGAAATAAATTAACACCTGCCCCAAATCGTCTGCCACGATACCACAGGGTAAACAGAGAACTTTTTGTTGTAACAGATGCGGTAAGTTACTAGTCTAAAATGTAAGCTTTTGCGTGTGCTTTTTTTAATGGAAGAAAAAGACGTCGCCATTTTCGGATACACACGGATATTAATAATTAATTTATGGAACTCAAAAAGTAAGTCTTATTTAATGTAAATTGTTTATTCCTGTTTTGTATATTTGGTGAGATGAGTTAAATAGTTTTATATTATACCTATAGAAAGAGACTGATCTGGGATTTTTTTTTCAGATTAGAAATTAACATTATACTGAAAGGGAAATGCCGTTTTACATACTATAGTAGTGAAACTTTTGAAAGACTATTTTTCATTGCTAATAATATTTTAAATTATTATTTAAAATCCTAAATCTTCATATCAATGTTTTCAGATTTAACATTTGCCAAAATTATAAAATAATAGGAATTCCTTGTAACATATGGAGAGATTTTTGAGAAATTGTTAAATCTAATAATACATTTAATTCATCTATTGTACTTTGTTGTTGTTTAATAGTACAATTATAAATACTAATTATATAGTGTTTTTCAAATTAGTATATTTATTTTTTTTAATTGTATGTAAGCACGTTTTTGCTGTTCGTGATTTTAATCAAACATTTAATTGTAGAAATTCAGAATCAGTTATTAAATTTTCTTCGATTGTAAACTCATTTTCTACGTTTTCGATACACGTTCGATACTTCGCATTAAAAAATAAAATATGACAATTAAGCATTGAAATAAAGTGTTTTCATGCCTCATAACAAGTTTATAGATTAAACTGCTTTACTATACTTTTTAAAATTTGATAGTTATAATATTTATAAAAAAATATTTATAATTTATGATATTTATAAAAGTTGATATTGTACTGTTCATTAGCGATAATTGCTGGAAATGCATTTTTAATTATAATATGCGCATTTATGATTCACTATATTTATGCATAGTATATTGTGTATATAAAAGCTATAATTCATATACAAGGCTACACAAAAGTATACGTAAGAGTTAAGGGGTATGGGCGCAAGTTGCTTAAAGGTGTTTTTTAGATGAGTTATGGATTTTTATGTTGAACTGCATTTAATTTACTAAGAAATGTTTGTAGAATATGGATAAAATGATACACAGGGTCACGCAAGGAAATGGATATATGGCCGTCTATAAATTATAATTTCTGGAAATGTGATTTCAGCAGTTTTAAGAGTGTTGTAATTTGAATTAAATTTTAACTAAATAGTGGCGTGTAATAAAGATTCTAGGTAAACTACAGGGTTTTACAAAAGTATTCAAGTATGTTTTCATATATTAGTATAAATTGCTGAATGAGAATTTCAACCTGTTATGCGTTTTCTTGCTAAACTAAATTTTCACATTATATACTAGTATATATCAACCTACAGATTAAATACAGGGCTATTCAAAAGAATTGGAAAACATATTTGGCTATGGACGGTAACTGCTGAAATCAGTTTTTCAAATGTTTTATGCGTTTTCTAAAATAATTACTTAGTTATCTTATTTACGTTATTTCCTTAAATTACGATGTCTAGTTAAAGCATTCAGGAAGCGTTGGAAAGTGCTTTATAATCTATGCTTAACGCATGATTTTTCTTACTTGTTTTTTCAATTTCCCAGATCAGTCATTTTTTATAAATCATACCAAATCTATTTAGCTCATATTAACAAAATACAATATACACGGGAATAAAAAATTTAAATAAATATGGCTTATCTTATTCTTCTTTAAATAGGAAATGTATTAATATCCGTTAGACTTCATGTTCGTATTTAATAAAATAATAACAAATCACAACATTTAAAAACTTACACATTCTTAATATAAAGCTTGAACAAAGCTTGATCAAGCTTAGAACTTAATAAAAAAGGATGCCAGTTGATAAGCATTGTTTTTTTTTCAGTGTAAAAATTAAAAGTATTTTAGAAGAATAGGACTCCAAAATAGCGATACATTGCTAAAAAGTACAGTAAAAAGATAATATTGTATATTTCAAACAAAACTTTATTTTAAAATTCATCACAGTGTTTATAACAAGAATCATCACAGTATTAATGCTTGGAATTTTTTCCAGAGAGAAACATTCGCCTTGCAAACAATATTTCAAATGGAAATCAAATTTCAAATTGATTGCTTAAAAGGCGCAAAAGCCAACATAGTGAAAAAAATTCCATAACGGTACTTGAATCCGGGCCATCAGTATAGCGCACTGACGTTCTACCGACTAAACCACATGGAACGAGACCCAGCCTGGAAAATGTCTTACTATTACATGTTGGCAAGGCTACAAACGCAGCACAAGATGGAATATTTATCATGAGCCACCGACATGGGGCAAACACGAAACTTAATTAAATCCAGCAGCGATTCAAACTATATGAATACTTGGAAATTTTTCCAGAGAGAAACATTCGCCTTGCATACAATATTTCAAATGAAAATCAAATTTCAAATTAAAATTGCATTTTAAGCAATTAATTTGAAATTTGATTTTCATTTGAAATATTGTATGCAAGGCGAATGGTTCTCTATGGAAAAATTTCCAAGTATTTATATAGTTTGAGTCGATGCTGGATTTAATTAAGTTTCGTGTTTACCCGATGTTGGCGGCTCACGATAAATATTCCATCTTGTGCTGCGTTTGTAGACTTGCCAACATGTACTAGTAAGAAATTTTCCAGGCTGGGTCTCGTTCCATGTGGTTTAGTCGGTAGAATGTCAGTGTGCTACACTGATGGCCCGGATTCGAGTCCCGGCTTGGAATCTTTTTCTCTATGTTGGCTTTTGCCCTTTTAAGCAATTAATTTGAAATTTGATTTTCATTTGAAATGATCACATTGTTTATGACAAGTTCGTCACAAATGACACATATTTCACAAATTAGTCACAGTCTGACGTCAAAGCATTGTCGCTGTCGTCACAGGTTCGTCACAAAGTTAATGCCAAAATAGTCACAAATGACACACTTTTCACAAATTTGTCACACCGTGACTTCACAGAGTGGTCACAATGTGACGTCACAAACGACCTCTAAAACGGCCATAACGACCTCGCATTCTAGCCACTGTGACGTCACATCGACGTCACGTGACGTCACATCGACGGTCACAAAATCACAGTGTGACTTCACAACAAGGCCGCCGTGACGTCACCATGCCTTACGGGCAGCAACCCCTGTATTTTCCGTTACAACTGAAATCGAGATTCTCTAATTTGATTACATTTCATACGATGTAGTCCAGTCATTTGGTAGAAAATAGGGGAAAGGTTTGGTGTAGTTTTGATATTTGGTGACTTCATGTTTTTTGGGTCGCTGAACACGAATCTGAAGTTTGCCAACAAAATTTATCCCGGAAAACACGTTTTTTTGGCAAAAAACTGGAAAAAAACGGGATTTTCTTTGTTTTTTTCAAAATAACTTCAAAATTATGCATTTTACGCAAAAGTCCTCAATACATAAATTAAAGAGGATAAACTTTCCTACATTTTACGCATTAAAAGTTTTTTTTTCTGATCAATGGTTTAGCCGTGACAACGCCGCAAAAATGGATGTGAAAATAAAAAAAATTCTGAAAAAACGGGAATTACGGCAGCGCACGGTGAGTGATTTACCGATTCTAGTTGGCCAAAATTATTTTTGGCGTCAATATAGTTGCATCGCCATGCAATTGAAAAATGTTATTGATATTCACTATTGAATGTTAGGTATTGTAAAATGTTGCGTGTAGCAGTCATAATCTCGTTACAGGGACATTCAAAAGTATTTCATTATATTACGGCCTATGGGGAAAAATCGTTTATGGTGGTTTTTTATAATGTTTCTTAATTTCATACACTTTGAAATTTATATACATATCTATGAAGTGCACTACAAGATGATTTCTTGTAGAATATGGTATGGGTAGTATTTATCGATCATTTACAGGGACACTAAAAAGAATTATGTTACATTACGGTCTATGGAGAAAAATTGTTTGTGGTGTGTTTTGTTCATGTTACACCTTTTCAAAGGTATTTAAATTGATATATATCTCCAACGTGCTCTATAAGATGCTTACTATTTAATGTGATGTGCCATTGATCTTTCATATACAGGGGCACACAAAATAAATCAGTTACATTTTTCTCTGTATGAACAATAATTGATTGAAGTGCGTTTTCAGTTGTGGAACACTTTTTAAAATTGCATACTATTTAGCGTGTATAAATTGTATAAATCATATATAGGGCTGCACAAGACATCTATATACCCGCTTATTGCCGGAAATTGCTAACGAGGAATTTTCAACTGTGCTATGCGTTCACTAACAGTTCTAAATTTTAGCATATTGTGATTTATATGATAAATCTATAGTTCATATATAGGGATGTACAAAATTTTCAGCTATTTTTTCGATTTTGGTTGAAATTGTGTTTTCAAACGTGTTATATGTTTTACAAATTATTGCTTAGACATCGTTTTTCACGTTATTAAACTATGAAGTTTTATTATAGTAGCCCGAATGCGTTCAAAAATGTTCCATAATCTGATTGATGCATGATTTTACGTTCTTCTTGATAATTTTAATGATACTTTCTTAACGGTATGGAAGCTGAAGTGATAAAACTATTTTTGTATTAGTATAACAAATTCTAAAATTTCTTTTTCTAAAATTTAAGGTACGGGACAAACATTCGATAGCATTAATGAAAATTGCTGTGTTGCATATTCTCTTGTATATTCATATTTATTTCTGCACAAACCTTACAGGAAACCTAACAGAAACCTTATGTAAAGATAGGGAATCATAAGATATCATGATTAATTTATCATGAGAAAATGCCTACATTATGTTTTGCATTGTATCAAATCTGAATTTGGAGAATTTGTCTGGATCAATTTTGTAACCACTCAGAATTTGCAGCCAAGTAATATATTTTAAATGATTTTGCCCCGATATATCTACATACAACTGGCAATTTTTGTCCAAATTTGGTCATAAATGTAAACATTTCGCTCTTGCTTCATGTGCTCTTCATTGTAATTTTCCTCAATAAACAAAATATTTTCAACCAAATTCTACATTTTCGTTACATTTTAAATCTTGTTGCCGTTGCATAATGGTGCAAAAGTTTATTTATGTGACTAACTTAAATTCTGCTGTCTTTGATTAAAAAAAAAAAAAAAAATGGTACTTGAACTAAAATGTCAGGAAAAAGTCATGCCAGAAGGTATCAAATATTTTTTATTAAAAAATCATTTATTTTATACTGTTGGTAGTAATAAAAACACCCACTAATTCCATACGTCTATTTTCTATGCTGTAGATGTCGGTGAAAAGCAGGGACCCTTAAGTAAAAGAAAGCGGAAATAATATTTTTTTGTTTTTTAAATAAGTGTACTTTCTAATGTACATGTTTATTTATAATTAAAGAATGATTCATAATGAGTCGTCTTGTTTACTACCAGCAACTTCCTTGTAAAATGTAGTCATTCATATAATCTTTAGTATAATTTGTAGTCAATGCTTGTGTAAAATGGTCAGTTTTCATGTTAAATCTACGTACAGCGGCGTAATTCCCGTTTTCTCTGAATTTTTTGATTTTCACTCCCATTTTTGTGGCGTTGTCACGGCTAAACCATTGATCAGAGAAAAAAACTTTTACTACCTAAAATGTAGGAAATTTTATCTTCTTTAATTTGCGCATTGAGGATTTTTTCGTAAAATGTATAATTTTGGAATTATTTGGAAAAAAACAAAGAAAATCCCGTTTTTTGCCAAAAAAACGTGTTTCCCGGGATAAATTTTGTTGGCAAACTTCAGATTCGTGTTCAGCGACCCACAAAACATAAAGGCACCAAATAGCAAAACTACACCAAAACTTTCCCCTATTTGTCCTTTTTGAGCACCTAATGCCTGGACTAATGCTGTAAAATGGTGTTGATATTTATGTGTAAAATAGTTTAAAATCAGAAATTATTAAATTCTTAGAAATTAAAAATTATGAAATCCTTGAGGTGTCAGAAGACACCTCAAATAGGTATACCAAATGCATATTTTTAGATCCAGGATGAGGTGGAGGAAAATGATATCGCTGAATTAATTTAACAATTATTGTATGAAAAGTCAAAAAATTAGTTGTGGAGAAATGATTAAACTTAGAGAATAATTTTGTGTTAAGATCCGAAAGGGGTGTTTTGACACCTCTTGGTAGAAATAGTGTTAAGGTGTGTGCATCTTATAAAATGTCTGCATATCATGACTCCTTTTTTGTTCAAAATATCCGAATTCATACCAGAAATTCGGAATAGCAATAATTTCTTTATTTAATGAAAGGCATTTTAGGATTACTTAAAGTAAAAATTCTTCTTTCGGAAATTCTGGTGTACAGGTGCAATTTCTGAATAAAAAGGTAGGTCAAATTGATAACTCTATCCGTACTATAATCGATGTAATATTGTTCTATGTTTCCAGACATAAGAATAATGGCGCCCTTTAATGTTTGCCACTGTACGAGGTGCGCCCGCTCTTATTGAATGGTTGGACATCCCTGATATAAAGCATCTACAGTGTAAAAAAAAAAAAAAAATAATAATCTGATAATTAGGATTGGGTATGGAACATTTCAAACGTTAGAAATGTGCGAAATTTTCATTTTTGAGGTAACACCATTTTAGTTAAAACAAATAACACAAAAATATAGAGTTTATAAGTAAAAAAGCTTAAATCTCCGTGAAGAAGCGGTAGAGTTGAAAAATTCATTTGCATCAATAAAATCTGAGCGTCTAATTTTAAAAAATTTCAATGAAATGAAAATTCTTTGTCGAATTTTGTGATTTTTAAGGTCCCTGTCCTCTTACAAGGGACCATCAAATTCATTTTTTTACATTTTTTAAATTGAAACTTAAATACCATTCAAGGACACACTATATGAATTACGGCATATATTTATCACACAATAAATAAAAAAAATCGGAGAAAGATAAGGAATTTTCCTGAATATTTTAAGCGTTATCAAGAACTTTCAAAATGTCCCAAACTTACTCCATATCAATTAAAATACCCAATTTTTTTATGTCATTTTGGTTTACATATAAAAATAAAGCTGTGCATAGTTTCTTGAAACTAAATATAATTGGAAAAGTTAATGGTAGTTAATTAAATGCAGAAGTAATATACAAAAAATTTGAAAATTTCATAAAATTTAGAAACTTTTTTTCTTACTCTTATATTCAAATATATAAAATTCGATGAGCAGTTTTATTTGTGCATGGAAACCAAACTGGCATAAAAAGTATTGGTGATTTTAATTGATATGGAGTGAGGTTGGGACATTTTGAAATTTCTTGATAACGCGTAAAATATTCAGGAAAATTCCTTATCTTTCTCAATTTTTTCTTTATTTTCTTTCTTGTGTGATAAATATATGCCATAAATCATTTAGTGTGCCCTTGAATACTATTTAAGGTGCAACTTTGAAAAAATAAAAAATCGAGTTTGAGGGCCGCTTGTCCTCTTAATTGATCTAATAAATCAAATTTCAGACTATAAAATATCTTTAAACATCACAAAATATTAACATTGGTATCAGTTTATGAGAATTCTATTTATGTGAGATACAACATATTTATTTTGAAATAAAGGTACTCAATATATAAATGGTTAATGATATCAACATGTGTTACACAGAAATATTATATATTAAATATGTTAATGAAGTAAGACCCATTTAATTAATTTAATGTATGTCGTTAGTGACTTACTCAATTTAAATTTTGATATATCGATTGTAGATAAGCATATTATGCATACAAACTCCGAATATGCAATCCAATCAACGTTACAACATTTGCAAATTAAATTTGAAGAGAAGGGATAGCATGGGTTTAAATCTATTGTAAGTTAATAAATTTAAATAATGTCATGTTATTATAAATAAACTAATGGTAATATAAACAAACTAAATAAATATGTTTGAAAACGGAGCTGTTGATTTACGAAGAGTTAATGAACTGAGGACTTTTATTTACTTCCATCTGTGTAATTTATTCTTTTTAAAAAGTGATTTGATCTAATTTTTTGACATCGTTTCCAGCAAAGCAATATAATGATTCTCGGAGCCGATGGGAACAACTTTGTCAAAAGGGTTTATTTTTCTTAATATGCTACATAATTTCGCCTCGAAACTTAATTTTTTTTTAATATGAAGCTGAATTTAACGATCTTTTTATGTGCGTTCGTAATTATATAAATACGTAGCACTTATACTCGTCGCCTGGTCCGTCCGTCTGTCTGTCTGTTCGTGTATCCGCATATAACAGCGCAAAAATTATCCAACCGAATGATTTGAAATTTAATATATCGCTCTCCCGCAAGCAAAAATGACACATCTCGCAAAAATTAATTTTGCTTTTTATTCCACTTATATGTCTGTCGTATGTGTGTCTTGCTACACAAACAGTTTCATAAGTGTAGTTATACGGAAAATCCATTTATTACGCTATATGTCCATTTGTGACCACATAAGAGGGGTGGATTGTATGGGGAGGTAAAATAATCCAATCCTCCAAACCTCATCCTACGTCTTCATTCTTATGGGTTTTTTGATTTTATGCACCTTTTTTTATTCCTCCTTTCAGAACTAACAAGGAAGGTCTCCATACGGGCATACTCAGAAAAATCTGAAAAAAATACAGAATGTTCTTCTCCCATGGGTATATATGTTTATAAAAAAAATTTTGGCGGAACCTCGGTAGAACGTCCGTAAATAAATAATGAAACTTTCGTTTATTTGGCGACTTATCACCGTTTGGCGAAGAAATTAAGTTTTAAAAAAAATACGCTTGTCGAATACTCTTTTAAGGAAAAAAGTTTTTATGTTGAATTTGTTTAAATAAGTTTAATTTAAATAACTTTAGCTTTGTCATTTTTAGTTTGTTTTAACTCTAGTTTTGTCATATATATTTATATGTACTTATAACGAATTTTAACTATTATATTTTACGATTTAAAACAAAATTTAAATTGATTAAAATTGTTCCAAACTCAAAAATATGCCCCATCGAGCACTGTCCATTCAACTTTGTTGCTATGGAAACAACTTCTTCTGTATGGAAATGTATTACGGCAGCATTATTCATCTGGCGTTAAAAGTTATTTTTATAATCGATAAAGCCGTTTAAATTTTTAAAAAATGTGGATTAGAGAATAAAACAATGGCAAAATTTCGTTCAAATCGCCAACAAGCAACAAGTATAATACAAAATGTAATAATAATAATAATAATAAATTCTTTCATGGTTTACGTTTAAATTCATTAAATACCGCATAAATCAGTTAACAAACAATTTTCAGATTCATAAAAATCGTTTGCTTTTGGCGAGGAAAAGTGCTGCTCGACAAATTGCGTGCCGCTTTCGTCTTTTCACGCCAATTATTCGAAAGTATTTTATTTTTTTACAGATTTTCTACTGTAATTCCGCCGCTAATTTTAACTGATCCTTTATTACATACATGAGTACCTTCACTAGCATTTTTTTTCAACGTATTCTGAGTATGCCCAGTATGGAGACCTTCCTTGTAAGTGCTGCAAGTCCATCTTATATAAAACTAGAAAGGTAGCCCGTCAAAAATGACGGAAATTTAGATATAAAAATATATACAACTCATGTGCAAGGATATGAGTTTTCTCGCTTGTTCCGCAGTGATAGATTAAAATAACACATTTTAAGAACGAAACACATTTATGAAAAACTGTGTACAGTAATCTGCACAGTTTGGTTCCAAGTGTTATGCAGATTTGAGGCTTTTTGTGGTCATGTCTATTCAATCTTTGCTTACATTTTTTTTAATTCATATATTGGACAATTTAGATTGTTGAGCCTTAAAAATAAGTAAATAACACACTTGAAGTAAGGTTAAAAACTATTAAATTATCGTATACGATTTCATGAAATGGTATTATACGTGTGTGCTTCACGATCTTAGTTACGACGTTGGCGAAATTGGTTGCAACTTGTCATAATCCTAATATTGTGGGCCGCTAGAACAAAAAAGTAACCAGTTTTTAGTAAAGTTTCTGATATAAAGTAGCTTTCAAAAACTTGTGTAAAATTGCAGGCCGTTCTCGTGTTATGTCAGTCCTAGGAATAATATTTCGAACACTGAAGATTTTCCATGTATATATGGAATTTAGGAAAGCTTCTCCAAAAGAAAGGTCCTGATATGACATTGTAATTCCTCTAACTTCAAAGTTTAATCGGGCCCTGATGTTGAGTACTGAAATCTAATAAATACGGCTATTTTGAATATTATAACAGAATTAAACAAACTTATTTAACTTAAACCCGCTGTTACTTCCCGATGTTATTTTTTAGTATTAAGAAAGAAAATTATTTAAAATTTTCAAATCATGCATTTATGATTTTTTCCCGTCTTTAATAACTAAATAATGAAAAAATAGGCTTTTGTTCTAAGCTCATAAATATGACAATAAAATAATGTAACTAAGAGACATTGCAAAATTAAATCTTTGTGATTACAAAACATAAACAAACGATACCGCCACCACTTTACCTACTATGACGTCATTAGAATATTGCCTATTGATTGTTGGAGAACTTACTTTGTGAATGATTACCTCAATGATTTAATATTTTTGACGTTTCACGATGAATGAATCACTTGTGTTTGTTTAGGTATATGGAATGAGATATTAAGCTGTGAAACTAATTTCAATTGAAGTTATCCAAGGATATGTGTATTTTTAATCGAAATTAAAAACAATGCTTTGATCTCGAAATAAAAAGTTTTAGTTTGTATAATTTGTTATTTCTGTTAATTATTTATTTAAGTACTTTTCCATTATACCGCATTTTTAAAAAAAGCTTGGCGCGATTCGGGCATCAGATAGTGAGATATGTTGCGAAAATATATAAACAGCTATCAAAACAAATCTAATGAACTTTTATCTTTGTTTATACATGCACTTATCTGCATAAAAAAGTCGTTTCTAAATATATATATATATATATTTTTTATATACAAATTACGGCACAGATTTCAGATATGAACCGAGATACCTAACTGTCGCCAAAATGGTGTTATTTTGCCTGCTATGGTAACCCGGCTATTTGTTTTTTATTTATTAGTAAATTGTTTATTTACTTTTATTTTCTGTTTTTTAATTATATAAACTGCTTTGTTCTATAGTTATTATTCAAACTTTTATTTATTTATAGTTATTTCCTTTTCAAAATGATAGCAAATAATTGAAAAATATATAAGTAACTGGTATTCGAAAGCGAGATTTCTGCCAAATTGGCGTGATAGAAAAATCACGCCAACCCCCATGCGTATATGACATCTGTGCAAAAATTACTTCTGTTTCTTTATAAAAATGGGTAAATAGCTTTTTTTGGTATTTTTCGGTTAGCCGGGCGCCAGTGTTATACATACATATATATTTACAACATATGTGTATATGTTCATATATTTATATATACATATATTGTATGCATACACACATATATATATGTATATTTATATGTATATGTATGTACATGTATATATACATAGGAATGTATATATAACACTGGCGCCCGGCTAACCGAAAAGTACCCCTTTTGGTTCAGATGTCATATTCGCCCCATATTGGCGCGATTTTTTTCGGTTGCCAATTTGGCGAAAACATCAACAGCATAAACAACATAATCCGGGTTACCACATCAAGCACTTTGGCGCAAGTTAAGTACCTGTTGCCTATATGATATTGGCGACAGAAAAAAATCGCGCCAATATGGGGCGAATATGACATCTGTTCCCCCCTTTTTTATATTAAATTGTCGGCACAGATGTCATATACGCCCATATTGGCGTGTTTTTTTTTTTTTTTTTGACGCCGATGTCATATACGCACCGGGTACTTAACTGGCGCCAAATTGTCGTTATTTTGGCACAGATGTCATATTCGCCCCATATTGGCGCGATTTTTTTCGGTTGCCAATTTGGCGATAACATCAACAGCATAAGCAACATAATCGGGTTACCACATGAAGCAAAATAATGACACTTTGGCGCCAATTAAGTACCCGTTGCGTACATGACATTGGCGTCAGAAAAAAATCGCGCCTATATGGGGCGAATATGACATCTGTGCTAAAAAGCGCGCCAATATGGGGCGTATATGACATCTGTGCCAAATTGTATACATATGGGAAAAATTGTTTGTGAGTATGAAGCGGTAAATATGTTGTCAGAAAATACGTTGGCAAACTTCTTTCTCGCCAAGAAACTTTTATCCGAAGTATTGTACATAAGCAATGATTGCTATAATGCATTTTTAATTATGATATGCGCTTTTATGTTTCACTACATTTATGCATATTATACTGTGTGTATAAATGCTACAGTTCATATGCAGGGCTACACAAAAGAATTCGTAAGGGTTACTGAGTATGGGAGTAAATTGCTTAAAGATGGTTTTTAAAGGAGTTATGCATTTTTACGCTGAACTGCATTTAGTTTCCTAAGAAATGTTTGTGGAATATAGATAAAATGATATACATGGTCACGCAAAGAATTGGATACATAACCGTCTATGGATGATAATATCTGGAAATGTGATTTCAGTAGTTTTAAGAGTAGTTTAAATTAAATTTTAGCTAAATAGTGGCATGTAATAACGGTACTATTGGCTATGGACGGTAACTGCTGAAATCAATTTTTAAATTTTTTTATGCGTTTTCTAAAATGTTTACTTAGTTATCTTGGTACTTCTTAATTATCCCGTCGACCAAATTACTGTCGCCAAATTGTAAGATTAATTGTCAATAATGGTTGCCATTAATTAATTAATTAAATGCCAATAATGGCCAATAAAATCATTAATTCGACGTTTTATTTGTATTTTTATTAATGTTTTACTATTGATTTGGCGATTTATATAATTTGGCGAAATTGGTCGACGGGATATCTAAGAAGTAACGTTATCTTATTTACCTTATTTCCCTAAATAGGGAAGTTTTGTTAAAGCATTCAGGATGTGTTGGAAAGTGTTTCATATTCTATGCTTAACGCATGGTTTTTCTTTCTTCTTTAGTCTTATTTTGCGTTTATTTTATTCTTAATTATATTGCTTATACTGCTTTATCGTAACTTATAGAAACCTTATAGAAACTTTGGCACAGTTGTCATATACGTTATCATATATTGGCACGATTTTTTTCCCACGCCAATTTGAGGAAAGAATCAACAGCATAAACAACAACATCCGGATTACCATATCATGCAAAATTACGACACTTTGGTGCCAGTTAAGTACCCGTTGTGTATATGACATTGGCGTCAGAAAAAAATCGCGCCAATATGGGGCGTATATGACATCTGTGCCGAAACTTTAATATCTAATGTTTAAACTCTTCGCTCCACTCCCCTTGCATATAGTACAAACTATAACACGGATAGCGCAAAATAATAGACAGTTTGGTACTTTTCCACTGTAGGGGTTTTGGCATTTTTTTAAAAAAAGCTTGGTGTAATTTGGGCATCAGAAAGTGAGATTTGGGTACTTTTCCGTTATGCGGACACCATTGTCGCCAAGCGTAATAGTTGGCGTAAAATTGTGAATTGAAGCATTTGAAAAATAAAAGAAAAACCATTGTCGATACTAAAGTGATCATTTAAAAAATATAACATTTGAAAATTTCAGAATTTTACGAACTATTTCATCAAATCACAAATATATACTTAAAATAAGTGAAAAAATAACTGCTATAAAATAAAGCAATAAAATAAAACTCATATTAAACTGCTGGCATAAAATTACAAATATCTTTTAGCATTTTGAAATAATTGGCGCATTAGCATACATTTTGGCATGGTGTCCGTATAACGGAAAAATATCGAGATTTGTTGTCAAATCATATAAACAGCTATGAAAACAAATTTGATGAGCGTTTTTGTTTGTTTTATATGTATATTATTGATGTTTTTATGTACAAATTGCATCTGTTTCTGTATAAAATTAGAGAAACGGCTTTTTTGTGTTAAATAAATCGTATAAATATCGAAAAAAATGCGTGTGTATATAAAATGAAACAGTGAATAGGTTCCCGGAAAATATGTTACCAAATTTCCTTTATCGCCAAGGCACCTATACTGGAAAAGTATCTAAAGCACATTAAAATCGCGCAGTTAGGAGCTCACACAGTACATCGTTGTCTATTGGCGGTTATTTTATTAGTAGCATCGGGAGGAAGATGTAAAGATGTACTTTAAATTCTCACCCATAGATTTCGAAAAAATATCTTAAAAGAGTGGAGTTTAAATTAAATTTCGGTGACCTCCATTATGAACGATTAATGGTTTTAAATGGGAATTTCGCCAAATTAGCCAGCTATCGCCAAGTTGGCTAACATTTGGCGCTACTGGTAACCCTGCATTAATATTTTTCAACAATTACTCATTTCAATGACGCTGTCCTACCGGAATAGTGAGGGACACACAGAGACTTGGATTTTATATAAATAAATAATGCAAATTTTCTTTTGCCTCGCCTGTGAAATTTACTTTTGTCGAGATGTGTCACTTTTCTTGCGGGTGAATAACATAGAATCGATGCAGAATTCTGTCGAGTCATTTCAAATTTTATGAAAATTGAATCAAAACTTCAAAAGATATAAATAAAAGTTTTCGTCATTCAAATTACTGTAAAAGCCCTGATTTTCGCGAGCCGTAATTTTCGCGAAAATGAAGATATCGGTGATTTCGCGAGCTGAAAATTTCGCGAATTTTATATGAACTGAACCGAAAATTGAAAAATTTCAAAAATACCTAAATAGAACCCCTTTTGCATAAGGCAATTTAAGAAACTTCCTTTTGACAGAAAAGTTCTTCGCCGCCCCCTCTCCCCATCGCTCTAAAAATGAATGGCTTCAAAGAAGCTGGTATAAATATTGTAAGTGAATGAGCTGCATTCTATAAGTTGTATTATTGTTTTTATTCAAGAAGTAGTTGTATAATGTTCAAGAAATAGTTGTAAGTATCCAAGAAATTTTTGTACTCATTTCTTATTTAAGTAACTGTAATCATTAAATTTCGAAAGTGAAAAATTTCTGATTTTTCATTTATTATTTGAGGTGAAAAAAAAATATATATTTCGCGAGGTTTAAATTTTCGCGATTACGGCGGGCTCGCGAAAATCGCGAAAATTAAAGCCTCGGGAAAATAAATGCTTTTACAGTAATTCAATGATATCCCATGATAAGCAATGATTCTATATTGCCAAGGTGACTTACGTCCCATTTAAGATAGAATCATGTTATTTCTGTATTACTGAATTTAACATATAGAATCGTAATAAATTTTGCATTCATGCATTTTTGCATAAGAGTGCAACAGCTATTTTACCAAGATCTGAATATTTGTAAAACTAGTTATAGTACGAAAATGCACCTCATTTGCCATGTTTGACATACAATTTCCGACTTGTTTACGCTCTTTTATTTTGCTTGATCTGGTTTTCGCATGTAAAAATTGAATTTTGTATTCGATTATTAAACAACTTCCCGATATGCTAGAGTTATAAAAATCAGGTTCATATGTGTGTTCCAGATGACAATACAACATTTAATTTTTTTTTAAATTTAATAATAAATTAATACATTAATTTTAAGTATTTTTTCTGCTAACCCGCCACAGGCGATAAATCGCCAAATATTTTCTGGAACGCATACAACAGTATACAAGTTGAAACAATCGTGTATTTAATGACGCGCCAATAAACGATCACCAAAATAGTCCAAATGGCTGCCATAAATTGCAACAATATAACATTTAAACGACTAAAAAGTAGAACGTAAATTATAAATTAAGTATGTGTTATTAAAAGAAACCTTTTTTTGTATCAAATAATAGGTTAATGTTAATTATTTTACGATTATACGTTGAGAAATCAATTTAGAAATCCTTGTAATGTTCCCCTTTTTTCTTCCCTGGTGCCCTGTCTTAAAACAGAAAGCAAACTTTGTATATGTTTTAATAAATTCACTCGATTTTGCTTTCTACCAAGCGTAAAAAAAGAGGGATTTTTTCATAATCGAGTGCGGTGTCTACTCCACATTGATGTTTTATACCCACTCCTTCCCTCTTTCATCCTCTGAATATTTTCCATTGCAAAACAGGCACACTGCATCTTATTCATCTGGTGTACAATCTGGTAAAAAGACCATCTGAAACTACACTGTAAAAAAAAAAAATCCGTTAAAATACGGAAATTGTACTGGCAATCGAGACGCCAGTACTATTTCCGTATTTTAACGGAATTTTTTTTCAGTAAATTCCAGAAGAATTCCGTTTTTTTTTCACAAAATTTACGGAGAAAAATTCCCTTAAAATACGGAAATAGTACTGACGTCTCGATTGCCAGTACAATTTCCGTATTTCAACGGAATTTTTTTTTTTACAAAGTGTACGTCGGAGTGGAATGATTGCTCGTGTTCACTAGACTCGTCTTGAAAGCAGTTGTCTAGAGGATATTCCATATTACCCGAGCCACCATCTTGAAAACCATACCCTCGTCACTCGTCAATAATATAGTACAGAGGAAAGCTGACAAACACAGCAATAAATATAGCTGTTACACTTTATACTGAACTTGGTTAAAACCACTCACAACTAAATTGTATAATTATAACGAATTTTATAAAATTTATTTGCAAAAAACTTCAAAAATTGAGAATAAGATTTCATTTCGCCGCGTCGCTCCAACAACAGGTATCCAAACCGAACCGAGCACACTACCTCATGGGAGTTCTAGGAAGTCCTTAGCAGTTTTACGCTTGACTGCAATACCGTATGTGACAGATACTGAAGTATTCCATATTGTCCGATCATTGGGGCGTTGCATATATAACGTTTACATTTTAGGAGGGATGGGAGGGGGGGGGGGTTCTGGCACATGATATCGCAAGATATCTCTAAGGGGAGGTGGGGTTTGCCTTTTGAAATCGTTATCATTTTTGATCCAACCAGAATTTTATTTTTTTAATTCCTATCTTGGTCTTTACATCAAAATAGTATGTTATCTTTTTTTTTTTTTTAATCTGTTATCTATTTTTATGAAAATACAAAGTTATTATTAAAATCATTAAATTATTATAAAATTATTTAATTCCAAAATATGGAACACTCCAAAGTTTGGCATTTCTGTTCTTCTTCATATGTGTATGCTTATATAATTCGCTGTTCGAGAAACCATTATGTGAAATATATTTGAAATGATACTTGTGTTTACTAGCAAATAAAAGAGAAAGTGAAAGAATGTTTCCCATCTGTTTTGTTGATAAGAAATCCCCCCCCCCCCTCCCATGAGGGAAAGTGCAAGAACACATTATTAAGGTTGAATGCATTATATAACAAAAAGCAATTATAAAATTATTTAAATAGTAACTGTTTTTTTATGTGTTATTTGATATAAAGTTATTTCATACATAGAGTGATATTTTATTGACTTCCCTCCATTTCAATCGATAAAGTATGCAAAAATAAATGTAACCATTTTTGTACTTCACTCCAATCAAAAGAAATAAATTCCAAAAATCAAAAGAATTTTTAGACATTTATAACGATATCATTAAATGGGGGATGATAACGAATGCTTTCGATAGGGGTGTAGGGAATCCATATTTACCAAAAAGTTGATAATGTTATATATGTATAGCCCTATTCCATGATACGCAAACTTCTTCTCTCCCCTGCCCCTCTCTATATACAATTTTGAAAAAATAAAATTTAATTGAGTAATACTTTAAAAGAAAAAAAATAATTATAGCTTGTAACATTAAATTTGCTGATGCTTCCATTTCAAATTATATATTTGTTGCAAACAGAAAAAAAGTTATGCACAAAAAATAGAGGTTAAATTAAAATATTAATTGCAGATGTTAGCTAAATTTAAACAAACACGAGTAAATGAGCAGCAAGATTTTTTTTAAAATCTCGCATATTAATAATTAATCTTTGTAAAACAGTTTAGTAACATCTAAATGCTCATTAATTTTTAAAAAGAACATACTGTAAATGTTGAGAGTTTTAATTTTACCGGTAATTCACCATTTTATTTTATATCAAGTGAATTACAATTCTTTTGTTATTTGTAAAAGCAATTTTCTTTTTCATTTTTAACTTTCAGTGTTGATTCTAAAGAAATTAAAAAAAAGTTAATATGGAAATTAAATATTTAATTTATCTTTGAAAATAAGAACATAGCTGAAGAGTGAATTTTTTATATGCTTATTTAAAATTAATCAAACTTTTGTTACAGCAAAATCAAAGTACTCTTTTTCTTATTAGTGTAACACAAATTCAGCAGAAATGCATTTCTTAAAATTAAAATTATGCAAAAATAAATACAGCCTAGTAAATATTGTATACACTTTTCAGTTTGCTTTAGAGAAATATTAACATAATTAAAATCTTTATTGTCGCCCTCTTTTCCTTAAAATAAGTAATTTGAAAGATTTACATTAAATATTCAATTTGAAGAAATCGAAACAGTTTATTTGTTTTAAAGTAGCACGGGAAATAAACAAATTAAACTGCTATGCAAAAAATAGCCAATAATGTGTGTAATCTCTCTCCTTTATTAATTAAACTCATAGGAGGAAATATGTTCGTTCTTTAAAATAATGCTTTTGTTAAAATTACATTTCAACTGTTATAACGTAAAAAATGAAATTATAGACTGTAAAATTGAAATTGTTGGCACATGCATTACATTACATTTACATAACAGGCAGAAAATAAAAGCAAAAAACTTTAGAGTTTTGCTTGGATATATTTGAAAACGTAAAGAAAATTAAGTAAATAAGTTATAAAATGTAATTTTTATCTAATATATTAAAACTCTATCTTTTTAAAACTGTTTAATGCCGTTAAATTGCTTCTTCTTATTATATTTTTAAATAACGTCTGAAGTAAACATATTTTTAATCATTTTATCGAAAATTCGCTTCCTGGATTCTAATGAAACGAATTAAAATTATTTTATTGTCTGAAACATGAATATTAATTTGTATTTTAAACATGTTGCGCTTATTACAAAAAATAGTAATAAATTAGTTGTAAAATGCAAATTTTATCTTGTATATTAATACTCACACTTTTTAAAACTGTTTTATCCCAATAAAATTTTTGTTAATATTTTAAAAATAGCTTCTTAAAATAAGTTACTCCTTTTAAGTTTTATCGAAAATTCACTTCTTTGTTTGAAATGAAATAAATTGTAGTTCTTCTGTTGTCTGACAAATGTCTCTTCTTTGGTATTTTAAAACATGCTGTTTTCATTTCGAAGAAATGATAAATCTTTTAAAATGTTATTTTTTCTTGCATATTAATACTCACACTTTTTAAAACTGTTTGATGCCATTAAAATGTTTCTTAATCTTTTTAAAACAGCTTCTTTAATAAATGACTTCTTTTATGTTTTATCGAACATGCGCTACTTTTTGTTTACAATAGAATGAATTGCAATTCTTCTGTTGCCTAACAAATGAAGAATGTTCTTTTGCATTTGTAACATGTTTCATTTAAAAAAAATAATTAATGTTATAAAATGTAATTTTTATCTTGTCTCACACTTTTTAAAACTGTTTAATATCAATAAAATGTTTGTTAATCTTTTTAAAACAGCTTCTTAAAATAAATTACTTCTTTAAAGTTTTATCGGAAATTCGCTACTTTGTTTTTAATGAAAGGAAATGTAATTATTCAGTGGTATTTTAAAAATTCTGTTTTCATTTCAAAGAAATAACAAATATTATATAAATGTATTTTTTATCGTATATATTAATACTTACACTTTTTAAAACTCTTTAATGCCAATAAAATGTTTCTTAATCTTTTTAAATCAGCTTTAATAGATAACTTCTTTTACATTTTAGCGAAAATTCGCTACTTCTTTTTGTAATGAAGCGAATTGTAATTATTCAGTTGTATTTTAAACATTCTGTTTTCATTTCAAAGAAATAATAAACGCAATAAAATGTAATTTTTTTTCTTGCATATTAATGCTCACATTTTTTAAAACTGTTTAATGCCAATAAAATGTTTCTTAATCTTTTTAAAACAGCTTCTTTAATAAAAGACATCTTTTATGTTATATCGAATATTCCCTACTTATGGAACGAATTATAATTATTATTTTGTCTGACAAATTAATCTTCTTTGGTACTTTAAACACTCTGTTTTTATTTCAAAGAAATAATAAATATTATAAAATGTAATATTTATGTGGTATATTAATACACACGCTTGTTAAATCTGTGCAATGCCAATAAAATGTTTCTTAACCTTTTTAAAACAGCTTCTTAAATAAATTACACATTTTAATTTTTATCGAAAATTCGCTACTTTGTTTGTAATGAAATGAACTATAATTCTCCTTTTCTCAGACAAATGAATATCCTTTGGTATTTAAAACATGTTGTTTTCATTTCAAAGAAATAATAAAGGTTATAAAACATAATTTTTATCTTATATATTAATACACATACTTTTTAAAACTATTTAATGCCAATAAAATGTTTCTTAAGTTTTAAAAACAGCGTCCTAAATAAATCACTTATATAAATTTTTATCGAAAATACGATTCTTTGTTTGTAATGAAACAAATTGTAATTCTTCTGTTGTCTGAAAAATGAATGTTCTTTGATATTTTAAGCATGTTGTTTTCTTTTTAAAACTGTTTAATGCCAGTGAAATTTTTCTTAATCATTTTAAAACAGCTTCTTTAATAAATGAATTTTTTAAGTTTTATCGAAAATTCGCTACTTTGTTTGCAATGAAATATTCTAATTCTTCTGTTGTCTGACAAATGAATGTTCTTTGGTAGTTTAAACTCGTTGTTTTCATTTCAAAGAAATAATAAATGTTATAAAATGTAATTTTTATTGTGTATATTAATACCCACACATTTTTAAACTGTTTAATGCCAATAAAATTTTTCTTAATCTTTTTAAAACAGCTTCTTAAATAAATGATTTTTTTTGAAGTTTTATCGAAAATTCGCTACTTTGTTTGCATTGAAATATTATAATTCTTCTGTTGCCTGACAAATGAATGTTCTTTGGTAGTTTAAACTCGTTGTTTTCATTTCAAAGAAATAGTAAATGTTATAAAATGTAATTTTTATCGTGTATATTAATACCCACACATTTTTAAACTGTTTAATGCCATTGAAATTTTTCTTAATCTTTCTAAAACAGTTTCTTTAATAAATGATTTTTTTTAAAGTTTTATCGAAAATTCGCTACTTTGTTTGCAATGAAATATTATAATTCTTCTGTTGCCTGACAAATGAATGTTCTTTGGTAGTTTAAACTCGTTGTTTTCATTTCAAAGAAATAATAAATGTTATAAAATGTAATTTTTATTGTGTATATTAATACCCACACATTTTTAAACTGTTTAATGCCAATAAAAGTTTTCTTAATCTTTTTAAAACAGCTTCTTAAATAAATGATTTTTTTTGAAGTTTTATCGAAAATTCGCTACTTTGTTTGCATTGAAATATTATAATTCTTCTGTTGCCTGACAAATGAATGTTCTTTGGTAGTTTAAACTCGTTGTTTTCATTTCAAAGAAATAGTAAATGTTATAAAATGTAATTTTTATCGTGTATATTAATACCCACACATTTTTAAACTGTTTAATGCCATTGAAATTTTTCTTAATCTTTCTAAAACAGTTTCTTTAATAAATGATTTTTTTTAAAGTTTTATCGAAAATTCGCTACTTTGTTTGCAATGAAATATTATAATTCTTCTGTTGCCTGACAAATGAATGTTCTTTGGTAGTTTAAACTCGTTGTTTTCATCTCAAAGAAATAATAAATGTTATAAAATGTAATTTTTATCGTGTATATTAATACCCACACATTTTTAAACTGTTTAGTGCCAATAAAATTTTTCTTAATCTTTTTAAAACAGCTTCTTAAATAAAGGATTTTTTTTTTAAAGTTTTATCGAAAATTCGCTACTTTGTTTGCAATGAAATATTATAATTCTTCTGTTGCCTGACAAATGAATGTTCTTTGGTAGTTTAAACTCGTTGTTTTCATCTCAAAGAAATAATAAATGTTATAAAATGTAATTTTTATCGTGTATATTAATACCCACACATTTTTAAACTGTTTAGTGCCAATAAAATTTTTCTTAATCTTTTTAAAACAGCTTCTTAAATAAAGGATTTTTTTTTTAAAGTTTTATCGAAAATTCGCTACTTTGTTTGCAATGAAATATTATAATTCTTCTGTTGCCTGAGAAATGAATGTTCTTTGGCAGTTTAAACTCGTTGTTTTCATTTCAAAGAAATAATAAATGTTATAAAATGTAATTTTTATCGTGTATATTAATACCCACACATTTTTAAACTGTTTAATGCCATTGAAATTTTTCTTAATCTTTTTAAAACAGTTTCTTTAATAAATGATTTTTTTAAAGTTTTATCGAAAATTCGCTACTTTCTTTGCAATGAAATATTATATTTCTTATGTTGCCTGACAAATGAATATTCTTTGGTAGTTTAAACTCGTTGTTTTCATTTCAAAGAAATAATAAATGTTATAAAATGTAATTTTTATCGTGTATATTAATACCCACACATTTTTAAACTGTTTAATGCCAATAAATTTTTTCTTAATCTTTTTAAAACAGCTTCTTAAATAAATGGTTTCTTTGATGTTTTATAGGATATTCGCTGCTTTTGTAACGAATTGTAATTATTCTGTTGTCTGACAAATGAATGTTCTTTTGTACTTTAAACATTCTGTTTTCATTTCAAAGGAATAGCAAATGTTATAAAATGTCATTTTTATCTTGTATATTAATACTCACACTTTGCAAAGCTGTTTAACACCAATAAAACGTTTCTTAACCTTTTAATTGAGATTCTTAAATAAATGACATCTTTAAATTTTATCGAAATTTCACTACTTTGTAATGAAAAGAACTATAATTCTTCTGTTGTCTAACAAATGAACGTTCTTTGGTACGTTAAACAATCTGTTTTCATCTCGTCAAATCAATTAAAATGCTATACACATTTAACAAAATATATAAATTTAGTACGATGTAACAAATTTTCGAAAAGCACTGTAAATATGTTGTCCAATCAGAAATATAAAAAATTAACTTTGTACTACAAGAAAAAAAAGGCGGCAAAAAAATGTTACATCAAAGCTATTTAAAATAATATTCTAATGCTACTGTAAAAGCATAAGAAAATGAAAATATTTAACAAAATATAATGAGAAAGGATAATATTCAGAAGAAAGAATAGGGTAATTCCGGGATTTATGACGCACATTTTTTGAATTTGTGTATAAAGTCCCATGGTGGACATAAAATTAAAAAAATCATGCTGTGCTATTTAATGTTAAATATACAACACATGTACTGCGCGTGTAAAATTCAAAACAAATTATTAATATTTTTTAACAATTTTTTTCTAAAATGTTACACTGCGGCTCGTCACCCGTACATTCAGGCTGAGCCGCCGCACTTGTGCGGTAGTTATGCCGCGCTCGTAATAAGAACAGAATGAAATTTTAAGTAAAAATATTTAGAAAAAAATATTCATATCTGGACTGTAATTAACGATGTAATAGAAAATGAAACACAAATGAGTACAATGAAACGTATTAGTAGATTCAAATTAACAATTGTTGCCTATTTTCACTATTAAAATTATCGACTTATTTTTTTTGCATTATATATTAATTGTTATTTCAGCAACAACGTAACATCAATGTATTAAAAAAGGAAAAGAAAAAAGTAAAATTGTGTTTAAATAATTTATGTATTAACCCTTTCGAGACCGGTGGCTTTTATACAAATTTTATTCGGTTGGTACCACTTTTTTAAAAGAAGTTACCATTACTTAAATAATCATGAAAATGCTCTAATTAAACAAAGAAATATTACTTTTCTTTTTTACTGGTGCCAGAAACAAATTTTGTAAGATCTTTATGAATGTGCTTATATGCACGTATGGTCAATAATGGGTTAAGAGACCTGTTTTTTCGACAACAATCTACAGAAAAAGTGTCCAAAAAGTACAGTCTTTATGTAACTACATTTAAACACATGATGCAACAAAGCCAATTACACTTTCTCTCTTTTGGAGTAGTTTGCAAAGAATGTCTGCGTTATGCGTAATCCAATTTTTCATTATTATCATCTTGACTTGCATCTTTTTTGCACTTCTTACTTTTTATTTTCCCCTTTTCTCCTTTGGTTTTAGTAAACTTGATAACATGCCTAACATGGTTAGTTTGTGCAAAAAGAAAAGGAAAATTTAATAACATTTAATCATCCCGTACAAAAGGAACTGCGGCATGTATACCGGAATAGCAGTGCGGCATGTATCCCATGTTGCATGGTGCAGACGTCGGCCATCACAGTTACCTGCCATCGTTAAGAGGAATGGCGTAACCATATTCACAGTACTCTATACAAACGCTACACTTAGTTTTGACTTCGAAATCATGCGTGCATTTAGTAATTAGGATATGAAAAGTATTTAAACATAACGTGTTTGTTTGAACAGTGAAATCATGCACTTACGTCAAATTAAGGATTGTACTTCTACAAGTAAACATCGAAATGGAATTCGCGCTATACACTGGTTAAAATAATCTCATTGCGCACCTATACTGTGCGTTTGACGACCATCTATCGATAATTACAAGAAATACAAGGGTGCAGCATCTATCCCGTATGCGACGACTCTCCCGGAGTTACCCTATATGAACCAGTTTTCGCAGCCATGTTCATATATAAAAAATACTTTCATTTGACTGTTAAAAAGATCAGTAAAACAATCATCGAAATATTAACTTATTTTTGCTCTAAGAACTAACACTCCGTGACTTTAGCGCATTTTTAATATAAATATTAATGTATTTATGGGCATCCCTATCTTTTTAACAATTTCCAACATAGTTGAAAAGGGTTTATGAATTCTGTTTGTTTGTCCTCTGTCTGTCAGTGCTCTAACTTGCGTAAATATACTGTAAAAAATCAGTCAATATGCACAAATGTTTCCGTAAAATTTTACGGAATAGTTTAATTTTTCCAAGAAAACAGTACAATCCGTAATTGACATTATGGGATTATAAATCCGCTTAAATCCAGTAAGTTTTCCATAAATTTTACGGACTATTTCTGTATTGCTTTCAAAACAGTACAAATTCCGTAAATGATATTTAGAAATAATTACTACGTTTGGAAAGTGAAGTAATCAGTTGTTGTATGTACTTGCCTTACACTGATATTAATATCAATGAAACCTCAACATTGACTGAATGTGGCTCTATACTGAAAATATATCCAATGATTTCCCAATGGCTAAATAGTGTTGATCTTACATGGGCTGTTACATGTCGCACATAAAACTTAAAATATATCTGAAATATAATAACAAATTTATAATAAAATTGACGTTTGTGTGAATTACAATGAGCAATAAAGGAAATTTATTTTAATACCATGTAGTAATTTTCTGTATTTTAATTTACAGTAGATCATCACACAAATAATTTTAAAAAGTATAAGTTTGAAAAAAATACATCGGTATTCTTGCAAAAATAAATGAATATATATATAAATAAATAAAAATTATATTACAATAAAATTTTAAAAATCTTGCAAAAAAGAAGCAATTACTACTTATAATACATTCTTTCATGCATGTAATATTTTAAAGACTAAAATTTTTCTCTTATAAAGCATGAAATTAAAAAGCTAAATATTCAAAATTATGGAAACATTCAGAATTGTATACTCAGTTGAAAAATATCTCTACGAAAATATGTTCCTTTTTTAACATCATGCCCTTACACCATAAAAAGCATCTGAAATAAGTAACGATATTTGAAAACGTACCTCTTCTTCCCGTGACATGATGGTTAAGAAAGCTAATCTGGAACAGGACAGGTCCCTAGTTCAAACCCCGCCGGAAGTAAGTGTTGTTTCATTACTGGTATTTGAATTAAATGGAAATTTTCTGACCCAGATAAACGTGTCCGTAAAAATTGAAATTCGTAAAGATCTAAGTTTCTCGTTAAAAAGTTTTTTTTTTTTTTCTTGTCTTTGAAACAAAAAATTTTAAATACCGAAATATGAAAGAAAAAGGGAAAAGTTTTTGGAAAAAACGGAAAATTTCCTGGAATTTACGGAATTTTTTTTTTCTGTTGAAATACGGAAATAGTGTTGACGTCCCGATTGCCAGTACGATATCCATATTTTAACGAGTTTTTTTTTTTTTTTTTTTTTTTTTTTTTTTTTTTTTTTTTTTTTTTACAATGTATAGTCCGATTGCTATGAGATTAATATTTGTTACTGAGGTTTACTATGGCATGTTTTGTATTGAAAATGAAGTGCGTAATCCATTTCCAGAGACTCATCTACAGAGTCATTTCTTCATTCACAGAGACACTCAAAAGAATTCGGTTACATTACGGCCAGTGGGGAAGAATCTTTTGCGATGTATTTTAATCATATTACACTATTTTAAACATATTAAAATTTATATGTATCACTAAGTGTACTATAAGATCCTTACAGTGGAAACTGGAGTGTATATAATTTATTGTTCATTTAACAAGGACACACAAAAGTATTTCTCTACAGTACTGCCTACGAAGAATAATTGCTGGAAGTGCTTTTACAGTTGTGGTACGCTTTTTGAAATGTAACTATTTTTTTGTAACTATTTATATGTATCACTAAGTGTACTACAAGATCCATACAGTGGAAACTGGAGTGCATATAATTTATTGTTCATTTAACAAGGACACACAAAAGTATTTCGCTACAGTACTGCCTACGAAGAATAATTGCTGGAAGTGCTTTTACAGTTGTGGTACGCTTTTTGAAATGTAACTATTTTTTTGCAACTATTTATATGTATCACTAAGTGTACTACAAGATCCATACAGTGGAAACTGGAGTGCATATAATTTATTGTTCATTTAACAGGGACACACAAAAGTATTTCGCTACAGTACTGCCTACGAAGAATAATTGCTGGAAGTGCTTTTACAGTTGTGGTACGCTTTTTGAAATGTAACTATTTTTTGTAACTATTTATATGTATCACTAAGTGTACTACAAGCTCCTTACAGTGGAAACTGGAGTGCATATAATTTATTGTTCATTTAACAAGGACACACAAAAGTATTTCGCTACAGTACTGCCTACGAAGAATAATTGCTGGAAGTGCTTTTACAGTTGTGGTACGCTTTTTGAAATGTAACTATTTTTTTGTAACTATTTATATGTATCACTAAGTGTACTACAAGATCCATACAGTGGAAACTGGAGTGCGTATAATTTATTGTTCATTTAACAAGGACACACAAAAGTATTTAGCTACAGTACTGCCTACGAAGAATAATTGCTGGAAGTGCTTTTACAGTTGTGGTACGCTTTTTGAAATGTAACTATTTTTTTGTAACTATTTATATGTATCACTAAGTGTACTACAAGATCCTTACAGTGGAAACTAGAGTGCATATAATTTATTGTTCATTTAACAAGGACACACAAAAGTATTTCGCTACAGTACTGCCTACGAAGAATAATTGCTGGAAGTGCTTTTAAAGTTGTGGTACGCTTTTTGAAATGTAACTATTTTTTTGTAACTATTTATATGTATCGCTAAGTGTACTACAAGATCCTTACAGTGGAAACTGGAGTGCATATAATTTATTGTTCATTTAACAAGGACACACAAAAGTATTTCGCTACAGTACTGCCTACGAAGAATAATTGCTGGAAGTGCTTTTACAGTTGTGGTACGCTTTTTGAAATGTAACTATTTTTTGTAACTATTTATATGTATCGCTAAGTGTACTACAAGATCCTTACAGTGGAAACTGGAGTGCATATAATTTATTGCTCATTTAACAAGGACACACAAAAGTATTTCGCTACAGTACTGCCTACGAAGAATAATTGCTGGAAGTGCTTTTACAGTTGTGGTACGCTTTTTGAAATGTAACTATTTTTTTGTAACAATTTATATATATCGCTAAGTGTACTACAAGATCCTTACAGTGGAAACTGGAGTGCATATAATTTATTGTTCATTTAACAAGGACACACAAAAGTATTTCGCTACAGTACTGCCTACGAAGAATAATTGCTGGAAGTGCTTTTACAGTTGTGGTACGCTTTTTGAAATGTAACTATTTTTTGTAACTATTTATATGTATCGCTAAGTGTACTACAAGATCCTTACAGTGGAAACTGGAGTGCATATAATTTATTGTTCATTTAACAGGGACACACAAAAGTATTTCGCTACAGTACTGCCTACGAAGAATAATTGCTGGAAGTGCTTTTACAGTTGTGGTACGCTTTTGGAAATGTAACTATTTTTTTGTAACTATTTATATGTATCGCTAAGTGTACTACACTGTTAAAAATTTTGCAGCATTCTGGCAGGTCATTCGACCGTTTTTTGAAAAAACGGTTTCATAACCATGATTTAACTATATCCTGACCATAAAATGGCCAATAATATGGTCAGAATAGTGTTAAAATTACGGTTGTGTAACCGTTTTCGGAAAAAACGGTCAAATGAACTGCCAGAATGCTGCAAATTTTTAACAGTGTACAAGATCCTTACAGTGGAAACTGGAGTGCATATAATTTATTGTTCATTTAACAGGGACACACAAAAGTATTTCGCTATAGTACTGCCTACGAAGAATAATTGCTGGAAGTGCTTTTACAGTTGTGGTACGCTTTTTGAAATGTAACTATTTTTTTGTAACTATTTATATGTATCGCTAAGTGTACTACAAGATCCTTACAGTGGAAACTGGAGTGCATATAATTTATTGTTCATTTAACAAGGACACACAAAAGTATTTCGCTACAGTACTGCCTACGAAGAATAATTGCTGGAAGTGCTTTTACAGTTGTGGTACGCTTTTTGAAATTTAACTATTTTTTTCTTTTGCAAATTACTTTGTGTGTATAAATTCTATAGATCAGGGTTGGCGAACCTTTTTATAGCCGCGTGTCATTTTTCTTCCCAAAAATATTTCATGTGACTTTGACGTGCCAACTAATGAAAAAGTTTAGTGGATTGAAAAATCTTAAAAAAAGTTACACATTAAGATTTTTAAAACATTTGCAACATATATATTTGTATTACACTATAATAATCGTACAAACAATTATATTTTAGAAATTATTAAAAAAAATTATGAGATTAATTTTGTTATTTCATCTTGGATGAAAAATAATTAATACCAGGTTTACACTTAGGTAATTTCAACAGAATGCAAACTGAAATTGATTTATCTGACAGATGCTTCTTATTTGATTTTTCGTATAATTGATTTGCGAAAATAATGACCTTGCGGACATAAATAGAAGAAGAAAAATATTAAAGGGCAAACGCCATTTTCTTTAAATAGCTTTGAAATTAATTTCCAAGTTGCTACAATTTTACTATTGGTATTTTTACTAATGTTGTAATTTACGGTATTTTAAAAAACAGCAATTAAAATTCTTTAATTTCCAGTTAATCGAAATTAGACAAGATAAGATCTGCTTTAGTAATCACATTTTCATCATACGTTCGTGTCTTTTTTGCAATATCACCGTATACTGATTTAGAGCCACAAGCAAAACCACGCCAAAATTATTCTTTCGCGTGCCATTTTTGGCACGCGTGCCATAGGTTCGCCATCCCTGCTATAGATCTTATACAGGGTTACAAAAAAGATCTCAAGTACATTTCCGTTTAATGATGGATATCGCTGAATAGTAATTTTTAACTGTACTTGTGCATTTAATTGAACTACTTTTCAGCATGATTTGCAGTATATATACAAATATATAGGTCCTATACAGGGCTGCACAGGGCGCATCCCCTATGGCGCATCCCCTTATAGGTATGGAGATGCATTAAATGTTGTTCAATAACCAATGAAATTCATTTCATTCGGGCAACGCCCGAATGAAAATTTAATGAATGAATGAATTTAAATATGAAAGCAATATTTGTACTGCATAAAAAGATATTCTTTTTCAAAGGTTTAAATTGAAAATAATATTTTGCAATATATCATTTGCTCCTGGATAAATGAAAAAAATGGTACTTTTATATTAGCCGTGCACAAATCTCGCCAATAGCATTTTTAAACTCGCAAATACCAGCACTTGCATTTTTACCCATCCTCATCTACTATATTTTTATTTCATTCCGATTCACTATAACTCAGGTTCTACTGAACAGAATTTTGTAGAACTTACTCTGTTAGTTTGGTAATTTGTTTTAGAAGTGTTTTATTGTAAAAAAGTAGTTCTACGTTACTTAGTGCGGAGCTCTTATTATAGCTGCGGAGGTTTTAAAATTAGGTGAGCCCGATTATGAAGATTAACTTTTATTTAAATTTCTACTGAATGGATTTTGATGCTATGCGGGAAAGTTCTCAGTGGTGTAGTAAAAAACTAGAGGATGTACTCTATATGCATAGAGTATATACTAGAGAATATATATGCTATAGCTATGGAAGGCGTACAGATTTTCTTAAAAAATCCAGAGAGTATATGGACGTTAACTTACCTCTACATCCCTGAAGTTCTATAATCTGGTTAACCCGATTATGAACGATATGTTTAAATTTAGCTATCTTTAATATATACGAAATGCAAAGAGAAATTTTCTTCCGACTGCTTAGAACTTGAGTTCTGCTGAATAGATAGATCTTGATGGGACTTACCTTGTTAGATAATTTTTCAGAAAATATTTTAGTATATCATATCGTTCTACGTTGCTTAGATAATTATGGGGGAAAACTCAAAATCAGATAAACACGATTATGAAATATTGGCTTTTTTACAGGTTCTGCTGAATGGATTTTGATGGGAGTTAAACTGTTATTTAAATAAATTTTAGGGAATGTTTTAGTACATTTGCCGCTTTAAAAGATTTTGCTAAGTGGATTTCGATGGAGCCTGATAGTTTAGTTAATTTTTCAGAGAATGTTTTAGGATGAAACACATATCGTTTTAGGTTGCTTGGTTATAGGATTTTGGGTGAAAGTTCTAGAATCAGGTGAGCCCAATTATGAAAAATTAGCCTTTTTAATAGGTTCTATTGGACGGATTCTGATGAGAATTGCATTGATAAATTTTCAGAGGAAGAATATAAGTATATTACACATTGTTCTATCGTACTTTACCAAATCCTACAATAAAGGATCAACTAAAGAAGTTGCTCCTTAACAGCTGAAATTTTGTCTGTCTCAATAGAAAATATAATAGCATAATAACGTCCATAGCGTTTGTAGCAATTCGGATGGGCATTCCAGATAAATGTCCATATTGCTTTCAAACGCATGACCAAATTCACACATATATTTCGTTTGATTCAAGGTTTGTTTAGAAAAACGGTCCAGAGTAGTGGGCGAAGGCTGCTAGTTAAAAATAAAAACTTTAGAAATTAAATTAATAAATTGGAAAATATTAAATTGTTTAAAAAGAATTCTCTTCCATAAAAAGAATAACAAAATGAAAATACAGTTTAATATCAGGCGTCAATCTGGAGGCAAATCTTTGTTTCCATGGTAACCGAACATCGCAATTACTAAATTTTATCATATTCTTCCAGCTATAAATATTGACCGATACGATTGTTTAAATAAAATCGTCTGCGGTAAGATGGTTGAAATATTTCTCTTTAAAATTTTAGTTTTTGTTCTAATTTTAATAAAATTGTTGAAAAATGGTTTTAGGTAAAATCTTCTATCAATATTACTCTGAAATCAGCTTCTTTCGGGCGTTTCCATTAAACAATTAACAAATAATCGCGATGTCTGTGCCACGTACGATAGCGTAATATATATATATAGATTATAAATGTGTTGGAAAGTGTTAAATAATCTATTGTGGACGCAGATTTTCCATTCTTCTTTAATTTTCACAATATGTTTCTTTGCTTAGTTTGTTCTTTTCTAACATTCGTTATTACCGTTCTAATTTCTGTACTTTCCTTCAATAACTTGTAAATCATATTGTATGTACTCAACTATAAAATATTATAACTTAGCATGATCCATATATCCTTATAACTTAGCATGTTATAAAGAGTATAATATTATAACTTACATAAGCAGTAACAAGTAATAATGTGTGTAATTAGAAATTTGAAAGAAATAAAAAAAAAAAAATCCGAGTTTCTCGATAAGCAAAATTGCAATACATTATATTAAATAGATAGAATTATAGTTGAATTTTTATAAATAAAAGCATTTATTTTTATATGAAACAGACATACAGAATAAATAATAGTTTTCACAAAGCAATTTTTACATCTACGTAAAAAAAAATATTCCTTTAATTTTTAAAATTTACTTAGAATTAAAATGAGAATAATAATTATGTAATTTGCGCTTATGCATAAGAAACGATTTAGGAAAATAAAACATTCTTTCTTTTTATAACATACAACTAACAAGGAAGGTCTCCATACGGGCGTACTCAGAAAAATCTGAAAAAATACAGAATCTTCTAAATTTGGCGGAACCTCGGTAGAACGTCCGTAAAAAAATAATGAAAATTTCGCTTATTTGGCGACTTATCACCGTTTGGCGTAGACATTAAATTAAAAAAAATACGCTTGTCGAATATTCTTTAAGGAAAAAACTTTTTATGTTGAATTTGTTTAAATAAGTTTAATTTAAATAACTTTAGCTTTGTCATTTTTAGTTTCTTTTAACTATAGTTTTGTCATATACATTTATATGTACTTATAACGAATTTTAACAATCATATTTTACGATTTAAAACAAAATTTAAATTGATTAAAATTGTTCCAAACTCAAAAATATGCCCCATCGAGCACTGTCGATTGAATTTAGTTGCTATGGAAACAACGTTTTCGGTATGGAAATGTATTACGTCAGCATTATTCATCTGGCGTTAAAAGTTATTTTTATAACCCATAAAGCCGTTTAAATTAAAAAATTCTGGATTGGAGAATAAAACAATGGCAAAATTTCGTTCAAATCGGCAACAAGCAACAAGTATAATACATAATGTAATAATAATAATTATAATAATAAATTCTTTCATGGTTTACGTTTAAATTCATTAAATACCGCATATTCTCAAAATCAATTAACAAACAATTTTCAGATTCATTAAAATCGTTTGCTTTTGCCGAGGAAAATTGCGTGCCGCTTTCGTCTTTTCACGCCAATTATACGAAAGTATTTTATTTTTTTACCGATTTTCTACTGTAATTCCGCCGCTAATTTTAACTGATCCCTTATTACATACACGTGTACTTTCACCAGCATTTTTTTCAACATATTCTGAGTATGCCTAGTATGGAGACCTTCCTTGTAAGAATTTGCAGAAAAATCTCTTTTGAAGACACTCTAGAAAATAAACAAATGTACTAGCAGAAAAAAATCAATTATTACAAACAGTTTATGGAAAGTTACCGTTCAAGGACGTTAGTCATACTGATTTCTTTCAGTCTTTTTTCAGAAATGCATTTTGGGCTTGCTTTTAAACTTTAAAAATTAGTATCCCACTTCTGATACTTGGCTGACTATAGGTGTGTTTACCTTATCTAAAATACTCCCACATTTCAATTTTTATAACTTCAACAATATGAGATCAAATTTGCTATTTTGTTGTCTTGGAAACCAAGAATTGGATTGCTATTGTCAATCTCGTACGCTGACGTCTGACCTGATTTTCATTCTCCATATTTACTTACCTATGTATGCCAAAAAGAATTTTTAACATTTTTCTTGCAAAAAACAGAGTATATGTGAAAAGAACTTGCAAACACACAAATGGATGGAATATTATCCAATTACAACGCAAAGAGAATTTTTTTCTACCTATATTTGTTTTGTAATACTCTTGTTTAACAAGGCAGAACATTTCAGAAATAATCCATGCCATCTAGCGTTTCGTTTTAGAATAGATTTAAACGTTTTCTAGCACTTTAACACTATTTATTTTATTAGCACTCTACCTTGCACAGTTCTTTTTATCTTCTTTGTCAATTGATACCATTGTTTGTGAGCCCTAGAACATAGTCAATAACATATTGTAATTCCTTTCCATGATGCCATTTTTTTGTCATTTAGAGGTACTCAAATTGGTGCGGAGCGTCTGTTTATGTATTTGACATCATTTCAAGGAGTAAACATTCCGATATAAGATATTTTACTGTTTTATTTTCTCTATTAATTTTAATGTACTGCGCAATTCCAATTTTATACCCATACACGGCTGTCTTGCATGTTTGGTTTACCATTTTTTTTAACAGTGTATATTCTATAGAGTATTTTGTAATTCTACCATTCAATTTGTTCATTTTCATTTGAATTTGTGGCAGTAAACGATTTCTGTCTGACAAGTATAAGATTTTTATTTTTTCTGCGCGCAATAGTGATTCTAAGGCGGCGCCACTGTAAACATTGGAAGGGGACAGCTTAATGCGCATGCCTCAATTTTTTTACACGATTCCCAGTGAGCCAGTCGTTATCTGCTGGCCACCGAGTGAGGTTTTTCATACGTGTGCGTCGGATTCTGATTTCTCTCAAGATGATTGAACGGGTTGAACAAAAGGACTGCATCAAATTTTGTCAAAGCTTGCTGATTCTCAAAGCGAAACAATTCTTAAGATTTATCCGGTTTCGTAAGATTCTTCAGGTTTCGTAAGATTCATCGATTCTCCAGCTCATTCATCGCACCTGATTCAGGCTTTGTTGGCAAAATATGGAATTCCAGTCATTCGCCAAACTCCATACTCTTCAGACATGACTCCTTGCGACTTCTGATAGCTTCCGAAATTGATGGCACCATTGAAAGAATCCCGTTTCGAGAGTAGAGATGAGATGTACAGAATGTGACAGCGGAGTTGAACACCATTCGATAAAAAATCTTCCAGAAGCATTATCTGCAGTGTAAAGAACAGGGGTCTACCTTGAAAGGGATTGGGGTACTAATCCTGTTAGATAACTTACATATTTTTTTTCGGACAAAGGTAGAATACTTTTCAGAGAGTATTGGCAAGTATTGTCAAAGATAGCATCTCATTTTTTATTCTTGTCACGAGTTATTATTAAATCTATCTTCTCAGCAACATCGCTCAGACTAATCCCTCTGAGGGAAGCCCTAGTATATTGGAATTCCTTTGCATGATATCGTAAAATAAATATAAATACTGCGCACATAGTTATAAATAGAGACCATGTTGTACTGAACTTGAAAAAATAATTGCAAAAGATCCAGCACTCACGACTCACAGATGTAAACTAAGAAACTAAATTCAAACTAATGCAGTAATTTTGTGCTCTGTTTGACTTTGAAATATGTTTTTCTTTAGATGTTTTACTTTAATAAAATTGAAATATAAATTTGTATTTTTATTTTTATGGTTATGTCATTTATTATTAATTGATTAATTACAAATACTTTTTAAGTTAAATATCTTCAAGAAAATTTTTTCATTATGGTGCAAAGTTTAAAGGGTGAAAATTGAAATATATAGCGCCATTCTAATTTTATTTTTTCACTCTTCCTCATTTTTTTTATTTTTGCCACTTTTTTTTTCGTTTTTTTCCAATTTTCGCCTGGTTTTTTCCCTTATTTGCCACTGTACCAGCAAAAATACATTTTTGCCGGCAGAAAGCCAACCCTGGTAGATAGTTTATGATTACGTGTAGAAAAATCAGTATGAACGTCGCATAAATCCACCTTATGTTTTATAGGAGGCAGTTGCTTTGGATATGAAGGATTTACCGTGAAATATTTCATATATCAAAGGCTTGAATTATGAAGTAATTCCTCTTCAGGTTATCAAATCCTTTGAAAATTTGAAACGCGATTAAGGAAAAAAAAAAAGGCACATTTTTCTTGAATTCGGCCAGCACTAACTGAAAAGTAAAGAAAATGTATTTTTTATTTTCTGTATTTTACTTATGAATATATGCTAATAAAATAACTTTACTCTCTCTGTGTGTGTGTCCGTGTTTCTGCGATTCGATGGCTAGGAAAATCTACCGCTCCTAGAAGTCTGAAAATTTCGGTGAGGATGATAGTCCAAGGCCTGTCCTGATGAACCTGAGACTCATAATTTTGAAATCCGATATTTAGCTGACTTATTAATTAAAAACTCGTCGAAAAAGCATTCTTTTTTTTTTTTTTTTTAATCGGGAACCACGCCTGCGCATGCTCATTTGGAAGTTTTCCGAGTCCTGCAAGCAGCTTTTTCCCTTTGCTGTTTTTGTTACCGCCCTACTTCCAAACTGTACAAAATAATTAAAGAATGGCAATTTAAACTTGCATGAAAATGCGATGGTATGAATGCGACAGTATGGTTGTTTGCATAAAATTCCGTCTAATCAGAATAATGAGACTAAATTACAATATTTCGAAACATTGTTTAAAATTTCTTTATTGTAAATCATGTTTAAAAAACTGCGATGAACACCGAATCCGTAAAAATCCCTTAAAATAACAAGCTCTAATGTAATTAATCAATTCCACTTTATTTACATTTCTCTTTCATTAAAAGTCACCATTAATTAAAAGACTTTTAATAACGCTCACGCACTAATATTTTTTTTTCCATTATCGTCATTCATTAATTATAATTAAGAAGATAAAATACTTTTCTAACGAAGATGAGTTTTCGCTATGTAGGAAAACAATTTTGAATTTTTCTCACTGAAGTATAATTTAGGAAAAAAAACAATGAAAATCTCCCCAAAAATATTAATTATTATTTAAATATTCTCATAAATCAAAATTAAATACAAAGGAAATTATACTTTTATTGACTTAACATATATATATATATGTTTCTACATTTATTTATTTATTTATTTGGATGATTTAATATTTAATGCTTTGTTAAAATTTATTATTTTATTTTGCATAAAAATTATATTAAATTTCTAAAAGCGATCATTTTCAACCATTAAAAGAGAATTAGGATTTGAAATTCTGTGAAAAATTTTCAGAAATTGTTAATTTTTTAAAATGAAACAATAATTTTGATAGCCTTTACTTATGTCATAGAGCAATAAACATTATTAATTATTTTTAAATCTTTCTTCTAAAAGATATATTTTGCCCCCAGATGTATACCTTCGAAAGCAACAATGTATCTAGATATTTTTTAATTTAAAATAGTGAAATGTTTTTCCTTAATAATACGATAAAGAAATAATTATAAAACTTTAATATAAAATGAAGAAAAATATCGCAACTTAAGTGTTTATCTATCGCAATTTAAGTGTTTGAAGTGATTTTTAAGCGAACTTATAGTATCCGTTGATATGTAGTTTTCCCTCTATGCATTTTAAATCTAGTTCTGGGTGTCTAATTTCCCCATTTATCAACAAGTCAGACTACACCTGGAGTGGGAAAAAAATCAAATTTTACATTTGAGTCTTTATTAGTATGTTTTGGTCGTAGAAAAATAGAGTTTTACTGTTTAGGAATATTGAGAAAGGTTTTCTACAATTTACAGAACCAAATATTTATTGGGAATGAATTTTTGTAACTTTTTTAAAAATTAACGAATTTTGTAAATGGCTTCTGATATGATGAAAAATAACATTTGAAATATTTTTAAAATTAACCCGGGGGAAGTCGCGCTTAAACAGGGTATGGGCAACGGTTTTCGGTTTGTCACCAATAAGTGCAATTATAATAATCGTCACATTATTTAGTGGGAGACAATTGACGCAAATTATGCGATAAAGTAAGTTGAAGATTATTCTTCGAAAAATAGTGGTGAAAATTGTAAAAACCGTAAATACCAGGGGTATGTCATACCCAACGTGACTCCTCCCGGGTTAAAGCTATACCTCTAAAACTAACATTTCAAGAATAGGCTTTTGGTTAGTATTAGACGTTGCATAAACTTTTTTAAAGTTCCAAATGAAATGTTTTTTTTTTTTTTTTTTTATGTTTCTGGAGAGTTGTGATTTCGACTTATTTCTTGGCGTGTTCGAAAAGCTTCATTCTTCCCACTTTAGTATTTAACAGAATTTTGCATCTAACTTATCTCTGATCGCTTCCGGTAATGAAGTTATTGAAAACTCTTCAATCCTGAATAATATGCTTGTCGTTTGTCATGATGTAGTTTATTTCGTTTGTTTCTCCATTTGCGCTTCTCCATGATGTTAATTTTCTTTGTGGATTTTTCTTGAAAATGGAATTTATGATATGCATATATATTTGCTCATATTCTATAAACTCAATCAGTCTGTGCCCTCTTTCCTTTCGCATCCTATATCCATGATTACCTACTGAGAACTCTCTTTCTCGCTACATATCGAATAGGTTACTAATAACTTGGGATATCAGACGGACTAAACATTTTTTTTTTTTTTAATGCGCACCATTCTCCTCAACCGTATATAGAGAAAACTGGCTAAACAATTTAGATAGTCTTATTAGAAATAAAAACATAAATGGGATAAAGATAAAAATAAAAAGGAAAATAGGGAAAAATATATATGAATATAAAAGAGCAAGGAAAAAAATTAAATAAAATTACTGAGAATATTAAATAAAGTATACATATATATATATATATTCCATTCCATTTTTCTTGCCCTACCAGTGGCCGAGAGGTTCTGCTCTCGAAGCTGGTAGGCGGGAGGTGCCCGTCGGCCTAATCGTTCGGAGTTTTCGTGGTTTTCTTCGAACCTTGGATTTCTTTGCGTAAATACGTGTTAAATTCCCTTAGAAAGACCTCTCCCTCCCCCTTCGGGCCTATATCCCTTGTGTCGATAATTAGTTATTATAAAACAACACCATCTTTTTTTTTTTTTTTTTTTTTTTTTTTTTTTTTTTTTTTTTGTATTATTGCAAATTATAGGAGAATGGAAAACGTATTTAAAGAAAAACGTTTTCTGTTTTAAAGTAACTGTAACACGCTTTAAAATGTTATTATTATATATATAAAGACGTGAGTTTCGAAACTCGCCTTATCTATAGAATGAAATTTTGGGAAATCACGAAAAAATTCTGAGATTTTACAATGCCAGAAATACACGATAAAACCAGATTATTATTATTATTATTATTATTATTTTATTTTATTTTATTTTATTTTTTATTTTTATTTTTATTTTTTTTTTTGTAGATTGTAGTAGTTTTTCGATGCGGGTTCACCAATAGAATAGATTGATTGAGAAAACTATTTTTTTAAAAAAATTTTTGATAAGGAGAGTTTTGAAAATCGCATCCTCATATGTACTAAGCATAATTGCCAACCTCCCGATTTTTGGAATACCAGTAATTTTATCCAGAAATACTTCTTTAAATCTTCGAGCAATTTCTGCAAGTAAATAACTGTAAGATTTTACTGGTATTCAAAATATCGGGAAGTTGGCAACTATGATATTAAATATCTATACGAGGATGCTAGTTTCAAAACTCGATTATCCAAATTTAAAAAATCGAGTTTTCTCAATCAATTTATTATATTGGTGAACTTGCATCGGAAAAATACTACAATGGGCAAAAAAACTAGTTTTATCGTGTATTTCTGGTTTTGAAAAGTGGTTTACAATGAAAACCAATGGACGTAGTCAGAGGTTTCTCACGATTTTCTAAAATTTGATTTTCTGGATAACGCGAGTTTTGAAACTCACGTCCTCATTTATATGTATATATATATTTCATTTTTCAACATTTCTTATATTGAATACATTACAGATTTGGCGGGAAAGTAAAACGTATTTAAAGAAAACAGTTTTTGTTTTAAAGTGACTGAAACGTAACACGCTTTAAAATATTATATATATATATATTTGACAACGGTTCAAAGCATCGTCTTTAAGAACTGACGGTTGTTTACGAAAACGGGATGATCTCAGCTACTTGCAATATGTTCTTTAGTTATGCTTCACAGTGTGGAGCACAGAAAAAAATATGTGAATATATTTTAAATATTTGACATTGATTCTCAGTTTAATAAAAGTTATTAATTGACATTTATAGAGTTTGATCTTCGGCTACTACCGTTTCATTTTATCTCTAAACTTATAAATAATACGATGTTACAATTCTGATAAAATTTTACTTAAAAAGGTGCTAAAATACATAAAAGGTTTCTACAACAAGAAAACCGTCAAAGATGTTAAAATCCCAAGCGCTTTCAACTGTATTATAACAGTCGTCTTCAGGGGAAAACCAGAGGAGTGAAATTTCATGGAAATTTCTTTGCTTAAGTATCAGTGGACGAGTCTATTTCAAAGGAAGGGAGGAGGTAAAATGAAAATGATTATGTTTCAAAATCGCTAGAAATATCTAGTATACTATACCAGATCTTAGATATGTTGTAGGATAAAGTATCGTTGCGAGTTTTCTTTCTTTGAGTTAAAATTTCCAATGATTCTCTGATTTATTGACGTGTAGTAATTTGAAGTACGGGCTATGACTCTTGCTTTACTGAAATCAATGTGAATATCTTGTTTTTGGTTTAATCTGGATAGAGCAGTAGAGGGATTATTATACTTTCTGCTCTATCCAGATTAAACCAAAAACAAGATATTCACATTGATTTCAGTAAAGCAAGAGTCATAGCCCGTACTTCAAATTACTACACGTCAATAATCAGAGAATCATTGGAAATTTTAACTCAAAGAAAGAAAACTTGCAACGATACTTTATCCTACAACATATCTAAGATCTGGTATAGTATACTAGATATTTCTAGCGATTTTGAAACATAAGCATTTTCATTTTACCACCTACCCCCTCCTCCCTTCCTTTGAAATAGACTCGTCCACTGATTCTTAAGCAAAGAATTTTCCATGAACTTTCACTCCTCTGGTTTTTCCCCGAATACGACTGTTATAATGCAGTTGAAAGCGCTTGGGATTTTAACATCTTGGATGGTTTTCATGTTGTAGAAACCTTTTATGTATTTTTAGCACCTTTTTAAGTAAAATTTTATCAGAATTGTAACATTGTATTTTTTATGTTTTTCAAGGTGAATGTGACGTTCAACAATTATAGTTTGAACTATATTTTATATTATCTTTAAACTTTATGCACAAGCCATGCATAAAATTTAATCTATACATGAAAAATTTTGAGCATAATATCACATATTTACCCCTATCTCTGCAATGTATAACTAGAAATTGTAGCGCATCGAAAACCGTATACATGTTGTTTTTTACATTTAAAATGTTTTTATAAATAATTTAAATGCTTATATCCTTATATATTACTTAAAAAATACAATAATAAATTATTTTTCCAGAAAATTAGAATTTTGTATTAAAAAAAATACATCATTAAATTCATTCAGTTAAAAAGATATCGACATTTATTTGAAGATAAAAGATTTCTTTTATCTAACTGATATTAAGTCTTTTCAAGAACATCAAAGAAAACCCTAAGGGAATTAAATTATAAGTGACAAAGCTGAAAAACTGCTTAAGTCTGTAACATGTTTTACATGACATGATGGAAATTAATTTGAATCCAAGATTTCCTCAAGGACTTAAAATGTAAGAATTTGATCTTTACTTTTTTCTTTTATTCGTAATTTTTTTTTCTTTTTTAAAAGCAGAATTCTTATTAAATCAATTATCCCATAAAAATTTTCATGAAAAAAGTTCTCGATTACTTTAAATGTTCCTCGCACACAGGTAATTGTTCCGAATTTACTCATTAAATAACAAAATAAAAACAATTCCAGAACAAAATCCAAGAAAAATCGCAAATCTTAAGATGCATTTTATTCTTTATAAAACGTTAAAACTTTGTATATATATATTTCTTTTAATTAGAATAATTTTTGTTTACCTGGGATTAAAAGAAATTATGTATCCGACTGTACTTTACTTTACAAAAATTGAAATTAAAAGAGTAATTTAATTTACCATATGAAAGAAATCTATAAACCTCTAATTTATAAAATCATCCTTTTCCCTTCATAGCTGGTAACGCTCCATGGTCTTTAAGAGGACTTTCGATTAATCTCAACTTATTTCGTTTCTTAATTTTCGATGTACTCACTGCAGTTTTCCATTCATATAATTGATCAAGACACGACTAAAAAGCTTTCGTCTCTAGCATTTTTAAGCATTTCAACATCATATTTATCCCGAAGACGGCTGCAGAAGCAGTTTGAAACGTCATCATTATGCTTTATCATTAATATTATTTGTACAAGGTCATATAAAAGTTCTTGTTTATGTATACCATTGAGCATGTTTATGTGTTTTTAACGTATACATCTTGTTTATTATAATTTATGGTGCAATTGTCCTACTTATGGTAGCGAAATCAAAAGTGATTGACTATATAATGAAGCAAAATTATTAGTCTCATACTAAAAGTTAAAGACAGACCGCAGCCAACGATACAAACAAGGTGCGGTACTTCCGTGTTCCGACCCTTCTTGATTGTCACGTGATTATGAGAAGATGGTTTCCTCCAATTGCTTAACCTGCGTGTTATCGCAGGCGAGAGCAGTGAAGTGCCGCAGCCTGTCTCTTTCATTGTAAGTGAGGCAGACTGAATAGAAAATTAAAGCTTAGTTAAAAAACAATTTAAAAACTTGATATTCTTTTATATGCCTTTTTTATATTATATAGTTCTCAAAGCTAGTTCATTTTAATATAGATAACATTAGATAATTTCATTCTAAGTAACAATTATGCAAAACGGCTGAAGTTTGCAGCTTTTTTTACATAACATCGTAAAATGAATTTGATTACAAAAAGTATTCCTCAAGGAATTAAACTGTAGAAATTTGATATTTCGATATTTTAATTTTTTTCCTTACTTAGAAATTTCCTTAAAAGATAAGTTTTTATTTTAAACATTGTTTTTTTTTTTTTTTAATATTATTGTATGATTCTTTCTTTTGACAGAAATATTTTAGTAGTCAGAACTCACTGTAGATGGCAGCACTAAAAATCTGAAAAAACTGTCTTTCTGATCAGAATTATTTACTGCTGACAAATTAGATTTTTAATTCATTGTAAATCATATTCTTTTAACTCTTTCTTAATTCAAACTCTAATTTAACTCTTTCTTCTTATTCTCATTTTTATATATTATGTATATTAACCATTGTCTTTTTTCTTTTTATTAGATAATTTATTTGTTTTATTTTTGGTATTCGCTGCGTGGCTGCAGACGAATTCGTTCTGTTATGATTCTAGATTCTGAAGTGTGAAAAGCCTGTGGAGTTAGACAGCTATACAGAAATAGAAAGATGCTCACTGGGCCCAATAGGGTCATAAGCAACAACAACAAATGTGAAAAGCCAAATCTGATTCGATTAAAATGTGGAATACAAATCTTATTCTCCTTTATTAATAGTAGTGAGTAAATTAATTTTATGTATTCAAATCTACAATATTCGATGCAAGTCGTCAAAGGCTCTTGAATTTTAATTAAGTGATTTCATAACTCATCTATCACACGGCTGGATTCTGCAACGAGAAGCCAAAAGGTACTGTTTTCATTCGGTTTAATTCTGTTCAATAAAGAGAAAATCTATATTTTGTTAATCTTAAAACTTTACAATTATGTTTTATTTGAAATTAAACTATTCTTAATATACTCTATTACATTGTAAAGAATTGGTTGGATAAGCCGAAATCTTAATGATTCAGGCATCAGAAATTTACTAAGCCCACTATTGAAGCATACCTAAAGGTAACATTTTATAGTTTTCATTTTTTCCAAAGAATATATTTTGAAACGTTGGATGTTTATTACATGATACATGAAGGTTATAACTGGCTATATATATATATTGGAATTCACTAACATTTTAATAATAATTAGATAAATAGCCTTAAGTGGCCCATTACTGGTTTGTTTATCTTAAATGTGCTGACGAAAATCCTTCAACATATAATATTCGAATTATTTCTGTTAAATATTTTTCATACTTATCATACGAAACGTAAAGATGAAAATAAGCTATTAAATAAGCATTTCCCTTTAATTATTTTCAGTACATGAAAATGGTTTTTTTAAAGTTAGTTTTAGTAGATGAAAATAAGCTCTTCATTCGAGTTTCTTAAATTATATTTAGCAAATGAAAACAAGCTTTTCATTGGAGTTCTTAAATTATTTTCAGTAGATGAAAATAAGCTTTGGCATAAATTACTTTTCGTAGATGAAAATAAGCTTTTCGTTAGAGTTTCTTAAATCCTTTTTAATAGATGAAAATAAGTTTTTTATTGGAGCTCCTTAAACTATTTTTCGTAGATGAAAATGAGCTTTTTGTTGGAGTTTCAAAAATAATTTTTTGTAGATGAAAATAAATTTTTTATTTGAGTTTCTTAAATGTTTTTCAGTAGATGAAAATAAGCTTTTTTTGAAGTTTCTTAAATTATTTTCAGTAGATGGAAATAAGCTTTTCATTGGAGTTTCTTAAATTATTCTTAGTAGATGAAAATAACGTTATTTTTTAGATTTTCTTAAATTACTGGTGTTTAATAATAATGATTAATAGTGTTAAATAATTAAATGAATGTTAATATTATGTAGAAATTAAACTGTTGTTTATCTATTAAATATCTTAAGATTGCAATAAACAATTTTTCTAGAATTATCAATCTAATGAAACAGCATTTCTTCCACTTTAGACAAAATTCTTTTACAGAAACGTTGAAAGAAATTCTTTCAAAGGAAATGTTTTAAAGTTAACCTTTATATTCTTTTACATTTGAAAGAAAAATGTTAGTCATTTACTGTCATGCAGATAAGTATAAATAGGGATAAATTCAGGTCAAACATCGCAATACGAGATCACCAATCAGGAATCAATGTTTCCAAAGCAACCTAATATCAAAAGTTGATCTCGTTTTCTTGAAGTTTTAAATATTAACAAATGTGAATATTTTAGATAAATGTACTTTGCTAAATCCTCATACATAAAATATTTATAATCGTGATAAGATGATGTTAAGACATGTTTCATCTACTTAATACGTTAAACTTATAATAAATACATTTTATTCTGAAATTACTTGTTTCTTTAAGCAGTATTTCGTCCGATTTAGACACATTATTTATGAAAAAAGTTCAGTGAAAATATTAAAAGAAAGGAATTTAAAATTATCTTAATATTATGTTACTTTTGGAAGAGAAATGTTTAAAATAATCTCTGGCACACAGGCAAGTAAATATGGGGGATTACAATCGGGTCAAACGTCACTGAACGAGATCACCAAATACGAACGAATGCTTTTTGTTTCCAGAGCAACCGAACACTCAAAGTTAATCTCATATCCTTGAAGCTATAAATAGTGACAAATACGAATATTTCAGAAAAATACGCTAAACTAAATCCTCGAACATGAAGTACTTATATATTTAAAATCATATGTAGTGTAACAAACTATAAGATGAAGAATTTTTTAAAAATTTTTTTAACATAAGTAATTCGATTTTAATGTTATGTTAAAACTAAGATAATATTTATTAAGAAAGAATGAACAACGTTAAATAACACAAATGTAAAAATGCGTAAAAAAGGGGTGCATACAGCTGTTTCGGAGCTTCTAAGCTCCATCATCAGTGCTAAATTTAAAAATAAAAGTTTAAAACTTAGAAACAGCAGAGTTAGAGAGGTGCACTTCACAGCTCGTGGTCAGAATCAAAATAGCAGAGAGCACTGAAAAACAACAGCGGAGTCAGTTGTTCCCGCGCACATGAGGAGACCATTGAAAAGCGCTAGCCATATTGGAAGAGCAGAAGCAGAAAGAGAGAAAAGGGGAAGGCAAAAAAGCGAATTAAAGAAAGGTTAGGCCTAATTTTGCGAAAATTGGATCTACTGTACATATCATTAATCAAGATGTTAGAATTCTTCGATATATTATAAGCTACCTTAAAAGGTAGATCGTAAATTGATGAGCATTTCTGAATTATTGAATCTTCGGAAAATTTATAATTGTGATTGCTTGACCAACGATGGTGAGCAATAGCGGAGAGTTTCAGGACACAATTTTTAACAATATTTTTATGCTCCCTCAAGCGGACCTTAAAAGGTAGCTTCGTTTGACTAATGTACATTTTATCGAATTCCCAAGACGTCCTGCACGAATAGATTATCCATTGTGAAAAACTGTATATTGGATGTTCGAGATTTGTAAATTGCATTTTGTTAAAATGAGTATAAATTATGTTAAAATCAAATTTTTTTTAAAGACTTTAGATATTTGGTGTCTGATTTTCGGAAAATGTGGAAGTACAATTAAATTCTCTCTGCGAACAGTGTTAACGTCGGAATGGGTATGTTTAACCCTTTATGTACTGAATTATGAATTCGTGAAAATTTTATCTTCTATAGCATTTTTCGTGAATTGGTTAAACTACATTAGAAGATTTACATTACCATTTAATAAATTTTAGACGGATTTTAGAAGGAAAGAAGGATTTAGAATAATTAATTAAATTTGAATTTATAGAGATTTTGTGCAATATGTATAACCCCCACTCAAATCTTTTATTTTAAATATTTTTATTAGAATTTTGTAGAATTGGGAAATGTACAAATATAATGTTCTTACAATTGAAATATACAAATATTTCCAAATTGTAAAATTCCACCCACCCCTCCCAACGCCATGAAGTTGAAAAGATGCAAAGGCAAAATAAATTACCCTCTTAAAAATATTTTTGTTTTGTGTAAACAATAATGTTTTTGGAACAAGATAAAATAATGTATCTATGACTCATTCTAAACTGTATTACAACTAATCGATGTATTAAATGAATTTTATAACAAGTTATTTTAATGGTACTTATAAGTACCGTCAGTAGATAAAGGGTTAATTATTTTATTGTGAATTGAATAGAAGATTTAAACCGGAAAACCCCCGATCTGTTCTAATGGATTTAATATACTCTAATTCTGCTTTTAGTAAACTGTCTGAGAAACAAATATTTAACCCTTTAGTGCGCAGCTTTGCATATATGCAAACAACACTCTTTTGAATTTAATAGATTTTTTTTATTCGCATATACCTAATTCGCACCCGAAAATTAAAATAGCAATATTTGCTTAAATTAAAAAACAGACATTCCGTATTTAAATTAAGGGAAATTAACCATTGACGCTTTCTGGTGTGAAGTCAGATTCTCTGCCCTACGTAATTTTTAGATTGTATTCTATCATGAGAATTAAAGGGCTAAAGATTGACTTTTATAAAGCAAATAATTATATAAAATATTTGGAGACATACTTTTGAAAGTATTTACTAATTTGCATTATTTTAGCGGAAAACAGCCACACGACAGTAGCTTTTACTTGTATTGCAGATGTGCTACAGAAGAAAAGATTGGCGTATTATGTGAAAAACGTATCTCTGATTTTTTTTTCATTATTTTTCCTGTGTAATAAACCTTTCAGAGAATCATATATAATTTTTTTGAAACAAAATAAAATATCGCGCATTTAAGAGTTAAGTTCTGATGGACGTAACTGTTAAAATCAGTCAACTTCTGATTAGGAACATGAGATGAAAGGCGATGTGGGGGTAAAGAAACTACGAATGACTTACGATATATAGTAGTGTGAAATGAATTATTTCTGCGCGAAAACCATAATTACGATAAGCAGCAGTTTGATATGAATTATTTTTCTACAACAATATATTTTCTCCTCCTTTAGAAAATTACCTACAATGGAATGTTAAAAGAAAATAATTTTAATTAAGGTACTTTAATAGTCTGTTATATTGGTGGCAAAAAAGTTAAAAGTGGCGTACAGATAAGTAAATAGGGAACATAAAAATCAGGTAAAATGTTATTGCTTGACATCGCAAATAATGAAGTAATTCTTGGTTTCCAGGACAAACAAACAACAAATTTAATCTCATTTTCCTTTTCACAAAATATTTTATAAATGTTTTCCTACGTAAACCCTCAAACATAAAATATTTTAGATCGTATGAACTAAAGAATTATATGAAAACAAGTTTTTTTGTTACACTTTTTACTTTCTTCTATCTTTACAAGAAGAAAGTATTGGATTCGTGAAGAATTTCGACTGCCGATTTTCGATGGATTTATACGTTTTAGAATGTCCTGTACACGATTTGATGGTTTTTAGAAAATGTCTGTCTGTCACTGTGTGAGTCTGTATGCGACAAAAATTTTGTGGACGCTCTATCTCAAGAACTAATGCACAGAATTTTACAAAACTTTAGATTAAGTTAGACATTAATATAAACTAGTTCTGATTACTTTTTGGTGTAAATCACCCAACAGGTGGCGCTGCTATGATGCATTTTTCACGATTTCCGCAATAGCTATATCCGAAGAACTACTGCACGGATTTTTTTTATCAAACTTTAGATTCAGTTAGTCCTTGATATAAATTAGTGCTGTTTAACTGTTGTTGTGAATTGCCGGACAGGTGGCGCTTCTATCCTGCATTTTCGCAATAGCCTTTATCTCAAAAACAAATGTATGAATTTTCATCAAGTTTTAGATTCAGTTACTCCCTGATATAAATTAGTCCTAATTAATTATTGTGTAAATCGCCCAACAGGTGGCGCTGCTTTTCAGAAGTTTTTGCAATTTTCGCAATAGCTCTATCTCAAAAAATAATGCACGGATTTTCATCAAACCTTAGATTCAGTTATAAATTGACATAAGTTGTTGATGATTAGATTTTGGTGTAAATCATCTAACCGGTGGCACTGATATGCTTCATTTTTGAGGAAGGATTAACATATATGAGATAGAAGAAAGTTTTGGGATTGCCACATCCGACTAGTTTAAATTGATTTTACGAAAATAATTGAATTTTAATGATGCATAAGAGATAAAAAATAAAATTTGTGTAATAAATATCTTAAAGTCACGATAAAACCTTTTAATTCTGGAATTATTAATATAATAGAACAATATTTCTTCTAATTATTGCAAAAAGAAAAAATATGAAAAAGCTTTAAGAAAATGTTTAAAAGAAAATAATTTAAAGTTACTGTAACATTCTATTACTTTTCTAGAGTATCGCTCGAGCTACTCAATGGTTACGAAAATAAAATTAACATCCGAGTAAAATAAAATAAAAATAACGTGCATAACATGAAAGAATACGTGGAAAAGTGAATGATGGCGCTTCACAGACCGTGCAATTTTAGAATATTTGTATTAATTTGTTTTGAAAATGACATGGGTAGAGTGTTGGATCATTCGAGGCTACATCTGTGCAGCTTTAGGCCTCAACCCTCTCCCCCTCCCCCTTCAAGTTCAAGTTCAAGATGGGTAGAGTCGAAACATGTAAACAGTCAAATAAACCTATTTTTATTATTTTTGAAGTTTTAATTTACACCTTTTTTAGTAACTAAAATTAGTATATTCTATTACTTTTGTAAGAAAACTGGTAAACATTTTCTCCGTATACAGATAAATAAAAATGAAGGATAAAATCATGTCAAATGTCACTGTCCGAGATCGATTGTCAGGTTTCCAGAGTAACCAAATAGCCAAAGTTAATCTAATATTCTTGAAGCTATAAATGTTGACAAATGCGAATATTTTACATAAATGCGCTTAAGTAAATTTTCGAAAGTAAAATGTTTGCAAAATTTTTCATAAATATTTTAGATTTTACAGATTTTATGAAATGAGTTGATTGAAATAATATCGTTACTGACATTTCTTTTTAATGTTTAATTTTAAATTTAATGTTACACATAAGATGTAATAATCCTAATCTACGACAATGTAAACCAATAAACTATACATATAAATCACTTCAAAACATCAAAGTACTCAATAATTGCTATAAGTGATAAACATAAATTTTAAAACGGCAAAATACCTCTATTTATTTACATTTCGACAAGTTTCATTGCATCAGACGGCATCATTCTCAAAAAAATAAAATGATAAAATTTGTTTCGCAAAAATTCAAATTGAAAAACTAGTATTTTGTTTGTGGTTATATTATTACTTTCCTAGATTAAATAACATTTGTGTTTCTTGATTGTGTAGGTATATTAAACCATTTGTTCAGACTATTATATCTAGCAAATCTTTGAATTTTAAACTTACAACTCTTTAATTTGTCATCTTGAGTAACTCGGAGGAGGTTATTGTTTTGTTTGTGGTTATATTACTATTTTCATAGATTAAGTAACAGTTGTATTTCTTGATTGTGGAGGCACATTAAACCATCTGTTCAGAAAATTATATCTAGTGAATCTTTGAATTTTAAACTTACAACTCTTTAATTTGTCACCCCTTAATTATGCGGGCGGACATATTTGGCACTTAATGTTTACCATGAACATATAAATACGAGGGTAAGTCAGTAAGGAGGCCACAAAAGCCAATAAAAAAAGGGAAACCAAGATAAATACTTAAAAGGCATGTTTATTTTTCTATATAATCGTCAGTTACATTGATACATTTCTTTATGATACCATGGCTTTATGAGTTTTCTAATTTTTGCTGCATAAAATTCTTTAGACTGCAATCTCAGCCATCTGTGTACCTCACATTCAACGTTTGCATCAGTCGGCTGTAAGTTAAACCATGTGAACACCCTGTGGCAGTTGCGAATGCTGTCTGTTGTTGTTCGCTTGCCATATCTAACCATTTCCTCAACTTTCCACACCGTTTCTTCTGTCACAATCTCAACAGGACGATCATTTCGTTCTTCGTCAATAACTTTTGAAGCCTCTGCTGATCTTGTACAACTATTGTCTCATAAATTCGAAACTGACATCTTACAGTTGGACAGTGCTGCAGCCTATTGGCATATTTGGAGACAATTTACTACTAATTTCTGATCTCTCATATCGGTTTGTGACCAATTTACTGGCTTTCCCGCTTAAATAAGGACTTCTAAGGATATAAAGTTAATATCGTGTCGCGACTTTGAACTTTTAAATATGGCAATCACAACCGCATAAAGTAGAACCGTGTTCATATCAGCGTCTCTAGTGGACAACGTTCACTGGCTAGCTCTGAATGATCAAAGAGATTACTGGTAGAGCAAATTCAAGCAGTCGGACCGAGTGTTACATCCAGTGGTGTAGTCGTAAAAAAAAACATAGGGCATACGTTCTAAGCAGAGGGTATACGCTCAAGGCAGAGGGTATACCCTAGTGTATATATATTACAGCTTTCTTGAGAAACAGAGCGTATACGGTGTTCCTTAAAAAATCCAGAGGGTATACGGCGTATACCCCCCGTAAACCCTCCACTACATGCCTGGTACATCCCTATTTATTTGATATATTTTTCAAAGCACAATTTTATTTTTCTAAAACCTATTTATTTAAGTGTCGTGTAAAAAGTTAAGTGTGAAAATTTAAAAGAACAAAAAATTATAAAAAGCTTTATAAATTTAAAATCCGATAATTGAAATGTCAATTTAATGTTGATCATAAACTAAAAATACTAATAGGGGAGAGTAGCCGAATTTGGACCACTTCATTTATCATTAGGTGTAACTCGCTTAATTTTTGGAATATCTGGAAAAGATCATTACACAGGGTCAATCTAATTATCTACTAACTAAAATATTTAGATCAATTTCTTTTTGAAAATCTTAAATTTTATTTTAATTTGAAAAATGTGTCAAAAGTGGTCCAAATTCAGCAACCGGTCGCCTAAGTTGGACCTCCAGTCTCCTAAATTGGACCGAACAATATCAGGTTGTTTTAATGACTAGGGAATATAACAGGGCTCGCACCGTTCCTAAAATTTTCGCACTTTGCTACCAGTATTTTAAATAAGAATTCTTCGTGGTACATTCCTTTAACATCTATAATAGAACTTTATAACAAAGATTATCGTTTTTATTTAGTGGTAGCAAAGTACGAAAATTTTAGGAACGGTGCGAGCCCTGAATATAACTAATTTTATTAAAAGCAAAGTTTGCGATTAATGAAACAATCAAACAAAATAACAGCAATGAAATACAATGAAATCAAAAATCTGAAAATAAGAGTAATTGTTTTAAATCAAAATGTATTCAAAATATAAATCAAAGGTATCAGTAATTAAGAATAGATATTATGGAACTAATTGTCAGTTACTTGAATATCATGTAAGGAGTGATGCAAAGCTTATACATGAATTTTGTTTATTGTTTTTGTTTTCCAGTGCACATAACATGGAACCGTATATGGCAATCTGAACACTGAATCATTTCTGCTATTTTATTTTTCTTACAAATTAGGCAAAACCAAACATCACTGTCTAGAATTTTCTCTTTAGATTCTGAATTATCAGACTTTTTTTTTTTTTGCAACAGAAGTTTTTTTTTTACATTATGTACGTAGTTCTTCTCTTCCATCATTTTCTTGCTAATTGCATTACGCCTATTTTTTAAAACTCGATGTTCCAATTGCTTTTGTGCTGTGAAAGCTTCCTTTTTGTCTTTTTTTTTTTTCATTTCAAGGTTTAGTTTATATGGCGATGATGTTAACACAACTGTTTTTTGGCTGCCTCTGAAGTTTGATTTAACTGAATTTAGCAAGGGAAATAACATTTCTAATGATTTTTTGGCTTTTGGGGAGGATTTGTAGCTCCAGCCTTGTTGCAAGTCAATTTCTGCACAACTTACTGTCTGCTTTTTGTTTCCTATATCTTTTACAGCTTTTGCTGTCACGAGTGTTTTTCTTCCAAACAGTTTGTCTATGTCTTTTTCAACATTTTCATCAAGGTTTGAGATTTTATGCGTTTTAATGGCAAAAAAGTATAATTCCACCTTCCAGAACTGTAAAAAGTCTTCCATCACAAACATCCTGCAGGAGGAAAATGTTTGAATTCAACTTTGTAAATCAAATATGCCGTAGGAATAAAGAATTCAAAGAAAATAAATACAATTGCATACAAGATAAAAGACATTGCAAACAAAATTTATTGCATAGACATGTAAAAATATTTTATGTTTATACAGGCCTAAACTGTATAAAAAAATTAATCCAGATATACAAAAAAAAAAAAAAATTTGCATGGAGATAGTAATACATTATAAAATATAAAAAAATTAGTGTACAAAGTGTACCGTCCTCGAAATTCATTACTTACTTTCCAAATTTATAATCGCATACCTGGTCCAATTTAAGGCCCTTAAATTGGCAAATTACAACAACTGCGTCATCTTTTATAACAGTTAATTTCAAGACTAAGAACAAAAAACGAAATCAAACAAATCCGCGTGAAAAATATGCGCAATAAACAGATAAATTCATATATGTATATGAAAACAAAACAACTTACCTTAGTTTTAAAATATTCACTTACGTTTAGTAGGAAAAAATTAGATCAAAACAGCTAACTTTAGGTTTTTTTTAATTGTCTGAAAACAGCACGTGGTAGGCGGCTGTTTCTTCTAGTCATGAATGACGTCATTCTGATGAGTAGGATTTCAGCAATAGATGGAGTCTCTTCCTGTAATTAACGGCAAAATGGCAACGGTCCAATTAAAGCGGCGGTCCAAATATGGCTACTCTCCCCTATAGAAGTGATCAAAATGTATCTGTGAGCATTTTATTGCGAAAAAATAATAATTATGCAAACAAACGCTCTTTATGTCTGTGCAAAAACTTTAAGGACACCACTAATATTTTACAGAAATGTTACGGATAAATATTATGCGTACGTATTATGGTTCATTAAAAGCTCTCCAGTATAGTGATTTTTCTGACGCTTTCTATTAAGAGCGTTATTATTTTTACAATAATGCCAAAAGCAAACAAACTGACAGAATATAAAAAAAATGTGCCGTTGAATAATTTGCATTGTCAGGAGCGAGTTGTAGATCTATTGCAGAGAAGATAGGAAGATTTAAAACCATCATCAACAATTTTTTAATGTTAAAAGACAAGTATAGAAAAAAACGCTGCCGGCAGACCAAAAGCCTTCTCACCTACAGATGAAAGAAAAATTTTAAAGTTAGCATCAACGGGAAAATACACGAGTAAAAAAATTTGCAAACGACTGGTCTCACAGTGTGCAAGAAAACAATCTACCATACAATTAATCGAAATGGGAATTTCCAACACACTTTAAAATTGTGTAAACCTCCTTTACAAATGTACCACAGAACCCAGCGTTTACAGTTTGAAAGACAAGTGATGACTTAGGATGACAAATGGGGCATTCTCACAATCTTTTTACTTTCGGGAATAAAAATCTGCTGAAATTAAACTTGCCAAAATAACATTTTAATCTGATAGACGATTACTATAATGATTCAAAATAAAGAAAAAATGGTCAGCAGCGAAAATTTTTTTATTTAACTGAGGTTAAAGTTAAACTTGCGAGTTTCATTTTTCTCACCATTTTACCCCTATAACTTTCTAATTTCTTCTAAATTTTTACTTATAATGAGTTTGCATAGTACCCACAGGACATTCCAATGAGAAATAATAAAACTGTAGTATTTTAATAGAGAATTTTTGCATAACATTGTCTTAAAGGGGTGTTAAAGAAGGGACGTAAGGTAAAAAATGGACGAAATGTGAAAAAAAGGGACGGTAAGGATGGAATGGCAAGGAAAATTACCACCTATTTTTAGGAAAATCATATTAAGACTAAGTGATAGCCACAATGCTCTTTCATTTTTAGAAACTGTTGTTAACATTGGATTAAATTAAATTATTCTTTAATTTACCTCGAAAAGTGTAGGAATAAACCTTGGGGATGGTAAGACTACGAATAAAGCCACGATCTTTAAATTGATATTTAAATGCTGATTTAAATTCTGCAGTAAATTTCCTGTCAAAGATTTTTTGACATTATTTCTCTAGCATACTTCTGCATGAGAAAAAAACTTGAAAAAAATTCTGTGGCTGCATCTGAAGTGATTTTCTATATAAGTTTAATAAGAGGGACGGTAAGGATAAAAAACCCAGGGACAGAGTTCAAAAAATAATATCAACCGTAAAAATGTCTGCAGGTTAATTTTTTGCTACATATTTATGGAAAACAATTGTCCCAGTTTCGGAAAAAAATTACTTCCAATTACTTTTATTGAAACAATTTTATACAGACAGCTCCAAACATAAAAATCAGCATCAGGGACACGGAACGTTATAGGAGTTTTCCAGGTATTTGGAACCCCAACGTCGTCGAAAACTTATTTATCTCGTTAAAAATTTATGCAAGCATGCAATGGAATGTTCCCCAATATAATAAATAAAAAAACACAAAAAAATGTATTAAAATAAAAATTATTATTCAGGGACATAAAAGTCAAAAGTTTGTGAGAATGCCCCAAATGTCTGCAGGTTATTTTCTACGATGAAAAGAAATGGAACTTAGATGGTCCTGATGACTGTAAATATTACTTGTCTGATTTCAGAAAGAAAAAGAAATTTTCTCAAAACACCAATTAGGTGGCGGATCCATTACGTCATCGGGCTGCATTTCGTTAAACGGCTCGGTGGTACTTGCATTTTTTTCAGGAAAAGTTAATTCAAAGCCATATCTAAATACGCTTTCTGACCATTTTTCACCTGTTGCAAAACTTCTGGCAGTAGAAAAATGGATCTATCCGCAATGGATTTTTAATGCGCTTATCCACACAAGCCGTAAGACAAAACTCTGGTTCAGAAGAAAAATATTTAAGTTTTGCAATGGCTATCCAGAAGTCATAAGAGGTCAACCTTTAAAGCGTCCAAAAATCGATTTTTTTAAATAGCTTATAATTAAATAGGATTCATTAGGAACATTTAAAAACAAACCCCATGCAAAATTTCGCATTAGAAAAGAAATTATGTCTAAAATACTTTGGGCTTTTCCTATATGATCAAGGGGTGATTTATTCTTTATATTCAATTTTCGTAAAACAGCGATTTTGATCATAGCGCGCACGATTTCTGAAAAACGGTTATCTAGAATTTCAATAAATTTTCGGTTAATGTATTAAGCGTACAGAAACATAAAATGACCCTATGTTTTTCAAGTAAGAAGTTTAGATTTCACGACTACTTTTGTATAAAAGTAATCTCGATATTTTGAATTTCTTAATTTTTTTTTTAATCGGGATCTACAACTTTTATTCTTTTCATTATAGATCATTTTGAAAATACTTTATATCTGTACCCCTTAAAAAAATCTTGTCTTGTTTCAGCCATTCAAATGGGAAAAATCATGCACGCAATGCATGCAAGAATAATTCTTTCGTAAAAATTGTATTATCTTTAAAAATAAATGTTAAAAAAATTATATATGTGTATACCTTTTTAACAACTTTAATTTATAAAATAAATCATTCCCAACATGTATTTTCAATTTTATAATTTAGTTAAAATATAATTAGTTAAAGAGAGACTGCAATTCTTACAGAGGTCACTTTTCCATGCATTTTATTGGTTCAAAGGGTACCTGACCCCTAATCTAAATCCTATCAAGAACTTACGAGGAGATCTAGTAAGATTAGTTTATAACAAGTAATATAAAAATTTTGTGTTTAAAGTCAATTCCTACTTAGGTCATCAAAGATAAATTTAATATAATCCCTTAAGCTAATATTAGTTTTTGTTCCATTAAAATATCTCAATTTGTTGATTTTCTATAAGCAAGTAGGTATACAATGGAAGTCTATGGGAATTTGGCGAAATATTAGAGATATCGCCAAGTTGACGTCACTTTTGGTGACTCATTTTGGTCGCCAAATTTGGCGATATATCGCCAAGTTGTCGACAAACTTGGCGGTATTTGGCGACAGAACAGGGTCCTCCCTATGGTAACCCCCCTTATAGATATGAAGATGCATTAAATGCTTCAATAACCAATGGCCGCCATTTTGTCTCCCATGTAAAAGCAAAATTAACCAATTAAAATTTAATTAATGAATTAAAATTTGAAAAAACTGTATTAACGTCAATTGTCATCCAGAACAAGTTTTAAAAAATTTATTTCAACTTGATAGGATGAATAATAAGTATATTTTGATTGAAAATTAGAGCAGGATAAATAAATAAATAAATAAATAAATATAGGGAGAGTGTGAACTAGTAGTAGGAATTGAAAAATGAAAGGCATTTTTACCTAGCTTTAGAACTCAGATCTACGATTGAAAATGAATGGTACAAAATCAGTTCCGAAATGCGCCAAAAATTCATAATGTCCATCAAATATAGAATATTTGCAGTCCTTAAACGCAATGATGGGTGCATAATATATTAAGTACAGTAGAGCGCGAATTATAGAAACTCTAAGTAATCGAACTTCCAATTATCCAAACGGCCTATTTCTCTCTCTCACTCTCTCTCTCTCTCAAAAAAAAAAAAAAAAAACGAACTTTCACTTATCCAAACAGCCTATTTCTCTCATTTTTTTTTTTTTTTTTTTTAATGATGATGACATTGTGGATGAGATTTAAGATGAAAAAGAAATTGAAGAAATGAAAGCGAATGCTCTGAAAATTACCCAGGTACTTCACATAACGAAACCTTTGAATGTTTGGAAACAGCTATGATATGACTCGAACGGCAGAAGAACTCTGATCCTATTCAACTAACGTATTTAAGAAGAATTCGAGATATGACAGCATCGGAAAGAACGTCTTCTTTGAAGCAAGCAACAATCGAATGCTTTTTTGCTTAAATTATAATCTCTGTAGTTCAGAAAATGATAAAAAGATAAAAATATATTAAGTGATTAAAAAAAGAAGTTTTTAAATGCGTTAGCACTAACTATTGTTGCCAGTCCTAAGCCTGGATAAGGTGTGAAGGTTTCAGTATAGTCAAGAACATTCCTTAAATTATTTGTCCATTTATCCGAACTAGGGTCCCGACTTGTTCGGATTATCGGCGCTCTGCTGCATTTGTCTCTTCGTTACTGTTTTATTTTCATTTTGCTACCCTTAAAGTTTTCTTAAAAGTATGAAAAAAATCTTACATTTACCCGTCTGGGCTATAAATTGTGTATTTTAAGTTTTTTTTTCTTTTTTTTTCTTTTTTTTTCCTAACTGAGCTCCTAATTAAGTTCAAGACTTGGAATTTTGAATACTTATAGCTGAACACTTGCGATCACAGAACAAATCATAAAAATTTCAAAAACTCCACCCTTTTCACCCGGGGAGCACTTTTCTAAATTCTGCCGACAACCCTTTGACCACTCTTTCATATTATCCACCATAGCCTCACATATTTTAATTCCCACTTTTTACCGCCAGGGGGCGCTTAACTATGTCAGTTGCTATGGGCCCGATCCCCTCGATTAATATATCTACGGATAGGGTATAAAACGCAGTTTCGTTCGGATAGAAGTTTGTATCGAATAGAGTGCGCCCCTGGTTGCGAAATGTGGAACTAACGGATTTTGAAAAAGGATAAAGTGTTTTGAAAGGAATATTAAACGAAAACCCTCTGTGCGATCTGTGATTACACTTACCCACTTGTTTTACATTTGCGAGTTCTAAAAAACATTTTAATCAATGAAAATTATATTTTTAGATAGTATAATCTCAACAAAAACAATCAATTTTCTTTTATATAACGAATGAAAGTAATCGGTCCAATAGTTCTCGAGAAAATTGGTCACCCAATTTTAAAAACAAGGTTTTGATAAAAATAAGTTTAAAATCTTACAATAGCGTTATGTTCCACGTGCGGCGTTACATTCAGTGAACACAAAATACTGTAAGAAATTGAAATATGAGAAAACCGCACACATTTGAGGAATGGAAAAAAATTAAAAAAAACAACAAATAGCAAATTTTAAGCCAAAAAAGTAAAATTTCCGCTTAATTATATTCCAAAAAATATAATAAATTATTTTTAAGAAGTTAGGTTAATTCTGAGTTTAGACATTATAGAAAACTTTAATACATAGTACTAATTAAAATAGCATACCCAAATAAAAGTAAAAACTCATTTTTCATTATGCTTTCATATATGATGTATCCATTTTTGGCATACTTGTAAAACAAAAGAATGTTTGTAAACATGAAAACTTGCTCCATTATGCCAGAAAACAATTTTCCATATTAATATTTTATTCATCATTCATTAGTGTGTTAATGAAAATTATGTCATGACAACGACTAAATGATATATTGGATCTGTATTGATTTATTCTTAGTGCATTAAGTAACGTTTTCTTTAATTATCTTATTGAATCTATTTAATAAGGAGATAATTGATTATTAAATATTTTAATCATCTTATAGTATCTTAACGAACGGACAATGGAGCCCTTTGCTTTTATTGATTGCATTGATTTTCATTAACTCGTAATAAAAAACGTGTTCAGAAATAGACTACAACGCGCGAATTTCTTATTTTTGAACAGAAACTTTTAGAAGTTTCAAGTTGGATTTTTTAGGTGCGTTCATCATTATATAAATACTTAGTACCTATAGTCGTCGTCTGGTCCGCCCATCTGCCTGTCTGTCCATCTGTCCGCATATAACAGCGCAAAAACTATCCAACCGAATGCCTTGACATTTAATATGCATAATCGTTGCAGAATTTTGTTGAATCATTTCAAATTTTATGAAAATCGAATCGAAACTGAAAAAGATATTAATGAAAGTGTTTTCCATTCTATTGAATTTTGTCATACGTCATTAATCCAGTGATATCCCATGATAGGTAAGGATTCTAGGTTGCCATGTTGATGAAGCCCTGTTTAATATGGAGTCCTATTCTTTCCGTATTACTGAATTTAATATATATAATCGTAATAATTTTTTCATTCATGCATTTTTGCAGAAGAATGCACCAACTATTGCACCAAGATCTGAATATTTATAACACTAGTTATAGTACAAACGCACCTCATTTGTCACGTTTGACGTACAATTTCCTACTTGTCCATGTTTGCTTACTCTAACAAACATTTTAATCCTTGAATATTGTATTTTTATGTAGTATAAGGTCAGCAAAAACAATCATCTTTCTTGTAAATAAAGGATAAAAGAAATCGGTCCAATAGTCCTGGAGAAAAATGGTCGCCAGTTTGAACAACCGGATTTTAAAAAAAAGTAAGTTTAAAAATTTTCAATAGCATTATGTTCTACGTTTAGCGTTACATTCAATGAGCAACCAATACTGTAAGGAATTGAAATGTCAGGAAATCGCAACAATATGCACATTTGTAAGATGCAAATAATACAATATATATATATATATATACATAAAAGTTTGACCACAAAAATTTTAATTACCCCTTAATTATATTAAAAACAATATAATAAATTATTAATAAGTTATGTTATTTCTGAGTTCAGACTTTATAAAATACATTATTAGGGGCTGTACATGTGGGTGGGGGGTCTGGAATTTCTATCGTAAGATATGTCTAGGAAAAGGGTGGCTGTCTTTTGATATCATTATCACTTTTAATCAATCAAAATTTTCTTTTTTTTTTTTTTTTTTTTTTTTTGTTAACTTTTTCTTTACATCAAAATCATTTAATTTTTTTAGTCATCTATTTTTTTAAAAATACAAAGTTATAGACTAATAGAACCATTAAATGATTTTAAAATCATTTCATTCTAAAATATGGAATATCCTAATGTTTGGCATTCTTATTTTTCTCCCATATGTGCATGTAATGCGTTATTAGAGAGACCAGGTTCGAAAAGATATATATGTTATGTTTACTAGAAGAAAAAAAAATGGGGAAGAATGATTCGTTGAAAAGAAGTTCTGCTTACCCTCTCCCCGTGTAGGGGGTGGAGGGATACAATATTACAATTGAAAAAGAAATAAAAGTAATTGTAAAAAGAAAAAAAAATAGACACTGATAAACATATCATTAGGAGGGGGGGGGTGATCGAGGAGTGATATCGTAAGGGGGAAGGCGGTCCAAAATTGTTAAAATGTTGATAACGATATATAAGTAAAGCCGTTACATATTATTAATTAAAATGGCATACGGAAACAAAAGTAAAAATCCATTTTTTATTATGCTTTCATAGACAATGCAACCATTTTTGGCATACTTGTAAAACAAAGGAATATTTGTAAACATAAAAACTTTTTCCATTATGTTAGAAAACAATTTTCTATAATCATATTTTATTCATTATTCATTAGTGTGTTAATGAAAATTATGTCTTGACAATGACTAAATGATGTATTGGATCGGTATTGATTAATTCTTAGTGCATTAAGTAATATTTTCTTTAATTATCTTATTGAATGCAAGTTATAGGCGGATAATTGATTATTAAATATTTTAATCATCTTATATTACCTTAACGAAGGGACAATGGAGTCCTTTCCTTTTATTGATTGCATTGATTATCATTAATTTCGTAATAACAAACTTGTTCAGAGATAAACTACCACGCGGGAAATTGTTATTTTTAAACAGAAACTTTTAGAAGTCAGATTTAAATTTGGTTATATTATCATATTTGTTAACTCAATTTTTCTGAATTTGTAGAGAACAATTTTAATGAAGTATCAAAAAACAGGGATGATGCAATGAGTGAAAAATAATTATTTGAAAAGTAATTACTATGTTTAAGGGGACTCTTCACTCACTTAAAAAAGCCCGTTCGCTAATGTTAAACCTATGAGCAGATTTTTAGACGTCTTCCTTTTTTTTTTTTTTTTTTTTTTTTTTTTTTTTGCATTTTACAGCTGAGCTCAACCTCTAATATGGTGTTTTTTTACTTTTTTCGATTTCGGTTTCAATTTTTTTAATAAAGGTACTTACACTTTCGTACCTTGTTTCGAATGGGAAGGTACCTTTATTAAAAAAGTCTGCAACCAAAATCTAAAAAGTACAATGTAGCCTTATTAAAGATCGAGCTCAGGCTACCCTAAGCAAAACAAAAGAAAAATCGGTTAAAAATATTCAAATTTAAACTAGAAATTCAAAAATAACCTGTCCATAGATTTAACATTAGCGAACGTGTGTTTTCAAGTGAGTGAACGGTGCCTTTTTAATGTTACTTTTCCCCTAAAGTCAAATTATGAGAATGTCAATAAAATGGATTGCTGTCAATCGGCTGCATTTTCATGATCTTCCAATCTTTTATTCTCAACAACCATATCGGTCTGAACACCTATGCCTTTTATGATTGAAAACCCCATAATTTCGACAATGCCTACTGCTTGCCGTCAAATCGTCACACACATATATATACATATATGAGTCATTTTCTGACAAGTGGCAATTTTATGTCCCAGAGGTCTTGAAGACATATTTTTAAAATTACAAAAAGAAAAAGTGATTTAAACTATCAATATTAATCAGTTATATATATAAACTGCAATTATTTGCTTATTGAAATTGAAATTTGATAAATTTATTGTATTTTTTAATGCAAATGTCATTTTCTCATTATGTCCCCATTCACAAATGTAGGAAAGAAAATGCCTTTTCTGCCATTGTAACACGTATATTTATAATTATTTTTTTCTCAATCCATTAAACATACTTAAATACATATTTAGCCATTTAATTATACTTGTATTTTATATAATGAATGAATTAGGGCACTTTTTAATGATGTCCCTAGCATTTGTCGTCATTCCCTCACATAACTATAAATTTGCCATTATTTACTTATTAGAAAGCTGCACATGCTTTATATATGTCTAGGACAATTTGTACAAGAGTAAAGTGAAGTGTCCACCTTGTTGTTTGCTCAAAAACGTTCTTGAATAGTTAGTATATCGCTTTGAAGTACTAGATCAATGTAAGTATTTTTATTGCGCGTCATTCCCTCATCTATTATAAATTTAATAAAAACTAATGAAATGTCTTTTTATGTTGTTATATTATTAGAAATGTGTTTCAAAAGATATTTAGTAATTGAAAATTTACCTAAGACTAATCCCTTTTGTATAACATGGTTTTCAGAAGTATTTCGTCATTCCCTCACAATCATTCCCTCATAAATTTAATATGAGGGAATGATTTAAATTGTGAGGGAATGATCTCAATCCATTTATATATGTACTAAACAATAAAATAAGAAAATCTAATGCAATAAAATACACATTAAAAAACTCATAAGACTTTTAATTACCATAAGTAAAGATAATACATTTTTAATTTTTATTATTTTACAGGGAGAAGTTTAAAAAAAAAAATGTACTCATTCAAATAAACATTAACTCTTCTAAATGTTAATGGTTTATCTTTATTTTTTCAATTGGTATAGAGTAAAAAAAATATTATTTATTGGCAGCATGACTTCTAAGTATAATTTCTTTTCTTTTTTAACCCTTTCAAGGGCGGTGGTATGTTTGAAACCACTTAATTTTAATTCCCAAGCGCCACAATGGCACCAGACTTTTTATAAACTGTTATCTATTTAACACGTATGTGAGATATAGCATTTTTCTTATTTACAAATAAATTTGTTCTTAAATTCCGGTGCCAATCATATATTTGAACATTTTAGCAATGGAAGTGCTTTGAAATTAAAATATCAGAAGGACTATGAGATACAGTTTGGTTCATATTATTTTTTGATAAATATAGCAATAACGTACTCGTAGGCTAAATTTTGAGATAATTGAGGCAATTTTATCGGGCCGCAATTAAAAAAAAAAAAAAAAAAAAAAAAAAAAAAAAAAAAAAAAAAAAAAGACAGCCACTTTTCAGAGAATGACCCGTATAAGTCACATTTGAACGGAGGGTGGTTTTGGCATCTGGGGGGTCCTGATCGATGAAAATATACCAAAATTTTCCGGAAGTGCTTTTGACCGGACAGCTACAATAGATAGCTTTTTACTTTTTGTAATGAAAGCTACCCAAAGGACTGCAACCAAAATGTAAAAAATACAAAATCGCCCTATTAAAGATCGAACGCAGCTATCCTAAGCAAAAAAGAAAAAAAAATCGTTTAAAACTATTCAAATTTAAACTAGAAATTCGAAAACGTCCTGCTCATAGGTTTAACATTAGCGAACGTATGTTTTGAAGTGAGTGTACTCTTCCCCTTTTAATGTTACTTTTTTACGAGAGCAATAATTGGGCTCGATACTGCGTGTTAATCCCATCCAAGGTTACTAGTTTCGACTCCATTTTTATTCCAAAATTAAAAATTCATACTGGAAATGCAGAAAGAAAAATTTTTACTTTATGTAATCACGAAAGGCCTGTCATTAAACAAAGCAGAAAATAGTATTCTTATTTCTGGTAAAAGTTTGGAATTTCTAAATAAAAAGGGAAGCTAATGGCCCTAACTCATCTATTTAATTCCCCCACCCCTTCCTCATCCGACGGCCTATGTGTTAAACATGTTCAATTTTGCTATTAAATTTTTCTGGTGAGAATTTTCGTAATAGAATATGTTACATTTCTGGGTATTCACAAACATATTTTTAATCGAATGTTTAATTTCATTAAAAGCATCTTCTGGTCTGCATAAGACATTATTGTAGTGACTTTAAAAACAATATACTTCAATCAGTTATCTGAAATTCTTACATATCGTACGCGATTTTAATACAATATAATTATAAGATAAAGTGTTTTCCGTAATAAAATTCCAAACTCTAAAATTTAATTTTTCGATACCATATTAATGATGCTATATCCATTCTTTTAATTTGTGAACCTGGAAATATTCGAAAATAATCTTTAAACTTCTACCTGAATTTTGATTTATTGAACGGAAGCTTTTTTATAAAAGCATTTCCTGATTTATTTGTAATAGCTACATAATACTGTGAGATTTTATATTAAAGCTAAACATAATATAAAACATTTTGTATTTCAATAATCTTTTCTTGAGTTTATCTTATATTTGTCTCCTTCCTTTTAGAGATTCCTTTTAATAAAAATAAATAAGGGAGATATTATGAATAAAATAATACTATTCACCAAAAAAGAAAAATACCTCATTGTTATGTGGATTCTACAGTTTCGAAACTTATTATAAGTTGATTAAAAGGCAATAAATCTTAAGGGATTTAAAAATCTTGTAGAACATTTTTGGAATATTTTGTAAATGTTTAATATTAATGACAAACTTTAACAGACAGTATGTTCTTACTTATTATTGTTTAAAAGCAATTTTTTTAAACCCTTATTATTTAAAGATATAGTTCCAGTTACAAAAATGTTCCAAATGATATTCTTCATCATTTGAAAATCTATTTATATCAAATAAGTATAAAATTAAAGGTAGTTATTTTTTAAATACATTCACGATTTTTTCCCGTTACAATGCATTAATTTGAATATCTATATATGTATTGACTTTGTTTCTTTTTTTACTTTCTCCTATCTTTACAAGAATAAAGTATTGGATTCGTGAAAATTTTCGACAGATTTACACGTTTTAGGGGTCAGAAATCCCTAAAAACAAGTTTTTACAAAATCTCTGTCTGTGAGTCTGTGAGTCTATCTGTCTGTCTGTAACACAAATTTTGTGGGCGCTCTATCTCAAGAACTAATCCATGGAATTTAATAAAAAATTATATTTCAGTAGTTCCTAATATAAATTGGTGCTGATTGGTTTTTGGTGTAAATCACCCGACAGGTGGCGCTGCAATGCTGCATTTTTTGCGATTTCTGCAATAGCTCTATCTCAAGAGCTACTGCACTGATCTTCATCAAACTTCAGATTCAGTTAGTCCTTAATATGAATTGGTGCTGATTACGTTTTGGTGTAAATCGCCGGCACTGCTGTGCTACTCATTTCACGATTCCCGCAATAGCTTTATGTCAAGAACTAATGCAGGGATTTTCATCTAACTTCAGATTTAGTTAGACGTTGACACAGCTTGTTGCTGATTAGGTTTTGGTGTTAATTGACAAATAGGTGGCGCTGCTATACTGAAATTTTGACGATTTTCGCAATAACTCTATCTCAAAAACTAATACACGTATTTCCTCCAATTTCAGATTCAGTCAGACGTTAATATAAGTTGTTGCTGATTAGATTTTGGTATAAATCACACAATAAGTGGTGCTGCTAGGCTGCATTTTGCTGGACTTACACGATTTCAGCTATAGTCATATCTCAAGAAGTAATGCGCGGAATTTCATATCTTAAGAATCCTCTGAAGGGCATAGATTGCCATTAAATTTTAGCAGTGTGATATCGAATTTTGAAGTATTAACATGTATGAGATAGATGACAGTTTTGGGATTGGTACATCTGACTAGTTAAATACGGCAGCAAGAAAGAAAAAGAGCATTATTTTTATAAATTTATAAAAGCACGTACGCCCGTTATAATGATAGCAGCCATAAAAAAAAGTAATATTGTGAGGGTTTCCAAATCAAATAATTAGCCGAGTCCAGTGATTTTTTTCTTTTGTTTTCATGCGTACGAAGCCCTCATACACACATTATAGTGATAGTGCCTATAAAGAATTTAATATTTTTAGAGATTCTTTTACAAAGATTTAGCCAAATAAACAGATATTTGTTTAAATGTTACACAGACTCTTTATCTAAATGTTTAAAAATTAATTTTATGCAAGAGAAAACAAATTTATTGTATATTTAATTTAGAAATTAATTTGGTTTACGATCCTCGTACGAAAAGGAAGGCACTTTTATTGCCAAACCTGACAATTCACTTTGTTTCTATCTAGCGCTATATTATCACCAGCATCACATTTTTTGAAATTATAGTATCACAAAAATATTTTCCCCAAAACAGCGCGAACACGCCAAAACTTTTACTTCTACTTTTTTTTCGAGCATGCGCATTCAGGAAGGATTGTCCATTGGTATGATGATAAAACTTTATTTTTCTATGAACGTAAGTGTGATAGCTATATTGTAATTACTTCGTCATCAAATTCTTCATCGCATATTTCTAAAAAGCTATAATTCAAATTTCATTTAAATTTCTTGAAGGCTGTGGTAACTAAGACTTAATAAAATCGACAAATTTTCTTTCTTTTCATGATCTATTTTGAAAGAATACTTAAATATAGTGCTAGAAAACATCTGAAATTTTAGTTTAATAAAAAAAATATGTAACATATTAATCTTAGAAAAATAAATATAAATGTAACATTTTCTGCCGAAAAAATGTCAGGAATTTATTTTCGGTATTACTTTTTCTTGAAACGAAATAAACGTCTCAAAACAAAAATGTTTTTAAGGCATTTTGACTTTTCTAGTTTCTGAAATGTAGATATTTTTTTCGTTTAAAATTTTTGATAAAATTGTTGAACATATTTATTTATTTTCTAGGCTGTGTAATGTTGGATTTCTTTAGGTAATTTCGTTTAGCTTAAATTATTTTTGCACGTTATTTAAGCTAATAGTTGAAAAGAATTCAAATACATTTTATCGATATTTTGTCATATGTTACCACTTTTTTTATACTTGGAAGTACAAAAATAAGATAAATATTAGAATAAAACTTTAACATTTATTACCAATAATATATAACCTTCTCTTATGTTTCCTTTAAGCCACTCTGAAATGCTTGAGCAGTAATATAAAAATTTAAAAAATAATTTATAATGTTTTTACGTTAAAAATTGTGACATACTTCATAATTAATAAACGTAGTATCATATAAAAGTTAAAAATTTCAAATTCTGATAAGTAGCGAAAACATGATAATATAGCAAAACGTGCTACGCCGAATGGGAACGATCGATAAAAAAACCTTTTTTTAACAGATTTCCGTTTTAACAGACATAATTGGGAGGTATTATTTAGGTTGGGGCCATTAATGTTTTTCATTTGAGACAGGGTTTTGTTATAGACAGTTCAGTTTTTACAGCTCTATATTTTATAGTAATACGTCATATTTTTACTTATAACTATATTTAAGAGCCATTGATAAATGAACATTCATTTAGCAGAATTAAATACTTAACTACAAAACTCTAAAATGGAAAACATTTTTTGGAGAATATTTTTAAGTTTTCTTTGTGTAATTTTTGTGCGGAATTTAAATATCACTTTAGAAATACTATTTCGCATGCAATCTTAACACAATTTTTACTCTTATAATATGTAAGCAATCTTATAATCTGATTCTTTCAATTACAATGTCCGATTTAATTTGAATGATAAAACATTTTTTGAACAAAATATTATGTTATACCAGAAAATGAAATGCGTGTAGTGTTACACATTTCATTACAAACTAGTATGTTGTGGCCATCACAAAACTTTCTTCTATCTCATACATGTCAATACTTCAAAATTCACTGCCTCAGTGCCAAATTAAATGGCAATCTGTGCGGCATAGAAGCGCCACCTGTTGAGCGATTTGCAACAACACATAATCAGCAGCAATATTAATCAAGTTATACTTAAATCTGAAGTTTGATGAAAATTCGTGCATTAGTTCTTGAGATAGAGCTATTGAGGAAATATTTCAAAATGCAGCACAGCAGCGCCACTATTGGGCGATTTACACCAACACGTAGTCAGCATCATTTTATATGAAGGACTAACTAAATCCGAAGTTTGATGAAAATGTGTGCATTAGTTCTTGAGATAGAGCTACTGCGAAAATAGTTTAAATCCTGCAAAATGAAGCATAGCAGCACCACCTGTTGAGCGATTTAGACCAAAACGTAAACAGCATCCATTCATGTGAAGGACTAATGGAATCTGACGTTTTATAAAACTCCGTGCATTAGTTCTTGAGATACAGCTTTAGCGGAAATCCTGCAAAATGCTACACAGCAGCGCCACCTGCAGGGCGATTTACACCAAAAACTAATCAGCACCAATCTATATCAGGGACTACCTGAATATAATTTTTTATTAAATTCCGCGCATTAGTTCTTGAGATAGAGCGCCCACAAAATTTGTGTCACATACAGACAGACAGACAGACGGACGGACAGACAGACGAACGGACAGACAGACAGACAGACAGACTCACAGACAGACATTTTGTAAAAACATGTTTTTTGGAATCTCTGACCCATAAAACGTGTAAATCCGTCGAAAACTGGAATTCGAAAATTTTCATGAAACCAATACTTTCTTCTTGTAAAGATAGAAGAAAGTAAAAATCATACCACATATCTTGCAGTGAAAATTTGGAACCAGAATAGATTATATAGACTCCACGCAAAGTTTGTTATGCGTCGGGTATGGGTTGGAGTGTCCCGGGATTGAGTTCCGGTTAACGAAATTATTTTTCGGGTTCGGCTCGGGTTGCGAGTTGACTTTTCTTTTTTGTCGTGTTCCGGTCGGGTTTTGAATTGACAGGTAAGCTGAAAATTCGGGTTCAGATTGGGGGCAAACATACTAAAGTAAATGCATTCACAATTGCATTAAACTTAAAATTATTTCGTTACTTTTAAATGTATAAATTCAATTACACAGCTTAAAATGTTTACTTGAGAATTAATAGTATCATAAAAACTTATATTTCGGCTTACAAAAACTGATTAATAAAAAAAAAAAAAAAAAAATCTACGCAGAAAGATTTCCGAAAATCAGTGGCAGCAAAAGGAACTTTCTTTTAGTAAACTATTCTTTAAATTTCGAAAAAACATTGATTTCAGAGGTTCCTAATGATAAAGAACGCTTTACGGAATGATAGAAAACTTGAAATAGGTTATGGTGTATTTTGTTTCTTGGTTATATTATATTTTCGCAGATTAAGGCTAATGTCAGACGAACGTCATTTTGCACGCTTTTTTTCCTACATATCATCCCTACACACTGCTAAATTGTAGATAATTTAAGGGGTCTCAGGACTCCTAAAATTGGAAAAAATGAAAAATAAAGATTTTCAACAATTAATATTTCAATATGTATATTATTTTAAAGAAAATTTTTTATTGGTATGAAAGATATAAGTGTGTTCTTTCATTTCATGTATTTAAAAAATTGCAAGATGCAGAATTAGCATTTATAGGGCGCTCCAAAATGCAAGATATCCGACGAGCAGAAAATTGGTATTACAGCTTACACGCAAAATTACAAAAAAAAAAAAAAAAAAAAAAAATTGCAAATAGAACGAAAATTTTGGTGCCTACTTATATTTCAGATTGTAATAATTACCCTGAACCTAAATAAATTTGTATTTAAAGCATTTTTATATTTTTAATATAAAGTTGTATTTAACTAATGCAAAATTTTGAAATATTCAACAACATAATCACCTAAAAAAATATTTTTTTTTAACAATAAAAAGGAAATTTTTGGTTCAGTTTATAGAGACTAACATTAAACACATGTTTAGAAAATTTCATGAAGAAAAAATGATAAGTTTTTGAGATATCGTGTGCGTTATGCCCAAAAACATCATTTGGAGAAAAATGACTTTAAAGTTTCGGAAAAGTCGCTTCAGCTATTGAGCGGGTATAATTCTAAAAGCCACAAATTCTGTTCTAATGGGAATGTCAAGGAATCAATTATATCAAAATGTTCAGAAAATATAGTAGTTTAACATAAAAAAAATAAACTTCGAAAATTTTGAATCTTTAAGAGTCCTGAGACCCTTTAATTAAATGGTTAAAAAATGCATGAAAATCATTTAAAAATAGCATTAAACATTTCAAACTTTCTTAATGTGCCACTTCTGTAATGTAAATGAACACAAATTCATGAGAGATAACAATTTACAGCCGAGAGCATGTGCCACAAACACGGAGGTGGATATTTGAGTCAGGTTAAAATAGTACATTCAGGTGGAATTGAACTAGCTTCATTGAATGGAAATTTGACATTTTAGTAAACCATGCCTCCAGAAAAATACAGACCTCGGTATACGTTGCAATTTGATTTCATGACCTTCGCCATCTCAAAATCTTGAAAATGATCGGTTTCTTTGGCGTGGGATATAGTTTTGGAGTTTATGTTTCTTGAATTAAAGATGTTCCGGTTTACTTTTAATCGTATCTCCAAGGAACGGCTAGTCTACCCAATATATATATTGCGTACTTCTGTTTATATGGGATATCATGTATTATTCCTTTCTGCGAACCATAAAATTAGAATATCCCTATTTTATGGACAGAAAAATATTTAAATCTCACATGATAAGCACTTAAGTTTTTATGTTTAATACTACCAACATAATATTTTAATTATCAATGTGTTTAATGTTATCGACGTAATATTTTAATTATCAACGTTTTTAATGTTATTAAAGTAATATTTAAATTATTTTACATCACTTATTGAATTTAAAAAGAAGAGTATGGCTGATTAATGTATTGCGAGATTGAAAGCGAGAAGATTACTTTATGAAGAAATAGAAATCACACTGATCTAGAACATTTTATAGCTCAAATGAATCTTGTAACGTTGATTGGTGCGTGAAAGAAATACAAAACGGACATGTTTTAATACTTTAATATTTAAATATATTTAAATTACTTTACATCACTAACTGAATTTAAAAAGAAGAGTATGGCTGAATTATATGTACAAAATATGTACAGTAGAAATTGCTAAAACCCTTATTGTATACTGAAGTCGCAATTAATTACGTTATCATTAATTTCCTACATTTATAAGAATAATCTTTCAAATTTGCCTCATCACACGTCTTGCATTGAAGCATCTAATTCATTTAAGCTGTTCTTTATCTAAACGCAAAGGAACATAACAACGTATCAAAATGCGTATCAAATGTCTTTGAAAGCAAGAAAATTACGGATGAAGAAATAGAAATCACACTAATCTAAAACAATTTATAGCTTAAATGAATCTTTTAACGTTGTTTGATGTGGGAAAGAAATACAAAACGGACATGTTTTATTGCAAATATTAAGCAGTTATAAGAAAGTGTTTCCGAAATTGTAGTTTAGTGCGAATAAGATAATTAACCTTTTATATCCTGAATTATGAATTCATGAAAATTTCATCTTCTAAAGCATTTTCGTGAATTTCTGAAATTAGATTAACAGATTTACATAATCATCAAAAAAATTTTAGAAGGATTTTAGAAAGATTGGAGAATTTAGAAGGATTAATTAAATTTGAGTTTATAGGGATTTTGCGCAATATTTTATAACCCCATTCAAATCTTTTATTTTAAATTTTTTTCTTAGTATTTTGTAGAATTAGGAATTGAACAAATATAATGTTCTTACAATAGAAATATGGACAGATTTATGAATTGAACCCCCCCCCCCCCCCCCCATTGCCAAGAAAGCTGAAAAGATGCAAATGCAAAACAAATCATCCTTTTAGAAATATTTTTGTTTTGGGTAACCCATAATGCTATTGGAGCAAGATAAAGTCATGTATCTATAACTCATTTTGAACTGTATTACAACTAATCGATGTAATAAATGAATTTTACAACAAGTTATTTTAATGTTACTTTTAAGTACCGTCAGTAGATAAAGAGTTAAGGAATTTTGCATTTTCGATTTAGTTCTAATTTGACTTTTAAAGGAAAGTCTCATAGTAGTCATATAGTCTCATAGTAGTTGCGATACATTTTTTACATTGTCAGAAAAATTCTTTTTTATACGCTAAATTATTCGTCAATTTTAAACATATAATTTCCGTACTACTAGAAAACATACTTTTTCCATCAATTTTTTCCGAAAGACTGAAAAAGCGGCGTAAATTGCGTTTATTCCTTCCACGCATGCGTATTGGCTGCATTAATACCTAAGTTCGAATTTATTTTTAAAATGAAAAACCGAAAAGTCAATAAATTAAAATTTCTAATTTATTAAAAACCAAACAAACAAAAATAATCCTTTCCAATTTAATAATATATCAATTTTCTCATTCATTTAAACTTATTCGCAATTTATTTTTTTGAGTATTAAAAAATATTCGCATGTAAAATATGTTCTAAACCAACACATTTAAAAAATATATAGTAGTTCAATCAACTCAAAAAAATCGATTTTATTCAAAAAAGGAAATTCTTTTTATTTTCTTCTCTATTTTATTGAAAAATATAATATTCATATTTTACATCTAACAATCAAATTATGTCTTATTAAAAATATGTCTAACAGGTAACATCTTTTATCCTCTATTATTCTATAATTGTTAAAACACCAACCATTATTTCATAACGACGAAATGTCCCTGCGATTCAGTTTAAATTTCCAGGCTTTCTGAAAAAGAAATTTAACCAGCCTTACCAGTACTCCATTTGAACGAATCCCATATCTTCATTTTGAACTCACCCTCTGCAAAGTACCCGTTAGCCTGTGGTTAATCCATATTGGACCGCTGTCCTATAAACAGGCCAGCTAATAAAACATTTTTTAAAATAAAATTGGTAAAGATTTTCTGGATGCATTTTGTTATGAAGTCTTTAAAATGCATAAAGGTATAACATATAAACAAAAAAATAAGTAACCAATTAAAATTTAATTGAAAAAAAATCTATTTAAAAAATCCTTTAAAAATTGTGATCTTATAATCTAGAATTTTACCGTTATTATTATCTTTTTATTAGAGAAATCATAGAGTATTTTTGTAACATAAACAGTATTTATACATAACAGTATACATAAACAGTATTTTTAAAGTAAAATAAAATATTTGCTCATAAAATTAGTTTATGTATGCATTTTATATGTCCTTACTATCTGTTCTACTAATATGTCCTGTTTATAGAACAGCTAGTAACTTAAAAAATTAAAAACTTTTTTTCAAAATTTTGCTAGTATCTACTTAATTACACATTATTAATGATATAATCGAAGTTTTAAAATTTTTCAAAAATATTTAATCAATGTGGTCCAATATGGGTTAAGATTCTCAATTCTAAATGCGCGGTCCGAGATTCAAGCCCCAGCCTTCCACTGAAGAACGAGAGAAGTATATTTAAAAAAAACTCCTTTTTTCAGATTACGGAAATTTTCTGTCCTAGAACGGAAATAAGGAACGGAAATTTCTTTAATTGGAGGATATTTTCTTTCTTGTCACAGAGAAAAAAGAAACGGACTTTCTTCAATTGTCGGATATATTCAGGTAGCTGTGCTGACAAGAATATTTCCGTGAATTGAAGAAAGTATTTCTGAGAGTGAGTGCACGAAATTTTAATGGACAAAAAATTATTTAAATCTCAAATGATAAGCATTTAACTTGTAAAAATAAAATTCTTGCGTAATATTTGAATTATCGTCGTAGTACTTCAATTATCAACGTGTTTAATGTTATTAACGTAATTTTTAAATTATTTTATACCACTAGTTAAAATTTAGAAGACGAGTAAGGTTGATTAATATATATAATATGTGCAGTGTAGAATTATCTAAAACCTTTATTGTATACTGAATTCCCAGTTAATTACGTTATCATTAATTTCCTATATTTATTAGCATAATCTTTCAAATTTGTTCTCTGGCACGTCTTGCATTGAAGCACCTAATTGATTTAAGATGTCCTTTATCTAAACTCAAAGGATATAACAATTGCGTCTTAAATGTCTTCGAAAGCGAGAAGATTACTGATGAAGATATCGAAATCACTCTAATCTGGAACATTTTATAGCTTAAATGAATCTTGTAACGTTGTTTGATGTGGGAAAGAAATGCAAAACGAAGATATTTTATTGTAAATATTACGTAGTTATAAGAAAGTATTTTTGAAATTGTAGTTTAGTGCTAATAAGAGGAATAAATAATTTAGCATTTTCGATTTAGTTTTAATTTGAATTGGATGCTTGTAAAGTATAATACAACTCATATTAGTTTGCGATACATTCTTAAGTTAAAAACTTATTATAAGGAAGTTCGGGTATTATGAAATACCACTTACATTTTTATTTTACGAACAGAAAAAAAATAAGATACATTAAAAACTAGTAAGATACAAATTTGGACCATTTCTTAGCACATTTTTAATCATTTAAAATAGAAGAAAAAATACATATCAATATTTAGCATGAAAAAAAAAAGTTACAATTTTCGGATAATGGCAAACAGTCGCGTAATATGGAATATTGTTATAAGGAATATTAAACTTGAAAGATAAACCACGATTTAAAAGAACAACAAAAATTATTTAATGAGTTAAACCTTAGTACCTCATCTATAAATAATCAGATTCTTTGAATTTTTTTTTAATTATTTTTAGACTCGTTATGAAACCGTTGTCTATCTGATATTCCATTCTACCCGACATAACATCTTCAAAAACATCTTCACTGATCAGCAAGTTAGCATAGAGGGAAACTGACTAACACAGCAATAAACATAATTGTTCAACTTTATACAGAACTTGGTTAATATCTCTGACGATGAGATTTTGTAATTAATACTAATTCTATAGAATTTACCTGCAAAAAAATATTTTCAAAAATTGAGAATAAGATTTTATTTCATCGCTTCGCTCCAACAATAGGTATCCAAACACAACTGAGCACAGTGCCTCATCGAAGTACTAGGAAGTCCTATGGTAAATTTACGCTTGGCTGCAACACTGTAGGCACCGGATATTAAAGTATTCCTTATTTCGGACGATTCCATAATACTCGATCTTCCTCTGTATATTGATATTGAAGTATTCTAAAAAAAAGATGAATTAAATAACCGTTTTTATGTAATTTGCATTATAAATATTTAGAATAGTTTCTAGACTTTCAAAGAATGTTTAAAATTAAAACCTTTATTGTTTATTTTTAGGATACTAAAAATGCACGCATTTTCCACACTGATGAAAATACCGCATATTTTGTTCATTAGAATTTGTATTTTGGTGTTTAAAGTTCAAAAATACTTTTTTTTGTTTTAACTGTTTAGAATTTTACGTTTAAAAAGTTTATTGCTAAAGTTGTTTCCTTTATACACAACTTGTATTGATCATTTCATTATACTTTATATTTTTATATTTTATAAGAGACAGTATATGTTGCATGCCTTTGTGAGATTTTTACGTGCCTTATTGTACCGTCTGCACCAAAAAGAAAACTGTTACATCCCCGTATATTTTTACTGTTAAATTGTTACAAAAGAACACGAAAATAGCCATTCCATTCGAAATTATATCTACTTTTAATTTAAATGAGAAAATAAGCTTAAGGTGCCGTCTTCATACGAAAATTTCTACAAACTTATCCAATTAAACATAATTTTAACAGCATATTTTGATTCTTCGATACATTTTGTCATCGGATACTAAATGGGGAGGTATTCGATGAAGTGGTCTAGGAATTACGCAGATTTAAAGATTGGAACTCCTAATTAGAAAACGAAGGAAAATTAGGTTTTGTTTTCGGCTCAAAATCTGAACTTCGTCGAAAATTCATTTTCAGCGAAAATGATGCCGAAAATTCGGTTGGACCGAAATTATCCGCATTCCAAAAATCTCATTTATTCCTTCGGAAATTTTCAACATTATTCATTGATTTGAAACTTATCGGCTCGAATGAGACACTCTTTATTTACTGCTATAAACTTCACTGTTTATAATTATCAGTCATGAATAGCTCAAGACGTGAGTGGAAATTATAAAGCAAGCAATGCATATATGACTGCAATTTGAAGACGCTTTTCACGTGCTCATTAAAAGCTGCAGACTAAACAGTCATAATTTTTTTTTAGTTCGAAACCGCAGAGGTGTTTCGAATACTCTTTGAGAAAGTTCTACAGATAATCATTTACAAAAATTATTATAAGAAAAAAATCGAAGTTTGTATGACTAATTTTTTTTAATTAGATGAAATTCGTATAATTAGAAAATAATTCTGTGCCCTAGATGAATTAATTACATTTTATTTTATATGAAAATACAGAGTTTTGGTCAGTGCCCCCCTCCCCCTTGGGAAACGTGTATAATTAATTAGTAATTATGTATATTTAATAAACACGTATAATTAATTAATAATTATGTATATTTATGTAAGTATTAATTACTTAAAAAAATTTTTGACATGTTCGTTTTCGACAGAAAATACGAAGATTACCGAAATTTGGTTTCAGTCGATTATTACTCGTAATGTTAAATTGCTTTTCCAAAATTTGCAAAGCAGATTTCAGTGCGTGGAATGTTTTAAGCATAACTCAAAACTACTTTGTGGAATGATCTGTAATTTTGGATTTGCATATTTAAAGCTTAAGGGAAGAGATTTTTCTTAAAATGCTAATACGGTTCAATACATATTTTTGATATTAGTTTTAAAGTTTAAGTAAATTAAAATTATTATTAAAATTTTTAATGTAACCTATAGAACATTTAACAGAAATCGATATCTAGAGGCTTGAAATATATGATTCCAAAATTACACCCGATTGCGACAGGATGTGTTTGAGTTCTGCTTAACAATGTTCTCACCATAGACAGTCTGTTTTGCAACTATGAAAAAATTAATATTACAATTTTAATAATAAGCATTAGTACAAAATTAATAAACATTACTTTTTTCACAAATCCCAAACTATTTCCTGTTTGGTACGCGAAAGAGAAATTTTCCGAAGAATGGAAATACGTTTTTTTAAAAATGGGTTTCTGAAAAATTCAAACTTTACTACGATTTCTGTATGAAGATGAATCCTTATAATTAGTTTTTCTAGAAAAACTGAAAAAAGATGTATAACAAATTGGATAGCTATTTTCATTTTTTTTCTGCGACAATTTATCGATTAAAAAACATGGGATGTATTTTTTGTCTTGCCATAGACTGCACAATATTTTCATATCCATGGTAAAATTGACGCACACACTCACACACACATACCGTCCTACCCGCCCTCGTCAATAACTAAACTTTTTACCGACGTTTGGAATACCCACCGAAATTTTATTAATATCATTTAAATATTGTTATAGAATGTTAAGATATGCAAAATATACATATGAACACCAAAAAAATTTCATTCGAAGAAAATTTGTATTTTTTAGAACGAAAAGTTTGTGGGAGCAAAGTATCATTATTTAGAGTAACTCGGGTGTTACTCGTTTTGAAATTTTACACACTCAACCCGAGTAACTTAATCTCGAACTAAGATGTCCTAGGTGGTTACTCTATTATTCAATGAATTGCCTGACAAAGTGTATAATGTTATTGAAGCGTTTGAAGGACAATGACAATTTTTCGAAAGGATGTTTTAAGCAATAGGGATGAAATCGTTATGATTTGGAGATGTTCATGCTTAATCATTTTCTATTGTTAATTAAATTAGTACTTAATTGACGCTATTATTAGTTATGGAGAATAATTGATGATTATTATTGACAAGTAGTAAATAATTGACTAATTGACTGCGGTTAGTTAATGATTGATTAATACTATTTAATATCGTCTTTAAAAGAAAATTTACTCTTTTTTTAATAAATTTTATGAATAAATATTAAATTTTCTTCAAAATATTAAAATATATGTCATTGGCTGTAACAAATTCTTTAGGTAAGTCTTTTGAACACGGTTGTTTGTTTAATTCCGAGCAATAATTGTAGAATGGTGTATTTTTTTATGCGACATGAAAGGATGTTTCATATGGTGGGGAGGGGGGGGGGAGATTTGTTGGTTGATGAAAAATTTTCGAAAATATAATATTTGCAATGGAGACGAAAATATTATGATATAAATATATTCATGCTTAATAATTCGCTTACATTTAATTAAAATAGTACTTAATTGACGTTATTGGTACGTGGATAACTGTAAGTAATTGATGAATATTTTTAATTGACAAATAGTAAATAATTGACAAATCTTAATCTGTAGTAGTTAACCACTGATTAATATTATTTAAATTATGTCGCCTAAAACTAAAAAAAAATAAAGTAACTTTTGTAAAAAATATTCTTTTGTTTATAAATTAGTAAAATATATGTCATTATCTCTAACATAAAGATTTTTTAGCCAGATCTTTTGTTCACAGTTGCTTGTTTAATTTGCTTAATTCGGTGAGTTAATTATAGAGGGGTGTGCTTCTTATGTGGCGTAAAAAAATGTAATAACCTTCGGTGGGTAGAAGGAGGGCGCGTGCGCTGACCCGCTGCTAGCTGATATCTTGCAGTATCAAAACTTTTCGCTTTAAAAGAATATGTTGTTTCAAAAAAGATGAGACAAACTTAGTACCGCACAACAAGCAATTGTCTTATAGGAAACTAGTGTCGTATAAACAAAAATCACTTTAACCCAAATAAATTTTTGTTCATAACTTTTAAAGTAATGAGTTTAGAGATTTTTTAAGATTTATCTTCCTTTGGGAAAAACGGCATGGCAATATCAAAACATTCTGGAAGTGAAATGCCTTTCTGTCAGTGACATTGTGTGTATTGCAAATTACATTTTCCAACACAAAGCTACTACTTCAATGTTTTTTTGAGTTACTCGCGCTATTATACTATTATAGCAGAACTTTCACCATTTCGACTTTTATATTTACATTTCACACAATGCAAGTCAAGCCTAGTCAGATTTTTCCATAAGGAACAGATCATATATAACGTATTTGTAACTTGTTCTTTACATCAAACTAGTCTACAATATTTATTAAATCTGATATCTGTTTTTATGAAAATATAAAGTTATTATTAAAATCGTTAAACGATTACAAAATTATTTAATTCTAAAATATTGAGTGCCTCAACGTTTGGCGTTAATATTCTTCTATCATATGTGTATGCATATATAATCCGCACTTCGAGAAACCAGACTACTTGTGTTTACCAGTAAAAAAAAAAAAAAAAAAAAAAAAAGAAATAAAGAAAGTTGTCCGCCTGTTTTGTTGATAAAAATTTTTGCATACCCCCCCTCCCCCTCGCCGTGTAGGGCAAGTGCAAGAAGGCATTATATATTACTGTCGAATGCATTATGTAACAAAAATCTATTATTAAATACTATTAAATAGTAACTATTTCGTTTGCATTTCCTTTGATATAAAATTATTTCATATATAATACGGAATTGACTTCTCTTCATTTGAATCAATAAAGTATGCAAATAATAAATGTATAACCATGTCTGAATATCACTGCAAACAAAAGAAAATATTTGGATGTGCCAATCCCAAAACTTTCTTCTATCTCATATATTTTAATATTTCAAAATGTTCTTACAAATGTCTATTTCATTTTTATTAGTTTAATACTATATCAACTTCGAAAGAAAATTAGGAAAAAATTGCTAGTATATGCCCCCTTTCGGCGGGATATTTCCAAATTCAGGAAGGATTTTCTTGCTATTGCCAAAAACATACGCAAAAAATTTGGTTCAATTCTATGCATAACTTCATACACTTTTCGATGGTACAATATTCAAAACGCCACAAAAACGCAAAAAGATCCCCATTACAGCGCCCCCTACCGGGGGAGCTTTTCCAAATTAAGGGAAGACCTGCTTGCCATAGACACAAACTTAAAAAAAAATTTGGTTCAATTCTATGCATAACTTCATACACTTTTCGCTGTTACAATGGCGACATACGGACACACGGAGAGACAAACATTTTCTATAAACATTTTTGGGGGATCTCTGACCCCTAAAACGTGTAAATCCGCCGAAAAAATTTCGATTACAATACTTTCTTCTATTGAAGATAGAAAGAAAAAAAAAAGGTATCATTAGGGAGGGGGGGGGGGGAGTCGAGGAACGATAACGCATGATATCGTAAGGGGTGGGGGGGGGGTCCAAAATTACCAAAAAGTTGATAACGTTATATAAGTATAGCCCCTAATATGGATTATTTATATTTAAAGTTATGCGACAATCTAGGTTTGGTCTGGAGGGATACAATGCCGCAGGCTTGTTCAGTGTCCCCGCATCAGGAGCCCTCATTTTGGGTAGTTTTTACCGGCGCTGTCAGTTGTCATTATTTATTTATTTATTTTATTAATCACTGCGTCTTGCCAAATTCTAAAAGCGTTTACGTCATTATTCATTAACATGAAAAAATTACGGTCGACACTTTCTATCCTAGAAGCAAATTTTAAGTTATTTGCCTTTCAGAATTTCATTTTTTTAAAATATCAACCATTTATGTGTTGCAAAATGAGATTAAATGTTTACGCAAGTCACGGGAAGAAGCGCTCAAGCTAATGTTAATCCTATGAGAGCGTTCTTTACAGATTTCTCAATCTTATTTCAACATTTTATTTATTTTTTCTTTTGGTAGGGTACCCGACGTTGATATCCATTGTTGTGCCTTTGTGTCTTTGTACTTTTTAGTTACAGTTTTTTTGTATGAGGATACATTCACATTTGGAGTTGGTTAGAACCGGTTGTGAAAATACAGAAGCACAAAAATAGACATCGGCCTCAGGTATCGCGAAATATATATATATATGTATATATATATATATATATATATATATATATATATATATATATATATATCTTTCCAGAAGTCGTTATATAATATATATATATATATTATATAACGACTTCTGGAAAGATTTCTGCTTAGGTTTCTCCCATAGGTTTAACATTTTCATCCGAGTTTCTCCACGTGACTTGTATAGGTTCTTAACACAAAATGATTATTAAACTTTTTATTATTTGATTGGATTTTTCTGGTGCGACTGATACCAACATAATTCGAGCTCATTTAGCTTTTCTCAGATATGAAATCATTTTAAAAAGATTTTTTTTAAATAATTACAAATGTATTTAAAGTGTTTCTTAGTTTTCATTTTAATTGAGAAGATCGCGTTTCTCTGTATATTCTAAAATGTGTTAAGGAATATCACGCTTGAATGTGTATAATACTTAAAACAATTCTTGGGGTTAAAATATTACAAAATATTACAAATGTTTAGCTGCAATATTTATTTTAAGTATAAAAATTTAATCTTTTATAAAATGAGCGTTGTAAGATGTTTATTAGAAAAGTTTAAGCCTAATCTTAATTTTTTGCTTCAATTTTAATACAAAATGTTGTAAAATCAACTTTAAAATTGTTATTGATGTATATTTAAGGGGGGGGGGGGGATTCTGAAATTAGTTATACATTCTGCAATGGAATATTAAAAACGAGAGAAAAGTTAATGCATCTAAATAATAATTAAATACTTTAATGTTATTTAAAAAATTCTATTGTTTAATAATGTTAAAAACAAAACTGTATTTTAAACTCGGACTATGAACACCTGTTTCCTAATGGCTGTACTGATTCCTTTCCGCGGACGGAATGTGGAATTTCTAGCGTCTCATATTTTTTCACTACTTCCCACTGATGGTCTGCTGAGTTCTTAGAAAAAGGGGTGTGAAGAGTGCAAATATCGCTTTAGGCAAAAAACTTGAACGAATAAGAGAGAAAAAGAGGGGTTTAAGTACATCTGTTAAAATTCGGAGATATTTTTCAAAGAACTAGGAAATAACGAAACTATTACAACTTTCGTGATATTTTCAGCAAATGCTTGTTAAAAATGGGTCTCAAATAAAGAAAATATAATGTATTTTTTGTAATTATTATTATTACCTTTACAGAATGTATTCTTTAAATATCTTTTAAAGAAAGAAAAATGGAATAGAAATCATAATTTTTTATACATTTTTCAAATGACATGTACATTTTACTACAGTTATTCAGATTAAAAAAAAATAATAATAATACCTTATAATTTTTTTTTTATTTAACAGCATATCAGCAATACTACACATGCATTGATTATTTATAGATAACATTAAACTCATTAAACATTCTTAATATTTTCTATGTTATATTCTTTAAATTTGTTGAATTATAGAAAAAAAAATATTTTTTTTTCTTTTCTAAGTATTTTTTAAGCTTGACTGTTAACAAAATATGTAGTAACTTTTGGCAAAATGTATTAATCAATATATATATATTATATATAGGCTGTTTTCAAATTTTCGAAATCTTTTCTGTTTCTGAAATTGTTCAAACAGATTTTTTTTTTTTCAATGAATAATGACTGAAGGAAATGTATGTATAGTTTATTGTTATATTTATATAAAAAAAAAAATTATTTAAAAGATATGTCCTGTTCTTTTGAGATTACGAAACACATAAGTATTTACGTTTAATATATACATTTACACAAGAAACAATATAAATAGTCCACCATTTGTTTCCGACAAGTATTCGTTAATGAAAATGAAGATTTTTTAAATAAATATACAAAATATTATAAATAATATAAAAAAAATACAAATTTAACAGACTTGGAATCGAACTCCGCGCGCCAGACCTTCATGCTATTAGAATAAATAAAGGCTGCTGTAACTAGAAAATTCTTTATTCATTGCTTATAGGCTATAAACTTTTGATGTGCCACTAATACAAAAGTGTCGCTTTTAATAGATTTCAAAACTTTATTTGAATATATTTTTGATATTATTTATATAAAATGTTTCTAAGAGTTGTTAGTGGGTCTAAATATATATTAATCGTAGGAAATATATCAGATTTTTTATCAGGTTTTTATCAATATTCTGTAACCGCGATGTCCGGGGTGGATCTTCTAGTAATAATAAAAAATATTTTTCCTTTCTTTTATTAAGTCATTTTTTGCATGAAATGAAAATGTACGGTAGGCATATTTATAAAGTATTTTACGAAACTGAATTTATCTGTAAATTTCCACAACATTGATCCTAGCTGTCAGGCATTGTTCAGATTTTTTTTCATGTTATTTAATGTGATTATTAAATATTCGTAATCAGTAGAAAATGTACTGGATCCGAATTTTTGTCTGAGATGTAATGTGGATACCTAACACATGTAAAACGTTTAGAAAAGGCGTCTCTCATTCAAATCGCTTGTTCACTCTGCTTAAAATAGTGAGTAATCAGTCACTCCTTATCTTATCCGTATAACCTAGATTCATGTAATTCGAATTGAAAACAAAACAAGTTGGAAATTGCCCGTCAAACGTGGCAAATGAGGTGCGTTCATACTATAACTAGTTTTATAATTATTTTTTGCACCCCATATTGTACTGAATGTATAATTTTTTGCACTTCATAAAGTGCATAGTCTGTAACATCATTAAAATGCACTTCCAATAATTTTTTCCCATTCCCCGCAATGTAACGGAACACTTTTGACTGTCCCTGTAATTAAACTATACATGCGATTTTCCTGAAATTTGAAATGGCTTGACAAAATTTTGCAACAATTATATCTTTAAAATTTCAGACCATTCGGAAGGCTGTAACATCATTAAAATGCACTTGCAATAATTTTTCCCATTGATCGTAATGTAAAGAAAAAATTTTGAATGTCCCTGTAATTAAACTATACATCCGATTTTCATAAAATTTGAAATGGCTTGACAAAATTTTGCAACAATCATACATTTAAAATTTCAGACCATTCGGTTGGATAGTTTTTGCTCTGTTATATCTGGACGGACGGACGGACGGACTGAACGACGACTATAGGTGCTACGTATTTATTTAATTACGAACGCACCTAAAAGGGAGATAATATGTCTTTTGTGAAAATTTAACATTAATTAACATTAAAATATTCCAACCCGGAACCAATATTTGAAACCTTTTCCGAAAATAAAAGTAACTTAGAAGAAAAAAAAAAACAAAAAAAACACCCAAAACCGAGAAAGTAAAGTGGGCAAATGTAGAGATTCACCTCGGCTATCCGATGAAAAAATAAATAAATAAAAAAGAAGAAATGTACACGAAATATTTAAAAAGAACCTTTCAGAGCTTTAACATTAGCTCACGAGTGCCTCCGCCTGAAGGAACAGAAAATTGTTTTTAGGGTTTCGCTCATCTGACGAAACCCTATTCGTCTCGCTCCTCTGTCTGTCTGTCTGTCTCTCCGCCTGTCCGTCACAGAGCCCGTTCTCAGAAACTACACATGTTGGAGATTTGAAATTTTGCATACTTATAGATGACCACCACACATCATACGACAAATCATAAAATTTTGAAAAAGTCGTACATTTAACCCTTTGGGCTCCCACATGTGTATTTTAAACAATTCTTTCTGTGTGAACCTCTAATTACATTGGAGGCGTGAAATTTTGCATACTTATAGCTGAATACCTCAAATCAAACGACAAATCATAAAATTTTGAAAAAGTCATACATTTAACCCTTTGGGCTCCCACATGTGTATTTTAAATAATTCTTTCTAAGTGAACCTTAATTAGGTTGGAGGAGTGAAATTTGCATACTTATAGCTGAATACCTCACATCAAACGACAAATCATAAAATTTTGAAAAAGTCGTACATTTAACCCTTTGGGCTCCCAAATGTGTATTTCAAACAATTCTTTCTATGTGAGCCTCTAATTAGGTTGGAGGCGTGAAATTTTACAAACTTATAGCTGAACACCTCACATCAAACGACAAACTATAAAATTTTGAAAAAGTCGTACATTTAACCCTTTGGGCTCCCACATGTGTATTTTAAACAATTCTTTCTAAGTGAACCCTAATTAGGTTGGAGGAGTAAAATATACATACTTATAGCTGAATACCTCACATCAAACGACAAATCATAAGATTTTCAAAAGTTGTATATTTAACCCTTTGGGCTCCCACATGTGTATTCTAAACAATTCTTTTTAAGTGAGCCCCTATTTAGGTTGGAGGTGTGAAATTTTGCATATTTATAGCTGAATACCCCACATCAAACGACAAATCATAAAATTTTGAAAAAGTCGTACATTTAACCCTTTGATCTCCAACATGTGTATTTTAAACAATTCTTTCTAAGTGAGCCCCGAATTAGGTTGGAGGCGTGAAATTCTGCATACATATAGCTGAGCATCACACATCAAACGGCAAATCATAAAATTTTGAAAAAGTCGTACATTTAACCCTTTGATCTCCAACATGTGTATTTTAAACAATTCTTTCTAAGCGAGCCCCGAATTAGGTTGGAGGCGTGAAATTCTGCATACATATAGCTGAGCATCACACATCAAACGGCAAATCATAAAATTTTGAAAAAGTCGTACATTTAAGCTTTTGGGTTCCTACATATGTATTTTAAACAATTCTTTCTAAGTGACACTCTATTTAGGTTGGAGGCGTGAAATTTTGCATACTAGCTGAACACCATCATGCGACAAATCAAAAAAATTTGAAAAAGTCGTACATTTAACCCTTTGGGCTCCCACATGCGCGTTTTAAGCAATTCTTCCTAACTGAGTCCCTTATTAAATTGGAGATTTGAAATTTTGCATGCTTATTATAGCAGAACACCTGAGACCAGGCGACAAATTATAAAATCTTGAAAAAGTCTTACGTTTAACCCTTTGAGCTACCACCTATATATTTTAAGCAATTCTTTCTAAGAGAGCCCCTAATTAAGTTGGAGACATGAATTTTTGCTTACGTATAGCTGAATACCTCAAACCACACGACAAATCATAAAATTTTCAAAAAGTCTTATATTATTTACTCCTCCGTGCTCTAACGTATATTTTAAGCAATTTTTCGAACCAGCTGCGAGTAAAAGACGCCATGAGAAAACGATTGCTCAGAACTCAATGTGTAACTAATTTATCGAAAAATAAAAAAGCTGCTCGAATTCAAATCACTTCAAAAAATATACTTTCCACGGTGATGCTTTTACGCTTAAAACTAAATCATAATAGTCATTAGATATCATTCAAGATATTTAAAAATTTATGGGAATATAAAAACATTATATCCAATTTTTAACTCTCTGAATTTCTAAGTGTGAAATACTTACGCGTAAAAATTGCTTTGTGAGTGCGTTAGAAAGATTCTTGTTACTTGAGTGGAGTATTTTTTTTTTTTCTTTAAAGATAACACTCTTAAATCGTATATTATTAACCATTTCTATATTGAGCAAGTAAAATCCCTTTTTATTTCGGTTGCTAATTACTGAACATATTTTGAATAATTTCCACATTAAGCAAGAAAAATTACAATTTACTTCTCTTGCTGGAAAGTAACTTCATATTAAACAAGTAAATTCCCTGTTTACTTCGGTTGCTTATTTCTAAACATATTTTGAATATCTGCAGGCTTTCTATAATTTTATAATGAAAAAATTCATAAAGTATTTTAAAAGACAACACTGCTATCTGCCAAAATAACATATCCGAATTTCGTGTTAATCAAAGCTATTTAAGAAATTTTTTTATAAAAGAGTGGAACGGTCCAGAAGCGAAACAAGTTTTCTTTTAATGCAATTAAAATTTAAAATCGGAATAATGAATGCAAACAGAAAAAGATATAAAAAATCAATGTTACCATTAAAAATTATGAGTAGACATAAAATATATGCGCTTATTGAAACGACTTTGTGCAGCATATTTTTCAATACTTTCCAACACAAGCGAAAAATATTTATATTTTTCTATCTAGTATCTGTAATCTCTTGAAATATATTTAATTTATAACTTAAAATTTCCTTTAGTGATGGTTAACTTTTTCCCATTGAAATATGTTTTCATATACGTTTTTTAATCTTATGTAATTTTATATAATCTATAACTTTTTATACAGAAAAACATAGATAAATAAATAAATAAAATAAAAATAAGATAGTTTTGAAAAGCATGAAACTTAAATAAGAATTTTATAAAACAGTATTTTATTTCGTTACGTAAAGTGTATGTTTTTTTTTTTATCGCCTCCAAGTTTTAAAGTTACCAGCCAGAATTTTCGACCGTTTTAAGACGTTATCCCTAGAGGCCGATGTTAACATCCATTAACAAAGAAATCATTAAAAAAAAAAGAATTTGAATTAAAATTTGTTTATTTAACGCAGCAATTCGGTCTCAAATAAAATTGATTTAAGTGCATTAAATTCATAATTTTCTTCTTTAAACAAGATATTTATTTTTACAAATTTGTTTGTAGTATTACAATTTAAAACGAAAAGAGCGGCCAGGAGAAAGTTATGTGTTCCTCCTCCTACCGATTCATTAAACATAAACCACTCAATCTTCAAATTTGACGTTAGTCTATTTTCTTCGATGGCTATATTGCCTATTGAAGGTATCCTTTAATGACCTTGATAGATTGTACTACATTCCTTTAACTATGCCCCCACAAATGTTAAAATGTGGGTAATCTTTAAAATTACTTTGAAAACATTAACTAGTTATATTTTAACAAATAGTAAATTGACTGTCCTAAAAATCACTTCATACTTTTAAAAGGAGAATTTCTGATTGCGTTTTTATGCACATTTCACGGAATAAAACAATAACGAATTTAATCCATCTCAAGGGCACTTTTCAAAACAAAACAATAACAAAAAAAAGAAGAAAAATCATGCGTCAAGCATAGATTATGAAGCACTTTCCAACACTCCCTGAATGCTTTAAAAAAAACTTCGTTATTTAGGGAAATAAGGTAAATAAGACAACTAAGTAAACATTTTATAAAACGAATAAACATTTGAAAAACTGATTCAGCAGTTACCGTCCATAGCCAAATATGTATTCCAATTCTTTTGGACAGCCCTGTATTTTATCTGTAGGTTCATATACATACTATATAATGAGAAAATTTAGTTTAGCAAGAAAACGCATAACTGGTTGAAATTTCTCTTTCAACAATTTATACCAATAGATGGAAACATACTTGAATACCTTTGTACAGCCCTGTAGTTTACATAGTACCTTTATTACACGCCACTGATTAGCTAAAATTTAATTCAAATTAAACACTCTTAAAACTACCTGAAATCACATTTCAGAAATTATCATCCATAGACAGCCATATATGCAATTCGTTGCGCGGCCCCATTATATCGTTTTCTCTAAATTTTGACAAACATTTCTTAGTAAACTAAATCCAATTCAGCTTAAAAATAAACAACTCATTTAAAACCCACCTTTAAGCAATTTACGCTCATACTCAGTAACCCTTACGAATTCTTTTGTGGAGCCCTGTATATGAATTATAGCATTTATACACACCATATACTATGCATAAATATAGTGAAATATAAAAGCGCATAAGATAATTAAAAATGCATGTCCAGCAATCATCGCTACTGTACAGTACTGCGGATACAATATAGTATCTGAAATCTTTTGTGCGCCCCTGTAAATGCTATGCACTTCATATTATAAATAAAATAAGTTATATTAAACCTCAGTATACAATTTCATTGTATTTCAATTTCATTGTAAACGTATATCAATTTCATTGTACAGTATACTTCAAAAATCCGGCATCAACGGGACTGAGACTATGTCGGATTTTTGAAACTTTCGGATTTTTGAAGGAATATTCAAAGTAGTAACTATGAATTTCAAAAGTAGTCCTATATTCTTAATGGTGCCTTTAGCCATAATTTAATTCATTATTAAGTGATAATTATGTAACAAAAAGATAAAATTAAATAATAAAAAAACTTACTTTAATTGATATTTTCAATGTTACAGAAAAAAAAAATCTAATAAAGAATGAAATTATTTCTTCTCTTGTAATTTCAGAAACATCGATGTCAACTTTGTTTGCTTCAACTTTTTTGCCGTTCTTTAACAAATTTTTATTTTTTTTTTATTTTATACAAATGAAGAATGTCTATTTCGGAAATACAGTCTTGATTTTCTAAAGCACAGATTAATTCTCCAATCAAATGTATGCATTTTTCTAGTGACACTTTTTCTTCTGCCGGTTGTTCATCCTCGTCTTCTAAGCTGCTACTAGCATTATCGGCGGTTCTATATAGCTCAGCGTCAGTTATCTCGCTGCCCGTTAAATTGTTTTTTGTTGATGCATTTTCTTCAATGCTTAGCCAATCATCTATATACCTATTTTCGACACTTAATGTATTTTCAGACTTTGCGTGTTCCATTCTCTCCTAAATTGTGGCCTTTTCACGGCAACTTCCTCATCATTGATGTCGCCGTTGCCGAAAATTCGTTCCGGCCATATATTGTGCAATTCATTCGCCAAACTTGTCCCCAAATTTGCTCCCGTTGCTAAGCAACAGTGCAGCTCCCAGAAAATTTGTTCAGAAAATAACTGCCTCAGATATGAAAAAAAGTGTCAAATATTCTTTTTTTGCATTTTTACTTTCGATGTTGAAGTTTTTAATTCATAAAGAATTGCTATTTTATTTATCCCGTAGCTTGAAAGTGTGAAAGAAAAAGGAAGGGAAAATATGATTTTGATGCCGGATTTTTTAAGTTGCCGGATTTCTGAATGCCGGATTTTTGAAGTCATACTGTATATGAAATAGTTTAACATAATTCGACTACACCGCAAACAATCCCCCCCCCCCTCTCCATACCATTATGTAACGGAATTCTATGTGTGGCCCTGTAAATGAAGAAAAACTATTCTTTGCACCGCATATTCTACAGAATGCATATTTTAGTGGGCTTCATAAATGCATATCAATTTTACTATTTTGAAAGCGTGTAAACACAATTAAAAATCATTTGAAACGATTTTTCCCACTGGCCGTAATGTAACGGAAAAATTTGACTGTCCCTGTAAATGAAGTAAACATGCTACAAACTTCATTTGAAATAGGGATCGTGCTATGGTAGAGGTCACTAACATTCAAAAATTTCAGAACGATCCAAGTATATTTACGAGAGTTAGAGCGCGGACAGACGGACAGACAAATCGAAGTCATAAACCCTTTTCAACTTTGTTGGAAAGTGTTAAAAAAATGTTTAGTGTTCAAAATAGATTTCTTTTTTTTTTTTTTTTTCGTTCCCAAATATTTCTTTTAAAGAAAGATTTTGATTAAATGCGATATATGTTAAAAAATTTTCATTTCTTCTCTAATTATTTTATTTTATTTTATTTATTGTAATGACCTTATTTTTAAGCATTCAAAACCATATAAAACTATGAATTTCTTGAAAATACTTGCTACTATGCACTATGCAGTCAGAAATTTGGAAAGTTAGCTTCCAAATAAAGATGGAATTTATTCATACTTTAACTAGACATTTAATTATTTTTACTTAGATATTGGAGCCCGAAATTAATTCCCCCCCCCCCCCCTAAAGCCTTAAGAATTTTTTTATAAATCGTTTTACTAATTTCAGTGTTCGTATCGTAATCCCAAGTCTGCGGTTTAGTCTCACTGTGCAAAAATCAGGCCTTTGGAGTACTATTCATTTATAAAATAGCACAATCTAACAGAGAGTTCTGCTTTTTTCGATACTGTATTAATACAAATTGTTTAAGACTAATATGCTCTATATCCATTGATTGTATTTATATTTAAGTGAAAGTTCACGGTAAAAAAAATCTGTAAAGTTACTAAAGTTTTTCTAGGAAACTGGGATTCCTAGAACTCTTTATGTAACGGCAACAACAAAAAATCTTGTAAACTCGTCTGATATAGGAATTTTTCTTGTTGCCGTTACATAAAAATCTCTAGGAATCTCAGTGTCCTTGAAAAACTTAACTTTACATATTTTTATTTTTTTTTTACATTGTAATAGTACGAATATGTTATTTGAAGTTTCTGAATTATAATTGTAATTAAATTTCGAAAAATTATGTTGTTGTCTAATACTTTCTTTATTTTGTTGAAAAAAATTAAAAAAGGGTTTGATAAGAAAAATATATATATAAACTTTAAAATGTGAGGAATTCTTTTCCTACAAAATTTTCTTACTACACAAATTTAGTCCTTTTAGCCTTGGGGGAAGTTTTAGATAAAGTGGTCTATTATTTTTTACCAAGTCTCTCTCTTATGTTGTAAACCGCCTATTCATCTGTCAAATGGGATTAATTAAACACCAAATGCCTACACAACCTTCAATAATAAACATGTACAACTATGGTATTTCATACAGTAAATATAACAAAATTTAAATAAAACTAACTAGACTATTTTTCAAAACTACAAATAAAATCTATAATACATTTCTTTCTGAATAGAGCATGCAAATTTGTTTTGGATTTTATAATATTAACTTAAATATATTTTAAATCTGGTATTTTGTTTTTACTTTATGAAAATGTATAAAACAACAATAATACTTCATTAAACCTTAAAAATACAAAATAGAGTCAAAGATAAAGCTAGAAAAAAATAATAATAAGGAAAGAAAGAAAGAAATTTCCCTATTCAAAAAACGCAACGGCAATATCTAAAAAGTATTTTTCCCCCTTTAAACACTGTTATATGTACACTATTAACCAGAATTCCCGATAAACCCAAGATCTCCATCACCCTTTCCCCTCAAAGTAAGTGGTAATAGTTAATATGTCCCACTTTTATAATATTACTTTAAAGAAGGTCTTTGTGTATACAGTGTGTCCACGTATAACCTGACCGACCTTTATTTTCGTAACCGTTGGTCCTAGATGCATACTTCCAATTACAAAAGTGGTCAAAATTAGGTGCAGAATTAAGATAAAAAAATTTTGAAGCGAAAAAACAATTTAGCGAAGAATTACATAATCTAAATTTGTATACGGTCCCCCGGTCCTATAAGTTATATTTAGTAAAATTTCCCTGTTACATTGACAAGACAAAAAAGTCCCGTTATTCTACGATTAAAATTAACCGAGTAATAGCTGTTTAAAGTTGGAGCATATTTTTTGCTGCAAATTAGGGGTCATTCACAAATTTAGTAGAAATATAATTTCGTCACATATATTAAAGAAATGGTTGAGAGTAAAATTAGCATTGTAATATAAATTTGAAATCTTTAATTCTTCTGACATATGACTGCAAAATATGCAATTTGTACTGAACATATAAGAGAATAAAAATAACAGAATTTTTGTTAAATAAAAGGATGAAAAACAAAAGCCTCAATTCTTTACAAAAATGATACATATTTTAAAATGCTGTTAGATTACACCGTCTTTCAAATTTTGGGTTATGCCATGTTTTTTAGCTTTTGAAAATTGCTTTACATATATTTTTTAGCACTGAATCCGCGAAAATGACCTTCATTTTAAACCATCACGTCAGGATTTTTTTCAATTTCAAAGTTAAAAAGCTCAAAGTTAAAATTGATCCCCCCCTCCCCTCTCAAGCTCATCGGACCCGTGAGCTGTTTAGCTGTAAGAAACCCAGTATAAGCCACAAAATTGAATAAATTATTGAATTAAATAAAATTAAACTGAATAAAAATGTCTTTCACCTATTTTATAGTATCAGATTTTTCGCTATTTTTTAACCTTGAAATTTACGATTTGCGAAAAATCCTCACATGACAGTTTAAAAGTGAAGGTAATTTTTTTATTTAACGTTAAAAAATACATAAAACGTAATTATAAAAGTTAAGAAACACAACCATGGCAGGTTTATGTTATCTGATCTAAAACCATTTCTTGAACTTGTTGACGGTAATCTATCCGAATTTTTTTTTGTGTTATCCTCTAATATAAGTATGTATAAGATGGTTAGCGACAAAAATCATAATAATATTACATTGTAATCGGATTTAAGTCAGTATGTAAAATTTTAACTTCGATCGGACATTTGAAAGTCAGTTAAAATTCGAGTACAAATTTTAAACTGGAAAGACGATCGTTGCAAGTCAAATAAAACCTTATGAAAGTAACTTAATTTCATATAAAGAAATCATAGCCTCAAATCCTTACAAAATACAACATATGTTAAAATACAATTATTTTAACTAATCTGAAACTGAACTAATAAAGTTAACACAATCATAATAGTTGTACGATTTCTTTCAAACCGCAGATACCTTGAAATACGTTTGAGTACTTTATATACGACCCCTGAAAGCATGGTCGAAATCATCTGTTTTGATATGCAAAAAAGTGGTATAAGTCATGCATTTCAAAGTTTCATAACTCGGTCAATTTTAATCTTAGAAGAATGAGACTTTTTCTGTTTTACTTGTTAGTGTCACAGTAAATTTTTACTAAATATCACATATAGGACCGGGGAACTGTATAAAAATTTAAATTTCGTAATTTTTTAATAAATGGTTTTCTTAACCCAAATCGCTTTAAAAATAATTCTTTACCTTATTTAAACCATTTTTGTAATTGGAAGTATGCATCTAGGACCAACGGTTGCGAAAATAAAGGTCGGTCAGGTTATACGTGGACACACTGTATAACTGGTGTAAATACCCGTCCTAGGATGGTGGGTAAAAATTGTGTTTTGCACTTAAAATTTGAAAAACTGATAAAAAATAATTGACAATATGGAAGCGTTTAGATGAGCAAAGTTCGGCTAGTTTATGTTCTAATAAACACACAATTAGCATTTACAATATTTCTGGGTAAACCAGATTTTCCGGCTAATATACTATAACAAAATTAAGATTTCTTAATAAAACAAAAATTTAATAAATATGCAATAAGACTGCGTAATTAAAACAGTTTGCTGCAACTATTGAAATAATACTATTTTTTAATAACATTTTGAAAGTGTATTTTTATCGTTTACCCCCCCCCCCCCCGTCTTCCTCCTCCCCTCCAATTTTTTTTTTTTTATATGTCTATTGATTAATAAATAGGTGTCTTGGGTTGAACCCCATCCGAAAGAACGAAGAGGAAGCATTGCTAAAGTGTTCTTCACGCCTATTGGAGTTTTTCTTCTGTTTACCCGCGGCTGACGTCACGCAGCAGGGATGGGACAGCTTCAAGTGATGCCATTTATGTCGTCTCCTTTAATCTTCATAGCTCCATTGTTTAAAATTTTTTTTCCATGAATCACAAAAGGGATGGCCCTCTACCACAGCTTCTTATTTACGTTTTACGCACGAAGTGCGCTAGGTTTGTTTTCTGAAATGGCTGCGTAAATCATTGAAATGTTGTTTCTATAGAATATTTTATAGAAATATGAAAATATATTATTTTGAACAGAAGGGATTTCAGGTAGAAAAGTTTTGTATTTAGGCAGATAAGTTTTCTCATACACATCTCAAATCAAAATTAAGCCTAACGTAGCTCCATCTTATTGGAGACTGGTAAGATTCATGGGTTCGCCCCGGATGCGTTACACTGCCTTTTATTATATAGAGATGATGCGTACAAATAAATAATACATAGGTTAAAAAAATGTTAATTAAAACATATAAAACGAACCTTGATTGCTGTTTTATACTCGTATAAATGATTTTAACAATACATTCCTCTGATTTAAATATCTTATTTAACATTGAGCAAAATCGTGATTGGTGTAAATTGGATTTAAATAAAGAATCTCTGGAGATTTTCATGCCTAGAATTTATCTCTAAAAATAAAACGGAAGTAAGCTTTATAATTTCAGTTGTTGCTGCAATGGAAAGCATACAGACGTAAAAGACAGATCCTTTTAAATTCTGTACAGTTTTCAAATATTTCATTCAAAACAGAAATGCATCATTTGAGCAGAAAAAGGGACTTTTCAATGCGATTAGATCCTTATTTACTTTAAATAATTATAATCATAAATTAAAAAAGTTATAAAATCAGTATTAAATAAAGAAATCATTATTATTAAAGAGCAGCGTTAAATTAATATAACTGCATTTCCGCCTGTTTCAAGGACTTTCACAATAGTACGCTGAAAACAATTTACTGCCTATAGCTGATATTAATGAATAATTAGTCTATAAATCTTTCCGTGAGAAATGACACATTTCACATTTTTGTTATATAATCAAAGAACGCTTCTTTTAAAAATTGCAGTTGAAATTAGATTTATTACGCAGATAATTTAAATGAAAAAGCAAATTATTCGCAAATTTTAAAAAGTAGCTCATTGAATATTATAAACAGTTAGCATTAATTAAAATACAAAAAGCTTGCGTTAAGTCTTCTCAAAGCAACATTTTATATTACTATACATTTTATCATTTTCATTTTACTTCCATAGCAATATTTTTATTCATAAATGTGTGCAACACAAAGAAAATCATAAAATTTGTTTGGTTAAATTCACATTTCTATTACTCATGAGCTACAAAAATATTGCTTTAGAAATTTGTTGTTTATTTTAAGCACTTTTGAAAAAAAGTAATAATTCAATTGAAAATGAATGGTATTATAATTATTAATAATGTTATAAAATTGTATTATGTAAGTCTATAAAAATTAGACAGTTTTTGTCTTTGCTTATAACATAAATGCCCTTTTCAATATGTGCAAATTTCTTCACAATCTGATTTTTCTCTTTTTATCCCCGTAAATGTTAAATGAAGAGAAAGCATTATTGAGAAACTAACACATAATATCCAATTATATTTGTGAAATAGAAACAGAATTCACATACGAAATACATAGTGATTTTAAATTTGAAAAAATATAGCATTAAAATGCATAAATAAAAATAGCAATTAATAATGTTAAAGTTTCTTTCTCCTTTTTTTTTGCTTTGCAATTGTAAATATATATATTAACTATAAATTCCAAATTTACTTCAAAATTCAAAATCCGCTAAAAAGGAAAATGTACATAAATATGTACTGTGGATTAAAAAAATAAAGATTGTTCGCTAAATAAAGGTTCTATTATGAAGGTTTTACTATATATTCTATTAAGGGAGGGTATTCAGATGTCAACATTTATTATTTGCCACTCGTATTTTTTTCAATGAAATATGGTCATCGTAAATATAAAACAAAAAAAAAAGATATATATATATATATATATATATATATGAGAGGAGGTGAGTCAAAAATCGTCTTATCCAGAAAATCAAATTTCAAGGAATCGCGAAAAACCTCTGACTATGTCCATTGGTTTTCATTTAAAACCAAGATTTTGCAATAGCAAAAATAGAGGATATACAGGATAAAACCAGCTTTTTAGCAGATTGTTGTGTTTCTTCGGGGCAAATTTACCATTAGAATAGATTGATAGGGAAAACGCGATATTTAAAATTTTGGATAACGCGAGTTTTGAAACTCGCGTCCTCATATAAATTATGGGAGAGGCAGAAATTAAAAATTGTTAAAAACTGAATATTAGAATATTGGCCCAAATAATCTGTATAAATAGCATACCACTAACTCAATCTGTATTGAAACAAAAGATAAAATCACGTATGTTTATTAATCTATACATATTTAGAGATTAATTTTGTCTTATTAGATGAAAAAAAAAAAAAAAAAACTGCAGATAAACTTTTGGTAAATCTTTTTTTTTAAGAGGAGCATATGAGCATTAGAAATTTTGTAACTTTGTCAAATAACCACAAACTAAATCTGTATTAAAATAATAAAAAATATAAAATCACGTATAATTGTTTATGAATGTATACACATTTATAGATTAACTTTGCTTTGTCTTAGTAAAAGTGAATAAAAAAAAAAAAAAAAATCTGCGTATGAACTTTTGGTAAACCTTTTTTTTAAATTTCGTACAATATGAACATTATTAAATTTTGTAATTTTTTAACTTAAAATCACGTATATTTTATTATTAATCTCTACGCATTTATAGATTAACTTAACTTTGTCTTACTAGATGAAAAGAAATTGCTTATAAACTTTTGTTAAATCCCCCTCCCCCTCCATACACACACAAAATATGAACATTATAAACTTTGTAATTTTGTAACCTCGTCTTTCCTTTTAACTAATTTGCATTATAGTAATGTATAACTCAAGACAAATTTATGACAGCAAAATTATGTGCATTTTTGAAAAGCAAAATGCTGTATTTCTTTTCTGTCTTACTAGTGCGCATATTCTTTCTCGCTAACGATGTCCCTTGATTTATTCCTTGAAGAAACACAAATTGAATAAAAACACACAGCGATAGAAAGAAGCGCACGATAATCATTTGCTCAACAAATAAATTATTTTGGAAAATCTCTTATAAGGTAAAAAGTATTTTTAAAAAGTCAAAATGGAAAATTAAATGAAATCATTTTTAGGTACACTGAAACAAATGAAATTTTATTATGCCCCCCTCCTCCTTCGCACTTTAAAAAAAAAAAAGTTCTTTGACCTTCGCCACGATATAATCTATTGACGTATTCAAAACTTCATCTCTCTCCTTTGCTTTCCTTTTATCTTTCTTTGTACTCTTCCCTCCCCCTCTCTCTTTTATTTATTTATTTATTTTATTTGACACTTATCCAAATAATAAACAAAACTGAAAAAAAAAAATAAATATGAAATATTAATTCAAATGCATATTTTAATAATAGAGAAAAAATATTTTCTCAAACTGAAAGAGTGACTTCGTGTTAGTTTTCAAGAAGTTCCTTATTGAATGTCAAGCATTCTAAATTAAATTATTTTATTTTCATCAAAAGTTTATATTCAAATTTATCTACAGCTTACTTTCAATTATATATTTAGGTAACTACACATTTAGCGCATTTCATTTTCCGATATTACAGAGATATTGTAAATAAAAGTTTAATCTTAAACAAACCAAATTCATGAATTAAACAAATTTAATATGATGGTAAGAGCACACATTTATAAATTGAGTAATTTCACATAAAATCTACACACATTGTTTGAATTATAATCATGCGAAATTATCTGTAATGAAATGAATTTCAATTTTGAACTAATATCAGGATAATAATAATAATAATAATAAAAAGTAATATATAGCTTTATTTTTTGAATTTTAATTACTTTCACTTTTTTTTTTTTTTTTTTTTTTTTTTTTTTTACTGTGAGTAAATCTTACGAGATAATTATAATGAAATTAAAATGTCATTGGAAAAAAAAAATTAAAAGATTATATAAGCAAAAAACCCGAAATTGGAATTATTAGATTGACTCTGTGAGATACGTTTCAAATATTATTGTAAGCATTTCTTTGAAGCAATCGTAAATTAAATATCCAGATAGCTTTAATTTTTAAAACAGGAAGACTTAAAATCTCAAACCATAAAGTATTCTCTCTGTAGAACCTGCGGTATTTTTCAAATACACGCATACACCCTCCCCCCTTTTTTAATGATGTGCAGATGTTTACCAACCTATTCCGGAACATAATAGATAACAGCATATTTCTCTTCTCCACTTCCAAGATAAGAAAACTTGTCTTTTCAACTTGAAAAGCATAGTAAAGTAAGTAAAAACAGCTTCTTATAGTAGAAGAGTTACAATAATAATGTGGGTATAGGAAAATTTAGAATGCATTTACACATGCTTTTTTTCGTTTCGCATCGTTTTCGCGAAATCATACTTTAAGAGATCAGGGTTTTATTTCAACCTCAACGTAATCAATGAAAATATCGAGATATAGAAAATTTTAGATCTTAGTGCTTTCGATAACTTTACAACTATAAAAAAGAAAGCCCTTTCTTTATCTAATTGATTTAAGAAATTGTAGACCAAAGTAATATTTCGTACCTTTCTCTATAGGCAGACGTGATTGGTAAAGCGATTAGTAGATTCGTATAACAATTGTTTGAAATAAATCAGGCTTCTCGAATGAAAAAGTTATGTTGTCAATACAACTTTCCTAACTTTATATTTCTACTTACAAATGTGGACCCATGTGTTATTAAAATATATATATTGGTTCTCAATATTACATATTTATTTTTTTAACTAAAGTTTAGGAAGTGTCAAACTGCGCTTTCGTAAAATATACAGTTGCGTTTTTTTTATTCATGAATGTAAAAGAAATAATACATAAGAAATAAAATCAGCAAATTCGTCATTTCATTAGCTCTTTCTCTAATATTTTTCTCTCAAATTTCTATCAGATTTATTAAAGATTAACGATTGCCGTTTAAACTCAATATCAAATTATTTTAATATGTCAAAAATATTTTTTCAAAATCAAATCGGCCATGTTTCATGCTTGAAAAAATATAATTAGCTGGAAATCAGCTAACACTTTTGTATAATGTAACTCATATTGCATTGTTAAATTATGCCTTTAATATTCATAACGGAAGCGCTTTTGTTTAGCAAAAATTAGAATTATTTTGATACAAACGTTATATTTAACATAGCTTAGTTATGGTATAAATCAACTTTCAACATTATATTAATGCAATATTAGTATTATTCTCATAGCATTTTGTACAAGCGTTACCCTCTATGTATATGGTGATTTCCTCCATTTATCCTGCACAAAAAAAAAAAAAAAAAAAAAAAAAAAGCAGAAGAAAAAAGTCAGGTCTTTTTCTGAAGAGCCTTTGGAAAGTATTTTTCTATGACACTATAAAAGTAATTGGAAGCGTTGGATAATAATTCCCCAGGAATGATATTCATTTACAAATGGTACAGTTTTATATTTTTATAACGTAGTTTTTATTAAATATTTGAATTGTAAAAATCGATATAATAAGTAGCACCAGTAGGTAAAACTTTAGCATTCAGATGTTTCAAGGATTTATAAAAAACGAACCTATTCATCGATAAAAGAGAAATAACTGAAGCAATGAACACATGTTTTTTTTTTTTTTTTTTTTTTTTTTTTTTGCTATTGGTATATGGGTATTTAGATTGAAAACAACTTCAAGAATCGTCATGCTATTGGCATTGAATAAAAAAAAAAAGTAATTAAAAGCAAGAAAAGCATCCCCCCCCCCCCCTCTCACGCCAAAAAAATAAATAAATAAGAAATAAAATGGCATGGTCAGATAAAGAAATTAATGCTGTCAAACATCACTAATCCAAATACTTTGTAATAAAATATTTACCAAGAAAATAAGAAACCGAAAAATACTCAAAAAAATCTAGGAGTACACTGAGAGATTTGGAGCAAATCTATTACTTTGTAACAGAATCAAATCATTTATAAATTTCTAACATATTCCTATAATTAATTATCCGGATATTAATAAATACTAATTCAAATGTTGGATGCTTTAAGTTAATATGCATTTCAACTTTATCATAGAAAAAGTAGTTTGATAAAGTAGATATGGTAGCGATAAAACTGCCAACTTTTGTGCTTTTCTGCTACTCTACTTTAATGCAATCTTCCCCTTATTTAATCCTCGAAATTTGGCGATAGATAAGGCAAAAAATGCTTTTTAAAAAATAGCGGTAAGAAAAAAGTGTAAAAGTTGGCAGCTATGAAACTACCGCCTACAAGCATTAAAAAATTAAGTATATTAGACTGAATAAAACTAGATACAAGCAACATATCAATCAGACTTGTAGCGTATGCTACTTTACATATTTATTAACGAAATCCTTCTAATATAAGTTGGTAGCTCTAAATCTGTTACTTTCAACTGAGCAGTGGCAAAAACTTCAGTGAAATATTCAATGCACTGATTAAATACGAACATATATGAAGGATTTGGGCGTGAAAAAATGGTAACTGTGATTTACTATTATTATTATTATTATTCACATGTAAAGCCGTTAACTACATCCTGATATCTTTTTAAATGTACAAGTTTTCTTTTTGAATCATATGTCATAATATTAGATATGAATTTCAAAAGTTATGCCATAAATTTTATATATAAATTTTAGAAAAGAAGACTTCTTATATATAAATCCGATAAAATAAAATGAATCATACAAAATATGTGGTACATAAGTGCAACTGAGGATGTTGAGAATGCAGTCTTTAACACATTAGCTGTTTTAGAGGAAACAATCACGATGGTTCACGAGAGGATAGTTATAGTTTTCTCTAAAAAACTAGAATCTTCATCTCGAAATTACATTTTATTATTTACTTATTTTACAAACGAGCCCTTAATTTTATAGCATTACGGTTGTTTTAAAATCAAAATAAGATACTTTATGTCACCTTTCTGAATTCATTTTTGTTCGGAAACGCATGGAATTGGCAAGTGTTATTATTATGTAATTATGTATTCTAATGTATTTTTCATCTTTTTGATAAAAACAGAAGATCTTTCAGAAAATCTTGCGTAAGTTTGCAATTTGAACGGAATTGCCTGCCTCGACAGCACGGGAAAGGTGAAAATCTGCCGTCATGTATCAATAATTGCTTATAACTCCTTAAGTAATTTATTTATCAAAAATTCAAAATGCCATTCGATTCCAAATTACGTTAATATCCTGGCCTGTCAATTTTATGCTTTTACGTTTGAAAATGAGTCAAAAAATGTGTCAAAGTTTCCGTTTTTTGAGAAGAGAGTTAGAGAATCGCCTTAAGATTGGAAATAAAAAAAATAAAATTTAAAAAAATGACAGAGCTGTTATAGTTTTCTCTTAAATTATAAAAGTAAATTAATCAGGATGCTCCTAAAATAATTTAAATCAAGTACCGGAAAGTACCGGAAGTAACCCCCTCTTTAGAAAACAGGAAATTCTAATGAATTTAAGGGGTGCTTATAATTGGAACTTTTGTGAAAAGTGTAGGGAAATTATGAGGGTGGGGGGGATTTCGAATTTAGGAAATTTCACAGGATTTGAACAATTTAAAAAATAAAATCAGATCAAATTAAACTCTCTTCCATAGGAGCTAAGTAGTTTCCATTAATAAAAATATTAAATTAATGAAGCAAGTTTGCATAAAATAGTTAATTTAGATATGAAAGAAATATGGACAAATATTATAAAACTTCATCTCAATATAAATATCTGTTAAATCTTATTAGTGCATAAAAATTAAAGGTAAACATTAATAGTATAATATATTGAACATATGCCATTCTGATACAATGATCAGTAAAGAGATTAGATAAAAATAAATTTCGTAAGATATATTCATTTAGAAGTTATGGGGGAAAAAATCTTAAGGAATTTCCTGAAAAACACAGAAGGATTGAGAACGCCAGAAAATAAAACTTCAAGAGGAGGCCTTATAAATGGAACTTTTTCAAAAAAGAAAAAAATCATATACGTTGGGGGAGGGAGCCTTATATTTGGAAGGGGACTTACTTTCGATACTTTACGATAAATCAAAAGAAGAAAAATAAAACAACGATTGATACTCTTGATTCACTATTTCGTAATAATATAATTTTCGTGTTTCCGCGAAATCTTCTCCTAAAATTTTGGGATTTAGTCTGAGGTTTTTAAACATTTTTGCCACTGGCTGTCTACTTACAAATGCTTTTCATATTATCCAGTCTACACTTTCCCCACTGCATTTTGACGGCAGATTACCAATCATTTCTTTGTGCTTCTTTTTCTTCTTTCCTTCGTTTTTTCAATGGAAAATTTATACAGTAAAAAGAGAGGAGGGATACAGAAAACAAAGTAATCTATGGAACAGTTTGAGTTCCGAAAAACGACAATCCCTAAACATTTTGCACATAAATGAATGTAAAACTTATTAAAAAATAACAAAAATAAACTCTTGTTATCCTATAAATTTAGCTACATCAACCATAAAAAAGCATAGTAAAATAACTCAAATATTATTTGTAGAAAAAAAAATGTATGTGTTAATAAAAAATGTAATACTCAGGGTTTGTAAATATCACGATATGTTCGAAAATATCAAAAATATCCGATATTTTCAAAATAGTCGAATTACTGCTGATAATAAATATTTTCAAGCATAATATAAATTAGAAAACAAAACATATTGCACATGACATGAGAACTTAAACAATATGCTAAAAGTGTCTTTTCCCCCCCTTTTCTTTTGAAGTATAGTTATTTACTCTTGCGTGTTTAAATGAAATTTCAGGTTTGGCACACTTTATTACTCTATCAAGTTGTTGTCAGTTATCTAACAAAGGAGGGTGGGAAATAGCGGTAAAAGCGATTAGTTTAGCTGGGACACATGCTTGTTAAAAAGGGTTCTGGCAAAAAGGATAGTGCATTTTAAACTTTACAGAATGTATTCTTAGTTTGTTTTAAAGAAAGAAAGAAAAATGATATTCATAATCTTGTATTTTTTCATAAAATGCATGTAAATTTTACAATAATTATTCAGATAATAATCCTCAATTTATTTAACAGCCAATATCAACAATATTGTATAAATATGTATCGAACGTTTAAACTTGGACTTAAAATCACGAAATAATTTTCCAACACAATCATAAAAATTTCAGATATTTTAATTCAAATTCCACACAACTGAAGATTTATTAATATTAATATATATCTACAACAGTAATTAACTATCATAAAAAATAATTTAAATATATCTTAAATCAGTTGTCAATATATATATATATATATAATCAAAGATATATAATATATAAACAATGTGGAAAATTGATATAAATAAGAATACATTAATGTCATATGTAAGCTTTGGAGTTTTCAAGAGAGTGGGGGGGGGGGGGGGGGGAATCAGATGAAAGGAAATGAAACAAATTAAGTCTTTTCCTGAAATATACACTATGTTTTGCAACAGAAAAAGTTTTTTAATAGTTTCAAAGTATTATTTCTTTTATTCTGTGAAAATTAGCGTACTAAAAACTTTTTTACATGTACAGTACAAAGTATAATTTACTAAAATATTACATTTTGTTTAAAGAATTTTGAGTCAATTTTAAGTGAAAATTTAGTGCTATTTTCAAATAAATGTAATGTGACTGCAAAAAAGTATTTATTTATCTTTTGCACTTTTAACCCTACCTGTGTTGGCAGGGTTAAGCCTATGGTACATAGGGTCGTTAAACCTATCGTACGCGTACCATTTTTGACACGTAACATAATAATTTTGGCACGGGATTGTTTGGGATTCTAAACAAGATACGATGGCATTAGACAAAATACATAAATTTAGATTATCAAATCTTGTCTAAATTCAATTGATTGAAAATTGGGAGGATTTTTTATTCTGCTTTATTAATGTCAAATCGCAGCTCAATATGGACTGAAAAAATTATCAAACAAATGTAATATTTGGAAATTATTGGAAAGGAAAAATTATTAAATATTATAAGTAAAAATGCCGATGCTGAAATATGACAACTTGGAACTTAATTACAGAGCTGTTTGTAAAAGTGGCCATCTGTCATTTACGAATTTCCCCGTCTATTCATGCCTGCTATTATTTTTCCAAACAAATAATATCGTGAAAAAAAAAAAAAAAACTCAAATAGAAACTTAGATATCTCTAGTTCAATTTATCTTCTATTGAAATGATCTTGGTATGTATCTGATACTAATTATTTTTCCTCCTCGATGTCACTACAGAAATCGCATTTAATCTTTTATTAATTTCTAAAATGTATTTAATTCTATATCTTTTACAGTGTAAACCTACATGCATATTACTTAAAAACATTTTAATACTAATAAATAATTTTCAAGTAATTTTAATTTATTATTTTTCATTAAATTTATATTTTAATTGCACGTCATTTTCATTCGGGAAAAAAAATTTGGTACGCAGGTGTAAAAAGGTTGGCCGACCCTGGGCTAGAACAATTAAACTGTGCTTAAATGTTCACAAGGCAGATATATTTGCCAAAGATTGATGCACGAGGCATAGGTCCATGTCCGCATAAGCTTGTGTGTGTGTAAGAGAAGGGGGGGGGGGGGTCAGAAGGTAGAACAAAAAATAATAGGTGTTGAGTTTCATTATTTATATAGTTTTTACCGTACAATAGGGCCCCAGTAACTCCAATGCATATATACTTCGTAGTGAACAAAACATTGATAAAGCAAATTACGGGTTATTACTACATCATAAAAATCACGTTTAAAAAAGGTCTAATCATACACGCATTTGAAAGTTATATAAGCGTGTTCTCGTGTTTTTTATTTTCGCACTGCAATCAACAAATCACATCTTTCTACACATTCACTGAGACTTTTTTTGCGCGTAAAAATTAATTTTTTTTATATTAGTTTTTCGGATATTGTGGAATCAGTGTTTTTCCTATTAACTTAAGACTCTTGTCCTGCCAGCGAAGACACTCACGATCTAATTCTAATCCTGGGGGAGGGATTTTTCTAATATTTCGTTTGCATTTCGACATTTTTTTTTCTTCACTGGATAGCCGAGGTCCGTCTCTACATCGCACCTTTATTACTTTTTGGATTTGGGTCGCAGATATATTTTTTAAATTTACTTTCAATTTCAAAACCGATTCTGAAAATGAAAGTGTCATTCTAAAATATATCTGCAACCAAAATCGAAAAAGTAAAAATGGTGCGATGTAGAAAGAGATCTCGACTATCCAATGCAAAAAAAAAAAATAAAAAATAAAAAATAAAAAGTAAAAAATAAAAAAAAATAAAAATAAAAAAAATAAATAAATAAAATGTCGAAATGCAAACGAGATATTAGAAAAATCCATTCCCATAGGATTAGCATTAGCTCGTGAGTGTCTTCGCCTGCAGGGTCATGAGCCTTAAGCATCTTGAATTAAAATTGATTCCTGACTGAAAACATGCTTTTTCTGTCTGCCCTGTAACAACAGACATTGCTAACTTTAAGAACACTTTCTAGAAAAATTGGAAATGCAATTCCATTTTTTGTTATTTCAATAAAACGAAATTCGAATTTTGTGCATTTATAACTAACATTGACTATGTGAAGCCATAAAGTATCAAGTTTAATTTGTGTCAGCCTATTAGAACTATAAAATATAACACGTTTAAAACATATTTTAACTTAATATACAACATAAAAATGGAGATCAAAATCGTGTTTGTACCCAGGGCCTCCAAAAGTCTAAGGCGTGTCGTGAATGTTCACGCGTTATGACGATAACTAATAAAAAATATCAAATGAGGAAAAAAAAAAAAACGTACAAAATTTGTAATTTTTGCAATTCTTGTATTTTATATCAATACAAAAACCCTTAACGAGTTAAAAGTTTGTGACGCAGCGCTTTATCTTATGCTCTAAGAATTTTAAATATGGAACTTAAAAATAATGATATCAAATTTTGAGTGACGCTATGCTATTAATTATAATCTCCACACATATTTATTTCATCATTTTATTTTGTTATAATTGCATGTGCAAAAATTATGTTCATTTTAAAAAGATGTATAAAAGTTTATTCATTGATGCTATTTTCATTCATATCTCTCATAAATTCAAAGCATGAGTTTTATAAGATATGGTATCAAAATTTAAGTCACACCTTGATGTGGCTTTAAACGATTTGTTTTAAAAATTCAATTTAAATTATTTTTAGTTTGGCTAAGATATATTCACACATCTAAACAGTATTTTTAATTTTCCAATACACTGTTAAATATGTCACTTTCACTGAACTTATATAATGCATTGAAATATATTTATTTGAATAAATTGATTTATCCTTTGTACAATGCTATTAAAAATTAAAAATAAAATTTATGTAAATAATTTTTTTGCCTCATAGTATCCATTTGAATACATTTCATTAGTTTGGATACAATGACGCAAAAAAACTATTTACATAAATTTTATTTTTAATTTTTGCCCTTTAATTTAACCCTTTGCATGCATCTCTCCAGCTTAATAAATAATTAAAATCTTTCAAACTTAATTTGAAAAAAAAAAAAAAAATCTGCAACATGTGTTGCTCACTAACATAAATAAACAAATTAAGTCCTAACTTCCCAAATGTACATTTCTCCTCTCCTCCCTCCCCCTACTCTCCAGCAAAAAAAAAAAAAAAAAAAAAAAAAAAAAAAAAAAAAAAAAATCTTTACTTTTATACAGAAAAGTCAATATAAATTATCCTCCTATTCCTGAAAAATACTACTTTCCCTCTCCAGCCTAGTGATTTGAATATTTAAAGCTATTTATAAAGAAAATTCTTCTGTCTTAAGATTATTAGTGACAATAAAAACCAATTAATATAAATTATCTTCCTTTTCCTGAAATTTACACTTTCCCCTCCAGCCTAGAGATTTGAATCTTTAGAACTTTTTAGCAAAACTACTCTGCAAAGTTTGTTGCTTAATAATAATAAAATAAAATATATAATCATGTACACTTTTAATTATTTTTCACACAATCAATTGATAACATAGTAGATGTTCTGAGCGAATATTGTGTTGGCTGAGTTGTCGTCCAGATAGCTCAATTGGAAGAGCACTGGCAATTAATGCGAAAGGTTATTAAAGTTCACTTTAATTCAAGATGTTTAAACCCTTTGCGATATGAGTCCTTTGCTTAATTTTTAATCTTTTACCACCGGTTTTTCAAAACAGAAAATTTCCTGTAATTGAATCGTAAAAATGCTCTGATTAAATAAGGTAAACTTTACAATTAAAAATAAGTGGTGAGAATAATGAAGTATTCTGAACACTTTAATTGGCAAGTATACCAGTTGCTCGTCCCCAACGGGTTAAAGATGCTTTTTTGCTATTAATACCTTTAGGATTTACAATATACAAAAATCTTAACCACTTCTGAGGTAAATAAAGTAAGTGGAAAAAAAAATCAAGATGGCAATGCTTTGATTGGTGAATTGTAAGCTAATTTGTACCACAGAATGAAAAAATTATAAAGTTGTAATAATGCCTTCTTCAGAGCACTCACAGATACTAAATCTTTAGGGTTTTTGATAAGTGAATTACACATGAAGATAAATACAATAGATCTTTATAACACACACCTTGGGATGAGACGTTCTGCGTATTACAGAATTTTGCATTATATAGATCATATTTCATTCATCATTAAATTTACCTTGTAAACGTGCTTTAAATTACATTCCTTGGAACCAGAAATAGTGAAAATTATAAAATTTTACATAATAATAGTATAGGCGCAGATTCGCAATATCTGGAAGGAGAAAGTGGCTCCTAAACCCAAAAAATCCAGTGGCCACATTGTGAAACAAACACATAAAAATAATTTAGTGTTTATAAGGGGGGGGGGGGGGAGGACTAAATTCAAAGTGAAAAATAATTTATTTGATGTATACATATGTCTATGTACAAGAAAACACAGACTAATTACATCAAATGGGTATGTTTAATTTAATCACAAAATTCTTTAAATTTGATTATTAAGTGTAATACAAATATGAAATTATGTTCATTCAGAAGATATAGTTGGACAAGATACATTTTTAAAAAATGTACAGCTAAGCAATCATGGTAGTGGGAAATATTAGGACAACAATCTGTCTAATTTTGATTTTATTGTATAACATTACGTTAAAAAAAATTGTGAATGTGTAAAATTATTTAGCGCTATAAAAATCAAAACACACTTCAGACGTTTGTTTTTCTATCTAATACAATAGTTTTCTGTATTAAACAGATCATTCTGGACTGTAGGAATTATGAAGGAGAATACACGGATTTCATTTTTTTTAAAGATAGAAGAAATCCACCATTTGCAGAAAAGGAGCATCCATGTATAACGCATGGCGACTGAGACATTGAAAGTTAGTGGCCAAAGCAAAAATTTTAGTCGCCACATGGCGACTGTGAATCTGCACCTATACATAATAGGTATAGATCATGTCACACATTATTGAATTACCTTAAAGCATGATCCAAATATGCCTAGGCAAAATCATTATAAACAGTGGTAGCTCGTGACTAACAGTTTTGGGGGCACTAAATGCATGGCTGGCAAATTTATTCCTTTTTCACTATTTTTAAAAATGAAATCTTTGCCTTATTTTTGGCAGAAGTTTCTTACATTAAATAAGGCAAAACTTTCTTTTTTAAAAAATATTACTTTTGGAAAGCATGCATTTAGTGCAAAAAAAAAAAAAAAAACCTTATGAGCTGCCACCGATTATAACACTCATTTACAAAAAAAATTAATATAATGTTTTCATTACTCCAAAATAATGCGTTAAAGAAGACAATGTATCAAATTTAGTGTTCCAAGAAATTAGCAATATTTGTGAAATACACGTGCTTTTTAACTGCAAAATTCATTGTTTATATCTGAGAAATACATTATATACAACTCCTGTATTAAATTTTTTTAATGGCAAGCTTTTGTGATAACACTCATTTACAAAAAATTTTAATGTAATAACAATGTTTTCATTACTCCAAAGTAATGTGTTAAAGACGACAATGTATCAAATTTAGTCTTCCCAGAAATAGTAATATTTGTGAAATACATGTGCTTCTTAACAGTAAAATTTATTGTTTACATCTGAGTAAAACATTATATGCATTTTCTGTATTAAAATTTTTTAGTGGCAGGCTTTTGTGATTGAACAAGGACTGCTTGCAGAATGCTTAAATAATTTTACAATATAAAATTATGGCTCTTGAACTATTATTAACACGTTCACGCCGGCGCGGTGGATCACACTCGACTGTATCAGGGCTGGCAAGTTTCCGGCCTTTTGAATATCAGTATTTTAATACAGAAAATGTTGTTTTATTTAATTAGAGCAATTGGGCGATTTAAAGGAACAACATTTTCTCTAAAATAACAGTGGTGTGCAAAAATCCGGAGACTTGAAAACTCTGAGACAGTGGAGTGTGATCCACCGCGCCGGCGTGAACGTGTTAATCAATAACAGTAATAGGGATAGAGAAAATCATTAAATAAATAGTTTATTTAAAAAAAATACTTGAATTACCGTTAGATATACTGATTATTACTGCCATATATTATATGTAACATATTTATTAGAAACGTTACAACTATTTTGATGAAGTTTTAAAATGTAAACAAAATGATGCCTTATAAACACATAAAAAAACAGTTCATTTTCGAAAGCCGCGCCTAACATTCTGAGACGATTTTACGATCCAAAGGGGTGGTAACGCTGAGATGGGTATTTGCCGAAGTTCCAGTTGTATGTTGTCACTCAGCTAAACAGCCTCCGATCATCCCTATTTTGATAAAATCAAAACAGACCTGACGCATGCGCAAAAGCGCGGAAAGTTTCGCTTTACGAAAACAGACGCTACCTCTGGACAAAATCATTATACAGTAGACTCCCTCAAATCCGCTCAACTTGGGATCAGAGGTTGTGCAGATTTAAGAATTTTGCAGATTTCTGGTCATTGCTTTGTTTACAGTTTTTAAACAGTCATTTGAATATAATTATGCAATCAAAATTATACAAAATCCTTGCAATATAGTAAAATATTAAAATAATTAAGTCAGTAATAAACTAAAATGATAAGAAGTAAGATAATTTAAAAAATGATTAAATTATTAAAAGTAAAGATCAAGTAAATAATTAATAATGTATAATTAAATATGCATAATAAAGATAAGATACATTTTCCTTGAATTATTGAATGAAACTTGCCTCCTAATGGTACCTATTAATTCAAATCAAAATCATAAAGTAAGGAAGTTTTATTTCAGGTTTAGCCAGTCTTAATAACCAAAAAATCTGGATGCATAAAAAGATTTGATAAAAAGATTGTGATTACCAAAATCTTGATTTTTTTTTTCAGAAATAAATTGTACTTCCTTCCTGAAAAACCATAAGTTCAGTCATATTATTTGCATATTGAAATACAAACGGAATGATATAAAATTAAATTCTGTAATTTTGCCCTTACATCTGAACTGAAAGTTTCATTGTTTACATCTGCAATGATGTGTAAATTTTTTGCAGATTTTAGGGAGTCTACTCTATTACTTATTTATAAAAAAAAATTATTTAATGCTAGCAATTTAAAAAAAAAAAAAATCAGAATTATGGAGATAAAGATGAAATAATGTTTGAAATTTAGCCCTCTAGGTAGGGGTTCTTAAACTATGGTATGCGTACCAGTACTGGTACGTGAAATGAAGTAAAAAATACAACAATAATAATGGGTTGCTGGAATCCGCATTCAAAAAGATGAAGGTAACAGAATTTTGGTTGGTGAGAAAAGAAAAATACCCTCTGATATCGGTAAAAGTTCTAAAATTATTGCTTGTTTTTAGCACAATATATATTTGTTTTAAATGCTTTCTCGTCACTTCTTTATATGAAAAACAAATACAGGAATAAACATAAACATCGAATCTGATTTATGTCTAAAACTAAGATTGAATCAGATATGAGGAAGATGTGTTTGGTAAAGCAAGCATCACCCTTATCATTAGCAGTACAATAGAATTAATAGAGTCACCCTAGTGCATATGTATCAATCTACGCCAATATGCCATTAAGTATTGTAGCTTTTAAAAAAAATCAAAACACTATATTTTGATAATGTACATATTATTAATTTGTAATGATGATACTACTACCTTTTGCTTGAATGTTAATATAAAGCAGTCAGTCTAAGTACCAATTTAATAATGTAATCATACAATTAAATACAGTAAAATCTGCTCAGACCGAACACAAAAGACTGGGCAAATACCTTGTTTTAGACATATTCCGTTTACACAGGTTTTTGTGTAATAACATTGAGTTTGTAACTTGGTGGTAGGCGGAAGTATGAACTTCTATTCAGTGGTACGTTGATCTAAAAGTTTGGGAACTCCTGCTCTAGAAAGTAGCAATATTTCTACAAAATGGAGTGCAAGCTCTTTTTAAGTGTAAAATTCATTGTTTATATTAAAGAAGCTGTCTGTTATACAGAGAATTGTATTATAAAGATCTTTTACTACAACAATGCCTTCATTACAAAATTCTGAAATAATGTGTTAACCCTTTCGGGACGGGTGATGCATATGTGCATTTTCGATTCAAAAAATCGATTTTTTTTTTTTTTACATTTTTCTATTCCCTACAGTCTATTGATAATCCTTATAAAATTATTTGGGCCGAATTCGAAGACCTTTCGTAGTTATTTTGTGCTTTAGCGCAACACGTCCATAGGCTTTTACTGTTTGGGAGCATTGCAAACGCATTTTACGTAAAATGACTTTTTAAAACTGGGCGCGATTAGAACCCAAAATCTATTAAACAGACCTTGCAGTTTTTTTAATTAAAGGGGACATAATTAAATGGGGCTTGAACCACTTTCACCCATTTTCATATTAAAAGAACATTTTTAAAATAACGCCGAAGTCCGAAAAAGGGGGCCAAAAAGAGACTTTTTTTCAAATGGCCCCCATTTTGTTACTTTCAATTTTTTGAATTCAAATTACTCGAAGCGCCCAGACAATCTCATCTACTTTCATAATATTTAACGAAAATTAAATGCAGACGTCCCTGGTAATCTATCGGATCCCGCCCAGTTGGAAGTGCACGACGCGCATCACCTACGCAACTGAATCCCCATAATCAATTTTTGATTTTTAAAAATTAGTATCCTTCAAATGATAATAAATAACTTGCAAAAAAACGGAACACAAATTTTCATTCCTATTCTTAAAAAAAAAGCTAAAAACAGCCTTTTTTTTCGTTCTTCTGAGAGACAAACCACGCTTACACTACAACCAACTATTTAAAATACTATATCGATTATATATATATATATATATATATATATATATATATATATATATAGTTCATATTTGCTTTATCCTTTAATTTCGATTTAAAACATTAATCGACGTAGGTCTGCAGTCCATGCAAAATTTTCACAAAACAATAGACCGAATTCTTGTCAGTGAGTCCCCCCTTATCTTACGTCATCTTTTCTTTTTTTATGATATTATCACAATGCTCTTATGACTAGATAAAATACAATATCATCGAGTAGCTTTGCTTATTGTGTGATCAGAAAGGCAGAAGATTGCATTATCGAGTGTAAGAATCGGTATAATACCATATCATCGAGTAAATTATATAGCTTTATGTTATAGATGGGCAGAAGGTCGCATTATCGAGTAACTGAGGTAGTTGTGTGTAGTAATTTGAAAAATATCGTATAGCCGAGTAACTTAAATTGCCGTGGCGGCAGAACGGCAGCAAATAGATACAGGCGGCAGAGGTTTGTGTTATCGAGTAACATAGATAGTGTGTAAGAATTAGTAAAATGCCGCATCTTCGAGTAACCTTAAAATTAGAATTAAATAATTATATAATAAGGGGAAGAAAATTTTGAAAATTACGTTATAAAAATTGTATTTACACGTGAATATTAAAAATGAAAGAAAACTTTAAAATAGTAAATTAATTAATATACGTAAATTTAAACGCAGTAAATGGGGGAAATTACTTCATAATATTTAAAAATGGCCAAATAATAATATTTCCAAGCAGTTTAAAATTAAAAATATATTTACACGAGACATTTATTTCATATTTCGAGATGATATTTTTAACTATTGTTGTCAATTCTAAGTCAGCGCAAATAATAAAATTTCCTTTCTAACAACAAAAGTATTTCCATGTAAACAGACTGCTCAAAATAATTAAAGGATATTGTAAGTCTAATATAAAATAACGATTAATTATTACTTTAATAAATCGATGATTGTAACTAATGAAATATAAACGCATTTGTTTAAAACATCACATAGATATAATTAAAAATGCTGATTTTTTAAATTATGTGAGATCTTTATAAAAGCTTATGGAAATTACAGTTTTCCTTTATCAACAGTCGTCGATTGCTTGGCGGTAATGTTTATTAACTTACCTCTGGCCCGTCAGGAGAGAAAGATGATATTTAAATGGTTTAGAATGTTGGTATTCACGAATCGACAAGATTTGGTAGTTTAAGAATGTCCATATTTATAAATATATAGTTTTTATATTTCACAGAAAGGACTTTAAGATTAATTGCTAATAAAACATAATTTTTGAAACATTATTGTGTCATGTTCCTTGGCAAAAAGAATAAAAGTACCAGTTTCCATATTTAAGGATTTTAAACTTAACTTTTTAAAATAATTACTCAGACTATGCAGCGATTTGTCAAAATACTCGTCCAAATTCTCTTAAGTGAGTCCCCCCCCCCCCCGCCTTCACTCACCTTTTTAAGGTAAAATCTCTATGTCTTTATGGTGGGATAAAGTACCATATCATTACGTAACTTAATATGCGGTGAGTGTAGAGGGAAGAAGATAGCTTTATGGAGTAACTGAGAATATGTAGGAATTGGAAAAAAAAGTGCCCTTAAGTAACTTAGATCGCTGTGTGTATAAATCGACAGAAGATCACATTATTGAGTGACTGAGATAGTTGTGTATAGTAATTGGTAAAATACCGTGTCATCGAGTAACTTATTGCCGCGTAACACACGGCAGAAGATAGCATCATCGAGTAACTAAAACAGCTGTGTGTAGGAATTGGTAAAATATCGCATCTTCGATTAACCTCAGCTTACTTGACAGAAAATCATTGCATCTGTGAAGGATTTGGGGTTTATAATATCTACTATATATATAAAATGAAACTGTAAATTTCGTTCCTGCTGTTGATAACATAAATTCTGCTAAATGGATTTTGATGGGACTTGCACTGTAAATTAGGTAATTTTTAGGGGAGATTTTAGCATTTTGCATATCGTTCTACATCAACTCTTACAATAAATGATCAACAAAAGGAGTTGCTTCTTAACAGCCCAAATTTTACCTAAAACATTAGAAAATATAACAACGCAATACCGTTCGTGTTGTTTTCAGCAATACAGAAAGACTGATAACGTTCCATATTACTTTAAAACAGATGGTCAAATTCACTAAAATTATTCATTTGTTTCAAAGTTAGTTAGGCGAAACTGACCAGCGAAACGGGCAAACATGCTAGTAATATATAAATGAAGAATAATCTCTTTTAGGTACAATGCGTTCTTATGCACATATCGCTGCATGAAATGTAGAATTTAATTCGATCTCGTCTTTGGTCGATTTTTGAAGACGACAATACAGAAAAGGAAAAAAGTGCTTCCAAAGACTACAATCGTTTATAACTAAAGAAGTGATTTATTTATCGAAAAAGGAAAAACTGATAGATTACAAATTAATGTCATAACTATGTCTGCAAGTAGCATGCTTTTATATTTAAAAATTAGTCAGAAAAATGCCCGAAAGTTTCGAGTTATTATTGGATTTTTTTTTTTTTTTAGAACCAATGTTTAGAACGTTATGTTTAATCTGTACATGACATGTAAAAAATCGACGCAATTTAAAGCACAAATATCTAAAATAAACTTTCTTCAAGGTTGCATAATGGAGCCCTTTCGTAATTCTTTCTATCAAAATAAAAGAACAGGAGTGAAAAACACCAGACGATGCAGATTAGTTTTGAGGATTAATTGGTTAAGTATAAAGGGTAGGAACGGGGACTAATACCCCTTAATTTAAATAAATGGATTTTTCATGCAGAAATATCCTATTTGTTTCAAATTGTAAATAGTCTCATTTTGAAAAGGCGCATCCCAAATGAATTTTGAGGATACATTCCTGAAGTATAAAGGGGGAACGGGGCTAATCCCCCCTTTAATTTAGATAAATTGGTTTTCCATGCAGAATTATCCGATTTGCTCCCAATTTGGTATGCCGGTTTATTCTTATAAGATGCTTCATTGATTATAATTGGAGGTTCATTGGTTAAGTATAAAAGGGGGGGGGGATGGGACAGCTAAATCCCCCTTAATTTAGCTAAATGTGTTTTTCATACAGAATTATCCGATTTGCTTCGAATTTGGTTTAAAGGTTTATTCAGATAAGGAAATTCCCTGACTAGTTTTGGAGGTTCATTGGTTAAGTATAAAGGGGGGGGGGGACTAATCCCCTCTTAATTTAGTTAAGTGAGTATTTCATGCAGAATTATTCTTTGAAATAAGAGTGTAATATACAATTAGTGTGAATAGGGTGTGAGCTCAATGCCATCAGTTTAACTGGTCACTTTTCTTTCTATTTATTTATTTTTCGTATCATGTATTTATCCAAAAGAAATTATTTTTAAATGCATCAGTTTTTAAAGGTTTTGCAAGAAGTTTTAAACCTATTAAATTATCTTCTACTCTGACGCAGTAATGAAACTTTAAAAATTCCATTACATTAAGCAGGTTTCGGACTGGGTGCTGCGTTATTAACCAGTTTAAAAACTGTTTTTAACATTAGAAAACGTTTAATTTTTTTTTTAATAAGAAACAACATTTTTTTTTCTTCACTGTTATTTTAGGGGTATTTCCAGTGACCCCTTTCATTAGGAGTTACAATCAGACCCTTATGTCTTTATATGAATCACGAGAACAATGGAGACCATAATGCGTCCAGTTACGTTTGCTTAAATAGGTCAACTGGTTATGAAACTGCAACAAGGACATACTTCAAAAATTAAAAAGGAGAAATAAATGAAAGTAAAAAATAAAAAGTTTAATATTTAAAAAAATACTCTTTTACAATTTAATAGTTTAATATAAATTAAATTATCAAATGTTCCGGTTGCTATATCTTAAAAACGACAACCAAGTAATTAATATATATAGATATATGTTTAATAAATTCATCATTTCTATCTTTTTATGAAGCGTAAAAAATCGTAATTTTTTAATAATCAGGTTCAGGCGTGCTTTTAAGATAAAAGTTTAAAACTTACAAAAGGGTATTTGTTTTAGGAACTAATTTTACTTTTATTTATTATATATGCACCTACAGAAAATATAAGATATATAAGTAAGAAAGACTATTTTTAAAACATGTGAAACAGGTAAATTTTCGTCTTATTTCGAATAATTTGAGGAAAATTACAGGAACATGAGACAGATAAACTCTTTTTATCTGTAGTGATACCATTGTTAAAACGAAATCTGTCACTGAAAAAATTTATGTAAAATGCGTCATCATAGTAACGCTTTAACTACCGAGAATATTCGAAACTAATTGTTACTATGTATGGAACTTAGAATTATATTGAATGAGTTTGTTATAACATTTGTTGTTCGTTTACATTGATACACAAAAAATCTGTTACACTAGGATCTATAGAGATAATTAAGTTACAGCGTATTTTAGTTATGTTAGATTTCTTCAAACATAATGAAATCGATATGCATTATCGAGCAGGATTCGATCAAGTTAAAAAGAGGCGCAGGCCTGGTATTAATTCGCCTCCTTCTGGCCTTCCTATAGTCACAGAAAATTTTATATTTTATGTGCTTTAGAATACAGATATAAATATTTAAATGCATATATATATATATTATAGTGCATTTTTATCTATTGTATGCGTTTCTAGTATTTGCTAAATTTATGTTTATTGCGGAGTGTTTATAAATTCTGCTGTTAATATACATGTCTTTAGAAAAGAGTTCTTAAGAATTATCGTTATAAGACTGACTATTGCACGGACATGCAGAGCCACCTGACAAGGGAACCATTTCAGAACTTTCTTTGGGGGGGGGGGGGGGGCAAAGATCTTGTGAGCTAAGTTATATAGCTAAGGTTAGGATCCGGGCCCCCCACCACCACCATCACCGAACGAGAAACGTAAACATGCTTACAAAAACAATAAAATCTTTGAATACAAAAACTTAAGAACCAATTAAATATTTCGTTTTAAACAGGTTTCCGTCTTAAAAAGTAAAATTTCAATATATTGCATATGAAAATTTTTCTTTTTAGACAGGATTCTATTATAGGTTACATTTTTACAGGTATCCCCAAAGACTGTTAAACCATCCACTCTATAGTATAGCTCTGAAAAGAGATGTATTACAGTAAAACTTATGAAAACGAAGCCTGTCTATAACAGAATTCTTTCTTAAAGGGAAAAAAAGAAATTTCGATGAAAAAAGATTATACAATTATACCTGCTAAGACAGAGACCTATCTAAAATGATACTTTTTTCTAGTGTTTTTCGCACTTCTTTTTTTTCAGGTTTTACTACAGGGGCGCCATATCAAAAGTTTCCTGGCAAAGGACAAGGAAAAATTTTGTTCGGGGAACTGGGAAGGGGCAGAATTGCCAATGTGCAGAACTGCACAAATCTCACTGACAATGGGGAAACCCCGCACAATAAAAAAAGTTCTGTGTGATTTTCTCTTTAACGGACATGTGAATATTCCGCGCATTTTTTCAGTGTTCGTGAAAGTCCACGATTTTTTTTCTTTCGAATTCCGAAAATCAATTCATCAATGGGTCACAGAAAAAAATCGCGAATTTTGCAAAATTTTGAAAAAAAAATCCCCAAATCGTTGCGGAAAAAAATCACTAATTTCTCCAAACGAACGTGGAAAATGTTGCTAATTTCATCAGAGATCGCGAAAAGAAATGCAGATTTCGTCAAATGATTGTTCAAACTAAAATCTCGAATTTTGTAAAAGGATTGCGAAAAAAGCGCGAATTTCATCAAAAGAGTGCACAAAAAATCCCGAAAATTTACTCAAACAATCGAGGGGAATTTCGTCAAACGACCGTGAAATAAGATACATAATTTCGTCTAACTATCGCGCCAAAAATTACAAATAGTATTAGTCGGCGGTAGAAAAAAGAATCACGAATTTCAACAAATGATCATGAAAAATAACCGCGAAATTTGTCAAAAGATCTCAGAAACAAATATGGAATTTCGTATTGTAAATTTCGACAAACGGTCGTGAGAAAAAAAGCAATTACGATAACGGTTGCAGAAAAAAAAATCGCGAATTCGTGAAACGATCGCAGAAAAAATCGCAAATTTCGTCAGATGATCGCGAAAAAAAGAATCATGAAATTCAAGCAGTCATGAGATAATCAGCAGACGAACGTCATGAATAGGCCACGAAATTTGCATCTTTTCTGATCTACAGCGATAAGAAAATTTTCTTTAGTGATTTTCTGCAAGTAAAATACAAGGTAAAGCGTTAATTGTTTCGGATTGCGTTTTCACTATTATGAGTTGGGTTCGTATTAATACTATTTTTCAAAGAAATCCCGAATATTTTTCAGATGAAAAAGCTACATATTTGAACATTAATGAATACTATATTATACCTTCACTTTTCTACATAAAATGTAAAGTTTATATTAAAGATATAATTGTAGATTTCTTTTGCAATAACTGTATTAAAATATGAATTAAATTTTCTTTCATTTCGGATTGGGTTGCCTTTCACTGGAAATCATTTTAGCGGTTTTCGTATTTACACGAAATTACAGTCCTGCGTCAGGATATGTTGACGTATTTTCTTCGTTGCGAGTGAGGTACATTTTAAGTTTTTCTGATTGTGCTTTATCTCGATCGGAGTTAAGATGACCTGGTTTTTCATAAGGAAGTCCTGAATATTTTTTAAATGAAAAACTATTAATTTGACTATTAATGATGGCCCATAGTAATAACCCATGTGTTCATTTCTGTACATAGGGGATAAAATATAGACTACTTTATTATAAACGTGTTTTTTTACTTTGGTATTTGGTGGAAGTATATCGGTATTTGGGCTGAAGAAATTATATTTGTCGGGCGCGCGCAGACTCCATTCCTAGGCGTTGAAGAATTTTGAGAGTGTTCCATTCATAATATGGTTTAATAAAGCAAATAATTAAATAATTTGATAACACTGCAGTAATTGCAGTAAATATAATGTGACAGTAATAATCCAAAAAAAGTAATAAAGCTGGATAATTAAGAACTTGAATTGTACTCGCCCCTTCAATCCCCCCCCCCCCCAAAAAAAAAAAAAAAACTATCAGAAAAAACTGTACCCTTGAATTTCATAGAATGAGGGGACTAGTTTTCCTATGATCAAGTTGTGCATAGTTGAGAAGCAATTGATAAAAGAAAATGTCTCTCATGTATTTTTTAAATTAGCCAAATTACGATAACGGTCTCACCTTAAGAAAGTTCGAACAGGAAATATTTTTTATAATTATTAATTTCTATGCATAAAGCATTTATTTAATGCGTATGTTTTTATTGCAATCAAATTTGATAAATTAATTTAGCGTTTGAGAAATTTTTAAACTTTTGTTTGAGTTTGACAATTGATAGTTAATAAATTTTCTAAAAAATCAAATTCCTTGGAGGGGGGTATTTCCCCCTCCCCAGCCCCCCTCAAATGGAGCCCCTGCCACCTCATTTGAGCGGGTTCACGATGGCAGGAATTAGGATGCCAAATTGAGTAAAAATGGCCAAAATTACCAATGTTCCTTTTCTCCAAAAAAACTTTCAAATATTAAGGAAGGGCGTTTCCTCTCCTTTCCTTCTCTACTTCCTGTAGCTCATGCCCTCCCCCTCCCGACCCCCCACCCCCCACCCCCCCAAAAAAGAGCCACATCATCAAAAAACTAATGATTAAAATTGTATTATAAAAACATAGTAGTACATTGTTTTATTATGAAATTATTGACGTTTTCCTTTTAACGCGGTAAGTTAAAATAATTTATGATTATCAATGCGGGGTGGGGGGGGGGGTGGTCTTTTAGATATTTCATGACAGATATACATAAACAAAGGTGAAGGTCGCAAGCTTTTATCCCATAAACCAATCCATCAATTTTTTTATTAGTTTCCTATTTTTTTACTAGATATTTTTTTTTTAAATTGTGACTATCTTTGTTCTGTTATCAAATTAACAGATGGGAATACTACATGGTATAAAATGTATGTATATATACGAAAGGCATGACGATTAGTAGTAGTCACTTAAGCATAATATTTATGAACAAATTCTATGCATAGACAGAAGATCGACCTTCAAAATAATATTTTCCACGCTGCTCTACGTAGTCTAAGTCGGACCAAGGAATTAGTACAATATACAAGTTGTATTAGCTCAGTCGGAAAAGAAAAACATTTTTTTTCCTTTTTTTAAAAGTAAATTATATTGGGTGCGTTCATTAATTAAGAAAATTCTGAAATTCGTTTGGAAATAACGACCCTTTGAAAATCTAAATAACAAACACTATGGTCGGTGAAGCTATATGTTCAGTTCATTAGAAATACATGGTAAATTTCTAACAATTTCATTAAAATCATTGGATTGTTTACTTTGGTGACAGACATACTAAAATAATTTTTCATTTGTATCATAATCGTATTATAGCTTAGTATCATCATATGTTACAACCTTGAGTTGTCACAATATCGTCAAAAAAAAAAAAAAAAAAAAAAAAAAAAAAAACTGGAAAGCAATTTGGGCATTTCAATTCAAAAATAATGACCATTTGAAAAATCGAATAAATTTACAGTTAAGGGAACTAGATTTTCAATCCATCAACACATTATTAGACTGTGTTAAAATCGTTTGATTTCAATAAAAGTTGTTTATTTTGCTAGACGAGACATTTAAAATTTTTATGGCTTTCGTTGAATGATTTGGGTTAGGACCTTGTATGAAATAGGGAAAATATTATAGCCAGTTGGTATTTTTTTATAATATAATTTAAATAATTGCTTAATAAATTTACCATAGCTATCTCATATGCATTTAATTACATTCCGTAAGGAAATTAAAAATTTCGCTACAAATTAGCTTTCTTAACAAAATAATGAATTTGGAAGAAATAACACCAATTTGTTTAAATTTTATTATATCTGATGCATTATATCTTTAAAAGAATAAAAAAGAAGAAGAAGAAATAGCCTATTGTTTCGGCTGGCGCAGAGAGGGGATGTTTAAAATGAATTTAATTGAAATATTGACAATTTACGCTATTAAAATTAGGCCTTCAATTTCTTTTTAATATTTTGCATTCACTGACTATTTTAAGTTATTTCAGATCTTTATTTCGTAAGAAATTCACGCTCGGAAGCTAAGTTTAATCGTGAATTTCATAATTGATTTTTTCATTATATTTAAAAAAAACTATATAGACAGATATTCTCCTATCAAAAAACTAGTTAAATGAAGAGGAGAAATTTGCATAGCAAACCTGTATTACCGAAGAAGCTAAACACACAAGAGTTGCCATTCTTGGATTATTGCCGCTTTAGTGAGTAACCGCTAAATAGAGAGGAAAATCTTATATAGCAAGCCTGTATTACCAAAGAAACCAAACACACAAGGGTTGCCATTATTGGACTATTACCGTTTTACCGAGTAATCGTTAGGAAACTCCCTGGGTTTGAGGCTGCATTTTTACACACCGTCAGATGGCGTTATACAAATTTTAGATTTTACATAACACACGGTGTGTATGAATGAGTGTGGAATAACGCTTTTCTGAGTAACTTCGAAAAAAGTGGTGCAACGTATAGAAAAATGCTTCAGGAACGTCGTGGTATGCTTAAACAATTCGAGTACCCGGCAAAAGTTACTCGAATTGAAATTGGTTACTCCGTACGTTGGTGTTTAAACCACTTTAGGTACTCAAAAGGGAGGGTAGGAGAGTGCACACACACACACACATATACACACACATACACACTTATACATGCATACATACACACACATATACACGCATACATACACACACACATGCATGTACATACATACACACACACGCATGCATACACATGCATACACATACACATATAATAAAATCATATATATATATTTTTTAAACTAATGTAAATTTTTTTAAACTCTTTTGTTTATTTATTTTTTTTTTACTAGGGAATATCTTTTTTTATTTGTTTAACTCTTTTTAAAAGTTTTTATAATTTTTTTTTCATAAGTTTTTTATAATTTGTTAACTTTTTTTTTTAATTTCTAAAACATTTTTTTAATTGGGCATAATTTTTTTTAATTTATTAAATTGTTTTTTTTTAATTTGATAAAACTTTTTACATTTTTAAATATATACAGGTACATACACACACACATGCATACACACACATATTTATATACATGAAAACATAAATACTTCGAAATTGTTTGCGTATTAATAAGAATCTAAAGTCATAATCATCTGTTTAGTATGAAATAACAGCTATGACTAATAAGAAGAATTTATCATGCGAAAGCCGAACTAATCCCTTTATTAATGCATCCTTCAGACGTGATTAGTCATTCTCTTGAACTAAAGTATTTTCTAAATGTTGGTATTAGTTAAGTGAAAGTAATGGGATAGAAAAATTTTGCCTTAGGTATATTATCAATGAATGTATACAAATGTTTGGTTTGCATAGCATTTCTATAATTCTCCTACATTATATACAGTAAGTGGCATTACTATTACATTGTTACATTTATTCTGCTCAGTTATTATCCTCTAAATACATTGGGTAATTGATATATTTATGCCTTTAAGAATGTTTCCTTTGGTGATTTATTTCTTACGTCCTCTTTTGAACGTTTGTAAGAAGTATTCACTATTTTCAGATGGTTTTAAAATTGTTTAAATAAATAACATTATTAATAAAGAAAATTTAAAAAAAATAATTTAGCAATTGTATATATCATTATTAGTTTATAAATATTTAATTAAACATTACACATAACGATTATGTAACTCATATTCTAAAATAGTAATAATAATTCTCTATTTATTTAAAGAAGTACATGATTTCGTTTCTAATATTTCGTGTTGCAGGTTTTTGGTTAGTTGATTGGTTGGTTGATTGGTTGGTTGACTGTTGACGGCCGATTATCTACACTAGGGGTATAGGCCCAAGGGGAGTACCCTTCGTGGGGGTCTTTCTAAGGGAACCTAACCCGCATTTACGCATGGAAATCCATGGCTCGAAGAAAAAACCATGTAAACTCCGAAAGATTAGGTTGACGGGCGCGATTGGGATCGAACCCAGCACCTCCCGTCTACCAGCTTCGAGAGCAGAACCTATCAGCCACTCGTGGGGCTGCAGGTTTTTGTTCTCATGAAAAATGCCTTTGTAGAGTAATATCATTTCTAAGAAAAAAATAATTTAATAATTGTATGTGTCGTTATTGTTTTATAAATATTTACTTATCAATATTGCAAATAATAGATATGTAACTCTTAGTCTAAAATAGTAATAGCAGTTCATTGTTTATTTAAATAAGCAGATAATTTTGTTTCAATTTACAGGTCTTTGTACTTGTTAAAAACGTCATTGTACATGTACAGTAATATCATTTTTTAGAAAAATAAAGGTAACAACTTTACACTGTAAAAAAAATTCCGCAACGTTCCTGGGAAAAAATGGGCAGCTGAGTTGCCCATTATTTCCAAGAAACATTTCTTGAAAATGACTGGAAGTTTACTGTATATGTTAAAAACTTTCTACAGAAATGCCAGTAAGTTTCCTGCGAAATACCAGGAATATTTCTGTTGACAGCAAAACATTACTGACATTTCACAGCATGCGGTATCCGCAGACGATTTTTACATTTCCAGTTGACAATTTTCGCTTTATTATCATTATTTGTTAGAACGAAAAAATATTTTGAAATTGACATCAAAATTATTTTTTATAATTTACACGAAAAAATAAATTTTCAGTTAAAATTCAATAAAGTAAATATATATATGATATATTGTTTCTGAACTTTGCTTAAAATATAAAAATATATAAATGTAAATAATAGTTAGAAAAAAAAATCTAGACATAAAATATTCTGGATTTTCGTCAGTAATTATGTTAGTTTACAAGTTAGATAAAATACATATAAATTTTCATGAAAAAAAAAAACCTAAACGTAATTGTATATTTTTTCCGAAAATAAAAAAAAATTCAAATTTGCAGCAATTCAAAGTGTCAAATATATATCAAATTTAAATCAAATTGTAATAAAGTGTTAAAATATAAAATTAATTAAAAAATTTCAAAAAAAATGTCAAGAGGTAGCATCGAAATCGGGCCGTACGGGTGGCGTGCGAGCCTTCTGCGTCCACACCACGAAAGACACGTTGAGAGCTGCAAACTAATGGGTATTTGAAACGTATGCTAAACCTCGGCATCTAATTTCTGAAAATCTAAGGCCCATTTGAAGAAATCCTTTCACAAGAATAATTAGAGATAAGAACTCTAAAACATACTTTAAATTAATCAAAATCGGTGAGAATCATGTTTGATGGTCCGCTGGTTAATGGAGATCCAAATAATAGGTGTATTTTTTTTACATGGTCTGCTCGTTAAACATTCCACAGACAAGTACGAGAGATAATCTTTTAGCGATGTCACAGAGGTATTGTATTTTCATCTGAATTGTCTTGACAATAGAGACGTAAAGGATTATGTCGTCTATTGATTTATTTGCATTCCATATTGATTTTTTTACATTCATTTAAGGAATTCGTTTTCGACACTCGCGCGCGAGCAACGGATTATAGCAAAAAAAAAAATGGCGGCCGCAGCGTTTTGCTGTTTCCAACTTTTGTTCAGGAACGTTTCAGAAAAGAAAACTAGAATTTCACAGGAAAGAGCTAAATTATTCTGAAAACCTGAGAAAAGGCGAAACGTTCCTGGATTTTACATGGAACGTTACCTTTTTTTTACAGTGTATGCATCATTTCTATTTTTTAAATATTTAATGTTTAATATTACAAATAATAAATATGTAACTCATAATCTAACATAGCAATAATAATTCTTTGCTCATTTAAATAAGTAGATAATTTTATTTCTAATACGAGGGAGTATCAATAATTTTTTGCCCTCACATAGAAATAATTGAGTGGAATTTATGAAATTGCTGCATTTTATGAGTTCTTTTTTATATAGTCAGTGTGTACAGTAATATATTTGTGCAACCACTATTTCAAAGAGAGGGGATGAGGATGTATTCCAGGAGGTGCTATAGTAGACCTAAAGGCGGTGGGGGCTTTTTCTAACTTTTACTGACCCCCACTTGTTGCATATCACTTATTCATGCTATGCACCTCCCGATGCTTCTCCCCAAATTTGCCCTCCCGGTGGGCACTTTTCTAAATTTTGCGGACATCATTCATGCCCCCGGTGGGAAAATTTGGGGGGAGGGTCTCGGCAGTGCCTAACATGAATAAGTGGTCACAGCCCTTTCTAACAATACGTCACATGTGAGAGTCGGCAAAAGTTAGAAAAATGTCCCCCTTTGGGTCTAGTATCGCGGTTCCTGGAATACATAACCCCCTCTCTTTGATATATCGTTTGCAGAAATGTGTTACTGTGCATGATAACTATATAGAAAAGAATTAAAACAATGTAGCAATTTCATAAATTTCACTCAATTATTTCTATGCGAGGATAAAAACTTATTGATACAACCACCTACTTCCAGATGCAGGATATGTATGAAAAATGCCTTTGTACAGTAATACCATTTTTATAGATTTTCTCATAACACTCTTTTCGCAATACGTTACCATATTTCTGATGAACAATCATATTTTGTTTATTCTTCTTTTAAAATACCTAACTTCATTCCGAAGGTTAAAAGCGACTACGCATTTCTTATTTGGCTTGGCCTCGATTGCTAGTACCGTCGTTACTTATAAAGTATAAACAGATTAATACCAATATAAATATAAGTAAGAGTAATAAGACTTAATTACGTCCACCAATAACCATATCACAATATATATTCCAAACGGAAATATATTGTGGAAGTATTTAATCACTGTAGGGGGTATAAATAATAACTGGTATAAATGTAGAGGGCGTTACATGTTTATTTGTTTGTATTCGATGATTTTTTCCAGTTTCCATATGCGTTCAGTGATTGGACAACTTGCAGAGTCGCGACATAGAGAGGAGAACACGTGCGATAGCGAAAATGTAGGGGGCGTCAAATGTTTACTTGTTTGTATTCGATGATTTTTTCCCGTTTCCATATGCATTGTATTTGTAATTTCTGTTATACATTCTGATGACGACTCAGTGAAGGAGTCGAAACATGTCAATATAAATTTTTAATTTACTTTTAATGTGTTTTTAGTAACGTCTTTTAAGCAAAGGAATATTTTAATATATGTTTTGACTTTCCCGTTTGGAATATATATTGTGATACAGATTAATACCTTCGTGTAAGTAGATTCTAAAAACAATTATACTAATATAACTGTGATACAAATGTAACGAACACGTGAAAGCACCGTCAAACAAATGCAAACCTAAAAACACATATTAACGTCATGTGGCGTAGAAAAGACTCATATGGATGTCACTAGGAATTCGATATGTCCCATTTTTTGACAAGGGGAAGATGGCTCATAAATTCGGTCACGATGGCTTCACAGTGAAGTAAAGAAGAGGCAGTTTACTTTACACTTTCAGAAATACTTTCTTCAATTCATGGAAATTTTCCTGACAGCAGTGTTTCGGGTATTACTTCGTTATTTGTCGAACATACGTTTCTTTTTTCTCCGTTAGAGGAGTCAATACGTATATACGCCAATTGAAGAAAGTGAGGATAAAATAAAAGTAACTGACCTCGGAGGCGAACCGGCTACCTTAGTGCTACGAGTCGTGTACTTTAACCACTCCGCTACTCTTACTCAGTCGCGAAAAAATTTGAGGTGATATGTTTGCTTCAGATGGGCACGGCTTGATTAATTTCTGTAAGATGCTTTGAATTTTTAAGTTAATTTCGGGAAGATGTCGTCGTCGATGATATGATGGCTGGGGTTTTAGTACCTTAATATTAATATAGGAAAAAAAATATGAATTATAAATATTTTTAAGTAGATCGCTAGATGTAAAATATAAATATTATATTTTTATTCGTAAAGATTTTTTTTCCTTCTTTTGAGTAAATCGATTTTTTTCCATTTAATATTTTAATTAATATATATTTTTTAAATGTGTTGTTCATTTAGAATATATTTTAAATGCGAATATTTTTTAGTAATCTTAATTTATAGGATTTTTGGTTTTTCATTTAAAAAATAAATTTGGATTTTAGCATTAATAGTCCCTACACGCACGCCTGCTAGGAATGAACAGAATTTCTCACTTTCCTAGACCTTTCGGGAGGAATTGACGAATAAAACATGTTTTCGGAAAGTACGGAAATAATTTGTTAAAAAATGATGCATAATTTCGTGTATATAGACGAATTTTTCTGACAGTGTAGAAGCATAATGTGTCGACATGAAAGTGCCCTTTTTGGTCACTGCTGCGACTGTAACACCTGTCCCTATATGTGACATCTCAGCAGCTTCAAACCGACTGGCTGTGCTGTTAACGATAGGAACATTCAAGCGATCCAGGCTGCTATAATATGAGTTGCTATAGATTAAATGGTACAGAAGACTGGGAGCCATCCTATTCTGTATCTCATATATAATTTAAGGGGACATATGACCCTTTAAAATCTTTAAAAATATTGATTTTTTGTTTTTTAATTCATTTGACAGCTAATGTTTTCTGAAAAATTTGCCACAAACCGCATCAAAATACAGTCGAACCTGGTTAACATGAACCTCAAGGGGAATCAAAATTTTGCTCATGTTAACAGCAATTCATGTTATCAGTATCAAATCTTTGTATTCGTTTTTATAGGGACTGTGAAAACAATTCATGTTAAAAGTAATTCACGTTAAGCGTGTTCATGTTAACGAGGTTTGACTGTATTCGTAAAATTGCGCTCGTTACAGTAAAAAATTTAAATTAGCCTGTTGTTTGGTCTTATTTGTTTTTATTTCAAGCGAAACAGTTATGTTTAAATTGATTTTTCTCAAAATCGATATTTTTTTTACTGCGCGTACGATAACTCCAAATGTATTAAAAGTAATGATGCAAAATTTCACATTTATCTTTACTAGATCATTTTCTTCAAATTGAACTAAAATCTAAGAAATTAAACAAAAGTTATTGAATGTTTGGGTATCCGATTGACAAAAACTATCAAAATTTTCATATATTTATTTTGAAAATCAAAGACTTTAGAAATTGTTTGTTTATTCATTAGATTTTACTCCATTTTATTTTTGCAATATTCGTAAACTTACATTAAAAGTCTCAAAGTCTAGAGGGTATATATTTTTTTAATCATGCGCGCAAGCTATATACATTGTGATTACTTAAAAAAAAGCATACATTAAGGAATAATTATTATCAATTAATTATATAGTATTTAATGCAAATTATATATTACATTGTATAGACAACATATTATAATATTAACAATAACAACAAAAAAAAAAACTGAGGTGATTAGTGCAAAAATGAGAGCATGAAACCAATTTAAATATTTGTCTCCGAAATCAAATTTTTCATTTGTTTAAAGGGTTGTATGTCCCCTTAAATTATTTTATATATAATAAATTAATTCGTTATTTCTTGATGCATTCCTTTCTTTTTAAAGCTACTTAATGAAAAATATTCAACAGGTAATTTTTTCATTAACTTTACCATATTTTATGTCAAAATTTAAATTATCATTGAATTTTGAATCATGAACTTGATTATGAAATGTATTGTTTTATTTTTTGTGAAAATATTTTTAAAAAATGTGGAGGGTTTCTTAGTGTAAAAACTCTTTAAATTTTTATATAACACGAACGCTTGAACAGCGTACGTATTTAGAACTGTTATTTGAGGCACAAAGCGTAACATAACCGTCAGACATTTTAAAAAAGTGTCTCATTCAATGAAATCGAAATTCAATTTTAAATTTACATAAATTTTCAGAATCGTTTATTTACACCGTGAATTCAAATTTCTAGGCTTCTCTTTGATTTCAGAAGGACTTTAAGATGTTTATAAAATTTGTAAGGAACATATATTTTAATGTTTTGATTTCAGCAACGTCTTCGAGCGCCAGGTCCTTAAATGCGCAAGGACGCAAATATTACCAAAATCGGAATCTATCGAGGCCAAAATGTAACTGTTATTGTCGTCGTTGTAGCCACGTGCCACATATGTTAGGAAGATGTTCTTATAGACCGAGGAGACGTATCCACGCCACTGTGAAAATTATATGCACCATTTTAAGTTTGAAATATCGGTCATCGTGATTTTACAGTGTACAAACGAAATGAAGAACACATAAGAGTCATAAAGTTACAAATTAAAGAGGTCACACTTTGGTCACCATTTGAACTGTGGCATTTTTCGATCATTGTGACTCACAGTCTCGTCATACTCTTTGATTGTGTCATTAGAGAGTTTCAAATGCGGAAGCCCACTGAAACGCTGTTTTTTTTAATTGAATTGCATCGTTGTTTGTCCTTCATGTGTATTGTGTAATTTATTGAATATACAATTAACTCATTAGCCAAGCAATTCATCTACGATGACAGAACAGTTGAATACGCAATAGCGATAAACGTAGAGTGCAAAAGAAGGAAAAGAAAATTTTAAAATTAAGCGTTATTATCGATCCTTTTTTTAGCTGCCCTTTAAAAATTTCTAGATGAGATTCTTACTTTTAAACGTCTTTCAACGAAGTAGTATATATGTACATATACAAGTCCTTTGTACGTAATACTAATAAATGTGTACCTCTCATTTTGGAAGAGATATTCTGATTTAGAAATGTCTTTTATTTTTCAAAATCTCGTTTTTATCCCGTTTTGCATCTCTTTTTTGATCCCGTATAAATTTATTCAAGATATAAAGATAGCATATTTGCATGTCTGTCTAATTTCTTTGTCTGTAGGTTATAACCTTTGTACAAATTCCAAATTTATTTTGCAAAAAAAAAAAAAAAAAAAAAAAAAAATCGGCATGAAATTTGAATATGTTGTTAAGGTATACAGTATTACTTTTGTTTTAAAACAGTCATCGTATAATAGAGATTTTACTTTATTGAGGCACGTAAAAAAACTTTTTACATGATCATCTACTGCGCATCAAACAACTGCGATATTTTGGCACCTATATAACTTAAAATGAATTTTTAATAACAATAAAGTGTTGTTTAAAAAAACACACCATTTTGCCAAACAGTTCTTCCTAAAAGACCTAGTCACTTGAAGTCTTAAATATATATATATATATATATATATATATATATGTATGTATATATAGGGAAAAGTGTCCTAATTTCGTCCACCTTTACCTCGCACCATTTATCACGCAAGTCACAGGGAACGGGAGATAAAAGGGGTCAGCAGTGAAAGTTTCGTTCGCAAAGCGTGTAATATTAAAGACGCCGGATTGCCTATTTTTAGAAGACCTGACTTCTTATTATGTCGTTTGTAGAACGTTATTTACTGTATTGTAAGTATTTATTTCTTATTCATTGCATGTATTTTACGTAGGTAAGATACTGACAGTAGCATACAGTGAGTTTTAGGACGCCCAGTTCATCCTACGGGAAATGAAGCTTCGCCATATTGGGAAGTAGCGTAGTCCCAAATTCGACCCCCTTGTAGTTCTTATTTTCATCCCGGGGACGAAATTAGGAATGCTTTTTCATGATAATTATTTCAAAATGAAAATAAAGTTTAATATAAAATAAAATAATAAGTATAATAAACTAAAAGACCATAAAATGAAAAAAAAATTAAAGTAAAATTCAAAGCGAAAATAATCATTTTACTTTTTAAAAAATGTTAAAATACTTTTATTTTTATGAACAGAAAAAAACATTGCTTCTCTTGATCGTTGCAGTTGGTGCCGCGGAAGAAGTGGGATAAAGCTTTGCACGGGAGAAGGGTGTTATAATCGTGTGTTTACCTCCCTATTCAACAGCAAAACTGCAACTTCTCGGTGCCGCGTTTATGTTTCCTTTAAAACATTTTATGCTAAAGCAATACAAAATTTGCTGTCAAACCATCTTGGTATAAAAGTTGAGAACTTACAAATCGCACAACTTTTCAATGAAGCCTACGAGCGTGCCTGAACAACCATCGTCAAACGAACTTCTACCCGATGAGGTTCAGTGACATTGAGCATTGGATCTCCACATAAAAACGAAGTGAAATAATCCCATGCGAAGAAGAAACGCTCAGCCGAAAAAAATAGCTGGCACCCACCATACTCAAGGGAAAGGGGAAGAACCAACCAAAAAAATGTCCAAACATCATTTAACCAGCGATTCTGATGACAAAAGTGACTCCTCTGTTGACATTCCTTATCATGATAATACAAGCTATAATGATGGCGACAATGATGCAGAGTGCCCTCTGTGCTAGAAACGTTTTTCTGATTTTAAACATGGAAAACAATGGGTTCAGTGCCTTCAATGCTGCCCTTGGTCACACGAAATATGCACTGGAATAAAAAACGATATAAAATTTATGAATCCTTCATGTTTTGATGGCTAATGTTTCGTTGTGTTATTCTTCCACTGATAATTAGTACATTTCTTTGTTTACTCATTTAGAAATAAATTTTCATTTAGTTATACGTTAAGCCTCGGCGTATTGTATTTTTTGAGGGGGACGAAATTGGGGCATTTTTGTTTTTTTTTTGGCCATATATAAGGTACTTTTGAAAAAACAATTTTTCGCATTGTTAAATTTTTTTTTTTTTTTTTTTTTTTTTTTTTTTTTTTTTTTTTTTACGATATCTGCTTTAGTTTCTATGTGCGTGGGTAGTTAGTCCATGTAAAATCCAAATTTCGTAGGTGTACACGGAAAATTATAACCTTAAATGCCTAAAAGTGACTGGGGATGAAAATACGGCACCTTACCCTATATAGTCTACCCTAGTTTTGACTTGCCGTATTTCTAATACATTGGATATGTGCTATTTATTTGCAAAACTGTCAACTGTTATTACTAAGACCTGAATATGTTCCGCATCATATGCATTTAATTAAAAGTATTCATTAATCTATAGTGAAGGCTTCTTGACCGTGGGAGTCGACTTAAGCTCTAAAGCTTCTATTCACCATCTGCCACAACTGACGGTTAACAGCAAAATCTCGGTCGGAACCTCAAGTTCCATTTTGTTAACTGTTATAACTGTGATAATTTCCGATCATTGTGACTCAAAGTGACGTTATATTCACAGTTATACACGATTAATCTGATTTTAAGCCGTAATCATGTCAAAAAAGGTTAATAGTGAATGACATTTCAGCGTTCAACCGATTTTTTCGCTTGTAACCGGAGGTTGAAGTAGATGTTGAATATGACCGTAAAGGGATATTGGAGGGGCTCATAACCATAGTCCAATTTTAAAAAAATGAGAAAATCCAATTAGAATTTGCATAAGATCTGTTTTATCCATTCCCCCTGTGAACCAAGTCTCTAAACAGATGTCATATATGGAAAAGTATGTGAAAACAGACTTAGTTCACTGTGGGAGTGAATAAAACAGATTTTTTGCATCTTCTAAATGGACTACCTCTTTTTTTTCACAATGGACTTGGTCTACTATGGTTGTGAATCCCTTATTTTATCTAAAGGAATTTCTTTGCAGTATTTCACAAACGCAGTAGTCTTATTAAATTCTAAAGAGATATTTTCCAAAGTGATTTCTTTGCAGTCTTATCAAGAAAAGTTTAGCAATATTAAATTTTTATTTTCAAACTATCCCGATTCTCTATTACGACGAAATGAATACTTTAATGTGAAATCTTTCGAACTATTCTCTTTCGGAAATAAACTCACAATTTCACAAACTTCTAAGTTATAACAAATAGGCATCAAAAGAATATCCACAAGCAGTGTTTCCTGAAAGCGTCATTTGAAAAGGCTCATTTGAACGAAAAGTTTAAATCTGAGTATGAAACTTTAGAGAAATTTTAGAAATATCTAACATTGTTTTATTTTATTCGTCATTAATCTCTGTAACACGGAAAATCTGTGTAATGAGTCAGTCAGTGGTGTTATTTATTAAGGTATAGGTATAAAAAAGTTTATACCATTTAATATTACAAAAGATATGACCATTACTTTTTTTGAACTGAATATGGAAAACTGTTAAAATTTAGAACTGTATTAAAATCTAAAAAGAATCCGCGTGAAAAAAAAATGTTAATAAAAGTAAATAGCTTAAGTAAAGATGCGTTTCACATTAGTTGTATGTTAGTGTTTTGAAAATACTTTTCGATTTTTTCCTTTATTATGAAAAACAGTTTGAAACAAAAATCATAGTTTTCTAAAATAAATGACACTCATAAACTACATAATATTACTTTAAAAAGTCTACAATGAACTTAAAAGTTGACAAATAATAATAATAATAAAGATGTTATAAGTTTAAAAATATACATTTTATTTACATTTCCGAGTACTTTCGATCTGGAATCCCACAGCCATCGTCAGGGTATATTTTAATTAATTGCCGTTCCATTCTCTTTAAATATTTATTAAAATGAATAAAACGGTAGTTACATATTTTCTTCTAATCAAGATTAATCCGAAGGACTACTACTTCTGTTATTTGCCAGCCACGCATTTAAAACAAAGTGACGTATATGGACAAAGTGACGTATTAAAAATGAATAGAACTGATGAAATGAATAGACAGTTAAATATTTTCTTCTACACAAGTTTAATATTCGAAGCACTACTACTTCTACTTCCAACTACACTTAAGAATTATAGACTCCCCCATTTCCAACAAAGTGACGTATTAGAATGAATGGAACGGCAATTAATAAAAATTTTGTCTGACGTTGACTGCGGGATTGCAGGCCGAAAGTACTGGAAATTTAAATAACATGTATATTTTAAAATTTGTAACATTTGCATTATTAATATTTGTTACATTTTAAGTAAACTGTGAACTTTTTAAAGTTCTTATTATGTAGTTTATGACTGGATAAAGGTGGAATATTGCATTTCGTTTCATGATTTTATTTACAAGTCGCACTTACAACAAATTCAAAGAATTTGTTAAATATATAGGTACAGTCGTGTTAAAAAAAAATAAACACCTCTGCTAACTCTGCAACAAATAATCGTAGAAGAAAGTTACTAGTACAAACGATCGGAAATTAAGTCTACTTTTAAACTACGTATATCAAATTTGGTTAGGGAGCCATCTACAAATCAAAAGCAGCTCAGACTTTGTTTTTCTAAATGGCAACGCCCAATTTGACAAGATATTTTATATCTTCGGTTCAAAACATCCATAGAAACGAAATTTCCTGTCATTTGGATAATAAGTTTTTTAAATTATAAACATTCAAAATTTAGAGTTTCTAAAGTTAATTTTCATTTTCATATTCTTATTAATATCTCCTAAAATTATAATCTTATTGTGAAAATCAAAAGAGATCTTGATGTTGCGAACAGTCTGATTGAATCAATGACATGGAGAGTACAAGAAATTCTTGATAAAAATTGTTTCTATAAATCACATTAACAGATCCTCTCTTAAATTTAAGCAAAACCTGTCGGTTATGGGGGGGGGGGATTTTTTTCCCTCTCATTTTTTGGGTACTAATCTACTCATAATTTTCTGCTACCATTTTGTTTAACATCTGTCATATGAAATAATTTTTCTTATTTGGTGTAATCATATATATTTTTTAATTAGGTAAATTTCAATATTTTAAAATTCTGGTAGCAAATTTCTGCAACTGTTGTTTTTAAGTTCCATTATGCGGACCAGTTTGTTCTTGTATACATGTTTGCGTTTGATTGATGTTTAATTTTAATAAAAGAAACTGTGATGAACACATTAACACGAAATGTTACAGAGCAAAACTTAATTGTTAGTAAAAACACGAAATTATTCATTTCAATGCTTTCCACAAAATGAAAGAACACATGAATTATATTTTTTGTCCTTTTAAAAAAATGCGGATGTATTTATGGCAGACAGTTATTCTAATTCTAGTATTTGATATCTACAAAACATTGGTCAAAAAGATTTTATACCATTTAAACCATTATATTTATGCATATTAATTTAATTTACTCAAATCTTGTTAAATTGTTCCATGTATTAAACTGAATATCTGTTAGATAAAATATTCCCACGAAGGTAAATTATTGTTATTTAAAACTGCTAATTGGTCTTTTACTAACTTTTGTATAACAACCAAATTTGTAATCTTTACAAATAAGTACCGCTGTAAAGTTTTTAACCCGTTAATACAGAGGTTTTTTAACCCATTAATACACAGGTTTAAATAAATAAACCTTTTCTTCCATAACTTAAAATTTAGATCTATTCGAGTTCACAGGTTAATTTAAAACATTTTATAAGTTATTTTTATGACTTTCAGATAGGCAAGTTTTCTTGATAATCGGAAGTAGTGGGCAAAAAAATTTAAAATGTGAAGAAAAAGAAACTTCGAATAGCAAGTTCTTTGCCAACCAGCATTAATGAGTTAATTGCAGAATTTCAAATTAAATAGCAGAATAGGTTTAATTATAAAATTGCTAACCCTATTTCAAATGAGAATGAGGAATGTAAAGTTATTCTGATTTATTTTAAAAATAGATTTAATTTTAGTTTTTCAAATAAACTTGAATATAAACCATGCGAACATATCTGAAGAGATATAACAAGAATCAGTCCCTCCCACTTACTCTTCAAAAACTTTTTTTCTTCAAAAGATGGCATTATTAATCGCCTTGGGATTTATTTTCAGTCAAAAAAGCAATTTGTGTGCTTTTTTCTACATTGATTCCTTATACTGTTTTATACTGCTTTTTATTCTAAATTTTTATTAGCCGATATTATTTGCATTTCTGTCAATAAATTAAAAAAAAAAACTGTAAGTTAAATAAATTCAAAATCTGAGAAAAAGCATTATAAAAACACTTATTAAATTCTAATCACATTCACATATAAAAAACGATTATAATTATACATAACTTATATATTTTTTAATCGGATAATTCAACACATGTAAGCATTAGAAAATGAATATTGAAAAGGATTTTACGGTATATAACAATAGCCGAAGCATACTAAGAGAGTGAAATGGTCATATTTGCAAGAAATAATACATTAATAGAAGCGAATTAGTCAATATGTAGCTTTTCAACAACCTTCGAGTACCGAACATCAGTTTGGATACATTCCCTAAAATAATCTAATTTTTAAATAATTAATTACTCGTAAACTAATCGTAAGAATTTCATGAACATTTTATTTAGGCTAATTGAAGGATGTAGAATTTATTTATGTTGTCGAAATTGAGTCTTGCTAATGAAAAAACAAAGTTTTGGCTGGTTTTGATATGTAAGATGGTCCCCTAAGCAAATTTGATATGCATAATTTAAAAGTAGACATTATTTCCAATTGTCTGGTAACTTTATTCTACGATAATTTGATGCAGAGTTAGTAAGGGGGGGGGGGGGTTACCCACGTCTGTGCAATTGTAAAGAGAATGCTTATAAAGGAATTGCCAGCTACGATGTGTACGAACATAAAGAACGTGCAATGTTTCAAACGGTAATACCTATACGTACTGAAGCAAGATTTACAAAACATAATGATATTATATCACATATAATAGTGCTTTAAGTTGCTCAATATTGTGGTGCACAATGTAAATATTATGCTGTGAATATGCAGTTGTAAATCACTCCTGTGCATGGGATTAATTATTAACGTTCTGAAATTATAAGTGGTAGAACCAGTTACCAGAACCACCACCAGGACGAAAATAGATTTTACTTGTGTAGAGTTCTGGATTATAACAGTTTCATTTAAAACAGTTATGTATTTATTAAATGCATTGTCCGCCTTTATATCAGATTTATTACTCTACTGAACAGCAATATAAAATAATATGAAACTATATGAAAAATTACTTGAATACATCGAACTAAATTAATATTTATTTAAAGTGATAAAATACTTTTAACAAGGGAACAAATACCTTTATTTATTCATATTAGACAAGTTTCATTGCTTCGACGGCAACATTCTCAATAATAAATACGATACAAATATTTTCGCAAAAAATTTTTAAATTGAAAACTGGTAAACAAAAGTCCCGCGAACTCAAGCATAATAAAAATAAGTGTAGTATTAAGAATGTATATTTGTGAACGTGAATTATTTAATACTAGCAAACCCCGCGGCTTTGCTCGCGTAATATTTGAAATATGCCAAGTGATATTTATAAGTCTAATTTTTATCAAAAGGTACTAACTAAATTTTTATTTTATTAAAAGGTAATATTTTATTTTATTAAAAGGTACTTATTACTTTTAGGAATAATTCAAAAATTACTTTAAAACACAGTTTGACTAAACATCATTATTACACTGTATTAGGCAGAAATGAGACTTAAATTAATAAAATGAAATAAAACTAAATAAATGATAATTTAGAAAATAATTTGAAACTTTTATGCTCAATTAATACGCTCATTTCAGTATTCATTTGAAGTTTTGAATTTTTTAGAAACCATCTTCTTACATATTAAAATTAACCATCATGTCGAATTCCAAGTCCTACCACCTCTCTCAACATAAAGGGCTATGTTGAAACAGGAACTGTCACTATTAATTTGCCAACATTAATTTTGAAATCGGTTTGTTATTTCCTAATATTCCACAGAAACGTAATTTAAAAAGCTTTTAAAGCCCTTTTTTAGAACGTTTGTTGTTCCCGTGAACCCCAGCTGGTAGAATCACCGGCATAAAATATAGCCTGTGTAGGATCAGAGACTGTTACCACTGATTCGCAACTATTACTTTTATAATCGGTTTATATTCCCTGAAAATGCATAGAATCGTAATTTAGAACTTTTTTAGAATGCTTTTCGAACCTCCCCTTCGCTTCACCCCTTTTTAATTCGAATTTATTTTCGACGTTTCTTCGAGGGCATTTATATTTTATAAGTAACTACCATGTCATATTTAAAGTTTCTAGCCTTTTCAGTATCACAGAAATCGCAATTTAGAAAGTTTTTAGCTCCTGCAACCCTCTGGTGGTAGTGGAACAGACATAAAATATAGCTTATGTTTGAGCAGGTTCTATCACCAAAATTTGTCATCATTATTTTTTAAATCGGTTTGGTAATTTATAAGTTTGCTTAAAAATTGTAATTTATAACGCTTTTCACTCATTTCATTTTTTTTAAATTTGGAATTTTCTTTCGACTGTTCTTAGAAAGCAGTTGCATCTTGTAAGTAAATACCATGCCATACTTCAAAGTGTTAGATTCCTCAATTGTGCAAAAAATGCAAATTAGAAAATGTTTTGCTTTTGCAACCCTCAGATGGTAGTGACAGCAACATAAAATATAACCTACGTTATAGCGGGGACTGTCACCATTGATTTGCAACCATTACTTTTGAAATAGCTTTGGTATTTCCTTAGATTGAGTAGAAATCGCAATTTAGAACGTTTTTAGGACGCTTTTCGCGCATTTTCACCGCTTTTTAAATTTCCAATTTTTTCGAAACTGTTCTTAAAGATCATTTATAGCTAATAAATATCTACCTTGCCTAATTTTAAGTTGCTAGCCCCTACCGAATACAAAAATCGAAATTTAGAACTCTTTTTTGCTCCTGCAACGTCTTCGTGATAGTGATACCGACATAAAATAGCGTCTATGTTAGAGCAGAGGCTGTCAGCATCAATTTCCTATCATTACGTTTGAAATCAGATTCATTCTTCCTGAGATATTACCGACAAATCGGCATCTAGAAAGTTTTTAGAACGCTTTTCGCGCATTTTGCTCCTGCATCTCCTCTGGGGTAGTGGAAACAGATATAAAATATAGCCTATGTTGGAGCAAGATCTGTCACCATCATTTTTACACCATTATATTTGAAATCGGTTCAGTACTTCCTGAGATTGCATAGAAATCGCAATTTAGAAAGTTTTTTATAGCGCTTTTTGCGCATTTTGACCCCCTTTTAAATTTCGATTTTTTTAGGAAAATGCCCTTAGAGATCATTGATATCTTATAACTAACTACCATTCCAAATTTCACGATTCTAGGCCCTTCCGTAACGCAAAAGCCGCAAATTAGAACGTTTTTCTCCTGCACACCCTTTGGGCTAGTGGCACCGACATAAAACATCACCTATGTTGGAGCAAGGGTTGTCACCGTCATTTTGACACCATTATTTTCTTAATCGGTTTGGTATTTCCTGAAATTGTGTAGAAACCACCATTTAGAACGTTTTTTAGAACGATTTTCGCGCATTTTCACCCCTTTCAAATTTCGAATTGTTTAAGAACTGTTCTTAGAAATCCTTTATATCTAATAAGTAGCTAATATTTCAAATTTCCTATTTCTAGGCCCTTCAGTAATACATAAATCGTATTTTTAGAACATTTTTTGCTCCTGCACCCCTTTGGAGTAGTGGCACCGACATAAAACATAGCCTATCTTGGAGCAAGCTTTGTCACCATCATTTTGACATCAATATTTTTTAAATCGGTTTGCTATTTCCTGAGATTGTGCAGAAACTACCATTTAGAACGGTTTTTGTGCATTTTCACCCCTTTAAAATTTCGAATTGTTTAAGAATTGTTCTTTGAAATCCTTTATATCTAATAAGTAGCTAATATTTCAAATTTCATATTTCTAGGCCTTTCAGTAACACATAAATCGCATATTTAGAACGTTTTTTGCTCCTGCACCCCCTTTAGGGTAGTGACACCGACATAAAACATAGCCTATCTTGGAGCAAGCGTTGCCACCATCATTTTGACACCAATATTTTTTAAATCGGTTTCGTATTTCCTGAGATTGTGTAGAAACTACCATTTAGAACGTTTTTTAGAACGCTTTTTGTGCATTTTCAACCCTTTTAAATTTCGAATCGTTTAAGGACTGTTCTTAGACATCATTTATATCTTATAAGTAACTAATATTCAAAATTTCATATTTCTAGGCCCTTCAGTAACGCTAAAATCGCATTTTTAGAACGTTTTTTGCTCCTACACCCCCTTTGGGGTAGTGGCACCGACATAAGGTATAGCCTATGTTCTAAGTTGGACTAACACCATCATTTTGATACCATTACTTTTGGAATCGGTTCGGTAGTTCCAGAGCTTACCTCCTACAAATAAACAATTTTTTCCTCTTTATAATAGGGTATAGACTATTGTTTCCTTTTACTGTAGAGCATCTCTTTCCAAATTTTGGGGAGCTTTATGGATGCTGAACAATTGTATATATTCTCACTGCGTAAGAAGATTTCTATTTCGGATAATGGGTGGCCAGTAAAATCTTGTTGAATAAATTATTCTACTATTTTTAAAATTTATCTGTAAAGGCTCTTTATTATACATAGCTAAAGCTGTACCTAGTTTTAAGCTTTCTGTTTTGTCATTCGTATATAAAATTGCAGTGTTCTATCTTCTTTGATGAAACGTATTTCACATAGCCCTGATAACTGATTAAATTTTATTGGATCGATTTTCTTACATACTATGTTTTTGGGGGTCGATTTTCTTACGATTTTTTTTTTTTTAATTTTACGGAATGTATACGTATACGCAAGGAACATAGTATGTAAGAAAATCCACCCAATTCATTATGCTTGTTTGCTAGTTTTCAATTTAAGAATTTTTGAGAAAATATTTGTATTATATTTATTATTGAGAATGTTGCCGTCGGAGCAATTAAACAGGTCTAATATGAATAAATAAAGACTTTTTTTTGCCTTGTTAAAAGTATTTTATCACTTTAAGTGTATATTAATTTAGTTTGAGGTATTCAAGTGATTTTTCATATAGTTTTACAACATTTCATCGATGCTGGATTGAATATGTTGGATGAGTTTGATAAGAAAATATTTTCGCGTTTTAAATATGAAAGACTACGTCTAGATCGCGAACTTTTGAATTTGAATTTTCTTAAATTATGCCGCAGTAGTATCGCCATTTCATCTATTTTGAAGAACAGAAATAAATTTACGAACCTGAACTTTACAAATCTTAATAGACAATTTGAGCAAAAATGTCTAACATTATGTATTAGGAAGAAGTACGCCTATATTAACAATCTACAGAAGAGGACTTTGGATTTATATTATGAATTTGCCGCCTTTGCTGCGCAATATATTTTTGATTATTTCAAGCACAGTCTGTTAAAGTACGGATGCGGTAAAATCCGCTCGAAAGAATTGACACATAGTCGCTAGATTGAAAAACTTTGCAACGCACAAAGGTACCATATTTATCAATATGCCAACGAGTAGAGTTTCTGAATTTATCTAACACACAATTAACGGAAGAAGAAACAAAAGTACTTGAGCGTGAACCAAAATATATTTTTCCGGTGAAACCTAATCTGAAACATATCATTCCAGAACTTGAAAATATTGTGCAGTCAACACAAAACAATAATAAAGAAGAAACTCGCAGCGTTATGCACCATGAATTATTTTTTTTTATCATTATTTAAACAACCTACAGTGATACCAAGACATGAATAAGTAAAACTTAAATTAAAAAAAATCAAAAAACCCGACTGCATAAAAAGCGAACTAATTAATTATTTCTCGTCGATATGAAACTATTTTTTCGTCTGTACCACCATTTTGTATTTTACGACCGCCATTTTAAATTTATAAAAACAAAACCTAGCCTATAACCATTGGGCTGTTAAGACGAATCGATAGAGACCTCATTCATTAAAACCCATCCAGCCGTTGGAATGTTTCGAGGGTATAAAGAAATCCACATACCCAGATACGCACGAAACACATAACCCTTCTTGGCAGCCGGGTAATTAAATACTTGGAAAAAACCTTAAATAGGAACGAGAAATTATTTATCCAGGCAGATAAATCTAGTAAATTAGCTATATTAAACACAAATGGTTATAAAAATAAAATTCTACAATGTATCAACAATATGGATTGTGTGGAAGTGAAGAAGAATCCGCTTAATATAATTAACAAAAAAATTAATGAATTAATCAATAAAGGAAGTTGACATGATAATATGAAAGTACTAGTCAGAATTACTAAATTAGCAATAATATCAACAATTGTGGGCAGACTCAAAGACCACAAAATAGGTATGCCAATGAGATCAACTAAATGGTATAAATGATATAAATGGTTTAAATGGTATAAAATCTTTTTGTCCAAAGTTTTGTCGATATCAAAAAGTAACTAAATGTTCAATCCCCACATATTTTACAGAAAAAGTTTTTGTGATTTTATTGAAAAGTATCTTATCTACTTCCGATCATGTAATTAATTCAACAGATGAGTTCATTCAGCATTTGAATAACGTCAATTTACTTCAGAATTATTTAATAGTTAATCTTTATGTAATCTCCTTAATGTGCGTTAAGAAATTATAAGACCACTTTGATTATGGAAATTATGAAGTAAATAAAGTTTAGACACACTCGATATCGAAATACCACATAATTTATTAAAATTATTTTGCAATAATTTCGGAAATGCAATAAATAACTATGTTAAAAAATATATAAGTAATGATTAAAAAATACCTGTTAACAAATTATAAGACCACTTGTCTGAAAACAAAAATATTATGTAAATTAAGACGATATCGATCCTCCATTTTTTCTTATTATCTCAAACAGTCTGTTTTTCATAGGAGTGACCAGGTGATTAAGTACAGATTCAGAAATAGTGTGTCATTCTGTTACAATAGCTACTTCTAGTTTATTGGCAGATAAAAACTGTTTATTATTAGCATAAACATTGGGACTTAATACGCCCCAAAGATTCTCCATAGGGTTCAAGTCTGGACTTCGACTAGGCCATGAGAAAACATAATTTTTTTCTTTTTAAAACCATTTTGGGTGGATTTAGACACATGGCAAGAAGCATTGTCCTGGTGAAACATCCAGTTAGCACCACCTAAAGAATGTCCAAACGGTATCAAATGATCATATAACGTAGCCTGATATTGCGTAGAGTTCATACGTCCCGAAATTCGGGTTAAATCGCATAATCAATCATGACTAAAAGCTCCCCAAAATATTACTGATCCTCCTCCCATTTGTCGACTGAAGCATTGTTTCGGTTCCTTCCTCAAATCCTGCCAATAATGCTTATAACCATCCGGATCGTCAAGATTACATTTTTTGCACCTGAAAATATCACTTGTTTCCATTTCTTGTCCCATGACATAACATTTTTAGCCCATTTCAGTCTATCTTCTTTATGATGTTTCATTTACCTCGTTTTTTTTAACAGTTTCATACATTTTGCATTATTATTTGATTTCAGACACTTCCAAACTGTTACGTGTGAAGTTCTTTTGCTGAAACGGTTCAAAATTTCCCGAGTTGAAAGACCTTTTTGAGGATAATCGAAATATGTGTCGATCATCCGTGCTGTCAAATCCTTTTTCTACCAGATTGCTTAATTTTGTGTGAATCCTTTTTTCAAATTATTTTATTGTAAATGGGCGTTTTAGAACGCTTCATTAACCGAGCTATTTCTCGTTCAGATTTACCCGCACCCTTATAAAACCAAATTTATCTTACTCCGGTCGCAGACAACTCTTTACCCCGCGGTATCTTCAAATGTATCGTAAATAATGCTATCTAAACCTGCACCTTTGCTTCTCGGGAACACTTTCACGGTATACAAACGCGTACGTTTTATAATGATTCTGATGTGACCTCAGGTGGTCACACAATTTCTTAATAGTCACCTTATTAATGTATTAAAATAGAAGATTTTAATAAAATACAATTTTCATTTTAATGTACCAAATATAACAGAAAACATTCTACGATCAATTTTAAGTACACACGCTAAAAATTTGCATATTGTGTCTTCTTCTTCAGAATAGCACCAATTCGTTAGTGGTCTTATAATTTCTTAACGCACTGTATGCCCATCTATTGACACCCAAAAGTTCGTTATAAGAATAACTAGCTGCATTGACCAGATAGAGTATTTAAACAAAAATATGAAAACTACATTAAAAAGTGCTTTTAATCTTATAGTTAATAATAATTATTTCACCTTTGACAATAAAATCTGTAAACAAAATACCGCGGCTCCAATGGATTCTCCTATATCAGGACTTATAGTCGAATTTATACTACGACCCCTAGAAAGAGATATATTCGGTAAATTAGATCCTACATAGATCCTACAGATCCTATATAAATCCTATATAGATCCTATATAGATCCTATATAGATCCTATATTAGATCCTATATATATATATATATATATATATATATATATATATATATATATATATATATATATATATATATATATATATGTATATCTATATATATATATACATATATATATATCATCTTTGTCACACTGTAACTTTTGTTCTTATGAACCGATTTGGATGTAACTTGGTGTGTACATAGTACCTACCAATGTCTCGACCGAGTTTGTTGGTCAGATTCATCCGCCATCTTGTTTCAAAATGGCATCCATTTGCATTTTTTAAATTTAAAATTTAAAATGAGGTACAAAAAAATTATAAATTGAAAAAGATTTTCTTCTTATGTGTTTGACCTTGATATAAAGATTCCGGAGCATTTTTTGTTTCGTTTATATCTTAAAAATGGCTCAGTTATAGCACTTTGAATTTCTAGTGTTGCCGACATTTTGAAACGATCTGAATTTTGTCACGCGATAATAGGCGTATTTATGAACCGATTTGGATGTAACTTGGTGTGTTCATAGTACATATCAATGAATTGACCGAGCTCGTTGACAAATTTCATCCACCATCTTGTTTCAAAATGGCTGCCATTTAATTTTTTTTTAAGTTTAAAATTTAAAATGAGGTACAAAAAAATTAGAAATTGAAAAATATTTTGTTCTTATGTGTTTGACCTTGATACAAAGATTTTGGAGCATTTTTTGTTTTGTCTATATCCCTTTAAGACCGGACACGCACGATCGTGCGGGTTAGACATTAACTAAAATTTTACATTCCTGGATTATCTATACCATAAATGCCGGAATCGAGTGATTGTGCTGGTTAACAGAAACTATATTATATGAATTTTGTCAACAGATAATGAATTATCAGTTACAAATTTCAGCTATATCATTGTTTAAAAAAAAAACCCTCAAAAAGCAGTCTGGTCGTAAAGGGATATCATAAAAAATGGCTGAGTTATAGCACTTTGAATTTCCAGCATGGTTGACATTTTGAAACGATTTGATATTTATCACGCGATAACACGCGTATTTATTAACCGATTTAGATATGACAAGGCATGTGCATAGTATATAGCAATATTTCGACCAAGTTCGCTGGCCAACTTCATCCACCATCTTGTTTAAAAATGGCGGCCATTAATTTTTTTTAAATTTAAATTTAAAATGAGGTACAACAAAATTAGTGTTGTTCTTTCACTAATATTAATTTTCACTAAGTCCGTGGATGTTGACAGAACAAACAGTTTATTAAACGAAAACACTGCACAAACACATAACAATTAATTTAAAGATAAATTTCTCACACAGATTACTTTTTCATAATAACTTCACACAGAATTTTTTTTTACGTCTACACTCTTCTATCGTTCGCACGCAGACTGAGTGCGCCGGGGGAAAAGACTGGCAGTGCGCAGATATAATGCGCATAAAAAATGTTCGCTCGCCTTTAAACCCAACACACTCCTCCTGCGTGAGATACATTTTTTTTCTCTTTAAACAATTCCAAAAAACACATATACATATACATACAAAAATTACACACAAATTACATACAATAATTACACATATCATAATAGTGAAATACTTTCCATAGAATATAACAACTTATCTTCATTTACACCTTTAGTAAGGAAATCAGAAATAATATGTTCACTTTGAACATATTCCAATGAAATACCTTCTGACAATAAATCCCTGACAAAATGAAATCTTAAATTCATGTGCCTAGATTTATTTGAGGATTTTGTACATTTAATCCACTGTATTGCTGCTTGGCTATCAGTGCTTAAAATTATGGCATCTTTTATAAATTGGTTACAATTTAACTCAGACAATAAGTTTACAGTCCATATTATATCCTTACACATTTCTGAAATAGAAAATAATTCTGCTTCACATGTAGAAAGACTAACACTTTTTTGTTTACGACATTTCCAAGATACTAATGACTTTCCTAACAATACAACTCCTCCTGAAAAAGACCTTCCATTTTCCGCATTTCCCCAACTAGCATCTGAACTACTATTTAAATACCCAAATTCGTTGCTGTAAAATAATTTTTTTGTCTTTTGTACCTTTTAAATACCTTACTACTCTTTTAGCCAAAATGTAATGCCTTTTCTCTGGTTTGTGATTAAATTGAGACAAATAAGTTGTGACAAATGATATATCAGGACGTGTTCTATTGGCTAAATATAAAAGTTCACCAATAATTTCCTGATACATAGTTATGTCAAACAATTCATTTGTTGGAGGAAAACTTTTATCTTCACCTTTAACAATAGGTGTTTTCACAGATTTACAATTTTCTAAATTATGTTTTACCAACAATGATTCAATATATTCAACTTGTGACAAACTTATACCTTTTTCATGTTTTTCAATTTCTATACCTAAAAATTTAGAATTCTTATTTTCGTACAATTCGAATACATTTTTAATTTTAGAAACAATATTTTCATACATTATTTGGTTATTACAAAAGATAGCTAAATCGTCCACATACATACATAATATAAAAATGTTATCACTTTCAACTTTAATGAATACACAGTTATCAGAAGCTAATTGATTTAATCCAATATTACCAAGTTCCTCTTTTATTTTTAAATACCAATTTCTAGCCGATTGGGGTAATCCATAAATACTCTTTTTCAGTTTACAAACTTTATTAACCCCTATCAGTTTTTCATATCCAGGTGGTGGTGACATATATAAAGTTTCTTCCAAATCACAGTATAAATATGCTGTTTTTACATCAAAAAACTTAACAATCGAATTTAATTTAGCTGCAAGCGCAATTAGTAATCTAAATGACTCAATATTTACAACAGGTGAATACGATTCAGTATAATCTTTGTTTTTAATTTGATTAAATCCAGCTGCCACTAATCTGGCTTTATATTTTATTTCCTTACTGTCGCCCTCTTTTAAAGCATAGACCCATTTACTTTTAATCAATTTCGTTTTTTCTGGCATATCAACGATTTCCCAAACATTATGCTTAATTAAAGAATCCAATTCATTTTTCATAGCTATTTCCCAATCATGTGAATTCACACTATTTATTGCCTCTAAATAATTGCTCGGGACATTATCAGTTAAATTAGCTGACGAATATTTACTTTTCAATCTTTCTGACCTTCGAACTTCAGTCATATTTTCACTTCGGTCTTTTATTTTGTTGTTTCGATTCCTTTTCTCCGCGCCTTCATGTCTAGCTGGAGACAAATTAAGTTTTGTTAATGGGGTTGCGCAACCGTTTTTTATTTCGCTTGTGTCAGAAATTTCTAAATTGAGAGATTTATTCTTTTGATTTTCACGAATTTCATTCTCTTCCGAAAAATTTTTATTTATTAGCGGTTCAATATCCCAACACTCTGAAAATTTACTTAATCCAAAATATTTACTTCCTTTTATAGTTTCATTGAACTTAACAGAACGTTCCTCAATCACTTTTTTATTTTTTACATCATAAATACGATATCCCCTCCTATTTCTAGCATATCCTAACATAATTCCACTTCTTCCTGGTACATCGAATTTATTTCTCATTGTTTTAGGAATATGAAAATAACCTAAACAACCAAATTTTCTTACATAATTTAAATTGGGCTTTTTACCTGTCCAAATTTCTAAGGGGATTTTTTCTTTTCCTTTACGGGGTGTTATATTAGATACCTGTGTACTGCAATTGATAGTTTCTGCCCAGAATTTGGTGGGAAGTTCGCTTTCATATAACAAAGACCTAGCCCTTTCTAATAGAAATCTATTAGCCCTTTCAGCCTTTCCATTGCTTTCGCTGTTATATGGGACAGTTTTTTCGTGAAAAATACCTGCATTAGCAAGATAATTGTCAAATTCCGTATTTACGAATTCGAGCCCATTGTCACTTCTCACTTTTTAAATTCTTTTACCCATAAGATTTTCATATTTAGCTTTAAATTTATAAAATACATCAAATGCTTCATTTTTACTTTTGAGGAAATAAGTAAAATACATTCCAGAAAAATCATCCACTAATATCATAAAATATTTTGTCCCACCAAGTGATTCAGGCTGTATCGGGCCACATAAATCCAAATGAAACAACTGCATAATATCAGAACTTTGGTCAATATCAATATTCGGATGACTTTTCCTGGTTATTTTACTTATGTCACATGTATCACACTTAAAATCAGACACATTTACATCTTTAAGATCAATATACTCTTTCATTTTTAACATATATTTTGAATTTAAATGACACAATCTGTTATGCCACAGTTCATAATTACTAGCACTCTTATCAGTAAAATTACACTCAGAATTATAGGCAGGTTGAAGTTTAATCTCTAATCGATTATCATTTTTAAATGCTTTAGTTAGAAATTTATTATATTTGTCAAAAATTAGCACACAGTTATTTTCAGAAATAATTCTACAACCCTTATCCATTAAAGCAGTAACAGATAATAAATTATATCTCAAATCTGGTACAAAACTAACATTGTTTATTGTTAAATGTATAGAATCATTTTTACTTACCGTATTACATGATACCGTACCTGTACCCTTCGAAATTATTTTGGAATTTTTACCTGCTTGATAGATATCCTTTTCTTCAGGAATTAGATTCCTGAACCATATTTTATCTTTACACATATGCGAGCTGGCCCCGCTGTCTAATAACCATATTTTATCACATAGTTCACATTGTTCCGATGAAACAGTCAGTACCGAATTATTTCTGTCCTTAACTGGATAATTTACATCGTGGTGCGTTTTTCTTCTTTGTCGATTTCCATTGGACCTGTCATTTCTTGAAATATTATTCCTGTAAAAACAATCCTTGGCTATGTGATTTGGACGTCTGCAAATGTAACAAAGTCTCGGACTTTTGTTTTTCCTGGAGTAGAATACTTCAGCGGCGGTCCCTTCAGCACGAGCGGTATTCGTCAGTTCTTCTTCCCGTAGAATTTCTAGTACCTCATCCATACTTTTCTCACGTTGAGTTTTAAAATATCTCTTACTTTCGAGAACTTTCCTTTCAGACCTCGTACCGTGTAGAATACAAGTTCTCTATCTGTTATAGCCAATCCAAGTGTTTGACATTTTGTTGAGATGCCTCGAGCTCTGGCTATGTAGTCATTTGCAGATTCATTTGATTTTATTTCTAGATTCTTTAACTCATTGCCGGCATCTATTCTTCTATCTTCTGCTTGACCGGTAAAAGTCGATCTTATTTTTTCCCATAATAATTTCGCATTTTCTTCTGCTGCAAACTGTAGCGCCTGTTCATCAGACAATGACAGCTTTATATATGCGACGGCATCGCTATTTTTTTGGTCCCATTCGGTGGAATCCTTTTCACTCAGTCCTTCTGCTTTTACTTCGGATATGAAAGTATCCAACCTTTTAAGGCTTAAAGCAGCTTTAATTTTTAGGCTCCATATAAAATAATTAGTTCCGTTTAATTCGGGGACGTTTAACTTGTCCATGGTTTCTTTTAACAAAACTAATTTCGATTTAGAATATCAACCGCGAACTGCTACCATTTTGTTGTTCTTTCACTAATATTAATTTTCACTAAGTCCGTGAATGTTGACAGAACAAACAGTTTATTAAACGAAAACACTGCACAAACACATAACAATTAATTTAAAGATAAATTTCTCACACAGATTACTTTTTCATAATAACTTCACACAGAATATTTTTTTTTACGTCTACACTCTTCTATCGTTCGCACGCAGACTGAGTGCGCCGGGGGAAAAGACTGGCAGTGCGCAGATATAATGCGCATAAAAAATGTTCGCTCGCCTTTAAACCCAACAATTAGGAACTGAAAAATATTTATTTCTTAAGTGTTGGACCTTGATACAAGGATTCCGGAGCATTTTTTGTTTTGTCTTTATCTTTAAAAATGATTGAAATCTAGCACTTTGATGTAAGTGACATTTTGAAAAATCTGATTTTTTGCCTGCAACAGCACTCGTGTATATCAACCGATTCTAATGTGAGTGAGCATGTGCACAGGAATTATTAAGGTCTCGACTAAGTTCCTTGGTTAGATTCACCCATCATGTTGTTTTAAAATGCCGGGCACTTCAAGATATCGCCGAATTTGGCGACCAAATATAAATCACTTTAAATAAAACTACTTTGGATACAGCTGACTAATTTCGCGAAATTCTCATTCACATTCAGTATTGACAAACATTAGTATTGAATTTTCTACAATCGGGTTCCACTAATTTGAGCTTCGTGTGTTTGAATAGTATAAGCTGGCTCTTTAAAAATAAGGAATATGAAAGCTACCTCTTCCTCCCGGCACTGGCCGGAAGGACTTTTTTCCCCACGATTGTACTTGTTTAGATTATACACCAATTTTGCTGTTACAATTTGCAGGGCTGCATTTGAATTGGGTTGGGTCCGGGCTTATTTTTTTCTAGGCAGGCGTCTCATTATTTTTGACGAGTCATTTTATTCTCATTATTTATTTTATTCATTTTATTCTCATTATTTAGTTATTTATTTATTCTTGTTACAACTGGATCGGGCAGTTTTGCTAGTGTGTAATATAGAATATAGAGAAGAAGTAAGAACTTATACATGTCCATTGTGTCTCGCGGCATGCACCAACGCAGCTGTCAAACCAGCCATGTCAAAGAAACACCACTTCACATTTATTTAGGTAGTTTTATTCAAGGGGATAATCTAAGTTTTATTGAAATATATCTAAAAAAATATTTTATAACGCGGGGAATACATAAAACATTTCCCCGGGAAATGTAGGAAATATCGAAAGCGTAAATGCAAATACCTAATGAAAATGCACAGAAATGTCGTATAGAATGTTTACGAAAATACATTTTTTCCCCCTGACAAATCGATATGGAAAGTCGATGTAGTCATTTAAAGCATTGAAATTTTCTTTCGTAACTAGATATAGAAATAAAGTATTTAGTTATATTGTGTGTTTATAGTGAACATCCAAATAATGCAGAGTTTTTCATAAAAATGTATATAAAATTAAAATATGTGTTCAAGTCATGCGTAAATATTGAATCTAAAACATTTAAATTGAGTAATTAAACTCAGCCCATTATATTTTTCATAAAAGTAACTGGATATATCAGTATAGAATTTTCACTATGTGTGTTAAGTTTCATAATTAATGTAAACATCACAGTAAAGTACTTAAAAACTTGTGCGATACGCATTTAAAGACAAAATAATTCTTAATAACATCATAAAAGTAAGAAATACCCAAGGCCTTATGGTGAAACTTTGTTTTTATGCATCAGGTGCTGCGGAATGTAAATGTTCTACCACTCTGAAGGCAGGAGGCTCAGTTATCTTCCTCCTGCCTTCAAAGTGGTAGTATGTCTTCTTAGTTGCTAATGGTAAAGAAAATTTTGCGCATTTCTTATTTTTATGGTGTTATTTTAAAGTACATTACACCTTTATTTAAAGTAAATATATTATTAACGACAGAGTCTTGTTTGTCTTACTATGGATTTGCAGGAAATGTATGCGCTGACAAGGATGGAACCAAAGAATCCACGGACAGAAGGCGAGAACTTTAGTGCCGAGAAAAAGACTAGTTCGATCGGTTCCTGCGAGAAACTCGTTTTACTGTCCACGCAAGATGCGTCGCCACTGTACTCCATCCCCAGAGTTTCGTTGACATCGGGTGAGCCATGCTCACTGATGTTGCGTTAGCGGTTACCAGAGTGATGCTGTCGTGTCGCGTTGGCGGTTGCCAGACTGATATGTTGCCGATTGCATGCGTCCATGTGTGCCCTCGAGATGTGCCGCGTGACAGGCTTGGTACTATGAGAGTTGTGATAGGTTTTCGTGCTGCGAGTGCTTCACAGGATTTGCGTGCTGCGAGTGTTGTGATAGGTTTTCGTGCTGCGAGTGCTTCACAGGCTTTGCGTGCTGCGAGTGTTTCACAGGCTTTGTGTGCTGCGGGTGTTTTTAGTGCTGCCGTATGTTGGTCTCGAGCAGAGCCGTAACCAGCTAACAATGCCAGGGGGGGGCTCTGAAAATTTTTTGTGGGGCTGATATATTTTAACAATCCATATGTCTTATGCAAACTAAATACAATGAAACCTGTTAAAAAGGATATCTCTATAAGCAATGTTTGCTTTTTTAAAAAAACCTCGCCTATGAAAGCCATAAAAATGTTAACTGGCCTTTCTTTTCCAACTGTTCTGTGGTCAACAAAAGAAAGGGGAGTCTCAAAAATCGAAAAAGGTGGAGATAGATTTTGTCGAACCGATTTCTGGATCCTACTACACCCCACGAAAGTATTAAAATGTGAAAAGCACTGCTGACCATTTAAAAGTTTCCGCTGACAACGGATGCTATCTGTTTGGATCTTTAAATGTCCAAATAGACGTATCCTACAAATGGCGCTGTCTTTGTTGCGGTGAACCGTTTCTTTTAATGATTTATTGCCTTTGTATTATCTGAATTGGATCCGAAACCTTTCCGACCAATCCTTCTCTGCCCCTATCCAGTGTTGAGACTCCCTTTTTTTGTTGTTGTTAATAATCACAGTATGGTTGGAAAAGAAAGGTCAATTGACATTTTCATTGCTTATGTAGGAGAGGGAGAACTTTTTCCTGTTTTACTGACCTTAAAAGAATTTATCTGTAATATAACCAATTCCTGTTTGCAACAAAATTCTTAAACGGGAACAAAATTCGTAATCCGGGGAAAGAAATACAAAACAATTAGGAGTATGTGCCTACTAAGACGAAAACCTATGTAACATTAAATTTTTCCTCATTCCGTTGGATTTTGTCTTAGCAGGGTTTTACTGTATTTAAAATGTAAAACGTAAGTTAAAACCGACATTTCATAAAAAAAAATAACTTCATTCGAATTTTAATAAAGAAAAATCATGCATTGCAGACTGGTAAGCATATATTTTCAAATTCTCATAGCCTATTACTGTTTTCACTTTATTGAGAATATTTTAGAAATTGTAGTAAATAAAAATGTTTCTGATTATATTCACAATTGATATATATGAGTGGTCGAGAGATTCTGCTCTCGAAGCTGGTAGACGGGAGGTGCTGGGTTTAAACCCAATCGCGCCCGTCGGCCTAATCGTTCGGAGTTTCAGTGGTTTTCTTTGAACGTTGGATTTTCATGCGTAAATGCGGGTTAGGTTCCCTTAAGAAGACCCCCAGGGAGTGCACTCCCCCTCGGGCCTATATCCCTCGTGCAGATAATCAGCCGTCATAAATAACACCAATACAATTGATATAATAAGTAAAAGTTAATAATTGGCGTTAGAACAAGTTTTAAACTACGGATTATTTAGAAAAATGTAGAAGAAAGAAAACTCCTGGTGAAAACTGATTGAGGTTGATAGAAAACTGATTGAGGTTGCACTTTTCAATTTATTATATTAGTGATTGTCTAATCTCACTTTATTCAGTCCATTTAGATATAATGTAAAAGCAAGCGTAATTTCGATTACACAATATTTCTCTCAAGTATAAATAGTAGCTTTCTAAAAAACGTTTATATTTCCATTAACACTAGAACGCAGTGAAATTTTACTCAATCTTAATAAGAAGTTCTTATTAAGAACATTTTAACACCAGAATTTTTATTTAAAACAATTTCATTTTGTTATTCAAACGAGTTTTCTCTAGTTACAATTTAATTACTTTTACGAAAAAAGTTCTGGTTCGAATAGACATTTTGTCATTTGATCGGTGTCGAATTGACACCAGCTGGACGTTCTAGTGTTAACCCTTAAATGCCTGAGTTTTCAAAAATCATTTAAAACATGTTTTTCGGCTTTCTCTTTTAAAATAAATCATGGGAAAACTACTTAAAAAAATCATATTTTGCTTTAAGTATGATTTACGGTTAAAAGGCTGTTTATTACTGATCAGCAATACTGGTGTTTAATTGAAAAAATAATTTTCCTTGATAAAATTCTATAATATTAAACATACAAGAATTTTATGAACTATGGTAAGAAATAAATTCTACTTGCTCACTGCAGAACAAAATAGGGTATTTCGCAAGTTTCAAAACAAAACAAAAAGAACATGTATCAACAATTGAAAAAATAAATCTTTCTTCCTAAACAGCATAAGTGTTGCCATCTAAATGTTGAAAATCGATTTAAGAAAATTTTCAGGATGTATTTTATTGGCAACATTAGGCATTATAGCTTCAATATTATTTTAACAGTATTTTAGAAGCCTAAATTGGGTATGTTGCCGAAAAGCAACACCCAGCATTTAAGGGTTAAAATAAAATAAAAATAAATTCAACCAAGATTTAAAAAAGAAAAAAAATACTCTTATTTGCAAATTTCATTTATCCTTCAGAGTGAGCAAGATAATTAAATGTTTTATAATTTTAAAATTCTTTCCGTGATTAGATAATCCATAATTAATGTATGTACACTCTTTTCTTATTTATACGCTTGCATTCATGCATTTTATATACTTATAGCTTATGACATATATATATATATATATATACACACACACACACACATATATATATATATATATATATATATATATAACCATTATATAATTACAATTCATCATCTAATTCCAATTACTCATATATAAGTACAACTTTAAATTTCATACATAAAACTCAGTATAAAATTTTCAACACATAAAACATATGTAATAATTATTACTTCTATAATTGAAATAAGTTATTAATAAGAAGTTTACCATAATTCTAGCTCATAAAACAAAAACAACAATTGCCACGACAGTGGTTTCTTTCCATGATTTGGGAGCTATTACAATAAATTTTAAACTTGAATTTATTTAATGACAATATAGATTTTTATAAAGTTTGATTTAATTACAATTAAGCGGAATATTCCATTTTACACTCATTGGATTATTCAATTTTTATTCATTTGAAATATTAAAAAAGATTCCAAACTGAAAGTATAATGATTATACTGTCTAAATTTCGTAAGAACTATTTTTTAAAATAAATTTAAGTTAGAATACATTGATTGTCAGATAGAAATTAATTACACTTTTTGGAGCTATGTTGCGAAATGGTAAAAATGCTTTTAGGAAAAGAAACTGGTGAAAAATATACATTTGCTAATTTTCAAAATAAATAATTTAATAAGATAATCTTAAGGATAAGTTAAATATTTTTAACTATAAATATTATGGTTATGGTTATAGTTTAGGAGTGGAGCAAGATCAATGAAAACATTAATTCACATAATATAAAATAGGACTGCAAAATACTCCAGGATACATTTATAAATTTAAAAATGAAACTTACCTATTTCCCGTTCTTTTGTTTTGTTTCACATGTTGAAATATTAATTTTTTTTTTAAATCAAAATGTAGGGATATGTACAATAATGCTTAAAAATTCAATTTACATTTTTTTATTATATGTAAGTTGAGACTTCTATTTTACATCTCTGACAGGCTTTTCATAGAATTTAAGTTCAAAATATCTTAAAATGTTCTTTTATTTTAAAAAAGTTGTAGTTTCCTATCCACTAGGGTATTAAAATTTTTTAAAAGTTTTAAACTGTCAATACCGTTGGTTATATCTTTTTTCAAAATGTAGCAAAACTAGATTGGCTTGCCTTTCCGATGTCATCGCTTGCCTCTGGGGTCTATCTAACTGTGTTAGTGATGAAAATGTGCTTTCACAAATCGCAGTACTGCATCCAAATACTCTGCACGTCGCTAATAAATTGTAAACATTTGGAAAGGCTTGTCGTACTTGATACAGTTTTTCTAGGGAGTCCTTGGTGTTGGATGAAGATTTTAAAAAATTTTTCGCAACTATAATTTCTTCTTTTTCGGGTATATTAATCACCCCAAGTTCATCTAGATATTTGTAGTTTTCGATATCTGCATTTAATTCTTCCGCAGCAGTAATCGCAATTATTAAATCTTGGTTGTTGCAAAATCTCTTTTCGATTTCTTGGCGGACAGAGTCGATCGTTTCAAAATACAAAGAGCGAAATTTTGTTTCTTCGCCGCTTTCATCAGATACTTCATTTATAAAATCGTAAACTATATAATCGCGAAATTTGCTATTGCTCTTTCTAGCTCTTTGTTTTTTCATTTCATGTTCTAATTTTTCAATAAATAATCTAGAATTATTCAGAGTAGAACGAAATCCATCTTCATTTCTGATATCATTCAATGACTCATCGACGGAATTGATTACTCTGTTTGAAGCTTCTAAACTTGTACTTCGGCTTTGCAAAATTTTGTCTGCAGGATGAAGTATATTTAATAATTTTTTCATAAGTGCTAAACAGAAACAAAATGTTTCGGTTGTTATAGTATGTAACAATCCGAAACTTACTGCAACATCCTCTCCGCTAAATTTTTTGTTTTCATTCATTTTGACAGATTTCAGAGCTTCCACTACCTCACCAAAGTTATCACATAATATTTTTACTACATCGAAATGTCCAGACCACCTTTGTTCCAGTAGCCGTGCAAAACTTTTGCCGTCATAAACATTTCTAACGTGGCTTTTCTTTAGGAAATTATACAGGGCGTTACACTGGCTAAAAAAATGTTGGATTTCATCAATCATAACAGTTTTCATAACAACTAAATGAAGTCTATGATTATAGCAGTGAACATATGGTATTTTCCTTTTTAGCTTGTTTTGTAAAATTCCTTGCACGCCCCCCTTTTCACCAGACATAACACTGGCTCCATCGTAACATTGACTTAGTAAATACTTTGAATCTAACTTGCATTTATCTAATAGATCCAGAGCCATTTGTGCTAGAAAATTCGCATCACATTGCTTGGCTATTTCCACTGACAATGTTTTCTCTAGGACTTTACCATTAGTGATAAACCGCACACCAAAAGCAACAACTTCTTCCATTTTTTTGTTACGGCTACCATCCATAAACAGAGTGTACCATGGAATGTCAGCATTTAAAACCTTTTGCGCAATATCGTATCTCACCATATTAGCTATTAGCTGAATTATTTCATTTTGCATTTTAGGGGAGAGGTAAGATGCATTTTTAGGAATTTTTTTGGTAATTTCTGAAAGTTTTCTATCTTTTTTAAGCGTGTACTGAAAAAGTTTCATAAACACTCCATCTTCGCAATTTTCTAACAGATCATACGTTCCTCTAAATGGGAGCTGGCTAGTAGATAAAAATCGAATCATATCCATAATGGATGTCACATAATATCTGTTATCATCCAAAACTTTGTCATTGACTAACGTTGAAACTGACTGATTTTGTTTCTCTCTCATTTTTCGTTCCTCACATTTTGCAATAGCGGTGAGATGGTTTCTTGATATCTCATGAGCAGGGAACCCCTTCTTCTTGTCAAGTGCATGTTTCCAATTGCAAAAGCCTGTAGTTGTGAAAGTTGTTTCTTTCGTGCCTTTTGGTTGATAAATTTGACAAATACGACAAAATGTTCTATCCAATTCATCAGAATATTCCAGCCACTTAAATTTTCGAATCCACTCATCTTGGAAACTTCTCCCACTTTTATTTCTAGGATATTTTTCTGTTCTTGGTTTTTTGTTGCTTGTACACCTTATTTCTAACGATTCATTCGTTTCAATGTTATTTTCAACTTCACTGGCATGATCAGGATTCTTGTTTACCTCGTATTTCTTTGAGTGTTTAAAAATATAATTTAAAATCGACATACCTAAAGAAATTAAACTTTGTTCTAATTCTCGCAAATCCAGTCAAACTTTTTAAAAAAGATTCAGAAGAAACACTTTTTGCTCTGCAACTTTTAAGAACCACATATAGCTCAAGACTTTTAAGGAAATGCGAATAGTTACTTTACTTTTGACTGATAAGGTTATTTTTTCATGGGAAAAAGCGGCCTCTTTATCACTTGCCATTAGGAAAAGAGAATCCCACCCATTCATTCTTATTCTTCCCCTGCTTCTTTCTCGCGAACGGTCATTAACAATACGATCATTCAAGGTGTACTGGTGTTAACAAACATGTGGGACAGGTAACTGAAATGCAAAACCAGATCGCTAATGACAATTGTACGTCATTAGTACTGATAACAGAAAAATCTCTGTGGAGTCTGTATACTTATTCAAACTTATTCAATCGGGCACGGACGCTTATTATTATTATTATTATTATTATTATTATTAAAGCATCTTAGATATTTAAAGACTCAAACTTTTCTTCTCCCACCTCCATAAAGCGAATCTTTTTGACACTGTAGCAAAATCCATTTTTATCAATCCAAAAGATTGAAATTTAAAGAACTACTTAAATGGTTTGGAATCGAACACCGCTTTTCATTTTCTTTAAATAAATTAAATTTTTAGTTATAATAGAACGCTGTCAAGTAAAATCATGTAATATGTCATGCTACTATTCTAACAGGAATTTCGATCATAAAGACGCCTACACATTTCCCCCCTTATAAATTACAGATACATTTTCAAAAATTGAGAAAAATATTTCGGAATCCGTAAGATACATATTGAACACTTATACTTTTGGCACAGAACTTTATACATATTTTTCGTTAAATTAAAAACTTTTCAAACAGCAAACTGCATGTAGTATTTAACATATCCTGTTCAATTATATAATATATAAAGAAATGAAAAATTAAGATGTAGAATATATTTTTGTTTAGTATCAAATTAATAAGAATAATTCACAAGCTTAATATTTAAAATGTCTTAAGGGTCCTGTCCCTGCCGGCGAAGACACTCACGAGCTAATGAGGGATTTTTCTAATGTCTCGTTTGCATTTCGACATTTTAAAATAATTTTTTTTTGCATTGGATAGCCGAGGTCCATCTCTACAGCGCACCTTGGTAACTTTTTCGATTTTGGTCGCAGATATTTTTAATAAAGTTACTTTCATTTTCAAAACCGGTTCTGAAAATGAAAGTGTCATTCTAAAAAATATCTGCAACCAAAATCGAAAAAGTAATCAAAGAGCACTGTAGAGACGGACCTCGGCTATCCAATGCAAAAAAAATTATTTAAAAATTTCGAAATGCAAACGAGATATTAGAAAAATCCCTCCCCATAGGATTAGCATTAGCTCGTGAGTGTCTTCGCCGGCAGGGACAGGACCCTTAAAGCTGTTCTCAACTGCTCTGTTCAACAAGCGCAAAACGTTTTGACACATTTACAAATTCATTTTTTAACGTAAAGATATAAAATTGGAAAGCCTGACCATGAAAGCGATTTGGAATCGAACTGTTTTTTCCATTTTTTGATCAATAAATTACCCATTGAGTTATAAGCGATTTTGATCATGGGACACGACACGGCATTTTTCTCCCCTTACTGATTGGATTTTCTTTCTTCGTTCGGAAGTTCGGTTCAAAATGCCAACTTTGACAGTATTTTCTGAAAGATCCATTGCGTTTACAAGAAAACGGAAAAAACAGTTCGATGACATAGTTTCTGAATAACAACACCTTCTAGTTTCATGCGTTTCCGAACAAAAATGAATTAAAACTTATGTCAGAAAGTTGACCCTTTGGATTTAAAAACAGCCTTAAGGCTGTTCTTAACTGCTCTGTTCAACAAGTGAAAAACGTTTTGACATATTTACAAATTCATTTTTTAACGGAAAGACATAAAATTGGAAAGCCTGACCATGGAAGCGTTTTGGAATGGAACTGTTTTTTCCATTTTTTGATCAATCAATTACCTATTGAGTTATAAGCGAATTCGATCACGTGTCAAACCCGTTTTTCGTCCGGAAATTCGGTTCAAAACGCCCACTTTGACATTATTTTTTGAAAGATCTATTCCGTTTGCAAAAAAATGGAAAAAACAGCTCAATTACATATTTTCTGAACAACAACACCAGCTAGTTTCATGCATTTTCGAACAAAAATAAATTAAAACTTATGTCAGAAATTTGTCCTTTTCGATTTGAGAACGCCATTATAACTAATATTATAACAAATTTTGAACAAAACATTATAACTAATATTTATAATTTATTTATTTAATTTTATTAATATTTTGTTTTCTGTGGAATAATTGGATTCTCTTAAAGTGATGACAATATGTTATATATGATTTGATTTAGTAATTCTGTTTAACTAGCTTTACATGAACTCAGGGATTAAACTAGAGGGAACCCATTGGGCATATACCCTGGGCGCCCGAATAGAAGGGGGGGGGGGCATCTTCCGCTTCAGAAAACAAATAACGAAATTAAGTTTAAAATGTCATGGAATCGGGCAACCGAAAGTAAAGATATATTCATTTAGGCGGTTCTCAAATTCCCTACTCGAAAACGCGAAACTTTGACATATTTTCTGATTCACTTTTAAACATAAAGTCATAAAATTGGCATGCCTGTCTATTGAAGTGATATGTAATCGAATAGCGTATTCCATTTTTTGATAAATAAATATAAAGTTATATGGGATTCTTGTCAAGTGACACATTTTCTCCTTTCTCGCGCTGTCGCTTCAGGAATTTGGTTCAAAATGCTCACTTTGACAGTATTTTCTGAAAGATCTGTCCTTACCAAAAAATGCAAAACTCCATTCGATGACGTAGTTTATGAATAAGAATACCTGCCAACAGTGTTGTAGTCGTAAAAAAAAACAGAGTATACACTATAGGCAGAGAGTCATGAAAAAAGTCATGAACGTCATGTCGAGAGTATACACTGTAGCTTTATTGAGCAACAAAGGGTATACGGAACTTCTTAAAAAATACAGAAGGTATACTGCGTATACCTCCATATACCCTCCACTACACCCCTGCCTGCCAATTTCATGCGTTTATGGAAAAAAAAAATTCAGTAATGTGTCATAAAATAGCTCCTTTGGATTTGAGACTACTCTTTCTGTTGAACGTGGCCAGTTTTTTTCGGTAAACGGAAAAAAGGTGACAGGAAAAAACGGGACCGGAAAAAACGTGACAGAAAAAAGAAGAGCGGAAAAAACGGGACAAGGAAAAAACGGGACCGGAAAAAACGGGACACGGAAAAAACGGGACCGGAAAAAACGTGACAAGGAAGTGTTAAATATTGAACTTGTCTATAAATAAATGTTAAAAACTAATCTAATGTTTTTCCACTGTCAGTTTCTTACAGCATAAGGGGGGGGGGGGCACAGTTAATGGGTGAGTTAAACAATTCTAAGATTTGGTCCAAGAAAACAAAATTTTAACATTTCATTGAGAGAAGTTTAACATGACTTCTACAAGGGACAAGCTGGTGCTTTCTAACGGACGGGGGGGGGGGGGGGATTAAGGAAATACAATTTATAGATTCTTTCAACTTCACATTCGCGAACGCCAATACAAATATTTTTTGTCGATTTCTACGAATGCTAATATTGAAAAAAAAATTGAAAATTCGCTTACGATAATTCTAATTAACATCACTACTTGATATTTGATGCTCGCGAACGGTAATGCCAGTATTTTCCGTTGATGTTTGAGCTAATGGGTGAGTTAGACAATTCTAAGATTTGGTCCAAGAAAACACAATTTTAACATTTCATTAAGAGAAGTTTAACATGACTTCTACAAGGGACAAGCTGGTGCTTTCTAACGGGGGGTGGGGGGGATTAAGGAAATACAATTTATAGATTCTTTCAACTGCAGATTCGCGAACTCGAATCCAAATATTTTTCGTCGATGTCTATGAATGCTAATATTGAAAAAAAATTGAAAATTCGCTTACGATAATTCTAATTAACATCACTACTTGATATTTGATATTCGCGAACGGTAATACCAATATTTTCCGTTGATGTTTAAGAATGTTATTATAAAAAAAATTCCTGAATATTCGCATATGAAAATTCACATTTACACTACTACTTAATTTGGACTTTATGTGAATAAGAATGCTTTCCGTTGATAATTAGAATGCAAATATTGAAAAATGTTGTGAATGTTCTCATACGAGAATGCTCGTTTACATAACAACTTGTTTTTCGACTTACGCATGTATAATATCATATAAAATTTATTTTATTTTTTTTAATTTTAAAGAAGTCAGTTATGGAAAGTTTTATTTTTATTATTTTTATTTTATTTAACGCTATTTGAATTTTTTGTTTATTAACATAAAATTATATTAATAATAACAATAATAATATTTTTTAGACTTTCTGAATCACTTATCAATTTATAATTTTTTATGTCCCGATCAGTGGCATTAGTATTTTCAGATATTAGCAGAACAAATAAAGAAAAACAATAATAAATAAATATCTTTGTTAAGATATGCCTAAAATTAGAAATTAGCATAGTTTGTTACTTTTCTTTTCTTTTCTTTCTCTTTTTTTTTTTTTTTTTTTTTTTTTTTTTTTTTGTTATATTAAGCAATTGATTGAAGTCAAATTTTTTGCAATTTTTGGTTTCATCAGGGAATTTCCAGATATATTATTCTAAACATTTAAACTAAACAAAATAAATTAAAATAAACATTTCTATAAGATACTGGAATCACGGAAAAAAATCGCACGTAGGAAAAAACAAATCGGATAAAAGACCACGGGAAAGTATTCTATTTATTAATATATAAGTTAATATATTAATATATTAATATAAGTTGTATACATAACAGAAAATATAATATGAAGTTTGTTTTTTAAGGAATTTAATATATATTTTAAAAACACAGTAAACCTTATATATATTTTTAACGACATGAAAGCCATATTTAAATAAACAATTAAAACTAAAGTGTAGTTTTTCCACTGTCAGCTTTTTACAGCGTAGGAGATGGGAGGGAGGTACTGAGTTAATGGGTGAGACAATTCTAAGATTTGGTCCAAGAAAACACAATTTTGACATTTCATTAAGAAGTTTAGTACGACTTCTACAACGGACAAGTTAGTGCTTTTACAATTTATTGATTCTTTCAATTCGCTATTGATAGCTTATATATAAGCAAAGATGTTTTATATATTTATAAAACTTTAATCAATAATGATTTTTGGGTACAGTGGAGGACGGAGGGGGAGGGAAAAATTACGTACACAGCTTATAAAGGGAATAAAATAAAGACGAAGAGAGGAGGCATTTTCTTTAGAGGAATTTTTTCATTATACTGCTTTTTAGCTCGCAGGCTATCAAAGCCCAAGGGCTAATGAGCACGCAGGTTCTGTATGTATGTATGTATGCACTTACGTCTTATGTACGTAACGCGATAACTCTTGACAGAAACATCCGATTTGCTTCATTTTTTTTCCAGGTTCATTCTGATAAGGAGATTCCCTAATTAGTTTTGGGGTTATTGGTTAACAGTAAAGGGGGGGCTACTCCCCCCACCTTAATTTAGATAAATGGGTTTTTCATGCAGAATTATTCGATTTGCTCCAAATTTGGTATACCGATTTATTATATTAAGGAGCTTCCATGATTAGTTTTGGAGGATCATTAGTTAAATATAAAGGGGGGAAAGGGGGCTAGACCCCCCTTAATTTAGATAAATGGGTGTTTCATGCAGAGTTATTCGATTTGCACCAAATTTAGTACACCGGTTTGTTATGCTAAGGAGCTGCCTTGATTAAATTTGGAGGTTTATTGGTTAAGTATGAAGAGGGTGGCGGGGGCTAGTCCCCCCTTAATTTAAATAAATGGGTTTTTCATGCAGAATTTTTCGATTTGCTTCGAATTTGATATATCGGTTTATTCCGATATGGCGCTTCCTTCATTAGGTATGGAGATTCGTTGGTTAAATTTATAAAAGGGGGGGGAAGGGGGGCAAGTCCCCTCTTCTTAATTTAGATAAATGGATTTTCATGCAGAATTATCCAATTTATTTTATTTTTTTCTATGCTCATTCTGATAAAGAGCTTTCCTGATTAGATTTGGAGGTTCATTAGTTAAGTATAAAGGGGCTATGCATATATAACGTTATCATTTTAGGGAGGAAGGGGTCTGACACATGATATCGTAAGATATCTCTAGGGGGAGGGGGAGTTTGTCTTTTGATATCGTTATCATTTTTGATCCAACCAAAATTTTCTCTTCTTATTTGTAACTTGTTCTTTACATAAAAATAGTATGTTATCTTTCTTACTATGTTATCTATTTTTATGAAAATACAAAGTTATTATTAAAATCATTAAATGATTACAAAATTATTCAATTCCAAATAATGGAATACCTCAATGTTTGGCTTTCCTATTCTTCTGTCATACGTGTATGCATATACAATCTGCTGTTCGGCAAACCATATGCGAAGTATATTTGAAGTGATACTTGTGTTTAAGAAGTAAATAAAAGAGAATGTTGTCCACCTGTTTTGTTGATGAGAAGTTCTGTCTGCCCCACCCCATGCGGGGCAAAAAGACATTATTACTGTTGAATGCATTATGTAACAAAAAGCTATTATTAAATACTTTTAAACAATAACTGTTTCTTTTAAGTGTTGTTTGAGATACTGTTATTTCATATATAAAATGATACTTTATTGGCTTCTCTTTGAATCATTAAAGTATGGGAAAAATAAATGTAACCATATTTGTATATCACTCCAAACATAAGAAAAAAAATCCAAAAATCTAAAGAATTTTTACACATTGATAACGATATCATTACCGGGTGGGGGGGGGGGGGTTCAATGGATGATAACGTATGATATCGTAAGGGGGGGACGGGTTCCAAAATTACCAAAAAGTTGATAACGTTATATATGCACAGCCCCAAAGCTTAATTTACCGATATGGTTTTTTCATGCAGTATTATCTGATTTGCTTCAAATTTGGTATACCGGTTTACTATGTTAAGGAGCTTCCCTGATTAGATTTGGGGGTTCATTGGTTAAGTATAAGGGGGGGGGGGCGGAGGCTAACCCCCCTTCTTTTTTTTTTTTTTTTTTGAGGTGCATTATTCTTCGAAAGTTATATTTTGCAAGATTATATTATACTGTTGTATTTTACAAGATTATATTATACTGTTATATTTTACAAGAAAACCATATTGTTCCGCTTGCTCCTATGTCTCATTAGCCCCCAGTCTCCCCTATATGTATTTTTCCTCAATATTTGTTATCTAGATTTTTTGTTATACTGATAGCATGAACTACGGGTGACATGAACAAAAATTTAATTCCCCTTGAGGTTCATGTTAACGAGGTTTGACTGTATTCACTTATCCTTATGTACCTAAACTTAATTTGGTAGGCAGAAAAAAAAAACCGCATGGGAAAATTAAGATTTATATTTCTGATCAATTCTGTGGAAACTGATCGAGAAAAAATTCTGGAAATGTTCATACATATAGGAATAAAAAATATTTCGTAATCGTATTAGCGAACGTGGAAACGGAAAATATGAAACTTAGCAATTAAATAATACATTTACCCTTTATGAGACGACAGTTCTTCAAAATACCATTAAAATAACCGTTTATAAAATTCATTTAATACATCGATTAGTAGTAGTACAGTTTAGAATGAGTTACAGACGCTTTACTCTATCATGTTCGAAAGCATTATTGGTTGCACAAAACAAAAGTATTTTTAAAATGATGATTTCTTTGCCTTTGCATCTTTTCAGCTTTCTTGATGTTGAAAGATTGGAGGGGGCGGGGGGATTCTGTTGTAAGAACATGACATTTATACATTTCCTAAATCTACAACAAGGTTAAAACAATGTGAGTTCTTAAATTATTGCCCCTCTAGTGGCCAAGAGGTTCTGCTCTCGAAGCTGGTAGACCGGAGGTGCTGGGTTTGAACCCAATCGCACCAGTCGGCCCAATCGTTGTGAGTTTTTGTGGTTTGCTTCGAACCATGGATTTCCATGCGTAAATACGGGTTAGGTTCCATTAGAAAGACACCCAAGGAGGGCATCTCCACCCTTTGGGCCTATATCCCTCGTGTTGATAATTGGCCGTCATAAACACAACGAACCAATCTCTTAAATTATTATATATCAATCTGCAATAGTTAAGCAAAAAATAATTCAGTCTTTAAACTTGTGAGTCTCTAGAAATGTAGCATATGACACTTCAGGGAATATTTAAAAAGGATAAATACAGCTGAGTATTTGTTCCAATAATCCGGCTCAAAGTTATTCATTATACGCTATCTCAAATTGTGTGAAATATCTAAAATCAACACCATTACCTATTATTTACATGAAAATATCTCATAAAACACGATGGGTGGCACGTAAAAATTTCACAGAAGAAACAACCCTTTTATTATACATTATTCGTCTGTCAGATTAATATCATTCAACAAAAACCATTCTGGAAAACTAAGGTTTATCTTCTATCACTTTCAAATATGTATATTGAAGTGAGTTGTAAAATTCCAATGTATTTTTCGTCAACATAATACCTGTCTATCATTCTTTTAAAACTACAATCTGCAAAACGCCTGTTACAATCAAATAGAAAGCAAAATATTTTGAATGATTGTCAATCAATAATAAGAGGAACCACTCTCTTTGTTGAAGGATTAAGTATTTAACCTGGGGGGTCCCATGCTTCGAAAGCATGATTTTTCATTAAAGTTCAAAATATGGGTACATTTTTTCTTAATAGCCATATTTATTTAGTTTGAAATATTTTAATTTTATTCAATTATATATTTTTTTAGTAAGCTATAGAATTTATTTATTTATTTATTTATTTATTTTATTTTATTTATTTTTTTTATTATTATTTAGCCAGGCCTTTACGTTTAAAAATGAATCGGAAAATTTGTCAAAGTTTCGCGTTGTTGAGTAGAGAATTTGAGAACCGCCTAAATGTGTATATTTATTTTCGGTTGTCCGATTCCATGACATTTTTAACTTAATTTCGTTATTTGTTTTTTGAACCGGAAGACGAACCAAATTTAATGCCTCCCCCTTCTACCCGGCAGCCTAGGGTATACGCCCCCTAGCTTCCCTCTAGTTTAAAGCCTGAGGTCATGTAAAGTTAGTTAAACAGTATTACCAAATCTAATCGTATGTAATATACTGCCCTCTCTTTAAAACGATCTAATTGTTTGATAGGAAACAAAATATTAATAAAATTAAATAAATTATAAATAACTATTAGTTATAATATTAAAACTTATGGAATTATATTAAGAGTACCTATATTTTAAGACTAGTTTACCCCTGTTGCCCATACAAGCCCCGCCCATTTATCAGAATGAACATAGAAAAAAATAAAATAAATTGGATAATTCGGCATGAAAATCCATTTATCTAAATTAAGAAGAGGGGACTTTCCCCCTTTTATATTCAACCAACGAATCTCCAAACCTAATGAAGGAAGCGCCATATCGGAATAAACCGATATATCAAACTTGAAGCAAATCGAAAAATTCTGCGTGAAAAACCCCATTTATTTAAATTAAGGGGGACTAGCCCCCGCCCCCCTCTTCATACTTAACCAATAAACTTCCAAATTTAATCAAGGCAGCTCCTTAACATAATAAACTGGTATACTAAAGTTGGTGCAAATCGAATAACTCTGCATGAAAAACCCATTTATCTAAATTAAGGGGGGTCTAGCCCCCTTTTCCCCTTGTATACTTAATTAATGAACCTCCAAAACTAATCATGGAAGCTCCTTAACATAATAAATCGGTATACCAATTTTGGAGCAAATCGAATAATTCTGCATGAAAAACCCATAGTAGCCCCCCTTTACTCTTAACCAACAACCCCCAAAACTAATCAAGGAAGCGCCTTATCAGAATGAACCTGGAAAAAAATTTAAAGCAAATCGGATGTTTCTGTCAAGAGTTATCGCGTTACCTACATACAGACGTAAGTGCATACATACATACAGAACCTGTGTGCACATTAGCCCTTGTGCTTTGATAGCCTGTGAGCTAAATAGCAGGATAATGAAAAAATTCCTCTAAAGAAAATGCCTCCTCTCTTCGTCTTTATTTTATTCCCTTTACAAGCTGTGTACGTAATTTTTTCCTTCCCCCTCCGCCTTATAAAACATCTTTGCTCATATATAAACTATCAATAGCGAATTGAAAGAATCAATAAATTGTATTTCCTTAATATCCCCCCCCCCTCCGTAGAAAGCACTAACTTGTCCGTTGTAGAAGTCATACTAAACTTCTCTTAATGAAATGTTAAAATTGTACTTTCTTGGACCAAATCTTAGCGTTGTCTAACTCACCCATTAACTCTGCCCCCCCCCCCCCCCTACGCTGTAAGAAACTGAAAGTGGAAAAACTTTACTTTAGTTTTTAGCATTTATTTATCGTCAAGTTCAATATTTAACACTTCCTTGTCACGTTTTTTCCGGTCACCTTTTTTCCTTGTCACGTTTTTTCCGGTCCCGTTTTTTCCTTGTCCCGTTTTTTCCGCTCTTGTTTTTTCTGTCACGTTTTTTCCGGTCCCGTTTTTTCCGGTCACCTTTTTTCCTAGATTCGTTTTTTTCATTAGGTGAACACTTAGGGGTGGGAGAATAATACTTGATTAACGAATTCATCCAAGATACTAGCATGATCGCTATACTCTCCCAATTAGGTTTGAATTGGTACGATATTTCGGATTTTATCCTGATGAGAAGTTTTGCATGTTTGCTTTTGTGTATTTCTGTAAACAGACTATAACATCTACATGCTTGATTAACGAACTCATCCAAGATACTTGCAAGATCAATAGACTGTAAAATCGACCTAAAAATCTTAAATTAATATATTTCCTAAGAAATATTTTAATTGAAAATAAAAATTAAAAGAATCCATAAAATACCTCTTTATAATTATTTTTGGAGAGAAAAGGATGAGAAGCGCGTAAATTAATGCTTGTCTTGGGTGAAAAATTCGCAGTTTTGTTTCTCCATGACATTGTTTTATTAGTAATATAATTTATAAAATCAATCATCTATCAATTTGCAATAATAATTGAAATTTAAATACTGCATATGTTTATATCACTTCAGATATGAATAAATTAGTATAATTATATATTAATTGCCTACTTCCAAAACATACTCGTGTTTAATAATTCTATTATAATTCCAATGTCAATGTTTTTCAATACTTTTATCACAAAAAACGTTTTTAATTTAGACAACATATTAGACAACAATGATTTTTTTTTTTTTTTTTTTTTTTTTTTTTTTTTTTAAGGAGAAGAAAAAAAGGAATATCTTTGAGAAGTCATGTGTTTTATATGAGTTTCTTAAAATTCGGTGATCCAATCTCATTCGACGAAGGACCACAGAGGCTAATTTTCGATAATGATCATTTTTGAAACAAGTGAAAAGTTTTTATTAAATGTGGGCACTTTTATTATCATATGTTTCCTCTGTTTCAAGGCCGATGCAACCATCGGGCAAACGGTGTTAGGCAGGGGCTCCGACTCTCTCTATACAATTCGAAATAAAATTTCCTCTGTGTAAAATAATATTTTTGCTTTAGATTTGTTTTGAATGTTTCTTTGTGAGAATAAAAAGTGAGTATTGACTTTACTTTTTACAGGCAAAGTTCATATAATTCTCGGTGACTGTACAGATTTCATGATCCTGAAAGTAACTGTGAACGCAAGAAAACTTATTAAAATATCGTAAAGTATATAGGTTTTACGAATATAAAAATAATTATGCACATTAAATTTGAAAGTAGTGGTATTTTTCATACATTTTATTATAAAATATTCTATGATATATACAGTTAAAAAGAAAATTTTATCAGTTCAATATTGCGGTGTATGTTACGCCCCACTAACTGCTTTGTCAGGCTCCCTCGCTATATTGCGCCGGCACTATTTGTAACAGTCTCAAAAATTATTTTATCTGGCTCAACAAAGCAATTTTTCCTGACACATTCAACAATTAATTTTTTTTCCCTGCTCGTCTAACAATTTTAACCTCTTAAATAATAACCATATGAATAGCCATAGCTGCAAATTTAATTCCATTGTCAAAAAGAAGGAAAAAAAGCAAACATGTCAAAAACTAGCGAATAATAAATTTAACCTTAATCATACTTTTTCGCTTAACAGTTTATCGTTATAAGACAAACTGAAAAATGTTGTTTTTCAAAATTATGAAACACAGGGAAAAAAAAATCAGATACAAGTTCAAAAACATGCTCTTACCACGTTTTCATATATACTTCTACCGACACCCATGGCATGAAATAATGTCGTTCAAACAAAGATTTTTTTTAATTTGATTTGTGTAAAATGACAATTACTTCTAGCTTTTTTTTTTCCTCTCAGCTAAACACATGTTGTCAGCAGGTGTCAGGGTCACAGGGTCTATTGAAATTTTGAAAACATGCTTTTATCGAATAGCTTGAAGACGTTCCATTGCTTCACTAATTGCCCATCAGGATGAGGATGAATAACATATGTCTATTTCCGTTCCACCCGTTCTACCCTCAGAGGAAAGATAGCAGAAATGAGAGTCTGCGGTTCTACCCTGCGGAGATAAACGATTATAAATTCTAAGAAGTTTCAAAAGACCATTTACTATGAGCCAAAACATATAATGACTGGTTTGTGCATCTGGAATTAATTTTATCAGAGACGGAAATGTTTTTATCCTATTTCGCTTGCATTTTGAGAACTGAACCGCAAAATAATACATCACAATTAATATCCTACGGATTGTAAAATCTTTGGGCAACTTAAAGATCTAAATGGTTTTCTTGCAAATAAAGTTTTTTTTTCCCTTCAGATTAGTATTAGTTCAAATAGACATTTTATTGAAAAAAAGTGAAATATCTAGGGGGGGGCTCAAAAGGAAGCTAGGGGGGGCTCAGCCCACCCTGCCCCCATCTGGTTACGGCCCTGGTCTCGAGTGGAGATGGTGAAGTGCATGTTCGTTTGTCCTAAGTCATCAAGTGACATGTACACTGACAAGGATTTAACAAAAGAACCTACGGACAGAAGGCGAGATCTTTAGTGCCGAGCGAAAGTCTAGTCTATTTGGTATTTTATTTTCTGCATAATTTGATTTTTGGAGCCTATGCGTACTGTTACTTCTAACTTAATCAATCAATAAAAATGCTCCTACCTGTAATACTGGAATTCTATATCCAAATTTCCGGAGAGCGGTCGTCTGTTTTCTGGTTTTGTTCTAGTGATAAGCAGGACTAACACTCAAAGTAAATGCACCGGTATCCTTTTTGTATAAATAAATAATATTCTTGATTATACAAAATGACACACAAATTAAAATACGATACATTAAAATTTAACTATTTACATTTCATAATTCACTAGTTCTTAGTCTTAAAATTTAAGTAGAGGCGCTCCCAAAAAGCACCTTCTTCTCCTAGTTCTAATTCAGTTCTGCCGTGCGTGGGTGTTGCGCTAGCATGTAATGAAAAAGGTTTCTCAATTGCGCAATCAGAATAATTGTTTAGCAGAGGGAAAGGAATGCTGCGTATTTCGCAACATCCTCCCACCTTGAGTTTCTCGATCCTGGAGAGGAACTCAAAAGTCTAAAAGTCCCAGTTGGAGTCTCGCAGGAGGTTTCACTAGTCGCCCACTTCTGGTAACCACGGGAGAGATAGCTTTGTCACTGGGTTGGCTCTTTTCTACACTGGTTCTAGTCTGATCGATTTCTGGAGTAGTCTTTCGTTGTTCTTTATGGACCTTAAAGTTAACTTTCTGCTGGGTTATATTATCTGATGGGGAATCGCTAGCTGCATCAATTTCTAAAGGAAACAGACGTTGGAAAGGACGGAGAAAAATTCCATTTTCTGTTTGGACTTTAGCCAATCTTGCTATTTTGTCTTTTCCGGGAATGATATCTATTATTTTGGCTAAAGGCCAGTGAAGACGTCTTTTGTTGGTATCTTCCAGAAGAACGATGTCTCCTATTTGCAAAGGTTTGGAATTCTCCTTCTTCATAGACTGTTGCCGCAGCTGTCCTAAGTACTCCGTTCTAAATCGGTTTCGCAGATCATTTCTTATTCTTTGACGATATCTTGCTCGTCTGTTAAGATCTTGTGAGTCTAATGTATCTATATCTGGAACGCCGGATGTAGGCAGTTCTTGAAGGAACATCAATGGAGTTAAAGGTTCAGGATCTCGATTATCTTCAGAGATATATGTGATCGGTCGTGAATTGATAACATATTCAATATCACAGAGTATTGTGCTCAGTTCTTCGTAATTTAATGAGGCGCGACCCAAAACTCTTCTTAAAATTTCCTTTACCATCCGCACAAGGCGCTCCCACCATCCTCCCCACCATGGTGCTGCAGGGGGGTTAAACTTCCATCTTATCTTCTGTATAGAGGCTAAGGCTTTTATGGCTTCCCAATCTACACTGGAAAGTGCTCTGCTAGTGCCGATAAAATTTTTCCCATTGTCCGAGTAAATTGTGTAAGGTCTGCCTCTTCGTGCGATAAACCTTCTTAAAGACTGCATGAAACATTCGGAAGACAATGAGGTAACTACTTCAAGGTGTACCGCTCTATAGACAGCACAGGTATATAAAGCTATCCATACCTTTGAACCATCGGCAAGATAAAGAGGACCGGCTAAATCGACTCCCACCACTTCAAATATAGCTGCATCTCTGATTCTATCTTCAGGTGGGGTTCCTTGTTCGATCTCCATTCTAGGTGTCTGGAACCTTTGGCATTTGACACATTTTCTAAGGACATTTCTGATACATTTTCTTGATTTTAATATCCAAAAATTTTCTCGGAGTTGAGCCATTAGATTGCTAACTCCAGCATGATGTCTTTCTATATGGTTTTCATAAATTAATCTTAAAACAACTGGATGTTTAGAGGGAAGGATAATAGGATAACGAAAATTTTCTTTATCGTTTCTAAGAATTATGCTGGTTTTGGCTCTTAAGAGACCGTGTTTATCTTCCAGTGGTCTTAAAGATTTCAATTTTGGGTCGGTTCTGCCCGAAAAGGATTCTCTTTGTATTAAGCGTAGCAATATGGTTTCAGCCTTTTCAAACTCATCGACAGAAATATCAGGAATTGAAACTTTTTCTTTCATTTTCGAGTTGTTGAAGAATCGATATATCCAAGCAATCATTCTGACATTTTTCCGATAAGAGGAAAAAAATCGGTAATAGCGATTAAAATCAGTTTCTTCTTTATCTAAAAGAGTAAGAATAGTCTTCTTTTTCTCTTGATTTATGACTTTTTCATCAGGATACTCTTCTGGTTGTGGCCACTGATCTTCTGATAAATATAACCAATCGGGACCCTCCCACCATCTTGATTTTTCCAATTGTTCAAAAGAACACCCTCTGGATGGGAGGTCAGCCGGATTCAAGTGTCCAGGGATATGTCTCCAATCTTCTATTTTGGTAAGATTTCTTATTTCTAAAACTCTGTTATGTACAAAGGTACCCCAGGTTTGTTCCCTTCGTATCCACCCTAAAGCTGTTGATGAATCGCTCCAAAATGTAGTCTTTTCTGGTTTTAATTTTAAGTCATCCGTTACAGATTTGGCGAGCCTAGCCCCAATAAGGCATGCGAGTAATTCCAGCCTGGGAATCGTGAATTCTTTGATGGGTGCTACTCTGCTTCTAGCATTTACTAACTGAACTCGAGTTTTTCCTTGCGTTTGACACCTAAGATAAACACAGGTGGCATAGGCATGTTTGCTAGCGTCACAAAAAATGTGTAACGAAATTTCGTTTTCATTAGCGGGAATTATGTTTAACCATCTAGGTACATAAATTTCTTTCAAAAAACCTATTTTATTCATCCAATTGGTGAATTGTTTCTTTAAATTTTCAGGTAGTTCTTCATCCCATTTTAATCTCTGTTTCCAGGTCTCTTGAAGAATTAATTTGGGTACAAGAATTGCTGGAGCGGTGAATCCGATGGGATCGAAAATTTTCTGCATAATAGACAATATTTTCCTTTTTGTGATTGGTTCATCTATTTTAATGGTTTCATCTATTTTACACATTAAAGTGTCTTCCTCTAAATTCCAGATTAATCCCAAAACGGGTGTAACTTTGGGTTTATCTTCGGATTCATCGATCATAGCCTGAGGCAAATTTGATCGCCAACACCTCAAATTAAAGTGAGCTGACGCTAATATGATTTGAGATTCTGTAATAAACTTTTCGGTATCAGGAATTGAATCTAAACTAGTGAGAGAATTGTCTATATAAAATGAATTTCTCAAAATTTGAACTGTGTCTTGCCAAAGTTCGGGGACTTCGCTCAAAAGGTGATTTAATGTAGCCATTAGTAAAAAAGGGCTTGAAGTAAGTCCAAAGACTACGCGACAATGTCTATAAATTTTCAAATTTCGATCGGAATCGAACCAAAAAAATCTAAGAAAATCTCGGTCTTTTTCTTTTATTTTAATTTGCAAAAAAGCCTTTTCGATGTCGGCTGAAATTCCTATTCGGTATTTCCGAAATCTGGTTAAAATACGAGGGATTATTTCAATTAAATTAGGACCTTTGGTGAGACATTCATTCAAAGAAGGACAGTCTCTAGTGTGTGCCGAAGCATTAAAAACGGGGCGTATTTTCGTCGTTTCACTGTTTTCTTTAATTACTGGTCGATGCGGTAAATAATGAATCTTATCTTTCTTTTCATCGGCTACTTCTTCTATAATCTGGCTATCTTCCCATAAATTAAAGACTTCTTCATATTGCTTTCTTTTATTCGTTTTGATAAGTTTATTTTCGGTTTTGTAAAGATGTTTTTCCGCTAATGACCGATTATCTGTTAAGACGGAATTGTCCACAGTCCACGGTAAGGCGACTTCGTAACGACCACTTTCATCGCGTTTGACATTTTCTAAAAAATGCTTTTTTGTTTCTTCGCTCAAATCTTCTTTTGTTTTGTCATCTTCATTACTTATACTCAAGGCGTCTAATCGCCATAAATTAGACAAATTAGCATTTGACGTGAGCAAAGACAGCGATAGAACTGATAACGAACTTTCGAAACCAATTTGATTACCCTCTATTTTCCCCATAATTGTCCATCCCAACTTCGTTTCAAAAGCTGCTAAACCCAGATCAGCGAAATATCTTATATTATCGGTAAATAGTTTCGCGGCCGTATCAGCGCCGAGTAAAATGTGTATTTCTTCGGGGTTATTTTGATACAAACATAATCTATTGTTTCTATGTACATCTGACAAAAACACCCCTTCCTTTTCTAAGATTCTCAACAATTTATTATCGCGACATAAATTGACTCCTGTACAGATTTTTTCTTCATCCAAAGCTTGTATTTTGCATTGAAAATTTTTATCTAAACTACCAATCGTAAATTCATAACGATTATGTTTACTTTTTCTTTCCGTGCCTCCGAAAAGTCCGTGATTAATTATCTCCGTTTTTATCTTTCTTAATTTTAATTTATTGGCAGCATAACGAGTTATATAACTATGATGACTCCCACTATCTATAATTGCTCTAATAAATTCAGTTGATTGATTATTATTAGGGACTGCAACTATCAATGTCTGCAAATAAACATTGGAAATGATATTATGATTTGAGAGCATCTGTTTCGTAACATCAACATCATTATTCTCTTTATTTAGAGGTTTCCGTTTTAAATTTATTGATTTATTACAAAGTATTTCTGAATGCTTTTCGTGGCAATTAGTACAGAATTCCTTAGATAAACAATTTTTCCGTATGTGACCGATTTTTAAACAAAGACCGCACATACCTCTCTTCCTCAATAAATCAAGTCTTTTCTCAAATGGTAAATTACGAGTGCTAAAACATTTATTTGTCTGGTGCCTACCAAAACAAAATCCACAAGCAGTCTCATTTTCGCTCTGAATTAATAAATCACTCGTTGTTGGTAATTTTCTATTGTGATAATCAAATTTATTGACGCGAGGGGGGGAAAAAGTATTTCTCTTAAGTGGTTGCGTAATATAATTACTTTGCGTGGGTCGATCATTCATTTCATTTGACGTTGACGCAAACATTTTTTCTCGGGATGTTAATTGTTTATTTAAAAATGAAATGATATCTTGTACTTTAAAAACATCGTCATGGGTTTTATTAAATTCTAACACAAGATCTCTCGGCAATAGCTTAAATAATATCGGTTTTAACAAACTTTCATAAGATTCCAATGAAACATTTAGGGATTCTAAACTTCTAATATTTGTTTGAATTTCATCGTAAATTCTTCTAAAGGATCTGGTATCATTTGAATGTCTTAGAGGAGAAATATTTAGAAGTTTATTCGTGTGTACAGATATAAGCAATTCTGTATTTCCATACCGCCCCTTCAGAATCTCTACCGCTTTTAAATAGTTATCTGATGTTACGGAAAATCCGTCAATACTTTTTAACGGGTCGGGAGTCAAAAAGGATCTTAAATAGTTGAATTTATCAACTGGTTCTAATGTATCATTGTTATGAATGGCTGTTTCGTATGCCGACCAAAATGTCAGCCATTCTGATACGTCTCCAGAAAACTTCGCGACATTTAATTTTGGTAATTTAATATTTATGCTTTCCTTTAAAAAGGAGTCTTGTTTAGAAATTGAATCGCTACGTGTTTCCTTTTTATTTAAATCTTTTACCTTTCGATTGGCTCTAAAACGCCAAGAATTAATTTTTTCACGATATTCCTGAGCATTTTGTAATTCATTGTCTAATTGAACTTCTTGAATTAATTTTTTAATATCTGTATCTGCTCGCTTCAGTTCTATCTCTGCCATATTTAATTGCTCTAAAGTTTCCTCCAAATCTAGGAGATCAGGATCGGAATCCTTCAAAATCGTTTCAATTTTATTTATAAATTTATCAATACTCTCGCGAAGGACTGCCCTCTCTTTCTTCGCAATCACTAAACTTTCAGTCATGATTCTTGACAACAAATACAGTTCTTTAATTTATGTCAAATATTCTAACTCTAATACTTTAAGCAGAATGTCTTGATAAATAAACTTATATTGATTCTAATTAATCATCAATTCTGACAGACAGACCGCATCACGGCGAGGGATGCCACTAAATGTTACTTCTAACTTAATCAATCAATAAAAATGCTCCTACCTGTAATACTGGAATTCTATATCCAAATTTCCGGAGAGCGGTCGTCTGTTTTCTGGTTTTGTTCTAGTGATAAGCAGGACTAACACTCAAAGTAAATGCACCGGTATCCTTTTTGTATAAATAAATAATATTCTTGATTATACAAAATGACACACAAATTAAAATACGATACATTAAAATTTAACTATTTACATTTCATAATTCACTAGTTCTTAGTCTTAAAATTTAAGTAGAGGCGCTCCCAAAAAGCACCTTCTTCTCCTAGTTCTAATTCAGTTCTGCCGTGCGTGGGTGTTGCGCTAGCATGTAATGAAAAAGGTTTCTCAATTGCGCAATCAGAATAATTGTTTAGCAGAGGGAAAGGAATGCTGCGTATTTCGCAACACGTACAAAGCGAGCTAAATCGCGACGAAACACTCGGGTTTTTATTTTGTAAAGAAATACTTCTATCCGTACGAACGTTTCAAAATTTTTGTAGGTGATGCAAATTTGGTCTATTGAGGTGCTCTAAAAAGATTATGTTAAAATATGGCGTTTATTTACATTTAACGTAGGGAAAATATCATCTTCGTGAGGCGCGAGCGACCGGCATTCGCCGGTATATTTGAAAGGCTTAAAATTCATAATTTTTAAACCAATTGCACCATCGATAAGAAGAAGGGTTCTGCTTTAAGAACAGGTTTTTGGTTTATAGATACCTCTCAAATTCCGTCCTGGTGGTTGTTGCTATAAGGAGAGATAACGTTTTTCGGAAAAGCGACCCTTTTTGATTATCTTTTCGAAGGGTTAACTGAAATATTTTTTTTTAATTTATTGTGGCATTTGAGAAATAAGAGTACGATTTCTGAGAATATGTCTTCCGTTTTTAACTTTACTGAGCGGTTTGGCTGATGGAAGTTAATAAATAATTAGAAAATACAACCCAAATTCCTTCATTCCGATCTTCATTTCCTCCCGATGCGTAAATAGGGCATCTGCGCATGTGCGAGCGCTTTTTTCCTCTCGGAAGAACGGAGATGAGTATTTAATTAGAGTTTTTTGTAATATTTTATTAATAAATCAGCTAATTATAAGAAACTTAAAATTCTGAGTCCGAGGTGCATCAGGACTAACCTTGGATTAAACTCTCACATGTATCCAACGTATATTTTACTAATCATCGCAAACAGACGGATACACACACTTACAGAGCGAAACTTTCTTTTATTAATATAAATATCTTATATACTCAGAGCCGTAACCAGCTAACAATGCCAGGGGGGGGCTCTGAAAATTTTTTGTGGGGCTGATATATTTTAACAATCCATATGTCTTATGCAAACTAAATACAATGAAACCTGTTAAAAAGGATATCTCTATAAGCAATGTTTGCTTTTTTAAAAAAACCTCGCCTATGAAAGCCATAAAAATGTTAACTGGCCTTTCTTTTCCAACTGTTCTGTGGTCAACAAAAGAAAGGGGAGTCTCAAAAATCGAAAAAGGTGGAGATAGATTTTGTCGAACCGATTTCTGGATCCTACTACACCCCACGAAAGTATTAAAATGTGAAAAGCACTGCTGACCATTTAAAAGTTTCCGCTGACAACGGATGCTATCTGTTTGGATCTTTAAATGTCCAAATAGACGTATCCTACAAATGGCGCTGTCTTTGTTGCGGTGAACCGTTTCTTTTAATGATTTATTGCCTTTGTATTATCTGAATTGGATCCGAAACCTTTCCGACCAATCCTTCTCTGCCCCTATCCAGTGTTGAGACTCCCTTTTTTTGTTGTTGTTAATAATCACAGTATGGTTGGAAAAGAAAGGTCAATTGACATTTTCATTGCTTATGTAGGAGAGGGAGAACTTTTTCCTGTTTTACTGACCTTAAAAGAATTTATCTGTAATATAACCAATTCCTGTTTGCAACAAAATTCTTAAACGGGAACAAAATTCGTAATCCGGGGAAAGAAATACAAAACAATTAGGAGTATGTGCCTACTAAGACGAAAACCTATGTAACATTAAATTTTTCCTCATTCCGTTGGATTTTGTCTTAGCAGGGTTTTACTGTATTTAAAATGTAAAACGTAAGTTAAAACCGACATTTCATAAAAAAAAATAACTTCATTCGAATTTTAATAAAGAAAAATCATGCATTGCAGACTGGTAAGCATATATTTTCAAATTCTCATAGCCTATTACTGTTTTCACTTTATTGAGAATATTTTAGAAATTGTAGTAAATAAAAATGTTTCTGATTATATTCACAATTGATATATATGAGTGGTCGAGAGATTCTGCTCTCGAAGCTGGTAGACGGGAGGTGCTGGGTTTAAACCCAATCGCGCCCGTCGGCCTAATCGTTCGGAGTTTCAGTGGTTTTCTTTGAACGTTGGATTTTCATGCGTAAATGCGGGTTAGGTTCCCTTAAGAAGACCCCCAGGGAGTGCACTCCCCCTCGGGCCTATATCCCTCGTGCAGATAATCAGCCGTCATAAATAACACCAATACAATTGATATAATAAGTAAAAGTTAATAATTGGCGTTAGAACAAGTTTTAAACTACGGATTATTTAGAAAAATGTAGAAGAAAGAAAACTCCTGGTGAAAACTGATTGAGGTTGATAGAAAACTGATTGAGGTTGCACTTTTCAATTTATTATATTAGTGATTGTCTAATCTCACTTTATTCAGTCCATTTAGATATAATGTAAAAGCAAGCGTAATTTCGATTACACAATATTTCTCTCAAGTATAAATAGTAGCTTTCTAAAAAACGTTTATATTTCCATTAACACTAGAACGCAGTGAAATTTTACTCAATCTTAATAAGAAGTTCTTATTAAGAACATTTTAACACCAGAATTTTTATTTAAAACAATTTCATTTTGTTATTCAAACGAGTTTTCTCTAGTTACAATTTAATTACTTTTACGAAAAAAGTTCTGGTTCGAATAGACATTTTGTCATTTGATCGGTGTCGAATTGACACCAGCTGGACGTTCTAGTGTTAACCCTTAAATGCCTGAGTTTTCAAAAATCATTTAAAACATGTTTTTCGGCTTTCTCTTTTAAAATAAATCATGGGAAAACTACTTAAAAAAATCATATTTTGCTTTAAGTATGATTTACGGTTAAAAGGCTGTTTATTACTGATCAGCAATACTGGTGTTTAATTGAAAAAATAATTTTCCTTGATAAAATTCTATAATATTAAACATACAAGAATTTTATGAACTATGGTAAGAAATAAATTCTACTTGCTCACTGCAGAACAAAATAGGGTATTTCGCAAGTTTCAAAACAAAACAAAAAGAACATGTATCAACAATTGAAAAAATAAATCTTTCTTCCTAAACAGCATAAGTGTTGCCATCTAAATGTTGAAAATCGATTTAAGAAAATTTTCAGGATGTATTTTATTGGCAACATTAGGCATTATAGCTTCAATATTATTTTAACAGTATTTTAGAAGCCTAAATTGGGTATGTTGCCGAAAAGCAACACCCAGCATTTAAGGGTTAAAATAAAATAAAAATAAATTCAACCAAGATTTAAAAAAGAAAAAAAATACTCTTATTTGCAAATTTCATTTATCCTTCAGAGTGAGCAAGATAATTAAATGTTTTATAATTTTAAAATTCTTTCCGTGATTAGATAATCCATAATTAATGTATGTACACTCTTTTCTTATTTATACGCTTGCATTCATGCATTTTATATACTTATAGCTTATGACATATATATATATATATATATACACACACACACACACATATATATATATATATATATATATATATATATAACCATTATATAATTACAATTCATCATCTAATTCCAATTACTCATATATAAGTACAACTTTAAATTTCATACATAAAACTCAGTATAAAATTTTCAACACATAAAACATATGTAATAATTATTACTTCTATAATTGAAATAAGTTATTAATAAGAAGTTTACCATAATTCTAGCTCATAAAACAAAAACAACAATTGCCACGACAGTGGTTTCTTTCCATGATTTGGGAGCTATTACAATAAATTTTAAACTTGAATTTATTTAATGACAATATAGATTTTTATAAAGTTTGATTTAATTACAATTAAGCGGAATATTCCATTTTACACTCATTGGATTATTCAATTTTTATTCATTTGAAATATTAAAAAAGATTCCAAACTGAAAGTATAATGATTATACTGTCTAAATTTCGTAAGAACTATTTTTTAAAATAAATTTAAGTTAGAATACATTGATTGTCAGATAGAAATTAATTACACTTTTTGGAGCTATGTTGCGAAATGGTAAAAATGCTTTTAGGAAAAGAAACTGGTGAAAAATATACATTTGCTAATTTTCAAAATAAATAATTTAATAAGATAATCTTAAGGATAAGTTAAATATTTTTAACTATAAATATTATGGTTATGGTTATAGTTTAGGAGTGGAGCAAGATCAATGAAAACATTAATTCACATAATATAAAATAGGACTGCAAAATACTCCAGGATACATTTATAAATTTAAAAATGAAACTTACCTATTTCCCGTTCTTTTGTTTTGTTTCACATGTTGAAATATTAATTTTTTTTTTAAATCAAAATGTAGGGATATGTACAATAATGCTTAAAAATTCAATTTACATTTTTTTATTATATGTAAGTTGAGACTTCTATTTTACATCTCTGACAGGCTTTTCATAGAATTTAAGTTCAAAATATCTTAAAATGTTCTTTTATTTTAAAAAAGTTGTAGTTTCCTATCCACTAGGGTATTAAAATTTTTTAAAAGTTTTAAACTGTCAATACCGTTGGTTATATCTTTTTTCAAAATGTAGCAAAACTAGATTGGCTTGCCTTTCCGATGTCATCGCTTGCCTCTGGGGTCTATCTAACTGTGTTAGTGATGAAAATGTGCTTTCACAAATCGCAGTACTGCATCCAAATACTCTGCACGTCGCTAATAAATTGTAAACATTTGGAAAGGCTTGTCGTACTTGATACAGTTTTTCTAGGGAGTCCTTGGTGTTGGATGAAGATTTTAAAAAATTTTTCGCAACTATAATTTCTTCTTTTTCGGGTATATTAATCACCCCAAGTTCATCTAGATATTTGTAGTTTTCGATATCTGCATTTAATTCTTCCGCAGCAGTAATCGCAATTATTAAATCTTGGTTGTTGCAAAATCTCTTTTCGATTTCTTGGCGGACAGAGTCGATCGTTTCAAAATACAAAGAGCGAAATTTTGTTTCTTCGCCGCTTTCATCAGATACTTCATTTATAAAATCGTAAACTATATAATCGCGAAATTTGCTATTGCTCTTTCTAGCTCTTTGTTTTTTCATTTCATGTTCTAATTTTTCAATAAATAATCTAGAATTATTCAGAGTAGAACGAAATCCATCTTCATTTCTGATATCATTCAATGACTCATCGACGGAATTGATTACTCTGTTTGAAGCTTCTAAACTTGTACTTCGGCTTTGCAAAATTTTGTCTGCAGGATGAAGTATATTTAATAATTTTTTCATAAGTGCTAAACAGAAACAAAATGTTTCGGTTGTTATAGTATGTAACAATCCGAAACTTACTGCAACATCCTCTCCGCTAAATTTTTTGTTTTCATTCATTTTGACAGATTTCAGAGCTTCCACTACCTCACCAAAGTTATCACATAATATTTTTACTACATCGAAATGTCCAGACCACCTTTGTTCCAGTAGCCGTGCAAAACTTTTGCCGTCATAAACATTTCTAACGTGGCTTTTCTTTAGGAAATTATACAGGGCGTTACACTGGCTAAAAAAATGTTGGATTTCATCAATCATAACAGTTTTCATAACAACTAAATGAAGTCTATGATTATAGCAGTGAACATATGGTATTTTCCTTTTTAGCTTGTTTTGTAAAATTCCTTGCACGCCCCCCTTTTCACCAGACATAACACTGGCTCCATCGTAACATTGACTTAGTAAATACTTTGAATCTAACTTGCATTTATCTAATAGATCCAGAGCCATTTGTGCTAGAAAATTCGCATCACATTGCTTGGCTATTTCCACTGACAATGTTTTCTCTAGGACTTTACCATTAGTGATAAACCGCACACCAAAAGCAACAACTTCTTCCATTTTTTTGTTACGGCTACCATCCATAAACAGAGTGTACCATGGAATGTCAGCATTTAAAACCTTTTGCGCAATATCGTATCTCACCATATTAGCTATTAGCTGAATTATTTCATTTTGCATTTTAGGGGAGAGGTAAGATGCATTTTTAGGAATTTTTTTGGTAATTTCTGAAAGTTTTCTATCTTTTTTAAGCGTGTACTGAAAAAGTTTCATAAACACTCCATCTTCGCAATTTTCTAACAGATCATACGTTCCTCTAAATGGGAGCTGGCTAGTAGATAAAAATCGAATCATATCCATAATGGATGTCACATAATATCTGTTATCATCCAAAACTTTGTCATTGACTAACGTTGAAACTGACTGATTTTGTTTCTCTCTCATTTTTCGTTCCTCACATTTTGCAATAGCGGTGAGATGGTTTCTTGATATCTCATGAGCAGGGAACCCCTTCTTCTTGTCAAGTGCATGTTTCCAATTGCAAAAGCCTGTAGTTGTGAAAGTTGTTTCTTTCGTGCCTTTTGGTTGATAAATTTGACAAATACGACAAAATGTTCTATCCAATTCATCAGAATATTCCAGCCACTTAAATTTTCGAATCCACTCATCTTGGAAACTTCTCCCACTTTTATTTCTAGGATATTTTTCTGTTCTTGGTTTTTTGTTGCTTGTACACCTTATTTCTAACGATTCATTCGTTTCAATGTTATTTTCAACTTCACTGGCATGATCAGGATTCTTGTTTACCTCGTATTTCTTTGAGTGTTTAAAAATATAATTTAAAATCGACATACCTAAAGAAATTAAACTTTGTTCTAATTCTCGCAAATCCAGTCAAACTTTTTAAAAAAGATTCAGAAGAAACACTTTTTGCTCTGCAACTTTTAAGAACCACATATAGCTCAAGACTTTTAAGGAAATGCGAATAGTTACTTTACTTTTGACTGATAAGGTTATTTTTTCATGGGAAAAAGCGGCCTCTTTATCACTTGCCATTAGGAAAAGAGAATCCCACCCATTCATTCTTATTCTTCCCCTGCTTCTTTCTCGCGAACGGTCATTAACAATACGATCATTCAAGGTGTACTGGTGTTAACAAACATGTGGGACAGGTAACTGAAATGCAAAACCAGATCGCTAATGACAATTGTACGTCATTAGTACTGATAACAGAAAAATCTCTGTGGAGTCTGTATACTTATTCAAACTTATTCAATCGGGCACGGACGCTTATTATTATTATTATTATTATTATTATTATTAAAGCATCTTAGATATTTAAAGACTCAAACTTTTCTTCTCCCACCTCCATAAAGCGAATCTTTTTGACACTGTAGCAAAATCCATTTTTATCAATCCAAAAGATTGAAATTTAAAGAACTACTTAAATGGTTTGGAATCGAACACCGCTTTTCATTTTCTTTAAATAAATTAAATTTTTAGTTATAATAGAACGCTGTCAAGTAAAATCATGTAATATGTCATGCTACTATTCTAACAGGAATTTCGATCATAAAGACGCCTACACATTTCCCCCCTTATAAATTACAGATACATTTTCAAAAATTGAGAAAAATATTTCGGAATCCGTAAGATACATATTGAACACTTATACTTTTGGCACAGAACTTTATACATATTTTTCGTTAAATTAAAAACTTTTCAAACAGCAAACTGCATGTAGTATTTAACATATCCTGTTCAATTATATAATATATAAAGAAATGAAAAATTAAGATGTAGAATATATTTTTGTTTAGTATCAAATTAATAAGAATAATTCACAAGCTTAATATTTAAAATGTCTTAAGGGTCCTGTCCCTGCCGGCGAAGACACTCACGAGCTAATGAGGGATTTTTCTAATGTCTCGTTTGCATTTCGACATTTTAAAATAATTTTTTTTTGCATTGGATAGCCGAGGTCCATCTCTACAGCGCACCTTGGTAACTTTTTCGATTTTGGTCGCAGATATTTTTAATAAAGTTACTTTCATTTTCAAAACCGGTTCTGAAAATGAAAGTGTCATTCTAAAAAATATCTGCAACCAAAATCGAAAAAGTAATCAAAGAGCACTGTAGAGACGGACCTCGGCTATCCAATGCAAAAAAAATTATTTAAAAATTTCGAAATGCAAACGAGATATTAGAAAAATCCCTCCCCATAGGATTAGCATTAGCTCGTGAGTGTCTTCGCCGGCAGGGACAGGACCCTTAAAGCTGTTCTCAACTGCTCTGTTCAACAAGCGCAAAACGTTTTGACACATTTACAAATTCATTTTTTAACGTAAAGATATAAAATTGGAAAGCCTGACCATGGAAGCGATTTGGAATCGAACTGTTTTTTCCATTTTTTGATCAATAAATTACCCATTGAGTTATAAGCGATTTTGATCATGGGACACGACACGGCATTTTTCTCCCCTTACTGATTGGATTTTCTTTCTTCGTTCGGAAGTTCGGTTCAAAATGCCAACTTTGACAGTATTTTCTGAAAGATCCATTGCGTTTACAAGAAAACGGAAAAAACAGTTCGATGACATAGTTTCTGAATAACAACACCTTCTAGTTTCATGCGTTTCCGAACAAAAATGAATTAAAACTTATGTCAGAAAGTTGACCCTTTGGATTTAAAAACAGCCTTAAGGCTGTTCTTAACTGCTCTGTTCAACAAGTGAAAAACGTTTTGACATATTTACAAATTCATTTTTTAACGGAAAGACATAAAATTGGAAAGCCTGACCATGGAAGCGTTTTGGAATGGAACTGTTTTTTCCATTTTTTGATCAATCAATTACCTATTGAGTTATAAGCGAATTCGATCACGTGTCAAACCCGTTTTTCGTCCGGAAATTCGGTTCAAAACGCCCACTTTGACATTATTTTTTGAAAGATCTATTCCGTTTGCAAAAAAATGGAAAAAACAGCTCAATTACATATTTTCTGAACAACAACACCAGCTAGTTTCATGCATTTTCGAACAAAAATAAATTAAAACTTATGTCAGAAATTTGTCCTTTTCGATTTGAGAACGCCATTATAACTAATATTATAACAAATTTTGAACAAAACATTATAACTAATATTTATAATTTATTTATTTAATTTTATTAATATTTTGTTTTCTGTGGAATAATTGGATTCTCTTAAAGTGATGACAATATGTTATATATGATTTGATTTAGTAATTCTGTTTAACTAGCTTTACATGACCTCAGGGATTAAACTAGAGGGAACCCATTGGGCATATACCCTGGGCGCCCGAATAGAAGGGGGGGGGGCATCTTCCGCTTCAGAAAACAAATAACGAAATTAAGTTTAAAATGTCATGGAATCGGGCAACCGAAAGTAAAGATATATTCATTTAGGCGGTTCTCAAATTCCCTACTCGAAAACGCGAAACTTTGACATATTTTCTGATTCACTTTTAAACATAAAGTCATAAAATTGGCATGCCTGTCTATTGAAGTGATATGTAATCGAATAGCGTATTCCATTTTTTGATAAATAAATATAAAGTTATATGGGATTCTTGTCAAGTGACACATTTTCTCCTTTCTCGCGCTGTCGCTTCAGGAATTTGGTTCAAAATGCTCACTTTGACAGTATTTTCTGAAAGATCTGTCCTTACCAAAAAATGCAAAACTCCATTCGATGACGTAGTTTATGAATAAGAATACCTGCCAACAGTGTTGTAGTCGTAAAAAAAAACAGAGTATACACTATAGGCAGAGAGTCATGAAAAAAGTCATGAACGTCATGTCGAGAGTATACACTGTAGCTTTATTGAGCAACAAAGGGTATACGGAACTTCTTAAAAAATACAGAAGGTATACTGCGTATACCTCCATATACCCTCCACTACACCCCTGCCTGCCAATTTCATGCGTTTATGGAAAAAAAAAATTCAGTAATGTGTCATAAAATAGCTCCTTTGGATTTGAGACTACTCTTTCTGTTGAACGTGGCCAGTTTTTTTCGGTAAACGGAAAAAAGGTGACAGGAAAAAACGGGACCGGAAAAAACGTGACAGAAAAAAGAAGAGCGGAAAAAACGGGACAAGGAAAAAACGGGACCGGAAAAAACGGGACACGGAAAAAACGGGACCGGAAAAAACGTGACAAGGAAGTGTTAAATATTGAACTTGTCTATAAATAAATGTTAAAAACTAATCTAATGTTTTTCCACTGTCAGTTTCTTACAGCATAAGGGGGGGGGGGCACAGTTAATGGGTGAGTTAAACAATTCTAAGATTTGGTCCAAGAAAACAAAATTTTAACATTTCATTGAGAGAAGTTTAACATGACTTCTACAAGGGACAAGCTGGTGCTTTCTAACGGACGGGGGGGGGGGGGGGGGTGGGGATTAAGGAAATACAATTTATAGATTCTTTCAACTTCACATTCGCGAACGCCAATACAAATATTTTTTGTCGATTTCTACGAATGCTAATATTGAAAAAAAATTGAAAATTCGCTTACGATAATTCTAATTAACATCACTACTTGATATTTGATGCTCGCGAACGGTAATGCCAGTATTTTCCGTTGATGTTTGAGCTAATGGGTGAGTTAGACAATTCTAAGATTTGGTCCAAGAAAACACAATTTTAACATTTCATTAAGAGAAGTTTAACATGACTTCTACAAGGGACAAGCTGGTGCTTTCTAACGGGGGGTGGGGGGGATTAAGGAAATACAATTTATAGATTCTTTCAACTGCAGATTCGCGAACTCGAATCCAAATATTTTTCGTCGATGTCTATGAATGGTAATATTGAAAAAAAATTGAAAATTCGCTTACGATAATTCTAATTAACATCACTACTTGATATTTGATATTCGCGAACGGTAATACCAATATTTTCCGTTGATGTTTAAGAATGTTATTATAAAAAAAATTCCTGAATATTCGCATATGAAAATTCACATTTACACTACTACTTAATTTGGACTTTATGTGAATAAGAATGCTTTCCGTTGATAATTAGAATGCAAATATTGAAAAATGTTGTGAATGTTCTCATACGAGAATGCTCGTTTACATAACAACTTGTTTTTCGACTTACGCATGTATAATATCATATAAAATTTATTTTATTTTTTTTAATTTTAAAGAAGTCAGTTATGGAAAGTTTTATTTTTATTATTTTTATTTTATTTAACGCTATTTGAATTTTTTGTTTATTAACATAAAATTATATTAATAATAACAATAATAATATTTTTTAGACTTTCTGAATCACTTATCAATTTATAATTTTTTATGTCCCGATCAGTGGCATTAGTATTTTCAGATATTAGCAGAACAAATAAAGAAAAACAATAATAAATAAATATCTTTGTTAAGATATGCCTAAAATTAGAAATTAGCATAGTTTGTTACTTTTCTTTTCTTTTCTTTCTCTTTTTTTTTTTTTTTTTTTTTTTTGTTATATTAAGCAATTGATTGAAGTCAAATTTTTTGCAATTTTTGGTTTCATCAGGGAATTTCCAGATATATTATTCTAAACATTTAAACTAAACAAAATAAATTAAAATAAACATTTCTATAAGATACTGGAATCACGGAAAAAAATCGCACGTAGGAAAAAACAAATCGGATAAAAGACCACGGGAAAGTATTCTATTTATTAATATATAAGTTAATATATTAATATATTAATATAAGTTGTATACATAACAGAAAATATAATATGAAGTTTGTTTTTTAAGGAATTTAATATATATTTTAAAAACACAGTAAACCTTATATATATTTTTAACGACATGAAAGCCATATTTAAATAAACAATTAAAACTAAAGTGTAGTTTTTCCACTGTCAGCTTTTTACAGCGTAGGAGATGGGAGGGAGGTACTGAGTTAATGGGTGAGACAATTCTAAGATTTGGTCCAAGAAAACACAATTTTGACATTTCATTAAGAAGTTTAGTACGACTTCTACAACGGACAAGTTAGTGCTTTTACAATTTATTGATTCTTTCAATTCGCTATTGATAGCTTATATATAAGCAAAGATGTTTTATATATTTATAAAACTTTAATCAATAATGATTTTTGGGTACAGTGGAGGACGGAGGGGGAGGGAAAAATTACGTACACAGCTTATAAAGGGAATAAAATAAAGACGAAGAGAGGAGGCATTTTCTTTAGAGGAATTTTTTCATTATACTGCTTTTTAGCTCGCAGGCTATCAAAGCCCAAGGGCTAATGAGCACGCAGGTTCTGTATGTATGTATGTATGCACTTACGTCTTATGTACGTAACGCGATAACTCTTGACAGAAACATCCGATTTGCTTCATTTTTTTTCCAGGTTCATTCTGATAAGGAGATTCCCTAATTAGTTTTGGGGTTATTGGTTAACAGTAAAGGGGCGGCTACTCCCCCCACCTTAATTTAGATAAATGGGTTTTTCATGCAGAATTATTCGATTTGCTCCAAATTTGGTATACCGATTTATTATATTAAGGAGCTTCCATGATTAGTTTTGGAGGATCATTAGTTAAATATAAAGGGGGGAAAGGGGGCTAGACCCCCCTTAATTTAGATAAATGGGTGTTTCATGCAGAGTTATTCGATTTGCACCAAATTTAGTACACCGGTTTGTTATGCTAAGGAGCTGCCTTGATTAAATTTGGAGGTTTATTGGTTAAGTATGAAGAGGGTGGCGGGGGCTAGTCCCCCCTTAATTTAAATAAATGGGTTTTTCATGCAGAATTTTTCGATTTGCTTCGAATTTGATATATCGGTTTATTCCGATATGGCGCTTCCTTCATTAGGTATGGAGATTCGTTGGTTAAATTTATAAAAGGGGGGGGGGGAAGGGGGGCAAGTCCCCTCTTCTTAATTTAGATAAATGGATTTTCATGCAGAATTATCCAATTTATTTTATTTTTTTCTATGCTCATTCTGATAAAGAGCTTTCCTGATTAGATTTGGAGGTTCATTAGTTAAGTATAAAGGGGCTATGCATATATAACGTTATCATTTTAGGGAGGAAGGGGTCTGACACATGATATCGTAAGATATCTCTAGGGGGAGGGGGAGTTTGTCTTTTGATATCGTTATCATTTTTGATCCAACCAAAATTTTCTCTTCTTATTTGTAACTTGTTCTTTACATAAAAATAGTATGTTATCTTTCTTACTATGTTATCTATTTTTATGAAAATACAAAGTTATTATTAAAATCATTAAATGATTACAAAATTATTCAATTCCAAATAATGGAATACCTCAATGTTTGGCTTTCCTATTCTTCTGTCATACGTGTATGCATATACAATCTGCTGTTCGGCAAACCATATGCGAAGTATATTTGAAGTGATACTTGTGTTTAAGAAGTAAATAAAAGAGAATGTTGTCCACCTGTTTTGTTGATGAGAAGTTCTGTCTGCCCCACCCCATGCGGGGCAAAAAGACATTATTACTGTTGAATGCATTATGTAACAAAAAGCTATTATTAAATACTTTTAAACAATAACTGTTTCTTTTAAGTGTTGTTTGAGATACTGTTATTTCATATATAAAATGATACTTTATTGGCTTCTCTTTGAATCATTAAAGTATGGGAAAAATAAATGTAACCATATTTGTATATCACTCCAAACATAAGAAAAAAAATCCAAAAATCTAAAGAATTTTTACACATTGATAACGATATCATTACCGGGGGGGGGGGGTTCAATGGATGATAACGTATGATATCGTAAGGGGGGGACGGGGTCCAAAATTACCAAAAAGTTGATAACGTTATATATGCACAGCCCCAAAGCTTAATTTACCGATATGGTTTTTTCATGCAGTATTATCTGATTTGCTTCAAATTTGGTATACCGGTTTACTATGTTAAGGAGCTTCCCTGATTAGATTTGGGGGTTCATTGGTTAAGTATAAGGGGGGGGGGCGGAGGCTAACCCCCCTTCTTTTTTTTTTTTTTTTTTGAGGTGCATTATTCTTCGAAAGTTATATTTTGCAAGATTATATTATACTGTTGTATTTTACAAGATTATATTATACTGTTATATTTTACAAGAAAACCATATTGTTCCGCTTGCTCCTATGTCTCATTAGCCCCCAGTCTCCCCTATATGTATTTTTCCTCAATATTTGTTATCTAGATTTTTTGTTATACTGATAGCATGAACTACGGGTGACATGAACAAAAATTTAATTCCCCTTGAGGTTCATGTTAACGAGGTTTGACTGTATTCACTTATCCTTATGTACCTAAACTTAATTTGGTAGGCAGAAAAAAAAAACCGCATGGGAAAATTAAGATTTATATTTCTGATCAATTCTGTGGAAACTGATCGAGAAAAAATTCTGGAAATGTTCATACATATAGGAATAAAAAATATTTCGTAATCGTATTAGCGAACGTGGAAACGGAAAATATGAAACTTAGCAATTAAATAATACATTTACCCTTTATGAGACGACAGTTCTTCAAAATACCATTAGAATAACCGTTTATAAAATTCATTTAATACATCGATTAGTAGTAGTACAGTTTAGAATGAGTTACAGACGCTTTACTCTATCATGTTCGAAAGCATTATTGGTTGCACAAAACAAAAGTATTTTTAAAATGATGATTTCTTTGCCTTTGCATCTTTTCAGCTTTCTTGATGTTGAAAGATTGGAGGGGGCGGGGGGATTCTGTTGTAAGAACATGACATTTATACATTTCCTAAATCTACAACAAGGTTAAAACAATGTGAGTTCTTAAATTATTGCCCCTCTAGTGGCCAAGAGGTTCTGCTCTCGAAGCTGGTAGACCGGAGGTGCTGGGTTTGAACCCAATCGCACCAGTCGGCCCAATCGTTGTGAGTTTTTGTGGTTTGCTTCGAACCATGGATTTCCATGCGTAAATACGGGTTAGGTTCCATTAGAAAGACACCCAAGGAGGGCATCTCCACCCTTTGGGCCCATATCCCTCGTGTTGATAATTGGCCGTCATAAACACAACGAACCAATCTCTTAAATTATTATATATCAATCTGCAATAGTTAAGCAAAAAATAATTCAGTCTTTAAACTTGTGAGTCTCTAGAAATGTAGCATATGACACTTCAGGGAATATTTAAAAAGGATAAATACAGCTGAGTATTTGTTCCAATAATCCGGCTCAAAGTTATTCATTATACGCTATCTCAAATTGTGTGAAATATCTAAAATCAACACCATTACCTATTATTTACATGAAAATATCTCATAAAACACGATGGGTGGCACGTAAAAATTTCACAGAAGAAACAACCCTTTTATTATACATTATTCGTCTGTCAGATTAATATCATTCAACAAAAACCATTCTGGAAAACTAAGGTTTATCTTCTATCACTTTCAAATATGTATATTGAAGTGAGTTGTAAAATTCCAATGTATTTTTCGTCAACATAATACCTGTCTATCATTCTTTTAAAACTACAATCTGCAAAACGCCTGTTACAATCAAATAGAAAGCAAAATATTTTGAATGATTGTCAATCAATAATAAGAGGAACCACTCTCTTTGTTGAAGGATTAAGTATTTAACCTGGGGGGTCCCATGCTTCGAAAGCATGATTTTTCATTAAAGTTCAAAATATGGGTACATTTTTTCTTAATAGCCATATTTATTTAGTTTGAAATATTTTAATTTTATTCAATTATATATTTTTTTAGTAAGCTATAGAATTTATTTATTTATTTATTTATTTATTTTATTTTATTTATTTTTTTTATTATTATTTAGCCAGGCCTTTACGTTTAAAAATGAATCGGAAAATTTGTCAAAGTTTCGCGTTGTTGAGTAGAGAATTTGAGAACCGCCTAAATGTGTATATTTATTTTCGGTTGTCCGATTCCATGACATTTTTAACTTAATTTCGTTATTTGTTTTTTGAACCGGAAGACGAACCAAATTTAATGCCTCCCCCTTCTACCCGGCAGCCTAGGGTATACGCCCCCTAGCTTCCCTCTAGTTTAAAGCCTGAGGTCATGTAAAGTTAGTTAAACAGTATTACCAAATCTAATCGTATGTAATATACTGCCCTCTCTTTAAAACGATCTAATTGTTTGATAGGAAACAAAATATTAATAAAATTAAATAAATTATAAATAACTATTAGTTATAATATTAAAACTTATGGAATTATATTAAGAGTACCTATATTTTAAGACTAGTTTACCCCTGTTGCCCATACAAGCCCCGCCCATTTATCAGAATGAACATAGAAAAAAATAAAATAAATTGGATAATTCGGCATGAAAATCCATTTATCTAAATTAAGAAGAGGGGACTTTCCCCCTTTTATATTCAACCAACGAATCTCCAAACCTAATGAAGGAAGCGCCATATCGGAATAAACCGATATATCAAACTTGAAGCAAATCGAAAAATTCTGCGTGAAAAACCCCATTTATTTAAATTAAGGGGGACTAGCCCCCGCCCCCCTCTTCATACTTAACCAATAAACTTCCAAATTTAATCAAGGCAGCTCCTTAACATAATAAACTGGTATACTAAAGTTGGTGCAAATCGAATAACTCTGCATGAAAAACCCATTTATCTAAATTAAGGGGGGGTCTAGCCCCCTTTTCCCCTTGTATACTTAATTAATGAACCTCCAAAACTAATCATGGAAGCTCCTTAACATAATAAATCGGTATACCAATTTTGGAGCAAATCGAATAATTCTGCATGAAAAACCCATAGTAGCCCCCCTTTACTCTTAACCAACAACCCCCAAAACTAATCAAGGAAGCGCCTTATCAGAATGAACCTGGAAAAAAATTTAAAGCAAATCGGATGTTTCTGTCAAGAGTTATCGCGTTACCTACATACAGACGTAAGTGCATACATACATACAGAACCTGTGTGCACATTAGCCCTTGGGCTTTGATAGCCTGTGAGCTAAATAGCAGGATAATGAAAAAATTCCTCTAAAGAAAATGCCTCCTCTCTTCGTCTTTATTTTATTCCCTTTACAAGCTGTGTACGTAATTTTTCCCTTCCCCCTCCGCCTTATAAAACATCTTTGCTCATATATAAACTATCAATAGCGAATTGAAAGAATCAATAAATTGTATTTCCTTAATATCCCCCCCCCCCCTCCGTAGAAAGCACTAACTTGTCCGTTGTAGAAGTCATACTAAACTTCTCTTAATGAAATGTTAAAATTGTACTTTCTTGGACCAAATCTTAGCGTTGTCTAACTCACCCATTAACTCTGCCCCCCCCCCCCCCCCTACGCTGTAAGAAACTGAAAGTGGAAAAACTTTACTTTAGTTTTTAGCATTTATTTATCGTCAAGTTCAATATTTAACACTTCCTTGTCACGTTTTTTCCGGTCACCTTTTTTCCTTGTCACGTTTTTTCCGGTCCCGTTTTTTCCTTGTCCCGTTTTTTCCGCTCTTGTTTTTTCTGTCACGTTTTTTCCGGTCCCGTTTTTTCCGGTCACCTTTTTTCCTAGATTCGTTTTTTTCATTAGGTGAACACTTAGGGGTGGGAGAATAATACTTGATTAACGAATTCATCCAAGATACTAGCATGATCGCTATACTCTCCCAATTAGGTTTGAATTGGTACGATATTTCGGATTTTATCCTGATGAGAAGTTTTGCATGTTTGCTTTTGTGTATTTCTGTAAACAGACTATAACATCTACATGCTTGATTAACGAACTCATCCAAGATACTTGCAAGATCAATAGACTGTAAAATCGACCTAAAAATCTTAAATTAATATATTTCCTAAGAAATATTTTAATTGAAAATAAAAATTAAAAGAATCCATAAAATACCTCTTTATAATTATTTTTGGAGAGAAAAGGATGAGAAGCGCGTAAATTAATGCTTGTCTTGGGTGAAAAATTCGCAGTTTTGTTTCTCCATGACATTGTTTTATTAGTAATATAATTTATAAAATCAATCATCTATCAATTTGCAATAATAATTGAAATTTAAATACTGCATATGTTTATATCACTTCAGATATGAATAAATTAGTATAATTATATATTAATTGCCTACTTCCAAAACATACTCGTGTTTAATAATTCTATTATAATTCCAATGTCAATGTTTTTCAATACTTTTATCACAAAAAACGTTTTTAATTTAGACAACATATTAGACAACAATGATTTTTTTTTTTTTTTTTTTTTTTTTTTTTTTTTTTAAGGAGAAGAAAAAAAGGAATATCTTTGAGAAGTCATGTGTTTTATATGAGTTTCTTAAAATTCGGTGATCCAATCTCATTCGACGAAGGACCACAGAGGCTAATTTTCGATAATGATCATTTTTGAAACAAGTGAAAAGTTTTTATTAAATGTGGGCACTTTTATTATCATATGTTTCCTCTGTTTCAAGGCCGATGCAACCATCGGGCAAACGGTGTTAGGCAGGGGCTCCGACTCTCGATACAATTCGAAATAAAATTTCCTCTGTGTAAAATAATATTTTTGCTTTAGATTTGTTTTGAATGTTTCTTTGTGAGAATAAAAAGTGAGTATTGACTTTACTTTTTACAGGCAAAGTTCATATAATTCTCGGTGACTGTACAGATTTCATGATCCTGAAAGTAACTGTGAACGCAAGAAAACTTATTAAAATATCGTAAAGTATATAGGTTTTACGAATATAAAAATAATTATGCACATTAAATTTGAAAGTAGTGGTATTTTTCATACATTTTATTATAAATTATTCTATGATATATACAGTTAAAAAGAAAATTTTATCAGTTCAATATTGCGGTGTATGTTACGCCCCACTAACTGCTTTGTCAGGCTCCCTCGCAATATTGCGCCGGCACTATTTGTAACAGTCTCAAAAATTATTTTATCTGGCTCAACAAAGCAATTTTTCCTGACACATTCAACAATTAATTTTTTTTCCCTGCTCGTCTAACAATTTTAACCTCTTAAATAATAACCATATGAATAGCCATAGCTGCAAATTTAATTCCATTGTCAAAAAGAAGGAAAAAAAGCAAACATGTCAAAAACTAGCGAATAATAAATTTAACCTTAATCATACTTTTTCGCTTAACAGTTTATCGTTATAAGACAAACTGAAAAATGTTGTTTTTCAAAATTATGAAACACAGGGAAAAAAAAATCAGATACAAGTTCAAAAACATGCTCTTACCACGTTTTCATATATACTTCTACCGACACCCATGGCATGAAATAATGTCGTTCAAACAAAGATTTTTTTTAATTTGATTTGTGTAAAATGACAATTACTTCTAGCTTTTTTTTTTCCTCTCAGCTAAACACATGTTGTCAGCAGGTGTCAGGGTCACAGGGTCTATTGAAATTTTGAAAACATGCTTTTATCGAATAGCTTGAAGACGTTCCATTGCTTCACTAATTGCCCATCAGGATGAGGATGAATAACATATGTCTATTTCCGTTCCACCCGTTCTACCCTCAGAGGAAAGATAGCAGAAATGAGAGTCTGCGGTTCTACCCTGCGGAGATAAACGATTATAAATTCTAAGAAGTTTCAAAGGACCATTTACTATGAGCCAAAACATATAATGACTGGTTTGTGCATCTGGAATTAATTTTATCAGAGACGGAAATGTTTTTATCCTATTTCGCTTGCATTTTGAGAACTGAACCGCAAAATAATACATCACAATTAATATCCTACGGATTGTAAAATCTTTGGGCAACTTAAAGATCTAAATGGTTTTCTTGCAAATAAAGTTTTTTTTTCCCTTCAGATTAGTATTAGTTCAAATAGACATTTTATTGAAAAAAAGTGAAATATCTAGGGGGGGCTCAAAAGGAAGCTAGGGGGGGCTCAGCCCACCCTGCCCCCATCTGGTTACGGCCCTGTATATACTTACATTAAATTATAAATGATTTAAAAATATGCTTCAGCAAGTGGTTGATTCATAAACAGCTCTTAATTAAAGACAGCTAAAATGACTTCATACACTATTGATGAAATTCTCAGAAACTTTGATTTAGATTGGATACTTATATTTTAGCTATTTATTTATTTTTTTTAACATTTCGTTTTGAGTTGTTTACATAAATATGTTTGCGTTATGATTTTATAAAAGGTCTCATTATGCATAAAAATATAAATATTATTTATAAAATGATTGAAATTATAAGTAAAATATTCATAATATTCATTAAAATCAATTTGAAAGCAATTTATTTAAAAATTCTGTTAAACGAGAATTAACCTTTAACTGATTTCTGTGACATCAGTTAAAGGTTAATTCTCGTTTAACAGAATTTACAGTAATGTTTTAGATTAAAATTTTCAAATATGTTAAACTTTTTATTTATACAGGACGTGTTAAGTGTACCTTTTCTAAATATCTTATATACTTACATTAAATTATAAATGATTTAAAAATATGCTTCAGCAAGTGGTTGATTCATAAACAGCTCTTAATTAAAGACAGCTAAAATGACTTCATACACTATTGATGAAATTCTCAGAAACTTTGATTTAGATTGATACTTATATTTTAGCTATTTATTTTTTTTTTTAACATTTCGTTTTGAGTTGTTTTCATAAATATGTTTGCGTTATGATTTTATAAAAGGTCTCATTATGCATAAAAATATAAATATTATTTATAAAATGATTGAAATTATAAGTAAAATATTCATAATATTCATTAAAATCAATTTGAAAGCAATTTATTTAAAAATAAATTTTTAAATCAAATTCCATTTCATTTTATTTCCAGTATTAAACAAAATTAGGAAAATATTCTGTGTTATATTTAGAAATCCGAATCCTTAAGATAACAGACATTAAAAAACATTAGATTTAAATCCCCTTTTCTAAATCTCAATTCCAGCATTATATTATAAGTACAGTTAATAACATATAAATGTGTTTCTAAATATAATTTGAAACCAACGACGAGATAAGGATTATTATTCGAGATGTATATGGAACGGGATTTCTCTTAGTGTATTAGTTCCATTGTAATAGTTAGAATTCGAAAAATGCGTTGTTTTCATTTGAGACATCAAATATTTATGTCCATTAAACAAATGTTACAGTTCATAGTAAAACATTCTTAAGCTCCAATGTATTATATGTTTCATTGCCGAAACGTCAGTGAAGGCTTACTGTGGAGACACGAAAAGTTTTGGTTTCCGTTAGTCTGTCTGTCTGTTAGTCTGTCTGTCTGTTCCGCGATAACTGCCACAAAAAGCATCCGATCGGCTTGAAATTCCCTGGGCATGTTGATGAGCTCCCCGGATTTAGCTGCATAGTTTTGGGTTAAATTTGGTTCATTCGTTCGGAATATACAGAACATTTTATTTTGTGATATAATGCTTTTCTATGGGAAGTCAGACGATTTTCAAATTTTCATTTGTTGAAAGAAATCGCTGATATGAATAATAAGATTTAAATGGTAAATTTTGGATGCTGAAATTTTTAAATAAGAGTATTAAATTATTCTTATTAGTTTGCAATTTTGTCAAAACATTTGTCAGAGCTTTTAAATTAGGTGTATAACTTATGATAGAATTTTATACATGTGTTCGAATAATATAAAACATTTTATTTTATGAATTTACTTATATTTCATTTTTTCTTTTAACCGTTGAGTAGCAACAGCATTTCATCTAAAAATATCATAAATGTGAAAGTATGTATGGTTTTTTGAAGTCAAATCAAAGCAAAAGGAATGAATTAATGAATGCCTTTGTATAGATATTTTCATATAGATTTATTTAAACGCAGAAATGAAAATAGTATTTATATACTATATAGAATAATATTTTCATTTATTTATTCAACTATTTGATTATAAATGAAAAAGTTCGTTATTTTCATACAGAATAAACTGACATTATTCTGTTAAATTTTATAAACTTTATTGTTGCCAAAAAAAAAATGAATAACAATTTCTCCCAAAGAGTTAATTTTAATTTGTAAGATTTTCACGTGCAAAACAAAAATGGAATAAGCAAATAAAAAATAAAAAAAAGGATATATAGGACAGGAATGAATACATATAAACATTTCACACCAAATACCACCTAAAATAGTTTTTGTAGCAGTATTTACCCAGCACTACGAAGAAAGATTCCTCGATTTACACGATTTTACTTGGCCTTCCTTTTCTCATTCTTTGCGATTTCATTTTCGCAATTGCGTGCATTAATTGGCACAAAATTTTACATTTTTATGACTGAGATATATGTAAGGCCATACAAATAAGAAATTCCGTATTGTCTCCTATAAAATGTGATAAAGTGTTGGTTAATCATATATGTTTTTATTAAGAGGAGCAGAGCTGCCAAGCCTCCGGCGTTCTGGATACCAGTATTTTAATACAGAAAATGTTACTTTATTTAATTGAAACATTTGCCCGATTTAAAAGAACATTTTCTCTAAGATAATAGTGATGTGCAAAAAGCTTGAGAATTGGTATGTCTGGTGGGGAGTGAAATGTTTTACTTAATGCATTTATCTCTATTTTAATGCTACGTGAACAACGTCCGTGTAACAGCTTGTAGAGTGTAAAATAAATTAAATTATTAAAATAATCCTTATTACGAAAAATGAAACAGAAAGTCCGGCTAAGGGAAATGAAATGTTAGTTAACCTTTCGTAATTTGACCTGAACATAGGTTTGCGTCAAATTTCAACGGTATTTGTAACATCACGATTTTAAATTAAATGTAGGTACTATTAAAAGAAAACCACAAAAAATACTTAAAGGCGCCAAATCATGTTTATCTATTTAACGATGATGAATTATTAACTGTTAGGTTTAGAAGCCCCCTACTTTAGGGTGATTTTAGTAAGTTAATGCTATCGAGTACATTTTTTGATATTTAGATTAGATCTTAGATATAAATATTGCAGAATGGTAATCAAAATTATTTTTTTATAAATAAAATTTATAAAGGTATTAGATTTCTAAATTAGATGTTTCAGTTTACATTTCCAAAAGTTCTTTATCCATTAGATACAGGTATTTGTGGTTAGCAGGCAAGTAAATACTGCTGTATGGATATTAGGATAACGTAAAATGCTTGACCGAATTATTGCTTATCCTTATAAATCGCAGTGTAAAAAGAAATCTAAGATATAGGGTAATCATTAACTCAATCAGTAGAAAATTACAAATGCAAAATAAATTACACAACGGGGGGTTCAGGGGGGCAGAGCCCCCCTGAAAAAATTTGCTTTATTATATAAAAATTACTAGAATAAGTAGCTCGTGAGAATTTCAGAATATCCTTACATAACAACGTTTTTAATTTAACGCTTTTAATGTCTGAAACCATCGAAATATTTTTTTCCTTTTATAAATGTTTGTGTAATTTAAATAGTTTAAATTTTGTTTTTGTAGAAAGATTAATATTACGCAAAGTTTCATAAAAACAATGAGTTGCAGAGATGACGTTGAGGCTCTTGATCTGCAGATTTACTAGTCGTAACATTTTATTCCCATTTATCTGTAAATAATATCATTATTTTCAGTTTACGTTCTGGTATTTCTAAAATTTGAGATTATACTGATAAATTCACATTGAAAAAATAGTATTTTATTTCAAGAGTAGATGTTACTTTGTAAGCTCACTATATTTTATTCATTGCCGAAACTTCAGTGAAGGCTTACTGTGGAGACACGAAAAGTTTTGGTTTCTGTTAGTCTGTCTGTCTGTTAGTCTGTCTGTCTGTTCCGCGATAATTGCCGCAAAAAGCATTCGATCGGCTTGAAATTCACTGGGCATGTTGATGAGGTACCCGGACTTAGCTGTATAGTTTTTGGTTAAGTTTGGTTCATTCGTTCGGGAAATATGGAACATTTTATTTTGCTCTATAATGCTTTTCAATGGCAAGTCAGACGATTTTCAGATTTTCATTTGTTGAAAGAAATGGCTCATATGAAAAATGGATTTAAATGGTAAATTTTTGATGCTGAAATTTTTTATTAACATTATTAAATTATTCCAATAAATTATGTCAATATATTTGCGAGATTTTTTTAATTAGGTTTATAATATTGGGGGGAATTTTATGCATGTTTTCCAATAATATAAAGGATTTTGTTTTATCAAATTGACATAATGCATATTTCATTTTTTTCCGTTTCTTTCTCTGTTGCCTAGCAACATATTTGGTCTTAATAATATTAGTATAATTGCGTGTATAATGCTTGAGTAAAGCCAACGTCAAAACAGATGAATTAATGCATTTGTATCTTTGCATATAGAAGGATTTTAGCCAGAAATAAAAATAGGCAATATTTCCTTTATTTTATTTATTTTATTGAAATATTTTGCTTAAAAATACAAAAGTTCATTATTTTCATAGAGAATAACGTAACATTTTCCCATAACATTTACCAATATTTCTTTAATTGTTGCCAAGAAAATCAAAACCCGGAATAATATTTTCTTTTAAACAATTTTCAATTGAAATGTCTTGTCGTGAAACAGGAAAATGAAAAATAAAATTAAGAATAGAAAAATTAATATGGCGGCATATTAAAAATAAAAAGAAAACTTTCGAGTATTTCTTAATATAACAAGATGAAAAGTTTTGAGTAAGTACGCATAGCAGGTGAATTAGACGTCATTTATCGAAAACAAAGATGCTGGAATAAAAAGATCTTGGGTAAAATAAAATTAACTATTATTCACGGAGGAAAGAGATAGATGGAGATGCAGTATGCCGTAAAAACAGTTTGCAATACGATGTGTGTTATCGCTCAGACTTAAATGCCCTCATTCGGCCCAAACAAAACAAGCACGTGGAACAGGGACCAAATTCTTTGACTTCATCCGTTTTTTTTTTTTTTTTTTTTTTTTTTAAGCACGTCGTTGTGTTGTGCCGAATGTAGCGGATTTTAGGGTTACATTTTTGGCGTCACTTCAAGATTTATTGTCTGTGTACGGTTAACATGAATATTTTATTTTTAATTTAAATTTTATTAATTTATAAAAAAAACCTTATGCTTATCCTTATAAATCACAGCGTAAAAAAAATCTAAGATATACTATAACCATCCGCACAATCAATAAAAAATTACAAATATAAATTTAAATAGACTACGGGGGTTTCAGGGGGGCTCTGCCCCCTTGAAGAAATGCAATTTTTGATTTAAAAAGTTATCAGAATAAGTAGCTCATCAGAATTTCAGAACATCAAAGTACAACCACTTGTTTAACACTTTTAATTTCTGAATCTTTACGAAGTATCTTGTATGCTCATAAATATTTATGTAATTTGAAAACTTTAAAAAGCGATTTGTAGGAAGTTGAATATTATGCAATGAGTGTTAAAAAACAATGACTTGCAAAGATGACGTGGAGGCTCCTGATCTGCAGATTTACTAGTTTAAACAAAAATAAGTGCTGGCAACGATACTACCTTAACACAATTATCGTTTGCAGCAGGTTAAAATACATATTTTTAGTGCATAAAATATAACAATATTTAAACTGAATTTACTGATTTTTATTATTATTATTATTATTATTGCCGAAACGTCAGTGAAGGCTTACTGTGGAGACACGAAAAGTTTTGGTTTCCGTTAGTCTGTCTGTCTGTTAGTCTGTCTGTCTGTTCCGCGATAACTGTCGTAAAAAGCATCCGATTATCTTAAAATTAAGGATGCATGTTGGTGAGGTCACCGGATTTAGCTGTATAGTTTTTGGTTAAATTTGGTTCATTCGTTCGGAATATATAGAACATTTTATTTTCCGCCTTAATGCTTTCCTATAGCAATTCAGACGATTTTTCCATTTTTATTTGTTGAAAGGAAATGGCTCATATGATTGAAAGATTTAAATGATAAATTATGGATGATGGATTTTCCTAATTAGAACCATACATTATTCATATTAGTTTGAAATTTTGTGTATACATTTGTCAGAGTTTTTAAATTCGGTGTATATCTTATGCAGGGATTTTATATATGTGTTCCAATAATATAAAATATTTTCTTTTTTTAATTTACTTTTTTTCAATCACATATTTCATTGTCTTAATTTTCTTTTAACTGTTTCCTAGCAACGGAAAGGTGAATTTGATCTCATATATCAAAAATAAAACAAATACGCTTTGAGGTTGAAATAAAAGGGGCTTGTGTTATGATATTAATTCTTATTATTAAAAAAAAAACGTTACTAATATCTCACGGTTTATCGTCTGGACGCAGCTAACAGAAATATTTAATTTTTAATCGAAAATTTCAATGAGAAAAAAAAAAAAACTTTTGAAAAGCAAATTGATAGTAAATGTCAAAATTATGCACCGCAAAATTATCGCTGTCGAAAAGGACGTCATTGTATCGGGAAATAAATATTTTCATTCTTAAAAACAAACATTAAGTAGATTGCCTGAAAAAATATATTTTGACGAGTGTTAGTTCTTAATGCCGCCTCATTTCAGAAAATATGAATGAATTTTTTTTTTATCTTCAAAAGGAAATTACATTTTCGTTCGTAAAACCTAAACTTTTAATATAATTGCGTCAATGTAAATCCTTTTCTGCCCGCCAGTATTGAAGAATAAGGCTCGGAAGTGTAAAAAGATTTACCATAATCATTAGCGCAATCAATAAAAAGTTACATATGTAAATTAATGAGACCACGGGGGGTTCAGGGGGGGCGGAGCCCCCCTGAATACTTTATTATTTACAAAAAAATAAATAAAACCAGAAATAGTAGCTCATGAAAATTCAAAATATCCTTCCATAACAACGTTTTTAATTTAACGCTTCTAATGTCTGAAAACTTCGTATTTTTTATTCTTATAAATAATTACGTAATTTGAAAACGTTAAGTTGCGGTTTGCAGGGAATTGAATATTACTAGAGTGTAGTGCTGTAAAAGTAACGACTAAATGAATACCCGTATGATGTCGTTACTTTCAAACTCGCTACCCGTTAGAAAGCATTCGTTACTCGTTACTTTCGTTACTGTTCAAAAACCGGGTATGTACTACAAACCTGCAGCAAATCTAATTATATACTGCACATGAGTCTTTTGAAGAATTCGTTACTGTTTTAACGTAAAATATGTGCTGCCATCTGTACGTAAAATTTACATTTAATTTTCTACGTTTTAATGAAAAAAGGCAAACAAAATTAAAATACGATGCATAATTGAATATAACATGTCTGAATTGTAGAAATTCTTACTTATGAAATAATGAATAATTGGAGAAAGCAATTAGGAAGAGTAAAAGTTTACCAAATTTATACTAAAACTATGAAATATAATTACACAAAGAAAATATTTTTACAAACAAATTTATTTACTAATTTTACACTAAAAGTAATTATGTATTATGAAAATTTAACTTCTGGAATAATTTGAAAATATTTAAATATATGTATATTTAATTTCTTACGTGGTCATCCTATCAAATGACATTGTACTTCAGTCACATTATTATTTCTGAAATTATTGATTTATATTTTAAAAAAACCTTTTTTTCAAATATGAAATTTAAAAACATACCAACAAAAATATTTGGCACAGATGTCATGTACGCACCACATTGGCGTGCTTTTTTTCTGACGCCAATTTGGCGAAAACCCCGTTTTCGAATACCAGTTACATATATATATTTAAAAAAGGGAATAACAATAAATAAAAAAAGTTTATTTAATAACTATAGAACTAAACAATATATTAACAAATAAACAACATCCTGGTCACCATATTAAGCAAAATAACGGGACTTTGGCGCCAATTAAGTACCCCGGTACTTATATGATATTGGCGTCAGAAAAAAATTGCGCCAATGTAGTGCGTATATGATATCTGTGACAAATATTTTTACAAACCGCCCCTCCCCCCCCCCCCCCCCCCAAAAAAAAAAAGAAAAGAAAAAGAAATTAGAAAACAGGAATTCTGCTTTTTCAGAATTTAGTATCACGCCCGATGAAAAAAAATATATATGTGTATAAATGTAGATAGTTCAGTTATAAGACTTAAAACACACGCTTTTATTTTATATAAAATGACGTTATCTGCATCCGCTGAAGAATTCCTTTCGTTATTTAAGAACTTCGACAAAAAAAAAAAAAAAAAAAAAAAAAAAAAAAGGCTATCTTATGATTTATATGCTTTCATTTCTTTGTAATATTAATGTCGATACTTAAAATTGTTCAGTTTATAAAAGTTCCATGTTTTATTAGAAGTCATTCGCTTATATTTTTCGAAACAGCACGTATTTTAATTACATTTTTTTTTTCAGTTTTTATGAGAAAATGGCTACAAAAAGTTATAATTGGTACTTTCCAACTATTTTTCCCTTACTTTTACTTTCTACAGAAATGGAGCACTTGAGTTACAAAAATTAAACAAATAGCATTAAAAACTACAAAAAAATTAATATCTCAAAAATAAATCGAGATGCAGTTTTCAAACAAATTGCATTTAAAAGTACTTTTTTTCCCAATACGACGGTATAAAAATTGAAAATGTGCGATGCTTAGAAGTAAAAAAATATTGCTGCAGAGATTATTCCGTACAATGATACCTCTGCTTTGTTTTATACACTGGCTGATACAACGGAGCGTGTTTTTTTGGAGACGACACTTTATTAGCTTAGCTGGGAGAAAGAAATAGCATACCGGGGGCTAAAAAAATTAAACGTTATCATAAAAACATTTTTACAAACAATCTAAAAACTCGTCTTTATCATAAAAATATTTTTTTTTCAAATTTAAAACATAAATACACGTACAAAGATATTTTTAGAAGATAAAGAATGCACTGAAAGCAAACCTGTAAATTTTAGAACAGAATTTCTTGAAAATTTTCAGAACATTTAAAAGAAATGTGTTTCATTTTAGTCTTTATCATCTTATCAACCAACAGTTTACGCCACTCGCATTACTATTTTAGAAATCTTTGATTTATGTTTAAAAATAATATTTTTTCCATTCTTTTTTATTTTAATGAAGCACGCCTTTCAGATAATATATAATCTGATTTTCAAAAAATTCTTTCAGATGGTACTAATGTAGACATCGCTGATAAATACTATTTTGCTAAATCCGCAAGCTCGGAGTATAAAACAGCTATACTTCTTTTTCTTTCCATAATAAAGGAATCAACAAGCTCCTACTAAATCAAAATCATTTGAGATTTGAGAATAACTGATACTAACAGAATGATACGCATACGCTGATACGGAAACAACTGATTCCGAAATATCCGAGTCCGAATACAAATTCGCATCTTTTACCGCATCCGGCTATCTGTTCCATTCATGAATTACACAAACGTAAGCAGCGTTTGAAGTTAGTTTCATTTTGTTCGGCTGCGTATTGACACAGTAACGACTAACGAGTCGTATTTCGAAGTACCGATTCGGTATTTCGTATCTTAGAGAATACCCGTTACTTAGTAACGAATATGTGCGGTTTGCTACAGCTCTACTAGAGTGTGTCTAAAAACAATGAATTGCAGATCTGACGTTGAGGCTCCTGATCTGCAGATTTGCTAGTTATTATTATTTATATGTGTTTGAATTTGTATATTAAAAATATGTGTTTCATATATATATTCATGTAAGCAAGACATAGTGTTTACGAAGAAGGTACAGACAGATGAAGCTATCTCAAAAGGGGATCTTTTACCCAGCGCCAGACTGTCTATAGTTTAACAATACGTTTGACACTACAGTCAAAATGAAATTTACAGCAGTCTCATGGATATTTATGACGGGTTATAAAATTGGCCACCCAGGGTATGGGCCACCCAGCCTATAGTCGTCGTTCGGTCCGTCTGTCCGCTTATAACAGAGCAAAAACAACCCAGGCGAATGGTCTGAAATTTGAAATATATAATTGTTGCAAAATTTTGTCGAGCCATTTCAAATTTTATGAAAATCGGATGTATAGTTTAATGACAGGGACAGTCAAACGTTTTCCGTTACATTACGGCCAATGGAAAAAAAAAATATTTCAAGTGCATTTTAATGATGTTACAGCCTTTCGAACAGAATTAAACTGATATGGACTTATGAAGTGCACTAAAATATACATTCTGTACAATATGTGGTGCAAAAAATATCTATAAAACTATTTATAGTACGAACGTACCTCATTTGCTACGTTTACCGTGCAATTTCCAACTTGTTTTATTTTTTTTTGTAGGTGAGCGTAGTGAAAAGTGTGTCCGTCCAGCACTAGAAATTGAGGAAAGCAAAGAAGAACAGAGAGGTGGGGTTCAGTTTTTGGTGGCTTAGAGTGGTGGAGCACACGGAATCCATCGTCGCATGTCTGCTGTCTATAGCGAACACTATATGTCACTGACAAGTGCACACGAGTGGCGTAAGCGATTCCGAGAAGGACGCACATCACTGCAAGACGATCCCCGACCAGGCTCATCGTAATTGATGTAATTACGCAGATTGATGGTCTTATCCGGAGAAAATATCCGGGTTATTTTCACTTTTGGTTCCTTGAAGAAAAGCACTCCTGGACGTCGGTTTCTTTGGGGCTGTGCATATATAACGTTATCACTTTAGGGGGGGGTGGTGGTGGTGAGGGTCTGGCATTTGATATCTTTAGATAGTTCTAGGGGGGAGGGGGGTATTAGTTTTTGATATCGTTATCATTTCTGATCCAATCAAACTTTTCTTTTTTCAGTAACTTTTCTTTACATCCAAATAGTCTGTTTCCTGTTTTATTATTATTTTTTATGTATTTTTATAAAAATACAAATCTATTATTAAATCCGTTAAATGTTCATAAAATCATTTCATTCCATTCCAAAATTCGGCATACTACAACGTTTGGTATTCCTGTTCTTCTGCTATATGCGCATATAATTCGCTGTTATAGAAACTAGGGAATCGAACCCGAGCTCCTCGGGTTCCAGAATATAGGTGAAAGCCATTTTTTTTTTTTTTAACTCTAATTATTTTTTTAATGTAATATATATTTTAGATTGCCCACAAACATCAAAAAGATTTTTTATATAAAAAATATCAATTATGTAATCAAATAAAATTTTGAAATTTATTAAAAGTGATTCTTTCACATGTCACCGCATGCCAGGAGTTATTAACTCAAGATTTTTCGACTTACGCCAGTCTTTCCGATCATTTCGGTGCTTTAAGCGCGTGATTAAATCGCATGTCTCTTAAATTCGTTTCTTATTTACATTATTTTATTTATTTTATTTATTTTTCTATAGAGGAAGTTTTAATTTTTTTATGGAACATTAGACGGAAACAACAGCTCAATTTTTTACATTGTTTTAAGGGCAAGCGGATTAAACTTTCGCAATTGAGCTACACGTGATAGAGATAATTGTAAAAATAATTTATGCTTGAAAATCAATATATATATTACGCTATCGTACGTGGCACAGAAATCGCGATTATTTGTTAATTGTTTAATGGCAATGCCCGAATAAAACGCATCTCATTCTTTATTGTGTAATATTTAAAAAAAAAAAAGGAATAACATTAAATAAATAAAAAGTTTAATTAGAACTATAGAACAAAACAATTTATATAATTAAAACAAATAAAATAAAAGTAAATAAACTATTTATTAATAAATAAACAACAGCATCCGGGTTACCATATCAAGCAAAATAAGGGTACTTTGGCGCCAGTTAAGTACCCCGGTACGTATATGACATTGGCGTCAGAAAAAAGTCGCGCCAACGTAGTACGTGTATGACACCTGTGCCGTCTTGTATTCATCTAATTTAAAATACAATAAATAAATAAATGAAGGTAATTTTCCTGTATAGGTACTTAGCGAAATAAAGAAAAGATCCATGGCGAGAAAAGAAATTTTTTTCTGGCAACCGATTTAATCAAAATATTTTTTTTCAAATAAAACTACATAAAAGTTGCCCTGATAGCAAAGAGTTCGTAGTTTTGTGTTAGCTGGGCGCAATTCTCGCCAATAGCATTTTTTTAACTCGCCAGAAGCATTTTTTATTTTTCGAGGGGTAAATTAAAACAATGTTTTGATGTTGAAATGAAATGGTTTATGGTATTGTTTATTTTTTTTCTTTTTTTAAAGAATTTTTTTAAGTCGTGAATTTTAAAGGTTTCATTTTTAAATTAAAATTATCCATTCTAAATAAAATGAGTGAAATGATTATATTTTAATTTGAATTAACGAAATATGTAAAACAAATGCGACGGGTACAATGTTTGGCGATTTCTCACCTGTGCCCGATTAACATAAAAGTAGGGAGTTCTCGATTTCTCTATCAGAATCTCCCAATTTGGCGAAGGACTGAGCAAGTAAATTAAATTATGAATAAAAATAACATAATACAATGCCTAGTATACATTTAAGGGAGACCAAACTGGTCGCCACGGGCGGCTAGTTAATTTAAAAACCATAATAACCCAGTCAATTCAGATACAATTTTCAAACAAATTGCATTTGAAAGTAGATTTTTTTCTCCATTTGACGGTTTAAAAATTGAAAATATGCGATATTTAGAAATTTAAAAAATCGCTGACAAAGCGCGTACTTTAATTTCATTTTTTATTTTCAGTTTTTATGAGAAAATGACAAAAAAAAAAAAATGTACAGAAATATAATATTTTCTTTCCTATGTGATTATTTTCCCTTTACTTTCAATTATCCACGACTTTCAACAGAAATGGAGTTCTTCAGTTGCCACAATTACAAAAAATGTATTAAAAACTACAAAAAAATTAATATCTCAAAATTAAATTTAGATACAGCTTTCAAACAAATTGCATTTAAAAGAGCGTTTTTTTCCTTATAGGACGGTGTAAAAATTTAAAATGTGCGATGTTTAGAAGTTTAAAAATTTGCAGTAGAGAAAATTGCAAAACCGAAATTTTATTTCAAATTTCAAAGTGTTGCCATTCGCAGAATGACGTATGCGTTACGCACAGATATGTTTGTCCTTTATAATATAGATAAGGAGCATAATATGTCGGAAGTGATACTTGCATTTATCAGTAAATAAAGACAAAGAATGTTGTCCACTGTTTTGTTGATAAGTTCTGCTTTTAACCTCCACGGGCAGGGGACAACTTCAATAAGACAGTGTTACTTTTGAATGCATTATGTAACAGCTATTATTAAATACTTTTAAATGGTAACTAACTCTTTTAGATGTTATTTGATATAAATTTATTTCATGTATTGATGCTTTATTGAATTATTGAATCGGTAAAGTATGTGACTATTAAATGTATAATAATATATGTGTATATCACTGCAAGCGTATTAAAAAAAATCTAAAAAAAAAAAAAAAATAGACATTGATAACGATATCATCGGGGATGGGGGTGAGGGGGTCGACGAATGATAACGTTTGATATCGTAAGGGGGGGTAGGGGTCCAAAATTAGTAAAATGTTGATAACGTTATATATTTATTGGCCCATTCGGACGGGGAAGTGCAAGAGTGGGTGAGGTTGGGATGTGGATCCGTCAGCAGATTAACTCTTTCTACAAGACTGGAATGGATCGTCTAGTCTCCCAGTGGGATAAATGTCTTATAGTCTAAGAGCCGACACCTCAAAAACCTATGTCATCAAGCACAAGGAAAAAACCTTTATTTTATGGAAGAGTAGAAATAGGGAAATCTACTGATCCATGTCAGCCAGAAGTGAAGTGGTGCATAAACCAAAAATTAATACCACCGGTGTTTGACTCGTAGGTTTATCATTGTGTTTGTCCCAAAAACAAAGGTATGAAAACATGGAGGATAGTTGTACGGCAAACATAATGATAAACCTTCGAGTTAATCACTGGTGGTATTAATTTTTGGCTTATTCGCCACTTCACTTCCGACAGACATGGATCATTAGATTCCCCTACTTCTACTCTTCCATAAAATAAAGGTTTTATTCTTGTGCTTGATGGCATAGGTTTTTATGCAGTCGGCTCTTGGACTATTAACAGTTCTAGCAATTACTTTTGAATAAAAATTTTCCTTACTCACTTTTTAGAGTGTGTTCGGTTTTTATCTGACTGCTAAATATATCTAAAACTATCATACTCGGTGTATACATCACTGTGTACAAACACAACTTCATTTTTCACAAATAATCTGCTTCAAAGTATACCATAAATAATTATTCCGTCTTATAGAAGAAAATAATCATAAAAGAATACGATGTACCGCTTACATAAGCTAAATATTTAAAAAAAAAGACTTTTACGTCATTTGCATTTAAGATAAAAGAAGACGAGAATGATTAATGGAAGAAAAATTAATGAGGAACAATATGCTTAATTCTCAGATTTTTAATATATTAGAAAAATAAAATTTTTTTGCTATATTTCACTATGAATATGCTCTTACCTTTAACTTTTAGTTTTGATTATATTTTTTATAATAAGTATTAGTGTCGTAAGCAGTTTATATTGAAAATGGATTTTAAGATTTTTATATTCAACATACTCAGAGATACTTAAGCATTCATCTCATGGATTGTACTTCCCATATATTTTACCAACTTCTTCAATGAAAGTTGTTTAATATTGAATTTTTCAAAGAAAAATAACATATTTTATAAATGTGTTTACGTTCGAACATTTTCCGCCACAGTTAAAAATTTTTCCCTGGTCGAAAGAAATTTGAATAACATCTGAAATTAGCGGAATTAAGCTATTTTTGAAAAATAAAAATTGTTTTAAATATATTTAATTTTCAGTTGTAATACTATTTTAGTTATTTTTTTATAATAATACTTTCAAAAATTAAGCTCTTTCCGCAACAACACAAATACATTTAAGCTAGAATATTTATTTACTAACAATACATATTCCATTTAAAATAAATTTCTATAAATTATTTACCCTTTAAAGGGAGGTTTTTTCATTTTTTCATCATTTAATTTTAATTCCTAAATGCTACATTGGCACCAGAATTTTGGAATGAAAATTTTCCTGTTATCAAGTATGCAAATGAAACCTTTTATTTATTTTCAAATAAATTTGTTTTTAAATTCCGGTGTCATTAAATACCCAGCAAACACATACCTTTCGGCACACGATCGGTCCGCTGCCGGCAGTGTCGGTTAAGTGTCGGCATGGACACAGTGTTTTCGGTGAAGTGTCGGCAGCATGTCCGCAACCGAAACGGAAGAATCAGCTTTTTCGACTGCCGGTTACCGTAATCGGTCCCCTTATGGTTATATATCAGCAAGCGACTTACACCGGCAAGTGACGCAGGACCGATATGTGATTTCTGATAGTGGCCCGATTAGATTTGCCGACATCGGTCCGAATTTGGAATATTTAGTCGTAGCCGACATTTTTTTTTTCTTTTTCTTAATTTTGTTTGAGTTTAAGTTTTGATAATATATGTATATTTCATGTATTTCGTATAAAATTCTAACAGGGATAAACAAAAAAAAAGTCAAAAATAGGCTAAATTTATTTATTTTAAAAATGTTGTTATTGAATTCTTTTAAAAAAAGGATTTACAATTATTTGAATCATCAAAAGAGCTTTTTAAATCGCTCCTTAAAATTATTATTCATTATAAACTTAATTCGTAGAAAAAAAATAGCTATGTTCATTATTTTATTTAAAATCAAATTATTAAAAAGTGTTTTAAATTATTTTACAAGCTATAACAAAAAACTACTACCCAACTCTTTAGCATTACAATTTAAAAGAAAGATTCAGAAATCTCCTACTTCTAAAAAAATATTTACCCCCCCCCCCCCCCCCGAAAAATGATAAATTAACATTTCTATTTTATTTGATGATTTAAAAATGTTGATAAGTAAAAGAATCATTATTGCTACGCAATCACTAAAATTATATATTCTACATTAAATCAACCAATGACAAAAAATGTATTCTAATTTTAATTAAAAGTGATTAATTACCAGCTTATTTTTTTTATTAAAATTATTTTTCTACGTTACAAATATATATTTCTTGAATTAACACCTTTAATTACTATATAATTCCTTAAGAGAAAATTGTATTAACAGAAAAACCTCTAAAATTCACTTATTTTATTTAATAAGCACTCTTAAATTTATAAGAAAGATTCAGAAATACCCCCCCCCCCCCTTTTAAAATTATCTTCCAAAAGAACCAAAAATATGTAAATTAATATTTTAATTTTATTTTTAAATTAAAAATATTGTTAAGTAACATATTTATATTGAAATATACTCATTAAGTATATGTTCAATTTTAAATCATCAAAAACGACGTAAAATGAATTCTTATTCAAATTTAAAGTTATTAATTACCAACTTTTTATTTATTAAAATAAATTTTTTCATGTTAAAAATATATATTTTATAAATTAACACAACGCATGTAATAACATTATAATTCCTAATAACAAAATTTGAGTAATTGAACAAAACCTTTAAAAATATTTTTTATACTTAATTATTCTTAAATTTATAAGAAAAACCAATTCATTTGCTTAAACGAATTCACTAAAATATTTATTTCATTCATTTAAATATTAAATTAACTTTTAAATACACGCGCGTAAGACAATTACAAATAAATAAACAAAAAAATAAAATAAAAACACTTCAATATTCTAATTTTCCCATCTAGCAATTACCTTCAGCGACAAACCATACTTATTGATATGTCTTCCCCTTATTACCTCATAAAATCCTCCCCTGGTCAAGTCTCGGTGGGCAAGTGGTTAAGGCGTCTACTTCCTGTCCCTTGGTTTGCTGGATCAAACCCCGCCTTGTCTCTTCCATCGCCGAAACACGTTCCTTTCAAATATACATTCCACAATTGATCATAGATGGCGCCATCAGAACTTTTTTTTTCAATTTATGCTGGTGACGGGCTGCGGCCGGTATTCGTATGGGTAGCTATTGGCGTGCTGTCGGCATAGTGTTCTGCCGATACCGGACCGGCTGTGTGCCTCATGAATCGGGCCGCATTCGCGCGGCGTATCAAAAAAGATACGGAACCGGTAGCGGCAACCGGTATCGTGCCAATACCGCCGGTAGTGGCAAGCGGCTGTCGGCCGATTGTTTACCGATAGATCTGTGTTTGCTGGGTAATTTCACTATTTTAAGCATACAAGTGCTTTGCCCCTTAAAGGGTTAATACAAATATTTTAAAATATAAAGATTCAAAATTAAATATGTAAGCAAGGTCATATACAAAATGTTTTTAATTAATTTAACACAATAACACTGATTTTTAAATAAATCAGACGGTTTACAATTTTTCCAGATGAATTAAAAAGTATCCAGACCGTAATTCGGACCCGCGACTTTAGCTTTAGCTGCTAATGTTGCCCTAACCAATCAACCCTAGACAAATCCGGCAGGCACATTTTACTCAGGTAACCTTTTGTCTATTGCATCTGGTCTGTTATTTAATACAATTCAACAGAGTTTCACGGGAAATGGAACTCCAATAATCATTGGATACATAACTACACTTAATTATTTTAAGACAGCCATACTGATTGGCAAAGAACTCATACGAGTTGTATATTTTCCAACTGATTGGAAAAGTGCCCAAACCGGAATTCGAAAGCAAGATACTACTCCAATAATCGTTGAACACGTAACTACACTTAATTATTCTAAGATAGTCATACTGATTGGTTACTGAACTCATTCGAGTTGTATATTCTCCAACTGAGTGGAGGAGTGTCTAACGCGGAATTCGAAAACAAGATATTGGCTTTATTTTTCAATGCCTCTCAACTAAGCTATCCAGAACAAATCGGGCTGACATATTTTACTCAAGAAACCCTTTGTCTATTGCATCTGGTCTGTTATTTAATACAGTTCAAAAAAGTTTCACGGGAAAAGGAACTTCAATAATCGTTGGATTATTAATTACACTTAATTACTTTATCATACGAGTTCTAATTTTTCAAACCGAACGAAAAATGATCCCAGAAGCGAAGTAATGTCCAGTTAAGTGTAGTTATTCATTCAGAAATTATTGAAGTTCATTTACCTGAGGTATATATTTCGAAACTGCTTAATAAACATAGCAGATGTCATTGTCGATGTGAAATGTGTCCGCAACATTTGTCTAATAGCTTAGTTGGAAAAGCTCTGCCAGTTAAAGCTAAGGTCCTGAGTTCGAATCCAGGAATTTTTCACTCAGTTGAAAAAATTACAGCTTGTATTTATACATCGTTGTTTATGATTTTATTATTTTCAAGTTTGCAGTAAAAGGAAATCCTCTACCACTAAATAAGTTGTTTACCTTTCAGATTGTCATTATTACATTAAAATATCTCAATTTTCGGATTTATTCAATGGATATATTTAATTTATTTTATACACTTATGAAAGTTTGTGTTCGTATCACTGCATTTAGTTTTGCTTTGTTTGGAGTGTTCCTCGATCACGTTTTAAGCGTGGGTGTTGTTTCGTTTGAAAATCACAATTAAAGAATGTAATTTTAGGGACCTGAAAGTTAATAAAAATAAAGTTGTTACATAAATTAATACGTTAAACATAAGGTAAAGCAAGGAGAGTCTGCGCACATTTCAAAAGAATAGTAATAAAAAATCTAAATATTAATATTTTGCTAAACTATGCATGAATAATTTTGACTTTATTTGTTTTTTATGCATTTCCATTGTTATTTTGTTGTTACACTGTAATTTAATAGAACAGCAGTAATAAAACCAAGAAAACTATTTTGCGCAATCTCTCCTTACAGGGTAGAAGAGAGCGCGCACAGGAGTAGGAGAGATTGCGCACATAGGTAGAAGAGATTGTTATGAATAGTAACTACAATTAAATTGTTAACAATAATAATTACACTTAATCGACATTGTTGAAAGGTTTTTGTGAGTAAATATTATTGTATCAGGAGTGAATATTGCAACCAAATGTTTAAATAATAAATAAAAGAAAGAATTTTTACAACAGTTAAAAATTTTATTTTAAGAAGATTAAAATATCAGAAAAAGCAATCACTACTAAGATTACAAAATAACATTAATCTAGTTGATAACATGTTTAACTTGAAAATTACTTCATTTCCATTTTCACAGTTTCATTTTATTTTGTTTGCTAACCGAAGTTGTCGTCGTCCACAATCGATGCACTTATTGTTGTAAATCGTGCATCTTTCGTGCAATCACCTGCAACAACCAATACATTGAATCCAGTCAGTTGTCGAAGTTGTCTCCTGGTACAGTTACAGACATTCAGTGCACTCATCCTCATTGACCGTCGGTTTTTTCCCTTGAGTTTTTTTATCTCACTTTTTGTGGAAGCCGCTTATCTTCAGCTGTTTTTTTTTCTTTGTAGCGGCATCCTTCGTAAGTCTTTTTTCATGTATATTTTGTGGATTAGTAACATTAGTTGCACTCTGTTTCATTTTGATTTCGGTGACTTTACACTACTTGGAATAGGTGAAAGCTTTTCCAAAACATTGTATTTGAAAATTTATTTTAGTTAACAAAATTAATTTATTAGCATATTAATTGCTCATAAATTAAAAAATATATATAAATGTTTAATTAAATTATTAACAAATAAATTATTAATTTATTAACAAAAATAATTACATAAAATTTATTTAATAACAACTGTATTATTAATTTATTAATAAAATTTTTATCTGCAAAAGTATTTTTTTGCAAATTAATTTGTTGCCAAATTTAGTTTTGATAATTATGTGTTTTTCCGAAATTATTTCAAAATTGATTCATTCATATGTTTTACACGTAATTTGCAATTCATGCAAATTTATCAATAAGATGTGTAATCTCTCCTAGCACTTAAACTTATGGGAAAATGCGCCATCTCTCCTAAGTAGCAGATGCGCAAACTCTCCTATTTTGGTAGGAGAGATTGCGCGGCCTTTTTTTAAAATACGACCACTTCTAAAATGACTTTCTGGTTTTCGCATACTTAGTCCAGGTTAGTAGTTTATAAGAAATTGTTTAAGTTCAAAATATTTTGTATTATTGACGCTCTATAAAAATTCTGACGAACAGTTATGAAAATTCAAGCACTTACTTTGGAAAAAAAAAACAAAATAGCACTGCTTTACCCAAGACGCTTGGAACAATCAATATGCACATTCATATAGACACTGCACTAATGCTGCTGTACAACTACCTGGAGTCGCTGGGCGTGCACTCTACTCCTTCCCGTCGAATCTCTTTGTGCGCAATCTCTCCTACTGCACGAACTCTCCTCGCTTTACTATATATAAATATTTTAGGTATGTATATTGTACTCTTTTTCATTTATAAAAATGCCTTTAGATTTCGCCGTTTTATATTATTATTCAGTATTCAGTGGTTAAGCATTTAATGCTGTAAAGTAAGGATCTATTCTTACATTTTCAAATTTTTATTGATTTGCAGTTGTTACATGAAAATATTTATCCATAAGATTGTCCATTTTTTGAAAATACAAGACACTTTCATTAAATGTATGTAACATCCATGATTACTAGAAAGATAGCGGTATACAATCATAATAATATAACTCTAATGATAACTCTGGGAGTATAATATCGCAAGAGTTTAATTTTCTTAAGGTTTTAATTATTAAAAAACTGTTTCATTCAATTAACGTATAGATTTATATAAATGACTGGGTGATGCTCACTTTGGGTGGTATGTTTCTTTTAACGAGAAGTGCTCGCTGACACATTAGGATGGAATGAAGACGAGATAAAGTCTCCTTGAACCTGGCTTATTTGTTCCTTGTTTCTACATATTTTTTTATTAAATCAATCCCAACTGATATGAGAGTATTTAGTCAACCAAAAATGCCTCCAAGAACGCCCTACCCAGCGATGGGATTTACTATGTAGCAAGTCATAATGTGAAAAAGCCACGAGAAATCGTCTATTCCGCGTATAAAAAGAGGTAATTTGCATTATTCCCAACAGAAGACATAGCTGTCAAAAAGGGAGAAAACTTTCAACTTATTGGTTAATTATCTATTGATTGATGGCATGGGTTTCAATAATAAAACTAAGCTTGGTCGACCCGAGTGCGCCATTAAACACATGCCCCTGCAGAAATTAAAAGCTCAGCAAATTTAATCTTAAGGATCGTTCAATTTCGAAGTGAGAAAGTAATAAAAGTTAGGCAAAAAAAGAAAGTTGTCAGGGGCAAAACAGCTTTAAACTTTAGAAATAAAGTTAAGAAACAACAGCTGGGAATTTTTAATTATAAAATTTTGAGCTTTCATTTTAATTTTAAGTTTAAGAAAGACTTTTACACTTTCTTATATGTATATATCTACCCTATATATATGGCTAATTCCATGCGAACTTGTCATGTCTGTCACACACTACGATTTTTGGCTACCAGTATTTTAGAACGGAAATAATGTGATTTATTTTATCGGAGATATCTCATTGATTGAATAAGTCGAAGCAAACTTTTCGAAAATAACGGTGGCCAACAAGCATAACGATTTTCAGCTGTGTGACAGACATGACAAGTTCGCATGGAATTAGCCATATATAAAATCTTAATTAAACGATTTTATGAAACGACGGATTAAACGACTTATTTTGTTTCACAGCTATTTATTTTAAATTATGGAACATTTGGTGATGAAATTAACTCCAATTAGCCGTATTGATCCACGGGTTTCAAAAATGGTATTAGAATTATAAAATTTGAATTGGTTTTTGAGCTATTATTTTTTTTTTAAATTTAATTATATTTCTCTAATGATGGCAGCTAAATTATTCCATTTTTGTGGAAAGAAGGTAGAAAAGTGAAAAACAGCTCTTAGATTTTTTTCTTTTGTCATTTTCCAATTGAAGTTATATTTTATTTCAATCGATAGTGAAGACAATATTGTTATTAAATTATGTTTTTCAGGGAAAAAAAAAAAAAAAAAAAAAAAAAAAACTTTTTCACATTTTGATCATCAGGAATCAGTTCATTTTAGAAACCAAAAATTGCCTGTTACCTTCAAATTCCATAGACGTATAAAAAAAGATTTTGTTTTCAATTTTAATGAGAAAATGAGATCAATGATCGTAAAAACAGAAAGAACATTTTAAAGTAAGAATTAAATGATCACATGTTAAAAGGAGAAAATAAGGAAAGTTACGCCAAGATATTTACACGTAAATATTTAAAAAGTACTAAAACTTTAAAATAGTACAATTATCACACGCGAAACGCATTTAAAGGGGATAATTACGTCATATTTAAAAGGCCCAAATATTAAATATCGGAATATTTAAAGTGTCTAAAATAATAAAATTATTACACGTGAAAAACTTTTAATGGTGAATATGGACGGTATTTTTGTGACCTCACAATTGATAAAATGGCGATTTTTATAGCCTTGAATCGAAAAGAAGAATACGGTATGTTAGGGCATATTTAAAAATCTCAAATAATAAAATTTCCAAATATTCTTAAGTTAAATAATATATGTAACCCTGAATATTAAAAGAAGAAGAAATAAAATAAATAAATTATAGCCTTTTAAATGCATTTAATAGGGAAAATTACGTTATATATAAAAACAATACATTTAAAATGTTTTTCATTTGGCAGAATTTTAATGTGACATCACATGGTAAAAAGTAGTGCAGCTAGCAATTTGTTTATATATTACATCACTTGGTGCAGCATAAATACAGGTAAATAATTTGCAAAATACTTTCGATTTATTTTGTACGAATTACTATTCGATAAATACATATTAGAAAATTCGTATATTCTTATTAATAATTATAAGCAATATACATATAACATAAAAATATGCATGATGGCGTATTAAAATAGTGAAAAGAATTCGGAAATAAGCTATACCTGTCCCTAAAATATTTAAAACATAATATACTCGTATAAGCGTAAAATTTCAAAACACAATGCCTTTCAATACGTGGATTTGAAAGCTATTCCCAGGCAGAGGAAGTTTTTTAACCTCAAAACTAAAGGAGAAATCTTGTCTCTAGCGTCGTTATAAAACTCAGAAAGATGACGACATTTTTAAGCTAACCCTTTTACACAAGCTGATTTTTAAATGTGAAATGGATCTTACTTATCAATCCCGAAAACAGACATCAGTTATTACGACAGCGGTGGATGCGGCCATGATAACCGAAAAATGCCCATTCAAACACGGAAAAGCATGGCAATGCGATTACAGAAGACAGCCGCCGCTATACTAATAATATCATTCAATCTTCGGTAACCTGGTAATATTTTTTAAACAGTCCACATTAGTGTGTTTTTAGAGGCTGAGAAGCTTGAATGGGGGTTGGCGGGCGTAGTTCGCAGGAGGCTGGGCCCCCTAGTATATATATAAATTTGCTTCAATATCTAATTGCATTTTAAGTTATAAAATTATGTAATAAAATAATTCGTTATATTATAGCTCGGAAATATATATCTATGAAACTAAGATTTATAAGTAAAAAATACGCTTGAACATTCTCTTCCACTTTTGATAATGCGGCAAGCTGGTCAGTTTTAAACAGACAAACAAGTAAAAATATTGTATTTAAAATAAAATACACTTTGCTAAATGGTGCATATTAAAATATACATTAAAATATCAACGTTTCGTTTCGCTTCTGTGAACGTCTTCAGGATGACACACAAGTTTACATATCACATACAAGTCTAAAAGTTTTTCAAGAATGGAAGCAAACATCTCAAAGTCACTGATGACCTTGTCCAGGGGGCGCATCAAACGTCACAAAGTTGCCAAAGCAACAAAAAGACAACAAAAAGGAGAAAACCAAACCAGCTATGGAAGAGGGGGGGGGGGGTGGAACTGACTCAAAAACTGTTTATAACATATTGTGCCAAATTTTATGAACGTTGTAGGATAAATTATCGTTACAGGTGTGCTGTCAAAGCTTACCTTAGCTTAGGTCGTCAGTGACTCTGAGATGTTTGCCTCCATTTTTCAAAAACTTTTGGACTTGCATGTGATATGTAAACTTGTGTGTCATCCTGAAGACGTTCGCATAAGCGAAACGAAACGTTGATATTTTAATGTATATTTTAATGTGTACCATTTAGCAAATTGTATTTTATTTTAAATACAATATTTTTATATATTTCATGGTGCAATCGTCCAATTTCTAAAACAGACAAACAAGATTATTTTTATATAATACAGGTGTGCAAGTTGTCACAAGGGTAACAATGAGGAACAAATGTAACCAAATGTAATTGCAATTTACATTCTAATATTTTTTGTAATATTATTTATAATGATGTTATAGTTCAACTATAAATGGATTTTCAGCTTTTCAGAAAGAAAAAAAATCTAGTACATACAGAGAAATAGATTTTAGATTGAATTAATTAATTTTATGAAATGCTCAGTCTCTATCATACCTTGGAGCATAAAAAGTAAAAATAATTAGTTTAAAAGGATAATCGTGTATATTTTCTTAGTTAAATCTGAAAACAAAAAAAGTCGAAAGATAAAAAGAAAATAAGAATTATTTTTCTTTCTTTCTTTCTTTCTTTCTTTCTTTTTTTTTTTTTTTTTTTTTTTTTTTTGTATCGGATTTTTATTGGAACATGGAAGTCTTTAATTTAAAAAGGGATTTTCGTAAATGAAGAAGACAAAGATAACGGTTATTTTAAATTAAAGTGATTTAAATAATCTCTTAACAACAAAATTTATTTTTAAATATCCAGTTTTATCTTCCATTACTGTCAAGCATTTCTCTTTATTTTCAAATGTATTAACGATAAACAAAAAAACATTGAACAGGTTACGATGACGAATTTATTGACTTTTATTAATACTTTCCAAAATACACTGTAAAAAAAAATCTGTAGTTCTACAGATGTAAAGTTACATGCTTACTAAACTTTCACCTGTAACTGTACGAAAAAAGCTGCAAATCTACAAAACTAGTTTTTGTAAAGCTACAAAAATCTGTAACTTTACAAATGAATCTGCTAAAATTTCAGTAATCTTACTAAACTTTTATTTGTAACCCTGGCTGCAGTTACATGAAAAGTTCTCGGAATCCCAGTTTCCAAAAAAATTCTTAGTAACCTTACAGATTTTTTGATTTTCGGCGCAAAAGTGTGTCTGTTACATGAAATTTTGTTGTTGCCGTTACATGAAAAGTTCTAGGAATCCCAGTTTCCTAGAAAAACTTTAGTAACTTCACAGATTTTTTTTTACAGTGTAGTGGAAAATTGTCTGTCCGTCTTACCGCACGGCTGCCCGTTTGCTCATCTGTTACTCCTCTATGTTTCGTAAATATACTTGGATTGAAATTAATATATGATATTAACGATTTAGTATAGCATATCTGTTACAGGAAAAGAAGTAGGTAGCATTTATAGTTTACTTATAAGGCCAGTCAAAATATTTCATACACATTATAGTCTTTGGACGACGATTCTTTTCATTTTAAAGAGGTTACACTATATCAAGCACTCTGAAATTTATATTGATTTATGGCGGGCACTGCAAGATGTTTCTTATTGCAAACGGTGTTGCTAGCAATTATCGCAAATGTATAGGGACTCGAAAAACAGTCCGATTACATTACTTTGAATAGGCAGTAATTGTTTGAAATGCATTTTAAAGATGTAATTATATTTACTTCGTAATTGAACTATAACATGTTTGTTATGAAAATAAAGTTTTCAGTAGCAAAAACGTTCTCTTTGAGGTCATTTTTAGAGAAATTCAAAAGAATTCGGATAAATTTCGGGTAATAGTTGCTTGAAATGTATATTGTTGATGTTACACTACTTGAAATATTACGGAAAGTATATGCATCACTGAGATTTATTATAATATTTCCCCTACAGAAAATCATGTGCATAACATGAAATAACATCATTCATTCCTACACTGGAAAATGAAAAAGAATTTCCTTACATTACTGTCGGTTAACAGCAACTGTTTGAACCGCGTGTAATGATGTTATTCTATATCCGAAACAATGAAATTGAAAATTACAAAATGGTCACACAAAATAATTCAAATGTATTATTATTACCCATGAGTGATAATTGCTCTAAGTGTTTTCAGTTTTACTGTCCGTTTTCAAGATAACCTCACTTGTCGAATGTTATGACGTGTGTATAAAATGTGTAAGTTATATGCAAGACTGATCAAAAGAATTCCAATTAATTAACTGCTATACAGTGGCGGTCAAAAGTTTCCGGCCAGTATAAAATTTTTGGTTAATTTGTAAGTATACCCATACGAAGAGGAATCTCAAAGTAATACTTATACACTTTATTGACATAACAGTTAAGAAATTATTTATGGAATAAAAATTAAATATTAATAAATTTAATTGACAAAATTAATTGCAAAAGAAAACGCATGTTCTCAAAAGTTTCCGGCCACCTTGGCAAGTTTGGAAAAAAATGGTGTTATAACAGAAAATAAGTGATCAACAACATTTACAATTAGTATTTTGTATTCATACATTTAGCAATAAGTACTGCGGTGCAACAACGTGGCATCGATTCAATGAACGGTTGTAGATCACCAATATTAAGTTTTGTTCACAGTTCTTGCACTTTTTGTGAAAATGCTGCTGAATTGGGATATTTATAATTCCATATACGTTTTCAAGTTAGTTTCAAAGATTTTCTATTGTATTCAGATCGGATGATTGGGCTGTCCATTTCAAAAGTGGAATTTTTTTGTGCGAAAGCCACTGCTTGACGAGCTTGCATGTATGCTTTTGGTCGTTATTATGATAAAACAAATAGTTGCGACCACAATTTTTCCTCCAATAAGGCAGCAAATGATCTTGCAAGATATCATTATGCATTGCACTATTCATCTTGCCGCGGATTTCAAATAACGGACAGGCGCATTTTTCAGAAAATGCTCCCCACAGCATAACGTCTCCTCCGCAGTGCTTCATTGTACGAATAATACATTTCTCATCTTATCTTTTGCTTTTAGGTCGTCGGTTGTAATGTTTTTTATCACTCTCAAAAAGACTGAACATCGATTCATCGAAAAATAGTACTTTTTCCCAGTTTTCACTTGACCAGTTTTTGTATTCCTTGGCAAACGCAAGTCGGGCCCTCTGAATTTTTTTACTTATGAAAGGTTTTCTAACAACAACTGTTCCATAAAGTTCTACGTCGCATAAGCGTCTTGACACTGTAGATAGACTTGTTTAAACAATATTTTAACACCATAAATCCCGTGCAATTGCAGCGGCATTTTTACGCGGGTCATCAGCTGCTTTTCTTCTGATAATTCTGTCCTCAAGAATAGCAGTTTTCCGGGGTCCCCCGGACCTATATAATTCTCCTATCTTAAATTTTAAGCGTAAATACTCACTTTTTAAATCTTAAATTACTAAATTATGAGATGTAATTAAGTACCTATATTAACTTTATTTTATAACATAATTTTAACTATTCATCATCAACTATAACTGTAAAATTTCTCGGGTTTGCTCATAGTGCAACCCATTGTGAATTACCTGTAATAAGCATGTAATTTTCATTAAGCAGGGTCTTCCAGCCTGCTGGAGCTTCCGGGCTTGTTCGCGAGTACTGGAGTCTCCGCGGGGTAGTAGATATGTGTTTTCCCCTCGTGGACTAATCAGCTCCTATACCGAAAGGTTGGCTGTCCACGAGTGGGTGATTAGTGATTAGTCCCCCGGACCGTGGCAAGTTCCGAAGTCCATGACCATCTTTATATTTTTTTAAAATATTGTTTACAGCAAATTTTCCAATCGACAATTTTGCAGCAATCTCACGAGAGGATTGTCCCTTTAGCTACATCACACAAATCGCTCGTAAGTCACTTGACTCGACACAAATCACTGATTTAGGAACAATAAATTGTTAAACGTTTCATTTTTGAATTTCAAATGCGTTATTCACGTTGATTAATTAACAAACATGGCCAAAAAAATACTTTAGCGATAGCAAAAACTAATGGATGACGAATGGCCGGAAACTTTTGCACGCGCGAATTTCAAATTCTTCCCCTTTGCATCAAGTATCTTAAGTATCCAATCAAAATCATCACGTGGTCAGAGGTAATTTGCTTATTCCTAATTTTTGAAGCAATTGTGCTTCTTCTTCGCTAAAATGTTCTGCCAAACAAATCAAAGAAACTAACTGGCCGGAAACTTTTGACCGCCACTGTAGATGGGAATTATTGAAAATGCTTTTCCAACTGTGTTTCATGTTTTTCAGTTGAAATAAAATGCAATATACTACCTCGAATATACTACAAGTATAATTATATTCAGTGATGCGTAAATGACATGCATACAATTCCATGTGACTACAAAAATATATGTCTTAATAATCAAACTAGAGAAAACAATTCCTTCGTAGTATAATGATATCTTCCTATATACCTTCCTTTTTATGATAATAATAATTCCTTCCTAAACATCCAGATAATTTTTTTATCATCGTCAAAACTTCTTTTTTGATTATACTTTTATTCATATCGTGTTATTTGAAACACTGTAAAAAAAAATGGTAACGTTCCATGTAAAATCCAGGAACGTTTCGCCTTTTCTCAGGTTTTCAGAATAATTTAGCTCTTTCCTGTGAAATTCTGGTTTTCTTATCTGAAACGTTCCTGAACCAAAAGTTGGAAACAGCAAAACGCTGCGGCCGCCATTTATTATTTTTTTGCTATAATCCGTTGCTCGCGCGCGAGTGTCGAAAAAGAATTCCTTAAATGAATGTAAAAAAATCAATATGGAATGCAAATAAATCAATAGACGACATAATCCTTTACGTCTCTATTGTCAAGACAATTCAGATGAAAATACATACAATACCTCCGTGACATCGCTAAGAGATTATATCTCGTACTTGTCTGTGGAATGTTTAAGGAGCAGACCGTGTAAAAAAAATACACCTATTATTTGGATCTCCATTAACCAGGGGACCATCAAACATGATTCTCACCGATTTTGATTAATTTAAAGTATGTTTTAGAGTTCTTATGTCTAATTATTCTTGTGAAAGGATTTCTTCAAATGGGACTTAGCTTTGCAGAAATTAGATGCCGAGGTTTAGCACACGTTTCAAATACCCATTAGTTTGCAGCTCTCAACGTGTCTTTCGTGGTGTGGACGCAGAAAGCTCGCACGCCACCCGTACGGCCCGAGTTCGATGCTACCTCTGGACTTTTTTTTTTCTTTTTTAATTAATTTTATATTTTAACACTTTATTACAATTTGATTTAAATTTGATATATATTTGACACTTTGAATTGCTACAAATTTGAATTTTTTTTTTATTTTCGGAAAAAATATACAATTACGTTTAGGTTTTTTTTTTTCATGAAAATTTATATGTATTTTATCTAACTTGTAAACTAACATAATTACTAACGAAAATCCAAAATATTTTATGTCTAGATTTTTTTTCTAATTATTATTTACATTTATATATTTTTATATTTTAAGCAAAGTTCAGAAACAATATATCATATATATATTTACTTTATTGAATTTTAACTGAAAATTTATTTTTTCGTGTAAATTATAAATAATAATTTTGATGTCAATTTCAAAATATTTTTTCATTCTAACAAATAATGATAATAAAGCGAAAATTGTCAACTGGAAATGTAAAAATCGTCTGCGGATCCCGCATGCTGTGAAATGTCAGTAATGTTTTGCTGTCAACAGAAATATTCCTGGTATTTCGCAGGAAACTTACTGGCATTTCTGTAGAAAGTTTTTAACATATACAGTAAAGTTCCAGTCATTTTCAAGAAATGTTTCATGGAAATAATGGGCAACTTAGCTGCCCATTTTTTCCCAGGAACGTTGCGGAATTTTTTTTACAGTGAATGATTCTGCAATTCAGTATTCAAATTATCTTCTTGGGTATTCCATGTATAACATAGAACTGTAATATAAGTAGATCCGTAGTTTCTTCTTTTAGGTCAAACTGTGAATGTAGACTTTGAAAATTCGTAGTTAACTTGCGCATATAGATTTTATCTTTCCAAAGGCTCTTAACTTCATTATATAACCAGTAAATCATCGACATACAGACAGACAGTCTTTAAGTAGGTCAAATGTTTTTGGAAATGTGCATTTTTATTTACTAATGTGCTGTTTTTATCGTTGCACATAACAGAAATGGACTAGGATTCGCTCCAAATAAAACTCTGGTCATTCATAATGGTTTCTACTTCACCACTGACCCTCGATTAGGATTAATTTCAAACCATAAGAATCTAATATCTTTCTTGGTAGGACCTAGACTGATTTGAAGGAATGCCTATTCGATGACCCAGTGATTTAAATTTTATGCGATCGAAACAGAAGTAAAACACTAAAATACAAGGGTTAATCAAAAGTTACTTTCACTTTTCGCTCTACAATTATATTAAACAAAGATAGGTCTACAACACTGATATTATTTATCGACACAGAGTCCTTCTTTAGCAGTGCACTTTGTCTAGCGACACACAAGCTTTCGTATTCCTTCCAGGAAGGATGTTTTCGGTTGATCTTAAAGCCACTTTTGCACGGCATTCGAAAGGGCCGTGTTTGAGGCGAATCGACGACCTCGCAAAACTTTCTTGAGCTCTCCAAAGAGATGAAAGTCTATGCAAGCGATATCTGGGCTGTAGGGAGGGTGTTTCAGTGTATCAAAGTCCATTTGTTGATGGGGTACACGGCCTGTCGAGCCATGTGCTACCGGGTGTTGTTATTCAACAACAAAGCTGTCTTCGAGGGTCCTCGCCGTTTGTAACGAATTTCTGTTTTCAGCTTGTTTGCCATTAAATCACTGTAACTTGCGCTATTGATGGTAGTCCCCTTGTACACGTTTTCGGCCAGTATAAAGCGTTCTACTACTAAAATAGAGTTAGCGTCACTTTTCCAGCCGATGGTTGAGTCTTGAATTATTTCCGGATAGACGATCTCGAGTTTTCCCACTGAATACTCTGGCATTTTGTTTCCGGCTCGTTCTTTGAACCAACATTTCATCACCAATCACTATTCCGCTCTAAAATGCGCCGCATTCCACGTTGAAGTGATCCAGTAAGCGTTGGCAGATACCCAAACACTTGCTTTTTGTGTTCTGTGAAAAGCATTCTCGGTACCTATGGTGTACAGATTTTATGGAATCCGAGCTCGTCGTGGATGAGGTAATGGGTGAAAGTAAGAACCGTGCCGATGTTAAAGAAGATGCAGAGTTATCTATGGTTACTCACCTATCCACCATAACCTGGTCAAGGTTTTGACGGACGTCCAGTGCCCCCTTTTTATGTTACGCTTGTCCGGCTACTTTTGAACTTCTCGATCTCCAAAAAACGATTTTACGAAATAAAGTACTGTCCCGTATTCTGATGAAAGTTTCTGCGAAGCGCCTTTCACACCCTCTGACCCAAAAAAGGGATCACAGCTCGTTGTTTCTCTTTGGTGCAAACTAATAGCCGAGCTGATAATTTTTACGCTTTCGTAGCTGGTAGGCAACTGATGCGATCACTACACACACAAGATCAGTAAAGCACCAACTGAACGCATGCGTGCGCAAACGCCAGTCAAAGGTCAGTTTATTCTTAGCTTCAAATATTCTCCTGCAAGAGAAATTATCGTTCTTTCTTCTCCAATCGTTTGTGGTAATTAACCGAATGACGGGGAGATTCAATAATGGAAAGAGTCAGGAATGGATATGAAGAAAAGACTTTTGTCCTACGGAATAATACTTCAAATTCCTCAAAAGCAATAAAAAATTAAAAGCTCCGCGTAACCACAAAAAAGTGGCCAACAGTTGAAGGCAGTTCAATGATACGTGTATTCAGACCTTAAGAATAGGAAGACGCATCGATAACAACTAGTCTGATTTTCATTCTCTGGTTCAGCGGATAAAGCTTCACTAATTTCAGCCGTTGCATACACTTCAATTGTAGTACCCTTATTTCGTAATTTTTCACAACAATCTTGTATCCACTGTATTCTGATAAAACTTGGCTTTACAACACAAAACGTGAATCGTAACATCTTCTTCCATTACTTTCAAGCCTAATTTTTCTTCAGCATTATTCAGTATCAACGACTTCTGTGACACTAAATCATATAAGAGACATAATTTCGATTTATGTCATTTCCCTATAAATAATACAGTAGCAGTTTACAAAGAAACATTTTGTTTTTGATATCATTTTCGTTTTGATTTTATGAAACTAACGCATCTGTTTTTTTTCCTTTTTATAACCCGTATTTTCCATAAATTAGAGTATTATGCTGGAACAGAATTTATGTCTATTTCCAGACTTACAATGTTTAAAAAAATTAAATCTTTGGAAACATAAGAAACACTTCCTTTGAATTTATAAAATGTTTTCTCTTCTATAGTTTTCGAATAAGATTCTACATCAAGATTATCATAACAGATCATGCATTTATTTTCAACATTCGTGCTAAAAGTAGCCACTGTAGTTATTTTGTGCTTATATGATTTACCACCAGGAAGATCTCTTTCAAACAATTACTTTTTTAACAGATTTACACTCTTGTGTTGTTATCAGATATTTTTCGGTGAAATGAGCGTTCCCAAAATCTCGATTTCAGCCCATACCATTTTTGATTTTACGTAAAAGCTGTAAGCAAATAAAAAATATCTTTATTTAAAAAAAGTGGTTCGACGACATGAAAAACTATTCGCCACTGCTGACATTTTGTGCTTAAATGATTTACTACTAGGAAAATTTCTTTCAAATGTTATTTGTTAATAACAGATTTATACTCCTGTGTTGTGGTCAGAAATCTTTCTGTAGAATGAAAGTTCATGTTCCTTAGTTTTGATTTCAACTCATACCATTTTTGAATTAACATAAAAGTTAATGAAATATAAACAAATAAAGAAAATAAACCTCTTTAAGGGAAAAAAATTATGACAAGAAAAACTTGAAGACTTTGAAGACTTGATGACACGAAAAGCATTTTTTTTAAAGAAAAAATGTTATAATTCATAGCAATTATAACAGAGAGATGGTAAATAAATGATATGAAATATTTTAAATAAATTTGTGAAAATAGCGCAGCGAAAACAAAAAACACATCCCAATACAAGTATTTCTATTTAAGCATACAATATTATACCATACTTTAAAAAAATTATCCTATTTCTAAATAAATATTTGAAAAAACAATTCTATAAAAATAGAGAGAAATAACGGCTTCAAAGAACGATTGCAATCTTTATTTATATCCTAGCATTTATTTATTCTCGGTTCAATAATTCTGTGACTCTACTGGTTTGGTATGATTGGAAAAAAATATTCTTTAGAAAATTATATCCTTTTAAAAATTATATCCTTTTAAAAGACTTTACTTACAATAAAATGTTGAAAAAAGGGCAATTAATACTGTCGCATAAAAAGCTTTATTCGTTCTTTCAAATAGAAAAGATTTTTTTTTTTTGATCGGACTGATAGTTATCTGCTTTGACATTAAAGTATATCCTAAGGGAGTGCATTTATAAGTAACACAGGTGAAAAATTGCTTAAGATTGCTTAATTCGATGTTGATTAAAAATAATTTTGCGAGCAAAAAATATTTTAAAGACTGGAAACAAAAGAATATTTACAATTTCTTTTCTTAAAAACATACGTCCTTTGCAATGCTTTAAAATCTTTATTCCATATTATGTATTGAAAAGATTTGTTTATATAGGATCAAGTAGCTTACAGATGTAATTTAAAAAGGGCTTTACTAATCGAAAATGGGAAAATGACGTATAAAAACAAGAAATAATATAAAAGCAAAGAAGTTATAAATTATCTACTGTTCATTTTTTTTTACTTTTTCAGAGGAAAATAGAAATAGCTGTCAATGAAATCCTTTGAAAATATGATGTCGTAATTCTATTTTAGTCTGAATTGTTTTAAACAACGTTTCTATCCCAATGCATTTATTTTATAGCTACAAATTACAAGACCAAATATTAAAAAATAAAAATATAAAAATATCTTTGATAAAGTTTTTAAATTAATTAAAATTTTATTTATTGTATTTTAATAGGATTTCTTTTGTAATACAATAGTTTACGATGGTTGAGTTCCAGATATCTAGAGACAGTTTATCATAAATTTCAAGTAAATTCATCAGAAATGTCAAGTTGAATTTTATAGTTAAATGGACCCTTCGTTCTTACCCAGTGTCACTTATATAAATCGCTACCCGGGGTTTTCTTATTTGGTCCTTATTTGGGCTTCTATTTTATTAGTCGTTCAGAGTCGAGTGATCTATAGGTCCCGACTGCTTATCTCAAATTCTGTATCTCAAATATGAAATTCTGTCACAACAACTTTATACTGATTCGAATCCAGACAAGATAGTGGTGTTAAGACATTAATGAAATAAATGGTGAAAGAGATGTTAATAAAATAAAAGATGATAAAATAATTCGATTTTCGTGTTATTCAAAGAAAGAATAAGAACTTAAAAATTATTAAAGAAAATTGCATCAAGTTATTAATTAAAATGAAGTAATCCAATACGAATAATATTTAAAAAATAATATTTATTTTGAAATATGTAACTTCAGTAATTAATATTATAGCAATAGTTTATAAAATTGCGACACATTTTTTTCTTTCCCGTTTTTGATTTTATACTAGTTTAAATTGTAATGTATAAGAGGTTAAAGTGAAGAAATCCAATATCAATAATATTAATATATATATATATATATATATATATTAATTTTTATATATGTAACTTCAACGATCGATATTATATCAATAGTTTGTCAAATTTTGACACAAATGATTTTTATTTTTCTTTCATTGATTTTATGCTAGTTTAACTTATGTATGTGAGTTTAAGATGAAGTGTAAAACTATTGGAAATCATAATAATATTTTTTCTTTGATTGATAGAAACGAGAATATTACATTTATATATCAATATATAGTATATATAGAAAGTTTGACCAGTATAAAAGCCAAATTTATGGTTCTTGATATTTAATTGATTGTGCATTTTTCAGTGTTTTGGACATACCAATTGCGTTGATTTTATTTGAAAGATAAATGGAACACAGCGCTTATATAAGCAATACAGATAATTTTACGTATACAATATTTTAATTGATATTATATATAATCTAATATTCGACTATAAACCGATATATTTAAATAATATCATTATATTTCAGCATGCTATCTGAAATAATATTAAAAGAAATTTTGTTTAAAATTATATTGAAATATTTTTTAAATATATTTAATTATGTGTGTTAAATAGGACAAAAATGTATATTTAATATATATTTAAAATAAATAATTTGATTAAATAATATACAGAAATAATATAACATACTTTATAATAATATGGTGATTAATGTTAGAAATTCTACTTAATGATATTAAATAAATTTTAAATTTTTATTGTAGTTAAAACACACGTGTTAAATAATATATTGTATTATATATTTATTTATTAATATATTTCATGAAAATGTCTTGACATTATCTAAGCAATAAAAATATTTTATTATAAAGCTATGTATAGTTTATGGTGGCGCCGAAATTCATCTGACAAATAAATTTTCAAAATCCAAGTGAGATGGGAGAGCAATTAGATTAAATAGTTTATTAAATAAAACTGAAATAGTATGTAAATTCTATTCATCATTAGAAGTTAATAATTGTTCCATAATAGTAATTCTCCGTATTTAACAGAGCCAATACAAAAAAAAAAAAAATGTTCTCTGCTTGGTTGCAGAGTCAGGACTTCCATTATACACTCTGTATTAAACAGAGCCATGATTTAACAATTGGCATCTCTGATTACAGAGTCAGGACATGTTACATGTTCTCTGCTTGGTTACAGAGTCAAGACTGACCATTTTAAAAATGATACATATTATATAAAATAAACATCAAAATAAAAATTACAATATGCAGTTATAAATCTTCTAAATAGCTATAATATTCATTTAAATGACATCCAAGTAATTATAAAACTAATAAATCCCCATCAATTCAAAATTATTATAAAGTAAATAAATCTATATTACATGACCTTGAAATCATAATGTTACTCATAAATATTGATTCAGGGTTATAAACAATTTAGATAAACAGATTAGATTTTTTTGTCAAAAGAAATCAGTTTTATAATTATGTTTCACAATATGAAAGATAAACAGAGTTAAATTATAAACAAATAAATTTGAGGGCATTTACGCCGAAACATCCTCCGCCTCCATGAACGAAGTTCATCAAACAATTATAACTTACCAAATTTCCACTATCACATACTAAATAATCAAATATTAAATACAAAATTAAAATATTACCTTAAATGTCAAGTATAACTAAAATGAAATGCAATTAAATCCTACTACTTCTAAAAAAAACAGTTTCTGGAACAACTTAGAAAAAGACATTAATATACAAAATAGTTCAGAAAGTTACAAAAATTAGACATAGAAAAAAATAATAATAATAAAGTTAGTTAAAATAAAGTAAAATTCTATTATATTAAATGTCCATCGGTAGAGGAGACAATTTTGTGATAGGGCGTTTCAGTTCACCAGTAGAAGTCTTTAATTTGACAGCACGAACAATATTATCATCACCAGGAAATAGTTCAATTATTCTGCCCAATTTCCACCTTAATGGGGGCTGGTTTTCTTCCTTTATCAACACCAAGTCATTGATTTTTAAGTTCGGGTTGCTTCTAAACCACTTTGTACGTTGCTGCAATTGTGAGAGATAGTCTGACGACCACCTTTTCCAAAAACTTTGGAAAATCTTTTGTAGCAATTTCCAACGTTCCAAAGGAGTTACATAGGTAGAGGAGATATCAGGCTCAGGTAAGGAGGTCAAGGGTGCTCCTATAATAAAATGTCCTGGTGTCAGAGCCGTAAAGTCATTTGGATCAGAAGACTCAGCGACAAGCGGACTTGAATTTAAGCATGACTCAATTTGTGCAATTAAGGTCAAAAATTCTTCATAAGTTAAAATCTGATCACCAATTGTTCTCTTCAAATGATTTTTCATTTGTTTTATTCCCGCTTCCCAAAGGCCTCCAAAGTGAGGGGCGGAAGGTAGGTTGAATTTCCATACTATCATTTCGTCAGTAAGATACTTGTGCAATTTTTCATCAGAAGCAATTTGAGACATCATTCTCTTTATTTCGCGGTCTGCCCCTACAAAATTTGTACCTCTGTCGGAAAATATTTCTAGAGGTTTTCCACGTCGAGCCACGAATCTTTTCAATGAGGCTAGAAAGGTTTCAGTTGTAAGATCAGTGACTAATTCAAGATGGATAGCTTTTGTTACGAAACAAACATACAGACAAACATAATGTTTAAAGGGTTTCACACCACGTCCCTTACGAGGTTTGATCAAAAAGGGGCCGGCTAAGTCGACTCCTACTCTTGAAAATACTCGAGCTTGTGTCACGCGTGCTGATGGCAGATTTCCCATCAACTGAGATGAAAGGTGTGATGAATTTCGGAAACATTTCATACATTTCCTTATTTCTCTTTTCACAGCTTCTTTAGCATTAATTATCCAAAATTTTTGCCGAATTGCTGAAATTGTCAATTGAGTCCCGCTATGAAGATGTTTCTCATGAAAATACTTTATTATCAAGTCTGTAACATGATGCCTTTTAGGGAGAATGATTTGATGTTTTTGATATTCAGACAAGTTTGCATTTTTTAGCCTACCTCTAACACGAAGAATATCATTTTCGTCAAGAAATGGATGTAAAGGAAGGAGTTTGCTTTTAGAATTTAGGATCTTTCTGGATTTTAGAATTTTCAGTTCGTCTCCGAATTCATGGTTTTGAATTAATTTCACAATAGCATTTGTTGCCCTTTCAAGTTCTGGAACAGTCAAAAAACCATAGACTCGTTCAGATGGGCATGTACTATTTTTGATGAATCTGAGGCACCAAGCCGTAATTCGTTTTAATTTAGTCCAGGATGAAAATTTAAATAAAAGCTCAAATTCTTGAATATTTTGGGATATGGAGCAAACAAGCGTTTTACGTTGTTCTTGCAAGACCTCTTCATCAGGTAGATTAGGTTGAGTTTCAGGGGGAAATACTGGTAACGATTCTTCCTTCAGCCAGCTAAGACCATGTAACCATACCTCGTTATTAATCAATTCAGATGCAGAGCAACCACGAGAGAGAACATCTGCAGGATTTTCCTTTCCTTTACAAAATTTCCATTGTACAGGAGCAACAAGTTCCTGAATTTCGCGCACGCGGTTTGCCACAAAGGGCTTCCAGTTGTTAGCACTTCCTTTAATCCAGTGCAAGATAATTTGGGAGTCACTTAGACAAAATATATTTTCATTCACAATTTTAAATATTTCCTTTAAATAATTCGCTAATCTTGCAGCCGTAAGTGCTCCAAGAAGTTCGAGGCCCGGCAATGTAATTTTCTTGAGAGGCGCTACTCTCGACGTTGCTATTACAAATGAAGTTTCACAAGAAGAAGAATCACGTAGATAAGCCACTGACCCATACCCCTTTAAACTAGCATCAGAAAATATGAAAAGTTGAGCGGTTTCAGGATTTAATTTTGGGATAGTTACAAAATATTTTCTAAGAATTTCAAAATTTACCAAGTCTTTTATTTCATTATGCCATTTTCTGAATTTTCCACTTAAAGAATCTGGTAATGTAGAATCCCAGTCAATTCCATGTTCCCAGAGTTCTTGCATTAAAAATTTAATTCTTATCACGAAAGGGGAAATGAGTCCAATAGGATCATAAATTTTTGCCACAGTTTGTAAAACAATACGTTTGGTAATAATTTTATGGTCAAATTCTACCAAAAGTGGTTGTATGTCTATTTTCAAGGTGTCACTTTCTGTTATCCATATACTTCCCAATACCTTCGAAAGATTTTGTTCAAGAGTGTCTTCCTCAAAGTTTATTCCATGTTCCTTCCATAAAAATTTTAAATCGGAAGAATTGGTTTTAAATTTTCTGAGTTTCATATTGGCCTCACTCAATATCTTCTCTGCACCGTTTGATAAAACAAAAGCTACGTTTACTGAATCAGCTCCATGAAACAGGTCATCAACGTATAAGGAAGTATCCAGCATATTAACTATTTTTCCAAACAAATCTTTATACCCCTCAATGTGATGTTTGATAGTTGCAGAAAGGAAAAAGGGTGAAGTTGTTACACCAAAAGTTACACGGGTCATGCGAAAAACCTTCAAAATGGGATTGTTAGTAGTGATATTGTCAAACCACAGGAACCTCAAAAAATTTCTATCTTCTTCTTGTATCTGGATTTGCAAGAATGCTTTTTCTATATCTGCCGAGAAAGCAATTTTGTGGAGACGGAATTTTAAAATAATGTCCAATATGTTAGGATTTAGATTGGGCCCAGGAAATAAGCACTCGTTTAACGATTTTGCCCCCTTATCTTTGGATGACGCATCAAAAACAATTCTTACTTTAGTTGTCGATTTATCTTCCCTTATTACTGGTCTGTGAGGCATGTAATACGTGTTTATTTCATCTTTATTAAACTCACATTCTTCAATTATACCCAAACCACATTGTTCATTTAATATTTTCTCATATTCCTTAAGTAACCATTCATTTTTGCACAATTTTGATTTTAATCCCCAAAGTCTATGTTTAGCTACTTCAAAATTGGATTCCAATTCATTTTTATTTACTTTCCACAAAAGTTTAGTTTCATATCTTCCATTTACAAAATTTAAATTATCATTAAATAAATCAAGAGCATCTAAATTCTTTTGTGAAAATAATTCATTTTTACTATCACAAATACCCAAAGACTCTAGTTTCCAAAACATTTGCAAATTAAAATTTTCTATTTCATTAACAGATACAAGATGAGCATTAACTGTTTCGTTACCTTTAGAGTTTATTTTTCCCACTATTGTGTACCCAAAAAGTGTATTAGCTACATATAAATGGTCATTAATTTCTTCAACGACACCTCTCTGAACATTCCAGAAATAATCAGCTCCAAGTAAAATTTGTACTTCGGATTCCTCGGGCGTAGGGTCGGCTAACCTCCATCTTTTACTTTCAATGTATTTTATAACTAGAGGGTCAGATTTGGGAACCTTCAATGTTGTTGCACTTATCAAATCGGTAGCTAACACCTCAACATCTATAAAACGATGATAATTCATTTTACTTCGCAATTTAATTTTAAAAACATCATATTCTTCTTCGCGACCTTGATCCATGCCAAAAGCGAATACAGTTAAATGTTCTTTTCTTAAAACAGGCAAATTTAATTTACGAGCTAATGCTTTTGTTATGAAGCTTTTTTCGCTTGCAGAATCAAGTAATAATCGAACTACCTTTGATTTAGAATTACCTTGAGCAGATATACAACATGTTTGCAATAAAACAGCATGCTTAGAATTTCTAAAATTACAATGAGAATTAGATACAACTGTTTGATTTTGATTTTCATTAATTTCTGGTTTCAAACTTTTCTTAAAGCAAAATATTTTGTTATGTTCAGTGCTTTTACAATTTAGACATGGCTTTAATTTTATGCGGCATTGCGAAGATAAATGCGATTTCAAAAAGCATTTGTAACATCTACCCTCCTTACGTAACATTAATCTTTTCTTATCATCAGCTAAATTTTTACACTCGGAAGATAAATGATCACTACCTTTGCAAAATACACAAAAAACTTTAATATTGGCATTTAAGGTATTAGCATGTTTATATTTATTTGATGTTTTCTTTTCACGAAATTCAGCTTTATTTTTATGTACAAAAGAAGAGGATGCATCATTTTTAGAACTTGTCATTGACAAAGCCTTTTCTCTACATTCTATTTCACATTTCAGAAAGGCAATTAGATCGGTTACATCTGACTCTTTGCTAGTATCACGTTTTCTATGATATTCAATCACTAATTCATGGGGCAATAGCTTTAGCAAAATAGGATTTAGCAATTGTCCATAAGAATTGGATGTTACCCCCAAATTTCTTAAACTTCTAATATTAACTTCGCACATGTCATGCAATCTTCTTAATGCATTTAAATTTGAACAATTTTTAACTGGTTCCATATTTAATAAATTAGTCATGTGTTTATTAATAATAACATCAACTTTACCAAAACGGTCCTTTAATAAATCAATACAAGTATCATAATTTTGTTCTGTCAAAGGAAACCCTTCTACCACATTATAGGCCCGATTACATAACAAGGATTTTAGATAAGCGAATTTTTCTATCTTAGATAGTGATTTATTGTGGTGTATCGATGTTTCAAAACAGTTAAAAAATTCGACCCATTCTTCGATTTCACCAGAAAATTTTGGAACATTTAATTTAGGCAATTTCATGTCAGAACTCGTTTCTGTTCCACTAGCAGAACCATTCAATGAATTTACACGACTAGTTGCTATCATAGAAACATTATCCTTTTTACATTTTCTTAATCTATTTTTAATTTTAAATTTAGCACTGATCAATTGGTCAGTGTACTTTTCACTATTAGCAATGTCCTTTTCATATTCTTTTAAGTCGGATATTTGAGCTTCAATATCACGATTCAAACTTTGGAAAGCCGTTTCTTTTAAGAGGAATATTTCTCGAAGCTCTAATAATTCATCGGTTTTCGTATTATCAATGTCATCATTTAATAATGTTTCTAATTTTGTAATTAATTTCGTGAAACTCGTTCGTTCAACAGAACGTTTTGCTTTCAGCTTTTCAAGATTTTCCATTTTAAATAAAGAATAATTCTTATTTTAAAACATAAACCATTCATAGAAAATGAAAAAAATATTTTCTTACCTGTTAATTCCAGGTAATGTAGATGGCATGTCGTAATCCAAACGGCACAATAATAATTCCACACTAATCACAGGTTGAAAGATAAATCACACACTAATCACATGTTGAAAGATAAATCACAGTTGTTAATCACAAATCTCTTTCACAATAGCTCACTATTCTTTCCAAAAAATGTTTCGCGGGTTGCGAGGCACCAAAAAAAAAAAAAAAAATGGTGGCGCCGAAATTCATCTGACAAATAAATTTTCAAAATCCAAGTGAGATGGGAGAGCAATTAGATTAAATAGTTTATTAAATAAAATTGAAATAGTATGTAAATTCTATTCATCATTAGAAGTTAATAATTGTTCTATAATAGTAATTCTCCGTATTTAACAGAGCCAATACAAAAAAAAAATGTTCTCTGCTTGGTTGCAGAGTCAGGACTTCCATTATACACTCTGTATTAAACAGAGCCATGATTTAACAATTGGCATCTCTGATTACAGAGTCAGGACATGTTACATGTTCTCTGCTTGGTTACAGAGTCAAGACTGACCATTTTAAAAATGATACATATTATATAAAATAAACATCAAAATAAAAATTACAATATGCAGTTATAAATCTTCTAAATAGCTATAATATTCATTTAAATGACATCCAAGTAATTATAAAACTAATAAATCCCCATCAATTCAAAATTATTATAAAGTAAATAAATCTATATTACATGACCTTGAAATCATAATGTTACTCATAAATATTGATTCAGGGTTATAAACAATTTAGATAAACAGATTAGATTTTTTCTGTCAAAAGAAATCAGTTTTATAATTATGTTTCACAATATGAAAGATAAACAGAGTTAAATTATAAACAAATAAATTTGAGGGCATTTACGCTGAAACAGTTTACATTCCTCATAACATTTAAATAATAAAAACTATTAAGACAAATACTTTTATTTCCAACATTTCCTTCAAATAAGTATTGATGAATAATATATATATATATATATATATATATATATAAACTTTCTGTAAAATCAAACCACTGAAACATATGATATTGACCACATATACATATATATATAATATTTATATATAAATCCCATTTTGACTTAAATGATGCCTCATAAAAAGAATAAATTTAACAACATTAAGAAATATTTTTAGAAATCCTATAGTGAAAGAAAACACTTATCTATGTCCACAGAGTTTTTTTAAAATAAATAATATATATAAATGCATATATGTAAACATATATACTGTACACCTATATATAAGCCATACAAACCACGAACCCAACTTCCTTTAATCTTCATATTTTTTGTAAATAAACATCATGTTATTTAAATGAATTAATTATTGAATTTACCAAATATTTAGGATAACCATACATTTTAGCTTAATTACCAATCGATTTAATATTTTTATTTTTATTTATGTTTGAGCATCAATATATAATTCTGTGTAGATAATTTAGTAAAATATTTTTATATACATATTTATGTAAGGATGAATTATAATGTGTAAAAATATTTACCTTAAATGGAAAATCAGATCTTTTATCGAGTATGTCAAATATCATTTTATGATTATTGTTAAGTGTTATTTTTAGGTCAAGAAAGTATATTATATTATTTATCATATCATTTTGACTTAATGTAAGTTGTGCGGGATATTTAGTAGGTGACGATGATATATTGGAGTCATTGAAATAAAAAATAATTATATCATCAATGTAACGATAGTAGACATGATCAGTGTTATTGCAAATTGAATTTTTTTCATAGTTATACAGGGTGCCCACTCTCAACGGTGTCCAATGGCTAAGTCCTAAACCGTTAGCCATAGACATACAGTTCCAATTACAAAAATGTTTTAGATGAGGTAAAGAAGTATATCAAAAGCGATTTGGGTCAATAAAAGCATTTTTAAAAAAATTACGAAAATTTAATTTTTATACGATCTCCCGATCCTATAAGTTATATTTAGTAAAATTTTCCTATTACACTGACAAGTAAGACAGAAAAAGTCCCGTTGTTCTACGATTAAACTTGACCGAGTAATAGATGTTTAAAGTTGGAACATATTTTTTGCTGTAAATTAGGGCTCATTCACAAATTTAGTAGAAATGTAATTTCGTCAGATATACTAAGAGAATGGTTGAGTGTAAAATTAACATTGAAATATAAATTTGAAATTTTTACTCATTCTGACATATTAATGCAAAACATGCATTTTATAATAAACATATGAGAAGTAAAAAAAAACAGAATTTTTGTTAAATAAAATGAAGTAAATTAACAGCCTCAATTCTTTACAAAATGATACATATTTTAAAATGTTATTAGATTACACTAGCCTGCAAAAGTTGGGTTAAGTCATGTTTTTTAGCTTTTGATAATTAATTCTTATGTATTCTGTGTCGCTGAATCCGAAAATGACATTCATTTTTTACCATCACATAAATATGTTTTGAAAATCGCAAATTTTAAAGTTAAAAAAAGAAAAAATAGCGAAAATTTGATGCTATAAAATAGATGCGATGGTTGAATTTTCAACTTTTGATATTTTATTTTTATGTATTTTTTACCGCTGAATCCGAAAAAGACCCTTAACCCTTAATTTTAACCATCACGTCACGATGTTTATCAAAGTGCAAATTTCAAAGTTAAAATTGAACCTCCTTCCTCACCTCATCGGATCCTTCAGCTGTTTAGCTATAAGATCCCAGTATAAGACAAAAAAGTGAATAAATTATTGAATAAAATATATTAAAATAAAATAACATAATAAAAGTTTTACATCTGTTTTATAGTATCCTATTTTCGCTATATTCTAACTTTGACATGTACGATTTGCAAAACAATTCTAACATCATGGTTAAAAATGAAGGTAATTTTCAGATTCAGTGTTAAAAAGTACATAAAAATCAATTATCAAAAGTTAAAAAACACAGCCATCTCTTCTATTTTACAGTATCCGATTTTTGTTATTGTTTATCTTTGACAATTTATGATTTGCGAAATATCCTGACACTGATGGTTAAGAATTAAGGTAATTTTCAGATTCAGTGCTAAAAAATACATAAAACTTAAAAAACACAACCATCGCAGTCTTGTGTTATCTAATCTAAATCTTTTTCTTAATCTTATTGGCGGTAATGTCTCGGAAATTGTTTGTGTTATCCTGTAAAATAAGTGTAAATGGTAACCACCGAAAGTCATAATAATATTAGATTATTATCGGATTTATGTCAGTCTGTAAAATTTAATCTCGATCGGATATTTGAAAGTGAGTAAAATTTCGAGTACAAATTTTGAACTGAAAAACATACATAAGATGAAGTTAAATAAAGACTCATAAAAATATCATAATTTTTGTTAAAAGAAATCATAAAAAGAATTGGTCTCAAATCCTTAAAAAATAAAACATATGTTAAAATACAATTTTTTTGGTCAATCTGAAACTTAATAAAAGTTAACTCAATCGTAATACTTGTACGATTTTTTTCAAAGCGAACATACACATGAAATAAGTTCTTCAAATACTTTAAGCATTTGGTATATGACACCTCAAAGCCAAGTCGAACTCATTCGTTTTCAGATGGAGAAAAGTGGTATAAGTCATACATTTTTAAAGTTTTATAACTCGGTTAATTTTAGTGTTATATGAACGGGACTTTTTTTGTCTGTCTTGTCAGAGTAATAGGAAAATTTTACTAAATATAACTTATAGGACTGGGGGACCGTATAAAAATTTTAATTTCGTAATTTTTTAATAAATGTTTTTATTGACGTAAATCACTTTTAAAATATTTCTTTACCTCATTTAAAACATTTTTGCAATTATAACTATATGTCGATGATTAACGGTTTAGGAATTAGCCATTGGACACCATTGAGAGTGGACACCGTGTATAGATAAAGATCTGAAAGCATGCTTGAAGCCGTACCATCTGGAGGTATTCCTTTACATCGTTTATAAATAGTATTGTTATAGATAATATAATTATGATGCAGGGTAAATTCAATAATGTTTTCAAGAATCTAACAGAAACATAATCTTTCAAATTTAAACGAGTCTGGTATACTTTAAAAAGTAAACGTATAGTTTTATGTAGATCTTTTATGTCTATGTTACTAAATAAATCATTAAAGTCAAATATTTACAGTATTGATGTTTTGTATTTTATTAATAAGCTGAAAACTATTTCTTTAAGAAGTGTTAATTGTCATTTTTAATTGTTAAATTGTCGATTTGAGTAGGAATATTCAGCAATAAATTACCAGCAAAATTATTGAATGCATTACAACCAATACTAATAGTACGAAATTTCATCAGGTTTTTATAAAATTTTGGAATGATAACAAGATATGGATAATTTAAGTTTCAATAATTTATGATTATTTAATAATTTTCTGTTACTAATAATCTCAATTTTAACGTTTACTTGAAAATATTACTGGTGTTAGTAACATTATGGATTAATTGTTTATAGTATTCTTTTCAAATAATAGCACAATTGTTTGATGACTTATCTACAATAAGTGATGATAAATTTACTTTGAAGATCCTTTATATTGTTATTTAAATTTTTGATATCTGTATATTTAATACGTAGTATATTATATATATATATATATATATATATATATATATATATATATATATATATATATATATAATTATTACCACTTTTGTCTTGCCCCTAAAATTTAAAAAGCATATTTTCAAATTTTATTTACTGGATGAAAAGCATGGAAAATAGCATACTTGCTAATTTCAAAATACTATAGAAAATATTTTACAGAATAAATACAAACAGAATAATTCACGTATTCGAAAATAATAGAAGAATAACATTTCAAGATTTAGGTGCGGTGTTGAAAATATTCAACATGAAAGTCCTAATGCCTTTTGTTCTTTTTATTAACAGCAAGCGTAAACACAATTAAAAATATTTAGCAATTAAATAATATTTATAATTACTATTATGATAAATCCAATGGCAGCACACCGAGAATAGCTCCTTTTTCGAGATGAAAATTTGTTCCATACTAAAAGAAAAAAACAATAGTTTTCTCGCCAGTTCAGGATTATTACGTAAGGGCGTCAGTGACAGTAATAACTCCGGCCACAGTCACGTGATTCAATAAAGTCTCAACATCCTGCCCCTCCATGAGCAACATGGGGGTGCATCAAAAATTTTCCAAGAAAGAATATTACACATTTTTTTAAAAACAAAAGTAACTTCAATACAAGTAACCTGGTTTTCATTTAACAAATAATACTTCGTATTTCTAAGAAATTCAAATTCTACATAATTTTGTTATTTAAAAGTAATATTAATAGTGTATTTCAAATAATTGTTGTTTTACTTATAAAATTTTAACTTGGTTACTACTATTTTGTGCAATTTCTTATAAATATTACATTTTTAATTCATTATTAAGTAAGAGAAATTTATTTATTTTTTATTTATTTATTTATTTTTTTGCGGCGAAATTGCTGTGCAAAATTGTCTTCAAACCCTAATATCTATTTTGACACATATATTGATTGTTTAAGTAAATTGTATAGGTCACAAATAGTGGAATAAAACCTAAAAAGCGCAAAATTTTCTAGATTAGAGCGGGTGGTTCGATACAATTGGAAACGAAGTTTTCTTAAAGTGAAAATATCAAGAAAATGTTAGATATTTCTTAAATCCCAATATATTTCTAGCACAAGCAGTGAACGCCGTTTTAATGTAAAATCTGTGTACTGCAGCTTCATAATTAGTTGGAGAGGAACAATTATCTGAAATGGTATTATTTGACCGAATTTCCTTAGATATGATATAATTTTCTTCCTGAAAACTTTGCTGTCAATAGTCAGATTACTGCAATTTTTTATAAGTTCAACATCTAGAGAAGGTAGTTTTCCGTTTTGCGTAATTTCCGATGTAAACTGTATGTTTCTATCTATTGCATTGATTTCATCTAAAAATTTTCGTAATTGTTCTACTCGTATATCCAAATCCCAAATAATAAAAATATCGTCCACATACCATTCCGTGTCTACTTTATTATTTGAGATAATTGGGATTTTTAAAGCTTTTATGCCGTATTTATTACTTTGTACAAATTGCAAAAAATAATTAAGCGATCATCTAAGTTATCACCTCCTCCTAGAATTAACAGCTTTGTTTCACTCAGCATCATAAAGTTTTAAGTAATTAAAACAATAAAATAAATGGACATTGCAATTATTTAACGTTCTTCTACTTATATCCGTAGCTATGAGTAGTAGACAAGATCAATCCATATGTTTAATCTTCTTTCCATTTTCTTAAAAATTGAATAGACTAAGTACCGTACATATTTCATTTTCAGTTGGAAATTTATTTCCAGATCTCCCCGAATTCAAAATGCCAAATGAAAGATACATAAAATATTTCTACAAATCTTCCTTTTTAGCTTTAAAATAAAACTAGTAGAAAAAAATTCTATTTAAAAAATGAAAAATTTTCCTTAAGTAAAGAAAAATTATTTAGGAAACTTATAGAAAAAAGTTTTGAAAAGTCCCATTTTCATTAAAAAAATAATTTTCTGTAAACTAAACATACAGAAAAACTACCTTCATCCCAAATATAAACAGCAAGAAAGAAGTTTTTTAAGGAGTCTCAGGACTCTTAAAACTGGAAAAAAAAAGAAAAAAAAAGACCATTTTCAACATTTAATATCTTAAAATGTATGATTTTAAGACACAATTTTAATTGGAATAAAATATATAAATATGTTCTTTCATTTCGTCTATTTAAAAAATTATAAGATGCAGAATTAGCATTTACAGGGGGCTCCAAACTGTTAGACATTTTTCGAGCAAAAAAGTGGCATAACAGCTTACGCGCACGATTACAAAATAAGTGTTGCAACTAGAATGAACATTTTGGTACCTACTTATGCTTCAAATTATAATAATTACCCTGAACCTAAATAAATTCGTATTTAAAGATTTTTTATATTTTTAATACAAAGTTGTATTTAGCTAATGAAAAATTAAGAAAATTTCAACAGTATAATCACCTAAAAAATATTATTTTGAACAATAAAAAGGAAATTTTAGGTTCCGTTTATACAAACTAATATGAAACATATGTTTTGAAAATTTCATAAAAAAATATTCATAAGGTTTTGAGATATCGTGCGCGTTATGCCCAAAAACGTCATTTGGAGAAAAATGGCTTCAAAGTTTCCGAAACGACGCTTCAGCTATTGAACGTGTATAAATGTAAAAGCCATAACTTCAGTTCTAATAGGAATTTCAAGGAAACAATTATATCAAAATTTTCAGAAAAGATAGGAATTTAACATCTAAAAAAATTAAAATTTGGAAAATTTTAAAGCTTTAAGAGTCCTGAGACCCCTTAAAAGAAAGTGAGAAAAGATATGAAAGGAATATTAAATAGTACAAAATGTTTAATTGAAAGAGGACATGAAAAGTTATAAATGAGTGAAATTATTAAAGTAACTTACCGGAGTAATATACTAAATTACATTTTTAAATTATGTTTTGCAAAGGCACTCCTGTGTTTTCAGAGATGAAAATTGAATTTTTATAAGTTAATGTTTCTATTCCATTGAGAACACGAAAATAATTTATTGAAAAACTGCGTGTTTTGTTAGAAGCCTTTACAGAAAATTAATTCATAATAATAAATATACAGTTATTCAACAATAACAATCATTTCATTAAACAATTTCAAAAGTTTAAAATTTGTTTAAAGATGACTACTTTTAAATTATGCTATTTCCATATGCGATGTAAATTGCAAAATAAAGATATCTTACGAAATTAGAAAATATACTAAAGGAATATTAAGCTCTAAAGAACCTTTTAAATAATGCAACTTAAATTGGTATAAAAAATCAAAATACGTCAGTAGTTTTCCAGAGACTTATAATATATTTTGAATTAATGCAACTAAACTACAGTATTTTTAAATTAGACTAAAGTCTGCATGGGCTTAAAATTCCTTTAAAGGTGTTTAGGACACATTTTACAATAATTTGTATTTATTGGGTTAAAATTTTGAATTTTTTGTGATGGTCAACCATGTCATTTGAAAACAAAATCACGTGATAAGTCTTTTCATAATTTTTCTTTAATTTAAAATTTAAAATTTATTTAGAAAGTGGAGTAATTTAAAATCGTTATTATTTGTAGAATTTCATTTGTTTTTCATTTAAATAAACAGAAATGTATAAACTTTAATTTTGATTCAGCATTTTAAAAAATATTAATTAAAAAAATTAAAATATTTAAAGTAAAAATTAAAAAAAGGATGAAACTTAAAATAAAAATAATGTTTTCAAAAATACATTTTTTTTTCAAATTTGCTGAATTAAAATTAAAGTAAAACAATTGAAAAAGACATGTTCCAAGTTTGAACCATTTATCTTTAACGGTTCTTGACTTATAACAATTTAAATACGAGAAATAGTGAGAAAACCCAACATGAAGAAAAACGTATTTTCACAAGAAGTCAAACATTAGATTCCGACAACCATTCCATGGCAACCATTGCTTGAAAGCTAGATTTAAAGAAAAAACAAAAAAACAAAAAAATAATATTTACTGGACTAATTACGATAGAAACATTATTCAAACATTGTTTTAAGCAGAAAAAACAGAGAAATTTTTAATACAATAAATTTTTTAAAGGAAATTTGAAGATTTTTGTGACCCGGACACCCTTAAATGTAAATAATTGTTTAAATTCTACCGATAATTGGGATTAATACATTTATTAATTAAAAGATTTGTCAATCCAACGTCTAAATATAGAAAAGATATATATATATATATACGTTAAAATTTAGCGTTTTTGAATATTGACATTTTTGATACATGTCATAATATTATGGCATCTGTGAGAAATATACTGTTCTTATAAATATTCGCTTGCTTACAACAAAAGGCTTTTGACATCGTATATCAAGCCAAAAACTCAAAGGAAAATGTAAAAATGTATTTTATGTCTTTTTACGTGTTTCATATAAATAAAGATACCATCAATTTGTAATAAAAATGTTTTTAAAACAAAATGCAGTTTTTGAAAAATAAAAGCCGCATTTGATTGTTTTGATTATTATTGTTTATTCGTTTCCTTAGAAAAACGTTTTACGATTATTTTATTAAATTGTAATACTTAAATTAATTATTATTTTGAGTGAGGTTATAATAAAATATATAAAAGATTTTTGCGAAAGCAGACACTAATAAAATTAAAATCTCTTCTGGAATGAAAAGAATATACTGGAGACTAGGGAGGGATGACCATAGGGGAGGCTTGAACCACCCATCAGTTTTCATATTTAAATAAATTTCAGAGTTTTATCAACAGGTGTCAACCAAAGCTACTGGAATGTTCAAACAACAGTCTTTGTTTCACACAGATAATCGAAATAGGTGTGGAAAAAATCAATTGTGAGACGTTTTCAACCTAAAAGTTGTATTTTTAAGAAATATTTTGTAAGATTTTTTCTGATAAAATATATCATAGAAATTTAAGTAAGTAGGTTTTAAGCAATGCAGAAATATCGAGCTTTCATTCCAGGTATAAAGATTGCACAATAAGTAAGCCTTAACATAACAATGGGCTATTCTTTAGAAAAGGGCTATGTGGAACCCATTCAATATGAGGGAGGTTTGACCAGATGCTCAAGGCTCCCTTAATTAAGTGGTTTTGGAAACCTTTTTATAAAACACTCTGCATAATGAAAGGTTAATGGTTATATATAAAAAAGAATGTAAATTTATTCTCTAAAGCTACAGCGAAATGGGGTGATGGAAAAGAAAACGTTTAAAACTGATTAAAAAAAGATTTGTAAATTTGCTATAGTAGGTATCCACTGCAAGAAACAAATTAACAAAATATAAATGAGAAAGTTGATAGGAACTTTTCCCATTTTAATATTACTTACAATAGGTAAATAGAAATAGTGGAAAAGACTAGAAAGTATGAAAGCAGCAGTCTTAAACATTTCAGGGGCAGTGGTATGTTTATGAAGCCACTTAATTTTAATTCCCGAACGCCACAATGGCACCAGAATTTTGCTAAAATCTTTTCCATTTAATATGTATGTGAAATATAGCCTTTTTCTTATTTACAAATAAATTTGTACGCAAATTCCGGTGTCAGTCATTTATTTTAACATTTAAGTACTGAAAGTACTTTGCCCTTGAAAGGGTTAAAAGATGCCAATGATATGTTAAGTGCTCATTCGGCTGCAAAAGAACATAGCATTGGTTGAAAAACTTCAGGAAGGTATGTAGACAAATTTCACCAGAATAAATACAGGGAGAAGAAGTCAAACTATGTGACAACTAGAGTTGTCAGGTCGAGTTCCACAAAAAGTAGGATAAGGAAGAGTAAAAAAAAAGCGGGACTGTGGCTCCTAAATCCCAACATAATAATACATGAAACCCTATGAAAACGGAGCCTGTCTCTAACGGAATACTGTCTTAAATATTAAAATTTCCTTTTCCCTGACTACAATTATACCTCCTCAGACAAAATCCTGTTTAAAACAAAATTCTTCTCCTCTGACTTGTGATTGCGTCTAAACAGGTTTGTTTAAACATCGTATTTAAAAAAATATATATATAATAATTAAAGCATTAGCATAAAATTATTTTCCCTTTTTAAACTGATTTTATTTCTCTTCACAAATATTTCAATATAAAACAAAGTGGACCAAGCCTCCCATATAGTGGGTCAATCCTCCCATATGTGGGGAGCCTTGACCCATTATTTTCTCATGATTAAAATCAATCTATTTTCAAATTTCTTATATATTACACTTATGTAGCAATTTTATTTTGATAACTGATTGTATAACTAATAAAATTATATATATAACTTTACGTTCAATATTTAAAAAATAAAAAATCATTTTGTAAAAAGTGGGTCAACCCTCCGTAGTCTCCCCTAAATACATTTTCTCGATTCCTGTCTTTAAAAGCATTAAAATTAGTAAGGTCGGAATATAGCTCTATAATCTAAATTTGTGCTTATATTAGTTCAATATTATTATTATATATACATTTCCTGTCACATTTGTTTCATTCTGAATACGCTCAGATACGAATGGACGAATAGTATTCGTTTCTTCAGAGGTACTGTGTTATGTTACAAGAATAGTGTATCAATATTTATAAAAATACAGAAAAGTACATGAGCTATTCACAGCAATCTTCCTTTTTAACTTTAAAGCAAAATCAGTAAATAATAAAAATAAGTTTTTATCTAATAAATAAAAAAATACAGAAAAGTACATGAGCTATTCACAGCAATCTTCCTTTTTAACTTTAAAGCAATATCAGTAAATAATAAAAAGAAGTTTTTATCTAATAAATAAAAAAACATTAACATTATTACCATCATAGCAATGAGATACATATCGCTCACCCGCAGTAAAAGTGACACATCTCGCAAAAATTCCTTTTGCATTTTATTCCACTAATAGGTCTGTCATCGGTCTTGTCACAGAACTACATAAATGTAGTTATCCGAAAACCGCTTTATTACGCTATATGTCGATTCATGACCACAGAAAGGGGTGGTGGATTGTGTGGGGAGGTAAAATTACCCAACACTACAAACCTCATTCTACGTCTTCATTCTTAATGCTTTTATGCTTTTATGCACGTTTTTATTCCTTGCATGCGGAGCTAAGTGCTGTAATTTTATGTTGCAGTAAAATCGTGCAAATTTGCTTTTCCCTCTCCCGCGAAATTTACTTTTGTCGAGATGTGTCACTTTTCTTGCGAGTGAGCGGTATTTCCTGTCACATTTGTTTCATTCTGAATACGCTTAGATACGAATGGACGATAAGTAGTCCTTTCTTCAAACAAAAATAGTGTTACAATATTTATAAAAATACAGAAAAATACATGAAATATTATCACCAATCTTTCTTTTTAGCTTTAAAATAAAACTAGTAAAATAATAAAAATATTTTTTAATATAATAAATGAGAAAAATTAATATTATTAATATCATAGACATGAAATATATATTTCCTGTCACATTTGTTTCATTCTGAATACGCTTAGATATGAAAGGGCGAATATTATTCCTTTCTTCAGAGGTTATGTTACTAAAATGTGTTATGTAACAAAAATAATGTTCCAATAAAAATACAGAAAAGTATATGAAATATTTTCAGCAAGCTTCTTTTTAAGCTTTAAAATAAAACCAGTAAAAAACAGAAAAATACAATCCTTTCTAAAAAATAAAAAAAAATTCCCTAAGTAAAAAAACACTTATATAAAAAACCTATGGAAACGAATTTTCAAATGTCCACTTTTTCATTTCAAAAATAATTTTATGGAAACTAAACTTAAAAAGGAAAAACTACTTTTTTTTTCCAGATATAAAGAGCAAGAAACCTGTTTTTCTAAAAGAAAATTAGAAAAGATGTGAAAGAAACATTAAATAGTACAAAACATTTAAATAAAAGAAGACATGAAAATTATACATGTGAGAAATTATTCCAGTAATTCACCGGAGTATTATATAAAATTACATTCTAAAGAATGTTTTGCAAAGGCATTGTAGTGCTTTAAGAGATGAAGTTTGAATTTTTCTGTGATTATATTTTATTGAGAACAGGAAAATAATTTATTGAAAAACCGTGTATTTTGTTCGAAGCCTTATTTTAAATTAATGCAACAAAGTGCAATCTTAAAGAACCCCGAAGTTTGTTCGGAGTTAAAATTCATTTCTATTTAAATAAATGTTTAAATTCTAGAGGGAGTAGGAAGAAATACGCTCCTTTATTATAATGTTTGTAAATCTAGCTACGAATATAGAATAATGCATTCGTTAAAATATAACATTTTTGAATAATAATTTTTTTATACATGACGAAATATTGAAATATGTCAGAAATAAATTGTATTTAAAAATATTCGTTTTTACACAACAAAAGGCTTTCAACATCATAAATCAAGCCCTAAACTCAAACATGGCAAAAAAATGTATTTTTTCCTTGCTTTTTGCATCCAAATCAAAATGTAATCATTTTGTTATAAACAATATTTAAAACCAAGTGCAGTTTCTGGAGAATAAAGACCGCATTTCAGTGTTTAATTTTTTATTGATACATTCAATCCTTATACAAAATTAAGATTATATTTTAGAAATGTGTTGTTTAGATAAAATTATTATTTTGAGAGGAGCTGTAATGAAATAAAACGCAAATTTATTCATAAATTGACAATGATCAAATCACAATCTCTTGTGGTATGAAGAGAATGCAAATTTGTATGTCGATATTCTCCACTTTAGAAAACATTACAATTAATAAAGCTGAAATATAGCTCTTTACTCTAAAATTTGTAAAATAAAATATGTGTATTGTATTATAGTATGTGTAAATTTAAATAAAATATAATTAAAATCACATATCTCCCGTCACATTTTTTTCATTCTCAATATACTCCGATACAAATGTTAGAAACAGAATAATGATTTACCGAAATTGCAAGACATGGTGAAATAATTACAGCTGTGTTTCAAGATTGCATTTGATAGATGAAATCTTATTTTATCTGAGTGAAGAGCAACTACCCATTTCCCTCTTTTCCCGTGCAGAGAAAAAAAAAAAAAAAGGAATTTCCAACATCTGGTATACATAAAAGTGTTGCACAACGAGATGCAATAAGAAAGACTAATGAACTGAAAACTTTTCTTCCTTTTTTAGTCAGTCTCTAAATATATGCCCTAAGCAAAACACGCAGTGTGTCTGCGCTCTGAAAAACCTTAAAGATATATGTTAATTAAATATATAACTTTGAATGTAAATTTAATTTTAACTTTATCTATGTGCTTTTAATTAAATAGTGTAGTCCTGTGATCCTGTGCCCTCTTTTGTTACTGAGTGGAATATTTTCATGCTGATTCACTTTGGATTTTTATAGCAGGTTGGATTACCTTACGCGGATTCAATCAACGCTGAAAATAAAGGTAGGAGCATGCCAATTTTATCTTTCTCCTTTTTTGTGAAGATGTTAAAAGGGAAAACATTATTTTCTAAATATAATTCATGAAGAGAAGCTCAGTTATTTAACTGCCGTGATTTCACAATAAAAATTCAATAGATTATGAGACAGACTGAAGGCTGTGAACACGGCAAGTTACCGCTCTCTTCTATTTAAACTATTGTGACAATAAATGAAAATAAACGAAAACTCTTGAAAGTTAAGAAACTAAAATAAAAGAAACCTTTTAAAGATAAAACAATGGCCTCCTCCCTAAAAGAAACTTTTAATATCGAAAAATTAAATCCGCATAACTATGCCCAATGGAGTTTTAAAACCCAGATGCTCCTAATGAGGGAAGATTTATTTAATTATACACAGGATGACCCCCCAACACCACTAACTACTGAGTGGACTAAGCGAGATAATCGTGCTAGGGCTACAATTATATTAACTTTAGAAGACTCACAACTTATTTATGTGAAAAATGAAACGACAGCCAAGACAACTTGGAATGTTTTAAAAACTATACACGAGCGCGCAAACCTTTCGAGCAAATTATATTTACTCAGAAAGTTATACAGTATAAAACTCGGGGAAAACGGAGATATGATAAGTCATATCGTAAAAATACTAGAAACAGCCGACAGATTAAAGGCGATAGGGGAAGAAATTAAGGACACGCATTTATCCGCGTTACTTTTATGCTCCCTCCCACCGAGTTATGATACTTTGATTATCGCACTTGAAGCGAGAAATGAAGAGGAGTTAAACTCTGAATTTATAAAAGGAAAATTGACCGATGAGTATCAAAGGAGACAAGATAGCTCGAATAATACGTCGCGCGAAAATGCGTACAAAGCAGAAAAAAATAAAACTAAATCACAATATCGCAAACAAGAACAAAATATGTTTTGTACATATTGTAAAAGACGAAATCACATAAAATTAAATTGTTGGTTCCTTAAGAATAAAAATTCAAATTCTAAAAACCAAACAATGAATAAAGGGAGACAGAATGCTGCATTATGTTCTGAAACGAACAAAATCACTCCGGAAGTAGAAGTACAAACAAACACACAGACTCTGGGGAATAGTAGCAAAGAAAACAAAACCACTTTAGATACAAAGGTGTCTCAAAACAATTGTTCCTTTTACGCGAACATTGAAAATAAATCTACCTGGATAATTGATTCAGGGAGCTCTTCACACCTTTGTAACGACATAAACCTATTCAGTGACATTGATACAAATAATAAGAACACAGTCACGATTGCAAACGGAAAAATTCTTGCTTCACACGGGACAGGCACAATAAAATTACAAACACAATCAAACGACATTACTTTAAATGAAGTTTTGTACGTGCCAGAAATACAGTCAAATTTAATGTCTGTTAATAAAGCAGTGAAGCATGGGTGTAAACTCATTTTTGAAAACGAAACCTGTAAATTAATCCAAAACGGCATAACCTTTATAGAAGGGAAAATTAAAGGTAATTTATATGAAGTAAACCTTTACAAACATAAACAAGTAAACTATGCGAATTTAGCTCATCAATGCAAGAATAAAAACTGTATTGAACTCATGCATAGGAGATTCGGACACAGAGACATAAATGCTTTAAAGCAACTGCAAACTAAAAGTTTAGCAACAGGTTTTAATATGGAAAATTGTAAACATGAAGTAATATGCGAAAGTTGCATAAAATGTAAATTAACAAATGCTCCGTATCCTAAACAAGCTACAAACAAAGCTAGTAAAATTCTCGATTTGGTTCATTCTGATGTATGTGGCCCGATGCCAACAGAAAGTATGGGAGGAAAGAAATTCTTTCTCACATTTACTGATGATTTCAGTAGATTTACAATGGTATTTCTTTTATCAAAGAAAAGTGAAGTCATCACTAAACTAAAAGAGTACGTAGCCATAACGAAAAATAAATTCGGTCGCAATATAAAGGAATTAAGAACTGACAACGGCGGGGAATATACCAGTGATGAGATAGAAAATTACTTAAAAGAAGCAGGTATACACCATCAGCTAACCGTGCCAAATTCTCCAGCTCAAAACGATGTTTCGGAGAGGAAGAATCGTACACTAGTTGAAATGACGCGATGCCTGTTATCGGAAGCGAAACTACCTCAGAAGTTTTGGGGTGAAGCTCTAAATACAGCGGTATACTTAACTAATCGACTCCCCACGAAAGCTCACAATTCTACTCCATACAAATTATGGACAAATAAAATAGCGGATTTAAGCAACATTAGAATGTTTGGCTGCAAAGCTTACGCTTATCTCGACAAATCCCAAAGAGGAAAACTTGATGATAAAGCGATTGAAGGAATTTTTGTCGGTTACGACAATAGATCTAAAAGTTATAGGATCTATACTGGTAATAATAAAATTATACGAGCAAGAACCGTCAGATTTCTAGAAAACTTTAATTCAAACAAAACACCAAATTTAAATCTGAAAAATGATAGCGAAGTTCAGAAACAACCCGAAAAAGCAGGGGAAAATTCCTCAGAAATTATAATAAGTATGCAGGAAGAAAAACAAACAGACAGTGAGGAAAATACAACAAATGAACCTAGAAGATCACAAAGATCGAATAGAGGTGTTCCACCAGACAGACTCGCATACATTACTAAAGAAAATAAAATTATAGAGCCGAAAAATTTCGAAGATATTAAAAATCTAAACAATCCACATGAGAAAAACCAATGGTACGAAGCAACTAGTGAAGAAATTGCTTCATTAATAAAAAATAACACCTGGGATCTAGTTGATCCTCCACCAGGCGTAAAAGTAATTGGAAATAAGTGGGTTTTTACGGTTAAATATAATTCAAATGGAGAAATTAATAAATACAAAGCGCGTTTGGTAGCGAAAGGCTATTCTCAAAAATTTGGTAGTGACTATTATGAAACCTTTGCACCAGTAGTAGCCTATACAACGCTAAGAGTATTTCTAGCGTGTGCAGCTCACAAAAACTTAAATGTAAACCATTTAGATATTAAAACCGCGTTTCTCCATGGAAATTTAGAAGAAGTTGTTTATATGTCGCAACCAGAAGGACATATTAAACCGGGTGAAGAAAATAAAGTATGTAAGCTAAGAAAGGCTATATATGGCCTAAAACAAGCAGCAAGAGCATGGAATATTAAAATAGCTGAAAGTTTAAACAAACTAGGTTTTGTGCAAAGCACCGCTGATCCATGTCTCTTCACACGAGAAACTAACGGAAATAAAACTTATATCATCATTTATGTCGACGATCTGTTAATTTCAGGAGATACTAAGGAAATAAATGAAATAATGAAACAACTTAGTAAAGAATACGAAGTGAAAAATTTAGGTATGGTAAATTACTACTTAGGCATAAACATAAAAAGAATTAAAGAAGGAACTTATGCACTCGATCAGGAAAATAAAATAAAAGAACTGATTGAAAAATTTAATTTAAAGGACTCTAAACCTTGTGATACTCCCATGGAGGCAGGTTACTTAAACTTAGATGACGATGAAAATTTACTACCTAATAATCATAAGTATAGACAAGCCATAGGGGCATTGCTATACATAGCTACGATAACTCGTCCAGATATTTCAGCGGCTATTAACATCCTTAGTCGCAGAAATGAGAAACCAAGAGAAAAAGACTGGAGGGCAGTCAAGAGGGTTATAAGATATTTAAAAACAACACAAGAATTAAAATTAGTTATAAGCAACGAATATGATCCGATTCTGACGACATTTGCAGATTCAGATTGGGCAGGAGATAAAAGTGATCGAAAATCAACCACAGGAAATTTAAGTAAATTAGGAAATGCAGCGATTTCCTGGTCAACAAAAAAGCAAAACTCAGTTGCATTATCATCTGCTGAGGCTGAGTATATTTCCGCAGCCACATCAGCACAAGAAACCATATGGTTGATAAAGCTGTTAAAGGATCTAGATTTAAACCAAAACCTACCAATTATTCTGTATGAGGATAATGTGTCATGCATCAAGATGACTCAAAATTATAAACATCATTCAAAAACAAAGCACGTGGATATCAAATTTAATTCAATTAAAGATTTACGAGAGAAGGGAATCATAGAATTAGAATATTGTCCCAGTAAGGAAATGACTGCAGACATCTTTACGAAGCCCCTTCCCAAACCTGACTTTATCAAACACAGAGACAACTTGAACTTAAGAACTATTGCAACTTCAGAAATCAAGCAGGGGTGTTAGAAACAGAATAATGATTTACCGAAATTGCAAGACATGGTGAAATAATTACAGCTGTGTTTCAAGATTGCATTTGATAGATGAAATCTTATTTTATCTGAGTGAAGAGCAACTACCCATTTCCCTCTTTTCCCGTGCAGAGAGAAAAAAAAAAGGAATTTCCAACATCTGGTATACATAAAAGTGTTGCACAACGAGATGCAATAAGAAAGACTAATGAACTGAAAACTTTTCTTCCTTTTTTAGTCAGTCTCTAAATATATGCCCTAAGCAAAACACGCAGTGTGTCTGCGCTCTGAAAAACCTTAAAGATATATGTTAATTAAATATATAACTTTGAATGTAAATTTAATTTTAACTTTATCTATGTGCTTTTAATTAAATAGTGTAGTCCTGTGATCCTGTGCCCTCTTTTGTTACTGAGTGGAATATTTTCATGCTGATTCACTTTGGATTTTTATAGCAGGTTGGATTACCTTACGCGGATTCAATCAACGCTGAAAATAAAGGTAGGAGCATGCCAATTTTATCTTTCTCCTTTTTTGTGAAGATGTTAAAAGGGAAAACATTATTTTCTAAATATAATTCATGAAGAGAAGCTCAGTTATTTAACTGCCGTGATTTCACAATAAAAATTCAATAACAAATGGACGATTAATATTCTTTTCTTCAGAAATACTGTTTCATGTTGAAAAAATATTATTACCATATTTAAGAAAACACAGAAAAGTACATCGACTATTTTCACCAGTATTACTTTTTAGATTTAAAATAAAACCAGTTAGGGATAAAAAGAAATTTCTATCTAACGAATGAAAGAAAAATTCTTAGGTAATGGAATTCAATTTTTAGCTTATTGCTGGATTCTATTACAGAAATCGACTATGTTTTTGCTTATATTTGTATTTCATGTACCCCTGAAGAAGTAAAATGCTATATAAGCTTCCTGATACATCCATCCATTTGATCTATTATTTGTTTATGATACCTCTTTTAATGGTTCAACAATATGTCGCTGGTTATTTGCATATTTTGCCTTTAATAGGTTATTGTATCAAAATTTGGTGGTTTTTCATATGTTTTATATGGATTAATCGTCCGCAATGTGCTAGTGAATTAGTGGAATTGTGCTTGATTTTGTATTACAAGTTAAAGGTTCCGTCTTTATTTTGTATAATGTCAGTGTTATGAATTGGAGCTACATTTATTAGTTTATTAATTTTATTTTAGTAATTGAAAATAGATGATGAATTGTAATTTTATAATATATATATATATATATATATATATATATATATATACACATATATATATATATATACTAGCAGCCTTCGCCCGCTACGCTGGTCGGTTTTTCTAAACACACCTGGAATCAAACGAAATATATATGTGCATTTGATCATGTGTTCGAAAGTAATATGGACATTTACCTGGAATGTCCATCCGAATTGCTACAAACGATATGGACGTCATTATGCTAATATATTTTCTATTGAGACAGACAAAATTTGAGCTATTAAGGACCAACTTCTTTACTTGATTCTTTACTGTAGGATTTGGTAAAGTACGATAGAACAATATAAAATATACTAAAACCCTTCCTCTGAAAAATTTATCAATGCAATTCTCATCAGAAGTCGTCCAATGGAGCCTATTAAAAAGTCTAATCTTTCGTAATTGGGCTCACCTGATTCTAAAACTTTCAGACAATTTTTTTATACCCAAGCAACCTAGAACGATACGTGTTTTATACTAAAAATTCCCTGAAAAATTAACTAACCGAGCAAGTTCCATCGAAATCCACTTAGCAAAATCTCTTAAGCTGGAAAATGTACCAAAAGCTTCTCTAAAAATTATCTAATTAACAGTTTAAGTCCCATCAAAATTCATTCAGCAAACACTTTAAAAAAGCCAATCTTTCATAATCGGGTTTATCTGATTTTGAATTTTCCCCATAATTATTTAACTACGCAACGTAGAACGATATGATATACGAAAATCTTTTCTGAAAAATTATCTAATAATGCAAGTTCCATCAAAATCTGTTCAGCAGAACTCAAGTTCTAAGCGGCCGGAACGAAACTTCTCTTGGCATTTCATATATATTATGTATAGTTAAATTTAAATATATCTTTCATAACCGCGTTAATCAGATTATAGAACTTTCAGGGATGTAGGGGTAGGTTTACGTTTATATATCCTCTGGACTTTTTTAAGATACTCTGCATCTCTCCATAGCTATATCATATATATTCTCTAGTATATACTCTCTGCATATAGCATACATCTTCTTGTTTTTTACTACACCACTGAGAATGTTCCAGCATAGTATCTAAATCTATTCAGCAGAACTTTAAATAAAAGGTAATCTTTCATAATCGGGTTCACCTAATTTCAAAACTCCTGTAGCTTCACTAAGAAACGCGGAACTATTTTTTTTTTACTCTAAAACACTTCTAAAACAAATTACCTCACTAACAGAGTAAGTTCTACAAAATTCTGATCAGAAGAATCTGAGTTATAGTCAATCAGAATGAAATAGGAATTTGCGTTTTATATAAAAAGTCAGGCCTAAATAGGACTGAATGATTTTAAAATTCAATAACTTGCAAACGGTGACAGATATTTAAAAAATCTTGCAGGAGGGTTATGCATGAGGTCAAAAGTTTTTTTACAGTGATTTTCGATTTTAATTCGAATTGCAAACAATAGATGGCGCTGCGATCAATAGACGCTAAACTCAGGCTCGATTTTTGGTACTTCGGGACCCACTCAATACATTTTAACCTCCTTTTTCCGCATGGAAGAATAGAAAGGTAAAAAAATCGAGCCTGTATTTAGCGCCTATTGCTTACAGTGCCATCTATTGTTTGCAATGAAATGAATTCGTTTGCGATGAAATACTTTCAAGTATTTTAATTAGTGCACTAATATTTATTGAGGGTTAAAATTCATTTAAAAGTAAATAAATGTTTAAATTCTACCGAAATAAGAAGAAATATTATAATTTAATTTCAAATTTGTGAATCTGAAGCAGAAATGCAAAAAATTGTATATGTTACTAATTGTATATGCAAATGAACTGCAGTATTTAGTGCACTAAAGTTTGTTGAGGGTTAAATTTTATATAGAAATAAATAAACGCTTAAATTCTACCGATAATAAGAGTTAATACATTCATCTATTATAAGATTTGTCAATCCGACTTATGAATGTAAAAAAATGTATATGTCAAAATATAAAATTTTATAATAATGACGTTTTTGACACATGTTGTAATATTATGTCATCTATTAGAAAAAAAAAACTGTACATAGAAACATTCGTTTGTTCACAACAAAAGGCTTTTAACTTCAAAAATCAAGCCTAAAACTGAAAGACAAGCCAATAAATGTATTTTATTTCCTTGCATCTTGCATACAAATAAAAATATAATAAAATTTTAATAAAAAATGTTTAAGATCAAATGCAGTTTTCTGAAGAACAAAAGCTGCATTCCGGAGTTTTAATTATAATTATTGATTGACTCAATTTCTTAAACATTTTAAGTTTATTGTATTAAAGTGCAATGGATATATTAATTTTTATTTTGAGGGATATTAATATAAAACAGAAAATATATTTATGCGAAAATTGACAATAAAAATATCAGAATCTCTTGTGGTGTGAAAAGAGTACACATTTTTATATTGGTATTCCCGTCTTACAGTTGTTAGACTCAAACGAATGAATAGTATTCTTTTCATAATAGGTACTGTGTTATGTTACAAAACCATTGTTATAATGTTTAAGAAAATACAGAAAATTACATGAAATATTTCCATAAATCTTTCTTTTTTATTTAATATTAAAACCAGTAAATAATAAAAATTTTTTTTTCTAATAAATGAAAAGAAAAAGAAAGATTCCTTAAGTAAAAAAACAAAAACAAAAAAATATTGATTACAAAAGTATAGAAAATAATTTTTAAAAGTTGGTCATCCCATATATAAATGTCAAGAAGAATGTTTTTTAAAGGAAAATAAGGAAAAATGTGAAAGGTATAAATCGTAAAAAACGTTTAAATCAAAGAACATGTGAAAATTCATAAATGGGAAAACTTATTCTAGTTGGTTACCGGAGGATTAAATTAAATTACATTTTAAATGAATGTTTTACAAAGGCACTTTGAGAGATGAAAGTTGAATTTTTATAAGTTAATGCTTCTATTACATTGAGAACACGAAAGTTATTTATTCAAAAATTGCATATTTTGTTAGAAGCATTTATACAAAACCAATTCATAATAATAAATATACAGATATTCAATAACAAAAATTCTTTCATTAAACATTTGATCTGCAAAAGTTTAAAATTTGATTATAGATGGCTATTTTTAAATTATGCTACTTCCATATGCGATGAAAATTCCAGAATAATGACGTCTTAACAAATTAGAAAATATATCAAAGGAATATTAAGCTTTAGAGAATATTTTAAATAACGCCCAATTAAATTGGCATAACGAAGCAAAATACGTCAATAGTTTTCCAGAGGCTTATATATTTTTAATGCAACTAAACTACATTATTTTTAAATTGGACTAAGGCTTACAGAGTGTTAAAATTTATTTAAATGTAAATAAATGTTTCAATTCTACCTATAATAAGGATTAAGAACTATAATAAGGCCTATAATAAGGAGATCCATAATAAGGAGATTTGTCAATGCAATGTCTGAATGCAGAAAAAAAAAAGAAAAAGAAAGAAAGAAAAACAACAACAACAAAAAAAAAAACTGTAAAATATAACGTTTTTGAATATTGACATTTTTGATACATGCAATATTATGACATCCTAGGGAAATAAACCGTTTTTATAAATATTCGTTTGTTCACAGCAAAAGGCATAATAAATCAAGCAAAATGTAAAAATGTATTTCAATTTTTCTTGCGTCTTTGAAACAAATAAAGATATTATCACTTACTAATAAAAAAATATTTTAAACAAATTTCAGTTTTTGAAAAATAAAAGCCGCATTAGGGAGTTTTGAATATTATTGGTTTATTCGTTTTCATAAAAAACATTTAAAGATTATTTTACAAAAGGTATTGTTTTATTAAAATGTATTGAGAATAATGAAGTCAGAATATCTTGTGGTACAAAAACAGTATAAATTTTTATGTCGATATTCCTGTCTTTAAAAATGCATTACAATTAGTAAAGGGGGTCCGGGGCTATCATGAAAATTAAATTAATTTTTAAGTAATTTTCAGTTATTTGCATTTAAATTTATTAGAAATATATACAAGTGCAAAAAAAGAAAAAAAATGTGTCAAATTTTTGAAAGTTAAGTAAAAAAAACTTTAATTTCATTTATCTCAGAATGAATTTTTTCACGATTTTTCAACTTTAAAAGCATATATTTAAAGTTCCTTGCAAGATATATGTATGAAATTTTCAACAGAGATTTTGTGCTATATTTTCAACAAATAGTCTTCAGGATTTTTAATTTTGAGTGATAATTGTGAAAATATGCTAATTAATGCAAAACTCACTCATAAAAAATCTTTTTTACTTAATTTTTTTTTTTTTATAAAATTCATAATCAGTATTTTAAGAAATCCTGAAGACAACTTAAATGGCAGATTTTATACCTATTTCCTGTACACTTTAGGTACGAATGAACGAATAGTATTTCTTTCTTCAGAGGTTATGCTACAAAAATGTATTATGTTACAAAAATAGTGTTACAATATTTATAAAAATACAGAAAAGAATATAAAATATTTTCAGCAATCTTCCTTTTTAGCTTTAAAATAAAACACAATTTTCTCTCTAATAAATGAAAAAAAAATCCCCAAAGTAAAAAAACAATTATTTAGAAAACCTATAGAAAATAATTTTCAAAAGTCCGCTATGTTATTTCAAAAATAATTTTATGGAAACTAAACGTAAAGAAAAATTATTTTTATTCCAGATGTAAATAGCAAGAAAGGTGTTTTTCTAAAAGAAATTGAGAAAAGATGTGAAAGGAATATTAAATTGCACAAAACGTTTAACTCAAAGAAAATATGAAAAGTTATAAATGAGACAAAATATTCTAGTTATTTACCGGAGTACTATACTAAATTGCATTTTAAAAGAATGTTTTGCAAAAGCAAGTTTTGCAAAAGAAAATATGAAAAGTTATAAATGAGACAAAATATTCTAGTTATTTACCGGAGTACTATACTAAATTGCATTTTATAAGAATGTTTTGCAAAGCACTCCAGTGCTTTGACAGATGAAAATTCAATTTTTATAAGTTGGAGTTTCTATTCCATTGAGAGCACAAAAATAATTTATTGAAAAATTGCGTATTTTGTTAGAAACCTTTATATAAAATTAATTCATAATAATATATATACAGTTATACAATAATAATTCTTTCATTGTACATGTACATTTAATCTTTAAATGTTTAAAATTTGCTTGACTACCTTTAAATCAGGCTGTTTCCATATGGAATATTGCAAAATAATGACGTCTCAACAAATTAGAAGATATACAAAAGGAATATTATGACTTTATAGAACTTTTTAAATAACATCCACTGAAATGCGCACAACGAAAAAAAATACGTGAGTAGTTTTCCAGAGGCTTATAATATATTTTAAATGAATGCAACTAAAGTACAGCATTTTTAAATTGACCTAAAACTTGTAGAGAGTTAAAATTAATTTAAATGTAAATAAATGTTTAAATTCTACCGATAATAAATATTAATACATTCTTATAAAATTATAACATTTGTGTAAGATATTGATTTGTCAGTTCAACGTATGGATGTAAAAACAATTATAAGTTAAAATATGAAATTTTGCAATAATGTCATTTTATTATACGATTTGTAATATTACGACATATATCAGAAATAAACCGTGCTTACAAATATTCTTTTGTTCATAACAAAAGGATTGTAACATCATAAGTCAAGTCAAAAACTGAAAGCAAAATGTTAAAACGTGTTTTGCTTTGTTGCGTCTTGCTTACAAACAAAGATATCAACAATTTATAACCAAAAAATTTTTTTAACAAAATGCTATTTTTGAAAAATAAAAACCAAATTCTTGAGTTTTAATAACTATTTTTTTATTAATTTTCTTTACAAAAAATTTAGATTATTCTATTAAAATGTATTATTTATATTAATTAATATTTTGTGTGAAGTTGAGTTTGAGTAAATATAACAGATTTTTGCAAAAAATGACATTAATAAAGTTAGAATATTTCATAAAAACATGTATAATAATCACTTATAAACAAATTAAGTTAAATAATGCTATAAAAAGTGATAGAATATCTTTATTAAGACTTACGATCGTTTCATCGAGTGTGGATTAATTTTTATAGAATATTTGCAATGATTCTGTGTCCCTTGATTTACCTAGAATTTGGAAAGAGATACTAAGTAATTGTAGAAACAATAGTAAAAATTAATCCACACTCGCAAACAGCCAAGTTAATTTTATTTTATTTTATGTTTTGCAATGTTTTTCAGTATGCTTGATGTCTCGTGACATTGTTTACCTTGTTGTTTTTAAATTATGTGAAAATTAATCCACGCTCGCAAATAGCTAATTTAATTTTTATTTTATTTTATGGTTGCAATATTTTCATTATGCTTCATGTCTCGTGACATTGTTTACTATATTATTGTTTTTAAGTTATGTGAAAATATTTTCTATTATAATTGATTTTGAAAATGTCGCCGATTGTGCGATGAAACGATCGTAAGTCTTAATAAAGATATTCTATCACTTTTTATAGCATTATTTAACTTAATTTAATTAGAATATTTCAGTTTACAAAGATTATAAATTTTTATGTGTATATTCCTGTCTTTCGAAAACGTTACAATTAGTATAGTCGATTAGTATAGTAATGTAGCTCTTTACTCTAAATTTGTGTTTATATTAATGCAATATTATTACTACCATAGACATATATATAAAACAAGAGATGTCTGCCTGCCTGCCTGCCTGACCGAGGCAAGTGCCGAAATTATAGCACCTAGGCCTCTGAAATTTTCGTCATGTGTTGATTTTGTCCTCAGAAAGTGCACTTCGCAGCCGGATTTTAAAATTTCAATTTCAATTTTTTGTTTTTAATTAAAACTTTATGGGTTAGAGGCTATTTAAAACTTTCCACCAATCCGCGGCAATGAAGCATCCAGCCAATGAGAGCAGGCGCTAAATATTGGATCTGGCGTAGCGGCAAAGGGCAAACTGCACTCGCAACTCCCAATGTTTATGTGTCGTCAGATTCATGTAAGTACGCTTTTGCGCTTTTCTTCCTATAAGATTTAATATTATTTACATTAATTGGGATATTTCGAAGTGTTTTTTACTTATTTTGCAAGGTATACAATTCACGTAAGTTAGTTTAAATTGTATTTATTCTTTGTGTTAATGGCGTAGTCGCGAAAGAATGAAATGTGTTTCTTGAACTTTACTTTCCCTGAAGTAAATAGTTACTGTTCTTGGGCAAATAAAAGTGAAGTTAATGTTCGATTCTTATGAAACTCATAATATATCACCATATAATTTCATCATATAAGTATTTCACGCCCTCAGGATTTTAAATTCAGTTCTTTTCCTTTTGTTAAAATTTTTTCTACATATGTTACACTTTATTGAATGTTTTCATAGTTGCAGGCATATCAGTTTAAAGTTTAGGCGTAATTCAATGAACGAAATTTTTGAGTACTGTTATTTATAATCTTTCTTCCTGTTAATGTTGAATATATTTTTAGACACCCAAGAACGGTGAAATCATAACATGCTATAAATTGTATACAACTGAATGCAAAATCCTGTGAATGTAGTATGAGATGTATGATTAAGATTTGTTATTGAAATTAGTTTCACCATATATTATGAGTTTGGTAAGAAATCCTAACAAAAACCTATATCTTGCACTTTACTGAATGTTTTCATAGTGCAAAGCATATGAGTTCAAAGTTTAGGCCGAATTCAGTGAAGCGAAAATTTTGAGTATTTATTGTTATTTAAATCTTTCTTCCTTTTAATGGGATGACAACATATATTTTATACCAGATTTGCATGCCCGTTCTTGGACGATTCTTATAAAACTCAATTTGTTACAAAATGGTGATTTTATTGACTTCATTTTTGCAAATTAATATGGTTTCATGACAATATACATCTTTTCCCAAAAACGGACATGCAGTCTGGTATAAGATGTATATTAGAGTCCTGCGCGGGTCGGGTTGTACCTGACCCGAACCCGCAAATTCCATTTTAAGTCAACATGACCCGAACCCGCAAAAATAATTTTCAGAAACCCGACCTGAACCCGAGGTATTTCAACCCGCAACCCGATCCGAACCTGCAATGCAAAAAAAAAAAAAAAAATTATGTTTTAATGCCACTATGGAAAATAATCTACAATTGTATCTCTAATACAATTTTTATGTTTTACATAGAAGAATGAACAAATCTATATTCTTTAACATTCAAATATAGTAAAACCTCTGAGCACGTTGGGATCGTTGTATATTGTCAAACATCGAATCGGGTTATCCCGAATTTTGTTTTTTCGGCTCGGAATGAATCTAATTTTCTTTCTGCAGGTCGGGTTCGTATTACAAGAATTCTTTCGGGCCATCTATAGGTTTTTTACTGGATTCGTTATAATCATTATCGTATCAGTAATTGAAAAAGTATGTTTATATTAATTTCCAGAAACGAATTCTAAGACTAGACAAAATTGACAGGCACGCATTTTGTTTTTGTGAAACTTTGTTCTGCGGTTTTTCTAGAATTTTAATGTGAAAAAATATTTTGGACGTTCTTTTAAAAAATCGAGTCAACCCGAATCCGAACCGTAAACGTCAAAAAGTGAACCCGAAATAATGAAAGCCAACCCGACCCAAACCCGAACCGCAACAAAAAAAGTTGAAGTCAACCCGAACCCGATCCGCAACGTCAAAATATAGACCCGACCCGAACCACGCGTCGGGTTCGGGTAATAGCGGGTAACCCGACCCGATGCAGGACTCTAATGTATATGTTGTCAAGTTGTCATCGCCCAAGAATGGGGGAAAAAACCCCACCAACTTTTCACTTCAGGGAAAATGAATGAGGTTATTTGGGTTTTCCTTTTGTTAATATTTTTTCGTCACATAGACTTACCCATATATTATGAGTTTCGTAAGAAATCCAATGAAAACATATATTATTTATTTGCTTTACTGAATGTTTTCATTTCTTATCAAAATCATGATATGTAACATGCGAGAAATTGTAGAACTGAATGGAAAATTCTGTCAGTGAGGTCTACGATTTATGTTTTCTTTCAGATTTGTTATTGAACTCATTTTATTTCATTTAAGAATATTTTTAGGTGCTCAAGAGTAGAGCATGTGTTTTCATTAAGATGAGAAAAGATTAACAAAAGGTAAAGAACTGAATGAAAAATTCTCAGTGTGATAAATACTTATACAATAAGCATTTTGTGATATATTATGAGTTTCATAAGAATCGCTCATGAATGCACTCTTAATCGCCCAAGAACGGAAATTATTTACTTCATAGAAAGTAAAGTTCAAGAAACACATTCCATTCTTGGGCGACTATCCATATATAAATCGTCATTAACACGAAGAACGAATACAATTGAAACTAACTTATGTGGTTTGTATACTTTGCACAAAAAGTAAAAAAAACATTGTGAAATATCACAATTAATGCAAATAACATTAAATCTTATAGAAAGAAATGTGCAAAAGTGTATTTTTCTTTAAAATAAAGCTGATGAGACATAAATAGTGTAATTTATCTTTACCCCTAAGCTAGGAAGTGCGGTCGCTGGATCCCATATTTTTTACCGCCTGCTTTCATTGGCTGGCTGCTTCATCGCCGTCACAATGCCATATGCACATTTTAATTTAAAAAAAAATCTACATTAAAATTTTAAAATCCAGCTGCGAAGTGCACTTTTCAGTGACAGCATCTACACATGACAAAATTTCAGTATACGGTGAAGCATGCAGCAGTGAGCCGTGTCGGAGGTTCTTACAGGTCATATTGGGGTCTTAATTGAGTGATGGTCACCATTATTTCTGAATAGAAATTTCAGCAAATTTCTTAAATTCTTATTTGTGTTACCACCCCATCGAGTAATATATCTATGGATAGGTTGAAAATTTGAGTTTCATTCGTATACAGGTTTGTTTACGAGAGAGTGTGCATCATGGTGGTGGAAAGTGAAACTAAAAGATATTGCAAAGTGTGCGTAGCATGCCTTGTATACCCGGCTGCAGGCGGCTGTGACCTGTGTTGGATATTCGTATAAAACATTGTGCCCCGAGGCGGTGGAAAGTACTTCGAAGCATATGCACGGCTAGGATAGTTAGGTTATGGTTAGGTTACATTGAAGTTCTGGTTAGGTTAAGTTAACGTTACGTAGTCATAGGTCTTAAATTGATTTAAAGCTTACATTAGAAATCCGATTTAACCATTGGTCTTAAATCGATTTAAACTAACATCGAAAGTCGCGATTTAGCTAATGTCTTGAACTACGATTTAGCCATTGTCGTTTTAGCCTTACATCGCAATTTAAAACAAATATCAAAAATCCGATTTAACCATCAGTCTTATATCGATTTAAAGATAACATCAGAAAAATTTATGTATCTATTGGCTTTAAATCGATTAAAACAAAATACCGATTCAGAGCTAACATTGAAAAACTGATTTATTTACATTGATGCAGCTTCTGCATGCATGGCAAGCTGGTGTTAAATCGATTAAGCAGGATTTCGATTTAAGAAAACATTGCAAGCTTCGGTGCTTTCCGATTTAAGAAAAACATGGCAAGCTGGTGTTAAATCGATTTAGCAGGATGCGATTTAAGCAAATCTTAATGAAATTGATTCACTATTATGTCTGAAAAAAAAAAAAAAAAGTCATGGTTAAGGTCCAAATTCATCTATTTTTTGCTTATATTTTTTTGAATTCTTTTCATCAAAAACTAATTTTCATGTATTGAAATATTTTAGTTTTAAATTATTATTTTGTAATTAATTAAAAATACTTAAATGATGAGTTGAATAATACTTTAATAATCCTTCTTTATCCACTATATCAATGTCAGCATTTATGGTAAACGAATTTTATTATAATCTAAAAGTGAAAAAGGAATAAAATTGCACCTTATTTCTCATATATATCTCCCCCCCCCCCCCGATTTTTTTGTTTAGCTCACAGGCTATCAAAGCCTGAGATCTAATGTGTCTGCAGGTTCAGTATGTACATATGTATGTAACTTTTGATAGAAATATCCGATTTGCTTCAAAAATTTTTCCTAGGTTCTTTCTGATAAGGCGCTTCCCTGATTAGCTTTTGAGGTCCATTGGTTTAGTATAAAAAGGGGTGAACGGGACTAATCCACCTCTCCCCCTTAATTTAGATGAATGGGTTTTTCAAGCAGAATAATCCGATTTGCTTCACATTTTGTTTCTAGCTTCATTCTGATAAGGCGCTACCCCGATTAGTTTTGGGTGTTCATTGGTTAAGTATATAGGGGGGAACGGGGGGGTTAATCCCCTTAATTTAGATCAATGGCTTTATCATACAGAATTACCCGATTTGCTTCAAATTTTGTATATACCGGTTTATTTTGATAAGGCGCTTCCATGATTCGATTTGGAGGTTCATAGGTTAAGTATGAAGGGGCTAATCCTCCAACATTAATTTAGATAAATGCATTTTTCATGCAGAATTATCTGATTTGATCAATTTTTTTTTCTAGATTCATTCTGATAAGATGCTTTTCTGGTTAGTTTTTGGGGTTCACTGGTTGAGTATAAAGAGAGGGGGACAGGGGTTATTCTCTCCCCCCCACTCATTTAGATAAATGGATTTTACATGCAGAATTATTCGATTTCTTCAAATTTTTTTCTAGGTTCGCTCTGATCGCTTCCCTGAGTTGTTTTTGGGGCTCATTGGTTAAGCATAAAGGGAGGAACGAGGGGAGGGGGGTTAACCCCCTTACTTTAGATCAATGGTTTTATCATGCTTAATTACCCGATTTGCTTCAAATTTTGTATACCGGTTTTTTTTTCATAAGCCGCTTCCCTGATTACATTTTGAGGTTCATTGGTTAAGTATAAAGGGTGGGAGGAAGGGGCTAACCCTCCTCCATTAATTTAAATAAATGCGTTTTTGATGCAGAATTATCTGATTTGCTTCAGATCTTTTTTAATTGGTTCATTCTGATAAGGTGCTTCCCTGATTACTTTTTGGGTTTCATTGGTTAAGTATAAAGAGATGGGGGGGGGCGGGGGCTTATCCACCAAATTTATTTAGATAAATGGATTTTACATGCAGAATTAGTCGATTTTCTTCAAAATTTTTTCTAGGTTCATTCTGATAAAGTGCTTCCCTGATTAGTTTTGCAGGTTCATTGGTTAAGGGGGGAATGAGGGGGACTTACCCCCCTTAATTTAGATCAATGGTTTTATCATGCAGAATTACCCGATTTGCTTCAAATTTTGTATACTGGTTTATTCTGATAAGGTGTTTCACTGATTAGATTTGGAGGTTGATTGGTTAAGTATAAAGGGGGAACAAAGAAGCTAATACCCCTTAATTTAGCTAAGAGGGTTTTTCATGCAGACTTATCCGATTTGCTTAAATTTGGTATATAGGTTTATTCTGATAAGGCGCTTCCCTGATTAGATTTTGAGGTTCATTAGTTAAGCATAAAGTGGGGGAGGGGGTGTTATCCCCCCTTAATTTATTTTTCAAGGGTATTATTCTTTGAAATAAGAGTATATTGTACAATAAGTGTGAATAGCCTGTGTGGTCAATGACATCATTTTAACTGGGCACTTTTCTTTTTCTTTACTACTTTTCTCATCATGGTAAATAAACAGTTAAATTCATCATTGAATGATTGAATATGCTTCTGTTTTTAACTCTCGGCCTTTTTCATTCTGTGGCAGTTAAAAAAAAAAGTGTGTGTGTTGTTAGAGTGGTACTATTTGGGTGGGCTACCGGGAAGTCCCCCCATCCTTTCCTTTAAAGAATTTAGATTGTAGCGACCATAACAAGTCAGACAAAAAGCAAAACGAAAAAAAAAAAAAAAAAAGAAAAAAAAGAAAAAGAAAAAATGCGGCAAGCATAGATTATAAAACTCCAACACATTCAGAATAATGTAAATAAACTGCACCGTTTGATAAATTAAAATATTGCGTCTAATTCAAACGCATAACACATTTCAAAACCCAATTTCAGCTGTTTCCATCTACAATCGGAAAATTATCTGAATTTTTTTCAGCAGCCCTGTATATGATATATAAATTTTATCTATTAACTAGATGCATGCCAAAATTTAGTTCACTTAAGAAATACATATACTTCAGTTAAAAATTCCCCTTCAGCAATTTCCTCTAATAAGGAGAATGGTACGTGAATAATTTTGTGCAGCCCCTGTATATGAGGTATAGAATTTATATATAATGAGTAACATGAAAAAAATTAGTTAAATTTAAAAGGGCATACCGAATTTTAAAACGTACACCAGCAATTATTACTCAAAGACAGCACTGTAACCTATTTATTTTGTGTGTCCCTGCAAATGAATAAGAAATGCTATGAATGCATTGTTCTAACGTGATCGTAGTGAAATTCAGTGATTTATATAAGTTTCAATACATTTGAAATAGCGCAATGTCATTAAAATACTCTACAAACAATTTTTTTCCCATATACCATATTGTAATGTAATATTTTTGACTGCCCCTGTAAATGAACTATTAATGCTACATACTGCATATACAACACAAAACATGCTTTGTTGACCCTAAATAACCGTTATCAATTTCATAAAAATCCGAGTATATTTACCAGAGTTGGAGCGGGCACAGACGGACAGACAAAACGAATGCATAAACATTTTCAACTTTGTTGGGAAGTGTCCAATGAAGAAAGAAATTATAAAATGTATTAAAATAATTCACTAACTTTTTAAAATGAAAAAAAAAAAATGTGTGTTTTGAGTCCTTCAAACTTTTTTGTGTGTAAAATAGGTACCTCTTTTCAAAAATATTTCTTTCTTTTTTAAATGACCTCCCGTGGTGTCAATTTTCTGACGCCGCTGCGAATTAAGTTACAGCAAGATTCGACCTCATTTGAAGGCTTGACCGAAGGTGAAACTCCTCATGGCCCCTCAATTGCGGGGTCTGTTTCTGATCCGAGACTATTAGGGGCCATTCCTACAAGAGGGTGTGGAAATGGATTTTTTCATGTGATATATCGTTTTAAAGCTTTTGACCTGTACAATACTAAGTTACTCACTCCTCTCCTCTTAACTCATTTTTTCATCAGTACAGGGCGTTTTAAAGTTTTAATTTGTTCATGACTGTCACATACAATTTTCCAAAAATTTACATAGCAAATCTCAACAATTAACAGCTTTTCCCCCTTTTCCACCGAGTGGGTACGTATTTCAGTCAAAATCGAGTTAAAGGTATGAAATCATATAAATTTAAGGATAATTTTTAAATATCACCACGGACCCGGGCAACGCCGGGCGGGTCAGCTAGTAAAATATATATCCACTGTCACATTCGTTCAATCCTGAATAATCTTAGATACGAATATTCCTTTCTTCAGATGTACTGTGTTATGTTTCAAAAAAAGTATGTTACAATAGTTATAGAAATACAGAAAAGTATATGAAATACTATTTTCATCAATCTTCCTTTTTCACTATAAAATAAAACTAGTAAATAATAAAAATAAATTTTCATGTAATAAATGAAAAAATATTTTTAATGTCATAAACATGAAATACATATTTCCTATCACATTTTTTTTCATTCTGAATACGTTTCTATACGAATGGACGATTAGTATTCACTCTTTCAGAGGTACACTTATGTTACAAAAATAATGTTACAATATTTAAGAAAATACAGAAAAGTAAATGAAAGATTTCCATCAATATGCCCTTTTTGCTTTAAAATAAAACTAGTAAATAATAAAAATATTTTCTTTATCTAATAAAAAGATAGTTAATATTATTAATATCATAGACATGAAATACATATTTCCTGTCACATTTGTTTCATCCTGAATACTTAGAAACGAAAGGACGAACAGTATTCCTATCTTCAGAGGTTATGTTACAAAAATAATGTTACTATATTTAGGAAAATACAGAAAGGTATATGGAATATTTTCACCAATCTTCCTTTTTTGCTTCAATATAAAATTAGTAAATAATAAACATAATTTTTTATCTAACAAATAAAAAAATAATTAATAATATTTATATAAATATAATAATAATTATTAATATAACAGACTTGAAATACATATTTCCTGACACATTTGTTTTATTCTGAATACGCTTAGATACGAATGGACTAATAGTATTCCTTTCTTTAGAGGCTATGTTGCAAAAATGTGTTATATGTTACAAAAAAGCTGTTACAATGTTTATAAAAATAGAGAAAAGTATATGAAATACAATGTGAAAACAATATGAAATCAATCTTCTTTTTTAGCTTTAAAATAAAATTAGTAAAACTTAAAAAATAAATTTCTCTCTAGTAAAGGAAAAAAACCCTAAGTAAAAAGACACAATTATTGAAAAAACCTATAGAAAAGAATTTTCAAAAGTCCGCTGTTTCATTTCAAAAACACTTTTATGGAAACAAAATTTAAAGAAAAACTACTTTTATTCCGGATATAAATGGCGAGAAACATGTTTTTCTAAAAGAAAATGAGAAATAATGTGGGAGGAATATTAAATACTACAAAACATTCATATCAAAGAAGGCATGAAAAGTTATACATGCAAGAAATTATACCAGTTATTTACCGGAGGATTATATTAAATTACATTCTGAGCAAATGTTTTGCAAAGGCATTGCAGTACTTTGAGAGATGAATGTTGAATTTTTCAAACTTAATGTTTATATTCCACTGAGAAAATGAAAATAAAATATTAAAAAATGGTGCAATTTGTTAGAAGATGTAATTTAAATTAATGCAACAAACTGCAGTTTTAATGAACAATAAAGTTTATTGGGAGTTAAAATTCATTTCTATGTTAATAAACGTTTATATTCTAGCGGGAGTTAAAAGAAATACGTTCATTTATTGTAATATTTGTAATATTTGTGAATGTAGAATAATGTATTCGTTAAAATACAAACTTTTTGAATAATGAATTTTTTTTAGACATCACGAAATATTGAGACATATGTCCGAAATAAATTTTAATTTGAAATATTAGTTTTTTCACAACAAAAGGTTGTTAACAACATAAATCAAGCCCAAAGCTCAAAGAATTGCAACAAATGTATTTTTTCTTTGCGTCTTGAATACGAATGAAAATATAATAAATTTCTAATTAAAAAAAATATTTAAAACCAAATACAGTTTTCGAAGAATAAAATTTCCTTTCAAAGTTTAAATTTTTATTTATTTTTTCAATTCTTTAAAAAACATTTAAAGAGATTTTTTTTTACCTTCTTCTTTCTAAAGAAAAAAAGATTGTAATCGAGATTTTTTCTATTTCCGGTATTCGATGGTTTTACACGTTTTAGGGGATCCCAAAAACATGTTCATACAAAATGCCTGCCTGACCGTACGCGTGTTCGTATGTACATATGTATGTACGTCCTCTTTGTATCATCGAAAAGTGTATGAAGTTATGCATAGAATTGAAACAAAATTTTTATGTAAAAAAAAGTATGAATTTAGAAAACATATAGAAAATAATCTTCAAAGGTTTTATTCCACTTCAAAGATTATTTCTCTGTAATCTTATCTTAAAGAAAAACTACCTTTATACCAGATATAAATAATAAAAAATATGTTTCTCAAACGAAAATGAGAAAACTTTGAAAGGAGTATTAATTAGTTCAAAGCGTTTAAATCAAATTAGACCATGAAAAATTATAAATGATAAAAAATATTCTAGTTATTTACCGGAGAATTATATTAAATTCCATTTTAAAAAGTAGGTTTTGGAAAGGCACTGCAGTACTTTGTGAAATGAAAAAATGAATTCTTATAAGTTAATGTTTTGATTACAGTTTGATTACTTCGTATCTTCTAAAAAATATCTTCGTGAATGTATTTATTATGTAAGTTACGATATTTAGAAGATCACGAAGATTTTTTTAGAAGACATATGTTCTCTTAGGAGCCTTTATATCAAGCGAATGCAAAATAAGTACAAGTGTACAGTTATTCAACAATAGCAAGAAGATGGAATTTGTTCAATTAATATTCATAAAGAATTATTATTCAACAATAATGTTGAATTAATATTTAAGAAGAACTATTATCTAACAATAACAAGAGATGAAGATTGAATTCATATAAGTTAAAGTTTTAAATAAACGAAAACAATTTTCAGAAAAAATTATGTATTTTTTAGAATTTATATAAAACTAATTCATTAAAATAAACATACAGTTATTCAGCAATAACAAATCTTTGTACATTTAATATTCAAGGGTATAAAATTTGCTTAAAGATCAGTTCTTCTGAAACAGGTTATATCTAAATGAGATATAAATGGCAAAATGAGGACGTCTTATCTTAACAAATTAGAAAATACACGATTGGAATATCAAGCTTTATGGAACCTTTCAAATGACACACACTTATATTGACATAAAAAACAAAATACGCCAGTTTTTTCGAAGACAGGCTTATAATACATTTTAAATTAACGCAACTGAACTGCAGTAGTTAGTGCACTAAAGTTTGTTGAGAGTTAAAATTTATTAAAAACTAAATAAACGTTTAAATTCTACCAGGATAAGAAGAAATACATTCATTTATTATAATTAGTTCACTAAAGTTTATTGAGGGTTAGAATTTATTAAAGTAAATAAACGTTTAAATTCTACCGAGATAAGAATAAATACATTCATTTATTATAAGATTTGTAAATCAAGCGAATGAATGCAAAAATTATACATGTTAAAATATAACATTTTTGAATAAAGAGATATTTTGATACATGTCGTAATATTATGACATCTTCAGAAATAAACTGCATTTAGAAATATTTCTTTGTTCACAAGAAAGAGCTTTTAACCTCAAAAAATCAAGCCTAAATCTCAAAGCAAAATGTAAAAAAAATATTTTATTTTCTTGCGTCTTGCATACAAATAAAAATATCACGAATTTGTAATAAAAAGTTTAAAAAATGAAATGCAGTTTTTTGAAGAATAAAATAAACTTTTTAAAGTTTTAATTATCATTATTGCTTGATTTATTTTCTTTAAAAAATATTTTCAGATTATTTTAAAAAAGTGTAATATATATATTCATTTTTATTTTAAATTATATTAAAGTAAAATGGAAAATATATTTAAGCGAAAATTGACAATAATAAAATCAGAACCTCTTGTGGTATAAAAAGAGTATAAATTTTTATGTCGATATTTTTGTCTTACAATTAGAACAATCAAATTATAGCTATTTATTCCAAATTTATGTTTATTTTATTGCAATGTCATGGGCTATTTTCTGTCATATTTATTTCCTTCTCAATAAAATTAGACACAAACGAACAAATAGTATTCTTTTCATCATAATTATTGTTTTATGTTATAAAAATATCGTTGTGATGTTTATTAAAATACAAAAAAGTACATCAAGTCTTTCTTTTTAATTTTAAAATAAAATTAGGTAACAATAAGAATAAATTTTTATCTAATAAAGGAAAAAAAAGAAGATTTCTTAATGAAAAAACAAAAGAAAAAAAAAAAAAAGAAAGAAAGAAAGAAACAATTATTTACAAAATGTATGGAAAATAATTTTTAGACGTTGACTATTATTCTATATCAAATATTATTTCTTCGAAAGATGTTTTTTTTAAAGAAAATGAGAAAAATATGAAAAGAATTTTAAACCGTTGAAAACTTTGAAATCAAAGAAGACAAGTCATGTCTTAAACGATAGATATTATTCCACTTAGTTACCGAAGGATTATGTTAAATTACTATTTAAAAAAAAAAAAAAAATTAAAAAACGCACTACAGTTCTTTTAGAAATGAAGATTGAAATTTTGTAAATTAATGTTATGGGGTTGTTGAAGGCCGGTTTATTATAACAATGATCGTAACATAGTTCCGGTAGTACAATACAATGTAATTCATCGCAAACCCCAGTCATCGATCCGTTTCCTGTAAGGAATGTCCACCAGGCAATAATTCAGGAGAAATTTCCATGGAAAAATCTTTATTATGGCTAAGATGTAAAATTAGTGGTGGCCCCCTTTACTGAGCAAATTTTAAGCTCTTTACAGTAGGACGATCAGAGAGTCCTTGAGAGATTGCCCTTTCAATCTGCGTAATTTAATACGCCAAGAATACATCTGTCCTGAGCCAATACGCCAAGTACAAAATATACGTTAAACTGGGAGATATATTAAAATTTGAACCAGATAAACGCCAAGGACAGAAACCACATTTGGCAACGAATTATTAAGTGAAATAAAAAGCAAACTTATCATTGCTTACATAAAGTCTAACGGTGAGGATAATTAATGACATTTATCTATTTACTGGCCAAAGTGAAAATGAAATTTATGTGTATATTAATGCATTTACGAGACGCCAGCAAGCTTAAATTAGCTGTATGATCTTTATATTATGTAAACAGATTTGTAAAAAGCGGTATTTAACAAATAAAATATCAATAAAGAATACTTATGCAGGGGAAAAGGAAATGTACTTAAATTAGAAATAACAAATAAATCATTTATCTGGATGATAGCTTTTAACAGAATCAAAAAGAATATTTATGTGGGTACAACGATTGCACTTAAATTAGACGTAACTTAGAAATGATTTTTTGAATGCAAGCGTTAAATAGAAGTAAGGGAAATAAATTTTGAAAACAGATTAATTTCGAATACAAATCTAATATAAATATATGGCCTCGCCATAAATGTTTCTATTCTATTGAGAACATAAAAATAATTTATTGAAAATTGGATTACCTTGACTTTACATAAAATTAATTTATAATAATAAATATACAGTTAATTAATAATAACAATTCTTTCTTTATACATATAATCTTCAAGTATTTAAAATTTGACTAAATATGATTACATTTAAAACAAGCTATTTCTTATGAAACGTAAATAGAAAAATTATGACGTCATAATCAATTAAAATATACCCCAACTGAATATTAAGTTTTATAGAGCCTTTTAAATAGTGCACATTTAAATTCGCATGAAGAAACAAGATTCGTTAGTGCTTTCTCAAAGGCTTATAATACATTTTAAATTAATATAAATAAACTACAAAAACTTACAAATGCACTGCAGATTGTTGAGACTTAAAATTTATTTAAATATAAATAATCGCTTAAATTTTATCAATAATAAGAATAGATTAATTTATTATAAGATTTGTAAATCCAACGTATGAATGTAATTTAATGTCTTCGCTGAAATATAACATTTTTGAATAATGAATTTTTTTGTATATACTTGACAAAGTATTTATACATATGTCAGAAGTAAATTCCACTTGGAAATATTAGTTTTTAAACAACAAAAGGCTTTTAAAATCATAAATCAAACCCGAAACTCAAAGATTGCAAAAACAACGTTTTTTTCTTTGTGTCTAGCATACAAATGAAAATGTAATCACTTTGCAATTAAAAATATTTAAAACCAAATACAGATTTTGAAGAATAAAAGAATGAAAATATTCCCTGACGAAGAATGCGGGTGCTGACCGAAAATACTCGGAAATTTAACTAAAATATATATTTTAACTTTTAGCATCTGTGTTATTATTTGTCACCTTTCGAATAAATGGAGACTATCTGAAGTCAATATTGTGTAGTTTGTACTGCATGAAATATTTTCGTTAATCTTCCATTTTAGCTAAAAAATAACTAGTAAAAAATAAAAAAATATTTTTATCTAATATTCTTAAAAGAGATTCCTCAGATAAAAAATCAATCATTTAGTATTGTTATCAGTTATTATTTAGTATTGTTAGTATAAAGTATGTATATGTTAGTATTGTCAGTATTGTTAGTATTGTTAGTATATTATTATTTAGTATTGTTATCATTATCAATCATTTAGTATAATTTAGTATTCATAATTACCAGACGTTGGCTATTCCATTTCAAATATATTTTCTTCGAAATATTATGTTAAAGAAACTTCATCCCATGTATAAATGGCAAGAAAGATGTTTTTTAAAAGAAAATGAGACAAAATGTGAAAGGAATATTAAATTGCACAAAACGTTTAAATCAAAGCAGACAAGAAATTTTTATATGCGAGAAATTATAACAGTTATTTACCGGAGGATTATGTTAAATTACATTCAAGAAGAATGTTTTGCAAAGGAATTTCAGTAAGTTAATGTTTCTGTTCCATTGAGAATATGAAAATAATTTATTGAAAAATAGTGTATTTTGTTTGAAACCTTATTTTAAATTAATGCAACAAACTGCAGTTTTAAAGAACACCAAAATTTGTTGTGAGTTAAAATTTATATCTATGTAAATAAGCATTTAAATTCTAGCGAGTGTAAGAATAAATACATTCATTTAGTATAATATTTCAAAATCTAACGTATGAATGTAGAATAATTGATTCTTTGAAATTAACATTCATTAAAATATAATATATGAATAGCGATTTTTTTTATGCATGACGAAATATTGAGACATATGTCAGAAATACATTCTACTTATAAATATTAGTTGTTTCGCAACAAAAGGCTTTTAATACCATAAATCAAGATAAAACTCAAAGCATTGCGAAAAATGTATTTTTTCTTTGCATATTGCATACAATGAAGATATAACCAATTTGTAATAAAAAAATATTTAAAAACATATGCAGTTTTTAAAGAATAAAAACTCCATTTCAGAGTTTAAATTTTTATTCATTCATTCAATCCTTTAAGAAACATTTAAAGATTTTTTTTTTTTTTTTACTTTTTTCTTTCTAAAGAAAAAAATATATTAATTGAGATTTTTTTCGACTTACGGTTTTTGAAGGATTTGCAAGTTTTCGGGGTAAGCGATGCCGAAAAACATGTTTATACAAAATATTTGTCTGTCCGACCATGTGTCCGTGCGTCTGTATGTCCGCTTTATATGTATCATCTAAAGTGTATGAACTTAGGAATGAAATTGAACCAAATTTTATGTATATGTTTTTGGATATGACTTGTGTTTTGGATATATGATGGAATTTGTTATATGTTACTACTTGTATATGCAACTAAACAGCAGTATTTAGTGCACTACAGTTTGTTGGGGGTTAAAATTTATTTGAAAATAAATAAACGTTTAAATTCTACTAAGATAAGAATAAATATACTTATTTATTATAAGATTTGTAAATCCAAAATATGAATGTAAAAAATTGTATATGTTAAAATATAACATTTTTGAATAATCACATTTATTATACATGTCGAAATATTGTGACATCTGTCAGAAATAAACTGCACTTGAAATATTTGTTTGTTCACAACAAAAGGCTTTAAACCTCTAAAACTCAAAGCAAAATGTTAAAATGCATTTTGTTTTGTTGGCTCTTGCATGCTAATATACACTGGTTATCAAAAATTAAGGAAAAGTCATAAAATGCTAATTTTCAAATACGCGAACACTCAAAAGGAAATAATATAATTCGAGTAATTACTATCTCTACAACACAGCCAGCCCATATAACATCTCATTCATGTCACACATGGTCACAAGTGTCACGGTCACTACGGTGAAGCAAAAAAATAGGAAATTCCATACATCTCATTATCAGTCTCAAATGATCACTATATGTGACTCCGCTGAGACGTCAATGTGACTGCTGCTTTGTGACGAGTCCGCAGGTGACTTTACAATGTAGTTAAATTGTGACTCTCATGTGACTGTCATTGTGAGACTCAATTTCATAGTCATCATGAACGGTGCATTATGATAAGTCACCAAATAATATCCTATTATAGTCAGATGGAGACCAAAAAGAGCACAATTTTTCCCAAAAGAGCACAATGGTGACTTCACAGTAGTCTCTCTGTCACCTGAGAGTCATCATGTAACTTTAATGTGACATTATTTAGCAACTCATCACAATGCAGCGTTCACGATGACTTTGAAATTGAGTGTACAAATGACAGTCACATGAGAGTCACAATGTAACTACATTGTAAAGTCACATGGTGACTCGTCCCAAAGCAGCAGTCACAGTGACGTCCCAGTGGAGTCGCATATAGTGATCATTTGAGACTCATAATGAGATGTACGGAATTTCCTATTTTTTTGCTTCACCGTAGTGACTGTGACATTTGTGACCATGTGTGACATGAATGAGATGTTATATGGACTAGCTGTGTTGTAGAGATAGTAATTAATTGAATTATATTATTTCCTTTTGAGTGTTCGCGTATTTGAAAATTAGCATTTTGTGACTTTTCCTTAATTTTTGATAACCAGTGTATATAATCAATATTTAAAGCGAAATGTAGTTTTTGAAAAATAAAAGCCGTTTTCAGAGTTTTACTTGTTTATTGGTTTATTCGTTTTCTTGTAAAAAAAAAAAAAAAAAAAAAAAAAAAAAAAATTAAAGATTATTTTATCATTCATTTAAATTCATTTAGTTATCATTTAAATTCATTATTATTTTGAATGAAGTTATAAAAAAATATATAAAAGATTTTCGCGAAAATTGATAATAATAAAATCAGTGATTGAAAAGAATATATATGTGCACATCTGTGTTCCCATCTTTGGAAAACATTACAGTTAGTAAAGTCGAAATGTAGCTCTTTATTCTAAAGTGTTTATATTAGTGCAATATTATTAATGTTATAAACATGATATTTATATATATATTTCTTGTCACATTTGTTTCATTCTGAATACATTTAGACACGAATGAACGAATAGCATTCTTTTCTTCAGCGATACTGTGTTATGTTACAAATGCAATGTTAACAATATTAATAAAAATATAGAAAAGTGTATGAAATATAAACAAAATGATAAGACGAAATGCAATTTTACACCTTGATCCAATCATAAACTGCGCAATGTAAAACAAATAGTAATACAAGCGTTAAAAGTTTAAATTTCATTGAAATTTTCGAATACTTTTGGGCTGCATCTACAGCTTTCATCAGGGAATATTTTCAATAATAATACAGATGTTAAAAGTTTAAAATATTCAGTTTATTTAAATTTCCGAGTACTTTCAGCGTGCGTCCGCAGCCGTCGTCAGGGAGTATTTTCAATAATAATAATACAGATGTTAACAGTTTAAAATCGATACATTTATTTAAATTTACGGGTATTTTTGGTGTGCATCCAGCTACTTTCGTCAAGGAATATTTTAAAATATATTTATTTTAAATTTGAGTTTATATTAGTTTAACAATATTATACAATCACAGACATGAGATATATATTTCTTGTCCCATTTGTTGCATTCTGAAGACGCTTAGATACGAATAAACTAATAGTTTAAAATATGCATTAATTTAAATTTCCGAGCACTTGCGGTCTTCATCTGCAACTTCCATGAATTATTCATGAATTTTTTATACATGATGAAATATTGAGACATATGTTAGAAATAAATTCTACTAAGAAATATTAGTATTTACATCATAAATATCATCATGTATATTTTAAACTTTTAATATTTTGTATTATTATTTGTCAGATTTTAAGTAAGCAGAAAACTTTTAAAGTTCATATTGTGTAGTTTGTACTTGAATATCTTTGTACATCCGTTAAAATGAAACATTTTTTTAGTATGAATTATTTTATTCATGGCGAAATATTGAGACATATGTCAGAAATAATTTCTTCTTAGAAATATTAGTTTTTATATTATAAATATCATCAAGTATATTTTAAATTTTTAACATTTTTGTGTTATTATTTGCCAGATTTTAAGTAAACGGAAAACTTTTAAAGTTCATATTGTGTAATTTGTATATGACTATCTTTGTACATTCTTTAAATCAAACATTTTTTAATATGAATTACTTTGTACATGGCGAAATATTGAGACATATGTCAGAAATAAATTCTTCTTAGAAATATTAGTTTTTATATTATAAATATCATCAAGTATATTTAAAATTTTTAACATTTTTGTGTTATTATTTGCCAGATTTTAAGTAAACGGAAAACTTTTAAAGTTCATATTGTGCAGTTTGTACTTGAATATCTTTGTACATTCGTTAAAATCAAACATTTTTGAATGTGAATTATTTTATACCGAACGAAATATTGAGACATATGTCAGAAATAAATTCCTCTTAGAAATATTAGTTTTTATATTATAAATATCATCAAGTATATTTCTAATTTTTAGCATTTTTGTGTTATTATTTGCCAGATTTTAAGTAAACGGAAAACTTTTAAAGTTCATATTATGTAATTTGTATATGACTATCTTTGTACTTTCTTTAAATCAAACATTTTTTAATATGAATTATTTTATACATGGCGAAATATTGAGACATATGTCAGAAATAAATTCTTCTTAGAAATATTAGTTTTTATATTATAAATATCATCAAGTATATTTTAAATTTTTAACATTTTTGTGTTATTATTTGCCAGATTTTAAGTAAACGGAAAACTTTTAAAGTTCATATTGTTTAGTTTGTATATGAATATCTTTGTACATTCGTTAAAATCGAACATTTTTTAATATGAATTATTTTATACATGGCGAAATATTGAGTCATATATCAGAAATAAATTCTAGTTAGAAATATTATTTTTTACAAAACGAAAGACTTTTAATATCACAACCCCAAAACTTGAAGCATTGCAAAAAATGAATTTTTTCTTACGTCTTGCATACAAATGAAAATATAATTAATTTGTAATATTTAAAACGATATGCAGATTTTGAAGAATAAAAGAATTAAAATATTTCCTGACGAAGGCTGTGGATGCAGGCCAAAAGTACTCGGAAATTTAAGCAAAAAGTGTATTTTAAGCTTTTGATATTTGTATTATTATTTTTCATTTTTTAAAAATAAGCGGAGAGCTTTTAAAATTCCCATTGTGTAGTTTGTACATGAAATATTTTCATCAATCTGCTTTTTTAGCTTTAAAATATAACTAGTTAATAATAAAAATAAATTTTTATTTAATACATGAAAAAAAGATTCCTTAGGTAAAAAAAAAATAAAATAAAAATAAAATAAAATATTTAGAAAACATATTGAAAGAATCATCAGAAACTGGCTATTCCGTTGGAAATATCGTTTCTTCGAAATATTACGTTAAAGAAAATCCATCCCAGATATAAATGATAAGAAAGATGTTTTTTAAAAGAAACTGAGAAAAAAATGTGAAGGGAATATTAAATCATATAAAACGTTTAAATCAAAGGAGACATGAAAAGTTTTATATGAGATAAATTATACCAGGTATTTACCGGAGGATTATGTTAAATTACATTCTAAAAGAATGTTTTTCAAAGGCATTGCAGTGCTTTGAGATGAAGTTTGAATTTTTCTATGTTAATGTTTCTATTCCTTTGAGAACATGAAAATAATTTTTCAAAAAATAGTGAATTTAGTTAGAAACTCTATTTTAAATTTATGTAACGAACTGCAGTTTTAAAGAACATTAAAGCTTGTTTGGAATTAAAATTTATGTATTAGTAAATAAACGTTCAAATTCTAGCGGGGGTAAAAAGAAATACATTCATTTATTATAATATTTGTAAATCTAGCGTATGAATGTAGAATAATGTAATCGTGAAAATACAACATTTTTGAATAATGGATTTTTTATATATATGAAGAAAAATATAGGCACATGTCAGAAATAATGTCAACATGGAAATATTAGTTTTTACACAATGAAAGGTCTTTAAGATCATAAATCAAGTCCAAAACTCAAAGCATTGTAAAACATGTATTTTTATTTTCCCCTTGCGTCTTGCATACAAATGAAAATGTAATCAATTTCTAACAAAATATATTTGAAACCAAATGCAGATTTTGAAGAATAAAAGATTCCCATTTCAGAGTTTTATATATTCATGGAATTCTTTAAAAAAACATTTTAAGATTTAAAAAAAATGTATTGTCTAGATTACATTATTATATTCAGCAGAGATGTAATTAAATAAAAACTTGATTTATTCCGAAACTGACAATAATTAAATCGGAATCTATTGTGGTATGAAGAGAATACAAATTTGTTTGTCGATATTCCCTTTTTTAGAAAACATTACAATTAATAAAACCGAAATATAGCTCTTTACTCTAAAATTTTGTATTTATATTAGTGAAATATTATTAATATCAGATGAAATATATGTTTCTGTCACATTTTTTACATTCTCAATATACTTAGATACAAATGGACAAATAATATTGTTTTCTTCAGAGATACTGTGTTATGTTGTAAATATATTGTTGCAATACTCGGGAAACACAGAAGAGTACATCGACTATTTCCACCAGTCTTACTTTTTAGCAGCTTTACAATAAAACTAGCGAATGAGAAAAATAAATTTCTATCAAATAAATGAAAAAAAAAAATCTTAGGTAAAAAATAATCTATATATATTTAGAAAAGATATAGAAAAGAATGTTCAAAAGTTGGTATTCCACTTCAAAGATTATTTCTCTGGGATGTAATGTTAAAGGAAAACTACATTCAATCCAGCTATAAATGACAAGAACGGTATTTTTAAAAGAAAATAAGAAAAATGTGATAGGAATATTAAATAGTTCAACTAGTCAATATATCAAATCAAATCGTTTAAATCAAAGAAGACATGAAAAGTTACAAACGAGAAAAATTATTCCAGTTATTTTCCTGGATGATTATATTAAATTACACTTTAAAAGAATGTTTTGGAAAGGCACTGCAGTGCTTTGAGAGATGAAGATTGGATTCTTATAAGTTGATGTTTTGATTACATGAAAATAATTTTTAGAAAATAATGTATTTTTTAGAAGCCTTCACATCAAGTTAATTAATAAGAATAAACATACAGTTATTCCACAATAGCAAACCTTACCGTTATACATTTAATATTCAAGGGTATAAAATTTGCTTAAAGATGAGGTCTTATATAACAGGCTATTTCTAAATGAGATATAAATTGGAAAATTATGACGTCTTAACAAATTAGAAAATACACAAAAGGAATATTAAGCTTTATGGAACCTTTCAAATAACGCAGACCTAAATTGGCATAAAGAAACAAAAACATGCCAGAGGTATATAATATATTTTAAATTAATGCAACTAAACTGCAGTATTTACTGTGCTAAATTTCGTTAAGAGATAAAATTTATTTATAAATAAATATACGTTTTAATTCTGCCAATATTAAGAATAATCACATTCACTTATTATAAGATTTGTAAATAGAAAGAATGAATGTAAAGAATTGCATATCTTAAAATATAACATTTTTGAATAATCACATTTTTTAAGCATGTCGTAATGTTTTGACATCGGTCAGAAATAAACTGTACCTAGAAGTATTTGTTTGCTCACTACAAAAGGCTTTTAACCTCAAAAATCAAGCCAACTCAAAGCTAAACACAGAAGTATATTTTCTTTTCTTGCGTCTTGTATGCAAATAAATAAATCATAAAATTTTAATAAAAAAGGTTTAAAATCAAATGCAGTATCTGAAGAATAAAAGCCGCATTTCCGAGTACTAATTATTATTATTGAATGATACTTTTCTTTAAAAAATATTTAAAGATTATTTTGCTGAAAAGTGTATATTCATTTTTATATTGATTGAAAATAAAATAAAATGGAAAATAAATTTATGCGAATATTGAGAATAATAAAATCAGAATCATCGTGTTATGATAAGTGTATAAATTCTTATATCGATATTCCTGTCTAACAATTAATACTGACAAAATATAACTATTTATTCTCAATTATGTTTATATTAGGGCAATATTATTATTATCACAGACATAAAGTATATATTTCCTGTCACATTTGTTTCATTCTGAGTACGCTTTGATACGAATCAACGAATAGTTTAAAACATATATAGATTTAAATTTCCGAGCACTTGCAGTCTGCATCTGCAGCTTCAGAGGTACTATTTAATGTTACAAAAATAGTGTTTCAATATTTATAAAAATACAGAAAAGTACATGAAATATTTTCACCAATCTTCCTTTTTTGCTTTAAAATAAAACTGTAAATAATAAAAATAATTTTTATGTAATAAATGAAAAAAAGATTCCTCAGACAAGATATTAAAAAAAAATCATCAAAGGTTGGTTATTCCATTTCAAAGATTTTTTTCTACGAAATATTATGTTAAAGAGCCTTCATTCCAGATATGAATAGCAAAAAAAGGGTGTTTTTTAAAAGAAAATGAGAAAAAATTTGAAACGAATATAAAATTACACAAAACGTTATACAAAAATCACCATTATTGTGAACATCAATCATGCCGATGACTTTTTTGCTTAAAATCAAATTGTTTGGCGATAAAAAAGAAATCGTAAATAAACATACAACATGTAACTCACAGATATCGTCATTTTCATAATTGCATATGTTAGTTTCTTCTGCAAGCCGCATGATGGATGAGTTAGATGAAAATAAAAAGTAAATTTTAAAAAAAAATCCAAAACAAAACTATCACTCAGATATTTTCTTATGAAAATTTCTGATTCATTTCTCTTAACCTGACGCAAAACATAAGTTTCCAAATATTGTTTAAACTGCAATATTTCAGATTGAATAAATTTTTAAACATTACGAACCTTTCATTTTTAAATTGAATATTTTCGCTTTTTAATACTATCACTCGTCAAAACTTTTCTCTTTTTCTCTTTTCCTTTTCTTATTTTTTGTTTGTTTTTTAAATAAAATTAGCAAAAAAAAAATTTTTCGAGCATTTCATGTATCAACGAAAGTGATCGCCAAAAAAAAAATAAATAAATAAAAATAACGGTAACTTTTTCGCCCAAAATAACAGAAATTTCCATCATAATTCTATAACTAATCTACGTCGAACGATTTGTTATATACTAAAACCTTCCCTGAAATAATAGCCCTACCATTGGCTGAGAGGTTCTTCCCTCGAAGCTGGTAGATGGTAGATGCTGGGTTCGAACCCAATCGCGTCCGTCATCCTAATCGTTCGGAGTTTTCCGTGGTTTTTTTCGAACCTTGGATCTCCTTGCATAAATACGGATTAGGTTCCCTTAGAAAGACCCCTACGGACGGCACTCCCCACCTATGACCCATATCCCCCGTGTTGATAATTGGCCGTCATAAACATAACCAAACTTGAAACAATATTTATCTAACAGTGCAAGTTTCGTGAAAATCCATTCAGCAGAACTCGCATTATAAGAAACCCGAAAGAAATTTTCATTTGTATTTTATATATATAAGTATATTTGTAAATCCATGTAAGATAATCAAGGTAATTATATCATGGGCAGAAAATATATATTTCCTGTTACATTTACTTCATTCTGAATGAACTTAGACACAAACGGACAAATTGGTACTCTTTTCTACAGAGTTTATGTTACAAAAATATTTATTAACATATATAATTTATAATATTTAAGAAAATACAGAAAAGTAAATGAATTATTTCCGTCAATCTTTCTCGTTAATTTAGAAACAAAGCTAGTAAATAATAAAAATAAATTTATTTTTCTAAAAAAAAAAAGCAAATTAATAAATTATTTACAAAGCGTATAGAAAATAATTTTTTTTAAGTTGTCTATTCTATTTCAAAAAGTATTTCCTTGGAATGAAGAAAAACTATCTTCATCCTAGATATAAATGGCAAAAACAATGTTTTTAAAAGAAAATAAGAAAAAATGTGAAATGAATATTAAATCGTGCAAAACGTTTCAATCAAAGAAGACATAAAAAGTTATAAATGAGAGAAATTATTCTAGTTATTTATCGGAGGATTATTTTCAATTACTTTTTAAAAGATTGTTTAAAAAACGCACTGCAGCTCATGGAGGGATAGATGTACGTTGAATTCTTAATTTGAATACATAAAAAATAATTTATTAGAAAAATGTGTATTTATTAGAAGCCATTTTTTAAAATCAATGCATAATAAGAAATATACAATAAGTCAATAATAAAAATACTTTGTTTATACGTTTAATCTTTAAGGTTTTAAAATTTGCTTAAACATGACTACTTTTAAATTATCCTACGAGGGCATTTCGAAAAGTAAAGATACACCGTACGGCGGAGGAAAAGAAAAGTTTTGGCAAGCAAGTTGGCAACACAGGTGTTAACCTTGAACCGTTAGCTTTCTCCTCGTGGTCGTTCGTTATTTCAACGTTGATTCTGGTTGGAGTAGGTCCTGTTTAAATTGGTTCCGCCGATTCAGAATCCCGCCAAATGCGAAGTGCACTCCGTCATACGTTTTCTTCGTGCAAGAGGTCAGCGACCAGCAGATATTCACAAAGAAATTGTTTCTGTTTATGGGAACATTATGAATCGACAAAATGTAACGAAATGGTGTCGTCATTTCTCTGAAGGTAGGACCGATGTTCATGACGAACAAAGAACAGGTCTGCCATCTGTGATCTCTGATGCCCTTCTTCAGAGAACGGAGGAAGCAATTCGTGCGAATAGACGTCTCCTGTTACCTGAAGTCACATCTTGGAGGAAAATCATTCCACGATGATGATGAGATCAAAGATGAAGTTGAAATGTGGTCCCGACAACAGGTGGAAATCTTCTATGACTGCGGGATACAAAAGCTTGTGCCCCGACTTAACAAATGTTTGGATAACGGGGGTGATTATGACGAAAAATAATAAATAATCCTGTTAATAGGATGCGACTTACGTTTTCTAAATAAATGTTTTTTTTAAGGAATGCGAGCCATTGTATCTTTACTTTTCGAAATGCCCTCGTATTTTAATATGAGATATAAATGGTACAATTATGACGTATTTAGAAATTAGAAAATATATCAAAGAAATATTAGGCTTTGTAGAACCTATTAAATAACGCATACTTAAATTGGCTTAAAGAAAAAAGATACGCCAGTGGTTTCCTAGAGGCAAACATTTTAAATTAATGCAACTAAACTGCAATAACTTTATAGTACACTAAACTTTGTTGAGAGTTAAAAATTATTTAAATGTAAATAAATGTTTAAATTCTACAGTGAATGAATGGGAATACATTCATTTATTATAACAACGTATGAATGAAAAATAATATATATTATAATTTCCTATATAAATTTATATATAATTTTCAATAGCGTTAGTTTTTTACATATGTCATAATATTATGACATATGTCGAAAATAAATTGTACTTCGAAATATTAATTCATTTAGATCTATTATAAAAACTTTAAACATTATAAATCAAATCTAAAACTTAAAGATGTAAAGTATTGTAAAATGTATTATTTTTTCTTGCGTTTTGCCTACAATTAAAAATGTCATCAATTTGTGATAAAAAAATTCTTAAAACCAAATGCAGTTAAAAAAAATGAAACAAGTATTTCAAAGTTTAATTTATTATTTATTTATACATTTTCTTAAGAAACATCTCAAGATTATTTTATAAAATATATTGTTTATATCAAATTACTATTTTGAGTGGAAGTATAATATAGAAAATAAATTTACTATTAACCCTTTCCGGCACGGAGTAATTCTGTTTAGAAACTGATGAAATAATGGACTGACAGCAGAATTTATAAACGAAGTTATTAGAAAATATGAACTTGCTTATTTTCACGTACATTTTATATAGGATATTTTAATTAAATATTCTTGGCGTCGTTTGTCAGTTTTGGAATTAAAATTAGGTGTCCTTTTTTAAGGACACCGCCCTCGAGAGGGTTAACAGTAATCTAAAGTTAACAGTGATAAAATAAGATTCGTTTGTGGTCTGAAAAGAGTATACAACTTCATGCCAAAATACTCATCTTTAGAAAATATTACAATTTGTAAAGTCGAAATACAGCTATTTATTTTAAATTCGTGTTTAATTTTAAAATCCCAGTCGTTAATTGGTTTTTAAAATCCCGGACATAAAATATACATTTCCTGTGTCATTTCTTTCATTCTGATTTAGATACAAATGGACGAATAATATTATTTTCTTTAGAGGTACTCTATTATGTTACAAAAATATTGTTGTAATATTTATGGAAAAAAATAATAATTTTTTTAAGCAAATGCAAATAATGTCAATGCGTGTAAATGAGATGACTAAAAATTGCAACAAAGTTCTTATACATAAATTCCTAACGCAAGCATCCTAATCCTAATCTGATTAATATTTTAAATGTGAAAGTGTGTGTGAACGTTTGAGTCAAGTGATCGTCAAAAAGGATGAATTAATGCCTTTGTATCGTTGCATGATATATAGAAATGAATATATATATATATATATAACACATACTGGACAATTGCACCATAAAATATAATTAATAAAGACATAATATTGCTTAATGGTACACAAAAGAGGAATTTTAATAAATTAAAAGTTAATTTCTACGTTTCGAGCTGTTTCTACAGCCGTTTTCAGGAAAATATGATGGTAAAAAGGCTCAAAGTTCAGAGACGAAAGCTTCCTGTGCGAGAGAAAATTAGTCGAAAGTTGACCAATGATTTGAATAGAAAAATGTAGTGTTGCCATCTAGTGAAAATAAATACCTATTAATGAACTGAGATCAGATGAATCAAAAGGGTCGATTTAAGAAACCACGAGTGCTGCTATCTACACATGAGGGACAAAACAACGTTCAAGGGAGTTTTCATTCAAGTTTTGGCAACACAATACAAGTTTAAGCTGAAAAGTTGTAATTAGATGTAGAATTATGACTTTATGATATTATGCCAAATTTTTGGGATATTGTAGGATAAATTATCGTTACAAGGTTTATCTTCACGAGCAATGATTTCAGCTGATTCTCTAATTTTACTTTCAAAGGGGTTATTGCAAGGAACTATAATTTTTGCTTCAGCGAAGTTAATATGGCAGACTTCATTAGCCAAGTAGAACCTAGAAAGAGCTGTATTTTGTTTACGATGCTTAATGTCTCTGCGATGCTCCATAATTCTTACTGATAACTTGCGTTTTGTCATGCCGATGTAGACTTTTTCAACATTATTAGATAAAGTGATAGGGATTTCATATATACCAGAATTTTGATCCATTGGGATTCTATCGATTTTATTACTGACGATATCAATGAGGTAAGGAGGTGGAATAGCGACCAACTTTATATTATATTTCTGTATGTATCTTTTTTATCTTTTCAAATATAGTGGGAATGTAGTGAAATTTTCTGTAGACCATAAGTTGATTATTATCCTGTCATTGACCTGAAGGAGGGGAGCGTTGTACTTCTGAATTATCTTATCTATATATTTTGCTGGAAAACCATGCTCAAATGCTATTTTCTGTATAAACTCGATTTCTTCATTTAATTGGTCATCTGAGCAAATCATAAATGCTCTTTTAATGAATGACTGAAATGCAGAGATTTTATATTGAAAGGGTACGTTTGCTGAAAAGGGGATAACAGTGTTTTCTTTAATAGGTTTTCTATAAACTGAAAAGTTTTCAGTTGATAAATTCAATTTTCAAACTTTATTAATCTTCTTTATTAATCAAACTTTATTAATCAGTCTTTATTAATCAAACTTTATTAATCAGTCTTTATTAATCTATATATATTATGCTATTGTACGTGGCACAGAAATCGCGATTATTTGTTAATTGTTTAATGGCAACGCCCGAATGAAACGCATCTCATTAGTTATTGATTAGCATTTAATGCATCTCCGTACATATAAGGGGGAACCTGTTCTGTCGCCAAATGCCGTCAAGTTTGTCGCCAACTTGGCGGTATATCGCCAAATTTGGCGATCAAAATTAGTCGCCAAAAGTAACGCCAACTTGGCGATATCTCTAATATTTCGCCGAATTCCCATAGACTTCCATAGTAAACCAATAGGGTTTACTTGCTTACTGAAAATCAACAAACTGAGGCATTTTAATGCAAAAAAAACTAATATTAGCTTAAGGGATTATATTAATTATATTTAAGGGAGTACAAGCGAATTAAATTATGAATAAACTTAACATGATACAATGCTTAGCATGCTTTCCCAAACATAAATTTAAAGGGAGATCAAACTGGCCGCCAAGGGCGGCTAGTAGGCTATGGTTTATTTATTTTATTCAAGTGTTTTTCTTAATAATTCAAAATTTCATTATTTTCATAGAGACTTAATAATAATTTCTAATCAACAATTAATATTCTATTGAAACACGTGAAAAATGAAAATAAATTAAAAAATTAAGAGTTAAAAAAAGACGAATATGACGTAATACTGGAGATAAAACGGAAGATTTCAAGTATTTCTCAATAATGCAAGGTGGATGAGTATGAGTGGCTATGGAAATCAAGAGAATAAGTCGTCGTATGTGGAAAAAAAAAACGGATATGTTTTGATGTTGAAATCATATGGTCCTGGGTTATGATATTAATTGTTATTGTTTAAAGAAAATTATTATCAATACTCGATGGTCTGCGCACGGCTAACATAGATATTTAATGGAAAAGTGAAAAGTGTAAAACGTTAAAAAAAAGTTTAAAAAGATAATTAATAGTAAATCAATATGCACCGTAAAATTATCGACGTCGAAAATGACGTCATGATTGGAGAAGAATACATATTTTCAATCTTAAAAACTAAAACATTAACTCTATGGCCAGATGAAAAATCATTTTCGGTGGATGTCAATTCTTAAAACCGTTCATTAAAAAAAAAAAAAAAAAAATATGAATATAAATTACTTAATGTTTTTTTTTTTAAAGAAAGTTGCATTTTCGTTCGTAAAACTTAAAGTTTTAATATTATTGCGTCAATATGACATCATTTTGCCTCTGCCAGTATCGAAATTAAGGTTAGGGTACTCGAAGTATTGGAAGCACGTTTGCAAATCGTGAATTGGCTACCGGATTTTAACTCTACATTTCTTTTAGCTTTAACCCTTTAGCGGGTGGTATCCACAAAAAAGGATATCTAATTTTAATTCCAAAACTGACAAACAGCACTAAGAATATTTAATTAAAATTTTCCGTCCATAAAGTACGGGAAAATATGCAAGTTTTTATTTTCTAGTAAATTCGTTTGTAAATTCTGGTGTCAGTTCATCATTTCATCATTTTACAAACATACTTACTCCGCGCCGGAGGCGGAAAGGGTGAAAAGAGTAAAAATATGTTGTCATTTTTAAACATGGCTTTAAAAAAAATTATAATAGATTTTTGCAAAGTCCTACAGGATGAAAAAAATGGCATGGATTTTAATGCAATATTTAAGTAAATTTACATTTTTTTTAAATTAAAAAAAAGCAATGTTATTGAAACAAAAATCAAATTTGTGAGAGAAAAATCGCATAACGCAAGAGTACAGAAGAAATCAAAATGTAATGACACTAATAACAACTAATAATGCTGTATGACATATATATTATATACATCTACATAAATAAACTATACAATAATGCACATTTAGCAATGCATACATATACAAATTTTCCCATAAAAAACCCTCAAATGCAATGTTGCTCAGAAATCTCCCAACATTGTTTTTCCATTTCGTTTTTCGAAAGAGAGATATGTCAGTTCCCACGATTTTACTTGCCTTCTTTTTTTGATTGGTTGCAGTTTTATTTTCGCGGTTGCTTATAATACGCAGTGGTACAAATTTTCACTTTTTATGACTAAGTTATGTTAATGTCCCTATAAATAAGAAATACCATATCGATTTTATAAAAAGTTAGTTAATCATATATGTTTTTAATTTTATCGTGAGTGAAATGCTTTGTATTTATCTTTCTTTTAATGTTACGTGAACAACATCACGGATAACAGCATCATAATGCGACGCAATCAAACATGTTACTGCATTTAAAGCGTTTCTTCTATATATAAATAACCACGTAGCAATAAAATACATTTTCTGGTTATAAATATGTTTATTTGACTTTTTTTGAAAATTTGACATTTATGACAGATTACAATTTTGAGATCTGTACGGGCATAGGCCACGCCAGAGATAAAATTGAGCACGCCAATATAGCGAATTGAAAAGGGTTGAAGCAGACAAAAAATGGACAAAATTATTTCAATGTACTGGCTAGGCCAAGAATATATCATAAATATACTGCGCTAGCGGGTGCTAGTTCGACAGCATCAATACAAGATTTTAACATGTTCAGCAGAGGGATCTGCATCCGACAGTTACATCATGTTTGAGCGCGAGCTTGTTTTTCTCAGTATCTGGGGCCAGTTCAGGGTTACATTATTCACTTTTCAAAAATCTTTCTTCAATTTACGGAAATTCTACTGGCAGCAGTGCTGCCGGCATTTTTCCGTGAATTGACGAATACCCGTTTTTTTCCCCCTCCGTCACAGGAGGTAAAATATCCGTCAATTGAAGAAAGTTGGGAAAAAGCAAAAGCGGTTGACGCTGGATTCGAACCAGCCATCTCAGCGTTGCGAGACGTGCACGCTGACAATGAGCTGTAGCTGTACAGCAGCAAAATGCTTTCAAGTAAATATGTTCGCTTCAGATTGGTATTGCTTCATCAATTCCTTTAAAAAGCTTTGAATTTTGAAGTTCATTTCGGGAAGATTTCGTCCTTAATGAGATTGTGGCTGGGGTTTTTATACTTTAGTATTAATATAGTATAAAGATATGAATTTTAAATATTTTTACGCAGATTGCTAGAGGTAAAAGTTGAATATTTTATTTTTATTCGATAAGATTTTTTTTAGTAACATCGATTTTTTCCATTTAATTTTCTTAATTAAAATATCCTTTAAATGTGTTCATTTAAACTATTTTAAATGCGAATGTCTATTTATAAACAACTTTATTTAACTTTATTCAACTTATTCAACTTTAAAAAATAAATTGTTAGTGCTTGTGAATGAATGAAAAAATAATTGTTATTTATTTTTAAATTCGAAAACTTTTTTGTTTTCTTTTAAAATTAAATTAGAAATATTAATTTATAGAGTTTTTGGTATTTCATTTTTAAAATAAAATCGGATTTATTATTAATAGAGCCAATACGCATGCGTGCTAGGAATGAACGGAATTTCTCCCTCTTTTTCAGACGTTCGGGGAGAATTCACGGATAAAACAGGATAAAACGGATGTTTTCTAGGAGTACGGAAATGATTTGCGAAAAAATGAGGAATAATTTTGTGTATATTGACGAGTTTTTCTGACAGTGTTTTCTACATACTCGAGATGGTTCAGACCTGGGCTTAACTGTTGCCAGTAAGTGTCAGGCAGGGAGTTTAGTTTTGTAAATATAATAAGATAATGAACTTTTGTTATCAAAATCTTTGAAAATATACTTTAGCAAATTGCAGAGTAATATTTTTCTTTTTTCTTTTTTTTTCTTTTTTTTTTTTTTTTAAATATACAGCATAAAAGTTGTGATGTTGTTAACAAATGTTTTTTTTTTTTTTTCAATTCTCAACTACATTAATTTTTTAAATGAGTCTTTATTTCAATGTAATAGTGTAAGGGACGCTATAAGTGATCATTAATGTTGATATTCTGTATTCTATGGCTTGTGGACATATAGTTTGAAATATACTGTAAAAGTTTCTCAAAAATATTTATACAATGTTCTTTAAAAGAATTTTTATTGTATGTTAAGAAAAATTGGAATTTTCTGCAGGTAAGTCTGGCCGGGCTTAATTTCATCGATTTTTAACGTTCTGGGCTGTGTACAACGAAAGTATAAACGGTCCCGGTTACGGCTGAAGGTCTAGATTTTAAACCGGTCTGTGCTTGGAAGTTTCGGCCTGTGCTTACCTCTACTGAAACTGTTAAATTTCAGAAATAACTATTGTGGTGATCACCTAGGGAACGCAGCCTAAGCTTTATTGTGAAAGTGCAATCCCGAGGGGAAGTCAGAGATAATTACAGCAGGAATATATATATATATATATATATAATAGTATGTGATATTTTTGTGTAGAGCTGTCCAACGCTGCGTCCGCGACGCCATGGTGGCTTTTCAATTGATATCTATCACCAGGAGTTTTTAAAATACAAATCAATTTTGAAAGATGCTTTTTTAAAATCATTAGTGTTCCATATGTTTTTTTTTAAATATAAGAGTCGTTAAAATTTCGGCTCCTTTCTCTACAAAATATTTTGATAGGCCTCTCTCGAAGAAAAATGTAAGACTAAATTTACTATGTTTTTTTCTTTTTTTTTCTTTAATTCTGTGTTATGTTTCATATTATAGAATGTCTGTGCATCTTATAAGACGCCTCCATATGATTCCAGCATACTAGGGTTGCCAGTATGGTCTCATTTTTTACTCAGAAGATCCAAATTCCTACTAGAAATTCCGAATAGTAATTTTTGCTTTATTTAATGGCATACATTTTAAGCTTAGTTAAAGTAAAAAATCTTCTTTCGGAATTTTTGCGAAAAAAGGAGTCAAAACTGACAACTCTGCCCTCTAATAGACTAAGGTAATATTGTTTTATTTAATCATACATGTAAAAATGGCGTCCTTGAATGTTTGCCACTAGATGAGATACACCCGCGCTTACTGAAAGGATGAACAGTCCTGGTGTAGAACGTAGGGCAATAAGCATTGTTTTCGCATAATTAATGTTTTATTGATCATTCACTTGCTAGATCTTCTTTATTAACTGTCAAATTTAAAAGTGTTAATATTTTGAATGTTTAAATGTGCTCTAGATGTGACGCACATATAAGAAATAGCAGCGCATTTAGTCACTATGACCTTATACGCAGTGGTGGGATTCAGCCGGTTCGCATCGGTTCGGTAGAACCGGCTGTTAATTTGTGTTGAGTTCGGCGAACCGGTTGTTAAAATGATACTTCAAATGCGAAAATCGCATTTACATTAATTTGCTTTCTTTAAATGTTTATTTGCCTGCACACCTGCGTTTTCAACACTTTCCAACATAGTTGAAAAGTGTTTATGAATTGGGTTTGTCTGTCCATCTGTATGACATCACTATTGCCACAGTTAATGTTTTTAATATATAACTGATTTTAACTTTAGATCATGGACATGGGTTGGTTCTTAAGCTTAAATTTCTGCTATTTTGTATTATCCTTATTGTATACGCTGTTTCTATTCATTTTCTGATAAGAAATATTGATCAGGATTTCATGATTGCCTAATTTGTATTAAATAAATTACGTTCTTTTATAGAGAAACATGTTTCACGAATATTTTTTCCGCTATACCGAATGATCAAAGTTTTTTTTTTAACAATGCTCTTATACTAATAATGGAAAGTGTTTCATAATCTATGTGAAATGCTTCATTTTCCCTTCATATTAATGCATCAAAAATCATTCGGGCAGCGAACCGGTTGTTATATTACTTGAATCCCATCACTGCTTATACGGGATTTTTATAATGATTGAAAACAGGAATATAAATTTAGATCAGAGCTCTTTTAAAACATTAATAAAATTAAAATTCATTGAAAAAATATCTTCTATTATCTAAAATATCTTTATATTCAATAAATATTATTTTGTAAGAAAATTATGAAGAAAAAATTTTTAATTCTCATCGAGAAAATTAAAATAATATTTTCCAGTAACAGATATCACTTTATTAAATTTATAAATTACATATATATAAAAAGATTATATGTATATATTTTGTAATCAATAAAGATATAAAAAAATTATGTAAAATAACTTATTTGAAGTTGAATCATTTTATAATAAAGTGATTGTACAATGTTTAAGAAGGTGTCTTAAAGTTTTGAAATTTCATTACAAAAAATATATATACTATTGACTATTCAGAAAGTTTAAAAAAAAAAAAATCTTCTAAATATGTCAAAATTGCATTTTGCTAATTTTTTTTTTCGATAAGGTATAAAACTTCTTAAAACGAAAATATTTTGACCACGTCCTAAATTTCAGCTTCACACATACAACAATTTAAGAAACTTTTCAGCAGGGAATTTGATGCGTTTATTTATTTTCAAATAAATGTTTCTCGGTTTATTTTATCAAATTTTGTTTTGTATATATTTTTATAGAAAAAATGGGAAGTTGAATGAGTTTATATAATTTGTTTCACATTTTGTAAGTTTTCTTTCCTTGTTTTTTATATATTATTATTGTAAAGAGAAATCTGTAAATAAGATGATTTTTCTGTATGCAATGAAAATTTAATAGAATAAACTTTTCGACCAGTTTCTGACGTTATGAAATTTATATCACAATTGGAAATATATTTATGCTCTTACATTTCTATTTCAATAGATAAAAATTTAATGGTAAAACTATGACATTATACATTATTACATTTTATAATAAAACGAAACTTGCTGAAATATTAAAAAAAAAAACATTTTGAAATATTCTAAAAATATCTAAAATTTACAAATTCATGTAAATTGTAACTCATGCCAAAAGAAAAAAAATCATATTAGATTTGTTTTTGCTAAAAGCAAAAAACGTTCAAAAATATGTAATGTAGCATTAATTTTTCTAATATACTAACTTCAATAATGAAAAAAAAATCATTTTTTTTCATTTTAAATTTTCAACAAATTGTTTAACATATTCTTTAAAGAAAAATACTCTGCGCTTTCTTTTAACTAACTCAAAAATGCACTTTTATAATTAAAAAAAAATATGAATAAATTGTACTAGGTACAATAAAATCTTGTATCTTGCTCTTTTAATGTATTTATCAAAGTAGAGTACATAGGTTTACATTACGGTGTCGCATTGTACACTTGGAATATTACCATCTCAAAATGACGATAATTCTAAGAGATTTTTTACTTCGTAATAGGGTGTCAATGATTTTAATCAATTGATTTAAATCAGCGATTAAATCACGATTTAAAAAAAAAATCATTGATTTAAATCAAAAAATTTCCAAATGTTTAAAATGTGAAAAAAAAAAGTATTAAAATCTAACATGAACATAATTTGAAAGTTTCTACAGGTATTTCGAGTTATGAATAAACAAAAAAAGACATTTAAATAATTGTTTGTAAGCTTAATTCATGAGTATTGTAAAATTTTAAAAACGGTTGACTTTGTAAAAAGCATTGTTTTTAAGTTTTTATCCAAATTAAAACAGTTTCATTTAAAAATTATTTTTGAATCTAATATTATTTGCAATGTCATAATTTCCTTTAGGTAATCAATTTATGCATTATTTTATATAAAATACGCATAACAAGTGTAATACATTTCTACAAATAAAAGAATAAATAGTAATTAATAGCAATCTCAAGTTAAAGAGAATGAAAAATGACATCTGCTCAACAGCTAAATTGTGAATGAATGCATAAGAGAAAAAGAAATAATTGGTATAAAAATGCTAAGCACAGCAACAGCTCCTTCAGTATAGGTTGATACACTGATATACAGTATAGGTTGATAGGTATACTAAATTAAAAAAAAATTAATTAGGGATTGAAAAGCCAGCAAAACTTTTCTTAAAAAGAAAAAAAGAAATTGAACTATTGAAAGCTAATAATCCACACTGAGAGGTAATAATGCTGTTACTTAAATATTTTGGGGATTTCAGATATAAGTGGCTAACTTATATTTATTCTGTATGAATGGGTTTAACTCATTTTCATATATTTTTTTTATTAGCATACACATACATGTGTGTAAGTTTAGATTTTGGTGGTTTACAGTAATTTTCCTAAATACAAATGCAAAACGAGCTGCAAATAATATTTATTAGTTTTGTTATTTGTGCCACTAACAAATGAAATTACTTATTTGCAGTTTTTATTAATTCTGTAATTACTTATACTGCTTTTTCTAGGCCATTTTTTTAATGTTTCCGCCCTTTTGAAATTGAAAAAATGCACTCTGTCTTTAAAAAAATATTTGAAATTCACCTGTAGTTGTAGCCAGAAATTTCTTGTAAAAAACTTCCCCATTCAAGAGTATTTCTAAATTCATGTGGCCAAGATCTTGCAAAAATAATAGAACTTTATTTCTTTAGAAAAAACAGGATATTATTAAAATATGTTATTTAATTGTATTTTTCAATTTGTTATTCATAAAATTATTAAAAATTAAGGACACTTTATCTATCATACTAAAAATTATTCTTTTTTTTCCTTATATCAAGGAACTTTACTAATATTATGCCTCATGATTATATAGCCTCATGAAGTAGTTTCCTTTTTGGAACTAGCATCCTGCCCTTTTACTTTCTAAAAGGAATACTGCATTATTATCATTTTAATAATTAAGGCTTAAAAATGTATAAAATGTTCCTAATTAGAGAATTGTTTAATAATTATTAACTTGAAGTAGTGTTAACTATTTAGTATAAAATGCAGTTAATAATTTTGATAAATGTTAAATTACACTAGTATTTATAAAGTTTTACATACTTATTACAATATTAATGTATATAACATTATTGTATGATAATATCTAATGAAACTACTAATTTGCAGTTTTTAAAATTTATGTAATTACTAACTAATAATTATAATTTTATTAATTAAAGTGTAAAGACATAGATTATGCTAGCAATTAGAGGTTTAATTGTTTTGGAAACCTAAAACTCTTGGTAGCTATTCAGTATTTAAACGCTGGGGAAAAAAATCATAAAAATCCGATTTAAATAAAAAAAAATCTGATTTAAATAAAAAAAATCCGATTTTTTTTATTTTTTTAACAAAAATTATGATTTTTTTACACCCTACTTCGTAATTACAATGGTTAAAATTAGAGCTTTATCGACTACTTTAGCTGGATTATTCGCTTTAATTACACGCCACGAATGATTTCATTTTGGAATTAACTACATATTATATGAATGAATTGCAATCTTTCAACATATACGAGTTAGAAACTTATAGAAGAAGCCTACAGAAAATTATTTTTTATATAATAAGTGTTTTTGAAGTTAGTTAACCAATGTAAAAATATTTTTTTTTTATTGGAATTAATTTTGCCAGTATATTATATTATATGGTATCAATTAACAGTTCCTTTTGTAAAGTTTTTATGCCATTCAATTTGGGGCTGTACATATGTAACGCTATCACTTTAGGAAGGGGGGGGGGGTGTCTGGCACATGATATCGTAAGATATCTCTACGGGTGGGAGGTTGGCTTTTGATATCGGTATCATTTTTGATTCAACCAAAATGTTCTTTTTTTTTTAGTAACTTTTTCTTTGCGTCTGTTATTTTTTTTTTTAGTCTGATATCTATTTTTATGAAAATACAAGTCAAGTGCAAATAGGCAATGTTACTGTTGAATGCATTATGTAACAAAAAGCTATCATTTAATACTTTTAAATAGTAATTGTTTAAAGTATTATTTGATATAATAGTGTTATTTTGTTAACATCTTCATTTAAATCACTAAAGTATGCGAATAATAAATGTATAACAATATCTGTATATCATTTCAAACGTAATATATATATATATATATATATATATATATGTTACCGGCCAAACCAGATTTTAGGCCAAACTAGATTGGCCTAGGACAAACTAGTTTATCCTAACGCGCATCGGATAAACTAGTTTTTGCTAGGTCAAACTAGTTTATCCTAACGCCGATAGGATAGACTAGTTTTTCCTAGGCCAAACTAGTTTATCCTAACGCCCATAGGATAAACTAGTTTTTCCTAGGCCAAACTAGTTTGGCCTAACGCTCATAGAATAAACTAGTTTAGCCTTCTATTCATTAGTCTGAACTAGTTTATCCTAGGCCAATTCAATTTGGCGTGCTTTTATGGACCCCAAAGACCGCTTTGACGCCAACATTCTAGTTTATCCTAGGACAATTCAAACGCAAATACAATTTCTCAAAAATGAGTCAACTTCACGCTCAAATTCAAAATTTTTCAAACGAATCCTCTGACCTCAAACATATCTATGGAATTTAGCAAAGTTCACTAAAAACTCGTTTTTTAAAAAAATGTATAATAGAAGTTTAGCGTCCAAATTTACAAAATTTTGTGAGCTAGTATTTTGGTTATTCAATGTAAGGTCTTTACGGTCACGCCCAAATTTTCTTCCCGACACTCGGTCCGGGCTTGGTTTGGGGATTACTTTTTTCGAGAAGTTCGATATATGATGGGCCGGGACTGGACTGCATTCTTCTTGAGGTCTGCACAGGCGGAAATTTTCAGTCCAATTTCCAACCCAGCTCATAAGAAAATCATTTGGACCGGCAGGATCACTGGTCTGGTCAGTAAAAATATCAGTAACATTTGGTCCTGCCCAACTTTTTTTTTTTAAAGACGTATTTTTAAATGGCTATTATTCTACAATTAAAATTTATATATTTATTATTAGTTTTCATTTTCTTAAGATGAGTAGATGCATTTTTAGGTAATAAAATTAAAGTAGGGTATTACCTGAGAAAAATAAACTGTCTATGACGGAATCCATGTTTAACATAAAGAAACAAAAATGTTGATCTATATAAAGTGAGGGTATTAATACAATAAACATCCTCTAATCCGTCAAGTTCGGGACTTGCAGCATCCCGGATTACGAAATTTTCCAGATTACAGGATGAATGTCGGGACAGTGTTGAATTGAAGGGGTGGCCCGCGGGGGGACATCACCTCCCGGAAGATTTGATAAATTCTGTTTTCAATGGTCAAAAAGTGCAATTTCCCCCTCTGAACTCTATAATGTCCTCTTCGGAGTCACAAAAATCCCTCCCGGAGAAAAGTGTCTTAATTCAACACTGGTCGGGAAAAACGTGTAGAAGTTAGAATTAAACAGAAAAAGCCAGTAATGCATGTTTTTTATTTTTTAAACAGGGATGACAGGGATGACCGCCCCGGGAACCCAGCTTTCGCTTTAGAGTATAAGTGCAATCCAAGGGGGAGACTCAGATCCACTGCATATGGTAAGATACATTAACAATGACAATATTTTTAAAACAGTTAATAAAATACAGAAAAATAAATTCAGTTTGCTGTTTTTGACTCTGAAACTCACAAGGAGTGTCATCAGTACATACATTGACAGCAATTGCACTATGTTGTATACATGCATAAACAATTACAAGACATTAAAAAGCAGAAAAACCAACGTTTAAGACATGTTTTTTTTAATATTAGAGCTGAAAAACTTTAAGTGAAATGCTGATAAATGCTGATAAATATAATGAAAATACTAAATAAACAAACCATAGGAAATAAGACAAATATTTACATTATGTACAAAACAGGGGCTCCTGTCTGAAATAGGAGCTAAAAACAATGAGTTTGCTCAGGTAGCTCAGAAAGGGAGGGGATTGGTAAATATAAATTCGTTGTCTTCTAAAAATTTCATACAATCCGCTATACGTTGCAGGAGAACTGGACGCTCGAGCAGGTAAGTTAGCCAGTCAGACAGTGTCATCTGTTGTGGCTTTTTAACGTGATAGTGGGACGTTAATGTGCAATTATGTTAATGTAAAATATAGTGTAATGATGTTGATAAGGATCCACAAATGCAAAGAGGTGAGTCCCGTTTATTTATGGTATATAAGTGTTGTTGGAAGGGTCCATGATTTGTGAGAAAGAGATACAGGTATCTGTTACTAATGAAAATGTTTTGTGAGACCTTAGGTATGAAATCACGCGTGTATTGACCCACCTGCACTGTAGACCAACGTTGTTGCCATCGGTGTAGCATTTGTTTTTTGAGTTCTAATTTCAATGTTGATTGTGGGAATGGAAGAAATGTTAGTGGTAAAGTTAAATCATCGACTGCCGACCTCGCCAGCTGATCGGCCAGTTCGTTGCCCGTTATACCAGAATATCCTTTAACCCAATTAAAGAAGAACGATTTTTCTGACGACTGAAGGAGTAAGGTTATGTCTAGAACTAAGTGATTATTGTTATCAAATTTTAAAAGGGCCATTAAACCTGATAAACTGTCTGATGAAATTAAGTATTGGGTGTCAGAGTCCTCTTCTTCTCAACGAATCGCCTCCTTCATAGCAAAGAGCTCCGCCAGGAAGACACAGTTCCCCGGATCAAGCCTTGCGCGCCAGGAAAAAAAGTGTGAGCTTTGCCTATAAACACAAAAAGCTGCCGCAGTTCCAACTTCTGTTTTAGACCCGTCTGTAAAGATGTGTGTTGATCCGTTAAAGTCTTTTGTTGCACAAATACTAATACCGTTTGAAAGTGAAGAGATCTGATACTTTGAACATTTTGTTGAGTACATTGGGGCAAAATAAGAAATATTAGAAGCATCCAGGCGAGTGATCCGAGCGAACTCAGCCTCCGCTTCTAATTGTATATCCAATGGAGGAAGAACCGTGCGGACTGAAGTGCTGCGGTAGAAGTGTTCTTATAGGCTCTGGAGATCAGGAGAAGTGCCCTTCTCTGAGCCGCTAGAATATGGCGAACTCCATGCGACTTCCGCATTCGTGGAAACCAGACTGCACATGCGTACGCCAGTTGCCGCTGTAGGATGGATGAGTACCAGACTTTAAAGAAATATGATGGAAGACGACCCGATACTGAGGAGAATTTGTATAAATTTTACGTGATTTTTTATTATTTATTGACGTTTTGATGCCAGGTGGGGTAAAAATGAGAGGTGTTGATCAATTTTGATTCCAAGATAATTAATTGTTTTTTCTGACTTTATATTTTTACCATGTAGTTTAAAAAGTGGGCCCCGTTGGAGAATTTTCGGTTTACCAAACGTTATAGAGCGCGACTTCTCGAAAGAAATTGTTATTTTGTGAATTTTCGCCCAGTTTTGAATAAAGTCTAGTACTCTGTTCCCTCGTTGTTCAAGTAACGCTCTTGTTGGGCCCCAGACTATAAGTAAAACATCATCCGCGTATGCGACTATCGCACAGAACTCAAACAGAAAGGTCCGCAGCAGAGTCTCGAGGAGAGCCAACCATAAAAATGGCCCCAGACAGGAGCCCTGAGGACAACCCCTTGAGAAAAAATACAAAAGATCTGGCAGCTGCCAGTCCACTAGAGCCCGCCTGCCCGACAGGAAGGAAGCAATTACATTAATTAGCTGAGGTGATAGGTTTAAATGGTGTAGTGCCTGTAGTGCTAGGTCCCATGGGAGATTATCAAAAGCCCCCATAAAATCTAGCGAAATAAAAGATGTATAATTTTTATTAGATTTGTTAATATCTATGTAAGATAATGCCTGTTCTAGTGCTGTTTCGGTCGATTTTAATTGAGTAAAACCGTGTTGTAGGCCTGTTATTGCGTTGCTTTGAGTTAGTGAATGATTAATTCGTCTTAAGAACATTTTTTCATAGATTTTGCCAAATATCGGGAGTAGCGTTATTGGTCTATAAGAGGTGTGTTCATTTGCTGGTCTACCTTCCTTCCTGAAGTAGACGAGCTCGCGGCCTCCGGGAAATAGTTTAAACGAAGTGCACTGCTATACATGTCTAGAAGAGTTAAGGGTATTTTAGAATAGAGAGATCTAATCATCCGATGGTCTATTCCGTCGGGACCTGGAGCTTTGTTTTGGTTAAAGCTATAGATTGCATTTCGCAGTTCTTTTATTGCAAAGTTAGGCTGGGCTGCGTGAGTTTGTTGTGAGGTTGCCATATTTGGCTCAGCTGGTGATCCCAGTGATGCACCAAAAATTTTTTCTGTCAGTGTAAACAAAGAAGAGGACCTGGAAGCTGGGAATGACGAGTCCGGCAGATAGCTAATCTGACAGTCTTGAAAGTCCTGAAAAGCCAGTTTTTTAGATTTTCCAAATGGGTCAGTTTGTTTCTTACAAAAATTTACCCAGGCGTCTTTCTTCACTCTTTGAATCAATTTCTGATATTTGGCACGCTCTCTTTCGTAAATTTGATATTCTACCGAGTCTAAGTTCGTCTTCTTTGCTCTTGTATAAAGTGCTTTTACTTTATTTCTTTGAGAACGAAGGTCCGTTGTCCACTAGGAGAACGTGACCTGTCTGAATGGAGGTTTTAGTTTAAAGGATGCTTTTGCACTATTTTGAATAATATTTTGAAAAGATTTGTAGGTCAGGTCAAAGGTCTGACGTGAGTCTACTGAAGAAAAAATTACGGAATTTAAGTAGCATGAGTTTTCAACCATGCCTATGAATTTGTTGAATGGGACATTTTTTGTTCTGAAGCGACGTTTCGGAAGGATCGGGATTGGAAGCAAAAGATCTGTTACGATAGGCCGATGGTCACCGAAAAGCTCAGAGAAGACATCCCATCCTCGAAAGTAGCTGAATAGTGGTTCTGTACAAATTGAGAGGTCAGGAGATACAGTGCTTTAAATTTTGATCCAAAATTATTATGTGGCTATTGTTGGAGCTAGAGCTGTAACAGGGAACATCAACTGAGAGAGAAGATGGGCGTTTGTTAAAGAGATAGGCGTCCTGGACGCATGTCAGTGAGATTTTTTCCTGAATTATGAAACGGATAAATGCTGCCGGGTTGGACTTACTGTTCTGTAGGTTACATTGTATTGCACGGAATTTTATACAATCTTAGTGTCCTTTGTGCTACTGCTTCTCGTTGTTGTTTAATATATGTCGGGCAGCGTCCATCGAAACATGTGTGATTTGTCGGAGTGTCCTTTCCTGGAGTATCTCTACATCTGTTTTCCTGTATGCAGTTGATACACTTTGGTTCCTTCGCCGTACATTCGTTTACATGGTATTTCTGTGAGCAATAAGCACAAGTTAGTTCATTTATACAGTCTCTTGATACGTGGCCTAGTCTTTGACAGTTGAAGCAACGTGGTATTAGAATATATAGCTTTACTGTACATCTGTTAAAACCAAAGCACGGTTTCAGCGATTGCAGTTGCAATGCGTCCCTTTTATGCATTTGGAGAACTAGATGTGAAGTTGCTTCTCCCCTTCTTCCTTTCATCACTTTCAGCAGCTTGAAGGAGAGATTATCCTTTCGTAGACATTTATTAAGAGCTGGGATTATGATATTTTCTTCATAGTTTTGAATTGCTTCATCATTTTCTTTTTGCTTGTCTCGGTTTTCTGATTTATTGTCTATTTTCAACTTCATCGGGGCTTCTGGCGCTCCAAATACTATCACCCGTAACATCTTCGGTGGTTTCTCTGTTATGTTTATCATGCGATTGAGTTTTTCACTGGTTTGGAGGCTGGTTCTTATCTGTGCAAGTTCTTCATCATTGTTACAGGTTATTAGGAATTTCCCAGATCTTGTAGGGATACAGTTTGAGGTCTGTAGTTTTCTTTGATCTACTTCAGTATTTAAGACATTCCTTAACTCCTGGACTTGAATTCCATCTGTTTTCGGTCTCAGTATTAGGGTTGGCTTTTCCATTGGCAGAGGTGGGAATTGTGCCATTTGTGCGTAACTAAACATCTGTTCGCGTTCCTTGTCAATTCTTCTCATATCTGCTTTTTGTTTTGGTGTTTGTAGTAATGGAGATTTTTTGAGGGATTCCTGTATTGCTTCTATTTCTTGCTTCTGTTTTTTTAACTCAGATTTCAGGAACGTTCCATGTTGACCCAATATGAAAGTCATAGTTTCCTTTAACTCTGCTAGAATGTCTATTTGCTTTTTCTTACCTTCTTCACGTTTTCGGTGTTCTATGCATTCTGTTTTCCAGTTTTCTCTTTCTTCATTTATTTGCTCCACTAGTTCCATCAGGCTGTGGAAACCTTCTATGATTTCATTTTTGATAGTTAACTTTTCGCTTTTTAGGTCTTCATTTTTATTTGCGAGGAGACGATTAATGTTTTCTTCTATTTTTTGGCGTATTGCGCACGGTTTTAATTTTTTGGCTTTTATAAACCGAAGTTCCTCTTCTATTTTATTTTTTCGTGCTTGGACAGACTTTAACTCTTCTACTAATTTTTCCATGTCCGCCAGCTTGATACGTGCTTCAGCTAATTCTCTCTGCTCTATTACGATTTCTTCCGCCTGGTGTTCCCGTGTTTCTTTTTCTTCTTCCAAACCTGCTCGAATACGTTCCAAATCCGCTTCTGCCTGATTGTCCTCTGTTATGTTCTTTATTATGTATGCTTTGTAAGCTTTTACCATGTTTGCATCATCAGATCTCCCAAGCCTTTTGCACTTATATTCTTCGAATATCTCGTCCATTGTCATCTTTTCCAATTTTTCTTTTTCGCAGATCTGTAAGTTTTCCATCTGTTCTTGTTGTTCGCTCTTACCATAACATTTGCTTGGTGATTTTGAATGTTCAGCTTGTATTGGTTTCGATAAGTCGTTTTTCTGCGATCGCTGTTTTTCCGTTTTTTCTGATTTCGCTGGCTTCTCAGATTGTGACCCTTTGTCAGACTGCATCTGTTGCGATGATTGCAATTGTTTTTTTGATTGTGACCTATCCTTTCTTGATCTGAGGCAATTCGAGGGTGTATTACTTTCATTCATCTTTAAGTCCGTGCGAAACTTTTGCGCAGTCTAAAGTTTTTGAGATGAAGTATAAACAGGTAGCATAGACGGTTAGCACTTTTATCACTTCTTGGCTTTCGACTAAGATGATGGGGAAACACAATTCACAAGATTGTTTGATTCGCTTGTTAGTACCTTAACCACTTTTTTGAACCTCACCTGTTTAACTCAATAAAACTAACTAGTTATCTCCCAGTTCAATATAATATTGATAGATTAGTTCCTGTACGGAAGAGGCTACGCCAGAGCCCATTCTACACTCTTTTGAAAGAAAGGGAAATAGAAAGATAAAGCAAAAATCAGTGATTGAAATCACCGGAAATGACTAAGAATAATAACCGACATTTTGAGATAATCTTGAATACTAAATAAATAATAAAAAAAAAATGATAGAATACATTTTTTTTTCTTATGTTTTTAAAATAAATTGCGCCAAGACATATGTTGTGATGGGAGTTCCCTGTGTTTCATTGAAGCTCATACACATACAAAGTAGTACAAGGAAATGATAATAACAATGATCATAAAGGTATTTTAATAATTGATATTTATAATGATTGCATTTGTACTGCAGTCAGTGCTTCTCTGATAAAATATGTTGCTTACTAAGTTCCATATATTAACAAAAAAAAAAAAAAAAATTACAATAATAAGTGATGAAAAAAGAAGAAGAATCTAAGGATATTAAGTATTTACAAAGATTCTGTTACAAAAAAAAAACAAAATAAAAGCTCATGCTTATGAGAGTATATTGTAGTGATTTACACACACTGAATTTGTATTTAAATGGTGAAAGTGATCTAGTAACATGTCTGGAGACAAGCAAAACGTGAGGGTTTGTTTTACTATTCAGAAAAGGAAATTTAGAAAAGAGACACCCGCCCCTTCTAAAAAAAAAAAAACATATATACATTCATACACACATATACATACATATACACACACATATATACATATATATGTCGTAGGCTAATTGAGAAATCCGGCTCTTTGCAAACAGCCTAGGCTCTTTGCAAAGAGCCGGTCTAATTGGAGAATCCATCTCCCTTTTTCCAATTAGCCTGATATTTTTCAGGCTTTTTGCAAAGAGCCTAGAAAGCGTCAGGCTAATTGAAAAATGAACACTTATTATCCGATCAGGGTGATATTTTTAGCTCACAGGCTATCAAAGCCTGAGAGCATATGTGCCCGCCGATTCTGTATGTACCTGAGTACGTACGTACGTACGTATGTACGTAACGCGATAACTCTTGATAGAAATATCCGATCTGCTTCAAAATTTTTTTTTCTAGGTTCATTCTGATAAGGTGCTTCCCTGATTAGTTTTTGGGGTTCATTGGTTAAAGATAAAGGAGGAAAAGGGAGGCTAGTCCCCCCCCCTTAATTTATATGAATGGGTTTTTCATGCAGAAATATTCGATTTGCTCCAAATTTGGTATACCGGTTTTTTGTGTTAAGCAGCTTCCCTGATTAGATTTGGAAGCTCGTTATTTAAGTATAAAGGGGGGAAAGGGGGCTACCCCCCTTAATTTAGATAAATCGGTTTTTCATGATGAATTATTCGATTTGCTCCAAATTTGGTATACTGGTTTATTAAATAAAGGAGCTGCCTTCATTATATTTGGATGTTCATTAGTTACATATAAAGGGAGGAAAGGGAGGGGGGCTATCCCCCCCGTAATTTAGATAAATGGGTTTTTCATGCAGAAATCAGGTTATGGAGGAAATTATGTTAAGGAGATGGCTTGATTAGATTTGGAGGTTCATTAGTTAAGTATAAAAGGAGGAAAGGGGGGGGACTAGCCCCCCTCCCTTTAATTTAGGTAAATGGTTTTTTAATGCAAAATTATTCGATTTGCTCCAAATTTGGTATACCCGTTTATTATGTTAAGGAGCTTCCCTGATGATATTTGGATGTTCATTAGTAGAGGTGTTGCAAACCGCATGTATTCGTTACTGAGTAACGGGTATTCTCTCTGATACGAACTACCGAATCGTTAGTTCGGAATATGAGTCGTTAGTCGTTACTGCAGAACTAAGAAACTAACTTCAAACGTTACTTTCATTTCGCAACGGAGCCGCATTGTCTGATGCGGAAAGATGCTAATTTGTGCTCGGTCTTTGGACTCGGAAATCAGTTGTTCCCGTATTTTAGTATCACATACGGGTATACATATACATTTATAGTCGTTTCGTTACTTCAGCACTCGTTCATTCGCCAAAAATGTCCGTGCGAATACTTTTGGAAGGAAGATTTTGAAGTCACGTGGTCAATAGCAAAACAAACTGCTTTTAGAAGAACGATTACTGTGAGATCTTTTATTCTTTCAGGGATTTTACTTTTTATTTCACAGATATGAATGTGCTTTTTTCAAACATGGAGAGAATAATTGATTTTATTTATTTATTTTTTCGATCAGGCGGTTCTATGAATGCATTTTAAAGAAGGAAGCATGGATCCAAGTAATAAAGAGACAAGATGTGTTTATCATTTAATATTTTAATTAGATTAATTTCGTATTAAATATGCATTTGATCTATTAAGATTGCTCATAATTTTACTGTAAAAAGAACTGAAGCTTATAATAGAATAAAATATTCCTTGTAGCTATATTTAAGGAATGATAAAGTTTTTATGAAATATATTATGAAAATTTTATGAAATATAACTTTTTAAATCATTGATTTTTACCCATACTCGCATAAAATCCGTAGGCGCTTTTTATCAGAAATTAAGAAATGGATTAGCGTCTCTCTTTTTCCTTTAAATTCAAAAGATTTGTTTGACGATACTATGAAAATGGGTGTTTTGAACCAAATTTCTGGACGCGACAGTAATTGAAGGGCAGTCATATAAAAGCATTTGATTATAGATTGAACTGCAATAAACTTATCGAAAAATGTAAAACGCTATTCGATTCCATATCATTCCCATGACTGCCAATTTTATGATTTTATGCATTAGACTGAGTATATGAATGTGTCAAAATTTTGCGATCTTGAGCGGAGGTAAATATGTTTTTGAGATCCCGTTTAATGATAGTTTCCGTTATAGACAGGTTCCATTGTCGCATGTTTTACTGGTTTCAGTAAGCAGTGGACATTTCTATTAAGATACTTAATTACTATTTTTTTTATTTAATGCATACAGTAATACTTGCAGAGACGGAATCGCGAGAAATCGCGCACAAAGGAATTCCGTTTTAGAGAGATTTTTTATATTAGCAGATGGAATTTCATTGTATTAGTTTCATGGGAATCGATATTGGAATATTTCAATTCAATGTACAATTCCACTTTTACAGGTTGCATTTATTTATTCATTGTTATATTGTGAATTTTTCCACTTTTACGCTGATTTCTGTTACAGACAGGTTTCGTACAAAATTTTATTATGGGTCTATGTAACGGTAACGAATTTTTGAAAAGACCTCACGTGCGCTATATAATTATAATTACTGTAGTCTTGTGACCATATATTTCACATGCAGCATTTTGAACGCCTAGTTTTATCTATACTTTATGAAATATTAAATTAGTGCAAGCGTCCAGATAGATTTTATCTTTTATTTTAAGGAACAGTTAAAACTAATAATAATCGAAAAAACACTCAGAAAATTAGAAAATACACCGAATATATGTGTACTAGTACTTATCATGATTTTTAATATCCGTTTTCTAAAGAGTAACGAAAGTAACGAGTAACGAATATTTTCTAACGGGTAGTGCGTTTGAAAGTAACGAATACATACGGGTGTCCATTTAGTCGTTACTTTTACAGCACTATTCATTAGTTAAGTATAAAGGGAGGAAAGGGGGGCTAGACACCCCCCCCCCTTAATTTAGAAAAATGGGTTCTTCATGTATAGTTATTCGAACTGCTCCAAATTTCGTATACCGGTTTATTATGTTAAGGAGCTGCCTTGATTAGATTTAGAGATTTATTGGCTAAACATAAAGGAGGGACAGGGGCTAGTGTCCCCTTAATTTAGATAAATGGGTTTTTCATACAGAATTATTCGATTTGCTTCAAATTTGATATACCAGTTTATTACGATATGGCTTCCTTCATTTGATTTGGATTTTTTTTGGTTAAGTATAAAAGGGGGGAAAGGGGGGCAATTGCCCCTCCCCTTAATTTAGATAAATGGGTTTTCATGCAGAATTATCTAATTTAGTTTAATTTTTTTTTTCTAGGTTTATTCTAATAAGGAGCTTTTCTGATTAGATTTGAAAGTTCATTGGTTCAGCATAAAGGGAGAAATGGGGGAGCTAATACCCCCCCCCCTTAATTTAGTGAAATGGTTTTTTCATGCAGAATTATCTGATTTGCTTCAAATTTGGTATACCAGTTTATTATGTTAAGTAGCTTCCCTGATTAGATTTGGAGGTTCTTTGGTTAAGTAGAAAGGGGGGCAACGGGGACTAATCCCTTCATTTATTTTTCGAGGGGCAATATTCTTTGAAAGAAGAGTATAATATACAATTAGTGTGAATAGCCTGTGAGCCCAATGCCATCAGTTTAACTGGGCGATTTTCTTTTTATTAGGTTTATTAACGCATAATCCTACCCAAACCCGAAAAATAAATTACAACAGACCGTACCCCGATCCGAGCGACACAAAATAATTTCAGTCTACATGCAACCCGACCCGAACCTGAGAGTTCCATTTGAAAAAACCCAAAATCCCGAACCAAATCTGATAACCAACAAAAATATTCTAAAGATCCATAACTGGATCCGAACAAAACAAATTAGTTTCCGTGGACACGCAACGCTACCAGAACCTAAAAATTCCATTCGAAGTCAACCTGAAACCCGTCCCGAACCAAATCTTAACCGACAAAAATATTCTAAAGAACTATAACCCGATGCAAGCCAGACAAAATAATCTCCGTCCACCGGCAACCCGACCTGAACCTGAAAGTTCTAATTGAACTCAAACCGAAACCTGGTTCTGGTTGGTTTTCGGGTTGACTTCAAATGGAACCTTCAAGTTCGGATACGGTTGAAAAAAAATTAAACTAAATTAGATAATTCTGCATGAATACCCATTTCTCTAAATTAAGAGGAGGGGCAATTGCACCCCTTTCCTCCTTTTATACTTAACCAATGAACCTCCAAATCAAATGAAGGAAGCCATATCGTAATAAACTGGTATATCAAATTTGAAGCAAATCGAATAAATCTGTATGAAAAACCCATTTATATAAATTAAGGGGACACTAGCCCCTGCCCTCCTTTATACTTAACCAACAAATCTCCAAATCTAATCAAGGCAGCTCCTTAACATAATAAACCGGTATACGAAATCTGGAGCAAATCGAATAACTCTGCATGAAAAACCCATATATCTAAATTAAGGGGAGGGTCTAGCCCCCCTTTCCTCCCTTTATACTTAACTAATGAACTTCCAAATCTAATCAGGGAAGCTCCTTAACATAATAAACCGGTATACAAAATTTGGAGCAAATCGAATAATTTTTCATTAAAACCCATTTATCTAAATTAAGGGGAGGGGCAATTGCCTCCCTTTCCCCTCTTTGTACATAATAATGATCTTCCAAATGTAATCAGGGAAGCTGCTTAACATAATTAACCGGTATACCAAATTTATTGCAAATCGCATATTTCTGCATGAAAAACCCATTTATCTAAATTACGGGGGGGGGGACAGCCCCCCCCTTTCCTCCCTTTATATGTAACTAATGAACCTCCAAATCTAATCAAGGCAGCTCCTTAACTTAATAAGCCGGTATACCAAATTTGGAGCAAATCGAATAATTCATCATGAAAAACCGATTTACCTAAATTAAGGGGGTAGCCCCCCTTTCCCCCCTTTATACTTAAATAATGAGCTTCCAAATCTAATCAGGGAAGCTCCTTAACACAATAAACCGGTATACAAAATTTGGAGCAAATCGAATATTTCTGCATGAAAAACCCATTTATATAAATTAAGGGGGGGGGACTAGCCCCCTTTCCCCCCTTTAGCCTTAACCAATGAACCCCAAAAACTAATCAGGGAAGCACCTTATCAGAATGAACCTAGAAAAAAAATTGAAGCAAATCGGATATTTCTATCAAGAGTTATCGCGTTACGTACATACGTACGTTCGTACGTACGTACACACGTACATACAGAATCGGCGGGCACATAAGCTCTCAGGCTTTGATAGCCTGTGAGCTAAAAATATCACCCTGATTGGATAATAAGTGGTCATTTTTCAATTAGCCTAACGCTTTCTAGGCTCTTTGCAATAAGCCTGAAAAATATCAGGCTAATTGGAAAAAGGGAGATGGATTCTCCAATTAGCCCGGCTCTTTGCAAAGAGCCTAGGCTGTTTGCAAAGAGCCGGATTTCTCAATTAGCCTACGATATATATATATGCATATACACACACACACACATACATATACATATACATATAAGTAAACTTTTATAGGATGTGCTATACATTTTCTTTTCTTTTTTATTTCTTTTTAATTAAGTTTGAAAATGATTAGTATCGCAGAAATGAGTGCCAGAGCTGAAAAAGCTAGTATGTTTGTTAAACGTTTGTGATAAAATAGATGTGAATACCCCTGAAGTCTGTTATCCATACTGCGCTTGGGTGATGTTGAAAAGTGCAAGATAGCATATAGGAAAAATGCTAGATGTTAATATATGTCCATGGTGGAAGTAGAAAATGTGGTAAGGGGACAAAGTGTGTGCGAGCAAGAGGGGTGTAAAGACCTTGCAAGAAAAGTATTATTTTTAGAAGGCACTGCAAAATGTAAAAAAAAAATAATAATAACTAGAGGGGAAACTGAGACTTATAAATGTATAATATGTTAGAGTGTGCTGCTAAAAGTAAAATAAATGGAGTTGTTAAGCTTACAATTAACTGAACAAACCGAAAAACAGCAGATGTTACATGTTGGAGAAGAAGAAGAAGAAGAAAAAAAAGGAACTGTCCTTGAGTAAAGGAAAAGAAAGTTGTAGGGATTGAAATTAATGATAATATTAATAAAAACCACAAATAAAGCAGATTTAGCGCAACTTATTGGCAGTAAAGAGAAGCTGGAAAGGAATGACGAAAAATATGAAAAGCTGAGGTCAGTACCTTTAATTTGGTAAATTGCATGCCCTATTTGAGAGACGTGAACAAATTTGTCTAAATTGGCGCCCCTAACGTCTACGAAGAGTAAAATTTGAAAAGAATAATTAACAGAAATGAGGAGCTGAGGTCAATACCTTTAAAATGGTATAATACTTGACCTGTTTGGGGGGGGGGGGGGGATAGATATATTGCCCCTCCCTGCCCCCAGAGCCCTCCCCCTATGGTTACAGAGTCAATAAATATTGGAAATGAGGAGCTGAGGTCAATAACTTTTAAAATGGTATAATACTTGACCTGTTGGGGGAGAAACAGATATATTGCCCCTCCCTGCCCCCAATGCCCTCCCCCTATGGTTACAGAGTGAATAAATACTAGAAATGAGGAGCTGAGGTCAATACCTTTAAAATGTTATAATACTTAACACATTGGGGAGAGAAAAAAATGCCCCTCCCTGCCCCTAGAGCCCCCCCCCCTATAGTTACAAAGTGAATAAATATTGGAAATGAGGATCTGAGGTCAATACCTTTAAAATGGTATGATACTTAACACAATGGGGAGAAAAATAATTAGATTGCCACTCCCTGCCCCCCAGACCCCCACCCCCTAATCGAGCTAGAATGAAATGGAGCTCACCAATAGAATCAGCGTACCCAAAATTGTCCGAATAGGGAAGCGCAGCCTGAAATCCTTAAATTAAGGGGGGAAAAGACGATTTAAAATATTTATAACATTGATTAATTAAAAAAAAACAATATGCAGCTCTGGCACTAAAGGCCCCATTGTAGGGGGAAAACTTAAGAACTGCCTAAAAGTTGAGGTTGGATGTTACTAAATAAAAAATAAATAAATTAATAATAATAATAAAAAAAATTATAAAGTAAAAAAAAAAAAATAACAGTTGGGAACAAAAGAATCAGAGAAATGTATAAATATACTACATATTTATTAAACGGATTAAAAGGCCCATGTCGGAATACAAACAACCAGCGAGACTCTCTAGTAAATATTTACTTTTTAGAGATACTCACACTAATTCTCTAACAATATACTCCCTGGGCACAGATGCTAGAACAAACCCCTCGACAAACCCGGATCATTTAAAAGTTAGGTGCCCGGAGGGGTACCATTCGTACGATGCGCCAACTGTAAAGATTTCTTAACTGCTCGCGCATTACGTCACGTGGCGGACAGATTCGCTTTGCTTCGCTCGTTTCAATAGTTATTCTGTATGCCGTTCTGCGATGGGATTTTTTTTTCTGTGAATGATTTTAATTATTCTATTATTTTAACAGGCTTTTTGAAAAAAACCTAGTGAATGCACTATATCAACACGTTATAATAACTCTTGGAGAACAAGTATACAGATTTAAAAATACAGTACAAAGTCTCAAATCCGGACGTCGAAATCCGGAGTTCTTCAAAAGCCGGACATTTTGTTAACTGACGTTTATTATTCTAGAGAATCGCAACGAAAAACACTAAAATAGTAGAGGCCAAATTTATTATATTAGGCTGCAATTTTAAAGCCGAATTCCTTTTACGAACATCAAAAAATTTCTGCAGAACGCGAAAATCTCTAAAAATTGCATAAAAGAAACGCGAGAAATTCCGAATAAACTTAAATGAAAGTGAAAAAAAAAAAAGATAAAGAGGACAGCATTTACTATATTGGACTAAAAGATTAAAACCGGACTTCTTTCACAAATGCAGATAAATCGCCATGAAATGGAAAAAAAACAATTCAAAACTCGCAGAGGAGAAAATTTATTATATTTGGCTAAATGTTGGTAACCGAGTTCCTTTTACAAATCTCAAAACTCTAAAATTTGTTTAAAAAACTCGCGAAAAATGCAAACTCCGAATAAACTTTACTGAAAAAATGACAAGATTTATTATACTGGGCTAAAAAAAATAAAGCTGGATTCCTTTTATTCATATGGGAAAATCGCCAGAAAATTAAAACCATCAAAAATTGCATAAAATTTTTTTAAAAATTCTTTTGTTATTATAATTTTTTTAACTTAAAAAAAATTTCCTCTATTAAAATTATTGTTCGACTTCCGGTTTTCGACGGATTTACACGTTTTAAGGGTAGGAGATACCGAAAAACATGTTTTTACAAAATATATGTCTGTCCGTATATACGTGTGTCTCATTATATCATCGGAAAGTATACTAAGTTATGCATAGAATTGAACCAAATTTCATATAAGTGTTTTGCTGTGATGGTGCTGTAAAGGAAATTTTTGTGCCATTTTCAATATTCTATCATCGAAAAGTGTATGAAGTTACGCATAGAGTTGAACAAAATTTCATGTGTATGTTTTTGACTATGACCAGCAGGTCCAGGTTGAATTTGGGGATATTCCGCCGGGAGGGGGCGCTGTAATAGCGATTTTTGTGCCATTTTCAATATTGTTTCATCGGAAAGCATAGGTTTGAACCAAACTTTATACATATGTTTTTGACTATTGACGCCAAGTCCCAGCTGAAAATGGATATGCAACCTTGGAAGGGGGCGCTGTGATAACGATTTTCTCGATTTTTCGTAGTTCTGTTGTACTTTTGCTGCTGATGCAGTGACATGCATTTCGTTTCTAACTGATCCGGCCATTCGCAAACAGAATAACGATAATATTTTGTTTATTAAATATTATGTTCGAGTTACTATGATTAACAAAATGAAGAAGGAATTTAAGATGAAAATTAATGTAGGGTTGAGGTAATAACCTATAAGCAGTGCTTAATTTGCGCCGGAGCTTAGCTTCGCTACTTCTTTATTTTTAGCGGAAATTTAAATATTGGTCTGAATTCATTTGCGCTCATTCCGGATTTCAGCGAAAATAGTGTTTCTAAAAAATCAATGCCTAAATTTTATTTTTCTTTCCCTCCCATCTCCAATCTTTTGCGTTCTTTCCTACCAAAGCACTTACGTATGTGACATAGTGTGTCATGTGTAACATTTTTTTTTAATGATTTCAGAACGGCGATGAGGAATGTCAGAATTAGTCGCAACTGTTTCTGCCGTTTTTACTCGCTGCTTTTTGTTCGTGTTTTTAAAATATTCTCTCTGATAAACTTTCTAGCTACGCGCGGTACTTAATTTGCTCCGACATAGGAGCGCTGCTCCAGTACTACTTTATTTTTAGTGAATATTTAAACATTAGTCAGAACTGACCGCAGTTTATAAATACTGCGCACCAATGTCAAGTCCGCGACGAGTAAGATTTTCTGAAAATTAACCACTCCTGATTTTAATGGTTTTGCTCTGGTCATTTATAAGAATTTATTATATATTAATGCCTAAAGATATGTCAAAATATATTATATATATATATACATATAATTTCTTTTTGAGGAAGACGAAATTGCTTTAAAATTTGTAAATAACGTATGAAATATAAATATGCATGTGTGTGTGAGGGAGGGGGGGGGGGGTTGTTATACGCTTAGTTGTTATTACTGCAGAATATTAGAATTCTGGTAGTTTTTGGGTTTTTTTTGCTAGAAACTAAGCCCTGTGTATATATATTGTTACAGATATTTGAATCATATTGATGTGCATTTGAAACTAATGAATTTAAAAATTGAATTTTGTTTATTGATGAGGATCAGTGATTTTGCTACCTGATAGTGTGTAAAAAGTATTATTCACTTGCATTATTGAATGTATGATAATGATTCTTACTTTTTTTCCTTTCTATTTTTTGAAAATGTTAATACATTGTTAAATCTGTATACCTCCGTGAATTTTCTTTATATTGTTTTTTATTTATATGGAGAAATGTTATATATTCTATGTGTTTCGTAAGATAACATGGAAATTTTAGAACTGAAGTTGTTTTAATTTTTTTAGTTTTGCTGAAATTTTGTATATATGAAATAACGATATTGCTAATTGTATATCATAATGTAAAAAATATGTATAATACATATTTTTTTCATAATAGAATTAGTTTAATTATAGAGTAATATTTTTGTATTATTTTGATCCTGAAAGAGCATAGTGACATTCGAAATTTTTTGAAAACTTATATCTAGTTATCGGACAATGCATTATTGATAAAAGTTTTGATGCGTGACTTTTGTTTAATTTATTCTGTTTGATAATTCTAGTCATTTTATTACTACTGCTGTGTCATCATATTCATATAATTCATTTTATTTTGCAATAGTTTAAAAGTTTTCATTTGTAATTTTACGCATTAAAAGTTTAATTTTTTTCGTGAAATTACTCAAGTATTTGAATGGAAACAAACGTATCGCGATATTATTTAACAATTATATATTTTATATTTTATTTCCTCCAATCAGTGTTTGAACAAATTATTTTAAGGAAAATGATTTCCTTCAATTTACTTTCGAAGATCTGATTTTAAAATATTTATTTACTTCATATTCTGCTCTTTTACGCATCCATTTACTTTCTCACGGCTGGTCGATCTCCGATCTTGTCCGCCACATGACGTAACAGTCCTGCTCTGCTCTGATTGGATATCCTTCAAATGGAACAACCTTATGTAGAAAAAACTTGTTAGGTGCCAAAAACATCTCAACATTGCAGGAGTACTGAACTCAAGTAAAGGCATGCAACAAACCTAACAACCATGGGGAAAAAAAAGTTAACATTTTATAATTAAATTTAAAAATATTTAGATCTAATATTTTAGAATGAAACCTTCACCGCTATGAAGAGCAAAGTTCAAAATATACTACAGGCACAATTTCATTAATTAAAAACTTTGATTAATATTATTAATTAGTACCTCAAAAAGTGTAAACAACAATGTTATTCTATGGGAGAATGAATTCCTAAAGACACCAAAGTGACTCTTAAACAACAATTTTTTATATATGAAGGCGGCCCCACAGAAACACAAAACCAGTCACCGGAATTAGCATAAGGTTTGGGCTATCCAAAAAATGTTGTAGTTTAGTATAAAAAATTAGATTTGATATCTTTTGAAAGCTATGAAAAAGGTAAACAGCGTAATGTTATCTCTATGGGACCGCCATTTTGTTTCGTGGTTAAGATGAGCAATACAGTGTCTTCCAAAACTCTTCTCCAGGTCACTAAACTTAGTTAAAACTTTAAAAAAATGGATTATTCCTATTCTATTAACATTACAGTACACAAATTGTACAATTGTTAAGCAGAGATGAGTTTATAAGGTATTTTAAATTGTAACTGAAGAACATAGAATTTTGAAAATTTGGCAAAATGGCTCCTGAAAGCAGAAAAGTGTATGAGCTTCAAACGTTAATAACTTTTTAAATGTTCATCGCCGGTGCTAATATGACATATTAAAATGTTCAAAAAAGATCCGGAAATCATGAAATGTCAATTATATGCACGGAAATATACACTGGTAAACTCGGGAAGCAGTGAAGCAGGTGGTAATCACCAGAAACAATGGAGAAAAGAGAACGAAAGAAGTAGAGAGTTTAAGTAATCACTACTCCAGTACCCCTGCTTCAAATATAGCACAACATATATCAAAATTTAGAGCATAAGGAGAGAAAAAGAAAGATATGTAGTATAAGTCTCTAGCTCACCCCATTCCTGAGAGATTTAGCTGGACATCGGGAGCTTGACTCACACGATGCAACACTAGACACACTCACACCGGATAAAATTCTTATTTTTTAAACAGATTGAATAGAATATTAAAAATACTCAATGAAGTAAGTTTTGTACAACATCTGTGCATGAGTATAAAATTAAAACGTGCAGTGTAGGCCTACTCGTAGAAGCCATCTTAAACAAATCTCGAGTATCAGTTCGTTTTGAAGTAGTCTTTTCTCTTCATTTGATTAGGATGTTATTTTTTATGATGTGAATTTTAATACTTTCCGCATGGTTGAACTAACGGCTGCGCACAGAAGACCTGATAAATGTATTCTAGGTCAAATGAGTATATCAAGGTAAATCAAGGTATTTCAAATGATGTTGTTTGACTCGTGCACATCATAGTCATCTGAGCCAACGTCTTTGGGGGCCGTTAGGTTGATAACACTCTGACTGGTGGCCTCAGCATTCAAAATTTCAACTGTCGGTTCATAAAAATCTTCTTCAACTCACTCCTTTATTTCTTCTTGATTCAGTTGTGTTTCCGAAAGTCGTGCCGGATTACCCAGCATTCCAGACCTTAGATTGCCGGATTAGAGGATGTTTACTGTACTTGTAAAAATAATATAATGTATTTACAACAGAGGATGAACCTTCTAATAAGGGAACCTGCCTAAAAGGGATTTTTCTTCTTTCCTATGCAATTCCTACTTAGAAGATTTTATTGTATAGAATTTTTAAATTTCAAAGCCATAAAATGCGGATTAACGATATTAATGATTCTATTATAAAATATATTGATTTTTTAATGAATCTCTATTTGTATGTAAATATCTGAATAATTAATAATACCATTAATTTTTTTACACGACTTGGAGACTTGAAAATCTGAAAATTTTTATATTGAAAAAGCTTCTAAGACGGAATAAAATAGGGGAGAAAAAAACTTCGTTATAGTTAACTTCCTTTTTTAGCACGTCCGTCGTCTCTAGCAAATGTATTATGATTTTTTCAAACGGATTAATATATTCAATTTGCTAAGATAAAAAAATTCCGTTTAAAACAGGATTTCGCCATACACAGATTCTTCTCATAGGTTTTCTTATTCTGTATCCCCATCCATATAAATGTATACGTACTATTCTTTAAAGAGAGTTTCAATTGTGGAATAATGGTAGCTTAAAAATATATGTATTTTAAGCGAAACTGGGACCGGAACTTCGCCGGATTTTTAAAAATTCCAGATTTTTGAAAGAATATCAAATGTACTTCTGATATTCTTAATGGTGCATTTATTCATAAGTAATTCAAAGCGAAGTGATATTTATATGAGAAAAAAAATAAATCAATGTTTTTTTCATATATTTTTTTTTTCTCACATAAATATCACTTGGCTTTGAATTAATTATGAATAAATGCACCATTAGGAATATCAAAACTACATTTGATATTCTTTCAAAAATCTGGAATTTTCAAAAATCCGGCGAAATCCTGGACCTCGACAATACCGGATTTTCGAGATTATATTGCGCATTATTAATCAATCCTTTAAATTCTTTCTCTCCTGAATTTTATGATAACCTCTGATCCCATTCTTTGGTAATCCAGCACACAATTTGTCATATAGAACATATTTTATAACTACTGGCGGCGGTGAATTGGGGAAGGCAGGGGGACAGTATCCCACACCCCATCGATTAAAATATATTATACAGCGGTGACGGCAATACTTCTTTGCACAAGGTTGGCGACGGATCAGTAGTTAGGATCAATAAAAGCACGTCAAATTGCCTTGGCCTAAGATAAACTAAATCAGCCTAGGATAAACTAGAAAGTTGGCGGCGGGGCGGTCTTTGGGATCAATAAAATTACGCAAAATAGAATTGGCCTGGGATGAACTAGATCGGCCTAGGATAAACTAGTTTGGACCAATAAATAGCAGGCTAAACTAGTTTATCCTATGAGCGTTAGGCCAAACTAGTTTGGCCTAGGAAAAACTAGTTTATCCTGTGGCCCTTAGAATAAACTAGTTTGGCCTAGGAAAAACTAGTTTATCCTAAGGGCGTTAGGATAAACTAGTATGGCCAAGGAAAAACTAGTTTATCCTATGCGCGTTAGGATAAACTAGTTTGGCCTAAAATCGGGTTTGGCCGTAACATATATAATTTTTAGATACTGATAACGATATCATAAGAGATATGCGAGGGGGCATTGAAAAAAATGGGTATTCAAAACTGAGTAAAAAGTACTCAATTTGAAATATGCCACATCCTCAAAATAGCTCCGATCGAAATGTACTCAAAATTGAGAAACACATGTACTTATTTTTGATTCTATGGTTAAGTTCAAATATGAAACGTTATGTTCTGCCCCTTGAACCTACAAAGTAAAGTAAAAACGTGCTGACATTTATTTCCCGTTCGCAGTTATTAATAAGAACTGTTTAATTAATTATTTTAAAAGAAAAATAGCAAAATTATTGGCAATACATGCAAGTCGAATATTTTTATTACAAGAGCACTAGAGAACAAGAGCATTATTTGCAAGCACTTTTAAATTATTTTAAAATACTGTGCATAATTTAATATTTACATTAACAAACATCTTTTATGCCGGCATAAATGAAATAAACCATTACAGGGTACACATCTGTTGTCTTGTTTGTGTTTAATAACATGTGATGGATCAAAATTGAGATAGGATAGGTTCATTTTTGATCCAGACATACTCAATTCGATACGAGTACATCGATTTACTCATTTTTGACTACTTCATTTTTTTTCAATGGGAGGTTCGAGGAATGATAAAGTATGAAATCGTAAGGAGGGGAGGGGTTCAAAAATTAAAAAAAAAATGATAGCGTTATATATATAAAGCCCCTTTCTCCGGGTGTCAACTCGTATGTATTAATATTTATTAATAAAGATACAATAAAAGATATGGTTTCAAATACGCGTAACTTAAAATCAAAGAAAAACTGCCCAGTTAAAAATGCCATGTTAAAAAAAAACTTTTCCTGGTATTTATTTAACTTTTATAAATGTTTAGTTTTGTCTGTGCATAGAAATAACGTCATAATACATAATTAGAGAAATATTCACTGAAGAAATTTTTTTTTTATACTGTACTGTTTTTACTCTGGGAAAAGTAATAATTTCTATTGATTCGCGGATGATTAAATCATGATAATTCTTTGAGGGATATATAATTTTTGCGTCTTCGAAATTAACTTGTATATTTTGCTTCTGGTTAAGTCTTGACAGGGCTGTTGTAGGTCGGTTATACTTTAAATCTCTCAAATGTTCTTTAATACGGACTTTAAGTTTACGTGAAGTCATTCCTATGTATTCAAGATAAATATTTTCTGTTTTCAGTGGAATTACATATACTCCAGAAATTTCATCTTCCGGGATCGGGTCTATTTTGGCACAAATTAGATTTTTCAGTTTTGCTGGAGGAGTGGCGATTAAGTTTACGTCGAAGCGGAAAAGTGCATGTCTGAGTTTTTCGAAAAGTCCTGGTATATACTTCATCTTGCAGTATCTCATATTACACCGTGGAGTTTTTTTGTATTTTCATATGGTTCTTCTGTGAGTTGATTAGCTTATCAATAATGCGTATTGGGAAACCATTCTCAACTGCAATGTTTCTAATGGTATTTAATTCATTTTCAAGGTGATTAATAGAGCAAACACTAAAAGCTCGTCTTACATAAAAGTTGAACGGAGCAAGTTTGTAGTTAAAAGGTGATGTACTTTCAAAAGGAATGGTGCTGTTAGACTTATTTACTTTTCTGTAGACTTTCCGCTCAATTGTTAAGTTTGATAAAGTCCATAATTAAACGAGCCTACTTTAAAGTTCTCTACAGACAAAACTATTATTCGTAAAGTTATAATAAAGAGATGGGAATTTGTTTAAGCAAAATATAGTTCAAATTTTCACCACCAGAGGGAGATTTTTAATGCATTACGCCTTTAGCATAACGATAGTTTAGAAATTTTATTTATTAAATTAACCTGGTTCTAAAGATAGCATTTCCCAGAACAATACTGCGGGCAACTGTGGAACATGCTATTTTACGATTGCAGATAGTATCTGAAAGTGATGACAGTCAAGTGGAAGATATTTGGTGATAACAAAATTTGTTAAACTATCTTAAATGCATGCTACTTGTGTAATTCCTTAGGAAACGGACTTCTAATTTTTTTTTTTTCGCTCAAAGAAATTCCCATACCTTTATTATGTCCTCCACAAAATTTCAGAACATTCTGAACAATAGTTTCGTCTTTAGACAACTTTAAAATAGGATCGTTTATTATAGACACAGTGTTGCCAGTGGGCTACTTTTTTTTAAATTCAGATTTCTTGATTGGCACCGCTTTTCTGAAATGGTGAAATTCCTCTTTTCACTTTAATTAAGATGTCATTAAATAAGGCGAATTTTCCTATTTCAAAAAAGTGGTGCCAATCAAGAAATCTAAATTTTTAAAAAGTAGCCCACTGGCAACACTGTATGGACACGGTGTATGTTTATGTTTTTAAACAAAAGATAAAATTAATTCAAAATTAAATTTAAAATTACCAGTAAAATTTTTTAATTCTTCGCGGAAAGTAAAAACAGCAGCGGATCATTTAATATAAAATGTTTATGATAATTTCGTTAAATTATTCATTTTACACTAAACGAATAACGGCAAATAAATCATTACATTATCGATTTATTTCGCATAAACTTTTCACAAAATGTGTCACAAACATGGAATTGCTATTTGCTTTCCGACAAGTGTTGCATAAAAGCATCCTATTTATTTAAGACATCCTGAATGTTTATATTTTTAGACAAAAGATAAAGTTAATTCAAAAATAAATTTAGAATTACCAGTTAAATTTCTTCATTCTTCTTGTAAAGCAAAATAGCAGCGGATCATTTAGTATAATATTTTTATTATCATTTCGGTAAATAATTCATTGTATACTAAACGAATAACGGCAAATAAATCATTATATTATCAATTTATTTCGCATAAACTTTTCACAAAATGTGTCACAAATATGGAATTGCTATTTGTTTTCCGACAAGTGTTGCGTAAAAGCATCCTATTTATTTAAAACATCCTGCATGTTTATATTTTTAGACAAAAGATAAAGTTAATTCAAAAATAAATTTAGAATTACCAGTTAATTTTTTTTATTCTTCTTGTAAAGTAAAATAGCAGCGAATCATTTAGTATAAAATTTTCATTATCATTTCGGTAAATAATTCATTGTGAAGTAAACGAATAACAAAAAATAAATCTTTACATTATCAATTTATTTCGCATAAACTTTTCACAAAATTTCTCACATACATGGAATTGCTTTTATTTAAGACGTCCCATAGAGAAAATTAACATAACTTATGTATGTTCAATGTCAGTGAACATGGGGGAGAGGAAATAGCAATTGCACAAATTTAAAGTAAATTATAAAGTAAGTGCGTTTTTGCTGTTAAATAGTAATTTTTTGCTCTAATTATTATGTAAGTATAGGTGTATATTTTAGGAAATGCTGGTGTATATGTGGCATTCTCACAATCTTTTGACTTTCATGTCCCTGAATAATAATTTTTATTTTAATACACTTTTTTGTATTTTTTGTATTTTTTTTTTTTTTTTTTTTTTTTTTTTTTTTTTTTTTTTTAATTTCAGATACTGGGGAACATCGAATTGCATGATTGCATAACAATATTAACGAGATAAATAAGTTTTGGACTATGTTGGGGATCCAAATAACAGGAAAACTCCTATACCGTCCCGTGTCCCTGATGCTGATTTTTAAGTTTGGAGCTGTCTGTATAAAATTGTTTCAATAGAAGTAATTCGATGTAATTTTTTTCCGAAACTGGAACAATTTTTTTATATAAATATGTAGCAAAAAATTAACCTGCACCCATTTTTATGGTTGATATTATTTTTTGAATTCTGCCCCTGGATTTTTTATCCTTACCGTCACTCTTGTTAAATTTATACAGAAAATCACTTCAGATGCAGCGACAAAATTTTTCTCAAGTTTTTTCTCATGCAGAAGTACGCTACAGAAAGAATGTCTAAAATTCTTTGACAGGAAATTTACTGCAGAATTTAAATCAGCATTTAAATACCAATTTCAAGATCGTGGCTTTATTGGTAGTCTTACCATCCCCAAGTTTTATTCCTGCACTTTTTGAGGAAATAAAATAAAAAAATTAATTTAATCCAATGTTAACCACTGTTTTTAAAAATCAATGAACATTGTGGCTATCACTTAGTCTGAACATGATTTTCCTAAAAATAGGTGGTAATTTTCCGTACCGTTCCATCCTTACCGTCCCTTTTTGTGCCATTTCGTCCCTTTTTTCCTATACCGTACCCTTTTTTTTTTACCTTACCGTCCCTTTTTTAACACCCTTTTAAGACAACGTTATACAAAAATTCTGTATTAAAAGTACTACATTTTTATTATTTCTTATTTGAATGTCTGTGGGTACTATGAAAATTCATTATAAGTAAGAATTTCGAAGAAAATAAAAAGTTATGGTGGTAAAATGGTAAGGGAAATTAAATTCGCATTTTTAACTTAAACCTCAGTTAAATAAAAAAAAAATTTCGCTGCTGACCATTTTTTCTTTATTTTGAATCATTAAGGCTTTCGTCTATCAGATTAAAATGTTATTTTAGCAAGTTTAATTTCGCCAGATTTTTTCCCCCAAAAGTCAAAAGATTGTGAGAATGCCCCATATATTCTAATACACTATATGGCCAAAGTTGACCGGTCACTTGCGATTTTTGACGTTTTGTTAAATATCTAGAAAAATACATCAGGAATTAACCTGAAATTTCAGGTGTGTAAACAGTATAGATTAGGTCATATATTTCCGTGAAGTTTTTTTCCCGAAACCCCATAGGGGACCGTCAAAAAATTGAAAAAGAACGAATATCTTTTGGATAACCCTGTAAAACTAATGGAGCAAAAGCGTTTAAACTCGAGATTATTAATAAGTGGCTTATTGTAATATACTGTGTTCATTTTTAAGAGGATAGCATGTATACTCGTAGAGAAATTAAGGTTTTTATAAAAACAGATCCAAATTTCGCCAAGTTGTTTGCTTATAATTTGCAGAGTTCTTACTATAAAAAAAGTTCTTTTCAGAAAATATGACGGACAACATTGTACACAATATTCCGCAATCAGAAAGAAAAAATAATAAAAATTGGATAAAAACGAGCTGGTTTACTAATAAATGTTTCACTGCGCATGCGCGAATGCAATCAAAATAAAATGTGCATAATGTGTTAGCTAAATGTATAGAGCAACTTTTGTAAAAGTCTCAAAAACATAGTTTAAAATGTCTGATAATAACCGTTTATAGAATAAGCTCAAAATCCGTTGTTCCCAAAAGGAAGCAAAAAGATGAGGGATTGTATCCAGTGGTGGGATTCAAATAATTTAACAACCGGTTCGCTGCACGAATGATTTTTGACGTACAAAAATCAAAGAAAAATTTAGCATTACACATAGATTATGAAGCATTTTTCAATATTATAATAAAATTGATAAAAATATTTGACCTTGTGGTATATTAAAAAAAAAAAAAAAAATCCTGACACATGTTTTCTTGTAAAAGGACATAGTTTGTTTAAAACGCCTTCGACAGTCGTTAAACCCTGATCAAGATTTCTATCAGAAAATGCATCAAAACAGCATAATACAAAAAGGATAGCACAAAAATAGCAGAAATTTACGTTTAAGAATTAACTCTAGTTCACCGTGTTCATGATCTAAAGTTGCAAACAGTTAGATACTAAAAACACTAACTGTAGGAAGAGCTCGAGATAATGCTAAGTGTCTAATCTCACGAGAATATCACCTCACTGAATATCAAGCATTACTATTTACATCCTTGTTTTGGTAATAAATGCTTGTAACTTCTTCAAAGTTAATCTCAATAAATAGATTATTGTGAGTGATAAATAATTGATTTCTGGATTTTTTTTTTTATTCGTGTTTTATGCTATGTTTTGATACCAAAGCCACAAATTCAACCAAGCTATTCGTCAATTTCGTCTTCTATAATTAACACCAAATGACTCTAAAATTATTTTTGTAATACCAATAACGCGCACGTCTAGAAGATTTATTCTTGAAATTTTGTATCAGTGATAAAATTTAGCTCAGTTTAAAAACATGCAACATCTTTTCAAGACCTTTCATACAATAAATGCCCATGGATAACAATTTCCGATGAAATGCATGAGCACACTATGCATTTTCAGATTGAAACCAGGAAAAATAAATTAGAATTATTTGAGATATTCTGTACTGAAAATAACTTTATATGTATTATGTTGAAAAGTATTAAAAAGATATGCTAAAAGGTAGTGTATCATTTCAGATAGTTAATAAATAAAACAATAAAAAATGTAGAAAAAAAAACAGTATTACAGTACAGAAAAGAATTTTAGTATGTTAAGTAGCTTCTATTATTTGAGATATTTACATATAGCTTCTTGATAAACCTTCTAACTTTCAATTTTCTTTGTCTTTACTCAAACATTATCTGATGTGTGCTTCTTTCTTTACATGCCTTCACTATAAAAGGATATATATATATAATGGATATATATATATCCATTCTTTAAGAGGTATGCCAATTAGACTAATCGCCATTATGTTTGATACATTAGAAATAGTTAGCTTACTTCTCTTCTCTGACCATGTGATGTTTATCTTTGAAAACCCCTTTCAATTTCTACTGAACTTGCAGTAATATTTCTGGCAATATTTTCAGACTTTTGAATACTTTCAAAAACTCTATAGTTTTAGAAATTCTTTAAAAATATGGTAAAAAAATCCTCGATAATCGTTAATATTATTGTAAGTTCCATTAAATATAAACCATATAGCTCTTCAGCTGTTTTCCATTGTAGAATTACTTCTCCAATATTCCAGTAATCTGACGAGGAAAAAATATACTTCATTACTACATTCAAATTGTCTACAACTTGGTTTTGAATGTTCAGAATTCAATAGTATGTATTTTTTTTAAATTTGGTACGTTGTTAAAAAACATGTCCCCCGAGCTTATTAAAACATTTATGATCTTTTGCAAATTTGATAGTTTTTCATTTTTCTGAAGTAATAAAAACGTCAGAGTTTTACTTTTGTACGGGCTTTTTTCTTACGAAGCCTTTCAAACATTTTAATACATTTTATCACAAGTTTTCTTTCTTTATGATGCTTATACTTCTTGTTCGCAGTGCTTTTGAAAGACAAACAATTTCGTTTAAAACATGGAAACATCAAGGAAATATCAGCTTTAAAATATGTAGGTCATCATTTCTTATCGCTGACCAAGAGCTAATTCATAAATTGTTAAATTTAAATTACGTCTAATTTTCAAAAGTATTTCAACTGTAGTAAATTCGGAATATTCAAATGTTCATCTACAGAAAAGTCGTTTTTACTTTAGAAAAAAGTTACAAAATTTAAATTTTTATGCAGTGTACAAATTTTTGCATGACCTTTCGAGTTATGATATTTGTTAGATCATGGAAAATATTTTTCTAAATGTAACTTATAGGAAAGGTATCTTATAAAAACTTAAAATTTGTTACATTTATGAAAATAACTACTTTGATGTAAACGACTTCTAAGATATGAAGAACAATATATATTTTTTTTTAAATGCAGTTTGAACTATACAACTAAATCTAAAAATTTAGCTATTGATCAATGATAACAGGGAACATTCCGTATATTTTCAAAAGAAGCAGCAAAAACAATGTACCTTTTATCCGAATGTAAGAAGTTATTGAAGTGTTGAATAAGCACTATATAGCTATAGTTAGCTTAGGCTGCCGGTTTGGATCGCAAAATTCTTCAAAACTTCAAAATTTCATTTTTTTTAAAGTTAAATTTTAAATGTTTAAATGCTCCTTACAGAACTGATGAAGAAAAAAAAATAATTTTTGCAAATAAAACATTATTTTATTAAATGAACCAAATCAAAACATCCCATAGTTTTACGTTTAGAAAACGCTGTTGTGCAGATATACATTTAAAGAAAATAATTAATGTAAATGTAAGCTTCATTCTACAACCGGTTCGCCGAACTCAATACAAATTAAGTTACAAATTAAGAAAGTAGTTAAAGTAGTGTTGAATAAGCGCTATATAACTAGAGTTAACCTAGGCTGCCGATTTAGATTCCTTAATTCTTCATATCCCCATTTTTTTAAAGTTAAATTTGCTCCTTGCAGAACTGATGGGGAAAAATATATTTTGCAAATGAAACATTATTTTATTAAATGAAACAAATTAGAATATGTCGCAGTTTTATGTTTTGAAAACACTGTTGTGCAGATAAACATTTAAAGAAAGTAAATTAATGTAAATGCAGGTTTCATTTAACCCGGGAGAACTCGCTAGTGAGAACTTCTCTCACTGTGCCCAATCGCTTTTCTTTTACTTTACATTAATTTAATATCAACTTTTTTTGGTTGGCTTAGTGTTTTTATTCACAAAAGAGGAAAAATAACTGAAATAACATTTGAAATTTTAATTAAAATGAAAAATGGTTTAAATAAGAATCTTAAAAAAAGTACGACGGTGAGAGAAAATCTCATGCAGCGAGTTCTCTCGGGTTAACAACCGGTTCGCCGAACTCAATACAAATTAAGTTACAATTTAAGTATGCAAATTAAGAAAGTAATAGTTAAAGTAGTGTTGAATAAATGCAATATAACTAGAGTTAGCCTAGGCTGCCGATTTGGATCCCAAAATTCTTCAAATCCTCAAAATTTCATTTTTTAAATGTTAAATTTGCTCCTTACTAAACTAATGAAAAAAATATATTTTGCAAATGAAACATTATTTTATTACATGAAACAAATCAGAACATGTCAGTTTTATGTTTAGAAAACGCTGTTGTGCAGATAAACATTGAAAGGAAGTAAATTAATGTAAATGCAAGTTTCTTTTAACAACCGGTTCGCCGAACTCGATACAAATTAACAACCGGTTCTACCGAACCGGTGCGAACCGGCTGAATCCCACCACTGATTGTATCCAAATACAGTATTACGTGCAATATTGTGTATGCTAAATTGGCACTAATCAATGGATATATGGATACAACCCCTTATGTTTTTGCTTCATTTTGGAAACAACGAATTTAGAGCTTATTCTATAAACGATTATTATCAGACTTTTCAAACTATGTTTTTGAGACTTTTACAAAAGTTGCTGTATACACTTAGCTAACACATTATGCACATTATATTTTGATTGCATTCGCGCATGCGCAGTGAAACATTTTTTAGTAAACCTGCTTATTTTTCATCCAATTTTTATTATTTTTTCATTCAGATTGCGGCGTATTGTGTAATATTTTCTGAAAAGAGCTTTTTTTTTATATTAAGAACTCTGCAAATTATATACAAAAAACTTGGCGAAATTTGGGACTGTTTTTATAAAAACCTTAATTTCTCGAGGAGTATACATGCTATCCTCATAAAAATGAACACAGTATATTGCAATAAGCCACTTATTAATAATCTCGAGTTTAAACGCTTTTGCTCCCTTAGTTTTTACAGGGTTATCCAAAAGATATTCGTTCTTTTTCAATTTTTTGGCGGTCCCCTATGGGGTTTCGGGAAAAAATCTTCGCAGAAATATATGACCTATACAATACTGTTTACAGACCTGCAATTTCAAGTTAATTCCTCATGTATTTTTCTAGATATTTAACAAAACGTCAAAAATCGCAAGTGACCGGTCACCTTTGGCCATATAGTGTAAAATTAATTAAAATTCTTACTTTTAAATAAAATCATAAAGCGAAATGCAATATTCCACATTTATCCAATCATAAACTACAGAATATGAACTTAAGGGTACAGTGGACTTTGAAATTCGCGAAAATATATCAAAAAGTCGATTTTTCATTTTTAATGTAGAAATAACACATATAATCATATCTACCGGATGCACTTTTTTTTTTTTCAAATATGTTGATTTTTGCCGGAGTTATGGCCATTTTAATTTTAACAGCTGATGCGCCACGCCCCTTTGTTTACCTTTCTGCCATTGTTTTTCTTCTTTCGCGACGTAGATACGCCTAATCTAAAAGCTGTGAAATCATGCTTACATGATATTCTTGAGCTTACTCCATGTAATTTTCATAAAGGATATATATTTCTTTATTATTTGGCAACAGCGTATTTTAACTGGGACCTAAACTGGTTGTTTCTGGTTTGTTTACATCGTTTGTTTTCATTTTTTGAATTTCGTTGCAGTTCTCTCTAGTTATAATTTCAGTTTAAAAAGCAGTTCTTTTAAGAACTGGAACTGCCTGTTGTTAACAACATTGCTTTTTAGATTTTTTTAAAAGCATTTGTTAGGGTAATAATTTACTAAATTATCTTTTTAATTTGTTTTGTTTCTGAATGCATTTGTAAACATGCACTGCATAACTTCAAAGTATCAGAAGCGTAAAGGCCCACCAACTAAGCGAAGCAAGGCTGGTTCTGCAAATATTTTAAAGTGGAAATATAGTTTGAAATTCAATCAATTAATGGTTATTCCATCGAGAATATTAATCCTGAAATTGTTCCTGGATTTTTTTTTTTTTCATTGAATACAAGCGATAATTTTGATAGTTTATATGCCATGTCTACTGAATACAGTTTAGTAAGCAACTCTATTTGGGCAGATTTACTTCAGAAAGTACCTTGTAGTGAGTGTCAACAATGTAAATTAAATAATTTGAAGCATAATTCTTTTGGATTCTCATCAAAATTAGACCTTGTATGTGAAACCTGTGCAAAATCTTATGGATATGTTTAATGTTTATACTAGTGAACGTGAAATAGCAACAAAAAAGTTTGATGTAAACAGAAAACTTACAGCTGCATTTTTATCGTTTGGGGAGGGTCATGCCGCACTGGAAAAGGTTTTGAAAATTGTATATTTCGAATTATTTTATTGTGTATTCAATTGTATTACATAATTAAAATTAGATTTTTTACCTGGTAGTGGTTTGTGAAACAGTGATAGTAAGTGATTTGAAATGTCAAATACTTAGAAATGACATACGCTACATTTTTTATTTTTTGCAAGCATTCATTATTAATTTATATATCAAAGATTCAATAAAAAGGAATCTGAGAGTCGCTTGGCAAAGCAATGAGTTATCTAAAAGGTATGTTAGATTAATATTAACACAATTATTCTAATTGGTAAACAAATCATATTAGATGTAAATTTCCAACTGGGCGAAAAATGTCCGTCTGTTGAGCTGAACCAGGTTTCAGACCAGATGCTGTAATCATCAAGGTTAGCTGGGTGAAAAAGTTCGACCAGAATCGTCCGGGATAGCTCAGATGGCAGAGCACTGGCGGCTTCAGCCAGGAGGTCCCGGGTTCGAATCCTGGTCCGGACATTTTTCGCCCAGTTGGAAATTTACATCTAATATAAAAGGTATGTGTTGAAAGTTTTTACTATCGTTACTGTGAACGATAAAATGCATAGATCTCTCTTATTTCATCGATTATATTCACTGTATGTATTGTAATTAGAAACATTTGGCAATATTTCAATTTATTATACTGTCGACTCTTGATAGGTTTAACGTTGCTTGAAGTAAACTTTATTACAAGTATTTAAAATTGAAAATTTAAGAGTAATTTAAAGAATTTTATAAAATTTTAATGAAAAAATTGAAAAACATCAATTTAAATCCATTTTTTAAGTTTTTTTTTTAATATAATTTGCTAACATTTCACAGTAAGTTTTGTTTTTGTGTTTTCAAAGATGATTATATGAGATTATTGCAATTGTGTGTAAAATCTGATTGCGCATGGAGCGTTTTGATTTTATAGATATGGTAATTTCCGTCGTTTATAATTTTTTAGTTTTGAATATTTCGAGTTCTATTAGAGTTATTATAACCAAATTTTGTGCATTAATTCTTGTTCGCATTATAAATATATGTAGAAAGTTTATATATACTGGTATTTTTCTGTAAAAGGTCGTTTTGAAATATGTCGTTTAGCAATGTTGAATTCAGACACTTTTCTCCGGGAACGATTTCTGTGGCTCCGGGGTGACATTATAGAGTTGTGGAAGGGGGGGGGGGGATTGCACCTTTTGACCATTGAAAACACAAAACCTCAAATCTTCGGGGGGGGGGATGCCACCCCCTCAAATCAACACTGTCGTTTAGTTTCTGCGACAGTGTCGCTGTGTCGCCCCGTTTCTGCAAAGGGGCATATTACTCGACTTTCAAATGTTGTATGCGCAACACATTGCTTTCAATTTTATTGAAAATTCTCAGAAATTTTCTTTATACCAGTGTCAATATTTTTTACTTACAATAAACTTTATTACATGTATTTAAAATTGACAATGTAAGAGTAATATACCAAATTTATAGAAATTTTAATGAAAAAATTGAAAAACATCAGTTTAAATCAATTTTTTTAATTTTTTTAAATATTATTTGCTAAAATTTCGTAGTAAGTTTTGTTTTTGTGCAATCAAGGATGATTATATCAGATTATTGCAAATGTGTCTGAAATCGGATTGCGCATGGAGCGTTTTGATTTTATAGATATGGTAATTTCCGTCATTTATAATTTTTTAGTTTTGAATATTTCGAGTTCTATTGGAGTTATTATAACTAAATTTTGTGCATTAGTTCTTATACGCATTATAAATATATATAGAAAGTTAATATATATATATATATGTTGGTATCTTTCTGTAAAAGGTCGTTTTGAAATATGTCGTTTAGTTTCTGCGACAATGTTGCTGTTCGCCCCGTTCTGCAACGGAGTAAGTACGCATCTATATTTCTCTTAGAGACATAAAAAATGCTATATAGGTTATTAATAATATTATATCCTTCACTTGTATCCAAAATTGTTTCAATATAAGCTTTTAAAAAATTTACGAACATTTAAATCATTAAAACGTGTTTTTCTCAGAATCAATATTTTTACCGTTTTCATGACTTTCAGATGTTCCATGCGCAACACACAGCTTTCAATTTTAATGAAACTTCTCAGAAATGTCCTTAATATCTGTGTACATATTTGTTACTAGAAATAAACTTTGTTACACGTATTTAAAATTGAAAATTTAAGAGTAATATACAAAATTTAATGAAATTTTAATGAAAAAATTGAAAAAAATCATTTTTTTTTATCTTTTTAAATAAAATTTTCTAAAATTTTGTAGTAAGTTTTGTGTTTATATATTCAAAGAGTATTATGCGATATTATTGGAAATGTGGTTAAGTTTGGAATGCGCATGGAGCGTTTTGAAATCTGGCAATTTTTAAATTTTTAAATTTAAATATCTCAAAAATTTTTAAAGATATTTTCATAAAATTTGGTAAATAACACTTTTTTTATTGTAAAACTATATCCTGAAAATTTCAAAAAAAAAAATATTGGTAATTAAAAAAGTTAGTTTTCAAAGTCCACTGTACCCTTAAAAAAGTTCACCGTTTACTTAAAAGGTGGCAAAAAATAACAAATGTTACAAGTTTAAAAATATAAATTTCATTTAAATTTCCGAGTACTTTTGTTCTGCCATCCAGCAGCCATTGCCAGGGAATCTTTTCATTAATTGCAGTTCCATTCATTCAAATACGTTACTGCGTTTGAAATGGGTGAGTCTGTAATTCTTGAGGTAGATGGAAGTTGAAGTTGTAGTGCTTGGAAGTTAACTTGCGTTGAGGGAAATATTTAACTGTCGTTCTATTTATTTTAATACGTCACTTTGTTTTCAATGAGTAGCTACAAAATAGTATACAACTTCTACTATTTACAACTAATTTAAATTAAACTGCATTTTTTTTCAACAGAAAAAACATTATTGCACAAAATAAAATGTATGTACTGTTACGCATTCAGTTACAAAAAAATTATTTCACCAATTTTTAAGTGACCTATTTTGGAGGATTTAATAATATTGTTCAAAATGAAAAATAAATATTTAGATGTGGCGTCCCACTTGTGTGGAGGGATCCTGAATGCTATACTGCTGATTGCCTTGTTTGTTCATGCGATGCTAGATGTAAAAAGACTGTGACCCTTTTTGGAAGTCTCACCTGGATTTTAAAACATCTTCTACATTATAGGTAGATAATCAGAGAACAGCAGTTAATCTCTTATTTGGCATAGGATAGTGACTAAGTTTACCGTAAAGATATTTATATAAACAGATTGATGTGTGAGTTTGTCGTAAAATATATGGAGAGTTTTTATTGACTATACTAAAAGAAATCTTAAAAGTGTTGTTTTTTAAAAAAATTGAAAAAAAAAAAAAAAAGAAGCATGTATCTAAAACTAATGTGTCAACTAATGAACTTTGTCATCATCTTAATAAACAGTTCAGCTTAATAAACAGTGAAATTTTGTTAAACTATTCTGAATGTGTTGGAAAGTGTTTCATAAACTATGCTAGACGCATGAATTTTCGTTCTTGTTTATTACTTTCTTCTATCTTCAATAGAAGAAAGTATTGTAATCGAAATTTTTTTCGACTTCCAGTTTTCGACGGATTTGCATGTTTTAGGGGTAAGAGATTCCAAAAAACATGTTTATAGAAAATGTCTGTCTGTCTGTGTGTCCGTCTGTCCGTCTGTCCGTCTGTCCGTCTGTCTGTCGCCATTGTACCATCAAAAAGTGTATGAAGTTATGTATAGAATTAAACCAAAATTTTATTATGTTTTTGGCTATGGCAAGCAGGTCCTCCCGGAATTTTGGAAAAAATTTGCCGGTAGGGGGCGCTGATATAACAATTTTTGTGCGATTTTGAATATTGTACCATCGAAAAGTGTATGAAGTTATGCATAGAATTGAACCAAATTTTTAGTTTAAGTTTTTGGCTATAGCAAGCAGGTCCTCCATGAATTTGGAAAAAATTCGCCGGTAGGGGGCGCTGTAATAGCGATTTTTGTGCGATTTTGAATATTTTACCGTCCAAAAATGTATGAAGTTATACGTAGAATTAAACCAAATTTTTATTTTAAGTTTTTGGCTATGGCAAGCAGGTCCTCCATGAATTTGGAAAAAATTCGCCGGTAGGGGGCGCTGTAATAGCGATTTTTGTGCGATTTTGAATATTGTACCGTCCAAAAGTGTATGAAGTTATGCATAGAATTAAACCAAATTTTTATTTTAAGTTTTTGGATATGGCAAGCAGGTCCTCCATGAATTTGCAAAAAAATTCGCCGTTAGGGGGCGCTGTAATAGCGATTTTTGTGCGATTTTGAATATTGCACCATCGAAAAGTGTATGAAGTTATGCATAGAATTGAACCAAAAAAAATTTTTAAGTTCTTGGCTATGGCAAGGAGGTCCTCCCTTAATTTGCAAAAAAATCGCTCGCAGAGGGCGCTGTAATAGCGATTTTTGTACAATTTTTGTGCCATTTTGAATATTGTACCGCCGAAAAGTGTATGAAGTTATGCATAGAATTGAACCAAATTTTATGTGTTTATTTTTGGTCATGTCACGAAGGTCCTCCCTGAATTTGGAAAAATTCTGCCGGAAGGGGGCACTATAATTGCGATGTCTGTACCATTTTCATTATTGCACCATCGAAAAGTGTATGAAGTTATCCATATAATTGAACCAAATTTTTTGTGCATGTTTCTGGCTATGGCAAACAAGTCCTCCCTGAACTTGAAAAAATTCCGAAAGAAGGGGGCGCTATAATTCCGATCTCTGTGCCATTTTCATTATTGTACCATCGAACAGCGTATAAAATTATGCATACAATTGAACAAAAATGTTTGTGCTTGTTTTTGGCTTTGGCCAACAGGTTCTCCTTGAATTTGGAAATATTGCGCAGTAAAGGGGCTCCGTGCTAGCGATTTTTGTATACTTTTCTTGATTTTTCGTAGTTCTATTGTGCATCGGCGGCTCATGCAGCGGCGGGAACTCGCTTCCTGCTATGCCGGCTATTCGCAAACAGCTGATAACGACAGAATAAGGAAAAATTAATAATTTTAACAAATATTATGATATAGATTAACTCGTTTTTAGTCCGTTTAATTGACTTGAGCAGAAATTTAAGATGAAAATCAAAGTTGGTATAGTATTGAACTAATAATATTGAAGTATTAACATGTGTAACTAGGTTTTGAAATATTAAGATGTATAAGATAGAAGAAAGTTTTGGGATTGGCACATCCAACTAGTTTTTGAATTAATTTTAAAACCACAATAGATTTATTTTTACACAGTTTGCTAAGCCCTGATAGTATAAAGTATGAAGTACATTCTAAAGGAATAATACCGAATTGTAATAATACCTCAAATTCAATAATGAGCATGTTACGTTTTTAATTTTTCAAATTCAAGATAATTAAGTATAATTTTTATTTTTTTAATTAAATTTGATAGGAATTCAGAAGATGAAGTAAGCATTTATTATTTCGCACTCGTATTCTTGCAAGTATTCCTCAAACAAGAAATACGCGGTCAAATGGACAAAATAATATCTAAGGTACACTGTTAAAAATTTAAAAACATAACCAATTTTTGGTGCTGCAGTAGCTGCCACCATAAGATGGTGAAACATTGTATCAACATTTGGTTCTAAGGATGAACCATAAGTTGGTGAAACCTTGAACCAGAAATTTATGAAACGTTGAAGCATAAATTGGTGCAACGTTGAACCATAAATTGGTGAAATGTTGAACCATAAATTGGTGAAATGTTAATGAAGCAATGATTTTTGTCCCCCTCTCCCCTCCCCCTTCATTAGTAAAATATTTTGCATTTTTTTAAAGATATTCTGTTTTAATATAATTTAAGGTGAAATATATATATATATATATATATATATTTAAGATAACTTTCAAGATCAGAAACCTAAGTTTATTTAGCAAATTTTAATACACTTTAGTTATTCGAGTTATTTTAAATATCTTACACTATAATTTACATATTAAAATACGTAAGAAAAGCTACGATGATGTTATGGGGCTTTATATATATATATATATATATATATATATATATATACTTATCAAATTGGGGTAATTGAAATGTATTATAATTAGCTAAATAAACATATAAAATTGATTTTGTATGACGCATGCAAGCAATCTTTAAACAAAAATCAATCACAGAAAGAGCAAATATAAATCCTAAATTCCATTAAAACAATGAAACCATAAAAAAACTATGTTAGACGGGGGTGGGGGCAAAAAGCATTGCTTATCAACTCACATCTTTTTTTTAATAAGTTCTAAGCATAATCGAAATATTAAGAATGTGTAATTTTTTTTTAATGGTGATTTGTAATTGTTTTACTAAATGTGAACATCAACATGGAGTCTAATTTTTCAAATACTACGGAATATGTATATAATTTTCCTTTAAACATATTCCTCAATTATCCTTATTAATAAAACGACACGATAAGCAATATTTAATTTTAATTTTTTATTCCCATATACATTGTATTTTATAAATATAAGCTAAATGCATTTCATAGATTTTATAAGAAAAGATTGATCTAGGAAATAGAAAAAAATGTACGGTATGTACTGTTCTTCATTGCTTGAAAAACATTTTGAATGTTAAAAGTAGTTATTAATCTCTTTAATAAACATTCAGTCCGACATTATATAAATAAAATGTAAATATAAACTGAAAATATACTAAAGCAGTTTTATAGATAAACTTTATATGGGCATAAACAACATTTATTTAAATGCTTAAATATCACGTTTCCTTTTTTAGTGCCAATAGTTACTTGTATCATAAACATAGAAAACGCGTTTGCAGAGTAGGAAATTTAATAACGGATACAAAATGTCGCTAATTAAATGTTTTGATATTACTCAATCTTAAAAAATTAAAATTATAAACCGCAGAAAAATGCTTACATATAAAAAAAAAATCATATACCATTTTAAAAAACACTAAAGAAAATAATTAGTACTTTATAATTATACTGTTAAACAAAAATATAAACTACAATATATTAATAAATGCAGTATTAGATTTAACAACGGGTCAAAAATCTTGCCATAAGATGTAATAAATAATTCCTATCTATTTTAGAAATTAGGTAGATACAAAAAGAATCTGAAACATTGGGTATGAAGATTTAGGATTTTAAATAACAAATTAAAACATTATTAGTAATAAAAAAAAAATCTTTGAAAAGTTTCACCTCTTAAATTAAAAACTGCAATATGTATAAGGAAATTTTCCCAGTACTATTTTTCATTCTAAATCCTTTTTTTATTATCTTAATCATTTAATATTAGGTCTTACTCCAAAATATTAATAATTATAAATACTAATTCATTTACTGTTAGTGTTTATAATGAGGAAACAGTAAAGAACCAAAAAATTCCAATATAAAGGAACAGAATCTCAAATCACTGCAAATTAATGTTTACATCTACTATTATGAATGCAGTCATAAATCAACATATCTCGGTGTCAGCATTTTAAAACTAAGATAGTACTTCACGTTTTGTTTTTGTTTTCGAGCTGCGTCAAATTAAAATACTTCACCTCTCACTATTAAACAGGAAGAACGAAATATTTGCTCTATTTTTTTTTTTTAATTCAAAAAGACAAAACGAATGAAGTCGTGATTAATTTTTGCTAAGAACTGTTTGTTATTTAATTATTAAAACAATTATATTTCAAAACGTTACGTAAGAACGAGTATAACACACAACCGCTCGTGAAATCAGGGAAACTAAATTAATCTTTTTTTATAAAATATGAAAACTATTTAACACTTACTTATAAAATACAAAATCTACAGGAATGAAATATTACAATTAAATAAGACTTACATTTACGTTCCAATAATAGTCCTTTTAATATCCCTTTAAACTTTAAATGGCGGACGAAATGCAACAGCTTCACTTATCTTATAATGGTGTCGCAGACAAAGACGTGCTGTTCTGATTGGCTGATATGTAGTTCGGAAACTTGGTTCAACTTATTACGAAAATGTGGTTCAATTCAGCGTAACTTCCAAGGTTACACCATGAAATGGAGTTTTTGAAAATTAAGAAGTACCATATTTTGGTAATTCTCATTATTTTACTCCATATTTTGGTTCAACGTTAAGGGGAAATTTTTAACAGTGTAAAAGTAGCTCCAGACTTGCATGCGCGTCGAAGTTCATTTACTCGCCAAAGCGCTTGGCTACAGCGGTTTGCGTCAAGTGTGCTGGGACGTTGAGTATTTGTGAATTTCCGTCCCGATAGCTCAATTGGAAGATAATGGGAAATTAAGCCCAAAGGTTCTGAGTTCGAGTATCAGGCTGCACATATTTTCACACAGTTGGAAAAATGACTACTCTTATGATTTATTTACCAATCAGTTGATTTTATTAAAATAATTAAGGTGTAGTTTTCTTAATTTCATATGTGTTGTGCGCAATTCTAATTAGGAACATTTATGTTTCCTTATCCTCGATTATTGTACAGGATTTTAGTCAGTTTCAATGCAAATATTATTCTCCTGAAATAGATATTTCTATATATTGAATAGTACTTCAAGAATCGTTTTAAAAAAATGTTAAAGAAATCAATGATATCCCGTGTAAAAAATTGGCGCAGCATGTCCCCAATGCGACTTTGCGCCATTAAAATCTAATTAACCAACAAACCAACATGCGTAAAATAATCCATGAAATTTATAGCATTAAACAGACTCTGGTAAATTATATATATATATTTTTTTACTTTCTTCTATCTTTACGAGAATAAAGTATTCGTGAATTTTTTCGACTTTTGGTTTTCGGCGGATTTACACGTTTTAGGAGTCAGAGATTCCGAAAAACATGTTTTTACAAAATGTCTGTATGTATGTACCACAAATTTTCTGGGCGCTCTATCTCAAGAACTAATTCAAGGAATTTTTAAAAGATTATATTCAGTTAATCCCCAATATAAATAGGTGCTGATTAGTTTTTGGTGTAAATCACTCAACAGGTGGCACTGATATGCAACTTTTTTCCCAATTTTCACAACAGCTCAATCTCCAGAACAGCACGGATTTACATCAAACTTCAGATTCAGTTAGCCCTTGACAGGAATTGACGTTTTATACATTTTGGTGTAAATCGCTCAACAGATGTCGCTGCTATTCTGCATTTTTTGCGATTTCCGCAGTAGCACTATCTCAAGAACTAATGCTTGGATCTTCAACAAACTTCAGATTCATGTATATCTTGACATGAATTACTTCTGTTTATGTTTCGGGGCAAATCGCTCAACCAGTGGCACTGCTATGCTGCATTTTTTGGAATTTCCACTATAGGGAGATTCTCAAAAGGCGGGATTATTAAACGTTAACAATATGTAATTTTTAAAACTTTCAAATTTAAGGCCAATTTTTTTTTAATAGTATAGTATTTTGTCTATAAATATAATATATTAATATTTTTAATAGTATGTCTACAAAATTATACACAAACATTAAAAGACAGCAACTATTCTGGAAAATTAATTATTAAAGCATTTAATTAGCAGTTATGTACGTTACAAATTTTGGACATTTTTTCGCACGTACTTTACAGATTTTGGACGTTGCGCTTAGTATTAAAAAAATTCTTAAGACTAAGAATGTAGTAAATGTGTCCTATAATTGTATGTGTATACATATATATATGTATAATTAACTTTTTGTTATCCAGTAATAATAATAATAAAATCAAATGCTTTGTCGCGTACGTTACTTTCGGACATAACAAAATACAAAAAAATTCTTTATAGAAAAGTCCTTCTATCTTCAAAAAAGCAATAAATCAGCCTGCCATCTCTTAACGAAATTATCAAAAAATCATCCGTTTCCTTTATGCATTCGTTTTACCATTAGAACCACCTGGCAAAAGTTAAAACTCCTTTTCTTGGTGGTACATTGGAGCAGTTAACGTTATGAATGCCCGAAATTGACCTCTTTAGCATAAAATAATAAAATTTTAAAATATTTATACAAAGCTTTTACAATAAATTATGCCATTTTCTGTCTCTGAATAGAATTAAAAACTCAGTGTAACAAAAAAAAAAAAAAAAAAAAAAAAAAAAAAAGTCAATGATAATTAAAGTTGTGTTGGAAAGGCTTAAAGTTATGACGTGTGTCCGGTGCCCACCTTTTGAGAATCGCCCTATAGTCTATCTCAATAACTAATGCACGAATTTTCATCAAACTTCAGATTCAGGTATACCTTGATATGAATTAGTGCTGTTTATGTTTTGGTGTAAATCGCTGAACAGGTGGCTCTGTTATGCTACATTTTTCAGAATTTCCGCTATAGCTCTCTCTACACTGTAAAAAAAATAATGCCAGTTTTCCGGTAGGAATCGGAAAAATAGTTGCCCTTATCGTACCGGAATATTTCCAACCCAGCTCGGAATAAAATCCGTAAAATATGCTAATTTGAAATATCTATAAAAAGAAAGATATGGTTGAAACTAAAGGAATCTTGTTTTTAACAATAAAAAACTAATTAAAAATGAAAACACACATAGAGTTTTGACTTGTCTTCTATGTTTTATTAAAGTTTTTCAAAATTTTAGCTTAATTTGCTTATTTTTTAAGCTTAACAAAGAACACTTTTTCGCAATGATGTTCAAAGATAATACAATGTAATTAGAAAGTTTTTTTTATGAAAATCTGAATCAGTTTATAAAAGCAACTAACAAAAATGCTTCTTGGATTTTTTTTTTCTTCTTTTCTTTTGTATGTGTTTGAAATAAATTTTGTATTGGTTGGAAAATCTAAATTCAGCTTTTAATAATTTGAAACTATACTGCTATTACATAGAAGAATTAAACATCTGAAAATGTATTTAAATTTTAATTAATATAACGAAGAAATGTACATTATAAAACTAAATTATGATAAAAAGCCCTTTCGGCATGTGCCGGGAGGAAAAGGTAGCTTTCACATGAAGCTTGGGAATATTTGGAATTTTTTTTTTTTTTTCCAGAGAGAAACATTCGCCTTGAATACAATATTTCAAATGAAAAAACCCATGTTGGTGGCTCACGGAAAATATTCCATCTTGTGCTGCGTTTGTAGCCTGCCAACTTGTAATAGTGAGAAGTTCCAGGCTGGGTATCGTTCCATGTGGTTTAGCGGTAGAACGTCAGTGCGCTATACTGATGACCCGGGTTCGATTCCCGGCATGGAACCTTTTTCACTAAGTTGGTCTTTGCGCCTTTTAAGTAAAATTAATTTTTTGAAACTTGATTTTCATTTGAAATAATGTTTTATGTTTGAGATTATATTAAACTCCCGCATTAAATTTGTTTGATGTATATGGATTTTAATATCCAAAATAACATAGATTTGCATTTTTTATACACTTAAAATAGAATTAATGTGTTAAATAAACAGGACATAAAACAGTACAAAATATTTATGTACAAACTGTATGCATATTTCTTCTTCACCGGAGTCATTTTCAAGACAAATCATAATTTTCTACAGGCAATGATTTAAAACGCACTCATTCACGTTTTTCGCATTATTCAACGTTATTTTATTTTATTTATTATTTGATATTTATTTCAAAAATCGTAACCATGGGTATCTCAACCCATAATTTTGGTAAATTAACTTTTGCTGTATCGCTCCATATTGTACTTTCACTCTTATAATTTCAATGGTTTCTCTTATGATGGATGGATAATGTAGATTACTTTTTTTTAATTCTCCTTTATTTAACATCTTTTAGCAATTAGCGAAGTACTCTCTGTGGGAATTCGAATTTGTTATATAATTACCATTATCATACTTGTCATACTTATCATTATTGTCATACTTATTATATTACCTTACCATGACTTTACTGTTAATTTTAATACCACTTTTGATACACTTTTCATCATATTTAGAACGCTTTCTAATGCATGAAATAGTAAAGCTTAAAATCACTTTATTTCATAATCTTACATAGAGACATTTAAGAATAATCAGATTATTATATTTTAATTGCATACATTTATTTCTTATTATGGAGTATTTTTTATTTAATACTCCGGTCGTGATAGTAAACACAGTAGTTGAGTGCAAAAACGATGTTACTAAATGCAAACCAAGATGAGATGATTCGTTTCCTAGAGCCCCACCAGTGGCCGAGAGGTTCTGCTCAAGAAGCTGGTAGACGGGAAGTGCTGGGTTCGATTCCAATCGCGCCCGTCGGCCTAATCGTTCGGAGTTTTCGTGGTTTTCTTCGAACCTTGGTTTTCCAAGCTTTAATACGGGTTAGGTTCCCTTAGAAAGACGTCCACGGAAGGCACCCCACCCCTTAGGGCCTATATCCCACGTGCTGATAATTGGCCGACATAAATACAACCAACCAACAAACCAACCGTTTCCTAGAAAAATCCATTAGGCAATAATTCAGAAGAAACAGTTTCCATGGAAAAGTATTTATTTTTACGGAAGTGGGCATAAGATGTAAAGCAGTGGTGGCCTCCCTAACTCAGCAAAATTTTTAAGCTGTTTACAGTACGAAGATCAGAGAGCAAGTCTTTTCAATCTGCGTAAGTTAATACGCCAAGAATACATCTGTCTTGAGCCAATACGCCAATCACAAAATAACCGTTAAACTGGAAGATATATTAAAATTTGAACTAGATAAATGCCAAGAACAGAAACCACATTTGGCAACTAATTAATAAGTGAAATAATAAAGCAAACCTATTATTGCTTACATAGAGTATAACGGTGAGGATAATTAATGCCAAATATCTATTTACCGGCCGAAGTGAAAATGAAATTTATGTGTATTTTAATGCATATACGAGACGCCAGCAAGCTTAAAATTAACTATATGATCTTTAGATTATGTAAACAGATTTGTACAACAAGCGGCGTTTAATAAATAAAATATCAATAAAGAATATTTATGCGGGTAACGGAAATGTACTTAAATTAGAAATAACAAATAAATCTTTAATCTGAATGAGTGCTTTTAACAGAAACAATAAAAGAATATTTATGTGGGTATAACGATTGCACTTAAATTATACATAAAGAGAAATGATTTTGAATGCTAGCGTTAAACAGAAGAAAGGGAAATAAATTTTGAAAATAGATTAATTTCGACTACAAATCTAATACAAATATATGGCCTCGCCATACTTATATACTTTGAAAATACGATACTTTATGTCAGTTCGTATTTAAAACAAGATTTTAAATATTTTACCAGTTATTATACTGCTGTGGATTCTTATAGAAATATACAACTATATCGCTATTGTTAAGAGATTTAATTTGATAATAATAAGATAATATTCTAACTGAATCGGAACTGTTTTTCTAATAGAATCACCTGTAATCAATTTAATCGATTTATATATTGTAAAATGTACATGAACATTTTAAAAGAAATTTGAAACTGTTTAAAATAGAACTGTTAAATACACATCAGACAAGCATCGCAAATTTGCAGATCAGCAGCCTCAACGTCAGATCTGCATCTCATTTTGTTATCGTCCTTTATACGATATTTATTATAATCCCCAAGTTCATTCTGTTAGTTCATCTAAAATTGTAAGCATATAAAATTTCCCGTTGATTCAGGAAGTATAATTTTTAAAAACTGTTTCATTAAACACGGCTTAACTGAATAACGTTCTGGAACTGATTATTCTTGTACATTTTAAAATAAAAAAATCACTTCATCTGGAAGACTGGGGGGTGGAGTGGGTTTACCCACCCCGTACCATTCTCTCATTAATATTACATTCGCAATTATATATATATATATATATATATATATATAAATCGTCATTTCTTTTCCCGAGAATAGTATCATTAACCCTTTAGGACTTGATTTACACAATTGTGTTCATGATCCTTAAGAAAAAGAAGAAAAAACATTTTCCTCTTTTTGTGCGATTTAAAATCAAGCCTGCACCCACAAAATAGTGTGGACCCTTCCTTGGCATAACCTGACAGTGGGTATTTTTTAAATATTTTTTTCTTCAATTCAATATGATCCTATTAATTAGGGGAAACCACCTAAACTTTTCATTTCTGCCAAAAATCTTCCGGTCTTAAAGGGCTAACTGGTCATAAACTGAATGACCACAGTTTCTCCATGTTTCATTGTTTTTCTGACAATATTTAGTTATTTTTGGTGCTTTCTTCCATATTACAAAAGATACATCATATATCTTATATACAGGACCTTCTAAAATGGATTGGATGTTTCAAAATTCAGAAACAAGAAATTTGGAATTTTAAATCACTTATTTGAAATTAACAAAAATATACTTATCAACAGTTTCAAAAACTATGGCGCTTACTGAAGTTCCTCTAATATGAGAATAATGTACAAAGTCAGGAATTTATTTACTAGGATTCCTTATTTTAGTTCAAAATATTATCAACAGATGGCGTTGCATCGTATCATATTGTAATACTGCTCAATATACCCATTCATTTTTTAAACATACACCACATTTTCGGTTTTAAAAAGCTAAACAGAATTAAGTTCAAAAGCTAAAGGAAATTTGAAATTTTTTCTTATTTTAGGGTGAGCGTTCTATTTATTAAACGTAATTTTTTTTACTATATAGCTTATTTCTTTAAAACGTAAAATTCAAAACCAATGAAGATTAAAGATACAAAATAACTGTTATATATTATTGCTTGTTACTTAGATTAAGTGTGTTTATGTAAAAATATAAATCTGTAAGTCATAATCATCTGTTTAAAGAGTTATAAATGATATGGATATGCAGAACGATTTATCAGGTGAAAGCTGATCTAATCCATTTATTGATTCATCTTTGAGATATGATTTATCTTCCACCCTTACTAACACATTAAGGAAATATTTGCATTATATAATTTAAAATAATAGGAGACAAATTGTTGTTCACTATACTCTAAGTATAATACATAAATATACATTTTCATGAATATATTATATCCCAGTTTTAAAGTCATTTTTAACGACTAATTTTGAGATTTTTATAGTTTTTACAAAGCATGCCATCAGTTATTCTCAAACCTTACGCTGCGTAATATACAGTTCCATTAAAGTTCAGGATAATAACAAGGGTCCTCATCAAAATCCTACCGATAAAGGTAACGGTGGATGCTTATATATTTTATCTCACTATGTTGAAATATGACAGTAAAATTACGCTATCGTATGGCATTTTTTAAGGAGGACCTGCTTTTAAAATTTAGTTATTTTAGACCTTACTTTATCATGAGTGAAAATTATATAACTAATAAAATGAATAGAATAATATGTAAGTACAACTACCAGTTTTAATAGGTCCAACACCATCTATCGGTGATAGTTGGAACTAAAATAATAAAAAGCATAATGAAGAAATTCGCGACTTCACTCATTATTTTTCTGTAATCATATTTAATATTTCTGTCATTATTTACATGTTATTGCATTTTAACTGCAAACGTTTTATACATTTGATTGTTTCTTTGTTACATTTTGTTATATTCCAATCTTCAGTAAGATAAAAATAGTCCATAATTACTTTTCTGAAAGTCTTTCACGTCAAAATAATGTTTGGTGAATTATATAAATGTTTAGCAAGTTTGTCGAATATTCAAAATTAACTTATTTATTGTTAAATAGTGAGTAAGTTAAATTAAAATATCCCTACTGTTAAAAAAGAATTATGAAGAAGAAATCTAATTCAAAAAATTAAAGATTGTATTATGAGGTAAACAGTAATCAGGCCATAAAAATATTAAAATATTAAGATATATATTCAATATTAAAAAATCATCAAAATACTGACATAACAATGTAAAGAAATGAAGTAAATTTTCATATGTAACATAAAAATTTTGCATATCGAAATCACTAAAAACATGGTAAAATGTATTAATTTACACTTCAAATTCAATGACAATCTAATTATATTATTTTATAGGATTTTTTTTAAGTTCCTTTAACTAATAAAACAAGATGAAATTAAAACCGCACTTCCAAATGCCTTTATACTTAAGTTCGCTTGATTAGCGACATTCATTTGAAAAATTCAATTTTATATCCTTCTAGAATATCTCAATATTTTTCACTTCAGTGGCTTAGATTTTAATTAAAAGCTTAAGCATTAACTTCATTCTATTTTATTAAATAACTTTAAGGGCTGACGATTTCAATGATTAGAAACGCCATTATAGGATATTTTTAAAATATCGACCGAATATCTTAAGAATTAAAATGTCACACTTTATGATATCTTTTATAAATTAAAATTTCGGTATAGCTCATAAATCCTGCAAATTTTATTTAATTTTATCCCAATAATTTTTATTCTGCGAAACATGTAGATAAGTATGACCACGAAAAATGTTTTTAGTTAGATTTTTAAAGGAAATAAATGTTAAATAATTTAATAAATTATTGTTTTTGTATTTGTATTTATTAACTACAAAAATGTATTAGTAAAACACTTTAAAACGTAAAATTCAAAACCAACGAAAATTAAAGATATAAAATAACTGCTATACTTTAATGTTTCTTATTTAGATTAACTGTGTTTATTTAATAATATAAATATAGCTCATAAATCCTTCAAATTTTATTTAATTTTATAACTATAATTTTTATTTTGCGAAAGGTGAATTTGTAGATAATTATGAATTAGATTTGTACACTACGATTTTTTTATTACTATTAATTAGACTTAGATTTTTAAATGAAATAAATGTTAAATAATTCAAAAAGTTTTTGTCTTTGGATTTGCTGACTGCGAAAATTTATTAATAAACCACTTTAGAACGTAAAATTCAAAACCAACGAAAATTAAAGATATAAAATAACTTTTATACTTTAATGTTTGTTATTTAGATTAAGTGTATTTATGTAATAATATAAATCCGTAACTCATAATCATCTGTTTAAGGAGCTATAAACGACATGAATATGCAGAGCAATCTATCACGGGAAAGCTGATCTAATCCATTTATTAATGCTCTTTCAGATATGATTTATCGTTCACTTTTACTAACACATTTTAGAAATATTTGCTTTACATAATTAAAGGAAATAGCAGACAAAATGTGGTACGATATATATTAGGCTGGTGTAAAAATAATCCATGATTTTACAATGCAACTTATTTTATAAGTATTTTGTATACATAATTTAATCGTAGTGGTATGTATTATATATCATTTTAAAGTTTATTAGTCCCCGGTATGCTATTTCTTTCTCCCAGCTTATTTTGTCTCCAATAAATAATGTTACCTTGTATACGCCAGCCATAAAACAAAAGCCGATGTTTCATTGTGTGATTAAATACTCTACAGCATTTTTTAAAACTTCTAAGCATCGCACATTTTCAATGTTTATACAGTCGTATTGGGGAAAAAAAGTAATTTTTAATGCAATTTGTTTGAAAACTGCATCTCCATTTGTTTTTGAAATATTATTTATTTATTTATTTATTTATTTATTTTGTAGTTTTTAGCGGCATTTGTTTCATTTTGGCAACTCAAGTACTCCATTTCTGTAGAAAATAAAGAAAAAATTGTTGAAAAATAGCAATTATATCTTTTTGTTGCCATTTTCTCATAAAAATCGAAAAAAAAATTAATTAAAATATGTGCTATTTGAGAAAAATATACATGAAGGATTTATGATAAAACATGGAGGTATTATAAAATATATTTAATTTTAAGTATCTATATTAATACAAATGACGGCATTTTACATAATATAAAAGCGTGTGCTTTAAGTCTTAAAATTGAAATATGTTTTGCAGTCCCGAAATCCAAAAATTACACGCGCTTGTCTACGAAACACTAGCTCACCCACCATACTCACCGGACCTCTCGTCAACCGATTACCACTTCTTTAACCCATTTGTGCCTGAATTTTTGTTTCCTCAAATTTGTTGCTAAAATCACTTTAAAATGTTGTAAAATGAACTGGAAAAATGCTAAAAAAAATTACATTAGAAACGTTTTGTATTTATTTGGTAAAATGTAAACGTACTAAATATGGGAAAACGTACAACATTCCCTAAATGGCTAACAAAAATATGTACCGATTCGCGCCTAGCGTCCTATATTTTTTATGTTACAAAAATGCATAAATTATAGGCTTAAACATATAATTGCACTATTTAAAACTAGTGTGTTGTCGCCATCACAAAACTTTCTTCTATAGAAATCACGTCAATTAAATCATTTAAATAGTACAAGAAATTACACCAATTTATCACCAATTCATATCAAAATATATCAGAATTTCAAATTTGACGAAAATTTGAGCATTAGTTCTTGAGATAGAGCTATAGCAGAAATTCTGAAAAATGCAGCATAGCAACGCCACCTATTGAGCGATTTGCACCAAAACATAAACAGCACTAATTCATATTGAGGTATACCTGAATCTGAAGTTTGTTGAAAATCCAAGCATTAGTTCTTGAGATAGAGCTATTGCGGAAATCGCAAATACTGCAGCACAGCAGCGCCATCTGTTGAGCTATTTACACCAAAATGTATAAAACGTCAATTTATGTCAAGAACTAACTGAATCTGAAGTTTGATGAAAATCCGTGCATTATTTCTTGAGATAGAGCTATTGCGAAAATCGTGTAAATCCTGCAAAATGCAGCATAGCAGCGCCATCTTTTGGACGATTGGCACCAAAACGTTACCAACACCAATTCATATCAAGGAATAACTGAATCTGAAATTTGATGAAAATCCGTGCATTAGTTCTTGAGATAGATCTATTGCGGAAATCGCGAAAAATGCAGCATAGCAGCGCCACCTGTTGTGCAATTTACACCAAAAACTAATTAACACCAATTTATATTAGGAACTACTAGAAAATAAATTTTTATTAAATTCCGTTCATTAGGTCTTGAGATAGAGCCCCCACAAAATTTGTGTCACACACAGACAGACTCACAGAACCACAGACTCACAGACAGACATTTTGTAAAAACATGTTTTCGGAATCTCTGACCCCTAAAACGTGTAAATCCGTCGAAAACCGGAAGTTGAAATATTTCATAAATTCAATACTTTCTTCTTGTAAAGATAGAAGAAAGTAAAAATACGTATTTCAAAGAAGTCTACAAGTTAAGAAAATGACTTATTTATTTGGTTCTTTGATAGAAAAAAAGACAAATAAACTTACATTTTACATTTCGCCATCTTGAAAAAAGAAAAATCTTTTAAACTACGGAAAAAGACTTTATTTAAGCAAATAAATATTTATCTTATGCTGTAATCTTCCGGTAACAGTTAAAAAAAGTTATAGATAATTATTTCATGCAATTTTGATGTTACAAAGATGAAAAAAATTATAGAAATTAATCAAAATTTGAATCGTCCAAAAAATGGGACGCCAGGCATAAATGGATTAAACACCTAGGCAATTTCTTGAGGAGGGAAATTTTCGTCAATCACAATAATGTCGGAAATATCCTCCGAGAGTTTGTCATCTCCAGAAACCTACATTTCTATGTCAAAGGAACCATTAAGCTCGTTTCTCATTGGCAAAAATATATTGATTGCAATGGCTTTTACTTTGATTAAATATATTTAGTTTGAAAAAAATGATAGCCTTTTAAATTTGAATTAAAAAATGAGGGGCTGACAACCATAGTGGACCAAGTCCACAAAAAAAAAAAAATAAATAAATAAATAAAAAAAAATAAATAAGATAGCCCATTTAGAAAAAGCATAAAATCTATTTTATCCTCTCCTATAGAAAACCAAGTCTGTAAAGATGACATACATGAGAAAGTATGTGAAAACCGACTTGGTTCACTGTGGGAGTGAATGAAACAGATTTTATGCACCTTTTAAATGGACTATCTCTCTCTCTCTCTTTTTTTTTTCTTCTTTAAGATGAACTTGGTTTACTATGGTTGTGAACCCCTCAAATCATGTGTTATTTTTTCACCAACTTGATACTAAATATAATTAAACAAAAACATAATTTGAAGAACAAATTAAAAAAACAAAATTTATTTCCTACATTGTTTAAGCCCGAGAAGGGACAGATATTAAGTTATTTCATTCAATTAGTTCTACATTTAATGTTCAATTTTTGTAACAAATTAGTTAAGCCAATTGAAGATTAAAAAATAAAAATAAAATTCATAAAACATGATCCTTAAAACACCCTAAAAAATTAGATTCCGTTCAAATGAAATCGAAATAAATCTTAGACTTCTTCCATTTTTAAATGAAAATATTTGTATTGCAGATTTTGTATTATGTTTATGACAATTGTGCATAAAATGATAAGATGCATGCAAAATACAAAACTTAAAACTTAAAAAAAAGGTCTAAGATTTATTTCGATTTCATTTGAACGGAATCTAATTTTTTAGGGTGTTTTAAGGATCATGTTTTATGAATTTTATTTTTATTTTTTAATCTTCAATTGGCTTAACTAATTTGTTACAAAAATTGAACATTAAATGTAGAATTAATTGAATGAAATAACTTAATATCTGTCCCTTCTCGGGCTTAAACAATGTAGGAAATAAATTTTGTTTTTTTAATTTGTTCTTCAAATTATGTTTTTGTTTAATATGTCAAGTTTTTTAATAACTAATGAACTCAGACGAACGCATTTCAAAATTAATAGAGAGTATCATCACCAGACTTTAATGTATGCGGTATTGCATAACAATGTGGGATGCCGTTTACCAATGTGTAATTCAAAATGTTTCACCACTGTAGTAATGCAGGTTGCGGTAGTTTGGACAAAAACTTCTAATCTGAAAGTAAAAAATTTATAATCAAAACATAAAAAAATAACTTCACTTAAATTTAGATAGCCTATTTTCCACTCAGGAACGCTATGATTGTAAATGTAAATTGTGTTGAATCCTTACTGCTAATATTTAGCAATATTATAGCTGTGACACAGTAAAAAATAAAAAATAAAAGTTTTACTTAAATTTTTAAACCTCATTCTCTCCCAAAGGGTGATCTAAATACATCCGAAAATTATTACCTAAGTTTAACTTGGGGTATAAATAGTTCTCATCTCTGAAAAAAAAAAATACATTTTAAAATTTAAGTTACGTAATTCCCCACTAAGTTCGCTACCTGCGTAAAAATAGCTAGAAACTTTTTACGAAAATATAAACTTGACCAAAGCAAAAACATATTCTGAAAATATCCTTTTAATTTCCACTATGACGCCATATTCACCTTTTTAATTTTTGAAAAATAAAACTAACTCAATTTAATATTTCACGTGAAAATCTTTCAACTAAAAATAAATAAATTATTATTACGGCTTTTGAAATTTTTGCAACAATGAAGAAAAAATGTTACATTTTCTATGAAAAATGTCCGTTGATTTTCAATGGAAAAAGCGAAAATTGGAATTATTAAGAAAAATATTTGAATAATCTAAAAAAAAAAATTTGCCCATGTTTCTCTCTGGGTTATAATTCATCCATATGCAAAGACATTTTACCATTCGTTTTGACCCTGACGTTAATCAAACGTTTTTACACTTTAAATTTATAATAACATTAGAATTAGTAAAGAATAAAAAATGAGTGGCATCAGGGACAAAAAGGTGGGAAGGAAAAATGAAAAAGTTATCATCTCCATAGGCTTTTCCATGTTAAATTAACATTGAGAAGAGAGACTGGAAATAAATAAGTATTGCGCTGCCGCGCAATACTTAAATATATAAATATTAAATTGCTATAACAATGTTATACGTTCCATTCATTATACAAGATAAATTTCCTGTTTTAAAGCCAATTTGGAGACTAATTTTGCGATTATTAGAACGTGTACAAAGCATTACAGAGCACATCATCAGTTGTTCTCTGACGTTATATTGCGTAATACAGACAGATAGCAAGTGAGTATAATTACACCGGTTCGCACAAAAATCCACCTCCCCCCTAAAAATAATTGTATCCTTATATATTTCTTCGCACTAAGTTAAAATATGGCGATCGAATTACTGTTTACTCTTTTTTGTTAGGAGGGTTTGCTCTTAAAATTTAAGTATTTTATGTCTCACTATATCTTGAATGGTAATTGTATAACTAATAATATAAATAAACTAATATGTAAATAAACCTATTAATAAATGTATATAAACATTAACGAAGATATAGAAGGAAGAGGAATTAAACTATATAAGTTGATAGTGCTAAACACGAAAGAGTGGAAGACACATACACACAAAAAAATTCATAAGACACATATCAACAAAATATGTTTTCGTAAGATATTTTATTGATTCCTTATCTAAGACGGATAAAATAACTTTTACATGTTTTCAATGTCATCTAGCATTGAAAATCAATCTTTCATTATTTGTTATTTTTAGAAAACTGTTTCTCTGAAAAAAAAATGGTTATGTGTTGGAGCAATTTGGATGTCATATTTAGATTTAGTGATGTCAGATCTATATAGTTCACATATTTGTTTGCAGGAAAAATTTTATTTTCCAGACCAGTGTTATTTTCGTAATTCAAATTTTATCTTACAATAATATCATAATGTTATTAAAATATATGTTCCATGTCAAATAATATTCTATGGTTTTGTTCTTTTAAAACTAATTATCCTTATTTAAATGATAATATTCTGTAAAGTATTTCAATTATAATTTTAATTCTTCTTCGTAATATAACAGTAATAAAATAAAAACGTATTAGACGTGTAGCAACCCGATGTGTTTCAATTTTAATTTCATGAGATCTTTTGATTTTATCTAATTTTACTATATATTTAGAAAGAGATTCCTAACATAAATTTTATTAATTACTAACTTTATTAAATTTCAAGTGAGAAATCATATTTCAAGCGTAGGTTAAAAGGTTTTTCAATAGAAATACACGTTTTCAATTATGTCACTCGTCAAAATCGTTTCATTACTTGAAGAATTTCAGAGCTCGTAGAAGAAAAATTACGTCATTTTGACACACTTGCGAAGAATTATTTGACTTTTATGAATTAAAATAAGTGCTTAAAAATTATAAATATTTGCTAAACTCAAAAACGGACTATTTTATCGAATTATACATGAGCATTTGTCGACTGACTATTTTTTATTCTCTATAATAAACTGAATTAGGTTGTACTAATATGTGAAAATATATTTTTATTTCTTCGAATTTTCTTTAATAGTTCCCTTTTTTACCCTTTTATCGGCAACAGTGGCATAAGTTTGTTGCTACCAAAACAGATACGTAAATGAAAATTATATTTTCGCTTGTGGTTACATTATATTATTATAGATTTAAAAAAAAAATTCAGTGTGAAAAAATTTTTACTTCGCAATTTAAAGGAAATGATAAATGTGAAAAAACTACATTAAATAATGAATGAAAACACTTATTAACAATATTTATTACACTTATTATTAATATTATTATTAATAACTGATTAATAATAATTAACACTCATTATTAATGTAGTCTTTATGATTATTCTTACCGCCCCCTCCCCCCCCCCCGAAAAAAAACAATAAGAAGAAAAATAGTGAAATACATACTTAGAAGATTATTCGAAATTAATATTAACTGAATTCGGCCTTTACGAATGAGAATAATCAGAAAAGGTAACATTTACGAAATTTTCATCTAGCATTGCACTTTCTAAAGGTTTAAATTGTAATTTGCGATTAAACTACGATATATACTAAATATAATGCATAAATATTAGAATGTTATAGTAATGTTATACGTTCCATTTATATAAGATAAATTCCCCGTTTAAAAGCCATTTTAGAGGCTACTATTACGACTAATAGAATTTTTACCAAGCATGCCATCAGTTATTCTTTAACCTTACATTGCGTAACAGACAGTTTCATTGCAAGTGAGTGTAAATACACTGGTTCGTATTAAAATACTCCCTATAAAAATATTTGTATCCTTATACAGGGTGATTCAAAAAAGATGGGAAAAATTTTAAGAGGTGATAGTACACACCCAAACAAACATTTTGTATCAAAGAATGCATGGTCGAAAACTAAACGTAAAAAAGTTAGAGGGCGCCAAAAGTTATGTTCTTATACGAGGCAAAAACACACAATGGACGATTAAGTTAAGTTACGAAAACAAATTTAATGGCATTTGATTACAATAAGTGCTCAAAACATTGACCGGCAGCTGTTATGCACGCAGTACAACGGCGAAGAACAGATTGGCGAATTTTCTGAAACACACCAGGCATATCGCGAACTTCCCCTACAGCAGCCGAAAGCTAGGCGACAAGTTCTTCTGCGGATTCAATGGGAGTCTCATACACAAGAGCCTTTAGCTGTCCCCACAAAAAAAAAAAAAAAAAAAAAAAAAAAAAAAAATCGAGACATGAAAGATCTGGCGAGCGCGGTGGTGCCTGGTGTGTTTCAGAAAATTCGCCGTTGTACTGCGTGCATAACAGCTGCCGGTCAATGTTTTGAGCACTTACTGTAATCAAATGCCATTAAATTTGTTTTTGTAACTTAACTTAATCGCTCATTGTGTGTTTTTGCCTCGTATAAGAACATAACTTTTGGCGCCCTCTAACTTTTTTACGTTTAGTTTTCGACCATGCATTATTTGATACAAAATGTTTGTTTGGGTGTGTACTATCACCACTTAAAATTTTCCCCATCTTTATTGAATCACCCTGTATATTTCATCTCACTAACTTAAAATATTGCGGTGTAATTACTGTATCGCATACTATTTTTTTGTTAGAAAGGTTTGCTTTTGAAATGTATGTATTTTATGTTTTACTAAAAAAATAAATAGACTAATATGTAAATAAGACTATTAATAAATGTATATAAACATTAGCGATTCGACAGTGGGAAAGGGAATTAAAGTAGGTAAGTTGATATACTGCTAGACACCAAAGCACACACACACATACACACACAAAAAAAAACATTTCACAAGACAAATATCAACAAAATATAATATCAGATAAAATATCAATATTTTACCTGAGTCGCTACATTTTATCCCACTCCTCCAACTATAATTACAATAAAAAGAAAATAGTGAAGTACACATTTAGAAGCTTATTCTAAATGAATACGAACTGAATTCTGTCTTTACGAGTGGCAACAGTCCGAAATGGTAACATTTACAAAATTCTCATCCAGCATTGAACTTTCTACTGGCTTAAATTGTAATTTAAGATTAAACTAAACAACTAAATCAAACTCGAAAGTGAATAGATAAGACAAGGCACGCGTGATAACGAACATAGCAAATGTTATACAGTAATTGGCAATTTATCATATTAGACTCCAAGAATATGTCTGTAGACTTGACGGGCAATTAATCTTTATAAATATTCATTGTCGTAAGGAAATGTAATTTAGAATGTGTAGCATTTTTGCGGCTGGGTGGGAGAGATCGGATTCAGCTTATAAAATTTACTGTGATATAATTCTGAAGGTGTATTCATTCACATTATGGAAATATTTGCATTATATAATTAAAGGAAATAGGAGACAATATGTTGTAAGATACATACTAAACATAATACATAGATGGTAGATTGTTATAATATCGCTATACGTTCCATTCATATAAGATAAATTCCCAGTTTCAAAGCCATTTCAGAGGCTAATTTTGCGACTATTAGAATTTTTACAAAGCATCTATCAGTCATTCTCTAACCTTATATTGCGTAATAGACAGTCTCCACCGGTTCGTACCAAAATCCTCCTTATAAAAATAATTGTATCCTTATATATTTCACCTTACTAAGATCAAATATGGCGATGGAATTGCTGCATCACATACCATTATTTTGTTTGGAGGTTTTAAAATTTAGTTACTTTATGATTACTATATCTTGAAAGGAAATTGTATAACTAATAAAATAAATAGACTTATACGTAAATAAACCCATTAATAAATGTATATGAACATTAGCGAAGATGCAGCGGGAAAAGGAATTAAAATACGTAAGTTGATACTGCTAGACGCGAAAGAATGGGAGACACACACACACACATAAAAAAAAAAATCACAAGACAAATATCAACAAAATATAATATCAGGTAAAGTATTAATATTTTTACCTGAGTCATTATATTTAATTCCACTCATCGAAATATAATTACAATAAAAAGAAAATAGTGAAGAACAAACATATTAGAGGCTTATTTGAAATGAATATGAACTGAATTCGACCTTTTCGAAATACTACAGTCGGAAATCGTAACATTTACACAATTCTCATCTAGCATTTCACTTTCTAACGGTTTAAATAGTAATTTAAGATTAAACTAAACAACTAAATCAAACTCAAAAGTGAATAGCTAAGGCAAGGCGCGCTTGATAACACGGAGCAAATGTTATAAAGTAATTAGCAATTTATCATATTAGACTCTCAGAAAACGTCTGTAGACTTAGCGGCAATTAATAATCCTCATAAATCTTCATTATCATAAGGAAATGTAATTTAGAATTTGAAACATTTGTTTGGGTGGGGGAGAGAGATCGGATTTAGCTAATAAAATTTACTGCGATGTAATTCTAAAAATGTATTCATTTTAGGCTCTATTGTAGCTAGCTATTTTCTTATAGTGAAATTTCAAGAACACGAATTTTAAAGAGAACATAGTTTAACTACCTGAAATTCGTGTCGCGGCATACATTACGTGACCACACATAGATTCCTGCCCTTTTACATCTTTAAATACGCTTTTTTTAAAGGAAAAAAAAGTATTGGATATTATTGCACCGAAGTGAAACTTGAAATATTAAAAGGCACTTTAATGCAAAAATTTTAAGTAAATTTTATCCTGTATAAATAAGTACTTTATTTTATGAATACAAATAAATCTAATTGTTATTAATATCAAAATTAACTTTTATGAAAATATTCCTTGCATAAAATTTAAAATAAAAAAATAGAAAAAGGATTCTGAAATAGAATACTTAAGTAATTATTTTCTTGAAAAAATTAATAAATCTTTAGTTGTTATTAACATATAATTTTACTTTTATTAAAAATATTCCATTTATCATGAAAAATATAAAGCAACCGATAAAATATTTTTAAATAGAAAAAGTTGAACATAAAACTGAAATATAATATTTCACCGATAACACATTTATAAATAAAAAATAAAATAGATTATTTTGACCGATAAGACATTTTCAAATAAAGATGAAAAGGAAAAGTTGGGAATAAAAAGAAGACGCGGGATTCGAACTCATGCTATCTAAACTCAAATGCATCGCTCTATCCATTCAACTACCAAGTCCATAAACGTTCTGCAACAAAACATTAAAATAAGTTGGCAAATCTGTGATCTGAAGACATAAAACTATGGTCACGTGATGCCTGCTCATATACACTATACTACTACTTCTAATGCACTATACTACTACTTTCAATACCCTATACTAGTACTTCAAAACTTAGATATTGTTTGATTCTATAAGCTATGAATAAGAAATTAAAGAATGATACATTTATCGATGTATATACACTATATGGCCAAAGGTGACCGGTCACTTGAGATTTTAGAGATTTCGTTAAATAGCTAGAAAAATTCATAAGGAATTAACCTGAAACTGCAGATGTGTAAACAGTACAGTATAGGTTATATATTTCCGCGAAGATTTTTTTCCCGAAACCCCATAGGGGGCCGTCAACAAATTGAAAAATAACGAATGTCTTTTGCATAACCCTGTAAAAACTAGTGTAGCAAAAGCGTTCAAACTCGAGATTATTAATAAGTGGCTTATTGTAATATACTGTGTTCATTTTTATGAGGATAGCATGTATACTCGTAGAGAAATTAAGGTTTTTATAAAAACAGCCCCAAACTTCGCCAAGCTTTTTGTTTTAAATTTGCAGAGTTCTTAATATTAAAAAAAAGTTATTTTCAGAAAATACGACAGACAACATTGTATACAATATTCTGCAAACAGAATTAAAAAAAAAAAAAATTGGATGAGAAATGAGCAGGTTTACAAAATAATGTTTCACTGCGCATGCACGAATGCAATCAAAATATAATGCGTTAGGTAAATGTATAGAGCAACTTTTGTAAAAGTCTCAAAAACATAATTTGAAAAGTCTGATAATAATCGTTTATAGAAAAAGTTCTAAATCCGTTGTTCCCAAAAGGAAACAAAAAGATGAGGGGTTGTATCCATATATCCATTGATTAGTGCCAACATATCATACATAATATTGCACGTACTACTGTATTTGGATACAGCCCCTCATCTTTTTGCTTCCTTTTGGGAATAACGGATTTTGAGCTTATTCTATAAACGATTATTATCAGACTTTTCAAAGTATGTTTTTGAGACTTTCACAAAAGTTGCTCTATACATTTAGCTAACACATTATGCAAATTATATTTAGATTACTTCAAGCATGCGCAGTGATTCATTATTTAGTAAACCTACTCAGTTTTCATACAATTTTTATTATTTTTTCATTCTGATTGCAGAGTATTGTGTACAATGTTGTTTGTCATATTTTCTGAAAAGAACTTTTTTTTTTATATTAAGAACTCTGCAAATTATAAGCAAAAAGCATGGTGAAATTCTGGACTGTTTTTATAAAAACCTTAAGTTCTCTACGAGTATGCATGCTATCCTCATAAAAATGAACACAGTATATTACAATAAGCCACTTATTACTAATCTCGCGTTTGAACGCTTTTGCTACATTAGTTTTTACAGGGTTATCCAAAAAATATTCGTTCTTTTTCAATTTGTTAACGGTCCTCTATGGGGTTTCGGGAAAAAATCTTCGCTGAAATATATGACCTATACTATACTGTTAACACACCTGCAGTTTCATGTTAATACCTCATGTATTTTTCTAGATATTTAACAAAACGTCTAAAATTGCAAGTGTCCGGTCACCTTTGGCTATATAGTGTACATATATATAATTTATAGCAAGGTAAAACACATAAAAAATTCGAACCCTCAGATATATTATACTTAATTAATTGCTAAAGGTGTTATATAAAACAGTAAATAAAGAATAAAAAAGATTTATGTACAAACAGTCTACATTTTTAGCCTTCACCGAAGACATTTTCAACACAAATGAGAATATTATTTACAGATGCACGATTTGAAATTCAATGCAAATCGACACTATTTCCTTTCTCTTGCATGTATAAATTCAATTACGCAACTGAAAAGGTTTAATTGAGAATTGATAGTATCCAACAAAACAACGTTACTGTTTGAGAAAAGTGATTATTGTACCATAAAAACTACGTGGAAACGTTTCCTAAAATCAGTGGCAAGAAAAGAAACTTCGTTTTCATGCATTCTTGATAAATTTACATAATAAATTAACATCATCAACAATCAACATTATCATTGAAACTAATATTATTTTTTTATTCCTGCAAGTATAAATTCAATTACGAAAATGGTTAATTTAATTTTCTTCTTCTTAATTTAATCATAACTATTCTAGTAAATCAGAATCCGTTATGCTAGATATTCATTTTTTTATAGATTTCTTGCTAAATTTTATAATCTGTCATATCATAATTCTTTATAGCTATAGACTAAGTATTAACTTATTTGGGTGGGCTCCACAAGAAGTATATATAGCGTCACTGAGTCTATTTACTATGTTTCTTTTTGCACGGTTTGTGATGCGTTTTACCAGAAATACGTAAAATTTTACTACTTGACCCAGATGCCGTTATAACATGTATTTATTTTTTAACTTCACTGTTTTCCCGGAGATAAGTCGGAGGTAAAAGTACAGTTTCATAATGAATCTGCTGATAGTAAAATTTTCTTTCTTCTTTACTTAATACGTTTAACAAAACAGACCATGTCAGAAATAAGTATGTGAAGTTTTGAAATCTATTTCAAAGGGTGTTTTGTTAAAAGTTGGGGAGCTAATAAATCTTCTAAAATTAGATTTGTTAAAGAAAACAGTACATGAAAGAGCAATAACTTCTGGGTATGGAAATTCCTTTTAAGACACTAGTTATGAATAAAAATGTTTCAGGTGTTCTCTATGCAAACTTTGATTAAACGAATAATTTAAACGCGATTTTTTCGAAACAATATATTATTAAATTGGTACCAAATATATCTCGGCAAACAATGAATAGATTTCTTTGCTTTATTTATTTATTTATTTATTTATAGAATGCTTGAATATCTCCCTAGTTATTGAGAGATGCTTTTTTTGTGTTTTTTTATTTATTAATTTGTATTCATATCATATTTATATCAAAATATTAAAAATGTATCAAATTTTGAACTTAAATAAAAATAAATCCATATAGAAGAATTTATTTTTCTTTCTCTTTTTTTTTTAAATATTAAAAAAAATAGAAAATTTAGGAAATGTAAATTGCTAAAAAGTCAGTTTTAAATACAGTGTGACTTCGAAAATCCGACATTCAGAAATCCGGCAACTTCAAAAATCCGGCATCATCTTTTCCCTTCCTTTCCTTTTACTCTTTGAAGTCATGGTAGAAGAAACATAGCAATTGCTTATGAACTAAACAATTCAAGATCAAAAGGAAAAATGAAAATAAAATAATATTTGACATTTTTTTCATTTGTCAGAGACGATTGTTTTCGGAACAAATTTCCTGGGAGCTGCACTGTTGCACAGCAACGGCGTGGAGTCTAGTACACAAGTTCTTTGGAGTCTGTCTTCTGACGCTGTGCTAAATAGAACCGCAAATAACGCTAGTAACATTTCCGAAGACGAGGATGAACAACAGGCATAAGAAAATGTGTTACTAAAAAAATGCATAAATTTGACTGGAGAATTAATATCTGCTTTGGAGAACAAGACTGCATTTATAATAGAGATTCTCCATTTGAATAAAATACAAGAAAAACTTGTTAAAGAACAGTAAAAAAATTGAAGCAAACAAAATTGACATCGATATTTCAGAATTTACACGAGAAGAAATAATTTCTCTCTTTATTAGATTTTTTTTCTGTAACATAGAAAATATCAATTAATGTAAGTTTATTTTTATATTTATTTTCCTTTTTTTCGTACATAACTATCACTTCCTAATGAATTAAGCTATGGCTAAAGGCACCATTAAGAATATAATACTACTTTTGACATTCCTTCAAAAATCCGGAATTTTCAAAAATCCGGCATAGTGCCGGTCCCGATGATGCCGGATTTTTGAAGTTATACTGTATATATTTTTTTAATTATTAAATCTGAAGAAAAATAGAATACGCTTGTATTGAACCAGATGAAATTTCAGACATGCTATATTTCCTTTATTTTCTTTAAATACGCTTGGAAAAAATCTATAAATAATTCCACAGATTACAAAGTGAAATTATTAAGTTATTCTTTCAAAACTATTTATGACACAGATTAGAACGAATGCATAAAATTATATTTGATACATAATCTGGTTAATCATGTATCATTTAAAATAGTAAAATTATTCAGGATAATTTAATGTTCTTCTTCTTAATTTATTTAAAGCAATTCTAGGAAATCATAATGCATTGTGCTAGAAATAGAATTTTTATAGATTTCTTAATAAATTATAAAATCTTACGTCGCAGGAGAGTTCATTATAGCAATAGAGGCAATTTTATAAGTATACTATCAGAATGTTTTCCATTAACTTCCTTGAACAGACTCCAAAACAAATATAAATAAAATAGCTTCACTGAGTTTACTTACTATGTTTGCACGATTTGTGGTGCGTTGTACAACAAATATATAAATTTTGCTATTTGACACAGATGCGTTTATAGTAGTTATTTCTTTTTAAACAATGAATCTGCTGAGAGTAAAATTTTCTTTCTTCTGAACTTAATACATTTAACGAAATAGATCATTTATGAAATGAGTACGTGAAGCGTTGAAATCTATTTCTGAGGGTGTTTTGTTAAAGGTCGGAGAACTGACAAATCTTAAAAAATTAAGGTTGTCGAAGAAAACAGTACATGAGAGAGCAATAACTTCCGGATATTTCAATTCCTTTTAATACACTAGTTATGAATTAAAATGTTTCAAGCGTGCTCTATGCAAACATTGATTAAACGGATAATTTAAACCCGATTTTTTCGAAACATTGTATTTTTAAATTTGTACCTCAAGTATCTCGGTAACGAATGAATGGATTTATTTGTTCTATTTATTTATTTATTTGTTTTACGAAAGCTTATATTTTTCTCTAGTTCTTGAACATTGGTTGTTTATTTATTTTTTAATTTATTGATTTTTATTCATATCATATTCATATCAAAATATTGAAAATGTATAAAATTTTTCATTTATGTCAAAATAAATCTACCTAGAAGAATTTATTTTACTTTCTCCGTTTTTTTACATTTTTTTTTTTTAACAGAAAAGTTTAGGAAATCAGAACGCGAAATCCTTTTTAGGTAGATTTCGTATGAAATAGTATCTATTGGGATCTCCCCTATGTTGGAATTTCGGAAAAATTATTGCAGATCTACACCGATCATAACCCCTAGAACCCAAAACCACTCCCAGTAAAAAACTTTATCTATCTATATATATGTATATAACCATTATATAATTACAATTCATCCTCTATTTCCAATTACTAAAACTAAATAAAATAATCAATTTAGCTACAATACATAACACTGGCATTATACAAAATAAAAATGGAACCAATGACTTGTAACACAAAATCAAGCACGATACCACTAATTCACTAAGCACATTGCGGACGATTAATCCATATAAAACATATGAAAAACCACCAAATTTTGATACAATAACCTATTAAAGACAAAAGATACAAATAACCAGTAAAATAATGTTGAACCATTAAAAGACGTATCATAAACAAATAATTGACCAATTGGATGGATGTATCAGGAAGCTTATATAGCATTTCACTTCATCAGAGGTGCATGAAATACAAATATAAGCAAAATCATAGTCGATTTCTGTAAAAGAATACAGCTGTAAGCTAAAAATTGAATTCCTTTTTGTACCCGATTGACTATACTCCATAAAGTACAAATTTACAATGCCATATAAATTGAATGAAATAAATAATTAATCAATGCAAGATCCGTAATAATGAACAACATGAACAAAAATGGAACAAGTAAATTAAAGACTTACCCAGCAAGAGAATTAATATGACCATATCATAATCGCAAACTTGTATCCCTTTTTAACGCAGCGAAAATCCCGCCTAATTAAATGGTTAAAGTTAAATGCGAATTCTTACGGTTTCAAATCATCACACCTAGCATATAATATTAACGTTAGTATAAATATAATAATAATAATTGACTTAAATAGTCTAAATATTAAAAATTATTTTATATACTATCTTAAGGAACCTGAATTAAATTATTACTAAAAAGTACAAAAAGAAGTAGATGTTTAAAATAAACAGGTAATAAATAAGGTAAATAACATAATAAAGTACGCAACAATAATTATTTTAGAACTGAATAAATAATTATTTAATGCTACCGTCTACCGAAACTTCAAAAAATTAAAAAGTTAAAAATGTCCTTTCGTGTTCACAATCTCAGCTAAATAGAAGTGGAAATAATTTGCAGTGGTTCCATCTGTCGGACATTACCTAAAATAACTAAGTAGAAAAATTGCATATTGCAAATATTAGATCCTCGTTAATTCACATTAAAACAGTACAACAATTATAATTCTAAATCAGATCAACAGAATATCGATAATAAACATTTAGCATCTTTAATCTAATGTTATAATTATTTTTAATTATATTTTAGTTAAAATTAAGTAAATTAATAATAATATCAAATAAATTATAAATATAATAATATAAAAGTATTATTGTTTTAATCACTTAATAAATCTAATGTTATAAATTTTAAATTTTTCCCTTAATGATGGGGGGGGGGGGGGGGGTTATATCCAAACAAATTACAACAATTCTACATGCTGATAAATACCTGAATCATATACTGTATTAGCGTCCACTGTTATAAATTATGATATTTTGAAGTAAATCAATAAAAGTGATGTTAATTGATGTAAACTAATATAATATAAATATTTTTATACACCACTAAGGACAGCAAATTCATAAGGACCAAAATAAACATAGAAACTCATAAATTCCAATCCCCTTTTTTTAATACATTTATTAAATCAACATTTGCGTATAAATTATCCAGACAACTCCTCCCTCCTCCATAATTTAACATCTAACCACCCAGCGAACCTATTTAAATTTTTTTAATATATTTTATATTTTTAATTTTTTTTTGTTAGTTTTAGTTTTTTTAATTTTATATATATATATTTATTAATACGCAAAATGTTAATAGTAATTTACAAGAAATGTCCCTGCTATCCATTGTTTAGATCATTAATTAATTGTAGATTAAGGAAAATATGAATTCCCTAGGGAAATCACGATTTAATGCATCAAGTTAATTGTTTAATGTTTTTATTGATAAGATGTGAGGAACATAAGCTCTTGATTCTATACAAATGATTAAGTAGTATATTACGGTAAACTGAAATATGTAGACAGGATTTAAAATGAGTAAATGTATTAACTTTGAATTGAAAGTCTTTACGTTTGTCATAAAGATCAGTAATTGTTTTGTTTTGTGCGATTATGATTTTTAGATCTAAAATGTTAATAGTATTATTTGTTAAAAGGATTTCTGTCAATTCTAAATTATTTGGATAATCAACTGAAATTGAGAAATATTTGATTGTTTAATGTCAATTAAAATTATGTCATCAATGTAACGATACATTAGTATATTATCATTAGGAAATTACGTTCATATTGATGCAAATATAAATCAGATATCAAACTGGATGTAGTTCCGCCTTGTGGGATTCCTTCTATTTGTAGATAAATAATATTATCTTGTAAGATATAGTTATTGTATATCATAAAATTAGTTAAAGTGCGAAAATATTTTATATCCATGCATGTAGGAAGAGTTAATTTATTTTTATATGTTTTAAATAGTGTATTAATTATATTATGCAGGTCTATAAGATTTATATTATTAAATACACATTTGAAATCATATGTTCGTATATTTTTTACACATTTAATGTCTCTAAGTACATTAACTAATTGATGACTATTTTTTATACAATGTTTATTATCTGTTTCTGTTGTTATATTATAAATTTGACTTAGAATTTTTAATAAAATAGTGTTAGCATAATTATTATATGTATTACATCCAATTGTAACTGTTCTAAATTTAATTGGTGTCTGTCTTATGAAATATATATATATATATATATATATATATCACTTTTTTATGGACACGATAACTTCCATAATTCTGCACAATTCTTTCTCCAAACTGATACATAAAATCAAGCAGTATAAAATCTCGGTCAAGTTCGTTAATGGGCAAAATCGGACTAAAGGGGTAGAAATAGGGAAGGGTTATATGAAAAACGAAAAAAATCCATACCTTCTTAATTATAATACATATCAACTCAGTTTAAAGTTAATATTACTTCTAAAAAATGAGCCAAAAAATTATGTATGACAGATTTTTTATAAAACTAAAAATGGGCTCAAAGAGCGCAAAAATAGAGTTTTGGGGAGAAAAAGAATCAAAACTTCGTCAATTCTCACGATATCAAATCCAATTAAATTTATTATAAATTGTCTTAATATTATCTACAACTTTTATATCGGCAAGTTTTTGATAGAACCAATTCTTAATGAAAAAAAAATTAAAAACGAAATCAAAAGGGGGGGAGGGGGTAAAGAAGGAAAATATCCATAACTTCGTCAATTCACAAGATATCAAATCCGCATGAATTTATTATGCTACAACTTTTATATTGACAAGTTTTTGATAGGAATAATGCTTACAGCAAAAACAAATTGAAAGTACATCGTGGTTAACGAAAAAAATATCTTATTAAAGATGTACTCAAATCCAAACTGCTTATTTTCTGGCTCATTTTTAAATTCATTTTTGCTTTCAAATGCATCCAATTGGTAGGTTCTCATATACAGAAACTATATAATGTGCCCTAATGGCTGCTTTTTTAATAGAGGCAGAATATATTTTTAAAAAGGATGTCAAAGTGGGCATTTTGAACAGAATTTCTCGAAGCGATTGTGTTGGAACCGAAAAATATAGTCCTACTGAGAAAATAAATTTCATAAATTAAGTTCTAATTAATTGAACGAAAAAAATATAGATCGCCTATAAATGTCTTAAAAAATTACGTCAGCAATTTTCATTTTTTTCCTTTTAAAAATGAATCGGAAAACGTGTCAGAAAATTTCGAGTTGTTGCGCATGGAAAAATATTTGTTGAATACTGGCCTTAATATGATTCTGATAAAACCAGCTCTTATATAAGAATGAAATTAAAAACTGGTCAAAAGCGGCCAGATAAAATTGGTAAATTGGGTTTATCTCTAATCATGATTTAGTTTTTGTTGATGAAATTAGTACTTATCTTCGAAATCTACCCGTGTCTGTAGGCCGAGCCGGCAGAGATTTTTTATTATTTTAATATTATATGTTTTTTAATTATTAAATAGGAAGTCATAAGATATGTTTTTATTGAAACAAATGGAATTTTAGACATTCAATATTTTCATTACTTTCCTAAAATGCACTTGAAAAAATCTTTAAATACTTCCACCGATTATGAAGCAAAATTATTAACTTATTCTATGAACACTATTTATGACACAGTTTACAACAACTATTCATAATGTTACAAGTATTAGATACAGAAGTCATTGTATCATGCATTATTTAAAATAATAAAACTACCAGGATAATTTAATTAAAAAAATTCTAGGAAATAAGAATGCATTACGCTAGAAATACAAATTTGAACAATTTCTTGCTAAATAAACGTCGTAAGAGAATTCATTATAACAAAACATGCAGTTTTAAGTATGCTACCAGAATATTTCCATTAACTTGCTTAGACTGCCTGTAAAATAATAATAATAATAATAACTCCACTAACTCTTTTTACTAAGTTTCTTTGTACACGATTTGTGATACGTTTTACAACATCTATACAAAATGTTGCTACTTGACACAGATGCCATTATAGCATGTATTTTTCTAAAATAATAAATCTGGTAAGAATATATTTTTCTTTCTACCTTGCTCAACTTTGCTACTTTAACTTAAAAAAAATAGACATTAACAAAATAAGTATATGAAGTGTTAAATCTGTTTCCAAGAATGTTTTATTAAAAGCGGCCAAAATTCTAAGAAAAAAAAATGTTTTTTTTAATTTTCTTGTTTATGAGTAGGACATTAACAAAATAAGTATATGAAGTGTTAAATCTATTTCCAAGAATGTTTTATTAAGGGTCTCTTGGGGCCAAAATTCTAAAAAAAAAAATGCATTTTAAAATTTTCTTGTTTATGAAATTGCTGAAAAGTTAAATAAAATAGATAAAGTAAACATTGTATTTCTACTATGAAGACATTAGAACCTATAGCATTTTTTGCATTCTACTATCAGTTTTGCTTTGCCCGTAGTCATTTATCTCAGAATGGATTTTTTCATAATTTGTCATGTTTAAAAAGACATATCTAAACTTCTTTGCAAGATACGAATATAAAAATTTGTACGGAGATTTCATGTTATTCTTTTAATATATTTTCTGTAGGATTTTTAATTTCATATCAAAATTTAAAAAATGTATTTCTCAAACTTAAAATCGCTCTCAAAGAACTTCTTTTTTAACACTTTCCAACATACTTGAAAAGTGCTTATGACTTCGGTTTGTCTGTCATCCGTCAGACGTTTGTTTGACAGCTGACAGATCTAGGCGATCTAGCCGATCGTCTGGTTTATTTCCGCTACGCGGCGATTAGGCGGTCACCCGCCCCGATACTAGCTATCAAACCCGTTTAATTGGGGCGATCCAGCAGATAGGGCCTGGTAATCGGTTAGAAAGAAAGGAAAACGTCTGTCTGTGGTGCTCTAACTCGCGTAAATATAGTCCGATTGCCATGAAATTGACATATGTGATTAAGGATCACTGTGGCATATTCGATATTGAAAATGAAGCGTGTACCGTTTACGGTTCATTTACAGGGACTCTCAAAAGAATTCCATTACATTATGGCGTATGGAGGAAAATCGTTTGCGGTGTATGTTATTTATATTACTCTGTTTTAGGCACATTCATATATATATATGTTAATGAGCTGTACTACTAGCAAAAGCCATGCTTTGTTTGGATTCACGAAGCATTATTTAATACGCTAAATATTTAAAAGTAACTATATTTTCGTACATTATTTTTGCATCTTTATTAAGCAAAACGTTAATGTTTTGGCGCATTTTAATTTTAGAAACTTAAATTCAGCCAAATAACTAAGAATTTCCTCAGAATTTTTTATTTATGATATAACGAATTTAATAATTAATTTTCTTTGTTTGGAATTCTTTTGCTGCCACTCTCCAATAAAAATCATAATATAATTCTTTTAAAATGCGTAATTATCGTCTACGTAAATGATTTCACATGATAAGAATAAATTGTGTATTTGAATTCTTAACACTGAAAAATACTTAATTGAATGTAAATAATTGAATTTTCACAAATTTTAATTCATTAAAAATATGCTTTAATTTTCATAACAAAAGGTATTTTAAAATTTTCATAAAAGAAATCGTGAAACTATTTAATTAATCATGATTCTATCTGTAATTATTAACTCCATGATTTATTTTTTCTCCTGAAAATATGTTTCATTTTTTATTTGCAAAAATGCGTCCGTAATGGAAAAACATGTAAAATGAATTAATTAAAATAATAATTATTTTAAGGTTATTCTATAAAAAAAATATAATAATATTGTGCAAATCTTACATATCATAATGTATTTTTATGTTTAATTTCAAATCAAAATACTGAATAGTATCTTTGTAGCCTGTACGACAAAATGTAATTTGAGTAGTCTAGTAGAGGATTTGCTTCGCTCATCCTAACAAGGTGCTAGTTATAGAATATGGTGTCCATATAATTTATCGTTGTTACAGGGGCACACATAAGTGTTTTGCTTCAACACAGCCGATGAACAATAATTGTTGGAAGTGCGTTTTCAGTTGTGGTTCGCGTTTTTAAATTTAACTTTTATTTTGCATATCACTTGATGTGCATAAATTCTATAGATCATATACAGGACTGCACAAAATATCTCATGTACCTTTCCGTTTATTGGCGGAAATTACTGAATGGTAATTTTGAACTGTGCTATGCGTTTAATTGAACTAACATTGAGAATGCTAGATAGTTTACATACAAATCTATAGATTATGTACGGGGATGCAAAATAAAAACGGATATGCTTTCGACTACTGATGGTAATTGCATTATGCATTTTCTAAATTGCTTGTTTAGATATCTTTCCACTTAATAAACAGTAAAGTGTTAGTATTCTGAACGTGTTGGAAGTTGTTTTATAATCTATTCTAGACGCACGATTTTTCATTCTTGTTTTTTTTTTTTTTTTTTTTTTTTTTTTTTTATAAATTTTGTACGCAATATTTTTACAAATCCTTAATACAAATTAGTAAGAAACCACTTGTGCACTCAATGCTGAAATAAACAATTAAGTTTAAAAAATCAAAAAACCCGACTGCGTCAAAAGCGAACTAATTAATTATTTCTCATCAATGTAAAACTATTTTTTTTTCAATTCCTACTATTAGCTCACACTCTCGCTATATATATCTTGTTCAAATTTTCAATCGTTAATAAAATACTTATTATTCATCCAATCAAGCTCAAATAAATTTTTTTAAACTTGTACTGGAGACACTTGATGTTAATCCAGTTTTTCTCAAATATTAATTCATTAATTAAATTAAATTAATTAATTTTCAATAATCGAGAGAGCCCTCTTCTTGATCAAGGTATTTTAAGACCGAGAAAGCCCTCTTCTTGATCAAGGCATTTTAAGCGGCACTCAAGAGGAAAGAAGAGTGGAAGAAAATAAAAATTCTGTTATTGGCCTAAGTAGGAATTGACTTAAAATATTTTTTTTTATTACTTGTTTATATTACTTACATATTTTTTTTTTATTTACTTGTATTGATGACTTTTAAGTTGTGTTTAATTGTTAGTTTTTATCTATAAACACTGTTTTGATGACGTCTATACATGTGTATGATGGTTAGAGTTGCTGTAAAGATAGAGATCCTACTTACACAACTTCCAGGTTGTATAATATTTTAAAAGAGCTTCTGACTGTAAAATAGTCAATGAAACATCATCTTTATTTTGAAAGACCTATCCAGTGATATGACACTCAATAGGGTGCGTGATTTTTTTTCGTCTCTACCGCTATTTTGTATTTTACGGCCGCCATTTTGAATTTATAAAAACAAAACCTAGCCTATAACCATCGGGCCATTAAGACGAATTGATTGAGACCTCATTCATTAAAATCCATCCAGCCGTTGGGATATTTCGAGGGTATAAAGGAATCCACATACACAGATACGCGTGAAACACATAACCTTTCTTTTCAGTCGGGTAAAAAGTAATGAAATCTGTCAAATGGTTCATGAGTTATATCAAAAATTAAATAAGTTTAATTTTTTTTTTTTTTACAAAATTTCATAGTTTTCAAAAACTTTTTATCTGAAAAGTAATGTTAATTGAAAGACGCATTTTTGAATGCTATCAGATTCTATATATTATCTTCCTTGGGCGGGTTACAAAAAATCTATAAACATTTTAACTGATTATATAAAAAAAATTGCATGTTTCTTCCTTCTCAATTCTTCACATACGTTTTACAAAAAGTCTGTAAAAATCTGGTACTTAACACAGAAGCTGTTACGCTATGTAGTCTTAAAAACATATATCTACTTAGAATAAATTTATTTCTATTTTCTCTAGATGAATTTAACAAAATAAATAAAAACTCGAAAGAACTATATAAAGTTTTAAAAACCTTTTTCTGAGGATGTTTTGTTGAACTCTTAAAGCTGCGACCGTAAGAGAATCCTTTATTACAATAGACGTATTTTTATGCATGTTATCAGAAAATTTCCATTGACGCCTGGACGAATTCCAAAAAATCTTAAAGTGCTTATACGTCTTATATGAAGAACGTTTACTATGTTAATTTTAGAGCATGATATAGGACACACATTAAATTTATTTTAACAACGTAAAAATTTCCTACTTAACACAGAAGACGTTGCAACACGTATATATATATATTTTAATTCAGAAAACTGCTTTGACATATTTTAGTGTAATGCCACTTTGATCAGCTCAAAATTTCGATTTTTTCCGCTTAAATTACTCTTTATACACCTTTAAAATCATAATTTATAAGTTAGATATCGTTCGATGTAAAGGGTAAAAAGGCATTTTTGATTTTTTTTTTTTTTTTTTTTTTTTTTTTTATTATAAACTTAGAACAGCGATTTTAAAGTAGGTTGGCACTGTAGCTGCGCCATTTCTCAATTGATCAACTTTATATCTTTAAAAATTAATCACAATATTTAGTGATATACGTAACATATTTTTTTAAACGTGGATAACTCGTTTTACTGTGCAATTTTAAATAAATATATTTCTTAATGTATATTTTAATTTGAATGACTATCATTTCACTAAAAATCCATACTTTTAGAAATGTAATGCGAATCAAGTATATAAAAATCTCCTACACCGAAAAATTTTTTTAGTTAATATAGCCCCAGCTAAAATGTTTGGTTGGATTGACGAAATGTTGGTTCAACTAAACAAATGATTTTGTTCATGCAATAAAATTTTATTGAACTAACAAAATGATTTTGTCAGTTCAACAAAAAATATTTAGATGGGGCAAAATTTGGTTGGCACAACTATGTTTTTGTTGTTTTAACAAAATCGTTCTTTCTGTGTACTTAGCACAGAAGTCGTTATACTATATAGTCTCAAAAATAATAAATTGATCAACTTTATATCTTTGAAAATTTATCACAATATTTAGTCATACGAGGGTTACTCTGAAATTATTGAGATACGCGGAGACGAGAATTTACAAAATAAAAATAACGGTTTAATTTTAAAATACAAAGTATTTTAACACTGCAGACGATTTTTTTCTCACTTACTTCAACTTGTTTAGCGTAGAATAAATTTTAAACAGAAGAGAAAATGGAGTTGACACGAGAACATTTTCGCGCTATGATTTTCTACGATTTTAAAGCAGGACTAAATCAAGAAGAATGCGTTCAACAGTTGAAATTAGCATTTGGTGATGAATCTCCAGCTCGTTCTACTGTATTCAGATGGTTTAAAGAATTTGGCAGAGGTCACAATTTTCTTCAGGATGAAGAAAACACAGGAAGGCCGCCGTCGGCAGTAATCCCGGATAATGTGTATGCCATACGAAAAAACTTAATGGATGATAATCGCTGTTCCAATCAAATGATACAGAAGGAACTTAACATTGGATCCGCAGCCATACACAAAATTATTCAGGAAGAATTGTATATGAAAAAAGTAGTTTGCTTTTGGGTTCCCCATAATCTAACTGAGCACCAAAAAGAGGAGCGTGTGAGAATCAGTAAAGAAACTCTTAAAAAATGTTGATGGCCACCACATCATTTCTAAAATTGTAACGGATGATGAAACGTACATACCGTTTTCTGACGTTCCAACACGTCAAGAATGCAAAGTATGGGTCTTTGAAGATGATCCCACAACGACAATGGTGAAAAGACAACGCGCGCTGAAAAAAATTGATGTATGCCGTTTTCTTCAGAAATACGGGATTGGTCAAACCCATCAAGTTGGAAGGACAGAAGACAGTAACAGCAAACTGGTATACCATTAAATGTCTTCCAGAAATTCTACAAGAAGTGAATGTTAGGGGACTAATGCTTCACCATGACAATGCATCTTCACATACAGCCGGATTAACAGTTGAGGTTCTTAAACAAAAACGAATTAAAGTGATAGAACATCCGCCGTACTCACCTGATCCAGCTATGTGTGACTTTTAGTTATTCTTTAATCTAAAAAAGAACCTACGTGGACCTTGTTTTCATTCAAAAGAAGAGATTGATGTGGCTATAAATGCATTTTTTCATCTATTCCAAGAAATGAATGGCTTGAGGCATTTAATCAGTGGAAAATTCGTCTACAAAAGTGCATTGATGCAGGAGGAGACTACTTTGAACACACCTAAAATTTTGTAAGTATAACTTTAAAAACCTAGTTGTATCTCAAAAATTTCAGAGTGACCCTCGTATACGTAAGATTTTTTTTTTTTTTTTTTAACATGGATGACTCGTTTTACTGTGCCGTTTTAAATAAATATATTTCTTAATGTATATTTTAATTTGAATGGATATCATTTCACTAAAAATTCATACTTTTAAAAATGGCTAGTTATTTCACTAGCTTTTCGTGTAAAAAAAAACTATTTTCTTCTCTCATTGCTTTAGATTAAGTCTACGATGAAATATCACTCCTAACGCTTGAACCTCTTTTTATGAAAGTGCTCCATTTTATCAGCTGTCAAGCGCCATTTTAAAAAATGAAGTTTTCCAATTTAATATCCGTATAATAGTTTGGTTTAAATAGATTTTTATCAGCCTTTTGAACTTCTTTAAAAAAAAAAAACCCACAAAAAGTCTGAACGTTTGGGCCTTTAAAGTTGTGTTACTTCAAAAACTTTGTTTTATTTAGTTTTCTGAGTTTGACAAAATAGAAAATGTAATGCGATCAAGTATATAAAAATATCCTACTTATCGCATAAGTCGTTATACTATATATTCTTTAAAATAATAAATCTGATGAGGATAAGTTCATTTTATTTCTGCTTTGTTTATGCGCCTTTAATAAAAAAAATGCAATAAACAGGGATAAAAAAACTGTGCTAAACATCAAATTCTAATAATGTTTTGTTAAACCGCTGCCAAAACTTCTGATATTCGAGCATCGCTATTTACGAATAGAAATATTCCCATCTTTTAGTCACAGAAATTTTCGAAAAATGAAACTAAGAGTATTCGGAAATTGTTGTAATCGGAAAACAGAAGCAGAAGCTTATGTAACAATGTTAATTACTAAATCTTAAGACGTAATAGCATTCTTTATTCCTACAGCAGTTTTAAGTGGTGCTCCCGACACGATACGTATTTCAGTCATACGTTTAACCGATATACATATATACGCATAATACATCGGTATGAAATACGCATTTTAAAGATATGTTTAAACATATCGGATACATATAACCGTATATCAGTTAAATGTATAATTCAAGTATACGTACAGTGCGTCTCAAAAGTATATGGACAGGCAATTTTTTGAAATAACAGTTCAAAAAATGAAGCAATAATCACGATCAGGCTCTTTGTACAGGTTGTTTGTAAAAAAATAAAATTCAAAATAACCTGTCTCAAAAATATATGAACGATGAAAAGAATTGCTATTATTACCACAGTACCAAAAAAAATTGCATATTTTGCGTTCTGTACTTGTAATGAAACCACTTTGAAATATAAAGTCCCTGCTCGTTCTTCAGTTCTCAAATGTTGAAAAATGTCTCGCAATGTTCAATTCTCTGTAGCTGATATAGCCAAAATTTGGCGTTAAATATATAGGCTTTTTTAAATTAAAAATAAAAAGACTCAAAATATTAAACGTTGACGATACTGCTAAACAGATGAAGTGTAGAAGATTTGTAATTTGGAAATTTTATGGAAATGTGTTAATGCTATTGCAAAAAAGCATTCAGATCGACCTAGAAAACCATATCAGCGACAAGATAGAGAGATTTGTCGAGCTATTTCAAACCAAAACAAGTCTCTTCTTGAATTTCCGAGGGCTTTAGTCTTTCCTATATCGAGATCTACTGATTACCATCGCATACTGGCAAGCAAATTTTATAACTATTGCAGAGTGAGTCGGACACCTACACTGTTAAAAATTTGCAGCATTCTGGCAGGTCATTTGATCGTTTTTTCCTAAAACGGTTACACAACCGTAATTTTAACACTATTCTGACCATATTATTTGTCATTTAATGGTCAGAATATAGTTAAATTATGGTTAAGAAACCGTTTTTTTCAAAAAACGGTCGAATGACCTGCCAGAATGCTGCAAAAATTTTAACAGTGTATGCTGAAATCGCATCTTAGAAAGGTACGCGTTCTTTGTGCTAAAAAACACATAAGTTGGACGGGTGAACAGTTAAAAGGTTTTTTCTGTGACGAAAAAATATCAATTTGGATGGTTCTGATAACTCGGCAAACTATCGGTATGGTCTACCATGAAAATCTTGCGAGTTCATGAGTTGACAACATGGAGAAGGTTTTATCATGGTGTGTGGCGCGTTCTATTCCAACGGAACAATAAATATTGCTTTTCCTAATGGTCGAAGGTGCCAAGAGGATTATCAAAATGTCCTCAAAAGCAATCTACTTCTAATTGGAAATATCTTACACTGTTAAAAATTTGCAGCATTCTGGCAGGTCATTTGACCGTTTTTCCCGAAAACGGTTACACAACCGTAATTTTAACACTATTCTGACCATATCATTGACCATTTTATGGTCAGAATATAGTTAAATTATGGTTATGAAACCGTTTTTTCAAAAAACGGTCGAATGACCTGCCAGAATGCTGCAAAATTTTTAACAGTGTAGGAAGGGAAAACTGGAAATTCCGACAGGACAATGAGTCAATTCATACCTCGCACTCGAAAACAGCGTGGTTTACGCAGAATCAAATGATTGTTAGAGACTGGCCAACCATCATTCCAGGCCTGAATCCAATTGAAAATCTTTGGGGAGTACTTGCACAAGAGGTGTGAGCCCATATCGTGAATTTTAGACAATTCAGGAATTAAAGCAACCAGTAGATCAGAGTTGGTTCTCTTTACAGCCCCACATTCTCCAAACACTAGTTCGAAGCATGCCTAATAGGATTTTAAAGATAATTCAAAGAGATGGATCTAAAACTTGAATTTAAATACAAAATACTCGAAAAGTCCATATGTTTTTGAGACAACCTATTTTGATTTTGATTTTTTTTACAAACATTCCGTTAAACTTATACTGTATTTCTTTGTTGTAACAAACTTATGTTATGATTCCACATGCTTGTTATTTTTTTCGTCATTATTGCTGCGTTTTTTCAATTGTTATTTAAGAAAATCGCCTGTCGTATACTTTTGAGATACACTGTATTTACTTTTAATAAGAATGTACATTATCAGTCTTACGTCACTGAACAGAGAACAAGCTGGAAATGGCGGTGTTACCATATTAATTTGCATAATATGTTTCATACATAGGATCTTGAAAATTTTCTCTATTAATATTTTAATTTATTCATGTTACTTCTTATTTCCATTGAATTAGTTTCTAAAAGTTTATATAAATTTGCTGGAACAGTTTAAATTGTTTTATATTTTTTAAATTTACCATTATGATTGTTATATGCCATTACAAATGCAGGATTCTCGCGGTGTTTCTCAATATCTCTGATTCCGCAGACCAGCAGGAAAAAAACATCTTTTTTTTTTCACGCAATGAACGAAAACCTTTTAAACGTTTATATGTTTAATTACCGGTATACGTTCAGTATATACGTTGTATTTTATATGTTGTTTCGTATAATACGCATAACCGCCTTGGGTGTATCATACGTATCCAAAATCTGTATCCCGTATAATACGTATTATGTGTATATTCGTAAAAACGTTTAATAGGGGGCACTAGTTATAAGTTTGCTATCAATATATTTCCATTGACTTGATTGGACTAAAAAAAAATTGTAAATGTTTTAAGCGGTTTCAGGACTCTTAAAATTGGAAAAAAGGAAAAAAAAAGTACCATTTTCAACATTTAATATCTTATAATGTATTCGATATTAAGACACAATTTTAAATGGGAATGAAAGATACAAGTATGTTCTTTCATTTCAAATATTTGAAAAATTACAAGATGCAGAATTAGCATTTACAGGGGGCTCAAAACTGTCAGACATTTGAAGAGCAGAAAATCGGCGTAGCAGCTTATGCGCATGATTACAAAATAAATTTTGCAACTAGAATGAAAATTTTGGTGCCTACTTATACCTCAGATTATAATAAATACACTGAACCTAAATAAATTTGTATTTAAAGCATTTTTTATTTTTAATACAAAGTTGTATTTAGCTAATGCAAAATTTAGAAAATTGTAACAATATAAACCCCTAAAAAAATATTTTCTTTTTACAATAAAAAGGAAATTTTAGGTTCAGTTTATACAGACTAGCATGAAACATATGTTTTGAAAATTTCATAAAAAAATATTCAGAAGTTTTTGAGATATCGTGCGCGTTATGCCCAAAAACGTCATTTGGAGAAAAATAACTTCAAAGTTTTGGAAATACCGCTTCAGCTATTGAGTGAGTATAATTCTAAATGCCATAACTTCTGTTCTAATGGGAATTTCAAGATAACAATTATATCAAAATATTCAGAAAACATAGAAGTTTAAGATCTAAAAAAATTAAAATTTCGAAAATTTTAGAGCTTTAAGAGTCCTGAGACCCCTTAATCCATTATGAGGAAAATTTATTATGTTTTCTGCGAAAAGTTTAATTTTTTTTCGTGGGTTTGACAAAATAGGAAAATAAATACAAAATAAGTCTATACAATTCTGGCGCTTGACGTAGAAACCATTAAGCCAGGTATTTTTTAAAATAATAAATCTGGTGATAAGAATTTAATTTTCTTTCTTCTTCTTTTGGGTGCTTTTAACGAAATAGTCATTTTAAGAAATAAGGATAAAAATCAGTTTCAAAAGATATTTTGTTAATATATCAAAACTGAACATGTTGGAAATCCCATATTACAATAGATGCAGATCCAATATATTATAAAAATATTTCCATTAGTATTATAATATATTATTTTACATTTACCACCAGTTATTAACATTATTGTACATGAATCAAAAAGTCTGTAACAAGTTAAAATGATTATAAAGAAAATTTACTATGTTTCTTTACGCACTATATATTATACGTTTTACAATAAGCGTTTTTAATTCTGCTACTTTATTCAGACGCTATTTTATTCAGTAACCTTTAAAAAAATAAATCTGTCGAGAAGAATTTTTATTTTTGCCTAATTTAAAAGTGTGCGTTTGGCAAAATGGAAAATTCAGGTTCAGAATGAAAACGGTTAATGCTATTCATTTAAATGAAAAACTATTTAACAATTTTGAAAATATAATAGAGAATTTACATTTAAATTTTTGTACAGTGAAATTTAGATAACTCAATGTCGCTTTCAGAACGAAAATTTGGCAATGTATCCCAGTAACGAATTAAGTGTTTTTATAGAAGACATGTTTTAGTCTTAGGTAGATATCTGCCAAAGTAAATTACAATAGTTATATCTAACTTAGTAGTCCAAGTAAATTACAATAAAGATTCGTAAATTCTGCAAAATTCGTGCTATATAAGAATATAAAGGAATATTTAGAAAAAAATTGATTTTGGACGAATTTTTGAGTGTAAAATAATATAGATATTTAAGTACTTTAAAATACTTTAATAAAAGAAAGTGTATTGTTATTTGTTGGAAATAAATTTTATTAATTAGAAAATACTTGAAACTAAAAAATAAGTTTTACCTCTGAATAAATGAAAAAAAAATTTTTTAGCTAAAGAAATAAATTAAAAAAAAATTAGTTACAGAAACAGCATTTTTTAAATTGATATTACAATACGATTCATTAGATTTCATTCAAATTCTTTGATTTATTTTTAAAAAGATTTATTTAAAATCCGATTTGCCTTAATGATCATGAAAGATATTTTTATACGAAATATTTCTTTGAAAGTGTTTTTTTTTTCTTTTTTTTTTTTTTTAACAAAAAAGAATTTGTGTGTGTTTATGTTTAAGAGGATGCGTTACCTTTTTTATCACAAGGATAAAACTTCTAAGATGTTAGAAATAGGATAAAGTTTATAGCTATGCTTTTATTCAATAAAAATTTATAAGTAAGGCTTTTTTTCTAAGGTTCCTTTTTTTTAAAGAAAGTTTATTGTAATACATGGTTAAAATGAATAAATTTATGTGTACATTCATTGATATTTGTATTATAAAACTGCGACATTTGGATACTCAAGGTATAAAATGTTTTGTAAGCTTTTAATTGTTTTACATAATTAGAAACAGGAAAACATTAAATAAGGTTTTTTTTTAAGGTTTAAAAAAATGTAATTACAAATGCTAAACAACAAATTCTATGCAAATTTCATAGATAAAAAAAACACATGCAGTATATATGCAACACCTATCATGTTAACTTGTAGATGAAAATATTCAAAAATAAATCTAGGGAAACTGCACATAAAATATTAAAATTTTTCGGAGTACAAAAACGACACCGCTTAGAGGTAAACCATACAAATTCACTCAAATCACATTTAGAAATGATTGAAAAATTATTGATAGTAAAGATTTCATTTTCGGTAATTCTTGAGGGACCATCTACGTCTACGGGTTCATATTTTTTATATAAAAACTGCATTACATATTTATAGTTAACACTTTACAACATGGTTGAAAAGATTTTATGAATTCGGTTTGTCTGTCTGTCTGATTGTGGCACGTTCGGTATTTAAAAGGAAGTGTGTAGCATTTATGGTTCGTTCACAGGGACACTCAAGCGTTTTTCTATATTCTCATGCGCAAACTTATTTAAAAATCCCTGCAAATAGATGCGAACACAAGAGGTTAGTTTTAGTAACGATAATTCTTGCTTATGAAACCATTCCAGGAATTAAGCGATATTTTCTCGCTATTGAAACGATTCCTTATCGTTCCGTCACCTAGAAATCATAAAACTAGAAATTCTAGATCATTTCGTCTATTCAGCTTAGTTCTTTACCCTATTCGCACAGCTCGGAAATCTATATTTCTAGTTTAGGGATACAGAAAATGACTACCTATTCATTCTAGGTGAAGGCGGCATATTTTTTTCTCAGTGCGGAATTATGTAAATCAACTTTAAGGTCCTCGATGGGGTTCGACACGACATACCAGTGTGAACATGCTTTTTCTGCTTTGCTGTTATTGAAAACAAGTACAGAAACAAACCGCGTCTAGAATGTAACTTATGGTTCAAATTAAGCAGTTTTAACCCTGATATAGATGCCCTCATCTATAAACACTAGTGCCAGAAATATCACTGATTTTAAAGTTGTGTTTTGATAATAATTAAACGTATTTTTCATTATATTTATGGTTTTAAGTATTATTCCTTTTACACACGTTAGCATTACCGATTCTTGATTTTGTTGATAGTGCATATTTCGTACGAAAATTTAGCTTATTCGTAGGATAAGACATATGATAGCTTATAGAGGTCATAACAAAATGTCAATACTGATATTAGATACATCCTCATATTAGGTGGATCTCGATTTTTTTTTTTTTTTTTTTTTTTTTTTTTTTTTTTTTTTTTACTTAAAGGTGATTTGCTTACCAATAAAGGTTGGGAACGGCTGCTAAATATCGTATTCAGGGCTGTACAAAAGATCTCGAGTTCATTTTCTCTTATTGGTGGAAATTACTGAATGGGAATTTCTAACTGTGTTCTGCATTTCCAAACTGAATTAACTTTAATCGTACTATGTCGTATACATACAAACCTATGCATCATATACAGGACAGTACAAAAAAAAAAGAATTTTTTTTTCGACCATTTATGGTAGTTGAAGAAATTTGGTTTTGATATGTGTTATGGGTTTTCTAAATTGCTTATTTAGACATCATCTTTCACCTTAATAAACTGTGAAGTTTGGTTTCAACATCCTGAATGTGTTGGAAAGTGTTTCATAATCTATGCTGGATACATGATTTTTCGTTCTTGTTTTCCTTCCATGTTATCTGTAATGTTGATATATTCTAAACATAAATTTCCACTGTTTTATGTTGAAAAGTATCTGAAATATGGGTTAAAATGTGTTTGAAAATTTTATTAATACCATGAAGCGCATTTTGAAGATTTTGAGATTGAGTAGATTTTTGACGGCCGATTATCTACTCGACGGATATAGGTCCTAGAGGGAGTGCCTTCCGTGGGGGTCTTTCTAAGGGAACCTAACCCGTATTTACGTATGGAAATCCAATGTTTCGAAGAAAACCGCGAAAACTCCGAAACGGCTAGGCCGACGGGCGCGATTGGGTTCGAACCCAGCCCCTCCCGTCTACCAGCTTCGAAAGCAGAACCTCTCAGCCACTGGTGGGGCTTTTGAAATTGAGTAAATGTGCTGTAACTCTTATAAGATGAATGTAACTATTATCTTTTAATGAGGGTAATGATGTACCTTTGAAAATCCAAAAATATATCGGCATAGAGGTCATATACGCACCGGGGTACCTAATTGGCACTAAAATGGCGTTATTTTGCCTGACATGGTAACCCGGATGTTGTTGCTGATTTACTAATAAATTGTTTTTTTTTTTAACTTTATTTTCTTTTTTTAAATTATATAAATTGTTTTGTTCTATAGTTATTAATCACATATTTTGATTTGTTGTTATTTCGTTTTTAAAAGAAAAGAAAATAATTTAAAAATATATATGTAATCGGTATTCAAAACGAGGTTTTCACCAAATTGTTGTAAAAAAAAAATTCGCTCCAAACGCGGTGTGTATGTATGACATCAGTGCAATATATCTATTCTTACAAAATATTATATTCTTACAAATTGGAAATTTTATTTTTAAATAATAACTTAAAGTTTCCCATTTTACACATGTACTTATAACACCAATCTAAAAGTAAAAGTAGCGAAAAAATTTTTCGTCAGTTTCGAATGTGCTAATTCTAAGGAAAACGAAAAAATGTTCTTTTCGATTTATGAATTTTTCATAATTTTATTATTAATTAACAATTATGCCGCTACGAACGTGCTCAGTGCGTCTATAATTTTATAAAAATAAGAAGAAGAAGAAGAAAAATAAGAAAAATAAATAATAAATAGATATAATAAGTAGATTAAATAAATAATAAAAGAATAATAAATAATAATAAAAAAATAAAAAAAATAGGAATAAAATAAAAAAATAAGAACAATAAAATAAATTCGTTTAACCATGTCATATTCTTAAATATATCTTTAAATTAGTTCCGTAAAAATGAAATCGTACGAAATCTTTGTACATTTATCATATCTGTTTGAAAGATTAATTTTTCTTTTTAATTTGCCGACAAAGACAATTGAAAATTTGTTTCCAATGTTTTTTTAGAAAAACAAATATTTTTGTGATTTGTTATTAAAAATAGCATTTTTAACGATTTTATCTAAATTAAAGCAACTAATATGTCTTGGGGCATATTCTTATTCGGAATAAACTTTTAGCAGATATTTTATGTTATCAATCTTTGAAAAAAACATCTTTTCATTTAGAAAATGATTTTCCTTAATACCACGTGCGACATATTAAATACTTAAGTGCTTTTTCAACTTTATCATTTAGAACTGAATTCCCAAAGGCTATGCGTAATGTTCGAAAAAAAGAGACTTACTTTATTTAGATCAAAAGAAATATTTTATCGTAGAATAAATTATGAATACGTTTTGTCTGATGCAATTCAATGGAAGAAGAGTTTCTTTATCCTAGTAACTTTAGTTGATATTACTTCCTAAAAAAAAAAATGATTTTTTTAGAACAATAATCATGTTTTTTTTAATTGTCAATGGTCATTTTATTTTACTAAGATTACTTTATTAAAACGTTTGCTTAAATTTCTATTTACCGTTGGTAATTCTTATTTTAACTAACTATTTCATGTACATTTTTGATAATTAGGTATAATTTTTCAAACATAAAAGTAATTTTACTTAAAAAAATATCAGTAATGAAATGTTAAAGAAAATTTTAAACTAGATTCTGTCTCCCTCATATGGATTTATGTTTTGTCATTAGATTGCTTTATAAAGATACAATGAGAGATTATTCTTGAATACATTCATTATTTTCTGTACTTTTAATCATATATGGTTTTAATTGTCTTGATTGCGACATTGTATAAAGCTAAAGAAAATGACGAAATACTGCTCATTTTTAAATTTTAATGTTTTTTTTATATCCTTGTTTTAAGAAAGTTGGGGGTTTCTCGGCAAGTTCAGTTATGATAGTTAATTTGTTGTTTTGGGGTATTTTATTATTAGCACCCAATCAGCACCGTACAGCATCTGAAATATCAACCTGCAAATAATACCAAGCACTTCATCGACAAAATGTGCCATTACTTACAATAAGTATCACAAGAACCAAAAATTATCCATCACGGAATAGATTTTGAAACCCTTTCTAACACTATCGGAATACCATTAAGAAATGTCATTTTGTAAGGTTAGTTGGGGTAACTGGAACCACGAGGTAACTGGGCTATTTTATAAAAAACTATTGGTGTCTTTTAAGTTTTAGCTTTTGTGAACAATGCCCCTTAATCTCTACTTCCTAAAACAACGTGTATCAACTCAATCATAACTCTCACTTTGCTGTGATAAGTTGTCAAAAATTTACGTTTCTTTTTTTAAAAACAACGTCTATATGGTTGAACTTCCTCGGCTGATTATTAAAATACTGTAAGTACTTTTATTAAACAATCATTTTTCTTTAAGATTAGACATATAACTACATTAATATTATTAGGTATCTATACATATTTACTTCATGCTTCAAATGTAAGCCCCGTGTCCCAGTTACCCCATAAATTTTTCAAGAATGGGGTAACTGGACCATGCTGGATCCAGTTACCCCAATAGTTATAAATAATTTTTTGTGTTTCTCTTACTACGGGAAGTACATTTCTCCATTGTTTTTTGCTCACAATAAAGAAAATAATAGAATACATTATTAAAATTATGTAATGAAATGTATCAAACCAAATTTCTTGGTCCCTTGAGAGGCGGTGATGCCGTTATGGCATCACTTAATTCTAATTCTTAATTGCCACATTGGCACCTGAATTTTATAATGAAAATTTCACCTTTATTAAGTACGCAAAAATATACTTTTACTTGTTTTCAGATAGATTCTCTTGTAAATATTGGTGTCATTAAATTATTTCAGCATTTTACGAATGCAAGTACCTTGCTCTTGAAAGCGAGGTAGCCAGACCTTGAAATTGTACTATACACAGGGGTCGCATTCTATAGGGACACTTTTATCGTTCCTACCACTATTTTGAAAATAATATCTTCATCGCACCTTTCTGTAAGGGTTCTGGTAGGAACAATAAAATTTTCCCTATATAATGCGACCCCTGGATAAAGTACTTAAGTACTTACGTATCCGTTTGAACATAGATTTATCTTGCTATTTTTTTTCCTTAAAAAACCCATGTGACTTTTATACTTATTATCTATACTAAAGTACATAAGTACTTGATTAAGTTTTATGTTTTTGGTATAAGTAAATCTAATATCTTCACTTTTAGTGCTTTTTTTAGACACATTGACAGCAAAGGTTTTCCTTACAACGTTGTTATGCCTGGTTTAAATTTTTTAAAGTTGTTTACACTTTTTCAAACAGGACCTGATATCCGATATGAGAAAATATGAACGCGTGTGGAACATAGACCCCCGTGGTCCAGTTACCCCATTTTTGGGGGCGACTGGACCCATGAGGAAAGAAAGATGAAATATGCATATTTTTATATTTTTAAATATTAAAATGTAATTTTGAGCATCTCTGTCTGATAGAGGGAACCTAACTGAACACATTTACAGAAGTTCACACTGTAAATTAAAATGTCTGAAATTCAAACACTTAAGTGTCTGAAACGGAGTGTTCAGTTTTCAGACATTTTAAAATGTCTGAATTTTTTCAGACACTTTTCGTGTCTGAATTTCAGACACTTTAAACGTCTTAATAGCATCCATTTTTTTTGTAAGCATCATACGTAGCCATGTTTGACCACGTTGAATCCTGGAAAAATATTTGGCTGGGTCCTGCCCCCCCCCCCTACAACCTGATTTTTTTTGGTGCTCCCAATTTTGGTACGCAATTTTTGTTAAGTTGATAATTTAAATCTTTTACGACATTTTACTGATTATAATCAATATTTTGAACTTCAGGAGTAGAACAAGATTAAAACAAAAAATATTTATCTAAATATTAGATTTTTAAAATTTGTTTTATTTTTAATCTTATTTTACTTTAAAAGTTCAAAATATTGATTATAATCAATACAATTTCGAAACAGATTTAAAATATAAGCTTTACAAATATTGCACATCAAATTTGTAGGCACAAAAATCGTAGGGGGGCGGGGCACGGCCCAGTATGCCCATTCTTTAATCAAGAAGTTCTTTTGCAAAAAATGCAACCCTGCATTATTGTTATCTCAATTGAGATGTCCGGTATTCGGGAGTATCCGTTGTGGAGGTTAATGGACATTCCCAAATAGTTATTCTGAAACATCTATTTAGCGAATACTTTTTTAATCCGCATGGCATACATATTTGTATATTTTTACCTCACAAAAGCAGACATCTCCGATTATCGGACAAATTTAGCGGCAAGGGCTATTGAGGGCTTTTAAAGTACATGGATAAATATATATATTTCTTATAATCTTGTCCTACTCTACTTCATATAATTTAAAAATAGATTTTTTAAAAATTTATATTGCCACATAGGCAATTTTGCATATATATCAGATGATAATCACAACAACTATTTAACTATGAATAAATAAATAAATATTCTACTTTACCCTTTGCACTCGAAGGCTCCGGAGCGGAGCCATTTAAAATTTGTCTTCAAACTCGAGGGCTCCGCTACGGAGACAATGCAAATAATTTTGTGATACCTGTCAAGAAAAGCCAAGATTACATGGTATCAAAAAATTACTTGCATTGTCTCCGTAGTGGAGACCTCGAGTTTGAAGACAAATTTTAAATGGCTCCGCTCCGGAGCCCTCGAGTGCAAAGGGTTAATATTGAGAAAAAAATTACTTCGGTATTTTGTTTATTTATATTTTGTGTTTTTTAATCTTGTCCTACTCTAAAAGTTCAAAACTTTCATTATAATCAGTGCAAGATTTAAGGTATCAACTTTACGAAAATTTCATACAAAATCCCCCCCCCCCCCTCCCACAAAAAAAAATAAAAATTCTTATCATTTAAAAATTAGATTTTTTAAAACTTTATATTGCCACATGGGCTTATTGTTATCATTCCTATGAGCTACTAAACAAGACATCTTTAAAGCAAAATAAAGCCAAAAAAAAAATAATAATAAGTTAGCACATGATATCACTATGATACAAACTTGCGATGCTTATCAGTAAAGTCTAATTGGAAAATGAGCTTCGAATCCACACATGCAGCGAAATCTAAATAAACAAATGATTTCCTTTTTCTTGACTGGCTTACTTCTATGTTTACAAGTCAAAAGTTTTCACACATTAAAAAATTTAATAGCTTTAGAAATATATCTAAGAAATACTTGAGATAAACATTCATTTTCAATTATATATAAATTTCATGAAAATCAATTGATTTTTTTTTTCCAAAAGCGAAAGTTTATAAATATATTTTTTAATTTCAGCTGAATATTGTTCAATGGGGAAAAAAAGGCAATCCCGAAAATCCCGGAATTTTCCAGTAAAAATTCCGGGATTTTCGGGGTTAAAATTAAAGCGGGATCCCGGGATCTCAATCCGGGATTGTAATCCCTAGCTAGGAAGTAAGAAAATTTTAGGAGATCTTTCAAAGTTTTTTTTTCTTTTTTTCTATTTCCTTGTGGTCGTTTAGTATGAGATAAGCATTAGCCATTGAAATTAAGAACTGCCATATTGAAAACAAAACAAAACAAGAGAATGAACTTAACTTTTAAATATGTCTGTTTTTTAGTGATGTTATTACTTTAAATTTGAGAAAAAAGATGAGAATAAATAATACATAATTTGTAATAAAAGACAACGTCATAAATTTAAAAATATATACTTCTAGAATTAGTGTTTTTTTTTGCAAAAAGATTCAAAACTAATTAAATTTCATGTAAGATTTTGTTTAGTACAATAAATAAAATCATAAAAGACACTAACTTTAGTACTATAAAGAAATTATAACACTTACTTCAATCGCTGTTTGCAAGAGGTAAGAAATATTCCTCTATTTGAAATTTTAAAAACTACCACAACCACAGTGAGGGAGAAAGACTTTCATCAGTTTAAAAGGTAATTCCATAATACATCCGACTAGCCATATTTAAAGAATGAGATGTTTCATCCTCAAAACAGGACCCGCCAGACAAAAGTTTCTTTTTTTTTGCCAGCTTCGACAGGACGAAGATGAATAACACAATATTATTGATATAAATTGATACGAGTTAACACTAAGCCCATTGCACACGCTTTGTAGAATTTCCGGGTGTAATCTTCAACCGTCGTCTACTTCTGTTCTCTGTCTATCCCGCCCTTATATCGACGACAGCTTCTAAGAGACATTTGATGTCGAGCACACACGTCAGATGTATGTATTCAATAAATAAATAATCCAAGTTAATACGAATTAAAATCACAGTACTTCACATTTCGCAAAAAACGAATTAAAATACACGCGTACATAAAAACAAACTTTGTTTGAATTACAACGTATACCACCTCGAACGAAGACATCTAAAACGCATGCGCAACTGGGAGTGCTAGTGCCCCCTGGTGGTTATTGCGTCGGAAGAATCAAAACGTCGGAAATTAAGACACGTTTAAAGCAATGAAGTGTCTTAAAATAAGACGTTTGCGGATATTTTAGACATTATTCTCAGTTTGTTTACACCATGGTCATAGTAAGACACTTATGTATCTTAAATTAAGACATCTATAATGTCTGAATTTTCAGATTAAGACACTTAAGTGTCTAAAATTCTTTTTCAGTCACATATGTGTCTAAATTTAAGATGCTTCTATTTGCAGTGCAGACTTTAATTCAAATGAACATTAGTTTTTTGAATCTGAATTGTCAGAAGCTCCAGAGCCACATTGTAAAATCATGTGCCAGTTGCCCCAACTAACCTTACATACAATTAAACAAGTAAAAATTAAATTTAAAAAATCAAAAAACCCGATTGCGTAAAAAGCGAACCAATTAATTATTTCTCATCAGTGTGAAACTGTATCTTAAGTTACTTACCTATTTCTTTATTTACTTGTACTGATTACTTTTAAGTTGTGTTTAATTGTTAGTTTCTATATATAAACACTGTTTTGATAAGGCCTATAGATGTCTATGAAGGTTAGAACTGCAGTAAACCTAGAGATCCTACTACACAACTTCCAGGTTGTGTAATATTTAAACGGAGCTTCTGACTGTAAAATAGTCAATGAAACATCGTCTTCATTTTGAAAGACCTGGCCAATGATATGTCACTCAATAGGGTGCATAACTTTTTTTCGTCTCTACCTCCATTTTGTATTTTACGGCCGTCATTTTGAATTTATAAAAACAAAACCTAGCCTATAACCATCGTACGGTTAAGACGAATCGATAGAGATATCATTCATTAAAATCCATCCAGCCGTTGGGATGTTTCGAGGGTATAAAGAAATCCACCTATCCAGATACGCGTGAAACGCATAACCCTTCTTGGCAGTCGGGTAATGAGGTAGCTATGTAAAATAAAAACCGAACCCAGTAAAAATTCGTTTTCTGCAATTCCTGTCCACAGTCAACAATATGTGCGAATTCTTACGTGCAACCCTGTATATGATCTACACACCTCGTAATACATACAAAAATTAGTTGAGTTTTTACATGCATATCACAGCTGAAAACTCACAGCAGCGGTTATGACTCATAACCACTCCTGCAACCAACTTCTTTTTAGTGTCTCTGTAAGTAAACCATAAATTCACAAAGGATCGCCGGATTCTGTATCACCAACCTCGGGGTGTGGGTACAGCATATGTACAGTCGTGGAAAAAAAGTAAACACCCCCTACTAACTCCTCAACAAATTATCGTAGAAGAAAGTTACTGGTACCGAACGATTGGAAATAAATTCTACTTTTAAATGATGTATATAAAATTTGCTTAGGGGCCATCTACATATTAAAACGAATCCAATCCAAACTTCGTTTTTTTCAATGACAATACCCAATTTTAACAAGATATTTCAAATCTTCGGTTCAAATTATGCCTAGACACCGAATTTCAAGTCATTAGAATGATAAGTTTTTGAATTATAAACATTCAAAATTTAGTGCTTCTAATGTTAAATTACATTTTTATATTTTTATTAATATCTCCCGAAATTATGCTCCTAATGTGCTAATTTTTTTTGTAGCAATAATACTAATATACCCAAACATAAATACGCTGAATTTGCAATTTTTATAATTTTATGATATGAATTATGAATTATGAAATTAATATTCGAAAAAATTATGAATTGCAACCTACAATTTTTTTGATGGATTTATATTTATTAAGTCATGCTTTATGTAAATCCAAAATTTCACATTTTTCTTCCAAGTAGTTTTCAAATTATACTTAAAAAACGGCAAAATGATGGTTTAAGGGGCCGTCTATAATAGAAGTGACTAGATATTTTGAAATTTCCTCTGCTGTATTGTAATCTAGCAGGCTTCATTGACTTCTTAAGGTGCCTTGATCAAGATGGGGGCTCTCTTGGTTAATAATCGATTTCCGAACTTCAATTTGGATACAGCCCTTAAAATACGCTCGTTTTAAAATAATTAATTTCTCGGAAACTTATGGTACGAATTTCATAAAAATTTGTTTTTAGGCTAATTGGAGGATGTAGAGTTCATTTATGATATCAGAATTGTGTACTACTATTGAAAAAAACAAAGTTATGGTTCGTTTTAATATGTAGATGGTCCCTTAAGCAAATTTTATCTATATCATTTAAAAGTAGACTTTATTTCCAATCGTTCGGTACCAGTAACTTTCTTCTACGATAATTTGTTGAGGAGTTAGTGGGGGGTGTTTACTTTTTTTTCCACGACTGTACCTAAGGGTAAACACTATAATTAGAGAGGGCATATGGTGTTATCCAGAAGGACAACGGCGAATATCAGCTTATACCCTCCACTACATCCTTGAATGTACGCCTCTAAAACAATCGGTTATGAAAATAGTTATTTCTTAGCGATAACGCTGCACCAAGCACCGTGCTTATTTCATGCAAATTACATCTTAAGTATCGTTACTATTCCATTTTACTCTCCATTAATCTACCATTTTGTTTCATTTTATTCAAAAGCAGTACTTAAACAGGAAAAGGATATTTTGACGTCAGTATTAAACAACGGTATAAAATTTAGAAAACAAGCTAGATAGTTTTGTCGTATTTAATCTTTTATCCAATGATAGTTTTTCTTCTCAAAGAAAAATAAAACTTTTACTACTTTAAAAAATATATATTGCTGGGCTTTCTTTATATCCAAATTAACAAATCTATTAACATATAATCTGTTAATCAAAATTAACAGATCTTCTTATACTTTTTTAGTAAAAAGAGAAAAGAAGGATAAAAAGTGATTCTAAAAACAAAATATTATTTGAGGCGTTAAATACACACACCCACAAAAAAGGCTTTCGTTGAACGCTAATAAATGCTTTTCGAATCTGTAATAACATGAATGAAAGACATAATAATTGGGTTGGATTGGGTTGATTTTTGACGGCCGATTATCTACACGAGGGATATAAGCCCTAGGGGGGAGTGCCCTCCGTGGGGGTCTTTCTAAGGGAACCTAACCCGTATTTGCGCATGGAAAATCCAAGGTTTCGAAGAAAACCACGAAAACTCCGAAACGGTTAGGCCGACGGGCGCGATTGGGTTCGAACCCAGCACCTCCCGTCTACCAGCTTCGAGAGCAGAACCTCTCAGCCACTGGTGGGGCGACATAATAATTGGATTACAATATTATTAAAGACAATAACAATATAATAAATGATTTAATTAAGTACGTAATAACTGATAATAAAGATACAAAATTAAAAGACGAGGCTGGATCGATTATGTATTAATAGATCTCAAAAGGCTCCTGTCAGACATGTGGCGGACCTGACGGAAAGCTAGAGAATAAATGATAATTTAAACAAACAAAATTGTATAACACTGAAAACTTAATTAATAACAATTCAGTGTAATGCTCTATGGTTATAATATTCTACTCGCCAGCCACTCATAATTTGATTGGCCATTTGTGCCTTTCTCCCATTGGTTACTGAACTTTACAGTTGTATCCCTTCATATATATTCAGCTATTTTACCAGTCGTAATTTGATTGGTCGGTGTGTTCCTGCCATTGGCTAATGAACTTTACAGTCGAATCCCTTCAGATTTCTTCAGACTGCACATTTGTAGAGCTTTTGAAATAATGTTTTGCAGTTTTTATTACTTTTAATGATTTTTATATTGCAGGGTGCATTATCTAGGCCTTTTGTTACGGGGAGCAGCGGTATGTTTACATTTCAGAGCCTTGCCACTATTTCTGCCAGTTTCTCTGGATTTTACAAACTTTAATGTTATACAATTCATTAATTCTTATCGCAGGGGCCTTCGGCAGTGTTGCCAGATTGGGGACTTTTTTAATTAAAATTATTCGATTGTCACCACTTTTTAAAAATAGTATAATTCGCTTATTTTTCAGAATTTTTAATTTATTTTTAAATAACAATCTAGGGACAAAAAAGTCTCCAATCTGGCAACACTGGCCTTCGGCTCCCAGGGTACTGCGCTAATTTTTTCTTCCAAGTTCCAAGTATTCTAACTACTCGCCCATAATCTAGCATTACATCATAAAAACTGAAAAAAAATTCTAGTAAACAAACATTAAAAATAATATGACATACTTCAAAACATTACTTATACAAACAGCAAAGAAGTAACACTTCATGTAATTTAACTTTAGGTAAAGGGCTTTTAAAGTCATAAGCAATTAGCATAGTTTTAGGAATATATTCCATTTTGATGTTATTTTTACTTTCTTCTATCTTTACAAGAAGAAAGTATTGGATTCGTAAAAATTTTAGACTTTCGGTTTTCGACGGATTTACACGTTTTAGGGGTCAGAAATTCCGAAAAACGTGTTTTTACAAAATGTCTGTTTGTGAGTCTGTGCATCTGTGAGTCTGTCTGTCTGTCTGTATGTGACACAAATTTTGTGGGCACTCTATCTCAAGAACTAATGCACGGAATTTAATAAGAATTTAGATTCAATTAGTCCCTGATATAAATTGGTGCTCATTAGTTTTTGGTGTAAATCGCTCAACAGGTGGCCCTGCTATGCAGCCATTTTCACGATTTCCGCAATAGCTCAATATCCAGAACTAACGCACGGATTTTCATCAAACTTCATATTCAGTTAGTCCTTGACATTAATTGAAGTTTTCTACATTTTGGTGTAAATCGCTCAACAGGTGGCGCTGCTATACTGCATTTTTTACAATTTCCGCAATAGCTGTATCACAACAACTTGGATTTTCATCAAACTTCAGATTCAAGTATACTTTGATATGAATTAGTGGTGTTTGTGTTTTGGTGCAAATCGCTCAACAGGTGGCGCTGCCATGCTGCACTTTTCAGAATTTCCATTATAGCTGTATCTTGAGAACGAATGCAATAATTTTCACCAAACTTCAGAATCAGTTAATCCTTGACATAAATTGACATTTTGACCATTTTGGTGTAAATCGCTCAACAGGTGGGGCTGCTATGCTGTATTTTTCAGAATTTCCACTATGGATGAATCTCAAGAACTAATGCACGAATTTTCATCAAACTTTAGAATCAGTTAGTCTTTGACATGAATTGACATTTTATGCAGTTTGGAGTAAATCGCTCAATAGGTGGCTCTGCTATGCTGCTTTTGTGATTTCCGCAATAGCTGTATCTCAAGAACTAATGCTTGGATTTTCAACGAACTTCAGATCCATGTATACCTGGATAGCAATGATTGCTGTTTATGTATTGGTGTAAATCACTCAACAGGTGGCGCTGCTATGCTACATTTTTCAGAATATCCGCTATAGCTCCATCTCAAGAACTAAGGCACGAATTTTTATCAAACTTCAAATTCAGATACACTTTGACACGAGCTGGTGCTAAATTGATGTAATTTCTTGTACTATTTAAATGATTCAATTGACGTGATTTATATAGAAGAAAGTTTTGTGATGGCCACAACATACTAGTCTTTTACAGCATTACGAACAAATTTTAGTTTTATTTCATTATGTTTCATTCTACCATAACTGTCTCATTACCAATGCATTTTATGCATGACTGATAAGCTTGAAAAATAACTTACACTTTTTATTGAACTGCATTTTCTGTAAGTCGCACTATTCGATTGGCAGGCAAGAGAAATGGAGAATAATTCACCGGATAACTAAATATTTTTTAATAAGTATCTTGAATATTTATTCCCTCCAAAGAACCACATGTTAAATTGGTATTTTATGTCTTCGACTAGCTTTCGAAATATTAATGTGAAACTTTCTGAATACAAAAGAAATAACTGTTATTTTTTTTCATAATGTCATTGAGAAATTTTTAATATCAAAATATTAGTTTTTCGTTTTGTAACTAATGTAAAAAAAAAAATAAAAATAAAAATCACAGCATCAATTGCTTTTTTTTTCATACAAAGATTTAGATTTTTATGGTTTTTCCCACAATATTTAATATTTGTTTAGGTTTTTCTTTAAAAAAAAAATAAATGTATTTTTTATAGCAATTTTAATAAGAAATATTCGTCAATAATAAATAAGTGTATGATAATAAATAAAATGTTATGATGATGAATACATAAAAGTATTCTTGGATATAAGAGCTAGTTAACACATTTTATAAATTGTACTTAAAAGATAATATTAATTAAAACATCAAAGTTATACGTCATTTTAAAATATGTATCTTTCAAAATCAGTTTCTTTGATTAAAGGATAAAGAAACATTTTGTAGAATAAATATGTTATGCTACACTAAAGAAAGAAACATATTCTAAGATAAACAAGTAAATAATAGAAGCATGTTAAAAAATAACGATTTTATTAAGCATTTTTATTTTCTTTTATATTTTATATGTTTTTTGGCATTATCTTTAAAAGTTTTTCCGCAAACAAATACAATGAATAAAATCTTACACATCTTTTTCTGTCTTTGTCTGACATAATAAATATGATACAGTTCATTCCCACGCCGTTGATTTGATAGACAAATGAATAACAAAACTCATTAATATAGCAAAGAATACAAAGAGAAAACATGATGATACTATTTCCTGTACTTACTTAGATTAAAGCAGAATGATACATTTTTCCGTTCTAATGAAGAACTTTCTTATAGTATATTTCCTGTTCTCCATACAGAAGAATTAAGGAAATGATTGATGCTCTTTATTTTCTTTAAATAGGTTTAAGAATACATGTTAAAACTTAAAAAATGTAACTTTCAATATTATACTAAAAGCAAGCTTATATAAGTTTATAGTTTTATGTAAATATAATGTTTATTTTTATGAGTATTTTTACTTGATATAGGGGAAAACCTCAAGAAACTGACACCTTAAGGAATTTTTTCTCGTTCAAATCAACATTACAAAATTTTGAATCCATTTTATTCTTATGTCTCTTTTTGAAAGGATAGTAGAAGTGTATGAAGTTATGCATAGAATTGAGCCAAATGTTTTGTGTATGTTTCTGGCCATGGCAAGCAAGTCCTCCCTAAATTTGAAAAAAATCTACTGGAAAGAGGCGCTAATACCAATTTTTGTTCTATTTTCAATATTGTACCAACGATAACTTTATAAAGGTATGCATACAATAGAACCAATTTTTTGTGCATGTTTTTAACTATGGCCAACTATGGCCGCCTTGAATTTCGAAATATCCTGCGGATAAGAGGCGCTGTGATAGCGATTTTTGTCTAATTTTCTTGATTTTTCGTAGTTATATTGTCCGTCGGCGGCTCGTGTAGCGACAGGAATTCGCGTCCTGCTAAGCCAGTTATTCGCAAACAACTGATGACAACAGAATAAGGAAAATCTATTGATTTTTTTAAATATCATAATCTAGATTAACTCGATTTACTCCGATTAATTGATTGAAGCAGAAATGTGAGATGAAAATCAAAGTTGGTATAGTATTGAACTAATAATATTAAAGTATTAACATGTGTAATTACGTTTTGAAATATTAAGATGTATGAGATAGAAGAAAGTTTTGAGATTGCTAAAAAAAAAAAACTAGTTTGATGTACCAATGTGTATTGTAACGACCGAAAAACACCGCAGCCTATTTTGTTTCGTAAGTTGCGAAGCTGGTTTTTGTCCGGCTGTTGTCCCTGAATCGCAGCCCAGAGTCAGATCTTGTCCACGGATCGCAGCCCAGAGTCAGATCTTGTCCATGGATCGCCGCCTGAGTTTCGGAGACTGATCAGCCGTGCTCTCGTATCGGAGAGAAACTTTTTCGAGATGCGGAAAGAGAGCTGAAGATGTTAGGTGAGAGGTCAAGTGAAATGAAAAGAGCTAGTGGCTTGTGAGATGGAGATGCAGTTTGAGAAAAGTTTGGCAGATAGTATCCGAGCTGATTTTGTGTAACGGAGGGAGAACGTTTTTGGTGGTTTTTATTGATTGTGCTTTTAAAGTAATGTATTTTAGAGAGAGCTGAAAAGTTGTGCTTTTGTTTAAGAGTGACGATATGTTTTTTTTTATGATTGAAGACATTTTATTTTGAAAAGTAAACTGTTAAATAAAGTTAATATTCAATGTTAAATCATTGTTTGTTTAGTGCTACCAGGGAACCAGATAACATCGTTACTGTATAGTATAAATAATTCCAGGTAAAAATTTGGGTTTCTTTTTGTAGCAGGATAAAATTGATATTGCAGCATAAAAGAAATTATCCCAAAAAATAATATTGCCCGAAAACAATGCGTAAAAAATTGCGCAGGTAGTAATTCAACATTTCTTAAAGTAAAATAACTTCCAAAATAATTTTAGAGGGTAACAAAACTTGTACTAAATAAATTAGAAGTAGGCAATTCATTCAAAATTTTTAACCTATTTCTTCATATTGACATGAGGATAATTTTTTATAACCAATTAACTTTCTTATGAATGTGAAACAAAAGCGCAATTACAGAGAAAGAAATAATTTAAACATACGATTGGAGAAATAAAATTAAAAGATCGGTTTTGATATACGTTAATGATTCCAATTTCAGAAAAAAAAATTAAATTGGTCGCAAAAAATGTTTTTTACCAGAAGTATATTTTAAGAGTTATGCAAGATAAAGTTATATGAAAATCATTATAGTAACAAACGGCAAATGCAAATTTAAATTAACATGAGTTTTATAAAACTGTTGTAAAGACCTCAGATGGTTAGCACATGTATTTTCACTTTATTTTTTTTAATTATTATTATCATATATAAGCAATTATAATCCGATATGTGTTGTTCTATGATATGTTTTATGTAAATGGAGGAATATTCAAATTTATCTACTTAGATTTTGTTCTGCTATTTCAGCAGTTTTTTTTTTTTTTTTTTTTGAAATATTCAAAAATTTCGCATTTCATCTCACCTTTTTCGTTTGAAGTATTTCTCTATTAGTATTGTTTGTACATGTGGAAACTCTTTTTATATTTCATATTATTTTCGAACTACAATAGATATTTTCCTAAACCACGTTCGTTTTATGCATTGCCGATTTTCAAACACGTCGCAAAAATACATTCAAGGAGCTGATTTGAACTAAAACATAAGTTATTGAAAACCTTTTTGGCTTTAGTGTCCTTATATTGAAAAATTTAAAATGTTTATAAATATTTACATTTTGAATTTTTCTCTTTTAGCGTGCAGACAACGGATTATTATTTTGTTGTTTGCTTAGATAGATTTTTAAAAAACTGAGATAATTCTTAAATATAAAACTTTATTTAAGGCATTAATGGTTAAGTTACAAATGATGTAACATATCACGTTCTTGAAATCCTTAAATTCACCCTACATAGTTTACAAGTTTAACATTTGTAACACAAACCCATATTCAAATTATTTAAAGGTGTTTTTTATTTGCAATATGAATTTATATTAATAAAACAGCAGTAATACCCCGTATCATTGGAAGTCTAAAAGATCACAAAGAGGAGAATCCTATACGACCTATTACAGCAAGATGTCACGGTCCTACCTATATACCGGAAAAAGCTCTAATAAGTTATTTGAAAACCATTCTCCCCCCTTCTAGTGTAAATGTTTCGTCTACAAAGGATTTTGTCTGTAAAATCAGGGTTTGTAAAATAATTAGCAGTAGCATTTTAGCTAGCCTAGATGTAATTTCTTTATGCCCATCCATTGACTTTGCGGAGGTGAATGATTATATTGCTACTGCTATAGATAATGATAATTCATTTTACAGAGACATGAAATGTACGATTTTATCCAGTTTTAATTTGATCATGAATAATAATGTTTTTATTTTAACGGTAATTTTTATGTGGAAGGGCAATTGAACGGTGCACCGATGGGCTCCCTCATTTCTGGCTTCTTAGCAGAAATTACACTCAGACCAATCGAAAATAAAATTATGACCGAATTTCAAAGAAAGTCAACAGAATGGTATATATATATGTGGATGACATTTTTATTATTTGGGATTCAAGTATGGACCAATTAAAAATTTTCTTGGATGAAATTAACGCGATAGATAAGAACATACATTTCACACTGGAAATAGGGCAAAACGAAAAAGTTCCTTTTCTTGATATAGAGTTAATAGAAACAAATGATAATCAGATCACTGAGACCAAAGTTCATAGAAAAGAAGTTCGATCAATTAACACTATTTCATCAAATAGCTGTTCCCCAAGTGCTTATAAAGCTGCAGCCTACAGGTTTTATATAAAACGGGCATTCAATGTTTGTACTAAGAAATATATTGATCAGGAATTAGATGTCATTAGAAGTACAGCAAATGACAATGGTTTTTCACTGCAGTTTATTAATAAACTAATTTACCAAACTCAATATGGAAGAAATTCCAATAAAGTAAATGAAGTAAAGTTACACAAATTTAAATATTTTCTAGGTTTGTTTGGGTTTTTAAAGTTTAAATTAAAGAAATACAATATAAATTTAATTTCTACGCCACCCCCACTAGTAAATTAAAAGCAAGACTTCACAGCAGTATCGATCCCATCCTTGTGGAAGATTCAGCAGGTATATACATAATCCCAGCTACTATAATTGAAGATAAAAGTAGGGCAGATTATATTGGTATGACAACACGTAAATTTAAAGAGCGTTTAACAGAACATTTCAGTGATATCAAGCTTAACCGATGTCGAACGCTATTTCTAAAATAAGCCAGGAGCAAGAAGTTATGATTGGTTTTAAAGAAGCTAAATTAATAAAGAAGTTATCAAATTACCATAAATTAATAATTATGGAATCAATAGAAATTCTACGTCAGGTGAATTACACTTTTAACGATTCATTATCCTACATTATTCCGAAAATTTGGCATAGCATGCTTGGAATAACCTGAACAACCCCCGTCTGTAGAACTTTGGAACAGTCTTATTTATTTACCTTACCCCCTTTTCATTTTTTAAGTTTTGGATCAGCCCAACTACATAAAGGACTCAGACTCAGCCTCTGACTTATGACTTTTGTTTTTATCCCTGATGAAGGGCATTCTATGCTCGAAAGTACTAGGTTTTCAAATGTCATATTGTTTTTAAATGTGTCATATTGTAAATAAAAAACACCTTTAAGTAATTTGAATATGGTTTGTGTTACAAATTTTAAAGTTATTAATGGTTATTAGTTATTTTTATTAAAATTGTAATATTACAACTATTCGTAAGCATCAAGCTTATGTTCACTGTTCTTCCACGTTTCTTTTTTCTTTTCTTTTTTTATAACTGACTAATATTTACGCCACAGTATAAAATTATTTTTCCAGTCATATAAAGCAAATTCAGAAAATAAGTTATTAATGAGAAATTAAATAGATTTTAATTCAGCATTTCTTACACTAAAGGGCACAATTCTTGAAATTCTTGAAAAAAATGACACCAAAAAATCATGTTCCATGTAAGCTTTCATCTCCAAGTCGAATTCTTGCAAGCGGATGATTTTTTGGCATTTTATTTACACTTTCATAATTAGTTAAAGGACCCTCGTCTTGATCAGCTGATCTTTGTTATGGTGTGGTGGCATTTTAACTAAAAATTACGACACGTAATCCGAGCAGGGTGTACATTGCGGAAAATGTAAGCAGCAAGAACTGCAGCATTCTCATCCCGATGAAACTAAGTTGAGTAATAAACAGGAGGCATAAACTTCAAAAATTATCCATGGAAACAGTTAAGTTTATTGTGAAAGGATACGTAAAGTGAGGTGGGCCCCTTACACGAGCAATTTCTTCGACTTTACATTTCGAAGGATAGTAGAGCAGTTCTTCACCATATAACGTATCGAGCCATCCCAATACACAACTAAAAACCGTCAGCTTTTCTACAAATAAAATTCAAACATCCAATGACGTCAATCTGGCAATAGGTAACGGATGAAAAAATGTTTTATAACGAATGTATGTAATAAGCAATAAATCATTCGGTAATTTATTTACATGTTCTTATTTCTATTAAATAGTGACAGCTGTTTAATTTCTATCATAAACATTTTGCAAAGATTAACGAAATGCAAAAGTTAAGTACCTTAGCTAAAGATTTATTTTTGACAGGAAATAATATTATTATGAAAGAGAGCTTTTTAGATGAGATAATAAAGTTATATAAACCAGTAACTGAATAGATTTAAGATTTACGAGAGAACAAATACTTTAGAGAAAAGTAATTTAGGAATAAACATGATTTTGATTATATTAATTATCAATATATGATATCCATCATATATTTCTCCCCTTCGACCAACAATATTTAAACTTACTATGACTCGACACGGATATTTATGAAACAAACAACACAAATAACAGATTGACTAATTAAAGATATTCAGGGGATTCACCTGAAGATACAAATACGAAAACATACAACGAATATAATGTAGGTACCCGAAAATAATGTTATATAAATGACAATATAATAATCATTATATAAAATGATAAACTACAGTATAATTGTTTATCTCTTTTTTAGAAAAAGTCTAGTAAATTTCGTCACTCAAATGGACGAGGACCTGCAAAAAATTAATGTGCACATAACATATCAAATGTATATCTTGTATATATAAAAGTAGTACTAGTACAGCAGGTCAAGAGTCTTTTCCTCTTATGCCTATTGGCATTAATTTTCAAATGTTTATAAAATAGAAACATTGATATGAATAAGGATTTTAATGAATATAACATAATAAACAAATATAAAATACAGAAATTTGTATATTGCACGGAAAAATATAATGCACAGTTGAATTTGTACATAAATGTGCAATGTGCTGTATATACATGCAATTATTTTAAAATAGACTCCATAAATGAAATTAAAATAACTAGACAATTAAGTAGTAATTTAAATAATGTGAATGTAAATGCTGCCCAATGCCATCCAATTTAATTGGAAAAATTAATAACTAAGTGTGTACTATGAATAAAACAATAATTACATGAAATTCACTTAAAACAAGCAATTGCGAGTGTAAAAATGCCATAAGACAAAACATAAATGTAGAAAAATTGCCTTGAGTGTGTAGTTTTGAATAACTGTCAACCCTAAAACTAAAACTATCAATATGGCTGGTGTGTACAAGTAAAAATGGATAACAATCGAATGTTAATAACATTAAATTTTAAAATTTAAATTAATATGTAACTATTGAAAACATGACTACTGAAATCTTCCAACCGATGAAAAACGTAAACAGGGTGTGTGAAACTCAATAAAAATAAATAGTAACAATGTATATATTTTTTTAAATGAAGGGGGGTAAGCACATTAGGAGCAATAACAATTCAGGAAGTACGTGTGTAAAAATGAACGTTGAAGACCCTCTATATAACTTGTGTGTGGCGTAAGAAGTACCTCTGAAAGTCATATGTCACCTGATGACATTACCAACGTGTATATCAAATTTCTTACAAGTGTGAAAAATGTCTGACATGTAAAACTTTCTTTTTCTTGTACATGTTGCAGAAAATAATGAACTTCGATGTTTGCGAAATAAAAAGTATATAATGTGTACATGTAAATCTTAAAAGAGCAGCATAGAATCTAAACTTGTAACTATTTAACACAAACCTAAACAATGATCAAAACATAAAAAAAGCATACCTGTACTAGCACATACCATCCCAGCAAACGGTCTTGACAGTGAAGGATATATCTCGTGATTCCATCTAAATTACTCACCAGTTAAGAGATTTATCCCCTAAAAATTATATTATCTACATACAATGAACCAAAATATAAGTTTGAATCCTTAATGAAAATGATGCGATGACAACGTGAAAATTTCTTATCTAAATGTTATAAAAATACATTTCAGTGCCTGTCTCCACATAATTAAGAGTAACTATAGAAAAACTAAAATTTAAAATGGTGTAGAATTTTGAAAGATATAGCATATGTTTTAAATTCTGTAGTATATTTCCAAACTTAATACTATAAAGTTGACAATGACTAAAAGAATCTTGAATGATATACAGTTAATACCTTAAAAAAAATGAAGAGTTTTCTGTTTAGAATTTAGAAATGAAAAATAATCCAACGGTATGTGTGTAAAAATTAAACCAACTCCGGAAAAACATTCTGTGCACCAACCCAAATGTACAACAATTGGTGAAACTTCCGTGAATATTTCATGACAATCACTGTACAAAGTTCTATATGCAATAAAAAAGAACTGTAACTACCTTAAAAATTGACATGTATGAAAATAAAAATATATATACCGTGAAATACTTCCACAAATAAACTCCAATATATGATAAAGAAAAAAAAAACTGTCTGTGAATGGAATTTCTTGTAAACCATGAACAAATGTGTATAATAAAACCATCTGGTCACGGAAAGACCCATACACCATGAACAAATGTGTGAATAAATTGACTGAAGAACTATATCACAGCACACATATTAAGTGTAACAATGTGTAACGCAAAAAATGAGCAGATTTGTGACATCAAAATTGTCAGAATGAAATTCAAACAGGGCGTGTGTAAAAAGATCGCTGAAAATCATTGAATACCATCTTGTAAATTGTGTATTTGAACGAGTGAAAAGCCTGTGTTGAAAACGATTCCGAGACAAAATTGAAAAAAATTGCTCCAAATTATGCATGTAATAATTGTAACATTTATAAACTGAAAAAATTTAACCAAAACCAGAAAGCAAAAATTGTGCTTCTGTGAAATTTAACAACATTGCCAAAACAGAATAAAAATTTCGAACCATAATGTAAAATAAAGTAAATGTGATAGTAAAAATATAATAACTGGAAGAGTGCAAGTAATCCACTCCATACCCAACAAAAACAAGTGACCACTCATTCAAATCAGATATGAAATGTAATCCATCACAGAACAATTACCGGTAACGAGTCCCATGAAAGAATCTACTCACACTCGCATAACTGATATATTAAATGGCAATAATGAAACAATAGAAAAAACCAACAGACCTAATGACATGATATCTGCATGTGATGAGCATTATGTAAAAAAATAATATATACTGCTTAAAAATTTAACTAAGCTTAGAAATCCGAAAAATAAGGTAAAGTACCCAGTAGTTGACACTGGACCAATAGTTGACACTTTTGTAGAAACAGTAGTGGAACAAGAAAACGTCACAGGTAGGAACATGAGAGACACAGAAATTTTAAAATCTATCACCTTGCGGCAAAACTGAGAACTAAAACTATAAACAGTCGAGTCCAATTCCAATATGGCGGAAGACAACAAAGAAGCATGTGTGCAAAGTTGAATTTTTCGAATTTATCTTAAGAAAAGTGATAAGGATCGCACGTTACAGTAAGTATTAAAACTCGTAATTTATCTTAATTTCTGGTTATGTTTTGATTGATATTGATTGTTTCGATGTCCAAGAATTGTATTGGAATAAAATTGATGCATTTTGTGCAAAATAGCGGGAGTGAGTGTGAGTGTCAAGTATTGAATTTCAAAAGTTGACAACCAGTGTCAACTACTCGCTCATGTCGGGGTTTTGTTAATCTAATTCAGTGCAATGAAAATAAGCTGGAATCTACCAGATAAATTCATGACTGACCTTTGAAAAACTAAAAATGCATTTAAACCAATAGATGACACAGGGTGTCAATTATTGAAATTAGGGAGTGTCAACTACTAAAATTAATTATTTATTTTTTTAGATGCCACCTAAGAAGGGAAATTTTAGGAATTGCACGGGAGAGAGCATGAGAGCTGCCGTAGAATACGTTAAAATCCACAAAGCTGGGTACAAAACAGTGGCTAAAAATTTAATGTGCCTAGAATAACTCTGAAATACAAAGTTGAGGGAAAATCCCTAATGAAAAGGTAAAATATCGGCCGTTAGTGCTTGATTTTGCACTCGATCTTTCATTTTTGTTATTTGAGATTAATTAAGTGGTTTTATGTTATAATTTCAGATCTATGGGACTTTTTTTTTATTTTCATTAAAACTTCTGATTAAACTTCTGATCTTTCATTAAAACTTCTGATTTCTTTAAAAAAATTTTGCTAATTAACGGTTCTTATCATTATGTCTTCATATGGGCATATGAGGCAATTAATATAGTAATATAATAATAAAGAGTATTTATTATTATTAATTTAGGCCCCGCCGCAGTCAGTGTCAATTACTAGTTAACGAAGGTGTCAACTACTAAACTCTCACGTTCACGATGGTGTCAACTTCTGGACAAAAATCATGTTTTCATATCCCCTAGTAATTTTTACAAAATGTATTCATTTCGGCACATTAAACATTATGATTTTGTGGAAAAATGTTCAAACCCCCAAGTAATGATCAAACTGTTTCCCTTAATTGAAAACTGCACGAACCAAAGGCGACGAACGCCGAAAAATTCCTTAAGGTGTCAACTGCTGGGTACTTTACCTTAATTGAATCCAAAAAAAGGTCCAAAACTTTTCGAAATTTTTTTATAATATACCGTTTCCGGGCATGAGATGACCATTGGACTAAGTGATATGTTCGAGAAAAATCGATTAGTGTGTCTTTTTGGGTCAAACGGGTCAATGTCAATCTAATTATATCTAAAAAACCGCTCAATCGATTTTGACTAAATTTTATATCCAACCGCTTTTCGGCACGAGAAAACTCTTGGGCTAGGTCACATGTTCGAGAAATTTCGATTAGTGGGTTCGAAAAATGTGTATTACCTATTTGATGTAAAAAAGAAAATACTAAAAATGGTAACATTGGCTTGGATATGCCCAGACATGATAATGACTTTGACCTGTTCGGGTTCAACAGTCGATTTTTTTAGGAATAGCACTGTGGAATATTTGTAAATATTATGGTGACACTTTGCAAGATCTCGAATATCGCCACAAAGCTTTCTTGACTTGTCTTATTATTAATGTTTATAAAACGTAACAAATTAAATATTTTTGATAAACATTTCTGGGTTTAACAAATCGTTAAATCTTTTGGAGAATAATATTTTCAAAAACAAACAGCAAAAATTATTTTTGTAAAACATTTCTTACATATATAAATTATGTTGCGCAAGATATCTTATACTATAATGCGAGCAAAAATTGTGTGTGTGTGTATGTAAATTTTATCTTAAAAACGGCTCTAACGATTTTGACGAAATTTTGTATTTTACCATTTTTGGGCATGATAAGATCATTGGGCTAGGTCACGTGTTCGAGAAAATTCGATTAGTGGGTCATTTTGGGTCGTAATGGGTCAAGATCAAGCTAATTATATCTAAAAAACGGCTAAATCGATTTAGACCAAATTTCACATCCAACCGTTTTTCGACACGAAGAAACTTTTGGGCTAGATCACATGTTCGAGAAACTTCGATTAGTGGGTCATTTTTGGGTCACTATGGGTCAAGCCAATTTTATCTAAAGAACGGCTCTAACGATTTTTACTAAATTTTGCATTCTGTCGTTTTGGATTACGAGAAGATCGATGGGCTAAGTCACATATTAGAGATAATTCTATTAGTGGGTCATTTTTGGGTCACTGTAGGTCATGCAAAGTTTATCTAGAAAACGGCCTTAATGATTTTGACGAAATTTTGTATTTTATCGTTTTCGGGCGCGAGAATACCATTGGGCTTGGTCGCATGTTCAAGAAAATTTGATTAGTGGGTCATTTTGGGTCACAATGGGCCAGGGTCAAGCTAATTGAATCTAAAAAAAGGCCCAAAACATTTTGACAAAATTCTGTAATATACCGTTTCCTGGCATGAGATGACCATTGGGCTAAGTCACATTTTCGAGAAAAATCGATTAGTGGGTCATTTTTGGGTCACCGTGGGCCAAGCTATTTGTATCTAAAGAAACGATTCAAACGATTTTGTCAAAATTTTGTATTATACAGTTTCTGGACACGAGAAGACCATTGGGCTAAGTCACATGTTCGAGAAACTTCAATTAGTGGGTCATTTTTGGATCACTGTGCGTCAAGCTAATTGTATCCTTAAAAAAGGCTCAAACGATTTTGACAAAATTTCGTATTATACTGTTTCCGGACTCGAGAAGATCATTGGGTTATGCCACATGTTCGTGAAAATTTGATTAATGGGTCATTTTTGGGTCACAGTGGGTCAAGTTAATTTTATCTAGAAAACAGCTTTAATGATTTTGATTAAATTTTGTTTTCTATCGTTTTCGGGTTCGAGTAGACCATTGGTCTAGGTCGCATGCTCAAGAAAATTCGATTAACCAGTCATTTTGGGTCACTATGGGTCAAGGTTTAGCCATTTTTATCTAAAAAATGGATCAAATGATTTTGACAAAATTTCTTATTACACCGTTTCCTAGCACGAGAAGACCATTGGGATATGTCAGATGTTCGATAAATTTAGATTAATAGGTCCTTTTTGGTTACCGTGGGTCAAGCTAATTTTATCTATAAAATGACTCTAGCGATTTTGACTAAATTTTGTATTCTATCGTCTTCGGGTTTGAGAAGAGCCTTGGTTAGGTCGTGTGTTCGAAAAATTTCGGTTAGTGGGTCCCTATGACTTAGAATCATGCCAATTTTATCTAAACAGCAAGAATTATACAGTGAGAATGAAATATCGAATTGAACAAAAGGCTAATTTTGACCGAGCTTAGCTCGGTCATCAACCGCTAGTCTTAAATAATATCTGACGTGGCCAACATTGTATGGGTCTCCAGTAAAAAAAAATAATGTGTGTAAATGATAAAAAAAATAAATAGCAGAGAACAAAACCTATTATATTGAAGGGTTCTGGATAAAATTAAAAAGAGGTAAGTCGGTGGCTTTTCTTAATTTTATTTATTTATTTTTATCAAAATTAGTTTTACGAAGTAAAGGATGTTAATTATAAACTGGGCATTTAAAAGTGTTTTTAGTTAATTTTAAAGACAGCTAATTGGGTTACATTTTAGAAAATAATGTAAATTTTCAATAATTAAGACATTAATACTGAAATAATAACTACACAAGCGTTTTGCAACCATTATCTTTTCAATTTCTTCGGTACTTCCAGAGATTACCCTAGAAACAAACAAACAATCCTTACTTCTTTATAATATCAGTATAGATTATGTAGTTCAGTGTTATTGAATTAAAAGCAAACAAAGAGTATTCTGGTCAATAGCATCACATTTTTGTCAGTTGTACTTGATTAATATTTTTATTTAAAAACTGGATAACAAATGTTTTTGGAAAACTAATTTTAATATTTTATTATTTTCATTTCAACATAATAAAAAGAAAATCGATAGAGTAATTTTGTTCCATTTGTGTTGATATAATACGTCCTTGAAATTCGAAAATAACTGTCTTGTAATATCTTTCCAATGTACGGTCTATATTTATTTTAACAATGTAACTATTGTAACGTTATTGATTATTGCCGTATAGATGTTGTCATAAAAGCTTCCAATTGCAGCTATCGTTTATTTGCTACTGAGACATTTGAAAATATGCATCTGTAGTAGCTCAAAATGTTTTTTAACTATATATATTTTCTAAATGATAAGATTAAATATAAAATAATATGAATCCTTGTTATTAAAATGCTTTCCTTCTTCAACCACTCTACATAGGCCAGAAAATTTCAAAGAACTTTTAAATATTTCATTTTAATCTGCTTCAAAATTTTTGCCTGATTATATCTGAGTATATTTATGGAAATGAATTTTATAATTAACTGCCCGGAAGTCTCAGAAATTTCATCTGATTCGTCAAGAAGAATTTCAGCAAATAATTTATGCCACATTCCTCCCTTACTAGACGCATACTTGTGTTTCCATGGTCTTTCATATGCTGGAAAATTTGAATGTAAATGTAAACAATTAACATTATTTGTTGTTTCAGCACTTTTTATGATTCTTAATGAAATGATTAAGATTTATACGACCCTCAATGCCTTTGTACACTTGGACTATTCTAACTTAAGCAGAGGTGAATACATTATACTAACAGTAATTATATTAGAATGCGTCCTCAGAATATTATTTTGTTTTAAAAAGAAGAAATTCAACCGTTTAATTCATCGGATATTAAAAAATGACTCCTTCACAAGTCCTCAGAAAATAACTAAATATGTAGTTACTCTAATTCTTGTTTTCATCATAAATGATATTTACACTATTTACATATTTTATACGTTTTACAGATCGCTGAATTTAGTTGAGTTTATCACCGATTTTGGTAATCATACCAGCAATAAATACAACCAGACAATAACAAATAAGCAATTAAATATTTGTTCATTTTTTATGGGATACTGGGGTGTCATAGCACCCTTTATTCCTGTTTATTTCTGCTGCTTTTGTTTAGTTTTCAAGGAAACGCTAAATGGTTTTAAATATAAACTCCAGAAAGTCACCACTATGGATTTTAATATTTTAGATCAAACCTGTGAAGAAATTATAAATATAACGTCTGATATTAACGATTCTTTTCATTATATATTGTTAATAGTCCTTATCGTGTTACTTTTAAAAATTTTTACTAATGTGTATACTATACTCATTCACAGATCTTTGACGGGAATCGCTTTAGCATATCGCATTTGGAATACAATGATTCATTTCACTCGATTTGCAATCATTTGTTTATTTGCTTCATCTACATCAAAAGAAGGATTGGAACTTAAAAGAAATCTCTATAAATATTTGTCCCAAAGTAGTGAAAGATGGAAATCTTTCCTACTTGTTACAAAAATAAACGAAAGTTTTGTTGAATTTAAAATTTTGGATAGTTTGGTGTTGGACGAGAGTTTTATCCTTGCAACAGTCGGAAGCATTGTTACTTATGGAATAATAATAGCAACTTTTAACATAAATTCCTAAATATGACATAATACATCAATCATATTATATGTAAAGAAGTAAAGGAATTTGTTTTCTTTTTTGCAACTTTTAGGACATTTAAACATCAAATGTTCGATGAACTCTATAAAAGTAATATTCAAGAAATAATATATGGTGAAACCCCCAGTAACTGACACCTTAAGGATCATTTCTTATCTCAATCACTATTAAAAAGTTTTAAATCTGTTTTGAACTTATCTTTATTTTGTTTTTTTTTTAAGTATAGCGCAGAAAGATTAAAAAAAAATTGTTGTTAACAAAATTTTGAAATATTATATTTTTTATGACTAAAAATTGTTATTATTTTAATAAATATGGTCAATAACGCAGTAACCGACACTATCCTTCTTTTGTAAAAAAAAAAAAAAAAAATTGATACATAAGTTAATATAGTTAGGACAAATAAGCTTCCACTAGATGGACATTACTTTGCGGAATTTTACAATAAAATGCTTATTTGAGTTAGATTTTTCTTGAAGTCTCAGTTACAAATGTAAAAAAGAAAAAAAAATCATTTAATGAGTTTGAAGGTCTTTTGTCCCATTAAATAATGGCGATCAAAATTTAATAATAGGTAGAAGAAAATATCTTTTATGATAAGAAAAAACTTTTATTAGACAAAAAGTTAAAATGATAATAAAACGATCCAGATTTATGTTTTGTATTTTAACCCAATATTTAATGTTGTTGCCAAGACCATTTTTTTATTATTATTCTGATTAATTGCCATTCTCAAGAAATTGAAAAACATTAGTAACAGTGAAGAAACACATTATTTTTATAACACGAATTTATAATCACAGGAAAAAAAAGTAAGGGACTTCTGATGCATATTTCTAAAATATTTATTTGCTTAGTTTAGGCATTATTTATTTTTTTAAGAGTTATAATTCAATTATAACATATTTTATAGCATGTTTTATCTGAAACAAAAAACATTTATTAGCTTTTAACAAGTGCGTTTATTTTATTTTATGACTATTTGAATGTTTTATTTTCAATGCGCCTTTTTTATTTTATTTTTCTGTTGTGTTAAAAAAAAATGAAAAGAAGGCAACTTACACGATGCTGTATTTCTTTTCATTTCCCATTTTAATTTGAAGATAGTTATTAATACTTATACTTATGATATTCTTATACTTATACTGATGATTATGATGAAATAATTATACTTATCGCTTGTAGAAATGTGGAATTATAAGGCAGAGACATATCTATACTAATATTATAAAGAAGTAACTTTGCTTGTTTGTTTGTAAGGAATCTCTAGAACTTCCGGACTGATGTGAAAAGCAATGGTGGCAAATTTATGGTGACAGTCTTTGCACCAACATACGTTGTTTTTTATGTCAGTGTCGCTGCCCCCAAGGGGGTACAGAAGCGAAAAAGTTCTAAAATTTCTGATTTTGAGATAATGAATGTGTTAGAAACTTTAAATTTGGCATGGTTGTTATTTATAAGATATAAATGCTCTCTAAGAACGGTTTCTAGAAAAATCGAAATTTAAAATTGTAAAATGAGCTAAAAACTCTCTAAAAACGTCCTAAATGCAATTTCTATATAATAATTGTTAAGGATAATAACTTCAAATTTGACATGTTGCTACTTTTAAGACGCAAACGTACGTTTTAAACAAATCGAAATTTAAAAGGGTGCAGGAAAAAATGCTTTAAATTATGATTTGTGTGATACCGAAGAGACTAGAAACTAAAATATTTGTCATGAGGGTTACTTTTAAGATACATATGCTGTCTCTTATATATTTAGTAATTAACTAATAATAATTAACACAACTCTTAATTGACGAGGCAGATCGTAGACATATATATATTTACTAAAACGCAGAAAAACAACGTTTAAAAATGCACAAATAATACGTAAAAAGCTGCAAACAGCTGTTTAGAATCTACTAGCGAGATTCTTCTTCAGTGCAAGATAGAGCAAGGCACAGCATGCTAGAGAAAGCAAGGCTGGGCTATCTTGTACTGAAGAAGAATCTCGCTAGTAGATTCGAAACAGCTGTTTGCAGCTTTTTACGCTTTATTTGATGCATTTTTAAACGTGGTTTTTCTGCCTTTTTAATATTCTTGCACAAAGGCTTTATTTGCTATTTTTATCTATACATTTACTTGAACATTTCACAAACAATCAGAAACATCACTTACAAAACGTCAGTCATATAGCAGAAAGTTAGAAAACAATTCTCTGATAATGAATTGTGGGAGGAAAGAAAACTGTGGTGCTACCATCTATACATATTAAATTAAAATACAAACATGACACTGTCTAAGAATGATTTTCAAAAAATTCGAAATTTAAAAGAGTATAAGGAGCAGAAAACATTCTAAAAACGTTCTAAATTGCGATTTCCATGGAGTTGTTGAGGATAGAAACTTGAAATCTGACATGGTTGTTATTTTTAAGACATAAATCTTCGTACAGAAAAGTTTAAATAAAAATCGTAATTTATAAGAGTGAAATGAGTAAAAAATTCTAAAAACTTTCTAAATTACGATTTCAAGGACAGAAACTTGAAATATGACGTGGCTGCTACTTTTAAGACGCAAATGCATGCACAGAACACTTTTAAAAAGCGACATTTGAAACGCTGCAGGAAAGTAAAAACGTTCTAAATTCCGATTTTCGTGATACTGAAGGGACTCGAAACAGGAAATTCGGCATGGCGGTTACTTTTAAGACACAAATACTCGCTTAGAATTGTTTCTAAAAAAATTGACGTTTAAAGGGATAAATGAGCGGATAACATTCTGAAAACGTACTAAATTACGATTTCTATGGAATTTTATATAATAGTTGTTAATTAACTCATTCCATATGCAATTCAAAGGTACACAAATACAACTTGGCGTATTTCAACAACAATGAGCGCAAAGCCGTGGGTTTTTCTAGTTTACTAATAAAACGATACTTCTTTATTATAGTGGCCACAGAATATGTATCAGCAAACAACCAAGATGCATCGCCAAATTATAAGACATATATGTAAAGTAAGAATAAGGCAATACTTAAGGAATAACAGGGATTTAATGGTTCTGTGTTATTATTGTTACACTTCAATACAAGACAGATATTTACAAAGTTAAGGGAGGGGAAAAGGAGTTTCATGGAAAATTAACCGCGGCATTAGGATTCCTGCCGGACCGCTGCTCGTCCGGGGTTCGTTGCGATATCGACTCTCCGTCTTATGGGTCAATATCTGAAAACCGGACAATTTCATTCCCTATTCAGAACAAAAATCAAATATTTCTAAATATGAAACAAAGAGAAGAACAACTTACTTTCATCCATGGTGGCTAGTTGAACCTTAGTTGCTGATGCAATGTAAATAATTCTGCCAGCGTCACCTAGTACCTGTTAAGCTAAATGTGTTTTAAGAGGGACTGAGATGATGGCCAACCTCAGGGACAAATATATTTACTATAAAATTTTAGTATTCAATCCATATTAATAAACGAGAATTATATTTTCCCATGCTGTATATATATATAGGTATAAATATATAATAGCAAAAGTTAAAAATAATTTTAGAAATTTTTACATTATACATTTAATATTAGACATTTGTACATGGGACAGGGGCTGAAATGATGATTCCGTTTGTTTAACGCTTAAAATTAGTTATTTACACCTCATTATATGTTCATTTATCATTGGTAATTGTTATAACAAATGTTACAATATACTACATTTTTCAGGTTTTGGTTTTAGTATAATTAATGAAACATTATTGGCAGTGGACGGAAATTGTCCAATTTTCATATAATGACCATTAAGATCCCTTGAGATCATTCTGATCTCGGCCACTTCGAAATGAAATCTGACTGAGCTGTGCCTCGTTTCGTTCCCAGGCTCAGGTATGCAAATATATGCATCGGTAATTTAATTCTAACTGCCGTCGTTACTTCTCGTGGGAAAATACTGTCTCCTCTTGTTGGTATGCGAGTGTTATGGGAACGTTTAACTACAATCTCACATACAGCATTATAATCACATATGATATATATGACATATCATGACGTACATGTAATGTTATGGATATATATGATGTATGTATCTTAAATATGTATAAGACGTATTTGAGGTATGTGTGTCATATAAAATGTATATAGTATGTATGTATTGGCATATATTGCGCATATATGAGCATTTGGTGTATATATATGCGTATATGTGATACATTTATAAGCTTGGCGATGACCTCGGCGGAATCATAATTGCAACCTTGGAAAAATCGTAATTGTGGGTGCCGCTATAACAAAGAGGTACCAATAAAGGTAGAATATGTAAGTAAGGTACATTTTATTTAACTGAGAAAATCAAGTTAAGAACTCACTATATCCGCACTCTGAAGCATTTCATGTGTTATGCTGCCATTGGTTGACATACGTAACATGATTTTCTTAGCAAAAAAATTATATCTTATTTACATATATTAATTCTTAATAACAAATATGCATTTGCAGATTTACATTAATTACATTACATTAATGTAATATACATTAATATGCATGTGTGTTAATGTAATTATAAATTTTCAAAATATAAGTTATAGCTGATAAAGTCGATTGTAAAAGTGTAGAGCGTTCTCAAATAAGAACGAAAAGATTTACTGCGTGAAAAATAATTTTTATTTCAAGCTATTAAATTTAAATTTTTAGAGAATCAATCATCTGTTTAAATACGTTTCTAATCGCTTGGTGAAATATGGCATTAAATACATAATTTATACATTATATATTATTAGAATATTATACACCAAATGCTCATATATGCACAGTATATGCCAATACATACATAATATTTATATCTTATATGTCACGCATACGTCAAATGCGTCTTATACATATTTAAGACACATACGTCATATATATCCATTAAGTTAACATATACAGTCATACATTTGCATACAGTAATATAGTACATGCATTTGCATTTTAATGTCATATTTCACCAACCGATTAGAAACGTATTTGAGCAGATAATTGATTATTTAAAAAATTAAATTTAATATCTTGAAATAAAAATTATTTTTCACGCAATAAATCATTTCCTTCTTATTCGAGAACGCTCCACACTTTTGAAATCGCCTTTATCCGGTTTCAGTTATATTTTGAAAAATGAGGATAATAATCTCTAAATTTCAACACAAGGATGCGCTGCAGCCACACGCATCTGATAGCGCATACGCGTTTTATTACAGGTGGAAGCTTGCTCAACAATTTTATTTTTATGCATTTAAGAGTTATTTGAGTGTACGTCGACGTTCGTTTTACACTGTATAATATATCATAATAGGAATATACAAGTATAAAATTAGGTACATAGCAGTAATATCTTGCGTATCCCCCCGCCATCAAAATTGTCAAATTAACAAATAACAAAGAGAAATTTTTTTTTTATCGAAAAGTGAATTTTTACAAATTTTTATATTACTAGTACTAAGAGAGAGAAGTATATTTATATAAATGTAAAAATCACAGGAGGAGAAAAAACAAGTTGGAAATTGCACACCAAACGTGGCAAATGAGATGCGTTCGTACTATAACTAGTTTTATAAATATTTTTTGCACCGCATATTGTACTGAATGTGTTTTAGTGCACTTCATAAGTGCATATCAATTTAATTCTGTTCGAAAGGCTGTAATATCATCAAAGAACACTTGAAATAATTTTTCCCATTGGCCGTCATGTAACGGAAAACTTTTGACTGTCCCTGTAATTAAACTATACATCCGATTTTCATAAAATTTGAAATGACTCGACAAATTTTTGCAACAGTTATATATTTAAAATTTCAGACCATTCGGTTAGGTAGTTTTTGCTCTGTTATATGCGGACGGACAGACAGACAGACAGACCGACCGAACGACGACTATAAATGCTAGGTATTTATATAATTTCGAACGCACCTAAAAAGATAAGCACTTGTTGAAAGCTAATGAATGTATTAGTTTAAAAAAATCCAGACAAAAGGTAATTTAGATAGCATTATAAATCTTTAAAAGTAAAATAATAAATAAAATACCATCCTAATAAACATATACATGCTTCCAAAATATTACAAATATTTAATTTTGTTTTTATAATCATAAATATTTTTTTCTAAAATACAGTTTCTCTCTTTTATTACAATTTTTTCTTTTTTTCCTAAGAATTATGATAAACGAGCTGGAAATAAACATTCTAGCTTGAACATTAATATTTAAATCAAAAAGAAGAAAAAATATCAGAATACATTTATTACCTCTTTAATATTTTACTGCATTTTTTGTCTCATTAAAGATATGTTTTATTATCTGTTAAAACCCATTTTTAATGCTGGCGATTTTTTCATATAGAATATTGGATTATCGTCTGTGTGATATGTCACACGCAGTTAAGTTTTTCAGATCGTACTTTCATAAGGATAATTTCTTTTATGTAGCAATATAAATTTTAGCTTGTTGCTAACTACTATGAGAAAATACTAACATTATATTAAATTATATTTACAATAAAAATAATCATTAGTGTCAAAAAACTAAGTTTGTTGTAAAGTACTGTTTAATAATTTGAATTAATGTAATGTTAATTATACATGCATTAGATTTCATTGGAAGCATTTCATTTCATGCATTAGATTTCATTCAGCTTTATTAAGTACTATTCCTTTATGTTCAAATGAGCAAAAGATAGATAAAATATTTACTAGTCAATGTATTTTTCAGCTTAATAGAAAAGAGAGGGCAAAAACGAATAAGGAAAATAAATCGAGAGTATGGAAATATCGTTGGAAGCGTAGTTCAAGAACTAAGCATTCACAAATATTGCTAAATATTTTTCAACTCAGATAAAATTAAACCATCTAATATTATATGAAAGTTTAATTACAGTAAAACAATAACATAAATAATCGGTAAAATAAGCATTTAATTACTTTAAAAATTACACAAGCCTTCTATTATTTTTTTTTCATTTCCACAAATCCTTTCTCTTTCTTTTATTACACTTTTTTTAAAGAAAAGTGCTTAACTATGGCGGAAAAAAATCATAACTTTACAATAAATAATCAATATGGGTTAAAATTCCGATACAAATCTTATTAAGCTTATTATCGCTGAATTCGTAGTTAATGTTTTTTCATTTCTAGTAGCAGATATTTTAAAATATTTCGTACATTTTTTTAGCTTTAGTGTTGCCGAATTTAATTGGTGGCTTCAAAAACAATACAAGTCCAAGATTTAAGATTTTTTTAGCAATCAATATAAACTGTGTTACATAAACGTTTTAGATATTAAAAAAAAAAAATCTGTGTTCATTATATAACTCAAGCCTTTAAATATGATTGTAGGTTATTCGTTATATAATTTGTAACAATGAAAAGTTAAAAAATATTTTTTTTTAATTTAAGCTTATGTTAATTTGCACTGTATCGAATTTAGTACTCTATAAATGATGCAAAAAAGGTATTTATTATATAATTATGTATATGAAATACAATGTTCGGCTCTTAAACACAGATTCCACTATACTGATAAATGAGTATTGTATTCTAAAACAATATTTACAAAATTACTGTGTAGAAATGAGGTTTGTCTACAAATGGCCGAGATTCATGTCTTAAAGATTTTAGTTGACGAATCAACAAAACAGTGTGGCATCATTTTGCAACCGTTCGTTTCGGAACATCCTTCTACACTATATGGCCAAAGGTGACCGGTCACTTACGACGTTTTGTTAAATATCTAGAAAAATACACGAGGAATTAACCTGAAACTGCAGGTGTGTAAACAGTATAGTGTAGATCATATATTTCCTCGATGATTATTTTCCCGAACCCCATAGGGGACCGTCAACAAATTGAAAAAGAACGAATATCTTTTGGATAACCCTGTAAAAACTAATGTTAGCAAAAACGTTCAAACTCGAGATTATTAATAAGTAGTTTAATATAATATACTGTGTTCATTTTTATGAGGATTGCATGTATACTCATAGAGAAATTAAGGTTTTTGTAAAAACAGTCCCAAATTTTGCCAAGTTTTTTGCTTAACATTTGTAGAGTACTTAATATAAAAAAAAAGTTCGTTTCAGAAAATATGACGAACAACATTGTACACAATACTCTGCAGTCAGAATTAAAAAATAATAAAAATTGGATGAAAAATGAGCAGGTTTACTAAACAATGTTTCACTACGCATGCGCGAAGGAAATCAAAATATAATGTTCATAATGTGTTAGCTAATTGTATAGAGCAATTGTGAAAGCCACAAAAACATAGTTTGAAAAGTATGATAATAATCGTCTGTAGAATAAGCTGAAAATCCGTCGTTCGCAAAATGAAGCAAAAAGATGAGGTGTTGTATCCATATATCCATTGATTAGTGCCACTATACCATACACAATATTGCACGTACTACTGTATTTGGATACAGCCCTCATCTTTTTGCTTCCTTTTGGGAATAACGGATTTTGAGCTTATTCTACAAACGATTATTATCATACTTTTCAAACTATGTTTTTGTGACTTTCACAATTGCTCTATACATTTAGCTAACTCATTATGCAAATTATATCTTGATTACGTTCGAGCATGCGCAGTGAATCATTATTTAGTAAACCTGCACATTTTTCATATAATTTTTATTATTTTCTCATTCTGATTGCAGGATATTGTGTACAATGTTGTTTGTCATATTTTCTGAATAGAACTTTTTTTTTATATTAAGAACTCTGTAAAATATAAGCAAAAAACTTGGCGAAATTCGGGACTGTTTTTATAAAACCTTAATTTCTCTACGAGTATACATGCTATCTTCATAAAAATGAACACAGTATATTACAATAAGCCACTTATTAATAATCTCGAGTTTGAACGCTTTTGCTACATTAGTTTTTACAGGGTTATCCAAAAGATATTCGTGCTTTTTAATATGTTGACGGTCCCCTATGGGGTTTCGGGGGAAAAAAATCTTCGCCGAACTATATGACTTATACTATACTGTTTACACACCTGCAGTTTCAGGTGAATTCCTCCAGTATTTTTCTAGATGTTTGACAAAACGTCTAAAATTGCAAGTGACCGGTCACCTTTGGCCATATAGTGTACTCTCGATTCATTTGTCGCGTGATAAATTAAAGCAATGCTTTGATGTTGAAATTAATTGTCATGGTTTATGGTATTATTTGTTATTTTTCTTTGCTTTTCTTTCTTTTTTTTAAGAAATAAGTAAATGTCGTGAATTTTAAATGTTTCAGTTTTAAATTAAAGTTGTGTGTTTTAAATAAAATGAGTGAAAGGATTATATTTCAAATGAAAATTAATGACATACAAAAAAATGTGAAAGGAACTATGTTTGGCGATTTATCCCCTGCGTCCGGTTAACATAAATATACCAGATTTTTTATTTCTCCATCAGAATCTTCCTATTTGGCGAAGGATTGAACAAGTAAATTAAATTATGAATAAAAGTAGCATGATACAATGCTTAGTATTGCATTTAAGGGAGACCAAACTGGTCGCCAACTGCGGCTAGTATAGAATAATAATACATAACAATTTTACTTTGACAACTTATATAATATTCTTTTTATATTAAGACAATTGTTGTCCTCCTGTCACCACATCTACAACAAAAAATAAACAGAAAATTTACCATTGTGATAATCTTTTTACATTTTTTAAGTAAGTAGCAAAAACAGATAAAAAATATTTCATAAGGATATAAATTTCCAAGAACTTAAAATCTGATACTTTTTTTTTTTTTTTAATTTCACAACATTCATGTAATCATTGAATTATTATCATTGAATCTAATTAATAAAGTTTTCGAAAATAAAACATATAAAACTTTGGAAATTTTCACACAAGTCTTCTATTTTGTTTTTTTTTGTTTTTTTATCAAAAATATATTTTATAAAAATCCTTTCTTTCTTTTTCATTAAACTCCGTTTTTATTTTTCTTAAGAATGGTGCTTAATCATGCAAAAAATGCATTCTGATATTTGTATTATTGAATGAGTTAAAAATCTGAAAAGCCTCATTATCGCTGTAATCTTCTTTCAGTAATAGTTTTTCTTCTCAAAAAAATGTTTTCTTTTATATTTTTTCTGAGCTTTTTTTCAGCTTTAAAGAATGCTGAAATATCAAACTCTTAAATTTTCACAAAACATTTAAGCGGTAGTAAATGAAATAATGATTTCTTTTATATTGCGACATACATTTTAGAAAAACGCAGTCTTCGTAAGTAGAAGCGATTATAACCGTACAATTAAAATGAAAATAATCATTAGTATCTTAAATGCACTTTCGTATTATGAGAAATCTTTTTAATTAAATCATTAAAAACGTTTTGAGTATTTAAAATAAAGTCTGTTAAATAAAATAAAGTTTCCTATAAAATAATAAAACGAAGTGAAGCAATCCTGATTAGAAATAATCATTGAATATAAAGTGTACATCTAAAATCATTATTTTAAACATAGCATCTTTCAAAAGAGAAATCTGTTGTGTTTAGCAAATAATGTTTCTGTATGTAGTGTGATTAAAAAAATCGAAACAATAGCCTATCTCCATAAATATTGCTCCTAGGCACATAATTCCAGTTGCAAAGTTTCATAAAAAAAGGGTGCAAAATTTGATGACATAATTTGTAACTCCATGGGTGGTTTATTTTAGAAAATACAAAAATTAAATTTTTTTATGGTCCAAGTAGGATAAAATTTTCAATCAGGAAAATTTTCCTTACCCATTCCTGAATTAAACAAAAAAAAATCCATCTTGATATCTGCAAAATCATCAGAGGTATTAAAATCCAAAATTCGTGACTTCCCAGAAAAGAAGAAATTGTTGGCCAGCAGCAAGATAGGTGCTGACAATGATGGAGAAGTGCTGGCTAATGGTCTACCATTGCATGACCACTGCTGGACAGCTTCAGTCAACTTTGCTGTTGGAAATCATCAGATAAAATTCCGATGGGCCTCCATTTTATCTCTTGCGCTGGCCCACCACACCATGGAAGTGCACGAATTTTTGCAGTATGACTGCTGGGAAACCTTACGCTAGGTGGCGTAATTCATCTAAGTTAAAAAAAAAATCCCTAATTATAATTTTTATTCAAATATTTTAATCTGATGTGTGAAAATATTTAAACAATTACGTTTCAAGTTTAAAAAATAATAATTTATTAAACTTTTAAATATTTTGTAAAGTCTATATTAAAATAAGAGATATTTTAATCACCCCGCGACAGATAAATGTATTTGAACACAAATCTGAAATGAATATCTTAATTTAAGCTTAAGTAAAATAATGCTATAAAGTGATAAAATATCATTTATTAAGATTGACAATCGTTTCGTCGCACCAACGGCGACATTGATCGACTAGTGTCGCCGTGGTGCGACGAAACGATCGTCAATCTTAATAAATGATATTTTATCACTTTATAGCATTATTTTACTTAATGTGTCTATAAGTGATCATTATACAGGTTTTTATAATTTAAGCTGTCAAGCTATTTGATTTGATTTGAAATCCATCGTAGTGGAGCTTCCTTTGAGGCCAATCGCAACAATGGATGTCACCTCGAATGATCCTTATTTATACACAGAAATTGTAACACAATCCAGACATAACAATTTTAATTCTCTACATGACATTTCCTTCTTACTGAATTTAATAATTATAAGAATTCGTAGTCTAGAATAAAGTTAAAACTGAAATTAACTGAGTATGTAATATGAGATCATGTAAATTTAAAAATCATAGCTATTTTCATTATTATTTCAATTTTAACTTAAAAAGTTTCCAATTTTTAAACATTTACTGAATTTTATATTACTTTAAAAACGCAAAATTAGTAACTACGGAATTTTTTGGTAAAAACTACTAGTATTATTAACTTTCTTAACACATAAGAAGATGCATTCTACGTTTAACTGGTTTTTAACCCAAAAATTCAGTAAGCCCTCTAATTCTGTATTAAATTTTATCGAAATCATTAATTTTAATTGTCATAATCAATCTATTAACTATTAAAATACTATGTATTCATTTGAATAAATTGATTTATCTTTTGTGCCACGCTATCCAGAAATCAAAAGTAAATCTTATGTAAATAGTTTTTTTCGTCATATTATCCATTTGCATACATTTAGCTTAGTTTGGATACAATGACGCAAAAAAAGTATTTACATAAATTTTACTTTTGATTTTTGGATAGCGCGGCACAAAAGATAAATCAATTTATTCAAATGAATACATTTCAGTGCATTATATAGATTCAGTGAAAGTAATATATTCAACAGTGCATTGGAAAATGAAAAGTATTGTTTAGATGTGTAAATGCATTTAGCCAAAAGAAAATTTAAATTGAATTTTAAAACTAATCGTTTTAAGCAACATCAAGGCGTCACTTAAATTTGGATATCATATCTTTTAAAACTCATATTTTGAATTTATGAAAGATATGAATGATAATGCATCAATGAATAAACTTTTATACATCTTTTTAAATTGAACATAATTTTTGCACATGCAATTATAAAAAAAATAAAATGATGAAATAAATATATATAGATATTATAATTAATAGCATAGTGTCACTCAAAATTTGATATCATTACTTTTAAGTTCCATATTTAAAATTCTTAGAGCATCAGATAAAGCGCTGCGTCACAAACTTTTAACCCGTTAACGGTTTTTCTATTGATATCAGTACTTTTTTGAAGTTAATGATAAAAAAAATAAAACAACTACAACAAAAATTAAAGACCATACAAAGAATTCATAGTCAGGATTTCTATTCACCTTCAATCTCTCCCCCTCACTCCCCGTAAAAAAGGATGCCTCATATTTCAATTTTAAAGAGCACTGTGCTATGAGATCTTTTTAACCACTCCTTAGTAAATATGGAAGTAATGTACAACATGCATGTTTAGATGGTATTTCTGTTGGTTTGTTTCAGAGATATGAAAAGTTATGTTAAATTTTACTAAATAAAAAATTTACCGTCTTAAGAAAAATAGCAAGAAATATTGCTCTTTAAACATACACACACACATATATATATATATATATATATATATATATATATATATATATATATATATATATAAACTTCCACCATCCTTCTTTAAAACTCTTTATTGGCAATAATAGTAAATCATATAAAATAATCTCCTGAGCCCCAAAAATTTCACCTCTCCCTTCTCACCTAAGATAAATACGATAGATCTTTATAACACACATTGGGATGACAGGTTCTGCATATTACAGAATTTTACATTATATAGATCATATTTCATTCATCATTAAATTTACCTTGTAAACGTGCTTTAAATTACATTCCTTGGAACTAGAAATAGTGAAAATTATAAAATTTTATATAATAGTATAGGTACTGATTCCCAATATCTGGAAGGAGAAAGTGGCTCCTAAACCCAAAAAGTCCAGTGGCCACATTGTGAAACAAACACATAAAAAGAATTTAGTGTTTGTAAGGGACTGAATTCAAAGTGGAAAATAATTTATTTTATATATACATATGTCTATGAACAAGAAAACACAGACTAATTACATCAAATGGGTATGTTTAATTTAATCATAAAATTCTTTAAATTTAATTATTAAGTCTAATACAAATCTTAAACTATGTTCATTCAGAAGATATAGTTGGACAAGATACATTTTTAAAAAATGTAAAGCTAAGCAATCATGGTAGTGGGAAATATTAGGACAACAATATTTCTAATTTTGATTTTATCGTATAACATTACATTAAAAAATTTGTGAATGTGAAAAATTATTTAGCCCTATGAAAATCAAAACACACTTCAGAATTTTGTTTTTCTATGTAATACAATAGTTTTCTGTGTTAAAAAGATCATTCTGGACTGTAGGAAGGAAAATACACGGATTTCATTTTTTTTTAATGTAGAAATCCACCATTAGCAGAAAAGGAGCATCCCTGTATAACGTATGGCGACTGAGACATTGAAAGTTAGTGGCCAAAGCAAAACATTTAGTCGTCACATGGCGACTGTGAATCTGCACCTATACATAATATAGGTATAGATCACAGGGCCGAAACTAGCATTTTTTTTACCCGGGGCAAACATGGATTTTGGCGCCCCCCCCCCCCCTCTTCTGTAAAGTATATTTACAAAGATAATTTTATTAATTTTCTAATAGCCGACTTATTTTAAAATTTAAAATATGCAACCATAAGACATGTTATTCTGAACTACGTAATCTACAATGGCGGGTACAAAGGGGAAATCACGGGGGTCATGATTTCCCTCTGAACACCAACAAAGTTTTCTAAAGAGCATTTTAAAAATGAAATATACAGTAGAGTCCCGATTATCCAAGTCCTGCTTAACCGAGTTCCGTTTTAACAGAGTTATTTTCTTCTGATAGATTGATGGCTTCCATTTTTATGAAACAGCCATTATAAATGAAGTGTTAGGTGAAGATGAAAGAGCAGCCGTAAATAAAAGAAAAAATATATATATATATGGCCATTCGCCCCCCCCCCCATTCTGACCAGAAAATCAGGGTTCTAACTTTTTATGACTGATCTTTCATCTTCACCTAACACTTCATTTATAATGGCTGTTTCATAATAATGGAAGCCATCAATCCATCAGAAGAAAATGATCCATTCCAAAAGTATAATCCTTCATTTGGCGCCCCTTCATTCTGGCGCCGGGGCACATGCCCCCTCGCCCCCCCCCCACCCTTAGTTTCGGCCCTGATAGATCATGTCACACATTATTAAATTACCTTTAGCTTGTGACTGACAGTTTTGGGGGCACTAAATCATGGCTGGCAAATTTATTCCTTTTTCACTATTTTTAATAATGAAATCTTTGCCTTATTTTTGACAGAAGTTTCTTATATTAAATAAGGCAAAAGTTTCTTTTTTTAAAAATATTACTTATGGAAAAAATGCATTTAGTGCCTAAAAAAAAAAAAAAAAAAAAAAAAAAAACGTCGAGCTGCCACCGATTATAACACTCATTTACAAAAAAATTTAATATAATATTTTCATTGCTCCAAAATAATGCGTTAAAGAAGACAATGTATCAAATTTAGTGTTCCAAGAAATTAGCAATATTTGTGAAATACATGTGCTTTTTAACTGCAAAATACATTGTTTACATCTGAGAAATACATTATATACATCTTCTGTATTAATTTTTTTTAGTGGCAGGCTTTTGGAATAACACTCATTTACAAAAAATTTTAATATAATAACAATGTTTTCATTACTCCAAAGTAATGTGTAAAGGACAACAATTTATCAAATTTAGTGTTCCAAGAAATAGTAATATTTGTGAAATATGTGTGCTTCTTAACTGCAAAATTCATTGTTTACATCTGAGAAATACATTATATACATTTTCTGTATTATTTTTTTTTAGTGGCAGGCTTTTGTGATAACACTCATTTACAAAAATTTTTAAAGTAATAACAATGTTTTTATTACTCCTAAGTAATGTGTTGAAGACGAAAATGTATCAAATTTAGTGTTTGAAGAAATAGTAATATTTGTGAAATACATGTGCTTCTTAACTGCAAAATTTATTGTTTAGTTCTGAGAAAAACATTATATGCATCTTCTGTATTAAAATTTTTTAGTGGCAGGCTTTTGTGATTGAACAAGGACTGCTTGCAGAATACTTTAATAATTTTATAATATAAAATTATGGCTCTTGAACTACTATTGATCAAATACAGTAATAGGGATTTAAAAAAAATCATTAAATAAATATAGTTTATTTTAAAAAAATTACTTGAATTTTCATCAGATATACTGATTATTACTGTCATACATTATATGTAACATATTTATTAAAAAAGTTACAACTATTTTGATGAAGTTTTAAAAACTAAACAAAATGATGCCTTATAAACCCATCAAAAATACAGTTCGTTTTCGAAAGCTGTGCCTAACACTCTGAGGCGATTTTACGATCCAAAGGGGTAATGCTGACATGGGTATTTGCCGAAGTTCCAGTTGTATGTTGTCACTCAGCTATACAGCCTCCGATCATACCTATTTTGATAAAATCAAAACAGACCTGATGCATGCGCAAAAGCGCAGAAGGTTTCGCTTTACGAAAACAAACAGTACCTCTGGACAAAATCATTATACAGTAGACTCCCTCAAATCCGCTCAACTTGGGATCAGAGGTTGTGCAGATTTTAGAATTTTGCAGATTTCTGTCATTGCTTTGTTTACAGTTTTTAAACAGTCATTTAAATGTATTTATGCAATCAAAGTTATAAAAAATCCTTGCAATATAGTAAAATATTAAAATAATTAATTACAGTAATAAACTAAAATGATAAGAAGTAAGATAATTTAAAAAACGATTTAATTATTAAAAGTAAAGATCAAGTAAATAATTAATAATGTATATTTAAATCTGCATTATAAAGATAAGAATCATTTCCCTTGAATTATTGAATGAAACTTACCTCCTAATGGTACCTATTAATTCGCATCAAAATCATAAAGTAAGGAAGTTTTATTTCAGGTTTAGCCAGTCTTAATAGCCAAAAAATCTGGATTAAAATACATAAAAAGATTTGATAAAAAGATTGTGATTATCAAAATCTTGATTTTTTTTTTTTTTTTTTTATCAGAAATAAATTGTACTTCCTTCCTAAAAAATCATGAGTTCAGTCATATTATAGAGAATTAATTACATTCTGAAATACAAACGGAATGATATAAAATTAAAAAATTCTGTAATTTTGCCCTGACATCTGAACTGAAAGTTTCATTGTTTACATCTGTGATGATGTGCAGATTTAACGCTAGATATTGTTTCATTAAAAAAATCGGAATTATGGAGATAAAGATGAAATAATGTTTGAAATTTAGCCCTCTAGGGTAGGGGTTCTTAAACTACGGTATGCATACCAGTACTGGTACGTGAAATGAAGTAAAAAATGCAACAATAACAATGGATTGCTGGAATCTGCATTCAAAAAGATGAAGGTATTAGAATTTTGATTGGTAAAAAAAGAAAAATACCCTCTGATATCGGTAAATAAGCTCTAAAATTATCAGGGTTGTAAAAAACCCAGCCGGGCGGGTAGCTGGTTGGGAACCCGGGCAGATACCCACTACAACCCTGAAAATTATTGCTTGTTTTTAGCACAACATATATTTGTTTTAAATGCTTTCTCGTCACTTCTTTATATGAAAAACAAATACAGGAATAAACATAAACATCGAATCTGATTTATGTCTAAATCTAAGATTGAATCAGATATGAGGAAGATGTGTTTGGTAAAGCAAGCATCACCCTTATCATTAGCAATACAACAGAATTAATAGAGTCACCCTAGTGCATATATATCAATCTACGCCAATATGCCATTAAGTATTGTACATTTTTTTAAAAATCAAAACACTATATTTTGATAATGTACATATGATAATGTACATAATATGAAATAATGATACTACTACTTTTTACTTGATTGTTAATGTAAAGCAGTTAATCTAAGTACCAATTTAATAAAGTAATCATCCAATTAAATACAGTAAAATCTGCTCAGACGGAGCACAGAAGACTGCACACATACCTTGTTTTAGACATATTCAGTTTACACAGGTTTTTCTGTAATAGCATGGAGTTTGTAACTTGGTGGTACGCGGAAGTATGAACTTCTATTCAGCGTACGTCGATCTAAAAGTTCGGGAACCCCTGCTCTAGAGGGTAGCAATAATAGCAAAATAGAGGGTGCAGGCTCTTTTTTTAAGAGTAAAATTCATGGTTTACATTAAAGAAGCTGTCTGTTATACAGAGAATTGCATTAAAAAGATCTTTTACTGCAACAACGCTTTTACTACAACGTGGTCCTTTGACGAAATTCACATTTATTTCGTGATCCTTTGATGAAATTCGCATTTTTTACGATCCTTTAACGAAGTTAGTGTTTTATCTGCGATCTTGTGTCGAAATTTGTGCTTTTTTCACCATGCTGTGAGAAAATTTGTGTTTTTTCGCAATTATCTGACGAAATTCGCGTTATTTCCGCAATCCATTGACAGAATTCCAGTTTTTTAGGGCCTTAAGCTAAATTTGCGTTTTTTTCCGTGTTTTTAATCAATCCTTTGGCGAAATTCACGTTTTTAACCAATCCATTGACAAAATTCCCGTTTTTCCGCATTCTTTTGACAAAATTCGTGTTTTTCAGCGATCCTGTGATGAAATTTACATTTATTTTGTGATCCTTTGGCTAAATTCGCATTTTTTTATGATACTTTGGTGAAAATATTGTTTTATCCATGATCCTGAGGCAAAATTCGCACTTTTTCTGCGATAGTGTGACAAAATTAGTGTTTTCTCCGCCATCCTGTGACAAGCGTTTTTTCGCGGTCCTTTGATGAAATTAGTGTTTATTTCGTCCTCCTTTGGCGAATTTTGCATTTTGACGACATTAGTGTTTTATCCTCGATTCCGTGGTGAAATGCGCACTTTTCCCTCGATCTTGTGACAAAATTCGCCTTTTTTCGCAATAATCTGACGAAATTTGCGTTTTTTCTTGATCGTTTGTCGAAATTTATGTTTTTTTTCAGTATCTTTTGGCGAAATTCGCGGTTTTCGCGATCCTTTAACGAAATTCACTTTTTTCTGCGATTCTTTGACGAAATTCGCGTGTTTTCCGCGATACAGTGACTAAATTCATGTTTTTTCTGGGTCCTTTGACGAACTTCGCGTTTTTTTTTCTTTATCCGTTGGTGAAATTCGTGTTTTTCCGATATATATATTTATTTGGTGCGGAGAATTATCGGGGCCGTTTGCTCCCCCCCCCCCCTCCTCCCCCGCCCAGTTCTGTACCCGAAAACTTTCGGGTTTCCGTTTGTTTGGCCATAAAAAAGTTGGATGTATATTATTTTTTTATGGGGGGGGGGGGGATCGGGGTGATTATTCCCCCCCGCACCTACCATAGGGACCTGCTGGATTCGCACCTGCCATTGGAACACTAAATAGTAAAAAGGGACTATTAAAAAAATTGTCAGCGGCTACCTTCCTACAAGGACAAAATAATTTTTTTTTCAAGAGAAAAACATAAAAACTGCCTAATATTCATAAAATATTGGTTGACGGTTTTTCGGTTGCGAGGTCCTGTGCGGCAGCACCTGTCGCACACCCCTAGAGACGGCTTTGTCGGTATGAGGTAAAGGAGAATGCAATAACTTTAAAAAGAAAAATGTTTGTACTTTCACTGAGGAAAAAAAAATAACAATATGTAAATATATATTTTTTTTATGAAGAAAAAGACGAGGTATGTAGTATAAATTTGGCGCCCTCTCCGTGCCTGGGGTGACTGCTCCCTTTGTACAGCCCTGCTGAGACATATGTAAATCTGACAGCATAGCAAATTGGATTAAGCTTTCAACCTGGTCAAGTTATGCTAATATTTTATCATGGTGCAAGAAGTTCATCTAAGCCAAGACTGACAAAATTTCTGAGTATTAGGAATAACCAAATGTAAATAAGGAAATGTAAATAATTAATTTCAAATCCATCTGCTCGCAAGAAGTACACAAATAAATATGGATTATCTATCTATTGAAAGTCACAGCACTTCACACTCAGGAATAACCAAATGTAAATAAGGAAATGTAAAATAATTAACTTCAAAACCATAAGGAAACGACGACTTAAAACACTAAATCCATCATTATAGCGTAATTTCTGCTCACACAAAAAAACATGGATTATCTATCTACTGAAAGTCACAGTTGTGCTGTATATCAATCCTCCCTGTATATATTTCTTTAGTATAGTTTTTAGTTAATCTTGAATCAATTTGTAATCAAGTATTTATTCCTATGTGTATGTTAGACATCCAGAAGGCATTTTTTTTTAGGACGTTATGCTTTTGTTTATTAACTCATGTTATTTTATTTCATTGTACAAATTTCAATCAAAGTTTAAAATATTTCTCTATTCATAGTTTAAAAGTTTTATTATCTATTCGAAGTAACTACAGCATTTTCTTTTCATTAATTATGAATATTGGATGAGACATAGTTTAAAATATATTTTGCTTAAAGTAATAGAGTGATAATAAGTTTGTCCATAAGTTTTAATAATAATTAAACTTAATACATTAACATATCGCTGCATAATTTATTAGATAATTATCTGTGCTTGTACTTGCTATGAATATGAAATAAACAGTAATTTAATTCATGACTTCATTATCATTATTGGATCCGTCATGGAAATACTGAAGATACATTTAATTTGCATACGAAATTAGATAAATAATTAATTCGGAAAACTACCGCAGTACTACGCACATAAATATCTTTGATGTATTAATAAGAAACTATTTATTTTATGATATAGCAAATGACCTCTCCTTTTCCTTAAATATGGATTTATGTTTACCTCTTTATATTTAAATTAAAATTAGAAAACTGAAAATTAGGACTTTTATGACATAAATAAATGTCCAGTACAGAATTATAATAAAATATATATGTGGTGCTTTAAAATTATTATTTTATCAGCCGTAATTGATAAATAATAAAAATAAAATTTAATTTTTTATTTTGCATCAAAATAACATTTTTTTAAAGGATTCATGCACTGCACAAGAAGGTACACTAGGCAAGCTTGTGGCGATAAACAGTGCTAATGTTACTTTCAATCTATTAAAGTTAAAATTTTGACATAAACATCTGTTAGGAATATATTCATCTTTAATTTTTCATTTTTTTTTAAACAACATTTGCACTGGCATATGTGCACGTGCGCCAGAACGTGTACTTGCATGTATGTGTATGTAGGCACATAAATTTACCTTTGAATTTCCATAATCGATTTATTGGGATGATTAGCATATTCTAAAGAGCGTGGTTTAAAGAATAATTAACTCCCGTAGTTGTGACTTTCATACAGCTGTAAACATACACTGCAAAGCATAAATATACATACCAATTAGAATTTACAATTCTGAAAAATAAAGAGAAAAACATTAGATAAATGAAAGTCGTAATTGAAACAATAAAAAGGGGGAAAATGTATATTTAATTAATAGCATAGAAAAAAATACAGAAATTGTGGTTTCTTGCCAATGCAAAAGTATACATATCCCGCATAAAAAAAGTCATTAATGTTTGTTTTTGTAGTTCAAAAGGAAATTAATAATTACAAGGACACCTTTAACATCGGATGATGTCATAAATACTGAATGGCGTGCTTTCTATAAGATTTATCATCTTAGGTTAGTCAGTTTCATCCCAGTTTTTAAATACTTTCTCACGAAGCTCATCTTTACTTTCATATTGTTTGTTGTGGGCGCAGATGTTGGGAACTAAAATTTTCCACAAGTTATACATAGAATTTCAGTCAGAGGAAGAAGGATAACTTTTTGTTACTTCCGCCAATTACATGCACTGCGGCTGGTATGTATTGAGGCATTGTCGTGCTCAAAAGTTAACTTTAATATCCTTAATTGCCGGATATACGAGATAAGGTGGTCTTCAATATCTGTTGGTACTCAATACTATCCATTTTTGATGTTGTGAAGACCAGTTGAAGCTTGCAATGAGCAGTGAATGTTCCACATAGCATTAAGATACCTCCTGAAAAGTTAGAAAAGTACCCCTTTTCCTTTTTTAAATCTCGCCAGTAATATGAGAAACCATCAGGTCCATCGAGATTGAATTTCTTTTCGTCACTAAAAATAATTTTAAACAAAAAAAAATTCATTTGTAACAAATTTGTAACATTTTTTAAAATCCCTAATTCATGAAGGAAAAAAAAAGTAGAAATGAAATCTTTCCAGTTTGTGGCCATGTTTCTTCGAGAAAATTGCAATCGTGCTTCCTTGTGTCTAGGTTTCAGAAGTGACGCAGTATGCATTTTGGCAAAAAAAAAAAAAAAAAAAAAAAAGAAAAAAAAAAGAAAAAAAAAAAGATTTGAATTACGTTAAATTGTTCTAAGAACGGTATCCAGTGTAATTCTGTTTATTGCTTTGCACTTGTCACTTGCTATGCACTTTCCATTTCATTTTATACAGCCTTAACAATTTGCTGTTTTTCACGTTTTGATAGTTTCAGAGGACGTCCTGTTCGCTTTTTAAGTCCGAAATTTCGTTATTTTGTCACAAAATCTTGGATTGCACCGACAGAACATTTTAATAGTTTGGCAGGGATGAAACACTGACAAATCTACGTTGATGAATCTTATTGAAAGCATGCCATCCCGGATTTATGACATCATACGACGTCACAGACGTCCTTGTAATTATTAGTTTCCGTAACCACAAAAACAAACATTTTTTTTTTTTTTTTTTTTTTTTTTTTTTTTTTTTTTTTAGTGCTGGGTGTATACTTTTGCATTGGCAAGAAACCACATTTTCTGTATTTTTTCATATGCTGTTTATTAAATACGCATTCCCCCCTTTTTTATTGTTTCAATTATGACTTACATTCATATAATGTCTTTCTCTTTTAACAAAAGTCAAAATATTTTTCAGAATTGTCAAATTCTAAAGGGTATGTATGTTTTTGCGTTGCAGTGTATTATTGGTTGTTGTCATCATCGTTATGACTTTAGCATTACTAACACACACGTTTGGGCCTTATAATATAGATTAACAAGTCAATTACGCTCTCAATATTATAAATTAGTTAGCTGTTAACCCTTTATCTACTAACGGTACTTATAAGTACCATTAAAATAACTTGTAATAAAATTAATTGAATACATCGATTAGTTGTAATACAGTTTAGAATGAGTTATAGATACATTACTTTATTTTGTTCCAAAAGCATGATTGGTTATACCAAATAAAAATATTTTTAAAAAGATGATTTCTTTTGCCTTTGCATCTTTTCAGCTTTCTTGGAGTTGGGGATGGGGCGGCATTTTTCATTTCGGAAATATTTCTATTGTAAGAACAATATATTTGTACATTTCCTAATTCTACAAAATACTAAGAAAATATTTAAAATAAAAGATTGGAGTGGGGCTATAAACATTGCACAAAATCCCTATAAATTCAAATTTAATTAATCCTTCAATCCATCTAAAATCCTTCTAAATTTTATTAAACGATTATGTAAATCTTCTAATGTAGTTTAAACAATTAACGAAAAATGCTTTAGAAGAATTTTATCAAGAAATTTATCATAAATTCATAATTCAGAACATAAAGGGTTATATAGGTTTTTTCAATCGATCAAAATAAATTAAATAATTACAAGATAAGTAAAATTACAATCTGATTGATTTTCAACATCGATTAATATTTTATTCAGAAAAAATCAAACTTACTTTTCAGATTCAGTGAAAATAACGTCTTCGAAATTGATGTTTTTAAACATCAAGGATGTTGATAATGTAACAGAGGTCAGGTAAGAATAAACAAACTCATAATTAATCACTATCAAGCCAGCTGAAAGTAACTTTATTTGCTTGCCTACTTGGCAAGACAAACTAAACTGAACAAAACACAGCATAGTGAAACACAAGTGTAATGCTCGACATCTCTCAAATACCAACTACCCAGAGCAGTACAACCATCAAAACCCAACAGTCAACCAGAGACCACTTCCAAAGAACACACTCCAGCCATCCAATGCAACAGCCCTGCCATCTGGAGGACAAACTATCCTGCCATCTGGTGGACAAAAACAACATAAAAAAATTTAACCAAAACACATATTTCCCTAACAATGCTCCCCCATTTTGGTTAAATTGTCTAAAGACAAGAATTTACAAAGAGAAATTAACTTAGAATTGAATCCCGAAATTTCAAAAATGTACTCTTGGGTAATGGCTTTGTAAAGATGTCAGCAACATTAGAATACGAATCTACTCGTAATACAGTTACATGACCTTTAAAAATGTGATCTTTTACAAAATGATATTTAACATCGATATGTTTATTTGCACTATTTTCAATATTGTTCTTTGAATAGTTAATAGCACTTTTTGAGTCACAATATATTACAGGAGTTGGCAAGCTGGCAAAGTCACATTCTCTCAGAATTCTGTCTAACCATATCATCTCACTACACAATTCAGCCATAGCAATATATTCTGCCTCCATGGCAGATTTAGCAACACAACCTTGTTTCTCTGATTTCCATGACACTGATACACCATTCAAGTAAATAATAAAACCAGTTTCACTCTTTGTAGTGTCTTTACAATTTGCAAAGTCACTGTCGGAATATCCTATCAATCCATTTAAAGTCTCATCATTTTCATATTCGACAACTAAGCCCTTTGTAACAGCCACATATTTCAAAACTTGTAATAAAGCTTTCCAGTGTTTAATTCCAGGATTTTGATTAAACTGAGACAATTTACACAATGAATAACTTATGTCTGGTCTAGACCGTGTTGCAATAAACATCAAAGAACCAAGCAAGTTTTTAAAAGGAATTCTTTCCATAACACTTTTGTCCTCGTCAGTTGTTGGACAATCTTTATCTCCTATCTCATAACCAGGGGATAATGGTATGGAAGGTTTGACCATCAAATTTAGTTTAAAAAATTTACTACTCTATCAATATAATTTTGTTGATGCATTCTAATACCATTATCATTCATATCAAATTGTACTCCTAACACCATATTTAATTGACCTAGTTTTTTAACTTCAAACAATGATCCAATTAACGCTTTTACTTTATCTAATACTAATTGGATCTTGGCAAATATAAACAAATCCTCAACATACACTAAAATTATAGCATCATTTCCATAATTATATACACAGTTAGTACTTTTAAACTTAGAAAAACCTACACTTACAAATTTGTCATCCATTTCTAAGAACCACATGTGTCCTGACTGGTGAGGTCCATATACTGCGCGTAATAATTTATAAACATGATTTTTCTTCTCATTATCAATGAAACCAACAGGTTGTCGTACATAAATTTATTCTTTTAATTTACCATAGAGATAAGCACTATTAACATCAAGTTGAAAAACTAACCATTTATGAATAACAACTAAATACATAACAAAAGCTCTAATAACAGTGAAACTTACCATTGGACTGAATACATCTTCAAAATCATAACCTGGTCGTTGGTAATTACCCAAAATCACTAGTCTAGCCTTAAACCTTTTAATCTCACCAGAAGTATCTCTTTTAATATTCTAAACCCACTTTGTACCTATTATAATCTTCCCATCTTCAGGGGGAGGAACTAACTTCCACACTTTTCTCTGCTCAAATGATTTTATCTCTTCATTCATTGCTTGATTCCACTCTTTCTTCTGAGGTGAAATTTGTGCATGATAATAGTGCTGAGGAATTTCAATATCATCAGTAAGGAAAACTTGAAAATCACCCATCTCTTTTAAAATATTTATAGAATGTTCCTTCTCTTTCAAACTATCTTCGTTTGAAGACCCACTATCTTCATCTGAAGCTGCTGAAACTTCAGTATCTCTAACATCTGTTCCTTGACTCGGTTTCCAATTAAAATCTTTTGGATCATAAGTTAATGATTTTTCCTTGCAATATTTTTCCATTTCATTTTTACTCCTAATTTTTGGCTCTCCTGTAGAAGGATAATAATAAACATCAGTTCTTCCTTTAGACATTCCAGATTTACGAATAACTTCTTTTCTAGTAAATGTTATTGGCTTTGATGCATCCAGATTAATTTTTTCAAACATTCTTGCTATTTCTTTCACAGGAGATTTGACCTGTTGTTTCTCGAGATTCTGCAATTCTTCAGGATTCTCCACTCTATGTGATTTGTTTAGGGGACAGCTCTTTTCTTCTAGGAAGTTTTCTTCAGATAAAACTAATTTCAACCACTCAAACATTTGATTATCTACCTTGTTCACTGATCTTCTATTCATCTCCAGTAGTTTCTCATTGAACTTCAAATTTTTAGTTTCTTCAATTCTTCCTTCCTCCGGGTACCAAATACGGTAACCCCTTGTATAGACAGCATATCCTACTAAGACGCCAATTTTTGATTTGGGTTATAACTTGTGTCTTTTCTGTTTGGGAATATTTACATAAGCAGTACATCCAATTCTTTTAAAATAGCCAACATTCGGTTTTCTACCAAACCATCGAAAGTAAGGGATTTCATTGGTAGTTGAATGCAGCACTCTATTTTTCAAATGATTTACTGTCATTACTAATTCAGCCCACGTCTTTGACGGTAGTTTCGCGCTATGCAAATAAGCTAAAACACCTTCCATAATCGTTCTATTATAACGTTCCGAAATTCCGTTCATTTCAGGGGTAAAAACATTTGTTCTCTCATGCCTTATTCCTTTTTTTCCAATGTATTTTGAAAGACATTAGATAAGTATTCCAAGCCATTGTCCGTTCTAAGGGCTCTCAACTTTTTCCCTGTTTGGCGTTCTGCCATTGCTTTAAATCGCACAAAGGTTTCGTAAACACGCTTTTTATCCTTCAGCGGATAGATAAACGCCCTTCTACTAAAATCATCAATAAATGTAAGAAAATATAAAGCATTTCCTATTGACCGTATTTTTGCAGGCCCCCACAAATCCGAGTGAACCAACTGTAAAATTTCAGTTGACCTAACTTTATCCATAGGCAAGTGGCTTGCTCTCTTTGATTTTGATAGACTACAGCTTTCACAATCAACAACTTCTTTAAAGTTAGTATTCCTAACACCAGTAACCTTGTTTTCAACAATCATCTTTCGTAACATTCGGTTACTAAAATGACCGAAACGTTCATGGTTCATATCTAATTGACTATGAGCTTCATAGATGCCATTGCAGTCCAATGAATTTGCACAATAACCATGAAAAATAAAGAAGTTTTTCTCTTTCTTAGCTGTTATAAATGGTGCTCCATCAGGATAATAAAATTTTATCATTCCATGCCCTCCTCTAAATGTAAAACCAGCATCATCCATCTTCTTTCCCGATACTAATTTTCTTTGGACTGATGGAACATGAAGAGCATTTTTCAGAATGATAACATGCAACACCTTATTAGAATAAACATTCACAACAGCATCTCCAATTCCTTTAACTTCAGTAGGGTGAGGTCCGAACTTAATAAATATTTTCTCTAAAGGCTTATATGATTGGAAAAGTTTCTTTGAATTTAGAACATGACAAGTTGCAGCTGAATCCCAAGTGAAAATATCTCTATTCTCTTCAACACTAGCTTCATGAACAGTTTCCATTTCTGAAACATAAAATAATGACTGTTTTTGAGATTGGGATTTCTCATTCTTCTTATAATTTCCAAACTTTCGCTGCTTTTGCTCATTATTCAAATTAACTTTACAATTTCTAGCAATTTGACCAGTATTGTTACATCGATATCAAATTATTTTTGGTTCTCTCTGCTTATTTTGCTTCCTAAGATTAGTTAATTCATTTCTTCTTGCTCCTTGTACCAAAAATGTTTTATCCAGTCGACTAAACTCTTCCAATTTCTTTTTGCTATCTAAACGTCCATATTCAGTTAATAATTCTGTTTCCACTTCCGCTGAAGTAAATTTCTTATCTTCTAAAGCATACAGCTTAGTTACTACATTTTCGTAAGTTTCAAGAAGAAAAGCAATTAACTGAAATGCTATTTCAGCATCATCAATAATTTTCCCAGCATCGGCTAAATCTTTGACCACTTTTCTCACTCTATCAATAAAAACGCCAATATGCTCTCCCTCTTCTGGCTTTAATAAAATAAATTGTCTTCTAAGTTCAGCTATTCTTGCACCAGATTTGGGGCAATATGTATCTCTTATTTTTTGCCAAGCTTTTAATGGAGACTCTATCCCATCTAAAATAGCAACCTGGCTACTATCCATATAAGTTTTCATTAGTCCTAAAGCTCTGTCCTTCCTAGATTCAAATCTATCCTTATCTGCTTCTGTAGCATCGGCTGATAATACAGGTTCTGGATCAACAATAAATTTCTTACACCCAGTTAATTGTAATAAAGACTCCAATCTATCTTTCCATGAGTGATAATTTGCATTAGAAAGCACAGGAATAGTTTTATGACCTATTTGACCAAGACAATCTTCAGAGCAGCAGCCATGTTGTCATTGAAAAAAAACAAAGTCCCAGAAATGTATAATTTAAAACTTCAAAAGGTAAACAAAAGTCTCTTGAAAACAACTTCCCATATTTAATTTTTATCATATACTAAATAATTGTTGTTGAATTCATGATAAAGCATACTGTCATATCTAATAAACATTACTAAGCCTAATAGCATGCTTTCATTAAGCCTAATTGAAAAAATGTAAACATTTCAATCTTCACTAAATAAGCAACAAACACCCAACCACGCTGCTCTGCTACCATGTAATAGAGGTCAGGTAAGAATAAACAAACTCATAATTAATCACTATCAAGTCAGCTGAAAGTAACTTTATTTGCTTGCCTACTTGGCAAGACAAACTAAAGTGAACAAAACACAGCATAGTGAAACACAAGTATAATGCTCGACATCTCTCAAATACCAACTACCCAGAGCAGTACAACCATCAAAACCCAACAGTCAACCAGAGACCACTTCCAAAGAACACACTCCAGCCATCCAATGCAACAGCCCTGCCATCTGGAGGACAAACTATCCTGCCATTTGGTGGGAAAAGATATCCTGCCATCTAGTGGACAAAAACAACATCAAAAAATTTAACCAAAACATATATTTCCCTAACAGATAATTTAGTAATGCTTGAATGATAGTTTTACGCAGTTTTGCAATCTTTAATTTAACTCCACATGGTTTTTGTACGTTAAATAGAAATTTGTAAACAATTTTTTATCCCAATTCCTGATAGGTTACAAATATAAAAAAAATACTTTTAAAAGTGGGTTTCCAATGACAATACAACATTTGAAAATTTTTAGAAACTAATTGTAAATCAATACATTAATTTTAAGGCATTTTCCCGTTAACTCGCCACAGGTGATAAATCGTCAAATACAGGGTGGACATAAAAAGACTTCCTCGATATATATAACTCGAGCGACCTAACCGCTCAACCAATCGAAAGGAAATTTCGGGTTTAGTTATCTGAAGGTATACGCTCGAGATCGTGATGATTTGAAACAATAGAGCTCTCACGGTTACGGTTACAGTGAAACAAATTCAAAATTTTCGAATGGCTGCGCCCTTTTATTCCTACGCAAAATCATCAGCATAGTGAAAAACCATAAATGGCATTAGAGCAATACACGTATGACTAAAATTGTTGGTGTAATATCGTGGCACTCAGTCCTAATTAGTTCCTATGCAATGTAATATTCAGCACTCTAAAGCAATTGATTAAATTTTTATTTTCACTATGTGTACACAAACACAACTCAAAAACACATTTTGAAACAAATCTTACAACATTACCCAGTTGTAAGTACAGAACTTGTGTGGAAATATAAATTATTTGAAAACAACGTTTAAACACACAATAAAATAAGTTGATTTGATCAGACGTATACGTTTCGTGAGTACTAGGACTCACATCCTCAGTGTAAAAAACTTTAAAAACAATATCCCCCCAATTACATGTACAGTGAAAAACCCAAATGTCAAAACATAATACCAAAAGACCATCAAGTTCCAACAGCCAATGAAATTAATGCGGAAGTGAAGTGTCGTGACACAACAAATCCACCCAGAAAGTTGAGATGTATGGTGTACTAGATAAATCATTAACCAAGGAGTCTTTAAATTTATGGATATGAACAGCCTCAAAAAAGTCTAAATCCAGAGGAGTAATGCATTTTTTGATAATGGTAGCTGAGTCAAAATTAAAATTATGCCCCTCCACCCAGCAATGAGAGGCGATAGAGGACCTCTGCAATTCTTTTTCTTTACATAGTTTCTGTGTAAGCATAGTTTCTCGCAAACGAAAACTCTGTTACAGAGTCAATGAACACAGAAATTATGTAAAGAAAAAAGAATTGTTTTTTGAAATTTGAATGTGGTTTCTACTTCAGATTTTTTTAAATATCTAAGCTTCATTTAATTATAAATTTAACTTCAGATTATTAAAAATTGTTTATTTTATGCATAAAAATTTTTCAAGCCCATATCTTAAGTAGTTTATGAGAAAAGGTACATTAATTTAACATGGCAGGTATAGGGATTCGGACTGCCTTTAACGGATTAAAATTCAAAATAGAGGAAATATCTGACATGACTATAAAACTGGAACAATGAAATATTTTAAAGACCAAAGTGTAGAAAATCAATTATAAATAAAAAATCAAAGTTATAATATTTAATAAAAATACACTTTTAACAAATAATAGTTTAATATTAATTGATTTACGATTATACGATGAGAAGTTTTGAGAGTCAATTTCGAAATCCTAAAATGATAGTTTAAATAATGTTTCATTTTTTTGTTTCCTGCTGCCCTGCCTTAAAAAAGAAACATAGAAAAAATTATATAATTTTTAATAACAACACTTGTATGCGCTTTTTGACAAGCGGAAAAAAGCGGTAAAATTTTCATAATAGAGTTCGGGGCTCACTTCAAATTAATGCATTTTAACGGAAAATTTTGGAGGAAAACAAGAATCGCTGTAAAGAAAAGTAGGCATGATTTTCAAGATGAATATTAGATACTTATTACACGGCGTTTTTTTAAAAAAAACAATATTTACTTTTATACTTATTTTTAATTTTAAGCATTACCGACATTATTAACTTAATAATGCTTGAATAAAAGTTTTGCCAATTTCTCATTTAAAAAAAACCATTTCACAGAATTTCAACAAACATTGGAGGGAGGATAATTATTAATTTTTCCCATATTTTCTATTTACGTATATAGAAAAAAAAATCTTAAATGCATTTGCAAAAAAAAAAAAAAAAAAAAAAAAAGAAAAAAAATTGTCTTAAAATATCTTTATATATTTAGAAGTCGTCGAAGAATGCGGTTTTGCACCTTCTTGCAAAATGAAAATTTTTGATTTTTGTTTGAGCGTTTGATTTGTATTATTATTTATTTAAATATTTCGAAAAACGATATATCATTTAAATATTACTATTTCACAGATATTTAATTACTTTGATTAACTTACAAAATAGATATGTAGGAAAATTCAATGTCCAATTAACAAACACACACACACAAAAAAAAAAAAAAAAAAAAAAAAAAAAAAAACTGAAGAAACATTTGTCAATTTGTGACATTTTTTACATTTTTTAAGTCAAAATAAAAAGGAAATTAAGTCGGTACGTGAAAAAATAAAACTCCCAGAAAAATATAAAAGCTTTTGGCTGAAGACTTAAAAATATACTTCTTTCTTTAAAAAGTATACATATAAGGCTGTAATTTAATTATAAAAGATAAATAAGGTTTCTCTTAACAAAATGCATAAATAATTTTAAAATATCACACGTTTTCCATTTTCCTTTTATGATCACAAATTCTTTCTTTCTTTTTTTTTTTTTTTTTTTTTTTTTTTTTTTTGGAAGGTATATTTTAAATTCTTTAAGAACATTAATTTATTAGGCAAAAGTGAAAAAAGAGTTCGTGGATTAACAATCCCATTATACATATATATGGATTGCTTTATTATCACTTTTTTTTTTGTAAGAGGTTATATATATATATATATATAAGAGAAATCTTCCAATCTCCTTAAAGTATTTCACAACATGTTCTGCTGTGAGGAGTACAGAATTAATATCGATATAAATTTTCACAAAAAAGTAATTAATTGAGATGATGTTTTTTAAAACATAATTTGTTTCGTGCTGCGAAATACTTTTTAGCATGCTGCAAAATATTATGATGAAGCACAAACATTATACTTTCAACAATTATAACAAACAGCAAAGCAGGGTGTAGAGTCACATTCAAATAACTTACGAATGGATAATTCCAGAATTGTGGAACAAGTTTCTCTTTGTAATAATATAATTATTTGCTATCATACGAAAGTGTCGACAACACTTCTAGTAGTCTAATCTGGAAGTACCTCGAAAACTATGAGATTTCGGGAAAAATCAATTACAAAAATGCCGAGAATCTCCGATTTAGCATGGAATGATATCTTACATGAATGAGTAACTTTATTAAAAGACCTAAATATTATTTTCTTTATAACCAAATATAACCAAACCAATGACTGATTTAATTACGTGGCTTTAATTGTTTTCCGATGTGTTGCTCTATAAGGCAGATGTATATTTACAAATACAATTTACACAAGGTACAATTTATTTCAATAACAAAATTAAATTAAACCTTTCAAGGGCGGTGGTCACGCGACGTGACCACTTAATTTTAAATCCAAACTGCCAGCGGTACCAAGGATATTTTAATCCATTACCCGCTGGTGTTTAATTGATCATTCTTAAATTAATTACATTGCTACCACTATTTTAGAATTAAAAAACTTGCCTTATTTATTCGCAGAAACTTTGGGACTTTAATAAAGCAAGAGTGACATAAAATATATAATGTGAACATTAAAAAGGTCCACAATCTTACTTAAAAGATGACTAAGGTAATGAAAAAGATGTTACAAGTTTAAAATATACATTTTATTTAAAACTTCTTAGTACTTTCAAGCCTTCCAAGCTCATCATCAGAGGATATCTTAATAACTAAATGTTGTTTATTTATACAAATACGTCACTTTTTTTCAAAATGAGCGAGCCAATAATTACTAGAGATGAAAGTAGAAGTAGTAGTAGCAGTTTCTTGGATCGAATTTAATTAGAGAAAATATATATTAATATTATTAATTGCAGTTCCGTTTATTTTATGTTTCTCATAGGCCACTCTCCATGGATAGAAGAAACTATTTAACTTCTGTACTTTAAATTTTAAAGCGTCACTTTGCTCAGGTTTTCAGGATTTATTTTCAGGATATTGAACAATGGACCTACCCATGGTATTTTACCGATGGAAAGTGACGTATGGGAAACAAAGTGATGTCATAAAATAAATGGAACTGCAATTAATAATAATAATACATATTTCCTCTAATTAAATTCAATCCAAGAAACTGCTACTGCTACTCCTACTTTCAACTCTAGTAATTATTGACTCTCTCATTTTCAAAACAAAGTGACGTATTTGTATAAATAAACAACATTTAGTTATTAAGATATTCTCTGATGATGAGCGTGGAAGGCTTGAAAGTACTAAGAAGTTTTAAATAAAATGTATATTTTAAACGTGTAACATATTTTTCATTACTTTAGTCGCCTTTTAAGTAAGATTATGGACCTTTTTAATGTTCACATTATATATTTTATGTTGAATCAAGGTGAAAAATTGCGTTTCGTCTTATGATTTTATTAGCAAGAATGACCTTTCTGAATTTGTGGCGGTAAACAACTTCCAATACGAAATTTGATAATTCCTATTTTATAGTTTTGGCGGTTGATGGGTTAATAAAATTATTCTTGGGCTAATAAAATTTTTCTTTTGTGATGAACGTTTAGAATACAACTTTTTATTTAACAAGAAATTCGCTTGTAAATTCTGGTGTCAATCAATTATTTAAGCTTTTTAGCAAAAGAATTATTCTAGGCCGGAAAGGGTTAAATATGCTCAATGTGTCCATTCAGCATTTTAATGTGTATGCATGTGAGTGCATGTGTATTCCTGTCGATGGTGGACAGATTGAGCATGCTTAATTTTATTTCCTTTCTGAATTAAATTGTACCATGCTTACATATGTCAGTTTTGTTAGTAAATATGCATCTGCCTTATAATAAGCTATACAGGCAATCATTGTACAATACAATTCTACAAGCAATAAGTAATGCATTCAAGGGGCTGATTAATTACCGAAAAATAAACATTCCAGGGCTTTTAATAAAGTAAATTTTATGTGTAAAACATCATTTCATACTAAATCACGAACGCTCCAGACTCTTTTTTAGTCAACTTTTCTCACGATTTCGAGTTTTCGAGGTATGGTCGATGATTTTCAAATTTCTTCTAAATTTCTACTACAGTTGCTGAATGCACTCTCATATGATAGTACAAATTTGTTTATAAGTAGACACTTGTTTTAAAATTAATCGATTTTGCATAATATAATAGACATCTTCAAAATTGCGTAACTAAGGGACGCTGCAATGAAAAAAAAATTGCTGATTTTATGATATAAAACTGGCAGATGGGGTGCCAGTTTAAAATCGTAAAAATAACAATAATATACCGTAAAATATTTATATTAAATATAACCGTGTATAAATAATTATACACGGTTTAATTCATTTATAAGACGGTACTGTCGTGGGAAAAAAAAGTAAACGCTCCTACTAACTCCTCAAGAAATTATCGTAGAAGAAAGTTAATGGTACCGAACGATTGAAAATAAAGTCTACTTTTAAATGATGCATATAAAATTTGCTTCGGGGGCCATCTACATATTATAACGAACCCAATTTTTTTTTCAATGGCAATACCCAATTTTAACAAGATATTTCAAATCTTCGGTTCAAACGATGCTCAGGCACCAAATTTCATTTGAATGATATAGTGCGTCTCAAAAGTATATGGACAGGCTTTTTTTTTTAGTAACAGTTCAAAACATGAAGCCATGATCACGAAAAAAATAATAAGCATAAGGAATTCTAATACAAATTTATGGCAACGAAGAAATACAGTATAGGTTTTACAGAATATTTCTAAGAAAATCAAAATCAAAATACGCTGTCTCAAAAATATATGGACTTTTCAAGTTTTATGCATTTAAATTCAAATTTTGGATCCATTTCTTTGAATTATCTTGAAAACCGTATCAAGAATGCTTCAAACTAGTGTTTGAAGAATGTGTGGCTGTAAAGAGAACCAATTATGCTCTACATTTTGCTTTAATTCCTGAATAGTAGAAAACTGGCGACCATGAACATATACATCTCGTGCAAGTACTCCCCAAAGGTTATCAATTGGATTGAGGTCTGGGCTGATACCTGGTCAGTCTATAACAGTCACTTTATTCTGCGTAAACCAAGCTGTTGTTGAATGACGGATGTGAATTGACTCATTGTCAACTTGGAATTTTCAGTTATCCCTTTCAAAAATGTTTCCGAATGGAAGTAGATTGCTTTTAAGGACATTTTAATAATCCTCAGAGAACTGCTGACCATGAAGAGAAGCAATATCCGTTGTTCCATTGAAACAAATCGCCCCCCCACACCATGAGAGAATCCCCTCCTTGTTGTCGACTAAAGAACGCATGAGATTTTCGTCGCAGATCATGCTGATGGTATGCCCAGCCATAAGGGCCATCCAAATTAGCTTTGCTTTCTTCACTGAAGAAACACTTAACAATTCATCTTCCCAAGGATTGTATTTTTTAGTTCAATGAACGCGTGCATTTCTATGGTGCATTTTCATCATAGATTCCGCGCACGTTCTGCGACATTTATGAATTTTGTTTGCGTGTATGCAACGGTGAACAGTAGATCTCGCAACAGGAAACGCTAAATTCTTCAAAATTTCACGAACAAACTTCTTTTGGGCTGAAATTACTCGAAAAATCTCTCTGTCTTGTCGCAGAATTGCTTTTTTTGGTCGACCTAAACGTTGTTTTGCAATCGCATTGTCACTTTTTGATAAAATTTCATAAATTCCGGATCTGTTACTTTTTATTTGTTTAGCAATATCAGAAATTTTAACATTTGAGTCTTTTTACGCCAAATTTTAGCTATATCAGCAGCAGAGAATTGAACGTTGCGAGGCATTTTCCCATTGTTCAATAATTGAAGAATGAGCAGTGATTTTATATTTAGCAGTGTACTTCACATGTACAGAACGCAGAAAATGCAAATTTTTTTGATACGGCGGAAATAAAAGCAATTCTCTTCATTGTCCATATATTTTTGGGACAGCTTATTTTGAATTTTATTTTTTTACAAAAATTCTGTAAAACCTATACAGTATTTCGTTATTGTAACAAACATATATTAGGATTCCATATGCTTATCATTTTTTTTTCGTGATTATGGCTTCATAATTTGAGCTGCTATTTCAAAAAATTTCTTGTCCATATACTTATGAGACGCACTGTAAGTTTTTGAATTATAAAAATTCAAAATTTAGTGCTTCTAATGTTAAATTACATTTTCATATTTTTATTAATATCTCCTGAATTTATACTACTAATATGCTAATTTTTGTATAGCAATAATACTTAAATACCCAAACATAAATACGTTGAATTTGCAATTTTCATAATTTTATGATATGAATTTTGAATTATGAAATGATTATTACGAATAATTATGAATTGCAACCTACAATTTTTTGATGGATTTAGATTTATTAAGTCCTGCTTTATGGAAATCCAAAATTTCACATTTTTCTCCAAGGTGCTTTCAAATTATGCTTAAAAAACGACAAAATGATGGTTTAAGATTAAGGGGCCGAATCACTATGATAGAAGTGACTAGATATTTTGAAATTTCTTATGCTGTAGTGAAATCTAGCAATTTTTAATGACTGTTTGACTGTTTAAATTCACAGATATTTAATTACTTTGATTAACTTACAAAATAGATATGTAGGAAAATTCAATGTCCAATTAACAAACACACACAAAAAAAAAAAAAAAAAAAAAAAAAAAAAAAACTGAAGAAACATTTGTCAATTTGTGACATTTTTTACATTTTTTAAGTCAAAATAAAAAGGAAATTAAGTCGGTACGTGAAAAAATAAAACTCCCAGAAAAATATAAAAGCTTTTGGCTGAAGACTTAAAAATATACTTCTTTCTTTAAAAAGTATACATATAAGGCTGTAATTTAATTATAAAAGATAAATAAGGTTTCTCTTAACAAAATGCATAAATAATTTTAAAATATCACACGTTTTCCATTTTCCTTTTATGATCACAAATTCTTTCTTTCTTTTTTTTTTTGGAAGGTATATTTTAAATTCTTTAAGAACATTAATTTATTAGGCAAAAGTGAAAAAAGAGTTCGTGGATTAACAATCCCATTATACATATATATGGATTGCTTTATTATCACTTTTTTTTTGTAAGAGGTTATATATATATATATATATAAGAGAAATCTTCCAATCTCCTTAAAGTATTTCACAACATGTTCTGCTGTGAGGAGTACAGAATTAATATCGATATAAATTTTCACAAAAAAGTAATTAATTGAGATGATGTTTTTTAAAACATAATTTGTTTCGTGCTGCGAAATACTTTTTAGCATGCTGCAAAATATTATGATGAAGCACAAACATTATACTTTCAACAATTATAACAAACAGCAAAGCAGGGTGTAGAGTCACATTCAAATAACTTACGAATGGATAATTCCAGAATTGTGGAACAAGTTTCTCTTTGTAATAATATAATTATTTGCTATCATACGAAAGTGTCGACAACACTTCTAGTAGTCTAATCTGGAAGTACCTCGAAAACTATGAGATTTCGGGAAAAATCAATTACAAAAATGCCGAGAATCTCCGATTTAGCATGGAATGATATCTTACATGAATGAGTAACTTTATTAAAAGACCTAAATATTATTTTTTTTATAACCAAATATAACCAAACCAATGACTGATTTAATTACGTGGCTTTAATTGTTTTCCGATGTGTTGCTCTATAAGGCAGATGTATATTTACAAATACAATTTACACAAGGTACAATTTATTTCAATAACAAAATTAAATTAAACCTTTCAAGGGCGGTGGTCACGCGACGTGACCACTTAATTTTAAATCCAAACTGCCAGCGGTACCAAAGATATTTTAATCCATTACCCGCTGGTGTTTAATTGATCATTCTTAAATTAATTACATTGCTACCACTATTTTAGAATTAAAAAACTTGCCTTATTTATTCGCAGAAACTTTGGGACTTTAATAAAGCAAGAGTGGCATAAAATATATAATGTGAACATTAAAAAGGTCCACAATCTTACTTAAAAGATGACTAAGGTAATGAAAAAGATGTTACAAGTTTAAAATATACATTTTATTTAAAACTTCTTAGTACTTTCAAGCCTTCCAAGCTCATCATCAGAGGATATCTTAATAACTAAATGTTGTTTATTTATACAAATACGTCACTTTTTTTTCAAAATGAGCGAGCCAATAATTACTAGAGATGAAAGTAGAAGTAGTAGTAGCAGTTTCTTGGATCGAATTTAATTAGAGAAAATATATATTAATATTATTAATTGCAGTTCCGTTTATTTTATGTTTCTCATAGGCCACTCTCCATGGATAGAAGAAACTATTTAACTTCTGTACTTTAAATTTTAAAGCGTCACTTTGCTCAGGTTTTCAGGATTTATTTTCAGGATATTGAACAATGGACCTACCCATGGTATTTTACCAATGGAAAGTGACGTATGGGAAACAAAGTGATGTCATAAAATAAATGGAACTGCAATTAATAATAATAATACATATTTCCTCTAATTAAATTCAATCCAAGAAACTGCTACTGCTACTCCTACTTTCAACTCTAGTAATTATTGACTCTCTCATTTTCAAAACAAAGTGACGTATTTGTATAAATAAACAACATTTAGTTATTAAGATATTCTCTGATGATGAGCGTGGAAGGCTTGAAAGTACTAAGAAGTTTTAAATAAAATGTATATTTTAAACGTGTAACATATTTTTCATTACTTTAGTCGCCTTTTAAGTAAGATTATGGACCTTTTTAATGTTCACATTATATATTTTATGTTGAATCAAGGTGAAAAATTGCGTTTCGTCTTATGATTTTATTAGCAAGAATGACCTTTCTGAATTTGTGGCGGTAAACAACTTCCAATACGAAATTTGATAATTCCTATTTTATAGTTTTGGCTGTTGATGGGTTAATAAAATTATTCTTGGGTTAATAAAATTTTTCTTTTGTGATGAACGTTTAGAATACAACTTTTTATTTAACAAGAAATTCGCTTGTAAATTCTGGTGTCAATCAATTATTTAAGCTTTTTAGCAAAAGAATTATTCTAGGCCGGAAAGGGTTAAATATGCTCAATGTGTCCATTCAGCATTTTAATGTGTATGCATGTGAGTGCATGTGTATTCCTGTCGATGGTGGACAGATTGAGCATGCTTAATTTGATTTCCTTTCTGAATTAACCCTCCGACTGCCTTGGAAAAGGGCAAAATTGTAATGTTGTTTTCTCTGCATTTTGTTTTAAATGCTAAAAAAAAAATGATTCTTTGAACATTTTATAAAAAAACTTAATAACGAATATGAATGCAATCCTTGGAAGTGTTAATTATTGTTCAATGTATTAAAGATACATTAAATTAATAGAATTATATTACTTTAAATATTGCCTGTATTGCAGTGAAACCTGGAGCTTAGTGAACGTATTAACACGGGCTTGTCAGTGAGGGGGTTAAATTGTACCATGCTTACATATGTCAGTTTTGTTAGTAAATATGCATCTGCCTTATAATAAGCAATACAAGCAATCATTGTACAATACAATTCTACAAGCAATAAGTAATGCATTCAAGGGGCTGATTAATTACCGAAAAATAAACATTCCAGGGCTTTTAATAAAGTAAATTTTATGTGTAAAACATCATTTCATACTAAATCACGAACGCTCCAGACTCTTTTTTAGTCAACTTTTCTCACGATTTCGAGTTTTCGAGGTATGGTCGATGATTTTCAAATTTCTTCTAAATTTCTACTACAGTTGCTGAATGCACTCTCATATGATAGTACAAATTTGTTTATAAGTAGACACTTGTTTTAAAATTAATCGATTTTGCATAATATAATAGACATCTTCAAAATTGCGTAACTAAGGGACGCTGCAATGAAAAAAAAATTGCTGATTTTATGATATAAAACTGGCAGATGGGGTGCCAGTTTAAAATCGTAAAAATAACAATAATAAACCGTAAAATATTTATATTAAATATAACCGTGTATAAATAATTATACACGGTTTAATTCATTTATAAGACGGTACTGTCGTGGGAAAAAAAAGTAAACGCTCCTACTAACTCCTCAAGAAATTATCGTAGAAGAAAGTTACTGGTACCGAACGATTGAAAATAAAGTCTACTTTTAAATGATGCATATAAAATTTGCTTCGGGGGCCATCTACATATTAAAACGAACCCAATTTTTTTTTCAATGGCAATACCCAATTTTAACAAGATATTTCAAATCTTCGGTTCAAACGATGCTCAGGCACCAAATTTCATTTGAATGATATAGTGCGTCTCAAAAGTATATGGACAGGCTTTTTTTTTTAGTAACAGTTCAAAACATGAAGCCATGATCACGAAAAAAATAATAAGCATAAGGAATTCTAATACAAATTTATGGCAACGAAGAAATACAGTATAGGTTTTACAGAATATTTCTAAGAAAATCAAAATCAAAATACGCTGTCTCAAAAATATATGGACTTTTCAAGTTTTATGCATTTAAATTCAAATTTTGGATCCATTTCTTTGAATTATCTTGAAAACCGTATCAAGAATGCTTCAAACTAGTGTTTGAAGAATGTGTGGCTGTAAAGAGAACCAATTATGCTCTACATTTTGCTTTAATTCCTGAATAGTAGAAAACTGGCGACCATGAACATATACATCTCGTGCAAGTACTCCCCAAAGGTTATCAATTGGATTGAGGTCTCGGCTGATACCTGGTCAGTCTATAACAGTCACTTTATTCTGCGTAAACCAAGCTGTTGTTGAATGACGGATGTGAATTGACTCATTGTCAACTTGGAATTTTCAGTTATCCCTTTCAAAAATGTTTCCGAATGGAAGTAGATTGCTTTTAAGGACATTTTAATAATCCTCAGAGAACTGCTGACCATGAAGAGAAGCAATATCCGTTGTTCCATTGAAACAAATCGCCCCCCCACACCATGAGAGAATCCCCTCCTTGTTGTCGACTAAAGAACGCATGAGATTTTCGTCGCAGATCATGCTGATGGTATGCCCAGCCATAAGGGCCATCCAAATTAGTTTTGCTTTCTTCACTGAAGAAACACTTAACAATTCATCTTCCCAAGGAGTGTATTTTTTAGTTCAATGAACGCGTGCATTTCTATGGTGCATTTTCATCATAGATTCCGCGCACGTTCTGCGACATTTATGAATTTTGTTTGCGTGTATGCAACGGTGAACAGTAGATCTCGCAACAGGAAACGCTAAATTCTTCAAAATTTCACGAACAAACTTCTTTTGGGCTGAAATTACTCGAAAAATCTCTCTGTCTTGTCGCAGAATTGCTTTTTTTGGTCGACCTGAACGTTGTTTTGCAATCGCATTGTCACTTTTTGATAAAATTTCATAAATTCCGGATCTGTTACTTTTTATTTGTTTAGCAATATCAGAAATTTTAACATTTGAGTCTTTTTACGCCAAATTTTAGCTATATCAGCAGCAGAGAATTGAACGTTGCGAGGCATTTTCCCATTGTTCAATAATTGAAGAATGAGCAGTGATTTTATATTTAGCAGTGGGTACTTCACATGTACAGAACGCAGAAAATGCAAATTTTTTTGATACGGCGGAAATAAAAGCAATTCTCTTCATTGTCCATATATTTTTGGGACAGCTTATTTTGAATTTTATTTTTTTACAAAAATTCTGTAAAACCTATACAGTATTTCGTTATTGTAACAAACATATATTAGGATTCCATATGCTTATCATTTTTTTTTCGTGATTATGGCTTCATAATTTGAGCTGCTATTTCAAAAAATTTCTTGTCCATATACTTATGAGACGCACTGTAAGTTTTTGAATTATAAAAATTCAAAACTTAGTGCTTCTAATGTTAAATTACATTTTCATATTTTTATTAATATCTCCTGAATTTATACTACTAATATGCTAATTTTTGTGTAGCAATAATACTTAAATACCCAAACATAAATACGTTGAATTTGCAATTTTCATAATTTTATGATATGAATTTTGAATTATGAAATGATTATTCCGAATAATTATGAATTGCAACCTACAATTTTTTGATGGATTTAGATTTATTAAGTCCTGCTTTATGGAAATCCAAAATTTCACATTTTTCTCCAAGGTGCTTTCAAATTATGCTTAAAAAACGACAAAATGATGGTTTAAGATTAAGGGGCCGAATCACTATGATAGAAGTGACTAGATATTTTGAAATTTCTTATGCTGTAGTGAAATCTAGCAATTTTTAATGACTGTTTGACTGTTTAAATTCACAGATATTTAATTACTTTGATTAACTTACAAAATAGATATGTAGGAAAATTCAATGTCCAATTAACAAACACACACAAAAAAAAAAAAAAAAAAAAAAAAAAAAAAACTGAAGAAACATTTGTCAATTTGTGACATTTTTTACATTTTTTAAGTCAAAATAAAAAGGAAATTAAGTCGGTACGTGAAAAAATAAAACTCCCAGAAAAATATAAAAGCTTTTGGCTGAAGACTTAAAAATATACTTCTTTCTTTAAAAAGTATACATATAAGGCTGTAATTTAATTATAAAAGATAAATAAGGTTTCTCTTAACAAAATGCATAAATAATTTTAAAATATCACACGTTTTCCATTTTCCTTTTATGATCACAAATTCTTTCTTTCTTTTTTTTTTTTTTTTTTTTTTTTGGAAGGTATATTTTAAATTCTTTAAGAACATTAATTTATTAGGCAAAAGTGAAAAAAGAGTTCGTGGATTAACAATCCCATTATACATATATATGGATTGGAGTAAATTTTGGAGTTTTTCCACACTCTTTCTGCAGTTATGATATCGAATTGCTCCAGGGAAAACAATAAAGCAATGTTGTAATCGTTAAAAACTTTTATGATGTAAACAATCATTAAAAAATATAATAATAATAAAATTGAAAAGAATTCAAATTCACTCAAAATTTCTGCGGTACACTCGCTGAATTTGAATAACTATATTTTTTATGGTGTTGAGATTTGTACGCTAATACAGAATGGTTCAAAATCTGAATTTAATATAAATTGAAGTAATTAATTTATCTCTCTTTCTCTTTTTTTTTTCAAAATTCAGCTTAAAATGCTAACTTTTACATCACCTTTTCAAAGTGTTTTGCCTTTACGGAAAAATGGAAAATGCTATTCGATCTCTTTGTTTCTAAATAACCTTGAAATTTCATAAATATAAGATTAAAAGTGAAATCTCGTAAATGCATCAAAACAGTAACCAGTTTGGATTTTAGAACAGATTGACTCTTTTTTTTTTTTTTTTTTTTTTTGCATGTCTTGATAGCATGCAACTAATTTAGATTAGCAAGTTCAAAGATAAAAAAGGAGAGTCTTTCTATTTCACTATATCCACTGATAATTTCACACAGAAAACATCCACACATTTAAATCATTACCGTATATAGTTATATAGAAACGGGAATTGTATCTAATTATATAGGGGTGTTTAAACTGAACATGTCTGATGAGATAAATTGACCCACCGAAACCCCATCCCCATTTAACAGGCCTACCGGAGACAGCGCTCTCCTTTTACAATTTCCTCTGTTTTTTGTTCCTTGATTTCTTGTCAGCTTATTTTGAATACTATATCGTATTTTTGTGTTATTTTCATGGCATGAAGATAGGGTGAGGTGTAGCCCATTCTGTTGTACACAGGTGAAGACCACTATACAAAAAGCTAGTTCTACATATGCATATGACATCCAACAGAAAGAAAGGTGCCTGAGAATTATGTTTATAATAGAATATTTGTTACCAGCTCCCACATTCCTACACCCACCTCTCATTTTATGTGTCAAGAAATTAAAATAAAAGGTTACCGAATTATATTCATTGGTAATAGTAAAATCGTCTGCTGAAGAGTCTTTTATGCTCATATTTGTCTGATATTGGCGCATGCGGAATTTTTGGTAAGGGTTGGCTAAATAGTGAAAATTGATCAAAAATTGGGGAAAAGCGTACAGAATTATTACTGTTTAAAGAAATAAGAAAGGATCCCCCCCCCCCCCTACTCTATACGAATACCAGAGTTAACTAGATTTTTAGTATTTTAAAGACAAAATGATTTTCTGAACATCAAAGAAACAAAATTTTGTTTCCACTTATTAAAAAAGTGTAATGCAACAGAATAATTGAATTAGCTGAGAGAGAATATTATTGGGTGAGCAGTCAATATAAATTGGCGCGGATGGTCGTGTGGGTATAATGGCATTGAGTTATTTAAAAATAAGAACAGTTCACTTGTAAAAAATTACGTGCATAAATAACCTTATTTTATTTTTATTACTATTTTATTTTTATTTCTTATGAAAAGTCAGATATTTTTTAATGCCTAAATTCAGTTTGCCAAATCTAAGGATACTTTAAATTTCTGCTCTCATATTTTGCACCTTAAGAGTTATAGAACATAATTTTTATCTTAATCCTTATAACTATATTTTAAATTTAGTGAATTGTTTTTTCACTTTGATTTTCAATTTCATAAAAAATGAAAACAGAAAATTTCTGTATCATTTACTGCAGAATAATATTTTCTGATATTGCATTTTCCTTACTAAAGTATTAATAAATATATATATTGTTTCTTTGTTTCGAAGAAGAAAGTCTGATCCCTTGGAAACGCGTTACTCTTTTTTTGCTGTATACAGATAACGTACATAGTTTTCTATACATTTTACTTTCTGTTGATGGCTCATATTGTAAGTTATAGGATATTTCACAAAAAAAAAGGAATTTTAAAGGAAATACGCCTATTTTTAGCTAATTCTTAGATAAAAAAGAAAGAAATATATATGTGATGCATGTTTAGAGATTTATCATAGATCTTTTCCTCTAATTTTGCAATTTTCTTCTGAAAATTGCCTTATAAATATATTTTACATTTAGTGAATTTTATTTCCTCTTTGATTTTCAATTTCATAAAACATGAAAACCGAAAGTTTCTGTATAATATATTGCAGAATAATATTTTCTGATATTGTATTTTCCTTACTAAAGCTGTGTATTTAAAAAATATATTGTTTCTTTAATTTGAAGAAGAATGTCTGATTCCTTGGAAACGCGTTAATCTTTCTCTGTATACAGCTGGCATATATAGTTTTCTACACCTTTCACTCTCTACTGATAATTCACATTGCAAGTTATAGAACATTTCACAAATAAAAAAAAAAAAAAAATGGAATTTCAAAGAAAATCTGCCTATTTTTTAGGGAATTCTTATATAAAAAAGAAGAAATATATATGTGATTCATGTTTATAGTTGTTATCATGCATATTTTCCTCTAATTTTTGCAATTTTCTTCTGAAAATTGCATTATAACTATGTTTTATATTTAGTGAATTTTATTTCCACTTTGATTTTCAATTTCATAAAAAATGAAAACCAAAAATTTCTATATAATTTATTGTAGATAATATTTTCTGATATTTTATTTTCCTTACTAAAGCTGCGTATTTAGAAAAAAATATTGTTTCTTAAGTTTGAAGAAGAAAGTCTGATTCCTTGGAAACGCGTTACTCTTTTTCCGCTGTATACAAATAACATATATAGTTTTCTATACCTTTCACTTTCTGTTGTTGGCTCATATTGTAAGTAATAGAATATTTCACAAATAAAAAAATTAAAAAATAGAATTTCAAAGGAAATCTGCCAACCTTTTAGGGAATTCTTAGATAAAAAAGTAAGAAATATATATGATGCAATGTAAAAATTATTCTGTTTAGCGTTGTTATCATAGATCTTTTCCTCTATTTTTTGCAATTTTCTTCTGAAATTTTCCTTATAACTATATTTTACATTTAGTGAATTGTTTATCACATTGATTCTCAATTTCATAAAAAATGAAAACAGAAAATTTCTTTATAATTTGCTGCAGAATAATATTTTCTGATATTGTATTTTTCTTACTAAAGCTGAGTATTTAAAAAAAATATATTGTTTCTTTGTTTTGAAGAAGAAAGCCTGATTCCTTGTAAACGCTTTGTTTACTCTTTTTCTGCTGTATACAGATATAATATATAGTTTTCTATACATTTCACTTTCTACTGTTGATTCATATTGTAAGTTACAGAATATTTAAAAAAAAATGGAATTTTAAAGGAAATCCGCCTATTTTTTGGGAATTCTTGGATAAAAAAGAAAGAAATATATATGTGATGCATGTTTAGAGTTGTTATCAAAAATCTTTTTCTCTATTTTTGCAATTTTCTTCTTATAAATATATTTTACATTTAATGAATTTTATTTCCACTTTGATTTTAAATTTCATAAAAAGTGAAGGCACAATATTTCTATATAATTTATTGTAGAATAAAATTGTCTGATATTTTATTTTCCTTACTAAAGTTGTGTACGTAAAAAATATATTGTTTCTTTGGTTTGAAGAAGAAAATCTGATTCCTTGGAAACGCGTTACTTTTTCTCTGTATACTGATAACATACATAGTTTTCTACACCTTTCACTCTCTACTGATAATTCACATTGTAAGTTATAGAGTATTTCTCAATAATATACACATATAACACATAATATAGAACATTTCAATTCTCCCTCTTTGCTGTGACGATAACATTTTCATATTCAGATCAGCCAATATTTCTTTATTCGACTAATTAATTTACAGATTAAATTATAGTACTATTCGTAAATAGGGGTCTTACTGATAGTTAAAAACAAAGACCCTATTTGAAACACGGATTCCATTAGAAATCACTTTATTATTTGATATTGTATTGTTTATAGATTCCTTATATATAAATTTCTAAATTTTTCTTCTTTTGAAATTTCTTTTTTTATTTTAATTTAAATCGCTTTAATAATACTTACAATAATACTTACGGAAATCAATTTTGTATTATTTAATTATCTGAGAACTCAACGCCCTTTTAAATAATGTATTTTTTTATTACCATACAATGTTAGCTATTCTGCCTATAAGAAACCTTTATTTTTATATTATAACTTTCAAGAAAACAAATGCTGTTAAAACATTCAATGGACATTCATCAATTTTTCTAATTATTTTTGTTTAAAGACCGCTCAATTACTACTAATATATAATGTTTTATTTAATGACACTTACTTCACAGAAAAAGACCATTTTTATCACATTATACCTTTTAAACCTTATCTACAAGCCTAAACCTTTCGACTGATGAACAATTTCCTGTTAGGGAAAAGAAATTCCCCAAGATTCTCACTACTCGCAAATGATTATCACATGTTAAAAATGAATGCGGCTTTGCTCTCACCGTCTCATCACCTGCGGTTAGTAATCATTAAGAAAGGGGGTGGAAATAGTCCGAATTCTCCCGTAGTCAAAGGACATTTTAGAAATTAGTTTCCCGTAAGCTAAACGTTGCGCTTAAGATGCCTTCATCAAGAAGGGGGCTCTATCGGTCACCAATCGAGTCCCGAACTTCAATTTGGATGCAGCTCCTAAAATACTCTTGTTTTAAAAGAATTAATTTTCAGAAACTTACTATACGAATTGCATAAAAATTTGTTTTTAGATTAATTGAAGTATGTAGGGTTCATTTATGCTGTCAGAATTGTGTACTGCTATTGAAAAAATTATTATTATGTTATTAAATTATTAAGTTATGGTTCGGTTTAATATGCAGATGCCCCCCTAAGCACATTTTATATACATCATTTAAAAGTAGACTTCATTAACAATCGGGCGGTACCAGTAACTTTCTTCTACGATAATTTTTTGCAGAGTTAGTAAGGAGTGCTTACTTTTTTTTCTACTACTGTACAATACTGCTTATTTTAAGTTTATAAACTGGCACCCAAGCTGCAGTATTATACGTAAAATCAACAACTTTTTTTTTTTTTCAGTGCGCAGTCTTTCTGGTCTGGCAGCATATAGTCGTTTTAAAATAGGTTGAAATTTGTTCAAGAAATTTAGTTGTATGCTTCTTCAACTGTACCGGGACGTTACTTTTTACCTGTATAAGATAATGAATTTGAAAATGTATAAGAATTATACATGGATACAACTAATTTCATAGTACTTGTATCTTACGTAGTATTTTTATCACCCTCAAAGTCTTCAATTTCACACACACAAAAAAAGAGAAAATGGGTTGCCGAAAAAGAAAAAAGTCTTCTTACTTATTTTCATATTAATGGAAAAAAAGTATATTTTTTACTTTCTTCTATCTTTACAAGAAGAAAGTATTGGATTCGTGAAAATTTTCGACTTCCGGTTTTCGTCGGATTTACATGTTTTAGGGGTCAGAGATCCCGAGAAATAAGTTTTTACAAAATGTTTGTCTGTGCGTCTGTGAATCTGTCTGTCTGTCTGTATGTGACACAAATTTTGTGGGCGCTCTATCTCAAGAACTAATGCACAGAATTTAATAAAAATGTATATTCAGGTAGTCCCTAATATAAATTGGCGCTGATTAGTTTTTGGGGTTTACCGCCCAACAGGTGGCGCTGTTATGCTGCATTTTTCGTGATGCCTGCAATAGTTCTGTCTCAAGAACTTATGCACGGATATTCATCAAACTTCAGATTCAGTTAGCCTTTAATATGAATTGGTGCTAATAACGTTTTGGTGTATGTAGCCCAGCAGGTAGCGCTGCCATGCTGCATTTTGCAGGATTTGCAAGATTTGCGCAATAGCTCTATCCCAAGGACTAATGCACCGATTTTCATCAAAACTTCAGATTCAATTAGTCCTTAATATGAATTGGTGCTGATTATGTTTTGGTGTAACTCACCCAAAAGGTGGCGCTGCTGTGCTGCATTTTCCACGATTCCCGCAATAGCTCTATCTCACTAACTAACGCACCAATTTTCATCTAAATTTAGACTTAGTTAAACGTTGGCACAAGTTGTTGCCGATTAAGTTTTGGTGTGAATCGCCCAATAGTTGGAGCTTATGTGCTGGATTTTCACGATTTTCTCAATAGCTCTATCTGAAAAAATAATGCGCGCGCTTTCTCCTCACTCCAGATTCAGTTGGACGTTGACATTAATTGTTGCTAATTAGGTTTTGGTGCAAATCACCCAATAGGGGGGGGGGGGGCTGCTAGGCTGCATTTTGCTGGATTTTCAGGATTTCAGCGATAGTCATATCTCAAGAACTAATGCACGGAATTTAATCGCCTTGGAATCCTCATGATGGTCATAGACTGCCGTTTTATTTTGGCAGTGTGATAGCGAATTTTGAAGTATTAACATGTATGAGATAGGATAAAGTTTTAGTATCATTACATCCGACTAGTTTAGAAATGTAAAACATCACCGTAAGGGAAAAAATAAGCTATCGTTGAAAGCGATGGAATCCACTCGTTTATCAAAAAACAAGAAATAAACTATGATACGATTATAAACGTTAAAAAATCATAAATAAAATACCAGTGAAGTAAGCAACCATGCTTTAAATACATTACAAGTCTTGGATTTTGTTTTAATGATCATAAATAAATTTTATTGAAACCCTTTATTTCTCTCTTATTACATTCTTTCTTATTTTCCTATAATTTATGATGCATAATCTGGCAAAAAAAAATTTGTAGTTTAAACATTAATAAATAGATTAAAAATGATGAAAAAAAACTGATTAGCTTTATTATCTTTTTAATTATTTATTGAATACTGTTTTCTCATAAAAGTAAATTTGTACTACAGGTTAAATTCGGTTTTCTAATGAAATACTTTTTATATGAAACACTAAATTATTTTTATAATTTTTCTTTAGCTATTTTTCTTTAAGGATCCCATTGTTTAAAGTTATAATTTTTATTATGTTGTGATCTAACTTTTAGCTTGTTTCAAAATAACATTGGAAACCACTAGTTCTATACCTAGACACAGTAATAAAATTGCATCTACACTGAAAATAAGCATTCGTATCTAAAACACTAAGTGTATTTTTAAATCTTGTTTAAAATTTTGAATTAGCAAAATGTTAATTTTTTATGTATTAGATTTCATTTTAGTTATCGCTTTAATAATATGCTGTTCCCTTATCTTTAACTTAAGGAGACATATGACCCTTAAAATCTTTAAATAATCGATCTTTTGTTTTTTAATCATTTGACAGCTAATGTTTTTCTGAACAATTTGCCATGAAACGCATCAAAATATTTGTAAAATTGCGCTCGTTATAGTAAAAAATTTAAATTAGCCTTGGTCTGTTTCAAGCGAAACATTTATGTTTAAATTGAATTTCCTCAAAATCGATATTTTTTTTATTTGCGAGCACGATAACTCCAAAATTATTAAAATTAATGATTCGAAACTTTATATTTATCTTTACTAGATCATTTTCTTCAAATTGAACTAAAATCTAAGAAATTTAACAAAAAATATTAAATGTAAATGGGTATTCGAGTGACAAAAATTATCAAAATTTTCATATTTGTATTTAAAAAATAAAAAAAACTTTAGACATTTTTTGTTTATTCTTTAGACTTTAGTCCATTTTATTTTTGTACACTTCTTAAACTTATATTAAAAGTTTCAAAGTTCAAAAGGGTATAGATATTTTTAAATCATGCGCGCAAGCTATGTATATTATTATTAATTATGTACTAATGTATATTATTAATATACATTATCATTAATTAAAAAAATACATTAAGGAATGATTATTATCAATTAATTATACAGAGTTTAATGCAAATTATATATTATATTGCATGGAGAACATGTTATAGTATTAATAAAAAGCAAACAAAAAAAAACTGAGGTGATTAGTGCAAAAATGAGTACATGGGCCACTTTAAATATTTTTATCCGAATTCAAACTTTTCATCTGTTTAAAAGGTCGTATGTCCCCTTTAACAAAACAGAAAAAAAAATTCCCATGGTACACTTTTTTAAACAAACAAAAAAAAAAGGAAAATACACTGAATATGAAAAATTAATTGAGAGTGTGATGGAAACACAAGACATCTTTGGCAACATAATTCAAGACAGTGTTGAATTCAAGGGGTAGTCCGGGGGAAACATCCCCCCCTGGAGCAATGAGATGTCTCTCCCCGGAAGATTTGAGATTTTGTGTATTCAACGGTAAAAAGTGAAATCCCCCTCTGAGATCTATAATCCCCCCCCCCCCCCCGGAGGAACAGAAATCCCTCCAGTAGAAAAGTGTCTGAATTCAACACTGATTCGAGAAATAAACATTCACAAATGTTATTAAATATTTTTCGATTCAGATAAAATATGTTACAAAACAGGTTAGAATGGGATTAATATTGATAAATAAAATAATGCATAAATAGTCAGCAAAAGAAAACATATAAATACCTTAAAATTGTCACATTTTATTTTGCTTTCATAAATCAATTTAATTCATTTTATAACAACCTGTTTTCACTTTTATTATATTCTTTAAAAATTTGTTTAATAAAAGCAACAAATCTGTCAAAGTAAAAACATTCTAACATTAACATAAATTAAATGGGTTAAAATTTCGATAAAAATCTGATTAGCCTTTTTAAAGCTGTAATCTTTCATTCAGTTTTTTTCCTTCTAAAAAGATCATTTTCACTATCTCTTTAAAATACTTAGGAAATTCTTAAGTCTAAGGATTGCTGAATTATAATCCTTGTAATTTTTCATAAAGAATTTTTTTTAGAGGTGGTATTATTAAAAAGAATAATATCTTTTTTACTGCGAAATCTATTTTACTCTGTTACAAAATGCAAGGACAAAACTCAAGTTTAACAGTTTGAATAAAATAACTCAACATAAAATAATAATAATATATTACCAATATGCATGGCATTACAAAGTTTTCTGGAATAAAAATCAAATTGCCTGCAATCAAAATTAAATGCCAATTTATTCGTTATTGAGATATATGTAACGCCGAAATCGTGAATAGACGGAACATAGCAGCGGCGGGCCAAACGCACTTTCACAATACCTACTCGGTGCATATCCCGATCCGTTCTCATTGGCTCGCCAAATTCATATGTCCAAACTATACTGACTTTGAATGTCTTGGAAGCGAAGGTTGCTGAATTAACATTTGGTTCTAAGCCAACTCAGAGCGAATTTGCAGTAGCTATGGGGTATGTCATCTGTCTTCGGGGCTGTAGAACCCCAGTTCAAACCCAAGTAGCGGGAAGTTTGAAAAAAAAAATGGAAACTTTTATTTTCCAAAATTTTCATTAAGTTATAAAAATAATTTCTCTCTATTCTAAAAAAAAGTAACTACCGCTGTCACCGCCGCCGCCGCCGGTTTTGATTTTTTTGTGACCGGAGGTCTTTCTTCGTTAATATTAACAAAAATAATGCATACAAAAATATGAAAATCGGTGATTTTATACAGAAATGTTTGATAAACACGCTGATGCAGACAGTTTTCAAATCGAAGAATTATTTTAAGAGTTATTTAATGCTAAAGTTGGACAAAATCGTTCCACTAAAAAAGTTTTATAGCAGCAAAAACTATACATGGCAGTGTAATCATTTTTAGATCATTTTATGCGTTAGAATTTGCCGGAGTGCAGATTGCATTAATTTTTTTTATTTTGACTCATTTTTTCAGGTTTTATTTCTATTTTAAATTCAAATTTTCAGCATTTCTAGAGATATTTTTTACAGATTTCAGAAAATTGTACTAATTTAAACTGCTGCCAACTGTATAAAAAGCGCAAGCAATAATGTTTGCTTCAAATTAAAAATTTATTTACACGTGACTATTATAAACAGGAAAAAACTTTCAAATTAGAATTAAATAATTATGTACAAAGAGCAGGAACTTATTAAAAATTACGTCATAAAAAGTATACACGTGAATTTTAAAAGAGAAAGGATATTGTAAAATAATAAGTTCATTAACATGCGTTAGAAGTCTTAGGAGAAATTACGTCATATTTACGTCACATTATAGTTATTACATAAAATGAACACAAAATAATATTGCAAAAAAGTTTAAATTTAGAAATTGCGCTAGACATTTATTTGATATTTTGAGAATTAATTTAAAATGTCTCATTTAAAAGAACTTTCTTTTCGCTTTGTTAAAAAATACCAGGAGACAAAGACTCTCTTTACTTAATTCCTTTTATATTAGCTTATTTTGAAATGTTGTTACACGTGTATACGTCATCAAGTTATTTTTACTTCGACGTTTTATTTGTGTTTTTATTAATGTTGTACGAATTTATTTGTTTTTTCGTTATTTAAAATAAATATTATATCAATTTGTATAATTTGGCAAGTGGTTTGGCGATTTATATAATTTGGCGAAATGGGTCGACAGGATAATCAAGTAGTACCGCAGCGGATTTGGCGTTAAAATTCCCCAATCAAAGAGAAATGAATAGAAATTCGTTTATAGGGAGATCGCCACTGTTTTTTAAATTATAATTCAATCTTTCGAAATTTTTTTAAAGCCGATCAAATTAGCGTACATTTAGAGTCTGCGGTTTCTGGACGGGGGTTGGCGAGCGTAGCTCGTAGGGGGCCGAGCCCCCTAGTGAATGAAAAAATGGAAAGTTTCTATTTTTCAATATTTCATTAAGTTATAAAAATAATTTTAAATTATATTATCTATTTATATAAAGAAATATTTTTAAATATTCGTTATAGCGATTGCAGCTTAAACGAATTTCACGCATTTTTGAGATTTCTACATAACAAGATTGATGCATCCAACGATTTTTTTTTCATGGCCGCAAAGCACTAATACATATTTACATATTTTTTAAATTATTCAGAATCATCATTAAATTGTATTATAATTAATTTATGTGCATTAAAAAGACGCGTTGCATGATGTTACCGATCAGCTCATCCAAGACATTAAAAATCAGTATGGTCTGAATTTAAAGAGCCAATGAGAACGTCTCGGGATCTGAACTGAGTACTATTGTGAATAATGCCAGCGGCACCAGTTGGGCAGTATACGCCCAAACCTAATAACGATCGATACGTGACAGCGTCTCAATGTAACAGAATATGAAGTTTGGTGAAACTCCGTACTTCAGTTCTTGAGATATAGCTATAGAGGAAATAGTGAAAAATGCAGTACTGTAGCGCCACCTGTTGGGCGATATTTAACAAAACCTAATCAGCGTCTATTTATGTCAATGCCTTATAGTACGTTAAGTTTGGGGAAATTTTATGCACCAGTTCGTGAGATATAGCTTTCCTGACAATCGTGAAAAATACAGCATAGCAGAGACATTTGTTCGTGGGTTTCCACGTAAACCAAATAACCATAAATTCATACTAACGTCTAACTTAAATTTAAGTATGATGAAATTCCGTGTATTAGGTCTTGAGATAGAACGCCTAAAAAATTTGTGTCAAATGCCGGCACACAGACAGACATTTTCCTAAAAACAGTAAAATCGCTTTCGGAACATCCTAAAATGCATTAATCTATAGAAAACCGAATGTCGAATTTTTTTACGACTCCAATACTTTCTTCTTGTTAAGACAAGAGAAAGTAACAAAATAATCACGTTAGGGCACATGCTTGTATGGCCATTAGATATATGAATGCTTTCCAAACAAGTTGGAAATTGCACGGCAAACGTGGCAAATGAGGTACGTTCGTACTACAACTATTTTTATAAACATCTTTTGCACCGCATATTGTACTGAATGAATATTTTAGTGCGCGTCATAAGTGCATATCAATTTCCCTCTGTTCAAAAGGGTGTGACATCATTAAAATGTACTTAAAATATTTTTTTCCCATTGGCCGTAATGTAACGGAAAAGTTTTGACGGTCCCTGTAATTAAACTATACATCCCATTTTCATAAAATTTGAAACGACTCGACAAAATTTTACATCGATTATATATTTAAAATTTCAGACCATTCGATTGGGTAGTTTTTGCTCTGTTAAATGCGGACGGACGGAGTGAGAGACAGACGGACGAGGACTGTTACTGATCGTAATTAAAATCTCCCGTACGAGGGCACTGTGTCAGCGCCGTAATTTTATTTATTATTCCAATCGTCTGCGTGTTGACGATAGATTGTAATTTATTTACTAGTGAGTGGAAACACTGATTTTTGTTGTTATTGAATGATGGAAGGTTTTGACTTGGAAACGGCCAGAGAGACTGTTTCACTCTTAACAATTATTGTTTTAAATAAAGAAATTACAGTTCACTGCGAATAATTCCTTAAAAAAGGTGTCAATGAGTAACTTATTGTTTTATTCTTAACAAAAATTGGTCCTTCAAGGCCAAAGTAAATAGATTTATCATTTTGTTTTAAGAGTCAAGAATCAGCGACGAGACTTGGTTTCTTCGAATAAGGTAGGACTTTTTCTTTAACATGTCTACTGAATTAAAAAATATTTTGACTAAAAAAAGAGTTTTAAAATGTAAAATTACTAAATTTGTGAGTGAAATTAAATTAAATGACTCTGATGAATGCTCTTTAGAACTTGTAAGTACGAAATGTGATCAACTCAATACAGAATTGAAAGAAAGTGTTGATAAAATTTATTCCTTGTGCGATGAAAAGGAAATTGATAAATATCTCGATGAACAATCGTCGATTGAAAAAGAGTTAGATGAAACTTGGTTAAAAATTAAAAGAGCGAAACAAAAACAAATAAATGTTCTTAATGAATCAAAGCCAAAACAAGAGAATAGTGTAACGGAAGTTCGACTTCCCACGATTAATCTACCTTCTTTTAGTGGAAATGTACAGGATTGGATATATTTTAAATAATCTTTTTAAATCTAGCGTTCACAATAATAGCGCTCTTTCGGGTGCTCAAAAGTTATCATATTTGAAATCTTCGCTTCATTCTGAAGTTGCCACAGTTATACAAAGTATAACGATTTCAGATGATAATTATCAAACAGCGTGGTCCTTATTAGAAGAAATATATTCCAATAAAAGACAACAAGTGTTTGCTCACATTAAAAAATTAATGTCCATTAATTCAATACAAAGTGAAACACCTAGTGCTATTCTTAATTTCACAGATACCGCCAGTGAATGTATCAGATCTCTAGAAATTCTCTACCAAAAAATTGAAGGGTTTGCGTACAATAATAACTTATATATTGTGGCAGAAATTAGATGGGTCCACAAAATTATGGTTTGAACGTGAACAAAAAAAAGACGAGCTACCAAAATTAAAAGAATTAATCGAATTTTTAAAAAGACAAGCGAGAACACTGCAAGTTTCCAAACCTCTTATAAATAATGTACTCCTAAACGCAATGCTCAACAATGAATCACTAGTATGGTATCTACATCTAATGGTAAAAACTCAAAAACATTTAAATGTGTTAAGTGTCAGAGTAATGAATTTCCCGGTTTGCACAAATGTCCAGAATTCTTAAATCTTTGAGTGGCTTCTAGATATGAATTTGTAAAGAAAAATAATATTTGTTTTAACTGTTTAAAATTCCACTCGGTTAGAAATTGTAAATCTACTTATTTTTGCCAGAAATGTATGAAAAGGCATTCAAGTTTACTGCATTTTGAGAATGAAAAGCAAATTCAAAACAGCGATAGAAAAATGAATTTATTTAAAAACCCGAGGTCCGTGATTGCGATACCCAAAACCAGAATCAAATCAAAGCGCATTCAAATCTAGACCCGAATCTGCAATATTTCACATTTCTAACGGAAGAGTATTTCCAGGTACATCTGTTTGTGAGATGAATTATTTAAGTTCTGGCATCTTATCAACTGCTATTGTTTATATTAAAAATAAATTTGGCGAATTTAAGCCGTTAAGAGGTTTGATTGATGCTGGATCAATGAGTAATTTCATTACGATTCAGTGTGCTGATTATTTAGGAATTAAGAAAGAAAAAATAAAAGTTGCTGTTTCAGGATTAAATGGCATCTCCGTGAATATTAACTCCAAGGTAAAAGCATTAATTTCGAACAACTCAAATTTTAAGGCGGAAATAGAACTTCTTTGTGTACCAAAAATATCGGATACTATTCGAGTAAATCGGATTAATGTTCCAACAGAACATTACCCTAATAACATTAAATTAGCGGATCCAGAATTTTACGAACCTGGAAAAATTGATGTTCTTTTGGGAGCTCAACTATTTTATGATCTTTTAGGAGTCGGTCGAATTGAAATCCCTAATTCTAATTTAAAATTCCAAAACTCGGTATTTGGATTCATTGCCTGCGGAAGCGTATTAAATCCTGACAATCAAATCACGCAAAATACTCATTGTGGGCTTGTTTGTAACTATGAAGATTTGACAAAAGAAGTTCAAAAATTCTTTCAGTTAGAAACACTAGGGATAAAAGACGATCCCACATTTACTGACGAAGATAGAGCATTAGAAATATTTGAAAAATCTGAATCTTATAAAAATAAACGTTACGAAGTTCCCTTACCATGGAAAAAGGATTGGCGAGAAATGAATGACAATTTCAAAATAGCCAATAATAGACTAAACTGTCTTAAAGTGAAAATGAAGCGAAAATTAGAGCTTCGTGCTCAATATTGTGAGACTTTGAAAGATTATGAAAATAAAGGAATCATAGAAAAAATAACGGAAACGCACAAGCCAGTGGAGAAACCACTTTTTTATCTTCCACATCAACCTGTCTTTAGACAAAGCCTAACAACAAAAATGAGAGTAGTCTTCGATGCCAGCTCACACGACGTTGGCGAATTATCGTTAAATGATTGTCTTTGGCCAGGTCCAAATCTTAATCCAAACTTATTCGATCTACTTATCAATTTTAGATTAAACAAAATAGCATTGATAGGTGATATAGATAAGGCCTTTCTGCAGATATTCCTAGCGGAGGAAGACAGAGACGTAGTGAGGTTTTTATGGATTGGAGATAGAGGTATAGAAATATATCGCTTCAACCGAGTTCTTTTTGGTATGAATGCTTCCCCGTTTCTTCTTGCTGCTACTCTAAGAAAACATATCAAGAAATTTCAAGTTAGATATCCTACAACAACAAAGTTATTAGATAGGTGCCTCTACGTTGATGATTTCATCGCTGGTGCTGACAACTTGCAAGATGCGTTAGAAATTTTTTCGAAATGCTGTTTATATTATGAGCGAGGCAAGTATGAAACTCAGAAAATGGTCAATTAATGATAACGATTTGATGGAGCAATGGAAACAAGAAGGGTTTGATACTCAGCCTCTACATAGCCCAATTGAATTAGAATTTGACTCAACAAAGGTTCTAGGAATGTCTTGGCATACGAGTGAAAATTGCTTTATCGTAGATATAAAAGGCTTATTAGAAATTTTATCAAAAAATGAAAACACCAAGCGCTTCATCCTGCGTGCTATTGGAAAAATATTCGTTTTTATACCCTCTTGGCTTGCTCACTCATTATACTATTCGCATGAAATGCCTATTTCAAGATCTGTGATTGAGGAAAATTGCTTGGATGAAGATCTACCAATAGATGTTAAAGAAAAGTGTCTTCAATGGTGTTCTGAGATCCCACGCCTCTCCGACCTAAAAATTCCAAGAATTGTGCTAAATTCAACGAAAGAAGAAAATTCAGATGTGGTAGAGATTTACTGTTTCTGCGATGCTAGTAAGAAAGCCTTCGGTACTGTCATATACATCAGAATTGTTAAAGAAAATGCTATTGAAGTTAACCTTGTGACTTCAAAAAGTAGAGTTACACCTCTTAAAAAAATCACTTTAGCAAGATTAGAGCTATTGGGAGCTTTACTTGCTGCCCGACTAGGTAATGCAGTCAAGAAAATAGTAGATCATAAGAAGCCATCAGATATGTTCTTCTGGACAGATTCGAAAACCACTTTGTACTGGATTAGAGGTTCTAGTAAAAGATTGAAATCATTCATAGCGAATCGTGTCAACGAGATTCAATCTTTGACTGACTCCAATTCGTGGTTTCATTGTCCAGGAAAGTCTAATCTAGCCGACCTTCTTACCAGAGGCGTCAGTGTTGATATGCTCTTAGAAAAGGATTTGTGGTTTAAAGGTCCCCCCTTTTTGAGAGAAACAGTTCTCCCAACTAATGATTGCAACAGCCAAAATTTGCCAGATGATTATTCTGATGAACTAAAGAAAACGGTTAAATATGAAAATGATAACTCTTTAGTAACTCTAGCTATTTATGATCAAAATTACTTATTAGATTATATTATTAGTGTTAGTAATAATTATATAACTATCATTCGTATTTTATCTTATGTGCTTAGATTTATTCATAACCTTCGAAATATTAATAGAGTGAAAGATCATCTTACTTCTAAAGAATTGAATGCTGCAGAATTATCACTGATAAAGATGGTTCAACAAAATGAGTATCAGGAAGAAATAAAATTCATCAGAAAGGTAATTCTGTACCAAATAAAAGTAAACAGAATTCTTTAAATTGTTTGTTAGATGGAAGTAATATTTTAAGAGTTGGGGGTAGATTGGGTAACTCATATTTGACAACAAATGAAAAACATCCTGTGGCTCTGCCAAGTAAGCATCCCCTTACTTTAATTATTGTAAGATATTTTCATTTAAAGTATATACATGTAGGATCACAAACATTGTTGTACCATATTCGTCGTAAATTTTGGATAACTAATGGTAGAAACATCTGTCGCAAAATAACATATGAATGTGTCACTTGTTTTAAAAACGAGCCTGTATTAGCGAGTCGAGTTATGGGTGACTTGCCCAAAGAGCGTGTTACACCTTCATTTCCATTTTCCATTATTGGAACTGATTATTGCGGCCCTTTTTACATTAAATTCAAAAATCAAAGGAAAGGTACATATAATAAAGTGTATGTATGTATATTCGTTTGTCTCTGCACCAAAGCCATCTAGATTTCGTTTCAGATCTCACTTCTGCAGCCTTCATTGCTTGTTTTAAGCGCTTTATTAGCAGAAGGGGAAAGTGTTCAAAAATATTTTCTGACAATGCAAAAAACTTTGAAATGAAAAGGCTTCACAATTTGGTTAGACACCCAGATGAAGCATTAGCTGATTATTTTGCAAGGGAAAATATCGAATGGAATTTTATTCCTCCGAAAGAATTCGGTGGTCTTTGGAAGGCAGGGGTTAAATCATTCAGATTCCATCTAAAACGTGTAATTGGCAACGCGCACCTCACTTTAGAGGAATTTCTGACAGTAATTCTAGAAATTGAAAGTGTTTTGAACTCAAGACCTCTGTCTCCATTATCATCAGATTTCGACGATTTCGATACTCTGTCACCGGGTCATTTTCTTATAGGTAGGCCTTTAACGTCTATTATTGAACCCTAGCTCACTGAAATTTCGGAAAACAAACTTAGCAACTGGCAAAAAATAACAAAATATAGCCAGCAAATATGGAAATTATGGAAGCGGGACTATCTGAACACCTTACAGCAACGTAATAAATGGCAAATAAATAAAAACAATATAAATGTTGGTTCTCTCGTATTGATCAAAGATGAAAATATGCTCAGCACAAAATGGGCAACAGGTAGGATTTCCGAAATATTTCTCGGTAAGGACAAAAAAGTTCGAGTAGTGAACATTCGTTTACCTAACGGTACAATAATAAAGAGAAATGTGAGAAGTATTTGTCCCCTTCCAATTAATGGAAACTAATTTCTTTTATGTATATATTTTGTGTATTTTGAATATATTTTGTTTTATATCTATAGTATGTTTTATTGTATTCAAATGTACAGTAATTTTGCCATTTTTCCTTTGTTATTAATTATATCTTTTGCATTGTTATATGTAGTATTATGTAATTTTATACTGTATATTAGAGTAGTTTTGAAACCTGCAGGTTTCAACGGTCGGGAGTATGTTACTGATCGTAATTAACATCTCCCGTACGAGGGCGCTGTGTCAGCGCCGTAATTTTATTTATTATTCCAATCGTCTGCGTGTTGACGATAGATTGTAATTTATTTACTAGTGAGTGGAAACACTGATTTTTGTTGTTATTGAATGATGGAATGTTTTGCCTTGGAAACGGCCAGAGAGACTGTTTCACTCTTAACAATTATTGTTTTAAATAAAGAAATTACAGTTCACTGCGAAGAATTCCTTAAAAAAAGGTGTCATTGAGTAACTTATTGTTTTATTCGTAACAACGACTATAGGTGCGATACGTATTTATATAATTACGAACGCACCTAAAAACACTATAGACACGCTTCTAAAATACTATTATCCCTATATTTTACGCTAATTAAGGTGGCAATACCAATTTTTTACGCTAATTAAGGCAGTCTAGTCACTCTGCGGATATAAAAGTGGGACTGTAAGTTGGTACAGTAGAACATCAATTACCCATACTCCAACTATCCGAATCGCTGATTATTCGAATCGCTTTCAGAATTTCAGAAAAAGAAATTAAGACGGAATTTTAACATTTGCCGGCCTTGAAACTGCTTGAAGTGGATGGAGCGTGAGCCCGAGTGTGACCGCATGCAACTTTCACTGTCAAGAGGACCCGCGACTTGGCTGCCCGAAAACGGGTGAAGACATCCAAACAGCTTACTTTGACTGAGATGTCCAGCAAGCAATGACTTTCATTTACAGAACGGTACGCACATACTGTACTAATGTACAGCACTTGTAAGTACGCTGAACATGTAAAAGTGTTGTCTTTTCATTTAATTAATCAAAAGCTCTTTTTCTTTAAAAATACTTATTTTCTCCCATTTTTAACATACATACAGTATAGCTGGTCGTGTCCACGGCATCATTGAGGAATACCAGATTTGTGCTCTTGCCTTTCAAGATTTGAAACTCGCCGCGTACCTTAAGAGATTTGGAGTTTATAGTAAGCTGCGATAATCTGCCATTTTCGGTAAGAAACTATTCAGACGTACAGTCGAACCCGGTTAAGACGCGTTTTACGGTAGTGGGCAAATGTCGCGTATTAAACGGGATTTGTATAATGTTGCAGGAACTGGGCTTATTTACAACATCTAATCGTCCAACTGAACATTAGAATTTTCATTTATATGTTTACGGTCGAAAATTGTATCTTTTAGGTATATTTGCATTAAAATTGAATTGAATTTAACTTTAACTCATTTTTTTCTTTTTATAGAACCAAGTGGAATAATAACTGAAAATAAAAAGTGAATTCATACGGCTTTATTGTGGATTAATATACTGCAACCAAAAATAAAAATAATAAATTCCTGCTAGACTAATTTTTTTATCAGAGCTAAAAAAATATTAATCCTTTGAAGCACTTGTTAAAATGATAGTTAGTACTTTTGATAATGAGTACAATTATAATCTGTCCTTCTTTTCATTATAAGAAAAAACTATTCTTATTAATAGTATTTGTGTAAAAAGCATTGTTAGTATAAGAAGGAGTAAAGACAGAAGTAAAGCAAGGAGTAAAGAATTAAACAACCGCATTTGTATTTATTTAATCGTTACGAGTTTCATTTTTTGATTACCTATAATATGTATTATGAACATAGTAGGGGTATGACGTACATTTAAAACCTCACTAACAATAGGTATACTAATATTTAATCATAATAATTTCATGACATATCTGAGTATCCTGAATTCGTCTATCTCTCTTACTAGAGTAAAAACATACACGAAGCGAGAGACAAAAGAATGTTAGGACGCGGGATCAAACAAGAATTGTAGTGTTGCTAATTTAGCGGGTTTTTTTAAATTCAAATATCTGTCACTATTTCGATTAGTAATGTTCGCATTAATTAATCTGTTATTAAATAAAGTAAATGTTACTATTCGTAAGCAGTGTTTTTTATTTGAATATAAAAAAAAAAAAAATCTGTTAAACTGGCAGCATTGAAGAAAAGACAAGGAATTCGCATCTTGATCAATGAATTCGCGCCTTAAGCGTGATTTTTTTGCCTCAAAGGACCGAAAATCTCTCGCGTATTAAGCGGGATCGCGTATTAACCGTTCGCGTATTAAACGTGATATTTTTGCATTAGCCTTATGGGCGATATTCAAGGAATCGGAAAAAATGCGCGTATTAAGCGTGATCATTTATTAACCGTGAGCGTCTTAACCGGGTTCCACTGTAGTTCAATAATAAAGCTCTATGGCATCATCAGGTTGTTGCGACATTGTACATAACTTTTGAATTTTGAGCTTATCAATTATTTTCAGATACGGTAGTGTTCGACATCGGAAGTCTTTTTGGATATATAGTTTAGCAGTCACTATTCCACGTGTAAATTAGTTTTAGATTTAGTAGTTTTGCATTTTTTTTTTATATCTTGAGAATTAATTTGAAGATCAGAGTGAATTTATGTCAAAGTAGCGTCGACTAAATTTTGAATCTTCCCTATTTTTGTTTCAATAAACAGTATTTTGAACTTGAAAGCCGACTATGTCTCAATTTACTTGTGACCCACTCATGGGGTTGTCGCAGAGGAAAGCTTAAGGGGTCTCAGGACTCTTAAAGCTTCAAAATTTTCGAAATTTTAACCTTTTTTTTAGATGTTAAACTCCTATTATTTCTGAACATTTTGATGTACTCGTTTCCTTGAAATTCCCATTAGGACAGAAAGTATGGCTTTTAGAATGATACCCACTCAATAGCTGAAGCAGCGTTTCCGAAACTTTGAAGCTATTTATCTCCAAATGGCGTTTTTTTTTTTTTTTTTTTTTTTTTTTTTTTTTTGCATAACGCGCAGGATATCTCAAAAATTTCTGAATATTCTTTCATGAAATTTTCAAAATATATATTTCGTGTTAGTTTGAAAAAACTGAACCTAAAATTTCATTTTTATTGTTCAAAAAAATACTTTTTTTAGTATATTATACTGTTCAAATTTTCGAAATTTGGCATTAGCTAAATACAACTTTATAATAATAAAAAAAAAATGCTTTCAATGCAAATTTATTTAGTTTTAGGGTAATTACTACAGTTTGAAGTATAATTCGGCACGAAAACTTTCATTCTAGCTGTGCAAAATTTATTTTGTAATCCTACGCGTAAGCTGTTACACCAATTTTCTCCATGAAAAATATCTGAAAGTTTGGGGCACCCTATAAATACTAATTCTGCATCTTGCGATTTTTTTAATGCATGAAATGAAAGAACATACTTATATCTTTCCTCTCAATAAAAATTGTGTTTTTAAATCATATACATTTTAAGATATTAAATGTTGAAAATGATCTCTTCTTTTTCGTTTTTTCCAATTTTAAGACACTTGGGACCCCTTAATCTTAGAACTTTTAATATCCTGATAAATGTTTTTCATTTTTACAAGAAGTAAATAAGTTAAGTTAAATGAAAAAAAACATGTTATCATTGGGTTATAAATGCCAAAATTAAACTAATAAATGTAGTAAACACATAAATGTTCCGAAAATCAAATCTTTCATTTTATTTTTATGATCATAAATATATTTTATAGAAATTCATTATTCTTCTTTTATTAGACTTCAGTTTCATTTTCTTAAAAATGTTACTTAATCAGGTATCATGATATTAATATTAATGAATGGGTTTAAAACCTGGGGGGGGGGGGGATCTGAAGTCTTATTATCGTTCTAATCTTTTTTTATAATAGTTTTTTTCTCTCATAAAAAATTGCTTTCTCTTTTAAACGTTTTTGAGCGTTTTTAGACATAAATAATGTTACCTTATCATCAGTTCAATTTTTTACAAAAAATGTATTTATGAAGGCGGTATTATTTCAAAGTATAATCCCTTTTATATGGCGATATAAATTGTAGCCTTCTACAAAATACATAAAAATTTTAGAAATGCAAGCTTTTTACAGATGAAAAATAATGACATTTATTGGGGGGCATGGGAATTTATATGGCGATGAAAATTGTAGCCTTCTACAAAATAACATAAAAATTTTAGAAATGCAAGCTTTTTACAGATGAAAAATAATGACATTTATTGGGGGGCATGGGAATTTATATGGCGATGTAAACTGTACCCTTCTACAAAATAACATAAAAATTTTAGAAATGCAAGCTTTTTACAGATGAAAAATAATGACATTTATTGGGGGGCATGGGAATTTATATGGCGATGTAAATTGTAGCCTTCTTCAAAATAACATAAAAATTTTAGAAATGCAAGCTTTTTACAGATGAAAAATAATGACATTTATTGGGGGGCATGGGAATTTATATGGCGATGTAAATTGTAGCCTTCTACAAAATAACATAAAAATTTTAGAAATGCAAGCTTTATACAGATGAAAAATAATGACATTTATTGGGGGGCATGGGAATTTATATGGCGATGAAAATTGTAGCCTTCTACAAAATTACATAAAAATTTTAGAAATGCAAGCTTTTTACAGATGAAAAATAATGACATTTATTGGGGGGCATGGGAATTTATATGGCGATGTAAACTGTACCCTTCTACAAAATAACATAAAAATTTTAGAAATGCAAGCTTTTTACAGATGAAAAATAATGACATTTATTGGGGGGCATGGGAATTTATATGGCGATGTAAATTGTAGCCTTCTTCAAAATAACATAAAAATTTTAGAAATGCAAGCTTTTTATAGATGAAAAATAATGACATTTATTGGGGGGCATGGGAATTTATATGGCGATGTAAATTGTAGCCTTCTACAAAATAACATAAAAATTTTAGAAATGCAAGCTTTTTACAGATGAAAAATAATGACATTTATTGGGGGGCATGGGAATTTATATGGCGATGAAAATTGTAGCCTTCTACAAAATAACATAAAAATTTCATTTTTTATATATCATTCATTTCCGAAAATAATGACTAGCAGCTAGATGCGCCAGCCTATAAGAGTCCATGGGGCGCGTCCCACCCAATAATTTCATCGTTCCCCCACCCATTTTCAATTGATTTTTTTTTTTCGTTATTTATTTATTTGTTTATTTTATCGCTAAAATAAAATTTGGGTTTATTGATGTTCTGAAAACAATTTTGTTTGAAAAATAGTAAGGACATACATTTGACTTACAGGAGCACTGAAAGCTCCTTCAGCAGATGTATAGTTAAATTCCACTCAAAAAAAAAAAAAAAAAAAAAAAAAAAAATTCTACATATTTTGCCATCTGTATATTGTCTTGAGTTTTAATGTCTTAAAAAGCACTTAGGTGACAAAAATTTATGATTTTCTTGACATTTAGATTTTTCCACTTTCAGTAGTTAGAAATTTTTATGTCATCTTCTACCTACTGAAATCTGCGCGCGTATCTATGTAACCTCGGAAACCATATGAGCGCAGGGCTACAAAATTTGGCACACGGCTTGCTGGCAAGGGGCCCATGAACAATTGGGGCAAAAAAATCGAAAATTTAATTTTTTTTAATGTTTTTGACGAATTTGCCTTTTTTATGTTCAACCCGTAATCGCTGATTATTACAGATAATTACAAATTATTTAATTGCGCTTAGTTATTACCTTTTTAAAAAAAAAATAAAGAAAATCATTTTATCACAAATATCATCAAAACTTTTTATTCTATTTATTCTCATTTTCCAAAGATATCGTTTTGTCGACTGCTGCTATAGCAACATGATAAATTAAATTTCATTAAACAAAAGGCACAGTAGTAGAAAAATATTTTTCTAAATCGAAAAGTTATTTTTTATTTTGGTTTTAGAATTAAATCCATGATCTCCCGCGCGTAGAACGGGTTAAACTGCTCGTTTAAAATAAATATTAACGTATTATTATATATATGTGGGAAAGTTTTGCCTTTAATAGTTTTCCCTGCATGCCTATTGTTTACAGCGCCACCAACCGCTCACGTAGATGCTGATCAAAGCACCTTCCTCTGTTTGATTTGCTTTCCCCATGAACTAGTCAGCGCAGGCGTATTAGAACGACACTTGTGATCTGGAGACACTCCTTTTGAGCGGGAGAAAATCGAGAACTGAACTGGGTCAGTCGGTCGAACGCAGAGAACGATGATGTGTGTTTGTTTAAGGACGGCGACAAACAATGTAAAGATTGTGATGATGTTTATACTTCGCGCATATAATTACTGTAAATATTTTATGTAAATAGTTTTAATATAATCTACCTTAAATTTTAATGGTGTCAGATTCAACTTAATAATGGTGTTGTTCTCATTTAATGCGCTTCCAAGTGCCCGAGTTCCTATAAATGGTGTCAGAAGTGGGATGAGAACGTCACGCCCACAAAGACAAAGTTTTGGTTTTAATAATTCAAGTGTTGATGTCCTGTTGGTTGACGCCGCCCACAAAATTTCTAATGCAAAATAATGCTACAATAAATTATAAGTGAAATAGTTCAAGTGGAGAAGTGCATGTATGTAGCAAGCTGGATATCTTTCTATGAAGTGAGTTTATTTTTTCTTATTCAATATGTCAAAATTAGTTGATTTCAAGGAATTAGAACTTTCGCTGAAAGCTGAAAAATCCTTAAGTATTAAGACGTTGCATACATTAATTTTTGGAGAAGTCGGTGATAGAAATAATAGACGTAGGATTCGTAATTTTACTGGCTTTGCTTTCGAAATAGATTCGGATGAATTTAAAACAAAATTGCAAAGTATTAAAGATGATTTTTCAGTAAATGAGTTAATAACTATTTGCAATGTTTTATGTATAAATAATTCTGGAACTTTCGATGAAATTGCTGCCAGAATAATTTCTTCATTATGTGATTTTAGCGTATTGAAATCTAATTTAATTCCTGATGAAGGTGCTCTTAGCGATGATGAGAGCGAAGATGAATCAAATAAAATTAATGATATTTTGAGTGTTTCTGAAAATAATTTGAGAAATGATTCTGGTAGTTCTAGTTGTGAAAATAATGAAAATCAGAAAATTCTAATTCCTGATTATGTTCTTAAACCATCAATTTCCATAAATGATATTGAAAACATGCTTTCTGAATTTGATGGTAGTCAATTTCAAAATGTTGAAAAATGGCTTGCCGATTTTGAAGATACTGTTTCTTTATTTAACGTTAGTGACTTGCACAAATTGATTTTGGCTAAACGCCGTATGACAGGTAAAGCTAAATTGTTTATAGAAAGTGAAACAAAAATAAATTCTTGGTCTAAAATGAAAGCGTTACTTATTTCTGAATTTGGTGAAAGGTGTAATTCAGCCGAATTACATGAATTGCTATCTAAAAGGAAAATTAAACAAAACGAATCGTTGGACGAATATTTTTTGAATATGAAACAGTTATGTTCAAAAGGCAACATAGAAGATTCTGCACTTATTCAGTATGTAATTAATGGAATTAATGATCCTGTTTTTAAAAAATCCTTTTTGTATGGTTGCCCAAATATTGTTGAATTTAAAGAGAAGCTTAAAATTTATGATAAATTGCGTGTCGATTATGATAGTAAACCTGATGTTGATGTTAGGCCTAAGATGAAAACAGAAGTTGAACTTAAAAATAAATCTAGACCCAATAAACCTGAGATACGTTGCTATAATTGTGGCGATAGATTCCCTAAAAGTAATCAGTGTAGAAATAAAGATAAAGGTCCTCTCTGCTTTTCTTGTAATTTATATGGCCACACATCATTCGAATGTGCTAAAACCAAAGATTCAAAGTTGCCTAATGATTCTCAAGTAAATGTGCTAACCTGTTCTCAGAATTTGGTTTTTAAAGATGTAAAGTTGCATTCATTAAATTTAATTTCATTAATCGATACAGGAAGCGAAAAAACTATTCTAAAGAAAAGTAATTTTGATAAAATTAAAAGTTATGTAAACTTAGAACCAACAGATATGCTTTTAAGTGGATTAGGTAAAAAATCATTCAGACCAATCGGTTACTTTGAGGTTGAAATCGAAATTGATGATTCTAAATTTCAAACATCTATTTTTGTGATTGATGACAAATCTATTGAATTTGATTTAATAATTGGTACTGATATAATACAACAAGGCTCCTTAATTGTTTCCGGTCATGATGTTAAGTTAAATAAGAGTCAGAATAATTCTTTAGTCAATGTTATTAATTCAAGTGAAATAACTGTAAATTCTAAATTTTACCCTTATTCTTCCACATCGCACAATAGCAACCCACAAATTCCAAACCAAAACAAATATTTACCTGTTTCTCAATTGTCCTATTCTAGCTCAGAAATTAAAGAATTACGCCTAGAAAATGAAAATTTAACTGCCCAAGTTAAAGAAGTTGAAACAAAATATAAAATGTTACAATTAGATGTGATCAATTTAAAAGAAGCATTTTTGTCAGAAAAAACTAAGTCGAAAATTACAATAACATCGTTAGAAGATAAATTAGAACAAGAAATATCAGAAAGACAGACCATTAGTAAATAGTATAGAAAATTAGAGAAACATTTTCAAGATATAAAATCCCAATTAGATGAAGAAAGTAAACGTTCAGAACAATACCGATTACGATTAATAAAAATAAATAACTATTCAAAACATCTTGAAAAACAGTTAGAAGAATCAGAACATGAGTGTTCTAGAATTAAAATGTCCAAACGAAGAATCCAGATAAAATTGAATAATTCCCAGGAAGATTTCGAAAATTTAAGACAAGAGATGACTAAGTTAAAAAAGCAAATTAAGATGACTAACAGTGCTAAAACCCTTAAAACTGATCCAGATTTCCCTAATTCCAAAGATAAAGAAAATATGATGTATTCTTCAAGAAATGAAAATAACCAGAAATCTGATGTAATAAATGAAGAAAATTTTAGAAAAGAAAATATTAAGAAAATGTCTAACGCGAAGTTGAAGAATAATGCTTCTAAGAAAATTAAGTATATTCCTAATTCGTCAGATGAATTTGAAGATGAAATTGAAATTAATAATTACGAAGTTAAGAAACCTAAGCAGAAGTTTACTAAAAAGAAACCTGAATATAGAAGATCCTTTTTCGAAGAAAATACAAGTAAATTTGACTTAAATTCCGAAGATGACACTAATGATTCCGAAGATGAACCTTTGACCGATTTTGACGAATATGGTATCGTTCCTGATAATTTCACCGATTATGATTTTAAACGATTTTGAGAAGATTAATCCCGAAGGAACGAAAAAAAAAAACGAAAAGACGTATGGTAAAAGAAGACGAAAAGACGTAAGAAAAGGAAAGACGATAAGACGTAAGAAGAAAGAACGACAAAGAGACGTAAAAAAAAGAAAAGAATAAGATGACTCTTTCTTCAAGAAATAATATAAATTTTCACGAGGATTTTTAATAATGATGACTTTTTCAAAAATAGAACTTGGGGTGCTGCTTTTTCTTTTTTTTCTTTTCAGGTGTTCCTGCTGCTCCTTCCTGTGGTCCACGTGTCGATCGAGGTCGATCAACCTGTCAGGATCGCCAAGTTGTGGGAAAGTTTTGCCTTTAATAGTTTTCCCTGCATGCCTACTGTTTACAGCGCCACCAACCGCCCACGTAGATGCTGATCAAAGCGCCTTCCTCTGTTTGATTTGCTTTCCCCATGAACTAGTCAGCGCAGGCGTATTAGAACGACACTTGTGATCTGGAGACACTCCTTTTGAGCGGGAGAAAAACGAGAACTGAACTGGGTCAGTCGGTCGAACGCAGAGAACGATGATGTGTGTTTGTTTAAGGACGGCGACAAACAATGTAAAGATTGTGATGATGTTTATACTTCGCGCATATAATTACTGTAAATATTTTATGTAAATAGTGTTAATATAATCTACCTTAAATTTTAATGGTGTCAGATTCAACTTAATAATGGTGTTGTTCTCATTTAATGCGCTTCCAAGTGCCCGAGTTCCTATATATATAATAGCACAAAGTGTATAACGCTTCCGGGGTTGAACTCATCCGGATCCCACTTCGCTTTATCGTATTCAATTCGGCCATTTTTATTGAAAATTATTTATCTGAATAAAACTTCATAAAAGTTACATTTTTAGAAAGATTATTCAAAATAAATTAACATTTGAGAGATGACTTACATCCAATTATGTATATATTCTGAGATAACTTCAGTTGAAATTAGTTTGGCCCTCTCCCTCCATAAGTAAACATTCGTTTGTATCCCATTCATTGTGAACTTTTGTGCTTTGCTGGCGCCATCTATCGGTAGTTAAAATAAAAAAGAATTTTCTTTTGAAATTCTTTGAACTCTGAAGACATTGGGAGAAAAAGTGAATAGTATTTCTTATAAAATATAATTAGACTGTCAGGGATACTTAATGCCGTGTAGTATATGTATATCAATGGAAATAAAATTTTGCAGGGTATTTTGTAGGGGAAAAAATATAATTTAATAAAAGAAATTGAGAAAGAAAAAATCTGTTAATAAAATTAATAGTTGCAATTTACTTAAATGATAAAGGATCATTTTTAATGATCAAAATTTATTGTAGGTTTCTTTATGCATGTTTAAAAAAAATCAGGATTTAACCTGAGTTAAACTTTTTAAAATTTAACCCCCTGACCGCCGAGCACGGTTGCCAGTTTGGCCTCCAATTTTAATCTGAAATTTCAAATTCATATTGGAAATTTTGAAAGAAGAATTTTTTCTTTATATACTCGCTAAATGTCTGCCATTATATAAAGAATGAAATACTATTCTTTGTTTCTGGTATGAACTCGAAATTGCTAATTAAAAATGGAGGCCAAACTGGCAACCGTGCCGCCAAGCAAAAGGGCAGAATTGTAATGTTGTTTTCTCTGTAATTTTTTAAAAAGTCTGAAAAAAGATTATTTTTATAACATGACATAACTAATTTAATTGCGTATTGGAGTATAAGCCTTGAGAGTATTATACATAACAAAATATTTTAAAACTGCATTATAGTTATAGAATTATATTAATTTAAAAAATGCTTCTACTACAGTGAAACCTACAGCTTTGTGAATGGATATATCAGTTCGCGGAGGTGAGAAGGTTAAGTTATATAATTATTATTTTGGTGTCAGCTATCGGCAATTAATCCGTGAAGGACTCTTATTTATTTATTTGTGATTTATAAGAAATTGAAGGTTATTGATTTTTTTTAAAGCAATGAACAAAGACGAAAGTTAATTGACAATACATTTTTAAATAGCATTATTAGTTCTAATTTGCATGTTTTTTGTGAAGTAGTTCTCTAAATTTTGTGAGTGAAGTTCTTTCTTGGAAATTAAGTTTCAATTATAAATGGGCTGTTTTATAACTATTTTACTCTCACCTGATCCTATTACATTTTACCTAATCCTATTACATTACAGATAAGATAAAAATTTTTACTTCATAATTCTTTTTATAATGCAATGCTATATCATTCTTTTGAAAATGAAAACACGTCATTCTGACGGGCTATCTTCTAGTTTATAAGAAAGATCTTGTGAGAATATAATTTAATAAAATCATTTATTAAATTATAATTTGTATTTTGCTTGGAAAAAACACAATTTAATTTCACACTATCATATTTAGTCATTCACCCCTTCCCGCCTCTCTCTCCAAGGGAAACAAATTGCATGCGTTACTTTAATCAAAATTCTTTGAGCCCGCACAATATTTTTCAAAAGTTGGTGTGATGTAGATTCATATATATTTTTAGCCCCCGGTTCGGTTTGCTATTTCTTTCTCCCAGCTTATTTTGTGTATTCCAAAAAAATAACGTTACCTTACAGAAGCCAGCCGTAAAACAAAGCAGTACGATTAAATACTCTACAGCATTTTTTTAACATTTTCAATATTTTTACCGTCGTATTGGAAAAAAATAAAGTTCTTTTAAATGCATTTTGTTTGAAAACTGTATCTCCATTTATTTTTGAAATATTTATTTTTTTGTAGTTTTTAGAGCCATTTGCTTAATATTGGCAACGGAAGTACTCCATTTCTGTAGAAAGTAAAGGAAAAATAGTTACCATAAAAAATGGCCATAATTTAAAAGTATATATATATGGCTATTTTTTTTCTCCATTCTGACCAGAAAATCAGAGTTCTAACTTTTTACGGCTGCTCTTTCATCTTAACCTAAAGCTTCATTTAAAGTAGCTGTTTCATAATAATAGAAGCCATCAGTCCATCAGAAGAAAATGAAGTAATGGAAATGCCGGGGGCGACAATAAATTCTGAAAAAGCAGAATGCCTGTTTTCTAGTAATTTAAATTATATTTTGACTTTCCTTTAACACTTGCTACATAGGCCTCGAAAATAAATGCAAAGTTAAAGAATGATGATGTAAGAATGAATAATTGTTTGCGGCAAATCTATTTACATAAAATCTCTGTCTGTCCCTCACAAATCCTCTAGGACCGCCTCATTTTAATAAGAAATTGTTGAAAATTACTAATGCAGGGTTACCACAGTAGCGCCAATTGTTCACCAACTTGGCGAAATACAGCCGAAGTTGATGAAATATCGCGCCAAATTTGGCGACAAAAATAAGTTGTCATATATGAAGCCAACTTGGCGATAGCTAGCTAATTTGGCGAAATTTTCATTTAAAACCACAAATCTATGCTAATATTATAAAGAAGTAAAGTTTGTTTGTTTGTAGGAGGTAATCTCTGGAACTACAGAAGCGACTTGAAAAGTAATAATAACAAAATTATGGTGTTAGTCCCCGTTCCAAAATAGGCTATGTCTTATGTCGATGCCACTAACCCAAAGGGGGCCCAGATAAATATACCGGCAAAAGTTGGTAAAAAACACTAGGGGCACTAACAGTATATTTTACGGATACCTCATGATATAGGTCTCTGCAGTAGTGAAAGATACCTAATTTTCACCATTTTGAAAAAAAAAAAATCATAAAATGCTTTTAAAATTAAAATATAAAAGTGGGAATATTAAAAAAAATAGCTAGTGCGATTACATCTATAAATAAAGAGCTTTCAGTTAAAGGAAAAAGTATTAGTAAAATTGGTTGAGCAGAAAGATCAGGGCAACTGACTAAAAAACACACTTGTGTTCTAAATATATAGATTACATAAAATTATGAAAAATTAAATTAAGCAAATTATGGTATTTTGATAAAATTATAGTAGAATGTCCAAAAAAAATAGCATTAAAATTTTATTAGTCGCGAGAATTTTGGACAAAATCTTGAGGAAGCTGCTGAGGTGAAAATGACGCATTTCTACAAAATATATTTCAGTTTTAAGAATTAAATTACACGCGTTTTCATAAAAAGACGACATTTGCATCCACTAAAGCAATCCACTTTTAAACTTTACCTATAGAAAAGTATGCATATGACGTCATTATAGTGGAATAACAGACGATATTGTTGACACAGCATGTATTTTAATTTCAACTTTTTACAGCTTTTATGAGAAAATGGCAACAAAAAGATACAGTAATCTCCTATTTCCGACTATTTTCCGTTTACTTTCAATAGAAATGGAGTACTTTTGTTGCCACGATTAGAAAAATGGTATTAAAACCTACAAAAAATTTAATATCTCATAAAAAAATTGAGATACAGCTTTCAAACAAATTGCATTTAAAAGTACATTTTTCCCTTATACGACGGTGTAAAAATTGAAAATGTGCGATTTTTAAAAGTTTAAAAATTGGCTGTTGCGAAAAAATCAAAACCGAAATTTCATTTCAAATGTTGCCATTCGCAAAATGACGTATACGTTACACACAGATATGTTTGTCCCAAGACTCCCTTATCATATATCCTTATATGTTAAGGAAGTCTTGGTTTATCCTTTATAATATAGATAGATAAGTAGATAAGACAATTTGATTTGCTTATCATAATTGAAAAGATTAAAACACTGCTAATCTTATTTATATATATATACATATTGTTGAATAACATTTTTATGAGAGTCAATCAACTATCATTTGCACTAGTTCAGAAATTTCTTATTATTTTTTTAAATGTATACATAATTAATTCAAAAATTTTGGCATGTTTACTAGGTTAATGTATGAAGTTGTAACTATGGTAACCAGCAGTATATTCTTTTTTATTTACCATATATTTCCGAGTATAAGCCGAGTATACGGCTCTTCAGTGAAACATCGCCAAAAATCGGAAACCCATACACGTATAAGCCGATGTTAAACAAAGGTGACGTAAAATTCAGCGGACGAAAACTTCGCACCTTTTTTTTTTTGGTTTTTTTTGGTTTTTTTTTTTTGGTTTTTTTTTGTTGTTGTTGTTGTTGTTTGCATAGCTAATAAAAACAAGTTGGAAATTGCTCGTCAAACGTGGCAAATGAGGTGCGTTCGTACTGTAACTAGTTTTATAATTATTTTTTGCACCCCATATTGTACTGAATGTATATTTTTTTGCGCTTCATAAGTGCATAGTCTGTAAAATCATTAAAATGCACTTACAAGAATTTTTTCCCTATTCCCCGTAATGTAACGGAAAAATTTTGACTGTCCCTGTAATTAAACTATACATTCGATTTTCATAAAATTTGAAATGGCTCGACAAAATTTTGCAGCAATTATATATTTAAAATTTCAGACCATTCGGAAGGCTGTAAAATCATTAAAATGCATTTGCAATAATTTTTTCCCATTGGCCATAATGTAACGGAAAACTTTTGGGTGTCCCTGTAATTAAACTATACATCCGATTTTCATAAAATTTTAAATGGCTCAACAAAATTTTGCAGCAATTATATATTAAAAATTTCAGACCATTCGGAAGGCTGTAAAATCATTAAAATGCATTTGCTATAATTTTTTCCCATTGGCCGTAATGTAACGGAAAACTTTTGGGTGTCCCTGTAATTAAACTATACATCCGATTTTCATAAAATTGGAAATGGCTCGACAAAATTTTGCAGCAATTATATATTACAAATTTCAGACCATTCGGAAGTCTGTAACATCATTAAAATTCACTTGCAATAATTTTCCCATTGGCCGTAATGTAAAGAAAAACTTTTGACTGTCCCTGTAATTAAACTATACATCCGATTTTGATAAAATTGGAAATGGCTCGACAAAATTTTGCAGCAATTATATATTAAAAATTTCAGATCATTCGGTCGGGTAGTTTTTGCTCTGTTATATGCGGACGGACGGACAGACGGACAGACAGACGGACTGAACGACGACTATAGGTGCTACGTATTTATATAATTACGAACGCACCTAAAAATGCGCTCTCCGAAAATATTTATATCTCCTGGAGATCATCGGTCAGTCCCCGGTGATCTTATTTATATTATTCTTCAACAATCAGTCATTTTTCTAAATCAGTCATTTAAAGACATGTTCCGTTCGAAATGTACTGAATGGATGCCATTTTGGGATGCAGGAGTGACAAATGGCGGTAATAATAATAATAATAATAATAATAATAAAGGTGACATCGTTGCTATCTCTGAATGGATGAAAGAAGCTTCGCTTAAATTACCACAAGAAATGATCGGCCGATCTTTCAAAAAAAAAAAAATCGCTTCAGTAATGCGATGGGAACTGAGGATGATGTCATTTTTGAAGAAGATGGCGATGATAATGAACTACATACTAACAATATTCACCCTGATGTATCAATGAGAGAAAGCAATCTTAAAGAGTTGTTTGAATATTCTGATAATGATTGGAATAGTACATGATGTTTGGTGACTTTTTTCATTGCAAAAGAATGGTGTATTAACGTAGTTTTAGAAATTTGTAAGTATTTTTTATATTTTTCATATTTAACATCCTAAAAAGGACTTTTTTAAAATATCAAATTTGGAAATTTCCATACACTTGTGTTTCAGCCGACCACCCCTCCCCCCCCCCCCCAATTTCGAGTATAAAAAATGCCCAAAAATTATCGGCTTATACACGGAAATATACGGTATATATTTTTTTCTATTCCTCAGACACTGTTTTGCTTCGTTAATTTTTATATTTGCCTCTTATTTACCGAGTCTCTTACTTACCGAGACCCGTTCTATTTTGTCATCTGTGTTACCATAAAAAAAAATATCGAAATTTTGCATTGGTAAAGAATAGATTAATGATCTAGCAATTCTTCCTATACATAAAAGCTTAAATTAATAGATTAAACATAAATTAAAAATAGATTTTGTTTTGTTAAGGGAAAGGAATAGTTTCAAAAAATAGTTCATTAACCCATATGAGAATTTTGGCAAGATGTATTCCATTTTCCTATGAATGGAATTTTGAAGATGTTATTAAAAATCATTTGGAAATTTTCTTTGTTACTCCTCCAATGCATCTAAAATAAAAGTCCCGGATATGAAATTTTATTTTAAATATATGTAATATTTTAAATAATACTTTCTAATCACTATTAAATTAAAGTCTACTGCAGAGAGTTTTAAAAACAAATGAATAGGAATATCATAAGGATTCTTACGGTATTGTATACAAATAGATATTGCTTCCCCTATTTTAAAATTTTTACATAATATATTTTTTAATTAATCTATATTTATACTAAATTTGGTTTTTAAAATAACATATGAATTTATTCCTTCATTTTTAACATAATTCAATGCAGTTTGCCTCAAATCAGTTCGATTTCTTTTAGTCATTAATCATGTCTTTTCATTAAAAAATAAAATAAGTAACTAAATAATCCACAATTAATATTTCCACTCATTATAAAATACATTATGTAAAATTAAACCATTTGCAAATTGAAATACTTTCTAAAATCCCCCAATTGCATTGCGCGTACTATGTCAGGACTAATAAGTTTAGTTATGCCTTTCAAGGATATGTGCCATATAGCGAACATTTTGGAATGTTGATATTATATTTAATAAATTTTCTCTTGAGGCCTGTTTCAGAATAGTTTTATATCTCAAGACTTAAACCCATACTCGGTAATCATCATGCCTTTGGTTAAAGCACAAATAATGCGTGCGCCCTATGCCTGGTACGGAGATGTATTTTTTCAGCCATGAGTAAGTTAAAGTCAAATGGAACGGAGTATTTCCGTTATTACAATCCATATTCCGTTATTACGGGCACGATCTTCATTGTGAAAATGTAGCATACTCTAATCGACATTTCATAACATAAAGTGTTTTTTTTTTCTGCTACATGTGATTTTTCAAACTCATTTATATTTTCCCCAAAAAGTAGATCATTTCGCAATGGCAAAAAGTTCCATTTGACGTTCGACACCTTCGAAACTTTCTCACTCTAATCGTAATTGTAAGAGCTGAATTTTTGTTTTTCACCCCATTCTTGAGTGCATACCTTAACGTACTTAAGCTCAAATTTTATCACATTTCCTTCAACGGTAAAATCACCAGGGGTACAGATATATATAATTTTTATGACAATCCTTTAATTTATATCTGTTCATCTATGTATCCATTGACCTATCTCCAGCTATTAGGCAACATATAATTCTGAGTTTACCTTCTATAGAATTTTTTGAAAAAGATTTTCAACATCATTTACCTGTATGCCATTTATCTTTTGAAAGGAGTTTGCAAATTTCAAATTTGCCTTTTATCCTTCAAATGTGTTTGTAAATTTAAAAAAAAAAAGTCATTTATCCTTCAGATGTATTTTCAAGTTTTTAAATAATTATTTTTATAAATAATAAAATGATGATGATGAAAATAATTAATGTTTAATAATTTATTCATAAATTTTAAATCCCTTACTTACCCTATAAAAATTTATTTCTAAATTTCAAGAACAAATTGTGATGTTAAAGATTGACGATGCACTAAACACTTAATATACATTCGAAAAAATAATTTTAAAAAGGTAGAAGTCATGATCGCAATAATAAAATTTAACTCACAAAAAGTGAAAGTAATGTTGCCGAAAAAAAAGTATTTTTTCCTCATATTCTAAAGTAGGGATGCACAATCTGTGGCCCGCGATGGGTTAACGTGTGGCCCGCGAACTTCGTCAATTTATAACTTGAAAATATTACAATTTTTGCCCATAAGTCGCAGGAAAAAATCGTAAATTTCGTCAATTTACCGTGGGAAAATTAAAAGTTTCACCAGTCAGATAAGAATCGGGAATTTCGTTAATCGGGCGCAGAAAAATCGCTAATTTTGTTGATCGGGTGCGGAAAATAGCGAATTTTGTCTATCAGGAAGGGAAAATCGCTAATTTCGTTGATCGAAAATGGAAAATTCGCGAATTTTGTCGTTCATGCGCAAAAAAATCGCAAATTTTCCAATCGGGCACGGAAAAATCCCGAGTCTCGTCGATCGGGTTGGGAAATATCACGAATTTCGTTAATCGGGTGCGGAAAAATAGCGAATTTTGTCGATCTGACGCAAAACAATCGCAAATTTCGTTGATCGGTCGCAGGAAATTGCGAATTTTGTTGATCGGCTGCGAAAAAATCGTAAGATTCGTCAGTCACGAGAAAAAACCGCGAATTTCATCAATTTACCGCGGAAGAAATTTCAAATTTCGTCAGTTAATTAAGATTCGTGAATTTCGTCGAGCGGGTGCAGAAAATCGCGAATTTTGCAGATTAGGAGCGGAAGAATCTGAAATTTTGTTGATCGCATGCGAAAAAATCGCGTGTTTCGTCTGTTTATCGCGAGAAAAAAAATCGCGAATTTCTTAAATTTGCCGTGGGAAAAAATTGGAAATTTCTTCAGAGTCAGTTAAGAATCGCAAATTTCTTTGATTGGGCGCGGAAAAATCACAAATTTCATCGATCGGGCACGGAAAATTCGCGAGTTTTGTCGATCAGGTTCCAAAAAGTCGCGGATTTCGTTCGTCGGGCATGAAAAACCTGCGAATTTTGTAGATCAGGCGCGGAAAAATCGCAAATTTCGTTGATTGGGCACAAAAAATCACGAATTTTGTCGATGATATGCGAAAGAATTCAAAATTTCATTGATCGGCAGCGTAAAAATCATGTGTTTAGTCACTTTATCGCGAGAAAATATCGCGAATTTCGTCAATTGGCCGCGGCAAAAAATTGCAGATTTCGTCACAGTTAATTAAAAATCGCGAATTTCTTTGATCAGGCACGGGAAAAGCGCAAATTTCGTCGATCAGGGGAGGAAAAATCGCGAACTTCGTCGATCGGGCGCGGGAAAATCGCAAATTTCGTTGATCAGGCGCGAAAAAAATATCAAATTTCGTTGATTGGCTCCCTCCCCCCCCCCTTTCGTCCATAAAGTTCAAATATTTTTCGGCATTAGCCACTTTCATACCTATGTTTGTTTAAGCAAAATTTACTCCCCCGAACAATGTCAAGGGATATTATCACTCTTTGAAAATAATCCTTGCTATATCTCTGTTATATATACAAACGTTAACTGCTAATATATCCTTGCCAGCTAAATTGGATATATTGACTGGGTAGGAGAACCTAGAGGGGTACCCCCCCCCCTGTGAAACCATATTTTTCATCTAAATATAGGACACAAACCACCTCCCCGGAATAGAATTCTCTCCGTGTTACTGATGTGACCCTCGACAACCCAGACATTTTTGTAAGTGGCCCTTCTCTTAAAAAGGTTGTGCACCCCTATTCTAAAGGAACTCAGCGGTATACAACTTATTATGCTTGTCAACATTTCTTGTCAAGCATTACTTTTTCTGAACTCTGTTGATAAAATTGTAATAACGTGGTTATATACTTATTTCAGGATATTTAAAGCATCTTAAAAATAAAAGAAATAATATTTGTGATCTTATTCTTTTAAGGGGACCGGAAAAGCTAAGTTCACCAACATGTTAAATTCACCAACTTTGTGTACCTTTTTCTCAGAAATGGTGAAAGATAGAGGTCTAGATTTTTTAGAGTAGTTAAAACAACATGATTTACGTATTTTAACAGACCATTTTCTTTCTAAGTGAAACTCAAAATTAATTATTAATAATTTATTGAAAGTCATTTTTAAAATAGCCTTTTTGGTAAGATTTCACTGCCTAAAATAAATAATTCTCAACAAATCATTAAATCCCTGTGTTAAACTATACAATATAACATAAGTATTAAAAAAAATCTGAGTTCTTAAGTTTAATAGATATTGAAAAAAAAGAACATAAACATGAAAAATCCAAGTTTTGAGAAAGAGCCAATTAAAGATTTAAATGGCCATTAAGCTGTGAAGTACTCTTAGAAAAGAATGAATAATTTCAACACTTATTTTTTTAATATATAAACATGTGTGACATATCGTTAGAAAGATAAAAGTTTAAACTATTTAATGATATAAAAAAGGAAAAATCGATTATTTAGTTGAATTTTGCTTTCCCGGTCCCCTTAAATCGTATGTAGAACTTACTAGAAAAATCTCAAAATGACATTAAATGCAAAAAGTGTAAAATACCTTCATGCCATTTCATTTCATCCTTTATCCTATCTATATTTTTTTTAAAAATAATGCTTTGAATAACATAAAAAAGAGACTTTATATAAAGAGACCTATAAAAGAGACTTTGATGAATATTTATAAACGTTAAAAGGCTCCGATTTCCTTATTTTTACTCTATGGAAAAAAAAAAAAAAAAAAAAAAAAAAGCCTCACACACAAAATTCGATGAAAATTAAAATAAATAATTAAATAAAAGTAAAATGAATTCGGACTTTATCCTCACACAGTTTTTTTAAGATATATTTTCTTTTCTTATGTTGATTTAATCAGATGTAACCAGTTCATGTAACCAGATTTCCTTTTTCTGAGAATTATTTAAAGAAATTAAGCATGAGGTTTAGTTAAAGTAAAAATGATAAAATGGATCCTTACTTCCCCGTTTTAAAAGTTTATTTTGTTATGAAATTGCTTTTCTTTTACTATTTTGGATAAAAGCAAGACATTTTATGTTGAAACATTAAAAAAAAGTTATTTGTTTCTTTTTCTATATTATATTTCTAATTTGTAAATTATTTACCCTTTTCAAAAGATAATTACACTTTATTTGCCAGATTTCCATTTTCGGAAAATTATTTGAAGAGATTAAGCATCAGGATTAGTTAATGTAAAAATATAAAAATAGATCCTTATTTCTGGGTTTTTAAAATTTATTTCTTTATGAAATTGCTTTTCTTTTACTATTTTAGATAAAAACAAGAGATTTTACATTAAAACGTTTAAAATTTTATAAATTATTTCTTTTAAATTATTTTTTTTTGTACTTTGTAACCCTTTTCAGAAATTTATTAAAATTATATACTTTATATTGAAATTTATATTATATTATTATATTTTAGATATATTATATTATTATATTTTAGATATATTATATTATTATATTTTAGATATATTATATTATTATATTTTAGAAACCATTATTTAAGTAGTCAGATTTAAAATCTAACATTAAATTTCAAGGAATGTGTTAATAAAAGGAACATGTTAAGGTTATGTAAGGTAAATTTTTTTAAAGATATTTTTAATTCCACATTTTTTCAATTTTACTATAATTGATTGTTATTTTATTCTGGGATTTTTTTTCTCAGATTTCAGAGATATTTTTCTGTTAATTATTATCGTAATACACAACATCCTGTAAAGATTTTCTGAATTACATGCATTAGTTTTCTTTAACACCTCTAATTAGTAAACTCCAAGAAATAGCCAAACAACCAAATTGAGCCACTAACGGGCTCGATTATTTAAATTGTATGCATTGTGTTATTGTAAATTTATATGCTAATCAGGGATCTAATAATACCACAAAAATTCCCATAAAAATGGAGCAACTGGACCCATGAAGAAAGGAAGATAAAATATGTATTTTTTTTTTTTTTTTTTTTTTTTTTTTTTTTTTTTTTTTCAGACATGAAAATTTAGTTTTGAAAATTTCTGTCTGATAGAGTGAACATAACTGTACACATTTACAAAGGTTCAGACTTTAATTCAAATGAACATTAGCTTTTGGAAGCTCAATTGCCAGAATCTCCAGAGTCACAATGTAAAATCGTGGCCCAGTTGCCCCGCGTAACCCCAAGAGCCCACTTCAGTCACGGGAGGAAAGGAAGAAAGGAAAGCGCTAATGTTAAGTTTATGGGGGCGTTATTTTCAAATATCTCGCTTTGATTTTAATATTTTTGAATTATTTTTATGCATAGGATAGTTGAGGACGATCTACAACCGGGTTAGTTTTTATTTTTTCGATTTTGGTTATGATTTTTTTTTTTTTTATATATTAAGATAGTTTTAATTTCAGAACCGGTTCCAACCGGTTCCGAAAGTGAAAGTAATTTTTTTAAAAAATCTTAAACCAAAATCGAAAAAATAAGAACTAGCCCGGTTGTAGATCATCCTAGGCTATCCTATGCAAAAAAATAATTCAAAAATATTAAAATCCAAGCGAGATATTTGAAATTAACGCCCCCATAGGATTAACATTATCATCCGGGTCTTTTTGAGTGACTAGTGTAAGTTCTTAAGTGTTTGGCTCTGTTGTTACTAATTCATTATAATCCCTCGTCGTTTATTAAAATTAAAATTCTAAAGCCGTAGAAAAGTAATCTCCGTCTCTACAGCCCACACCTTTTCTAAGCCTAGTGCCAACACTTTTAACACCTCCAACAACAACAAAATGTATATCATGAATGCTTTTGCTTTCTATACATCCAAGAACGAGTTGTAATTTCTTTCAAAAACAAACACTGTGTTAAAAAATACTTTGACAAAAACTTTTATGAATTTAAAGGGTTTTTTTTATATTACCAAGTCCAGACGCGTTTTCTTTAAAATCATGCATTTTGATTAGCAGACATTAGATCTCAAAACTATTAATCCTATTTCATTTTTTTGCTAGCGAAATATGGCACTTTACATTTAAAATTGTCAACGTTTTCCCACTTTTTGGAATTTTAAGAATATTTGGAATCATAAGGATTTTAGAGGGTATTAAACATTTTTATTTTTATTTCTTCTTTTTAAAAATGAAGACAGATATTTATCAAATTTTTCTTGAATTTATTTTCCATTGTAATTACATTCACGTTGATTTTAATTTATTTTACCTTACATTTAAGAGCGCACAGTTTACATGCTATGTTCAGATAATTAAAACTGATAGTCACAATCAGAAATTAATGTCAGATTTGTAACGTAAATTACCTCTTATCTCCAATGTCCTTAGTTCCTGTTTTGAGTTCTCTAATGTGAAAATTATGCTTGGAGGTCGAATAATTTTAAGGGATATGTATGTTATGATATGAACTTAATAAGTAGGAGATAGTTTTATGTCATGTAAGAAATATAACCTATTTAATTTGTGGTATTATTGTATTAAATCTATTGCATATTTTATATAAATTTAGGTTTATGAATGTGCAGAGATAATTTGTTATGCAATGTTTGTCAATTGTCTATCTCATACTGTATCTAATAAAAACCGAAATTATACTTACTAAAGTAATAATTGAGCATATTACGGTAAATATTTTTTATTCAGTATTTAGCGGTTGTTTTTTCAGTATTACAATTTTTCTTAGATAGACTGAAATTGTGTCTAAGTTTATAGGATCCTTCCATAGTCTTCAAGTTCAGCTTATTTCATTTTGTAATTTCTCTAATACCCGCCATTATATACCCATTATTAAAAAAAAAATGCCGAAATAATACTCAATCTTGAAAATACGTTATTCAATACTATCGCATTCCACGAACGCATTTTTACTTAAATTAAATGGGTTTTTCAACAAAGAACAGTAACACTTTTTATCTAGAGTAAAATCGACACAACAAGCCGAATGAAAGAAATGTAATTATGATTTTGAAAGTTCATCTAAAAAGAAATATGAACATGAACACGGTCACTTAAGAAAAGGAACCATAACAGGTAGCATAGAAAATCATAAAAAGAGGAATAGTGTTGCAACAGCTATATTCAGCGTCCTTTAGAACAGCCGTAATTTGTTTGGATATTGTACTTATTGTACAACTTTCTTACAAAAAAAGAGAAAAAACCTCCGATTTATTTATTTATTTATTTATTTTAGAGAGAGAAAATGTTTATGTTTTTGAGTTAGTGCGACAAGTCACTGAATTTCCATATATTCTTTATTAGAACATTAAAATATCACACGAATTAAGTTTTCCAAATGAATGAAAATGGGTATGATTGCGTTAAAAATAATAAAGCTTTATTAGATTGTTTGTATATGCAATCTTCCATAATGTCATATATGAATCACTAGATTCATTTCTAGTACCTATTTATCCAGATATTATTACAGTTTTAAAATACAACAAAAGGTAGAGGAGTTGCCCAAAAGTTTTAAAAAATACATGCTTTTCAAACATATATAATGATCGTACATCGTCGATCTAGTCATTATTGGATTATTATTCTTATGCTCGATCTATATTTTCATTACACGAGAGTGAATCCAAAGACGGTTACAAGTAGCAGAATTTGAAAGTAATTATTGTGGAGGTAATATTTTTTCAACAATGGTGAGAGATGGCGCTAGTTGTCTTACAGCGGTTATGCGGATAGGTAGTGTGAGTTCACAGATTCGTCAGACAGATTGAAATGGTAAGACGTTTAGAAAAGTAGTCTCGCTTGTGCCACTGTGACAAGGTTACGTGAAGCCATTCAACGCAAACGCCTGGCATGCTGCGTGATGGTGTCATCGTCCTGCACGACAGTACTAGCCGCATTCTGCATGCCAGATTCAAAAATTTCTGCAAAAGTTCAAGTGGGAAGTTAGGAGCCCCTCCCCATGCAGCCCAGATTTGCCACCCATAAACTATTTCCTGTTTCCAAAATTGAAGGAAACTCTTATCTGGAACAAGGCTTTCTTCAGACGATGATGTCAAAACAGCTTCCGAGAACCGGCTCAACGAACATGGACATGATTTCTACCTAAAAGGTGGATTAAACAACTTTGTCCTGCGTTTAGTTAAATGTCTAAATAGATTTCCTCAATAGATTATGTCTAAAAGTGATCGAGAAGTATGTTTCTTAATTACCTTTTGTATTTTATGCCTATTGTTAATAAATAATTTTTTATTACTCTTGAAACCTGGTTTTTCTTCATCCAAACTCGTAATATTTGTTTTTCTCTGTGAAAAAAAATGGCTTCGAAATTTATTCAGGATAGTAAGTTCTTCCCGTCATTTTACTAGGCACTTTTAAACAGTGTTGAATTCAGACATTTTTCTCCGGGAGAGATTTCAGTAGCTCCGGGGGGGGGGGACATTATAGAGTTCCGGGTGGGAAATTGTACCCTTTGACCATTGAAAACACAAAATCTCAAATCTTCGGGGGGGGGACATCTCATTGCTCCAGGGGGGAATGTCCCCCCCGGGCCACCCTTTGAAATCAACACTGCTTTTAAAATAAGATTTTACCTACACCATTATATATCATGAGGAAATACATCCTGGATACATATTTAAGTGGACTACATATATTTGCATCTTTTGATATAAACCCCAATCAAAATTTAAAGGCATTTTGAACTCTTACTTTAAAACTCTTTTGAAATATTCAAATAAGTGCAAAAATTACATCTCATTACCATTAATCTTTGGCAAGACAGTTTAATTTTTTTTTAAAATAATAAAATGGAACAAAATTATACATGTTTAATAATAATAATTAATTCATTAACATACTGCTGCATAACTTATCAGATCATTATCTCTACTTGTGTTTACTTTGAATCTGAAATAAACAGCAGTTTAATTCATAACTTCATTATCATTATTCGACCTGTCATAGAAGTAATGGAAATAAATTTCATTTGCATATGAAATTAGATAAATAATTCATTCATGCTATCCACATAAATCTCTTTAGAAGTATTTATGAGAAATGATTTATTTTATGCTAACAGCAAGTAATACCTCACTCCTTTTTTTAAAAAAAACATGGATTTATATTTACATCCTGTATATTTATTTTGTGCATTTATAATGAAATTTGCCTATAATGACTTTTGTGGTATAAATAAATGTCCAATACGAAATTTTAATAAAATATATATGTGGTGCTTTTAAATTATTCTTTAAACAATCACAATTGATAAATACCCTCCTGAGACCTCAGAAAATTTGAAACACTTTATCTCTGTCTTTACTACTTTATTTTCATCAAAAGGGTAAAAAAAAATCCTTTTTAAACTTTACTATTTTTTTGTTTTCGTACGTTGCAAAATGACGGCCATTAGCATATACGTCTCTAGCTAATCTTCCCCCAGAGGTTATCTATTAGGTTATGTCAGGACTTAAGGTTGGCCAGTCTATAACAGTTACTTGGTTTTGTCTAAACCACTGCATTGTACAGTTGGACACGTGGATGAAGCAACAGTCTTGCTGGTATATCCATCTGTCCCCGTCTAGCAACTTTCCAAATATAAGTAACTGTACGTCAAGCGTTTTCTGGTAATCTTCGGAACAGTGACAACATTTCAAAAAAGCAATATCAGTCGTTCCATTATAAGCAAATGCTCCCACACCATGAGTGAACCCCCTCCTTGTTTCCTGCTGAAAAAAGTTCGTGGTTTCTTGTGAATATTGTGCCAGTAATATGACCAACCATCGGGCCATCAAAGTTAAACTTCTTTTCATTACTGAAAAGAACACTCAACGATTCATCAGTCCAATTCATGTGATTTCGGGCTCAATGAACACGAGCGTCTTTATGCAGTTTTGTAAACTTTGGCGTACGACGCATTTTGCGATAATCAAGAAATGTACTTGCCTGCAGCCGTCAATGAACCGTACATTTTGATATTGGAACGCTTACTTCTTTACAAACTGACCGTACAGAGAGATTCTGGATTGAAATTAATCTCAAAATTTCTCTGTCTTGCCGTTTAGTTGTTTTCTTTGGTCGTCCAGAACGTAATTTTATTTCGAAATTGTCACCTTTTGACAGAATTCGGTAAATACCAACTTTGCTGCGTCCAATTTTTCTTGCAATGTCCACAACTTTCCATCCACGAGCCTTTAAACGAGAGATTAGCAAAATTTCCTTTTTGCAAAACTGCACGTTACGAAGCATCTTTGTAATCAGTCGGAAATTAAAATACAGATTCGCTTTTATCTCAGGAAGCTATTGCGTCACAAGTACATGACCTTAAAATATGCAAATTTTTTATATCAGTACTTTAATAAGCTTTTAACACCAGTTGTCTATATATTTTTGGGACAGCATTTTTTTGTTTTTATTTTTTATATTAAAACTATGACTACTAAAAGATGTTTGAGTATTTTATTACTTTTATTTCATCATCATATATTTGCATAATTTATTTCGTCTTTCTTACTCTTTAGTTAGCTCTCAAATCCAAAAAAATGTTTGTCTATAAACTTTTGGGACGCACTGTAATTGTATGCTTTTATTTTTAAACCATTCTTTGCATATTTTTGCCATGTGGCATGGAGCTGAATCCTGCTGAAAGATAAATGGTGCTTTATTGGGGAAGAGATCCGTGATGGAAGGTATCACTTTTGGTTTCAGGACAGTTTCGATGTTGTTGTTTTTTTTTTTTCATGATCTGTGAATCTCTTGAATTCGGCCCACACCATCTTCAGACATACAGGTCCAAATCATGACATTTGTTGGGTTCTTTGTAGTTGCTTCATTGCAATCAGGATGCAGTTCTTCCCCTACTCTACATCTCCCATATTTTCGCCCATCACTGCCAAAGAGCGATTAGATTATTTGCTTCCACTGATTTTCTGACCAGTTAATGTGTTCTTTTGCCCACTGAACCCGTTTCTTGCGTTGCTGAAGATTTAAAAATGTTTTTTTTTTTCTCGGAATTCTGCCTTTCAGTCCAAAACCTGCTAATTTTCTCCTTATTGTTCTTGAACTAACTGAAATACACATTGCATGCATTTCACATGTAACAGCATCTGATGAAATTCTTCTATCTTTGAGGCATATCTTTTTTATCTTTCTATCGTCAGAAGCACTTGTGCTTTTTTTCGGCCTGATCTTGCCTTATTTATCACTGATTTAGTTTGATCATAACGTAAGCACAACTTTCGTACGCCAGATATAGTGACTATGATCCACGGACCTGTCTTACAATTTCAGCACAAGAGAGACCATTTTCTCTCAATATGACAATTCTGCTTCTTTTTGTAGGTATCCAATCAGTTCTTGTTGTTCATGACATTGTTTTAAATTATTTGCATTAAGAAAAAAAATAGAAAAAAATAAAAAAAAAATCTATTTTATTACACAAGTATTCATCCTTCGGCAACATTCATTCCAGAAAAATACGGCTTTTACAAATAAAAATATACGACAGTTTAGTTACTGACATTTCATTGGTTCTCCGAACAGTCATTGTGATTGGCTAAGAAGCTTTTATTACAATACACTTCAGCATTCATGACTAATTGTGCTTGTATTTTAGACTAAAGTAAGCGTAACTTTTTTTATACTGCAGATATTTTAATTATGTTTTTTTTTTTTTTTTATCCTACATTAAATTTCCTTGAACTGGATATAAAAACATTTGTATTTAAGTGAAAAATTATATATTCTATAACCACACAAAGTTATAAAACATGGAAATTTCAAAAAATGTCCACAATTTTAGCCTCCACTGTATACATATGTATCATTAATTTAATAAATAACACTGAATTATTTTACACATATATAATCCAAATGAAAATCTTTGAAGCAATTTCTTTCACTGGTAAATACACTAAAAACATATTGCAACTTCTACATGCAAATTTAGCTTTCTTTTGAATACATATTATTATCAATGTAATTTCTAAAATAAGTATGTGCTTTAAATTTTATGTGCATTTGTTCTTCTTGTTCTAGCTGTTGGGAAATATCAGGAGGTTCTGGAATGCTTGATGCAAAGGTAAAAGGAAACGATTAAAACCAGATTTCATGATGCTTGTAAAAATAAAATATTCTTAATTGTAATAATTTAATTTGATTTCTTATATTTATTAATTTCTAACAAAATAAAAAGTTAGCCGAAATAATTATATTAATTTACATGCTAAAAATCTTTATATCTACAAAATTCGTAACGTGAACTTACTTCAAGGATCTCTTCCAAATCAACTCGGGCTTTTGATATTTCGCTATTTCACTTCCGTTAGTTTCGCTAACTGAACCTTGAGCAAAATTATTGACTAATTATTTATTATCCTCATTTTCAGCTTCAGAAGAATCTTCTAAAATTTTATTAATAGCAAAATTGTTGGTTTTGGGGGCACACAGAGTTAGCAGAATAGCTCGACATAAACATTTATTAATACTAACACGAAGACAAAAAAATATACATGGCTTAAGTGCGACTAAGCACTGACATGTTTTTAAAAGAACTGAATAATCTCGCTCGCAGAGCGGATTTGGGGAAACGTCACTGTACGCGCATGCGCTGAAAGAAAAGGTAAGAGAAATGGACGTTGTATTCCAACCATTCCCCCTTTACTACATTCATTTTCTTAACAAAACATTATTCTTCTATTAAGCAAATTACAGAGATATAATATTAATTTAAAAATTACAAATACAAATTATATACTTATATGAAAAAGGATACAGAATAATGCTGAAAATTTTTATAGATTTTGTCCTATCATTTCACAACATTTTTTTATGTTTATAAGTGTTTAAGCTTGGGTTAAAATGTCTGCAGGCATATTTTCTGTCTCTAGGTATTTAACCTCTATTTCACTTCTATCATATATTTCGCGCACAAAATAATGACGGATGTCAATGTGTTTCGTGTGTGAATGGTAAACTGAATTTAGTACTAACTTTTGAGCAGACTATGGTTATCACAAAATATTATAGTACGCGCAGTCACATTTTCAGGAGAAAGTTCACTTAATAACCGTCTGAGATGCTCTCGAAGCTGGTAGACGGGAGGTGCTGGGTTCGATCCCAATCGCGCCCGTCGGCCTAATCGTTCGGAGTTTTCGTGGTTTTCTTCGAACCTTGGTTCTCCAAGCGTTAATACGGGTTAGGTTCCCTTAGAAAGACCTCCACGGAAGGCACTCCGCCCCCTTAGGGCCTATATCCCACGTGCTGATAATTGGCCGACATAAATACAACCAACCAACCAACCGTCTGAGATGCAAAATCTCTTTAGCAGCTTCTGATAAGGCCATATATTCCGCCTCTGTTGTGGATAATGCAACGGTTCGTTGCTTTCTCGATTCCCAAGTTATAGCACCACCAGCGTATTTAAAGATGTAGCCAGTATGGGATTTTCTGTCATTCACATCTCATGCCCAATCGGCATCAACAAATGCAATTAAGGATTCAGAATCACGCTTAAAGATCAGTCCTTGATCTTGGGCTCCTTTTAGATATCGCAAAATTCTTTTTGCAGCTATCCAATGAGGTTTACCTGGATTGTTGTTAAATTGACTTAGGAAATTAACAGCATGAGTTATATCAGGTCTAGTAGCGACTGATAAATACATAAGGGATCCTATTAGTTGACGGTAGGGAATATTATTCATTTCAGATTTTTCTTCTTCAGTTTTGGGACACATACCTTTAGTAAGCTTCACGTCATTATCAAAAGGTGTAGATATTGGTTTGGATTCTTGCATATTAAATTTGCTCTGAATGTCTTCAATGTATTTCTTTTGGGTAATTTTAATATTGCCCCGTTTTGCATAAATTCTATGCCCAAATAATAGTGTAAGAGACCTAAATCTTTCATCTTAAATGATTTTGCTAATTCATCTCGAATATATTAATAATCTTCTTTACATTTAGTGAGAATTATGAGATCATGAACATAAACAATGATAATAGCTTCAATGGGAGATTTAGAAAAATACACACATTTATAAGCATTAAGTGATTGAAACTTCATTTGTTTCAATTTTTCATCTAATGTTTTGAACCATTGACGACCTGATTGTTTTAATCCATAAAGGTATTTTTTTAATAAACAAAACTTAGTCAGCATTAGATTCATTTTTAAAACCTTCAGGTAATTCCGTGTATATTTCTTCAGTTAAATCACCATTTACATAAGCCATAATAAAATCTAATTGATATACAGTGAATACATTTTGGATGCCATATGCGATCCCAGTTTTTATTGAACTTCATCTAGCAACAGGAGAAAAATTTTCGTCAAAATCGATACCAGGTTTTTGTGTACAACCTTTTGCGACCAATCTCTCTTCAAACTTCTCGATTGACCCATCTGGTTTATATTTTGTTTTTAAAACCCACTTAGATCCTATAATTTTCTTATGTTTTGGCCTATCTACTATTTGTCATGCATTTTCTTGCATTAATGAATTAAATTCTAATTTTATCGCATCTATCCATTCGTTTTTATATGGACTATTTAGGGCTTCAGAAAATTCAGGACAAGAGTCAAAAGAATTATTTACTGCAGATTGAGATTTTTCTTCTTTCGGAATAATTGTTTGATATTCCTTTTTAGGCCCCCCTTTTTACGTCTTTTCCTTGGGCTTCCGCGCGTTCCGAAAGAAGGGGGGTCGGAAATTTAATCAGATTGCGAATCAATTTCTCGATCACTGTCGCCAGAGCTGTCTGATGCCTTTTTCATGACCGGAAATATTGCTGACTGTTGCCTAATTATGTTTGTGCTCGTATTTTCATTATTTTGAGAGAAACGAAAAATTAATTTCATTTCGGGGTTACAGGAAGGATCATTTTCAAACTCGTTAATAAATCGAACATCTCGGCTTATAACAATTTTTCTAGATTTCTTGTCCAAAGCCTACATGTTTTTGATTCATTAGAATAACCTACAAAAATATATTTTTCTGATCGAGGATCAAATTTTCCTTTATTTTGCTTTTTATTAAGTACGAAACCCTTTTGCCCAAATATTTTGAAGTATATGATAAAGTTGGCTTGATGCCAAAGAATACTTCATACGGAGTTTTATTTTCGCTTAAACGTCGTGTCGGGCAGCGATTGCGTATGTTAGCAGCACAATTTGAAGCTTCGGCCCAAAAAGATTGTGGAAGATTACTTTGTAATAGTAAACACCTTGCAATTTCAGTTAACGTTCTATTCGATCTTTCAGGGGTGCCGTTCTGCAGAGGGGTTAAAGGGGACAAAATTCTCGTTTTATACCGCATTCTTCGATATATTTATCAAATTCTTCGCCGCAATATTCTAAGCCATTATCTGTACGAAGGAATTTTATTGTCTTTCCTAGTCGGTTTTCGACTGCTGCTTTGTATTTAACAAATGCATTCTTAACCTCATCCTTGGTTTTAAGAAAACTAACTTCAATATAACGTGATTTATCATCAATAAAAGTAACAAAATATCGCGATACTACATGGGAAGGGACCCTCATGGGCCCACACAGGTCTGAATGGATCCGAAACAATAGATCATTACTTTGAAAATTTGATTGTTTAGAAAAAAGGCGGACAGGTTGTTTACCTTGAATAGAAACTTTACAATCTTTAAGAGACTCATCATCATTGAAATTTAAATTAATAACCCTATTAATAGATTTAAGTTTCTTTAAATCAGATTCATTTAAATATCCTAACTTTAAATGCCATTTTACAAAATCACTTACCTGTGCTATTGCAGCTCTTTCGATGATTGGACGTACATAATATACATCATATTGACGAACAGCTTCTACTAGTATAGAACCATTAGCCTCAATTATTTTAGCACATCGTTCTTTAAAAAGCACAGAACGATTATTAGCCGTTGCTTTTGACGTTGAAATCAAGTTATATTTTAACTCAGGTACACACAGAACGTTCTTAAGTGTGAGATTGGTAGTCCCACTACCGTTAGGCACTGTAAAAAGAACTGTTCCTATTCCTGCGATTTTTGCTGTTTTATCAACCGCAAGCTGTATTGTAGAATTCTCACGGGGATGAAATTCTGTAAATAATTTTTTATCTTTGCACATATGAGATGTACAACCGCTGTCTAAACACCATGCAGTAGGTTCCATGCAGTAGGTTGATGATATACGTCGTTAAATGCCATACTAACCGGTTCTTCATAGCTAATCATTGAACCTTGATTTCCTTTATTTAAAGATGCAAGCTTACTGTCAGCTATTTTCTTTCTACATTCCGAAGCTTTATGTACGATTTTTGAACAATAATTGCACTTGAAATTACGATAATTTCTTTCCGCAAGAAAATTTTTATTCAGATTAGTTTTCGATTTTTCATTTTTCTTCTGTTCTTGATTATTTCGCTTGTTTTCTATATAATAGGCATTTTGTGAATCATGAGTCGTTTTTCCTTTTCTAGCTTCCCATTCTTCTAGCATCTTAATTTTCAAAGAATCGGGTTTAGGTAACTCATCTCTCGATTCTATAGCGCATCTAAATTTTCGAAATTCTCAGGAACATTGTAGAGTAGAAGAATTGATAACAAATCATCCGCAATTTCTATTTCCATTTCTTTTAATTTATCAACAATCTCAAAAAAGATATTTAAATGTTCAGAGATCGTTTCACTGAAACTCATCTTTCGAAACAGAAGCTGTTTTAACAGAATTGCCTTCTTTGCGGGGCCTCTCGATTCATAAACTTCTTTCAATTTATTCCATACAGAATTTGAAGTCGCACAATGCTTAATGTGACACAATTCACTAGGATTTATGGCAAGAATTATATCAGCACGAGCTTTTTGATCAGCCTGGGGCCATTTCTTTTCATCTGCGCTACCTTCGGCCGGTTTCTCTTCTTTGCCGGTTACATAATCCCAATGGTCATTTTTTATTAATACTGTTTCGATTTGAAGCTTCCAGCTGTCAAAATTATCTTTACCGAGCTTTTCAATTGTCGTAACATGAGACATAATTAGGCAGAATATCTCGCAGCCACAAATCAAAACAGTTAATAAAAGAACGTAGAAGAGTTCTTACTTTCGCTTTAGGCTTAAGACTTTGCGATTCGAAAGTTCGAATTAAAAGTAATGTCTGCTATTTACAGCGCAGTGAGTAGCGTCTCTCTTACCCATAAGCTTTGTTGATTTTGGGGACACACACAGTTAGCGGAATAGCTCGACATAACCATTTATTAATACTAACACGAAGACAAAAATGTATACATAGCTTAAGTGCGACTAAGCACTGGCATGTTTTTAACAGAACCGAATAATCTCGCTCGCAGAGCGGATTTGGAGAAACGTCACTGTACGTGCATGCACAGAAAGAAAAGGTAAGAGAAATGGACGTTGTATTCCAACAAAAATATTCATCACTAGAATAACTAAAATCAAGATAAAAATCATCCCCATTTTCTGTTATTTCTAATTCTTCTAATATTGTTAATCTTTTGATTAAATAAAATACAAAAATATGTAATATTTGCCGTCTCTTTTTATAAAAAGTAAATAAAACATTGCGAAGAGATTAAATAAAGATATAAATCTTGGAAATCTGGAACTTGATTAAAACCAAAACTAATGCTAAAACTAACTATAACATTACTCAAGTATGACCCAACATAAATTGTAATGGTTGATTTAAAATTCAGCTTTGAAGCAATAAATATTTCAAAATTATAGTTAAAAACTAGCCAGGGTACTACAAAAACTTTAAAATTAACACATACACTATAAAATGGGCTAAAAAAACAAAATGAGTAAAGCAAAATTGGAATTTACTAGCACCTGCTCGAATATCACGTCGACGCACATACTTCGCCATATTACAAACAAACGAGAAGCTGTTGCCAGATTCTAAAAGCTTAAAAGTAAACTTTGAAGTATATATTATAGATGGCGTGCATTGACGTCACGTTGCTACTATCAACGACTGATATTATTGCATCTGGAGCACACACGAAACGTCAGAAAAATTGAAAGTATCGTGTCAATAAGCACTGTTACTTAAGTTATGGTATTGTTTTTGAAATGTGCATTTAAATTTTTTATCTATGAATACCTATGAATACTTGATGTTAAAAATTATTACTTTGGTAAAATATTTAAAATAAAAAATAAAAAATCCTTTTGTAGTATTCAACTACATTCTTTCATTTACACAGCATGATTAAATATCATAGTTTATTGTTGTAAAATAATAATAATAATAATAATAATAATAATAATAATAATAATAAAAACACGGATATAGTTTGAAAAAACAAATAAGTATTCAAGTGGATACTTTTTTTTTAGCTAGAAAATTACGTTTATGGAATAACAATATTTTTACCAATAGAAATACGGAAATAACTTGTTTCTAATCTTTAAAAATATTTATTAAATATCATAATTTATTAGTCTTTTGCATTAATAAACCCGAAAAAATTAATGTTCAATAAGTATGAAAAAAAAAGGGGGGGACTCAGACTGTAAATATTCTAAACAGAAAAATAAATTAAATTAAATTAGAGTAAAAGAAGGTGAAACAGAAAAATAAAAGAGTCATCACTTTTATCTCTCAAAGAATTACTTCAAAGAATAACTAATATTGAAGCATGAAAAACATATTAAAATATTTATTTTGATACACGAAAAGAAATATTAATCCCTTTTATCCGCATAAAAATGACTTAAAGATAGGAAGAATACAAAGTGGTAAGGGAAACTCTTTTTTGTCATTAAAAATTTTTCAAATAGCAATATGTTATTAATATTTTGCTTCATTAATTTCATGTTAATTTTAAAAATACATCTAAAAGAATTGATAAAACAACAACAACAACAAAAACAAAAAAACATTTGATAAACCTTTTCAAAGTTTGTAGTAGTTAAAGAGCCATTATTTATTAAAATTAAATATTAATGGGGTGAAAGATAAGAAAAAAAATTGAGAAGTATTTTTAATTCACTTATTTGAATTTGATATTCATATGAATAAAATGAAATTAATTATGTAGAACACGAATTTAAACTTCGAAATAAAATTATTGGCTATTTAGAAAAAAAGTATCTTTAATCTTAATACTAAATTAAAATCTTGTGGAAGAATGTGTCACTATAATGATCTATAATTATCTCGAAACCTTGCGGTCGTTCGGCTTGTAGAATTTAGCTTTTAAAAATTTCTGATGATATCTTCCATGTTCGGCCCTACCGCTACCATTCCAGTCAAGTGTTTAACGGGCATAAGGATCTCCGCTTTGGCGCGCGACCGCCTTTTAAATGTATTTCTTGATAATATCTACGTCAGTATCATGCACAACTATTTTTGTAGAATCTATTTATTTTAATATCTCACTATTTACATCTACTTTATTTTATAAAGAAGGAGTAGCACACAGTAACAAAATTTAATAATTTCTATCGAAAATCGGCACAGAAATAAGTATTTATTGCTTAAAGTAATTTTTCAATAAATTTTATCGCGGTTTAAATGTAATACATAATTGTTATCACCATAGCCCGGTTGGCAGAGCATCGCACTCGTGGTCGGCGATTGTGGTTTCAAGCACAGCCATCTCTACACCGGCCAAATCGCTAAACTAACTCCGGCCGGTCACGTGACCAGTCGAAGGCGGTTAAATTGAAGCGAAATCAAAGTGACGGGCGCCATTTATTCTGTTCTTGAAAATTCCATCGTTGATGAATTCAAGTCGCAGTTTTCGTATAAAGTTGCACATGGTTCATGATTTTCATCTTTATACTATCTGTTTTATTTAGATACTTATGTTTTATTTCAAGAAAGTGTTTCATGTGTTTTCCCTGCGTTTCATGTGCTTCCCTAGTGTTTCATTGTTTCTCTTTCTGAAAAGAAAATATGGCTCTCAAGGATTCGCAAATATAATTTTAATTTCATCTAAAAGGCTGGAATATGCATTAAATATTCTAAAATGATGTTCAATGGATATCACCAAGGATTAACATACCTATTGAAGTAAGTTCTGATTTAACTTTTCAAATTTATTGTCTTAATAAAACAAATTATATCAGACGCTTGGTTTGAATATTAGCAATCTAAGAAAATAAGTATAAGGTTGAAATGATTGTTAAAATATATGATGAATGTACAGTTATATGTCAGTAATTATTATATCTCGCTCTAGAGAAGTTGATTGAAAATGAGAAAAGACTAATAATTCAAAAGCTCTTTCATAATAAACAAAAATATTTAGATGAGAAATGCAATTTATCAATAAATCAGGCACGAAACAATTACTCCTAAAGGAGGAATTCCACCTTTTTTAAAGCAATTTTGGACATTTTCTGGATTGATACAAAACTGCAAAGAAAATATTGGAAGCATATATGAGAGGGGGGGGGGGGTGTCTAGGAAATTTAATAATCATTTTGTTTACTCAAATCGTCGGAATTTGTTTTTGAATTACTGTGCAAAAAAGCCATCAAATCAAAGGTGAATAAGCATCTGAAAGTGGTGTAAATTGTTTCTAAAATATCTTTCCAGAGTGATTTTTTTAGACTTTAAAAGGTAAAGGAAGTTTCCATAAGGTTCTTTTTGGAATAGAATATTTTTTCCTAATTAACACTTTTGTGTAATTTCAGTGATGCAATTTTGGAGATGTATTTCTGGAGTAAAGATTAATTTGACTTGCTTGTATTTATGCAGCATGGAGGTTTTTTTTCTTTTTTTTTTTTTTTTTTTTTTTTTGAAAGGAGGGGGGGAAATCTTAAACAGACAAACCTTCTAAAACAATATTTATTTTGACAAATTAATCGCTGTAGTTCACATAAATTCATCAGATATTTATGGTTTTACATCTTAGCAAACTGTCTTCAATTTCCTGTTTTGATTAAAAAGACCTGTAAAATTGTTATTTTAAATTTCTTTTAATAAATTTTAAATTATTAAAGGAAAATCATACATACAGTAATATTTTATTTTATTGTATAAATAAGTTAAAATGTGTCCAAAAATAAATATTGTATAGATGGAAAAAATTTTACAACTTTTTTTCTGTTTTCCACTTTCATGCCTGATGAATTTAGACACATTTAAAGATCTTTAAATGATATATTAAACCCAGTTTATAAAAACATTGTGCCAATCCTACTTTTCATTGCAAGCTATGCTGCTTTCTAAACTTGCTAAAACATCACTGTTGTAATTACTGTATAGATTCTAGTAATTGTGATTTTTCATATGAATTTTTTATTAAAAATTAGTTAACTTTAGGTTAAAAATGTAGTGAATGACTTTGATCATTTATGTAAATATTGTACTCACAGGGATCTGTCCAGATTTTTCTTTCTGGATCCTGTTTTTAAAATTGTGAATAGTTTTTTTTTTTCACATTTATGAAAAATCTACTTTTAATTTTGGGAATTTTAAATTATCGTTATATTCAGGTTCTTATTGTACATTTTTAACAAGACCCTTTCCACATCTATATCTTGATAATAGGTTTTTTGACAAGTTAGATAGTATTACTTTTAAAATTTGTGATGAAAAGTACAGTTTGGAAATGCAAAAGTTTTGTGTAAAGCTAATTGTTAAGTTGAAAAATTTTGTGAAGAGTCCTGTTTTAAAATAAAAAGGTTGTGAAAGGTCCATTAAAGGACTTAATTTTTCTCTAAACAGATCCCTGGACTCATGACAGCTTTATTTATTTAAAAATATGATGCAAGTTTTATATAAGATCTTACCAAATAATTACTCAAAAATAGTTATTAAAAATTTTAATTAAGAAAAGAAATACAAAAGAAAAATTTAAAAAAACTGAAAAATAAATAAATCTGTATTTATTTTTAGCATTCAACCTTAGAATATCTGAATTTCTTAACAATATGTGAATAATTTTTGTCGTGCTTTTCATAATTTAAATACCAAATTTATCCTTTCATTTATTTTTAATTTGTATAAATGCATTTAGCCAATATAATATGTTATTCTTTTCATAACTAAGGGGCTGGCTCCAATATAAAACTTTGATCATGAAGCTAAAAAAACATTTTAAATTTTCTTTACTTTTCTGACAAATATAGATGGGAAATATTTTTGTTAATTTTTGATAAATATTTTTGAATGATGGCTTTTTAATAGCAAATCGTACATTCTAGTGTATGGTATATTCAAAATTTTCCACGAGTTATTTTGATTACAGAATATTGCTTTTTACACATTAGTATAGTTCTTTACTTTGATGATGAGGTAATAATAAATCAAGTTTTATATTATGAAACAGATTTTTCAAGTAACAACCATAAAAAGCTCTCTGAATTCAAAGGGTACTTTTTACAAGCATATTTTTACCTTACATAATGGTAGTTATATTTTTGTTCCTAATGTTATTTTAATGTTTTACTGTATAATTTCTTGTGGTCGCGAAGTGCTTAACGTAATGGTATTTTTTGTAGATGTTGTTAGAAAGACGAGAAAGGTGGAAATTATCTTATTTGAATGAACCACCGTATCAAATCGATTGATTGAGCTTATTGAAAAATCTTTAAATAAAATAATATTACAAGAAAACCGGGACCTGAAGGCAGATTCACTAGGCGCTCAATCACGATATAATTTTACTAGTGGGGGGAAAAGTCCGCCTTCGGCAGCCGCCATTTTGAATGAGCACTCAGGCCTAGTATTCAGAGGGCTGTGTTTCAAGGCTTGATGACGCATATCGCCGTACCCGATAATGGCAGCTGGTGTACAGATGTTGCCAAATTCGTCATGGATACAATTATCTCGGGACGTTAATTGTCAATCTCTGGGACACCAAAGTACGTATAAACTGCCCCTAGAACTAATCGTACATTGGTTGTAAAATGTTCTTGAATTTCAGAAAGCTCACACTAAAAAATTATATTTAAAAAAAACCGTTTTTAATGATAATTTTCATTATTTTTTTATCTACAATACGCATTAAGTACAATTTTTACCAAAGAATCAAACTGAAATCTTTCAATTTTTAGATTTTGTATATCAGTACTCATAAAATAAATATGCGTATCTAAAAAGTAAAATCAAAATTTCACATTAAGAAATCTGATTGGGATTTTAAAAAATAACATAAACAGTGTTAGGGAATATCCATAGCGTAATAATTTATTTATAATTTTAAAATTCAAATCTCAAAATGTCACTTTTTTAAAAGTAACCTAGTAATTTAAATAAATCTGCAATATAGTTAAAATAACCAAATCAAGTTATACGTTTGAAATTGTTTTACGAGCATTTATAAAAAATGTCTATGATGAGGTAAAAGGTATGTAAGCCATCTTTCAACATATTTTTGATAGAAAAGAAAAGTTTGCCCTACTTAGTGTGTGACAGATGATTTTTCATTCATGCTTAATTCAGATAGAATTAGTCTAAACGTCATATTCGCTTTACGCTTTCTCATTGTAAACTAAATTGTTTATTTTGCATAACTATTAAAAATTTATTATGTTAATAATAATATCCCAGACAAGTATTTATCGGAAATAATATATTATAATCTGACAAAAATGTAAAATTAACGTTAAAAAAAAAATACCATTTATTTTTATTGCTTTTTAGGACATTATTTTTAACAGTTCTTTAACAAAACTATAAAAATGAACGTTGTTTTTTATTGTTATATCACATGTTAAGCATTCGAATTCCTATATAACATAAAACTTTTGAAATCACTTCATTAAAATATATTCTGAAGAGAATATTAGTTTTCATTTTTACATTACAACGAAGAGCTAAGTACCCTCATATTGAAACTAGTATCCTATTAATTTTACTTTTACGAGAACTCGGGGGCTTTTTTTCCTTTTTGCCATTTCCGAAACCATTAACTTCAAAAATGTAAAATATATCGATCGTAAAATTTTTATTTGCTGCATGATACTCTATTAAAGATGAAATTGGTTGAAATCGTTGGAAAAAATTAATGTTATCTAATCAGCACATACTATTTTACGTAAAGTGCAATTATCTTTGTAATGTTGAAAAATTAATACTTTTGTTAAAATTTATTATTGTTTTTGTTTATTGCGTACACTAATAGTCAATATTTCATATTACAATTCTCTGATTATGTTTTAATAAATTTCTTGATTTGGTCTCCAGTGTATTTTATTTTTCATAAATTGATTGAATAAAATCAAAAGTTTTAATATTACAATTATATAAACATATTTAAATGTTTTCCTCAGTATGAGAAAAAAAATAACATTTGAATAATATATAATGTACAATATTTTCTTAAACGTGACTGTCTTAAACTTAATAATACAAAATTATAAGGGTCCCTAAACTTACTTGAAAATTGAATTATAATCCAGCAGACACGTTTTTGATTAAGCAAAACATTTGGTGACTTTAAAAAATATAATTTTTTCCCTTTAAAAACTTTTAACTAAAATTCTTTTTATAACAAAGTATCATTTAAAGATTAAATTATAACAAAATTTCTTTAAACAAAAGCAACATTTTAATCGGGAATTTATTTAAACTAATCCTTCTATATATAAAAAAAAGTTTTGATTTGGAAATGGACCAATGAACATCTGCGTAGATATTCCGGGTAGATCACATCCAATTTAAATGCTTAAGCATGGCCTTTCATCGTTAATATTAAAAAAACTGTTGCATACAAAAATATGAAAATCGGTGGTATTATAGAGAAATGTTTGATAAATATGCTGATGCAGACAGTTTTCAAATCGAATAATTATTTTAAGAGATATTTAATGCTAAAGTTGGACAAAATCGTTCCATTAAAAAAGTTTTATTGGAGCAAAAACTATACATGAGAATTTAATCATTTTTAGATCATTTTATACTTTATAAGTTCCCGATGTGCAGATTGCATTTAGTTTTCTTATTTGACTCATTTTTTAATGTTTTATTTCAATTTTAAATTCAAATTTTCCGCATTTCGAGAGATATTTTTTACAAATTTTACAAAATGTTATTAATTTAAACTGTTGCCAGTTGCATAAACAGCGCAAACAATAATGTTTACTTCAAATTAAAAATTTATTTACACGTGACTATTACAAACAGAAAAAAAACTTTAAAATTAGAATTAAAGGATTACATGTTAAAAGCAGGAAAATTACGTCATAAGAACCATAGGCACAGATGTCATATACGCGCATTTTGGCGCAATTTTTTTTCCGCGCCAAAGTGTCGTTATTTTGCTTGATGTGGTAACCCGGATTATGTTGTTCATGCTGTTGATGTTTTCGCCAAATTGGCAACCGAAAAAAATCGCGCCAATATGGGGCGAATATGACATCTGTACCCATCCGGGTTACCATATCAAGCAAAATAACAACACTTTAGCACCAGTTAAGTACCCGTTGCGTATATGAAATTGGCGTCAGAAAAAATTTGCGCCAATATAGAAAAAAGATTTATATGACATCTGCGACGAACCATATTTGCACTTGAATTTTAAAAGAGAAACAAAATCTTAAAATAAAAAAAAATCATTATTATGCGTTAAAACTTGTAATTTGAGGAAATTACGTCATATTTAAAATGGCAAAAAATATAGCAAAACAATTTAAATTGAAAAATATATTTGTGCGAGATATTTTGAGATAATCTTTTCAACTATTATCGTGAATTCGAAGACAGCGCAAATAATATTTCCTTCTAACAAAAAAAGTATTTTCACGTGAATATTAATAAAAGAAATAAAACTTTGGTGTAAATTACGTCAGATTTAAAACGATACATTTAAAATGAATTATTTAAAAGAACTATCTTATAGCGCTGTTAAAAAATACCGGGAGACAATGACACTGTTTACTTAATTCATTTTACATTACCTTATTTTCAAATGTTTAACTAATTTTTTAATTAAATATGAAAACCGCCATTGTATCTCTTAACAGCAGCAGATTTGGTCTTAAAAATCCCCAATCCAAGGAAAACGAATGGAAACCCGTTTACAGAGAGATCGCTACTGTTTTTTAAAATTTTAATTAAATATTTTTAAAGCCGATCAAATTAGCGTGCTTTTTGGATTTTGGTGTGCCTGAACGGAGGTTGGCGAGCGTAGCTCGTAGGGGGCAGAGCCCCCTAGTTATTATAAAATATAATAGTTTACACACGAAAAATATGTGAGTAACACAACAGGTTACATAGATAACTTAAACCGAAAAAACTTATTACCACTACCTTTAAAATAGAGTAAGGGTTGATAACATGGAATCCTCTTTTTGTTTTCCAATAACATCCTAAATTACAATGTTGCCATCTATTTTTGGCATGGATATAATTAGAGACTAAAGTGATTGTTTGCTTGATGCCACTTGAATTAAGCACAATAAAAGGTTTTAAGATGAAAGGGGGAAAACTCTTTTGATAAAGATGTGCGGGTAAAACAAACCCATCCATACATTCCAATAAAAAGAAGAAATGGTCTCATAGAAAATCACAATATTTTTTGTCATAAAAACATCCCAGCAAAGTAAGAAACAGTGGGCCATCAGCTGGAAAAAAGATGGCAGCCAGAACTGCCATGGTGCCATTACTTAAACCAGTACAAAAGTGTCCATGCGGAATACAGCTGGCCCATCAGTGATGGCCAATAGCAGGCCAGCATTTGTATGCCATCACATTACTTCAATCCGGCACTTTTCCTGCAGTGCTAGCAACTATCCCACTGCTATTCCTTTGCTAAGCCAGCACTTTCCCTTACAAAAATTTCTTATGGAATTCCATAAAAAAAAAGTATTATATAATTATAGCTCTTTTTTCTATAAGCTAGTTTCACAAAGAGCTACAGGAATATCTGTAGCAGTGTCTATAATAGAAATATTTGAACTTGCAGCGGTTTCCATATGGTCACCCTCTCAAGTACTAACTGCGCTCGATGCTGTTTGGTTTTCGTGATGGGACATGAACAAGTACTTTCAAAGTATGCTACGCCCGTTGGTAGTTTTCAAGCTCTCATTACACTATTTCAAGCTTGTTTCTTTTGGGATTTACATTCCCAATCATTAAACTGGTATAGAAATTATTGTATTGTATAGAAATCCTATACATTTTATACGCTTTTTTTTATCATTGATTCTGAACTGTGCAAATTATGAAAACCGAAATCCTCTGTAACTTAGTAAAACCAGATTTAAGGAGAAAAAAAAGTGTGTTGAAATAAAGAATTTATTTATTTATTCATTTACTTATTTATTTTGTTGGTGGCAGTGGTGCTATATTATTTACAGTTTCGAAAAAATTAGCTTCACAGCTTAAATTGTGTTAAGATATTCATTTCAGATTTGTGTTCAAATACTCAATGTCTTCGATATTTGCAACTACACCTAGCGTAAGTGTTCCCAGCAATAATACTGCAAAAGTTCGTGCACTTTCATGTAGTGGTGGGCGAGTGCATGAGATAAAACGAAGCCCATCAGAATTTTATCTGATGATTTTCAAGAGCAAAGTTGACTGAAGCTGTACAGCAGTGGTCATGCAGTGGAAGACAATCAGCCAGCACTTCTCCATCATTGCCAGCACCTATCTTGCTGCTGGCCAACAATTTCCTCTTTGCTGGGATCAAGCATTGACGTTATTAGAAAAAACCGCTTAGAAGAACAAATTACAAAACTGCCAAGAAACTTGAAATTAAATGGCATTAGAATCCTTTTTGAAAAGATGCAATTGTAAAACCTTTAGCGACAGAAATCGCAAGTGTAAACACAACATCTGTGTAGCAGAGTACTCAGTACAACATCATATGTCAACCATTAGGCGCGCCACACACCAGGGCACGCGGCAAAAATCATGAGACAGGAAACAACTCCTACTGTTCAAATCGGTTTTTCCTGTGTTAACAGGCTGAAATTGTCTCCTGTCTCACGCTATTTTGTTAAATGTCTCACTGGTGTGTAGCGCGCCTGTGCATTAACCACCGATTCCATCTGTAATCACCTTTGAACACTGCTTCACAGAATATGAAGATAGCTTCTTTCTTTTCTTCCTTTCCTAATGGAAATTAGCCTTTTAAACGTTGGATAACCTAAATGAAGTTACTGAGTCAAATGTTTTTGATTAACTTTCACTTTCAACCAGTTTGCGTTTGACTTGAAATCACTCTTTGCCTACTGGTTGTAAGCGGATGTTGAGAACTAAACATCTTGAGCCTTCTTTGACATTTTCCACGACCTTTCGATCTGTATAGCTGTATTGTCGGAGAAATCTTTCTGCAGAGAACTTATGTTGTGATCTGGAGAAGGTTTTTTTCCTTGAGTAGAGTTGTTTTGACGGTTGAAAAACAGGTAAAATACTATGAGGAGAAACTCAATATGACAACTTGGCAGGCAGTAAATATGTAGATGCCTAAGTAGAAGAAAACGCATCTTAAAAATTGCAATACTTGTTTCGGTTTTGTGAATGAAGTTATGTGGCTATGATATCGAGTTTGTATGACGAGTTTGGGAAAATATTTTTTTACATGGTTAAATACCTATGTCTCTTAATTTGTTGGCAACAATCCCTTAGTGGTTTCAAAGTAAGTATGACTTTACAAGTTAGATATAATTTAAACATGTTTGGTTTTCATATCATAACAGGTTGTAAATAATATAGACCTCTAGTTAATATCGCAAGAAAATCCATTTTGAAAACATTTCAATATCAGACACTTCTAAATCTTCTACTCTTTAAAAGCACTTCAAAAACGCAAATGTACTTCACTATCACACATGACTGACTTTAATTACATGACTGACTCATACATGACTGACTGCAAATTATGCTTTAATTTGCAAATGCTGTATGAATAATTAAATGCACATTTAATTTTTAAGATTAAAAAGGAAATTATTGTGTTTTTTAACTCATTGTTTCATTGGACAATATATAATATTTTTTATTTAACAAATAGACTATATCCTATATTTATAATTACAATATATACAAGGAAATAAACTACATAAAAAAATCTTGCGGTTTTGTGGTTTGGAGCTTTTAAATATAGAGGTCCAATATTCTATATCTGAGAACTCGTATTAATCCGGTTCATTTTAATTCAGTTGAACCCACTTACATCATGTATTGTCTTTTAACATGGAAACTTGACATGGAACTAGTGTCTGTTAGTCAAATTGTTAATGATATATTACTACCGCTGGCTTTCCTTTATAAGATCTGAAATTATGAGATGGACAGTTTTCTATGGCTGTGGATTCACAGACAATTCTTATTATATGTGCACTCTGTTCAAACCAGCAGCGGCATAGTTATATGTAATATCATGAATCAGTGTTGTCTTTCAAGCTGCAAATGAAAAAAACTACGACATTGCCTTTTTTTGTTGTTATTACTATTACTAATGAAGTATAGTAAAAATCAATGTGACATAACCTGTATCAAATTACTACATATTTTCTAAAAGTACAAGAAATTGAAATTAAAATATGTAAACTTTGTGACACAAATAAATATTAAAATTTCTTATTGTATGTGTTCTGGTAATCTACGCGCAGATAGAGCGTAGATTAATCTAAAACTTCTGTGGACTGAAATGTCTTTAAAGTGAATTTTGAATATATTTATTAAAATATTATCTTCATCCGTTATTTTTTTACTGATTATAGAATTTTTTATAGACGGCACTATTTTACTAAATACCTATTACATATTTTCATTAAATAACATGACGGACACTTTTACACAAAACAGCAATTATGTTGCCTCTTTTCTCTGAGATATTTTAATAAAGTTTCAGAAGTTTAATTCATTCATATATCTTTAGCAAAGTTCTCGTCAAGAAACGTGACACATTATAAACGTATGTGTACTAATTTTTTTTACCAGTCTTCTTTCATAAGTAGCAATTTTATAAGTTAGATATTAAATGTTTCGACAAAAATATATTGTAATATATTACCATAAATTCATTTCAGATAACTTTACCGTTATTGATAGATTATGTAGTATAAACCGATGTTTATACGTTATACTAACAAACCTAACAAATAAATAATACTAACAAACGTAACAAATAAATAATATTAACAAATCTAACAAATAAATAGTACTTAGAAATATATTCCATTATTAACGATAATCGGTCAATTCAATTGACATTATATCTTAGTTTTTAATGGGTAACATGTCAAAGTGATATCCTGAAACATGTCCCACTAATGCTTTCATGAACGTAATATCGATCCTTTTAAATATGATACTATGTTTTCCTTTTGATAATTTAAAGGTGAAATTTGTTGTGAATTTATTTTAACTTTCAACGTTGAAATTAATGGTCATTGTTTGACATTATGCTTAGTGGATTAATTCTCCGAGAATGAATTTATTTGGAAATGACACTTCTAATATATCGCTGATGTATCAATGGAATTTATTTTCAGAATCGATGACGGAGGTGTATTAATTAATATTTTTGAATTAAAATTGAATTATTGTATAGTAATTGCATTTCTTTATGTAAATTTGCTCATTTTGGTTTCTTAATTTAAATTGCATAATGATTCTGCTTATTAGAAATGTAATTAAATATACGTATAAATCTAAAATTAAAGAAACGTTTTCGTCGATTTTCAAGCATAAACGGTAAATGTGGGTTCTAAGTTCCGCATAACGCAAAGGAAAAATGGAAGAACTTCCGATTGTGTGAATTGGCAGCCCTACATTAGGGAATTTCGATATGAAAGCGGTCACTTCACTTCATTTCAGCCGTGAATGTCAAGCAACCCCTGCTTGAACATTGTGTAAAGTTATGTTTATAGCTCAAAATCGTCTATTATTAATCGAAAATTATTGGTTAAAAATTCGAGTAAACGTGTGTTGTGAATGTTTGTAATAATCTAACTTTAAAGATTACAAGTTTTTGAAGAATAACCAGTAGTTTTTATAAACATCGTACTATCATCATCCGGTTACTGGAAGAAAGTATGTCCTAACTACAACGCTTTAAGTATAATAGGGACGCAGTATACCGTCTACGTTTATATTATTAGTTACAGATACACTACATTGCAACAACAACAAAAAAATGTTGATTTGACGATATAATACTGGCAGCTGGAATGCCAGTTCCGTAAAATAAGCAGTAATATACCGACGAATAAATGAATTAAACTATATGTTGCAACGTAATGGGGTATTACTTACTACTTTTACGGTTTATTACTGTTAATTTTTTTGTTTCAAGCTGCCATCCAAACTGCTAGTATTATATTATAAAATCAACATTTTTTTTTTCTTACATTATAGTAACACAGATAGACTCTCTTATTTTAGTTAGAAGTTTGCGGAGATACAGACGGTGGGTTTGTCAGACATTTTGTATTCCGCTGAATTTTACATTTGGCTAGTTCCATGGGTTTTTGTAGTGTAAGTCACATAGCTGATAACTGCTATGCTTCTTGGCCACCGTTATTTTCCAAAACTTTGCTTGGCTTAATTCAAATAATGAGGTATCCCCCATAAAATAAGTCATATTTTTCCGTTCTGAAATACTGGTAGCCAAAAAACGTAGCATGTGACTTACACTACAATTACTCATGGAAATAGCCATATATAGATAGGGAAGTGGCATGTCAACAAACTATTGATTATTATTATTAACCACTAATTTTTACCTTTGTCAGTGGTAGCACCTCCCACACAAAACAAGGTAATAATTTATTTTCACATGGATATTGATTCTTCAGTTTCCGTTATTTTTCAAATACAAAAGCGATTTATGCAAACAAGGTTTCTTGATTAATTAATTGACATTAAGAAACGATTTTTTGATTACCAAGTAAATTACCACGATACTTCTAAATTTATGAACAATGCAATCGCGGAAAAGGAAATAAGCATTTGTAGTGTAATTATTATTGCCATACTTTTTAATTTTTTCGCATTATTTTTAAGCAGGTTTTTGTAACTACTTTGATACAATAAATGTTATTTTAGTATTTGAATTTAGTCATTTTTTTTTTTTTTCAAATACAAAAGCAAATCCTTAATTTTAAATATTAGCCATAAACTCTTTGTGTAAAGGGAAAATATTTTTTAAATTACCATTTTCGAAAAGCTTAATTATCAGAAACTCTAAATTAATCAGATGCATAAAAATCTATTTTTTCATGTATTATTATTATCTATCTTGAAATGCGGATAAATCTTTAGTTTTTTTAAACAGCATTAGCATTAAACCTATAACTTTTTTCTTTTTAGTTTTCATTATGTAAAGTTAATCTATGACTATACAAAAAATATTAGTATCCAGGACGTTCTAGAAAAGATTCTTATGAAACTTTGATAATACACTTTCAAATATTTAACAAGAACGAAAAATCATGTGCCCAGAAAATTATGTAACACTTTCCAACACATTCAGTATACTGTACCAAAACTTCACAGTTTATTAAGGTGAAATATCATGTCTAAATAAACAATTTTAAAAACACATACTGCATTTGAAAACTCATTTTCTGCTATTACAATCAATTGGAAAAAAATAACAGTTTTTTCTATGAAGCCTTTTATATGATCAATGGATTTGAATGTATTCTACAATGTATGCTAAAAGTTAGTTCCGTGAAACGCATAGCACAGTTGAAAATTTCCATTCAGTCATTTCCATGAATAAACGGAAATGTACTTCAGAACTTTTGTGCAGCCCTGTATATGATCTATAGAATTTATCCACACCAAATAATATTTAACACTTTACCGACCGGCCGTCGATTAATCGACGCTTGCTCCCCAGCGCTTACCGACCGGCCATCGATTATTCGACGTTTGCTCCCCAGCGCTTACCGACCGGTCGTCGATTAATCGACTTTAGATCTTTCTGTTAGATTTGGTTTTCGGTTAGATTGACAAGTAGCAAGCAGCAAGCATTTCGCATTCTTTATTCAGATAATCGGTGCTTTTTTATAAGCTTTAGCCCTTAGAAATGAATGGAAAGGATAGTCTCGGCGATTTTTATCTCGACGACCTGTCAGATTGTCTTGACTGCCGTTCAACAAGTAGTACTGATGACGAAAGTGATAGCAGTAGTATAGCCATTCGAAAGCGACGTCCTGTACCGCTAATATACAGTAATTCAGAAGACGAGGACATGAATAATAATGTTGAAGACAACAATGATACATGGTCAACGAACGACAAGAGTATAATTTTGGAATCTTTCGAAGGCAGCTCTGGCATAAAAATTATGCCAAGTTCCTCCGAAAGCGTAATGGATATTGTGAATTTATTCATCGGAAGTGACCTGATCGAGCACTTCGTGAGGGAGTCTAATAGATATCATTATCAAATTGTGGAAAAATATAGAATTACATCAAAAACGAAAAAATGGAAAGACGTCACGGTGACTGAAATGAAGAAATTTTTGGGCCTGATCATTCTCATGGGACAAGTAAAGAAGGACGTTCTCTACGATTATTGGTCTACAGACCCATCTATAGAAACGTGGTTCTTCTCGAAGGTTATGAGCAGGAACAGATTTTTACAAATAATGCAAAGCTGGCATTTTTGTAATAATAACGATATTTCTCCCAATTCGCATAGGCTGGTGAAGGTCCAGCCTGTCATTGATTATTTCAAGGAAAAATTTAGCAACGTATATAAACCAGATCAACAATTGTCTCTAGATGAATGTTTAATTCCATGGAGAGGTAGACTGTCAATCAAAACATATAATCCGGCAAAAATTACAAAATATGGAATACTGGTTAGAGTGCTGTCTGAAGCTCGTACAGAATACGTATCCAACTTTTGTGTGTATGCCGCTGATGGAAAAAAATTAGAAGATACAGTATTATCAGTCATTGGACCGTATAAGAACATGTGGCATCATATATATCAAGATAATTGTTATAATAGTGTCAACATAGCTAAAATAATTTTTAAAAATAAATTGCGAGTGTGCGGGACGATTCAAAAGAACAGAGGTCTTCCTCAAATACTTCAAACGGTCAAGCTTTCAAGAGGCCAACATCAATTTCTTAGAAATGGCCATATTTTATTTCAAGTATGGAATAATGGCAAAAGGAATGTAAACATGATATCGACAATACATTCTGCACAAATGGCGGAATCTAGAAACAGAAGCAGGACACCAGATTGCCCCATACAGAAACCTATTTCAATAATAGATTATAATAAATATATGAAGGGCGTAGATCGCGCAGATCAATATCTGTCCTATTACTCCATTTTTAGGAAAACAAAAAAATGGACGAAACGTGTCGTAATGTTCTTCATCAATTGTGCACTTTTTAACTCCTTTAAAGTACCGGGTGTCCCAAAAAGGACTGACTGATTTTAAAATTCAATAACTTGCAAACCATGACAGATATTAAAAAAATTCTTGCAGGAGGGTTATGCATAAGGTCAAAAGTTTTATTACAGTAATTTTCAATTTTAGTTCGATTTACAAACAATAGATGGCGCTGTAAGCAATAGTCGCTAAATTCAGGCTCGATTTTTGGTACTTCGTGGCCCGGATAATACATTTCCATCTCCTTTTTCTGCATGGAACAAGATAAAAGACCAAAAATCGAGCCTGTATTTAGCGACTATTGCTTACAGCGCCATCTATTGTTTGTAAATCGAACTAAAATTGAAAATCACTGTAATAAAACTTTTGACCTTATGCATAACCCTCCTGCAAGAATTTTTTTAATATCTGTCACCGTTTGCAAGTTATTGAATTTTAAAATCAGTCAGTCCTTTTTGGGACACCCGGTATATACAACTCTGAACGGACAGGAGATTACATATAAAAAATTTCTGCACAAAGCGGCACTTTCATTGATAGAAGACAGCGAAACTGAAGAACAAGGAAAGGATCTACCTAATTCCGAACCCACAAGAACCACATCCAGATTTGATCATCCCGGAAGGCTGGCAAATTTCGGAAAGCATAAACTAGTAAATATAGTGACCAGCGGTCAATGTAAAAAACCCCTACGACAATTCAGAGTTTGTGCAAGTAAAAAAAAAACTAAGCAGAACAGGTTTCGCTTGTAAATACTGCAACGTCCCATTACACAAAGGTGACTGTTTCGAGCGCTATCATAGTTAAAAAAAAATATTAAACAACTTCTTTTTTCGACAAATAATGTTATATGGATATGGTATATTTTATGTAAATAATAAACTGAAAACGATTGTAATAGATAAAATAAATATTGTTTAACACTAATATGATTAAAGTAAAAGATTTTATTAAATTTCGTTACCCTAGAATAACACGAAGCGTAAAATTTTACCAGAGTTTAAGAAAAGCGCATATATTCCCGCGCGTCAGTCTAGGCCGAAACCAAGCCGGTGTCTCGGACGATCTGCGGCTGACCGGGCGGTCAAAGGGCATAGTATGTTCGAACCGCTACCGGTCGGTAAAGTGTTAATAAAATAATTCAATTTAAGAACGCATACAACAACTGAAAACCACTTTCAGCAATTATTATTCATTGACTTCAACAGTTAAATTTCTTCTGTTGCCAAATTCTTTTGTGTGTCCCTGTAAATGAACGATATATTCTATGCACACCATATTCTACAGTAAGTGTCGTAATAAACCTCAGTGATATATTTAAATGTCAGTATGTTTAAAATAGTGTGATGTTATTAAAATACACAGCAAACGATATTTCCCTATATACCGTAACTAGCTGTTAGCCGTGACGTCGTTCACACAACATAAAAAGAAGAAATGAATTAATTAAGCAAAGCATTTCCCTTCCGATAATTAAAAAAATATATAATAAACCAATTGTTTATCACATTTTATAAGAGACAATCTATATATATAAATATATATTACGCTATCGTACGTGGCACATACATCGCAGTTATTTTTTAATTGTTTAAGGGCAACGCCCAAATGAAACGCATCTCATTGGTTATTGAACAGCATTTAATGCATCGCTATACCTATAAGGGGGTATCCGTAGGGGACCGCATTCTGCCACCAAAAGTGACGCGAACTTGGCGATATCTCTAATAATTCGCAAAATTCCCATAGACTTCCATTGTAAACCAATAGGGTTTACTTGCTTACAGAAAATCAACAAATTGAGATATTTTAATGCAACAAAAACTAATATTAGCTTAAAGGATTATATTATTTATATTTAACCCTCTCGCTGCGTATTTTTTTTTTTATTATCAAAATAGGTTCAAAAATCACGCATTGTTTTATTAAATATTTCAACTCTATATATAGCTTAGAGTTTAAATATGTAAACATTTTTTGTAAAAGAGTTCGAGATCATAAATGGGATATGATATTAGAAATTAGGCTAAATCAGGACTGTCAATGGAGACTATTTTTATAGTCTCGCACCATTATTGATAAGAAAATTAATTTTGCAGTATATTTCTCTTGTAGATGTTGTTAAAGTCTATATGAATTTTTTTGTATTTAAAAAGTGGTCCGAGTTGAAATAAAAAATAGTCGCCAGTGGGAAAAAATGAATCCCCGAGGAAATCTCGGATTGCGCAAATTTTGCTACTTTTACGTTGCCCGAGGAAATCTCGGGTTGCGCAGCGAGAGGGTTAAGGTAGTCCAAGTAAATGAAATTATGAATAAAAGTAACACGATACAATGCTTAGCATGCTTTCCCAAACATAAATTTTAAGGGAGACCAAACTGGTTGCCAATGGCGGCTAGAATGAGTAATTTAAGGTATTTCTTTATTATAAGGTCATTGACGTAACTTAGGTTTATACGCTCAACCAGGATGTCTGTTTATATCATGAAGTAATAAGAAAATGGCAAAGATGTCATATAAGCACCGGGAACCTAATTGTCGCCAACACAGATTATTTTGCTTGATATGGTAAACCAGCTATTGTTGTTTATTTATTAATACATAGTTTATTTACTTTAATTTTCTTTTAAAATTATATAAATTGCTTTGTTCTATAGTTCTTAATGAAGATTTTATTTATTTATTGTTATTTCCTTTTTTCAGTAATAGAACATAATTTAAAAATATACATGTAACTGGTATTCGAAAACGATGTTTTCTACAAATTGGTGTCAAGAAGAGATAGCGCCAAACCAAGTGCGTATATGGCATCTGTGCCAAGAAAATTATCGGATGATACTGTTTTATATGCTTTACAATCATACTTGTCATCAAAGGTGGACGAAGAATTGGTCATCTGTAATATTATTAAGTCTTTACCACACAAAAAACAAACCTGTTTACAACAATGTATTTACTTTTGCACCTAATTTCTTTCTCTAAAAAAGGAAATTGATTACGAACCCGGTTACAGAACATAACCTTTCTATCTACTTACTTTTTTACTTTTTAAGAATGAAAATACATATTTCATGCTAATCATTACGTCATTTTCGAATTTGCTAATTTTACTGTGCATATTATTGACATTTGCGGGTCCATTTGCTCTTCAAAAGTTTTTTTTTTTAACTTTAAATTGAAATTGAAATCTTTGTGTTAACCGTGCGCAGACGATAAACCGTAATCCTTGATAACAATTTTCTTTAAATAATAAGAATTAGTATCATAACACAATCTCATTTTATTTCAACATCAAAGTATATCCGTTTTATATTTTCCATGTATGACGTCACATTTGCCTTTTTTCTGCACTTACTCAAAATTCATGCTCCTTGTATAATTAAAAATACTTGAAAATTTCCGTTTTAATCTTTCAATTAGAAATTAAATTATTATTCTGTTTTTATTTTTTGGCAACGAAAAAAGGAAGATTGTTAAATTTTATCGAAAAAATGTCAATTCATTGTGTATGAAAAATAATGAAATTTTGGATTATTAAGCAAAGTATTTGAATAAAACAAATTAAACATAGCCTATGTTCATTTCCGTGTTGTAATCCATCTATATCCGAAAATACAAAAGCATTAATTCATTCGTTTAGATGCTGACTTCATTCAAACATTCGGACACACATTGACATTTATAATATTATAAGGATGTAAGGAATTCTTTTGAGTGTCTCTTTAACATACCATAGTGATGTGATACTCAATAAACAGGCAAACCGAATTCATAGATACTTTTCAACTTTCTTAGAACCTGTTAACCCTTTCGACTCTGGCGTCTCTTGCACGAGAAACTTTTGAGAAACAAGAATGCAGTCTTAAGTTTCTGAAAATATTTTTAAATCCCTTAACAATCAGCTTGAAAGGGAATTAAACTAGTAAATCTGCAGATCAGGAGCCTCAACGTCAGCTCTACAATTCATTGTGTTTAGCGCCCTTTGAGTAATATTAATCTTTCTACAAAAACGAAATTTAAAGTTTTGAAATTACATAAACATTTATAAAACGAAAAAATATTTCGAAGGTTTCTGACATTAGAAGCGTTAAATTAAACCCCTTGTTATGTGATGGTATTCTGAAAATCTCATGAGCTACTTATTCTGGTAATTTTTAGATAATAAAGTAGATTTCTTCAGGGGGGCTCTGCCCCCCCTGAACCCCTTCGTAGTGTAATTTAATTTACATTTGTAATTATCAATTAATTGTGTTAATGTCCTTTAGTAAATTCTACCAATAGACGGAAACGTACATGAATTATTTTCTACAGCCCTGTATATTACGTGAAGATTTTTACGCGTCGTCTATAACATTTAAATTTAATGCAGACAAAAAACCCTCTTAAAACTGCTCATATCACATTTCCGGGGTTTAGTATGCATAGTGTGCACCATATATCCAGTTTCTGTGGAGTCCTGTATATGGTTCTATTTAAATTCTGCAAACATTTGTTAGTATACTAAATGTAATTGGGCTGGGAAATACATAACTCAAAAAAAAAAAAAAAAAAAAAAAAAAAAAAAAAACACTGAAGCAATTCGCGCGCGCTCATTTTCATTTATACTTACGAATTCATTTGTGTATCCCTGTACATGGTCTATACAATATTTAAGCACTACTTATTAAGTACAAATTTACTTAACGTTAAAACGCACACCAAAATCGAAAATGCTCTTCAGCAATCATCCCTAATAGACCAGAACTGTATCCGAAATTTTTTATGTGACCCTATAAATGAACGATAAATACGATACAAATCATATTCAAGCTTCTTGTAGTCAACCACAGTAATGTAATTTAATTTCATAATGTTTGAATTAGTGCAACACAATTAACACACTGACGACAGGCAATTTAATTAAATCTGGGTTTAAAAACAGTAGAAGCTCCTCTCTCTTCTGAAAGTGTCTCGGAAATTGGTTTCTGAAATATGTTTTTCATGTTTATGCAGCAGTAAATATCTTTCAATGTACGGGTGTAATATATAATGTCTTACAATCTATAAAAAATATGGACAACACAGTATATATGTCTTTTCTGTAAGGTAGAAGTCATTCCCTTAGCCAATGACGTATTCTGAATAAAAACGAGAATTCTCGTTTCCCGTCGCTAATGTGTTAAAATAAGCTGTGAAGAGTTTTTTTTCCCCCCGTAGACAACATTTTAATCGCCCACTTTTGTGTGACCCTGAAAAAAAAATATGCTTTGCACCCCATATACTACAAAAATGTTTCAAAAATACATATCAATTTTATTATTTTGTAACAGAGTAACATCATTAAAAAACGCCACAAAAGGATTTTCTTCAAAGATTGTACTATTATGAATACTTTTGAGTTCCCTGTACGCATGCTGTAAGTGCTACATATAACATATTTTATAGTAACCAGGTTCTAGTGCACCTTAATAAAGTATATAAATTTCATTACGTTTAAAATTGTGTAACATTATTAAAATACACCGCAGACGATTTTTCCCAAAGACTATAATGTAACGGAATAGTTTTGAGGGCCCCTGTAATTAAGCTATGAATGCTACACTCTTAATTTTTAATACCAAACATACTTTGGCAAACCTCAATAACGTATATCAATTACATGCAATCCCGACTATATTTACGCGAGTTAGAGCACGTAGAGAAACACGGCAGGGCGACAGATAGAAAAACTGAAGTCATAAATACTTTTCATCCATGTTGGAAAGTGTTAAAAAGGATTTACATGCCTTTAACTGTACTTTTTTTTCACTAATAGCATGGTTAAACATTAGTTTAAACATCCTAATCCATGCGATAGCAATAACATATTAAAAGCCCCCCAAAATATGCATATCTGGAGATCTATAAATCTACTGGAAAATAATTCATTATCGTGCCCACTGTTAATTCCATAAATTGCATCGATTTGGCGCGATAAAATATTTTTTGTGATAGCCTTTTAATAGTACATGCAACAAATTAACGTAATTTACTAACTTCATTCATATTTGAAGCAATGATAGGCTACGAATAACAGTCGCTAGGCAACGAAGAAAAGGAGAAAAAAAAAAGAAATATGTATCATGTAAAACAAGAAAATTAATTTAAAAATTCTTTATATTATTGGAATACATGTATAAATGTCCTCAAAACATTATACACGTAAATAAAAAAATCTGATAGATACATTGATAAAACTTCAATATAATAGGAATAATTTAAAACCCTTATTTGGAATGTTAGTATCCATAATTTGACATTTAAATCCATTAATCAAACCTGCCATTTTCTTTCAACAAATGGAAATTTGAAAATCGTCTGACTTGCCGTAGAAAAGCATTATAAAGAAAAATAAAATCTTCCATATTTTCCGAACGAATGAACCAAATTTAACCAAAAACTATACAGCTACGTCCGGGTATCTCACGAATATGCCCAATTAATTTCAAGCTGATCGGGTGCTTTTTGCGGCAGTTATCGCGGAACAGACAGACAGACAGACAGACAGACAGACGGACAGACAGACAAACGGAAATCAAAACTTTTCGTGTCTCCACTGTAAGCCTTCACTGACGTTTCGGCAATAATAAACTAGTAAATCTGCAGATCAGGAGCCTCAACGTCAGCTCTACAATTCATTGTGTTTAGCACCCTTTGAGTAATATTAATCTTTCTACAAAAAACGAAATTTAAAGTTTTGAAATTACATAAACATTTATAAAACGAAAAATATTTCGAAGGTTTCTGACATTAGAAGCGTTAAATTAAACCCCTTGTTATGTAATGGTATTCTGAAAATCTCATGAGCTACTTATTCTGGTAATTTTTAGATAATAAAGTAGATTTCTTCAGGGGGGCAGAGCCCCCCTGAACCCCTTCGTAGTGTAATTTAATTTACATTTGTAATTATCAATTAATTGTGTTAATGTCCTTTAGTAAATTCTACCAATAGACGGAAACGTACATGAATTCTTTTCTACAGCCCTGTATATTACGTGAAGATTTTTACGCGTCGTCTATAACATTTAAATTTAATGCAGACAAAAAACCCTCTTAAAACTGCTCATATCACATTTCCGGGGATTAGTATGCATAGTGTGCACCATATATCCAGTTTCTGCGGAGTCCTGTATATGGTTCTATTTAAATTCTGCAAACATTTGTTAGTATACTAAATGTAATTGGGCTGGGAAATACATAACTCAAATAATAATAATTAAAAAAAAAACACTGAAGCAATTCGCGCTCATTTTCATTTATACTTACGAATTCATTTGTGTATCCCTGTACATGGTCTATACAATATTTAAGCACTACTTATTAAGCACAAATTTACTTAACGTTAAAATGCACACCATAATCGAAAATGCTCTTCAGCAATCATCCCTAATAGACCAGAACTGTATCCGAAATTTTTTATGTGACCCTATAAATGAACGATAAATACGATACAAATCATATTCAAGCTTCTTGTAGTCAACCACAGTAATGTAATTTAATTTCATAATGTTTGAATTAGTGCAACACAATTAACACACTGACGACAGGCAATTTAATTAAATCTGGGTTTAAAAACAGTAGAAGCTCCTCCCTCTTCTGAAAGTGTCTCGGAAATTGGTTTCTGAGATATGTTTTTCATGTTTATGCAGCAGTAAATATCTTTCAATGTACGGATGTAATATATAATGTCTTACAATCTATAAAAAATATGGACAACACAATATAAATGTCTTTTCTGTAAGGTCGAAGTCACTCCCTTAGCCAATGATGTATTCTGAATAAAAACGAGAATTCTCGTTTCCCGTCGCTAATGTGTTAAAATAAGCTGTGAAGAGTTTTTTTCCCCCGTAGACCACATTTTAATCGACCACTTTTGTGTGACCCTGAAAAAAATATATGCTTTGCACCCCATATACTACAAAAATGTTTAAAAAATACATATCAATTTTATTATTTTGTAACAGAGTAACATCATTAAAAAACGCCACAAAAGGATTTTCTTCAAAGATTGTAATATTATGAATACTTTTGAGTTCCCTGTACGCATGCTGTAAGTGCTACACATAACATATTTTATAGTAACCAGGTTCTAGTGCACCTTAATAAAGTATATAAATTTCATTACGTTTAAAATTGTGTAACATTATTAAAATACACCGCAGACGATTTTTCCCAAAACCTATAATGTAACGGAATAGTTTTGAGTGCCCCTGTAATTAAGCTATGAATGCTACACTCTTCATTTTTAATACCAAACATACTTTGGCAAACCTCAATAACGTATATCAATTACATGTAATCCCGACTATATTTACGCGAGTTAGAGCACGTAGAGAAACACGGCAGGCGACAGATAGAAAAACTGAAGTCATAAATACTTTCCATCCATGTTGGAAAGTGTTAAAAAGGATTTACATGCCTTTAACTGTACTTTTTTTTTCACTTATAGCATGGTTAAACATTAGTTTAAACACCCTAATCCATACGATAGCAATAACATATTAAAAGCCCCCCAAAATATGCATATCTGGAGATCTATAAATCTACTGGAAAATAATTCATTATCGTGCCCACTGTTAATTGCATAAATTGCATCGATTTGGCGCGATAAAATATTTTTTGTGATAGCCTTTTAATAGTACCTGCAACAAAATTAACGTAATTTACTAACTTCATTCATATTTGACGCAATGATAGGCTACGAATAACAGTCGCTAGGCAACGAAGAAAGGAAAAAAAAAAGAAATATGTATCATGTAAAACAAGAAAATTAATTTAAAAATTCTTTATATTATTGGAATACATGTATAAATGTCCTCAAAACATTATACACGTAAATAAAAAAATCTGATAGATATATTGATAAAACTTCAATATGATAGGAATAATTTAAAACCCTTATTTGGAATTTTAGTATCCATAATTTGACATTTAAATCCATTAATCAAACGTGCCATTTTCTTTCAACAAATGGAAATTTGAAAATCGTCTGACTTGCCGTAGAAAAGCATTATAAAGAAAAATAAAATCTTCCATATTTTCCGAACGAATGAACCAAATTTAACGAAAAACTATACAGCTACGTCCGGGTATCTCACGAATATGCCCAATTAATTTCAAGCTGATCGGGTGCTTTTTGCGGCAGTTATCGCGGAACAGACGGACAGACAGACAGACAGACAGACAAACGGAAATCAAAACTTTTCGTGTCTCCACAGTAAGCCTTCACTGACGTTTCGGCAATTATCTTTGATTGAGTATAAGTTATAGATGCAGATTCACGGTCGCAAAATGGCGACTAAATTTTTTGCTGTGGCCACTAACTTTCAGTGTCTAATTCGCCATGTGTTATTTTAAAAGATAAATTTTCCTATAGAAATCAAATGATTGAAAAGTATTTTGATTTTTATAGTGTAAAATCTCACACATTCACATTTTTTTTTATATGTACGTACAGTCGTGAAAAAAAAAAAAAAAAAAAAAGTAAACACTCCCTACTAAGTCCTCAACAAATTATTGTAGAAGAAAGTTACTGGTACCGAACGATTGGAAATAAAGTCTACTTTTAAACGATGTATATAAAATTTGCTTAAGGGGCCATCTACTTATTGAAACGAACCATAACTTTGTTTTTTATTCAATTTCAGTACATAATTCTGACAGCATAAATGAACTCTACACCCATCAATTAGCCTAAAAACAAATTATTATGCAATTCGTGACATAAGTTTCCAAGAAATAAATTATTTTAAAACGAGCATATTTTATGGGCTGTATCCAAACTGAAGTTCGGTGCTCGATTGTTGACCGATAGAGCTCCCTTCTTGATCAAGGCATTTTAAGCGCCACTCAACCAGTCATTGAAGACTGCTAAATTCTAGGATAGCAGAAAAATTTTCAAAATATCTAGTCACTTCTATCATAGACGGCCCCTTAAATCTTTATTTTGCAGTTTTTTAAGCATAATTTGAAAACTACTTGGGGGCGGTCCATAAATGATGTCACACTTTTTTTTTCAATATTTTTAACCCCCTCCCCCCCCTTTGTCACAAAGTGTCACCCTTCACCATATCCCCCCCCCCCTTGTCAAATGTCAGGCTATATTACATAAACATATACTTGCAGTTCTGAAACAAAGCACTACGTTATTTGTAATATTTCAAATTTTATTTTTAAACTTTAAACTATGTGTTTTAACCACATTTGTGAGCATAACAATAAAAATGATTCATGTACTTATTTTATATGAAATAAGATTAAGGTTAATAACAAAAACATAATTAATATACAATAGTAATCTTATACTATAATGCGAGCAAAAATTGTGTGTGTATGTGTGTTGGTGTGTATGTGTGTGTATGTAAATTTTATCTTAAAAACGGCTCTAACGATTTTGACAAAATTTTGTATTTTACCATTTTCGGGCATGATAAGACCATTGAGCTAGGTCATGTGTTCAAGAAAATTCGATTAGTGGGTCATTTTGGGTCGTAATGGGTCAAGGTCAAGCTAATTATATCTAAAAAATGGCTCAATTGATTTTGACCAAATTTCACATTCAACCGTTTTTCGACACGAAGAAACTATTGGGCTAGGTCACATGTTCGAGAAACTTCGATTAGTGGGTCTTTTTTGGGTCACTATGGTTCAGGTCAATTTTATCTAAAAAACGGCTCTAACGATTTTCACTAAACTCTAGATTCTACAGTTTTGGATTACGAGAAAACTATTGGGCTAAGTCACATGTTCGAGAAAATTCGATTAGTGGGTCATTTTTGGGTCATCGTGGGTCAAGCGCAGTATATCTAGATAACTTCTCTAAAGATTTTGACGAAATTTTACACCCTACTGTTTTCGGGTACGAAAAGACCATTGGGATGGGTCTCGTGTTCGAGAAAATTCGATTAGTGGGTCATTTTGGGTCATAATGGGTCAGGGGCAAGTTAATTATATCTAGAGAACGGCTCAATCGATTATGACTAAATTTTGTATCTAACCATTTTCGAGCACGAAAAGATCATTGGGATGGGTCTTGTGTTCGAGAAAGTTCGATTAGTGGGTCATTTTGAGTCATAATGGGTCAAGGTCAAACTAATTATATCTAGAGAACAGCTTAATCGATTTTGACGAAATTTTGTATTTTACCATTTTCGGGCATGATAAGACCATTGGTCTAGGCCACGTGTTCTAGAAAATTCGATTAGTGGGTCATTTTGGGTCGTAATGGGTCAAGGTCAAGCTAATTATATCTAAAAAACGGCCCAATCGATTTTGACCAAATTTCACATCCAACCGTTTTTCGACACGAAGAAACTATTGGGCTAGGTCACATGTTCGAGAAACTTCGATTAGTGGGTCATTTTTGGGTCAATATGGGTCAAGCTAATTTTATCTAAAAAACGGCTCTAACGATTTTCACTAAACTCTATATTCTACAGTTTTGGATTACGAGAAAACTATTGGTATAAGTCACACGTTCGAGAAAATTCGATTAGTGTGTAATTTTTGGGTCACCGTCAGTCAAGCTAAGTTTATCTAGATAAGTTCTCTAATGATTTTGACGAAATTTTGCACCCTACAGTTTTCGGCCACGAAAAGACAATTTGGATTCGTCTAGTGTTCGAGAAAATTTTATTAGTGGGTCATTTTGGGTCATAATGGGTCAGGGTCAAGTTAATTATATCTAGAGAACGGTTCAATCGATTTTGACTAAATTTTGTATCTAACCATTTTCGGGCACGAAAAGATCATTGGGATGGGTTTCATGTTCGAGAAAATTCGATTAGTAGGTCATTTTGGGTCATAATGGGTCAGGGTCAAACTAATTATATATAAAGAACGGCTCAATCGAGTTAAACTAAATTTTGTATCTAACCATTTTCGGGCTCGAAAAGACCATTGGGATGGGTCACGTGTTCGAGAAAATTCGATTAGGGGGTCATTTTTGGGTCAAGCTATTTTTATCTAAAAAACGGCTCTAACGATTTTCACTAATTTTTATATTCTACAATTTTGGATTACGAGAAGACCATTGAGCTAAGTCACATGTTCGAGGAAATTGGATTAGTGGGTCATTTTGGAGTCACAGTGGGTCAAGCTAAGTTTATCTAGATAACGGCTCTAACGATTTTGACAAATATTTGCACCCTACTGTTTTCGTGCACGAAAAGACCATTGGGATATGTCTCGTGTTCGAGAAAATTTGATTAGTGCGTCATTTTGGGTCATAATGGGTCAGAGGCAAGCTAATTATATTTAGAGAACGGCTCAAACGATTTTGACTAAATTTTGTATCTAACCATTTTCGGGCACGAAAAAAACCATTGGGATGGGTAACGTGTTCAAGAAAATTCGATTAGTGGGTCATTTTTGGGTCACCGTGGGTCCAGCTAAGTTTATCTAGATAACGGCACTACGATTTGACGAAGTTCTGTAATCTATCGTTTTCGGGCACGAAAAGACCATTGAGATGGGTCACGTGTTCGAGAAAATTCGATTAGTGGGTCATTATGGGTCAGGGTCAAGCTAATTATATCTAAAAAACGGCTCAAGACATTTTCGCAAAATTTTATAATATACGGCCGTTTCTGGTCATGAGAGGACCATTGGGTAAGTCACATGTTCGAGAAAATTCAATTAGTGAGTTATTTTGGGTCACAATGGGCAAGGGTCAAGCTAATTGAATCTAAAAACATGCTCAAAACATTTTGACCAAATTTTATATTACGCATGCCGTTTCTGTGCATGAGAAGAGAATTGGGCTAAGTCACATGTTCGAGAAAATTCAATTAGTGGGTCATTTTGGGTCATAATGGGTCAGGGTCCAGCTAATTTTATCTAAAAGAAGGCTTAAACGATTTTGACTAAATTTTGTATTCTACCGTTTTCGGGCTGGAGAAGACCATTGGGCTAGGTCGCATGTTCAAGAAAATTCGATTAGAGGGTCATTTTGGGTCATAATGTATCAGGGTCCAGCTAATTGCATTTAAAAAGCGCATGAAAACATTTTGACATAATTTTGTATAATACCGTTTCCGGGCATGATAAGAGCATTGGGCAGGGTCGCACGTTCAAGAAACTTCAATGAGTGGGTCATTTTGGGTCTTAATGGATCAGGATCAAGCTAACTGTATCTAAAAACCGCTCAAAAGATTTTGACAAAACTTTGCACTACACCGTTTCTAGACAAGTTAAAACCATTGGGCTGGGTCGCATGCTCAAGAAAATATTATTAGTGGGTCATTTTGGTGATAATGGGTCGGGGTCAAGCTAACGGCATCTCAAAAAGGTTCAAACAATTTTAGACAATTTTTTTTTGTTATACCGCTTCACAGTACAAAAAGACCATTGAAATAGCTCACATCTGTCGATGAATTTCGGTTAGTGGTTTTTTGAATCAACGTGGATCAAGATTATTTTACCTAGAAAACGACTAACGAATTTCACTAAATTTTGTATTCCATCGTTTTCAGGCTCGAGAAGAACATTGTGTTAGGTCGCATGTTCGAAAAAATTCGATTAGTGGGACATTTTGGGTCACTATGTTTCACGGTCAAGCTACTACAAGCATCTACAACAGCAAGAATGATTCAGTGGGAAAAATATATCGATATAAACTGAAAGCTAATTTTGACCGAGCTTAGCTCGGTCATTCTTGCTAGTAAGATATTAATACGAAAGAGCAGTTGAAAACAGTTTTATTTTGGAATTTGAAATGGAATTTAATATATTTGGCTTTAAATCTACTTTATAAACACAAAATACTTTAATTTCAAAATAACTTCAAAATTGTATCTGCTGATTTTAAATGCTTTTATTTTAACCAAAATGTGTGATGTCACTTTTCTTCTTACCCCCTCCCACCCCCTTGTCACAAACTGTCCCGATTTCACGAACCCCCCTCCCCCCCCCCCTCCAAGCGTGACATCATTTGTGGAAGGCCCCTTGGAAGAAAAATGTGAATTTTTGGATTTCCATAAAGCAGGACTTAATAAATCTAAATCCATGAAAAAGATTGTAGGTTGCAATTCGTAATTTTTTTTCGAATATTAATTTCATAATTCATAACTCATATCATAAAATTATAAAAATTGAAAATTCAACGTTTTTATGTTTCGGTATTTTAGTATTATTGCTACACAAAATATTAGCACATTAAGAGTATAATTTCAGGAGATATTAATAAAAATATGAAAATGTAATTTAACATTAGAAGCACTAAATTTTGAATGTTTCTAATTCAAAAACTTGTCATTCAAATGACTTGGAAATTTGGTGCGTAGGCATAGTTTGAATCGAAGATTTGAAATATCTCGTTAAAATTGGGTATTGTCATTGAACAAAATGAAGTTTGGGTTCGTTTTAATATTAGATGCCCCCCTAAGCAAATTTTATATACATCATTTAAAAGTAGACTTTATTTCAAATCGTTCGGTACCAGTAAAATTCTTCTACGATAATTTGTTGATGAGTGAGTAGGGGGTGTTTACTTTTTTTTTTCCACGACTGTACTTTTGTATGATAAAATCAAAATGAGAAATATTGCTTTTCTGATATTCATCACTATCATAATCTCTTAGCTGATACATATTTTTTAACTGTATCTTGTCCAACTTTATCTTCTGTCTAGACATAGTTTAAGATTTATATTATACTTAACTAATATTTAAAATATAAAGAATTTTATGATTAAATTAAATTTACATATTTGATGTAATTAGTCTGTGTTTTTTTGTACATGTGTATATATTAAATAAAGAATTTTTCACTTTGAATTCCTGAGTTTTTTGTTTATAAACAAACGCTATTTTTTTATGCACTTGTTTCGCAATGTGACCACTGGAGTTTTTGGGTTTAGGAGCCACTGGTTCCTTACAGATTTTGGGAATCTACACATATAGTATAAGGCGAAATATTCTACGTGATTCTGAACCTTTCGACCGGTCAGAGTTAGTAACATAAAGAATCCGTGAGATATTCCTTATTTCACCTTGATTTCTGTTTGCAGTTTTTTTTTACTGAATTATTTGAAAACAGCACTCACGTTTTTCAGTTATAGTTGTATAATGATATTTTAAAAGAACATGAATTGGGACTTTTGCAGATTTGTGTCATTGGCTGCATATAAGTGACAAATTTACAATTTTAAACAGGTTTCCAGAGTCGTAAATTAGAATTTATACATTTTCAATGTAAAATGAGATTTTTAAATGAGAAAATTAATCAGTAAAATTTTTTAAATTTTATTAAAAATTATATACATCGTGCGTATGGGAGTCTGTATGGGAGTCGGCAGCCTTCGGCTCTATTGACACAAAATTTGTCGGGATCGCACGGGATCAGATTTAAAATAATCATGTTCGGGCTAAAAAACAAACAAACAGCAACAACAACAACAACAACAACAACAAAACACAATAAAAAATGAAGCGCCTGAACTCACTTCTACAAAATAACAATTATAAGTGAATTAGTGATAAAAGTGGAATATTAGAATATTCAACCCTTTTAATGGGAAAACAGCTTTACAACAACATGTATAATAATCACTTATAAACAGATTAAGCTAAATAATGCTATAAAAAGTGATAAAATCTCTTTATTTAGATTGACGAACGTTTCATCGCACAAACGGCGACATTTTTCAAAATCATTCATGATAGAAATACTTTCACAAAATATGAAAAAAAAATAACTTTGTAAACAATGTCACGAGACAGCATGCATAATGAAAAACAGTGCAAACATAAAATAAAATGAAATCGGATATTTATGAGCGTGGATGAATTTTTACAATTATTATTAAAATTGCATAGCATTTCTTTCCAAATTTCAGGTAAATCAAGGGACACTGAATCATTGCAAATATTCTCGTTGCGTAAAAATATCTCTATTGATCCCCGGATAATGGATGGCAAATAAAATCTCGATGGATAAATTATTCTGCTATTTTTTAAATTGATCTGTAGAGGTTTCTTGCTGCCTAATCTGGTCAAAGCTGTGATTCTCCTGTTGTATTTGATGTCTGCTATATGTTCTTTGATTCTAGTTTTAAGTTTCCTGCTTTTCATGCCTATATAAAACTGCATTGTTCCATCTTCTTTGGTGAAAGGTATTTCGTATACTCCTAATAACTGGTTTGATTCAATTGGATCTATTTTCTTGCATACTATATTTTTTAATTTCAAGGAAGGTTTTGGAACAAGGGAGATATTGAATTCAAGGGACACTGAATCATTGCAAATACAGCAAACGCTCTGTAAGGCGGACTTTGTGTGAGACGGAAATCTTTCTAACTCGGAGAGATTTTCAAGTCCCTGCGAATCAATAGACATAGAGTATAATTTGTCTGAGGCGGAATATTGTCTGCTGCGAAAAATATTCTTGGTCCCGATCGATTCCGCCTTAGACAGAGTTTACTGTATTCGAATAAAATAATTTGTAAAAATTAATCAAGCTCACAAATATCCAATTTCATGTTATTTTATGTTTGCACTGTTTATCCTTGTGCATGATGTCTCGTGGCATTGTTTACCAAGTTATTGGTTTTTAAATTTTGTGAAAATATTTCTATCATGAATGATTTTGAAAAAGTCGCCGTTTGTGCGATGAAACGTTCGTCAATCTAGATAAAGATATTTTATCAATTTTCATAGCATCATTTAGCTTAAACAGCTTTACGTATATAAGTAGTATGATTAACCATAAATATAATTTTAAAAGAAATTCACTAGAAAACAGTTTCAGGTACGTATTACTCGCAATAATTCCTAAACAACGCTATTGATTATTTCTTTCTGGAGAAAAAATGCAAGTATGAACACAATTTTTCTTCTGAACAGTCCTTTTCTTTCTAAGAACCCATACATCAATGTCAACAATCCATTACATTGTTTCCTTTATTAAAGAAAAAGAAAAACGTAAATAAAAATACTTTAAACGGAGTTTTATCAAAATATTATTCTAATGTTTATTTTTAGGACTTTTTTTTAACAGCAAATAAATGCATAATAATATTTTTTCACTTAACAATTTAACTTAAGGTCCTTTTTTAAATGTATTTCTTTTTATTATTAAAATAACGACTAACAAGAAGTTTTTCCTTTTTTGTTTCCATTTTGTTTCCTTTTCTTTTTAATTTAATTCAAGATTTTATTAAAAATTTTTTAAGATTATTAATCTTGCGTTTTTTATACGAAAATAATTTGGATTTTTCCATTAAGTGATTCATTAAAATTAGTTATTTTTTTATTGCCAGTTATATATATTTGTTAATATTTGTTATTCATTGATTTCTTGTTAAGTTTAGACTCTTATGTCTGATTTAAAAACTTATTTAATTTTACAGATGTTATAGAAATTATCGAAAATTTTGTTTTTGTAAACACTTGCATTTCGGCATCTTATCCATAGGTATGGGTAAGATGGCTAACTATCTAGGGATAAGATGGCTTACACTTATAAGGGAACCTCTTTTAGTAAAGCTCGCACCTAGCATTGAGACTTGATACATTTTATACACTGTTCGAAATTTCCGTTCAATCTTGAACCAACTTATGGTTCAAAGTCAGCAAAAGTACCAAAAGATGGTTCAATCTCTATTTCAAAAATTCTGTTTTCGGTGAATCCTAGAATATGGTTGAAGAGTAGACATAAATGACGTCACTTGAAGCTGTACCTACCCTTCCTGCATCCACTATTCAAATTAATCTGGGCGTGACTTTCATTGGTTCTGGACCTATTTTAGTGTTTTGCCGGAAAAATGTTGAGTGTTTTGAAAGAGCAACGAATTAAAGTGAAATTTATTTTTAAACTTTAAAAATCCGCTACCGAAACTCATAATTTGTTAAGAGAAGTATACGGTAATGAATGTTTAACACTTGAGTGGGTTTTTGAGCGGTTTAACGTTCGCAAGATGACCGAGACGACATTGAAGATAATGTTCGCCGGGAACACACTTTCACGTCAACAACGGAGAAAATTTTTCGATATTAATGGGATTGCGCACCTTCACTGGGTTCCTGAAAGTCAAACTATTAATCAATATTACTACCTTGAGGTCCTTTCTCAACCCCGTGAAAAAATACGAAAAAAAATTTACCCGAATTGTGGGAGAACAAATCATGGGTGATTCATGAGGACAACGCACCGGCTCATACTGCATTGTCTGTGAAGACGTTTCTAGCCAAGTATAATATCCCAGTCTTGGACCATCAGTATTATTCACCTGTCTCGGCACCATGTGACTTTTATCTGTTCTCCAAGGTTAAATTTGCATTAAAAGAAAACTGATTTCAGATAATTTTGACTGCCTAAGGGAGTACCACTACTGACTATACTCAGACGTGGAAACCACGTCTGTAGAGCATAGATGTCACCCCCGGACACCTTTATTAAGGTCTTAAAAAAAGCTTACATCAATGAGTCCATAGACTCAAGCCGCCGGAAAATAAAACGTGAACAATGGGCGACTTTTAGAAGGATAAAAAAAAGTAAAATACATAGAGATATTACAGATTATTGAATCTGTGAAAGAAAAAGCGACAAGCGTCACGAAAGAGCTCACAGAAGAAGTCATCCAGCACTGTTTCAAACATTGGAAATTTCGCATGAAGATTTAAGAGATAAAGGAGGGGTGTATATTGAAGGGGGAAAATAACTAAATATGCATAAATTTAAATTAAAATATTTTACAGCATTAGTCTTGTTATTTAATATCCATACCTCGCATCTATCTATATATATGTGTGTGTGTGTGTGTAAGGTATATATATATATATATATATATATATATATATGTAAGGTATATATATTTATATATATATATGTGTAATATATATATATATTTATATACGAATGCTGCATTTGGCGTCGAACATTGGAAGATTTCTTTATGTATTTGCATCTATAAACTTTTTTTGACATTTATTCCATTGCTGTGCATGTTGAATAATCCGTTTTAAAGGGAAGGGGAAATGAAACATTTACCCAACCTTATTTAATTCGAAAATAGAAAATAGAGGAGTAGTTCATTTTGAAAGTGGGGTAATTGCATTTTATATTTTTGCTAGATATTTAATGGCTTTCAATTGGATGGGTTTAAAGAATATGACTAAGTAATATATTATCAACTTACTTATTTTATATTTTTTGTGGTCTCATTTCATGTAAATTTATTACGCATACAATCCGAGTTAGTGGAAAAATATCCTGGTTTTGGTATGCGTTGACACCTTAACGGTCGTATTAAATTACGGTTTAAAAATTCAAATTTCTTATTGGCACCGCTTTTTTGAGAAAGAAATATTCACCTTTTTTAATGACAGTTAAATGATATCATAATAAAGCCAATTACACTGTTTTATAAAACTGGTGGGAATCAAATAATCTGAATAAAAGACACAGCCCGTGAATATCAGGAGAGCGAGAATTAAGGGGTTAAAGGGCTTGCCCGCACTTCCAAAAGCAATGATTTGTTGTAAACGTTGATTTTTTTTTAATGTGAAATATTTATAATAAAAAAACTGATTATTTTATTTTATTTACTTGTTTATTTTATTTCAATATTTTTAAGGCTTTATTTCCATAGAAAAGTTACAATAAAGCGAAACAAAAAATGTTATTTTATAGTTAACAAGAAAGACAAAATCATGCGTCAAGCATAGATTATGAAACACTTTCTAACACTTCCAAAATATTTTAACAAAATTTCGCTATTTAATAAGGTAAAGGAGATACCCAGGTAAACATTTTATAAAACGTATAATTCTCAAGAAAGATCCTTTTAGAATGCTCAATTCACAGCAGGTGGCAGCAGTAAACAATATTCTTTTGATCAAGAACAATTGATTGCTTTTTAAATAGACTTTTATTTAATTGTAAATCATATTATTTTTAATTCCTTTTTAATTTCTTAAATCCTATTATTATTTTTTTTTGGTATACATGCATACTAATCATTACTTTTTTTCTTTATTAGATAATTTTATTTGCTTCTGTATTTTGTATTTTCTGCGGAACAGTAGTCGAATTATTGTGTTATGATTCTGAAATCTGAAGTCTGTATTGAAATAAAAATTGTATTCAATTAAAATCTCAAAAGAACCAGTTTAATCGCATTTATTCCTAGTAATGATTATTTACTTTAAGGTAATTCAAATCCTCATTCAAGTCGCAAGTCTTGAAGAGTTACTCTATTTTAATTCATCGATTCATACCGTATTCTTTCGTGCCAAGGCTGGAATTCCACTATCAAAAACAAAGGTACTGCGCTTTAAATTTATTCTGATGTTTTGAAAATAAAAAATCTATATTCTCCATTCTTTAAAACTATACACGTATAACACATTTGAAAACCAGATTAAACAATTTCCGCCCATAGCTGGAAAGGTCCTGCAATTTCTTTGTGCGACTCTGTATCTGAATTATGAATTCGTACTGATTCTACGCTAAGATTTAGTTTAGTAAGAAAACGCATAACACAGATGGAAATTCAGCTTCAACAATTTCTCCCAATAGATAGAAACATACTTGAAATTTTTGTACAGCCTTGTACATTACGTAAAAAGTTTTATACGCGCCACATATTAAATTAAACATTAATTCAACTAAAAACATGCTTAAAACTACCGAAATCACACTTCCAGGAATTACTATAGGCAGCCATTTAACCAATTCTTTGCATTACCTTGTATACGATTATATATATATGTGTGCGTGTATATACTCTAACTATATCTCAGGATGATAAATGTAGTTGTGCTTCAAAATGGCATACCTCAAATTAAGAAACCCTTCTAAGCAATTCATGCTCATTCTCAGCACAAATTATTTTCTGTAATCCAGTATATGGTCTACAGAATTTATGCACAGCATGTAGTGTGCAAAAAAATTAGTTAAAAACGCGTACCATAATTGCAAGCACACTTTCAGCAATCATGCCTGATGGACAATACTTCGGATACAATACTGTATCCGAAATCGCCTTTGTGTTCCTGTAAATATGCATATTCTACTGCAAGCATCAAGTAGTAAGCCTCAGTAATGTAGGGGAGGATAGTACACAGTGAGACGAAAATTATTATTACTTAACAAATGACGACGATTTTTATTCTTTTGAAAAAAATTTTGCAACATCTTTAAGCTACACAAATTCGCTACACATTAATGTATAAATGGTTTTAAAAAAGTTATTTATAAAAGCACAGAAGCAGCATAACGGAGTATAGAAAATTGTCTCACTGTGTACCACAAGTAGTACACAGAGAGACAATGTATATATTTTCATAAATCATACATTTTTGCATCCTATCAATAATTTTTTGCAATTTATGATTTCTAATTAATAGTTCTATATTCTCAAAATATTAAAAATATGAGCCTCAGGTGGACAATGGCAGACCTTGGCCTACCTTCATGCAAATTTTCAGCCTCTTACGTTTAGTAAATTTCCTTAGCCATCGCATGCCCCCCCCATACACGGAGAAAGAGTGAGAGAGAGAATAAACTTCTTTTATTAATAAATAACTTTTTAAACGTCAGAATCACATAGTAGGTACACAATAAGACATGTCTTACTGTGTACTTTCGTTACGTTGTAAAAAAAATGGATGCCACATCTGGTACATCAATTTCATCGCTTTAAAAAGTTTATGTCGTTTTGCCGAAATAGTCTATTATTAGATATATCTAGGTTTGGTTAAGTAAGTATATGTCATATTGAAGGAAATAAACTCTAAAATAGACGTTTATCTGACTTTAACCACTATAAAATAAGGAATTATTTACTATTTTGTCGGACTCGTAACTGAAGTGCCGAAACTACATCCACGTGTTGCATAAGATGAGGTCGTTATGTGTGTGTGTGCCAGCTTGAAGAAAAAGTTACAACTATATGGCAAAGTGGCTGCTGTCTCACAGTGTACCATGTCTCATTGTGTACTCTCCTACCCTATATCAATTTCAACATTTTCAGATAATGCAACATATTTACATTATGCTGCGAACAGTTTTAATCCATTAGACCAGTGCTTCCCAACCTTTTATTGGCCGCGCCTCACTAAACCAGCTGTCAACTCACGATGCCCCCCCCCCCTACTCTGCAACAGATTCTCATTAATATCTCATTATTTAAATAGTGAACACTATTCACAGGAAGGAAGACAGAGTCTTAAAAAATAACTATTCATTTCATATTTTTCAACTTATCATAGAAGTGAATATTTAGTCACAAATGTGTTTTTAGCTCAATTTTATAAATGCAATGAGGCTATACATCTTCGCCTTTATGTCTTTCCTTTCTAACTTACCTCAGTGTCAAGCATAAGTGTCTGGTCTGCATTGATACCTTCACAAAATGTTGAAAGAGACTCTTACATTTAGCATTAAAATTGATAACATTGGCACATTTTATAATTCATTTTAGTAACATATGAACAGTTGGTGAAAAAGCTTCGGATATTGAATTTTCTTTAAGGATAACAAAATACACAAGAAACATTTCAAGATTCTCATCTTTATCAATTTTAATAGTCCTTATTCCCCATCAAAACAAATCTCTCTGTTTTTCCTTTCCCATTATCATTAATCGACTTCCATGTACACTTCTATTTTAATTTAAATTGTGTACCGTAATTTCCGGCATATAATCCTCAGATCAAACAATTCTGTTTAGACACAGGAATTGTATTCAATAATTGAAGACAAATATTACCGCGATTTAAAAAGTTACATTTTATTAAAAAAAATTCTGGATCGAAACATGATTGTTTGACCCGCGGATTATGCGCCGGAAATTACGGTACATTTCATATATTTACTTATAGACCGGGAGCTGGCAGCACAGACAATCACCTCATCGAGTTCACGGCTGAAATTCCAGAATTAGTTAACACTCGATACGCATATTAAAACGCAATCAGTCTGCCAAGTCATATCTTGGTGGAAAACACCTGAAAACCTGATTTTAGTGGTCGACTCGTAGGTTTACGATTGTGTTTTCCTGCACCCAAAAGTATGAAAACATGGAGGACTAGGAGCAGGAAAACGCAATAGTAAACGTACGTATCAACCGCTAAAATCGGCTTTTCATGTTTTTCCACCAAGATATGACTTGGCAGACCTATTGTGTTTTTATATGCGTATCGAGTTTTAACTAATTCTGGAATTTCAGCCGTGAACTCGATGAGGTGATTGTCTGTACTGCCGGCTCCCGGTCCATTACTACCTGCACTGTAGCTATACATATTTACAAATTATCCATTTATTTTACTAATGCTATTTAACCCTTGAAGGGTGGACCACCTAATTTTAATTCCTAAATGACATATTGACGCCAGAATGTTTGAATGAAAATTTTTCTTTTATCCAGTTCACAAAGAAGTTTAGAAAAGTTTTACATATTTTCAAATAAATTTGTTTTTGAATTCCGGTGTCATTCAATGATTTAGGCTTTTTACACATAGAAGTACTTTGCTCCAGAAAGGTTTACGATTTATAATTTTTAGAAAGTTGGTAACACCTCTTTTAGACATTTCGAATATTTTTTAGGTTAAACATGATCAAGACTGTCAAATTTAGACAAACCCTTAAGTACATGTCTCATGTGCGAAAGTTTCTTGATGCGAGCTTATAGCAGAGTGAATAGGAATACAAGGCTCATTTAATAAATCAAAAAAGTTGCGAAATTTTTTTAAATAAAAATTATAAAATGTTTTACAACTGAAAAAAATAATAGTAGAAGTGGGGAGAGTTGTTATATACTTAATATATATATATATATATTTATATAATTAATCTAATTTCAGTCTACGTTTAAATTTGATTGAGAAATTTTTATAAATTCAAGAAAAAACTTATTTTCTTCATTTTAGTTTCAAATTTTGTGTGCATTACTTTTCCAAAAATAAAACTGACAGCTAATGATGCATTTGAAATTGCCCCCATAGAAAGTCAAATCGCTCAACGTTGGGAACCACTGCATTAGACCAATATACAACCGAACTCTTTTGTGTGATGACTGTTATACTTTGCATGCCATATTCTACAAAAAATGTGCTTTAGTCGCCTCAGAAATTCATATCAATTTCATTAAATTTGTAACAGAGTAACATCATTTAAATACGCCGCAAACGATTTTTCTTCATAGGCCATAATATAACGGAATATTTTTGAGTACCCTGTACGCGTACTGTAAGTGATACACATAACATATTTTATAGTAATCATCTTCTAGTTCACCTCAATAATGTATATAAATTTCATTATGTTTCAAATATTGTAACTCCGATAAAATACACCGCAAGTGATTTTTCCCATAGACCGTAATGTAACGAAACAATTTTGAGTGTCCCTGTAAATGAACTACAGATGGTACACACTTCATTTTGAATAGAGAACACGCTATAGTAAACCATAATAACGAATATGAATTACATGGCAATACGAGTATAATTATGCGAGTCAGAGCATTGCCAGACAGACAGACAACCCCAATTCATAAACACTTTTCAACTATGTTGGAAAAAGGTATAAAAAGTAAGAAAAAATGTTGAGTAATAATTTATATAGCTATAATTATATATCTTAATTTAGATAGCAAATACAGGGTGGTTATAATTAAACTTCCCCTATAAACAGCATCCTACAGCGCAAACGGTTGAACGGTATGCAATGAAATTTGGTATATAGACTATAGACGATATGCGCTCACGGAATTTCGAAAAAAAAAATTGTTCCTAAATGTCCACCAGAGGGCGCCTTTTCTGGAAAAACATTAAATTTAACACAATAAACGGCCAAAACAGTTGGTTTTACATTTTATTAATCATAGTTCTTGTTCTTGATTGTTAATATTGTTTCTGTATTCCGTTTTGGTCGTTTATTGTGTTAAATTTAATGCTTTTTCCGGAAAAGGGGCCCTCTGGTGGACATTTTGGAACTAAAATTTTTTTTCGAAATTCCGTGAGCGCATCTCGTGTATAGTTTATATACCAAATTTCGTTGTATTCCTTTCACCCGTTTGCGCTATAGGATGCCGTTTATAGGGGAAGTTTAGTTATAACCACCCTGTATTTTTGAACTATTCATGATGTAATTCTGATTACACTTGTTAATAGTATGCAACATGCAAAATAATCCTATTCGTAGTAGGCATTCCTCATTTCAAAATCAATGTATTTGAAATATCGGGGACTTAATAAACTACTAGTAACAGAATTATACCGATATTAAAAGATATTTATTGTGAAATGATTTAAAATATAAATTTTATGTTAATTTGTAACAAGATTTAACTTTAACTGATATTTTTCGCAAAACGGTCTTGTTCCACTTTCAAAAAGCAAAGGCTCATATATAATTTGCATCCTCTACAGGAAAAAAAAAAAAAACTCTGTAAATGTTTATGTTTTCTGTATAAGATTACGTAAGTAGAAAATTTTCGTCTTTATGTTTATGATATGCATTCATTCATGTTTATAATATTGATGCATATCTTAAAGTAAGAAAAGGGGAAATGTTTTAAGCAGACAAAGACTTTAAATGGGCTCCAGCAATACTTAAAGTATTTTTCTTTTTACAAACATTTTTCTTGAAAATACTGCATCTGCGAAAATGCTACTCTATTTTAAAAATGCTATGTCCATTGAATATGAATGCATAAAGAGAGAATGAAGTTTTATATGCAAGTTTTTACTGAATATGTTTTATCTTACTCGTATATTCTAGAAAAAAAAACTGTATGTTTGCAAAACCCTTTTATTGGTATGGTTGCAAAATACTTTTATTGATATGGTTGCAAAATACTTTTTTATAAATAATATATCTATAATATTCGTGCAGATTTCTTTTGTGCGTTATGGTAAATATTTGAACAGAGCTGAAGCAAGGGTGGTGTCTGCTAGTGTTGTCAGGTGTCCCGATTTTCGGGGCTCCAACATCTGTCCCGTGTAATCACTATGCGGGACGAAAAACATCCTAACATTGCACAAATTCTTTTACATTTTTTTTTTTAGTACTATGCTATTCCTTAAGTTCTATCGAATGGAACTTAATACAGTAAAACCTGGGGAGCCAGAAACTATCTAAAACGGAATATTTTTCATAAGGAATACCTTACAAATCTACCTCCCCAGACGGAAACCTGTTTAAAATGGAATTTTGCCTACCCGTAGCGACTCTGTACTGACACGTTTTACTGTACTTTCTTACTTAAACCTTGTGTTAACGGAACCTATTTATAACGGAATTCTATAACAAACGTAAAAATTTCATTATTCCTACGATAGGAATACTGCAGGGTAAAAGCACATATTTCGTCCCCCCAGGCAGTTTTAGGCAATAAATCTAATAATTTTTAGTGAAAACCTACCAATTTTGGATTTTACATAGACTAACTACCCACGCACACAGAAACATAGGCAAATATCGTAGAAAAAAATTTTAATAATGCGAAAAATTGTTTTTTCAACAGTATCTAAAAAATTCAAAAGAAAAAAAATCGTCCCAATTTCGTCCCCCAAAAAAATCCAATACGCCGAGGCTTAACTTATAACTAAATCAAAATTTATTTCTAGATGAGTAAGTAATTTAATTTACATTAAAGTAAGACACAAATAAATGTACTAATTATCAGTGGAAGAATAACATAACGAAACATTAGCCATCAAACATGAGGATAAAGTTGTCATGAAAAATATTCCTAATTTCGTCACCGGGACGAAAATAAGAACTGCAAGGGGGACGAAATTGGAACCACACTACTTTCTAATATGGCGGAGCTTCAGTTTCCGTAAGATGAACTGAGGGCCTTAAAACTCACTGTATGCTACTATCAGTATCTTACCTACGTAATATAAATGCAACGAATAAGTAATAAATACTTATAGTACAGTGAATAACGTTCCACAAACGACGTAATAAGAACTCAGGTCTTCAAAAAATATGAAATTCGGCGTCTTTAACTTATGTATGTGTCTTGGCGACCGAAACTTTCAATACTGACCCCTTTTACTTTCCGTCCCCTGTGCCTTGCGTCATAAGTGGCGCTACTTTCACAGAAGCGGAAAAGTTAAGGGGGACGAAATTAGGAAAGTGGACGAAATATGGGCACTTTACCCTACAATTTTATTCATAAAAGGCAGGTAATGTAACTCCAGAAAAGCGCTGGATGCGTATTTGCGCATGATTAATTTTACTTGTAATTTTTTTCAAACTGGGATACAGTGTCCGGACCAGGATCCGAACTAGGGACCTTTGACTAAAGCCGCCAATGCTCTACCATCTGAACTGCCGTTGACGAACTTGCCAGACACATATAATTCGCCCAGAAACCTAATGTCTATAACATCTTGTCTGACATAGGAATCAGCTACGCTGGATAAATCACAGATAATGGAAACTCCAAGAAACGTTGGACACGTAATTATATTCATAAAACTCGGGTAATATAACACCAGAAAAATGCTGGAAACGTATTTACACATGATTAATTTTAATTGTAATTTTCGAAAATGGTCAAAAAAGTGTCCAGGATAGCTGAGTTGGTCGGCTCAGCCAAGGTTCCTGGTGCGAATCCTGGCCTGGGAACATTTTTGCCCATTCTGGAAAAATTAGAACTAAAGTTAATCATGACTATACAATTATGTCTACTAAATTGGAATTTTGTGTCACCCTGTAGCGATTCCGCTTTCACAGGTTTTACTGCATAAGATTGTTGTGTTTATTTAGTATAATAAAATCTGCCAAGACAGATTAGCAAAAGACAGGAGAAAAATTGCTTTTTCAATAGACTTTCGTCTTAGCAAATAAAAGTGTATGGTATTTTTACCGTAGGGGAATAAAATTTTTGCTTTTAAGACAGGATTCCGTTACATGCAGTTTCGTTTTCATAGTGTCTATTGTAATTTTATGTACACATTTTGAAGCCACTTTTCGGCTTTATTTGTCTCCCTTTTACTGCTTTTTGCAACATTTGAGCTGCTAACACTAGTGCACTGTAAAATATTTACGTTACGTTGCTCCATAAAATTGGTGGCAGCCTTGCTGCCTCCATTTTATTGAGTAATTTAACCGATATAACTGGTGTTACTTTACACTAATGTGTAATATTACACCAATTATATCAGTTTATATTACACCATTATATAAATTACTCCATAAAATTGGAGCAGCATGTTGCCACCAACTTTATGGAGCAACGTTACACAAATTTTTTACAGAGTGTGGGCGGTGCCGTGCGCTTCAGCGGCACCTCAAGTTACCACAATTACACAATTAACAGTAAAAATAATTTTACATTTGATTTTTTTCAGAAAAATCTTAAGTTTCCGAATAGCGCTTATAGACTATTCTTTTTCAACTTACAAAACCTGTACCAGTTCGAAAGTATTTGACGCAGTTAAAGTTCTTTTCCTTTTTCCTTTTCTTTTCTTTCTTTTTCCGCAAGCAAAAGAAAATTTTCTTTATGTATACAGGATGTTTTTTATTTATTTACTTTTCGTCTGCAACACTTTGTAAAACATGGCGAAATATTTTTCACAAGTAATCTTTGAATATTATTGTCTGAGCGAAGCGAAGGCTAATACTCAGCGAAATATTACTGTTCGGACACTTTACTACTACGATGGATATTAACGCCATGTCCTACTAAAAAAAAAGCCTAATAAAAACCTTTCGTCAAGCATAACTCAAAAAATATTTGTCGGATTTCGTTTCTGATTGCACCAGAAGGTACCTATGAGGGTCGCCTACTGAATGCACCTACTATGAAAAATAAGTTCCAAACCGTTTAAAAATTATGTAGAAAAAACTATTTAAAAAGCACAATTTATCTGCATACGTCACAGAAATTTGGCGTGCGTCACTTTCACCGGTTGATGCTTTCGTAGACAACTGGTTTGAACACATGGAGCAAATAAAAAAAAATTCGCACGCAGTAATATTGAATACATCAGTTTCAACCACGTGATCACAACCTAGCAACAACCCGTGGCAACCAGTTTTGGTGGGCAAACAAATAACAATATAGTATTCCGTACCACGGTGACCGTTTTTAGCCTGTTGTATAAAATCTGGCATGTTGTATGACATGCAATTGTGGATGATTAAAACTAAAGGCATGAGTGTTTATTGATCCGGAGGTTATCTTTCTCTGGATGTCTGTCTGTCTATCATATAGCATGCAATTTTCTTGTAAAGGATGATATTATTATACAGTAAAGCCTCCATAACGGACACACCCGATTAGTGGACACCTTTATTTAGCGGGCATTTTTTCGATTACCAACCCTTAAATAACTGTACATTTTTTACTCTCAGTAGCGAACAACTCCAAATAGAGGACAAATTCTGCCCTCCCGAGGTGTTCGCTATTCAGAAGTTTTACTGGTAAAACCTCCATAGCGGACACACCCAATTAGCGGATACCTCTATTTAGCGGACATTTTTTCGATTACCAACTCTTAAATAACTGTACATGTTTTACTCTCAGTAGCGGTCACCTCTAAATAGAGGACAAATTCTGCATTCTCGGGGTGTCCGCTATTCAGAGGTTTTACTGTATATAATATTGATAATTATTTTACAGAGCCGCACAAAAGAATAAGAATATATGAAACGAATATAAACTAAATTCGGGATTGGTAGATCGCTGATGGTAATGTAATTTTAGGATGTTGTTACAGTTATCCGCAGCATGTTTTTAGAGTTTCGTCCATCTAACGAAACCCTACCTGTCTCACCCCTTTGTCTGTCTGTTTGTCCGTCTGTCACAGAGCCCGTTCTCAGAAACTATATATGTCGGAGACTTGAAAATTTGCATACTTATAGTTGAACACCACACATCAAACGGCAAATAATAAAATTTTGAAAAAGTCTAATATTTAACCCTCTGGGCTCTAACTTGTGTATTTTAAGCAATTTTTCTAACTCAGCCCTAATTTAATTAAGTTGGAGACATGAAATTTTGCATACTTATAGCTGAACATCTCACATCAAACGACAAATAATAAAATTTTGAAAAAGGCTTAATATTTAACCCTTTGGGCTCTAACTTGTGTATTTAAAGCAATTTTTCTAACTCAGCCCCTAATTAAGTTGGAGACATGAAAGTTTGCATACTTATAGCTGAACACTTGCGATAACACGATAAATCATAAAATTTTGAAAAAATCATATTTAACCCTCCGGTCTCTAACTTCTGTATTTTAAGCAATTTTTGTAACTCAGCACCTAATTAAGTTGGAGACATGACATTTTGCATACTTATAGCTGAAATCCTCACATCAAACGACAAATAATAAAATTTTGAAAAATGTCTGACATTTAACCCTCTGGGCTCTAACTTGTGTATTTTAAGCAATTTTTCTAACTCAGCCCCTAATTAAATTGGAGACATGAAAGTTTGCATACTTATAGCTGAACACTTGCGATAACACGATAAATCATAAAATTTTGAAAAAGTCATATTTAACCCTCCGGTCTCTAACTTCTGTATTTTAAGCAATTTTTCTAACTCAGCCCCTAATTAAGTTGGAGACATGACATTTTGCATACTTATAGCTGAACACCTCACATGAAACGACAAATAATAAAATTTTGAAAAAGTCTATTATTTAACCCTCTGGGCTCTAACTTGTGTATTTTAAGCAATTTTTCTAACTCAGCCCCTAATTAAGTTGGAGACATGAAAGTTTGCATACTTATAGCTGAACACTTGCGATAACACGATAAATCATAAAATTTTGAAAAAATCATATTTAACCCTCCGGTCTCTAACTTCTGTATTTTAAGCAATTTTTCTAACTCAGCACCTAATTAAGTTGGAGACATGACATTTTGCATACTTATAGCTGAACACCTCACATCAAACGACAAATAATAAAATTTTTAAAAAGTCTAATATTTAACCCTCTGGGATCTAACTTATGTATTTTAAACAATTTTTCTAACTCAGCCCCTAATTAAGTTGGAGACATGAAATTTTCGCATACTTATAGCTGAAATCCTCACATCAAACGACAAATAATAAAATTTTGAAAAATGTCTGACATTTAATCCTCTGGGCTCTAACTTATGTATTTTAAGCGATTTTTCTAACTCATCCCCTAACTAAGTTGGAGAATTGAAAAATTGCATACTTATAGCTGAAAACTTGCGATAACACGATAAATCATAAAATTTTGAAAAAGTCATATTTAACCCTCCAGTCTCTAACTTCTGTATTTTAAGCAATTTTTCTAACTTAGCCCCTAATTAAGTTGGAGACATGAAATTTTCCATACTTATAGCTGAACACCTCATATCAAACGACAAAGAAAAAAATTTTGAAAAAGGTCTAATATTTAACCCTCTGGGCTCTAACTTGTGTATTTTAAGCAATTTTTCTAACTCAGCCCCTAATTAAGTTGGAGACATGATATTTTGCATACTTATAGCTGAACACTTCACATCAAACGACAAATAAAATTTTGAAAAAATCTAATATTTAACCTCTAATATTTTGTCTCGCGCAATTTTTAAATTTAAGCTGTTTTGCAATACTATTTTTTGTTCATTTTGCATAATAAGTGTAATGTGACGTAATTTGTTCTATTTCAGATTTCTAACGCATGTTAATGAATTTATTTTACAATATCCTTTCTCTTTTAAAATTCACATGCAAATATAGTTTTTATGGCGTAATTTCCAATAAGTGCCTGCTTTTTATACCTAATTATTTAATTGTAATTTGAAGGTTTTTTTCTGTTTATAATAGTAACGTGTAAATAATTTTTTTATTTGAAGCAAACATTCTTGTTTGCGCTGTTTATACAGTTGGCAACAGTTTAAATTAATACCATTTTCTAAAATATGTAAAAAATATCTGTCAAAATGCTGAGTATTTGAATTTAAAATAGAAATAAAACCTCAAAAAATGAGTCAAATTAAAAAAAAATTAATGAAATCTGCAGACCGGGATCTTCTATTGAATAAAATGATCTAAAAATGATTAAATTCCCATGTATAGCTTTTGCTCTTATAAAGTTTTTTTAATGGAACGATTTTGTCCAACTTTAGCATTAAATATCTCTTAAAATAATTCTTCGATTTGAAAACTGTATGCATTATTGTGTTGATCAAACATTTCGCTATAATACCACCGATTTTCATATATTTGTATGCAATAGTTTTCTTAATATTAACGAAGAAAGACCTCCGGTCACAAAAAATTCAAAACTGGCGGCGGCGGCGGTGACAGCGTTAGTTACTTTTCATAGAATAGAGAGATATATAAAAATGAAAACTTGTCTATCTGTCTGTTTGTAATTCTATAAAAAATCTACAATTTGGAAGCCAAAATTGTGAAGAGATACGTACATGTGTATTAAAATATGGCCGAGACAACTAAAGTAATCAGGAATCGAAATAACTTATAGTTAATTTTTAATTAATAAAAAACCACCAATTTAACAGCAATTTCTTATCAAATTTAAAGATTTTTCGTTATAGCAGTTGCCAACAATTAAAAAACACAATAAAATTATTACTACAACAATTAATTTTCTACTGCAAGATTTCCACGTGAAAAATGAAAATGAAATAAATAGTTTGCCGAATTAAAAAAAAAAGGTGAATATTACATCATAACTTTTCTATTGCAAGATATTCACGTGAAATATGAAAATGAAATAAATGGATTGACGAATTTAAATGAAAGTGAATACAACTTCATATCTTTTCTATTTCAAGGTTTCCACGTGAAAGAGGAAAATATTACGTCATATTGGAAATATAAAGGGCATGGTGGATATAGTATAACGTCATATGAGTGTGAAAAATGTATTGAAGCATAATAAAAACCCGATTAGGGAAATATTGGCGTATTTTAACATTATTGCTCCAATTATAAATTGAAATAAGTTCATTTATAGCTGTATTGATTTGCGTCTGTTATATACATTTATACATTTTTATATAGCGTTTTCATATGATTCATTCAACAACATTTCGACTGCTTTTTTTAATGTTTGTTTTGTGTTGTATGTTAAATTTTGAAATTGATTTTTCAAAACAAACATCCTTCAAATTCTGGGCAACGCCGGCACTTTAGCTTGTAACAGATAAATGGCTTTTGTATCTGTACATCTAATGCTAATATTATAAAGCGTTATAATATTATAAAGTATATAATATTACTAAACTACATAGCCAACTTAAAAAAATGTTGGTGGCCATCTCTGCTCCGAAAAAAAGACTATTTTATGTCAGTGCAAGAACCTACATCGCTGCAGGAGCAAAAAAGTTCTAAAATTGTGATTTTTTGCGATATGGATTGGGTTAGAAACTTTAAATTTGGTGCGGTAGTTACTTTTAAGATGTAAATACTCGTAATGAACGCTCTCTAAAAGGTTCAATTTGACGGATAAACGTAAAAATTTCTAGAAAGGTTCTAAACTATGATTTATTTGGAATACTGAAATTTTGGGGATACTGTTGGGGTTAGAGACTAGAACTTTGGCATGGTAGTAATTAATAAGATGTAAATGCTCGTTGCAGAACGAATTCTAAAAAATAGAAAGACTAAACAAAGCGGAAAAAGATCTAAAGATGATCTAAGTAACGAAGAACATGGAACTGTTAGGAATATAAACATGAAAATTGACATGGCTGTATTTATCATGACGTAAATTCTCGCAATAGAACAATTTCTAAAAATGTCGCTATAAAAAACAGTGCAGAAACAAAAAACTTTCAAAAATTTTCTATTTCTCTGTTACTGCTGAGCCCAAAATCTTGAAATTTTGCTTCGGGTTAGTTTTAAAATATACAATTGTCTCTATGAATGGTTTCTAAAAAATTTAAAATTTAAAAAGATGAAATTAACAGAAAACGATCTCAATTACCATTAATTTGGAATTATTAGGTACAGCAACTTTAAATATTTCATAATGCTGCATTTCCTCCGCAAAACATGCGATTTAAATGCAACAAAGCGGATAGATACCCACCTAGCATTAAATAAATTGTGTAAATATTGAATAAAGACCTGTATGAAACAGTGAGTAGGTTGCCCGAAAGTACTTGTTAAAGTGTTCCTTCTCTAGGCTTTTCTCTCTCTCTCCAAGGCAACTAACAGAGGGAAGTGCCGTTTTAAATGTGATATGAATTTTTTATCCGATTCATTTTTCTAGACATTTTATCATAAGGTCATATTCTCAATTATCATTAGTAGATTTTTTATATATTAACTTATTCTGGTGAAATTTTGTAATCGGGTTCATATTGGCGTATGTTAGCTTGCATGATTTGCTGAATAAATATGTATGGATTTGTAAATTACTTCAAATGACACTTTGACAGCTCAAAAGTTATGCAGACGATATATTCAGATCTTGTGTCATACTTTATGTTGTAATCATTGCCGATTTCGTTTATTTAATACATACTAAATACAGCTCAACTTGTGCAGAATATGTTTGAAAACAAAACAATACAGCGTATGTAGTGGCCAGCATATACTCATCATTTAAATCCGATCGAGCATATCTAAAACACACTCTAACGAAGCATTGCATGCCACTTTTGATGTATTCGGTACTTTGATACTATATTAGATTTTGAGAAGAGAATTCCTTAAATGTTATCGACAACCTCATTGCATACGTGGAAAACAGATATTGTACAATATTAACTATTCCGGGGGAGCACACACCATATAAAATATAGTCCATTCTTTTTAAACATCATATATTTGTCATTTAAAGTTACTCAAATTGGTGCGGAGCGTCTGATTATGCTCTTGACATCATTTTATACAGTTAAAATCCCGATATAAGTAAATTAGTGTTTCATTTTCTATTTTACTTTTAATATATTGCGTACTTTCAATTTTATATCCATGCATGGCTGTCTTGAATGTTTTGATTTTCCATTTTTTTAAACAGTGTATACGAATTTATATATAAGATTTTGTAATTGTAGAATTCGTTTATTTTCATCATTTCAATTTTTCGCAGTATATGGACAATTAAAGATAACATCTCATTTTCTTTGCTTCCACTTGTTATTATTAAATCTATGTTCTCAGTAATATCGCTCAGACTAATCCCTCTGAGGGAAGTCCTAGTAGTGTCATTGTTTGTCTCCTCAATAAATTTGTTTAATGAAGGATTCGTTTGTTTAAATAAATTACAATATAAATCTCTAAATAAATTTACTTAAAAGTGAGTAAGTGCAATGGATAACAGTGTGCTGAATTCTCACGTCAGCAACGTTTTGACGGAGATCCCCAAGTTACTGTAGCATACTATAAAACATAGATTATGTTTTGCTGTGTACTCATTAATATGATTTAAAATTCTACATGTTTATAGTGGTATATGTACGTCCTGTTTTTGATTCTTGATTACGTACCACGTCTAAATTCTGAATTATGATGGTTTTCAATTTAATTTCAATATGATGCGGCACATTCCAAAAGTTGATAAATGTAACTATATTGTAGATATTTGTGATTTTTTTTTGGTATTTGAAAGAAAAATGCGAATGATTTTATTGTTACAATTATTATTATTGAATATTAATAATGAAATATGTTTATATTTAATTGATATTATATATATATATATAAAACCATTAATTAAAACATTTAATCTAACTTAAAGAAACACAGAGATGGAAGTTATATTGATTTAAAATATTTAATGATGAAATAAAAATATTGTATCTTAAATGAAGCATTTTTATTTACAGATATTTGCTACTTTCATTCGCTGTTGTAAATCATGAGTTATCTTAAATAAACAGGAAAAAAATAACCCCTATTCGAATTTCACTAACAATTTATGTACACAATAAATTCTTGCCTCTTGTTTCACTAATATTATTTTTCAGTACCACAAAATATCTCATAATCACTTTTAAAAATTCACTTTTTATGATTTAAATTAATTGATTCTTAAAACTATTACCTAAGAATATGTTTATTTTCTTAGATAAGAGTATACATTTATTGAAAACTCAATTCGACAAACAATTCTAATTTATTACCGAAAAGTTTCATTAATACATTTGAATTTATTATGATAAACAAACATTTATGATGGGAGTAAATATAAATATCGAAATGCTGTAATGAGTCATATAAAAAGCATAAAGTGGAAGTATAAACAAGTGGGTAAGTGTGATCACATAGAGGGTTTCGTTTAATATTCCTTTCAAAACACTTTATCCTTTTGCAAAATCTTTCAGTTCTACATTTCGCAACCAGGGGTGCACTCTATACCAAACAAACCTCTATTAGAACGAAACTCCGTTTTACAAACTGTCCGTAGATATATTAGTCGAGGGGATCGGGCCCATAGCACCCAAAATAGCTTGGCGACCCCTGGCGGTAAAAATTGGAAATAAAATATGTACGGCTATGGTGCATAATATGAAAGAGTGGTCAAAGTTGCTAAAAATACAGAAGTTAGAGCCCGGTGGGGTAAATAATATAAGACTTTTTGAAAATTTTATGATTTTTCGTGTGATCGCAGGTGTTCCTCTAGAAGTATGCAAAATTTCCAACTTAATTAGGGGCTGAGTTAGAAAAAATGCGTAAAATACACAAGTTACAGCCCAGAAGGGTAAATATAAGTCTTTTTAAAAATTTTATGATTTGTCGTTTGATGTGAGGTGTTCAACTATAAAAATCCAAAATTTCAAGTCTCCAACTTAATTAGGTGCTCAGTTAGAAAAAGAAGCTTAAAATACACAAGTTAGAGCCCAGAGGGGTAAATATAAGACTTTTTCAAAATTTTATGATTTGTCGTTTGATGTGAGGTGTTCAGCTATAGGAATCCAAAATTTTAAGTCTCCAATATATATAGTTTCTTAGAACGGACTCTGTGACAGACAGACAGAGGAGTGAGACGAATAGGATTTCATCAGATGAACGAAACCCTAAAAAACAGACTTGTAATTTTAGAAATTTCTTAATTTTAAAAAGTGTGTCACTCATCACTATACTGCTGAATATTTCTTTTTTTTTTTTTTTTTTTTTTTTTTATTTGTTATCGCTTCTAAATCAATGTATCAATAAGGGCTCAACATTTTGCAAGTGCACTTACAGTTTGACGTCGGTTATTTAAGGAATAACAATGAAAAAATGGCTTGATTATGTATGTATTTTTTTATTACGAAATCTCTTTCCAACATTAATATCAATTTAAAAATCGTATTAAAGCTTATTTTTCTAAATTTCTAACATGAATTTGTTTCATATGCAATTTAGAAGGCTTTCAAGTTTTAAAAAATCTTTCATTTGAAAATTCCTCAACGTGCAAAATATGTTTGTAGTTACAAAATTCAGACTTCTATTCCTTAAACAAAAACACACTTGAAAAATTCTCTTTATAAAATATGAAAAGAAGGATAGAATGTACTAACCTATTTTACATATTGAACTGGTCTTCCATTTTCTCTGAGAAGTAAATCTTTTTCAAATATATACATATTTATATCTGGAACATATTTTATGTCAAAAAATATTATAAACTGTATAAGTTTGGAGAAAAGAATCTCTATTCTTATTTTAACTTATAAGAGAGGAGTACCATTAGCATGCTATAACTGAGCAAATATTTAATGTATTTATGTATCAAAATCGAAAAGGAACTGTTTTAAAAGCTACAATATTTATAACAGTGTAGTTTGCGAATGCAACTCATTTATAATTTTATTCGTGACTGCATTCGTATAAAAAAAATTAGTCAGTTATTTTAAATGAATGTATGTCGCTTAATCATAATAAAAAAGAAAACAAAAGCATAGATTCTATAAACCCATTTTACATATTTAAGTAGTTTTCCGTTTTAAGCGTATGGAAATTCTTTTGTTTGATTAAATGTATATTTTATGTCTATAGAATATGTTCAGAACCAAAAGTAAAAAAAAGATAAGAATGGAAAAGGCTTCTGTGTTCTTCTATGTTTGTTTTTTTTCTTTTCAAGGAGCATTATTAGTTCAGAAAATTCATTATCAATATAACCACTTAAATAAGAAAATGTTTTAAAGGATATGTTATTTATAACACCGTAGATGGTGCTTTAGAGATAAAATGTTTTATAATTCTATTTTCACTTGAATTTGAATTAAATTAATTTGTAGACAGTCATTTTAAATGAATTACTATTAATTACTCATGTTCAAACTAATTATTACCCTGACTTTTGTTAGAGGTTCAGAAAACATAGTTGTAGGTTGCGAAACTGTGCACCACCGACGTTAAGGGACGTCGGGACGGTGGACGTTTAAAAAAAATTCTTTTAATTTTTATAATAGATTTTCAAATTTTGTGCAAATATACATTTCACCATAAGTATATAGAACACCTTAAAAGAAATTTTCAATCTTATTATAATTTTAAGATCTTTTAAGAAATTAAAATTTTTTAAATGAAATTTTAAAATGCTCCTTGCGTCTTAATTTTTTAGATATTTCCCCGATTTTGTATTTTAATCACGCAAAACTCTATTACAAACGAATCTGTGTATCGATTTTTTAATCCCTTAAATAGTTAATTTTTTAGAGTGATTTTTCTGAATTCCATATGATTTTCATCAAAATTCTGCCTTATAATAAGTTAGAAAATCAAATTTAACTGTCTTAATGAAGTCTAATCTTAAAATGCACACACAGTTTCTTTTTAATCAATATCAGGATTCTTCCTTATCAGTTTCATGAATTTTGATCAAAAATTAAGTAGCAAGGAGCATTTCAAAAAATTAAAAAAAAAAAAAAAACTGAAACATCTAAAACTAACTAAACTCTGTGGCTATACAATCCAAGAAGGATCTGGGCCGACAGTGCCCATCTCTGTTTTCTTGACCCTGGGTCCCGAGGTGCTATGCAGCATGCGTACCGGCCAGGTGGTCAACCTAACGCGAGACCCTCGGTGATTAGTTCCCAAGCAAGCTTGGTACTCATTTTATCGACCCCAAAGGGATGAAGGGCTGAGTGAACCTTGCCCAGTCGGGAGTCGAACTCTCGACCTGCGATGCAGCAGACAGGCGTGCTGACCACTACACCGCTGGGCTTCAAACTGAAACATCAGCATTGAGAAAAACAGATTTAAAGTCCAGTAGAACATCTTTTATCCGAAACTCTTTCAACCGAAACTCTCGGTTAACCGAAGTCCATTTTGAAGCTTTTTTTTTTTTTACTGTTACATTCCTTGTGTGCAAAATCCATTTTGAAAGCTTTTTTTTTTTTTTTTTTTTTTTTTTTTTTTTTTTTTTTTAAGCTATCACATTTCTTGTGTGCAAGCGGTCGTGCAAGCGGTCCTTTTCAAACTACGAGTACATATAGTAGATATTTTTAATCCCCTTTCTTTTAGTTCCTTTGAATTTAACTCCCGCAAGCTGCGGATTGGAACGAGGAAAACGAACAAATGACCAATTTTGAAGCTTTCGAATGTTTTGTAAAAGGTTGGCATGGCTGGAGTAGCAGAAAGACTGTGATACTGGTGAAATAATAATATTAAAAAAACTCTGTCATAAGAGCTCCAAAGCAAAGGCAATAGAAACTGCGACAAACAAAATATTTTTTCAAACCCTTGTGATACATCTAAAAGGTACTTAATTTCAAAATAAAAATTCAGGTAATTTATTCTTGTTTCTATTTTGCTAATGCTTTATTTTTATTAAGCACTTTTAGAACCGAAAATTTCGATTTTCCGAAAGAGGGTCGGTCCCAATTACTTCGGATATTCGAGGTTCTACTGTATATTAAAAAGCCAAAATATTGTTTCTGAAGAAAATTAAAACACTTGTAACTTTGCGTAAAATAATCGCATCTGCATGCGGCTTTTCACGAATGACGTAGTACAAATTGAAGAATAATAATACACACAAAAAAATGTCGATTTTGAGTTCGATGTTTGCTCAAATAAAGATCCACGGTCCCCTTAAAGATCGGCGAGTTCAGCGAGTTCTCAAATTCCCCCTTAAAGATCGGCGAGTTCAGCGAGTTCTCAAATTCCCCTTTAAAGATCGGCGAGTTCAGCGAGTTCTCAAATTCCCCTCGAAAAGTGCTTACACCCGGACGTAGTTTTCTTTCATATTTTTTAAATATCAATTCTTGAAATTAAAATTTTTAAGTTAATTATACTGTGTACTCTTCTTAAAGGATGTGTTATTTTTAAGGTGCTTTCGTAATTATATAAATACGTAGCACCTATAGTCGCCGTTCAGTCCGTCTGTCCGCATATAACAGAGCAAAAATTACCCAATCGAATGGTCTGAAATTTTAAATATATAATTGTTGTAAAATATTGTCGAGTCATTTCAAATTTTATGAAAATCGGATGTATAGTTTAATGACAGTGACAGTCAAAATTTTTCCGTTACATTACGGCCAATGGGAAAAAATTATTGCAAGTGCATTTTAATGATGTTACAGCTTTCCGAATGGTCTGAAATTTTAACTATATAATTGTTGTAAAATTTTGTCGAGTCAGTTCAAATTTTATGAAAATCGGATGTATAGTTTAATTACAGGAACAGTCAAAAGTTTTCCGTTACATGACGGCCAATGGGAAAAGATTATTGCAAGTGCATTTTAATGATGTTGCAGCCTTTCTAAAAACTTAAATTGACAGGCACTTATGAAGTGCACTAAAATATACATTCGGTACAATATGCGGTGCAAAACATATTTATAAAACTAGTTATAGTACGAACACACCTCATTTGCCACGTTTGGCAAGCAATTTCCAACTTATTTTTTCTAGTTGCCAAAATCTTTCTAATATGCATACTTAATTTTATTTGAAGTGTTAAAATGTTACTCATAGCTCTTCAAAGAGCTGTACAAAATACATTAAATTAAATGTAGATTTAAGAAATATTTTGTGACATAAAAAATAAAATGGCTTGCTGACCAATAACATTAATAGTTTTCTATAATGCGATTTTCGTTATGATAACTAAACTCAATAATTTAAAACTATGTAATGCTTTTTCTGAAATCTGTTACTACAGATTCAGCATAATTAAAATAATGTAAAAGTTTATTAGAATTTAAAACATGTTTTCAAATATTTCTTGAAGATTTAATTGAATTATTGAATTTTCCTAAATAAATAAACAATTTAAGCAAAGTACAAAGTAAATACAGAAACCTATCAAGTATCGGTGAACTTGTTATTATTTATTTATTTATTTACTATCAAACCCCGCGGCTTTGCTCGCGTAATATTTGAAATATACCAAGTGATATTTATATATTTAATTTTTATTAAAAGGTACTAACTAAATTTTTATTTTATTAAAAGGTAATATTTTATTTTATTAAAAGGTTTTTATATTAAAAGGCACTTATTACTTTTAGGAATAATTCAAAAATTACTATTTAAAACACAGTTTGATTAAACATTATTACACCATTACAAAAGACTGCATTAGGCAGAAATGAGACTTAAATTAATAAAACGAAATAAAATTAAATAAATGATAATTTAGAAAATATTTTGAAACTTTTATGCTCAATTATTACGCTCATTTCAGTATTCATTTGAATTTTTTAGAAACCACTTTCTTACATCTTAAAATTAACTATCATGTCAAATTCCAAGTCCTACAACCTCTCTCAACAGAAAGGGCTATGTTGAAATAGGAACTGTCACCATTAATTTGGAAATCGGTTTGTTATTTCCTAATATTCCACAGAAACGTAATTTAGAAAGCTTTTAAAGGCCTTTTTTAGAACGTTTGTTGTTCCTATAAACCCCAGGTGGTATAATCAACGGCATAAAATATAGCCTGTGTAGGATCAGAGGCTGTTACCATAGATTCGCAACTATTACATTTATAATCGGTTTATATTCCCTGAAATCGCATAGAAATCGTAATTTAGAACTTTTTTAGAATGCTTTTCGCAACTCCACTTCGCTTCACCCTTTTTTAATTCGAATTTATTTTCCACAGTCCTTCGAGGGCATTTATATTTTATAAGTAACTACCACAGCATATTTAAAGTTTCTAGCCTTTTCAGTATCACAGAAATCGCAATTTAGAAAGTTTTTAGCTCCTGCAACCCTCTGGTGGTAGTTGCACAGAAATAAAATATAGCTTATGTTTGAGCAGGTTCTATCACCAACAATTTGTCATCATTATTTTTTAATCGGTTTGGTATCTGATAAGATTGCATAAAAATTGTAATTAATAACGCTTTTCGCTCACATCATCTTTTTAAATTTGGAATTTTCTTTCGACTGTTCTTAGAAAGCAGTTGCATCTTGTAAGTAAATACCATGCCATACTTCAAAGTGTTAGACCCCTCAGTTGAGCATAAAAAAGCAAATTAGAACATGTTTTGCTTTTGCAACCCTCAGATGGTAGTGACAGCAACATAAAATATACCCTATGTTATAGCAGGGATTATCACCATTGATTTGCAACCATTATTTTTTAAATAGCTTTGGAATTTCCTGAGATTGAGTAGAAATCGCAATTTAGAACGCTTTTCCCGCATTTCTACCCCTTTTTAAATTTCTAATTTTTTCGAAACTGTTCTTAAAGATCATTTATATCTAATAAATATGTACCTTGCCTAATTATAAGTTGCTAGCCCCTGCCGATCACAAAAATCGAAATTTAGAACGCTTTTTTGCTCCTGCAACATCTAGGTGATAGTGATACCGACTTAAAATAGCGTCTCTGTTAGAGCAGAGGCTGTCAGCATCAATTTCTTAACATTACTTTTGAAATCAGTTTGATTCTTCCTAAGATATTGGTGACAAATCGGCATTTAGAACGTTTTTAGAACGCTTTTCGCTCATTTTGCTCCTGCATCTCCTCTGGGTTAGTGGAAACATCTATAAAATATATCCTATTTTGGAGCAAGATCTATCACCATCATTTTAACACCATTATATTTGAAATCGGTTCAGTATTTCCTGAGATTGCATAAAAATTGCAATTTAGAACGTTTTTTACAACGCTTTTTGCGCATTTTGACCCCCCCCCCCCTTTTAAATTTCGATTTTTTTAGGAAATTGTCCTTAGAGATCATTGATATCTTATAACTAACTACCATTCTAAATTTCACGATTCAAGGCCCTTCCGTCACGCAAAAACCGCAATTTAGAACGTTTTTCTCCTGCACCCCCCCCCCCTGGGGTAGTGGCACCGACATAAAACATAGCCTATGTTGGAGCAAGGATTTTCACCATCATTTTGACGCCATTACTTTTTTAAATCGGTTTGGTATTTGATGAGATTGTGTAGAAACTACCATTTAGAACGTTTTTTAGAACGCTTTTCGCGCATTTTCACCCCTTTTAAATTTCGAATTGTTTAAGAACTGTTCTTAGAAATCCTTTATATCTTATAAGTAACTAATATTCCAAATTTCATATTTCTAGGCCTTTCAGTAATGCAAAAATCGCATTTTTAGAACGTTTTTTGCTCCTGCACCCCCTTTGGGGTAGTGGCACCGACATAAGATATAGCCTATGTTCTAAGTTGAGCGAATTCCATCATTTTGATACCATTACTTTTGGAATCGGTTCGGTAGTTCCTGAGCTTATCTCCGACAAATAAACAATTTTTTCCTCTTTATAATATGACTAGACTAGACTAGACTAGACTAGACTAGACTAGATGACTAGACTAGACTAGACTAGACTAGACTAGAAAGGTAGCCCGTCAAAAATGACGGAAATTTAGATATAAAGATACATACAACTCATGTGCAAGAATATGAGTTTTCTCATTTGTTCCGCAGTGATAGATGACAATAACACATTTTAAGAACGAAACACATTTATGAAAAATTGTGTACAATAGAAGACCACTAATCTGCACAATTCCAAGTTTTCTGCAGATTTTTGCGGTCATGTCTATTCAGTCTTTGTTTACATTTTTTTTAAATTCATATATTGGACAATTTAGATTATTAAGCCTTAAAAATAAATAAATTACACACTTGAAGTAAGGTAAAAACTATTAAATTATCGTATACGATTTCATAAAATGGTATTATATGGTATTATATGTGTGTGCTTCACGATCTTGGTTACGACTTTGGCGAAATTGGCTGCAACTTGTCATAATTCTAATAGTGTGGGCCTGTATAACAAAAAAGTAACCAGTTTTTAGTAAAATTTCTGATATAAAGTAGTTTTCAAAAACTTGTGTAAAATTGCAGGCTGTTCTCATGTTATGCCAGGCCTGGGAATAATATTTCTAACACTGAAGAGTTTCCATGTATATGTGGGATTTAGAAAAGCTTCTCCAAATGAAAGGTCCTGAAATGACATTGTAATTCCTCTAACTTCAAAGTTTAATCGGGCCCTGATGTTGTTTACTGAAATCTAATAAATACAGTTATTTTGAATATTACAACAGAATTAAACAGCTAAACTTATTTAACTTAAACTCGCTGTTACTTCCCGATGTTATTTTTTAGTATTAAGAAAGAAAATTATTTAAATTTTTCAAATCATGCACATTTATAATTTTTTTCCGCCTTTAATAACTAAATAATGAAAAAATATGCTTTTGTTCTGATCTCATAAATACGACAATAAAATAATGTAACTAAGAGACATTGCAAAATTAAATCTTTGTGATTTCAAACCATAAACAAATGATACCGCCACCATTTTACATACTATGACGTCATTAGAATATTGTCCATTGATTGTTGGAGAACTTACTTTGTGAATGATTACCTCAATGATTTAATATTTTTTTTATGGTTCACGATGAATGAATCACTTGTGTTTGTTTAGGTTTATGGAATGAGATATTAAGCCGTGAACCCAATTTCAATTAAAGTTACCCAAAGATATATGTATTTTTAATCGAAATTAAAAACAATGCTTTAATCTCGAAATAAAATGTTTTAGTTTCTATAACTGGTCATTTCTGTTAATTATTTATTTAGGTACTTTTCCATTATAGCGCATTTTTAAAAAAAAGCTTGGCGTAATTCGGACATCAGAAAGTGAGATATGTTGCCAAAATATACAGCTATGAAAACAAATCTAATGAACTTTTATTTTTGTTTATATATGCACTTATATACATAAAAAAATCGTTTCTAAATATATATAAATTTTTTATATACAAATTACGGCACAGATTTCAGATATGAACCGGGATACCTATGGCGCTAAAATGGTGTTATTTTGCCGGCTATTGTTTTTTATTTATTAATAAATTGTTTAGGCACAGATGTCATATTCGCCCCATATTGGCGCGATTTTTTTCCGACGCCGATTTGGCGAAAACATCAACAGCATAAGCAACAACATCCGGGTTACCATATCAAGCAAAATAACGACACTTTGGCGCCGGTTAAGTATACATTGCGTATATGACATTGGCGTCAGAAAAAAATCGCGCCAATATGGGGCGAATATGACCATCTGTGCCATTGTTTATTTACTTTTATTTTCTGTTTTTAAATTATATAAACTGTTTTGTTCTATAGTTATTATTCAAACTTTTATTTATTTATAGTTATTTCCTTTTCAAAATGATAGCAAATAATTTAAAAATATATAAGTAACTGGTATTCGAAAGCGAGATTTCTGCCGAATTGGCGTCAGAGAAAAATCACGCCAACCCCGATGCGTATATGACATCTGTGCAAAAAATACTTCTGTTTCTTTATAAAAATGGATAAATAGTTTTTTTTACATTAAATAAATTGTATACACATGCAAAAAATTGCTTGTGAGTATGAAGCAGTAAATAGGTTGTCAGAAAATACGTTGGCAAACTTCTTTCTCGCCAAGAAACTTTTCTCCGAAGTATTGTACGTGCATAAGTAATGATTGCTAGAAATGCATTTTTAATTATGATATGCGCTTTTATGTTTCACTATATTTATGCATACTATACCGTGTGTATAAATGTTACAGTTCATATGCAGGGCTACACAAAAGAATTCGTAAGGGTTCCTGAGTATGAGAATAAATTGCTTAAAGGTGGTTTTTAAAAGAGTTATGCAGTTTTACGCTGAACTGCATTTAGATTACTAAGAAATGTTTGTAGAATATAGATAAAATGATATACAGGGTCACGCAAAGAATTGGATACATAACCGTCTATGGATGATAATATCTGGAAATATGATTTCAGTAGCTTTAAGAGTAGCTTAAATTAAATTTTAGCTAAATAGTGGCATGTAATAACGGTACTATTGCTATGGACGGTAACTGCTGAAATCAATTTTTTTTTAAATTATGCGTTTTCTAAAATGTTTACTTAGTTATCTTATTTACCTTATTTCCCTAAATAACGAAGTTTTGTTAAAGCATTCAGGATGTGTTGGAAAGTGTTTCATATTCTATGCTTAACGCATGATTTTTCTTTCTTCTTTAGTCTTATTTTGCATTTATTTTATTCTTAATTTTTAGTCTTATACTGCTTTATAGAAACTTTGGCACAGTTGTCATATATACCCCATATTGGAGCGATTTTTTCCGACGCCAATTTGGCGAAAACATCAACAGCATAAACAACAACATCCGGGTTACCATATCAAGCAAAATAACGACCCTTTGATGACATTTAAGTACCCGTTGTGTATATGACATCTGTGCCGAAACTTTAATATTTAATGTTTAAACTCTTCGCTCCACTCACCTTGCATATAGTATAAACTATAACACAGATAGCGCAAAATAATAGACAGTTTGATACGTTTCCACTGTAGGGGCTTTGGCATTTTTAAAAAAAAGTTTGGTGTAATTTGGGCATCAGAAAGTGAGATTTGGGTACTTTTCCGTTATGCGGATACCATTGTCGCCAAGCGTAATAGTTGGCGCAAAATGAAAGTCACGTGAATTAAGGCATTTGAAAAATAAAAGAAAAAATATTGTCGTACTAAAGTGAGCATTTAAAAAATATAACATTTGAAAATTCCAGACTTTTACGAACTATTTCATTAAATCACAAATATATACTTAAAATAATTGAACAAATAACTGTTATAAAATAAAGCAATAAAATAAAATCATATTAAACTGCTGGCATAAAATTACAAATATCTTTTAGCATTTTGAAATAATTGGCGCATTAGCATACATGGTACTTTTCCGTTATACGGACAGCATGCTAAAATGTATGCTAATGCGCCAATTATTTCAACCTTGATCGAAGATTTTTATTGTAAACCATACGAAACATTGTGATTTGTTATTTATCAAACGTGAATCACGTGAATGATTATTGTTTAACCTTAACCTTGGAAAGCTTTTTAATCTGCTATTAATCGAATTAGAAATGCTTTTTTTATATAAAGTTGTAGTTTACTTTTACTGCTGATGCTGAGATGGATTTTATCATTTGGCAATTACCAGATGGTGAGAAAGTTGTGATAAAACTGTTTCAGGAATTTGGAATTCTGCATAATAAAAGATTGTGTTCAAAAAATCATGAAATGAAATTATGGATGAGTTCTGGAAATCCGAAATTGAGTTGTAGCTTACGATCATGCGAAGAAAGCGTAGAAATACGAAAAAAAACTTGGTTTAAAGGATCGCGGGTGACTTTTCTTAATGCTTTGAGGTTTATATATTTATCGTGCAAAGAGTTGACATCGATTGAGTTTTGTGAGCTGCAACTTGATATGAAACACAACACAACAGTGGAATGGAATAGTTAGTTATTCGAGAGAAGTTTGTGCAAATGCTTTATGTTCTCGATCAAATAGAAAAATCGGTGGACCTAATAAAATTATAGAAGTAGATGAAAGTCATGTATTATTTATACAGATTGTTGGAAAGGATATAAAACAGATGAACTGCTAAGTGCTGGTTATGATCATTTCACAGTAAATCACAAATACAATTTTGTCGACCCTAATACTGGATCCCTCATAGCATGCATGGTCACAGTGACGTCATTGTGACGTCACTGTAAGTCACTGTGGTCACGTCACATCTGTGACCAAAATGCCACCACTCAGTGATGTCACATTGTGACTGAGGTGTGAACTTCCTAGAAAACTTAAAAAAATTACAAAAATTATTAAATCATGTTATTTACTGTAAAAAATATTTTTCTGCCGGATTTAAAATTTTTTTAAACCGTGGTCCAAGTTGCCTCTGTGCCTCTAACCGAAACTTTTTATTTTCATATAACATAAAATGTAATTAATTCATCAGCGACACAAAAATATTTCCTAATTATGCGAATTTCATATTATTAAAAAAATGGTTTAGGTAAACAGACCCCGACTTATCTTTTATAAAGATTTTTGTAAATGATCATCTGTTATAGTAGAAGTTTCTCAAAGAGTAGTCGAAACATTTCTGTGGTTTCAAACTAAAAACTTTCTATTACAGTTAAGTCTGCAGCTTTTAATGAGCACGCAGAAAGCGTCTTCAAATTTTAGTCATATATGCATTTCTTGCTTTATAATTTGCATTCAAGTCATTTTTTTTTCCTCTTAGTGTTTCACTATTTTAAGTAACTTTTTTTTTTTTAATTCTACTTCTTTCAGACGTTTAAAATAAAATTGACATTTTCCGAATATAAAATTAATGTACAAAATTTAGGCAAAGCCCATGACATAATTAATTATTCATATTTTATTTTTTGTTTTCAAAATATATCTTTAAAAATTATTTTACAAGATGTTTTGTTCTACAGAAAATTAATATTAAGATAATGACAGATTGGCAAAGAAAAACTCATCTCTTCTCGATAATCTTGTTGTATTTTTTAAGAAGATATTTTGTATATATTACCTGTGATATAAATTTTACTTTTAAAAAAAGGAGGGGGTCATCATTATTACCATTAAATTAATTTATACACATTTTGAAAAATTAAGCAATATTTTATCTAGTAAACTCTAATTATGGATAATATTATTATTATAATTTACGTAAATGAAACTTTACAATTCAATAAAACTGATAAAAATAAAAGGTGAAATACAATAAAACATTTTCAAACAGGAAATTGAATTAGAGACAATTTGATAAAATTATTACGCATTTAATTTCCTTCCGAAGCTGTTGTATAGAAAAACAAATAAAACCGAAAAAACATCTGCTTCGAACTTCGAAACTTAAAAATCGTCTGCATCTGCACTATTTCAGTTGTTACGACTCACCGCAGAATAACGGATAAAAGTAACAGTGAAGCTTTTTAGAATAAACGCGGGAAGTTATGTGGACACTGGACGGCATAGACGTGTTGACACGGATTTAAAAAGTGAAACAAGAACGTTCTCAGGATCCAAGTTAGTTCAGCTAACAAAATATAAACCCGAGAAAATTACGGTAGCTTTGACTTGTTGAAGATGATTCAAGTCATTGCTATGGTACTTATTATCGGATTTAATTGGTTCCCCAAAATCAAAGTATCACGTACAACGTCAATGAAATTAGGTAAGTAAAAATATTATTTTCCCTGTTTGCTTTTTTTTAACCGCAACAATTTTAGTTAGCTTCTCATAAACATGCTGTAGAACATAAATATTTCACTACATTTATTTTTTATTTTGTTGAAATATCTAAAATATTATTTTCCCTGTTTGCTTTTTTTTTAACTACAATGATTTTAGTTATCTTCTAATAAATATGTTATAGAACACAAATATTTCATTACATTTATTTTTTATTTTGTTAAAATATCTAACTTCCTTTTCAACAGCTTTGATCAGATTATCAAAATTAGTGATTTAAATTGCATTTTAATCTGGTTTATATTCTTATTTAAATATTTGGTTAAAACCACATAGTGTCCTAAATATGAAAGTATATGGATAAGTATTATAATCAGTCATTAATATAATTAATAAACATTTAAAGATAATTAAGTTATTTTAAAAAAAGTCTTTTTATGGAATAAAATTATTGGCAAACATAATTTTTTAATTTTGTATTAAGTGATGGTCTTAAACAATTTGAATTGCATGTTTTTATTTTAAAAAAATTGCATCTGCTCAGAAGAGGAATTTATAAAAAATAAGACACAACGGAAACGTATACTATTAAAAGAGATCGTAGATATGTAATGTTAAGAAAAAAAATGATTATTTAATGTATTATTCAACGTGAGAAATGTTTTAAAATCTATAAAGAAATAGTCATAGCGGGTGAAAGCTTTTCAGTTGTTAAACATTCTTACTGAAATGTTGTCTGTTGGCAAATGAAAATATAGAAGTTACGCAATCAGTAAGTGTTTAAATATGATTTTACTTTAAAAATAACGCAAATACTTGAACGGTATGAATCTAAAATGTAATAATCATCTTTTATTATTTACTTTTTTTTCTGGATAATTTTATCATTTTATCTCCTGAATGATTTTATCGAGATAAATTTCAAAGTATCGATATTATACACTCTTTATAAACAGCGTGATTAAAATGGATTTCTTATTTATAATTACCATAATCTTGTAAATAAAATATTAATAATAATAATGAACCTATGTGTGGCTCTATTTTGTGCTTATGGGCTCAATTTTTATACTTTATTTACATTAAAAAGTAGTTAACCATTTGATACTGTGTTCATTATTTTGTTTTATTGTGTCATATAAAAATAAATATGATTATTTGTAATTCTAATACAATATATACAGTAGAACGCCGATTGTCCGAACAAGTCGGGACCGACCCTAGTTCGGATAAACAAAAGTTCGGATAAATGGGCAGACAGTTTAAGGGATGTTCCTGACTATTCTAAAACCTTCACACTTTATCTAGGTTTAGGACTGACAGCACCAGTTAGTACTGGAGTGCTTAAAAATTGTTTTGTTTTTTTTAATTGTTTTTTGTTTACTTATTATTTAATTTTTTTTTTCTTTTATCATTTTCTAAACTTCAGAGATTATAATTTAAGCAAAAAATAAATTGGAAGTTAGGTGTTTTTTTTTCTTTTTTAGAGAGACAAATATTTGGATAATTGAAAATTCGATTAAAAAGAATTCTTTGAGAGAAATATGCTGTTCGGATAATTGGAAGTTTGGTTAATTGGAGTTCCAATAATCGGCATTCTACTGTATTTATAAAACTTTCACCAGACTTTATTCTAAAAATTTCGTTGTAGATTCTAATCTGTTTGTACTATTTATGACACTATCAGAGTTATAGATGTCATGGCAACATATATCCAGCCAGATAGATCTTTGGCAAAACATAAAAACTTTCACATTAGACGCAAAATTGAGTAGCTGCGGTGCTGTGTTTTATAAACAATAAGGTATTATTGTTTTAAAAAATCATAGATAGTAAGAGTTATTTTTATAATATATAATTTCATAAATAAAAATGTAAATTTGGCAATCAATTATTAAAGTTATTTTTTAATAATCAAAAAGTTGTTTTATATATGGATTTTACTCCAAGCAAACCCTGATGTAAAATAAATTAACCCTTTGTATCACCGTTCTATGCATACCTAAAAGTTTTATTTACTTTTACAGTGAGCATAAAAATACGATTTTATTTATTGCTGCTATCTTCCAACATAACGATTATTGCCGAAATTGTTCTTAGAATTCTCAACATAATGATACTGGTGATACTCAGTTAATTTTCTATACCAAAGCTGTATTTTTCATTTGAGTAGTTTCAAATGGTTATTGCTAAAATGTACTTCGGAAATTTTGTAATGCATGTATGGGGCATAAAAGACGTAAACAATACATATATAATGACTATATGGCACATGATGAGCGTTCCGAGTGTATATATATATATATATATATATATATATGTATATAACGCATGCATAAACTTCACAATGATCTTAGCAATGTCGTTACTGCAATTTTTGCATAATCAAATTTATAGGGGCATAAACAAAGAAGTTTCCTATTTTCTCAGCCCCAACTTGTTTGAATTACAATCATATGTATACATATTTTATGGTAATCAATATCATAAAACATATAAAATTTAATTACTTAATATCGGTATTTCTTTCTATCTTTCATTTTTTTTTATTGTAAATGTTGTGTAATCGAAAAAAATTCAACCTCACCAGTGACTTCGAGTTTGTAATGCGTATTAAATGAAATAAATTAATTTCATTCAGTATTTTCTATAGTTTAAAGAATATAAAAAAGTACTGTATATATTATAAAATATTATATTTTCAACACAAATTTTATCTTGATAAAGATTTGAAAATTTAAACAAATTGTTTCTTTGGTAATTTTAATGCTTTTAACAAATAGCTAATTTTGAAAAAAAAAAAATGTGATAGATCGATCATTCAGTTGTCTTCAATATTCTCATTTATTGCAATAGGAAAGAAAGGTGCAACAAAAATTGAAGTCTGCAGGGCATTGCATTTTGATTCAATAAAATTCTTTTGGTATACCCTTGTTATATCGGCCCCCAAGTTTTAATTGCGATGTATCGCCGAAGTATATTAACGTTATAGATGTAAATGATTTTACAACATGCATAATTATGACTATGTGTGACATGCATACGTGTTTACAACTGAACAAGTATGTCATAGTGTGACTTCACAACATTGCCGCTAGTCACATATTCGTCACAACGTTAATGACAAAAATGTCACAAATCACACAATTTTCACAAAATTGTCACAATGTGACTTAAAAGCAGTGTCGCTGTCGTCACAGAATCATCACAGTGTTAAAGACAATTTCGTCAAAAATGACACATATTTCACAAATTGATCTCAATGTGACTTTAAAGCATTGTCACATTCGTCACAAATTCGTCACAAAGTTAATACCAAAATAGTCACAAATGACACACTCTTCACAAATTTGTCACACCGTGACTTCACAAAGTCGTCACAATGTGACGTCACAAAAGAGCTCTAAAACGGCCATAACGACCTCACATTCTAGTCACAGTGACTTCACATCGACGTCACGTGACGTCACATCGACGGTCACAATGTCACAGCGTGACGTCACAACGACGTCGACGTGACGTCACCATGCCTTACGGGATGTCATACTCCAAATGTTGAAAGATTATGGGGCATCGCAAAATGGCGCAACAAAAGATATCGGGAAGCTGTTCGCCATCATTTAGAGTCGTATCTCATAGATTTTATGTGGCTACGCCTTCATTCAAAAAATGAAATGTTTACTGCAATGCTGAAAGATATTTATAATTTTATGGCAGCAGTTTAATATGATTTTTTATTTTATTACTTTATAGTATAACAGTTATTTATTCATTTATTTTAAGTATATATTTGTGAGGTACTTTTCGGTTAGCCGGGCGCCAGTGTTTTATATACATATTTATATACATACATATATGTAAATATTCATATATTTACATATACAAATAATGTCTATATACACACATATATATATATATGTAAATATATATGTATATTTACATATATGTATGTATATAAATATGTATATAAAACACTGGCGCCCGGCTAACCGAAAAGTACCATTTGGGATTTAATAAAATAGTTCGTAAAAGTTTGTAATTTTCAAATGTTATATTTTTAAAATGCCCACTTTACTATCGAGGATGTTTTTTCTTTTATTTTTCAAATGTTTCAATTCACCTTATTTTCATTTTGCGCCAACTATTGCGCTTGGCGACAATGCTGTCCGTATAATGGAAAAGTACCGCATACATTTTGGCATGGTGTCCGTATAACGGAAAAATATTGAGAATTGTTGTCAAATCATATAAACAGCTATGAAAACAAACTTGGTGAGTGTTTTTTTTTATATGTTTATTTTATATGTATATTATTCATGTTTTTATGTACAAATTACATCTGTTTCTGTATAAAATTAGAGAAACGGCTTTTTTAATCGTATAAATATCGAAAAAAAAAATGCATGTGTATATAAAATGAAACTGGATAGGTTCCGGGAAAATGTTGCCAAATTTCTTTTTTCGCCAAGGCACTTATACTGGAAAAGTACCTAAAGCACATTAAAATCGCACAGTTAGGAGCTCATACAGTACAGCGTCGTCTATTGGTGGTTATTTTATTAGTAGCATCGGGAGGAAGATGTAAAGATGTACTTTAAATTCTCACCCATAGATTTTGAAAAAATATCTTAAAAGAGCGGAGTTTAAATTAAATTTTGGTGACCTCCTTTATGAAAGATTAATAGTTATAAATGGGAATTTCACCAAATCAGCCAGCTATTGCCAAGTTGGCCAACATTTGGCGCTACTGTGGTAACCCTGCATTAGTATTTTTCAACAATTACTCATTTCAATGAGGTGGTCCTACCGGAATCGTGAGGGACACACAGAGACTTGGATTTTATATAAATAGATGATGAGTATAGATTTAAATATCTCTTTCCGTTATATACAGATTTGGTCTCTAATTTATTGGATGTCCCTGCATTTTTTTTCCTGAAAAAAGCTACATGCATTCGCATAAATTACTGCGGTAAAAATGAAAAAAACATCTAAATCGTTTTTGATTCATGTGATTATTCAATAAAATCATTTTTTTTTTTTTTTTTGCTTTTTAAAAAAAATTATTATTATTATTATTATTTGTGTGTGTGTGTGTGCTGATATAAAGAAAACTAAATTTTTAGTGATTTTAATAAAATATATGGAAGCAAAATTTTAAATATTAACTCCTTCTTTTTCGACACCTTCAAATATATATAAGAATATTGAAATCATATGGTATTTCCTGAATCACAAAAAGTAGGAAAAATCAATATGTGAGTTAGTAGTTTGTTTAAGGGCAGTTGGAAGAAAAATTCGTGAAAAAAGTCCTTTTTTTAGTTTTTTAATATTTTGAATTCTTCATAATTCCCATTTCGAATGGTATATTGCTTTTGTTTCTACTACAACAGTAAGTTAATTTTTTTAAGATATTAAGCTTATTTACATCATACATACACATTACATACAGAAATTTTAAACTCAATTTTCTCAAAATGTTCTTTTTTGAACTTCGATGTACCTTTTTATAAAAACTACTACATATTATCGTTTGCGATCTTGCGTGAATATTTTACTCATACCCTTTATCAATCTGATGTGAACTTTTGTTACAAACATATGTACACAGTTTGTATAAAAATGTTTTTTTTTTTTTTTTTTTGAAAAATACAAGTATTTTGTTACTTAAAAGTAGTTTTTATTCTAGATTTTATAAAAATAACTAAAGAATATCCTATAATAAATTTGACTTCACTTTATTAGGCATTATTCATATTATGCACATAAAAAATTTCAAGTGACTATCTTTGGTAGTTTTTGAGAAAAGGGACATTAATTTAACATGAAAGACATAGGACCTTCCAAATGCCTTTAAGATATGATTTTGTACTTTAGAAACATAAAAAAATGCAAATTTAAAAATTACAGAGTTAAAAATTTTTTGTAGTCAAAGTTCCTAAATCAGCAAAAAGGTTCCTAAAAATTTATTACAAGTAAAAATATATTTAACCCATAAAAGCCGGAATTAATTTTCTATTTAAAATAGAAATATTTCATTTTACATTACTTTTTCAAAATAAAAATTTTTGTCTTATTTTATTGAGGAGTTTCTCTCATTAAAGAAAACTAATATTTATCTTCAGAATTTACTGGTGTGCAAATAATAAACGTATGCTGTTACCTTGAGGCAACGCTAGATCTTAATGGGTTAAATATTAAAATAACAATAAAGAATTTCAATCGAGAAATAAAAAAAAGTAAAGACATTATATAGTTAAAATAAAACTACGTCTGGAATAAAATTAAAAATATAGCTATACATCAAACAAAAATGGCAATATATGAAATACAAAAGTGAATCAAAGAAATTTATATGCTTTTAAATTATGGTCGTAGATGAAAATTTAATTGATTATAACATATTATGTACATATTATAACATTTAACATAAAATGTAGAAAATAAGTCAATCCTTTTAGGTAGTTGAAATGTTTTAAAAGAAAACATTATCATTTCAGTATGATCTTATTTATTTAATTAATAAAATATATTTTTAATGATTATAGTTTTTTATTCTGTAGTTAATAAAAGAACTCTCTAGGAATTCAATCAAATTTAGATTTTTTCCCCTTTACGATATATATTATTTAAAACTAAAAATTGATTTGAAATCTCATAGAACAGTTACACACGCGTTAATTATATTCCCGTGTCGTCTGCTTTTATCAAAAAAGATATATTTTATATTTTGCTTTTTAAAAATGCATTTCTAATATTATTATCCAAAAAATGTTCGCTTAAAGGGATGCGAAAAAAAAATCGAAAACTCATTAAAATTAATTTTATATTTGGATATACTTTTCTACTTGTGAAATAAAACAATATTAAATAATTATTTAAAAGGAAAAAAATGATAAATTTTATATCATTATGTTTTTTACATCATTTCGTAAACTAAGCATTATTAGAAAAAGACAAATAAAACTGCATGTTAAACACACAATGAGAAATTTAAAGAAAAAAATGTTCTTTAAAGTCTCATTAAATTTAATAAATGTTTTCAAGTAAGAGATAAAAAATATTTATAAAAAGAAGATTTAATTGGAATATGAATATCTTGGAAATAAATAAAAAAAGAAATCAACAGCAAAGTGCTATTTCTCATGATTCTTTTTTCAGTCAGCAATGTAAAGATAAATATGCTTTAAAAACTAAATTAATCTTTCATTTTCTGCTATTAGCACTCTAATTTTTTTATGGATATTTATTTTCACATTTTTTTTCCTTCGGAGTAGAGCACAAAGGACTTCAGGTGCTTTCGTTAATAAAAGCCTTAAAAAAGAGAAAAAATATCTATGTCGTTCGTTCCTGATATAACCGTTTATTAGATAGAATAATTTTTCCTCCTTTGAAAAGAACTTTTTTTTTTCATCTTGATTTTTTTTCAGTTATACAGAGGAACTTAATTGTGAGAGATGGAACTTAATACAGAGAAAACATTTTTTATTGAAATTTATAACAATGATATTTTAAATAATTCACTTTTTTGTAGTGCTGACTGAATATAAATTTACACTTAAATTAATTATTGAAATTGTGACAGATTTCTATATTGCATAAGTGATTCCTATTCCTTTAAAGCGATAGAGGGTACAGTCAGCCAAACCTATTCACTGAAGTCACAGAATTTTAACTTTATAATTTACAACCAATTATGCTTCTTTTTACCAGAAATTTAACTAAAAATAGTGGGTAGAGCATTTATTTTAATTTACTATGGTCTCATTTTTTCGAAGAAATAACAGTATTTATTTTTATTTATGTATTATGTTTTTTTAACTACATGATCATTAAAAGCTGCCATGAATTTTACTTTTATCAGTTTCATTCTCTAAAAGCCCAAATTTGAAACTTGAAGCAGCATATAATTTTTATTACTTGGATTTTATTTTACATTATTATACATTTTTTAAATATTAAATAATGGATATTAAGGTAATTTTTTTAATAGTTCTTATATGAATATCTTTCTTTCTCTCCGTTTTCTTTTTTTAAGGAAAAGAAAAGCAAACTTTTCTTTCTGACATACATACACATATATTCTCAATAATGGTCAGAAGATATAACAAAAACTGTAGACCAGCTCAATTTATTTAATTGATAATTACGTTTAAAATATTTTAGCTTAAATATTTTAAATATAAAATTGTTATTATTATTATTTTAAATATTGTTCAGCGTTAAATTTTATTTAATTATAAAGCATTCAAATAATAATAATAATAAAACTGAAATCATATAACTTGTCCTCCTAATAAAATATAATGTCACTATTGAAATAACTTATCGCGAAAAGTATTACAGAAATCAATTTGCTGGGCGTTGGATTCGAACCTGCAATCCACTACAAAATATCGGCGCTTTAAACTGCTTCTTTACACCGCTCAGCCACCGAGAACTCGTTCTCAGTCCCTCTAAATTGAACAGGATTGATGCATGTGCAGATGTCCCGAAATGGGTCTACTTAAAATTTTACCTTTGCGTTTTAATTATGATGATTTTATAATTTTTGAAGGTTTTAAAAAACTGAAGAAATATGTTATACATTGTAGATTAAATAAGGCAGTTGTTCGACTTATAATACGGCATCGGAATGCTTAAGCCTAACATGGCCGAAATAATATGGCTGATTTTAACGAAAGATTATCAAGATCCTGATGAGTTCACTCCGGAAGCATTATATACTTTCGCCATTACATATATATTTAGCTGTTGCATTCATGTTAGAATTTTTGTCGTCCAGTTAGCACACCGACAATGGTAAAAGATTCTACACATTATTAATAAACAGAATTAGAACAATTTAGAAAAAATGAATGACCTATAATTTATATCAATACAATTTTTCTTAAACTAAAAAAATACAACCTCTTCCAAATTACCCACGATTTCGAAATCTTTTTTTAAAAAAAACTCAGAAATCATTATATTTTAGAGATTTCAACAAGTATTTATCAAAACAAATTTTCTGTTCTTGCCACTGGTTTTGTAGAGTATTAATTAGTTTTCTTAGTGGACATATCCCTTTATAGGATTATATTAAACTTCAATTAAACGTTTACAAATGCGTGACCAAATTTTCACATGCAAGAATAACAAAATAATATTACTTTTTTATGTTAATCTATCATGTCTGTAAAACATATTTGTTGAACTTGAAAATGTTTACTTGAAAAGTCATAGCCTCGAAAGAACCTAAATTTTCTGTTAAGAAAACTGATTAATACACTACAAAAACTACTAGGTGTCCGTTTATATTTATATTATATTATCCCAATTTATCAAACATGTCTAAATTTTTACAGTGTGCGCAATAAAGTAGAATATATTTATATGTAGTTGTGTAATCAATTCAAATCAAAATATACATTATGTTTATATCTGTAATTTTGCATCGTATAAAAAAAAACGGGAAACAATTACGCAAATTACAACAGAATTATATACTAGGAGCTTTAGAATAGGTTTCAGTATAAATGTTCCCATAAACCATGCAAAAAAAAGTTTTGCAATCCAATTTGTTTTTAATATAATTTTATTTATTTGATACCTAATTTAAATTTATTCACAAATGAATCGTAAAAATTCTCGTTGTAAATTTTCTTGTTTCTCATCTGTACAAAATTGTTTTATTTATAAAGCCTTGATCTTTAAATTCCGTTTTTTGAACTTTGCATAAATTCAAATATATATAATCTTTGGACAATTCCGGACTTTGGTAAATCTGAAAATAATAATTCTGTATCTATTCCAGCCGGAAATTTAACAAAACACACCATTATGTTTTTCTAATCCTCTGCGAACCAATTCTTGAGAATCTGTCATTTCTTTTTTATTCAACTTTGAAATTCTCAACGCAATGTTCTATTTATTATATTTCTTTTAATTTATAATTCTTATTTAGAATAGCTTAAATACGTTTTTGGACATTTTTAATGTTCAACAAAGTTTTCTCCTAAGTTTTAATAAAAATACAAGTATAAACATTCAAATAAGTTCATAATAATCACTGTAAACAAGGGCAAGAACATTTGCATTCACATGTACAACGTCGATCTGGTATGAAGTCAATTTTAAATTCAAATCTAAAAACCAAGATCATAATTTCGCCGTGATATTCTACTATAAAACGACAAACAAAGATCAAAATGGGAAAATAATTTCCTTGAAGGAATCTTGATAATGCTGTCAGTACTTTAAATATTGTCAATATTTGACAATACAACAAATATACAGGGCACGTGAAAATGATTGCCTACATTACAAATGATAACTTCGTTGTTAACAAAATGATCAGATGAAATGCTTTCAACACAATACAGAAAGAAGTTCAAAATTTTGTTTAAGTACTTTTTAACTGTTCAATGTGGCTCCATGTATTCATGCAGAAAAAATATCACGAGGTAGTCCATTTTCATGTAAGATATTGGGAATCATGTTCGTATAGACAGTAATGACAGTGCAATATCTATGTTCTCCTTTCATTCCTTTATAACTGACGTCAAACTAGGCATGTCTCCATATTGAGCAGCCACAAAGGGTCATACGCAAGGCATTCACAATGTCTGGTGTGAAGTGGACTGACATTTTAATATTTTCTGCGTGACTAAAGGAGCCACATAAAACTCTTTATGATGTATGCAAGTGAAGCTTGTTTTTGATATTGTATTTAAAACGTTTCTTACGATCATTGTTTACAACAAAGTTATTGTCATTTGCAGTCAGGACAGTCATTATGACTCACGTTATTATTATATTTATACATAATGCATACTCACGCCTCTGTTATGCATTTTAAATAATGGTGCTATAAATTAACAACTGATAATTTAAAAATAATTAAAATCAAAATATCCATGATGATTAGAGTGGAGCGAAAAAACATTTTTTTTTTAATCCAAAAACGGGTAGGTGCCAAAAGTTGCCTTTATACTAGTACATCAACTGCGTGCAATTTTACCGCTGAAACAAAATGGCTTGATTCTGCGCTTTTGGTCCAAAAGTCGAAATTTTGGGTAAAATTTGATATTTTTTCAAAAAAATAAATAAATTCTTATAGAGATGGTTATTATTTAAAAGTGTTATTTAAACCTTTATTATTAATGACTTAACATATTTAAACAATAAAACGATATCTTTATTCTGTATAACTGGAGTAAAACTGACAACTTTTTCTAAAAAAGGGCGTTGTCACTTTGTTGTGTCATTCAACGAATTGTTATTTAGAATACAGCTCTTACCAAGTTGCTTTTAAAACTAACCAGGACATCTAGCTCGACCACGCTACCATCTGAACACAATGTTTTATTTATACATCGAATTGCGATTTTTTATCAAAGACGGGCATAAGTTTTCTAAGTATCAACCTAGGCCATCTCTTCTTTGTATCCACAGACTTTGGATGCTGCTGCTGTCATCTCCTTCACGTATTTTTCTACTGCTTGTGTAAGAGAAGGCAAACAATGTAATGCATTGGGAAGGATATTCATGTAATCTATTCAGCCGTCTATTATCTTCACCAAGATTGCACCCGATAAATACATACTGATTAGGGTACCACAACAATTTTCCAATCAATTAGATTTATATAATTATCCGCTTCGCTTCAAAGTTGATTATCGATATTTCAGATTTGCGTTTGCCATCATTTACTATCATCTTTCAGCTATTATGTGTTGAGCAACTAGCCGTTTAATGTGATGGCAATCGTCAGAGAGCATTGAATTCAGAATTTCCTCTGCGTATGCTTAGCAACCATTGGCCAAATAACTTTTTTAGTATTTGTTTTATTCCGTTTTGTGTGTTGTTTAGTAGCCGAGTAATTTCTCATGAGTTTTTAGATCCCTTCTTTAGATGTGGATGACATTTGATAGTAAACCATCTTGAGGCCAAACTTGCATTACATAGTACTTTTTCAGTGAACGTAGACACTCTGATGTGCAATGAGTGCTCATTTAAAGACCGAAAATTCTGTTCATCGTTGCCATCCATTCTGCGGGGACATGTTTAGAATGAACCATTACAATGGATCATATGCCACCTCCAAGTCCAGTGAATTTCCTTTGCATCATTTATTAGACAAGATCGTTGGCAAAAATTAGATTCTAACCCACAGGGATTCGCCGGATCAATAGGAAAATTTTTGTCCACGTGGCATTCCCTTCTTATTTCAGTTTTTGAAGCCATAGAGAGTAATTTTGAAACATTATTTCCTGAAGTCGAGAAAGGGTACTCAGCAAAGACCAGAAATACCAGCTATACATTTGCAAATTTATTTCATCAAGATACTGCTCAGAAGAACTAGCAAATAGGAACCCAAGAAACTTGTCCTACACAAGATGGCTCACAAAGGCGAATAAAATTTTTCGCCTTTATTTATGCACTGATTGACCATCAGAGACTGTAGGTTCACTCACAAAGTATGTAATCTAAGTTTATACCGCAGGATGGTTTACACCAAATGTAATCCACATCTAAAAAATGGGTCTAAAACTTATGGGAAATTACTCGGCTACTAAACATAACAGAAAATGGCATAAAACAAATTTTAAAAGAAATTATTTAGAACAATGTTTGCTTTGCACATCGAGAGAACATTCTTATTGCAATGCTCTCTGACGATCGCCATCACATTAAACAGTAAGGCTCTCAGCATATAAAAAATGCAAGAGGTAGCGTAAATACTCAAAGATGAAATACTTAAATGTCGTAGAATGTTGTAGAGTAACAGAGCTCCCAATCACTATGCATTAACTGGATGCAATTTTGGTGAAGATAATAGACGGCTGAATAGATTCCATTAATTCCACTGCATCACTCTACTTGCTTTATCATACACAAGCAGTAGAAATATACGTGAAGGACTGTCACAGCAGAATCATTCAGCGTATGTGGATAAAAGAAGAGGTGGACTAAGTTGATACATAGAAAACTTATGCCAGTCTTTGATAAAAAATCACAATTTAGTGTATAAATAAAACGTTGTGCACAAATTGTATGTTGGTCGAGCTATGCACTGTTATGACATGAAATGCAGCCACCTCCACGTGGTACCTCCTGGGTAGTTTTGAAAGCAACTAGGTAAGAGCTGTATTCTAACCAACAATTAGTTGTATGACATAACAGGGTGGAAACGCCTTTTTTTCACCAAAAGTTGTCGGTTTTGCTCCAGTTATACAGAATAAAGATATCGTTTTATCGTTTAAATATGTTAAGTCATTAATAAGAAAGGTTTAAATAACACATTTAAATAACAACCATCTCTATAGGAATTGTTTTAATTTTTTTGAAAAAATGTGAAATTTTACCCCGAATTTTGACTTTTGGACCAAAAGCGCAGACAAAAGCCATTTTTTTCCAGCGGTAAAATTGCACGCAGTTGATGTACTAGTATAGAGGCAACTTTTGGCACCTACCCGTTTTTGATAAAAAAAAAAAATAATAATAATAATTTTTTTCGCTCCCCCCTAATAATGATGTTTGAATTCTCATAATATGCAATTTAATGTAAAGTATTGAATTGCATAAATTATTCGCCGATGCTAAATTAAATACATCATCTTAAATAAATTATGCAGCCGATTAATTACATTATTAATAACATATAGTATTAATACATCTTTCAGAATCTGTGCTCCGCCTCGCCTGTACATTTTATTTAAATCTTTGCCCCACAGACCGTTATAATATGCTGCTATATAATGCTATATAAATATCAACGCAGAAAGTTTAGTAACATAAAAAAGATTAAGGTTTATCTTCCATTCGTATTAAAAGTCGTTGTAAAACTTACTAAGTCGCTCAACCTATTCTATACATTTACCTACGAACTAATTACCCTATACTGTTATTTTTGTTGAGAGTTCATTCTGTTTACTTCCGATTAAATTATTTTATAGAATTCTTCTAGTATTCCTACCAATTGTATTTTACAAAATCTCTTTTCGTAATATTTCTATCACTTTTTTTTTAATTATTGTTTCTGAAAATCAACATAATTTAAAATTTCGAGATTAAATGTATTTTCAAAGGGAATGGTATTAATATTTCATTACTGTTTTTTTTCTGTAGAAAATTATATCTGTAATAATAAAGTAATAAAATAAGATAAAAGATTGAAATCATTCATTTTAAATGAAGTAGAATGTGCATGGTTTTCACTGCCACGAATCATAGTAGTAGATGATGTCCATTTATTTCACCACAGAAGTCTGAGATTATAAAAAAGAATATTTATTTCTATATGGAAAAGATGGTATTCAAAAATCCAGAGACTTGGCAACCATGTGTTATCCATTTAATTACTACATCGTCATTTAATGAAATTTATTCGAGTATGAAATAATATTTTTTTTCTATACCAAAGTTTAGAGGAAGAAATAAATTTTTATTTCCCAGCAGTTCTTATTTCTTCCAAAAACAGTATATTCTTGGATAAACACTCCATGCTCACGAAACATTTTTTTTTTCTTTTCCGCGAAATTTTTTCCCCTCTTCTTTTTCTATTCTAGCACATTAGGTTCAATATATTTTTCATGGCTTTGAATAAATGAAATACTGCATTCCCTTTTAGACATGTCGGATTTACATTTTGAATTTCACTAAATGATGAGGTTTTTTTCTTTACTTTAACAAATCAGTTATGCTTATTCTAAACTACAAAAATCATTCAAATCAGCAACGAATAATTCTGATTTTTGACTGACTGTAATAGAGATTTACTCACTGCTAATGGATCGTTTCAACATTTATTTCTAAATATTTTACTGTTTTTTAAGAATTACGTGCAAAAGTCTTCTTGAAGATAGTTCTTCTTGAAGAACTTGTAAAATATGATTTCCTGTCTCACAACTGCATTGTGTAATATGGCTGTTCTTGTGCTAATGAAAATAAATAAGTTTAATCTATATACTTTATCATTCATTATTTATTAACATTCATCAAATCATACAATTATTCTGAAAATCTGTCACGCTATTGCTTTTATAGACAACTCATCACATATTTGTTATATAACAAACAGCTTTTCATTTAATAATTCCAAGTCTAAACTAATTCTGAATTTATTAACATTTTGGAGTTAGAATTAATTTATACAACTTTCTGGAATTATAGATTGAGTGACATTTTCATCATGCGTAAATTCTAAAATTGAATTTCAGCTTAGTGATGATAAAGTGTTCTATCAAACTGAATGTTTAACAGAACGCGCCGAAAACTACTTTTGAATATTAAATTTGAGAAATAAACATTTATTTTTTTGTTATCGAAATATAAACTCATATTGAATTATGTTTAGATAAATATACTACTTTGATAAAAGTTATCATTATTATCGTCATTAGCTATTGCTGTTGATTTTAACACATCCAGAATTTTTTATACAATAATGTAAAGGGAAAAAATAATTCTGGTGCCGTTATTACATTTGAAATTACAAATAAATTTTCGATTTGCTAACATGCTAAATTGACTAATATTTTGATCACGAATATATTCTGAGCTACAATTTTTTGTGAAAGACGTTTATAATCTTATAAAATTCTTCTTGAATGCAATCGTTTAATTTTTGTGAACGTGAATTAAAGAACAATCCTATGGAGATCTGTAAATTCTCGAATTGTGATTGATTTCGGCGGATTATGAGTTGTATTCAAATTTACGCAGTATGCTAATACCGTTTCATTTCAAAGTTGATTAGCTGCTATTTAAAACGAGGGTTTCTCTGAGATAATTGATGTGTGTTTGCAACGCTGCCTGGTACATTTTAACTCACCAAACTGAGGTATTAGGAAAGATTTGGTTTTTATTTATTAAGAAGTATATTTCTGGCGCTCTTTATTAAAAATTCATTAGGTCACAGAACGTAAAAACAACTGGGTCTTTGAATGTTAACATTTTTAGGAAATTCTGAGAATAAGTTGGGATTGTGATAGACGTTTTGGATTTTGACAATGCTATTTAATCCTTTAACCCTTTATGCCCCGACGGTTCAATAAAGTACCATTAAAATAACTTATTATAAATTGATCCATTTAATACATCGATTAGTAATAATACAGTTTAGAATGTGCTATAAATACTTTACTTTATCTTTTTCCGAAAGCATTATTGGTTGCAGAAAGCAAAAATATTTTTTAAAGGAGGATTTAATTTTCATTTGCACCTCTTCAGCTTTCTTGACGTTGAAAGATTGTGGGTGAACAGTTTAAGTTCGGAATTATTTCTATATTTCTATTGTAAGAGTATTATACTTGTACATTTTCTAATGCTATAAAATACAAAAAAATTATTTTAAATAAAAGATTTGGGTGGAGTTATAAATATTGTACAAAATTCCAATCAATACAAATTTAATTAATTAATTTTAATCGGCAAAATCATTTTAAAATTTATTAAATGGTTGTGTGAATCTTCTAATGTAGTTTCAAAAATTCACTAAAAATGCTTTAGAAAATGAAATTTTCATGAATTCATAATTTGGGACATAAAGGGTTAAAACAGGGGTCGGCAAGTACTTTTAATTGGGGTCCGAATGCTTTTAAAAAATTTTTATCGAGATCCAGAGAAAAAAAAACATATAAATAATATAAGTAATTGTTACTTTTAAATTGTTATTTTTTTAGATACACATATACGAGGGAGAGTCGGAAAATAAGTTTCCCCTGACGACTGCGGACAGAGGTGTGTATGAAAGACAAAAAATGTAATGTGACATTAAAGGTAAAACATAACTTTATTTTTCCACATAAGTACCAAGTACATTGAGACATTTGTTATATCGCTTTATAAGTTTCAAAAAGCCCTCCAGGAAAAAATCGGGCCTTTGCATACGGACGAAGCGTTGAACGGCTATGCGCGAAAGACGACACAGAAGGTGAACTCGAACGTCCAAGAGACCGATATACCATTGGGTACACCATCTGCTTGATCGCGGTCGACCTCTACCCAATGGTGAATCGGTGTCTTGCACGTTCAAGTTCACGGCTATGGGCGAAAGACGACACAGCAGGTGAACTCGAACGTGCAAGACACCGATACACCACTGGGTACATCATCTCCTTAATCGCGGTCGATCTCTACCCAATGGTGTATCGGTGTATTGCATGTTCGAGTTCACCTACTATGTCGTCTTTCGCGCATAGCCGTTCAACGCTTCGTCCGAATACAAAGCCCTGATTTTTTTAAGGAGGGCTTTTTGAAGCTTATAAAGCGGTATGACAAATGCCTCGATGTACTTGGTACTTATGTGGAAAAATAAAATTGTGTTTTATTTTTAATATCTCATTACATTTTTTGTCTTTCATACACACCTCTGTCCACAGTCACCAGGGGAAACTTATTTTCTGACTCCCCCTCGTATATAATATAAAATTTAAAAGTGACGTATTCGTTCTGATAAATTACTACATACACAGGATTCTGAAAATTTTTACATACACATAATAAAATAGAAAAGCCAAGTTTTCGTTGAAAAATTAATGCAAAAAATCTTGAGCCAGTTTTTACAGTTTGGTCCACGTGGTGAAACAGCTAATTGAAGAGTGTCTTCGAAGTGGGCGTCCGTTAATATCGAACGATATTTGTTCTTCCAAAAATTCATTTTGGAGAAAGTTGTTTCCCATATATATGTGGAGCCAAACATAGTAGCCAGGTTAATAGCTAGGTTTTTGTAATTTTGTCTACTTTTCTGCGACTTCTTTACCACAGAATATTTCAGGGATGCAGTTTTATACATTTGCAAGGAAATATTTTCTTGCAAGTCAAATATCTCCATTGAAGTAAATGTTTTTCAAGACTGAACAACTTCTCAGTCACATCAGTCTGTTCTGCACCTGAAGCAAATTCATAAGGCGATTTAAAAGGATTAATGAGGCGATTTATGAGTCAACTTACTTATCTCTGCAAAGTCTTGGAATCTTGCATTAAATTCCTTCACAAGATATGACATGAAACTTAGGAACACTGCAATTGTATATAGGGATTCTTCTTTATATATTCAAGAATTGTTGGAAAATGAATAAATTCTTCATTTGCAATATCTTTTTGGGAGGTCCAGGCTTTAACCTTCCGCGGTACGGATGTGGACCGCAGTCCGCTAGTTGCCGACCATGAGGTTAAAAGGTACTGATGTATGAATCATGCCACTTAAAGTTGACCCTCAACTGCCACATTTGCGCCTGAATTCTTTAAATGGTCTTGTAACTTTAAAACGCGTCCGAAATTAACGAAATACTTCAAAGTTTGAATTAGTCTATCTTCAAAACCTTCTTATGTATAAACATGAAATTTTGGATATTGATTAATCAGATTGTACTTTGTAATATACTACCATTAGAAATTTATTAGCCTTTTGCAGAGTTTGTGTATTGTTGAAATCAAAATAGCTCTTTTTTTTTTTTTTTTTTTTTTTTTTTTTTTTACTCCAGAAGTCATTGCGCGCATGATATCTTGAGAAAGTATGTATGGATTGTCATGAAATTTGGTAAAGGTACTAAAGAAATATGTGTGTTTAAAATGAACTACTTTTAAGTATCTACAATGGTAATATTTTTAATTATGACTACTTTTATTCATTAAAAATATAAAATTTTCATTTTTTTTATATTGAAATAGTTTTGGCCTAAGAGTAGTTCATTCTAATCACACATATATGCTTAGTATTTTTACCAAATTTCATGACAATCCATACAGACTTTCTCAAGATATCATCCGCGCAATGACTTCTGGAGTAAAAAAAGAGCTATTTTGATTTCAACAATACACAAGTTCTGTAAAAGGCTAATAAATTTCTAATGACAGCATATTACAAAGCATAATCTGTTTAAACAATATCTAAAATTTCATGTTTATACATAAAAAGGTTTTGATGATAGACTAATTCAAACTTTGAATTTTTTCGCTAAAAGGTTCAAGACCCCTTAAAACATCTGAAAAATGGATGTTTGTTATTTTTTAGTATCAGGTCTTTTAATCATCAAGATCGTTTTAAAAAAAGGACATACTTCAGATAAAGACGTTAGAGCTCATGTAGCCAAACTGCAATATAAAACAAAAATATTTAATATGTCGAAATAAATAATCTATGGAATCACACATTCGAATATATGAAGTATCCAATACAATAATCTAACGTGATTAGAAGAAAGCACATTCGAAATAGATGTTTCATACACTTAATGTAATGTCATTAGAAAATAAAATATCACATACAATAATGTAATGTCTATATAAAAAAAAACTACCGAGACGAAGTGATGTATTTATATTCGCATAACAAATAGTATTTTACATACAAATCCTCTTCATAATAGAAATTATATTTATACAAGCATAAATACACATGTTTTTTTGCCGAATGAAAATGTACAAATAATACCTTGAAATAAAATCTCCAATATTCCTTATAATGTACAACGCGTCTGAATAAAACGTAGCGTGCATAAATAATAGTATGAATCCCATAAGGATTATCTGCCATTAACTTTTCCTGCGTTTGAAGATAAAGAAGAAACTGGATCAGTAGATTAATGCATACATGATTTCTTCGATGTAATAACAGTTTCGAAAAGGATATTTTGGGAATACTGAATCCGTGTAATACGTTTTGCAAAAGCATTATTTAGTATTTTGTAAGGAAACTTAAAAGAATATAACAGATCGCCAGAATGCATCGTAAGAATGATTTTTTTTTTTAAATGTTTGAAAATTTAAGTAAATTTTTATTGTTTTTTGTATTTAAACTATACAGGGTATCCATAAAAGATGCCTCAGTCTTAATGGTATATTGTAACACTTTAATTTAGACTATTTACAACAAGTCATGGATCAAATTGAAGGTAAACTAACCTAGATTTTTTTATTTTTTTTACAAATGTTCAATAGGTGCACCTTTAGTTATACGGCATGCATCCAACCTAAAGTCCAATTCTTACCATACTTCGGTTAGCAAGACCGGAGAAATGGAACTAATAGCCGCTTCCATTGTGCATCTCAACTCTGGCAAATAATGCAGAGGCGGAACGTTGACACGACCTTTTATAATGTCCTAAAGGAAGAAATCACATGGCTCTAACGGATTTTAAATCTTCAGCCCAGCAATAACGCTTTACTCTCATGAGCCACCATTTTTTCGTATGTGGCACTGCAAGCGAGTCAGTAACAAAGCGCAGTACTCGCGCATGCGCTTATCTAAAACTGTTTGAGCTACTCTTTATTTGTGACCTGGAACCAACACTCTGCAACGCTTATAGTTGATACTATTAAAATGTATAACTGGGACATTCTTTTACCGATACCCTGTATTATTTTATTTAACTACACTATAATAAAGATAAAGTATTCTAATACAGGAAAATGTGATACAACCACAAACGAAAATATGAAATAACCTCCTCCGAGTGTCCCATGATTTTGGAATGCATTCTTTATTATTAGAAACCTCATGTTTATCATGTTTGCCTGTAAAACATGTTTGCTGAACATGAAAATGTTTACTTAAGAATGGATAGCGTAAAAAAACAGATATTTTGGATTTAGAAAACTGATTAATATTTGAATAAAATAAATAAATATTCATTTATTCATTTCTGGGATATAATCCATCTATATGCAAAGATACAAAGACATTAATTCATGCGTTTTGATGTGGACTTTATTTAAACTTTCACACACACTTCGGATTTATAATATTACTAGCAAACCCCGCGGATTTGCTCGCGTAATATTTGAAATATGCCAAGTGATATTTATATGTCTAATTTTTATTAAAAGGTACTAACTAAATTTTTATTTTATTAAAAGGTAATATTTTATTTTATTAAAAAGTACTTATTACTTTTAGGAATAATTCAAAAATTACTATTTAAAACACAGTTTGACTAAACGTCATTATTACGCTGCATTAGGCAGAAATGAGACTTAAATTAATAAAACTAAATAAAACTAAAAAATTGATAATGTGGAAAATATTTTGAAACTTTTATGCTCAATTAATACGCTCATTTCAGTATTCATTTGAAGTTTTGAATTTTTTAGAAACCATCTTCTTACTTCTTAAAATTAACTGTCATGTCGAATTCCAAGTCCTACCACATCTCTCAACATAAAGGGCTATGTTGAAATAGGAACTGTCACCATTAATTTGCCAACACAGACACGTAATTTAGAAAGCTTTTAAAGTCCTTTTTTAGAACGTTTGTTGTTCCTGTGAACCCCAAGTGGTAGAATCATCGGCATAAAATATAGCCTGTGTAGGATCAGAGACTGTTGCCATTGATTCGAAACTATTATTACTTTTATATTCGGTTTATATTATCTGAAATTGCATAGAAATCGTAATTTAGGACTTTTTTGGAACGCTTTTCGCACCTCCCCTTCCCTTCACCCCTTTTTAATTCGAATTTACTTTCGACAGTCCTTTGAGGGCATTTATATTTTATAAGTAACTACCATGAAATATTTAAAGTTTCTAGCCTTTTCAGTATCACAGAAATCGCTATTTAGATCTTTTTTAGCTCCAGCAACCCTCTGATGGTAGTGGCACAGACATAAAATATAGCTTATTTTTGAGCAGGTTCTATCACCAACAATTTGTCATCATTATTTTTTTAATCGGTTTGGTATTTTATAAGTTTGCTTAAAAATTGTAATTTATAACACTTTTCGCTCACTTCATCTTTTTAAATTTGGAATTTTCTTTCCACTGTTCTTAGAAAGCAGTTGCATCTTGTAAGTAAATACTACACCATGCTTCAATGTGTTAGACCCCTCAGTTGTGCAAAAAACGCAAATTAGAACATGTTTTGCTTTTGCAACCCTCAGATGGTAGTGACAGCAACATAAAATATAACATATGTTATAGCAGGGACCATTGATTTGCAACCATTACTTTTGAAATAGCTTTCGTATTTCCTGAGATTGATTAGAAATCGCAATTTACAACGTTTTCAGAACGCTTTCGCGCTTTTTCACCCCTTTTTAAATTTCCATTTTTTTCGAAACTGTTCTTAAAGATCATTTATATCTAATAAATATGTACCTTGTCTAATTTCAAGTTGCTAGCCCCTACCCATAACAAAAATCGAAATTTAGAACGCTTTTTTGCTCCTGCAACGTCTAGGTGATAGTGATACCAACATAAAATAGCGTCTATGTTAGAGCAGAGGCTGTCAGCATCAATTTTCTACCATTACGTTTGAAATCAGTTTGATTCTTCCTGAGATATTGCTGACAAATCGGCATTTAGAACGTTTTTAGAACGCTTTTCGCGCATTTTGCTCCTGCATCTCCTTTGGGGTAGTGGAAACAAATATAAAGTATAGCCTATCATGGAGCAAGGTCTGTCACCGTCATTTTTACACCATTATATTTCAAATCGGTTCAGTACTTCCTGAGATTGCATAGAAATCGCAATTTAGAACGTTTTTTACAAAGCTTTTTGCGCATTTTGACCCCCTTTTAAATTTCGATTTTTTTAAGGAAATGTCCTTAGAGATCATTAATATCTTATAATTAACTACCATTCCAAATTTCACGATTCTAGGCCCTTTCGAAAAGTAAAAACGGCAATTTAGAACGTTTTCTCCTACACCCCCTTTGGGGTAGTGGCACCGACATAAAACATAGCCTATGTTGGAGCAAGGGTTATCACCATCATTTTGACGGCATTATTTTTTAGATAGGTTGGTATTTCCTGAGATTGTGTAGCAACCACCATTTAGAACGTTTTTTTAGAACACTTTTCGCGCATTTTCACCCCTTTCAAATTTCGAATTGTTTAAGAACTGTTCTTAGAAATACTTTATATCTAATAACTAATATTTCAAATTTCATATTTCTAGGCCCTTCAGTAACACATAAATCGCATTTTTAGAACGTTTTTTGCTCCTGCACCCCCTTTCGGGTAGTGGCACCTACATAAAACATAGCCTATGTTGGAGCAAGGGTTGTCACCGTCATTTTGACACCAATATTTTTTTTAATCGGTTTGGTATTTCCTGAGATTGTGTAGAAACTACCATTTAGAACGTTTTTTAGAACGCTTTTTGTGCATTTTCACCCCTTTTAAATTTCGAATTGTTTAAGAACTGTTCTTAGACACCATTTATATCTTATAAGTAACTAATATTCCAAATTTCATATTTCTAGGCCCTTCAGTAACGCAAAAATCGCATTTTTAGAACGTTTTTTGCTCCTGCACCTTCTTTGGGGTAGTTGCACCGACATAAAACATAGCCTATCTTGGACCAAGCGTTGTCACCATCATTTTGACACCAATATTTTTTAAAGTGGTTTGGTATTTCCTGAAATTGTATAGAAACTACCATTTAGAACGTTTTTTAGAACGCTTTTTGTGCATTTTCACCCCTTTTAAATTTCGAATTGTTTAAGAACTGTTCTTAGACATCCTTTATATGTTATAAGTAACAATATTCCAAATTTCCTATTTCTAGGCTCTTCAGTAATGCAAAAATCGCATTTTTAGAACATTTTTTGCTCCTGCACCTCCTTTAGAGTAGTGGCACCGACATAAAATATAGCCTATGTTCTAAGTTGGACTAACATCATCATTTTGATACCATTACTTTTGAAATCGGTTCAGTAGCTCCAGAGATTACCTCTAACAAACAAACAAGTTTTACTTCTTTATAATATTAGTATAGATAAGGACATATACCGGGTGTCCCAAAAATGTATGATGGATTTTAAAATTCAATAATTTGCAAACGGTGACAGATATTAAAAATATTCTTGCAGGATTTTTATGTAAGATGTCAGGAGTTTTGTGCTGAGATTCCCAGTTTTAGTTACAAATAGCATCGATAGATGGCGTTTCAAGCAATAACCGCTAAATTCAATCTCGATTTTTTGGCCCCTCTCTTCTTCCACGTAAAAAGGGAGATTAAATTGTATTGAATGGATCCCGAAGTACCAAAAATGGGGTCTGGACTGAGCATCTATTGCTCTCAGCGCCATCTATTGCTTGAAATTCGAACTAAAATCAAGAACCACAGCAAAAAAAAAACCTCCGACATCATACATAACCCTCCTGGAAGAATTTGTTTAATATCTGTCACCGTTTGCATGTTACTGAATTTTAAAATCCATCAGTCATTTTTGGGACACCCGGTATATATATATTGTGAAAGTTATAAACTACTGCTGTGTCCTGTTTATTGTGTAACCCCCTGTATTTTTCTGTAAACAAATAGATCAATTTCTACAACAATAATTATTTGTTTTACTATTTTCTATTACACCTTAAAATTTGTATGTGGAATTTTGAGTCACCCTTTAATGTTGTAAAATTATATACAATTCGGTCGATAATAAATATCTAAATTTGAAAATATCGGTCACGAAATCTGTATACATAAATTAGAAATAGAACAAGTACTACCAAACTTTGTTTCAAGCGCTGGATATATTTAATATTTCGGCCAAACTATGATTATTGTCATTTAATTAGTTGGCATATTCACTGACACAGTTGTCACACTGTCACAGTTTATGCTATTCGATACATTTATGTTCTATATGATAATTACTATTATGCTAATAAATAATCTTCTTTATATTATCATGAAAGTTTAGATATATATAATTTCGTCAATGGCAGTTAAAATAAGTTTAGACTTGGGATTTAAAAATATATGTTTAATTAAATTCTATTAATTCAAAAATAAAGTAATAGTCGGCAAAATAAAAAAGTTTTAAATTCACAGATTTTTTTTTTTTTTTTTTTACAAGTTTTTCTTTTTATATTGTACTTATGTTTAAAATTAACAAATACATTTTAAAATATTTATTTTCAGAAAAAATTAAGAATATTGTTCCACTATTTTTTAATAACCTGGCCATGGAATTAATTTTAATATATAAGCTGCTCAGGAAAAAAATGTGTCGCATTTTTTATAAAATCGCAAAGTTATACACTGAAAAAAAATCTCTCAAATTGACAGATAAAAACTGTGAATTTTGGTGCCAGTAGAAAACCGCTTAATTTACAGAAAATATCTATTTTTTTTACAAAAAACAGATTTTTCTGTACAAATATAGATTTTTTTCTATAAAAATTACAAAATCAGAAATGTTTACAGAAAAAAACTGTTTTCTTTGAAACAGTTTTTTCCTGTAAAAGTTACATTTTTGTAGTGTAATTTAAGGGGAGGTTCCACTATTTTGACCTATAATTTACATGATTTTTACGATTTTTTTTGCAATTTGCAATGAAAAGAGATATCACCTTCGGACTTTTTCTATTGTATTTATTGACATTTCATATATATATAGTGCGTGTAAAAACATTAAGGACAGCAAAAAATTGTAAAAATTTTGATAAATTGAAAATGCGACAAGTGAAATGGTAATATAATGTTGATCGTAAAGTGGAAATACTAATATAAAAGTCAGCAGAATGTATCTGTCCTTTTTATTCCGAAAATAACATAATTATTTTTGACTGTGTAAAAACTATAAGGACACCAGTATTTTTTTTACCGAAATGTTATATAGAATTATTATTAAGGATCGACCGAAACATGTTTTTAAGGCCGAAACCGAAACGAAACCGAATTTTGACGATCTCCCTATTTTCGGCCGAAAACGAATATGTCCAAATTTTTTTTAAGTAATTAAATTGTATGTATTAAAGTAATTAATACATACATAAATACATTATCAATTAATTATGCGTATTTATTAAATAGTGTCAACATAGCTAAAAAAATTTTAAAAATAAATTGCGAGTGTGCGGGACGATTCAAAAGAACAGAGGTCTTCCTCAAATACTTCAAACGGTCAAGCTTTTAAGAGGCCAACATAAATTTCTTAGAAATGGACATATTTTATTACAAGTATGGAATAATGGCAAAAGGAATGTAAACATGATATCGACAATACATTCTGCACAAATGGCGGAATCTAGAAACAGAAGCAGGACATCAGATTGTCCCATACAGAAACCTATTTCAATAATAGATTATAATAAATATATGAAGGGCGTAGATCGCGCAGATCAATATCTGTCCTATTACTGCATTTTTAGGAAAACAAGAAAATGGACGAAACGTGTCGTAATGTTCTTCATCAATTGTGCACTTTTTAACTCCTTTAAAGTATATACAACTCTGAACGGACAGAATATTACATATAAAAATTTTCTGCACAAAGCGGCACTTTCATTAATAGAAGACAGCGAAACTGAAGAACAAGGTAAGGATCTACCTAATTCCGAACCCACAAGAACCACATCCAGATTTGATAATCTCGGAAGACTGGCAAATTTCGGAAAGCATAAACTAGTAAATATAGTGACCAGCGGTCAATGTAAAAAACCCCTACGACAATTCAGAGTTTGTGCAAGTAAAAAAAAAAAAACTAAGCAGAACAGGTTTCGCTTGTAAATACTGCAACGTCCCATTACACAAAGGTGACTGTTTCGAGCGCTATCATAGTTTAAAAAAATATTAAACAACTTCTTTTTTCGACAAATAATGTTATATGGATATGGTATATTTTATGTAAATAATAAACTGAAAACGATTGTAATAGATAAAATAAATATTGTTTAACACTAATATGATTAAAGTAAAAGATTTTATTAAATTTCGTTACCCTAGAATAACACGAAGCGTACAATTTTACCAGAGTTTAAGAAAAGCGCATATATTCCCGCGCGTCAGTCTAGGCCGAAACCAAGCCGGTGTCTCGGACGATCTGCGGCTGACCGGGCGGTGAAAGGGCATAGTATGTTCGAACCGCTACCGGTCGGTAAAGTGTTAATTAAATAATTCAATTTAAGAACGCATACAACAACTGAAAACCACTTTCAGCAATTATTATTCATTGACTTCAACAGTTAAATTTCTTCTGTTGCCAAATTCTTTTGTGTGTCCCTGTAAACGAACGATATATTCTATGCACACCATATTCTACAGTAAGTGTCGTAATAAACCTCAGTGATATATTTAAATGTCAGTATGTTTAAAATAGTGTGATGTTATTAAAATGCACAGCAAACGATATTTCCCTATCTATATTATAAAGGACAAACATATCTGTGCGTAACGCATACGTCATTTTGCGAATGGCAACACTTTGACACTTCAAATAAAATTTTGATTTTGCAATTTTCTCTACTGCAAATTTTTAAACTTCTAAACATCGCACATTTTAAATTTTTATACCGTCGTATAAGGAAGAAAATGCTTTTTTAAATGCAATTTGTTCGAAAGCTGTATCTTAATTTATTTTTGAGATAATAATTTTTTTATAGTTTTTAATACCATTTTTCTAATCGTGGCAACAAAATACCCCCATTTCTTTTGAAAGTAAAGGGAAAATAGTCGAAAATAGGAGATTACTGTATCTTTTTATTGCCATTTTCTCATAAAACCTGAAAAAAAGTTGAAATTAAAATAAGGGCTATGTCAAGAATATTGTTTGTTATTCCGTGATAATGACGTCATATGCATACTTTTCTATAGACGAAGTTAAAGACTGAATTGTAAAAGTAGATTGCTTTAGCGGATGCAAATGACGTCATTTTATATAAAAAAGCGTATATTTTAATTCTTAAAACTGAATTATATTTTGTATAAGTGCGTCATTTTCACAGAGTAGCTGCTTTGAAATTCTTCACAGGTGAAAATGCTTCGCTTTTGAAAATAGTGTAATCGAAATCACACACTGATAAAATGCAATGTTTTACAAAAATTTCTCTTTTAAAAGAGTGTCTTTATAAAAAAGAGGTGACATGCAAATGGTAGCGATTTATATTACAAAAATTGATTATTCTCACATGGATGGATTTGCTTCGCCGAGTTAGACAAGCAAACAAATAATTCGAGGTTTTAAATAATATCATGCTCCTGAAGTTTTTGTCCAAGATTCTCTGGAATAATAAAATTTTAATGCTATTCTTTATGACATTCTACTATAATTTTATCAAAATAACATAATTTGCTTAATTTAACTTTTCATAATTTTATATAATCTATATATTTAAAACACAAGTGTGTTTTTTAGTCATCTACCCTGATCTTTTTGCTGAACCAATTTTACTGATATATTTTTTAACAGAAAGCTGTTCATTTGTAGATGTGATTGCACTATCTGTTTTTTTTTTTTTTTCAAATATCCCTACTTTTATATTTAAATTTTAAAAGCATTTTATAAAATTTCTTCAAAATGGTGAAAATTAGATAGCTTTCATTATTGCAAACAAGAGAGGAAGAATGACGTATTTTTATCTTTATTCATGCCATTTCCTGATAAAAATTCAAAATTGTTGATAAAGTTGTTGTATAGGGTTTAATGGCGCAAAATTCCATTAGGAGGATAATATTATATTTGGGGCATAATAACGGGAAATGACATACTGCTTTTGAAAACACGCATTTTTCTTCATAAATTTTCTATATTGTTTTTCTTTCTGCATGTGCACTGATACTAAGTTTCAGACACTAGGCTAAATGCTTATTTAAGTGAAAATGAAGTCATATTTAAAAGAAAACGATCATTTTCTTAGATAAAACTAAACATTTTAACACAAATGTGTCTAAAATACATAAATTACGGAAATTTTTACTCTCCGGAACTGAGATTAGAATCTCAAGTAAAGAGTGCGTCTGCTCATATAAAAGATATTGCTGACAATTGTGACTTAAAGTTTTGATTTAAAATGATTTTAAAATGATATGGATATGAGATGTGCGTATGCAAATTTTGAGAAGGTGAAAATTGTTTTTTTCCTTCCGGAATACCAAGTATAAGGGCCTCAACTGATAACCACATCCAAATAACTGAACTTTAATATATGTTACTGATTAAGTATCTATGTTATAAAGAACAAACTTATCTGTGCGTAACAATGACGTCATTTTGCGCATGGCAACACTTCACGATCAAATTTCGGTCTTGAAATTTTCGCTAATGCAATTTTTTAATCTTCTGACCATCGTACATTTTCAATTTTCGTCGCATAGAGAAAAAATTTACTTTCAAATGCAATTTGTTTAAAAACTGTATCTTAATTGACTGATGTATTGTATTTTCTAAAATAATTTTTAAGCATTCTTTTTTTAGTTTATCTTATCACGTGCCAGTTTCAATAAATAATAATAATAAACAATTTGCACATAAAGCAACAAACATTGTTCAGTATTTGTTTCTGACTATTTTTGCATAACGAAATTAATACTTCCTTTATAAACAAATAAAAGAATAATATTAAAAAAACACCTATTTAATATATTTGTGAAAGACAAATTAACGAAATTAATACTCCTTTTATAAACAAATAAAAGTATTTGTATTAAAAAAATGTATTAAAAAAAAACACAAGTCTAACATATTTGTAATCGTACAATTTAAATTTTTAGATCACCAAATAGGATTTTTTTCCCAATGAGATTTGTTTGCAAAGTTAATCTCAGTTTATTGACTGTCTATGGTTTTAAAAACAATTTTAAAGCATGGAATAATTTTTAATTTATCTATATCGCGCGGAGCTCGATTACGAAAGATTAATTCGTTTGCCCTTAAAACAGAATAAAGAGTTTATCATTTTCATACGGCTAATATCCATTTAAAAAAAAAACTTCTCTATGAATAAATGAATAAAATAATATAAATAAAACACAAATTTAACAGATATGTATAAGTTCTGAAATTATCAGAACATAAAAGGATGCCGTATGTAGCAAAATCTTGGTCAAATAACTCTTAGCATGCGGCTAATAAGAAAATATCGCGTTTGGTAAATTTTAAAAACTTATTTGATTGTATAATTCGTATTTTTCGTATGAAAAATGTTTTTTTTAATGTAAGAGGACAATCTAAAAAATTTATTGCATATAAAAAAATTATTAGTTTTCAATTTAAAAAAATGTTTTCACTTATATTCTGTAACCCGGGAAGCCCGGGTACGTTCCCCTAGTATACCGTAATGTAAGGAATTCTTTTGAGTGTCTCTTTAACATACCATAGTGATGTGATACTCAATAAACAGGCAAACCGAATTCATAGATACTTTTCAACTTTCTTAGAAACTGTTAACCCTTTCGACTCTGGCTTCTCTTACACGAGAAACTTTTGAGAAACAAGAATGCAGTCTTAAATTTCTGAAAATATTTTAAAATCCCTTAACAATCAGCTTGAAAGGGAATTAAATAATAAATTATCTTTGATTGAGTATAAGTTATAGATGCAGATTCACGGTCGCCAGTCGCAAAGTGGCGACTAAATTTTTTGCTGTGGCCACTAACTTTCAGTGTCTAATTCGCCATGTGTTATTTTAAAAGATAAATTTTCCTATAGAAATCAAATGATTGAAAAGTATTTTGATTTTTATAGTGTAAAATCTCACACATTCACATTTTTTTTTTTTAATATGTACAGTCCTGAAAAAAAAAAAAAGTAAACACTAACTCCTCAACAAATTATTGTAGAAGAAAGTTACTGGTACCGAACGATTGGAAATAAAGTCTACTTTTAAACGATGTATATAAAATTTGCTTAGGGGGCCATCTACTTATTGAAACGAACCATAACTTTGTTTTTTATTCAATTTCAGTACACAATTCTGGCAGCATAAATGAACTCTACACCCATCAATTAGCCTAAAAACAAATTATTATGCAATTCGTGACATAAGTTTCCGAGAAATAAATTATTTTAAAACGAGCATATTTTATGGGCTGTATCCAAATTGAAGTTCGGTGCTCGATTGTTGACCGAGAGAGCTCCCTTCTTGATCAAGGCATTTTAAGCGCCACTCAACCAGTCATTGAAGACTGCTAAATTCCAGGATAGCAGAAAAAATTTCAAAATATCTAGTCACTTCTATCATAGACTTAAATCATTATTTTGCAGTTTTATAAGCATAATTTGAAAACTACTTGGGGGCGGTCCATAAATGATGTCACACTTTTTTTTCAATATTTTTAACCCCCTCCCCCCTTTGTCACAAAGTGTCACCCTTCACCCTATCCCCCCCCCCCCCCCCCTTGTCAAATGTCAGGCTATATTACATAAACATATACAGTCGAACTTGGATAATTCGAAGTTCAAGGGACCAAAAGAAAAGTTCGAAATATCCAAAAATTCGAATTAAATATATTCGCTCAAAAAGAAGAGATAAATAAAAAAAGATTAACTCCACAATGAAATATTTAACAGATAAACTTTATCTAAGGATACTGCTACATTTTTTTTTCATTAAATCAAACATTTAGCTTAATTATTCATTACTTTTAAGAAAAAAATCAGATATTTTTGATTGCTTTTTCGAATGCAATCTTTGAGTCATAGCATATGATTCCAACTTATCAATTGACACAAAAATAGAATCTTTTACATTGGACTGACCTTCAAAAAAGCGTCGAAGCTCTTGTATATGCATAATAGCTTCTAAGCAACTAGGTAAGCGCTTCTCTTGTATTTCATTGTTCTGTTCATCTTCAGATAGTCCGTCCTCAGCTTGGTTGTTTTCCGCCAGTTGAGCAACAATGTCAGCATCAGTTACCTCGCCACACACAGCCACATTTTGGTCCACGTTGACGTAGTCTTCATACAAGATTGATGGATCCGATTTTACATCTTCCCAATTATCGACAGTAAGTTCAGGATCAATTTCGTCAAAGTTTTCCACTACATTTATTCCTTCTGTTTCTTTCTTTACAAATCCCGCCTTATGAAAGCATTTCATAATCGTTATCTCACTGACATTGTCCCATGCCTGCCTACACATTCTTGAAGCATGAAGAACGTTGAGATTCTTAATGTCAAAATCTCCGATGAGGATTCTTTCAACCAACAGACGCCTGTAGAAATGTGTAATGATTTTGATGATTCCTTGGTCCATTGACTGAACCACAGATGTCATGTTGGCCGGGAAAAAATGACTTCCACATTTTTCATTTTGGGAATGCTGTTGTGAGCCGAACAATTGTCAATAAAAAGGACAATCTGTCGTTTTTGTTTTTCAAATTTCTTGTTTATATTTAAAAGCCATTTTTGAAAAAATTCGGACGTCATCCATGCCTTTGTATTTTAATCGTAGGAGACAGGCTTAGACTTAACATTTTTAAAGCAACGTGGATTAGCCGATTTGCCAATCATTAATAATGGCAACTTTTCGGACCCGTCCATATTTGCTCCAACAAGCAACGTTACTCGCTCTTTACTTAGTTTTCCACCACTGCATGTTTCTCCTTTGAAAGCAAGAGTTTTATTTGGAGTTCACTTATAAAAAAGTCCAGTCTCGTCGACGTTAAAAATATTTTTTGGTTCCTTATTCTGAATAATTTCTCTTAAATGCTTTTTCCACTCATCAGCTGCTTGAATATCCACTGCACCACTTTCACCACACACTGCTTTGAAAGAAATATCGTTTCTATCTTTGAAACCATTCAGCCAACCTGTGCTGGCTTTGAAATCTTGAATGCCTAATGCAGCGGCAAACTGTTCAGCTTTGGCTCTCATAATAGGGCCACTAATTGGAATGTTCTTATCTCGCGCTTGTTTAAACCATTTAAGAACACAACCGTTCACAACTGGGTTATCAGGTCCTCTCGTCCTTTTCCTATTTTTTCCTGTGCCATTTTCGCTATTCAAAATTTTATCTTTGTTCTTCAAATATGTCGATAATGTGTTGGGTGGAATTCCAAATTCCTTGGCAATTTCCGATTTCTTTTTAAGGCCTTTTTCCACTTTATTAATCACCGCTACCTTTTGAACTAATGTTAATGACTTATAAGGAGTTTTAGCTTTTGACAACGCCATAGTAAGAGAACATAAAAACAATACTTAAAGCACACACACAAAAACTTACAACAGCATTAAATCATTCACTCACGTGACTCTAAGATAGAAAGAAATGTAGCTGCGCTTCTGGAGAAAAAAAAGGGGGGAGGGGAAGGTTTGGCGAAAATCTGCAATTGCAACACCTAAGCTGCGATCCTTTCAATGCGCAGTGAAATAGATTCCCCAGACGAAAGGGTGCGGCTAAGTCTTGGAATTTTGCCAAATAGAAAGACAATTAAAATAAACTGTTTTACTATTTTGAACCTTAGCTGAAAAAAGTCTCAGGATTAATATTTACCGCAAAAGTCGAAAGGCAATCCTACGAAAAATTCGAATTATCCAAACTAAAATTCGAAATATCCACATTTTTTTAACATTATTTTAATACAGAATTCTAGGGACCAAGCAAAAAATTCGAATTAGCCAGAATTTCGAATTAAACAAGTTCGAATTATCCAAGTTTCACTGTACTTGCAGTTCTGAAACAAAGCACTACGTTATTGGTAATATTTAAAATTTTATTTTTAAACTTTAACTATGCGTTTTAACCACATTTGTGAGCATAACAATAAAAATGATTCATGTACTTATTTTATATGAAATAAGATTAAGGTTTATAACAAAAACATAATTAATATACAATAGTAATCTTATACTATAATACGAGCAAAAATTGTGTGTGTATGTGTGTGTATGTAAATTTTATCTTAAAAACGGCTCTAACGATTTTGACAAAATTTTGTATTTTACCATTTTCGGGCATGATAAGACCATTGAGCTAGGTCACGTGTTCAAGAAAATTCGATTAGTGGTTCATTTTGGGTCGTAATGGGTCAAGGTCAAGCTAATTATATCTAAAAAATGGCTCAATTGATTTTCACCAAATTTCACATTCAACCGTTTTTCGACACGAAGAAACTATTGGGATAGGTCACATGTTCGAGAAACTTCGATTAGTGGGTCTTTTTGGGTCACTATGGGTCAAGTCAATTTTATCTAAAAAACGGCTCTAACGATTTTCATTAAACTCTAGATTCTACAGTTTTGGATTACGAGAAAACTATTGGGCTAAGTCACATGTTCGAGAAAATTCGATTAGTGGGTCATTTTTGGGTCATCGTGGGTCAAGCGCAGTATATCTAGATAACTTCTTTAACGATTTTGACGAAATTTTACACCCTACTGTTTTCGGGTACGAAAAGACCATTGGGATGGGTCTCGTGTTCGAGAAAATTCGATTAGTGGGTCATTTTGGGTCATAATGGGTCAGGGGCAAGTTAATTATATCTAGAGAACGGCTCAATCGATTATGACTAAATTTTGTATTTAACCATTTTCGAGCACGAAAAGATCATTGGGATGTGTCTTGTGTTCGAGAAAATTCGATTAGTGGGTCATTTTGAGTCATAATGGGTCAAGGTCAAACTAATTATATCTAGAGAACAGCTCAATCGATTTTGTACTTTACTGTTTTCGGGCATGATAAGACCATTGGGCTAGGTCACGTGTTCTAGAAAATTTGATTAGTGGGTCATTTTGGGTCGTAATGGGTCAAGGTCAGGCTAATTATATCTAAAAAACGGCCCAATCGATTTTGACCAAATTTCACATCCAACCGTTTTTCGACACGAAGGAACTATTGGGCTAGGTCACATGTTCGAGAAACTTCGATTAGTGGGTCATTTTTGGGTCACTATGGGTCAAGCTAATTTTATCTAAAAAACGGCTCTAACGATTTTCACTAAACTCTATATTCTACAGTTTTGGATTACGAGAAAACTATTGGTATAAGTCACACGTTCGAGAAAATTCGATTAGTGGGTAATTTTTGAGTCACCGTCAGTCAAGCTAAGTTTATCTAGATAAGTTCTCTAATGATTTTGACGAAATTTTGCACCCTACAGTTTTCGGCCACGAAAAGACCACTGGGATGCGTCTCGTGTTCGAGAAAATTCCATTAGTGGGTCATTTTGGGTCATAATGGGTCAGGGTCAAGTTAATTATATCTAGAGAACGGCTCAATCGATTTTGACTAAATTTTGTATCTAACCATTTTCGGGCACGAAAAGATCATTAAGATGGGTTTCGTGTTCGAGAAAATTCGATTAGTGGGTCATTTTGGGTCATAATGGGTCAGGGTCAAACTAATTATATCTAAAGAACGGCTCAATCGAGTTAAACTAAATTTTGTATCTAACCATTTTCGGGCACGAAAAGACCATTGGGATGGGTCACGTGTTCGAGAAAATTCGATTAGTGGGTCATTTTTGGGTCAAGCTATTTTTATCTAAAAAACGGCTCTAACGATTTTCTCTAAACTCTATATTCTACAGTTTTGGATTACGAGAAGACCATTGAGCTAAGTCACATGTTCGAGGAAATTCGATTAGTGGGTCATTTTGGAGTCACAGTGGGTCAAGCTAAGTTTATCTAGATAACGGCTCTAACGATTTTGACAAATATTTGCACCCTACTGTTTTCGTGCACGAAAAGACCATTGGGATGTGCCTCGTGTTCGAGAAAATTTGATTAGTGGGTCATTTTGGGTCATAATGGGTCAGGGGCAAGCTAATTATATCTAGAGAACGGCTCAATCGATTTTGACTAAATTTTGTATCTAACCATTTTCGGGCACGAAAAAAACCATTGGGATGGGTAACATGTTCAAGAAAATTCGATTAGTGGGTCATTTTCGGGTCACCGTGGGTCTAGCTAAGTTTATCTAGATAACGGCACTACGATTTGACGAAGTTCTTTAATCTATCGTTTTCGGGCACGAAAAGACCATTGAGATGGGTAACGTATTCGAGAAAATTCGATTAGTGGGTCATTATGGGTCAGGGTCAAGCTAATTATATCTAAAAAACGGCTCAAGACATTTTCACAAAATTTTATAATATACTTCCGTTTCTGGTCATGAGAGGACCATTGGGTAAGTCACATGTTCGAGAAAATTCAATTAGTGGGTTATTTTGGGTCACAATGGGCAAGGGTCAAGCTAATTGAATCTAAAAACATGCCCAAAACATTTTGACCAAATTTTATATTGCGCATGCCGTTTCTGTGCATGAGAAGAGAATTGGGCTAAGTCACATGTTCGAGAAAATTCAATTAGTGGGTCATTTTGGGTCACAATGGGTCAGGGTCCAGCTAATTTTATCTAAAAGACGGCTTAAACGATTTTGACTAAATTTTGTATTCTACCGTTTTCGGGCCCGAGAAGACCATTGGGCTAGGTCGCATGTTCAAGAAAATTCGATTAGAGGGTCATTTTGGGTCACAATGTATCATGGTCCAGCTAATTGCATTTAAAAAGCGCATGAAAACATTTTGACATAATTTTGTATAATACCGTTTCCGGGCATGATAAGAGCATTGGGCAGGGTCGCACGTTCAAGAAACTTCAATGAGTGGGTCATTTTGGGTCTTAATGGATCAGGATCCAGCTAACTGTATCTAAAAAACCGCTCAAAATATTTTGACAAAACTTTGCACTACACCGTTTCTAGACAAGTTAAAACCATTGGGCTGGGTCGCATGTTCAAGAAAATATTATTAGTGGGTCATTTTGGTGATAAAGGGTCGGGGTCAAGCTAACGGCATCTCAAAAAGGTTCAAACAATTTTAGACAATTTTTTTTGTTATACCGCTTCACAGTACAAAAAGACCATTGAAATAGCTCACATCTGTCGATGAATTTCGGTTAGTGGTTTTTTGAATCAACGTGGATCAAGCTTATTTTACCTAGAAAACGACTCACGAATTTCACTAAATTTTGTATTCCATCGTTTTCAGGCTCGAGAAGAACATTGTGTTAGGTCGCATGTTCGAAAAAATTCGATTAGTGGGACATTTTGGGTCACTATGTTTCACGGTCAAGCTAATTGCATCTACAACAGCAAGAATGATTCAGTGGGGAAAATATATCGATATAAACTGAAAGCTAATTTTGACCGAGCTTAGCTCGGTCATTCTTGCTAGTAAGATATTAATACGAAAGAGCAGTTGAAAACAGTTTTATTTTGGAATTTGAAATGGAATTTAATATATTTGGCTTTAAATCTACTTTATAAACACAAAATACTTTAATTTCAAAATAACTTCAAAATTGTATCTGCTGATTTTTAATGCTTTTATTTTAACCAAAATGTGTGATGTCACTTTTCTTCTTACCCCCTCCCACCCCCTTGTCACAAACTGTCACGATTTCACGAACCCCCCTCCCCCCCCCCCACCTACAAGCGTGACATCATTTGTGGAAGGCCCCTTGGAAGAAAAATGTGAATTTTTGGATTTCCATAAAGCAGGACTTAATAAATCTAAATCCATGAAAAAAATTGTAGGTTGCAATTCGTAATTTTTTTCGAATATTAATTTCATAATTCAAAACTCATATCATAAAATTATAAAAATTGAAAATTCAACGTTTTTTTGTTTCGGTATTTTAGTATTATTGCTACACAAAATATTAGCACATTAAGAGTATAATTTCAGGAGATATTAATAAAAATATGAAAATGTAATTTAACATTAGAAGCACTAAATTTTGAATGTTTATAATTCAAAAACTTGTCATTCAAATGACTTGGAAATTTGGTGTGTAGCCATAGTTTGAATCGAAGATTTGAAATATCTCGTTAAAATTGGGTATTGTCATTGAACAAAATGAAGTTTGGGTTCGTTTTAATATTAGATGCCCCCCTAAGCAAATTTTATATACATCATTTAAAAGTAGACTTTATTTCAAATCGTTCGGTACCAGTAAAATTCTTCTACGATAATTTGTTGATGAGTGAGTAGGGGGTGTTTACTTATTTTTTCCACGACTGTACTTTTGTATGATAAAATCAAAATGAGAAATATTGCTTTTCTGATATTCATCACTATCATAATCTCTTTCCCCCAGGGGGATACCTTCTTTAGGTATTCACGGGTTTCGCGACCCCGGATTCCTGAGCGATCTTTCTTCTTTTCCTTATTCTTCTAATTTTAGTTGTCTATCCTTTCCTCTTTGTTTCACTCTTTCTAATCTTCTCTTTTCAGTTTCTTACTTCTTGGTTATGATAGTATCAATACCGATCTTCCCCGTTCGGCATTTGAACTTATGGAGACCCAGTACCGGCTTTTCGGGCTCTGCCTAGTGGCATCCAGTTGGGTGTGGGAAAGGTCTCCAGTTTGAATGCTGTGTGGGGAAGAGGAGTGGCGTGCTACCATAATATCGTTTTTAAGGAACGTTTTTTAGAAAACGGTCCCAGAGGTGAGCTCTCTCGGTAGCGTTAGGCTGGGGGGGCGGGGGCCAGCTCATAGTGAGAAATCCTCTCTGAATTGCCAGAGACCTGTGTACCTGGTACACGCTATGAGTGGCAACCGAATCTCCAGTTCACGAATGGCTCCGGAGGTTACTCTGAACACGTTAGGAAAGAGTGGGGAACCACTACCTATGCGGGGGTAGTGGCGAACTGGAAGTTTACCGTGGATATAAAATTTTTCTTATGGTTACAACTATGGCTGATCAGGAAATATTGAGTTCCAAGGTCGGCGGTGGTTGTAATAGTGGAAAAAATGGAAAACAAGGATTGGGGGTCACTTTTAGTGAAACCCAATTGAAGACTGTACTTGACTCTTCGGAGAAAAGTGCAGTATGCCAGAAGGAGGAAATCGGCATGACTGTTAGTGGAGACAGAGGTGGAACCCACCTAGGTGGGGAACACTCTCGAACCACTACAGGAGGGCCGAAAGTACTCACTAAGACCCAGAAAAGAAACCGACGGAGGAAGCAGAAGCGGGAGGAGGTGGAAACCAACACTGCTAATGCTCCACCGAAGGGTTCGAGGGAAAGTGGAAGTAAAAGGAAGGTGACAGATTTGACACCTTCACCTAAGATGTTGGCAACAGCAAAAAGACCTAAGGAGGATATCCAGAGGTCCTTTGCCGCTGTAGCAGCAACTAGGAAGTTAGCTGTAGTTAAGGAAGACTTTCCAGTGACCAGGCTGACACAGGAAGAGGTAGATATAATCTCAAGGGATGTCATCAGATGTGTTGATGAGACTCCTGATGATAAGCCCTTGCCTCTGATAAATGACTCCAGGCTTGTTAATGGAGCCTTAATTTTCACTTATGAAGGAGATGCCACTGAGGACTGGATTAGGACCTCATATCAGGGCAATGCTACCGTCTTTGAGGGTATTCCCCTCAAGGTACTTGACATGAATGAGATGCCAAAACCAGTCAAGGTGGCTTTCAAAACAAGGGATGTCTACACCAAAAATCCCATTGAGCTGCTCAAGAGGCTCAACAGATATAACCCGGAGTTGAAAACTGGTGACTGGCGTGTTCTGGACCATGTTGCAGAACCCCAGTCCATCCGTTGGATCTTTGAGGTTGATGTTGTTGCCTCTGAAGCTATAAAAAGAGCTGATTACAAGGTCTATACCGGCCTTGACAAGGGATCATTCAAAATTTTGAATGATCCAAATGCTAAAAAGATGAGAGAGAAGGAGGCTGAAGCTCTGGCTACAGAAACTTCCTCTCAGGTAAGTGAAACAAGTAGTATTAAAGAAATTAATGCTAAACTTGAAAATATTTCTGTCCAACATAATTCCCCCTCCATGTTTTTGGATGAAGTGGAACAACTGTTGGCTGAGGACTCGGAGGATATGGTTACCTCTGAAGGGGGTGTTGTCATAAATAAACCAGATGACCCATTTAAAGGTAGCTCAGATCAACCTTCATCACAGTAAGGGTCCATCTGCCACTTTAGGAAAGATGATCTCTGAAGGAAAGGTTGATATTGCTCTTATTCAGGAGCCCTGGACTGTGAATGGCAACATTTTTGGTCTAGGATGTAGAAAGGACAGGCTCTACTATGATAGAACCTGTCCCAGGCCGAGAGCTTGCATTTATGTCAGCCCAAGGCTAAATGCAATTAATATGGTGAACTACCTGAGTGGTGACTGTGTTGCCGTCAAGGTGGATTTTCAGGGTGAGAATGGGCCTGATAAGATAATTATCTCGTCTTCTTATCTTCCATTTGAGAAACAGGACCCTCTTTCTGATGAGGCAAAAGCTCTCATGGGTTACTGTTCTCGGAAGGGGCACAAGTTAGTGTTCGGGTGTGATGCAAATGCACATCATACTGTTTGGGGTAGCACAGACTGCAACAAACGAGGAGATGACCTCTTAGAATATATTTTGGTTTATAACCTGTATATTCTTAATAGGGGGAATGAGCCAACCTTTATTACTAAAAATAGGAGGGAGGTTCTTGATGTCACTTTTTGCAGTAGAAACTGCTATGACATCATTAAAGATTGAGGGTGTCAGATGTTGTTTCATTATCAGATCACCGACTAATCATGTTCAACATTGCAGGGACAACTGGACCAGCATGATGAAGAGGAATGCCAGGAAAACAAACTGGCATTCTTACTGCAGGGAACTTGAAGAAAGGATCCTGTCTTTAAAGGGTAAGTTAAGTTATAATAATTCTTCGGATGTGGAGTCGGCTGTTGACTCAGTGCAACAGGCCATTCTCCAATCCTATTATAACAATTGTGAACCTCCTGTTGCTAGCTCCCCAAGGCCTGTGCCTTGGTGGTCTTCTGAGCTTAGCAAACTCAGGAAAATTACCCGCAGGGCTTTTAATAAAGCCAAGAAGGGTGGTGACTGGCAGCAATATAAGTCTGCACTCACCACATACAATAAGGCCATCAGGAAGTCCAAGTATGACTCTTGGAAAAACTTCTGTGATGGTATTAATGATGTCTCTACTAGTGCTAAACTTATGAGAATTATGGCTAGAGATAGTAGTTCCTGTCTGAATGCCATTAAATTGGCAAATGGGCATTATGCTGAAACAGGAAAGGAGATTCTCTCAGAAATGATGAGGATTCATTTTCCTGATTCCACCAGTGGTGACCCAGATGTAGCTCCAAGCACACCTGCTGCTTTTAGTAGCAGTAGGGAGTGCTGGAATCTTGCTGGTGATATCATCACTCACGACAGGATCTTGTGGGCTATCGATTCATTTGATCCTTACAAGACTCCGGGTATGGACGGAATCGTACCTGTTTTGTTACAAAAGGGGAAAACGATTTTAGTCCCAGTACTTAGTCAGATATACAGGGCATGTCTCGCTTTTGGATACATTCCAAATGCATGGAGACATACCAAGGTGGTCTTTATCCCTAAACCTGGGAAAGACACATATTTTGAAGCAAAATCTTTCCGTCCAATTAGCTTAACATCATTCATGCTTAAGACATTGGAAAAGTTAATGGATAGGCACATCAGGGAACAGATCTTGAGTGTAAATCCACTCTCGAGCTCCCAGCACGCCTATCAGACTGGCAGGTCAACTGACACTGCTCTTTATAATCTTTCTTTTGTTCTTGAGAAAAGTTTTAAGGCAAATGAAACTGCTTTGGCAGTCTTTCTTGATATTGAGGGTGCCTTTGATAAGGTATCTACGGATGCCATCCTTAGGGCATTGGCCAATAGGGGTGCGGATGATGTAACATTGAATTGGATCAACTGTCTACTCAGGGATAGGTCTATCCATACTGAGTTGTTGGGGGATGCAATTCATGTTAAGGTAAAGAAGGGCTGCCCACAGGGCGGGGTACTTTCTCCTGTACTTTGGTGTTTGGTGGTGGATGGACTCCTTGTTGAGATTCATCTGCATGGTGCATACTGTATTGGGTATGCTGATGATATTGTCATCATCATTAGAGGCAAGTTTGAAAATATTCTTTCAGACATCCTCAATAATATCCTTAAGAAGGTAGAACGGTGGTGCAGGGATGTTGGTCTTTCTGTTAACCCAGAAAAGACGACTCTTGTTGCTTTCACTAGGAAAAAGTCAATCAAATTCAATGAGATTGTGTTTTATGGGCGCACTTTGAGTTGCTCAAAGGATGTGAAGTATCTGGGTGTCTATTTCGATGAGAGATTGTGTTGGAAGAGGCACATGGATTACTGCATCAATAAGGCCAAAAAGATTTTCTGGTCATGCAGAAATGCTGTTGGCAAAACATGGGGACTCAGCCCAAAAGTGATCTGGTGGATATACAATATGGTGATCTGCCCTATGATCAATTATGGCAGTATAGCTTGGTGGTCAAGAACAATGACTGACATTGCCAAGTCAGAATTAGCAAAACTGCAGAGGATGATCTGCTTGTCCATGACAGGTGTACTTAGGACAACTCCTACATCTGCTATGGAGCTGCTGTTGGGTATGTACCCACTGCATATGATTATTGAGGCAGAAGCATTGCTCTGCTCTTATAGACTCATTTTACATGGGCAGTGGCAGAGTTACTCGAGGTATCTTACTTGGGGTAGGCTTAACTGTAAAATCAGTAAGCACCCAGTATTTATCATGAAGGGTGACGGCATGCCTTTAAAGCATGTATTTGATAAGTCGTTCAGAGTTAGTCTTCACTCTAGAGCTGAATGGGAGACTCTTTCTGTAACGGAGCTTAAGACTGGTATGATCTGGTTTACTGATGGTTCCAAGATGAATACTGGTACGGGAGCTGGGGTATGCTGCCCAGCTGATGGTACATCCTTCTTTTACCCACTGGGTAGATACGCCACTGTCTTTCAGGCAGAGGTCTATGCAATACTCATGTGTTGTTACATTTGCATTGAGAGGGGGTATAGTGGCCTGTCTGTCAATATCTACTCTGACAGTCAGGCGGCATTACTTGCCTTACAGAAACGTACAGTTACTTCTAGGATTGTTTGGGAGTGTTACTGCTCTTTGAACAGGCTTGCCAGTAATGGTAATGATGTTGCTATACATTGGGTACCTGGTCATACTGGCATCCACGGTAATGAGCTTGCTGATAGTCTAGCAAGGAAAGGGTCGGTTACTCTATTTGTTGGACCTGAACCAGCTATTGGCATTTCCAAAGAATGCATTAGAATTACTGTTTTTAGAATTTTAAGAGAGCAGCAGTATCAAGAATGGCTTGACTCAAGGGGACAGAGACAAGCGAAAGAGCTCAATAGCGGATGCCCTAGCAAAAGGGCAAAAGAACTCATTGGGCTCAGGAGGAATAGTCTAAGAAATATGGTGGAACTGTTAACGGGACACTGTAGACTTAATGGACACCTTAGTACCATGAAGGTGGTTAATGACCCTCTTTGTAGGGGTTGTAAGTATGAAGAGGAGACTGCCTTACATGTGCTCTGTAACTGTGAGGCATATGCTGCTCACCGTTTCGAACACATGGGTCGACATCTGATTGAGCCATGGGAAATTCAGGATATTCCTATCAAATGCCTGCTGAATTTTATGTCAGCTACTGGTCTATTTAAGGACTAAGTGAGGATGTTTTTCTTCTTTCATTTTTGGGGGATAGTACAATAGACCCCTGGTCGCGGTGCTTTGGCTCAGGCCACCCCCCCCAGTAATACAGTAATACAGTAATCATAATCTCTTAGCTGATACATATTTTTTAACTGTATCTTGTCCAACTTTATCTTCTGTCTAGACATAGTTTAAGATTTATATTATACTTAACTAATATTCAAAATATAAAGAATTTTATGATTAAATTAAATTTACATATTTGATGTAATTAGTCTGTGTTTTTTTGTACATGTGTATATATTAAATAAAGAATTTTTCACTTTGAATTCCTGAGTTTTTTGTTTATAAACAAACGCTATTTTTTTACGCACTTGTTTCGCAATGTGGCCACTGGAGTTTTTGGGTTTAGGAGCCACTGGTTCCTTACAGATTTTGGGAATCTACACATATAGTATAAGGCGAAATATTCTACGTGATTCTGAACCTTTCGACCGGTCAGAGTTAGTAACATAAAGAATCCGTGAGATATTCCTTATTTCACCTTGATTTCTGTTTGCAGTTTTTTTTACTGAATTATTTGAAAACAGCACTCACGTTTTTTAGTTATAGTTGTATAATGATATTTTAAAAGAACATAAATTGGGACTTTTGCATATTTGTGTCATTGGCTGCATATAAGTGACAAATTTACAATTTTAAACAGGTTTCCAGAGTCGTAAATTAGAATTTATACATTTTCAATGTAAAATGAGATTTTTAAATGAGAAAATTAATCAGTAAAAATTTTTAAATTTTATTAAAAATTATATACATCGTGCGTATGGGAGTCTGTATGGGAGTCTGTATGGGAGTCGGCAGCCTTCGGCTCTATTGACACAAAATTTGTCGGGATCGCACGGGATCAGATTTAAAATAATCATGTTCGGGCTAAAAAACAAACAAACAGCAACAAAAAAAAAAAAAAAAAAAAAAAAAAAAAAAAAAAAAAAACACAATAAAAAATGAAGCGCCTGAACTTACTTCTACAAAATAACAATTATAAGTGAATTAGTGATAAAAGTGGAATATTATAATATTCAACCCTTTTAATGGGAAAACAGCTTTACAACAACATGTATAATAATCACTTATAAACAGATTAAGCTAAATAATGCTATAAAAAGTGATAAAATCTCTTTATTTAGATTGACGAACGTTTCATCGCACAAACGGCGACATTTTTCAAAATCATTCATGATAGAAATACTTTCACAAAATATGAAAAAAAAAATAACTTGGTAAACGATGTCACGAGACAGCATGCATAATGAAAAACAGTGCAAACATAAAATAAAATGAAATCGGATATTTATGAGCGTGGATGAATTTTTACAATTATTATTAAAATTGCATAGCATCTCTTTCCAAATTTCAGGTAAATCAAGGGACACTGAATCATTGCAAATATTCTCGTTGCGTAAAAATATCTCTATTGATCCCCGGATAATGGATGGCAAATAAAATCTCGATGGATAAATTATTCTGCTATTTTTTAAATTGATCTGTAGAGGTTTCTTGCTGCCTAATCTGGTCAAAGCTGTGATTCTCCTGTTGTATTTGATGTCTGCTATATGTTCTTTGATTCTAGTTTTAAGTTTCCTGCTTGTCATGCCTATATAAAACTGCATTGTTCCATCTTCTTTGGTGAAAGGTATTTCGTATACTCCTAATAACTGGTTTGATTCAATTGGATCTATTTTCTTGCATACTATATTTTTTAATTTCAAGGAAGGTTTTGGAACAAGGGAGATATTGAATTCAAGGGACACTGAATCATTGCAAATACAGCAAACGCTCTGTAAGGCGGACTCTGTGTGAGACGGAAATCTTTCTAACTCGGAGAGATTTTCAAGTCCCTGCGAATCAATAGACATAGAGTATAATTTGTCTGAGGCGGAATATTGTCTGCTGCGAAAAATATTCTTGGTCCCGATCGATTCCGCCTTAGACAGAGTTTACTGTATTCGAATAAAATAATTTGTAAAAATTAATCAAGCTCACAAATATCCAATTTCATGTTATTTTATGTTTGCACTGTTTATCCTTGTGCATGATGTCTCGTGGCATTGTTTACCAAGTTATTGGTTTTTAAATTTTGTGAAAATATTTCTATCATGAATGATTTTGAAAAAGTCGCCGTTTGTGCGATGAAACGTTCGTCAATCTAGATAAAGATATTTTATCACTTTTCATAGCATCATTTAGCTTAAACAGCTTTACGTATATAAGTAGTATGATTAACCATAAATATAATTTTAAAAGAAATTCACTAGAAAACAGTTTCAGGTACGTATTACTCGCAATAATTCCTAAACAACACTATTGATTATTTCTTTCTGGAGAAAAAATGCAAGTATGAACACAATTTTTGTTCTGAACAGTCCTTTTCTTTCTAAGAACCCATACATCAATGTCAACAATCCATTACATTGTTTCCTTTATTAAAGAAAAAGAAAAACGTAAATAAAAATACATTAAACGGAGTTTTATCAAAATATTATTCTAATGTTTGTTTTTAGGACTTTTTTTTAACAGCAAATAAATGCATAATAATATTTTTTCACTTAACAATTTAACTTAAGGTCCTTTTTTAAATGTATTTCTTTTTATTCTTAAAATAACGACTAACAAGAAGTTTTTCCTTTTTTGTTTCCATTTTGTTTCCTTTTCTTTTTAATTTAATTCAAGATTTTATTAAAAAAATTTTAAGATTATTAATCTTGCGTTTTTTATACGAAAATAATTTGGATTTTTCCATTAAGTGATTCATTAAAATTAGTTATTTTTTTTTGCCAGTTATATATATTTGTTAATATTTGTTATTCAGTGATTTCTTGTTAAGTTTAGACTCTTATGTCTGATTTAAAAACTTATTTAATTTTACAGATGTTATAGAAATCATCGAAAATTTTGTTTTTGTAAACACTTGCATTTCGGCTAACTATCTAGGGTTAAGATGGCTTACACTTATAAGGGAACCTCTTTTAGTAAAGCTCGTACCTAGCATTGAGACTTGATACATTTTATACACTGTTCGAAATTTCCGTTCAATCTTGATCCAATTTATGGTTCAAAGTCAGCAAAAGTACCAAAAGATGGTTCAACCACTATTTCAAAAATTCTGTTTTCGGTGAATCCTAGAATATGGTTGAAGAGTAGACATAAATGACGTCACTTGAAGCTGTACATACCCTTCCTGCATCCGCTATTCAAATTAATCTGGGCGTGACTTTCATTGGTTCTGGACCTATTTTAGTGTTTTGCCGGAAAAATGTTGAGTGTTTTGAAAGAGCAACGAATTAAAGTGAAATTTATTTTTAAACTTTAAAAATCCGCTACCGAAACTCATAATTTGTTAAGAGAAGTATATGGTAATGAATGTTTAACACTTGCGTGAGTTTTTGAGCGGTTTAACGTTCCCAAGATGACCGAGACGACATTGAAGATAATGTTCGCCGGGACACACTTTCACGTCAACAACGGAGAAAATTTTTCGATATTAATGGGATTGCGCACCTTCACTGGATTCCTGAAAGTCAAACTATTAATCAATATTACTACCTTGAGGTCCTTTCTCAACTCCGTGAAAAAATACGAAAAAAAATTTACCCGAATTGTGGGAGAACAAATCATGGGTGATTCATGAGGACAACGCACCGGCTCATACTGCATTGTCTGTGAAGACGTTTCTAGCCAAGTATAATATCCCAGTGTTGGACCATCAGTATTATTCACCTGTCTCGGGACCATGTGACTTTTATCTGTTCTCCAAGGTTAAATTTGCATTAAAAGAAAACTGATTTCAGATAATTTTGACTGCCTAAGGGAGTACCACTACTGACTATGCTCAGACGTGGAAACCACGTCTGTAGAGCATAGATGTCCCCCCCGGACACCTTTATTAAGGTCTTAAAAAAAGGCTTACATCAATGAGTCCATAGACTCAAGCCGCCGGAAAATAAAACGCGAACAATTGGCGACTTTTAGAAGGATAAAAAAAAGTAAAATACATAGAGATATTACAGATTATTGAATCTGTGAAAGAAAAAGCGGCAAGCGTCACGAAAGAGCTCACAGAAGAAGACATCCAGCACTGTTTCAAACAATGGAAAATTCGCATGAAGATTTAAGAGATAAAGGAGGGGTGTATATTGAAGGGGGAAAATAACTAAATATGCATAAATTTAAATTAAAATATTTTATAGCATTAGTCTTGTTATTTAATATCCATACCTCGCATCTATATATATATATATATATATATATGTGTGTAAGGTATATATATATATGTAAGGTATATATATTTATATATATATATATATATTTATATACGAATGCTGCATTTGGCGTCGAACATTGGAAGATTTCTTTATGTATTTGCATCTATAAACTTTTTTTGAAATTTATTCCATTGCTGTGCATGTTGAATAATCCGTTTTAAAGGGAAGGGAAAATGAAACATTTACCCAACCTTATTTAATTCGAAAATAGAAAATAGATGAGTCGTTCATTTTGAAAGTGGGGTAATTGCATTTTATGTTTTTGCTAGATATTTAATAGCTTTCAATTGGATGGGTTTAAAAAATATGACTAAGTAATATATTATCAACTTACTTATTTTATATTTTTTGTGGTCTCATTTCATGTAAATTTATTACGCATACAATCCGAGTTAGTGGAAAAATATCCTGGTTTTAGTATGCGTTGACACCTTAACGGTCGTATTAAATTACGGTTTAAAAATTCAAATTTCTTATTGGCACCGCTTTTTTGAGAAAGAAATATTCACCTTTTTTAATGACAGTTAAATGATATCATAATAAAGCCAATTACACTGTTTTATAAAACTGGTGGGAATCAAATAATCTGAATAAAAGACACAGCCCGTGAATATCAGGGGAGCGAGAATTAAGGGGTTAAAGGGCTTGCCCGCACTTTCAAAAGCAATGATTTGTTATAAACGTTGATTTTTTTTAATGTGAAATATTTATAATAAAAAAAAACTGAATATTTTATTTTATTTACTTGTTTATTTTATTTCAATATTTTTAAGGCTTTATTTCCATAGAAAAGTTACAATAAAGCAAAACAAAAAATGTTATTTTATAGTTAACAAGAAAGACAAAATCATGCGTCAAGCATAGATTATGAAACACTTTCTAACACTTCCAAAATATTTTAACAAAATTTCGCTATTTAATAAGGTAAAGGAGATACCCAGGTAAACATTTTAGAAAACGTATAATTCTCAAGAAAGATCCTTTTAGAATGCTCAATTCACAACAGGTGGCAGCAGTAAACAATATTCTTTTGATCAAGAACAATTGTCTGCTTTTTAAATAGACTTTTATTTAATTGTAAATCATATTATTTTTAATTCATTTTTAATTTCTTAAATCCTATTATTATTAATTTTTTTTATATACATGCATACTAATCATTACTTTTTTTCTTTATTAGATAATTTTATTTGCTTCTGTATTTTGTATTTTCTGCGGAACAGTAGTCGAATTATTGTGTTATGATTCTGAAATCTGAAGTCTGTATTGAAATAAAAATTGTATTCAATTAAAATCTCAAAGGAACCAGTTTAATCCCATTTATTCCTAGTAATGATTATTTACTTTAAGGTAATTCAAATCCTCATTCAAGTCGCAAGTCTTGAAGAGTTACTCTATTTTAATTCATAGATTCATACCGTATTCTTTCGTGCCAAGGCTGGAATTCCACTATCAAAAACAAAGGTACTGCGCTTTAAATTTATTCTGATGTTTTGAAAATAAAAAATCTATATTCTCCATTCTTTAAAACTATACACGTATAACACATTTGAAAACCAGATTAAACAATTTCCGCCCATAGCCGGAAAGGTCCTGCAATTTCTTTGTGCGACTCTGTATCTGAATTGTGGATTTGTACTGATTCTACGCTAAGATATAGTTTAGTAAGAAAACGCTTAACACAGATGGAAATTCAGCTTCAACAATTTCTCCCAATAGATAGAAACATACTTGAAATTTTGTACAGCCTTGTACATTACGTAAAAAGTTTTATACGCGCCACATATTAAATTAAACATTAATTCAACTAAAAACATGCTTAAAACTACCGAAATCACACTTCCAGGAATTACTATAGGCAGCCATTTAACCAATTCTTTGCATTACCTTGTATACGATTATATATATACATATATGTGTATATACTCTAACTATATCTCAGGATGATAAATGTAGTTGTGCTTCAAAATGGCATACCTCAAATTAAGAAACCCTTCTAAGCAATTCATGCTCATTCTCAGCACAAATTATTTTCTGTAATCCGGTATATGGTCTACAGAATTTATGCACAGCATGTAGTGTGCAAAAAAATTAGTTAAAAACGCGTACCATAATTGCAAACACACTTTCAGCAATCATGCCTGATGGACAATACTTCGGATACAATACTGTATCCGAAATCTCCTTTGTGTTCCTGTAAATATGCATATTCTACTGCAAGCATCAAGTAGTAAGCCTCAGTAACGTAAGGGAGGGTAGTACACAGTGAGACGAAAATTATTATTACTTAACAAATGACGACGATTTTTATTCTTTTGAAAAAAAATTTGCAACATCTTTAAGCTACACAAATGCGCTACACATTAATGTATAATGTATCTGGTACATCAATTTCATCGCTTTAAAAAGTTTATGTTGTTTTGCCGAAATAGTCTATTATTAGATATATCTAGGTTTGGTTAAGTAAGTATATGTCATATTGAAGGAAATAAACTCTAAAATAGACGTTTATCTGACTTTAACCACTATAAAATAAGGAATTATTTACTATTTTGTCGGACTCGTAACTGAAGTGCCGAAACTACATCCACGTGTTGCATAAGATGAGGTCGTTATGTGTGTGTGTGCCAGCTTGAAGAAAAAGTTACAACTATATGACAAAGTGGCTGCTGTCTCACTGTGTACCATGTCTCATTGTGTACTCTCCTATCCTATATCAATTTCAACATTTTCAGATAATGCAACATATTTACATTATGCTGCGAACAGTTTTAATCCATTAGACCAGTGCTTCCCAACCTTTTATTGGCCGCGCCCCACCGAATCAGCTGTCAACTCACGATGCCCCCCCCCCCCTTCTCTGCAACATATTCTCATTAATATCTCATTATTTAAATAGTGAACACTATTCACATGAAAGAAGACAGAGTCTTAAAAAGTAACTATTCATTTCATATTTTTCAGCTTATCATAGAAGTGAATATTCTGTCATAAATGTGTTTTCAGCACAATTCTATAAATGCAACGAGGCTATACATCTTCGCCTTTGTGTCTTTCCTTTCTAACTTATCTCAGTGTCAAGCATAAGTGTCTGGTCTGCATTGTTATCGTCACAAAATGTTCAAAGAGATTCTCACATTTAGCATTAAAATTAGTAACATAGGAAGAGTGGTGAAAAAGCTTCGGATATTGAATTTTCTTTAAGGATAACACAATACCCAAGAAACATTTCAAGATTCTCATCATTATCAATTTCAGTAGTCCTTATTCCCCATCAAAACACATTTCTCTGTTTTCCCTTTCCCATTATCATTAATCGACTGCCATGTACACTTCTATTTTAAATTTAAATTGTGTACCGTAATTTCCGGCGTATAATCTGCAGATCAAACAATCATGTTTGGACCCAGAAATTTTATTCATTAGTTGAAGACAAATATTTACCGCCATTTAAAAAGTTACATTTTATTTTAAAAAATTCTGGATCGAAACATGATTGTTTGATCTGCGGATTATGCGCCGGAAATTACGGTACATGTCATATATTTACTTATAGACTGGGAGACGGTAGCAGAGACAATCACCTCATCGAGTTCACGGCTGAAATTCCAGAATTAGTTAACACTCGATACGCATATTAAAACGCAATCAGGCTGCCAAGTCATATCTTGGTGGAAAACACCTGAAAACCTGATTTTAGTGGTCGACTCGTAGGTTTACCATTGTGTTTTCCTGCACCCAAAAGTAAGAAAACATGGAGGACTAGGAGCAGGAAAACGCAATAGTAAACATACGTATCAACCGCTAAAATCGGGTTTTCAGGTTTTTCCACCAAGATATGACTTGGCAGACCTATTGTGTTTTTATATGCGTATCGAGTTTTAACTAATTCTGGAATTTCAGCCGTGAACTCGATGAGGTGATTGTCTGTGCTGCCGGTTCCCGGTCCATTACTACCTGCACTGTAGCTATACATATTTACGAATTATCCATTTATTTTACTAATGCTATTTAACCCTTAAAGGGTGGACCACCTAATTTTAATTCCTAAATGACATATTGACGCCAGAATGTTTGAATGAAAATTTTTCTTTTATCCAGTTCACGAAGAAGTTTAGAAAAGTTTTTACATATTTTCAAATAAATTTGTTTTTGAATTCCGGTGTCATTCAATGATTTCGGCTTTTTACACATAGAAGTACTTTGCTCCAGAAAGGTTTACGATTTATAATTTTTAGAAAGTTGGTAACACCTCTTTTAGACATTTCGAATATTTTTTAGGTTAAACATGATCAAGACTGTCAAATTTAGACAAACCCGTACATGTCTCATGTGCGAAAGTTTCTTGATGCGAGCTTATAGCAGAGTGAATAGGAATACAAGGCTCATTTAATAAATCAAAAAAGTTGCGAAATTTTTTTAAATAAAAATTACAGCCAGAAAAATTATAAAATGTTTTACAACTGAAAAAAATAATAATAGAAGTGGGGAGAGTTGTTATATACTTAAAATATATATATATATATTTATATAATTAATCTAATTTCAGTCTACTTTTAAATTTGATTGAGAAATTTTTATAAATTCAAGAAAAAACTTATTTTCTTCATTTTAGTTTCAAATTTTGTGTGCATTACTTTTCCAAAAATAAAACTGACAGCTAATGATGCATTTGAAATTGCCCCCATAGAAAGTCAAATCGCTCAACGTTGGGAACCACTGCATTAGACCAATATACAACCGAATTCTTTTGTGTGATGACTGTTATACTTTGCATGCCATATTCTACAAAAAATGTGCTTTAGTCGCCTCAGAAATTCATATCAATTTCATTAAATTTGTAACAGAGTAACATCATTTAAATACGCCGCAAACGATTTTTCTTCATAGACCATAATATAACGGAATACTTTTGAGTACCCCTGTACGCGTACTGTAAGTACTACACATAACATATTTTATAATAATTATCTTCTAGTTTACCTCAATAATGTATATAAATTTCATTATGTTTAAAATAGTGTAATTCCAATAAAATACACCGCAAGTGATTTTTCCCATAGACCGTAATGTAACGAAATAATTTTGAGTGTCCCTGTAAATGAACTACGGATGGTACACACTTCATTTTGAATACAGAACATGCTATAGTAAACAATACTAACGAATATGAATTACATGGCAATCCGAGTATAATTGCGCGAGTTAGAGCATAGCCAGACAGACTGACAAACCCAATTCATAAACACTTTTCAACTATGTTGGAAAAAGGTGTAAAAAATAAGAAAAAATGTTGAGTAATAAGTTATATACCTATAATTACATCTCTAAATTTATATAGAAAATATTTTTAAACTATTCATGATGGAATTCTGATTACACTTGTATGCAACATGCAAAATAATCCTATTCCAAGTAGGCGTTCCTCATTTCAAAATCAATGTATTTGAAATATCGGGGACTTAATAAACTACTAGTAACAGAATTATACCGATATTAAAAGATATTTATTGTGAAATGATTTAAAATATAAATTTTATGTTAATTTGTAATAAGATTTAACTTTAACTTTTCGCAAAACGGTCTTGTTCCACTTTCAAAAAGCAAAGTCTCATATATAATTTGCATCCTCTACAGGAATAAAATAAAAACTCTGTAAATGTTTATGTTTTCTGTATAAGATTACGTAAGTAGAAAATTTTCGTCTTTATGTTTATGATATGCATTCATTCATGTTTATAATATTGATTCATGTTTATAATATTGATGCATATCTTAAAGTAAGAAAAGGGGAAATGTTTTAAGCAGACAAAGACTTTAAATGGGCTCCAGCAATACTTAAAGTATTTTTCTTTTTACAAACATTTTTCTTGAAAATACTGCATCTGCGAAAATGCTACTCTATTTTAAAAATGCCATGTCCATTGAATATGAATGCATAAAGAGAGAATGAAGTTTTATATGCAAGTTTTTACTGAATATGTTTTATCTTACTCGTATATTCAAGAAAAAAAAAACTATATGTTTGCAAAATCCTTTTATTGATATGGTTGCAAAATCCTTTTTTATCATAGCAAACGCGGCAGCGTTAAGCTATAATATGATTAAGAAATAGAAAATGCAAATGACTTTCTTAAATTTCTGGCGAACCAGTTGACATACGACAATGTTTTTTCTTTTGAAAGATAGAACTCGACGAGACGAATAAACTGATAGCATTTAAAAAATTACTGTAGCTTTCAGTAGTTTTTTATTTAATCTTAAACGAAAAAATGAAGACAAAAAATTCAACAAAGCGTAGCTAACGTTCCAGTGGGTGGATTAACTTCGTTTTTGTTTTATTTTGATCCTCTTGTTAAAACTTAGAATAGGTTTTTTTTTCATCTTTGTATGTTTGACGGTCGATGAGAAAATCGAAATTGTCTTTTATAATGTCCCCATAAAATTATAGAAATCTCTCCTTTTCATTTTCTAATTCAATAATTTATTTCGTGTTGCTACTCCCTAAAAAGCAGTACAATAATTTAAAAAAAAGGATAACACGTGTACTTTTGTTTTTATAAGTCAATAAAAATTGAAATTCAACTGACAGATTTTTGTATTTGTGAAATCGACGTCAACCTAAGCAGATAATGCATAATTGTCATAAATATATATATAAACTTTCTTGATTAATATTTTGAACAGGAGTAATAGACACAATGGAGCACAAACGAGTTGATAGGAAAAAGAAAACCAGGGTAAATCCCAAGATTCTGTTCAGGAGCTAAATGTAAGGTTTATTTTAATTATCATCATAACATCCTGACTTACACAAGCGATAGTTATGCAGTAATATAAATACTTCACATACTAAGCATACCTTAAAAAATACCATTCCATCTATTTTTAATAAGGAAGAGATGTCATATACGCACCAGGGTACATAACTGGCGCGATAATGGCGTTATTTTGCCTGATACGGTAACTGAGCTATTGTTGTTTATTTATCAATTATTTTTTTAATTTACTTTTATTTTATTTTTTAAAATTATATAAATTGTTTTGTTCTATAGTTATTAATAATTAAACTTTTCATTATTTATTGTTATTTCCTTTTTAAAATAATAGAAAGTAATTTAAAAATAGATATGTAACTGCTATTCGAAAACGAGGTTTTCGTCAAATTTGCGTCAGAAAAAAAAAACGCACCAAACCCGTTGTTTTATATGACATATGTGCCTTAAATAATTAGGGTTTCGTTTAACTTTAGGTACTTTTGCTTGAGATATTGTCGAAAATGTACAGCAAAAATATATGGTACTACTTGATTATCCCGTCGACCAATTTTGCCAAACTATTCGCCAAATGATACAAACTGACATCATTTTTATTTTAAGTAACGGAAGAATAAATAAATTAGTAAAACATTGGCACAGATGTCATATTCGCCCCATATTGGCGCGATTTTTTTCTGACGCCAATGTAATATACGCAACGGGTACTTAACTGGCGCCAAAGTGTCGTTTTTTGCTTGATGTGGTAACCCGGATTATGTTGTTTATGCTGTTGATGTTTTCGCCAAATTGGCAACCGGAAAAAAATCGCGCCAATATGGGGCGAATATGACATCTGTGCCAAAACATTAATAAAAATACTAATAAAAACTTGGGCACAGATGTCATATACGCTCAATATTGGCATGATTTTTTCCGACGCCAATTTGGCGAAAACTTCGTGGCACAGATGTCATATACGCTCAAAATTGGCGCGATTTTTTTCTGACGCCAATTTTCGAAAACATCAGCAGCATAAACAACAATATCCGGGTTACCATATCAAGCAAAATAACGATACTTTGGCGTCAGTTAAGTACCTGTTGCGTATATGACATTGGCGTCAGAAACAAAGTGCGCCAATATGGGGCGTATATGACATCTGTGCCAACCTTCTTAATATATCATCTGTATCCGGGTTACCATATCAAGCAAAATAACGACACTCTGACGCCAGTTAAGTACTCGGTGCGTATATGACATTGGCGTCAAAAAAATCGCGCCAATATGCGGCGTATATGACACCTTTGCCAAAACTTGAATTAAAAATCACTTGATGACGTAACAAACATGTGTATCGTGTTAAATGTCAAATGAATGTAACATTTACTACCATCCATTATTGTCATTTAATCTTATAGTTTGGCGATAATTTTTTTGTCGACAGGATAATCAAGTTGTACCAAGTATGGTACAGATGTCATATACGCACCACGTTGGCGCGATATTTTTTCTGACGCTAATTTGGCGAAAACCTCGTTTTCGAATACCAGTTTCATATATATTTTTAAAAAGAGATTAACAATAAAATTTAAAAAGTTTAATTAATAACAATAGAACAAAACAATTTATATAATTTTAAAAAAGAAAATAAAAGTAAATAAACAATTTATTAATAAATAAACAACAACATTCGGGTTACCATATCAAGCAAAATAAGAAAACTTTGGCGCCAGTTAAGTACCCCGGTGCGTATATGACATTGGCGTCAGAAAAAAATCGCGTCAACGTGAAGCGTATATGACATCTGTGGCGGTTCAAGTACACTTCGGAACGTTACTTTGAAATCGATGAGTTTCATCGCCAAAATCGCCAAGATGCATAATGATCATCGCCACTGAATATATAAATAATGCCATATTTGCAAACTTATAGGTCAAAATATAAGAGGAACCTCGGTTCACGACCGCTTCTGTTTATAACCATTTCGGTTTATGTCCAACTTCGGTGATCAAAATTTGACTCGTTTGGCGTGCAATATCTCGGTTCCCGACCAAGGCTGCCGAATAGTTCAGTTGGCAACCCTCACATAACTCTTGTTATTAGTCAAGTTTTGAGTAAGGTGTGCATATCAGAGTGCTTTGTGTACCTTTATTACTGTAAAAAAATTAACTTTTTATTTTACTTTTACTCAGGTTTGCGCTAATTTTAGCTCTCATTATGGCTTCTAAGAATGAAAAAGTGCTTAGTGATAGCAGTAGTAAGAAGCTTAAGCGAATTACTGTTCAATAAAAGAAATTGTAGCAAAGCATGAGAACGATGTTAGTATAACCGGTCTAACTAAACAATACGATGTGGCCTAAACCTTCAATTTCCACGGTAATCTACAATATATGTTACGCTATCGTATGTGTCACAGAAATCGCGATTATTTGTTAATTGTTTAATGGCAACGCTCGAATGAAACGCATCTCATTGGTTATAGAACAGCATTTAATGCATCACCATACCTATAAGAAGGGTTACCATATACGGGACCCTGTTCTGTCGCAAAATACCGCTAAGTTTGTCACCAACTTCGTGATATATCGCCAAATTCCTATAGACTTCCATTGTAAACTAATAGGGTTTACTTGTTTAGAGAGAATCAACAAACTAAGATATTTTAATGCAACAAAAACTAATATCAGTTTAAGGAATTATATTAGTTATATTTAAGGGATCCCAAGTAAATTAAATTATGAATAAAAATAACGTGAATTTGATTAAAAAACCTGGAACCTCTTAAAACAACGTACATAACTTGGTTAAATAGTGCATTATTGTGCGAAATAAGAAAAAAGTATTGGGAATATTTAAAGCAACTCAAGTTTATTTATATTCAATATATAATTATCAAAAAATCTAAATGACTAGTATTAAAAAATGCTCTGACGAGCACCAAAAAAGGCTAATATGTTTAAGTATGAAAAAGGGTTTGACAAGTGCTTCTAATAGAGCATGAAAAAGGACAAGGGGTCCCTTCTTGGCTGCAGCTCACTGTCAATGCCAACTTTGAAAAAATCATATTTGCGCTTTTTTCATATAAAAAAAAAATCAGCCACAGTTACGATAAAAATGTGTAGTGTAAAGACACAACCAGTAAAGACGCAGCCTGATTAAACATGAATGTAAGGCGACATAGTACCAAAAACCTTAGTTCCTACAGCGTATCACACTCATGTAGGGCCACCAAGCACGCCCGCAATGTAGAACTGTACAGAAAACTGATTTGTAGTGCAGTGCAGACTGTTGCAGCACTCTGCACAGGAACAATTTCATATGTGCACGCATAACATTATATTTATTAATTCATTGATTGTTGAAATTAAAAGCAAGTGGCTGTGGCTGTACAATGTACTATACAGTACAGCAATGCATGTAAATTATAAACGAACATTAGACGCATACACCTTTAATACGGAAGTACAAAAGCACAGTGTGAATGTGCGCTGAGGTTCAAAAATCAGAAGCATAATAGGAATGTACAGTGTAGTACAATTTATAGAGAAATAATGGTACACAGTGCACTGTACAAAGTTGCATTGCAGTACAACAATGCAGTTAACATGTGAAGCGCGACGGAAAGTTTTACTAAAGTACTGCGAATTTATTTTATATGGAAAAAGCGCAAATATGATTTTTTCAAAGTTGGCATTGACAGTGAGCTGCAGCCAAGAAGGGACCCCTTGTCCTTTTTCATGCTCTATTAGAAGCACTTGTCAAACCCTTTTTCATACTTAAACATATTAGCCTTTTTTGGTGCTCGTCAGAGCATTTTTTAATACTAGTAAATAATATATCTATAATATTCGTGCAGGATTTCTTTTGTGCGTTATGGTAAATATTTGAACAGAGCTGAAGTGTCTGCTACTGTTGTCAGGTGTCCCGATTTTCGGGGCTCCAAAATCTGTCCCGTGTAATCACTATGCGGGACGAAAAACATCCTAACATTGCACAAATTCTTTTACATTTTTTTTAGTACCATGCTATTCCTTAAGTTCTATGGAATGGAACTTAATACAGTAAAACATGGGGAGCCAGAAACTATCTAAAACGGAATATTTTTCATAAGGAATACCTTAAAAATCTACCTCCCCAGACGGAAACCTGTTTAAAATGGAATTTTCCCGACCCGTAGCGACTCTGTACTGACACGTTTTACTGTACTTTCTTACTTAAACCTTGTGTAAACGGAACCTATTTATAACGGAATTCTATAACAAACGTAAAAATTTCATTATTCCTACGATAGGAATACTGCAGGGTAAAAGCCCATATTTCGTCCCCCCAGACAGTTTTAGGCCCTAAATGTAATAATTTTTAGTGAAAACCTACCAAATTTGGATTTTACATAGACTAACTACCCAAGCATACAGAAACATAGGCAAATATCGTAGAAAAAAATGTTAATAATGCGAAAAATTGTTTTTTCAGCAGTATCTAAAAAATTCAAAAGAAAAAAAATCGTCCCAATTTCACCCCCCCCCCCAAAAAATCCAATACGCCGAGGCTTAACTTATAACTAAATCAAAATTTATTTCTAAATGAGTAAGTAATTTAATTTACATTAAAGTAAAACACAAAGAAATGTACTAATTATCAGTGGAAGAATAACATAACGAAACATTAGCCATCAAACATGAGGATAAAGTTGTCATGAAACATATTTTTAATTTAGTCCCCGGGACGAAAATAAGAACTGCAAGGGGGACGAAATTGGAACCACACTACTTTATAATATGGCGGAGCTTCAGTTCCCGTAAGATGAACTGATGACCTTAAAACTCACTGTATGCTACTGTCAGTATCTTACCTACGTAATATAAATGCAACGAATAAGAAATAAATACTTATAGTACAGTGAATAACGTTCCACAAACGACGTAATAAGAACTCAGGTCTTCAAAAAATATGAAATTCGGCGTCTTTAACTTATGTATGTGTCTTGGCGACCGAAACTTTCAATACTGACCCCTTTTACTTTCCGTCCCCTGTGCCTTGCGTCATAAGTGGCGCTACTTTCACAGAAGCGGAAAAGTTAAGGGGGACGAAATTAGGAAAGTGGACGAAATATGGGCACTTTACCCTACAATTTTATTCATAAAAGGCAGGTAATGTAACTCCAAAAAAGCGCTGGATGCGTATTTACGCATGATTAATTTTACTTGTAATTTTTTTCAAACTGGGATACAGTGTCCGGACCAGGATCCGAACTAGGGACCTTTGGCTAAAGCCGCCAATGATCTACCATCTGAACTGCCGTTGACGAACTTGGCAGACACATATAATTCGCCCAGAAACCTAATGACTATAACATCTTGTCTGATATAGGAATCAGCTAGGCTGGATAAATCACAGATAATGGAAACTCCAAGAAACGTTGGACACGTATTCATAAAACTCAGGTAATATAACACCAGAAAAACGCTGGATACGTATTTACACATGATTAATTTTAATTGTAATTTTTCGAAAATGGGCAAAAAAGTGTCCAGGATAGCTGAGTTGGCCGGCTCAGCCAAGGGTCCTGGTGCGAATCCTGGCCTGGGAACATTTTTGCCCATTCTGGAAAAATTAGAACTAAAGTTAATCATGACTATACAATTATGCCTACTAAATTGGAATTTTGTGTCAGCCTGTAGCGATTCCGCTTTCACAGGTTTTACTGCATAAGATTGTTGTGTTTATTTAGTATAATAAAATCTGCCAAGACAGATTAGCAAAAGACAGGAGAAAAATTGCTTTTTAAATAGACTTTCGTCTTAGCAAATAAAAGTGTATGGTATTTTTACCGTAGGAGCAATAAAATTTTTGCGTTTAAGACAGGATTCCGTTACATGCAGTTTCATTTTCATAGTGTCTATTGTAACTTTATGTACACATTTTGAAGCCACTTTCCGGCTTTATTTGTCTCCCTTTTACTGCTTTTTGCAACATCTGAGCTGCTAACACTAGTGCACTGTAAAAAATTTACGTTACGTTGCTCCATAAAATTGGTGGCAGCCTTGCTGCCTCCATTTTATTGAGTAATTTAACCGATATAACTGGTGTTACTTTACACTAATGTGTAATATTACACCAATTATATCAGTTTATATTACACTATTATATAAATTACTCCATAAAATTGGAGCAGCATGTTGCCACCAACTTTATGGAGCAACGTTACACAAATTTTTTACAGAGTGTGGGCGGTGCCGTGCGCTTCAGCGGCACCTCAAGTTACCACAATTACACAATTAACAGTAAAAATAATTTTACATTTCATTTTTTTCAGAAAATCTTAAGTTTCCGAATAGCGCTTATAGACTATTCTTTTTCAACTTACAAAACCTGTACCAGTTCGAAAGTATTTGACGCAGTTAAAGTTCTTTTCCTTTTTCCTTTCCTTTTCTTTCTTTTTCCGCAAGCAAAAGAAAATTTTCTTTATGTATACAGGATGTTTTTTATTTATTTATTTTTCGTCTGCAACACTTTGTAAAGTATGGCGAAATATTTTTCACAAGTAATCTTTGAATATTATAGTGTCATTGTTTGTCTCCTCAATAAAATTGTTTAATGATTCGTTTGTTTGAATAAATTACAATATAAATCTCTAAATAAATTTACTTAAAAGTGAGTAAGTGCAATGGATAACATTGTGCTGAATTCCCACGTCAGCAACGTTTTGACGGAGATCCCCAAGTTACTGTAGCATACTATAAAACATAGATTATATTTTGCTGTGTTCTCGTTAATAAGATTTAAAATTCTACATGTTTATAGTGGTATATGTACGTCCTGTTTTTGATTCGTACTACGTCTAAATTCTGAATTATGATGGTTTTCAATTTAATTTTAATAGATGCGGCACATTCCAAAAGTTGATAAATGTAACTATATTGTAGCTATTTGTGAATAATTTTTTTTGATATTTGAAAGAAAAATGCGAATGATTTTATTGTTACAATTATTATTATTGAATATTAATAATGAAGTATGTTTATATTTAATTGATATTATATATATATATAAAACCATTAATTAAAACATTTAATCTAACTTAAAGAAACACAGAGTTGGAAGTTATATTGATTTAAAATATTTAATGATGAAATAAAAAAATTATATCTTAAATGAAGCATTTTTATTTACGGATATTTGCTACTTTCATTCGCTGTTGTAAATCATGAGTTATGTTAAATAAACAGAAAAAAAATAACCCCTATTCGAATTTCACTAACAATTTATGTACACAATAAATTCTTGCCTCTTGTTTCACTAATATTATTTTTCAGTACCACAAAATATCTCATAATCACTTTTAAATATTCACTTTTTATGATTTAAATGAATTAATTCTTAAAACTATTACCTAAGAATATGTTTATTTTCTTAAATAAGAGTATACACATTTATTGAAAACTCAATTCGAAAAACAATTCTAATTTATTACCGAAAAGTTTCATTAATACATTTGAATTTATTATGATAAACAAACCTATATGATGGGAGTAAATATAAATATCGAAATGCTGCAATGAGTCATATAAAAAGCATAAAGTGGAAGTATAAACAAGTGGGTAATTGTGATCACAGAGAGCGTTTCGTTTAATATTCCTTTCAAAACACTTTATCCTTTTGCAAAATCTTTTAGTTCTACATTTCGTAACCAGGGGCGCACTCTATACCAAACAAACCTCTATTAGAACGAAACTCCGTTTTACAAACTGTCCGTAGATATATTAGTCTAGGGGATCCGGCCCATAGCACCCAAAATAGCTTGGCGACCCCTGGCGGTAAAAATTGGAACTAAAATATGTACAGCTATGGTGCATAATATGAAAGAGTGGTCAAAGTTGCTAAAAATACAGAAGTTAGAACCCGGAGGGGTAAATAATATAAGACTTTTTGAAAATTTTATGATTTTTCGTGTGATCGCAGGTGTTCCGCTAGAAGTATGCAAAATTTCATATCTCCAACTTAATTAGGGGCTGAGTTAGAAAAAATGCGTAAAATACACAAGTTACAGCCCAGAAGGGTAAATATAAGTCTTTTTAAAAATTTTATGATTTGTCGTTTGATGTGAGGTGTTCAACTATAAGAATCCAAAATTTCAAGTCTCCAACTTAATTAGGTGCTCAGTTAGAAAAAGAAGCTTAAAATACACAAGTTAGAACCCAGAGGAGTAAATATAAGACTTTTTCAAAATTTTATGAATTGTCGTTTGATGTGAGGTGTTCAGCTATAGGAATCCAAAATTTTAAGTCTCCAACATATATAGTTTCTTAGAACGGACTCTGTTACAGACAGACAGAGGAGTGAGACGAATAGGATTTCATCAGATGAACGAAACCCTAAAAAACAGACTTGTAATTTTAGAAATTTCTTAATTTTAAAAAGTGTGTCACTCATCACTATACTGCTGAATATTTCTTTTTTACTTTCTTCTATCTTCAATAGAAGAAAGTATTGTAATCGAAATTTTTTTCGACTTCCGGTTTTCGACGGATTTGCATGTTTTAGGGGTCAGAGATTCCAAAAAACATGTTTATAGAAAATGTCTGTCTGTCTGTGTGTCCGTCTGTCCGTCTGTCCGTCTGTCTGTCGCCATTGTACCATCAAAAAGTGTATGAAGTTATGTATAGAATTAAACCAAAATTTTATTATAAGTCTTTGGCTATGGCAAGCAGGTCCTCCCGGAATTTGGAAAAAATTCGCCGGTAGGGGGCGCTGATATAACAATTTTTGTGCGATTTTGAATATTGTACCATCCAAAAGTGTATGGAGTTAAGCATAGAATTGAACCAAATTTTTAGTTTAAATTTTTGGATATGATAAGCAGGTCCTCCCTGAATTTGGAAAAAATTCGCCGGTAGGGGGCGCTGTAAATGCGTTTTTTGTGCGATTTTGAATATTGTACCATCGAAAACTGTATGAAGTTATGCATAGAATTGAACCAAATTTTTATTTTAAGTTTTTGGCTATGGCAAGCAGGTCCTCCCTGAATTTGGAAAATATTCGCCGGTTGGGGGCGCTGTAATAGCGATTTTTGTGCGATTTTGAATATTGTACCGTCCAAAAGTGTACGAAGTTATGCATAGAATTAAACCAAATTTTTATTTTAAGTTTTTGGCTATGGCAAGCAGGTCCTCCCTGAATTTAGAAAAAAATTCGCCGGTAGGGGGCGCTGTAATAGCGATTTTTGTGCGATTTTGAATATTGTACCGTCCAAAAGTGTATGAAGTTATGCATAGAATTAAACCAAATTTTTATATTAAATCTTTGGATATGGCAAGCAGGTCCTCCATGAATTTGCAAAAAGTTCGCCGTTAGGGGGGCGCTGTAATAGCGATTTTTGTGCGATTTTGAATATTGCACCATCGAAAAGTGTATGAAGTTATGCATAGAATTGAACCAAAAAAAATTTTTAAGTTCTTGGCTATGGCAAGGAGGTCCTCCCTTAATTTGTAAAAAAAATCGCTCGTAGAGGGCGCTGTAATAGCGATTTTTGTACAATTTTTGTGCCATTTTGAATATTGTACCGCCGAAAAGTGTATGAAGTTATGCATAGAATTGAACCAAATTTTACGTGTTTATTTTTGGTCATGTCACGAAGGTCATCCCTGAATTTGGAAAAATTCTGCCGGAAGGGGGCACTATAATTGCGATGTCTGTACCATTTTCATTATTGTACCATCGAAAAGTGTATGAAGTTATCCATATAATTGAACCAATTTTTTGTGCATGTTTCTGTCTATGGCAAACAAGTCCTCCCTGAACTTGAAAAAATTCCGAAAGAAGGGGGCGCTATAATTCCGATCTCTGTGCCATTTTCATTATTGTACCATCGAACAGCGTATAAAATTATGCATACAATTGAACAAAAATGTCTGTGCTTGTTTTTGGCTTTGGCCAACAGGTTCTCCTTGAATTTGGAAATATTGCGCGGTAAAGGTGCTCCGTGCTAGCGATTTTTGTATACTTTTCTTGATTTTTGGTACTTCTATTGTGCATCGGCGGCTCATGCAGCGGCGGGAACTCGCTTCCTGCTATGCCGGCTATTCGCAAACAGCTGATAACGACAGAATAAGGAAAAATTAATAATTTTAACAAATATCATGATATAGATTAACTCGTTTTTAGTCCGTTTAATTGACTTGAGCAGAAATTTAAGATGAAAATCAAAGTTGGTATAGTATTGAACTAATAATATTGAAGTATTAACATGTGTAACTAGGTTTTGAAATATTAAGATGTATAAGATAGAAGAAAGTTTTGGGATTGGCACATCCAACTAGTTTTATTATTATTTGTTATCGCTTCTAAATCAATGTATTAATCAGGGCTCAACATTTTGCAAGTGCACTTACAGTTTGACGTCGGTTATTTAAGGAATAATAATGAAAAAATGGTTTGATTATGTATGTATTTTTTTATTACGAAATCTCTTTCCAACATTAATATCAATTTAAAAATCGTATTAAAGCTTATTTTTCTAAATTTCTAACATGAATTTGTTTTATATGCAATTTAGAAGGCTTTCAAGTTTTAAAAAATCTTTCATTTGAAAATTTCTCAACGTGCAAAATATGTTTGTAGTTACAAAATTCAGACTTCTATTCCTTAAACAAAAACACACTTGAAAAATTCTCTTTATAAAATATGAAAAGAAGGATAGAATGTACTAACCTATTTTACATATTGAACTGGTCTTCCATTTTCTCTGAGAAGTAAATCTTTTTCAAATATATACATATTTATATCTGGAACATATTTTATGTCAAAAAATATTATAAACTGTATAAGTTTGGAGAAAAGAATCTCTATTCTTTTTTTAACTTGTAAGAGAGGAGTACCATTAGCATGCTATAACTGAGCAAATATTTAATGTATTTATGTATCAAAATCGAAAAGGAACTGTTTTAAAAGCTACAATATTTATAACAGTGTAGTTTGCGAATGCAACTCATTTATAATTTTATTCGTGACTGCATTCGTATAAAAAAAATTTAGTCAGTTATTTTAAATGAATGTATGTTGCTTAATCACAATGAAAAAGAAAACAAAAGCATAGATTCTATAAACCCATTTTACATATTTAAGGAGTTTTCCGTTTTAAGCGTATGGAAATTCTTTTGTTTGATTAAATGTATATTTTATGTCTATAGAATATGTTCAGAACCAAAAGTAAAAAGTAGATAAGAATCGAAAACGCTTCTGTGTTCTTCTGTGTTTTTTTTTTAAGGAGCATCATTAGTTGAGAAAATTCATTATCAATATAACCACTTAAATAAGAAAATGTTTTAAAGGATATGCTATTTATAACACCGTAGATGGTGCTTTAGAGATAAAATGTTTTATAATTCTATTTTCACTTGAATTTGAATTAAATCAATTTGTAGACAGTCATTTTAAATGAATTACTATTACTTACTCATGTTCAAACTAATTATTACCCTGACTTTTGTTAGAGGTTCAGAAAAGATAGTTTTAGGTTGCGAAACTGTGCACCACCGACATTAAGCAACGTCGAGACGGTGGACGTTTAAAAAAAATTCTTTTAATTTTTATAATAGATTTTTCAAATTTTGTGCAAATATACATTTCACCATAAGTATATAGAACACCTTAAAAGAAATTTTCAATCTTATTATAATTTTAAGATCTTTTAAGAAATTAAAATTTTTAAAACGAAAATTTTAAATGCTGCTTGCGTCTTAATTTTTAGATACTTTCTCGATTTTGGATTTTAATGACTTAAATCTCTATTACAAACAAATCTGTGCATAGATTTTTTTAATCCCTTAAATAGCTAATTTTTTAGAGATATTTTCCTGAATTCTATATCGATTTTTTTAATGAAAATTCTGCCTTATAATATTTTAAAAAACGAATTTAACTGTCTTAATGAAGTCGAATTTGAAAATGCATGCACAGTTTCTTTTTAAGCAATATAAGTATTCTTCTTTATCAGTTTTATGAATTTTAATAAAAAATTAAGTAACAAGGAGCATTTAAAAAATTAAAAAAAAAAAAGCTCAGGCATCACTATTGAGAAAAACAGAGTTAAAATAAAGGCCAAAAAATGTTTGAGAACAAAATTAAAGCACTTGTAACTTTGATTAAAATAATTGCAACTGCATGCGGTTTTTCACGAATGACGTAGTACAAATTGAAGAATCTAGACACACGGCAGTGTGTCAGCCAAGTTCGCCTGACATAGCCGTGTGTTATTTACACGAACCATTTCGAGCTGTTTTCGTCAAATTTCGATGCTCTACTACTGAAAATCTATGAGACCTACGTACTTGTTATACGAAATGTGTAGCAAGGCCACCCTAATTACCTAAAATCCAAAATTTTATAAATAACACATAATTAGTTTCCGAGATAATGACATTTGAAAATGTCTGATAATCGATAATTTTACCACTGACTGACTGACTGACTGACTCACTCACTCACTCATCAAAAAGATCTCGTATATCTACGGCAGCTAAAGACTTCAAATTTCGTGCGAAGTTCGTTTACACTGTAAAACTAAAGAAAAAAATAAAAAAATTGAGAAAATCGATGAATTACCCACCTGGGGGTGCCTATTCAAAAATTAAGTAGCAAGGAGCATTTCAAAAAATTAAAAAAAAAAAACTGAAACATCAGCATTGAGAAAAACAGATTTAAAGTACAGTAGAACATCTTTTATCCGAAACTCTTTCAACCGAAACTCTCGGTCAACCGAAGTCCATTTTGAAGCTTTTTTTTTTTTTTTATCTTTTTTACTATCACATTCCTTGTGTGCAAAATCCAGTTTGAAAGCTTTTTTTTTTTTTTTTTTTTTTTTTTTTTTTTAAGCTATCATATTCCTTGTGTGCAAGCGGTCCTTTCCAAACTACGAGTACATATAGTAGATATTTTTAATCCCCTTTCTTTGAGTTCCTTTGAATTTAACTCCCGCAAGCTGCGGATTGGAACGAGGAAAACGAACAAATGACCAATTTTGAAGCTTTCGAATGTTTTGTAGAAGGTTGGCATGGCTGGAGCAGCAGAAAGACTGTGATACTGGTGAACTAATAATATTAAAAAAACTCTGTCATAAGAGCTCCAAAGCAAAGGCAATAGAAACTGCGACAAACAAAATATTTTTTCAAACACTTGTGATACATGTAAAAGGTACTTAATTTCAAAATAAAAATTCAGGTAATTTATTCTTGTTTCTATTTTGCTATTGCTTTATTTTTATTAAGCACTTGTTGCCATAATAAGAAATATTGCATATATTTCTCCTTAATCTTAAAATTGAAGCATCCTCGATTATCCGAAAATTTCGATTTTCTGAAAGAGGGTCGGTCCCAATTACTTCAGATATTCGAGGTTCTATTGTATATTAAAAAGCCAAAATATTTTTTCTGAAGAAAATTAAAATACTTGTAACTTTGCGTAAAATAATCGCATCTGCATGCGGTTTTCCACGAATGAAGTAGCACAAATCGGAGAAATATAATACACACAAAACGAAATGTCGATTTTGAGTTCGATGTTTGCGCAAATAAAGATCCACGGTCCCCTTAAAGATCAGCGACTTCAGCGAGTTCTCAAATTCCCCCTTAATGATCAGCGAGTTCCTCGAGTTCTTAAATTCCCCCTTAAAGATCAGCGAGTTCTCAAATTCCCCTCTCAAATGTTAAACCCCAGGACGTAGTTTTCTTTCATATTTTTTAAATATCAATTCTTGAAATTTAAATTTTTAAGTTAATTATACTGTGTACTCTTCTTAAAAGGATGTGTTATTTTTTAGGTGCGTTCGTAATTATATAAATACATAGCACCTATAGTCGCCGTTCAGTCCGTCTGTCCGCATATAACAGAGCAAAAACTACCCAAACAATTGGTTTGAAATTTTCAATATATAATTGTTGTAAAATTTTGTCCAGTCATTTCAAATTTTATGAAAATCGGATGTATAGTTTAATGACAGGGACAGTCAAAATTTTTCCGTTACATTAAGGCCAATGGGAAAAAATTATTGCAAGTGCATTTTAATGATGTTACAGCTTTCCGAATGATCTGAAATTTTAAATATATAATTGGTGCAAAATTTTGTCGAGTCGTTTCAAATTTTATAAAAATCGGATGTATAGTTTAATGACAGGGACAGTCAAAATTTTTCCGATACATTACGGCCAATGGGAAAAGATTATTACAAGTGCATTTTAATGATGTTGCAGCCTTTCGAAAAAATTAAATTGATAGGCACTTATGAAGTGCACTAAAATATACATTCGGTACAATATGCGGTGCAAAACATATTTATAAAACTAGTTATAGTACGAACACACCTCATTTGCCACGTTTGGCAAGCAATTTCCAACTGATTTTTTATAGTTGTCAAAATATTTCTAATATGCATACTTAATTTTATTTGAAGTGTTAAAATGTTACTCATAGCTCTTCAACTTTGCTAAGAGCTGTACAAAATACATTAAATTAAATGTAAATTTAAGAACTATTTTGTGACATAAAAAATAAAACGGCTTGCTGACCAATAACATTGATAGTTTTCTATAATGCGATTTTCGTTATGATAACTAAACACAATAATTTAAAACTATGTAATGCTTTTTCTGAAATCTGTTACTACAGATTCAGCATAATTAAAATAATGTAAAAGCTTATTAGAATTTAAAACATGTTTTTAAATATTTCTTGAAGATTTAATTGAATTATTGAATTTTCCTAAATAAATAAACAATGTAAGCAAAGTACAAAGTAAATACAGAAACCTATCAAGTATCGGTGAACTTGTTATTATTTATTTATTTATTTATTTATTTAAATATCTCTTTCCGTTATATACAGATTTGGTCTCTAATTTATTGGATGTCCCTGCATTTTTTTTCCTGAAAAAAGCTACATGCATTCGCATAAATTACTCGGTAAAAATGAAAAAAACATCTAAATCGTTTTTGATTCATGTAATTATTCAATAATTTTTTTTTTTTTTTTTTTTTTTTTTTTTTTTTTTTAAAGAAATTATTATTATTATTATTATTTGCGTGTGTGTGTGCTGATATAAAGAAAACTAAATTTTTAGTGATTTTAATAAAATATATGGAAGCAAAATTTTAAATATTAACTCCTTCTTTTTCGACACCTTCAAATATATATAACAATATTGAAATAATATGGTATTTCCTGAATCACAAAAAGTAGGAAAAATCAATATCTGATTTAGTAGTTTGTTTAAGGGCAGTTGGAAGAAAAATTCGTGAAAAAAGTCCTTTTTTTAGTTTTTTAATATTTTGAATTCTTCATAATTCCCATTTCGAATGGTATATTGCTTTTGTTTCTACTACAACAGTAAGTTAATTTTTTTAAGAAATTAAGCTTATTTACATCATACATACACATTACATACAGAAATTTTTAACTCAATTTTCTCAAAATGTTCTTTTTTGAACTTCGATGTACCTTTTTATAAAAACTACTACATATTATCGTTTGCGATCTTGCGTGAATATTTTACTCATACGCTTGATCAATTTGATGTGAACTTTTGTTACAAACATATGTACACAATTTGTATTAAAAAGTTTTTTTTTTCTTTTCTTTTTTTTTTTTTTTTTTTTTTTTTTGAATTTATTTCGTTACTTAAAAGTAGTTTTTATTCTAGATTTAAAAAAAATAACTAAAGAATATCCTATAATAAATTTGACTTCACTTTATTAGGCATTATTCATATTATGCACATAAAAAATTTCAAGTGACTATCTTTGGTAGTTTTTGAGAAAAGGGACATTAATTTAACATGAAAGACATAGGACCTTCCAAATGCCTTTAAGATATGATTTTGTACTTTAGAAACATAAAAAAAAAAGCAAATTTAAAAATTACAGAGTTAAAAATTTTTGTAGTCAAAGTTCCTAAATCAGCAGAAAGGTTCCTAAAAATTTATTACAAGTAAAAATATATTTAACGCATAAAAGCCGGAATTAATTTTCTATTTAAAATAGAAATATTTCATTTTTCATCACTTTTTCAAAATAAAAATTTTTGACTTATTTTATTGAGGAGTTTCTCTCATTAAAGAAAACTAATATTTATCTTCAGAGTTTACTGGTGTGCAAATAATAAACGTATGCTGTTACCTTGAGGCAACGCTAGATCTTAATGGGTTAAATATTAAAATAACAATAAAGAATTTCAATCGAGAAATAAAAAAAGTAAAGACATTATATAGTTAAAATAAAACTACGTCTGGAATAAAATTAAATATATAGCTATACATCAAACAAAAATGGCAATATATGAAATACAAAAGTGAATCAAAGAAATTTATATGCTTTTAAATTATGGTCGTAGATGAAAATTTAATTGATTATAACATATTATGTACATATTATAACATTTAACATAAAATGTAGAAAAATAAGTCAATCCTTTTAGGTAGTTGAAATGTTTTAAAAGAATACATTATCATTTCAGTATGATCTTATTTATTTAATTGATAAAATATATTTTTAATGATTTATTCTGTAGTTAACAAAAGAACTCTCTAGGAATTCAATCAAATTTAGATTTTTCCCCCTTTACGATATATATTATTTAAAACTAAAAATTGATTTGAAATCTCATAGAACAGTTACACACGCGTTAATTATATTCCCGTGTCGTCTGCTTTTATCAAAAAAGATATATCTTATATTTTGCTTTTTAAAAATGTATTTCTAATATTATTATCCAAAAAATGTTCGCTTAAAGGGATGCGGAAAAAAAATCGAAAACTCATTAAAATTAATTTTATATTTGGATATACTTTTCTACTTGTGAAATAAAACAATATTAAATAATTATTTAAAAGGAAAAAATGATAAATTTTATATCATTATGTTTTTTACATCATTTCGTAAACTAAGCATTATTAGAAAGAGACAAATAAAACTGCATGTTAAACACACAATGAGAAATTTAAAGAAAAAATGTTCTTTAAAGTCTCATTAAATTTAATAAATGTTTTCAAGTAAGAGATAAAAAATATTTATAAAAAGAAGATTTAATTGGAATATGAATATCTTGGAAATAAATAAAAAAAGAAATCAACAGCAAAGTGCTATTTCTCATGATTCTTTTTTCAGTCAGCAATGTAAAGATAAATATGCTTTAAAAACTAAATTAATCTTTCATTTTCTGCTATTAGCACTTTAATTTTTTTATAGATATTTATTTTCACATTTTTTTTTCCTTCGGAGTAGAGCACAAAGGACTTCAGGTGCTTCCGTTAATAAAAGGCTTAAAAAAGAGAAAAAATATCTATGTCGTTAGTTCCTGATATAATCGTTTATTAGATAGATAGAATAATTTTTCCTCCTTTGAAAATAACTTTTTTTTTTCATCTTGATTTTTTTTTCAGTTATACAGAGGAACTTAATTGTGAGAGATGGAACTTAATACAGAGAAAACATTTTTTATTGAAATTTATAACAATGATATTTTAAATAATTCACTTTTTTGTAGTGCTGACTGAATATAAATTTACACAAACCTAGGAAGAAGGTAAGGAAAGTTATTAATCAATAAATAAATAAGGATCGTCAAATTATATTTTTCCATGATGTGGTTTATTTAAAACACCTATGAAATTAGCAATATAATCAATATTAAAATTGGACGAAAAAATTATAAACCACTTGCTTCTGGTGGTTGCGTTGTTAATTAATGTATACTTTGCATAACAAAGAACTGACAGAGTTTGTTTATTTTTCAGGTTTTTTTTTTTTTTTTTTTTGACAATGTTTTTAACTATCTTCACTGTTAAAAATCCGTAGCTTTTGCTGCATAGTCACTCCACCGCTTTTATAGTAAACCATTAATTGACTGTACTATTGAGCATTCTCATTGTTCAGAATAGAGATATTCTATAAAAGCGGTGGAGTGACTATACAGCAAAAGCTGCAGATTTTTAACAGTGTACAGCAAATTAAAAAATTTACCGTTCTGAAATTCAATAGATATTTTGTGTCGAATGTGACAGTCTATTCCTATGTATGTAGCTCAATCATGAGTTAAGTGAATTGCACATAAAAATTAGCAACTATCTTCTTATTAACTAGATTGCACCCGTCAAGATATGACGGTAAATAACTTGGATGTTTCATTAGAAAAATTCTTGAATTTTTAATGAATTGCTTTTAAATTAATTATTGAAATTGTGACAGATTTCTATATTGCATAAGTGATTCCTATTCCTTTAAAGCGATCGAGGGTACAGTCAGCCAAACCTATTCACTGAAGTCACAGAATTTTAACTTTATAATTTACAACCAATTATGTTTCTTTTTACCAGAAATGTAACTAAAAATAGTGGGTAGAGCATTTATTTTTATTTACTATGGCCTCATTTTTTCGAAGAAATAACAGTATTTATTTTTATTTATGTATTATGTTTTTTTTAACTACATGACCATTAAAAGCTGCCATGAATTTTATTTTTATCAGTTTCATTCTCTAAAAGCCCAAATTTGAAACTTGAAGCAGCATATAATTTTTATTACTTGGATTTTATTTTACATTGTTATACATTTTTTAAATATTAAATAATGGATATTATGGTAATTTTTTTAATAGTTCTTATATGAATATCTTTCTTTCTCTCCGTTTTCTTTTTTTAAGGAAAAGAAAGGCAAACTTTTCTTTCTGACATACACACACATATATTCTCAATAATGGTCAGAAGATATAACAAAAATTATAGACCAGCTCAATTTATTTAATTGATAATTACGTTTAAAATATTTTAGCTTAAATATTTTAAATATAAAATTGTTATTATTATTATTTTAAATATTGTTCAGCGTTAAATTTTATTTAATTATAAAGCGTTCAAATAATAATAATAATAAAACTGAAATCATATAACTTGTCCTCCTAATAAAATATAATGTCACTATTGAAATAACTTATCGCGAAAAGTATTACAGAAATCAATTTGCTGGGCGTTGGGTTCGAACCTGCAATCCACTACAAAATATCGGCGCTTTAAACTGCTGCTTTACACCGCTCAGCCACCGAGAACTCGTTCTCGATCCCTCTAAATTGAACAGGATTGATGCATGTGCAGATGTCCCGAAATGGGTCTACTTAAAATTTTACCTTTGCGTTTTAATTATGATGATTTTATAATTTCTGAAGGTTTTAAAAAACTGAAGAAAGATGTTATACATTGTAGATTAAATAAGGCAGTTGTTCGACTTATAATACGGCATCGGAATACTTAAGCCTAACATGGCCGAAATAAAATGGCTGATTTTAACGAAAGATTATCAAGATCCGGATGAGTTCACTCCGGAAGCGTTATACACTTTCGCCATTACATATATATTTAGCTGTTGCATTCATGTTAGAATTTTTGTCGTCCAGTTAGCACACCGACAATGGTAAAAGATTTTTCACATTATTAATAAACAGAATTAGAACAATTTAGAAAAAAATCAATGACCTATAATTTATATCAATACAATTTTTCTTAAACTAAAAAATTACAACCTCTTCCAAATTACCCACGATTTCGAAATCTTTTTAAAAAAAAACTCAGAAATCATTATATTTTAGAGATTTCAACAAGCATTTATCAAAACAAATTTTCTGTTCTTGCCACTGGTTTTGTAGCGTATTAATTAGTTTTCTCAGCAGACATATCCCTTTATAGGATTATATTAAACCTCAATTAAACGTTTACAAATGCGTGACCAAATTTACACATGCAAGAATAATAAAATAATATTACTTTTTTTATGTTAATCTATCATGATTGTCTGTAAAACATATTTGTTGAACTTGAAAATGTTTACTTGAAAAGTCATAGCATCGAAAGAACCTAAATTTTCTGTTAAGAAAACTGATTAATACACTACAAAAACTACTAGGTGTTCGTTTATATTTATATTATATTATCCCAATTTATCAAACATGTCTAAATTTTTACAGTGTGCGCAATAAAGTAGAATATATCTATATGTAGTTGTGTAATCAATTCAAATCAAAATATACATTATGTTTATATCTGTAATTTTGCATCGTATACAAAAAAAAACGGAAAACAATTACGCAAATTACAACAGAATTATATACTAGGAGCTTTAGAATAGGTTGCAGTATAAATGTTCCCATAAACCATGCAAAAAAAGTTTTGCAATCCAATTTGCTTTTAATATGATTTTATTTATTTGATACCTAATTTAAATTTATTCACAAATGAATCGTAAAAATTCTCGTTGTAAATTTTCTTATTTCTCATCTGTACAAAATTGTTTTATTTATAAAGCATTGAGCTTTAAATTCCGTTTTCGAACTTTGCATAAATTCAAATATATATCATCTTTGGACAATTTCGGACTTTGGTAAATCTGAAAATAATAAATCTGTATCTATTCCAGCCAGAAATTTAACAAAACACACCATTACGTTTTTTTAATCCTCTGCGAACCAATTCTTGAGAGTCTGTCATTTCTTTTTGATTCAACTTTGAAATTCTCAACGCAATGTTCTATTTATTATATTTCTTTTGATTTATAATTCTTATTTAGAATAGCTTAAATACGTTTTTGGACATTTTTAATGTTCAACAAAGTTTTCTTCTAAGTTTTAATAAAAATATAAGTATAAACATTCAAATAAGTTCATAATAATCACTGTAAACAAGGGCAAGAACATTTGCATTCACATGTACAACGTCGATCTGGTATGAAGTCAATTTTAAATTCAAATCTAAAAACCAAGATCATAATTTCGCCGTGATATCCTACTATAAAACGACAAACAAAGATCAAAATGGGAAAATAATTTCCTTGAAGGAATCTTGATAATGCTGTCAGTACTTTAAATATTGTCAATATTTGACAATACAACAAATATACAGGGCACGTGAAAATGATTGCCTACATTACAAGTGATAACTTCGTTGTTAACAATGATCAGATGAAATGCTTTCAACACAATACAGAAAGAAGTTCAAAATTTTGTTTAAGTACTTCCTAACTGTTCAATGTGGCTCCATGTATTCACGCAGAAAAAACATCACGAGGTAGTCCATTTTCATCTAAGATATTGGGAATCATGTTCGTATAGACAGTAATGACAGTGCAATATCTATGCTCTCCTTTCATTCCTTTATAACTGACGTCAAACTAGGCATGTCTCCATATTGAGCAGCCACAAAGAGTCATACGCAAGGCATTCACAATGTCTGGTGTGAAGTGGACTGACATTTTAATATTTTCTGTGTGACTAAAGGAGCCACATAAAACTCTTTATGATGTATGCAAGTGAAGCTTGTTTTTGATATTGTACTTAAAACGTTTCTTACTACAACAAAGTTATTGTCATTTGCAGTCAGGACAGTCATTATGACTCACGTTATTATTATATTTATACATAATGCATACTCACGCCTCTGTTATGCATTTTAAATAATGGTGCTATAAATTAACAACTGATAATTTAAAAATAATTAAAATCAAAATATCCATGATGATTAGAGTGGTGCGAAAAAACTTATTATTTTTTTATCCAAAAACGGGTAGGTGCCAAAAGTTGCCTTTATACTAGTACATCAACTGCGTGCAATTTTACCGCTGAAAAAAAATGGCTTGAGTCTGCGCTTTTGGTCCAAAAGTCGAAACTTTGGGTAAAATTAGATATTTTTTCAAAAAAATAAATAAATTCTTATAGTGATGGTTATTATTTAAAAGTGTTATTTAAACCTTTATTATTAATGACTTAATATATTTAAACAATAAAACGATATCTTTATTCTGAATAACTGGAGTAAAACTGACAACTTTCTGTAAAAAAGGGCGTTGTCACTTTGTTGTGTCATTCAACGAATTGTTATTTAGAATACAGCTCTTACCAAGTTGCTTTTAAAACTAACCAGGACATCTAGTTCGACCACGCTACCATCTGAACACAATGTTTTATTTATACATCGAATTGTGATTTTTTATCAAAGACGGGCATAAGTTTTCTAAGTATCAACCTAGGCCATCTCTTCTTTGTATCCACAGACTTTGGATGCTGCTGCTGTCATCTCCTTCAGGTATTTTTCTACTGCTTGTGTAAGAGAAGGCAAACATTTTAATGCATTGGGAATGATATTCATGCAATCTATTCAGCCGTCTATTATCTTCACCAAGATTGCACCCGATAAATACATACTGATTAGGGGTACCACAACAATTTTCCAATCAATTAGATTTATATAATTATCCGCTTCGCTTCAAAGTTGATTATCGATATTTCAGATTTGCGTTTGCCATCATTTACTATCATCTTTCAGCTATTATGTGTTCAGCAAGTAGCCGTTTAATGTGATGGCGATCGTCAGAGAGCATTGAATTCAGAATTTCCTCTGCGTATGCTTAGCAACCATTGGCCAAATAACTTTTTTAGTATTTGTTTTATTCCGTTTTGTGTGTTGTTTAGTAGCCGAGTAATTTCTCATGAGTTTTTAGATCCCTTCTTTAGATGTGGATGACATTTGATAGTAAACCATCTTGAGGCCAAACTTGCATTACATAGTACTTTTTCAGTGAACGTAGACACTCTGATGTGCAATGAGTGCTCATTTAAAGACCGAAAATTCTGTTCATCGTTGCCATCCATTCTGCGGGGACATGTTTAGAATGAACCATTACAATGGATCATATGCCACCTCCAAGTCCAGTGAATTTCCTTTGCATCATTTATTAGACAAGATCGTTGGCAAAAATTAGATTCTAACCCACAGGGATTCGCCGGATCAATAGGAAAATTTTTGTCCACGTGGCATTCCCTTCTTATTTCAGTTTTTGAAGCCATAGAGAGTAATTTTGAAACATTATTTCCTGAAGTCGAGAAAGGGTACTCAGCAAAGACCAGAAATACCAGCTATACATTTGCAAATTTATTTCATCAAGATACTGCTCAGAAGAACTAGCAAATAGGAACCCAAGAAACTTGTCCTACACAAGATGGCTCACAAAGGCGAATAAAATTTTTCGCCTTTATTTATGCACTGATTGACCATCAGAGACTGTAGGTTCACTCACAAAGTATGTAATCTAAGTTTATACCGCAGGATGGTTTACACCAAATGTAATCCACATCTAAAAAATGGGTCTAAAACTTATGGGAAATTACTCGGCTACTAAACATAACAGAAAATGGCATAAAACAAATTTTAAAAGAAATTATTTAGAACAATGTTTGCTTTGCACATCGAGAGAACATTCTTATTGCAATGCTCTCTGACGATCGCCATCACATTAAACAGTAAGGCTCTCAGCATATAAAAAATGCAAGAGGTAGCGTAAATACTCAAAGATGAAATACTTAAATGTCGTAGAATGTTGTAGAGTAACAGAGCTCCCAATCACTATGCATTAACTGGATGCAATTTTGGTGAAGATAATAGACGGCTGAATAGATTCCATTAATTCCACTGCATCACTCTACTTGCTTTATCATACACAAGCAGTAGAAATATACGTGAAGGACTGTCACAGCAGAATCATTCAGCGTATGTGGATAAAAGAAGAGGTGGACTAAGTTGATACATAGAAAACTTATGCCAGTCTTTGATAAAAAATCACAATTTAGTGTATAAATAAAACGTTGTGCACAAATTGTATGTTGGTCGAGCTATGCACTGTTATGACATGAAATGCAGCCACCTCCACGTGGTACCTCCTGGGTAGTTTTGAAAGCAACTAGGTAAGAGCTGTATTCTAACCAACAATTAGTTGTATGACATAACAGGGTGGAAACGCCTTTTTTTCACCAAAAGTTGTCGGTTTTGCTCCAGTTATACAGAATAAAGATATCGTTTTATCGTTTAAATATGTTAAGTCATTAATAAGAAAGGTTTAAATAACACATTTAAATAACAACCATCTCTATAGGAATTGTTTTAATTTTTTTGAAAAAATGTGAAATTTTACCCCGAATTTTGACTTTTGGACCAAAAGCGCAGACAAAAGCCATTTTTTTCCAGCGGTAAAATTGCACGCAGTTGATGTACTAGTATAGAGGCAACTTTTGGCACCTACCCGTTTTTGATAAAAAAAAAAAATAATAATAATAATTTTTTTCGCTCCCCCCTAATAATGATGTTTGAATTCTCATAATATGCAATTTAATGTAAAGTATTGAATTGCATAAATTATTCGCCGATGCTAAATTAAATACATCATCTTAAATAAATTATGCAGCCGATTAATTACATTATTAATAACATATAGTATTAATACATCTTTCAGAATCTGTGCTCCGCCTCGCCTGTACATTTTATTTAAATCTTTGCCCCACAGACCGTTATAATATGCTGCTATATAATGCTATATAAATATCAACGCAGAAAGTTTAGTAACATAAAAAAGATTAAGGTTTATCTTCCATTCGTATTAAAAGTCGTTGTAAAACTTACTAAGTCGCTCAACCTATTCTATACATTTACCTACGAACTAATTACCCTATACTGTTATTTTTGTTGAGAGTTCATTCTGTTTACTTCCGATTAAATTATTTTATAGAATTCTTCTAGTATTCCTACCAATTGTATTTTACAAAATCTCTTTTCGTAATATTTCTATCACTTTTTTTTTAATTATTGTTTCTGAAAATCAACATAATTTAAAATTTCGAGATTAAATGTATTTTCAAAGGGAATGGTATTAATATTTCATTACTGTTTTTTTTCTGTAGAAAATTATATCTGTAATAATAAAGTAATAAAATAAGATAAAAGATTGAAATCATTCATTTTAAATGAAGTAGAATGTGCATGGTTTTCACTGCCACGAATCATAGTAGTAGATGATGTCCATTTATTTCACCACAGAAGTCTGAGATTATAAAAAAGAATATTTATTTCTATATGGAAAAGATGGTATTCAAAAATCCAGAGACTTGGCAACCATGTGTTATCCATTTAATTACTACATCGTCATTTAATGAAATTTATTCGAGTATGAAATAATATTTTTTTTCTATACCAAAGTTTAGAGGAAGAAATAAATTTTTATTTCCCAGCAGTTCTTATTTCTTCCAAAAACAGTATATTCTTGGATAAACACTCCATGCTCACGAAACATTTTTTTTTTCTTTTCCGCGAAATTTTTTCCCCTCTTCTTTTTCTATTCTAGCACATTAGGTTCAATATATTTTTCATGGCTTTGAATAAATGAAATACTGCATTCCCTTTTAGACATGTCGGATTTACATTTTGAATTTCACTAAATGATGAGGTTTTTTTCTTTACTTTAACAAATCAGTTATGCTTATTCTAAACTACAAAAATCATTCAAATCAGCAACGAATAATTCTGATTTTTGACTGACTGTAATAGAGATTTACTCACTGCTAATGGATCGTTTCAACATTTATTTCTAAATATTTTACTGTTTTTTAAGAATTACGTGCAAAAGTCTTCTTGAAGATAGTTCTTCTTGAAGAACTTGTAAAATATGATTTCCTGTCTCACAACTGCATTGTGTAATATGGCTGTTCTTGTGCTAATGAAAATAAATAAGTTTAATCTATATACTTTATCATTCATTATTTATTAACATTCATCAAATCATACAATTATTCTGAAAATCTGTCACGCTATTGCTTTTATAGACAACTCATCACATATTTGTTATATAACAAACAGCTTTTCATTTAATAATTCCAAGTCTAAACTAATTCTGAATTTATTAACATTTTGGAGTTAGAATTAATTTATACAACTTTCTGGAATTATAGATTGAGTGACATTTTCATCATGCGTAAATTCTAAAATTGAATTTCAGCTTAGTGATGATAAAGTGTTCTATCAAACTGAATGTTTAACAGAACGCGCCGAAAACTACTTTTGAATATTAAATTTGAGAAATAAACATTTATTTTTTTGTTATCGAAATATAAACTCATATTGAATTATGTTTAGATAAATATACTACTTTGATAAAAGTTATCATTATTATCGTCATTAGCTATTGCTGTTGATTTTAACACATCCAGAATTTTTTATACAATAATGTAAAGGGAAAAAATAATTCTGGTGCCGTTATTACATTTGAAATTACAAATAAATTTTCGATTTGCTAACATGCTAAATTGACTAATATTTTGATCACGAATATATTCTGAGCTACAATTTTTTGTGAAAGACGTTTATAATCTTATAAAATTCTTCTTGAATGCAATCGTTTAATTTTTGTGAACGTGAATTAAAGAACAATCCTATGGAGATCTGTAAATTCTCGAATTGTGATTGATTTCGGCGGATTATGAGTTGTATTCAAATTTACGCAGTATGCTAATACCGTTTCATTTCAAAGTTGATTAGCTGCTATTTAAAACGAGGGTTTCTCTGAGATAATTGATGTGTGTTTGCAACGCTGCCTGGTACATTTTAACTCACCAAACTGAGGTATTAGGAAAGATTTGGTTTTTATTTATTAAGAAGTATATTTCTGGCGCTCTTTATTAAAAATTCATTAGGTCACAGAACGTAAAAACAACTGGGTCTTTGAATGTTAACATTTTTAGGAAATTCTGAGAATAAGTTGGGATTGTGATAGACGTTTTGGATTTTGACAATGCTATTTAATCCTTTAACCCTTTATGCCCCGACGGTTCAATAAAGTACCATTAAAATAACTTATTATAAATTGATCCATTTAATACATCGATTAGTAATAATACAGTTTAGAATGTGCTATAAATACTTTACTTTATCTTTTTCCGAAAGCATTATTGGTTGCAGAAAGCAAAAATATTTTTTAAAGGAGGATTTAATTTTCATTTGCACCTCTTCAGCTTTCTTGACGTTGAAAGATTGTGGGTGAACAGTTTAAGTTCGGAATTATTTCTATATTTCTATTGTAAGAGTATTATACTTGTACATTTTCTAATGCTATAAAATACAAAAAAATTATTTTAAATAAAAGATTTGGGTGGAGTTATAAATATTGTACAAAATTCCAATCAATACAAATTTAATTAATTAATTTTAATCGGCAAAATCATTTTAAAATTTATTAAATGGTTGTGTGAATCTTCTAATGTAGTTTCAAAAATTCACTAAAAATGCTTTAGAAAATGAAATTTTCATGAATTCATAATTTGGGACATAAAGGGTTAAAACAGGGGTCGGCAAGTACTTTTAATTGGGGTCCGAATGCTTTTAAAAAATTTTTATCGAGATCCAGAGAAAAAAAAACATATAAATAATATAAGTAATTGTTACTTTTAAATTGTTATTTTTTTAGATACACATATACGAGGGAGAGTCGGAAAATAAGTTTCCCCTGACGACTGCGGACAGAGGTGTGTATGAAAGACAAAAAATGTAATGTGACATTAAAGGTAAAACATAACTTTATTTTTCCACATAAGTACCAAGTACATTGAGACATTTGTTATATCGCTTTATAAGTTTCAAAAAGCCCTCCAGGAAAAAATCGGGCCTTTGCATACGGACGAAGCGTTGAACGGCTATGCGCGAAAGACGACACAGAAGGTGAACTCGAACGTCCAAGAGACCGATATACCATTGGGTACACCATCTGCTTGATCGCGGTCGACCTCTACCCAATGGTGAATCGGTGTCTTGCACGTTCAAGTTCACGGCTATGGGCGAAAGACGACACAGCAGGTGAACTCGAACGTGCAAGACACCGATACACCACTGGGTACATCATCTCCTTAATCGCGGTCGATCTCTACCCAATGGTGTATCGGTGTATTGCATGTTCGAGTTCACCTACTATGTCGTCTTTCGCGCATAGCCGTTCAACGCTTCGTCCGAATACAAAGCCCTGATTTTTTTAAGGAGGGCTTTTTGAAGCTTATAAAGCGGTATGACAAATGCCTCGATGTACTTGGTACTTATGTGGAAAAATAAAATTGTGTTTTATTTTTAATATCTCATTACATTTTTTGTCTTTCATACACACCTCTGTCCACAGTCACCAGGGGAAACTTATTTTCTGACTCCCCCTCGTATATAATATAAAATTTAAAAGTGACGTATTCGTTCTGATAAATTACTACATACACAGGATTCTGAAAATTTTTACATACACATAATAAAATAGAAAAGCCAAGTTTTCGTTGAAAAATTAATGCAAAAAATCTTGAGCCAGTTTTTACAGTTTGGTCCACGTGGTGAAACAGCTAATTGAAGAGTGTCTTCGAAGTGGGCGTCCGTTAATATCGAACGATATTTGTTCTTCCAAAAATTCATTTTGGAGAAAGTTGTTTCCCATATATATGTGGAGCCAAACATAGTAGCCAGGTTAATAGCTAGGTTTTTGTAATTTTGTCTACTTTTCTGCGACTTCTTTACCACAGAATATTTCAGGGATGCAGTTTTATACATTTGCAAGGAAATATTTTCTTGCAAGTCAAATATCTCCATTGAAGTAAATGTTTTTCAAGACTGAACAACTTCTCAGTCACATCAGTCTGTTCTGCACCTGAAGCAAATTCATAAGGCGATTTAAAAGGATTAATGAGGCGATTTATGAGTCAACTTACTTATCTCTGCAAAGTCTTGGAATCTTGCATTAAATTCCTTCACAAGATATGACATGAAACTTAGGAACACTGCAATTGTATATAGGGATTCTTCTTTATATATTCAAGAATTGTTGGAAAATGAATAAATTCTTCATTTGCAATATCTTTTTGGGAGGTCCAGGCTTTAACCTTCCGCGGTACGGATGTGGACCGCAGTCCGCTAGTTGCCGACCATGAGGTTAAAAGGTACTGATGTATGAATCATGCCACTTAAAGTTGACCCTCAACTGCCACATTTGCGCCTGAATTCTTTAAATGGTCTTGTAACTTTAAAACGCGTCCGAAATTAACGAAATACTTCAAAGTTTGAATTAGTCTATCTTCAAAACCTTCTTATGTATAAACATGAAATTTTGGATATTGATTAATCAGATTGTACTTTGTAATATACTACCATTAGAAATTTATTAGCCTTTTGCAGAGTTTGTGTATTGTTGAAATCAAAATAGCTCTTTTTTTTTTTTTTTTTTTTTTTTTTTTTTTTACTCCAGAAGTCATTGCGCGCATGATATCTTGAGAAAGTATGTATGGATTGTCATGAAATTTGGTAAAGGTACTAAAGAAATATGTGTGTTTAAAATGAACTACTTTTAAGTATCTACAATGGTAATATTTTTAATTATGACTACTTTTATTCATTAAAAATATAAAATTTTCATTTTTTTTATATTGAAATAGTTTTGGCCTAAGAGTAGTTCATTCTAATCACACATATATGCTTAGTATTTTTACCAAATTTCATGACAATCCATACAGACTTTCTCAAGATATCATCCGCGCAATGACTTCTGGAGTAAAAAAAGAGCTATTTTGATTTCAACAATACACAAGTTCTGTAAAAGGCTAATAAATTTCTAATGACAGCATATTACAAAGCATAATCTGTTTAAACAATATCTAAAATTTCATGTTTATACATAAAAAGGTTTTGATGATAGACTAATTCAAACTTTGAATTTTTTCGCTAAAAGGTTCAAGACCCCTTAAAACATCTGAAAAATGGATGTTTGTTATTTTTTAGTATCAGGTCTTTTAATCATCAAGATCGTTTTAAAAAAAGGACATACTTCAGATAAAGACGTTAGAGCTCATGTAGCCAAACTGCAATATAAAACAAAAATATTTAATATGTCGAAATAAATAATCTATGGAATCACACATTCGAATATATGAAGTATCCAATACAATAATCTAACGTGATTAGAAGAAAGCACATTCGAAATAGATGTTTCATACACTTAATGTAATGTCATTAGAAAATAAAATATCACATACAATAATGTAATGTCTATATAAAAAAAAACTACCGAGACGAAGTGATGTATTTATATTCGCATAACAAATAGTATTTTACATACAAATCCTCTTCATAATAGAAATTATATTTATACAAGCATAAATACACATGTTTTTTTGCCGAATGAAAATGTACAAATAATACCTTGAAATAAAATCTCCAATATTCCTTATAATGTACAACGCGTCTGAATAAAACGTAGCGTGCATAAATAATAGTATGAATCCCATAAGGATTATCTGCCATTAACTTTTCCTGCGTTTGAAGATAAAGAAGAAACTGGATCAGTAGATTAATGCATACATGATTTCTTCGATGTAATAACAGTTTCGAAAAGGATATTTTGGGAATACTGAATCCGTGTAATACGTTTTGCAAAAGCATTATTTAGTATTTTGTAAGGAAACTTAAAAGAATATAACAGATCGCCAGAATGCATCGTAAGAATGATTTTTTTTTTTAAATGTTTGAAAATTTAAGTAAATTTTTATTGTTTTTTGTATTTAAACTATACAGGGTATCCATAAAAGATGCCTCAGTCTTAATGGTATATTGTAACACTTTAATTTAGACTATTTACAACAAGTCATGGATCAAATTGAAGGTAAACTAACCTAGATTTTTTTATTTTTTTTACAAATGTTCAATAGGTGCACCTTTAGTTATACGGCATGCATCCAACCTAAAGTCCAATTCTTACCATACTTCGGTTAGCAAGACCGGAGAAATGGAACTAATAGCCGCTTCCATTGTGCATCTCAACTCTGGCAAATAATGCAGAGGCGGAACGTTGACACGACCTTTTATAATGTCCTAAAGGAAGAAATCACATGGCTCTAACGGATTTTAAATCTTCAGCCCAGCAATAACGCTTTACTCTCATGAGCCACCATTTTTTCGTATGTGGCACTGCAAGCGAGTCAGTAACAAAGCGCAGTACTCGCGCATGCGCTTATCTAAAACTGTTTGAGCTACTCTTTATTTGTGACCTGGAACCAACACTCTGCAACGCTTATAGTTGATACTATTAAAATGTATAACTGGGACATTCTTTTACCGATACCCTGTATTATTTTATTTAACTACACTATAATAAAGATAAAGTATTCTAATACAGGAAAATGTGATACAACCACAAACGAAAATATGAAATAACCTCCTCCGAGTGTCCCATGATTTTGGAATGCATTCTTTATTATTAGAAACCTCATGTTTATCATGTTTGCCTGTAAAACATGTTTGCTGAACATGAAAATGTTTACTTAAGAATGGATAGCGTAAAAAAACAGATATTTTGGATTTAGAAAACTGATTAATATTTGAATAAAATAAATAAATATTCATTTATTCATTTCTGGGATATAATCCATCTATATGCAAAGATACAAAGACATTAATTCATGCGTTTTGATGTGGACTTTATTTAAACTTTCACACACACTTCGGATTTATAATATTACTAGCAAACCCCGCGGATTTGCTCGCGTAATATTTGAAATATGCCAAGTGATATTTATATGTCTAATTTTTATTAAAAGGTACTAACTAAATTTTTATTTTATTAAAAGGTAATATTTTATTTTATTAAAAAGTACTTATTACTTTTAGGAATAATTCAAAAATTACTATTTAAAACACAGTTTGACTAAACGTCATTATTACGCTGCATTAGGCAGAAATGAGACTTAAATTAATAAAACTAAATAAAACTAAAAAATTGATAATGTGGAAAATATTTTGAAACTTTTATGCTCAATTAATACGCTCATTTCAGTATTCATTTGAAGTTTTGAATTTTTTAGAAACCATCTTCTTACTTCTTAAAATTAACTGTCATGTCGAATTCCAAGTCCTACCACATCTCTCAACATAAAGGGCTATGTTGAAATAGGAACTGTCACCATTAATTTGCCAACACAGACACGTAATTTAGAAAGCTTTTAAAGTCCTTTTTTAGAACGTTTGTTGTTCCTGTGAACCCCAAGTGGTAGAATCATCGGCATAAAATATAGCCTGTGTAGGATCAGAGACTGTTGCCATTGATTCGAAACTATTATTACTTTTATATTCGGTTTATATTATCTGAAATTGCATAGAAATCGTAATTTAGGACTTTTTTGGAACGCTTTTCGCACCTCCCCTTCCCTTCACCCCTTTTTAATTCGAATTTACTTTCGACAGTCCTTTGAGGGCATTTATATTTTATAAGTAACTACCATGAAATATTTAAAGTTTCTAGCCTTTTCAGTATCACAGAAATCGCTATTTAGATCTTTTTTAGCTCCAGCAACCCTCTGATGGTAGTGGCACAGACATAAAATATAGCTTATTTTTGAGCAGGTTCTATCACCAACAATTTGTCATCATTATTTTTTTAATCGGTTTGGTATTTTATAAGTTTGCTTAAAAATTGTAATTTATAACACTTTTCGCTCACTTCATCTTTTTAAATTTGGAATTTTCTTTCCACTGTTCTTAGAAAGCAGTTGCATCTTGTAAGTAAATACTACACCATGCTTCAATGTGTTAGACCCCTCAGTTGTGCAAAAAACGCAAATTAGAACATGTTTTGCTTTTGCAACCCTCAGATGGTAGTGACAGCAACATAAAATATAACATATGTTATAGCAGGGACCATTGATTTGCAACCATTACTTTTGAAATAGCTTTCGTATTTCCTGAGATTGATTAGAAATCGCAATTTACAACGTTTTCAGAACGCTTTCGCGCTTTTTCACCCCTTTTTAAATTTCCATTTTTTTCGAAACTGTTCTTAAAGATCATTTATATCTAATAAATATGTACCTTGTCTAATTTCAAGTTGCTAGCCCCTACCCATAACAAAAATCGAAATTTAGAACGCTTTTTTGCTCCTGCAACGTCTAGGTGATAGTGATACCAACATAAAATAGCGTCTATGTTAGAGCAGAGGCTGTCAGCATCAATTTTCTACCATTACGTTTGAAATCAGTTTGATTCTTCCTGAGATATTGCTGACAAATCGGCATTTAGAACGTTTTTAGAACGCTTTTCGCGCATTTTGCTCCTGCATCTCCTTTGGGGTAGTGGAAACAAATATAAAGTATAGCCTATCATGGAGCAAGGTCTGTCACCGTCATTTTTACACCATTATATTTCAAATCGGTTCAGTACTTCCTGAGATTGCATAGAAATCGCAATTTAGAACGTTTTTTACAAAGCTTTTTGCGCATTTTGACCCCCTTTTAAATTTCGATTTTTTTAAGGAAATGTCCTTAGAGATCATTAATATCTTATAATTAACTACCATTCCAAATTTCACGATTCTAGGCCCTTTCGAAAAGTAAAAACGGCAATTTAGAACGTTTTCTCCTACACCCCCTTTGGGGTAGTGGCACCGACATAAAACATAGCCTATGTTGGAGCAAGGGTTATCACCATCATTTTGACGGCATTATTTTTTAGATAGGTTGGTATTTCCTGAGATTGTGTAGCAACCACCATTTAGAACGTTTTTTTAGAACACTTTTCGCGCATTTTCACCCCTTTCAAATTTCGAATTGTTTAAGAACTGTTCTTAGAAATACTTTATATCTAATAACTAATATTTCAAATTTCATATTTCTAGGCCCTTCAGTAACACATAAATCGCATTTTTAGAACGTTTTTTGCTCCTGCACCCCCTTTCGGGTAGTGGCACCTACATAAAACATAGCCTATGTTGGAGCAAGGGTTGTCACCGTCATTTTGACACCAATATTTTTTTTAATCGGTTTGGTATTTCCTGAGATTGTGTAGAAACTACCATTTAGAACGTTTTTTAGAACGCTTTTTGTGCATTTTCACCCCTTTTAAATTTCGAATTGTTTAAGAACTGTTCTTAGACACCATTTATATCTTATAAGTAACTAATATTCCAAATTTCATATTTCTAGGCCCTTCAGTAACGCAAAAATCGCATTTTTAGAACGTTTTTTGCTCCTGCACCTTCTTTGGGGTAGTTGCACCGACATAAAACATAGCCTATCTTGGACCAAGCGTTGTCACCATCATTTTGACACCAATATTTTTTAAAGTGGTTTGGTATTTCCTGAAATTGTATAGAAACTACCATTTAGAACGTTTTTTAGAACGCTTTTTGTGCATTTTCACCCCTTTTAAATTTCGAATTGTTTAAGAACTGTTCTTAGACATCCTTTATATGTTATAAGTAACAATATTCCAAATTTCCTATTTCTAGGCTCTTCAGTAATGCAAAAATCGCATTTTTAGAACATTTTTTGCTCCTGCACCTCCTTTAGAGTAGTGGCACCGACATAAAATATAGCCTATGTTCTAAGTTGGACTAACATCATCATTTTGATACCATTACTTTTGAAATCGGTTCAGTAGCTCCAGAGATTACCTCTAACAAACAAACAAGTTTTACTTCTTTATAATATTAGTATAGATAAGGACATATACCGGGTGTCCCAAAAATGTATGATGGATTTTAAAATTCAATAATTTGCAAACGGTGACAGATATTAAAAATATTCTTGCAGGATTTTTATGTAAGATGTCAGGAGTTTTGTGCTGAGATTCCCAGTTTTAGTTACAAATAGCATCGATAGATGGCGTTTCAAGCAATAACCGCTAAATTCAATCTCGATTTTTTGGCCCCTCTCTTCTTCCACGTAAAAAGGGAGATTAAATTGTATTGAATGGATCCCGAAGTACCAAAAATGGGGTCTGGACTGAGCATCTATTGCTCTCAGCGCCATCTATTGCTTGAAATTCGAACTAAAATCAAGAACCACAGCAAAAAAAAAACCTCCGACATCATACATAACCCTCCTGGAAGAATTTGTTTAATATCTGTCACCGTTTGCATGTTACTGAATTTTAAAATCCATCAGTCATTTTTGGGACACCCGGTATATATATATTGTGAAAGTTATAAACTACTGCTGTGTCCTGTTTATTGTGTAACCCCCTGTATTTTTCTGTAAACAAATAGATCAATTTCTACAACAATAATTATTTGTTTTACTATTTTCTATTACACCTTAAAATTTGTATGTGGAATTTTGAGTCACCCTTTAATGTTGTAAAATTATATACAATTCGGTCGATAATAAATATCTAAATTTGAAAATATCGGTCACGAAATCTGTATACATAAATTAGAAATAGAACAAGTACTACCAAACTTTGTTTCAAGCGCTGGATATATTTAATATTTCGGCCAAACTATGATTATTGTCATTTAATTAGTTGGCATATTCACTGACACAGTTGTCACACTGTCACAGTTTATGCTATTCGATACATTTATGTTCTATATGATAATTACTATTATGCTAATAAATAATCTTCTTTATATTATCATGAAAGTTTAGATATATATAATTTCGTCAATGGCAGTTAAAATAAGTTTAGACTTGGGATTTAAAAATATATGTTTAATTAAATTCTATTAATTCAAAAATAAAGTAATAGTCGGCAAAATAAAAAAGTTTTAAATTCACAGATTTTTTTTTTTTTTTTTTTACAAGTTTTTCTTTTTATATTGTACTTATGTTTAAAATTAACAAATACATTTTAAAATATTTATTTTCAGAAAAAATTAAGAATATTGTTCCACTATTTTTTAATAACCTGGCCATGGAATTAATTTTAATATATAAGCTGCTCAGGAAAAAAATGTGTCGCATTTTTTATAAAATCGCAAAGTTATACACTGAAAAAAAATCTCTCAAATTGACAGATAAAAACTGTGAATTTTGGTGCCAGTAGAAAACCGCTTAATTTACAGAAAATATCTATTTTTTTTACAAAAAACAGATTTTTCTGTACAAATATAGATTTTTTTCTATAAAAATTACAAAATCAGAAATGTTTACAGAAAAAAACTGTTTTCTTTGAAACAGTTTTTTCCTGTAAAAGTTACATTTTTGTAGTGTAATTTAAGGGGAGGTTCCACTATTTTGACCTATAATTTACATGATTTTTACGATTTTTTTTGCAATTTGCAATGAAAAGAGATATCACCTTCGGACTTTTTCTATTGTATTTATTGACATTTCATATATATATAGTGCGTGTAAAAACATTAAGGACAGCAAAAAATTGTAAAAATTTTGATAAATTGAAAATGCGACAAGTGAAATGGTAATATAATGTTGATCGTAAAGTGGAAATACTAATATAAAAGTCAGCAGAATGTATCTGTCCTTTTTATTCCGAAAATAACATAATTATTTTTGACTGTGTAAAAACTATAAGGACACCAGTATTTTTTTTACCGAAATGTTATATAGAATTATTATTAAGGATCGACCGAAACATGTTTTTAAGGCCGAAACCGAAACGAAACCGAATTTTGACGATCTCCCTATTTTCGGCCGAAAACGAATATGTCCAAATTTTTTTTAAGTAATTAAATTGTATGTATTAAAGTAATTAATACATACATAAATACATTATCAATTAATTATGCGTATTTATTAAATATGTATAAAAATTAATTAATTATGCGTATTTATTAAATATACATAATTATTAATGAATTATAAGTGTGGCCTAAATTGTCTCTCTGTACCTTAAATCCGAAACTTGTTTTTATATATATAAAATAAAACGTAATTAATTCATCAACGACACAGAAAGGTTTAAAGGTTTTCTAATTATACGAATTTCATTTAATTAAAAAATATTTTAGTTTTATGTGTACACAACTCGATTTATCTTTTATAATGATTTCTGTAAATGATCATCTGTTATACCAGAACTTTCTCAAAGAGTATTCGAAACACATCTGCGGTTTCAAACTGAAAATTTTCTATTACTGTTATGACTGCAGTTTTTAATGAGCACGTGAAAAAGTTTAGTTATATATGCATTGCTTGCTTTATAATCTGCATTCAAGTCTTGAGTCAGTCATGACTGATAATTACAAACAACGAAGTTGATAGCAATAAATTTCCGAAGGAAGAAACGAGATTTTGGGAATACTGATAGTTTTCGCCGAAAACGAATTTTTGGCGAAACTCAGATTTTTCACCGAAACTATCAGTATTCGAAAAATCTCGTTTCTTCCTTCGGAAATTTTTAACACTTGTCATCGATTTTGAGACCATTTATTGCTATGAACTTCGTTGTTAACGCATAATTAATTAATTTTTATACATATTTAATAAATACGTATAATTAATTAATAATATATTTATGTATGTATTAATTACTTTGATACATACAATTTAATTACTTAAAATTTTTTTATGACATATTCGTTTTCGTTTTCGGCCGAAAATAGGAAGATCGCCGAAATTCAGTTTCGGCTTCGGCCTTAAAAACATGTTTCGGTCGATCCTTAATAATAATTCTACAAAACATTTCTATAAAAAAATACTGGTGCCCTTATAGTTTTTACACAGTCAAAAATAGTGTTTTTTTGCGTAATTATGATTTTTTAGGAATAAAAAGGACACAGATACATTCTGTTGACTTTTATATTAGTATTTCCACTTTATGACCAACATTAAATTACCATTTCACTTGTCGCATTTTCAATTTATCAAAATTTTTACAATTTTTTGATGTCCTAAAAGTTTTTAGACGCACTGTGTATATATATATATATATACCGGGTGTCCTAAAAAGGACTGACTGATTTTAAAATTCAATAACTTGTAAAATCAATAACTTGTAAAACTTGTAACTTCAAAAATCGAGCCTGTATTTAGCGACTATTACTTACAGCGCCATCTATTGTTTGTAATTCGAACTAAAATCGAAAATCACTGTAAAAAATTTTTTTGACCTTATGCATAACCCTCCTGCAAGAATTTTTTAAATATCTGTCACCGTTTACAAATTATTGAATTTTAAAATCAGTCAGTCCTTTTTAGGACACCAGGTATATATATGTGTGTGTGTAAATTTTTGTATGTAAAAAGAATAAATAATGTCCCTTTTGAAACGGGAAGTACCTGCTAATGTGTGCCGTTTACTTCCAATCGGGCGGCCGTTTTTCTCCAGTCACAAGCATGGGAAACAAATTGGGTCGCCAAATTATGAAAGTGCATTAAATTTCCTTGAGCTTATGCCAATACTTACTTTTAAAAGTTGATTGTTGACAAAATGGCGCTCGTTTTTTTTTCTAATTTTTTGCGATCTCGAAAAAATAATTAATCAATGAAAATTATACTTTTCTATGGTAGCTCCAGAAAATACTATTTTTAAATTATAAATAATAAAGGAAATAGTTCGAATAGTTCTCGAGAATGTGTCGAATAGTTTGAAAAACATGTTTTCCAGAAAAGTAAGTTTAAAGTGTTACAATAGCGTTCGTTACATTATTCTTCTCACCGCCGTGAACTAATATATCCGTTCACTAAGCTGTAGGTTTTATTGTAATAGAAGCATTTTTTAAATTAATATAATTCTAGAGGTATAATCCAGTTTTGAAAGATTAAGTTATAATTAATAGTCTCAAGGATTATATTCTTATACATAATTAATTTTTTTTTTATCATGTTGAAAAAATTATCCTTTTTACCCGACTGCAACAAGAAGGGTTATGTGTTTCACGCGGATATGTGGATTTCTTTATCTTGGATATCTTCGTATATCTAGATATGTGGATTTCTTTATACCCTCGAAACACCTCCAACGGCTGGATGGATTGTAATGAATGAGGTCTCTATCGATTCGTCTTAATCGTCCGATGGTTATAGGCTAGGTTTTGTTTTTATAAATTCAAAATGGCGATAGAGATGAAAAATTTTTTACGCACCCAATTGAGTGTCATATCATTGGATAGGTCTTTCAAAATGAAGACGATGTTTCATTGACTATTTTGCAGTCAGAAGCTCCGTTTAGATATTATACAACCTGGAAGTTGTGTAGGTAGAATCTCTAGCTTTACTGCAACTCTCACCTTCATAGACATCTATAAGCATCATCCAAACAGTTTTATAGCTATGAACTAACAATTAAACACAACTTAAAAGTCATCAATTCAAGTAAATAAAAAAAATAAGTAAGTAATATAAAAAAATCCCTGCCGGCTCGGGCCTACAGGCGGAGGTAGATTTCGAAGTTAAGTACTAAATTAACCAACAAAATTTAAATCAAGATTAGAGATAAACCCAGTTCCTCCACTAAGAATGAGCTCTAGTGAGCTAAACATTTTGTGAAAATTCTAATATACACGAATACAGACACGCATGCATATGGAATAGGTTTAAAAAATAGCTAAAGCAAATTCAGAGAACCTCAAAGTGATAAATAAGTTAATATTTCCATAGTCGGGATTTTATCATGTTTTAATACGTTTCTTCAAACTCACATGACGTTACATATTCACCTGCTGAGGTCCATTTTATTTCCAATATGACGCAATATTTTGTTGTTGTTTTTTAATTCGTCAAACTATTTATTTCATTTTGAGTTTTCATGCGGAAATCTTGCTCTAGGAAACTTATGACGTAATATTCAATTTGTTTTCAATTCGTCAAACTATTTATTTTATTTAATTTTTCACGTGAAATTCTCGCAAAAGAAAAGCAATTGTTGTGGTGAGAATTTTATTGCATTTTTTTTTAATTGTTGGCAACTGCAATAACGAAAAATATTTATTTTTTTCTGTCATTGTTGTGTAAGAGCTGATTTTATCGGAATCATGTTAAGATGGTATTCAAATTTTTGAACCCTCCCCATTTCCATTCCCTTGGTCCGATTTTACCCATTTTCAATCCCCGCCGAGATATTAGCCATCTCAAAGATGTTGGCGAGTTTGAAGACGATCCGTGCATAATTGCGACTTTTATCGTGCGGACAAAATTTAGTACATACATACATATATATATATATATATATATATATATAAACTTTTTAGGTGGGGGTGGTTTCGGGTTCCTGGGGTCCTATAATGAAAAGTTATGAAGGAATTTTTCAAAAGTCGCACCATGGTAACGACTGCAATAGGTAGTATTTCTTACGAAATCTACCTAAAATAGTTTCACATTGATGAGAAATAATTAATTAGTTCGCTTTTTACGCAGTCGGTTTTTTTTAATTTTTTTTTATTTAATTTAGTTTTTTTTTTTTTTTTTTTTTTTTTTTTAAATTTTAGCCAAAACAGAACAGTTCAATTTTGCCTTTTTGCTCTGCGATCAGAGGGAAGCAAGCAAAAAAGATTGTAACGAACTGGAAGATCATGAAATCGTTTTAGGACAATCCTCTGCACACTTAAGTAATGCAAAAAGTATTGTAAGGAATTGAATTATGAACAAAACTAATTAGGGCAATCATCTGCACACTTATCCTTTTGAATCACCGTGTTGCACATCTGCAACACATCAATGTTACTTATACAGTGGGCTTTAAAAGATGATTTTATTTATTGATACTATTTTCTAACACAGCAGTTAATATAAATTGCACGTAGAATTATAGTAGTTCAGCGAATTATTCATAGAAATGTTTTCAAATTTTGTATTTGAAAATTAACAATATTTTTCGGAAGTATGTATTTTTCTGTTTATTGCACATGTAAAGAAAGTACATTTTAGTCAAGAATTTATTATTTTAATGTTCTATTTTTTTAATTATTTTTTATGTGTTTAAAATTATGTTTTCTAACATCTAAATAAATATTTTTCAAATCGAAGTCGTTGCGTTACAAAGGGTTAAGGGATGCAAAAAATGAAAAATAAAAATCGATCCAAAGAAGTAGAGCTTTCACTTAACAAAGTGAAAACTTCCGAACATTGTTTACGAAATATGTGTGTTTAAACCTTGAAATGAACAAGTTGGAAATAGCTCGTCAAACGCTGCAAATCAGGTGCTTTCGTACTATAACTAGTTTTATAATAATTATTTGCACCGCATATTGTACTGAATCTATATTTTAGTGCACTTCATAAGTGCCTAACAATTTCATTCTGTTCGAAAGGCTGTAACATCATTAAAATGCACATGAAATAAATTTTTGCCATTGGCCTTAATCTAACGAAAAAAGTTTGACTGTCCCTGTAATTAAGCTATAGACCCGATTTTCATAAAATTTGAAATAACTCGACAAAATTTTACAACAATTATATATTTAAAATTTAGACCATTCGGAAGGCTTTAACATCTTTAAAATGCACTTGCAATAAATTTTTCCCATTGGCCTTAATCTAACGAAAAAATTTTGATTGTCCCTGTAATTAAGCTATAGATCCGATTTTCATAAAATTTGAAATAACTCGAGAAAATTTTACAACAATTATATATTTAAAATTTAGACCATTCGGAAGGCTTTAACATCTTTAAAATGCACTTGCAATAAATTTTTCCCATTGGCCTTAATCTAACGAAAAAATTTTGATTGTCCCTGTAATTAAGCTATAGATCCGATTTTCATAAAATTTGAAATAACTCGACAAAATTTTACAACAATTATATATTTAAAATTTAGATCATTCGGAAGGCTTTAACATCATTAAAATGCCCTTGCAATAAATTTTTTCCATTGGCCGTCATGTAAAGGAAAAATTTTGTCTGTCTCTGTCATTAAACTATACATCCGATTTTCCTGAAATTTGAAATGCCTCGACAAAATTTTGCAACAATTATATATTTAAAATTTCAGACCATTCGGTTGGGTAGTTTTTGCTCTGTTATATGCGGATGGACAGACAGACGGACTGAACGACGATTGTAGGAGGTGCTACGTATTTATATAATTATGAACGCATCTAACAATCCTTAGCTAATTTTATTTTAATAGCTGATCAGATTTAACATTCCATTGAAACATTTATTATCTATATTTATTTAAAGTGTATACTCACTGACTGAATTATGAGAGTTGTTATCAATATGAACATTTCTATAACGAATAAGAATTTATATTAAGTTAATAAATTTTGAGTATATTCGTGAATTTCTAATAAAGTGACAGTGGACGGTAAAATTACTTTAAGGGGTAACATTGACTTGAAATTTTCAAAAATCGAAATTCTTGTCTTTGACAGGATAAATTCTTTACTTTAAATACATTTAACCCAAGGCAACATACCCAATTTAGGCTCTAAAATACTATTAGCGTGATATTGAAGCTATAATGCCTAATGTTGCCAATAAAATACATTCTAAAAATATTATAAAATCGATTTTCAACATGTAGATGGCAACACTTATGCTGTTTAAGAATAAAGATAGATTTATCTTTTCAATTGTTGCTACATGTTCTTTCTGGAAGCTTGCGAAATACTCTATTTTGTTCTGCAGTGAACAAGTAAAATTTATTTCTTATCACAGTTGCTAAAATTCTTGCGTGTTTAATATTATAGAATTTTATCAAGGAAAATTATTTTGTCAATTAAAGGCCAGTATTGCCGATTAGTAACAAACTGCTTTTTAGCCGTAAACCATACTTAAAACAAAATATGATTTTTTTAAATTATTTTTCCCATGATTTATTTAGAAAATGAAAGCCGAAAAACATTATTAAAATGATTTTTGAAAAATCAAGCATTTAAGAGTTAAACGTTTAAACATTTCAAAATTCAAATTATTTCGGAAGTTAAAACGCTGCGATTATCCAAGAACTTGGGTTCTTAACGAGAATTTATAGTCAACATTAGAGTCCAACAAGAGACTAAAGAGGTCGGGAAATTGATAAAAGCTGCTCAAAAGGAGTTGAAGGACATTGCGCTATCACTGGAAGAATTCATGTACGGTCTAGGAACCAGATTGAAGGTAATCAAAAAATATATCTGGAGCCAAATTGCTGACGCGGCTGCTTTTTTTTTTTTAATTTTGCGTTTTTCTGGGAAATACTTTCTTCAAACTGATGTACAAGGTATCTCAAGATCTATTTTATCGATTTTAATGAAATTTAAACCACATATTCTTTATAATATTATCTGAGTTGCAGCATAAGATTTTTTTTTTTTCACGGGATTTTGTGGACGTTGCGATTTTGCTCTCTCAAGAACTAATGCACGGAATTTAATAAAAATTTATATTCAGTTAGTCCGTAATATAAATTGGTGCTGATTAGATTTTGGTGTAAATCGCTCAACAGGTAGTGCTGCTATGCAGCATTTGTTTACGATTTCCGCATTAGCTCAATCTCCAGAACTAATGCATGGATTCCATCAAACTTCATATTCAATTAGTCCTTGACATGAATTGACGTTTTTAACGTTTCGCTGTAAATCACTCAACAGGTGGCGCTGCTATGCAACCTTTTTTACGATTTCCAGAATAGCTCAATTTCCAGAACTAATGCATTGATTTTCATCAAACTTCATATTCAATTAGTCCTTGACATGAATTGACGTTTGTACATTTTGGTGTAAATCACTCAACAGGTAGCGCAGCAGTGCTGCAATTTTTGCGATTTCCGCAATAACTCTACCTCAAGAATTAATGCACGGATTTTCATAAAACTTTAGATTCAGTTAGTCCTTGATAAGACTTTGTGTTTGGTGTTGTTTACATTTTGGTGTAAATCGTCCAACAGGTGGCGCTGCTATGCTGAATTTTTCACGATTCCCGCAATAGCTCTGTCTCAAGAACTACTGTACGAATTTTGATCAAACTTCAGCTTAGTTATACCTTGATAAAGATTGGTACTGATTGTGTTTTGGTGTAAATCGCCCAACAGGTAGAGCTGCTATGCTGCATTTATCAAGATTTCCACTACAGCTCTGTCTCAAGAGCTAAAGAGTTTTCATCTAACTTAGAATTCAATTAGACGTTGACACAAGTTTTTGTTGATTAGGTTTTCATGTTAATTGTCCAATAGGTGGCGCTGTTAGGCTGCATTTTTCAGGATTTACATGATTTTATCGACAGTCATATCTCAAGAACTAATGTACAGAATTTCATATCTTTAGAATCCTCATGATGGGCATAGATTGCCATTTAATTTTGGCACTGTGATAGCGAATTTTGAGGTATTAAAATGTATGAGATAGAAGAAAGGTTTGGGATTGCCACCTCCGACTAGTTTTAATGATTGGTTGGCTTTTATACTTACTCACCTCTTTTTTTTCTGTCATTTTTGATAAAATTCATTGATATTTTTTCTGAGTTGTTAGTTTCATACAAAACTAATTAATTTCTTGAAAATCTGATTCTTAAAGCCGAGTAAATAGGCTACAATTTTTAAATCTAGTAATATGCAAGCTTTCAAAATCTATTTTTATATGTTTAATAACACCAGTTAGCACTCAAATGCTCCCTGTTAAAATAATGGCTTATTCTTATTGATTTCAGCTACACTAAGTCTAAATATCGCATTTGAATTACTGTATGATATACCATTTTTAAGTGCTCTGGCATGCTTTTAAAATTAAAGTAATTTGTCTCTTATTGCAATACTAGCCACCCTTGGTGACCAGTTTGGTCTCCCTTAAATATATAGTATCCATTGTATCACGTTAATTTTATACATAATTTAATTTACTTGCCAAATCCTTCGCCAAACCCGAAGATTCTGATACAGAAATCATGAACTCCGTCTTTTTTACGTTAGCTGGGCGCAGGTGATAAATCGCCAAACATTGTTCCCGTCGTATTTTTTGAATTTCATTAATTTCATTCAAAATTACTTGCTAAATCCTTCGCCAAATCCGAAGATTCTGATACAGAAATCATGAACTCGGCATTTTTATGTTAGCCGGGCGCAGGTGATAAATCGTCAAACATTGTTCCCGTCGTATTTTTTCGTATTGCAATATTTTCATTTAAAATATAGTGCTTTCTCTCATTTTATTTAAAATGCATAACTTTAATTTAAAACTGAAATATTTAAAATTTATGACTCAATTATTGCTTTAAAAAAAAAAAAAAAGAAAAGAATAAAGAAACGTAATAAATAATACCATAAACCATGACATTTTAATTTACCACGCGAAAAATTGTTTATGACAGTCGCATGAAATGGACTATTATAATACTGATGACATGATGGCGATGGATCAATATGTGGCGATTTATCACCTGCTCCCGACTAACTTTAAATTGCCACATTGATCGCCAGGCATACAAAAAGGGAAGCGGTCAAACCCGGAACTGTTGATGACAATCACATGACTTGAGCTTTTATTATATAGATAAGTAGAAAAAACAATCTTAATATGTAAGTAACCTAAAACTAAACCTGTATAAAGATTGGTGAAGATGCTGTGGAAAAAGGAATTAAAATATATTTTTAAACACTGCTGGAAAGAAAGAAGGGGAAAAATCGGAAGAACAACGCCCGAAACAAATATCAACGAAATATATTTTCGTGATATATTATATTAATCAGTGAAATTATCTTTTGGATGTTTTCTCGTTTATCTTACATTCTAAATTAATATAACATAATAAACCTTCATTTTTTGTTGTTATTAGAAAACTATATCTAGGAAGAATTTGGTACAATTTGGTGTACAATTTGGATATCATATTTAGATTTAGGAAAGTTAGATCTATTAATTCACATATTTGATTCATAGGGAGGCACCATTTTTATATTTTTGCCGATTTTTAAAAAAAAATAAAATTACGAGAATTAATTGTATACACATTTTAAATAAAATCTGTCATTTTGGCGGTATATTTAAATGTGTATTTTCGTAATAAGTTTATTTCAGTCTAAATAGACATGCGAAATTAAAAGACATACGAGAAAATGGATAATAAAGATTTATATTTCCTTAATTTTTACTTTCTTCTATCTGCAATAGAAGAAAATGTTGTAATCGAAATTTGTTTCGACTTCCCGTTTTCGACAAATTTACTTGTTTTAGGGATTTTTTTTTTTTTTTGAAAAAAAAAAAAATTATGCCCATTTTTTTTTTCCATTCTAGCCAGAAAATCAGAGTTCTAACTTTTTACGGCTGCTCATTCATCTTCACCTAACGCTTCATTTATAACGGCTGTTTCATAATAATAGAAGCCACCAGTCCATCAGAAGAAAATAACTCGGTTAATCGGGACTCTACTGCAAAACATACTCAATTTTAGGACTTAAAGCAAACGCTTTTATTTTATGTAAAATGACGTCATTTGCATTAATATAGATACTTAAAATTAAACATAATTTATAATAGATCCATGTTTTATCATAAATCCTTCTTATAATTTCCTCAAAATAGCACGTATTTTAATTAATTTTTCTTTCCAATTTTTATGAGGAAATAGAAACAAGAGGATACAATTGCTATTTTTCAACAATTTTTTCTTTACTTTCTACAGAAATGGAGTACTTGAGTTGCCAAAATGAAACAAATGTCGCTAAAAGCTACAAAAAAAAAAAATTATATTTCAAAAACAAATGGAGATACAGTTTTCAAACAAATTGCATTAAAAAGTACTTTTTTTCCCAATACGACGGTATAAACATTGAAAATGTGCGATGCTTAGAAGTTTTAAAAAATGTGGTAGAGTATTTAATCGCACAATGAAACATCGGCTTTTGTTTTACGGCTGGCTTATACAAGGTAACGTTATTTATCGAGGACAAAATAAGCTGGGAGAAAGAAATAGTATACCGGGGGCTAAAAAGTATATACATTCAAATAAGGTCATAATAATCACTGTTAAGAAGGACATGGTCATTTACCTAAATTCACGAATAGCACGTCGATCTGGCTTGAAATCCAATTTAAATTTTAACCTTAAAAACAAGATCTTCCTTTCACGGTGATATTTTGTTATAACAAGTTGGAAATTGCTCGTCAAACGTGGAAAATAAGGTGCGTTCGTACTATAACTAGTTTTATAAATATTTTTGATCGCATATTGTACTTAATGTATATTTTATTGCATTTCAATAAGTGCATATCCATATCCATTTCATTCTGTTCGAAAGGCTGTAATATCATTAAAATGCACTTGAAATATTTTTTCCCCATTGGCCGTCGTGTAAACGGAAAACTTTTGACTGTCCCTGTCATTAAACTATACATCCGATTTTCATAAAATTTGAAGCGACTCAACAAAATTTTGCAACAATTATATATTTAAAATTTCAGACCATTCGGAAGGCTGTAACATCATTAAAATACACTTGCAATAATTTATTCCCATCGGCCGTAATGTAACGGAAAACTTTTGACTGTCCCTGTAATTAAACTATACATGCGATTTTCATAACATTTGAAATGACTCGACAAAATTTTGCAACAATAATATTTTTAAAATTTCCGACCATTCGGTCGGGTAATTTTTACTTTGTTATATGCGGACAGACGGACTGAACGACGACTATAGGTGCTACGTATTTATACAATTAGGAACGCGACCAAATATGAGAATGGGGAGATAATTTTCTCAAGGTAATTTTGATAATGCTATCAACAATTTAATGTCAATATTTGACAATGCTCCAAATGTACACGGTGCGTAAATATGATTGCCTACATTAGAAATAATAACTTCGTTGAACAATAATCGGATGAAATGCTTTAAACACAGTACATAAAGAAGATCAACAGAAGAGTACATTTGAACTGTTCGATGTTGCTCCACGTATTTACGCAGAAGAAAGTCAAGATAGTCTATTTCATTGTCAGATATTGAAAATCATGTTCGTATAGACACTAATGACAGTGCAGTCCCTATTCTCCCCTTCCGTTATTTTACTAGTGAGGTCAAAGAAAACTTATCTCCATAAAGAGGAGTCATACAAAACGCATTTACGATGTCTGATGTACAATGGACTGACATTTGATTTTTTTTTTTCTGAATGACTAAAAGGAACCACATAAAACTGTATTCGTGTGCGCAAGCAAAACTTAAAGCCTGTTTTTGCATTGCATTTAAAACAATTCTTGCGATCATTGTTCACAACTTGATAATTTAAAAATAATTAAATCAAAATATGCATTATGATGTTTAAGTTCCTATAGTATACAATAAAACGTAAAGTATAGAATTGCATAAATTATCTTGTTGCCGATGCTAAAATAAATCTCTCATCTTAAACAAATTAAATACTGGAAAGCGTATTAATGCATCTTTCAAAATCTAAGCGCCGCCACTGCCATAACATTTTATTTAAATCTATGCCCCACAGACCGTTCTCCTACTAATAAGCTTATAAGCATCACCGCAGAAATTTAGCAACATGTAAAAAAGATTAAACATTATCTCCCATTCGCATTAAATAGAATAGTAAAACTTGCTAAGTCTCCCAACTAATTCTATACATTTAGGTAATTACACTATACTGTTATTTTTAGTGAGGGTTCATATCATTTACTTCTGATTAAATTACTACATTATGCAATTATTCTAGTATTCCGATAAATTGTATTTTATAAAATCTCTTTTTCGTAATATTTTTTTTTTTATCACAACGCTTTTTTCAATGCTATTTCTAAAAATCAACATAATTTAAAATTTCTAGATTAAATGTATTTTCCAATGGAACGTTATTAATGTTTCCTTACTGTTCTTTACAGTAAAAAATTATGTCTGTAATAATAAAGTAATAAAATAAGTTTTTAAAAAATGAAATCATTCATTCTAAAAGAAGAAAAATGATCATGGTTTTCACTGCCACTAATCACAATAGATATTTTCCATTTATTTCATCACAGAAGTCTGCGATTATATAAAAATAATATTTCTATACGGAAAAGATAATATTCAAAAATCCATAGACTTGAAAATTGTGTGTTATGCATTTAATCATCCATTAAATTACTACATAGCCATTTAATAAAATTTATTCCCTTATAAAATACAATTTCTTTTGTCAAAGTTTAGATGAAGAAATATATGTTTGTTTTCCAGCAGTTCTTATTTCTTCCAGAAATAGTATATTCTTGGATAAAACAGTTTATAATCACGCAAAAAAAAAGTTTTTTTTCGAAAAATTTTTTTCGCTTCTCTTTTTCCATTCTACTACATTAGGTTCAATACATTGTTCATGGCCTTAAATGTATACAATAATGCTTTTTCTTTTAGACATATCAGATTTATATTTCGAGTTTCAGTAAATAATCAGATTTTTCTATATTTTCACAAATTAGTTACGCTTATTCTAAATATAGTATTACAAAAATCATTCAAATCAGCAACGAATAATTCTGATTTTTGACTGACTATAATGGGAACTACATTAGCTTCAATACATTTTTCATGGCCTTGAATGCATACAATAATGCTTTTTCTTTTAAACATATCAGATTTATATTTCGAGTTTCAGTAAATAATCAGATTTTTCTATATTTCCACACATTAGTTACGCTTATTCTAAATATAGTATTACAAGATATTCAAATCAGCAACGAATAATTCTGATTTTTGACTGACTATAATGGGAATTTACTCAATGTTAATGGATTATCTCAACATTAATTTCTAAATAACTTAGTTTCTTTTAAGTATTGTGTACATTGAAGAATTTGTAAAGTATGATTTTTTGTCTTACAACTGCATTATGTAATATAACTTTTCTTGTGTTAATGAAAATAAAACAGTTTAATCTATATATATCACTCGTATTAACATTCAACGCATCAAACAATTATTGTAAAAATCTGTCACGCTATAGCTTTTATAGATAACTTATCACATATCTATTAAATAACAACAAGCTTTTCACTTAATAATGCCAGTCAAACTAATTCTGAATTTATTAAAACTTTTGAGTTAGAATTAATGGTACAACTTGCTGGAATTATAAATTGGGTGACATTTTCATCATGCGTTAATTCTAATATGGAATTTCTGCTTAGTGATGATAAAGTATTCTGTTAATCTGAATGTTTAACAGAATGCGATAAAAATTACTTTTGGAATATTAAGTTTGAGAAATAAACTTGTTTATTGTTATAAAAAATTCTTATCGCCATTAACTATTGTTATCGATATTAGGCATTTCGAGATTTCTTTATACAATAATGTAAAGGAAAAAATAATTCTAATGCCGTTACAACATTTCTAGTTACAATTCATTTTCAGATCTTGCTATCATGCTAAATTGACGAATGTTTTGACCACGAGTTTATTCTGAATTACTAATTTTATGAGTGTCATAGGTTGCGTATAATTAATCTAAAATTTTAAAGGATTATTCTTTTATATGAAAGCAATATTTATTTCATAAACACAAAATAGCCACCTCTCTTCATGGATGACTCTAGTAGAACAACAACAAATAAAAAGTCGGTTGCCATGCAACGAAAACAACTTATAAATTGAAGAAGAAGTGCGTGCCGATAAACCATGGACGCAACACACTCCCACCTTTTGATTGTAGGCCATTACAATCAAAACTCACATTGCTCAACAATATCACAGAATAGAAAATACATATACTTACATACCAAAGATAAATATACTAAGTTGAAAAACATAAAGCTATAAATTAAAGTTCAACTAAATAGATAACATACAGTCCTGTCGAAATCTTGCAGGTAATTTGACAGTTCTACCATTTCTAGTAATAACATTTTTGTTTTGCTTTAGAAAATCTGGAGTTAAAGAATGTTCTGGTTTTGGTGCATGATCAGTTAGCGAACCTCGATCAGAAGTAGTAACATTCGGAACAGGTTCGGCTTTATTAACAGATTAATCTTTTAAAAGTACTTAAGGAATAATCTTCTTGAATGCAATCGTATAATTTTCGTAAGCATGAAAGAAAGAACAGCCCAGGGGTCGTACTTGTCCTGAAATTTCAAGATCAGGAAATTCTTCAGTACCAGTATTTTCTTATAGAAAATCTCTACTTAAATAAGGCAAAATTTTGTGCGTTTAACCTAGATTTAGTTTTCTATAAAAAAAAAGTATATATATATATATTGATATATATTGGTCCTAAAGAATTCACTAAAGCGTATGACCGCTAACAATCATATGGAGATCTGTAATATCTCGAATTGTGATTGATTTCGGCGGATTATGAGTTTTAGTCAAATTTACGCAGTATGCTAATACCGTTTCATTTCAAAGTTGATTAGTTGCTATTTAAAATGAGGGTTTCTCTGAGGTAATTGATGCGTGTTTGCAACGCTGCCTGGTACATTTTAACTCACTAAACTGAGGTATTTCGTAAGATTTGGTTTCTATTTATTAAGAAGTATATTTCTGGTGTTCTTCATTAAAAATTCATTAGGGTCATAGAACGTAATTCACGATTGCGAATTTGATTGTTAACGTTATTTATGGAATTCTAAAAAGAAATTTTTATTGTGAGAGACTTTTTGGATTTTAAAAATCCAACTGAATCCTTTAAAATGCGCTGATATATTATTTATACCACTTAAAGTTGACCCCCAAACAGGGTTTAATTTGCGCCGGAGCTGACCGGAGCTCTGTTCCGGAACTTCTTTGCTTTTAGTAATTATTTAAATATTGGCCGGAATTCAGCAAAGCTCATAAATACTGCGCTCCGAAGCTCTTCGGAACAGCGTTTCTGAAGTACCGAAGTCGAAATTATCTTTTCCTGTTCCTCTCAACTCCAAATCTTTACGTTCTTTCCTATCTTGTCCAAAGCGCTTACATATGGGATGTAGCTTATGGTTCACGTAGAAGCATACTTCTATCTAGTGCTGACAAATGTAGTCTCAATGGTTTTCTGTCTCAAAGGTGGCGGCGAAAATGCCAAAATGAACCGTACCTGTCGTTTACCTTGTCGTGATCGTGTTATGTTGCTTTTTGTTCGTAGACGCTGCTTCTTGTTCGTGTTTGTAAAATATTCTTACTGATCAATTTAGGTATTATTACCTCCACAAGGTGCTTAATTTGCCCCTAAACTTACAGTAACGCAGCTAAAGTACTTCTTTATTTTTAGTGAATATTTAAATACTAGTCGGAATCCACCAGAGTTTATAAATACTGCTCACCGAAGCCTTGTGTGTTTTGTTTTGCTAGATAATGCAAAGAAGTCCATGAATAGGATTTTCTGAAAATTCCTTTATTTTAATCTTTAAACTATATTAATTTATTCAATTTTATTATATATAAATGAATAAAGTCAAAATATATTTAAAATATTTTTTCTGAAGAAGAATTTGCTTTATATTTTGTAAATAGGGGGATGGGGCGTATGAAATATAAAAATGAGGGTACTGGGGACGGGGAGGTTACACTAAAATTTTTATTACTGCAGAAAATTAGAGCTCGGTACTTTTTGTTAGAAATTCAACACTGTCCCCAACTGCAACATTTATTCCAGAATTCTTTAATACAGCTGGAAAATTCAATTTAGCTACTTTTATTAGCATAAATAGCTGTTTAAGATCGTTTTAAAAAAGGACATGCTTTGAATAAATAGATTAGAGCTCTCGTAGCTAAACTAGGGTGCAAAACAAAAATGCTTAATATGTCGAAATAAATACCCTATCGAATTACGCATTCGAATATATAAAGTATCCAATACAATAATGTAATGTGATTAGAAGAAATCATATTCGGATAGATGTTCCATACACTAATGTAATGCCATTAGAGAATAAAATATCACATACAATAATGTAATTTCCATAGGAAATCAGTCGTTGGGGGCCACTGTAATACTTACCCATCATGGGTATACATAATATAAAATATGAAAATAAAACATGTGATACATGCTAAGCACTGTATCATGTTACTTTACTCATAATTTAATTTATTTAGATTCGCTTAAATATAATTAATATAATCCCTTAAACTAATATTACTCTTTGTTGCATTAAAATATCGTAATTTGTTGATTTTCTGTAAGCAAGTAAACACAATAGGTTTACAATGGAAGTCTATAGGAATTTGACGAAATATTAGAGATATCGCCAATTTGACTTCACTTTTTGGCTTCACCAATTTGCCTTCACCGCCAATTTGGCGATATATCGCCAAGTTGGCGGCAAACTTGGCGGCATTTGTGACAGAACAGGGTCCCCCCTATGGTACCCCCCTTATATGTATGGAGATGCATTAAATGCTTGTCATTTACGATAAGTCATTATTGGCATCTAATCTTACAGTTTGGCGATAGTTTTTGGCTCGGCGGGATAATCGAGTAGTACAGAATTGCGTAAAAGAAACATCCTTATAACTCGAAAAAGTATAATCATATTAACTAACAGTTTACTGCGTCCGATTAAGCGTCTCATTTCCAATTATTATATTTTTGAATTGAAATTTGAATGAAATACAGGGTCATGAAAAATCGAAGAGTGTGAAAAATAGGATTACAAATATCTCGGCAACTAAGTATCCGATCGCGTTCATTCATGATGCAAAATTTATGTTTTTTATTGTCTTTTATATTCACTCTTTCAAATAAACAATTTCGAAAATTTTTTTACACCTTTTATCAGAACGAATATTTCGAGAGTGCGAAAAAAATAGTTCCGTATAATCGAGGTTACTGATATTCAATAAGCTTCTTTCCATTGTTACTTCCTAAGTACAGACCGAATTTCAAGTCTCTATCTCGATTTGTTCGGTAGATAGAGCTTTTACAGACACACACACACCCAGACGGACGGCAATTTTATTTTTCTAAAAATATATTTTTCGGAATCTCCGGTGTCTGAAACGTGTAAATCCGTCAAAAATTTCTTTTCGAATTTTAAAACGATTACCTATACTACGTATGGTGGGTAAGTAAAAAGAGAAAACATCGAGAAAAGTTGATTTACTTATATATGCACGTGACAAACAGAATTTTGCATAAAATTCATATTCATAATAGAAGGTATCTTTATACAAGCATAAATTCACCAGATGTTTTGTGCCGAATGAAAATATACAAATAATAATACCCTGAAAGAAATTCTCATACATTCCCTATAATTTACAACGCGTCTGAATAAAACGTAGCGTGTATAAATAATAGTAGGAATCCCATAAGAATTATCTGCCATTAACTTTTGCTGCGTTTTAAGATAAAGAAGAAACTGGAGCAGTAGATTAATGCATACGTGATTTCTTCGACGTTATAACATTTTCGCAAAGGATATTTTGGGAATATTGAATCCATGTAATACATTTTGTAAAAGCATTGTTTCCATTTAAAATTAGATAAATGACGTCTTTCTATTAAATAAATTGTATAAACCTTGAAAAAAATGCTTGTGCATATGAAATGAAACAGTGAATCGGTTAAAAAGCAGAAAAACAACATTTAAAAATGCACAAATAATACGTAAAAAGCTGCAAACAGCTGTTTCGAATCTACTAGCGAGATTCTTCTTCAGTGCAAGATAGAGCAAGGCACAGCGTGCTAGAAAAAGCAAGGCTAGGCAAAACGACAGAGGATAGAGACCTTTAAAAATGCACAAATAATACGTAAAAAGCTTCAAACAGCTGTTTCGAATCTACTAGCGAGATTCTTCTTCAGTGCAAGATAGAGCAAGGCACAGCGTGCTAGAAAAAGCAAGGCTAGGCAAAACGACAGAGACGCGCCGGCTTATATACCCGGCTTATAAATTTTATGGCGAGTTATAGCTCATATAGAGCGCGAGTTATATTCTTTACATATCAGCATCGCTAATCCTGCTCCTAATTTTGAATCTACAGGAAGAAGGGCATGGACTAGAGTTCTCACAGCTTCTTCTGTTCATTGTTCGGTTTTAAAGAAGAAATTTAACACACTTTGTAAAAGTCTGTCGTTAACAACTCCAGCAATTTACCTGTTGTTAACCAAAATGTTGTTGTCAATCTTTCCAGTGTTCCTCTAAGAGACAATCAGCTACATGCTCTCAAATTGAATAACAATTTTTCTGTCTCTTCTACTCCTTCTTTACTCAATCTAATTGCACCTATTGAAATAGCCTTTAAGCATAGTGCTCTAACTTCTTCTCAAAAAGGGTCTATTAGGCATCTGATTGCCAATAACGTTGATTTCAATTCCAATGTTTATAAACCTAATCTTAGAAATCCTGTTAAACAATGTCTGAAAAATTTGCTTTCTGATCCAAATTTAATCATTACCAAGGCTGACAAAGGTGGTCAGATTGTTATTCTTGACAAATCTACGTATTTGGAAAAGTCCCATAATTTAATTAATGATGATCCCTGTGTGGATATCCGCAAAGATCCTTCCACTAGTGAAATTAACTCTATTAAGTCCGCCATCAAGTCTTCTTCCGTTATTTCAGCTAATTTTAAGAAGTCTCTTATTCCTTCTATTGCGCTTTGGGCTAGGTTTTATATCTTACCTAAGGTCCACAAACCTGGCATTACTTTCAGACTTATTGTCTCTAGTATCGGTACAGCTTCTTATAAGCTTTCCAAATAGTTTCCGTTTTTTTCCACTTTTGAGCAGTAATTGTTTCACTGTTAAGAATTCTATTGAATTTGTTAAAAAGCTTCATAGTTTTAATCTGAAGGGCCACATGATGGTCTCTTTTGATGTGAAATCATTATTTACTAACGTTCCGGTTCAGGGAGCTTTAGACTGCCTCAAGAAAAGGCTTTGTGAATTCCATTTCTCCTACTTTGAAATCGGGGAGCTTATCCTTCTCACTCGCGCTTACTTGTCGAAAAATAATTTTGTTTTTAACGTAAATTTCTTTCGTATGATTAACGGTTTGGCTATGGGTAATCCTCTTAGCCCAATTTTATGCGATATTTATATGAACTATTGTGGGTCAAACTTTTTGAAATTTTAAAATTTCCGTTCTATGTTCGTTATCTTGATGATGTTTATGTCTTGGCTGAAACGAATTCGGATATTAATCACATTCTCTCTGTTATGAATTTCATTGATCCCTGCATTAAATTTACTTCTGAAATTGAGACAATAACTGTCTTTCTTTCCTGGATGCCCTTGTTATTCGCTGTGAAGATGGCTTTCAGACTACCGTCTTTCGTAAACCTTTTGCTGTCAGTTTCCCACCTCATAGGTATTCTTCTCATCCTCCTAACCAGAAATTCGCTGCTTTCAATACTTTTGTTTTTCGGGCTGCCAATATTTGTTCCACTCCTCAGTTAATTAGTGCTGAACTTAATTGCCTCAAAGCTGTTACTGTTGATCGTGGTTATTCCTCTAATATTATAGATTCTATTTATAAGAAATTGACGAAACCCGTTCATTCTGAAAAGCAATTTAATTCCAACTCTAATACTTCAGTTGTGTCGCCATTTTTTCCTAAAATCAGTCAGAAAGTTGCTAAAATTTTAAGAAGGTTTGATTTTAATGTTATGTTTTTCTCCTGTTAATAAAATCTCTTTTTCAAATCTCAAACACCTCATTGATCGTCTAGATAACTGGGATATTTACCAAATCTCTTGTCAGTGTGGTCTTTCTTATATTGGCCAGACTAAACGCGCTCTTAGATTTCGTTTAAAAGAGCATGAAGGTTATGTTAAAAATGCGAAGCTTAAACGTTTTTCTATTGCTCAACATCGTTGGTCTTTTCAACATAGGTTCAATTTTTCCTCTGCCATCATTATCCAAAAATGTTCTTCTAACCTTGATCTTGATTTTTGGGAAGCTTACCATATCATTAAAAACTCTCATTCTTTAGTCTATGACTTATCTAGTACTTCTGATTTTCCAAGTATTTGTAAAGCATTAATTTAACTTCCCCTCCTTTGGTTTCTTTTTCTCTCCTTCTCCGGTAGATGTCGCTACTTGTCCACTCAGTTGTTTCATGCTGCTTCTCTCTCAATTGTTGTTTTTGGCGCATTCGCTACCCGTATCGGGTATATAAGTCTCTGTCGTTTTGACCAGCCTTGCTTTTTCTAGCATGCTGTGCCTTGCTCTATCTTGCACTGTAGAAGAATCTCAATAGTAGATTCGAAACAGCTGTTTGCAGCTCTTTACGTATTATTAGTGCATTTTTAAACGTTGTTTTCCTGCTTTTTTAATATTCTTGCACAAAGGCTTTATTTGCTATTTTTAAGTGAATAGGTTGCCAGAAAGTATGTTGCAAAATTTCCTTACCAAGTCTATTTTCTCTATTTTGCTAAGGTCCCTGTACTGGAAAAGTACCGAAAATCTTTGCACGTTCAGGATTGAAATAAATGGCACAATAGCATACATTTTAGTATAGAGTTCGTATAAAGTAAAAGTAGCGAAAGGTCTCCAAAAACGTTTGTCCCTAATTACACCAATTCTCTGTAAATTGGAATGTGGAACAGGTTCGCTTTAAAAACACAGAATCAATTTATTTCTTTTTAGGTGTGTTCGTAATTATATAAATACGTAGCACCTATAGTCGTCGTTCAGTCCGTCAGTCTCTCCGTCTGTCTGTCTGTCCGCATATAACAGAGCAAAAACTACCCAACCGAATGGTCTGAAATTTTAAATATATAATTGCTGCAAAATTTTGTCGAGTCATTTCAGATTTTATGAAAATCGGATGCATAGTTTAATTACAAGGACAGTCAAAATTTTCCCGTTACATTACGGCCAATGGGAAAAAATTATTTCAAGTGCATTTTAATGATGTTACAGCCTTGCGAACAGAATGAAATTGATATGTACTTATGAAGTGCACTAAAATAAACATTCAGTAAATATGTGGAGTAAAAAATATTTATAAAATTAGTTATAGTACGAACGTACAGTCATGAAAAAAAAAGTAAACACCCCCTACTAACTCCTCAACAAATTATCGTAGAAGAAAGTTACTGGTACCGAACGATTGGAAATAAAGTCTACTTTTAAATGATATAGATAAAATTTGCTTAGAGGGCCATCTACATATTAAAACGAACCGTAACTTTGTTTTTTTCAATAGCAGTACACAATTCTGACAGCATAAATGAACTCTACACCCATCAATTAGCCTAAAAACAAATTATTATGCAATTCCTGCCATAAGTTTCCTAGAAATTAATTATTTTAAATCGAGCGTATTTTAAGAGTTTTTTCCAAATTGAAGTTCGGTACTCGATTGTTGACCGAGAGAGCCCCCTTCTTGATCAAGGCACCTTAAGCACCACTCATGCAGTCAATGAAGCCTGCTAGATTACACGACAGCAGAAGAAATTTCAAAGTATCTAGTCATTTCTATCACAGACGGCCCCTTAAAACATCCTTTTGCCGTTTTTTAAGCATAATTTGAAAACTACTTGGAAGAAAATTGTGAAATTTGGATTTCCCTAAAGCAGAACTTAATAAAACTAAATCCATCAAAAAAATTGTAGGTTGCAATTCATAATTTTTTCGAATATTAATTTCATAATTCATATCAAAAAATTATAAAAATTGCAAATTCAGCGTATTTATGTTTGCGTATATTAGTATTATTGCTACACAAAAAATTAGCACACTAGAAGCAGAATTTCAGGAGATATAAATAAAAACATGAAAATGTAATTTAACATTTGAAGTTATAAATTTTTAATGTTATTTATAATTCAAAAACTTATCATTCAAATGACTTGAAATTTGGTGTCTAGGCATAGTTTGAACCGAAGATTTGAAATATCTGGTTAAAATTTGGTATTGCAATTGAAAAAAAAATTAAGTTTGGATTCGTTTTAGTATGTAGATGGCCCTCTAAGCAAATTTTATATACATCCTTTAAAAATAGACTTCATTTCCAATCGTTCGGTACCAGTAACTTTCGTCTACGATAATTTGTTGAGGAGTTAGTAGGGGATGTTTACTTTTTTTTTTCCCACGACTGTACCTCATTTACCACGTTTGACGAGCAATTTCCAATTTGTTTTAACGCGCAACCACACACGCTGGGGTAAATCTCACCCCACTCACATTTTTTCTTCGAAAAAGAATTGATAAATTTCTCAAGGACGCTTCTGATCTTCCTTGTACATTTCAAGGTCAAGGTTGAGAAAGGTTGTGTGAAGGAAGTATTTTCTTTATTGGCTAGAAGGAGAGAAATATGACTTTTGGGATTAAATAATCCCGCGGGTGTACAAACGTTTCATTTTGATATGTTCATTCGTTACGGGATAACATACACTAAAATAATTTTACTGAAAGAGTGACATAAAAGATACTTTTATATGTTGATGAAATTGTATTAAATTTAATTAATGTAAATTTTATAAGTAATTCATGTTTTAAGAGGTAAAAATTATCATTGCATATCTCTCTATCTCTCTATTCTAAAAAAAAGTAACTACCGCTGTCACCGCCACCGCCGGTTTTGAATTTTTTGTGGCCGGAGGTCTTTCTTCGTTAATATTAAGAAAAATAATGCATACAAAAATATGAAAATCGGTAGTATTATACAGAAATGTTCGATAAACACGTTGATGCAGACAGTTTTCAAATCGAAGAATTGTGTTAAGAGATATTTAATGCTAAATTTGGTCAAAATCGTTCCACTAAAAAAGTTTTATAGGAGCAAAAACTATACATCGGAATTTAATAATTTTTAGATCATTTTATACGTTATAATTTCCCGGTGTGCAGAATTCATTTATTTTTTTAATTTGACTCATTTTTCGAGGTTTTATTTCTATTTTAAATTCAAATTTTCAGCATTTGAGAGATATATTTTACTTATTTTAGAAAAGTGTACTTATTTAACCTGTTACCAACTGTATAAACAACGGAAACAATAATGTTTGCTTGAAATTAAAAAATTATTTACACGTAACTATTATAAACAGAAAAGATACTTTCAAATTCAAATTAAATAATTGCGTATAAAAAGCAGGAACTTTTTTAAAATTACGTCATAAAAAGTATACACGTGAATTTTAAAAGAAAAAGTATATTGTAAAATAATAAATTCATTAACATGCGTTAGAAGTCTTAAATAGGAAAAAATTACGTCATATTTATGTCACATTACAGTTTTTACATAAAATGAACACAAAATAATATTGCAAAACAGTTTAAATTTCGAAATTGCGCTAGACATTTATTTGATATTTTGAGATCTTTTGAGGATCTTTTTGAGGATCTTTCAACTATTTTTGTTATGAAAGCGCAAATAATATTTCATTTCTATCAAAAGTATTTTCACGTGAATATTTAAAAGAGAAAGAATAATTTGGTCAAAATTACGTCAGATTAATTTAAAATGTCTCATTTAAAAGAACTTTCTTTTCACTGTGTTTAAAAATACCAGGAGACAAAGACTCTGTTTACTTAATTCCTTTTATATTAGCTTATTTTGAAATGTTGTTACACGTGTCTACGTCATCAAGTTATTTTGATTTCGACGTTTTATTTGTATTTTTATTAATGTTGTACTAATTTATTTGTTCTTTCGTTATTTAAAATAAAAATTATGTCAATTTGTATAATTTGGCGATATTGGTCGACTGGATAATCAAGTAGTACCGCAGCGGATTTGGCGTTAAAATTCCCCAATCAAAGAGAAATGAATAGAAATCCGTTTTTTAAATTATGACTGTTTTTTAAATTATGATTCAATCTTTCGAAATCTTTTTAAAGCCGATCAAATTAGCGTGCATTTAGAGTCTGCTGTGTCTGGACGGGGGTTGGCGAGCGTAGCTCGTAGGGGGCCGAGCCCCCTAGTTCTGAAAAAAAAAGTAACAAACGCTGTCACCGCCGCCACGGGTTTTGAATTTTTCGTGACCTGTGGTCTTTCTTCGTTAATATTAAGTAAACTACTGCATACAAAAATACGAAAATCGGTGGTATTACAGAGAAATGTTTGACAAACACGCTAATGTAGACAGTTTTCAAATCGAAGAATTATTTTAAGAGATATCTAATGTTAAAGTTGGTCAAAATTGCTCCATTAAAAAGGTTTTATAGGAGCAAAAACTATACATAGGAATGTAATCATTTTTACATCATTTTATACATTAGAAGTTCCCGGTGTGCAGACTGCATTTATTTTTATTAATTTGACTCATTTTTTGAGGGTTTATTTTTATTTTAAATTCAAATTTGCAGCATGTCGAGAGATATTTTTTACATATTTTATAAAAGGTTATTATTTTAAATTGTTGCCAAAATTTAAAAAACTTCTCAAAAAAATAATATTTCCTTTAAACTGAAAATTTAATTACACGTCACTATTATAAACAGAAAAAACCCCTATGAAAGTAGAATTAAATGATTAAGTGTTAAAAGCAGGGAAATATTAACAATTGCGTCATAAAAATTGTTTATGCAGGCGAATATTTAAAAAGAAAAAAAACTATAAAACAATTAATATAAATTAATAGTTTTATAGTTTTTTGAAGTAGTAGAATAATAAAAGTTTAAGTCATGTGACTGTCATCAACAGTTCCGGGCTGACCGCTTCACTTTTTCCCAGACGGCCATTTTGCTACTTTTATGTTAGCTGGGCGCAGATGATTAAATCGCCAAATATGGTTCCATCGCCATCATTTGACTTAAAATATAAACCCATCACTAAGTTCATTTGAAATATATATATATCAGATAGATTTAAAATACGCGTCTTTGATCTCTAATAATAAAAGACTAAGTCATGTGATTGTCATAAACAAAAACGGGCTAACAACATTGCTTTTCATATAATGCCAAAAGACCATTTTTAATGAAAATTATTTCTTCCGATAAAATTGCACAAAAGTTACATTTTTAGAAAGATCATTTAAAAACAATTAATGTTTGAGTGATAAATTACATTCAAATATGGACATATTCTGAGATAACTTCAGAAAATAGGCTGGCAGCTGAATATCTCATTCCATCACAGTAAACAAGCAAAAGAGATCCGTTCATCTCGAGCGATTAAAAATATTAAACCATGAAGGTAATCATTCGTAAAGCGAGTTTTTTAGAGAGTATTTAAAAAGAAATCAAGATTTGCACCAGAAACTTTTAATTAAATTTTAATATTAAAGCTTTAGTGTGGAAATGTTGTTTTTGAAATTCTCATACAAATTCAGTATTAATGAAAATTAGAAATCTTCAATAATCGGGTTCCATTTCTTTTAGCTCCGTGTGTTTGAGTAAAATTAGCTGAATCCTTAAAAACAAAGAAGAACGAAGCTGCCTTTTCCTCCCGGTACAAGCCAAAAATACTTTTTTTCGTCTTGAGGAAAAATAATGTGGTTATATGGGGGGAGGGGGGGGGGGCACAAAATTTCTTCCTACCCTGAGCGCCAAAACATGTAGCTACGCCACTGATCACAGCACTGATCATCATTTTTGCGCGCAAAATATACCATATAGAGGAAGAGTTTTTGTTTTCGAGAGGTCAGTTAAACAGCGATTTTTTTTTATATACATGTACTTTAAAAATACACGCATAACTAGAAAAAATAACAAGAACTTGTAAAAAAAATAACAAGAAATATAAATAAGATCATAAATATTTAATAAAAATAAACCAATATGTACGAAAAAACGCATAGTATAATGCAACATATCTTCTTTCTATTATCATTTTTTATATCACTTATAAACGTAAAAAGTGAAACTTCCGAAAAATCTTTCTTGCAACAATCACGATTTTTTACAATGCGTTTATTTATGACATTTCTCTCAGCTATAGTAAAAAATATTCTATTCGAATGTCCTACTTATTTTCTAAGAAATACGTTGTGTATCTTAAGAAACAAAACTGTAAATGGTAGAGCAAAAAAGAAATAACAATTTTCAAGATAAACATTACTTTATTGAGATTCCAGAATAAAACGTAAAATAAATATAAATTTATTTAAATTTCTTTTATAGATACCCAACTGAAAAATAATTTCTTTGAAAATTGTATTTTATAACTAGATTTGTCATTTTTTTACATACACTAGAACCTCTTTCGTCCGAAACTCTTTTAACCGAAACTCTCGCTTAACCGAAATCCATTTTAAAGGGATTTTATTTTTCTTTTGCTTTTTTTTTCTTTAATCATATTCCTTGTGTGCAAAATCCATTTTGAAAGCTTTTTTTTCTGCTCTTGTTTTCCATATTTTTTGTGTGCAAGCGGTCCTTTCCGATTTACGCGTACATATAAATATTTCCGTTCCCCTTTCTTAGAGTTCCTTTGAATTTAATTTGAGCTTCCGTATAAGCTGCGGAGTGGAAAGAAGAAAACGAACAAATTAGCAATTCTCAAGCTTTTGTACGTGTTGCAAAAGGTTTGGTATGGCTGGAGGCTAGAGCAGCAGAAAGACTGTGATACTGGTGAACTAATTATATTAAAAAACTCCGTGATAGAGCTTCAAAGCAAAGGCAATCGAAACTGCGACAAACGAAACATTTTTTCAAACCCTTGTGATGTACGTAAAAGGTACTTAATTTCAAAATTAAAATTCAGGTAATTTATTCTTGTTTCTATTTTGATTTTGCTTTATTTTTATTAAGCACTTGTTACCATAATAAGAAATATTGCATATATTTCTTAATTAAAGCATTCTCGATTATCCGAAAATTTCCATTTCCGGAAAGATTGTCAGCCCCAATTACTTCGGATAATCGAGGTTCTACTGTATAATTATTTGTTTGGAAATATCTATTTAAACAAATATTTAAGAAGAGAATATAATAAAGTCTTTTTTTTTAATATTACCGATTTCATAGCAGAAACGTTATTTAAAATGAAATCTTAAACTTAAAAAAATATTTTAAAAGCTTGTTTAAAAATTACTGTTTGTCTTCTAACGTTAAAAAGAAATATATATATATATATATAATTTTGTATGAATGTTGATTTAATATGAATCTTAGCTCTGGTTTAATTGTACGCAAATAAAATCAGGTGTTTCGTTTCATAAGAACTAGTGGAAGTTCGGGTATTATGGAATTGTCGGACAATATGGAATACTTCAATATCTGGTGCATATAGTGTAGCAAACAAACGTAACTCTGCTATATAATTTTCTAATACTCCCATATTGTGCTCAGTTCTGTTTGGATACCTATTTTTGGAACGACACGGTGAAATAAAATTTTACTCTCAATTTTTGCAGTTTTTAGTAAGAAAATTTTATAAAATTTCTATTAATTATGATATATTATTGTCAGTTATGTTAAACATGTTCAGTATAAAGTTTAGCAGTTATACGAGGGGGTATCAGTAAATTTTTGCCCTCACATAGAAATAATAGGTAACTAAAATAACCAAGTAAAATTTATGATATTGTTGCATTGTCTCAGTTCTTTTCTATATAGTCACCGTGCGCAGTGACGCATTTCTGCAAACTATATTTCAAAAAGAGGGGGGAGAATGTATTCCAGGAGGCGTGATAGTAGACTCAAAGGGGGCATTTTTCTAACTTTTACCGATCCCCACATGTGACATATTGCTGGAAAGCCCTGTGACCACTTATTCATGATATGCACATCCCGAGCCCCTTCCCCCCAATTTTCCCTCCGGTGGGCCTTTTCTAAATTTTTCGGACACCATTAATGGCACCGGGGCAAATTTGGGGGGAGGAGCTCGGGTGTGCATAACATGAATAAGTGCTCACTGGCCTTTCCAACAATATGTCACAAGTGGGGGTCGGCAAAAGTTAGAAAAATGCCGCCATTTGGGTCTACTATCGCGCCTCCTGGAATACATCCTCCCCCCTCTTTTTGAAATACAGTTTGTATATACAGGGTGTCCCAAAAAGGACCACCTATTTTTAAAAATGAATAATTAACAAACGAATAGAGTTATTAAAAAAATTCTTGCATGAAACGGATGTGTGAAGTCTGGAATTTTGTTTAGAACTCTTTATTATAATAGTTCAAAATCTGACCGACAGATGGCGCTATAGCACATTTTGGCGGCTCTATGGCCAACGAATACACCATTTTGAAGAATTTACGCAACGACAACTACTGTTTCCCTTGAAATGGTTACTACTGAACTTTCATTGATCATGTCTACTTCTGTCTGGTCTTCACGCATGTTCCTTTTGTTCATATAGCCATCAAAATGTGCTGTAGCGCCATCTGTCGGTCAGATTTTGCACTATTATAATAAAGAGTTCTAAACAAAATTCCAGACTTCACACATCCGTTTCCTGCAAGAATTTTTTTAATAACTCTATTCGTTTGTTAATTATTCATTTTTAAAAATAGGTGGTCCTTTTTAGGACACCCTGTATGTGTTACTGTGCACGGTGAGTATATAGAAAAGAACTAATACAACGTAGCAATTTCATAAATTTTACTCAATTAATTTTATGTGAGGGCAAAAACTTAATCATACCCCCTCGTTTTTATTGCTAGTCAGCTTTCCTGAAATCTAACTAGTTGACGAGTGAAGAAGTTATAGTTTTCAAGATGGTGTGTCTAGTAATATGGAATATCAGATAGACAACTGCTTCAAGATGAGTCTAAAAATTTAAAAAAAAAATTAAAAGAATCTGAGGATTTATAGATGATGAATTAAGGTTCACTCAATAAATTATTTTGGTTATTTTTTTAAATCGTGGTTTTTCTTGTAATTTTAATATTCCTTATAACGCTATTCCATATTACCCGACTAGCTTCCATTACCAACAACGATTAAAACCGGATTCTTTTTACTAATGTGGAAACTCACCGCGCATTTCGAAAACAAGCATTAAAAAATGCGTACAAAATTTAATAAAAAAATAATCTCATCAAAAAATTTAAATACTGGCTTCAAGGTGCATTACTTGGTACAGTCGTGGAAAAAAAGTAAACACCCCCTACTAACTCCTCAACAAACTGTTGTAGACGAAAGTACCAAACGATTGGAAATAAAGTCTACTTTTAAATGACATATATAAAATTTGCTTAGGGGCCCATCTACATATTAAAACGAATCCAAACTTCATTTTTTTCAATTGCAGTACCCAATTTTAACGAGATATTTCAAATTTTTGATTGAAATTATGCCTAGACACCAAATTTTAAGTCATTTCAATGATAAGTTTTTGAATTATAAACATTTAAAATTTGGTGCTTCTAATGTTAAATTATATTTTCATATTTTTATTTATAACTTCTGAAGTTATGATCCTAATGTTCTAATTTTTTGTGTAGCAATAATACTAATATACCCAAAGATAAATACGTTGAATTTGCAATTTTTATAATTTTCTGATATGAATTATGAAATTAATATCCAAAAAAATTATGATTTGCAACCTACAATTTTTTTGATGGATTCAGATTTATTAAGTCCTACTTTATTGAAATCCAAAATTTCACATTTTTCTTCAAAGTAGTTTTCAAATTATACATAAAAAACGACAAAATGATGGTTTAAGGGGCCGTCTATGATAGAAGTGACTAAATATTTTGAAATTTCTTATGCCATCCTGTAATCTAACAGGCTTCATTGACTGCTTAAGGTGTCTTGATCAAGAAGGGAGCTCTCTCGGTTATCAATCGAGTACCGAACTTCAATTTGGATACAGCCCTTAAAATACGCTCGTTTTAAAATAATTAATTTCTGGGAAACTTATGGTACGAATTGCATAACAATTTGTTTTCAGACTAATTGAAGGGTGTAGAGTTCATTTACGCTGTCAGAATTGTGTACTGCTATTGAAAAATAAACAAAGTTATGGTTCGTTTTAATATGTAGATGGCCCCTAAGCAAATTTTATATACATCATTTAAAAGTAGACTTTATTTCCAATCGTTCGGTACCAGTAACTTTCTTCTACGATAATTTGTTGAGGAGTTAGTAAGGGGTGTTTACTTTTTTTTTTTCCACGACTGTACCTCTATGTCAAATCTTGTAGCTCTGCGTGCAGCAGTCTTTTCAGAACACAGCACACAGACAGACATACAAGCAGATAAATTTCTATCTTTGTTATTATAAATATTTAACCTGTTTCTATATCTTTTCCACATCTATCCCATTTCATATGATTATCTTGTATGCATAATTTATATGCATCGATCACATGCGGTCAAATTTAGAAGTCTCTGAATCAAATTCTTTAGTGTAATAATAACTAACGAGCAAATATTAACTCTCTATACAGTATCTCTTGTATGTACAGTCGTGGAAAAACAGTACAATAGAACGCCGATTGTCCGAATTCCAATTAACCGAACTTCCAATTATGCGAACAGCCTATTTCTTGCAAAAATTATTTTAAACCGAACTTACAATCATCCAAAAACCCTATTTCTCTCATATTTTTCCTTTCGGATTTAGCTTCCGAAATCGAATCCCGGATTAGTCTATCGTTGGGAGAAGTAACAAGAGAATAAAAGGCTTGGGAAAAGGGGGTGAAATTGAAGAAAATGAAAACGAATAGTCTAAAAATGACCCAGGTCCTTCACATAACGAAGCCTTTGAATGTTTGAAAACAGCTATGAAATGGCTCGAACGGCAGATGAGCGCTGATCCTATTAAACTAATGTATTTAAAAAGAATTCGAGGTATTGCAGCATTGAAAAAATGTATTCTTTGAAGCAAGCAACAATTGAAAGCGTTCATGCTTAAATTATAATCTCTGGAAAGTGATAAAAAGAGTAAAAGAAAATTTTAAATGATAAAAAAGTAAAAAAGTAAAATAAAAAGACAAAAAAATAAACTACCACTGACATCACCATTAACTGCCAGTCCTAAACCTGGATAATGTGTGACGGTTTTAATATACTTAGGAAAATCCCTTAAATTGTATGTCCGTTTATCCGAACTTTTGCTTATCCGAACTAGGGTCGGTCCCGACGTGTTCGGATAATCGGCGTTCTACTGTAAACACCCCTTACTTACTCTGAAAAAAATTATCATAGAAGAAAGTTACTGGTACCGCACGATTGGCAATAAAGTCTACTTTTAAATGGTGTATATAAAATTTGTTTAGGGAGCAATCTACATATTAAAACGAACCCTAACTTCATTTTTTAGCAGTACACAATTCTGACAGCATAAATGAACTCTATATCCTGAAAATAGCCTAAAAACAAATTTTTATGCAATTTGTACGATAAGTTTCCGAGAAATGAATTATTTTAAAACGAGCGTATTTTAGGGGCTGTATCCAAATTGAAGTTTGGTACTCGATTGTTGACCGAGAGAGCCCCCTTCTTGATCAAAGCATCTTAAGCGCCACTCAAGCAGTCATTGCAGACTCCTAGATTACAGGATAGCATCAGGAATTTCAAAATATCTAGTCACTTCTATCATAGACGGCCCCTTAAACCATCATTTTGCTGTTTTTTAAGCATAATTTGAAAACTATTTGGAAGAAAAATGTGAAATTTCAAATTTCCATAAAGGAAACTTCATAAATTTAAATCCATCAAAAAAATTGTAGGTTGCAATTCATAATTTCTTCGAATATTAATTTCATAATTCATATCATAAAATTATAGAAATTGAAATTTCAACGTATTTATGTTTGGGTATTTTAGTATTATTGCTAGTAGCTATTATTTTAGCATTATTAGTAAAATTGGGTATTATCATTGAAAAAAATAAAGTTTGGGTTCGTTTTAATATGTAGATAGTTCGCTAAGCTAATTTTATATACGTCATTTAAAAGTGGACTTTATTTCCAATCGTTCGGTACCAGTAACTTTCTTCTACGATAATTTGTTGAGGAGTTGTTAGTAGGGAGTGTTTACTTTTTTTTCCCACGACTGTACGTGATGTAAACAGTGACATAAATAAATATTTTTATTAAACATACAAGTTTTTTAATTTAAAATATACACCTAACAGTACAATTTTAGATGATTCATAACGGAATTTGTGAGTTCCATTTAAATTATCTGAAATAGTGAATGAGATCGATAAACCGATGGATTTATGAGAACTAAACAGCCGTTGAAAATTTCAGATTTCATTAATTTCAAATTTATATCTTGAAATATATATCAATTTTTGCGATGTCTTTTTTTTTTTATATTTGACACAAGTTGTCGAAGAACGAAAAATTAAAATTAACGTTCAACCATTACCAAGCAGTAAAATATTATTTGAAATAATTCCTCTAAATTTATATCATGGAAACTTAATTTTAAATGAGTAAGTTTTGACTTTTCTTTTAGAAAGCTTCTCCAATATACACATTCATTAAAGTTGCAACTTTATTCATTTAAATTTCGGATAACTCTTTTTCATCTGTCAGAAACATTTTAACAAAGTTGAGATGTATGTGAAATATTTATCGAAATGTGGAAAAGTGGGATTTTGATTTTATTTTTGTTTAACTAACATTTGTATCTACGTACTTGTTTTAACTTCTTAAAATAGCTGAAATCAGACGTCGGCCTATTACGTTAGTTGAAGGTGAAATTGATACAAATGTTGGTCGTTTGTCTATTTTATATATTTTTTTAAAAAACGGATTGAAACTATTATACAAAATAATCTAAAGTTTGTTATGGTATTCTGAATGTGTTCTGAATGAATATCTCTGCTTGACTCATAACTGCTATTTGTTGTTTTTCATTACATAATTTTATCTATAAAACCACAAAAAAAAAATCTGTATGTTCACACCTATATATTTAAATCAAGTTTAAAAAAAAAAGGCCTTTTACATTAATTTCTGTGTTGATGCACGCGAAGAGGCCAACGCATACCTACGAAAAATTTAAAAATAAAATAATGTAATATTTTTAAATTGATACAAAAATATACTAAAATTTCTTGCCTAAATGTATTTTTAGATATAAAACAAATTTAATGTAACTAACATATTGTATACTATCCCAAACTGTTATTAATTTTAAAACATAGGCATACTATGCGGTGGATTTATTTTTACTGACGTACATTGTTACCAAAGTGTACAGCGTAACATAAATTGATGTAAAAAGCATACAGAGAATTTCCATTGTGTGACAAGAATTTATATAGTTAATTTTATTATGCTAGTGTGTAGAAAAAGTAATTACGTAATTTTCGCAAGTATAAATATAATAAGACATACCTAAGTAATAAACTTATTTCCTTATGAGTGCATATTTTGATGTTTTTTAACGCAAAGAAAATAAAATATTCATATTATTTTTCCTTAGCATAAGAAATAGAAATGATTTTCTTCTAAAACTGTAAAAATGTAAAAACATGAAAATATTTTTTGTAGGTGTGAAATACTTTTTTCTCTTTTAAATATTTTGAAAGTTTTCAAATATTTATTCAAAGCTTTGCAAACTGATAAAATGTTAATTTTTATTATCATTCAGTATAATTGATCAGTATGCCTCCAAAACATAAATGAAAATTAAAATTTCTAATATTTATTGTAATAAATTCAGTATGAAGGCTTATATTAAAAAAAAAATAAGCAAGAATTAGTTCTATTTGCATGCAAATATATAAATTAGTTTCACAGGGTATTAGTAGTATTTTCAAAACTCCTTACTTAAACAACTTATTCTTCAATTCATCCTTCTTCAAATAAGAAATTATAATAACTTGCATAATGCATAAAGAAGAAAAATTCTTTGTTTAACGTAAAATGAAAATGATATTGAAATAAATCACGATATTTTGTTTCATAATAGAAAGCATTTTTAATCAAATTTAAAATTTATTTAATTTATAATTTTTTTAACTAAAGCATTTTGAAGAAAACATCTCGAAATTAAATCCAATAATGCAGTTTCTTTTTCGCTAAGCTTAAAAGAACACAATTATGATATTTCAAAGAATCTCGATAAAACATTGTTTATACAAGCATTATTTTCATGAGATTAATTGGAAAAATTCGCTGTCCAAAACATAAAAATGAAACACAGGTATTTTATCATAAGATATTTTATTTAAAAGCATTTACTTAATTAATCATATTATTATTTAATAAAACCTATTCAAATAAGATATTATAATAACTTCTTTAATGCATAAATAAAACAAAACTCTTTGTTTAAAGCAAAATGAAAATGATATTAAAATAAATCGCGATATTTTGTTTCAAATAGAATAGTATTTTTATCAAATTTAAAATTTATTTAATTTAGAAATTTCGTTTAACTAACACGTTTTAAAGAAAACATCTGAAAATTAAATCCAATAATGTAATTTTTCTTTCTATAAGCTTAAAATAACATATTTGGGATATTTTAAAGAATATCGATAAAACATTCTGTATACAAGTATTATTTTCATAAGCTTAATTGGTAAAAAAACCACTCTCCAAAACATTAAAGTGAAGCATGACAGGTATATTATAATAAGATAGTTTATTTAAAAGCATTTACTTTAAATAATCGAATCTGTCAATGTTTAAAACTTTAATAATGTGTGATTAAATATGATGACATCAATGCTTTGTTGCCGTGGAAACGAAAGGGATATTAAAATGAAAATGGTGTTAAAATAAATCTCGATATTTTGTTTCATAATAAGAAATATCTTTCATCAAATCTAAAATTTATTTTATCTAGAAATTTATTTTAACTAACACATTTTAAAGAAAACATTTGCTAAGCTTAAAATAACATACTGTGATATTTTTAAGACTATCGATAAAACAATCTTTATACAAGCATTATTTCATAAAATTAATTGGAAAAATCCACTCTCCAAAACATTAAGGTTAAACATGCCAGGTATAGTTATCATAAGATAGTTTATTTAAAAACATTTACTTTAAATAATCGTATGTGTGAATAAATAAGTAGATAACAGTGCTTGGTTACCATAGAAATGACAATCTGACTCTTAGATTGGTGCATTACGATAGTGACGTTCTGTATCATTTTTTTTTTATCCGTGCATTTACTATTCTGACCATCTAAGCATACTTTTTAAATTTATCTTTCTGAAAGTTAAAAAAGAATGATATGAAAATTTTATTTATTGACTTTCTTAAATTATTTTCACTATCAAGTATTTCATTTAGATATGAAACACTTTCAATTTCTTCACGCCTGTAATGTTTAAAACTCAAGTAAAAAAAAAAAAAAAAAAACCTTAAACGTTATTTTCTGGGTGGATTTACACGAATAGACCAAATTGCGAATTTTTTTTTAAGGAAACAATGCTATAGTTTTAAATTGATACAAAAATATACTAAACTTTCTTGCCAAAATCCAATTTTAAATGCGAAACATATTTAATGCGAATGTAACATATAACTTTTCACCATCACAAAATATTGTTAATTCGAAAATATAGAAATATTATTAAGCGGAATTCTTTTTACTCACACGGATGTTTGCTAAAATGTACAACGTAACATAAAACTATTTAAAACGGATGCAAGTAGTTTCTTTCGTTTGGGACTATTTTATATAGTTACTCTACTGCGTAATAAATGTAATTACACAATTTTCGCAAGTGAAAATGTAACAAGTGTTTTTTAAAGTATGGAAAATAAAATATTCATATTATTTTTCCAAAGCAGAAGAAATAGAATTTTTTTTTCCTAAAGCTTTTAAATATATAAAAGAAAAACATGAAAATATTTCTTGTAGGTATGAAATACTTTTTTCCACTTTAAATATTTTGGAACACTTGAAATATTTATTCAAAGCTTTACAAACTGATAAAATGTTAATTTTTATGATGATTCAGTTTGTTTATTGTCAACAGATAAATTAAAATTGAAATTTCTAATATTTATCATAAGGAGTTCAGTATGAAGACTTATACTTGAAATTAAAAAAATAAACAAAAATTAGTTATATTTACATGCAAATTTAATTTTGGCAGTATATTAGTTCTATTTTAAAAGCTCCTTACATGAACGTCTTATTCTTCAATAAATCTTTGTTCAAATAAGATATTATAATAACTTATGCATAAATAAAAGAAAAATCTTTGTTTCATGTAAAATGAAAATGATATTAAGATAAATCTCGATATTTTGTTTCATACCAGAATTGTATTTTTATCAAATCTAAAAAAAAAAAAAAAAAAAAATAGAAATTTCTTTTAGCTAACAAATTTTAGAGAAAACATCTCAAAATTAAATCCAATAATGTAATTTCTATTTAACTAAACTTAAAATAACATACTGTGATATTTTAAAGAGTATCGATAAAACTTATTACAAAGATTATTTCATAAGATTAATTTGAAAAATCTACTCTCAAAAGCATTAAAGTGAAACTCTCCAGGTATTTTATCATAAGATATTTTATTTAAAAGTATTTGCTTAAATAATCGTATCTCTCAACGTCTATAACTTCAATAATGTGTGATTAAATACGGCGAAATCCGTGCTTTTTGGCCATGGAAATTAAAATGATGTTAAAATAAATCTCGATATTTTGTTTCATAGAAAAAAAAGTACTTTTATCAAATCTAAAATTTATTTAGTTTAGAAATTTCTTTTAACTAACGCATTTTAAAGAAAGCATCTCGAAATTATATCCAATAATGTAGGTTTTTTTTTATATATAAGCTTAAAAGAACACAATTATGATATTTCAAAGAATCTCGATAAAACATTCTTTATACAAGCACTATTTTCATAACATTAATTGAAAAATCCATTCTCCAAAACATTAAAGTGAAACATGCCAGGTATATTTATCATAAGATAGTTTATTTAAAAACATTTACTTTAAATAATCGTATCTCTCAACGTTTATAACTTCAATAATGGGTGAATAAATAAGAAGATAACAGTGCTTGGTTGCCATGGAAATGAAAATCTGACTCTTAGATTGGTGCATTACGACAGTGACGTTCAGTCACATTTTTTTTTTTATCCCTGCATTTACTATTTTGATCATCTAAGCGTAGTTTTAAATTTTTCTTTTTTAAAGTAAAAAAAAAAAAAAAAGATATGAAAATTTTATTTATTGACTTTTTTAATTTTTTTTTTTACTACTAAACTTATCTTCAAGTATTTCACTTAAACAAGAAACACTTTCAATTTCTTCACGCCTGTAATGTTTAAAACTCAAGCAAAAAAAAAAAACTTACACGTTATTTTCTGGGTGGATTTGCACGAATAAACCAACGCACACCTGCGAAAAATTTTAAAATAAAACCATGCTATTGTTTTAAATTGATACAAAAATATACTAAACTTTCTTGCCAAAATGCAATTTTAAATGCGAAACATATTTAATGTGAATGTAACATATAACTGTTTACCATCACAAAATACTGTTAATTCGAAAATGTAGAAATACTATTCAGAGTAATTCTTTTTACTGACACACATGGTTGCTAAAATGTACAACGTAACATAAAACTATTTAAAACGCATGCAAGTAGTTTCTTTCGTTTGGCACTATTTTATATAGTTACTCTCATTACACTAGTGCGTAATAAATGTAATTACACAATTTTCGTAAGTGAAAATATAACAAGTAAGTACTTTTTAAAGTAAGGAAAATAAAATATTCATATTATTTTTCCATAGAAAAAGAAATAGAATTTATTTCTCCTAAAGCATTAAAATATATAAAAGAAAATCATGAAAATATTTCTTGCAGGTATAAAATACTTTTTTCCACTTTAAATATTTTGGAACATTTTAAATATTTATTCAAAGCTTTACAAACTGATAAAATATTAATTTTTATCATGATTCAGTTTGTTTATCGTCAACAGATAAATTAAAATTGAAATTTCTAATATTTATTGAATATTAATGATGTGAATTATCACATTGCTACAAAACGTAAACCAACTTAGTGAAAAATGTCCAAGCCGGGAATCGAACCCGGGTCCCTGGAATAGATTTCCAGTGCTCTTCCACTAAACCACAAGGACGATGTCCAGCTTGGCATTTCCCACTTATATAAGTCGGTAAGGCTGCTACTGCAGCACAAGATAGAGAAGTCTTCATGAGCACACATTCTAGTGGCGTAACATGAGACGCAAATAAACCCAGCATCGGTGAATATACAATTTTAATTAGTTTTTCAACTACATTTCAGCAGTGAAATTACGCTTGAAATTATTGAATATTAATGGTGTGAATTATCACATTGCTACAAAGCGTAAACCAACAGTTTTCGCTTTGCAAGCGTAATTTCACTGCTGAAATGTAGTTGAAAAATTAATTAAAATTCTAATATTTATAATAACGAGTTCAGTATGAAGACTTATATTTGAAATTAAAAAAATAAACAAAAAGTAGTTATATTTGCAAATTTAATTTTGGCAGTGTATTAGTTCAATTTTAAAAGCTCCTTACATGAATATCTTATTCTTCAATAAATCTTTGTTCAAATAAGATATTATAATAACTTATGCATAAATAAAAGAAAAATCTTTGTTTCATGTAAAATGAAAATTATATTAAAATAAATCTCGATATTTTGTTTCATACCAGAATAGTATTTTTATCAAATCTAAAAAAAAAATTAATTTAGAAATTTCTTTTAGCTAACAAAGTTTAAAGAAAACATCTCAAAATTAAATCCAATAATGTAATTTCTATTTAGCTAAACTTAAAATAACATACTGTGATATTTTAAAGAATATCGATAAAACTTTCTTTACACAAAGATTATTTCGTAAGATTAATTTGAAAAATCTACTCTCCAAAGCATTAAAGTGAAACTCGCCAGGTATTTTATCATAAGATATTTTATTTAAAAACATCTCCCTATTCTAAAAAAAAGTAACTACCGCTGTCACTGGTGCCGGTTTTGAATTTTTTGTGACAGGAGGTCTTTCTTCGTTAATATTAAAAATAATAATGCATAGAAAAATATGAAAATCGGTAGTATTATACAGAAGTGTTTCATAAACACGCTGATGCAGACAGTTTTCAAATCGAAGAATTATTTTAAGAGATATTTAATGCTAAAGTTGGACAAAATAGTTCCACTAAAAAAGTTTTATAGAAGCAAAAACTATTCATGGTAATTTAATCATTTTTAGATCATTTTATACGTTTGAAGTTCCCGGTTTGCAGACTGTATTTCTTTTTTTAATTTGACTCATTTTTTGAGGTTTTATTTCTATTTTAAATTCAAATTTTCAGCATTTCTAGAGATGTTTTTTTACAAATTTTAGAAAGTGATATTAATTTAAACTGTTGCCAACTGTATAAACAGCGCAAACAATAATGTTTGCTTCAAATAAGAAAAAAATATTTATACGTGTAAATAAATTAAAAATTTATTTACACGTGACTATTATAAACAGAAAAAAACATTTGGAAATATAATTAAATAATTATGTACAAAAAGCAGGAACTTTTTAAAAATTACGTCATAAAAACTATATTTACGCGTGAATTTTAAGACAGAAAGGAAATTGTAAAATAATATATTCATTAACATGCGTTAGAAGTCTTAAATAGGAGAAATTACGTCATATTTACGTCACATTACAGTTATTACATAAAATGACCACAAAATAACACTACAAAACCGTTTAAATTTAGAAATTGCGCTAGACATTTATTTGATATTTTGAGAGGATATTTTTCAACTATTTTTGTTAGGAAAGCGCAAATAATATTTAATTTCTAACAAAAGTATTTTCACGTGAATATTAAAAAGAGGAAGAATAGTTTGGTCAAAATTACGTCAGATTAAAACTATTAATTTAAAATGTCTTATTTAAAAGAACTTTCTTTTCGCTTTGTTAAAAAATACCGGGAGACAAAGACTCTGTTTACTTAATTCTTTTTATATTAGCTTATTTTGAAATGTTTAACTGATTTTACTTAATCAAAGACGAAAACAGCGATTGTATCTTTGGCACTACTTAGTTATCCCGTTGACCAAAAATCTATCATTCGCCAAACTATAAGATTAAATGCCAATAATGGTTGATCGTAAATGTCACATTAACTTGACTTTAAGCAAATTACACGTGTCTACGTCATCAAGTTATTTTTATTTCGACGTTTTATTTATATTTTTATTAATGTTGCACTAATTTATTTGTTCTTTCGTTATTTAAAATAAAAATTATGTCAATTAGTATAATTTGTCGAGTGATTTGGCGATTTATATAATTTGGCGAAATTGGTCGACGGGATAATCAAGTAGTACCGCAGCGGATTTGGCCTTAAAATTCCCCAATCAAAAAGAAAGGAATAGAAATCCGTTTATAGAGAGATCGCCACTGTTTTATAAATTATAATTCAACCTTCCGAAATCTTTTTAAAGCCGATCAAATTAGCGTACTTTTAGAATCTGCGGTGTCTGAACGGGGGTTGACGAGCATAGCTCGTAGGAAGCAGAGCCCCCCAGTTTACTTAAATAATCGTATCTGTCAACGTCTATAACTTCAATAATGTGTGATTAAATACGGCGAAATCCGTGCTTTTTGGCCATGGAAATTAAAATGATGTTAAAATAAATCTCGATATTTTGTTTCATGGAAAAAAAAAGTACTTTTATGAAATCTAAAATTTATTTAGTTTAGAAATTTCTTTAAACTAACGCATTTTAAAGAAAGCATCTCGAAATTAAGTCCAATAATGTAGGTTTTGTTTTTTTTGATAAGTTTAAAAGAACACAATTATGATATTTTAAATAATCTCGATAAAACATTCTTTATACAAGCATTATTTTCATAACATTAATTGGAAAAATCTACTCTCTAAAACATTAAAGTGAAACATGCCAGGTATATTTATCATAAGATAGTTTATTTAAAAACATTTACTTTAAATAATCGTATCTCTCAACGCTTATAAACTCAATAATGGGTGAATAAATAAGAAGATAACAGTGCTTGGTTGCCATGGAAATGAAAATCTGACTCTTAGTTTGGTGCATTACGACAGTGATGTTCAGTCTCTTTTTTTTTTTTTTTTAATCCGTGCATTTACTATTCTGACCATCTATGCGTAGTTTTAAACTTTATCTTTTTGAAAGTAAAAAAAAAAAAAAAAAATAATGATATGAAAATTTTATCTATTGACTTTCTTAAATTTTTTTCACTACTAAAGTTATCTTCAAGTATTTCTCTTAAACAAGAAACACTTTCAATTTCTTCACGCCTGTAATGCTTAAAACTCAAGCAAAAAAAAAAAAAAACTTACACGTTATTTTCTGGGTGTATTTACACGAATAAACCAACGCACACCTGCGAAATTTTTTAAAATAAAACAATGCTATTGCTTTAAATTGATACAAAAATATACTAAACTTTCTTGCCAAAATGCAATTTTAAATGCGAAACATATTTATTGTGAATGTAACATATAACTGTTTACCATCACAAAATATTGTTAATTCGAAAATATAGAAATATTATTTAGCGTAATTCTTTTTACTGACACACGGTTGCTAAAATGTACAACATAACATAAAACTATTTAAAACGCATGCAAGTAGTTTCTTTCGTTTGGCACTATTTTATATAGTTACTCTCATTAAACTAGTGCGTAATAAACGTAATACACAATTTTCGCAAGTGAAAATATAACAAGTAAGTACTTTTTAAAGTAAGGAAAATAAAATATTCATATTATTTTTCCATAGAAAAAGAAATAGAATGTATTTCTCCTAAAGCATTAAAATATATAAAAGAAAAACATGAAAATATTTCTTTTCGTATGAAATGCTTTTTTCCAATTTAAATATTTTGGTACATTTGAAATATTTATTCAAAGATTTACAAACTGATAAAATGTTAATTTTTATCATGATTCAGTTTGTTTATCGTCAACAGATAAATTAAAATTGAAATTTCTAATATTTATAATAACGAGTTCAGTATGAAGATTTATATTTGAAATTTAAAAAAATAAACAAAAATTAGTTATATATGCAAATTTAATTTTGGAAGTGTATTAGTTCAATTTTAAAAGCTCCTTACATGAATATCTTTTTCTTCAATAAATCTTTGTTGAAATAAGATATTGTAATAACTTATGCATAAATAAAAGAAAAATCTTTGTTTCATGTAAAATGAAAATATATTAAAATAACTCTCGATATTTTGTTTCATACCAGAAAAGTATTTTTATCAAATCTAAAAAAAAAAAAAAAATAATTTAGAAATCTCTTTTAGCTAGCAAATTTTAAAGAAAACATCTCAAAATTAAATCCAATAATGTAATTTCTATTTAGCTAAGCTTAAAATACCATACTGTGATATTTTAAAGAATATCGATAAAACTTTCTTTATACAAACATTATTTCATAAGATTAATTTGAAAAATGTACTCTCCAAATCATTAAAGTGAAACTCGCCAGGTATTTTATCATAAGATATTTTATTTAAAAGCATTTGCTTAAATAATCGTATCTGTCCACGTCTATAACTTCAATAATGTGTGATTAAATACGGCGAAATCCGTGCTTTTTGGCCATGGAAATGAAAATGATATTAAAATGAAAATGATGTTAAAATAAATCTCGATATTTTGTTTCATTATAAAAAGTACTTTTATCAAATCTAAAATTTATTTATTTTAGAAATTTCTTTTAACTAACGCATTTTAAAGAAAGCATCTCGAAATTAAATCCAATAATGTAGTTTCTTTTTCGATAATCTTAAAAGAACACAATTATGATATTTTAAAGAATCTCGATAAAACATTCTTTATACAAGCCTTATTTTTATAAGATTAATTGAAATAATCGACTCTCCAAAAACATTAAAGTGAAACAGGCCAGGTATTTTATCATAAGATATTTTATTTAAAAGCATTTACTTAAATAATCGTTTCTGTCAACGTTTATAACTTTAATAATATGTGATTAAATATGGCGACATCATCGCTTGGTTGCCATGGAAAGGAAAATCTGGCTCTAGATTGGTGCATTACGACAGTGACGTTCAATTCCATTTTTTTATTCGCTGTATTTACTCTTCTGTCCATCTAATCGTAGTTTTAAATTTTATGTTTCTGAAAGTAATAGCATATGAAAGTTTTACTTCTTAACATTCTTACATTTTTTCCACTTTTAAAGTTATCTTCACGCATTTCACTTAATTAAGAAACACTTTCAATTTCTTCACGCCTATAAGTTTAAAACTCAAAAAAAAAAAAAAAAAAAAAAACTTTCTGGTTATTTTCTGTGTGGATTTACGAGAATAGACCCTCACACACATGCGAAATTTTTTTTAAATAAAACAATGTAATATTTTAAAATTGATACAAAAATACATTAAAATATCTCGCCAAAATCTTATTTTTAAATTTCAAACATGTTTAATGTTAATGTATCATGCAACTGTTTACCATCTCAAAATATTGTTAATTGTTTGGCATACGTTGTTACTAAAATGTGCAACGTAACATAAAACGATTCAAAACGCATACAAGGAGTTTGTTTTGTTTGAAAATATTTTGAATAGTTAATTTTATAACGCTAGTGTGTTATAAATGAAATTACTTAATTTTCGCAAATGAAAATATAATAAGACATACCGAATTAATAAACGTTATTAACCGTTTCCCGTACTAACTTTTTAAAAATAAATTCAAAAAATCATCGTATTTTTTAATTCCATTATTAAATATAAGGAACTGAAACAAAACATAATATACAGGACTTAAGTTGAAGTTTTTTAATTTTTTACAGGTGTAAAAGCATTTAGTTTTATAGTCAGTTTACTATCCCGAGTTATCTCAGGCAAATGAAAAAAAATAAATATTAGTCTTTGTATGATAGGTTTTGCAGCAAGGGACAGCACAACGTGATAGATGATCAGACATTCCGTATACTAGTGTCTAGTTTCTTTTCTTACTGGCTTTACCTCGGCAATTTCTTTTAAGTGATGATACAGCCGCTGCCATCGAAATACTCAAAGCAAGAGGATACGAGTGTGACGTCTTTACTAATAGACCGCTTTCTCACTAGTGTTAGAATTCACACCGGAAAAATTTGAATAGTAATTTTCTTTTATTTTATTTGTGGAATATCGATCGTCTTATAAAACAAAAATAACTATTTAAACTTACTGGTGAGAATTTGGAATCTCCTAATAAAAAATTAGCCAGATGCGGCAACACTGTGGTATTCCACATCTGGCTGAATTTTTATTTAAGGACTCCGAATTCCCACAGTAAGTTTAAATAGTTATTATTGTTCTATAAGATGATAGATATTCCACAAATAAAATGAAAAAAAATTGCTATTCGAAATTTTCCGGTGTGAATTCCAAGACTAGTGAGAAGTCGGTCGATTAGGGATGACGTCATAACTCGTGTCCTCTGGCCTTGAGTATTTCGATGGCAGCGATACAGCACACTGTCTTGTTGGATTGGATTTTTTCCTCAGTAGTAGGAGGGTGCCCCACCAGTGGCTGAGAGGTTCTGCTCTCGAAGCTGGTAGACGGGAGGTGCTGGGTTCGAACCCAATCGCGCCCGTCGGCCTAACCGTTTCGGAGTTTTCGTGGTTTTCTTCGAAGCCGTGGATTTCCATGCGTAAATACGGGTTAGGTTCCCTTAGAAAGACCCCCACGAAGGGCATTCCCCCTAGGGCCTATATCCCAAGAGTAGATAATCGGCCGTCAAAAATCAACCAACCAACCAACCAACCTCAGTAGTAGGAATAACATCTGGAAAATGCCTTGAGGTTAGCCTGAGTGGGGAAGGACTAATGTTGGGTCTTCCTGATGTGGCAGAATACTTGCCACAATGGTTTTTTGCGATTGGTTTTTCAACACGTTCCACATTCTAAATTGTTTAGGGGGATCATCCGAATCGGTTGAACTATCGTCTTCAATAAGGCTACTTACAGAAGAATCACTTCCAGTATATTCAAAGTCAACCTCTTCGCATACTGTAATATCGCGACATCCGATAATGGCACCAGAATTTTTATATGCGAAGTTTATTAAACACAAAATGCTACATGCACAATATGTACACTTGCAGACGACTTTATACACTTTTACTATAAATTAAGAACAACAATACTCCACCAAAACCACACATATTATTTCTCAAAACGAAACCAACATTAACTCGGATGCATTCCCGCATCTTACACTTCCCCGAAAACAACAGCTACTGCCCGGTCTGCTCCCTTGACTTCCATTCACTTACCGTTGGGGAGACAGTCTTTTCACTTCACTTTACTTTAGAAAGAGGTTGAAAGGAGGCTGGTTGCATGACAATCGCTAGCTAAAAAATCATCAGTATCACTTTCGCTTTCGTACGCAGTCGACATTGTTTACTCTTTCTCAGCTAACAACCATACTTGTAAACCTTCTGCTTTTATAAAATAAAATAAATATAGTTTCAACCAGAAGGTTTGTCTAATTAAAAGTGTCGAGCATTAAATGTAGTAGTCATTAAAAATCCACTTAATTTCATTCGTTTATAAATTTCTGGTTCGAAGTATATATTTTTTATTTAAAAAAAGTCAGAGGTTGGCATGTATGAACAACTAACTGTCTTTACTTATTCAGCAGCCGCAGTACATACAATCGGGCAAAATATGTGTCCATTCCTGTACTCCAAAGCTCTCCAACAAAACTTTGTAAACTGCCAATCAAAACAGAATTTTTTTTCCTTTTTAAGCTTCAGACCGAGTAAAAACGTGACAAAACAAATCGTACTAACAATTTCTGCTACGCCCGAGTTTCCTCGGGATATTGATTAATCGCAATAAATTCATACGAACCCAAGATAACTCAGGATAATCAAGGAAGCTGTTAAAATGTCCTTTTAAGTGCAAGTTTTTTAAAGTAAAGACAATAACATATTCATACCATTTTTCCGCAGCAGAAGAAATAGAAATCTTTTTCTTCTAAAGCTTTTTTTAAAAAAATGAAAAACACGCAAATATTTCTTGTGAAGTATGAAAAACTTTTTTTGAAAGTTATGAAATATTTATTCAAATCTTTACAAAACTGATAAAATGTTAGTTTTTATTATGATTCAGTGTGCTTGTTGTCAAAACATAAATTAAAATTAAAATTTCTAATGTTTATTCAAATAAATTCAGTATGAAGACATAAATTTTAAAGTTAAAGAAAATAAAGTTATATTTACATGCAAATTTATAAATTATTTTCATACTGTAATCGTTCTTTTTTAACAGCTCCTTATATAAATATATCACCTTTCAATACATCGTTATTCAAATAAGATATTATAATAACTTACATAAAGCATAAATAAAAGAAAAATCTTTGTTTAATGTAAAATTAAAATGATATTAAAATAAATTTCGATATTTTGTTTCATAATATAAAAGTATTTTTATCAAATCTAAAATTTATGTAATTTCGAAATTTCTTTTAACTAACAGAAAACATCTCAAAATTAAATCCAATAAAGCAACTTCTTTTTCGCTAAGCTTAAAATAACATACTTGTGATATTTTAAAGAATATCGATAAAACATTCTTTATATAGGCATTATTTTCATAAGATTAATTGGAAAAATCCACTCTCCAAAACATTAAAGTGAAACATGCCAGGTATTTTAACATAAGATATTTTATTTAAAAGCATGTACTTAAATAATCGTATCTGTCAACATTTATAACTTCAATAACGTCTGATTAAATATGGCGACATCAGTGCTTGGTTGCCATGGAAATGAAAATCTGGCTCTAGATTGGTGCATTACGACAGTGACGTTCAATCTCATTTTTTTTTTCATCCGCTGTATTTACTTTTCTGTCCATCTAAGCGTAGTTTTAAATTTTATGTTTTTGAAAGTAATAACATATGAAAGTTTTATTTCTTAACTTTCTTACACTTTTTTTTTACTCTATTAAAGTTATCTTCACGTATTTTATAAAGTTTAGCATAGAGAAAACAGCTTTTTTATGTTTAAGGAATTATTGAAAAGTTTATACAGTGGCCTCACGATAATTCGAATTCGGTTAATTCAAACTGATCAGAAAATCTCGAAAACTTTACATTAGAGCTAATTAAAACTAATATTAAAAATAATATTAAAACTAATTCGTTAATTGAAACGAAAAAAATAATATCGTGAAACAAATTGTTTAAAAAAAAAAAAAAAAAAAGTAAAAAAGAAATTTTCGTACTTCTGCTGAATTGATTGTGAACTACTTTTATTATTATCTCACTTAAAAATCTGCACCATTTTTTCGGTAAAGTAACTCTGTACATACTGGAGACATTTTAAGTAAAGTAACTGTACACATAGTAGAGACATTTTAAAAACATTTTTTGTTTATTTTTTATTTTCTGTTTTCAGTGACTTCGACAACAACGAATGCTCGATGCCACCATTTACCCTTTTGTCACCAAATGACTGAACCTCAAATGTTGCTCTTTACATTTGTTGCTTTCTTTTTACTTACATTTTTTACTTGCTTTTTGCTTACATTTGTTGTTTGGTTAACCATAATTTTGCTTGTTAATTATCATTTTCCACACATTTTTTTTTTTGGAGACCTTATCCAGTAGTGTAAAACATATCTGTTCCAGTAGTGTACATGTTTGGATTGTCAGAAAAGGTCCAGCAAAAGACAAAATGGCTCAATATACATATTTTATTAACTAAAATGTATTTTTTGTTGCCGTTTATACAATAAAAGAAATAAGAAAAAATCATCCGTCAAGCATAGGTTATGAAACACTTTCCAACACATTCAGAATAATATAACAAAACTGCACCGTTTAAAAAATCAAAATATTACGTGTAATTCAACCCTATGGAAACGCATAACACATTTTGAAACCCAATTTCAGCTGTTCCCATCCACAATAGGAAATTACGCGAATTTTTTCACCATCCCTGCATCGGATATACAGATTTGAATCTATTAACTACATGCATGCCAAAATTTATTTCACTTAAGAGATACATATACTTATTTGAAAATTTACCTTCAGCAATTTTCTCTAATAAGGAGAACGGTACGTGAATACTTTTGTGCAGCCCTATATTTGAGGTATAGAATTTATATATAACGAGTAAGATGCAAAAAATTAATTAATTTTAAAAGCGCATACCAAATTTTAAACCGTACACTCCAGCAATTATTACTCAAAGACAGTACTGTGCTGTAACCGATTTCTTTTGTGTGTCCCTGTAAATGAGTAACAAATGCTATGAATGCCCAGTTCTAACGTGATCGTAGTGAAATTCAGTGATTTATATAAGTTTCAATGCATTTGAACTAGCATAATGTCATTAAAATACTCTGCAAACGATTTTTCCCCATATACCATAATGTAATGGATTAATTTTGAGTGCCCCTGTAAATGAACGATTAATTCTACATACTTCATATGCAATACCAAACATGCTTTGGTGACCCTAAATAACCTTTATCAATTTCATGAAAATCCGAATCTATTTACGGGAGTTAGAGCGTGGACAGACGGACAGACGGTCAGACAAACCGAATGCATAAACACTTTTCAACTTTGTTGGAAAGTGTTAAAAAGGCTGTAGCTTAAGTACCATTTTTTATTTTGAAAACAGATCTATATTTTCGATAGGATTGACATCTGGAGTGCATGCTGGCCACTCCATTTGAAGAAAATTATCTTGAGAAAGGAATGCATTTTTTTCACTATCCGGCACCTACGACGCCAAGCATTGTCATCTATAAATATAACATAACTATTTCCGAATTCATCTTCTAAAGTAGGAATCCGGAAATCCTCTAAAATTAATATATATTCCTCTGAATTCCAATTACCATTCAAAACACGCAGTCTTCCAACTTTCCTAGAAGACATGCATCTTAAAATCGTAATTGAAACAGAGAACTTAAGGCTCCTGTCCCCGTCAGGCGAAGTGCTCGCGAGCTAATGTTAATTCTACGGGAAGGTTATTTACTGATATCTCGTTTGCACTTCAGCATTTTTAAATAATTTGTTTAGCATTGGATAGCTGAGTTGCATCTCTACATCGTCCCTTTTTTATTTTTTCGATTTTGGTTGGAGATATTTTTTATAATGACACTTTCATTTTCAGAACCGGTTTCGAAAGTGAAAGTAACTTTATAAAAAATATCTGCAACCAAAATCAAAAAAAATAAATAAAAAAGAGGCGATATAGAGATGCAACTCAGCTATCCAATGCAAAATAAATAAATAAATAAATAACGATGTCGAAGTGCAAACGAGATATTAGCAAATAACCTCCCCATAGGATTAGCATTAGCTTACGAGATCTTCGCCGGGACAGGAGCCTTAAGACGAAAATTGGAATAGTTTTCAGCCTCCCTTTCATTTTGCAATCTCCAAATGAATTTTCCTCTATCATCACCTGCATATGATTTATTGCTAATCACCATTTTACTATACATTCTTTCAATCTTGGCTAAACATTTATATATACTCTTGGATAATACTTTATCATTACTTTGAATATCCACAACTCAATTAAAATTATATTTAACTGATCTTCTTTCAACTGCAACTTTATTATCACCACAATGATTGACATAACGAGTTGTGGTAAGTTGTATTTTATAAAAGATTAATTCATTGCGTAAGGCTAGTTGGGGTAACTATTGGTGTTTTTTATGTTTTAGCTTTTGTGAACAATGCCCCTTAATCTCTACTTCCTAAAACAACGTGTATCAATTCAATCATAACTCTCACTTTGCTGTGATAGGTTGTCAAAAATTTACGTTTCTTTTTTTAAAAACAACGTCTATATGGTTGAACTTCCTCGGCTGATTATTAAAATACTGTAAGTACTTTTATTAAACAATCTTTTTTTTTTTAAAGATTAGACATATAACTACATTAATATTATTAGGCATCTATACATATTTACTTCATGTTTCAAATGTAGGCCCGGTGTCCTAGTTAACCCATAAATTTTTCAAGAATGGGGTAACTGGGACATGTATCCGGGGTAACTGGACCATGCTGGATCCAGTTACCCGAAAAGTTATATATAATTTTTTTGTGTTTCTCTAACTACGGGAAGTAAATTTCTCCATTGTCTTTTGCTCACAACAAAGAAAATGATAGAATACATTATTAAAATTACGTAATGAAATTAAAAAAAAAAGCATATTAAGTGGTATCAAACCAAATTTCTTGACCCCTTGAGAGGCGGTGATGCCCTTATGGCATCACTTAATTTTAATTCCTAATTGCCACATTTGCACTTGAATTTTATATTGAAAATTTCACCTTTATTAAGTACGCGAAAATATACTTTTACTTGTTTTCAGATAGATTCTCTTGTAAATATTGGTGTCAGTAAATTATTTCAACATTTTACGAATGCAAGTACCTTGCCCCTGAAAGTGAGATAGCCAGACCTTAAAATTGTACTATAACCAGGGGCCGCATTCTATAGGGAAGCTTTTATCGTTCCTACCACTATTTTGAAAATAATATCTTCATCGCACCTTTCTTTAAGGGTTCTGGTAGGAACAATAAAATTTTCCCTATATAATGCGACCCCTGGATAAAGATAAAGTACTTACGTAGCCGTTTGTTCATAGATTTACCTTGCTATTTTTTCCTTAAAATACCCATGTGACTTTTATACTTATTATTTATATTAAAGTACATAAGTACTTACTTAAGTTTTATGTTTTTGGTATAAATAAATCTAATATTTTCACTTTTAGTGCTTTTTTTAGACATATTGACAGCAAAGGTTTTCCTTACAACGCTGTTTATTGACACATAATTTACATGATCTGCCTGGTTTAAATTTTTTTAAGTTATTTACACTTTTTCAAACAGGACCCTATATCCGATATGAAAAAATATAAACGCGTGTGGAACATAGACCCCCCCCCCCTGGTCCAATTACCCCATTTTCAGGGGTAACTGGACCCATGAGAGAAGAAAGATGAAATATACATATTTTTAAATATTAAAATGTAATTTTGAGCATTTCTGTCTGATAGAGGGAAACTAACTGAACACATTTACAGAAGTTCAGACTTTAATTCAAATAAACATTAGCTTTTTGAAGCTGAATTGTCAGAAGCTACAGAGTCACATTGTAAAGTCATGGCCCAGTTACCCCAACTAACCTTATGTATTATGTTTTCAACAAATTAATGTTTCAAAAGGATATTTCAGTTTTAAACGAAAATGTTTTTATTACCCTCGCGCTAATTAAAAAATACACAATACTATAATGTAAACAAGAAAGAAATATCATATGTGAAGCATAGACTATGAAACACTTTCCAACACATTTAGAATACTGTACCAAAACTTAACAGCAAAACTGCATACATAGTAAGCTTTCAATCTTACTGCTGGAATCACGCGCAAAATTTAGACAGCTGCGCCATCTTGTGGACGGGGTTGATAATGCAAATATGCGGTCTTTTGGAGTGGCGTCATATGTGACATGATATCTACCATCTGCGCATCTCCTGCGCATATTTTCTAAATCTTTACTCACTCACGGAAGATGAATCTTGTTTACCAGATTTATTGCAAGATATTTTTGTTACAGTTTGTCTTGATAGAATTATCGCTCCGTAAAATTGACGCAGCTGAGCCATCTTGTGGACGGGGTTGGTAATGCACATATGCGGTCTTTTGGTGTGGCGTCATATATGACATAATATCTACCATCTGCGCATCATATTTTCTAAATCTTTACACACTCACGGAAGAGAATCTTGTTTACCAGATTTATTGCAAAATATTCTTGTTACACTTTGTTTTGATAGAATTATGTATAAAAAAATAGTCACAATATCATTTTAGTTTCCGAAGAAATTGGCATTAATGCTACGAAAACATTACTATTGCCTTTTGTCCCGAAATTTAAATGACATTGCAACTATTTTTTTGAATATACCGATTTTTATCAAAAGAAACTGCAACAAAATATTTTGCAATAAATTTGGTAAACAAGATTAATCTTCCATGAATGTGTATAGACTTGAAATTCGGGATTAAATTATAATAGGTGTTCTCTAAATGGCTTTGTATGTTTCAAAAAGGAAAATCTAATCTGTCAATTTCAGGAAAATTATTGAAGCTGTTGTCTGGAATCCGCAAAATATTTAAACAAATAAATGAGCAATACTTGCTTGTTTAATAGTGAAACATTTAAAACGAGCATTTTAAATTAAACATTTTAAATTAAAGTGGATCCAATATAAATGAAATGAGTTTTAAATTAAATGAATGAAATATTTGTATTTTAAATAACATGAGTTCAATGAGACCCTGTGAATATTAAGTAATTTATCGTCTGCGCTCGATAAACAAAAAGAATGACTTAAAATTGATTAATTTATTTTTATAATTAAATTATATACATATTCATATTCTAAACATTCATAAACGTTTTGTTCTTATCGGGATTATACCTGTGTATATCGTTTTTACAATTTTATCACATCAGGAATTGGGTAAAAAATGATCCTACAAAATTCTATCTTTAAATATATTAACTAATTTTTATGCGTCGTTGTTCATTACATTAAACGAAAGAGATGAATTCGATCAGAAAGAGAGTTTCTCTTACAATTTCGGAAAATGCAACTATTTAATGTCTAACGTTTTGCCATTTTTACAAATAATATTAGTTCTAAAGAGAACTGTTTTTATTTAAATAATTAAGTATTATAAATAAATTAAATAATCATTAACAAAAATTAATAAAATATTCTATCTTTTCAACATATAAATTCTTCAAACAAATGAAAACACGACGCTTGCGTTGGCGCAGTCATTTCATAGATATAACAATATTTAGATTACCCACAAAATAGAAAACAACTAGGCATCTTTCTGTGATAAAATTGTATTCTTAAAACGCACAAATGTGTTCTTTTAAACAGACAGCTTAAATTAAAATTTATAACTGCTTTAAAAATGTCATTAGTTCAAGATTTAATCTTCTCAAACCAAATTACAAAATGATCTACTTAATATGTTTTTCAGAAAATCATTAAAAGACCCATTTTAACGTTTTTATCTTTTTCATTTTCATTCTAATTTATTTTATTTCGTGATTATCTTTTTTTTTTTTTTTTTCGTAAATGGATAATGAGTAACTCTTGAAAAATTATTAATGCCCGAATTAAATTACGATGAACATTAACTACGCTCGCACGATTTCGAAATATGTGTTTAACATTGTGTATTTTAAGCATATTAAGCTTAGCATTGAAGATTTTTTTTCATTCGACATTAACTTATTTTAAGTTCGAAAATGAACTGTGATTTTTTTTAAACAGTTTAATTATGCATTTTTTCATGATGAATATTCAGTAAAAAACATTTTTGAAAGCATCATAACTTACTAAAAAAATATCATCTTTAAACAAAATAGAATAAATTATATTTTATTAACTTTTTTACATTATTTAATTAAAAAAGTGATTTTTTATGACGATTAACATTTATTTTCATGACCATGGTAAAAACGCTTGTAGGTAAGAAAGAGAAACTGATTCTTTGACATTTTAGTTTATTCAAAATTTATATCCGCTTTTAAAAAAAATAAAGACTTTTATTTAGTTATTGTCTTGAGTCAAATTTTTCAGAAGATGGAATTTTGCTCCTGTCTAACTATAAGCCTAAACGCCAAAATTTTGCCATCTCTTTCAGAAATTTACAATAGTGAAACATGACGTTTTGTTTAACGTCACCATGAAACTTAACCGATTGCGTTCAATCTCCAATTTTTACTCGAATAATATTTACTCTATTTACTTTACTAAGCAATGTTAAAGTCTCGTTTTGTGTTTTTTAAATATTTTTGATAATAATAATCTTTAAATCATGTGTCAACCGTAGCGGTCTGCCAGATCAAATTTTAACTCTATTATGTTCCTAAGCAGAATTTAGCGAGTCAAAGATTACCAAACCGTTTAAATTAAACATTTAAGGAACTTTTCTGATAGAGGTTTTTCCATCTAGATGCAAATAAAAAACTATATTTCGAAAAATTCAACGTAATGCCTTTTCCAGGAACATCCGTATTATCAAAATATAAAATATTCCATATTTCATTAAAATAAGCAAAAAATTCTCAAAGACGTTGTCATTTACTTTTAATACCAAATAATATGAATTTCATTTTAGGTAGATTTCGTAAGAAGTACTACCCATTACAATCTCCCCTATGTTAGAATTTCTGAAAATTTTTGCAGATCTACGCCGCTCATGATCCCTAGAACCCAAAACCACATCCAGTTCAAAACTTTATTTATCTATCTACCTATCTATTTGTATATATATATATAGATAGATATTAGGTAGATATAGGTAGATAGATAGAATCCCTATAAATTCAAATTTAATTAATCCCCCTAAATCCTTCAATCCTTCTAAAATACTTCTAAAATTTATTAAATGATTATGTAAATCTTCTAATGTAGTTTAGACAATTCACGGAAAATGCTTTAGAAGATAAAATTTTCATGAATTCGTAGTTTAGTACATAAAGGGTTAACATTATTCTGATAAATCGAGCTGTTGCATAAAACTGAAATTAAGAATTGGTCAAAAGGGTCCAGACAAAATTGTTAAACTGGGTTTATCTCAAATCTTGATTTAGTTTTTGTTGGTGAAATTAGTACTTAACTTCGTAGTCTACCTCCGTCTGTAGGCCGAGCTGGCAGGGATTTTTTATATTCATATCACATAGTTTTGCTTAAAGCCTTACAAATGTCCCATCATTTTTGCGATTTAATTTTCTACTCTTTTCATACAGATTATTAATTTCAATCAAATTTCCTTTTGTTTTTCCTCGAAATATTCATCTCATATAAAGAATAAGATGTAAGTGATTTATTACAAAAGCAGAAATCATTTTAAATTATTTTATACTTCTTAAGGGGTCTCGGAACTCGTAAAGCTTTAAAATTTTCGATTTTTTTTTTTTAGATGTTAAACTCCTATTTTGATATAATTGTTTCCTTGAAATTCCAATTACAAGTTATGGCTTTTAAAATTATACCCGCTGAATAGCTGAAGCGGAATTCCGAAATTTTGAAGTCATTTTTCTCCAAATGACGTTTTTGAGCATCACGCGCAGGATATCTCAAAAACTTCCGAATATTTTTTCATGAAATTTTCAAAACATATGTTTCATGTTAGTCTGTATAAACGGAAACGAAAATTTACTTTTTATTATTCAAAAAAAATATTCTTTAGGTGATTATAATGTTGAAATTTTCTAAATTTTTCATTAGTTTAATATAACTTTGTATTTAAAATTTAAAAATGCTTTAAATACAAATTTATTTAGATTCAGGCTAATTATTATAATTTGAAGTATAAGTAGGCACCAAAATTTCATTCCAGTTGCAAAATTTATTTTGCAATCCTGTTCGAAATCTGTTATGCCGATTTTCTGCTCGTCAAATGTCTGACAGTTTGGAGCCCCCTGTAAATGCTAATTCTGCATCTTGCAATTGTTTAAATACGTGAAATGAAAGAAAATACTTATATCTTTCATCCCAATTAAAATTGTGTCTTAAAATCAAATACATGTTAAGATATTAAATGTTAAAAATGGTCCTTTTTCTTCTTTTTTTCCAATTTTAAGAATCTTGAGACCCCTTAATAATTCGATTATTCTGAATTTTCTGACTACACCACCCTTTTTCTGAGCTTGCATTTTTTTTGAAAATGTACGAGATTTTATTTAAATAATCGTGTCTGTTTGATATTTATACCTCGAAGAAAATATAATGCAATTTAGAGACAGCGACGTTCGGTTGCCATGGAACTGTGTTTCTGCTTCCAGATAGCTGCATGAAATGAAGACGTTCAACTTTTCATTTTATTATTCTTTATGTAAGACCACGGAGGTAAGAGATAGATGGAAATGAAGGATTTTGATTTGCCGTGATGCTAAAAATACAATCCTGAAACCAGTTAAAACCGGTCCAAATGCTTGCGGTTCCACAGAGTCTGTGTGCGGCTGGGCCGAATGAGAGCATTTAAATTTGAGTGATGACCGTCTTCGTATTACATACCGTTTTTGCGGCATCTGCATGTATATTATTACTTACAAGGAAGGTCTCCATACGGGCATATTCAGAAAAATCTCAAAAAATTACAGAGTGTTCGCCTCATGTGGATATATATGTTTATAAAAATAAAAAAAATTGCGGAACCCCGATAGAACGTTCGTAAAAAAATAATAAAATTTTCGTTTATTTGGCGATTTATCATCGGTTGGCAATGAAATAAAATTTCGAAAAATACTTTTTCATGTCGAATACTCTTTAAGATAAAAATATTCCATATTGAACTTGTTTAAATAAATTTAACTTAAATAACTGTAGTTTTGCCAGTTTTAGTTTGATTTAGCTATAGTTTTGTCATATATGTATTTATAATGAAAGTTAAATATCAAATTTTATGAATTAAAACAAAATTAAAATTGTTTCAATATCTCAAAATTAAGCCCAATTGAGCGCTGTCGGTTCAATTTTGTTGCTATGGAAACGACGAATTCCTTGGTTTGAAATGAATAACTGCTAAATGAATCTTGCCTTTATTTTGGAATACGCTTAAATATATGAAAGTATTTTTCCTAGATGAAATTGTTTTTAAAGTAATAAAATTAAGTAACAAGCAACATAAATATGTAATACGAAAAAAATGTATTTATTAAACTCTCTCATTGTTTATGTATCCATTAAATACTTTTTACACGCATTCTATAAATCAATTAACAAACAATTTTCAGATGCATTAAAATCGTTGCTTTTGGCGAGGAAAAGTACTGCTCGCCAAATCGCGTGACGCTTTCGTCTTTTCGCGCCAAATACTCGAAAGTATTTTATTTTTTTACAGACTTTCTACTGTAATTTCACCGCTAAATTTGACTGATCCTTTATTACATACATAAGTAGTTTAATTGGTATTTTTTTCAAAATATTCTGAGTATGCCCAGTATGGAGACCTTCCTTGTTAGAACTCTGTGATGTAAGACAATTTCTAAAAGTAATTGCCAGTATCTTTATGAATAACTACATTAAAATAAAAATAGTAAGATATTTCGCATTTATACAAACAAAAGATCGCAAAACATATTGAGTTTGAAATTTTATTTTGATTGAAAAATATATACCTAAATACCTAGAAATTATACAGTAGCGCTCAAAAGTATTTTGACACCATTATATTCACTCTTATTTTGTTTAATATAAAAATATAAAAGGAAATATATTCTTTATAATTAAGAAAAATACGACTGCAATTATTCAAAGGCATCAAGTTTCAACTTGTTTGTATACATTCGGCGCCACCGAAGAAATATAACTCCTCCTTATCTCAAAAGTATTTTGACGATTAGTTTGCTTTTCATTTTTGAAGGCGTCAGTTGCTCTACAGCTTCGATTAGTATTTATATTGGCTTATTGTAATTATTTTTAAATGCCGAAACATAAAGAATATTCTAGTAATTTTAGAAAAGCCGTTGTAAATGCACTTAAGCAAAGAAAGACGCAAGACTAAGTTGCTCGTTTTTTAACGCGTCTCGGCTGCTGTACATGGGATAAAGTTTTTAATAAACGGAAATCTATCGAAAATATGCCTCGAAGTGGCCGTCCGAAAAAAACAACTTCCAATGCTGACCGTATTATAAAAATGCTATCTGCAAGTCATTGTAGTAAGTCCGCTGTAGTCATAAAAAAGGAATTGAAAGAAAATTATGGCATAGACATACACGTTTCAACTGTCAAACGACGACTAAACCCTCGATGGTTTACATAGCCGAAGACCAGCAAAAAATCCTTCTATATCTGCTAAGAATAGGAATGCTAGACCTTGCAATCACAAAACGGCATAAATCGTGGACAAGCGTAGAGTTGTCTAATGTTTTGTGAAGCGATGAAAGCAAGTTTAATTTAGTATCTTCTAATAGAATTAAGTACATTCGACGTCCTACAAACAAAAAAAATATGATGTTCGATACCAAATACCCACCTTTAAGCCCGGAGGAGGCAGTGTGATGGTTTGAGGTTGTTTTTTCTCTCAGAGGAGTTGGACCCTTAGTTCGAATTGAGGGAAATATGGATCGGTTCATGTATGCTGATATATTAAAGACTCATATGTTACCATATGCTAAACAAAACATGCCTCTTAAGTGGTATTTTTAGCAAGATAATGACCCAAAATACAAATACAGGTACGTAAGCGATTTTATGAAAATTAGAAAAGTCCATGTTCTAGAGCGGCCAAGTCAAAGTCCAGAGAGAACTCCATAGAGATTTTAGGGGAGGAGTTAGGTCGGAGAGTAAGGTGCTAAAATTATTCAAATAAGAAGGCTTTATACGAACCTCTTAAAAATGAGTGGGGCTGCCAATTCCTTTAGATCGAATACAAAAATTATTCGACTCGATGCCCGCGCGTTGTGAGGCTGTTATAAAGGCCAGAGAATATGCTACTAAATACTGGCTGAGACGTTACTATATTTGATAATTCTTGTGAGAAAACGATTTTTTATTAAAATGTCAAAATACTTTTAATTTATAATTTTTCTGATTTTTCGTGGATTTCACGTTATTTTCTAGAAAATGATAATTAATTTACTAAAATTCTGTAAAACATTGAATATGGTTAAATAAATTAAATGACTGATTTTCGTATTTTATTATTGTTTTTAATTAAGTCTTTGTCAAAATGCTTTAGAGTGCTACTATAGATTATAAAATACATTTTACATTGAATTGTTTTTATTAAACAAAAAAATATATTTATTTAATTTTTTAAACTTTTTTGTCCTTTTCATGATGCTTAAGCCTAAAATATTACATTTATCTGATTTCAAAGAGTAATATTGATTGAAGATTTCACCTAAAACCATTTTCCAAGTTTTATTAGAATTAGAATAAAAAATAAAATATTAAGGAGAAATATTTCAACTATCTTATCGCAGACGATTTTACTTAAATAATCGTATCGGTCAATATTTATAGCTGGAAGAATATGATAAAATTTAGTGACAGCAATGTTCGGTTGCCATAGAAACGAAGATCTGCCTCCAGACTGACGCATTACATTAAACTTTACTTTCATTTTGTTATTCTTTTTATGGGATAATTTTTTTTTTAAACAATATAATATCATTTTAAAATTTATTAATTTAGTTTCTAAAGTTTTTATTTTTAATAAAATATTTATTCAAAGATATTTTTATCCAATCGGAACAATGTTGAAAATTTTCTTTTCTCAGGTAAAAAATGTTGATGAAAAGTTATTGATCTAAGAATATTGTAATTTCTTTTTTTGTAACTAAGTACAGGGTGTCCTAAAAAGGATTTGATTTTAAAATTCAATAACTCGCAAACGGTGACAGATATTTAAAAAATTCTTGCATGAGTGTTATGCATAATGTCAGAAGTTTTCTTTTACCGTGATTCTCGAATTTGGTTCAATTATAAACAATAGATGGCGCTGCAAGTAATAGGCGCTAAATTCAAACTGGATTTTTTTGCCTTTCTCTTCTCCCATGCCAAAAGAGGAGATTAAACTGTATTGAGTGGGTCCCAAAAATCTGGCCTGGATGTAGTGCATATTGCTCGCAGTGCCATCTAATGTTGTAATTCGACCTAAATTCGAAAATCACAGCAAAAAAACTCCTGAAATCGTATATAACGCTCCTGCAAGATTTTTTTAAATATCTGTCACTGTTTGCATGTTATTGAATTTTAAAATCAGTCAGTCCTTTTTAGGACACCCGGTATATTATTAATTTTGTCTTCTAATATAAAATGAATGTTAAACACGAATTCACATGTACTATTATTATTATTATTATTATTATTATTATTATTTGTAATGCAGTTTAAAATCTTTCTTACAAAAAGATAATATTATTATAACATTCTTAATGTAATAAAGTGAATAACAGTATTTAACAAAATGACAGAATTAATAATCAATTAAAATTTACCCATCCCGTAATTTTTTTTTTTTTTTTTTTTTTTTTTGGCATTTCTTGAAAAACGGAGTGTTTTTTAGTTATGGCACTTTTGAAGAAAGGGTGCGATATTTCAAATGTATATTGAAATGAACGAGATGATAAAATAAGTAAACTTGCAAAGAATCCAATCTCCAGCACTAACCTTCCCTGGCAGAAAGGTTACTTTAGTAGAAAAATAAAATAAAATAAAGCTTTATGTGAAAACTTGATGTTTATGGAATTAAGAAATTGCACATGCCTGTTATATGGTTTAATAAAAAATGAGAAAAATAATATGCGCAAAAATGAACAATTTCTGTGCAGAAATATAGTATCCTAATCCACTTATTCTGCATAAGTTGAACAATTGAACAATTTCTGTGCAGAAATACAGTATCCTAATCCACTTATTCTGCATAAAGTAGAAAGTGTGTAAGAAGATTGTGTATTTTCATCAATGTTACAGCAAAAACATATAGGTAGATATATTGCAGCTATTGTTAATATGTTTTAAATAGAGTTATTTTGCTTCCTGCGAACGCTGTGCTAAAAAAAAAATGGAGTAAATAGCCATGAGCTCGCAAACAACTCATTTTTGAACTAGTTGCAAAAAATTTCACAATGGATCCCAGTAAGTAAGGTGAAAATGTAGGAATTAAAGTGCACTCCTAGCACTTTCTGGTTCATCAGTATTACTGGTAAGTTTGAGACATTTACTCTACAGTCCGTTACCATATATCGTTAAAAGATACACTACCAACAATGAGCTGAATGTAGATTGGGTAATCCTCAACCTTTTCGTAAGCATTATCCAGGGCTTCTGGTTACAGAAGTCTATGTGACTGTCAATAACCTAGACAAGAGATAGTCTACTGTTTTTTAATATAAAGACCATTTTAAGATGCATAATTACAATTGCGTTGTGATAAATTTTCGGTGCTGAACTATTCCCTGGCCTTTGATTTGGGAAAACACATTTGGAGTGGAAAAACACCCCGGTTTCTACAAACCAAGCCGGAAAATACCGATTTATTAACTTTATTTTTTATGTCTGAAATTAATCATACAATAAAGGGATTCATTTCAGATTATTTATTCAGGCTAATTATTCTTTTTAAACTAAATATATATATACAGGGTGTCTCAAAAGGTCGTTTACAAACTTAATATGCTGATCTGTCATATCATGAGGAAAAAAATTTACATAGGAACTTGTGTTCGAAAATGCAAACTGCGACCGCTAGAGGACGATGAGCGCAGGTGTGGAGGGGAAGAAAGAAAGGATATCGAAAGAGGTATTAATATGACTTTTATTAAAGAACATGGTTTAATTTACAGAAGGTGTTCAAAATTCCTTCCATTCGTCGCAATACATGCTTCACAACATCGACGCATGGATTCACGGACCCGTTCAAAATGAGCAGGTGTGTCACGGGTACATGCCGCCACTTCCACGATCCTGGCGACGAGATCCATGTCCGATGTTACGGGTATCTCGTACACCATGGACTTCGTGTGTCCCCGATTATAGAAATCCAAGGGAGTCAGGTCGGGGGATCGCGGCGGAAATGCGACTGGTCCACCTCTGCCAATCCAGCGATTAGGATATGTCCTTCCGGGGTATTCTCGCACAGTATAGCTAATCCACCATGCTGAAACCAGATGTTTCGGCGTGTAGCGGCTGGAACGTCACCCATCCGATCCAGCAAGACTCTTTGAAAGAAAATGCGATAGGTATTCCCGTCGAGGCGCTAAGGTAGTAGGTAAGGGCCGATGTCACCGATGACATGTCGCCGATAATACCAGCCCAAACGTACACGGCGAAACGTTGTTGACGTGCATGGGGATATGTAGACCTCGGGTTATCATGCGCCCATATGTGCATGTTGTGCAAGTTCAGGACACCGTCCTGTGTAAAACAGGATTCATCCGAAAACAAAATCCACGTTGGAAAATTCGGCTGTGCGACTCGTCAACGAACAGATAATCGTCAACGCACAATGCCTGTACTCTTTGTAAGTGGTAGGGGTGTTGCGTGTCCTCATGCAATATGCGCATAATGCTGGAATGATGCACACCCAAGACCGATTTGCTTGCTCGGAGACTTGTTTGCGGGTTCCTGTCAAATTCCCGTAGCACGGTTTCCTCTACGACAGGCGTGCTTGTAGTGCGTTCTCGACCGATGTGGCTACGTACTTGGAAAGCTCCTGCTTAACGCAATCTGCGATGCAATTGTCCAAACGAAACATGACTTGTCTGACGTCTGCTTGGGAAACGCTCAAGGTACATCCGTACCACGGCGCCCTATACGTAATGCATATCGGCCAATTCTGCGTTACTAAACCGATTCACCCTTCCCCTGCAACGTCCTTGCCTAAAATGATTACACTTCCCACTCTCCCGTAAGCCTGCGCTCATCGCCCTCTAACGGTCGCAGTTTGCATTTTCGAACACAAGTTCCTATGTAAATCTTGTTTATCATGATATGACAGACCAGCATGTTAAGATTGTAAACGACCTTTTGAGACACCCTGTATATATATATATATATATTTATTACACTAACAAAGAATTTATTTAAAAATTACTATATGTACATAAAATGCATAAAGAAATACGCCAAAATTAAACGCCACACACAAAAAAATTACTGACAGCTGGATTTTAAAATCCCTTAATTATATTAAATTGATTAGTGATTCGTACTTAAAAGTGACCCAAGTTCTCCTACGGAGTTCCCGATAAAAACATAAAAATCTTAATAGCAAAAAGGTACACTTGGTAATATTCCAGAATTTAGTAGTATTATACAGAAATGCTTGATAAACACGCTGATGCAGACAGTTTTCAAATCGAAGAATTATTTTAAGAGATATTTAATGGTAAAGTTGGACAAAATCGTTCGACTAAAAAAGTTTTATAGGAGCAAAAACTATTCATGGAAATTTAATCATTTTTAGATCATTTTATACGTTTGAAGTTCCCGGTGTGCAGACTGTATTTCTTTTTTTTAATTTGACTCATTTTTTGAGGTTTTATTTCAATTTTAAATTCAAATTTTCAGCATTTCGAGAGATATTTTTTATTTATTTCAGAAAATTGTACTAATTTAACTTGTTACCAACTGTATAAAAAGCGCAAACAATAATGTTTGCTTCAAACTAAAAATTTATTTACAGGCGACTATTATAAACAGGAAAAAACTTTCAAATTAGAATTAAATAATTACGCATAAAAAGCAGGAACTTATTGAAAATTACTTCATAAAAACTATTTTTACACGTGAATTTTAAGAGAGAAAGGAAATTGTAAAATAATAAATTCATTAACATGCGTTAGAAGTCTTAAATAGGAGAAATTACGTCATATTTAAGTCACATTACAGTTATTACATAAAATGAACACAAAATAATATTGCAAAACAGTTTAAATTTAGAAATTGCGCTACACATTTATTTGATATTTTGAGAGGATACTTTTCAACTATTTTTGGTAGGCAAGCGCAAATAATATTTCATTTCTAACAATAGCATTTTCACGTGAATATTTAAAAGAGATAGAATAGCTTGGTCAAAATTACGTCAGATTAAAAGCGATTAATTTAAAATGCCTCATTTAAAAGAACTTTCTTTTCGCTTTGTTAAACAATACCAGGAGACAAAGACTGTTTACTTAATTCCTTTTATATTAGCTTATTTTGAAATGTTGTTACACGTGTCTACGTCATCAAGTTATTTTTATTTCGACGTTTTATTTGTATTTTTATTAATGTTGTACTAATTTATTTGTTCTTTCGTTATTTAAAATAAAAATTATGTCAATTTGTATAATTTGGCGAGTGGTTTGGCGATTTGTATAATTTGGCGAAATTGATCGATGGGATAATCAAGTAGTACCGCAGCGGATTTGGCGTTAAAATTCCCCAATCAAAAAGAAATGAATAGATATCCGTTTATAGGGAGATCGCCACTGTTTTTTAAATTATAATTCAATCTTTCGAAATCTTTTTAAAGCCGATCAAATTAGCGTGCATTTAGAGTCTGCGGTGTCTGGACGGGGGTTGGCGAGCGTAGCTCTTAGGGGTCCGAGCCCCCTAGTAAAATAAATAAAAGCACCAATCTCTACTCTCTCTCTTCTCACCAAGCCAGCATAACTCCATAATATATATAGTGAATTGGCATAGAAACTCTGGGAGTTGACGACCCGAATTAGCATGAGCCCCAGAAGTAGATCCTGACCACTCATGGAGAATTCAGTTACGCCCCGAATAAGTCTCAGTTTATATAGGCCATGCCACAAGCCAATAATCTCATGCATCCCCTAGGATGAGTCTTCTTCTTGTAGTCACGTGATGGCTTTCCCATAGGTACAGGCCTCACATACCCCCCCCCCCCCCCCTCATAAAATAAATGGTCATAAAAACCTCAGTTTAGAGACCTATACAACTGGAGATTTTCTGCCGCAAACATTCTTGATACTTAATAAGTGCATATAAACAAAATAGAATAATAATAATACAATATTAAATGTTACTAATACTTATAACCGGGTGTCCTAAAAAGGACTGACTGATTTTAAAATTCAATAATTTGCAAACGGTGACAGATATTTAAAAAATTCTTGCAGGAGGGTTATGCATAAGGTCAAAAGTTTTTTTCAGTGATTTTCTATTTTAGTTCGAATTACAAACAATAGATGGCGCTGATGATCAATAAACGCTAAATTTAGGCTCGCTTTTTGGTACTTAGGGACCCACTCAATACATCTTAGTCTCCTTTTTGCGTATGGAAGAATAGAAAGGTAAAAAAATCGAGCCTGTATTGAGCGCCTATTCTTTACAGCGCCATCTATTGTTTGTAATTCGAACTAAAATCGAAAATCACTGTAAAAAAACTTTTGACCTTATGCATAACACTCCTGCAAGAATTTTTTAAATATCTGTCACCGTTTGCAAGTTATTGAATTTTAATATCAGTCAGTCCTTTTTAGGACACCCGGTACATAGAATCATTGTGAACAAATACAAGTACTTTGTAATTATACTGAGTCCACAAATGAATAATTAAGAATTAAATAAAAATGGAGGAATCACGCCACCAAGTATGAATAATGAACGTTGCTTTAACTAAAAAAAGAATACTATATATTTCTTGAAAAAAGGTCCGGAAGTTATAGATTACAAAACTAACATTAAAAAAAACATTTGTTTTAAAAATATATTATTTTTCCTATTACTCAACGTTTATGCTTAAAATATTACGTTTGGCATCTTTCAAAGAATAATATTGATTTTGACCTAAAACCATTTTTCAACAGTATTATTAGAAATAAAATGAGGTCTAAAATATTAAAGAGAAATATTTCAAATATCTTATCGCGGACAATTTTATTTAACTACATTTATTTAAATAATCGTGTTGGTCAATATTTATAGCCCGATGAATGTGTGATAAAATTTAATGAAATCTATATTTGGTTTCTATGGAAACGTAAATCTGCGAACAGATTGACGTATAAGATTGTATTTGTGGCGCTCAAAATTATTTTTATTTTAATCTTTTATATCCAAAAGAAATTCTAGAAAACTTAATATAATAACATTTTAAAGCTAAGTTAACTTCTTAATGTTTTATTTTCAAGAAAACAAGTTTATTTAAACCTATTTTGATTAGAATTAAATTATGTTAAACGTTTTTATTTCGTTCGAGAATTTTTTTTTTTTAATTCTATGAAAAGACATGTTATATAAAACAAGAACGTTTTTGAAAAGATTCTTCAAAAACGTTCTTTCTTTATATAACATCTCTTTTTATTGTCTGCTTCATTTACCTGAAATGGAAACTTTTTAACAGGCGATAAGTTTTCAATCAGATCTAAAATATTTCTATACATTTTGGTGGCTGTTTTTGCTTTCAGGGATCTATTAATGACAAACTTATCCCTCAAATGAGTAGAGACTTTTACGAGATTAACTGGGGTACGTTTATGTGGTATTTTCTAATATTATATTAAAATGATGTTTAAAGCAGAAATTGTGTTTAATTAAGATTTATTAAGTTAATAAATTAAGAATTTCTACATGATCATGCAATAGTGTTTTTCTTTGATCGAGTACTTAAATATGTATTTCAAAGAAGCTATATCTAAAACTGAATGTATTGAATGACTTTAATGTGAAAATATTCGAAATATCTACATCAGGTACTACTAACGTTATGAAATTAATAATATACTAAATGGATATCATAGAAGGTAGTGTGTTAAATTCTTACGATTCTAGTGCAGGTGTACAGTCGTGGAAAAAAAAGTAAACACCTCCTGCTAACTCCTCAACAAATTATCGTAGACGAAAGTTACTGGTATCGAACGATTGGAAATAAAATCTACTTTTAAATGATGTATATAAAATTTGCTTAGGGGGTCATCTACATATTAAAACGAATCCAAACTTCAGTTTTTTCAATGGCAATACCCAGTTTTAATAAAATATTTCAAAACTTCGGTTAAAACTATGCCTAGGCACCAAATTTCAAGTCATTTGAATGGGAAAATTTGAATTATAAACATTCAAAATTTAGTGCTTCTAATGTTAAATTACATTTTCATATTTTTATTTATAGCTCCTTAAATTATGCTCCCAATGTGCTAATATTTTGTCTAGCAATAATACTGATATAACCAAACATAAATACACTGAATTTGCAGTTTTTATAATTTTATGATATGAATTATGAATTTTGAAATTATTCGAAAAAATTATGAATTACAACCTACAATTTTTTTGATGTAAATAGATTTATTAAGTCCTGCTTTAAGGAAATCCAAAATTTCACATTTTTCTTCCAAGTAGTTTTCAAATTATGCTTAAAAAACGGCAAAATGATGAATTAAGGGGCCGTCTATGATAGAAGTGACTAGATATTTTTAAATTTCTTTTGCTCTCCTGTAATCTAGCAGGCTTCATTGACTCCTTGAGCGGCGCTTAAGGTGCCTTGATCAAGAAGGGAGCTCTCTCGGTTAACAATCGAGTACCGAATTTCAATTTGGATACAGCCCTTAAAATACGCTCATTTTAAAATAATTAATTTCCTGAAAACTTATGGTACGAATTGCATAAAAATTTGTTTTGGGGCTAATTTAAAGGTGTAGAGTTCATTTATGCTGTCAAAATTGCGTATTTCTATTGAAAAAAGGAAGTTTGGGTTCGTTTTTATATGTATATGGCCCCCTAAGCAAATTTTATATACATCATTTAAAAGTACACTTTATTTCCAATCGTTTGGTACCAGTAACTTTCTTCTACGATAATTTATTGAAGAGTTAGTAGGGGGTGTTTACTTTTTTTTCCACGACTGTACATAATTAAGTTTTGACATAAATTCAAAAAAAAAAAAAAAAAAAAAAAAAAAACATAGTTTATACTAGAAATAATAGAGAAGGGAAAGTCCTAATTATTTACAAAAAAAGGATAAAATTTCTTCAAAATTTTAATGTTTTCTTGAGGTAAATTATAGATAAGTCCTTTTTAATAAAATTATTACACAATATCCTCTGTTTTTCTACAATTTTTAGTCGTTTTGAATCTTTACACGACATCAGACACGGCATACTTTTTGGTATCGGGCTCGGGCGGGTCCGGGCTTTAATGACAAGAAATGTTTTGGACTCGGACGGACTCGAATTTAACCGTTTAGTGTGCAGCTTTGCATGTATGCAAACAACAGTGTTTTGAATTTAATAGATTCTTTTTATTTGTATATTCCAAATTCACACCAGAAAATTAAAATAGCAATATTTGCTTTGATTAATAACAGACATTCCGTATTCAAATAAAGCGATATTAAGCATTGCGATTTCCTGGTGTAAAGTCAGATTCGCTGAACTACGTAATTTCTAGAACGTATTCTATCATGGGAATTAAACGGTTAAAGGTTAAATTTTATAACATAAATAATTATATAAAATAAGGCATTTGGAGACATACTCATTAAAATATTTACTAATTTGCAATATTTTAGCGTAAAACAACCACACGATATTTGTTTTTACTTGTATTGCAGATGTGCAACAGAAGAAAAGATTGACGCATTATATGAAATGAAGGGCAGGCAAAAGTTTTCCGTTACATGACGGCCAAAGGGAAAAAAATATTGCAAGTGCATTTTAATGATGTTACAGTCCTCCGAATGGTCTGAAATTTTAAATATGCAAAATTTTGTCGAGTCATTTCAAATTTTATGAAAATTGGATGTATAGTTTAATGACAGGGACAGTCAAAAGTTTTCCGTTACATTACGGCCAGTGGGAAAAAATTATTGCAAGTGCATTTTAATGATGTTACAGTTTTCCAAATGGTCTGAAATTTTAAATATGTAAAATTTTGTCAAGTCATTTCAAATTTTATGAAAATAGGATGCATAGTTTAACGACAGGGACAGTCAAAAGTTTTCCGTTATATTACGGCCAATGGGAAAAAATTATTGCAAGTGCATTTTAATAATGTTATAGCCTTTCGAATAGAATGAAATTGATAGGCACTTAGGACGTGCACTAAAATATACATTCAGTACAATATGCGGTGCAAAAAAAATTATAAAACTAGTTATAATACGAACACACCTCATTTACCACGTTTGACGAGCAATTTCCAACTTGTTACACTTTGACGTGCTTCTAAAAATATTTACTTTTTTATTTTTTTAAATGTCTGAAAGTGGTCCAAGCTCCAGTAAATTATATTACGATTAATTAAAAAAGAAGCTCGGAAGTTAGGAATAACTTGTTTTGATCCCGCCCAGTTTCAAAAAAAGTCATTTTACGTAAAATGCGCTTGTAGTGCTCGAAAACAGTGTAAGCCTACGAACGGATTGCACTAAAGCACTAAATAATTATGAAAGAACTTCGAATTTGGTTAAATTGTTTCAGGCGGATAATTGCCGAAACGTCAGTGAAGGCTTACTGTGGAGACACGAAATGTTTTGGTTTCCGTTTGTCTGTCTGTCTGTCTGTCCGTCTGTTCCGCGATAACTGCCGTAAAAAGCATCCGATTAGCTTAAAATTAAGTATGCATGTTGGTAAAATCCCCGGATTTAGCTGTATAGTTTTTGGTTAAATTTGGTTCATGCGTTCGGAATATATAGAACATTTTATTTTGCGACTTAATGCTTTCCTATAGCAATTCAGACGATTTTTCCATTTTTATTTGTTGAAAGGAAATGGCTCATATGATTGAAGGATTTAAATAGTAAATTATGGATGATGTAATTTCTAATTAGAACCATACATTATTCATATTAGTTTGAAATTTTGTGTATACATTTGTCAGAGTTTTTAAATTCGGTGTTTAACTTATGGAGGTATTTTATATATGTGTTCCAATAATATATCTTTTTATAAATTTACTTTTTTTCAAAGCACATATTTCATTGTTTTATTTTCTTTTAACTGTTGCCTAGCGACGGAACTACACCTAAAAATATCGTAAATGTGAAAGTATTTGTAATTGTTTGAAGTCAATCAAAGTCAAAAGGGACGAATTAATGCCTTTGTGACTTTACATATAGATGAAATTTACCCCAGAAATAAAGAAAGACTATGTTCTGCTTATTTTGTTCAAATATTTTTTCTTTTAAATTAAGAAGTTCATTATTTTCATAAGGAATAAATTGACATTTTGCTATAAATTTAACAATCTTTTTTTTTTTTTTTTTTTTTTTTTTTTTTTTTTTTTTTTTTTTACCGTTGCCAAGAAAATCCTATCCCAGAATAATAATTTATCCTAAACAGTTAATTTTGATTTGAAAGATTTTCATGTGCAAGAGGAAAATGAAATAAAAAATAGACATGAATACGTCTTCATATTGGAAATAAAACTAAAATACGAAAAGAAGGTGAATTTGATCTCATATATCAAAAATAAAACTAATATGCTTTGAGGTTGAAATAAAAAGGGCTTGTGTTATGATATTAATTCTTATTATTAAAAGAAATGTTACTAATATCTCATGGTTTATCGTCTGCACACAGCTAACAGAAATGTTAATTTTTAATCGAAAATTTCAATGAGAAAAAAAAAAAAAAACTTTTGAAAATCAAATATATAGTAAATGTCAAAATTTTACACCGCAAAATTATCGCTGTCGAAAATGACGTCATTGTATTGGGAAATAAATATTCTCATTCTTAAAAACCAAGCATTAACTAGATTACCTAAAAAAATATTTTATGACGAGTGTTACTTCTTAATGCCGTCTCATTTCAGAAAATATGAATGAAAATTATTTTATTTTTAAAAGGAAATTATATTTTCATTCATAAAACCTAAACTTTTAATATAATTGCGTCAATGTGAATCATTTTCTGTCCACCAGTATTGAAAATTAAGGCTCGGAAGTATAAAAAGAAATTTAAGATTTGCGATAACCATTAGTGCAATAAATAAAAAGTTACATATGTAAATTAATGAAACCACGGGGAGTTCAGGAGGCGGAGCCCCCCCCCCCCCCAAGAAATCTGTTTTATTATTTAAAAAAATATCAGAATTAGTAGCTCATGAAAATTATTTCAAAATATCCTTCCATAACAACGTTTTTAATTTAATGCTTCTAATGTCTGAAAACTTCGTATTTTTTATTCTTATAAATAATTACATAATTTGAAAACTTTAAATTGCGGTTTGCAGGAAACTGAATATTACCAAAGTGAGTCTAAAAACAATGACTTGCAGAGCTGACGTTGAGGCTCCTGATCTGCAGATTTACTAGTCTACAGACTACAGAGAATAGGAAAATGTAAAAAAATATTCGATTTATCAACCGGAAAAAGCAGTATTTTTTTTTCTTGACACAATCATAGTGATATTAAGGTCACTGATATCATAGTGACATTAATCATAGTGATTGGTAATAATATCATACGTTTTAGAAAACTGCAAAAACATAACATCTTTACCAATCTATATGATTCAATTAAGAATAACAAATATAATTTTTCCTCGTTAAATAAGCAGTTTTTTTTTTCTGTACAGTAGAGCCTCGATTATCCGAAGTAATTGGGATCGACCATCTTTCGGAAAATTTAAATTTTCTGATAATCGAGAATGCTTCAATTTTAAGATTAAGGGCAAATATATACGCTATTTCTTATTATGGTAACAAGTACTTAATAAAAATAGAGCAACAGAAAAATAGAAACCAGAATAAATTACCTGAATTTTAATTTTAAATTAAGTACTTTTTACAACCTTTACCTTTTAGTACCTTTCATTTCACAAGAGTTTGAAAAAAAGTTTTGTTTGTGGCAGTTTTGATTGCATTTGCTTTGCCGCTCTATCTATCACAAAATATTGATTATTTAATGAATAACTTCAACAGTTATCTTTCACATGTGTCGCTGACTAATACCGGTGAAAAGCAGAAAAATTGTTTAGCATACTCTCGAATTCTTTTATCACTGCTTATTACCCCACAATACACTTTTAATCAATCTTCTGGTGAACAAAAAAAAAATCATCCGCTAGATCACATTTCCACATTCCGGTTCTCCCTTCTCCTACTGTGTCCTAGTCCAATCCGCAGCTTACGGGAGCTCAAGTTAAATTCAAATAAATTCAAAGATAAAAAAAGGGGATTCCGAATATTTATCTGTAACCATGGTTCGGAAAGGACCGCTTGCATGCACACAAGGATTGTGATAGTGAAAAAAAAAAAAGGCTTTAAAATGGATTTTGTTTAACCGAGATTTTCGGTTAAAAGAGTTTCGGATAAAAGAGGTTCTATTGTATAATCAACGGATGCTTCTATTGCGTATGGAGAAAAATACCATTTAGATTTATTACTGTAAAAAAAAAAAGGTTTGAAAATGGATTTTGGTTAACCGAGATTTTCGGTTAAAAGAGTTTCGGATAAAAGAGGTTCTATTGTATAATCAACGGATGCTTCTATTGCGTATGGAGAAAAATACCATTTAGATTTATTACTGAAATGTCAGTGAGGCTTACTGTTGAGAACCGCAAAGTTTTTAGTTACTGACTGTCTGTTCGATAGCTGCTGCAAAAAGCATCCAATTGCCATGATATTCGGTAGGTATGTTGGTAAGTTACCCGGATTTAGCTAGATAGTTTTTGGTTAAATTTGGTTCATTCGTTCGAAAAATACAGAACATTTCTTTTCATGCCATAACGCTTTCCTATAGGAATGCAGACAATTTTTAACTTTCGTTCGTTAAAAGAAAATGGCACTTTTGATTAACGGATTTAAATGATAAATTATGAATGCTAAATCTTCCCAAAATTGGGTGTTAAATTATTCATATTAATTTGAAATTTTGTTTGTTGTTTACATTTGTCAGATTTATTTTTTAATTAAGTGTTTAATGTTTGATGGAAATTTTAAGCATCTGTTCGAATAATATAAAACGTTTTGTTTTATCACTTTATTTCTTTGACATCATACACATTTGAATTTTTCACGTTTTCTTTTATCAGTCCCCTAGCACCTTTATTCCATAATCTATGAAAAAACTCAATTAATCACGATTAGGAAAGATTAAGCAGAAAGTCTGGCTGAGTGAAATAAATGGTTAGTTAATATTTCGTAATCTGGTCTGCAACATAGATTTACGTCAAATATGAAAGATGTTAGTAACATTATAGTTTAAATTAAGTATGGATATTATTAAAAGGATAACACGAAAAAAAATTCATAGCTCCAAATATCGTTTAAATTTTAATCAATTGGTAGTGGACAAGATTATGAATAATTAGCTAATAGGTTTAAAAGTGTCTCCATATATGCCTTTTTTGGAGGGAGGGGGGTGATTTTAGTTAGCTATTGCTATCGAGTTGATTAGGATGTGTTTAGATAAGATCTTGCATCTAAATATTATAGAATCGCCATCAAAACAGTTTTTCCGAAAAAAAATTGTAAAAACATTAGGTTTCAAAAATAAATGTTGTAGATTCAGTTTGAATTCCTTCGTACATGAGATTTTATTCCATTTATTCATCAGAGTTAGGTATTTTGTGGTTGTCAGGTAAGTAACTATTGCTGTTTGGATATTAGGATAACATAAAATCCTTGTCGAAACTGTTGCTTATCCTGATAAAATCACAGTGTAAAACGAAATCCAAGATATACTATAATCATTCACACAATCAGTACGGAATTACGAATGTAGTTAATGAGATTACGTGGTGTTCAGAAGGGGTGGGGTGAAGAAATTCAGTTTTAAATCGATAAAAATAAAAGAATATGTTCATGAGAGTATCAGATTATCATTCATTGCATAACACCGTGCTTAATTTATGCTTCTAATTTCCGAAACCTTTGAATAATTTTATATGCTTATAAATAGTTATATAATGAAAAAAAATTAAATTGCGTATTGTATGATATTGAATACTATGCAAAGTGAGATTTAAAAACAATGGCTTGCAGAACTGGATGCCCCTTATCTGCAGATTTACGAGGGTGGTTGAATAATTATTGTCCCTCGTGCATATAAAATATTTGTACTGCGATGGTTCTTGTGGAATATCGAAGCCTAATGTCTTAGATGCCTATATGCTCAATTTCAGAACCGTAGCTGCTATATTCACATAGTTTTGGAGGGAGGGGTGAAAGGCTGACTTTTAGCTTATGGGGCTAGATTTGTGACAGTGGATGAGATGTAACTATTGTCGTTTGGACTCGGGATCATAGTGATGTAGCCACATCTCATACACTGCCCAAATGTAGCCTCATAAGCTCCGAACCAGCATTTCATCCTCACCCCCCTTCTTAAAAACTCCTCCCAAAATAGGTCTTTAAAACTTCACCCCTCCCTCCAAAACTATATTAATATAGCAGCTACGGATCTGAAATTGAGCATATAGACATTTAAGAGATTAGGCTTCGATATTCCACATCAAACATCGCAGTACAAATATTTTATATACATTAGGGACAATAATTATTGAATCACCCACGTACTAGTTTATTTTCTTTTGTCCTGTGGAACATATTTCTAGATAACACTTTAGAAAAGAAATCTAGAAATCGGAAAATCATGAAGCATTCCACACAAACATTTTTCTGAATGATTAACATTCTACATTATTTTACAAATTGATGACTTGGATAAAAAAAAATTCCCGTGAAAGAAACAGATTTTTTTTTTTCTGCAAGGATTGAAAGATAAAATGATTACAATTAAAATGTCAATAGAGAAATTAACATGCAATTATGTATGCGGTTATGTATTTATTCCAAATGCTCAAAATATTCAAATTACATTTGCATTTGAACAAAGCTTTAGCCATTTACAGAGGATGCTTTTGAAAATAATGTTTCATTTTATTTTGCTGAAACTGAAGAACAAATAGCACAAACTTAGAACATGCACTTTATTTCTCAATCCCTTTCCGTAGAAATATTATAATTTGACGAAATGAGTTATGGTGAAGAGGAGAGAAATATTCTTTTCGGAGATATAAGTTATCCTTTACTTTATGACTTAAAAGATTAAATGATGATCGGTTTAAATATATATGGAGATAATAAAAAGATAGTTACTTAGATATTACTTAGATATTTTAATAGTCTTTTAATATTTTAACTCCGAAGTTTGTCAATACTAAATGATATAATTAAATTACTTTAATTACCACATAATTTAAGAGATTTGCAGAGATTGCTTTTGAAAAAAAATTTTATTCTGTTTTCCATTTTATTCTGTAGAAACAAATTAACAAGTTATAGTTTTTATTATTTTTTTAATTATTTACAGCAGTGAAATTACGCCCAAAATTATAGAATATTAAATGCGTGAACTATCACATTGCTAACTAAGCGTAAAACCAACAGAGTGATAAATGTTAACCCTTAAATGCCTGATTTTTCAAAAATCAGTTTAATAATGTTGTTCGGCTTTCATTTTTTAAATAAATCATGGGAAAAATACTTAAAAAATTAATTTTGTTTTAAGTATGGTTTATGGCTAAAAAACAGTTTGTTACTAATCGGCAATACTGGTCCTTAATTGAAAAAATAATTTTCCTCTAAAATTCTATAATATAAATAAAATTCTATAATATTAAACTCACAAGAATTTTGAGAACTATGATAAGAAATAAATTTTACTTGCTCACTGCAGAACAAAATAAGGTATTTCGCAAACTTCCAAACAAAACAAAAAGAACAAGTAGCAACAATTGAAAGAATAAAACTATCTTTATTCTTAAACAGCACAAGTGTTGCCATCTACATGTTGAAAATCGATTTAATAATATTTTCAAAATGTATTTTATTGGTAACATTAGACATTATAGTTTCAAAATTATTCTAATAGTATTTTAGAAGTCTAAATTGGGTATGTTGCCGAAAAGCAACACCCGGCATTTAAGGGTTAAGCCGAGAATCGAACCGGTATCCTTATAATAACGCTTCAATGTCCTACCGTTTGAGCTACGAGGACGTTACCCCGTCTGAAATTTCTCACTCACTGCTGAAAAATAATTGAAAAAATAATTAATTAAAAATTATAATTTGTGTTCATCTATGCTGAACTTTATTTGCGTCTCATGTTTCGCCACAGGGTTGCGTGCTCATGAGGATTTTTCCATCTTGTGCTGCGTTTGTCGACTTACCGATATATGTGAGCGAAAGATACCAGGCTGGATATTGTCCTCGTACCTCAAATGGTACAACATTGGAGTTTGATTCAAAGGAATCGGGTTCGATTCTAGGCTTGGATATGTTTCACTCCGTTGGTTTTACGCTTAGTTAGCAATGTGATCATTCACGTATTTAATATTCAAATTAAAAAAGTAACATAATATTAGATGTAAATTTCCAACAGGGCGAAAAATGTCCGGACCAGGATTCGAACCAGGTATCTCCTGTCTGAAGCCGCCAGTGCTCTACCACCTGAGCTATCCCAGACGAATCTGGTGGAACTTTCTCTCCCAGCTAACCTTAATGATTATAGCATCTGGTCTTAAACCTGGTCCAGCTCAACAGAATAAATCTCAGGTAATGGAACTTCAGAAATCGCTGCATACGTAATTAAACTAGATTAATTTTAACATAATTATAATTGTGTTAAAATTAATCTAAAGTAACATAATTCTCTGAATGAATGAATAACTTCATTTAGAAAGGCAACCAGAACAAAATAAAAAGTATTATATCAAAAAAGAAAAAAATAGTTAATGTCTTCCAAAAGGTAAGGTTAAATTACATATTTTCTGGCAATAATAAATGCTACATGAAATAAATTACCATTATTTATATATTAAACATTTATAAAAGGAAAAAGTTAAATTTTTTTTTAAGAACACCAAACCTTTCATTCCGTTATGGAGTGTGTACAGAAAGGAAAAAATACCGCCTTCATCTAGAACAAATAGGTAGTCATTTTCAAATCCCTAATAGTCCAAGAGCCGACAGCCTATGTTATCAAGCACAAGAAAAAAACCTTTATTTTATGGAAGAGTAGAAATAGGGGAATCTAATGGTTCATGTCTGCCGGAAGTGAAGTGGTTCATAAGTCAAAAATGAATGTCACTTCCGGTGTATTTTTGGAGGCTTATCATAAGGTATAGAGCACAAGAAAAATAAGCTCTGGAAAATGTTGAGTTCATTTAGTGCTATAATAATATCCTAGTCTGCCACGCCGCAGATTATAGTTATTACAGAATATCGATGTCTGCTAAAGTTCAGCTGTTGCTAAACGTTCGGCAGACTAATTTATAAAATGTGCGTTCATATAATTTTATATCGATTTTTCGAATAAAACTATGTCATTTGAGAAAGTTTTGCGTCATTTTCTTAATACCATGGATGATGTGGAATGCTTGAGAAATTTAATGCTGATACAATTTGATAGGCATCCAGATTGGAATTTTGCTACTGTCGAAACCAGACTGACCAATAACAAGTCTGCGTTTTGTAAAATTTTCAAAAAGTGAAAATTTTCGAAAAACTGCAATTTCTGGTTGGTCAATCTCGTTTCAAATATAGTTTTAATAAAATATTTATTCGGACCCCTACAACAGTTCCTTTATACAAAAAATTACCGCAGTTTACCTCATATAATTAAAAATTAATGGAAAATATTAGTAATTTTTATATGAAAGAAATAGCTAGTACTGTTGGCGTGCCACTATAATAGAGGGACGACATACGATGCTCAGACTCTGATTAGACACATGGGATTGTCCAAACTATGAGAAATCTAGGCACTTTTTGCCAAAGCTTAGGCAAAAGTGATGCAAAACTTTCTCAAATGACGTAGTTTTATTCGATAAAATCGATACAAAACAATATGAACGCACATTTTATAAATTAGTCTGCCGAACGTTTAGCAACAGCTGAAATTTGGCAGACATCAATTTTCTGTAATAACTATATTTAAACTTAATTTTAAAATACAAATTATCCTTGTGCTCGATAACTTAGGTTTTCATTAAAAATAATTTCTATAAAAGTACGCCTGGCATGTGTTTCGCACCGGCTGCGGCATGTCAGACCAGGATATTATTATAGTACTAAATGAACTCAACATTTTACATAATTTATTTTTCTTGTGCTCTCTACATTAGGATAAGCCTCTAAAAATACATCGGAAGTGGTATTCATTTTTGACTTATGCACCACTTCACTTCCGGCAGACATGGATCATTAGATTCCCCTATTTATACTATTCCATAAAATAAAGTTTTTTTTCCTTGTGCTTGATAACATAGGGTTTTATGCTGTCGGCTCTTGGACTATAAACTGGAATATAGATTTCCAAATTATGAAAATAAGGTAAACAAAAAAACTGAATAGAAATGATCGAGAATTTCTACTCTATAATTTTCTAGTTGATGAAACGGTACATTATATTACGAATCGTTTGAAATGCGAGAAATTATCACATGATTTCTAGAATTAATTCATAAACTAGAATTATAGTTACTAAAACTCACTTCTTGTGTTTGCTTTTATTTGCAAAGATTTTAAAATAAGTTTGACCCTGATAATATAGGAAAACGACCTTGAAATTTAATTGGGATATCTATAATTCTCTAGCAAAGAGAACTAGAATTTATAAGCATGACATAGAACTATTTTTTGTAGAGCCACAATTTATTTTCTTGATGCCAATGGTAGATTTTTTTTCAGTGTGGAAGATTGATCTTTAGATCACCAACCACTTTTAGACCAATAATTTATCCTTTATGACACTTAAAAGAATTAATAGAATGGGATTTTTGACTTTGCAAGTGCAATTAAAAACAATCAGATATTATCAAATATGTTTAACTTTAAGTTTATTAATGTTTCAGTATCATAAAATAATAATTCTATGAGACAGAAAATATATTATTCCAATAAAGGAAAATTATAGCCTAAAACTTGTAAATGTTAATCCGTGTTAAGTTTCGTCACAATTGTTTTTCAATAATGTACAAAAGGAATCAAATACAGAAAATTTTTCAACTAAAGAGGAAAATATGAATCATGTGTGACTATTAAAATGTATATTTTATGCATGTATAACAGATAAAAGTTAAAAGAAAACTTTTGAAGAACATTAAATAACTTATTCCATTGTAGTGGGTGGAAGATCGATCTTTAGATCAACAATTTCTCTTTTATTACACCTAATAGAATGTGATTTTCGACTTTCCAAATGCAATTAAAAACTATCAGGTACAATTTATCAAGTACGTTTACTTTTAGAATATGAATGTTTCATTATCGTAAAACAATAATAGTATGACACATAAAACATATTCCAATAAAGGAAAATTATAGCCTAAAACTTGTAAATGATACTATCTGTTAAGCTTCATAAACAATTGTTTTTCAATAATGTACAAAAGTAATCAATTACAGAAAATATTTCAACTAAAGAGGAAAATATTAATCATGTGTGCCTATTAAAGAATCATTTTTCTAAAGCTACAAACTTAAAATAAAAGAAACAAAATAAAACCTTTATGTTAGGTATTAGTTTTATAAAAATCGAAAAATAGTAAACCTTTAGAAATGGTACAGTGGAACAAAAGAGTAGTGGAAAACTAGAAAACAGGAATTCTGCTTTTTCAAAATTTAGCGTCGCCCCCGATAAAAAAAAATATATATATATATATGTGTATAAAAAATAGAACAAAACATATTTCAATTTTAAGACTTAAAGCACACGTTTTCATTTTATGTAAAATGACGTCATTCACATCAGCTTAAGAATTCCATATTTACGATCCACTCTTACACATCTACAATAAAGTATGCATAGGGCGTCACTATCGCGAAAAAATACAGAAATGAAGCAAAAAGATGCCGTCATTCAAGAAACTCGACAAAAAAGACCCGGCTATCTTATGATTCATATGCCTTCATTTGTTTGTAACATTAATATAGATACTTAAAGTTAAATATAGTTTATAATATCTCCATGTTTTAACAGAAACCATTCGCTTATATTTTTCAAAATAGCATGTATTTTAAATGCATTTTTTTAGGTTGTTATGAGAAAATAGCAACAAAAATATATAATTACTATTTTGAAACTATTTTGCCTTTACTATCTATGGAAATGGAGTACTTTCGTTGCCAATATTAAGTAAATGGTTCTAAAACCTACAAAAAAAAATTAATATATCAAATATAAATGGAGATGCACTTTTCAAACAAATTGCATTAAAAAGTATTTTTTTCCCAATACGACGATATAAAAATTTAAAATGTGCGATGCTTAGAAGTTAAAAAAATTGTTGTAGAGTATTTAATCGACAATGATACATCTGCTTTGTTTTACGGCTGGCTTATACAATGTCCTAACGTTATATTTTGGAGACGACACAAAATAAGCTGGGGGAAAGAAATGGCATACCGGGGGCTAAAAAAGTAAGCTTATCATCCAAATGACTTGAAATTTCTTTTCTAGGTATAGTTTGAACCGAAGATTTAAAATATATTGTCAAAATTAGGTGTTGCCTTTGAAAAAAAATGAAGTTTGGGTTCATTTTAATATGTAGATGTCCCCTAACCAAATTCTATATACATCACTTAACAGTAGACTTTATTTCCAATCGTTTGGTACCAGTAGTTTTCTTCTATTATAATTAGTTGCACAGTTAGTAGCGGATGTTTACTTTATTTTTTTCCACAACTGTACTTTTGAAATTCAAGGACATTGCTATTACTTCAGTAAACAACAATTTTATATTATTGTTAAAGAAATAATTATCAAAAAGGACAAATGCTGCCTCGTATTAAAATGCTTTCGCTCTAAAAATTCATTTTGACCCGAATTTTCATTTATCCCGAATTTACTTTTCAGGATCTGTTCACATGCATTTAAATTTAACTGTATCGTTAACGTATAAACATTTATGCAGACGTTCTTCTAAAACCTTTTAAAATGAACAAATGTTGTTTGGAGAATAAAATCAGATCTATTTGTAAAAAAACATCGAATACAGAATAAGAAAATGTTTGTAGCATATATTTATTTTATGCATTAAACGTTCTTCTATAAGAAGCGAATTTTTCAAATTAAATATCTTGACTTTGGAAAGACTAAAAGTTGTAAAACTTTTATAAAAATATTTCGAAATATTAATCGAAAACTTTTTATTGAAAATCATTAACATTTCATAAAATTTATAAAGAAACATTTGAACAGTTTTAAAGTATTTCTTTTTTCTTTGTGAATAAAAAAAAAAAAAAAAAAAAAAAAAAAAAAAAAAAAAAAAACTTTTTTTCTTATTTCTTTTATTAACTCATATCTTGTAACAAAAACTAAAGAGTTTTCCTTGAAAAACATTAATATCTCGATATTATTGAAAAGAATTTATCTGGTCTCGTTAGCATATAAAGTAGCTGTAAAAGCAAATATATAATTTGCAAATGAAAAACAAATAAATAAATATTGTTGCAAATAAAATCACAAGACGAAATGCAATATTTCACCTTGATTCAAACATAAAATGTGTAATATGAACTTTAAAAAGTTCACTGTTTTACTTAAAAGGCGACTAAAATAATAAAAGAGAGATGTTACAATTTAAAAATATACATTTTATTTAAAAACTTCTTAGTACTTTCAGGCTTTACCAAGCTCTTCATCAGAGAATATTATAATATCTAATTGCTGTTTATTTATACAAATACGTCACTTCGTTTTGAAAACGAAAGAGCCAATGATTATTAGAGTTGAAAGTAGAAGTAGCAGTTTCTTGGATTGAAATTAATTTAGCGAAACATATATTATTATTAACTGCAGTTCTATTTATTTTATTACGTCACTTTTATTTTAAATGTGTAGCTGGACAGTCGAAGTATCAGTGTTTCAGATTAAATTTGTGTAGAAGAAATATTTAGCTGCCGTACCACAAACTGTAATACGACACTTTGCTGAAGTTTTCAGAATTTGTTTTCAGGATCGATATTGAACCGTAAATTGGGGATATTGTACGATAGAACGTCGTTACATTCTTGATCGTTTTTATACAGGATTTCGATGGATTCTCTGATAGTGGATGCATAATAATTGGATGTTGGGTAGGGGAGACTAGGGACGGTTAAACTCTTATTTTAAAAAATGATTTTTTATTTTTTAAATATTGAATGTAGAACAAAGTTTTATATATCATTTTATTCGCTATACAATGAGTTATCAAAATAAAATTGCTACATAAGTGTAATATATAAGAAATTTGAAAAATGGTTGATTTTAATCATGAGAAAATAATGGGTCAAAGCTCCCCACATATGGGAGGATTGACCCACTATATAGGAGGCTTGACCCAGTTTGTTTTATATTGAAATATTTATGAAGAGAAATAAGATCAGTTAAAAAAAAAAAGCAAAATAACTTTATGCTACATGCTTTAATTATAATAAAAAATATTTTTGAAAATAAGATGCTTAAACAAACCTGTTTAGACGGAGTCGCAAGTCAGAGAAGAAAAATTTGTTTTAAACAGGATTTTGTCTGAGCAGGTATAATTGTACAGAAGGGAAAAGGCAATTTTAACATTTAAGACAGTATTCCGTTACAGACAGGTTCCGTTTTCATAGGGTTTTATATACTATTATGTCCGGATTTAGGAGCCACTGTCCCGCTTTTTTTTGTCTCCTTGTCCTACATTTTGGGACACTCGACCTGACAACTCTAGTTGTCACATAGTTTGGCTTCATCTGACTGTATTAATCCTGGTGAAATTTGTCCACATACCTTCTTAAAGTTTTTTTATCATTGCTATGTCCTTTTGCAGTCGCATGAGCACCTATCACTAACATCTTTTAATCCTTTCAAGTCCTTTCAGTGCTAAAATGTTGAAATAAATGACTGGCAGCGAAATTTACGAACAAATTTATTTGGATATAAAAAAAAGGCTATATTTCACATGCATATTAAATGGAAAATATTTTAGCAAAATTCTGGTATCATTGTGGCGTTTAGAAAGTAAAATTAAGTGCTGTCATAAACATACCACTGCCTTGAAAGGTTTAAGACTGCTGCTTTCATACTTTCTAGTCCTTTCTAGTCTTTTGCCCTGTTTCTATTTACCTATTGTAAATATTACTTAAATTGAAGAAACTTGCCATCAACTTTCCCATTTATATTTCATTAATTTTTTTTTCTTGCGGTGGGTACTATAGCAATTTTTAATTTCTCTAATCAATTTTAAACGTTTTATTTTCCATCACCACATTTTACTGTAGCTTTACAGAATAAATTTATATATATATTTCTTATATAACCATTAATCTTTCATTATGCACAGTGTTTTATAAAAATATTTCCAAAACCACTTAATTAAGGGAGCCTTGAGTATCTGGTCAACCCTCCCTCACATTGACCGGGTCAAGCCTCCCCACATAGCCCTTTTCTAAAGAATAAACATTTTTATGTTAAGCCTAACTTGCTGTGCAATCTTTATGCCAGGAATGAATGCTCGATATTTCTGCACCACTTGAAACCTACTTACTTAAACTTCTGTGATACATTTTATCTGAAAAAAGCTTACAAAATATTTCTAAAAAGCACAATTTTTAGGTTAAAAACGCCTCACAATTGATTTTTTTCACACCAATATCGATTATCTGTATAAAACAATGATTGTTGTTTGAGCATTCCAGTAGCTTTGGTTGACACATATTGATAAAACTCAGAAATTCATTTAAATATGAAAACTGATATGTGGGCCAAGGCTCCCGTATGGTAAACCCTCCCTAGTCTCCCCTATATGATTTTTGCATTATCAAAATCTCTATAATGATTATATCTCATGTTCTATGGTGTCTGCACATAGTTGGAGATGGAAATTTTTAAATTGTATTAATAGAATTATATTTTTTTTTTAATTAAAAGTAAGATAAAAATAAGTAAATTAGTCAAAGGAAATTAAATGTTATATAGAAAAACAGCTGAAAAAAGTCATAAAATTAACATTCACACAATACACGATAATTTAGGAAGAAGTAAAAATATTCAAAATTTCGAAACTGCATAAGAAATAAGAAAAACATAGTCATCAGATCATTCTCAAAACAATACTTAACGTATCTGGCAGGCCATAGTAATAAAAATAATGGCTCATTAAAAAAAAAAAAATTTTACATAAGTTTATATTCAATGAATTATAATATATACATATATATATAAACTTACTCACACGTATATTACGCCATTCATGTAAATCTGTGTGATTATTCATACATCGATTTTTTTAAAAATTCAACAACATGTCAAGTATGGCAGATGAAAAATATATTACTTAAAAATAAAGAAAATAGACAATTTATACATTTTACATTTATTTAAACAATTCATAAATATCATATACGCATATCGAAAATAATATTAGACTAGTTGGATGTGCCAATACCAAAACTTTCTTCTATCTCATATATTTTAATATTTCAAAATGTTATTGCAAATACCAATAATTCATTTTTATTAGTTTTATTAGCATTTTTATTGGAATTATGCATAACTTTATACACTTTTCGATGGCACAATATTGAAAATTGCACAAAAATTGCTATTACAGCGCCTCCTTCCGGTGGAATTTTTCAATATTCAGGGAGAACCTTCTTGCCATGGTCAAAACCATACACAAAAAATTTGGTTCAATTCTGTGCATAACTTCATACACTTTTCGATGGTACAATATTGAAAATGGCACTAAAATCGCTATTACAGCGCCCCTTCGGCGGAAATTTTTCAAATTCAGGGAGGACCTTCTTGCCGCGGCCAAAAAATTTGGTTCAATTCTATGCATAACTTCATACACTTTCCTATGGTACAATATTCAAAATGCACAAAAATCCCTATTACAGCGCCTCCTTCCGGCGGAAATTTTTCAAATTCAGGGAGGACCTTCTTGCCGCGGCCAAAAACATACACAAAAAATTTGGTTCAATGCTATGCATAACTTCATACACTTTCCTATGGTACAATATTCAAAATGCACAAAAGTCCCTATTACAGCGCTCCCTACCGGCGGAAATTTTCAAAATTCGGGGAGGACCTTCTTGCCATGGCCAAAAACATACACAAAAAATTTGGTTCAATTCTATGCATAACTTCATACACTTTTCTATGGTACAATATTCAAAATGCACAAAAATCAATATTACAGCGCCCTCTACCGGCGGATTTTTTCCATATTCAGGGAGGTCCTTCTTGCCATGGCCAAAAACATACACAAAAAAATTTGGTTCAATTCTATGCATAACTTCATACACACTATGGTACAATATTCAAAATGCACAAAAATCAATATTACAGCGCCCCCTACAGGCGGATTTTTTCCATATTCAGGGAGGTCCTTCTTGCCATGGCCAAAAACATACACAAAAACTTTGGTTCAATTCTATGCATAACTTCATACACTTTTCTATGGTACAATATTCAAAACGCACAAAAATCGCTATTACAGCACCCCTCCATATTCAAGGAGGACCTTCTTGCCATGGCCAAAAGCATACACAAAAAATTTGGTTGAATTCTATGCCTAACTTCATACACTTTTCGATAGTACAACATTCAAAATGCATAAGAATCGCTATTACAGCGCCCCCTACTGGCGGATTTTTTTCCAAATTCAGGGAGGACCTGCTAGGCACAGCCAAAAACCTAAAAAAAAAAAAAAAAATTGGTGCAATTCTTTGCATAACTTCGTGCATTTTTTAATGGTACAATGGCGAGACGCGGACATATGGACACACAGACAGACAGACATTTTGTATAAACATGTTTTTTGTGATTTTTGACTCCTAAAACGTGTAAATCCGTTGAAAATCGGAAGTCGAAAAAAATTTCGATCACAATACTTTCTTCTACAAAGATAGAAGAAAGTAAAAATGGAAGTTTACTTTAGGAGATTAGGTTTGACTCAAATATTGAAAAGAATTTCATTTAATAAACTTTGGAGCTAAACTTTTATAATCGGGTCATCGGCAAGAGTTGAAAACTCGCATAAAATATGTTGTCAACAATGCTGCTTCTTATGACGCAGTAAAAAATAAAAAACAAAGAAGCAGAAATAAGTTAAATTATGACTCAATAAGCGATAAATAATTTCCACAAATATCACGTCTAATTACAAAAACTTTGTCGATTTTGCGTTAACATACGACAGATGAAAATTTATCCAAATTAATATTAAAATATAAATATATAAAATGTTCTTTTTTATTTAAAATTTATAAATATTGGCCTTTTAATTCCCTTTTCTTCTAAAAACATTTTACACTTTTGAAAAATTTGAGAAAGAAAGTAATTTAATTAAAAACATGGACAATGTAATAAAAACCAAAGAAAAAACCGGATAAAATCACATGCTAGGGGAAAAATTGTTTTAAAGTATTTTTACTATTAATTATGTTTAAGGCTATGATGAATTTCTTAATGACGAAAAATTACATTTATAATCTAATTTTAAAAGAGGATATCAACAAATCAACAAGTTAATGCCAAACTGATGTTGTTTTGTCGCTTTTCTAATAATCAATTTGGCGATAAACACTATATTTGGCAAAGTTTGGCATCTGTGTGTGCTTTTTATACTCAAGTATAACTGTTCATTATACTGTTTAGAATTCACCAGCAATTTGATGAAATTTAAATTACGCATTATATATTTATGAACACAAATATTTAAATAATAAAATTTATTTATCGTATTAATAAAAGTTTGATGTTATAATATTTGAAATGCAATAAAAGAAAACGAATGACTTTCAGTAAATCGATATTTTGTGACTCAATATTTTCTTATGTCTATCTTGAACATAAATCCCCGAAGCAAAAAACTAAAAATGAAAGAAATATATCTGGATTTATTTTCTCTATATCTTCTTACATATATTCGATATCTATCTTTCTGATTTCTTAAATGGAATTTCTTCAACATAAAGTCTATTTTTTTTTTCACAATTCAGTAAGATTTGGAGTACAAACTACTTTTTAAACTAAAAATTTGTTTTATTGTTTTCAATTATTTTCACTGAGTTATATAAAGCTTGTGACAAACTTGACAGGTGTTATAGAAATCACTGCAATAAACTTATTTTATAAGAGGAAACCTGCTTTCACCAGCAATTTGATAAAATTTAAATTACGCATTATATATTTATGTACACAATTATTTAAATAATAAAATTTGTATTTATAAAAGTTAGATTTTATAATATTTGAAATGGAATAAAAGAAAACGAACGACTTTCTGTAAATCGATATTTTGTGACTCAATATTTTCTTATGTCTATCTTGAACATAAATCCCCGAAGCAAAAAACTAAAAATGACAGAAATATATCTGAATTTATTTTCGCTATATCTTCTTATATATATTCGATATCTATCTTTCTGATTTCTTAAATAGGATTTCTGCAACATAGTCTATTTTTTCACAATTCAGTAAGATTTGGAGTGCAAACTACTTTTTAAACTAATAATTTGTTTTATTGTTTTCAATTCTTTTCACTGAATTACATAAAGGGTGTGACAAGCTTTAACAGGGGTTATAGAGATCTCTGCAATAAACTTATTTTATAAGAGGAAACCTGCTTTCACCAGCAATTTGATAAAATTTAAATTACGCATTATATATTTATGTACACAATTATTTAAATAATAAAATTTGTATTTATAAAAGTTAGATTTTATAATATTTATAATGTAATAAAAGAAAACGAATGACTTTCAGTAAATCGATATTTTGTGACTCAATATTTTCTTATGTCTATCTTGAACATAAATCCCCGAAGCAAAAAACTAAAAATGACAGAAATATATCTGAATTTATTTTCTCTATATCTTCTTACATATATTCGATATCTATCTTTCTGATTTCTTAAATATGATTTCTAAAACATAGTCTATTTTTTTCACAATTCAGTAAGTTTTGGAATACAAACTACTTTTTTTAAACTAATAATTTGTTTTATTGTTTTCAATTCTTTTCACTCAGTTACATAAAAGGTGTGACAAACTTTAACAGGGGTTATAGAGACCACTGTAATAAACTTATTTTATAAGAGGAAACCTGCGTTCACCAGCAATTTCATAAAATTTAAATTACGCATTATATATTTATGTACACAATTATTTAAATAATAAAATTTGTATTTATAAAAGTTAGATATTATAATATTTGAAATGCAATAAAAGAAAACGAATGACTTTCAGTAAATCGATATTTTGTGATAGAACATTTTCTTATGTCTATCTTGAACATAAATCCCCGAAGCAAAAAACTAAAAATGAAAGAAATATATCTGAATTAACTTCTCTATGTCTTCTTACATATATTCGATGTCTATCTTTCTGATTTCTGAAATAGGATTTCTTCAACATAAAGTCTATTTTTTTTTCACAATTCAGTAAAATTTGGAGTACAAACTACTTTTTAAATTAATAATGTGTTTTATTGTTTTCAATTCTTTTCACTGAGTGATATAAAGGGTGTGATAAACTTTAACAGGTGTTATAGAGATCATTGTACTAAACTTATTTCGTAAGAGGAAAACTGTGTCGCAATCCGCTTCTTCAGACGTAAATACAGGGTCTTTCACTCCATAGCGATCACAGATTTTCGGTTACGACTTTAAAAGTAATGAAGGTATATTACCGATATTTTCACAAGACTATTTACTTTGTATGAAATCTGATCATATCACGGGAAGCCCTTTGCATTTAGGTATAGCTGCATTGCGAATTACGGATCTTCTAAATCAGTGTTATAACAACATGAATAATAATCACTTAGAAACAGATTAAGTTAAATAATGCTTTAAAAATGATAAAATATCTTTGTTAAGATTGACAATCGTTTCATCGCACAAACGGCAGTATTTTCAAAATCATTCACGATAGAAAATATTTTCACATAATTTAAAAACAATAAACATAGTAAACAATATCACGAGACATGATGCATAATCAAAAACATTGCAAACAAAATTAAATTAAAATTAAATTAGCTATTTGCGAGCGTGGATTAATTTTCATATAATTTAAAAAACAATAACATGGTAAACAATGTCACGAGATAACATGCATAATGAAAAACATAGGAGAACATAAAATAAAAATAAAATTATCTTGGCTATTTGCCTGCGTGGATTAATTTTGACTATTGTTACTAAAATTACATAGCATCGCTTTCCAAATTTTAGGTAAATCAAGGACACTGAATCATTGCAAATATTCTCGTTGCGTAAAAATATCTCTATTGATTCCCGGATTGTGGATGGTAAATAAAATCTTGATGGATAAATTAATTTGCTATTTTTAAAATCTATCTGTAAAGGTTCTTGAGAGTTCTCTCTGCATTGGTGTGTGGTGTATACGTATTTTTGCAAGCTCCTGCTTCATTTGCATTTAAAGTGGTAATTATAGTTTTTCTGACCTAGTAATACATGCATAGTGTTTCTATTTTCTGTTTCTTTATTTCTATGTAATTATTTTGAATTTTATTTGCTTATTTTTGCTTTAATCGGACTTTGAAAATTTTCATTGCTCCGACAGCCCAGTATTCATTTATTTAGCCTTGTGAGTTATCTTACAGGCTATTTAAGTACTAATTTTTCATTTATTTTCTAACTTAATTACTTATATTACTTAAATATAGCTCTTACCTTGGTTTCAATGTATTTTACTTGAGTTTATTATCCTTTTTCATATGTTTTCTGTAGTGGGCGTTTTCGCGTTCTGCTATTGTTTACGTCGCCATCTTAGTTAACGTGTCAAGGTTGGATGGTTCTGTTTCTTCTGTGGATTGTTTGTATTTTTACTGAGGTGGAGATTTGTTCCTGTGGAGTCTTCTCTATTGTACAGGTTGTTTTCCGGTGTTAGTAAGTTTTAGTTTACTTTGTTGGTTGCTAGGTTACGTTTTAGTTGTGCTTTATGAATATGTCACGTGTCCCGGGAGCTAAGAGGCTTCAAGCTATTTTGTTTTTGTTTTGATCCTATTAAGCGGCATTTGGGTTTTGATCAGTTTAAGCGGCGCTTATTCATTTATTTGTTTAAGAGACTTTATTAGTCACCCAGTTCTTCTGTTCGTTTGTTGGATCATTTGTTTCTTTTCCTATCCAGTAGATAGTGTTCTTATATATGATGAAAGTATGTTCTGACTGTAACCAACCGCTTAGATATCGACGTAAATTGTAAGTCTTTGCCTTTGATTTTCTTTTGTGATTGTTATTTCGTTTTTTTGAGATTTTTGTGTATACATTGCTGTTGTTGGTGATTGGTTATTATCTCGTTTGCCTTTTTTGCGTTAGTTATGGCTAAGATGGAGAAAGCGACGAAGGAGGTGTTGGATGAGGCTGGTCTTTTGGAATTTCCTGCTGCCGTTAGTAGGATAAATTCTTATATATACGAAACGCTTGAGTCCCAGAGAAATAATAAGAGTGGTAAAGTTACTGCTGATATAATGGGCATGATGAAGAAGTGTATGGATTTTATCACCATTTGCCTTGTTAAAGCACATCGCGATTGTGTGTCAAGTGAGACTAAATTAAAGACTTTGATAACGCATAATAAGGCATATGAGGCTCTTGCTGATAAATTTTCAAGATCAAGACCAACTGGTCAGCTGGATGTTTCGCAACATGCTGCTGTTTCGACTCCAAAGGTGTCAAGAGAGTCTGATTTTTCAGTGATAGTCACTTCTTCTGGGGAGGATTCTTTGGATACTATTAAAAAGGATATTAAAGGTATTTGTCGCTCTAAATCTGATGTGCCGGTTCCTGATGATGCCGTGGTAACCAAGGCTGGTCAGCTTATTCTAAAGGTGCAGACAAGGGCAGATTCGGAGAGGTTGAAGGAGGTATTGGTGGAATCTGATAATTTAAAGGGCAGAATTAAGGTTACTGTTCCAAGAAGAAGACTCGAGAGAATTTTGATTATGAGTGTCGATCCGGAGGTTAATGAGGATTTGGTTCGGAAATCGCTGAGTAAATTGGTGAATGAGGCTAGTAGGGGTGAGCCTGGTGATTTACAGAAAGATTTGGATATGGATATAATCAGACGTATTACAACAAAGGCTGGGAAAACTAACTGGCTGATTGGAGTTAGTAAGGAGGTCTCTCAATTCGTTATTAAAAGACGCCGTATGTGTATCGACTTAGAAAGGTACCGTGTGGTTGAGTTTGTTCCGATCATACGGTGTTACAATTGTCAGACTTTTGGTCATGTTGCTTCTAAGTGTGAGAACCCAGTCAAGTGTGTTAAGTGTGCTGGAGACCATACAATTAAGGATTGTAATGTGCTTACTGAGATGTGTATCAATTGTATGGGTGTTACTGACATTGATTTGGACGCTGATCATAGAGCGGACAGTCCGGACTGTCCACAGTTTAAGGCGTACCGTTCTGATCAACTTGCTAAACGGTTGTGATAGTTGTCTTGGGTTCTTCTCAATCTTTGTCTGAACTTAACTTTGTTCAGATCAATCTTCACCATTGTTCTGATGCAACCAATGCTCTTATTCACTATATGGTTAACTTTAACATCCACTTTGCTCTCTGTCAAGACCCTTATATTTTTAATAGTTCTTTCGTTGGCTTGCCTCCTGAATGGCTTTGTTTTTTGTCTTCTTCTTGTTCTGCTGCTATTGTATGTCCTTTTAAGACCTATGCATGTGTGAAGAGTCTTAGTTTGGAAAACAGTGTGTTTATAAATATTACAGTTGAGAACGGCTACTTTATTATTGGTTCACTATATTCTGCACCTTCAGGCAATCTTGAAGCTGATTTAAGAACTTGGTGTCATCATTATTCTGATTGTAACAGAGTGCTTATCGGTGGTGATTTTAATGTGCCATTGCTTTCAATGGGCTATTCAAGAGAGTCCGACCGCGCGGAGGTCCTTCTGGAGTACTTGATGATTACTAATCTGTCAATTATGAACTCTCCTGATTCAGAACATACTTATGTACAAGATAACAGGAAGGGTCGTCCGGATTTGACCCTGGCGGGTTTGGACGTTCTCTCGTTACTTGATAATTGGACAATTGATGATAAAAACTTTTCGTACAGTGATCATCGTTATATCCGATTTACCCTCTCTTCTACTCCGTTACAGATTAGTCATGGCAGATTTAAAACAAAAAATAAGAATATGAAGAAATTTAATAGCCTTTTTGCAGACAAATTGTCAGTTCTTTCACATTCATTAGCAAGAATTTTAAATTCTTCTTCATTAGATGTTTGGATGGAGGATTTTAATGATTTATTACAAGTACTTATGATGAAGTGTTTTAAGCGTGGTGTTATACAACATACTCCTACTGTAAACTGGTATGACAGTTCGCTTAGAAAAGAACGTAATAGGGTTAATGCCTTGTACAAACGGTATATGAAAAACATTGATAATTTACAGTATAAACAAAAGTATATAGCTGCCAGAAGAATGTATAAACACAATCTGAGAAAAGCTAAGCGTTCTGCCTGGGTAGGTTTTTGTGAGAAGACAGACAATGTTTACGGAAGTCTATACAAATTTATTTCAAAAAAATCTTTATCTAAGAATGATTTAATTTTTACCACTCTTGAAAACTCTCAAGTCTTTGATTCATATGATGATATTGCGGAAAATCTTATGTCAGAGCACTTTGAGGTAAATAATCCTCCTCTGAATACATTTGAATATATCTGTAATGTTAATTTTGAAGATTCTGATGATTTTGTTCCAATTACTAAAAGAGAATTATTTTTTGCTATTAGTCGACAAGGAAATAATAAGGCTCCCGGTTACGATGAGATAGATGCGCTGATTATCAAGAACCTTTGTAAAAATTTTACAGCTTTTATGATTTCTTTATTCAATACCTGTTTGAAGTTTGGTCACTTCCCGAAATGCTGGAAGAAAGGCATTATAATATTTTTTCGCAAACGTAACCGTGATCCCAAGTTACCGAAATCTTATAGACCAATAACACTTCTTCCTATCATTGCAAAGGTTTTTGAAAGAATAGTTAAGATCCGAACCGTTACAATGTTGGAATCTATGTCATATTTGGATGATGGACAGCATGGTTTTAGAGAATCACGCAGCACAATTTCAGCTCTTGCAGCTCTAAAGAAAATAATTAAGGAAACACTTTCAGAATTCAAATATTGTTCGCTCATCTCTTTTGACGTGGTTGGAGCCTTTGATGAGATGGATTGGTTTATCTTGGCTGAATTAATTGATGAACTTCCGATTTATGAGTATTTAAAAACGACTTTAAAGAATTATATCAGTCATCGTCTCATAGGATTCAAGTTTGTTAGAGGCATAAGATGGTTTAGAATCTTCCGGGGCTGCCCGCAGGGTTCCTGTTTAGGACCCCTGCTTTGGACCATTGTTGCTGATAAGATTATCAAAACTTATAAGCGACACAGTCAAAAAATTATTTCTTATGCTGATGACTCTGTTATTGTTGAAGGCAGTGATACAAGACCTGCACTTGAGAATACCATCAATGCTAGCATTTCCCACTTTGCTGCAGCCTGTAGTGGTTTACATCTGTCAATTAATGTTGAAAAATCTGCTTCAATGCTTTTTGGAAAATATATACCAAGAAAGCGTCGACCTATTTTTAAACTCCAGGGTAGGAGCATATCTGTTAAGGATAATTTGCTGTACTTGGGATTTTATCTTGACAGTAGATTCCATTGGTTGGAACATCTCGATATGGCCCGCGATAAAATAAAAGATTTTACTTGTAATATCCAAAAGACAAGAATTCGTGATAAAGGATTACCACTTGAGTTTCTAAAAATTTGGTACAATTCAGTGCTAAAGAAACAGATTACTTACGGTTACGAAATTTGGTTTAATGATTTACGGAGCCATGGAATTAAGCGTTTATCCTCATGCCAAAGGCTATGTCTCTTATCTATCATTCGCGCATATCGGTCAATATCAACACAGGCTCTTTGTGTACTTTCAGGAGTTCCTCCAATCGAAGTAGAATTAAAACAACTGGCTTTATGTTTTGAAGTTCAGAATAATGATGGTTCAGATTGGATAGAAGATGTTTATGTTTCAACAGATCGTTTGATGAAAAAAGTTTATACTTTTCACTATCCCTACTTTTATTATGATCATCATGTCAATTTCGTACGTGCTATTACTGAGAAGGTCCCTTTGTACAACCACCCAGTTTTATATACAGATGGCTCTAAGATGCCTACGGGCGTTGGAGCGGCTTTTGTGGTATTTTTGAAAGAAGATATTATCTTTGAGAAGAGAATTAGACTTAAATTATTTAATACGGTATACCAGGCTGAACTTACCGCCTTAGATTCCGCAATTGAGTGGTGTAGAGACTCCTCATACAGTGTATTCCACATTTATACAGACAGCTTGTCCTCAGTTCAAGCGCTTCAAAATCTTTTTCCAACGGACGAAATTCTTTTTAATATTTATACGAATTTACGACTATTGCATAATAAAACTATTAATATAGGCTGGATTAAATCCCACGTTGGTTTCGTCGGAAATGAGCGCGCAGACTACCTTGCCAAATCAGTCACTGAGACTGGTGCATTTGATGCTGAAATAAACATTCCTATCCCTGTTTCGTTTGTGAAGCAGTTCTACAAAAGCAATATTATTAAAATTTGGCAGAACGAATGGTGTTACAGCGATAAGGGTAGAGACACGCATAGTATTATTAAAAAAGTGGATACCTCATTTTTGTGTTTCTCGCAAGTCCATGCCTATTTTATATCTGCACATGGGGCGTTTCCTAGTTATCTTTATAAAAGGGGAAAACGCCAGAGTGATAAATGCCTATGTGGAAACATCGGTGATGTCAAACATTATCTGTTTGGTAAATGTCCATTGATGCCTACTTCATTTAACTTTATCCGTAACCGGACACTTAGCTGGAACATGCGTAACATACTGCTCTCGAAATCAAATTATCACAGACTCAGACTTATTTACAACGAACTAAATAAGCATTTTTCGTTTATAAAATATAAATTTTGATTTTTAATCTTTGTTTTATTTTAACCACTTTTCCTGCGCCAGGGCGCTCTTTGTAAGTTTAATTTTTTTTTTTTTCTTTTTGTCATTGTATTTCTTGGGCTATTCCCCAGCTGTGGTTTTGCAGGTCGCAGAGGGTACTTTTCTGTCAGGGGTTCATGCCTATGCCATTTTTGGTTGGCTCCCTGGCAGAGTGATCCTGATCCTGTAAAGGTTCTTCGCTGCGTAATCTGACCAAAGCTGTGGTTCTTCTGTTGTATTTGATGTCTGCTCTATGTTCTTTGATTCTAGTTTTAAGTTTTCTGCTTGTCATACCTATATAAAACTGCTTTGTTCTATCTTCTTTGGTGAAAGGTATTTCGTATATTCCTGATAACTGGTCTGACTCAATTGGATCTATTTTCTTGCATGCTACATTTTTTAATTTCATGGAAGGTTTTGCGGCTAGGGAGATACAGAATTTATTGAGTTTATATTTCAAACGTTCGAAGAAAACCGGAAAATACTGTAAAGTGAAATCTTAAATCAGTTTGATGAAGATCGTGTCAATTTCATGTTGTAATTTACAATTCTCTGGAAGTTCTCACATTTCATAGAAATTAAAGTATGTCTGTTAAACACTGCGATGAAATATTTTCATTATTGTTAAAGTTCAGAATTAAAATCGAGGTTCGACTTGGCGTTGGTATTTATGGTGGAAAAAGTAGATTGAGCTTCCCTATGTTCCCAAAATGTTTTTTGCTGTGTACCCTGACATCTCTTAAAGTTTGTCTGACTGATGATGAATCGCCTTGAATTATATGTATATATTACGAAAGTTAAATTTCAGCGCTTCATTAATATTCCATAAAAATTTCCTATCTAACATAATTCTACAATCTTAGTTTATTAAATTATTTTCTTTCTTAAAACATATTCCAATCATTCCGTTTACTTAAATTCATTCTATTTAAAATGCTTATGTAAACATTTTACGTATCTTCAAAAGCTATTCTAAAAACATTTCACTTAATTTTTAATTGTTTCAAGCTCTTTCATTTTAAAATCTTAAATTACGATATGAATTCTATTAAAATTATCTGTAAATTTAAATTTTTACCATTTCTTTTTTAGTCATTCTGAGAGCCGTTTCGCGCCTCTTTTGGGGAAAGCCAGTTCCTTCTACTTTTCGTCCGCTCTTAAAATACAGTTCTATGCTTATTCGAGCTGTCATTCGCTAATAAATATATCTGCAGTGCAGTAAAAAACACTACACAAGGCGGTATTCAACCCCAAAACTTTATTCAAATTATCCCTTACAACTTTTAGGGTCCCGGACTCAAAAAGAAAAAACGGAACCACTATAAAATCACTCCTGTGTCTGTCTGTCTGTTACAGCCATTTTACTCGTAAACTGTGGAACATGGAAAGTTCAAATTTGGGAAACTAATAAAAAATATTGACCAACATATTTACAGATTATTAAACATTCAAAAATATATTTAGGGAGCTAAATGTAGAGTGCTAGTTAAGATATTTGAAAAAAAAAATTATCTTTGCATATCGTGTTGGGTATCGTGTGAAAGCTGTCGTAACGCCGAACACAAAAATACATTTCTTTTAATTTTATAGGTGTTATATTTTCAGAGATATAGTCGAAAATGTAGTGCAAAGATATGTTCCCCCCCCCCCCCTATTTATCAATCAACTGAAATTAAAATTATGAAAATATTAGAGATAGTAGACGTTAATTTAAACCTTTCACAAAAATTATAGCGATTACCCTAGGTCACATAGTTTTTGAGAAAAGCGCATTTTTCCGTTACACACAAATTTCGATTTGCGGGCATTCAGCAAAGGTGTTGAGGAGCGCTGGAGGTACTCATCGTAACACAAGTATAAAAGCATTGTTGATAATAATTTTCGAAAACGATCGTCGGTAATAGCCGAGATATTAACTCTTAACCCCTTGGGGACGAGCGGCACGTATACGTGCCGCATGAAGCGCTCAGAATCCTTGTTTTTCCTCACCAGTAAAATTTTACTGTAAAATTTGCCCTATTTAATCAGCGCATTTTCTCGATTCAAAAAGACATAATTTTCTGTTTTTAAAAAACGGTGACAAAAGATTAAAAATTTCGTAAAAGGCTTCCGTCCCGAAGGGGTTAAAGACACGTACGATTTGGACATACATAATGACAGGAGCCGCGTATTCTATGTACCATCGGCTTTTAAAGCCTATATAACAACTTTTAATAATATATTTGTGCATGTAATGCCCAGTAGCATTATAAATGCAATAAATGTCAAATCATTAGAAACAGACTAATTTAATTAGAATTAATCATTTAAATACTATGAGATTCGCGATTAGTTTGCATTGAGTGAATCTCTCAATACGCCTCCCGTGTCTTTAAAAGTTAATTAAATACCTATCTGGATAAATGATGCACGGACCAAGGCGGCATTGCAACTTTGCGACCTCCTTTCGGAGTGCGCTCGCACAATTCTAAGTTTAAACTTTTAACAAGATTTTTGTTTTAGCTACACTGTAAAAAGAAAAGATTATTAATACGCTGAATTCAGTTTTATGAAATGCCAAATGAAGTTTAAATTTGCACTATTTTTATTGTCAGTACCGAATTAAGTTCATCATAAACAGATTAGGATAAGATTTTAAAAAGTAGGAAATTGCTCGTCAAACGTGGCAAATGAGCGTTCGTACTGTAACTAGTTTTATAAATATTTTTTGCACCCCATATTGTACTGAATGTGTATTTTTTTGCACTTCATAAGTGCATAGTCTGTAACATCATTAAAATGCACTTGCGATAATTTTTTCCTATTCCCGTAATGTAACGGATAACTTTTGACTGTCCCTGTAATTAAACTATACATCCAATTTTCATAAAATCTGAAATGGCTCGACAAAATTTTGCAACAATTATATATTTAAAATTTCAGACCATTCGGAAGACTGTAACATCATTAAAATGCACTTGCAATAATTTTTTCCCATTGGCCGTAATGTAAAGAAAAACTTTTGAATGTCCCTGTAATTAAACTATACATCTGATTTTCATAAAATTTGAAATGGCTCGACAAAATTTTGCCACAATCATATATTTAAAATTTCAGACCATTCGGTTGGGTAGTTTTTGATCTGTTATATACGGACAGACGGACTGAACGACGACTATTAGGTGCTACGTATTTATATAATTACGAACGCACCTAAAAAGAGTTATACAGAATTGCGATATTTGATATTATTTAGGCTTCATATCTCTTTGTGCTTTTTATGGTATTACTTTTCATACTTTCCTAGTATATACAGCTATACGAAATCCTACGTTGTATTGCTCTTTGCAAAGTCTTATTATTCTTTTAGCAAAGATTATTTTAATAATACAGTTAATAATTCATATATTTACTGTACGGAGCCCTGTAAGCGCGAGTAATACTCGCACTTGACCGTTTATTTTAATTCGCTTTTATTTGAATTACCCTTATGTGATAATAGTCCAGTTAAATATTTATTGAAAAGAAATTATAAGCTTTGAGGAATATCATTTCAAATTATTCACTAGATTTTTTTACATACCTTTATTATTATATTTATAAAAAAAATTCTATATATTATTATGCTTAATGAAAACTTATTATTTAAAAAAATCATTTTTCGTAAAATATTTCTGTATTCTATATCCACTGTAAAGTTTCTTTAAATTCTGAAGGATAAATATAAACTGACATTCTTTGCTTTAGTAAAATATAAATTTAGCTTAAGTTTAAATTAATTGTATGAAGTTCCAGTTTCCTGCCACAGAACTGTAGCGCTATGGTCGCAATGTCTTTATCATTTGAGAAAATATTTTGAAACTTGAATAATCTATGTACCTATAAGAGACTTTGTCCTCACTGATTCATCAACTCACAGATGTAACTATTGATGCTATAAACTTGGGCTCTTGGATATACAGGCTGTCCATTCTCGTGTCCAATGGCTAATTCTTAAACCGTTAGTCGTAGACATATAGTTCGATTACAAAATTGTTTTAAATGAGGTAAAGAAATATTTTTAAAGCGATTTGGGTCAATAAAAACATTTCTTAAAAAATTACGAAATTTAAATTTTTGTACGTTCCCCCGGTCCTATAAATTATATTTAGAAAAATTTTCGTGTTACAATGACAAGAAATACAAAAAAAGTCCCGTTAATCTACGATTAAAATTGACCGAGTAATAGCTGTTTAAAATCAGAGCATACTTTTTGCTGCAAATTGGGGGTCATTCACAAATTTAGTCGAACTGTAATTTCGTCAGATATATTAAAAAAATGGTTGAGAGTAAAATTAACATTGCGACATAAATTTAAAATCTTTAATCATTTTGACATATTAATACAAAATTTACAATTTGTAATAAACGTGTAAGAAGAAAAAAAAACTGAATTTTTGTTAAATAAAATGATGGAAATTAACAACCTCAATTCTTTACAAAATGATACATATTTTAAAATGTTATTAGATTGTGCTAGCCTGCAAAAGTTGTGTTATGTCATGTTTTTTAGCTTTTGATAATTGATTCTTATGTATTCTACTATGCGAAATTGACCTTCATTTTTACCATCACGTAAAGATTTTCCCGTAAATTTTAATGTTGAAAAATAAAAGAAAAAATAGCGAAAATTTGATACAATAAAATAGATGTGATTGTTGTGCTTTTAACTTTTGATAATTGATTTCCATGTATTTGTTTACTGCTGAATCCAAAATTACCTTCATTTTTAACCATCACGTCAGGATTTGTCGCAAATTGTAAATTTCAAAGTTAAAAAGTTCAAAGTTAAAATTGAATGGCCTCTCCCCCCTTCATCGGACCACTCAGCTGTTTAGCTGTAAGAATCCCAGTATAAGCAAAAAAAAATTGAAGAAATTATTGAATAAAATAAATTAAATAAAATAAAGTTTTACATCTGTTTTATAATATCAGATTTTCGCTATATTTTAACTGATATTTGCGATTTGCAAAAAAATTCTAACGTGACAGTAAAAAATGAAGGCTATTTTCAGATTCAGTGTTAAAATGTACGTAAAAATCAATTATCAAAAGTTAAAAGACACAGCCACCTTCTTTACTTATAGTATCCAATTTTTGTTATTTTTTAACTTTGACAATTATGATTTGCGAAAAATCCTGAAATGATGGTTAAAAATTAAGGTAATTTTCGGATTCAGTGCTAAAAAATACATAAAAGTTAAGAAAAACTCAACCATCGCAGTCTTGCGTTATCTAACCTAAAATTTTTCTTAAACTTCTTGCAGGTAATCTATCCAAAAGTTTTTGTGTTATCCTGTAAAATAAGCATAAATGGTAACCAGCGAAAATCATAATAATGCTAGATTGGCCTCGGATTTGCGCCAGTATGTAAAATACAATCTCGATCGGATATTTGAAAGTGAGCTAAAGTTCGAGAACATTTTTTGAAGTGGAAAAACATACATACGATCGTTGAAGATAAATTTATTTAGTGTTATATGAACGGACTTTTTTTGTCTTACTTGTCAGTGTAATAGGAAAATTTTACTAAATACAACTTATAGGACCGGGGGGACCGTACAAAAATGTAAATTTCGTAATTTTTTAAGAAATGTTTTTATTGATCGAAATCGCTTTTAAAATATTCCTTTACCACATTTAACACATTTTTGTAATTGGAACTGTATGTCTATGACTAACGGTTTAGGAATTAGCCATTGGACACCCTGTATATTCGAAACACATGATAGGGATTCAGTAAAAAAAAAAAAAAAAAAAAAAAAGTTCTTTAGTCGAATGTTTTAGGTGAGTTCGCTATATCTCAGCATCAGTTTTAGGTAGGAGCGTGTGTCAACACATATTCCAGCGATGTCCGAAATTCAACTCCTAAAGGGTGTTAAAGAAAAAAAAGTTAAAATAACCGGTGAAGTGCGAGTTTTTCGTTTTGATCAATAAAATCATATTTAAAAAAATTTGAGTTGTGCCACTATCAACGTAAAGCAACGATATACATAGGGCTGCACAAAAAATTCAAGTTTCTTTCTATGAAAGGTAAATGCTAAAAATAAATTTTCATACGTGTTATGCGTTTCCAAACTGAATTACATTTAAGTAAGCAAAATGCTATGCATAAAAAAATTTTAGATCAGTAAGGGGACGGTTGACGTTTTAAAAAAATTATTTTAATTTTTATAATAGAGATTTGAAATTCTGTGCAAATATACATTTCGCCATAAGTATATAGAACACCTTAAAAGAATTTTCCAATCTTATTATAATTTTAATATCTTTTAAAATTTTTAAATTTTAAAACGAAAATTTTAAATGCTCCTTGCGTCTTAATTTTTTAGATACTTTCTCGATTTTGGATTTTAATGACTTAAATCTCTATTACAAACAAATCTGTGCATAGATTTTTTTTAATCCCTTAAATACCTAATTTTTTAGAGATATTTTCCTGAACTCCATATCGATTTTTTTAAATCAAAATTTTGCCTTATAATATTTTAAAAAACGAATTTAACTGTCTTAATGAAGTCGAATTTGAAAATGCATGCACAGTTTCTTTTTAAGCAATATAAGTATTCTTCTTTATCAGTTTCATGAATTTTAATAAAAAATTAAGTAGGAAGGAGCATTTAAAAAATTTAAAAAAAAAGCTCAGGCATCTGTATTAAGAAAAACAGAATTAAAATAAAGGCCAAAAAATGTTTGAGAACAAAATTAAAGCACTTGTAACTTTGATTAAAGTAATTGCAACTGCATGCGGTTTTTCACGAATGACGTAGTATATAAATTGAAGAATAATAATACACACCAAAAGAAATGTCGATATTGGGGTTGATTTTTGCTTAAATAAAGGTGCACGATCCCCTTAACAGGATTTCTAAAAGTAATTCAAATATCTTACCGACTGCAGGAGCTAATTTCCGAAATAGAATGTCCAACTGTGTTATGCGTTTTCTAAATTGTTTATTTAGATATATCCTTCTATCCTTCTATATATAAGAAAAAGTTTTGATTTGGAAATGGACCGATGAAAATCTGCGTAGATATTCCGGGTAGATCGGCATTCAATTTGAATGCTTAAGCATGGTCTTTCATCGTTAATATTAAAAAAACTGTTGCATACAAAAATATGAAAATCGGTGGTTTCATAGAGAAATGTTTGATAAACACGCTGATGCAGACAGTTTTCAAATCGAAGAATTATTTTAAGAGATATTTAATGCTAAAGTTGGACAAAATCGTTCCATTAAAAAAGTTTTATTGGAGCAAAAACTATACATGAGAATTTAATCATTTTTAGATCATTTTATACGTTATAAGTTCCCGGTGTGCAGATTGCATTTATTTTTCTTATTTGACTCATTTTTTGAGGTTTTATTTCAATTTCAAATTCAAATTTTCAGCATTTCGAGAGATATTTTTTACAAATTTTAGAAAATGTTATTAATTTAAACTGTTGCCAATTGTATAAAGAGTGCAAACAATAATGTTTACTTCAAATTAAAAATTTATTTACACTTGACTATTACAACCAGAAAAAAAACTTTAAAATTAGAATTAAATGATTACATGTTAAAAGCAGGAAAATTACGCCATAAGAACCATATTTACACTTGAATTTAAAAAAAAGAAACAAAATCTTAAAATTAAAAAATCATTATCATGCGTTAAAACTTGTAATTTGAGGAAATTACGTCATATTTAAAATGACCAAAAAATATGGCAAAACAATTTAAATTGAAAAATATATTTGCGCGAGATATTTTGAGATAATCTTTTCAACTATTATCGTGAATTCGAAGACAACGCACATAATATTTCCTTCTAACAACAAAAGTATTTTCACGTGAGTATTAATAAGAGAAATAAAACTTTGGTGTAAATTACGTCAGATTTGAAACGATACATTTAAAATGAATTATTTAAAAGAACTATCTTATAGCACTGTTAAAAAATACCGGGAGACAATGACACTGTTTACTTAATTCATTTTACATTAGCTTATTTTCAAATGTTTAACTAATTTTTTTAATTAAATACGAAAACAGCCATTGTATCTCTTAACAGCAGCAAATTCGGCCTTAAAAATCCCCAATCCAAGGAAAACGAATGGAAACCCGTTCACAGAGAGATCGCTACTGTTTTTTTTTTTTTTTTTTTTTTTTTTTTTTTTTAATTCAATATTTTTAAAGCCGATCAAATTAGCGTGCTTTTTGTATTTTGGTGTGCCTGAACGGGGGTTGGCGAGCGTAGCTCGTAGGGGGTAGAGCCCCCTAGTATATAAAAAAAAAGTAACGCTTTGGAAATGGATCAATGAAAATCTGCGTAGATACCGCGAAAAGCATCTGATTGGTTAGAGATTTCTGACGCTATAAGGTGGGTTACCAAGGTGGGGGGGTGGGGGCACCACTGTCGCCAAACGCCGCCAAGTTTGTCGCCAACTAGAGGATATATCGCCAAATTTGGCGACCAAAATTAGTCCCGAAAAGTGAAGGCAACTTGGGGCTATTTCCAGTATTTCGCCAATTTTCCATAGACTCCCATTGAAATCCAATAGGTTTTACTTGCTTGCAGAAAATGAACAAATTGAGATATTTCAATGCAACAAAAACTAATATTAGTTAATGAATTGAGCTTAATTGAACTATTTACATTATTTTTAAGCACAAACACTAACTATTTACAATATTCGTAGCACTATATATATAATTTTACACATATATGTTGGCGAAGTAAAAATTTCAGAGGAGAGGATATTTATATGATAAGATAATTTACTGTAGCTACAAACTATTGAATGCATAGAATATAAGGGATCGCGAACCGATCCAGAATCTAAACGCGAAACAATTACGCGGGAGGTTGGTGAGCGTAGCGAGCAGGGGGGCGGAGCCCCGCTAGTCTTTTACATGATAAAATAGTGAAATTCCTTTACAGTTCCTTGCTTCACTTAATCCAAAACAAGATTGACCCAATTCAAAACGATAAAATCGCGGGCGTATACGAAATACATTGATAACAGACGGACAAGAAAACAAGTCGGAAATTGTGCGTCAAACGTGGCAAATGAGGTGCCGTTCGTACTATAATTAATTTTATAAATATCCAAATATCGGTGCAATACCTGTTGCACACTTATACAAAAATTGCATGAACACAAAATTTATTAGGATTCTGTATATTAAATTCAGTAATGTGGAAATAATATGACGCCATGACGTATTCACCATGGCAACCTAAAATCTTTACCTATCATGAGATATCATTGAGTTAATTACGTATGATAGGATTTAACAGAATGAAAAAACTTTTATTAACAACTTTTTTAGTTTTGATTTGATTTTCATAAAATTTGAAATGACTCGACGAAATTCTGAAACGATTATATAATTAAATCTCAAACCATTTGGTTGGATAGTTTTTCCACTGTCATATGCGGACAGACAGACGGAAAAGGCGACAACTATAGGCACTACGTATTTATATAATTACGATAATAAAGTATATATTGGATTGACCAAAATGAAAGTTTAAAGAGAAAATAGTTTCAAGTTTAATATACCTTCCACAGCGTTATCGAGACTTAACCAAAAGCAGAATTTAAATATATGTTTTATCCCTCTGACAGTCTCGCTAAAGGGAAAAATTTTAATGTTGTTTTCCCTGTATTTTTGTTAAATGCTAAAAAAGGATGGTTCTTTTAACATTATATATAAACAAGAATGGAAAATCCTGCGTCCAGCATCGATTATGAAACACTTTCCAACAAGTTCAGAATACTATAACAAGACTTTAGATTTTATTAATGTAAAAGATGTCTAAATAAACAATTTAGAAAATGCATAATGCATTTGAAAAACAAATTTCTGCAATTACCATGAATATTACGAAAAAATATCCGAATTTTTTTTGTTCAGCCCCGTATACGATCCATATATTCATATCTATGCTACATAGTATGCTAAGAGTTAGTTCAAATAAACGCATAGCACAGTTGAAATTTCCTATTGAGCAATTTCCATCAATAAACGAAAATGCACTTGAGATCTTTTATATAGCCCTGTATAGGATCTATATAATTTATACACACCAAGGAGTATGCAAAAAAATAGCTAACTTTTAAAACGCGTATCACACCTGATAACGCATTTCCAACAATTATTCTTCGTAGGCAGTACCGTAGCCCAATACTTTAGTGTTTCCCTGTAAATGAACGATAAATTATATGCACACCCTATTCTACAGTAAGTGTTTTGTAGTAGACCTCAGTAATATACAGGGTGTATCTGAAATGCTTCAACAAACTTAGGGGGATGATAGTACTCATCAAGACGAACAAAAAATGCAATGGAACACGGGGTCGCGAACCACTTATCGAGTCACAAATACAGGGTGTTTCACCCTAACTGAAGTCGGCTTGTCGGTAATAATTTTGTGAAAAATGTAAATATTGCAATAAAAATGTAACGACGAAAATGTCAGTTAAGGTCAAACACCCTGTATTTGTGACTCAATAAGTGGTACGCGACCCCGTGTTCCATTGCATTTTTTGTTCGTCTTGATGAGTAGTACCCTAAGTTTGTTCAAGCATTTCAGATACACCCTGTATAAAAATTTCAATATATGATACTTAAAATAACCTAATATCACTAAAATACACCGCAAACGATTTTTCCCCATAGGCTGTAATGTAACGGAATTCTTTCGAGAGTCTCTGTAAATAAACAACTAATGATACACACTTGATTTTCGATAACGAACATGCCGCAGTAAACACAAATAATGCATATCAATTTCAATCTGTTTATGCGAGTTAGAGCACAAATGGACAAACCCAATTCATAAACATTGTTCAACTATGTTTCAAAGCGTTAAAAAATTTATTAGGAGTATGAGTGCAAGAGAGTATAAATCATTGTTCAATGATTAAAAAGGCATTAAATCAGTAGAATAATTTCCATTTAAATAATGCTTCTATTGCTGTGAAACCCACAGCTTAGAAAACGTACTAACATGGGCATTAAGCAATGATCATTATTACTATGTCCCATTATCGTACCCCATTAATAAAATAATCAATAGAGATTTTAATTAAAGGGAAGAAAACAGTTAATGCTAATCTGTCAAATAACATACTGGAGATATGGTTTAAGTTTTTAAACAGTACAGAAAAAGTATAAACTTAAAAGAGAAATTTTGTTAAAGTACCGATCCCCCGATATAATAAATAGACTCACCCTACTATCCAACCGAAAACATAGAAAGGCAAAGACATTCAGTATAAAAGCAAATCAGCCCTGATGATTAGCACGCTTGTGATCGAAAGTACTCTGCGTGGGAAATTAATGTTTCAAGCTTTTAAAACTAATTTTATATGTAGTAACAACTTTTTACACATTGTGACATCTGTTTAAGGAAACAAGTGCATCTTTTTAGCAAGATTATTGATTTTAAATATGTTTATACCAAGCTAAAGTGACATTCCAGTGGTATATCTATTTTATACATTATATCTTATTGATTCTTTACAATATTTAGGAAGTGTTGGAAAGTGCTTCATAATCTCTGTGTGATGTACGACTTTTCTTTCTTTACGTCCTCCTTTATTTATTTGCAAAGAACTTCATCTGTTTTTAAAGATAAATATGCGTATGTTGTAACATTTTAGTAATATTTATGTGGAACACGAATATACATTACATACCGGGTGAACCAAAAGTCCGTTAAAACTTTAAAAACTCATAAAAAAGGAAGAAATTACGATAAAAAAGTGCGGTTTGCAAGAAAGGGTTCACAAGGTAGTCGGATTTTTTTTTTCAGCAAAAAAATAATTAATTAAAAAATTACATGTAGAGGACGCTGATGACTCGAAACACAATGAACAGGTACTACGACACAACCTGATTCTTTCGTAGAATGTTCTGGAGGTCGTGTTGTTGCTCTGCTCATTGTATTTCGGGTCGTCAGCGACCTCTACATGTGATTTTTTAACCTTTTTTTTTTTTTTTTTTTTTTTTTTTGCTTCTAAAAAAAATCCGACTACCTTGTGACCCTTTTTTTGCACACCGCACTCCTTTATCATAATGTTTTTCTTTTTTATGAGTTTTTAAAGTTTTAACGGAGTTTTGGCTCACCCGCTATACCTACTTTATATATTTATTTTTCTTGCATCTGATTCTCATTTTGTTTAGAGAATTATATTTTATATTGAGAGAAATGCTATTCAAACCTATTGTCGTAATTATTAATTATTTGATCAATTGTAGTAATTTCTTTTATCACTTTATTTGAGGATAATACTGCATTCTTTTTGTGTAATATAAATTTTATTTTTCGTAAATCTAAAAAGCTTTCTCGTTAAAATCAAGATGACAATGGAAAACTGCTTGAATTTTTCTTTTTAATTTTTCAATCCAATTGTGTTGTAAACAAATAAACCCGATTTCTAAAAAAAGAACAAAAGAAAATGTAGATATTTCTTTGAATTAAATTTTCCAGACACTATTTTGGTTATTTTACTTGATTATATAACATGGTCCTTGAAAACGCAAAAAGGTAAATTACATTAAAACTTTTTAAATTGCTTTAGTTTTTCAGCTAAACTAAGTAATTGGAATGAAACGTAAATGCTTTATTTCTAAAAATGCAATAAATATATTTTTTAAAAGCTACTAAAATAAAAGTAAAATATTTAAATAAATCAAGATCCATTTATAGTATTTTCAAATTAATGTATTGATTTTTTGTTTTCAGAATGTACGTTTAATTTTATTCTGTTAAAAGAATAAAAAATCTTAAAAATAAAATTTAAAAAAATCGATTAAGAAATTTACATATTATCTTTTGTTTCAGAAGTGTGAAATAGGGGAATGTGGATTTACAATTAAGTTAGACATGTGCAATTATTTTATAACGACTCACCTAAATATAAATTATTAGTTGTACCAAAAGGCAAAAAATCTAATTAGCAGATGTTACCAGCTAATGAAGGGTTTCATTATTGATTTTTAACTATACACATGTAATAAACAAAATTAATAATGAAAATTTGACCAATTCTAAATAAAATAAAATATTCGGGAAAAAAAATCAAATCCATCTCTAGTTTGTTTGTTTTTTTAAATAAATGTTTTGAAGATCTTTTGGCACTTTTCTGCCATACCAACACCATTGTAACCATACTCAATAGTTGGCGCCAAAGGAAAGTTTTGAAAAAAAGTTAACATTGTCACTGCGAAAATGATCACTTAAAAATATAACTTTATTTTATTAATTCAATACAAATATATACTACAAATATATACATAAATGATAGAAGAATCTAAAGAAGAAATAATTATTATACAATGAAATAATAAAATTAAACTCAATTTAGACTGCAGGCATGAAACTGTAAATGTCTCTTAGCACTGCTGTAAACATTTGATTTTTGAATAATGACATCACCACATGAAGTGTATGAGATACGATTGAAATATGACGAACAGTGCCGCGATGTTTTTTATTACGCCAGTTTCGCGAATCTCTCTACAGATTGGATATTACATACAATTGTAACATGTAAAAATTTTATTTTGATTTACTGTGAAATATTTGCATCCGGCGTCTGACAAAAAAACTTTTTTTTTTATGTATAATTCCGCATATCCCTGAAACAATTTTATGCAGCTTCCTCGTTATCAGTAATTATTAAATGCTATAATCCATCTCAGCGTCATTGAAAAATGTAAGTTACAAATTAAAAAAATATTTTCAACTCGAAAAAAAGTCCTTCCGGCCAGTTAAGACAACATGGTGGATGAGGCTAACCAGTGAACTTGCTCGAGACCTTAGTAATTGCTGTGCACATGCTCACTCACATCGGAATCGGTTGATATATACGAGTGCTGTCGCATGCAAAAAATCAGATTTTTCAAAATGTCACCCACAATAGAAATTGAAACTGCTATATCTGAGCCATTTTTTAAGGTAAAGACAAGCAAAAAATGCTCCTGAATTCTTATATCAAGGTCAAATACTTAAGAAAGAAACCTTTTTCAATTTCTAATTTTTTTGCACCTCACTTTAAATATATATTTTTTTTCTTAATTTAATGGCCGCCATTTTGAAACAAGATGGCTGATGAATCTGGCCAGCGAACTTGGTCGAGGTATTGATGTATACTATCCACATGCCTTCTTACATCGAAATAGGCGAATATGTGTGTTATCGCGTGACAAATACAAGATCGTTTCAAAATGTTAGCCATGCTAGAAATTCAAAGTGCTGTAATTCAACCATTTTTTAAGATATAAGTAAAAGAAAAAATTTTCAGAAACAAAAACTGCTCCGGAATCTTTGTATCAAGGCCAAAGACATAAAAAAAATCTTTTTCATTTTCCAATTTTTTAATACCTCATTTTAAATTTTAAATTTAATTTTTTTTAAATGGCAAGCCTTTTGAAACAAGATGGCGAATGAAGCTGGCCAACGAACTCGGTCGAGACATTGATATGTACTATGTACAGACCAAGTTACATTCAAATCGGTTCATAAATACGCCTGTTATCGCGTGACAAAAATCAGGTCGTTTTAAAATGTCAGCCAAATAGAAATTCAAAATGCTATTACTCAGCCATTTTTTTAGATATAGACGAAACAAAAACTGTTCCGGAATCTTTGTATTAAGGTCAAACACATACGAAAAAAATCTTTTTCATTTTCCAATTTTTTGGTATCTCATTTTATTTTTTTAATTTTTTAATTTTTTTAAATGGCTGCCATTTTGAGACAAGATGGCGGATGAAGCTGGCCAACGAACTCGGTCGAGAAATTAGTATGTACTATGTATAAACGAAGTTACATCCAAATCGGTTCATAAATACGCCTTTTATCGCGTGGACGTTTCAAAATGTCAGCCACGCTAGAAATTCAAAATGCTGCAACTCAGCCATTTTTTAAGATATAGACGAAACAAAAACTGCTCCGAAATCTTTGTATAAAGGTCAATTACATAAGAAAAAAATATTTTTCCATTTTCAATTTTTTGGTACCACATCTCAAATTTTAAATTTTTAAAAAAAATTTAAATGGCCGCCATTTTGAAACAAAATAGCGGATGAAGCTGGCCAACGAACTCGGTCGAGACATTGGTATGCACTATGTACACACCGAATTACATCGAAATCGGTTCATAAATACGCCTTGTATCGCGTGATAAAATTCAGGGCGTTTCAAAATATCAGCCACACTAGAAATTCAAAATGCTATAACTCAGCCATTTTTTAAGATATAGACGAAACAAAAACTGCTCCGGAATCTTTGTATAAAGGTCAAATACATAAGAAGATAATATGTTTCCATTTTTAATTTTTTGGTACCACATTTCAAATTTAATTTTTTTTTTTAAATTTTAAATGGCCGCCATTTTGAAACAAAACGGCGGATGACGTTGGCCAACGAACTCTGTCGAGACATTTGTATGTGCTATGTACATACCAAATTACATCGAAATCGGTTCATAATTACGACAGTTACAGTGTGACATAGGTCATATATATATATATATATATATATATATATCAATTTTGAACGGAGGGTGGTTTCGGGGTCTGGGGGTCATGATCGATGAAAATATACCAAAATTTTTTGAAATCGCTTTCCTCCGAACGGCTGCAATAGGTAGCTTTTTGTAAATGAAAGCTACCTAATAGAAAGCTAAGATATTTCGCATGGTTATGATTTTATAATAAAATAATCATTCACGTTAAATAGATACCCAATCACAATATTTGGCATGGTTTTTGCCATGGTTAGATAAACAGCAATAAATATCATTTGCAAGGTCTGGGTTGAAATACATGACGCATCAGCACACATTTTGACATGGAGTTGGTATAAGGAAAATGTACAATTTTTTTTTCTTTAATTACGAATGATTGACAAATTTATGAAAAGTTTGAATATGAGGATGTTTCATAGGAATCTTTCAGAAATTTACAAATGAACATTTGTTTTAAAAAAGGGAAGTGATTGGATGGATATTGTTAATGAAGCTACAAATGTAATTATTTGAGAAACTAATTTGTAAATAAAAACGTAGTTTTTATCAAAAAAGAGTATAAAATATCAGACAAAGGAACTTTCTACCGAGGATTTAATTTCATAATTATCTACTGTTGCATGTTCATCATAATCATCACGTCATAATTATTCTTTGTTAAAATTCTATACATATAATTATAAAAATGTCCTTTTTACAACAATGTAAAAAGACTCCAAAAGGTAATTGGACAAAATTAGGGTAAGGTGCCCTATTTTCGTCCCCCCCAGTCACTTTTAGGCCCTAAATGGTGTAATTTTTAGTGAAAACCTACCATATTTGGATTTCATATAGACTAACTACCCACGCACATATAAACATAGGCAAATATAGTACAAAAAAAAATTAACGATGCGAAAAATTATTTTTTTTCAAAAGTATCTATATATGGCAAAAGAAAAAAAAATGGTCACAATTTCGACATCCTTAAAAAATCCAATGCGCCGAGGCTTAACTTATAACTAAATCAAAATTTATTTCTAAATGATTAAGCAGTTCAATTTATATTAAATTAAGGCACAAAGAAGTGTACTAATTATCAGTAGAATAATAACATAATGAAACATTTGTCATTCAACCATGAGGAAAAACTGAAAAAATTGTCATGAAAAAGCATTTCAAATTTCCTCCCTGCGAAGAAAATAAGAACGGCAAAGGGGACGAAATTGGGGCCACGCTACTTCCCAATATGCCGGAGCTTCAATTCCCGTAAGATGAACTGAGCGTCCTAAAACTCACTGTATGCTACTGTCAGTATCTTACCTACGTAAGATAGATGCAATGAATAAGAAACAAATACTTGCAGTACAGTAAATAACGTTCTACAAATGGCGTAATAAGAACCCAGGTCTTCTAAAAATAGAAAATCCGGCGACTTTAATATATGTATGCGTCTTGGCGAACGAAACTTTCACTACTGACCCCTTTTATCTTCCGTTCCCTGTGCCTTGCGTGCATAAGTGGCGCCACTTTAGCAGAACCGGGGAAGTAAAGGGGGCAAAATTAGGAAAGAGGACAAAATTAGGGCACTATAACCTATCAAAAACTCTCCATTGCATAATATTTAACTCTTAATTGCTAAATCTACAATTGATTGTGCTTTACGAATGACAAAAGGAAAGAAAAAGTTCGAATATATAGATCAAAGTCAGGAGGCTAAGAGAGAAAATTGTGTTAAAATATATTTTTTTGGACAACACAGAGTCGCATATAAAAAATGTCGTAAATTATCATTACATCTCTATAAGGAACCACGCTATTTACTAAACAAAAATTCAGGATCAAAACACTTTTAACTATAACAGTGCATTGAAGGTCACATTACTATTAAAATAATTTAACTTAATATTTAAATTAGTTTGATAATTTAACTTCTTAAAATTCCGTTCTCCATTTGAAGCCACGATTTGTCAAATTACAACGATTGTCGATTTACAAACTCAGAACAACTATTTTTAGAGAGCTCTTATTAATGTTATTTGGGGTGATATTCATGATTTGATCTACAAACAGCGATAAGTTCATCGTTACAAAATACGAAAGGTAAATTATTATATGGGGTGTCTTCGATCATTTTCCTACAAAAAACCTATTTACGGGAGAATATCTGGTATTGCCTGAGATAGGATAGTATGTCGATCGCACCTTATGTGGGCATTTCAATGTACATCATATCAGTCAATTAGCGGACACCATGCTAATGGATGCATATCATTTAGAAGTGAAAACTATATATATATATTATATGAGGACGTGAATTTTAAAACTTGCCTTATCCTAAAAATAGAATTTTGGGAAATCGCAAAAAACCGATGATTGTGTCCATTGGTTTTCATTGTAAACCAAGATTTTACAATGCCAAAAATACACGATAATTTTTTTTTTTTTTTTTTTTTTAAGTTGTAGTGTTTTTTTTTATGCAACTCCGCCAATAGAATAGACTGATAGAGAAAACTCGATTTTTAAAATTTTGGATAAGGCAAATTTTGAAACTCATATATTGAATAAAATAATAATTATAAATTATATGGTTAAAATATCCCTTTAAATCCTTCTGTACTTATTATTCAAATTAGAGATTCTCTTGCATAATTAAGCGAGTTGTACATAAAAAAATAGCATAATTAATTTCAGAAGAGAAAAATTTTAATTTTATGTAAAGTATGTTATTTTCTGTAAAAAAAATTCTTTATTTTACATAAATATGCTATATTATATTACAAAACATAATTCTATCATGCTATTATTTAAATAAGTCTCATTTAAACATTCACGAGATGTTACATAGCTTCACAAAAATACACAATACAAGAACACTTCTTTTATTTATTCTTTCAGAATTCACCCAGTTACAAAAATAACAAATCAGTATTATTTTTGTTATTATAAAAGAACTAGCAAACCCCGCGGCTTTGCTCGCGCTATAGTGAATATGCCAAGTGATAGTTGCATAACTATTTTTTATTAGAAGAACACTTTTTGAAATAATTCAAAAATTACAAATTAAGCCACAGTTTGACATCATCATAAAAGTGCAATAGACAGAAATGAGATTTTAATTAATAAGAAGAAATAAAACTAATTCCAATTAAATGATAATTTAGAAAGTATTTTGAGACTATTATGCTCATTTCATATACTCATTTCAGTATTCATTTGCGGTTTTGAATTTTTTAGAAACCATCTTGACACATTTACATCTTAAAAGTAACCATCATGTAAAATTCCAAGCTTCTTGTCTAACAATCTACCACCTCTCTGGTGTTAGTGGCACCAACATAAAATGCCGAAACAGAGTTGAAATAGAATTACTCGAAAAATGTTGAAACAGAGACTGTCACCATTAATTTGCCAACAGTAACCTTGAAATCTGTTGGTATTTCCTAATATTCTATAGAAAACGGAATTTAGATGTTTTTAAAGGCTTTCTTGTTGTTCCTGCCAACCAGGTGCTAGTGACAACGGCATAAAATAGAGCCCGTATAGGATCAGGGACTATCAATCTTGATTCGAAACCAATAACTTCTGTAATCGGTTTATTATTTCCTGAGATTCTATAGAAATCTTAATTTAGGACTCTTTTAGAATGCTTTTCGCTCCTTCCCTTCGCTTCACCCCTTTTTAATTTCGAATTTATTTTCGACTGTTCTTGGGGACATTTATATTTTATAAGTAAATATCTATATTTAAAGTTTTTAGCCTCTTCAGTATCGCAGCAATCGCAATTTAGAACGCTTTTTGCTCCTGCAACCCTCGACATAAAACATAGCTTATTATGTTTAAGCAGGTTCTATCACCATCAATTTGCAACCATTATGTTTGAAATCGGTTTCGTGTTTCATACGATTGCATAAAAATCGTAATTTAGAACGCTTTTCGCTCACTTCATCATTTTAAATTTGGAATTTTCTTTCGACAATTCTTAGAAAGCATTTGCATCTCGAAGTAATTATCATTCCAAATTTAAAAAGTTAGACCCCCCTCAGTAACGCAAAAATGCAATTTTGAAAATTTTTTGCTCCTGTAACCCCCCAGGTGGTAGTAACAACCATAGAAATTGCTATTTAGAACGTTTTTAGAACGCTTTTCGTTCATTTTAACCCCTTTTAAATTTCAAATTTTTAAGGAACTCTTCTCAGAGAGTATTAACATTTCATAAGTAATTACCATGCCAAATTTCAAGTGTTGCTAGCCCCTTCAGTATCACAAAAATCACAATTTAGAACGTTTTTTAAAATGCAACAGCAAGGTGGTAGTGACGCCGAAATAAAATAGATCCTATTTTGGAGCAAGGGCTGTCATCATTAATTTCCAACCATTACTTTTGAAATCGGTTGGGTACTTTCTGAGATTGCGTAAAAATCGACATTTAGAACGTTTTTTGTCCATTTTCATCCCTTTTAAATTTCGAATTTTTAAAGAAATGTTCTTAGAGATCATTTATATCTAATAAGTAACTATTATGTCAAATTCCATGTATCTGGACCCTTCAGTAACACAAAAATCGCAATTTCGAACGTTTATTTGATCCTGCACCCCCTTTAGGGGTAGTGGCACCGACATAAAATGTAGCCTATGTTGGAGCAATGGTTGTTGCCATCATTTTGACACCATTATTTTTGAAATCGGTTTGGTACTTCCTGAAATTGCGTAAAAAGCGTCATTTAGAACGTTTTTTAGAACGCTTTTCGCGCATTTTCACCCCTTTTTAATTTCGATTTTTTTAAGAAATGTCCTTAGAGATCATTAGTATCTTATAAGTAAATACCATTCCAAATTTCATGTTTCTAGGCCCTTCAGTAGCACAAAAATCGAATTTTTAGAACGTTTTTTGCTCTTGCACTCCCTTTTGGCCAGTGGCACGGACATAAGATATAGCTTATGTTCTAAGTTGGACTAACCCCCCATTTTGATACCATTACTTTTGGAATTGGTTCGGTAGTTCCAGAGCTTACCTTCTACAAATAAACAATTTTTACCTCTTTATAATATGACTAGCAAACCCCGCGGCTTTGCTCGCGGAATATTTGAAATGTGCCAAAGTGATATTTATATGCCTAATTTTTATTAAAACGTACTAACTAAATTTTTATTTTATTAAAAGGTAATATTTTATTTTATTAAAAGGTTTTTTTTATTAAAAGGTACTTATTACTTTTAGGAATAATTCAAAAATTATTATTTAAAACACAGTTTCATTAAACATCATTATTACACTGCATTAGGCAGAAATGAGATTTAAATTAATAAAATGAAATAAAACTAAATAAATGATAATTTAGAAAATATTTCGAAACTTTTATGCTCAATTAATACGCTCATTTCAGTATTCATTTGAAGTTTTGAATTTTTTAGAAACCATCTTCTTACATTTTAAAATTAACCATCATGTCAAATTCCAAGTCCTACCACCTCTCTCAACATAAAGGGCTATGTTGAAACAGGAACTGTCACCATTAATTTGCCAACATTAATTTTGAAATCGGTTTGTTATTTCCTAATATTCCACAGAAACGTAATTTAAAAAGCTTTTAAAGCCCTTTATTAGAACGTTTGTTGTTCCTGTGAACCCCAGGTGGTAGAATCACCGCCATAAAATATAGCCTGTGTAGGATCAGAGACTGTTACCATTGATTCGCAACTATTACTTTTATAATCGGTTTATATTCCCTGAAATTGCATAGAATCGTAATTTAGAACTTTTTTAGAATGCTTTTCGCACCTCCCCTTCGCTTCACCTCTTTTTAATTCGAATTTATTTTCGACGTTCCTTCGAGGGCATTTACATTTTATAAGTAACTACCATGTCATATTTAAAGTTTCTAGCCTTTTCAGTATCACAGAAATCGCAATTTAGAAAGTTTTTAGCTCCTGCAACCCTCTGTGTGGTAGTGGAACAGACAAAAAATATAGCTTATGTTTGAGCAGGTTCTATCACCAAAATTTGTTATCATTATTTTTTTAATTGGTTTGGTATTTTTTAAGTTTGCTTAAAAATTGGAATTTATAACGCTTTTCACTCACTTCATTTTTTTAAATTTGGAATTTTCTTTCGACTGTTCTTAGAAAGCAGTTGTATCTTGTAAGTAAATACCATGCCATACTTCAAAGTGTTAGACCCCTCAGTTTTGCAAAAAACGCAAATTAGAACATGATTTGCTTTTGCAACCCTCAGATGGTAGTGATAGCAACATAAAATATAACCTATGTTATAGCAGGGACTGTCCCCATTGATTTGCAACCATTACTTTTGAAATAGCTTTGGTATTTCCTTAGATTGAGTAGAAATCGCAATTTAGAACATCGCAATTTAGATTTTAGGACGCTTTTCGCCCCTTTTTAAATTTCCAATTTTTTCGAAACTGTTCTTAAAGATAATTTATATCTATTAAATATGTACCTTGCCTAATTTTAAGTTGCTAGCCCCTACCGATCACAAAAATCGAAATTTAGAACGCTTTTTTTCTCCTGCAACGTTTTGGTGATAGTGATACCGACATACAATAGTGTCTATGCTAGAGCAAAGGCTGTCAGCATCAATTTCCTACCATTACGTTTGAAATCAGATTCATTCTTCCTGAGATATTGCCGATAAATCGGCATTTAGAACGTTTTTAGAACGCTTTTCGCTCATTTTTCTCTTGCATCTCCTCTGGGGTAGTGGAAACAGATATAAAATATAGCCTATCTTGGAGCAAGATCTGTCACCATCATATTTAGACCATTATATTCGAAATCGGTTCAGTACTTCCTGAGATTGCATAGAAATTGCAATTTAGAAAGTTCTTTACAACGCTTTTTGCGCATTTTGACCCCCTTTTAATTTCACGATTCTAGGCCCTTCCGTAATGCAAAAGCCGCAATTTAGAACGTTTTTCTCCTGCACCCCCTTTGGGGTAGTGGCACCGACATAAAACATCGCCTATGTTGGAGCAAGGGTTGTCACCATCATTTTGACGCCATTATTTTTTAGATCGGTTTGGTATATCCTGAGATTGTGTAGAAACCACCATTAGAACGCTTTTTAGAACGCTTTTCGCGCATTTTCACCTCTTTTAAATTTCGAATTGTTTAAGAACAGTTCTTAGAAATCCTTTATATCTAATAAGTAGCTAATCTTTCAAATTTCATATTTCTAGGCCCTTCGGTAACGCAAAAATCGCATTTTTAGAATATTTATTGCTTCTGCACCTCCCTTTCGGGTAGTGGCACCGAAATAAAACATAGCCTATGTTGGAGCAAGGGTTGTCACCGTCATTTTGGCACCCTTATTTTGACACCATTATTTTTTAAATCGGTTTGGTATTTCTTCAGATTGTGTAGAAACCACCATTTAGAACATTTTTTAGAACAATTTTCGCGCATTTTCACCCCTTTCAAATTTCGAATTGTTTAAGAACTGTTCTTAGAAATCCTTTATATCTAATAAGTAGCTAATATTTCAAATTTCATATTTCTAGGTCCTTCAGTAACACATAAATCGCATTTTTAGAACGTTTTTTGCTCCTGCACTCCCTTTGTGGTAGTGACACCGATATAAAACATAGCCTATCTTGAAGCAAGCGTTGTCACCATCATTTTGACACCAATATTTTTTAAATCGGTTTGGTATTTCCTGAGATTGTGTAGAAACTACCATTTAGAACGTTTTTTAGAACGCTTTTTGTGCATTTTCACCCCTTTTAAATTTCGAATTATTTAAGAACTGTTCTTAGACATCATTTATATCTTATAAGTAACTAAGATTCAAAATTTCATATTTCTAGGCCCTTCAGTAACGCTAAATTCGCATTTTTAGATCGTTTTTTGCTCCTACACCCCCTTTGGGGTAGTGGCACCGACATAAAACATAGCCTGTCTTGGAGCAAGCGTTGTCACCATCATTTTGACACCAATATTTTTTAATTCGGTTTGGTATTTCCTGAGATTGTGTAGAAACTACCATTTAGAGCGCTTTTTAGAACGCTTTTTGTGCATTTTCACCCCTTTTAAATTTCGAATTATTTAAGAACTGTTCTTAGACATCATTTATATCTTATAAGTAACTAAGATTCAAAATTTCATATTTCTAGGCCCTTCAGTAACGCTAAATTTGCATTTTTAGAACGTTTTTTGCTCCTACACCCCCTTTGGGGTAGAGGCACCGACATAAAACATAGCCTGTCTTGGAGCAAGCATTGTCACCATCATTTTGACACCAATATTTTTTAAATCGGTTTGGTATTTCTTGAGACTGTGTAGAAACTACCATTTAGAATGTTTTTTAGAACACTTTTTGTGCATTTTCACCCCTTTTAAATTTCGAATTGTTTAAGAACTGTTCTTAGACATCATTTATATCTTATAAGTAATTAATATTCAAAATTTCATATTTCTAGGCCCTTCAGTAACGCTAAAATCGCATTTTTAGAGCGTTTTTTGCTCCTACACCCCCTTTGGGGTAGTGGCACCGACATAAGATATAGCCTATGTTCTAAGTTGGACTAACACCATCATTTTGATACCATTACTTTTGCAATCGGTTCGGTAGTTCCAGAGCTTATCTCCGACAAATAAACAATTTTTTCCTCTTTATAATAGGAGTATAGATGAGTATAGATATTTCAAACATAAAAAAGGTGCGAACTTTTTTAACAAAATTCTTTCAATCTAAAAAGATGCGTTGAAATCACTAAGCAGCTATATTATAAAGATGCCATGGAGACGATCAATCGATTATAAAAGTAGTATGTTGTGGCCATCACAAAATTTTCTTCTACATAAATCACGTCAATTAAATCATTTAAACAGTAGAAAAAATTACATCCATTTAGCACCAATTCATAGCAAAGTATATCTGAATTTCAAGTTTGATGAAAATTCGTGCATTAGTTCTTGAGATAGAGCTATAGAGGAAATTCTGAAAAATGTAGCATAGCACTGCCAACTGTTGAGCGATTTGCACCAAAACATAAGCAGCACTAACTCATATCAAGGTATACCTGAATCTGAAGTTCGTTGAAAATCCAAGCATTAGTTCTTGAGATAGAGCTATTGTGGAAATCGCAAAAACAGCATAGCAGCGCCACCTGGTGAGCGATTTACACCAAACTGTATAAAATGTCAATTCATGTCAAGGAATAACTGATTCTGCAGTTTTATAAAAATCCGTGCATTAGTTCTTAAGATGCAGCTATAGTGGAAATTCTGAAAAATGCAGCATAGCCGCGCCACCTGTTGAGCGATTTGCACCAAAAAATAAACAGCACTACTCATATCAAGGTATACCTGAATCTGAAGTTTCTTGAAAATCCAAACATTAGTTCTTGAGAAGTTCTGCGGAAATCGTAAAAAATACAGTATAGCAGCGCCACCTGTTGAGCGATTTACACCAAAATATATAAAACTTCAATTCATGTCAAGGAATAACTGAATCTGAAGTTTGATGAAAATCAGTGCATTAGTTCTGGAGATTGAGCTATTGTATATATATATATTGTACATATATATATTGTATAGATATATTTATTGAGCTATTGTATATATATTGAGCTATATATATATTTTAATTTTGTATAAATATATTATACAATAATAATCATCTACTAATTTAACCTATCAGAATTTATTCGATAACAAAAATAATAAACTATTCGTAAACTTTTTATGAATAAATTATAGTTATATCATAAATATAGTAGCATGCATGATGAACATGAAAAAAAAACTAAGTAGAGCTAAGTAGCTAACTGTATAATTCTTATATAATTAATTATTTTAAGCTAGAAATGATGTTAATTCTTAAAAAATATATATATTAAATTAATTATTTGTATATTATTATTTATTAATGTATTATATATCGTTAAAAATATATTATATTTGTTTACATGTTATTATCCTTATTTGTACGTAAGCATAACAAATGAGTTAAATGTTTAAAAATATATCAGCTATCTGACTGATTAAAATCTGTACAGAAATTCAAGAGTGAAACACACTCTCTGTCGTTACATATATTTGCACATGTAAGCATATTCATCCTTGTAGCCTCATACATCACATAGCGTTTGATCCATTAAGGTTTCAGTGTAACATATTGATATCATTTAGAACATGAAGGCTACAATTGACACTTTCCTGAATCATGTTATTACAATATGTTTTGACATAAAACATATGATACTTGTAAAGCTGCATAATAATTTAATTTGCTGCAAAAATGACACGAAAAGATACACTATTTCAATTCCAAAAGTTTAAACTGTCCTATTATTGTATTCGATTATATGTATCTTGAATTTATTTCATATATTCATTAACTTTAAATACGGAGAATGGATGAATCAGCTGTATAAATGTCAATATGTTTATTTTTGAATATATCAAGTAAAAATAAGTTAAGGATTCAGATCACAATAAAATGTATTATATTTTAAATATTGTTGAATGTAATAGTTATACATATTTTTACAATATTAAATCATGCATACTCTTGTCACTATTGAATTTTGGCAACGATAGCCCAAAACCAAAGGCACTTTAAAGTGACCTTATTAGGCGTATGTCTTCTAAATATGGCCATGACTGGATAAGAACATGGTTTAACTCTAATTAACAGATATTTCACAGGTATTACACTAAAATACAATAAAATAAAGAAAGTATTTTTAAATTACACATTTTGAATTGAATACAAAAGTTGAAAATGTTTTATGTAAATGTAACAAAATCAAAATAAAATCATTATCATTTTAGGAAGAAATCCGAATGAAATTATTCACATGTGGAACAGAAAAATATACCCGTATACATTCGAATGAGTCCCACACATATTTCATCACATACTTCTTGCACTTTGAATAAAGACGCAAATCTAAGACACTATAATTTTGGCATATGAACCAATACTTTATTATAGGGAACTTATGATTTTCACATGTTTCACTTTCACACTCAAACAGTATTAAAAATACAGAACATTTCAATATACATTCTGAATGATCATTAAATTACCTTTACCTCATAAAAAGATTGTAAGATACAATAAAAAATTTACGCTGATTTCATGTGAAAGTTTACTTACTGTTTTTAACAATGACACGTGTCGAAAGATTTTTTTGTCCGAAAATGATAATGAATCTATTGACTGCGGTTGAAACTACCCGCACGTGTTAAGGCTGTTCTCCAATAGAAGGGGGCAACTTTATGACATAAGTTTTAATTTATTTTTGTTCGGAAATGCATGAAACTAGCTGGTGTTGTTGTTCAGAAACGATGTCATCGAGCTGTTTTTACTGCTTTTTTGTAAACGCAATAAATCTTTTTGAAAATATGTCAAAATGAGCCTTTTGAACCGAATTTCCGTGCGAAATTAGAATAACCACTCAAGAAAGGGTGATTGTCACATGATCAAAATCACTTATAACTCAATAGGTAATTTATTGATCAAAAAATGGAAAACACAGTTCGATTCTAAATCGCTTCTATGGCCAGGCTTTCCAATTTTATATCTTTCCGTTAAAAAAAATGAATTTGTAATTGTATCTAAATGTTTTGCGCTTGTTGAGCAATGTAGTCGAGAACAACCTTAAAGACACATGAACTGACAGGTCGTAGTGTTGCTAGGTGTTCGACGGAAATCGGGTCTCCAAATGCTCTGGACAGCAGTATCTTAAAGTACAGTAGAACCCCAATTATCCGAACTCCAACTATCGGAATCGTTTTCAGAATTTCAGAAAAAAATTAAGACTGCGATTCGCAAAATAATGATTCTGTCTACGTACGCTAATTTCCTTCCCTCCGCGAAGCTAGTGTTAACGCAGTGCGAACATTATGGACTTTACCCAGGAATGGCAAAAGCCACGCCTCTGTAGGCATATAGCCTCCGAAAATAACTGTTTATTGGACGAAGGGGAAGCAGCGTTAAAAAATTCTGCGCGCTTATTGGTGTTTTCCTTTTATATACCTACTCTGACGTCACATGGGTAAAGTCCCTCATAGTGCAGTTCGATTATTTTCTGTCATCTGTCGCCAGGTGGCCGGACTGCTCCACCTGTCACTGTTCTTTTTTATTAGTCAGTCAGTGTGACGTGACCTGCTAGTCGGTTACTTGACTTGCTACTGTGACAGCACTCTTTCACGTCGGTGCGTTGTTTTGTTTGTGAGTGCGTTTCCAAAAGAAAACGCATTGTGTTATCGTTAGCGGATAAATTAAACAGTATAGAGCAATCAAAGAAAAAGGAAAAAGAAGAGCAAGAAAAGGAAAGGGGAGAGACAGGAGAATATGAGGACGACGTGCCACTTAGAGGAATTCAAAAACATTCTTTTGAAAATTCCTGGATGTTCAGAAGTTAGTGCTGAAGATATAGGAGAGTGGATGGTGTGTGATTCGTCAGACCCTGGGTTTCAAATTCTAAATGAAGATGAACTTATTGAAAGTGCGAGAGAAGAAAGTGTCGAGCAAGAAGATGACCGTAATATCGAAGTTGAAGCAGACACATGACCATCAGCTAGTGAAGCAATTGCCGGCCTTGAAACTGCGTTGAAGTGGATGGAACTTAGCCCGAGTGTAACCACATCCAACTTTTCACTGTCAAGCGGATGCGCGATTTGACTGCCCGAAAACGGATGAAGATTGTCAAGCAGCTTATTTTGACCGAGATGTTCAACAAGCAATTGCTTTCATTTACAGTACTGTACGTACATACTGTACTAATGTACAGTACTTGTAAGTACGCTTAACATGTAAAAGTGTTGTCTTTTCATTTAATTAATTAAAAGCTCTTTTCCTTTAAAAATAGTTTTTTCTCCCATTTTCAACAGGCATACAGTAATGAATTAAAATAGACCCTTTTTTCGGAAAAAATCCAATTATCCGAATGGGGTCCGGTCCCATTTGATTCGGATAATTGGAGTTCTACAGCAATTTTTCTTCGTCTTATCTAATTTGCAGAATTATCTGCTATTAAAAATGGGGAAATAAACTGTAAGAAATTAACGGTTTCCAGAGCATTTGGAGCCCTGATTTTCGCAGAACAACTGGAAACACTAGGTATGTGATGATGCCATATGTCGGCCAGAGAACGTTTCCTACAAAATCTAAGCAGATGGGCTTATTATAGGCGTGGCCTTACTCGGTATAAATATCTTATAAAACTACATTAGGGTTGTTTTAAATATTTGTATATCTAGGCGTCACTTTTCATGCAATATAATAAATAACAGTTGATGCCTTAAGTTTCGGTGTACCAGATCAATTAGAGGGTCAGAGATATTTGTCCAAATTTTGATAATTTCATGTAATATACGCGATATTCTTAGAGCAAGATAAGTTATTTTGCTACAAAAAAGATTAAATGAAATTCGTGTGAAAAATGTGTCATTGTGAAGGCTGTGTGTCCCTTTTCGTACCGAGGTAAAAATGACTCAAAATGGATCACACTGGAGTGCCGAAGTGATGATTTATTAAGATTCATAATACAAGGTGTCCATAAAAGAAAGCCCCATTTCAATGGTATATTATAATTTAGACTATTTACAACAAATCATCACTCATCAAATGGAAGGTAAACTAACCTTGTTTTTCTTACAAATGTTCAATAGATGCATCTTTAGTGATACGGCACACATTCAACCTAAAGTCCAATTCTTCCCACACTTCGGTTAACAAATACGGAGTCATGGAAGCACTAGCCTCTTCCATTCTGTGTCTCAACTCTGGCAAATCATTGGGTAGCGGCGGAGCGTAGACACGATCTTTTATAAAGCCCCAAAGGAATAAATTGCATGACTCTAACGACTTTTACATCTTCAGTCCAGCAATAACGCTTTAAGCTCAGGAGTCGTCATTTTGTGTATGTGGCACTGCAAGCGAGTCCATAACAAAGCAGTACTCTCGCATGCGCTTATCCAAAACTGTTTGAGTCGCTCTTTATTTGTGCCCTAGAACCAACACTCTACAACGCTTGCAGTGGATATTATTAAAATTTATTACTGGGACACCCTGTATAACAAAATAAAGAATCATTTGATCACAGTTGTGACTATGGCCATTTGGGACGATTATGACTTCGATTGGCTCGATTATTAGGGGATTTTTATAAATTTTTATGTTTTTCTTGTAGCTATTTCTGGATACAAATTACACAACTGTGTGGGATTAATTGAAATTCAAAATGAATACTTTATCATTTTATACTTTTTTTAACATACGAAACGATATGTAAATAGCAATATGTATATGCTTGAATTTTTTCAAATAAAATGTCTTATTTTTTCAGAATTGACAACATTATTGTTGAAAGAGATATGAGTAACACCTATTATAATGAATTTCTCCAAGAAATGTATAAAAAGAGATTTAGAAATTAAATTATTAAAACATAATAATAGGTAAGACACGCTTTTGATTAATGTATTTTTACTTGCATTTGTCTATAATCATTTATATTTATATTTAATAAATAAATAAAACAAGCACCAAAAAGTAAATTCTTTTACTGTTTGAAAAAAAAAATTGTAAATATTCAAGTATAACAGAAAATCCTTAGTTTTTCATACGTTTGTAAATATAAAATCTTGTGCATTCTTGATATCTAATATATCTTTAAAAGATTCATTGAATACAGATAGAATGGATGTTATTCGGAACATCAAGTCGGAATTACTTATTCTCTGGGTACTCTTGTCGTGTTGCATTCCTTTATATACATAAAACTACATAATACATTAATGTATAACAAAAGCATTGTAAATTACGTAAAGCTATTTTATACATTTATGTATAATAAAGTTATTTAATAAATGTTTATCAAAATCTTTATATGAAATCTTTATATGCGTTTTCAAGATGGAATTTTTAGAAGACTATAACAAAATAAAACAAAAGGAAGAAAAAAAAGAACAGATAAAGAATGTAAATATAAACATTTTACATCGAAGAATAAATTTATTTATTAAACGAAAAAGTTTCTTGTTACTTCAATTGTCGCAGAAATTCCTGGCATTTATGATTATGAAAGAAACCATCATTTTATAGTTGATGTTTTATGGATCATGATTCCTTAATTTTTGTTTTCAAAAAGGGGTGTTACATCCATTGTATAAAATGAATAACTGTAAAAAGGGGCTTTTCCTTATAATCTATTTTGAATAAATTTATTTAAATTGTTTGCTGTGTTAGTTAACAGATTTTGGATAAACGTTTGTATCTTCAATACCTTTACCTTGCATTTGGTTACATAGTTAATGGGTACTTGTGTGCAATGTAGAAAAATTACCGAAGGGAATTATCAACTCACAGAAATGACAAGTATGTTAAAGACCAACTTCAACTATATCGAAGTTTAAAATGTGGACTATAGTCTCTTTTTAAAAAGACCCTTAGAAGGATTTCTAAAAAAATAAAACACATAAAATAAAAATAATTTTTAAATTACAAATTATCTAAAGTAACTTAATTTTTGCTAAAAGTAATAAAAAATACATTTAGAAGGCAAATAAATAGCTTTATTTATTCATATCGACATGTTTCATCGCTCTGACGGCGACATTCTCAAGATTTATACTGATACAAATATTTTTGCAAAAAAATATATATAATTTTTTCTTCAGAATGTCGCCGTCAGAGCGATAAAACATGTCGATCTGAATAAATGAAGGTATTTATGTCAAGTGACCACACTTGCATTCTTTTACTTATTTTAATAAACTAGATTAAATATGCAGCTTTTACAAGTGAGGTTTGGAGTTTTACAGACGAGGTCGAGAGTTTGCAAGACCGTATTAATCCTAGCACAAGAAGAAGTCTGAAGTCGTCTGTCCAGACTAAACATTTTGGATAGTATTTAAGTGAAATACTTGCTGAGCAAGCTACATTTTAACAAGGGAATTGTGCAACGTGGCTAATTTTATGGTATGACGCCAAACGCTGACACTACCCTTTTCCTTTATAAAGAACTTCTGCCCACTCAGCGCAATTAAATGCTGAGTCTGCTTGTTGCTATGTGTTTGCTGTTTCTGGATATCTTATGCATCACTGCTATCGGCAGATGACCTAACCAGTCTTTGACATTAATTTGCCTTGTAAGTGTATTTTTATCACTTTTAGCAACTATTAAGTCAGTTTTGATGTTTCAAGTGCTTTTCATATCTAGTTTTAGATTCAAATTATATGTTTATAAGTCACACTATTTGTATTTGGTAATAGGTCATTATTTATTTTTTTTCTTCATCTTTTTTTTTTTTTTTTTTTTTTTAGCGATACATTTCACATGACTAATACATGGAAAATAAAACTTTTATAATAATTTCTGATTTGTTTCAAACAATTTTTAATTGGATAATACCAAATGCTGTAGTGATGCAGGAACATTTATAAATTAAAAAATGCATTTTTTCAAGTACACAACAAGATTTTTTTTTTTTTTTTTTTTTTTTTTTTTTTTTTTTTTGTAATTTTACCCTTTAGTTAATCCGATTCCTTTAAGCTGAAAGCACATAAAGTTAAAATAATAAAATATTTACCAATTCATTGAAAACTATATGTTGCATGTTACGAATGTACAATGTAAGAAATTACTTACATTATGGAGAAAAATAGAATATGAGTAAAATAAACGCAACTAGATTAAATGAAAGAGGAACATAATGCAGTTTTACTTCAGAGACGACATTTTAGTAGAAAGAAAAAAGAAAATAATTATTTTTGTTTTTCAAACAATGGACAAAAAAAATAGAATCTTGTTTTCTATATCTTTAAAGAAAAAGAAAAATTACCAAAAGAAAAATTTTTCCTAGGAAAAAATGTTCGCAACATTCATAAAATATTCACGAATATTGTTTACAAACGACGTTAGTATTACAAAACAGGCGTAAACATTCAACATTCATGAAAATAAAATGCATTTTAAGCATGAAAATCTTATTTTATGAAATCGTCAAGTATTAAAATAATTTACAAAGAAAAAAAAGAAAAAGATTTAAAGTAATGTAAATCTGTAAATTTAGATGTTTATTTTGTGTAACTTAGCTTTTTTGGGTCTTATCGTATTTAAAAAACACTATACAAGGCTATTCAAGGCAATATTTTTATTACTTTTTTTTTATGTCTGAAATCTTTGTCCTGATATAATGAAAATTTTGTAAAAACAAACAAACAAACAAAAAAACATTAGCACGACATTTCTTAAATTTAAAATAACATTCAGCTTACAGAATTTTTATAGGTTCAAACTTATGACATGTTACACTTTGCAGCAGCTGAGAAATTTATTCAGTAATAAACATGTACACATACGTTGCTCGTTCTTTGATTGACATAAGCTGTTTAAAGTCAGAAAAAGTTCCTGGCAAACCAAATGCCTTTGAAATACTGATCGAGAAGCGAGTGCATATAAAAACACTCAATAAATGTACATTTTCAATTCATATTCCTCTGCGGATTTAGCTTGTGAATGGAACAAAAAATCTCGTATCAAGGACCAATAAGCCACAGCTAGGCACTTTGTCCTATGTTCGTTCGGGGTCCCCCTTCTTCAAAAGGCGTAAAATATTAAATAGTATCTTATAATTGAGTTAATATATAGGTATATACGAGGATGGATTAAAAAAGGGTCTAGATTAATTTTAACACAAATATTCGAATTGATAAATAAATCATATTAGATTTAAATATCCAACTGGGCGGAAAAACGTCCATCTGAGCTATACCGGGCGAATGTGGTGGAACTTTTTCACCCAGCTAATGTTATTGATTATAGCATCTGGTCTGAAATCTGGTTCAGCTCAACAGAATAAATCGCAGGTAATGGAACTCCAGAAATCGCCGGATACGTAATTACACTAGATTAATTTTAACACAAAGCTGGGTGAAAAAGTTCCACCAGATTCGTCCGGGATAGCTCAGATGGTAGAGCAATGGCTGCTTCAACCAAGAGATCCCTGATTCGAAATCCTGGTCAGGACATTTTTTCGCCCAGTTTGAAATTTACATCTAATATACAAAAAAGTTACAATGGTAGCAAAAAATATTTATTTACAATAGACCAAAACTGCAAAAGGGAATTAAGAGGAATACTTGCCGATCACTTTTCCACATAATCACCAAATCAATTTAGGCATTTGTCTCAAAACAGGATCAACTTGTTTAAAATGGCTTGGTAGAAATCATGTCCCTGCTCATTGAGCCAGTTCTCAGCAGCTGTTTTTACATCACTGTTTGAAGAAAACCCTGTTCCAAATAACTGTTTCCTTCAATTTCAAACAGGAAATAATCACTGGATGCCAAATTTCGGCTGTTTTTTCTCTCTCTCTATGTGTGTGAAAAGGGAGGGGCTCCTGTCGAGTCTTGATCAATTATATGATTCATATAATTGACCAAGACTCGACAGGAAGCTTTCGTCTCTAGACTTTTAAGAATTTCAACATCATATTTATCCTGAAGACGGCTACAGAAACAGTTCGAAACGTCGATATTATGGTTTGTAGCTAATCTTATTTGTGCAAGTTCGTATAAAAATTCTTGTTTATATGTACCATTTTAAGCAAGTTTACATGTTTTAACGTATACAGCTTATTTATTTTATTTTATGGTGCAATTGTCCTACATATATGAAAGATATATATTCTTTTACCTTTAATATGATTTATACTCTAAGTAGCAATTATTGATTATTATACACTGCGGAAGTACCGAACCGATTTTAAACATAATAATGTCAAAATGCTGGTGGCCAACTCTCCTCCAACACAGGATATATTTTGTATCGGTTGAACAACCGTAAGGGGTTTCAAGATCAAGAAGAGTACTGAAATTGCGATTTCTGACATATAATTGGTGCTAGAAATGTGAAATTTGGTGTGGTGGTTGTTATCAAGATGTAAATACTTGCTATGAACGGTTTCTCAGAAATTTGAAAGTTAAAAGGGTGAAATGAACAGAAACCGTTCTAGAAACGTTCTAAAAACATTCTAAAAACGTTCTGTATTTTATAATTTATTTGGAATTGTATATGCCAGAAACTTCCGCATTTTATTGTGGAAGATAAAGGAATATCGTGATACTTAGCTACAAAAATTTAGATTCTTCAGAATCAGTGGCTTTAGGGACATGTCTCAGTTATCGATTACATTAGCGAGGCCTTGGAATTTAAAGATAGGGACATTATATTTTTATTACATTTTTATTACAGAATTAGATTACACCTTATATATCCCGCATAAAATTTTCATATTTCTTTTTCAATTTCGGGTCGATATTTGGTTCTGTGTTATTGAATTTCTACTTTAAATTAATATCTGTTGCATTAGTATTAAAGAATTACACATACGCTTAATTATAGAAATATAATCAGCGTTCAAAATCATAAGTTGCCTGTTGATCAAAGACCACGCGAAAAAAATAGTTCGTGCTGTGAAGAAACAATTATTGGCGGTGTTTCTAGAAATCAGTAGCTGCAAACACTTTCTATCTTAGATAAACGAATTATCCTAATAATAAGTGACATTTTCCCCTGAGCATTTTCTGCATTCATTAAAACTGAAAAATGATTTACGAACCTAATACAGATTTAAACTGAGTAAAGAAATTCGATAAATAATGAAAACTGTATTTGATTTATCGCGTTTATAGATAACCATATCATATATTGAAAAATCTGATATATACAGAAATTGTTCTTTTTTTTCTCCTTTATAATGATTAAAGAATATTATTTTTTACCGATTATATGGAGCAAAAAAGGAGATTTACTTTTGTATATTTTCCATCTCGAGTAAATATATTATCGATTAATTAAGATATAGTATAACCTTGTACATAAATGCTTCAACAGATTGTATATAACTGCAATTATAAGCAAGAATACAACTGTTATAATTTTTAATGTATATTTCATTTCCTTGCACTGCATTATAACTTCTATTTTCGTTTTTCGTTACGTTATCCAATTACATTTATTTTGCAGTTATTTTGTATGATCCATACCTTTTTTTACCTTACCCTTTAAACCTTGCCTTAGTTTCTTATATAGCTGTGTGATGAAGACACAAAAAACTCATAAGATATATTCTGGTGCAGTTTAGAAAATATATTTTACTTCATATGACAAAATATAGTTATAGTCAGGGCTTACCAAATTTAATAAAATCTTGTAGACAGAAAAAAATTCTAGTCGCAGTAAAAAATATTACCTCTCCCGCCATTGATTTTCAAAAATCACAAAAGTTTTTTTATGAATTAATTGAGAAAAAATAACAACAAGCATTGTTTAGAATTATTAATTAGATAGTTTAAATAGTTACATAATTTAGAAAGATAATATGATCTAAGTTTTCTAATGAAATTTATCAAAATTATACATGATGAAAAAAGGGAGAAATACTGTTAAGGCATGTTCGGGAAATGCTGACTCCGGAATGCTTCAAATTTCCTCACAATGGAGTGCTACAAAATCTATATCCAATGAGGGGGGGGGGGGGGATTCAATGAAATAGTAAAGCTGTAAAACATTATTTTGCCTATTTTCCTGTCGAAATCACTCAAATAATTCTGTTTTTATTAATTTAAAATTTGCATTTGTTGCACTTATATTTAAAATCCCGAAAATGAGTAAAAAAACTGTTTGTGCTGATATCTTAGGTCAATTTTTGTACAAAATAATAATTATAACTATAATTATACTAACACCATGTTAAATAACTTGATGGTCAGATAAAAAAAAAATAGTCGCCAGTGGCAACCTCGCATTTGTCAAGCCATACTTATAGTACAAATCACGATGTCTCATAGTCACTGTTCCGTAAGACCAGTGAATATGACATCCATATTAAACATCCCCATATATGAGACGGTGAATAAAGTCACCCGTTCTACAGACCAGCAACTAATAATTTTTCGTTTTTATCACTAAATATAATAATTTTAGAGGGAGAAACAATGTAGAAAGATGCAAATTTAAATAAGTATAAAACGCATACAGCTGTTTCGAAACCTCTAAGGTTTCATCATCAGTGCTAAAATTAATGATACAATTAAAAATAAAACATTGGGTTAAAGGGGAGGGGGGCAGAAAGACAGAAAGCCGTATCGACGTCGAGCGTCAGGTACGCCTTTCTGGCTATCTGGCTCCCCCCTCCCCTTTAATCCAATGTTTTATTTTTAATTGTATCCTTTTCGAAACAGCTGTATGCGATTTATACTTATTTATATTTGTGTCTTTCTACCTTTTTTTCTCTCTTAATATATTGGCACAAAGTTCAATCATTTTCCCTTTTTTATGTAATACATAATTTTCATTTAAAAACCGAAAACCACTTTCAAATATGACTCGAAAATAAAAATAAGAGCAACATTTTAATTTTATTAGAAAGCAATCATTTTAAGTTTATTAGAAAGCAATCATTTTAAGTTTATTAGAAAGCAATCATTTTAATTTTATTAGAAAACAATAATTTTAAATTATATTTTCATCTCATTTTAATTTAAATTTTCAGATAGAAACTTCATTCCGCATCAAAGAAGATATAAATATTTTAAACTAATTTCATAATATTTAAATCACTTATTCAGCTTCGAACATCCTCAATAAATAATGTCTTAGTTGTTTTTTAAATTAATATAAATCCCACAAAATTCAACAGAACTATTTTATAAAATTCCATTAGAATGATATATTTTCAAAGGGATACAGAAAAAAGAGACTTTTTCTTTTGCAGGAAACGTATTTAGTAAGCAATGTTTTGAAATATAAATACGCAATCTTTTTTTTTTTTTTTTTTTTTTTTTTTTCTTTTTTGCGTTTTAAACGACGATTCGAACTTAGTTTTAATAGATTTTTCCTTTAAACATACTTTAAAGTTAAAAGTATCGTTGACATATACATCATTATTTTACATTTACGTTATTTCTCTTTAGAAAATATAATTAAAATGTTCACAAAAGAACGACGCTTTAAGAAGATTGGTTGAAGTTTGAAGAAGACTGAAATTTAAATGGCAGAATTAACTTTGTCTTTGTTGTACTACTTTATTTCGAAAAATGATTTAAATAATTTTAAAAGCATTAATTTAAAGTTAGTACATTTTGTTATTTTTGGAGTAATCTTACATTTTATAATAAAATGAAAAATTTACTTATAATACCAATCAAGACAAAGTTAATCCTAAAAATAATTAGCCATTTAAATTGGCAATCTTTTCAAGAAACTTTTTTAACGATTTGTTTAATTATAATTTTATGCAGAATGTTCAATTTTAGTGTTAAGCATGGTAATTATCCCCCTTTTTAAAATTAAGAGTTAATATGAGGCAACATAAAAGTTATTAGAGCATTTAAAAAGTAAAAAAATAAAAATAAAAAATCACATTAAACAAAAGGGAAATTTTAATGTTGGTTTTAATAATAGTATTTTAATTATATGAATGTATGTATATGAATAATGTATATGAATTTAATGATAGCTATGATTTTTTTTTTTTTTTCAATTTATGAATTCGTAGCCGTTTTCTAATAAACGAGTGGAAACCGGTCGAATTCGACGACAAAAAATATTTGACAGAAATGATTGGTTGAATTTTTTAAAAAATTACAAAAATAATTGCAATTAATAATCAACCTTACATTGGCTGGCCTAACTCTTAAAAGAAATATTATTTTTAACTAAAGTTTAATTTAAACTTTTCAGATTATTGAAAAATGAACGTGATCAGTAACATGCGTGATCAGTAACATGTAAATTTGATAATGAAATTATGAAGTTATTAATTGAGGCTTTGATCTTTGGTATTACATAATGAAAAAATAAACGAAAATTGCGCTATTGTGACACAATCATTTTTTTCAACACTAAGGGGCTCTGCCCCCTACGAGCTACGCTCGCCAACCCCGTTCAGACATCGCAGACTCTAAAAGCATGCTAATTTGATCAGCTTTAAAAAAATTTCGGAAAAATTGATTTATAATTTAGAAAACAGTGGCGATCTCCCTATACACGGGTTTCTATTCATTTCTCTTTGATTGGGGAATTTTAAGGCCAAATCAGCTGCTGTTAAAAGGTACAATGGCTGTTTTCATCTTTGATTAAATAAAATCAGTTAAACATTTCAAAATAAGCTAATATAAAATGAATTAAGTAAACAGAGTCTTTGTCTCCCGGTATTTTTTTTAAAAAGCGAAAAGAAAGTTCTTTTAAATAAGACATTTTAAATGTATCGTTTTTAATCTGGCGCAATTTTCACCAAACTATTCTTTCTGTTTCTAATATTCACGTGAAAATACTTTTGTTAGAAATGAAATATTATTTGCGCTATTCTAAGAAAAATAGTTGAAAAGATCATCTCACAATATCAAATAAATCACGGGGTCTCCGTGGCCGAGTGGTCAAAGAATCACGCTGCTAATCGCTTGCGAGCGTAGGGAACTGTGGGTTTGAATCCCGCTGGTTCCATTGCACACACTCTTTGTGTGGAACTCCCAGGATGTATTTCTCTTGTGTTGTAATACTTCCTAGTGCTATCTTGTCTCTGACTTATAAGCGGACTCTCATGTCAAGCACACAAGTCATATGTTTGTTGTTCAATAAATAAATAAATCAAATAAATGTCTCGCGCAATTTCTAAATTTAAACTGTTTTCTATTATTATTTTTTGTTCGTTTTATGTAATAACTGTAATGTGACGTAATTTCTCCTATTTAAGACTTCTAACGCATGTTAATAAATTTATTATTTTACAATATCCTTTCTCTTTTAAAATTCACGTGTAAATATAGTTTTTATGACATTAATTTTAATAAGTTCCTGCTTTTTATACGTAATTATTTAATTCTAATTTGAAAGGGTTTTTCTGTTTATAATAGTCACGCGTAAATAAATTTTTAATTTGAAGCAAAAACTATTGTTTGCGCTGTTTATACAGTTGGCAACAGTTTAAATTAATACCATTTTCTAAAGCATGTAAAAAATATCTCTCGAAATGCTGAAAATTTGAATTTAAAATAGAAATAAAACCTCAAAAAATGAGTCAAATTAAAAAAATAAATACAGTCAGCAGACCGGGAACTTTAAACATATAAAATGATCTAAACAGGATTAAATTCCCATGTATAATTTTTGCTCCTATAAAACTTTTTTAATGGAACGATTTTGCCCAACTTTAGTATTAAATATGTCTTTAAATAATTCTTCGATTTGAAAACTGTCTGCATCAGCGTGTTTATCAAACATTTCTCTATTATACCATCGATTTTCATATTTTTGTATGGAATATTTTTCTTAATATTAACGGAGAAAGTCCTCTGGTCACAAAAAATTCAAAACCGGCGGCGGCGGTGACAGCGGTAGTTACTTTTTTTTTTTTAGAATAGAGAGAAAATTTAAAAATAATATCGTTTTCACCGTCGCAAAATTTACATGCATATGTTTCATATTCATATTCACTATTTTAAAAAAATATATATCTAACGCTATGGCTACGGACTTTTAATAAATATAGCCCCAAACTTAATGGGGCTGGTCACTCAGGTTCGGAATTCTCCTCCGTAATGTTAAGTCTATGGACTTTTGATGCATTCGTATATTTAAAATATCTCCTCGGGAAATTCATATTTGTAACATCTTTTTTCTGTGTACTCTTCTTAAAGGATGTCTCTTTTTTTCTTAGTTTTCAAAATATTTCTAAAATCTGTGCTGAATTTAATATTTTATGTGTTAAAAGCGGGCGAACTGTGAGTAAGATTTTAACACTTCCTATAAAATTAAGTCTATACTTTAGAAATATTTTGAGAACTGAGAAAAAAAGAGGCATCTTTTAGGAAGTGTACACAAAAAATACAAGTTAAAATTATTAATTTCCCGAGGAGATATTTTAAATATACGAATGCATCAAATATCTATAGACTTTACATTAGTGAGGAGAAATCGAAAGCTGAGTGACCAGCCCCCGTAATATTGCGTTTGCCAGTTACAATTTTGCATTAGAACATTCGTACTCTTGACTTGAGGCTCTAATCTGAGTGTCGCCGAAATCCAGAAATGTATGCCTCGTTAGACGCATTCGTAATAAACTATTTAGTTTAATCAAAGTAAATACTCATTTAATTTTTACTATGACACCATTTTCACTCACTGGAGTCCTCTGAGATCAGCATCTCAATCTCAGTATCAGCGGAGTGAAAAATATATATATATATATTGAAATATAACAGCTTTATGAGTAAAAATGCGCTTTTTTCATCGTGACGTCATTTTCTGTTTAATATATTTTTTTAAGTAACTAAGGGGCTCTGCCCCCTACGAGCTACGCTCGTTAACCCCCGTTCAGACACCCCAGATTCTAAAAGCGCGCTAATTTCATCGGCTTTAAAAAGATTGAATTATAATGCAAAATAAATAAATAAATAAATAAATAAATAATTACAGTGGCGATCTCCCAGTAAACGGGCTTTCATTCATTTTCCTTTGATTTAAGATTTTAAGTTCAAATCAGCCGCTGTTAAGAGATACAGTGGCTGTTTTCGTCTTTGATTAAAAGAAATTAGTTAAAAATTAGAAAATAAGCTAATGTAAAATTAATTAAGTAAACAGAGTCTTTTTCTGTCGGTATTTTTAAAGAACGTTATAAGAAGGTTCTTTTAAATAAGACATTTGAAATGTATCGTTTTAAATCGGACGTAATTTTCGCCAAAGTTTTCTTTCTCTTTGTAATATTCACACGAAAATTCTTTTGTTGTTAGAAAGGGAATATTATTAACGCTGTCTTCGAATCCAGGATAATAGTTGAAAAGATTATCTCAAAATATGAAAAAAATGAAAATAAATATATTTTAAAATTTAAACTCTTTTGCCAAGTGTTAATTATTTGACCTTAATATGACATAATTTCCTCCATTTACGACTTTTAAAGCATAATAATGAATTTATTATTTAAAAGTTTTCTTTCTCTTTTAAAATTCACGTATAACTATAATTTTTATGACGTAATTTCCAATAATTTCCTGATTTTTAACACGTAATCACTTAATTCTAATTTGAAAGTTTTTTTTTCTGTTTATAGCATCCACGTGTAAATAAATTTTTAATTTGGAGGAAATATAATTCTTTGCGCTGCTTTTACAATTGGCAACAGTTTAAAATAATACTCTTTTCAAAAATATGTAAAAAATATGTCTCGAAGTGCAAGAAATTTAAATTTAAAATGGAAATAAATCCTTAAAAAATGAGTCAAATTAAAAAAAAAATAAATGCAGTCCGCGCATAGGGAACTTCTAATTTATAAAAGGATCTAAAAATGTTTAAATTCCTATGCAAAATTTTTGATCCTATAAAACTTTTTTAATGGAACGAATTTGACCAACTTTAACATTAAATATCTTTTAAAATAATTATTCGATTTAAAAACTGTCTGCATCAACGGGTTTGTCAAATGTTTCTCTATAATATCACCAATTTTCATATTTTTGTATGAAAGAGTTTTCTTAATATTAACGAAGAAAGACGCCCGGTCACAACAAATCTGGATGCCGGTGAATCGGGAAGATCTACGCAGATTTTAATTGGTCCATTTCCAAATCGTTACTTTTTTTTATATATAGAAGGATTTTTAATTGTAATGTGATATTCAATTGTAGCTATGATTTGCTTTTGCCCAATTTACGAGTTCGTAACCACTTTTCTACAAAATGATTAAATTGTTTCGAGATTTACATTTATAGATTAATAAATTCCTCTAATAGTTTTATCACGAAATTTCAATATTGAATTGGAATTATATTTGTGTCATAAATACTTTTTTGTGTGTCAATGATGCAATACTTTGATATCTGGTAATTTTAATAAATACTTTTTAAAACTTAATGCTTGTACAGACTTATTGCAGACATTTATTATACCACAATCTATATGAAACGGAAATGGAGAAAAAATTAAGTCAACATATTATGCTTTAATTTCATAAGATTAATAAGAGATTGAAATGAAATTCATTCACATTTTGAAAGGCATTTCCTTAAATTGTCCTTGACACATATTACAAGCCTACTTAATTTATCTACGCGGAAACATTAAAATATACATGCCTTTATTTTTTACACATATTTCAAACTTAACTTACTTTCTAATGAGCGTGTGTTTTCTTTCTGTTTCAAACGTCTGACAACGTTAGTAATATAGATAAAATGTAAACACCTATTTAAAATCTCATTCAATATTATTTATGTCCATTCATTTTGAAAATCATTCTTAAAAAAATTAAAAGGCTTACGAATTTTTTTATTCTCAGAAAAGATTAAAAACATTTCTCTAGAATGTTTTATTTTCTGTATGTTTTTCATTCCTGCATTAGCCAATTACTAATGTTTTTAACAAAATTTAATTTGAAACACCTTTTTGAAAGAATCACTAATTTCTTTCTTAAAAAGAAACAATTTTCTTTTGTTCACAGCTTTACATCAAAACATCATAAAAGGGGTTATACATATATAATGTTATCAACTTTTTGGTAATTTTGGATACCCACCCCTCACCGTAAGGATATCATTATCAATGTCTAAAAATTGTTTGTTTTTCTTTTTGTTTGGTGTGATATATAATTATGGTTATATTTATTTTTCGCATAATTTATTGATTCAAGTGAAGTCAATAAAATATCACTTTATATCAAATAACACTTAAAAGAAATAGTTAATATTTAAAAGAATTTACTAATATATTTTTGTTACATAATGCCTTCAACAGTCATAATGTCTTTTTCTACTTACACCTGCACGGGGGGAGGGGGCGTGGCAGACTAGAGCTTCTTATAAAAAAATAAAAAAACAAACAGGTGGACAACATTTTTTCTCTTTTATTTACTAGTATATTTCAAACATAGTATATTCAAAGTAGTATTATTTCAAACATACTTCGGATATGTTTTCTCGAAAAGCGCATTATATATGCTTACACATATGACAGAAGAATAGGAATGACAAACGTTGTAGAAGTCCATATTTTGGAATTAAATAATTTTATAATCATTTAATGATTTTAATAATATCTTTGCATTTTCATAAAAATATATAAGACTAAATAAACATATTATTTTGATGTAAAGACAAACTTACAAATATATAGCAAGGAAATTTTAGTTCGATCAAAAATGATACCAATATCATAAGAAAGTCCACCACCCCCAAGAGATATCTTACGATATCATGTGACAGACCATCCCTCCCCCCTAAATGATAACGTTATATATGCACAGCCCCAAATTCACTGTTAAAAATTTTCAGAATCTGTCCAGTCGTTTGACAGTTTTTACAGAAAACAGTTATATAATCATAATTTAACTATATTCTAACCATAATAAGGACAACAATGTGGTCAGAATAGAATTAAATTACGTTTATATAACAGTTTTTTTAGGTAGCTTTCATTACAAAAAGTAAAAAGCTATCTATTGCAGCCGTCCGGAGGAAAGTACTGCCGAAAATTTTTGGTATATTTTCACCGATCATGACCCACAGACATCAAAACCACCTTCCGTTGAAATGTGACTGATATATATATATATATATATATATATATATATATATATCTGATTTTTGTCATGCGATAATTCCCTTATTTATTAACCGAATAGGATGAAATTAAGTGTGTGCATAATACAGATCAATGTCTCGACCGAATTCGTTCGCCAGCTTCATCCGCCATCTTGTTTCAAAATGGTGGCCATTTAAAAAAAAATTTAATTCATAAAGCGGTGCAAATAAATTAAAAACTGAGAAATATTTTTTTCTTAAGCATTTCATCTTAAAACAAAGATTCCGGAGCAAATTTTGTTTTGTTTTTATCTTAAAAAATGGCTGAGAAATAGCAGTTTGAATTGCTAGCGTGGCTGACATTTTGAAGCAATCCGATTTTTGTCATGCTGTAACTCTCGTCTTTATTAATCGAGTTAGATGAAATTAAGTGTGTTCGTAGTAAATATCAATGTCTTGACCGCGTTCGTTCGCCAGCTTCATCCGCCATCTTGTTTCAAAATGGCGGCCATTTATTTTTTTTAATTAAAAAATTTAAAAAGCGGTACGAATAAATTAAAAACTGAAACATATTTTTTAAGATTTTGATCTTAATACAAGGTTTCCGAAGCATATTTCGTTTCGTCTTTATCTTAAAAAATGGCTGAGCTATAGCAGTTTGAATTTCTAGAGTGGCTGACATTTTGACACAATCCGATTTTTGTCATGGTGTTAACAGCGATGCCAGTTTGGACTCAAATTTTAATCCGACATTTTAATTTCACACTGGAAATTTCCAAAGAAGAATTTTTACCTTCTGTGATCGTTAAATCTCTCTTATTTAATAAAGCATAAAATACCACTCTTTATTTTTGGTATGTACACTAAATTTGTGAATAAAAATGGAGGCCAAACTGGCAACCTTGTGCTGTAACTCTCGTATTTATGAACCGATTTGGATGAAATTAAGTGTTTCCCTAGTACATACAAATGGCTTGATCGATTTCGTTCGCCAGCTTTTTTGCCTAGTATTATACGAATGTCTCGACCGATTTCGTTCGCCGTTTCATCCATCCTCTTGTTTCAAAATGGCGGCCATTTAATTAGGTGGCTTTTATTACAAAAAGTGAAAAGCTACCAATTGCAGCCGTCTGGAGGAAAGCACTTCCGGAAAATTTTGGTATATTTTCACCAATCACGACCTCCAGACCCCAAAACCACCGTCCATTCAAATGTGACATATATATATATATATATATATATATATATCTGATTTTGTCACGTGATAACTCTCGTATTTATAAACCGATTTGGATGAAATTAATTGTATGCATAGTACATACCAATGTCTCGACCGAGTTCGATGGCTAGCTTCATCCGCCATCTTGTTTCAAAATGTCGGCCATTTAATTTTTTTAATTAAAAAATTTAAAAAGCGGTACGAATAAATTAAAAACTGAAACATATATATATATTTAAGATTTTGATCTTAATACAAGGTTTCCGAAGCATATTTTGTTTCGTCTTTATCTTAAAAAATAGCTGAGAAATATAACAGTTTGAATTTCTAGGGTAGCTGACATTTTGAAACAATCTGATTTTCGTAATTTGGATGAAATTGATTGTATGCATAGTACATGCCAATGTTTCGACCGAGTTCGCTGGCCAGCTTCATACGCCATCTTGTTTCAAATCGGCGTCTATTTGAACTGTGCACTGCCGCACAATGCTTAAATATTATTAATATCCGTTACCTTCTAATTATGCTAAGCTTGGCGACACTTGGCGAAATATCGCCGTATTTAGCGACCAAAAATAAGTAACCATAAATGATGCCAACTTGGCTGTAGCTTACAAATTTGGCGCATTCTCATTCAAATTCAGTATTGACGCATATTCTTTTATCGGGTTCGTCGTTTTTAGCTTCTTAAAATTTAATCAAAATTAGCTTCGAGTTGAACTTGCAAAATTTTAAAACCAAGATATATGAAAGCTACCCCTTCATCCCGGCACATGCCGAAGGGACTTTTTTTTTTTTTTTTAATAGTAGGATGTCTGGACAGTTTGCTGCACATTTTTAACAGGGTAAGGTGTTTATTTTTAAGATATGTTATTTTTTATTATTATTACCAGCTTGAAAAAAACTTTATAAAGGAAAGCATATATATTTTCCATACATCCAAGGGATAACAATTTTCACAATACTTTACAACTCAATGAGCGACCTTCTGCGATTGCTGCGGAAAGAAACTATTAAGGATTTAATAAATAAACCTTATTTTTTTTTCGTTTATTTATTATTCATTTATTTATTGTTTCGTTTATTCTTTTATATTTTTTTGAAAAGAGGCCATAAGACCATAATCTTTCAAAATGTATAATAAAAATAGTGGTCCCAACGCGATGGGTCAAGTATATATATGTTCCAAGTATACGTTTTTACTTTTAATACCAATGGACCTTATTAGTCTTTTGTCACTGAACGTAGAAGTAGTTCGGAGCGGAAGGCCGTCGCGAAAATTCTTCTCTTAACACATAACACATGTAATAACAATCCTGATATTAACAAATAAAATTAAGGCATATTTAGTTTTAAACGGAATAATTATTTGCTGCTAAAATTGTATAACTTTAATGGATGATTTCTCCTGTCATAAATTTATATTTCAAGTTAAAATATTCAAAAAAAAAAAAAAAATACCACGAATCCCAATTCTTTAACTATTTTTGTATTTTTATTTTTTGCTACTAAGTTGTGTAACTTTACTGTATAATTTTCTCTGTCATAAACGTGTAGTTCAAGTTAAAATCGTTGATTAAAACCGTAAATTAAATGTATTTGAATGCATTTGAAATCAAAGGAAAATACGGATTTGAAACCAAAAGTAAAAAAAAAAAATCTTGTTTACTGAACCTTGGTTGCTAATTGAATGAATAATTCAAACAGATCTAAAATAAGCCACAAATTGCTCAACAAAATATCATAAAATGAATATTTCTGAACTGTTATTAATGCACGTATACAACTATTCGATAAGTTTCGTTTGCTACTCAGATCTCTTGCGTGAGGTCTACCTCTCCTGAAGCAGGCCCGTAAGAGAAGAAAGTTGTTTTGCGACGGCCACGCTGGAAGTCGGTAACGAACCATACCATCTGCATAATGTGTTTTATGCATAGGATCTTATTAATTTTCACTGAAAATATTTTAATTAATTTGTGTTACTTCTGATTTTCATTGAATTAAGCGATAAAATGTTACATGCTGGATCAGTTTAAATTGTTTTACATTTCTTATATTTTACATTACGGCTGTTTGAAAAATAATGGAGGTGGGGTATTGTGTCACGCCACACAGTGACGTTTCCAGTGATGGGGGACCAATAGCGATATTTAAACGTAATATCCATAGTACGAGTAAAACATTTCAAAACTAAAAGGCTTTTTTTTTAGGGAAAAACAACCAAAATATGAACTGAGAATTTTTTTTTTCTTCTCAAGGCAGGTACACACGGGGCGTCGTGATTCTTTTATCAAGGAATCACGATAGCTCTGGTAAACCGCGAGAATGCAGGACTTCTAGCAGTGGCGCCAACTTTTGAAAAATATTGGGTAGGCTCAAACCATTTTAGGGTAAAATGACACTGCCATTTTTCTTTCGTTGAAAGTTTGTGAAAAGATGATATTGCAAGTTAAGATAAGTTAGGAATTTTTAGAATAGAATGTAAAGTTGCAATTTTGTTTAATTATATATTCATTTTATGGACTTTAATATTTACTATTGTGCCATGAATTTGACTACAAATTAAAACGCAAAGGACAAGAAAATATTAAAATGCGTACTTAATTCAAATACTCTTAAATGCTTGTAGTAGTAGTATTTACTTAAACTATACCGGATGATTAAAAAGGATACAATTTCCTTAACCGCTGATAATAGAAAGATATACTCCCAATTACAAAAAGTATATAAGTCAAGTGCATCTTTCAGATATAGCAGTTATTTAAAATGGGGCTCCATACACATTAAAATACGAAATTTAATTTTAATGCGGTCTTCTTTTCGAATAACGTATATTTAGAAAAAGAGTGACATTAGAAAGAAGTCTTAAGAGCATAATAATAATAATAATAAAATCTTTTACAGACAAAACACACCGTGTTTTTAAATTTTATGAATTTTCGGTGTTTTCTGGCACTGAAAGTCGCCTAAGTTGACGCATGCTAAAAATTGTTCAAAAACGCTTTTGCAGCATTTATGATAGATTCTTTGATGGAAAGTGCAAATTTAGTGCATTTAGGAAGAAAAATTAATTTTCAAAAAAGCAGGAAAGGTTTTTTTTTTTTATGAGAGAGAGAGAGAAAATTGATTGTATGTCTTTTAGGATGAAGGGGGGGAGGGGAAGAGCCAGGTTGTGTTTTAGGCTCCAGTATGTCTTTTATTGCTATCTTTACCGTATTTTCAAACAAAATAATTTTGATTCTGTTAAATTTGAATTCGTTAAGTTTGATCCAGAGGAAAATTTCCGTTAAAATACGGAAATAGTACTGGCGTCTCGCTTGCCAATAGTATTTCCGTATAGTCCGTTTTTTTTCTTTTTTTTACAGTGTATCTATTTGTAATTCTAGACAAAGAATGTATTTAACCCCCTAATGCCCACTGTAGAATGCGTTTCAGAAATTGCGTAATTCAGAGAATCGGAACTCATACCAGAAAAATCTAAATAGGAAATTTCGGTTTATTTAATAACGAAATGGCTGTTATTAAACAAAGCAAAATTTTCTATTTTTAATTTCTGGTGTGAATACTGAATATGGGAATAGAAAAATCCATTAAATCTGGAACACTGATGGTAGCATAAATGGTACCATGAGCATTACAGGGTTCGTACGGGTCCTTGAATTCCCAGACTAAGAAATTCTTCGGTACCAGTATTTTCTTATGGAAAATCTCTCCTTATTAAATAAAGCGAAATTTTATCCGTTTAAACTAGATTTACTTTTCTATAAAATAAAATTCTGATATTGGCCTTGAAAATGACGGTACTCGTTCGAACCCTGTATTAGAGGGTTAGAATTATACAAGTAATCGAAAATATTTTGTTACACAATTAGTATTTTTTTAAAGTACATTTTAATACTTTTTTGAGACATTTATCAAATACTTATGTATAATAGAAAAAAACTAATTTGACTGTTATTTATGCAATATTAATTTTATAATGCTTGGAATACGCTAAAATAATACGTAAGACCTTATAGAGATTTTCTGTCGATTTATAGCTCGCTAAGGAATATTCTCTTCTCCCCATAAAAAAGAACATATTTCACGAGATAAAAGTATTGAAGGAGGAAAAATTGCCTGTTTATTCTATATTTATTCTTCACTTATATTTTTTATGTACCTTCGTGGTTTTTTAAGTATGATTTGCTGTAAGGGATTATGTATCCGAATTTTTGATACATAATAAGATTTAACTACAAAATATGTTTTTTACAACAAATAAAATAATCGTTATTTTTCTCTGTACTTATTTTATTTCTATTACTATAAATATATGATTGTATAAATTGGCGTTTATATCAGAAAAAGCTGCATATCTATTATAATATAACTGTCATTTTCTTGCAAATAATTGTTTTCATCGTTTAGACGTAATGTCACAAATCATTAACTGCACTAAATGAATTTCAGAATAACATTGCGATAAATATTTCAATATAAAAAATTCCAAGATACAATATAATTATCTTTTAAGACCTTTTATCGAAGATTAATTAATATAAGATATTTGGTCCAATTAATTATTGATAATTTTGTAATAATTTTCTGCCATAGATTGTTTTATTTAAAAATAAAATGTATTGAGATAAATAGAAATAACAGCTCTCTTTCTGAAATTTAATGTAGATTTTATTGTTTTTGTCAAAATTAATCTATCATTATTATTACTTCGTAATTAATTTATTTTAATAAGTAATAAATAAGCAACACAAAAGTTATTCAATTTAAAGTAATTACTAATACAAAGTGAGACTAATAATATGTAAAAAATATTTGAATTTTATCATAAATAAATTACTACAATTATGTAAGCACACTGCCCAGTTATTTTGTAAACGAATAAAAAATGTTTAAACTCTAAATAAAAAAAAATATTTTATTGTTTGTATTTTGCTTTAAAAATCAGATACATAAATAAAAGTAATTCGTTATTTTTTAAAACTTTATTTATTTATTTATTTATTTTTACTTTGTTCAATAAAATCAGTTCTTGGGGAGTTACAGGATCCTACTTTGCAGGATTGCAATCCCAAGGTACTAAAACTTTAAAAATTATCTGTATTGTCGTGTGTATTTCTCATCTTATAATATTTGTTTAATATATATACGTATATATAAATATAGCATAAAATTCACACAACACCAAAACATAAATCATTTAAGCTCTCCAAAGCCAACTGAGAGGTTTTTTTTACAGTTCTTGTGCTGAGAGTAATATTTTTAGTTTGTCTAGAACTCTTAGTTTTCAAAACTCCTAAACAAAAATTTCTAAACAAAGTAATTGAAAGCGTATAAAAAAGTATATATAGTCAAACTTTTTGCAATTATAAACCCTTTTAACAAATGAAAATTGACCAGAAAAATGAAATAATTTATAATACCATAAAACAGATTATCGATAACGCTGTGCATTAAACTGGAATAATTAAAAATGTAATAGGAAAAAATTACAAAAGGAATGTAAAAAACGTGAATAAAAATTAATTAAAACTTATATTGTGAAACTCTCTTCAGGGGCATTATTTCACAATATAAGTAAAATACAGTTGATTTCTGATTTCGAAATACAAACATAGCTTTGGAGGCTAATTCTCAAAACGTCCTATCACCTGTATCCAGAAGATTAATATATAAAAAAAAGCAAATCAAACGGAAATCAAATAAACCATGAAAGTGAATAGCTGAATTTTTTTAACAGAAAAAATATGATTAATATTACCAACCAAATCTGAGAATATCTTAAATTTGATACCGAGCCCCGGCAAATCTTCAACCATGAATCATTATGTTCTAGTGGAAATATAACAAAATTACGGTTAGCAGTTAAAATTGACTATTTTAATATTGACAATACATATATATTGTAATAGAAACAAATAAAATCCATAAAATATATTATATACTTCATCTTTTTATTATTCGTGTTATATATTTCTTTTAATCTTACGTTTAATATGCTGCTGAAATTTTAATATTTCATGGACGCATATGGGCCGTGAGATTAAAAAAAAAAAAAGACAATTATCTCAGTACATTATGGCAAAATAATGCACAAAATGATGTAAACTAGTAATAATAATTAACAGGGAACTTGTTGATATTTTTCCAATTGGAACTGTAATATCATTTACATGGCTGCTATAGTCCAGTACACTATGCAAAAAAAAAAAAAAAAAAAAAAAAAAAAAAAAAAAAAAAAAACTATGTCACATGGACAAATAATATGAATACAAAATTACTTATTTTTTGTTTTGTACATATTTATTATCTTATCAATTTCATATGCATCTTGTAATCATTCTAATTGCGTATGCATCAAACATTTCATAGTAATTTCCATTTATTTTTCCTCTGATTGTAGCCAATCTTTTATAAATATTCAAGAGAACAGAAACAAGTGAGCATTTATTCTAGCTAGCTTTATTAAGTTAGTTACAGAGGTGTGAAAATTATTTGAATAATTGTGAAATTTACATTAAAATATTGTTATATTAAAAGAATAAAATATTTAAAAAATATTTATACTTTTAATATTTAGTGTGCATCCCCTTGTTTTTTATTAAAGATTCGATACATCTTGGCATACTTTGTATGAGTTTTCGTTTATGGCAATTAATTTGTATTTCGTTGTCATGATGCTAAATTTGGATGAGTCTTTCTATCAGACCATTCTTGTTTGTGATGTTGCATTTCTTTAAGTTTTAATTAAAGAAAACACTTCCATGGCATGGAAACTGTCCAGGTATGAACCACATAGAGAATCTTTTAGCCATTGTAAAGAAAAAATTAAAGAAATGCAACATCACAAACAAGAATGGTCTGATAGAACGACTCATCCAAATTTGGTACCATGACAACGAAATACAAATTAATTGCCAAAACCTCTTACAAAGTATGCCAAGACGTATCGAGTCTTTAATTAAAAACAAGATGATGCACACTAAATATTAAATGTATTAATATTTTTAAAATAATGTATTATTTTTTTTAATATAGCAAGATTTTATTGTAAATTTCACAATTATTCTCACACCTCTGCATTATTCTCTATAAATGCAGCAAGTATGGATTATCTTCTATAAATTCAAAATATATAAATAGGCAGTTAATAAAGTAATGTACAAGTGGAAAGTGATATAACGAATTTCAAATCGTAACAAAAGTTATAACAGTATTGTTAGTTTGTCGAACACAATTTGTTTGTAAAACTCCTAAACAAAAATTCTAAAACAAACAAAGTAATTGAAACGTATAAAAATAATGTACACATACATTCATTGATGTAGCGTAATGTATCTTTATTGAGATATTATTTTCTTTTCGACATACAAGCCAAACACAGAAAATAGAATCTGAGAAGAATTTTTCTTTCCAAAAGTCACGATTTTGAACAGTGCTTTTATTCCATGTAACTTTCACGACGCATCACAAAATATTTTTATAGAGAATTTCTACATATGTTTTTGGAAAATGTTTAGTGAAATATTTTTAGTTTGAAATTGTCAATACTCTTTTATTCAATTTGGATCTTAAGGGGGTCCAGGACACAAAAATCTTCAAGTTTTCTAATATATATATATATATATATATATATATATATATATATATATATATATATATTGCATTAAACATTTCTCTGATTTTTTCTACTAAAAATAGCGCTTAAATTAAGTTTCTATCTTAATAAGAACAGAAAATATTATTTTTTTCGTTTTGGTTGGTTTTTAAAATCTAGTTTTCAAGCAATGGTTATCATGGTAACGACTTCTTGTGAAAATGCGTTTTACTTCATGATGGGTTTTTTCATTATTTCCCATATTTAAATTGTTATAAGTCAAGAACTTTTAAAGATAAATGGTTCAAGCTTGGAACATGTCTTTTTCAATTGTTTAACTTTAATTTTGATTCAGCAAATTAAAAAATATATATATTTACTTTTGAAAATAGGATTTTTTTTTCAAGTTACATCAATTTTTTTTTAATTTTTACTTTAAATATTTTCAATTTTTTTAAATTAATATTTTTTAAAATGCTGAATCAAAATTAAAACTTATATATTTCTGTTTATTTAAATGAAAAAAAAATTGAAATTCTACATATAATATTTCGAGTTGTAACGATTTTAAATTACCCCACTTTTTTATTAAATTTTTAATTAATTTTTTTTTAATTGTGAGAAGTTTTATCATATGATTTTGTCCACAAATGATATGGTTAATCACCACAAAAAAATTCAAAATTTTAACTCAATAAATCAAAATTATTTTTAAATGTCTCCCGGACCCCCAAGGCTGTTCGTCTCTCAGCTTTCGAATTCCCCTCGGTAATGTTAAGTCTATGGGCGTTTGATGCATTGGTATATTTAAAATATCCGGGCAAAATTTAAACCTCTTTTTTCCATAGATTATTTTGTTATTATTTTCCATAGATTTTTTCTGCGTACTCTTTGCATTCTAAGTGAATATCTAAAGGTGGCAGACCAGTAACAACCTGAAATGCTAAAGGTGATGTTTTCTTATAAGCTCTTGATATTAGTAAAAGAACTTTACGTTGTGCTGAAAACAGACACCTTGTAGTATCATGTCTTGACCCCATGTGCGTGAACCAAACGGCGTACGCTAAATTGTGTAGTAAAATCGACTTATTCCATATTGTAAAGAATGCATTAGGAAGCCTGCCTTTGACCGATGAAAGCCTATAGAGATTTTGCGTTATTTTTTGAACCTCGAATCGGTTGTTTTTTAAATGTGGCAGGAAGGATAGCGAAAAATTAAGAGTTACTCCTATATATTTTAAGCATTTTGAAGTCATCGTGAGCGTTAAATTGATATAGATCACAAAATAACGTTACAACAAAGTCACATGGTGACTATAAAGTGACCGAGACTCTACTGTTAAATCATTATTGTGCTCCTTTTGTGAATAGTCACCAGATGATTTCATTTTGCTGTCACTTAGGGGCCGGTCACAAAAAAAAAAAAAAAAAAAAAAAAAAAACTTTCATGTTGATTTTACAATGGAGTCTTCAAATGACGGTCACGTCAGAGTCACAAGGTTATAAAGTCACTCGGTGAGTTGTCATAAAGCAGCAGTCATGGTGATTTCTCTGTGGAGTGACTAAATGAGAGTAAGAATTATACGAATGAAAAGCATCCCATTTCAGTTCATTGTTGTGATTATGACAATCTGTGACGTCGAAAAAGCGTCCCAATGACTGTCTCTGCTAATAGAGTTGTAGCTATTTGCTACACGTGCCGCTTACATAATTTCCTTTTGAGTATTCATGTGTTTGGAAATTAGCATTTTGTGTTTGTTGCTTAAGTTTTTAACAACAGAGCATTTTTGTTGAAGCTTTTAAAATTATTGGAGAATTACGCACTGTTTTTAAAATTTACAGCAAATATTTGCTTAATTTTTGCAAAACAAGTTAAATTAGTATCATAAAAAGTAATTTTAAACTTTCAAAATTTGTTTTTTTCCAGAGATTAAAAGAAAGTAACGCTTCGTAGTAAAGTATCATATTTTTATATAATTAAATTGCAAAATACAATGTGGAACTTTACGGTTTGTCAGTGAATTGATTTTTTTTCTCAGTTACAGTTAAAATTATTATAATCGCAGATTTTCTTTGCGCGGATTTTAATAATGACATGAATTGGTTGATTAAAACGGTTCAGTTTGTGTATTAGCAAATTTTATGTAAACGCATAAGTAGTATATGGGGCCTACTCTGGAACACTTTTCATACTCCACTAAATAGAAATATTTAACGATTTTTGTAAGATTTTGCTTTAAAAAATTGCCTGTTAAAATATCGAGGATGTAACGATTTTATTACGATTTATCGAGCAAATAATGATAAAAAATTGTATGATTTGCATTGGTTGGATATTTTTATTTTTTCTACAAAATTATGTAAAGAAGAAGTTTTAAGAAAGGGTTATAAAGAATCAAATAAACGGGATAATAACGTAATCAATTTAGATTAAATAATGATCATTTTTAAATGCTAATATTTAATTATTATTGTGATGAAAAATTTTGACAGACGTCCTTTCTTAATAGTCTATCAATTGCTAATAAACAACCTTCCTCTAGGATAATCTTGATAGGAAAAGCAAAGAGCAGCGTTATATAATAAGTTATCGGCATTATAACCAATCCTAAAATCTTTAGTTGCATTAAAAGCTATAGAATAGTATAAGTTATTATCTCCGGGAATATAAATATGAAAATATTCTTTTGTTTCTGGTATTATATTCCAATTGTCATCACATTTACTTTCTATCCAAAAATAAACACCAGGTTGAGAAAATTTAGAGGCTTGATCCATTTTATATATTTTAGCGGTGAAAGTTAATTTTATTATATCATTGAAACTATGAAATATAGTATAATTATTAGAGTTATCGATGCTATGATTTGTAATAACGGGGTCAAATTTAAAATAATGAAAGGTAGGCGAAAGACAATTAAAGAGTAAAGTACTTATGACAAAATATTGTAACATTTATTTAGAAAAAAATTGGACGTCAAATAAAGGATATAATCCTTCGGCTTAAAATTGAAATGTTAATTAAAAACCGTTGATATACGATATCCATTCCCAGTCAACTTTATCATTAAATTCTTTTAAAAAATCTTCGGATAAGACCTGATGATAGGAGATCCCTTCCCAGTCAACTTTATTTTTAAATTCTGTAATAAAATCTTCTGATAGTGTCTGATGAAATGATATATAACACCAGTCAACATGATTTTGAAATTCTCTAATAAAATCTTCGGATAATGTCTGATGAAATGATATACACCGCCACTCAACTTTATTTTGAAATTCTCTAATAAAATCTTCTGATAATTTTTCATTCTGTGATATACAATTCCAATTAAGTTTATCCTTAAATTTTCTTATAAATTCAATGGGCAATTTCATAATATTTTTACTTAAATGAAGATCAATTTTATTCATATATAATGAAATAAATGTATGAAATGTTTTATGATGGGATAAATTGATAAATAAATCTTTATATTTATGAATTATAATATCGTCTAATCTTTGAGCCGACCCCATTTATATAGAAGCATTTTTATAAACACTTTTATTTTTCGTCTTTATTTAAAAGCAGTCGCAATTCATTAATAAATCGTATTAAAATATTTTTTAATTCCAAAACTTCATCTATTAACCTTTCTCTGTGAGGTTCTTCTTCTTCATAATAATGGCCAAATTTTTTATTTAATTCACCAAGTTGAACGGAAAGAATTTTTTTCCATTTATCGTTATAAAAATTATCTGGTAATTGATCAAACTTATATTCAATGAGATTACAAAAATCGAGTTTATGCATATATTTTTCTAAAAACCTTTCACCAAATGTTTGAAAGCGGGTTATTAGCAACCAATTCAATCCTTCTTCTAATGGGCACATAGTGTTTTCTGAAAGTTTTTGGAATCTGGATACTTTATGTAAATCTAATTTTTCATGATAGGTTTGAATAAATTCGTCACTTAAGGTTTGATATTGAGAAATAACAACCCAATTTATATAATTGGAATGTTTTAATATAAATTCTTCAGACAGCTTTTGATTTTTAGAAACTAAATTCCAATCTAATTCTTCTTTGTACTTTTCGATAAATTCTTCCGAAAGTTTTTGAAAAATGCATATAACATTCCATTCAATATAATCTATGAGCTCTTCCATAAAACATTCGGATAATACTGAATATCTACAAACTAACTTCCAATTGAGTTGATCCTTCAAATTTCGTAGGACATCTTCGGATAAATTTTTCGTTTTAGAAAATTCGTCCCAGTTGATATCCATTTAATAATGGACATATTTTAAAAAGGGATTTTTTCAATATGAATATAAGGTTTTAAACTGTCTGATTCGCCATCAGGCAATATTGAAAATGTAATGATATCATTGCGTTTTCCATAGGCCAAGCAAGTTGCTGAATCTCTTTCAGCCATTCTTCTTTCTAAAATAATTTTATCATTGATTTTTAATTTTATCAATGCATTCGTATTAAGATCATAATCAGCATAAATATTATGCATGACTACCTGTTTCTTTTTTAAATATATAGTAATTTTCATATCCATATCAGTAGATAATCGCATTTCTTGATCCAGTAATTTAGAACTTATCAAGTCGAAATTTACTTTTTTAAATTCTTTATCTGTAAAAGTCTGAAAATCATCTTTTATAGTAACCCAGATATCTTTACTGTCTACATATATTTTATTGACTACGTCTGTATCGTTTTCGGGTTCCGAAATATTCGTAATTATTTTATTTTTTGCATCAAATTTATCACTCTTTAATATTAACGCATTTTTTTCTAAATATCGTTTATTCACAACATTTTTATCATCTTTCGGATCTGCGACATTTCCTATTCTTTTTCCTTTAGCGTCGTAAGCTTTTCCCTCGATTAGATGTAAAGTGTTTTCATCCAATTCTTTAATTCTCTTACCAGTTTCTTCAGCGAAGGTTAAAAAATTACTATCGTAATTAGTATTATTTTTTTCTATAAAATCTCTTAATTGGAAATGATTATTCTCTATTTTATTCAAAACGAAACTTTTAGTAGTTAAATCTAAATCATCGATTGGATCTGAAGCATTTTTTAATATCTTATTTTCCATATCGTAATGACCATCGTCCGTTAATTTAAAACCTATACCGGGGGGTCCGATAGGGCCTTTTCGCACTGGATTATCATACGGTGGATAATAAACAGCCATTTATAAAGACTAAAAAATGTTATTCTCCTAACGTTTTAATCATAGTAATTTCTTTTTTATTCATATTTAATATACATTTCTTCCTTACTTCTAAAATGTAGTAAAATACATATTCTTTGGTTGTTTCTTTTTCTAATTTCCAATTGAATTCTATTCTCAAATTTTCAAGAGTGGTGTAGTTTACATGATTTGACAAATCAAAATGAATTACAGGATATAATTTACCAAAATCTGAATAATTTACCATACAACCGGTTTCTGTATTTAGATTATTGAGACCTGATTCCAGAAAAGATTCATATAATCTATTATATTCTTTTTTACCAAAATCCATAGTATATCGCTCTGCAGGTAACGGCGATCTGTTAATCATCAACCAACATTCGATCATATCCAAATTATCAAATATCATATTATTTTTTTTAGGATTTTCATTTCTGTCGAAATATTGCGGTATGACGAATAATCTTAAAACTTCATCGGATGTAGCAGATATAGAATCGGAACCACTTTTATATTTATTAATAGGACTAGATCTGTTAATTTCATACTGATTCCAGTTTATTTCTATATCCGTATTAGATAATTTTAACTCGTTATAGAGAATCTCAGCACCATTTTTAAAGTCGACGTATCTCACCCACAGCGCTATGTCTTCAATTTCTACTTTATAATCTGGATTTGCAGCATCTGTGTAAATCATATTTCTACTATCGTCTCTTTGGAATTCCAGTCTTATTATGAAACCAGAAATGGCTTTTTTATATTCTGCGACGAAATCAAAAATTTCCTTTAAAGGCGTCCATGTTGTAACTGAATTACTATTTTTCGACAATTCCCATCTTTTTTTAAATCCTTTATTGTAGTTTTCATTTTTTACAATTTTTAATTTATTGACGATATCTGTTATAGGGGTGGTAGCAGTTATCGTACCATCGCTTTGAAGTAAACTTTTATTTCTATCAGCACTATCACTGGTATCTGGATAAAAACCTATATTGGTGGCTTCTGATGTTGAATAATCTCTGGTATAATCCTTCAGTCTCTTAACCTGCAGAATGTAGGAGTGATAGTCTCCAACTGATTCGATTATTTGTTTACCTATCTGAAGTTTTACGCCTTTCATAGAACATACAGCTGTGACATTATCATCATTTATAGAATCGCCACTGGATTTTATAATTTTCCACTTTGTCTCAAGGTAACTCTCCGATAATGAAATAGGATCATTTGTATCGGTAATTTCGAAATGAAACGTAGTATTTTCTTTTTTGTCATTATGGCTTGTACTAGGCAATCTTATTTTTTTTAATTCGCTACTTTTTATATCGTTATTATAATAATAATGAGTATCTCTTAGATCATAAATTTTTTCCATTTATTTAGGAAGAATTTTTAGACCTGTTCCTTTCATCTTTTTTGAAAATATTTCATTCAATATGTCAGCATCAGTCAATCTGTCAACTACTGTTTTTTCATTCAAATCTACTTTTTTAGATTTAAAAAATCCTTTTCCTTGAATTCTTTTACTTTCCCTATATAATCTGTGTTTATTCATTTATTTACTGAGAAAATTTAGTTAATATCAATTGATATATTTTTTCAACATAGTCCTCTTTTTCCTCTACGACTCTAAAATTATATTCAATCAAACCGTTATTTAAATCGATTAATTCACCATTTTGATTCGTAACTCTCATCCTTATTCTACGAATTGAATCCCTATTCACAGGATAATATATTAAATTATTGAATTCTTTTGAAATGATAACACCCGGTACATCCCTCGGTGTAAAAGAATAAATAACTTCTGAATTATTCTGGTTGATTAAAGATCCATTAACTACATCACAATGAATATATATAATGTCGTTTCCGTTTGTTATATCTGCTATATTTTCACCTTCTATTACAGTCTCTTCATCATGACTTTTATAAACTTTTTTTTCAAAGCCTATTAGTTTATGAAAATCGCTTTTTGTTAAATCGATATTCCAACCTTTAGTTAATTTAATAAGCATTCTTAGTCTAGATTGTATCCTACCAAATTTTACCGGAGGATCGTCTGAACCAAACGCTTTCATTACATCTATGTTTAAATCTTCAACATTTTTATTACCATAAGGAATAGTGATAGATTTAACATTATTCTCATCTGTGTACAGGTCAAACGTATTAGTTTTATCGGTTATGTTAAACCATGAAACTGTCATAGTAAAAGATTGCAATGCTATTTTTTTTAATTTAAGAGTTTTAGGAAATTCAACAGTGAAATCCTCTGATTTTTCATTACTTTTTGGTTTCAATTTGATCATTTATTAGACAGAAAAAATCTTTAAAGATGAAAAACAAGCTCTTCGTTATAATCGCTAGGCTGTTGAGTAAATGAATTAAGTACACATTCCGGACATTTACCTTTATTTCTTTCTTTTATATATTTCATACAAAATAATCCACATTTGACAGAAGTAGGTTTTTGTAAGAAACTATCATTGTGAGCTATATTGACTTTTTTATTGGAAAGTTTAAGAAATTTCATAATATTTTCAGGAATATATTTTTGTTTGAGTTTAATATTTTTATATATATATTCCCCGAAAGGATCGAAATATTCTACATAATTATAATTTGGATCATTATAGTAACAAACCCAATGTGTTCCAGGACCCGTCGAAATATCTAAATTAATAATCCCGCTTTCAAAATTTCCAATCTTTTTAGGAAGTAAATCGGAAGAGAAAACACCTCTGAATCCTTTTTCATCTTTCATATTTTCTTTAATCGTTTCATCTGATATACCCAATTTTGTTATCGGGATTTTTTTTTTTTAGAAAGGGGCGCTTTTTTAAGACCAGATCCTTTGTTTTCCCAAGGTTGAAAAACTCCAGATCCCGAAATTTTATCCAGGATTTTTTTAGTTCCCCAACCCGCTGCACCACTCGCAGCACCGAGTCCTAGTGATGTTAAAATAGGAATTAAAAAAGGTAAAAATCCACCGTTTTTATCTAATTGAGTTTTGCTTATATTTATTCTTTTACCTTTACTAATCTGATTAATCTGTGTTTTAGTTAAATACATTTCATAATTGGGAGGTTTAGAATTGTCTATCTGCAGTGTCAGTTCTTCTTTTTTTCTGAGAGCAGATTTCAATTTACTAATCTGTCCGTCACTCAAATGAATCTTCTTTTTTACATAACTCATTTATTAGGCAGCAAAAAGCTGACGCTTTCAAAGAAGAAATTGATTGTATAATCGTTCTTTATCTCCGTTAGTTATTTTTTTAGTTTTAATAAGTTTGTCTATTAGCAGTTTGACTTCATTTTTTAATTTTTTCGACTTGCTACCTTGACATATTTTATCAATTAATTCAGATAATAAATCTAATCCTTTACCGACTTTCATTACTTCACTACCTCGAATTGTAGTTAATCTAGCTAGATATTTTTGTAGCTCATCTTCTTTAGATTTAACAGCGTCTAATTCATCCTTTTTCTGACTTAATTCCTCCTCTGAAAGATTTTTAGCCCGCGTAATTGTGCTTTGTAAGTTGCCTTTTTTCTTCGATAATTCTTCTTTTAACTGCTTTGCCTTTGCATACATTTCATTTAATTTTTCTTTATTGTCTAGGAGTTTCGAAGGCCTGTATAATTTTTCAGATATTAAATAATCTGTATTTAAATATTGATCAACATTATAAATAAGCGGTGGTTCTTTATATAATTCTTTGACATCCTCGATCGCTTCAGGAATAATTCTAGATGATTCTGCAATAGGCTGTAAAGATATATTTAATTCGTCCAATTTTTCGTTGATAGCTTTAATATTTTCTTTTCTACTTTTATCCTGTTCTTCTAATTTTTTAGTGACAGGTTTATGAAATTCAGTTAAACTTTTGTCTATACCTAGCTTTCTATCACGCTGTTCTTCATTATTTTTTCTAATATCTGCTTGTAATTTGACAAGTTTTATTGCATTTTTTAATTCTTCTTTTTGTTTCTTATTTCGATCTTTTTCTAAATCGTTTATTTTATCCATTTATAGACAGCGAAAAGCTGTCGCTTTCTATTTTAAAATTAGAAGCGACAGCTTCGCCGTTTATTTTTACTGACAGCTAATTAGAAGCGATAGCTTAGACGTCTATTTTTACTGACAGCTAATATGTTTTTACTGGCAGCAACATTCGAAAGCGTCAGCTTTTCGCTGTCTAATAAATGATTAAAATTAAAGATTACACAGAACCGGAAGAATTGCCTGACCCTAAACAACATCGTTTTTTACCCAGACATCCTTTCCGATTATTAATAATCGGCCCATCAGGTTGTGGAAAGACAAATTTACTAATAAATTTATTAAACGGCTTTGAGAATCCTAGTAATTTAAGATTAGATTTCGACACTTTATATTTATGCGCAAAAGATATTTCCGAGCCAAAGTATTCTAAATTACAAGAAAATTATACACAGTTTGAAGGTGTTGAAATAGACGATATCATAAAATGTAAAAAAATAAGTAAAAATAAAAGAAAGCAATTATTAAAATTGTATGATAAATATAAAAAGAATGTATTATTTTCTTCAGATTTGAGTGAATTTATTACTGTCGACGATTTAGATTCCTCAGAAAAAAATCTCGTTGTTTTCGACGATTGTGTTACAGAAAAAGACCAGAAAGTTATAGAGGATTTGTTTATAAGAGGTCGAAAGAAAAATGCATCCATTATTTATTTAACGCAGTCTTATTACTCAACTCCTATCAATATTAGAAAAAATTGTAATTACTTCATAGTTTTTAAACTACAGCCTAGGGAAATCAATCAGATAATAAGAGAAATAGACGGAAATCTAACAAAAAAAGAATTTCTAGAAAAATATAAATCTTGTATGGGTAATTTCTTTATGCTAGATTTAGTAAATTCTGAAATGAGATACAGAAAAAATTTTGAACCTATATAAATGGAAGAATATTTAGAAAAGAGATTATATGTTTATAGGAAAAGTTACAATTTGTATCAAAAGATAAGTATTTCCTTATCTGTTAGTAAATTTATGCTAAGTGCTTCGGGATTATCAGCTTTTGCGTTCATACCACTGGCCAGTTTGAGTTTGAGTGCTGGAATTGTAGAAGTCATTGAGAAATCTTTAAATATTTTGGAACGAAAAGAAGAATACAAGCAATGTTATACTTTCTATAAACAACAGTTAAATTTATTGAAAGCTAAAAAAATTTCAGAAGAAGAAGTGTATGTTAGAGAACAAGATTTTATAAATAATTTAGTATACTTCCCAATCGAAAAGTATGTGAAAAAAGTACAGTTGAATGGATATAAATATTCTTCTTAGAAAGCGTCAGCTTTTTGCTGTCTAATAAATGAGTTGTAAAAGTAAAAAATTTGGTGTTACGTCTTTAACTAAAAAGGGTAATTTTAAAGGCGGATGTTTAAAATGCGGACAAACTGGATCGGGTATTCTGAATAAAATCATTAGTAATTTACCTTTCGAAATGCATTTACCTAATCATAACTTCACAGGCCCAGGTACACAATTATTATGGGGGAAAACGCGATTAAATCCTGATTTAACGTATAAAAATCCGTCTAAACCTGTTAACAGAGTGGATGAAATTGCATATAAGCATGACAAATGTTATTTAGAAAATAAAGATACGAAAAGTAGAAATGAAGTATGCGATAAGAATATGATTGATGAATTAGATAATATTCAAAATCCAACGATGAGAGAAAGAATTGAAAGGGGAATTGTAAAACCGATTATTAAAGCTAAAAAGTCTTTTGGTATGGGATCTATAAATACAAAGATCTATTGTTTAAAATGTAAAAACCACACAGAAACTAAAGATATTAAAAATGCAATGTCTAAAAATAATAGGCCAATGATAAAAGGTATTTGTCTAGATTGTGGTTCTAAAAAGAGTGTTTTTTTAGGAAAACCTTAGGGATGAAAGATCCTAAAAGTATCTTAGGGATGAAAGATCCTAAAAGTATCTTAGGGATGAAAGATCCTAAAAGTATCTTAGAAAAAATATATTATCATCCTGAAAGTGGTTATTGTGGGATCAATGAATTAAAACGGAAAACAGGTTTCAGTCAAAAGCAAATTACCGATTTTTTACACAGCCAAGATGTTTATACCAGACATAAGCCTTTAATTCGTAAATTTAAACGAAGACGCATTTATGTCAGTCATATCGATGATCAATGGCAAGCAGATTTATTGTTTATCAAACCTTTTAGTAAATATAATAACGGAACTAATTACTTATTGACAGTAATAGATATCTTTAGTAAATATGCTTGGGCTATTCCGATAAAAAGAAAAACAGGACAAGAAGTAACTGAAGCATTTAAAAAGATATTTAAAGAAAGAATTCCTGAAAGATTACAAAGTGATAAAGGAACCGAATTTGTAAATAAATGGACTTTAAAATTATTTAAAGATAATAATATTCAGTGGTTTACTACAGAAAATGTTGAAATAAAATGTTCTGTAGTCGAACGATTTAACAGGACAATTAATAAAAAAATTAGAACCTATCTAGCAGCCAACAATACTAAAAGATATATAGATGTATTGGACGAATTAGTTAAAAATTATAATAATTCCAAGCATAGGTCTATCAAAATGACACCTAGCGAAGCGAGTCGAGCAGAAAACGAATCTGAAGTTTATAAAAATTTATACGAAGAAAAAATAATAAGAAAACCGAAATTCAAGGTTGGCGATAGAATAAGAATTTCGAAATACCAGACTGCTTTTACCCGCGGATACCAACCTACTTTTACGGAAGAAATTTTCATCATTTCAGAAATATTAAACACTGACCCTATTACTTATAGGATAACGGATTTGAATGGCAACGAAATAAAAGGAACTTATTATGAACCGGAATTAGTTAAATATAATAAAAAAGATAAAATGTATAAGATTGAAAAAATAATAAAAAAGAAAGGAAAGAAATGTCTAGTTAAATGGTTAAATTATTCCGACGAATTTAACTCTTGGGTTGACGAAAAAGATATCAAGTCAATTTAATTTTTCCGTTATAATATCAAACCTCCCGCCTAGACGGGACTTTTTCAAATATCATTATGTTATTAAAATTACTCATCAAAACTCCCGCCTAGACGGGACTTTTTCAAATATCATTATGTTATTAAAATTACTCATCAAAACTCCCGCCTAGACGGGACTTTTTCAAATATTAAAATATAAACAAGCTATAATGTCAAAACTCCCGCATAGACGGGACTTTTTCAAATATTAAAATATAAACAAGCTATAATGTCAAAACTCCCGCATAGACGGGACTTTTTCAAATATTAAAATATAAACAAGCTATAATGTCAAAACTCCCGTCTAGACGGGACTTTTTCAAATATCATTATGTTATTAAAATAACTCATCAAAACTCCCGCCTAGACGGGACTTTTTCAAATATCATTATGTTATTAAAATTACTCATCAAAACTCCCGCCTAGACGGGACTTTTTCAAATATTAAAATATAAACAAGCTATAATGTCAAAACTCCCGCATAGACGGGACTTTTTCAAATATTAAAATATAAACAAGCTATAATGTCAAAATATAAACAAGCTATAATGTCAAAACTCCCGCATAGACGGGACTTTTTCAAATATTAAAATATAAACAAGCTATAATGTCAAAACTCCCGCATAGACGGGACTTTTTCAAATATTAAAATATAAACAAGCTATAATGTCAAAACTCCCGTCTAGGCGGGACTTTTGGTTTTAAATGCATTACATTAAAATAAGTTTAAATAAATGAATTGTGACTTTTTTAAAGACGTTTTAAGAGATGATTCTGATTCTAACTTAATGGATTCTTTTGACAAAGAAAACAGATGTCAAATACCCGAAAAATATCTCAAATTTATGACCAGATGAAAAAAAGTGAAATAATGTACGATTCGGACGGTGAATATTTTACATATAAAAATATAGATGTTTTTTTAAGCGAAAGACGCAAATCCCGGATAAGTCGCTTTAACGCATTGAAATGGAAATTGCAGTTAAATATTCCATATAAAGCTGAAGAAATGTTTATTCAATTTTTAGATTTAGTGTATTATAAAAAGTCGATAAATTACCTATATTTCATAAAGAAAATATTAGATTATTATAATATTGATAATAATTTGAAAGTAAAATTTAATAAGAAAAACGAAGACATTTGGAATAGCTTTCTAAAAAATGTTTCTTAATAAATGGAGCTGTCTAAAATTTGCAAGCATTGTCAGATGACGAAACCTTTAGACGAATATTATACTCGATTTCGTTACGGCAAAACAGAACATTACGCTAATTGCAAAAGTTGTCATTTAGCTATGAAAAATAAAAAAATTGATTGCGAATGTGGTAAAAAATACACTTTAGCTCATAAAAAGAGACATTTAAAAAGCAATTATCATATCAAACGAACGTCAAAATAAATTTATGATGTTGTGTTTTAAATTGAATGCATTTTTTTAGTTGAAAATATTATATTGAATGTTGCGTTTTATATTGAACTTGCTTATTCAATGTTGTGTTTTAAATTGAACGTATTTTTTTAGTTGAAAGTATTATATTGAATGTTGCTGTTAGTTGAAAATATTATATTCAATGTTGTGTTTTTAATTGAACGCATTTTTTAGTTGAAAATATGATATTCAATGTTGTGTTTTAAATTGAACGTATTTTTTTAGTTGAAAGTATTATATTGAATGTTGCTGTTAGTTGAAAATATTATATTCAATGTTGTGTTTTTAATTGAACGCATTTTTTAGTTAAAAGTATTATATTGGATGTTGCATTTTCAGAAATTATTCAATTGGAGTTAAAAAAAAACTCGATAGTTTCAAAATATAGAAAAATTCCAAGACAGAGTGGATTGGTATTTTATATTCAAATGTCAGAAAAATTTTATTTAGAATTTAAAGGTAAAATAAAAGTGCCTGATTATGACAGTGATTTTTAGGCTAAATAAATGGGTAATTCAAAAAGTACAAAGATTTTGACAGGTAATTGTACAACTGAAAGAATAAATGTAGATTGGAATCATACCTTTAATGTTCATCCCAATGTTCATATAACGCCTGTATGTAAATACAGCGAACCATTTTTTGTTAGAATAACAGAAATAGATAAAAACGGATTTCGATTTGAATGTTTAAAATTGAATGGCGAACCTGTAGGAAAAAATTCAGATTTCTTTCAATGGACAGAAATTAGTCCTTTTGAGTAAACGATCTTCTTTTTGAAATATATTTTTTAATAGTTGTTTTCAGAAATTCTTCAATTTAATTTAATTCATACTTTTAAAGACATTCATTTTAAATCGCTTAATGTAAAATTACCTGCCACCGAAAGTGGTCTAATTTAACGAGCATTTATAGATAGTGGTCGCTTTTAAAAATGTGTCGCAAAAAGTATTTATAAAAATGTTTGTATATAAATGGAGGAAACTCTAAGATTGATATCTGTTTCAAAAATACATATTTCAAAATTAAGGCAGGTCGTAAAACTTTTAAATATAAACCAACCCCAACATTGTAAAAAAGATGATTTAATCAGATTGATAATAAGATATATAAAAGAAACTGGGGAATACAAATATGTTTTAGTAGATTTATTAAAATTAGATGTCACAGATTATTTAAATAAAATACAGACAAAATTTATCGAAAATCCTAAAAAAAGAAATAAATTGAAAAAAATATTCGATTCTTTCGATTTAAAATTTAACAATAACACAGAAGAATTTGATCCAAAAAATAACGAAGAAAAAAAGATAAAAACAGTGGTAAACCTTAAAAAATTATTTCCTGATTTGAATGAAAAATTGAAACAATTTATAAATGAACCGAAAAACCGTCCAAAACTTAAAAAACTCTTTGATTATTACGGCTTGAAATATAAAGATGAAAAATTGATCAAAAAGACAGAAAAGAAAGTCAAATTGCAAACAAATTTGGAAAATCTGTTTAGACCCGATTACGAAATTGTTGAGAAAGAAAAAAAAATTATTAAAAAATTTAATACTTATAGATATGTTTATAAAATAAGACAAATAAACAAACTCACACCGGGCCAGTATTATAGTATCTTAAAAGATTTATTCAGGAGAGCAATTGGAAAAATTGAAGGAAAGGTAGATATAATTGTATTCAATCCCTATTTAACACAACCCTTCCACCCTAAAATGATGTCAACGAAAGAAGCCTATGAGACCTATTTAGATGTTTTAACGCATAAAATTGAATACAAAGAGTTGGATATTAAAGACTGTGAATTTATTTTTACAGTCGTTGATTTGCCTAAAGGTGGTAAACATTTGAAATTACTGAACGATAACGATGTTGTCAATAAAAAAAGTATTCTTCAAATTAAAAATGACGATAATATCTGTTTGGCTAGATCCATCGTTACAGCCCTGGCTATTCAAAATCGTAAAATTTTATGCGAAAAATTAAATCTAGAAAAACTTACAGATTTAGATGTTAAATACATAAAAATGGGTAGAAAATTACAAAAAAGTTTAGCGATAAAATTGCATGAAATGTGTGATATTCCGTTAGAAATGTGTAATTTAGAGCATATTAAACAATTCGAAATTTTTTTAGATATTCAAATAACTATATTTTGCAGAGAAAATTTTAACGAAAAAATATACAGTGGTACCTATAAATCTAATTGTGTTTACATTTAAAAAAATAGAAATCATTTTGATGTCATTACAACGGTTACAGGATTTTTAGGAGAAAAAAAATTATTGTGATTATTGTAAAGTCAGTTATAAAAGAAGTGATCAACATAAATGTTCTTTAAAATGTAATAGATGTTTTAGGAAAGAGAGCAATTGCGAAGGAGATGATATTCAGTGCAATGATTGTTTTAGATCTTTTAAAGGAAAAAACTGCTTCGAAAATCATAAAAATGAAGCAGTCTGTGAAACACTGTGGAAATGTTTAAAATGTAAGAGAAATATCAATAGAAGACAAAGAAAACCGAAAGATCATAAATGTGGAGAAAGACTATGTAAAAACTGCAGAGGATGGGTTTTGGAAGATCATAAATGTTATATACGTAGGAAAGAATCTAAGGGAGGGATTTGTAAAAATATCTGTCCTAAAAATATAAAAGACAGAAAGAAATGGTGTGAGAAATGTGAAACGTCAGAATTTACAGAAAAATATATATTTTTTGACGTTGAGACGAACCAAGAGACAGGAAATCACCAAGTCAATCTAGTTATAAATCATGATTTTAACGGAAAAGAAAAAATATTTAAGAATGAAAATGAATATTGTGAATGGTTATTCCAAGAGAAACATTGCGGTTATACAGTATTAGCGCATTATGGAAAAGGATTCGATTTTCAATTTCTAGCTAAATACTGCTTTAAAAATAAAATTAAAGTGTTTACAATATATCAAGGAAATAAACTCATATATATGCAAGCAACCGTATATAATATAAGGTTTATCGATTCTATAAATTTTACACTGATTCCGCTAAGAAAATTTCCTAAAACGTTTGGACTAACGGAATTGGCAAAAGGTTATTTTTCTCATTTGTTTAACACTAAGAAAAATCAAAATTATGTAGGAAAATATCCTGAAAAATACTATTATGGTTATGATACTATGACTTTAGATCAAAGAAAAACTTTTGATAAATGGTATAAATCGGTAAAAAACGAAACATTTGATTTTCAAAAAGAAATTATAAAATATTGTAGGTCTGATGTTGATATTTTAAGAAAAGGATGTTTAGAATTGCGAAGATTATTTCTAAACATTGCTAATATTGATCCTTTTAAATATGTCACTTTAGCTGGCGTTTGCATGGCTATATACAGAGATAAATTTATTCCAGTGAATACAATAGCGATTGATGAGGAGTGTATTCCAAAGGATCAATTCAATAAGAAATCGATCATTTGGCTAGACTATCTGTCTGAAAAACACAATATCAAAATACAGCATGCTTTAAATGGTGGTGAGAAAAAATTGAAATTAGGGGATAAAACTTATAAAAGTAGATGGTTTTTATAATAATACCGTTTATCAGTTTCAAGGATGTCATTGGCACGGTTGTCCTCGCTGTTTTACAGAATCCACCGTCAATCTTCAAAATCAGATATGTATGAAAGATTTGTATGAAAGAACTCAAAAAATAAATAAAAAAATAAAAGATAAAGGATTTGAATTGATTGAAATATGGGAATGTGATTTTGATAGTGACAAAGAAATTAAAAAATATATGAAAAATGAATGGAAAAGAGATTTTATAGAACCTTTAAATCCTGGAAACGCATTCACCGGAGGTAGGTGTGAACCTACGAAATTAATATACGAAATGAAAGAAAATGAAAAGGGTAGATATATCGATGTTTGTTCACTTTATCCAACAGTGAATTACTTTGATTACTATCCTGTTGGTCATCCGGTAAAAATTTATAATCCGGAAAAATATGATAAGAATTGGTATGGTTTGATACAATGTAAAGTACTTCCACCTAGAAAACTCTATCATCCTGTTTTACCTTATAAAGGAGAAAAATTAATATTTAGTTTGTGTAAATTATGTTCAAAACCTATAAAATGCGAAAAGAAACAATGTAAAAAATGTTATGATATGCGGAATAATGAATGTAATCATACGGATGAGGAGAGAAGTTTTACTGGTACGTGGACAACTACCGAAGTTGAACTGGCTATTGAAAAAGGTTATAAGATTTTAAATATCTATGAAGTTTGGCATTTTGAAAAAAAATCTAATACATTATTTAAGGATTATGTTAAAATGTTTTTGAAAATCAAATTAGAAACACATGATAAATGGCCTGAAAATTTCAAAACTGAAAAAGAATATAAAAGGTGCGTAGAAAAGAAATTGGGTATAAGGTTAGGAGAAATCAAAGAAAACCCAGGAATGAGATTTATATCCAAAATTTGTTTAAACTCTTTATGGGGAAAGTTCGGACAGAGAAAAAATATGAAACATACAGAGAATGTTACAGAATTGGCAGACTTTTATAGAATTATACTGAACGACCGCATTAAAGACTTGAATATGATATTTTTAAATGATGAGTGTGTGCAAATGGATTATAAGATGAAAGATGAATATGTCAAGAATAACTTTAATACGAATAATTATATACGGCTTTTACAACCAGTTCGGCTAGAATAAGATTATATGAAATGCTTGATAAATTAGGAGATAAAGTAATGTATTACGATACAGATAGTATTGTTTATATCGATGATGGCTCTAATAAAGTAAAAACAGGCTGTATGTTAGGCGAATGGACCGATGAATTAGGAGAAGATAAATATATGAAATCGTGGATATCTGGAGCTAGTAAAGATTATGGTTATATTCTGAACGATGGTTCTGTAAAAGGAAAAGTAAAAGGATTTAAAATGAGTTATGAGAGCGAAACTAAGCTCAATTTTGACGAGAGAATGAAAACAATAACTGGGGAAATTGAGCATATAGATGTAGAAATAAATCAATTTCAGATACAAAAAGATAAAAATATTAAAGTGAATAAAATGAATAAAAGATATATGTTTGGATATGATAAAAGAAGAATTTTAGATAACTTTGATACTGTACCTTTTGGATTTAAAGCCAGATTTTTAATTTATAAAAAATCTTTTCTAATAAATGGACGATGTCACTCTTATCATAAATGTTCAAGGTTTTATACTTCCGTTCAAATCTATAGCGAGAGAAATAAGCTGGGTTCATTTAAAAGAAGGAATAGGTGAAACGATTTCTGTATTTACACCTAACTATGAATTAGGTGATCAAGACCATGGAATAGTTCGTAGATGTACTAACGATATCCATGGTTTAAGATTTAAACGATATTCAGATAATACAGGCTTATGGATTAGTAGCGACAATGTAAAAGATTATCTCTTACAATTGCATCAGATATACGGAGGGACATTTGCTTTTAAAGGAGGAGTTTTTCCGAAAAGTACCTTTGAAGAATGGGGAATTCCTATAAAAATATTAGAAGTACCGAGATGCGTTCGAATCCTAGGACAGGGTTGTTCTATGTACAGATGTCTGTACTATAAAAATTTTCTTTCAAAAATTGTTTCTTAATAAATGGAAGAATTCAACAGTCTCAGATCGTTCCCTGTAACTCATAAGCTAAAAGATTTAGAGACAGGGAAATACAAACTGATTTCGTTGAAGAAAATTCAAACAAAATTTGGAAATACCACTATTGCAAGATTAGAAGTTAATGATGTAGAAAAGGATTATTTTCATAAAAAGAGTCATGGAAAAATTTCTGAAGCAGCAATAACAAAACTGAATGAACGTGGTTATATCTTTCATTTTAAAGGAAAAAATAATGACGGCTTTTATGATTATGAATTAGAAAAAGCTTAATCCTACAATTTGTTTTAAATCTTACAATAATCGAATGGACCTTTTATCGAACTATCAAACTACCAGAATAATATTTACGGAAATCAAAAATATATCTGTTTTTAAGTACAAATTTCTTTTCTGGCAAAGATGGGTTAATTTCCACACAAACTATTTTTTTTAATTTTATCGAACTATCAAAATATCCAGAATAGTATTTATTATTGCTAATAAAAAAGAGAGATCTATTCAAAATTTAAAACATATCATAAAAATCATTTAACTTTTATTTCAGACTTCAATATAATGCAATTGATATTTCTTATTTATTTCATCTGTCTAAACTTTGTTCGAATGGATTTTATTTAATCTATCGAAAATTTATTTAGAAATAAATGTTACAATATTTTGTCATAAGTACTTTACTCTTTAATTGTCTTTCGCCTACCTTTCATTATTTTAAATTTGACCCCGTTATTACAAATCATAGCATCGATAACTCTAATAATTATACTATATTTCATAGTTTCAATGATACAATAAAATTAACTTTCACCGCTAAAATATATAAAATGGATCAAGCCTCTAAATTTTCTCAACCTGGTGTTTATTTTTGGATAGAAAGTAAATGTGATGACAATTGGAATATAATACCAGAAACAAAAGAATATTTTCATATTTATATTCCCGGAGATAATAACTTATACTATTCTATAGCTTTTAATGCAACTAAAGATTTTAGGATTGGTTATAATGCCGATAACTTATTATATAACGCTGCTCTTTGCTTTTCCTATCAAGATTATCCTAGAGGAAGGTTGTTTATTAGCAATTGATAGACTATTAAGAAAGGACGTCTGTCAAAATTTTTCATCACAATAATAATTAAATATTAGCATTTAAAAATGATCATTATTTAATCTAAATTGATTACGTTATTATCCCGTTTATTTGATTCTTTATAACCCTTTCTTAAAACTTCTTCTTTACATAATTTTGTAGAAAAAATAAAAATATCCAACCAATGCAAATCATACAATTTTTTATCATTATTTGCTCGATAAATCGTAATAAAATCGTTACATACTCGATATTTTAACAGGCAATTTTTTTGAGCAAAATCTTACAAAAATCGTTAAATATTTCTATTTAGTGGAGTATGAAAAGTGTTCCAGAGTAGGCCCCATATACTACTCGCATATAAATGATTAGAAGTAGGTAAGTTGCGGAGGTGAATTGTTAATTCGATATCGAGTTTTGATTATCCGATAGCTATTTTGCAGCTACAATAATGCTTTCTCAAGTCAAGTTAATCAGTTAGAAAAAGTATAAGTCTGATGTTGCAATTCTGCTTTACTGCAATTGTCGTTCTTTAGAGCTGTTTTTTCAGCCTCTTTAATATTTCGGTGATCTTCAAGTTGCAGTTAAACGTCGGCGGCGCACTTAAATTTTGATCCTAAAAAACACAAAAGAATGGCGTATATTTCTTGATTATAAATAATCCAGGCAGCATAATAATTATATAAATTTCCTTCGTGAAAAGGTTAAATTTCAAAAGTTAGTTTAAACATTTCGTGTATATACTTGTATATACGTATATATCCAAAAAATTAAATTAAATTTCAACTTTTAAAATTAAAATTCTCAGCTTCTTTTTCTAACTTTTAGATCCAATACACAAATCTAATTTACTCCTGTTAATTTTTTTTTTCAGTTTAACATTTATTACAGTCATCATCATCATCAATAACTATTTTCAATCCATTGCTGGATGTAGGTCTCCCCTAGATTTTTCCATTGTTTCGTCTAGTGCTTTAGACATTTATTACTATGGACTCTGGTTAATGCGTCTCCGCTGAAGACATATCTACGGTTAATGTGGACAATTTCGTTTCCCCCAACATATTGTAATTAATGTTAAGGACATCATTTAGTGTAGACTTCGGGTAGTGCTGACGATATATGGTCTCCATTGGAAGTCCGCGCTGTCGGGAGTTCACTGTACTGTCAGACCTCAAATTCGAACTAACTTTAAGATCAAAATTGAATGAATGAGAGAAAGGTTCCTTCTTTGTGGTTAGTACAGAACCCAGATTTAGCCAAATCTGATGAGACCTCATGGACTTCGATAACTTCTGGCTACTTGTAAGATAAGATCCTCCTTTAATGTGAATTCTGCCCTTTGCTGGGAATAATTAAAATTAGCCATTTATATAGCTATACAAGCTAAAAATATTCAATTTTTTTTTCTTTAATCGCTTTCAAAGAAAATGTGAATCAGAATACTCGCCGTATCTTTGGACTTGACTTTAAGATAAGGAACTTATAAGAATTAAAAAGATAATAAGCCAAAGAACGAACTGATGTTTTTTGCATTTTTCAGCTACATACTCACCAAAGAAAACACTTCAGTTTTGATGAAAATAAAAAAGAAATGACGCGTTATTCATTATATGTACATATATATATTAAAAACATCTCTAGGAAATTTTATCGAACTAATTTAATTTTGCACATGATTACTATTGTTGGGGCAAAAAATAATTTCGTTAGACCTTTTTTCTCTGAACTTAATTTAAGAATTATATTTGTCAAAATCGAATTTCTTTGGCCAAGTAATGTATATTTTAAATAAAATTGTCTAGCTGTAAAAAAATCTACACACATATTTATGAAGAAAACAACGAGATAATAAGTTCTCGGTAGATAAATCTGATTACCATATTCAACACTTTTCATGTCTCCTTTCGAAATAAAGTCTGCTGTGCATAACTACTTAAGTTTTCCAGAAAATAAACTGTATTTAAAGTATACAGATTTAAATATGTATCCCTTTATCTTTGTCATACTGCAGAGAAAATATATTTGATACATTCTGACATGCATTTTCTGATAGGGCTTTTTTCGCTTTTGGTATTTTCTTTTTTTTTATTTGCATTTTAAATCCATGGATATATTCTGCTTGATAAAATCTATATGAAATTCTGTATATACGTTCTCTGAAAGCAGGGGCAGTAAACCTTTTCTTATCCGCATGCCTTTTAAGAAAAATCTATTAGCATGCTGTGCCAACTGAAATTAAATTTAGAGGATTAAAGCATAATCAATCAAAAGAACTTGGAAAAAATGTATTACTGTCGGCTAGCTCGAATTCAATTCACACAAGTTTCACATTATTTTAAAATATCAATTTCTCGGGGTGTAACTTTTTAAATATGTTTTATTTCTTCTTGGTAAGACAGCACATAACAAATACATCAACACATATACACAAAATAATGACTGGCGCTAATATAACTTTTTACATGTTACCACAACTCAAAACAGAACAGAAATAGAACGAACTAACAGCATTTCTTATTCGGCGGAGCTCACGCAAGTAGATCGCGTGATTGCCGGTAAAGTGTATTTTTGGAACGGATAGCGCGCGTTACATCCTCCCCCTCTGTTTCCGATTTACGTCTCGGAGAGGAAACATGATGCTTTCTGGATCTTACTCTTTTTCTCAAGGGTGCAACTGGAATAGTTTCAGATTCTTGAAAATGTGACAAGGTGGAAACGTGGTAAGACCCGATTCGCTCAGTAGGATTGTCCAGGCTAGCAATGTCATATGTTACCAGTGACTTTTGAGTCAAAACTGTGTATGGCCAATCTCACTTAGGCATAAATTTTGCTGTTTTATTTTTACTTGCCTTGCTCACATGGTGTAGAGTAACCCATACTTTATCACCAGGTGTGAAATACAATCGTCTTCGATTTTTATCGTAATATTTCTTCCGCTGATCTAGTTTCGTTTCAACACGCTCTTTCACACTTCTTGAAATATTTTCAAGACGTTTAAGATATCGGGTTATTTCAGGAACAAAATTGTCATTTTCCACAACAGCTCTGAAATCGTTCACCACATCATCGATTGTTCTTAGTTCTCGATCAAATTGCAGATAGAAGACAGTTTGACCTGTTGTATCAGATTTGGCAGAGTTCATAGCAAATCTAATAAAAGGAAGTTTATCAATCCAGGAAGTGTGTTCATCCCCAACAAGGATTGCTATTCGAGGTTTCAAGTCTCGATTTTTGCGTTCGACCTGATTAGCCTGAGGATGGTACAAAGGTGTCAACAACTGATCTATTCCAAGAATGTAACAAACTTGTTGTAGAACAGAGCTCACAAACTGAAGGCCGTTATCACTTATGAGTCTTCTTGGGATACCATATCGAAGGAGATCTCTTCAATCAGGATAGTTGTACATTCTTGTGCAGTGGAAACGGCACGTAACAAATATAACAACACATATACACAAAATAATGACTGTCGCTAATATAACTTTTTACATGTTAGCACAATTCAAAACAGAACAGAACTAGAACGAACTAACAGCATTTCTTATTCGGCGGAGCTCACGCAAGCCGGTCACGTGATTGCCGGTAAAGTCTATTTTTGGAACGGATAGCGCGCATTACATTACGGTATTTAAAGTAAGGCTGAAATAATTATAATAAAAATTGTATTTTACATATAGTCCAGGCAATAGGGAATTTTACCTAGCAAAATTAATGGTAGTTCTGGAAATCGGCTTACTTTATGTTTTTTGGGTCGCTGAATCCGAATTTGTAACTTCACACCAAAATTTCTCCCGGCAACCTCCCCAAATTTTGGTAAAAAGCCCCCCCCCAAAAGGTTTTTATTAAAAAAATCAATTCTTTTATTGTTTTATGGGAAAAGTGTCTAGAAATTCAGAAAGTAGACAAAATTTGCAACAAATTAGATATATGACATTATGACTTAGGATGAAGGGGAAGGGGGAATCTGCCTCGGAACATGCGCGCGGTGCTGCGTGGGCTAAGTTGCGCAATTTCACTTAACCACTCACACGTTTACATTCGCCCTCCCATCTCCCCTCCGAACTTTCCTTATAAGGTTTACTTTAAGTTTTTTGAGTCGCTGAATCCGAATTTTTAACTTACCCCCAAAATTTCCCCCCCGAACCCCCCCCAAAATAGTTGTTATTAACTTAAATTTCTTATTGTTTTAGGGGGAAAGCATTACAAAATTCAGAAACTAGACAAAATTTGCAACAAATAGGATACATGACATTATGACGTAGGATAAACGGGGCGAGAGGGGCTGCCTCGGAACATTCACCGCGCGCTTTTCTCAAAAACCAATTTTTTTCAAAAAATCAATTTTTGGGGGCTGGGGGGGGGGGTTTGCCGGGTGAAATTTTGGTGGTAAGTTACAAATTCGAATTCAGCGGCCTAAAAAACATAAAGTGAGTCGAAATCCAGAACTAGTATTAGTTTTTCCAGGTAAAATCCCCTATTGCCTGGGCTTCATAACTTAGTGCACGTAGCGCCACAGTGCATGTCCAGAGGCAGCCCTCCCCCTCCCCGTTCATCCTACGTCATAATGTCATATATCCTATTTGTTGCAAATTTTGTCTAGTTTCTGAATTTCGTAATGCTTATCCCCTAAAACAATAATAAATTTAAGTTAAAAACAACTATTTGGGGGGGGGGTCGGGGGAGGGGGTAAATTTGGGGGGAAGTTAAAAATTCGGATTCAGCGACCCAAAAAACTTAAAGTAAACCTTATAGAGAAAGTTCGGAGGGGAGATGGGAGGGCGAATCTAAACGTGTGAGTGGTTAAGTGGAATTGCGCAACTTAGTTCACCAGCACCGCGGGCATGTTCCGAGGCAGATCCCCCCTTCCCCTTCATCCTAAGTCATAATGTCATATATCTAATTTGTTGCAAATTTTGTCTACTTTCTGAATTTCTAGATACTTTTCCCCTAAAACAATTGATTTTTTTTAATAAAAACCTTTTTTGGAGGGCATTTTACCAAAATTTGGGTTGCCGGAGGAAATTTTGTTGGGAAGTTAAAAATTCGGATTCAGCGACCCAAAAACCATATTGTAAGCCTTTTTCCAGAACTACCATGAATTTTGCTAGTTAGATCCCCTATACCCTGTCCTATTGCCTGGACTAATAGTAATAAAAAAATAACGCAATTAAATGCAATTTCTACTGCATCGGCTTGTACGAAAAATAATTAATATTAGGTTCATACTGAGTTACTTTTAACAGAATTACTGTGTTACTTTTTTTTTCGTTAGTTTCCTTGTATTGATATTGTCTTAATTTGATAAATTTTTCATCCCTTATTGTACTAGCTGAAAATTTAATGATTCAATTAATTTTTTTTTATTTCAAATTTTAGACTATCTCTGCTTAGTTAAATTTGTGTTTCGTGTATTTTGCTTCTATATCTTATTTTGAACCTCAACCAGTACCGTGCCGAAAATATTCCATCGAGTATCATGTATGATAAACGTGACATAGGTTTGCCATACCGGTCTTAGAATGTATGAACGAAATATTTTTTCTCTTACAATTACATAAAATGTTATAGAAATTATTTTTTAAAGATTTAAATCATAGTATCATGAAGTATACAACATTATCATAATTGCTAAAAATAATGACAAAGTGGAAAAGTATTAACATGTGTCATATTTAAACGTTATTGAAATGTCCTTTTGTTGCGAAAAATTTACATATTTTTGTAAAGATTTACTTGATATTTTTTTTATAACTTATCAATGTTAAAATTTATAAGATTAAAAATAAATGATAACCATATATGTGAATTTTCTAAAAATTTCTAGTAAATTGACTATCTTGTTAGCTGAAAAACAGTTTGAGAAAGTTTTATGAATTAAGATGCATATTTTTTAGAAATTTTCAAATTTTCAAAATCTCAATTTATAGGGAAATTTTTTAGATGAAAACGCATTATTATTTTTTTTTTTAATTTTTGTAAATTAACACTAATTTATTGCAGAAATCTATATATTAAAAAAATGTAAATGTATTATATATATTTTCTGTTATGCAGCGTAACGTTACAAATGCATGTACTTAAAATATTTCATATAAGAGCATGATCATTTAGTTTCAAGTCAAATAAACAAATTTAGTGTACTCATTTTTATGATATTTATGTTACTACAATGTCTCAAATAATGACGATTAAGAACATGCATCCGCATTTCAGACGGAAAAGGATTGTATTACAAGATATTATTTTAAAATATTTTTCAGCAATATATAAATAAGAGATATTTGAAAAGGATAAATATCAATAAGTTGCTAGTGCATATTTCAGAAGCTTGCATTAGTAGTGTTACAGGAGAATCTCGATTATCCGAGTTAATATGGGCCAACAAAGCGCTATAAGTAAGCATACAAAGTTAATGCTGGAATCTGCCGTAAATTGACACAGCTGGGCCATCTTGTGGATGGAGTGAATAACGCAAATACGCGGGTTTTTTGTATATCGTCATATATGACAGAATGTCTACCATCTGCGCATTTCGTGCGCAGGTCTATTTGAAGATATTTACAATTTAACAGTTATAGGCGGAAAAGCAGACAAAGCTATTTTAGAGAATACCTGTTAAAATTTTAATCGTGAATTTCAAATATTTACTCACTCATGAAAGATTAACCTTGTTTATCAGATTTATTGCATACTATTTTTGTTACAGTTTGTTTTGATGAAAATAAGTGTATTTTTAAAAAAAATCGCAATGTCATTTTAATTTCGGGAGAAAAAGCACTAATGCTACGTAAACAGTATTGCCTTTTGCCGAGAAACTAAATTGACATTGCAACTATTTTTTAAATGCATATATTTTTATCAAAACTAGCTGTAACAAATATATTTTGCAATAAATCTGGTAAACAAGGTTAATCTTCCAGGAGGGAGTAAATATTTGAAATTCACGATTAAAATTTTAATAGGTATTCTCTAAAATGGCTTTGTCTGCTTTTCCGCCTATAACTCTTAAATTGTAAATATCTTTAAATAGACCTGAATTTTATGCAAGCTATTCAGGCTAAAAGAAAACCATTTTTGTTAATAAAAGTTATGGGGCGTAACTTTTGATTCGATGGTTTTTTCCAGGTTTTTTTCCACATTGGAAAAAACTTGCCCACCTCGGGTTTATGTTATTATTTATTAGAAAAAAAAATGTATTTTAAATATAATGAGCGAAAAGCATGTGTTTAAATTGATGTTATATTCCAGTATGTATGTATTTTAAATAAAGTTATGTTTTTCAAATGACGAGTATATTTTTAAAATGATGATTTTATATTTCGAATGAAATGAATGCAACATAAACGCTGGTGATGGGGGAAAATATTATGAACTGCGGCCGGCTAACATAAAAGTACTTTTTTACACTGCTTATTTAATCTAACCCTGTTCATATATATGAAAAGATAAAAAAAAATTAATCGATTTTTCTTTTCCAGATATGCTAGAAAAATAAAAATTATGTACATGGATGTGTTTCTAGTAACAATACAACATTTTAGTATTTTTCCAACTTGATTATAAATTAGCAAATTAATTTTACGTTATCTAAACGTAGCTGATGAATCCTTAAACATTCTTTATGGTTGTTACAACTGTATATACAAGTACAACAATTGAGTAAGTTATGTAACAAACTACGATTTCTAAAATATGCCAGCTGGTTAGGAAATTGCAAAAGAGAAATATTTAAAACCTTTAAGCATCTTAAACGTCATTTTCAGCCCTATAATTTTTTATAAAAAAGTAAAAATATTATTTAATATATATTATTAAATGTCAGTGATTTTAATTGGCCCATCTCCGTCCGCAGCCCTTTTTTCTACTACTTATTCCGACGCTTTTGTGGAAGCCAGATTGAAAAAAAAAATTAAAAATTGAAACAGGACAAAATTAAAAGGGAAATTTGAAATTATTGGCTACCGGCCAACAACTGTTACGTCGAGCTTATTATTAGTCTATAGTTTTCAGTTATTGGCAATTGTTGTGTGTTTCATAAGTCTTTTTCAAATTTGGAGAATGTTCCGCAATTGGGTCATTTCGATAAAAGTTACCTTCATTTTCTAACCATTATTTAACTTTTATACAGTTACAATTGTATACTGTTTTCTCATTTGACGCCAATCATGACTATCGGCCCGATTACGGAAAGTTATCCATTTTACCCCTGCAAAGAACCGGTGTAAGTTAATAAATGTTTAATTGAGCATATCACGTACTATTTGTAACACAATGACCGACATATTTCTAGATCTACTAAAAAACAACTTTTCAAAAGTAAAAGAAAGCCAAGCAAAAAAAAAAGGTGAAAGTTGTGGCTAAAAAATAGTGTGATATCAAATTTCCAAGCTTATATTACGGTACTTATTTAACATTTTTTGATAAAAATTTACCATATGTAAGTCGAGTACCTAAGTATGCGTTGATAGAAAGCCTTTTCTCCTTTACTAAATACATCATAACGTGTTTCTGAAAATTAATTTTTTTTTAATTATGCATGATGGGCTTGGCGGCCATCTTTCCATATTTTACACAAATTTCTAAGCACACAAGTTCATTGTTAAGATTGGAAGTTCGAAATTGTTACTAAAGCAAACATTTTATTCTTTTAATTTATGGAAATGAGTGCCTAAAAATTTGTGTCTAAAAATAAAGCTGAAGTAACTTCAGGTTTCATCTTATGATTCTCTTTTTTCGGAGGGGGGGGGGGGGTTAATTAATTAGTTAAAGCAGTAAAAATCAATTTGTTTTTTCAAAATAAAAAACTTTCTTAATTTATCTGTCTGTAGCTAAAACTAGAAGTTCGAAATTCTTAATAATGCAAATATGTTACGAGCTTGAGTGCTTAGAAATTTGTGTAAAATATGGAAAGATGGCCGCCAAGCCCATCATGCATAATTAAAAAAAAATTAATTTCCAGAAACACGTTATGATGTATTTAGTAAAGGAGAAAAGGCTTTCTATCAACGCATACTTAGGTACTCGACTTACATATGGTAAATTTTTATCAAAAAATGTTAAATAAGTACCGTAATATAAGCTTGGAAATTTGATATCACACTATTTTTTAGCCACAACTTTCACCTTTTTTTTTTTTGCTTGGCTTTCTTTTACTTTTGAAAAGTTGTTTTTTAGTAGATATCAGTTCTTTTTTTAAAACAAATGATATATAATTGAAATAATTGTACTAGCTCAAATTAAAATTAGTCCTTGTATAGACTTTATAAGCAGGGAGCAAACACAATATTATACAGTTTGTTTACCTATTATTCATTTTTTATAGTGATTAATAATTTAAAAGTAAGGAAAGTCAATTTCTTCTTTCAAAGTATCAGTCTTTCTCAATTTATATCTCCTTAAAATTTTCTACGAAAGATGAAAATTTAGTAAAAAACAGAGTCGAAATAAAATATATATTTACAGGTAGTCTGTCAGTTAATTGTTTTTTCTAACTCTTTTTGCTGACGGTTTTGCAAAATAAATTTACCTTTACAAATACCTACGTTTAATCCAAGAATGAAACCCCGCAGGCATCTAAAGAATCGAAGATCTGTAAATCTAGCAATTCTAGACATAATAAAGGAACATTTTTGATAAAAAAAATCTAAAAATTTAAAGATATAAACTGTACATATAACTTCATCTTCATTTAGATCGTGTTATAGAGAAGAAAGAATAAATATGTAATTTTACTCAAGTCTGTTTATCCATACCTATTTGCATGAATGTGAGGATATTAATTTACTATAAAATTTCCCCTAAATTGATTATCGTTAATAGTCTATTATTAAAGCCGCATATACATTAGAATTAAATATTTTTCGGTTAAAATTTGCCTGAAATCTATAGTCTTATCGTTCGTCAAATTTGTTTTTTTTTTATGCCCAGACTCTTTTTCTGAACTCTGACAAAAGATCACAGACATATTGAAGCTATCCAAATTCTTATATCTTTCTATCGTATTTCCTTTTTTGAGGGGGGTGGGGTGAGGAAGAGCCCTTAAGAACTTCGTTTTGCTCTCAGAATTCTGAATTATTCATTCAAAAGATCTACCTACATAAGTCTTGTTGCAGAATTTTCATTAGCTAAGAGTTGCATCAAGTTATACATCATGTGAATCTATTAAATTAATTTTGTGAAATACTAGATTGGAGCCATTGATATTTCCAGACCATTTGCCTACATTTTAAACTTGAGTCATTTACTACTATTCATTAATTTTCTATACGAATTAAAGAAGTCGTTGTTTCCATGCCAACTGTACCTTTCACTATTGCTTGCTTATTTGTTTGTTTGATTTATTGAACACATACATCATATCACATGCGGATCACGGCGGGATTCGAATCTGCTTCCACCTACGCTCTCAAGCGATTAGCGGCATGGTGTCTTATCCACTCAGCCACGGTGGGCAGCCACTATTGCTTTCTCTAATGCCCAGATACTCAAATTTAACCAACTGCACTTAGAATCATGGTCATAACAGAGAACATTTATATGTTAGAGCAGTGTTGCCAGTGGGCTACTTTTTTTTAATTCAGATTTCTTGATTGCCAGCACTTATTATAAACGGTAAAATTCCCTTTGTTTTCGCCTTAATTAATATGTCATTAAATAAGGCGCATTTTACAATTTCAAACAAGTGGTGCCAATCAAGTATCTGAATTAAAAAAAGTAGCCCATCTTGCAACACTGTGTTAGAGTGGTGACATATGTACATTTTGTGTACTCATATTCAATTTTTTGTCCAAAGTACGGTAACTTAGTTTTCAGTAATAGACGAGGAAGATTTCAATTAAACTAACCAGAAAAGTTAACAAACATTGGCTTCGTGATTTGATTTTATTCAAAATTGTTTAACCAACCAAAGTTAATGTCCGGGATCCAGATAAATTTTTCTCTGTTAGTAAAATTACATTGACCAATCAGTAGCCTCCATCCTTGCAGGCTTTTCGGTGTTTACAGTAAACATCAAAAAGTTCGGAAAAATGCAGGCGTCTGATTGATCAATCTCATCCCGCTAATAGCGAAAAATCTATCTTGATCCCGACCTATTCAACGCCCTTTAAATATTGGAGAAAGCCTTGACACGTGTCAGGAAAACGTCACACAAAGCAGGCAAAACAAAGAAGAAAAATCATTCATTGGCTCGTGAATATGAACGAGCCGATGAATGATTTTGTTTCTTTGCTTTGCCTGCTTTGTGTGATGTTTTCGTGACGCGAGTCAAGACTTTCTCAAATATTTAGGAGGCTTTGGCTTATTTCACCACCATGAAGTTATGAAAGGAAAGGAACAGACATGTCAATCTTCCCGTGTGAAAAACTAGTTACAAAAAAAAACGAGTTCTTTCCCTCTCTTCTGCCCTTTACTCTCTTGATTTTGACCGATAGCAGCCCATTTAGCAGTCTCCAGTACAAGATGCCGCTATATACGGTGGACGTAGGAGGGAGGGTGTTAGAGCGACCAATGACATAATAGGCCAGTTCATGATGTTTAAAAGTCATACGGAGTTGGATCGAGGCTAACGAAAAAGACAGGCTACCGCGGTGGGTCCGATTCTTCTTTTTTTACAAACCGCTGGAGTCACGTGATGCTCTTTTCACGCACCTTCTTTGGTGCATTCGAGCATCACGTGACTCCAGCGGTCTGTAAAAAAAGAAGAATCGGACCCACCGCGGTAGCCTGTCTTTTTCGTTAGCCTCAGAGTTGGAGCATCTTTACACGATGATTAGTACAAAGCTGCGCGCCGATTTTTTTTTTTTTTGGTGTCCATTGCCGTGTACAGATAATCAACTCCGTGTGACGTTATGAGCTGCCCTTATATGTTGTTGGCCACAGTTTAGGAACAGCTACAAATGACTTCATCTATATCTACTCCGAGGTAAACGCAAAAGACAACACTGTTAAAAATCTGAGCAATTTGCTGCATCGTCACTCCACTGCTTTTATAGAATATCTCTATTCTGACCAATGAGAATGCTCCATGATACAGTGAAGTAACCGTTTTCTGTAAAAGCGGTGGAGTGACGATGCAGCAAATTGCTCAGATTTTTAACAGTGAAGCTTCCGCGGTGCTATAGCGCCTAGAATATATAGTGTGGAAATCGGCTATCCCAGTAATACTTTAAAAAGTGCTAAAATATTGGATCTCTTAAATTTCAAATGATGCTGAAATCCAATGAGTCGATCACAGCGATATCTGCAGGATATTTCCTAAAACTTTATGACGATTTGGTAACAGCGTCTAGAATACCTAGTGTGGAAATATTTTATTAAACAACGCTAAAAATTTGTATCCCATAAATGATCGACGATACTGCTAAAATCCCAAGTATCGATCGCAGCGAAATCTGCGGGATTTTCGTATTACATTTTGTATAGTCTAGCAATATCTTGCAGTTATAGAAAATATCCTGCAGATGTCGCTGCGATCTGTATATTTCAGCAGAATCGTTGCACATTTAAGGATACAATATTTTAGCACTTTTTTAAGTATTACAGGGATAGCCAATTTCCACACTATATATTCTAGGCGCTATAATTTGGTCTAGACACCTCTAGCATTTTTTTTTTACATTTTATTAACATTCATCTGACCTGTGTGCTTGGCGTCAAGCCCGCTGTAATAATACGATGTTTACTTTGAAAGTATATCACAGATGTCGCTGCGATCAGCTCCCTGGATTTCAGCGTCAGTGCACATTTAAGGAATACAACTTTTTAGCGCTGCTTGGATAGCAAATTTCCACATTATGTATTCTAGACGCTATAGCGGTGCATTGCACGTGTCTCTTTCTTCTTTAAAAAATATCCTGCAGATGTCGCTGCAAATGAATGTTTGGAATTCAACATCGTTTTACATTTAAGGGATTCACTATTTCCGCGCTTTTTTAAGTATTGCTGGGATAGTCGATTTCTACAACATATAATCTAGGCCTATAACGGAGCTATAGTATCCAGAAGATATAGTTTAAAAATCGGCTTATTAAAAAGGTGCTAAAAAATTGTATCCCATAAATGTTGAACGAGGCTGAACGATGAATGTTGATCACAGCGACATATGGTAATTCCAACGTAACTATTTCAAAAGACATCAAATGAGAAAACGTCTCGCTCAGAGAAGATCTAGAAAATGTTGCTGCTATCGACATTTGTCATTCAGTATTTTTCAATATTTATGGGATTCAATTTTTAGCAATTTTTAAAGTATTACTGGAATAGCCGGTTTCCACACCATGACTATGATCTAGGTAGATTTTTCTTTGTTATCGTAACGAGATTGACCAATCAGAAGCTAGAATTATTGCTAACTTTTCACTGTTTGCAAAAATGTACCTGGATCTCGGTCTATATTTCTAGACGTTATAACTGAGCTCAAGAATAGTACAGAATGCAAACTCCGTATTTTGGTACATTAAGGCCGGGATCCAATTAGGAACCAGTGTGTCGCTATAACGAAGTAGTGACATATGGCCAATAAAGGTTTATTGGTAGAAGTGATAAAAACAAATCGTTAAAGGTCTTTGCGAGCGTGTCATTATCGTCAGACTAATGCATATTAAATTATTTCCCTAGTCTAATAAAGCTCGTCCATGCGCGTATCGTCTAATGGAGGATATTCCAATTATGGGTTCAAGGCTGAAAAAGTCACGTGGTACCGGCAATTTACCTAAAGAACTTCTAACTGATGAGAAGAGAAACAGGAAACTACTACTGCTTTCTCCCGTGAACTGTTTCATTGGCTAGCGGGGATTTACATTACGTCGACGGAGCCTTCCCTTCTTTACGTTAGACGTTTTTGCCTTGACCACGTGATCATAACGTAGATAGAATAGCCTCTATTCAAGAAAGTGGATTGCCGTACTATAGCACCTAGAATATATAGTGTGGAAACTGCTATCCCTGTAATACTTAAAAGAGTGCTAAAATATTGTATCCCTTAACTGTGCAACGATGCTGCTGAAATATACAGATCACAGCAACATCTGCAGGATGTTTTCTCAAACTGCAAGTTATTGCTATTCTATACAATGTAATACTAAATCCCGCAGATGTCGCTGTGATCGATACTTGGGATTTTAGCAGTATCGTCGCACATTTAAGGGATGCAAATTTTTAGCGTTGTTTGGATAGCATATTTCCACACAAGGTATTCAAGACGCTGTAGCCATACTTTCGGCAAAAACTTGAAATGAGCATGCTTCCTGTGCATATATCACCACTCTTATGTATAAAGGCTCTCTGTTATGGTGTTGATTCTGAGCGCTCTTTGTTAAATTTCTATATTTGTGTTTTAGAGAAAGCAATACAGAAAAGTACTGTTACTATGGAAACAACAACTTCTTTAATATCGAAATGTATAGCAAAGGAGTTCAGAATCAGTGCCTTAAATAGTTTCAAATATGTATTGCTGTTATGACAATCAATACCCTTCCTGGATGTGGAAATGCAAAATTGTGTTCAACATAATGGAGGATATTCCATCTACATTTTGATCACGTGGTCAAGGTAAAAACTTATATCGTAAAGAAGGGAAGGCTCCGTAGACGTGTAATGTAAATCCCCGCTAGCCAATGAAACGGTTCATGAGGCAAAGTAGTAGTATCTTCCCTTCTTATCAGTTAGAAGTTCTTTGAAAAATTACCGGTATCACGTGACTTTTTTCAGCCTCGAACCCATATTTGGAATATCCTCCATTGGGCGCAATCTAGATAGATTTTCGGCTGTTAGAGAAACGAGATTCATCAATCAGAAGCTTGCATTTTTGTGAACTTTTCGCTGTTTGCAGAAATGCAGGCTATTGATTGGTGATTCTCGTTTCGCTAACAGCGAAAAATCTATCTGGATCCTAACCTACATTTCTACAAACATTGCACTTCATCCACGGCACTAAAAAAATGACTCAAAACTTTCATGACATAGGCCGGGATCCAGAAACAGCAAATATTCTCAAACATGCAGGCTTCTGATTGGTCAAACTCATTTCGCCAACAGCGAAAATTCTATCTGAATCTCAGCCATAGTTATCTTCGATGAAAGCAATGCAAAAGGATAATATAAAAGAAAAGTATAAGATTTCTAAAATATTTTGGCGGGTTTATCGCTATTTGGCATAATTTGTAAACTTTAGAACTAATTAACAGTTTTTCGCTAATTATGAATAGAAAATTAATGTTTTTAAAGCTGAATTTTATAAAAGCACGTAGATTGAGTAAATATCTATCCAAAAATTCAATCCTTACTTTTTTCTGTCCATTATTTAAGTCTCTACCTCAATTGAAACATAAGTTGTGACGAAGTAAATAAATCTGTCATTTTCAGTATCTCGACGTTATTTTAAAAAATCTATATCTCTGTTTATAATTAATTTATGAGGATGCATTTGATTTCAAATTGAAAATCTTCTTTATTAGGTCCTTCTTTCGATGGTTTTATTTTTCTGCAATGATTGCTTCTTTTGATATGGGAAATTTTACGCTGACATATTTCGTCCATTTAACATGGAGAAGTTGTCATCAGTATAATAAGCAGTTACGGTGTCTTGCCGTTATTCTTGGCGTTTGTTTGTTTGGCGGGGTTAGCATTTTTTTTCAGCTTGGCTTGGCAGAACGACCGTCCTGCTTGATTAAAAAAAAAAAAGTAATTTGTCGATTTTAGGAATTTTTTTAAAGCTGTTGTCTAAAATTCTCAAAATATTTAAAACTATAAATAATCAATTATTGCTGGTTTAATAGTACAAGAATTATTGCTTGCATTTTAAATTAAAGTGGATCCAAATGTAAAATTAAATGAGTTTTAAATGGAATGAATGAAATGCTTCTATTTTAAATATTATAAATACAATTCGACCAGGAGAATATTTGGCAATTTATTGCCTGCGCCCGGTAAATAAAAAATATGCCTTAAAATTAATTAAATAATTTATACTTAAACTCTAAGCGTAATAAAACGTTTAATTCTCATTGGAAATGCACATGTTTATGTAATTTTTAAATTTTATCTTATCAGGAATTCAATTAAAAACGCTGCTGTAAAATTCTATCTTAACATACATTAACTAATTTTTATATGTCCTTGTTCATTGCATTACAAAAACATAATTCAAATAGAAATTATTAAAATCACTGACATTTAATAATATATATTAAATAATATTTTAACTTTTTTATAAATTATAATAAAACACAAAACTAACCTGTTTTTCTCTTTTGGGAAGCGAAAAAAATGAGTTCTCTCAGATAGAGAGTTATTTTTGCAGTTTTGAAAACTGCAATAATTAGAACGCCAACGTGGCATTTTCCCAAATAATATAAGTTCTTAAAAGAACTGATTTTGTTTAAATAACTAACTTTAATTAATAAATTAAATAATGGCGAATAAATAAATCGAATTATATCTATACTTCCAACAATTAAGTACTGCAGACGACAAACGAATAAAATCACGGCTGCGCATGCGCATATTTATTTCATAGATATCGAACTTACAGATCATCCACAAAAGGGAAAGAAGTTAATAATTCTCTTGTAGTTCACTCCGTCCGCTGGGTGGCGTATGACCTTGATTGACGTGACCTCGCCTTTAATCTTGCGGTTACCTCTCCCATTTAAGATAGGACGCTTACTTATATCGCTTTGTGGGCCAAGCTCACAACGGATAAGCAGAAAACTTAGATAAACCGGATTTACACCAATCGTCACCAACTAAGGAGATGAAATGTAAATTTCCACTTTATTCATTAATTTTTATGGTACTAGTAATATTTCTTTGATGTAAATCTCCTAAATTTTAAGAAAAACGGGGAATGAAATTGTTCATTTGAAAAAGCTCTTGATAGTTTTTTGTTTGTTGAACGTCAATTTTGCTGCAGTTTTTTTTTTTTTTTTTTTTTTTTTTTTTTTTTTTTTTTTTTTGCTGCAGTATTATGCTACTGCATAGCTACCAATTTCTAAGATTACTCCTTACCTTTAAAATTTACTGGTAAATTTTGCCTAATTCAAACGCTGAAATTTAACAATTGTTAACAATTAAGTATGGCAAAAATTTATATTAAATTTTAGAGGTAACAAAACCATACAAGTTGGCAGCTATTTGATTCTATCAGTGTCATGAAAATTGCTGGTGTAGCCTCTTTTTCTGCTCAAAGTATTAAATAGTTATTTTTTTTCAATCAAACTTATACTTTTGGAATGGATTATTTTCTTCCGATGGATTGATGGCTTCCATTATTATGAAAGAGCCATTATAAAAGAAGTGTTAGGTTAGCAGCCGTAAAAAACCGTAAGAGAGACTTAAAAAGTTAGAACTCTTATTTTCTGGTCAGAATGGGAAAAAATGGCCATAATTTTTTTTCAAAATAAATTATTATTTTCCAGCTGTTTAAACTTTTTTCTAGTATTTATTATCATGTGTTTGATTTTTTTTTTCAGAAATTAAATTCATTAGGTATTCATTACGCATATATTAGAATTATTTACATTAATGTATTCAAATTATAGTGCTCAAATCTATACACTTTAATCAATTTCATTTCGATATATTACAAAAATATTAATAAGAAAATGCATCCACTAAATATGATTTGAGATTTAATTTAAATAAATTTTCGTTAATATAAATTCTTGTAAGGAATTTAAAAGTGTTTAAACATTTTACATCATTAATATTTATTTCAATTCCTTCTTTGGAAAATCTTTTAAATAAATGCAAAATGCATTTTAAAGTTTGAAAATTTTGTTATAACTAAATAACTGATTTGATATTCTTCTTTCAAATAAGCAAATGTACATAAAACAATAATGAGCAATTTAGACAAAGATACTCTTAAAACTAATTAGACATTGAATTTGGAAATCTTTCTTTTTTAATAAGTTTAATTATATTTCTATTTATAATACACATTAAAATAATATCATAATAAATGTATCTATTTAATTGTTTATTATTACTATAGAACTAAAGTTGTTATATCTTTTGAAGATGAGCTAAATTACAGGAAATATTACGCAAAATGTTAATTTAATTTTTTCAGAAAAGAAATGTTATGAATTTCGTTCCAATATTTTTCTAAGTGCGCAAACATTGTCTATCGGTCTGCCTATCGAATAATAAAATTTGCACTTTAGTAAAAAGTAAAACTATTTGTTCTGTGACATATTAATTTAAATAAATAGCTGATTGTGGTAGTAATTTTATTAGTAAATATTCATACCTTATCTAAATCTTCTAAATATATATATGGAAATTGTGTCATCGATTAAAAAAAAAAATGTAAAAAGTTCGTTAATTCTTGAAACAAGCTTTCCTCTAAATCCATTGTTTATATAGTTTTTTACAGTATTAAATAATTTGCATACAAAAAAATGGAGGAAAAAATAAATAAAAATAACTATCAACAGTTAATAACTCTAAAAATATTTAATAAATACTGGTAAAAAATACTGCTTTAAGTAAAATTTATTTTCATATTGGAAAATAAAATTCTTTTATGTACTCTTAGTAACCCATTCTTTAATCCCACTTAAAATGCTTTAAAAAATTATTATTCATACATATTTTAATCCTTATGTATGTGTGTATATCATTAGTATAAACACGTTTTTTAGACAATGTATAATTGTATTTTTTTAAATACATGATTTTGTTCTGCTATATTGGTGTTAAAAACTTAAATCTTATTGACCCAAAACTCTAATATTGCAGATATATTAGCATTATGTAGGAAATATTTCCAACGAAATCCCAGTATTACAAAAATAATATAAAAGACTTAATTGGTGACATAGCATTCATGTCAAAGACTTAAATCTTATTTTTATGGAGATAAAATGCTAATATTACAGATATATTGGCATTATGCAGGAAATATTTCAAACGGAATCCCAGTATCAAAAAAATAGATGTTAAAGACCTAAGTGATCATTTAATATTGATGTTAAAGACTTAAATCTTATTATTATTGAGATAAAATTAGAGATATATTCGCATTATGTAAGAAATATTTCCAACGAAATCTCGGTATTACAAAAATAATATAAAAGACTTGGTGACTTAACATTGATGTTAAAGACTTAAATCTTATTATTATTGAGGTAAAATGCTAATATTACAGATATATTACCATTATGTAGAAAATATCCTCAACGAAATCCCAGTACCACAAAAGTAGATGTTAAAGACTTAATTGGTGACTTAGTGTTGATGTTAAAGACTTAAATCGTATTATTATGGAGATAAAAGGCTAAAATTACAGATATATTGACATTATATAGGAAATATTTCAAGCGAAACCCCAGTATCACAAAAATAGATGTTAAAAACTTAATTGATGACTTAACATTGATGTTAAAGACTTAAATCTCATTATTTATTGAGATAAAATTACAGATATATTGGCATTATGTATGAAATATTTCTAACAAAATTCCAGTATACAAAAACAGTGCCTTTATTAACGTTGACTAAGGGTATTCCTTTATTGACAGATTATCCATGAAAGTAAAAACGAAATAAATTAAAATACCAATAACTGGAAGTGTCAGCTTAGTGAAAACACATTATCCTAACAATTTCTACTGATATACACAAAAAGAGTTAGGATTTCATATAAAAATTAATGTTTTACTTCCAAAATATTTACATTTCATCATCAATACATGTCTCTTTATTTTCGCTAGAAGCTTATGCAGCAGCGCTTCCCAGTTTTCAAGTAGGTAAAAATCCGCATATTTAATGGGGCAGCTGACATTAATCAAATTAGCCGTAACACGTAAAATGACGTTTCGTACAGTATAAAAAGAGCATTGTTTCTATCCCACGATAGTTACAAATAGGGATATGCAGCAGCTATTCAACTGTTACCACGCTTCATCGCAAATGGAATGCACTAATGTATCAAAAATCTCAAGCTTATCTGAGTATTTTTGAAAAAACCGCTTGACATTTTTATGTTATTCGTTGAATTTTTGAATTTTCACGTTTTATATTAATTTTGGATCACCTAGCGTATCTTGCAAATATTGGTGCAGAATTAGCAGAATGTAACCACCTCAATGCTGGGGTACGTTGTGCCCCAATGATTGACATGTCATTAGTTAGCCCCCTCCCTCGGTTCTCGAAAAATCCAAACTTTATTTTAGGATCAAATATTTTCTCATTTATAAAGGATGACTGAAAGTAGTCAAAAATGGCTGTCTGTTGTTGACAAATGCCAGGCTAAAACTGGCAGCAATTCAGACGTTTCAAGTGTCTCAAATTCAGATGCAAAAAAGTGTCTGAAAAAATAAGACACATTAGTGTCTGGATTTCAGACATCTCAATTTACAGTGCTTTTGATTAAACACTGAAAAAAAAATAGGCTACACGACTGAATTATGTGAATGTTATTCAACACACAGCTAATGGAATATGTACCTCCTTAATAGTTAAAAAAAAATAGAAGCATTGGCTTGTAAATATAATCATTTAAAGTTTTCTACAGGTGGGTCTAATTGTTTTAAAATAAAAAGTTTTAAATATTTCGGTAATATTTGTTATTTCAATAAGACCTGACACTTTATTATATGTATAATATATTGTAATAGTATTATTGTAAATATATATATATAGTATTATTGTAAAAATCACTTTAAAGACAACGCAGTTAATGTAATGTTATTTTAAGGAAATTCATCATAAAATAAACATTTGTAGCCGAATAAAACTTTCTGTTCTGTAATAGTATATGTCTTTAGTCATTAATTACTTTTGCTTTTCGATAGAAATAAAAACTACAAGAAAAAAGATTTCTTTGTTTTTTACCCTCTATTTGGGATGGAGGAATATATGTCTAACATATATAAAGAGAAAAAGAAAACGTCTATACATTTTATGTAAAAGATAAAAGGACGAAAATAAATTATCCTTTGTATGAGATGAAAAAAGAATCTTTGTCTTTGTTTATTCTGTTCTTTAGGGAACAAAGATTTTTTAGGGATGTGCTAGAACTAAAATTCTGAACTAAGTGCTTGCTTATTGTAGATCAATTTAATAAAACTAGTCGTACACACGAAAAGTAGTAATATGCTCCCTGTCTTTTCTTATTAAAAACGTTTTAGGCGTCAGAGATCCAAAAAACATGTTTATATAAAATGCCTGTCTGTCTGTCCGTGTGTCCGTATGTCGCCATTGTACCATCGAAAAGTGTATGAAGTTGTACATAGAATTGTACCAATTTTTCAATTCCTACTATTAGCTCACACTCTCCCTATATTTATTTATCTCTTTATATATTTATCTTGTTCAAATTTTCAATCGTTAATAAAATACTCATTATTCATCCTATCAAGTTGAAATAAATTTTTTTAAACTTGCACTGGATGACAACTGATGTTAATACAGTTTTTTCAAATATTAATTAATTAATTAAATTTTAATTAATTAATTTTAGATTTGCATAGGAAACAAAATGGCGTCCATTGGTTATTGAAGATCAATTCAAGTATTTTCAATAAGGGGTTACCATATGGGACACCCTGTTCTGTTGCCAAATACCGCCAAGTTTGTCGCCAACTTGGCGATATCTCTAATATTTCACCAAATTCCCGTAGAGTTCCATTGTAAACCTACTTACTTATAGAAAATCAACAAATTGAGATATTTTAATGCAACAAAAACTAATATTAGCTTAAGGGATTATATTAATTTTTTCTTTGATGGCCTAAGTAGGAATTGACTTTCAAAACAAAATTTTTATATTACTTGTTTTGTGTATGTTTTTGGCTGTGGCAAGCAGGTCCTCCTTCAACTTAGAAATATTTCGTCGGAATGGGGCACTGTAATAGCGACTTTTCTGTCATTTTCGATATTGTACCATCAAAAAGTGTATGAAGTTATGTATAGAATTGAACCAAATTTTTGCGCATGTTTTTGGCTATAGCCAGCAATTCCTTCCTGAATTTGAAAAAATTCCGCAGAAAGGGGGCGCTATAATTCCGATGTCTGTGCCATTTTCATTATTCTACCATCGAAAAGTGTATGAAGTTATGCATAGAATTGAAATAATTTTTTTGTGTATGTTTCTGGCTATGGCAAGCAGGTCCTCCCTGAATTTGAAAAAAAATCTGCCTTAAGGGGCCGTTGTGATAGTGATTTTTTGCATAATGTTCTAGATTTTTTGAAGTTCTATTGTCCATCGGCGGTTCGTACATCGACGGGAACTCCCTTCCTGCTAAGTCGGCTATTCGCAAACAGCTGATGACAACAGAATAAGGAAAAACGTTTGATTTTAAAGATGAAAATCTAAGTTGGTATAGGCCCTACCAGTGGTCGGGAGGTTCTGCTCTCGAAGCTGGTAGACGGGAAGTGCTGGGTTCGATCCCAATCGCGCCCGTCGGCCTAATCGCCCGGAGTTTTCGTGGTTTTCTTCGAACCTTGGTTTTCCAAGCGTAAATACGGGTTAGGTTCCCTTAGAAAGACCCCCAAGGAGGGCATCCCCCCCCTTTGGGCCTATATCCCTCGCGCTGATAATTGGCCGTCATAAACACAACCAACTATGTTGGTATAGTACTGAACTAATAATAGTGAAGTATTAACATTTGTAACTACTTTTTGAAATATTAAGATGTAGGAGAAGAAAGTTTTGGGATTGGCACCTCCAACTAGTTTTACTTTAATATTGAATTTAAAAAAATATCTTTCCTATATACAGGGTGTCCTTGAACACATGGACCAAACTAAAAGAGAAGGCAAAGTACACAAAAAGAAGTAATTTTGGAATAACAATGTGGGGTTGGAAATGAAAAGTTTTTTTGAAAAACAGGAAATGCGGAGGAAATGGAAACAAGCGTTTTATTAAGAGAACAATTCCAGAAATATGCTCAAATGTGCCACCAGCGACGACATCGATAAAGGCGTGGCATCGTCTAGCAAGTGATTGGCGTATGCCCTTTCGAAGATTCCAGATGTTTCACGAACAGCTGCAGCAGCCATAGAAAGTCTTGCAATGTGGTCGTCGTCCGAGTCAATTGGTGTGTTGTACATTAAGATTCCTGTCCTTGCAGGCGAAGACACCCGTGAACTAATGCTAAACGTGTGGGGAGGTTATTTTCTAATACCTCGTTTGGATTTCGACATTTTTAATTTTTTTTGCACTGGGTAACTGAGGCCTATCTCTACATCGCTCCTTTTTTACTTTTTCAATTTTGGTTGCAGATATTTCTTTAAAAGTTTCTTTCCCTTTCGAAACCGGCTCTGAAAATGAAAATGTCATTCTAAAGAATAACTGCAATAGAAATCCAAAAAGTAAAAAAAAATCCCTGCCGGCTCTGCCTACAGGCGGGGGTCAATTTCGAAGTTAAGCACTAATTTCACCAACAAAAACTAAATCAAGATTAGAAATAAACTCAGTTTAACAATTTTATCTGGCTGCTTCTGACGAATTTTTAATTTCACTTTTCTGTAAGAACTCGTTTTATCAGAATCATTTTAAGCCGGTAATAAAAAAAAATACTTTTCCACACTCAACAATTCGAAATTTTCTGACACATTTTCAGACTCAATTTTAAAAGTAAAGACATGAAACTCAGTGACGTGATTTTTTAAACGACCTGTATAGATAATAGAGATTATTGTAGATATTGTATGTAATATAGAGATTATATTAAGTTATTGTTAATGATAAATCTGATTCCACAATGCTCTCTGCAGCTTGGAAAAACCTTTTCAGTACTACCATATAGTTTATTTCTTTGTATTAATTAACATTAGTCTGTTTTTATATTTTATTCATTTATTTATTTTTATTTCATGTGTTCACATATTTTAACAGGTGTGTGTGTTTTCCTTTTATGATAATTCATTTTAATTTTATTTTCATGCGTTTTTTCCCCCCAACTTGCTTTCTTTTCCCCCTTCTACTCTGTGTTCTTCTGTTTTGATTATACTCTTCTGTGATTGGTTGTTGTCTCCTGTTTTCCTATTGGCTGTTGATTTCTAATTTCTTATTGGCTGTTTCTTCAGCTTGATTCCCCTTCCCTTATCTCTTATTTCAGTCTTGCTGCTGCTTTCATAGTAGAAAGGCGTCTTCTTTGCGCCTGACGAAGAAAGACTCAGATCTTTCGAAAGGCCTAGCGCATTTAACAGTTTTCGATGGTGTTTTAAGAAGTTCTTTTAATACCAAGAGAAAATTGGTAACAGGCACAGACTGGACCCCACTATTCGCCTAATTTTTGTTATTTCTCTCTGCGGAGACAATTGAAAGAGGAGTTGTACCAGCAAAAGCCACAAACTGTGGCCGACATTGAACATTATAATGTAATGCACGACCGTACATTTCGACTGAGATATTGTCACGCGTATGTGCAAATTTTGTTTTGAGACTACGCCATATTATTGCTGTAAACGGCGCCTATATTGAAAGTATTGTTATTTAGTTTTTCAACCGGCAACGCCACCTAGTGGTAAAATTTCAAACTATTTGAGCACAATGTATTTTTTAAAATATTGCTTTTCTAATAACAATTCAGCAAACGGTGAAGTTTTTTCGAACCTTTTTATATTATTTACTTTCAAAATGAGTCAGTCAACCCTGTATGTGCATAATTTTATATAAATATAAAAATATGTAAACCACTGCATTTATCTTACTGGTATATTATTAAGGAATGCTGCATTTTTACAATGTATCAAACACAGTCGTACTTAAAAAATAAAAAAAAAAAGTAAAAAAAATCAAAATGATAAAATTAAATTAAAAGAATAATTGGCTATATAAAATTCCGATCTTCTTAAGGAATCCCTTTTGAAATACATTTAGTTATATTTTCATTCTTAAAATCCGAGTTTAAAACTGGACGAAAAAAAAGAAAAAGAAAGAATGAAAGAAAAAAACCCTGGATTAAATGTCTTCCTTTTAATGTTAAAGATTAATATTAGCGAACATACTATTTGTCAAAGCTTCTTAAAATGAAAGGGAAAAAAGCAGTACGAATAAAATCTTAATGTCCTATCTTAATCCTATGTCTTTGAATTTCAATTCTTTTAAAAGTTTATTATAATAAACTGCTTAAAACTTTTTTCAATGATAATTCTGTTCAGAAACTAACTGATGGTCAATTTTAAATTTGAAAATGAATTGTTATATAAATTTTTTTGTGCTATTTAGTTGTTATATATATTACACGACGTAAGTTGAGTCATAAAAAATTTAGCAGATTCTTTTGAATTCTGCAATAATTTTACTCTTCATGGATTCAAAAACCTTGCAGGATATGTTTTCAGAATTTATATTATATTATAATGTATATCCTGTTTTTAAAAAGATATCAATCAATCTTTCAAAACTGTTCGAGAGTTATTGCTTAGTCTTTTCATATTTAAACTGTTCGTTTTATATCCAGATTATCAATTCTAATTACCCCTTATATTATTATTATTATTATTATTATTATTATTATTATTATTATTATTATTATTATTATACCGCAGACTGGCCCATACTTGCCGGGCAATATGCCTAGCCTAACGAGTTTTCTACCTGTCCGCGGGGATAATTACCCCTTATAAATAATTTACAGGGAGATCAGTATATCAACAATAACTTTCATTAAAAAATACTACACAGACTCTAATTAATAATTGAAACAGACCTGTTATAATTACATATCGATTATTGGCGATTTTTCCGGATTCGCGCTACATCGTTTTTCCTGACAAGCTGCCATTTTGGAATTATGGAAACCCCCGAATTTAACGATGGTGACATACGAGAAAACACAGTAAAGAATGTGTAGAATAAAACTTAAAAAAACAACAAGAGAATTGGTTTTCCCACCAAGATTGCCCAAACTCTGCACAACTCGATTCCTCGTTTGGGGTACATAAAACATGTCCAAATAACTATACTTCTACGATCCGTCGTTTTCGAGAAAAATGAAAAATGAAAATAGGGCGTCATATCCGGTGCAAGAAAAAATCTTTATTGGAAACATGAACATCGGTATTTGCGTATGTTTACTTAAGATGTTCAAAATGTGCTCCGCGCATATCGAGGTACCCATGTGCGCATCCCACCATGGAATGGCTAACTGATGCATTTGCGAGGTATCCATAGAAGTATATGCAACATAAACATGAACAGCAATGTCACTTTCTGTAGTAATGGTGGCACTACATCATTCCACAGCGCAGAGATGAATGCCTCGATATGCGCGGTGGATATTTTTCGTACTTTCGTCTTGAAACATATGCAAATACCGTGTTTATGGTTCCAATAAAAAATATTTTCTTGCACCGGATATGACCCCAGAAATGTGGGTGTTCGAGACTTCCATCACCTTAAATGAGACAATATCACGAGATGTGGTAAAAGAAGCCACCATCCGCTTCCGGCCAGCGCTAAATTAGAAGATCTGCTTTTTGGAATGTAGTAGACATTACATACAGTGCACGGACAGCATTTCTGCGCACGTCTAGCACTTTTTGTAAATTCCTCGCATGTTATATACAAACTGTTAATTCTGCTGCAAAAAAGTATTAACAGTTAAATTTGTGATAAAAATTTTGGACTCAGACTGAAGGGAAACATCGTGCGTGTTTGACTCAATCCAATCAATAACATACGACGCTGGTTTTCCATACAAAATTTTTTTATCATAGTTTTCTATGTACCCCCTCTTAAAGTTTGCAAATTTTATACCGAAGCTCCTCGCATTTGAAATAAAAACAACGACATGCGCCAATAAATATCATCGATATATTTTGACACGAAATTATATAGACCTACGAGATACTTATTATACGAGACTGGAATTTGCCTTTATTCATTTGCATCAGTATTCAGGTAGTTCCCAGTAAATACATTTGAAATACAAAATTATTAATTTATCAACTATATTTCTAAACGGTAATAATATTACTAGAAAAAGATATAAAAATATAAAAATGCATTTGAAACACATTTAATTGTTATGTAGTTCTACAAATTTGAAAAACAGTAGTTGATTACTAATAGGTCCAATAATAGTTAATCTTTTTCAACGATGTATGTAAAATTAAATTGTATAACTTACTAATTCTCTAATTCCTTTAAGTAAATATTATTTTAAAAAATGTGAAGCATAAAATTTATTATACGTCTACATTACTCATAATTTTTTCTAAAAAAAATTTTTTGTGTAATCAATAATTGACAAAGTCACGAACCTACAAATATCACAAATAGAGGAAGTTCGGGTGATACGGTTTCACAATATGCAATATCTGGCCCATACGGTGCTCAGCCAAGCGTAAATCTTCCATACGGCTTCCTAGTACTCCCAAGAGGCACAGTGCTCAGTTCTGTTTGGATACCTGTTGTTGGAGCGACGCGGTGAAATAATATCTTATTCTTAATTTTTGCAGTTTTTTGCTGGTAAATATTTATTAAACTCGTATTAATTAGAAATCTCATTTTCAGTGATGTTAACCAGGTTCACTATAAAGTTGAACAGTTAGATCTATTGCTGTGTTAGTCAGTTTTGCTCTACGGTAACTTTGTTGACGAGTGAAGAGTTTATGTTTTTCAAGATGGTGTCGTGTTATATGGAATTTCAGCCAGACAACGGTTTCAAGACGTCTGAAAATTAAAAGAATTTTTCAGAAAATCTGATTATTTATAGATGATGTACTAAGGTTTACTCAATAAGTATTTTCAGTTATTCTTTTAAATCGCGGTTTTTCTTGCAATTTTAATATTCCTTATAACCCTATTCCATATTACCGGACTGGTTGCCGTTACTCGAAAAGTGTAACTTGTTTTTAAAAGCTAAATATTGGTATGTATTTTATCTTCCATTTTAGACGCATAAAAAAGTGTGTTAAGAAATAGTCAAAGTTTGTTCTCTACTAACTTTTAATGTATATAATTTTTTGTTGTTGACTTATAAATAAAAATGGAAATGATATTCCATAATATACGAAGTTTCTCTATATTTTGTCACCATGAAAATTGGAGCTATGTGAAATTTTAATTATACCTGTGTTCATTAATAGTATGCGGAACTTTCCCGATAAAAACATTTAATATATAAAACCATTCATGAATTTATTAAGTTATAGTATATGTAAACAGTAACAGTATTAATAGTGAAAGAAAGGTGTAAGAAAACAGAGTGAAAGAAAATAGTGTAAGAAAAGTTATTTATACACAATGCGCAAATTTATAACACATAAATTTTCCTTCCCCGATGCAACTAAACATAATTCTTGTAATTCCTGTCTTCTGTATCTTTATGAAATTGTGATGAAAAGAACAAGGAAGTATATTTAGTCAGATTTGAAAGAGCAGGCAGGATATGTTAGGAAAACTAATTGTAACTTGAATAAATCTATATATATCTGGGAAATTTTTTCTCTAGAAAATTTCTCACGGCTTGCATTCAATAATATTTCAAATTTTAGTTGCTTAAATAGTGACAGTGATAGTGATAGTGGTAGTGTGAAGTGCCGGACTGGGTATCGTTCCAAGTGGTTCAGTTGGTAGAACGACGGTGCGCTATACCGAGGACCCGGGATCGATTCCCAGCTTCGATACTTTTTTACTCTGTTGGCTATACGCCTTTTAAGCAACTAACATTTGAAATACTAATTGTAACTTATTGTCATTTACTGCTGATTTGGCCAGGGGATCTGACAGGAAAAGTATTTCTAACTCATAGCTGCCAACATCTACGCTTTTATGTTATCACATTTAAAAAAAATAAAACTTCGCCTTATTTAACGCGTTGGGTGCCACGTCAGTCACCGGTGTCACACCGAACTTTCAATTTAGGCCGCGTCAGTCATCGGTGACTCACAGTGTAATATAAAATTAAAAAAATTATATTGTTTTAAGTAATTACTCAAAATTTATTTGAAAATTTATTTAACTTTAATTTATTACAAGATTATATTTATATATATATACAAGATATATATAGGAAAAAAATTTCAATCCGTTAGTAGTATGCTTTGCATTGCTATATCGCAATACCAGCGCTTCTAAGCAACGCGCATGGCCTGACAGAGATTTCCCTAAGAATTCGCCTGGCACTCAGCGTGTTAACTGCAAAAATTCAGGGATTAAATATTGGGTATATTCGAAAGTAAGCTACTTTTTTTAACAAACGGCGTGAGTGGTATTATATGTATTGCATGAATCTGGTAATACATGATTTTGAAAAGTCTCTTCATGACCTTCAAAACGTAGTACATGACATTTGATTACAGTGTAAAAAACATAGTTTTTAATTCGATTTAAAATGGATAGTCTTACGCGAAATAATCGTCGTGGGAAGTTTTGTTATTACTTTTATAATTTAAAGAAAGGCGCTGCTGAAAGTCGCACGTTTACTTCAAGAAGTTTGCGTGAACATGCTTTTTCTGATAGTGCGTGTAAAGGTAGTTCAGGCAATTTAAAGAAAGGTTTATTCGATGTTGAAGACGCAGAACTATAATTTAGAAACTGCAAGCGTTATTGGATGAAGACAACACACAAACACAACAAGACTTGGCAGAAGCATTGAATGTTGATCAATCCGTTGTCATTAAACGTCAACATGTAATATAAATAGACATGTAATATTAACCAAAAAACGGATTTTACTTTTGCATATACCCAGTAACATAAAGATGCTTATTCCATAAAAATGTTAACAAAAAACGTAAAAATGTGGAAAATTTTGCGATTTCACTACCGTGTACTTTAACATTTTGTTGATAAGTAGTTTATAACAGAATGTGACAAGATAAAATAAATATAGTATTTTCGTTTAAGGATGGCCAATAAGTAGACTTTTACGCTCACAGGCTATCAAAGCCTGAGAGCTAATGTACCCGCGGGTTCTGTATGTAAGCACGTATGTATGTATGTACGTACGTAACGCGATAACTCTTAATAGAAATATCCGATTTGCTTCAATTTTTTTTCTAGGTTCATTCTCATAAAGCGCTTCCCTGATTAGTTTTGGGGATTCATTGATTAAGTATAAAGTAGGGGGTGGGTACGGGGTCCCCCTTAACTTAGATAAATGGGTTTTTCATGCAGAATTATCAGATTTGCTTTTGATATACCGGTTAATTCTGAAAAGACGCTTCCCTGATTACGTTTGTAAATTCATTTTTTAAGTATAAAGGGAGACCGGGGGTAATACCCCCTTAATTCAGATAAATGGAATTTCTTCTCTGATTTGCTTCAAATTTGGAATACCGGTTTATTATGATAAGGCGCTTCCCTGATTAGATTTTGAGGTTCATTGGTTAAGTAGAAAGGGGGGAACGGGAGGCTAGTACACCCCCTTAAGTTAGATAAATGCGTTTTTTTTATCCGATTTGCTTCAAATTTGGTATACCGCTTTATTCTGATAAGGCGCTTCCTTGATGAGATTTGGAGGCTCATCGTTTAAGTATAAAGATGTGAAACATGGGGTGGGGTAATCTCCACCCCCCTTAATTTAATTTTCGAAAGGCATTATTCTTTGAAGTAACAGTATAATATACAATTAGTGTGAATAGACTGTGAGCTCAATGCCATCAGTTTAACTGTGCACTTTTTTATTTCTATTAATTTCGGTTTCCTGTATTTTTATGAAATTACATAATACCAAACAAAATGGGAAGCAACATATAAATAACTAAACATTTCACTTTACTCACCATAGATTCATCAAAGAAAAACATATCTCACAATTTGTGAAAGCAGTCGACTCATTCATCAACTATGATATAAATAGGGAGAAAGTCACGCACCAACAAATATCATCAACGTATTCTGCCTCGAATATAGACATACACGGAACACGGAATGTTTGTATTCATTTACAAGTACATTCAGACGTTTCTCCATAAATCTTTTGAAATAGTAGAAATTAATTTATCAGTCAATCCCAGTACATTAAAAGTTCATTACAACATAAAGAATGTGTTAAAAAAGAACGAAAATTCATCCACCACGTCATAGATTATGATACACTTTCCAACACTTTTCCAAATATTGTTATGAAATTTCATTTTTAACATCTTTAACAAAGTTGAAAAATGTTTGTGAATTTGGTCGGTCTGTCCATGCTCTAACTCGCATAAATATAGTCCGATCGCCATGAAATTCTTAGGTCTTATTGGGTATCCCTATGACATGTATGAAAATGAAGTGTGTAGCATTTACGGTTCATTTACAGAGACACTAAAAAGAATTTCGTTACATTACTGCCTACGAAAAAAATCGCTTGATATGTACTTTGTTGAAAATGAAGTGTGTAGCATTTACGGTTCATTTACAGAGACACTAAAAAGAATTTCGTTACATTACTGCCTACGAAAAAAATCGCTTGATATGTACTTTAATGATATTGCACTATTTTAAACATACCGAAATTTATCACTGAGGTATGTACTACACGCCGCACAGTGGAGTATTTTACCAATTTAGCCGGCCAAAAATCAATTTTTCGAAAGTTGAGGAGAGAAAGATGTAGCTAATTGTGAAGATAAATAGATGGCGATTAACCGTACATATATAAATTTTTCCTTTGCTTGAGCATACGAGTTCTATTGAAGGTAAAACTTGCTTGTATCAGTAAGTTTTTTATTTGCACTTTACGGTTCGGTTTTGTGCCTGTTTATTTCAGTGTGATTTTTTTCTCCCTAAACTTTTCCTTATACCATATCGTTATGGATTGTTAAAGCCCATGTATATATGTTTACATTTCACATGAATATATTTATATTTGTTAAATTAACAGATATGATAAAGCGAAATAAAATGTGCCGTATATTTTTGAAATTTCTGAGGTTAATTTCAATATACTATAAAACATTTGTAATACATCAGGATCGATCCCCGTGTTTTTTTTTTTTTTTTTTTTTTTTTTGTTTTTTACACTAAATGTGAGTTCAATTTTGTATTTAATAATTTTGAAAAGAGTAGATGCGAATACTGCGAATTTAGATAAATTCCTTTCAAACACACAAATGTATGTTTTTGTAAATGATAATGTTTTCATTTCCATTTCAATTCGAAATGTATTCTACGATAGATAAATTGCAATTGTTGTTAGAATGTATCATCTTCTGTCATAAAAAAGTTCCAATTTACATATCTGACCAATAATGTTTTTAAAAACTGTTTGATTATTAGATTAATAGATTAATTTTTAATGTTATACAAAAGTATCATTTGGCAAACTCCAACGCGTTCATCGCCTAAATTCTGTCGACCCATGAGAATCAAATTTGTACAAGGGTCTGTATATCACTATGGAAGAAATTTCGTATATTGAGCATCAAACAACACACTAGAAGGTACAAAAATAAACTTAAACAGAAATATCTATAATGGAAAATACACCATATTAACTATGGTTGATGGTAAAATTTGCAGTGCCGCTTCTGAAACAAAATCAACAATCCATTGATTCATCTATGAAGCTATTTCAAAAGACTTTAATAGTTTGAACATAACTAACGAGATTACTTCTAGACTTTAACTTTACTTCTTCCTGCTGAAATTTACAGCCTTCATACATGCCATCAATGTGACCTAGATCCCATTAGTGATGAAAGTCATTTCGAAGACGAATCATCAGATGACTAACCTTGATATTTTGTCATCAAATATGTATATATATTCATTAATGTGAGATTTTTGTAATAAAATAAATGATATAAGTTATAACTAAATGTCTGATTTCATTTAATTACTTTTTATTAACTCTGTAAAAGCGTAAACATTGAATTTCATTTGTTTTTTAATAAAAAATAAGATGTAAAAATATTAGGTCTTACCAGAAAATTCTGTCGCATAATGTTCTTTCACGCCTACTTTTTTAAAATTCTGATTTCTTCATTAGCATCACTTTTTTGAAATAGTAAAATTTCCATAGTTTTCATATCTTACATTAAGGTGAAAACAATGGGAAATTTACAATTTCAAAAAAGTGGTGCCAATGAAGAAATCTGAATTTAAAAAAAATAGACGTGAATGAACATTATGCGACAGACTTTTCCGGTAGACCTAATATTTAAAAAGTAAATTTGAAAATTTTGATCATATTTGTATTGAAATATAGTGTAATTTGATATCGAATTTTAAACATCCACTGACTCATGATAACAAAATGGTAAAAATACTATTTATATTCGAATTTTTAAAATGTATTACAATAAAGTGTTACAAATTTTAGATTTTGACTTACTCTATATGACAAGATGAGTCTCTATATGAAACTATATGATTACTCTATATGATTATCTCTATATGATTATCTCTATATGATTACTCTATATGAAAATATTAATATTGTGTATTCATTAATATCTTATTGCAATTCACGTGCATGTTACAAGTTACAATGTTTTCCATATACCCTGTATATATATTTTTTAAAATCCTATTTTTCAAAGAAAACTACTAAAAAGTAATAATAATCTGAAAATTTAATCAATAAAAAACTTTACTCCTATTGTTCAATAAGAAATATTTTTGGCCGGCTAAATCGACCAAATACTCTACTGTGCGCCGATTCCTGTAGAATAAGGTGTGCATAGAATTTATACTTCATTTACAGAGAAACATAAAAGAATTTGAACAATAGTTGGAGCCTATGAACAAACGTGCGTTTTCCGTTGTGATACTCGTTTTTAAATTGACCTATTTTAGAAGTATTAAAAATTCTATACATCATGTACAGGGTTGCACGAAAATTCACAAATACATTTCGGTCATGGAAATTGTTGAATGAAAATTTTCAACGTGCTATTCGTTTAACTGAATTAACTTTTAGTATGTAGTATACGTACAAATTTATATGACATATACAGGGGTGTGCAAAAATAAAAAGAACGTATACTTTTCCAAATTTTGATGGTAATAGCAGAAATTGAGTTTTCAAATGTGTAATGCGTTATGCGCTTTTCAAATTGCTTATTTACAGACCTCATCTTACACAGAATAAACTGTGAAGTGTTGTTACAGTATCCTGAATGCGTTGAAAAATGTTACATAATCTATGCTGGACGCATGATTTTTCTTTCTTGCTGTTCAGAGAATGGAATTAGATATCTAAATAAACAATAAAAGAAAAAAAACCCCGCAAATAATTCATTTTCAGAAATTGCTGTGTACAGCCGGTAATGCGAGCGAATTCTTTCCTTCAGCCATACATATGACCTGTGCATACATCGTAAGATTGGATAAGTTTCAAAATGTTTCACAGCTAAAACGCACAACCACCAGTTATGGCTCAAAATCAGTCCTTTAAACCGATTTCTTTTGAGTATCTCTCTAAATAAATGACAAAATCTACGTAAACCAATAATCTATTGAAAACATGATGTAGTGCACGTCAGTAACATGTATCGATAAAAAAAAAAATTGTAACATCATAAAATTATACTGCAAACATTTTCCCCCATAGATTATATTGCGATGAAATTATTTTGCGCGTCCTCGAAAACAAAAAATGATTGCTATTCACTTTGTAAAAAACTTGTTGCCATTCACTTCAGTGATGTATATAAATTTCATTATGTTACAGTGTTACATTACTAAAACGCACTGAAAAAGATTTTCCGATTAACCGTAATGTAACAGAATTTTTTTTTTTTTTTTGAGTGCCTCTGTAAACGAATTATAACTTCTGCTTATTATATACTAAATAGAAAATACATTGTTGTCTACCTCAATGGTGCATATAAATTTAATTTTGTTTGACATAGTGTAGCATCATTAAAATGCACTGAAAATTATTTTCGCACTTGGCCGTAATGTAACGGAGTACTTTTGAGAGTCCCGGTAAATTAACCATAAATAGCATAAATAGTACACACTTGATTTTCATCATCGAGCATTCCAAGATAATCCTCAATTACATGACAATTCGATTATATTTGCGCGATTTAGAGAAAGGATTGACAGACAGACGAACGGGCAGACAAACCTTTCAGCTATATTGGAAAGTGTTAAAATGAACAAATGATGATGGAAAATTGAGGACAGATTTTTTTAAATAATATAAAGTTGTAATTCCCCATAGAACATAAGAAAAACGGCGCTTTGCAAAATATGAAGCAGATGTAAATTAAGCTTGTAAAAGATATAAATTAAGTTTGTAATAGTAGACCATGAACATACAGAAACTAACTGAACAGTGTCAAAATCTCTTGAGTTAAAATAGACCCCTTTTCGGCCTTGGGTCGTTTCGCCGTACTTCGGTTGCTATCATGTAAAAAAGCTTAATTAACAATGATTGATATAGTAATGATCTCATGCTGCAGGGAATGAATAAAGAATTCATATATGGCATGTCACCGCTCCTATTGGTGTACTTCGGAGCTATAACCTATTTTCTGTTTGAAAAATTTTCGATCTCACTCTGGTGCCATTCACACAAACCACAATTTTCTATCAACATTAGTCCATTTTTAAATTGATTTTTACTTTCTTCTAACTTTACAAGAAGAAAGTATTGGATTCGTGAAAATTTTCGACTTCCGGTTTTCGACGGATTTATACGTTTTAGAATGCGCAGAACACGATTTGATGGTTTTTAGAAAATGTCTGTCTGTGAGCCTGGCTGTCACTCTGTCACTCTGTCACTCTGTGAGTCTGTATGTGACAAACATTTTGTGGGCGCTCTATCTCAAGAACTAATGCACGGAATTCCACAAAACTTTATATTTAGTTAGACTTTTTTATAAAGTGGACCTGATTAGTTTTTGGTGAAAATCGCCCAACAGGTGGCGCTGCTATGCGGCATTTTTCACGATTTCTGCAATAGCTATATCTCAAGAACTACTGCACGGATTTTCATAAAACTTCAGATTTAGTTAGTCCAGGACATAGTTTGGTGCTGATTACTTTTTTGTAAAAATATCCCAACAGGTGGCGCTGCTATGCTGCATTATTCATGATTATTGCAACAGCTCTAACTCAAGAAAAAATGCATGAATTTTCATCAAACATCAGATTCAGTTAGTCCTTGATATAAATTAGTACTGTTTAATTTTTAGTGTAAATCACCTAACAGGTGGCGCTGCTGTGCTGCATTTTTCACGAATTTCGCAAGAGCTGTATCTCAAGAACTATTGCACGGATTTTCATCAAACTTCAGATTTAGTTAGTCCTTGACATGAATTGACGTATAAATTAGTGCTGTTTAATTTTTGGTGTAAATCGCTCAACAGGTGACGCTGCTATGCTGTATTTTTTGCGATTCCCGCAATAGCTTTATCTCAAGAACTAATGCTTGGATTTTCAACAAACTTCAGATTCAGGTATACCTTGATATCATTTAGCGCTGTTTATGTTTTGGTGTAAATCGCTCAACAGGTGGCTCTGCTAGGCTACATTTTTCAGAATTTCCGCTATAGCTCTATCTCAAGAACTAATGCACGAATTTTCATCCAACTTCAAATTCAGATATACTTTGATATGAATTGGTGCTAAATTGATGTAATTTCTTGTACTATTTAAATGATTTAATTGACGTGATTTATATAGAAGAAAGTTTTGTGATGGCCACAACATACTAGTTAAATTTGTAACAATCTCTTGGAGCACTTTTTATAACAGTATTAATATAGGAAGGTATGTAAATAGTAAAATCCATTTAAATTTTAATTTAGTGTCTTTTTTTTTAAACATATTTGTAGAAGATTAATTCAAAAAAGATTGCGACAAGTTATTATTAATAAAAGGAAGTTTTTGTTTTTGTGTGTAGGTTTGTACGTTAAAGTTTGATTTTCGGCGTCGGTTGGGGAAATCTATCGCACGTCTGCAAATTAGGTTCTGAATAGACGAAGACAGATCCAAATGCAACTGAGTCTCAGATTTTGGATTTTTTATTAGAATTTTTACGATTTTATGTTGAACGTAACAATTCGTGTATTTCCCCGATCTTCCAAATGTGAAGGCGATTTTGACTCACTCATAAAAGTCATCCAAATTATTGTTATTTTTTTCTTGCCGATATAATAAACTTTGTTCTTTTTAGGGTTCAATTCATCCCACGAAACCTTTATAGTTTCGTTTGTCTTTCTGTCCGTCTGTTTGTCGGTTCGTCATAGCGTTCTTACTCGGTAACTATTGGACTATACTCGGACTTCTTTTTTTTTTTTTTTTTTTTTTTTTTTACATGGAGCTTAATACCCCATGTCATACCGAAAATCATAAAATTTTGAAAAAGTTATGTTACTTTAATTAAATAAATCAATGTGATAACATCGCACCATTTTTGCGATTTTAAAACACAATCTTAATTTCAACTATCTTTTCGTGAACTCGGTAGTCATGTAGTAGAATGTGTTATTGGTCGAAGCATGTTCGCGAAAGTTGAAAATTTCATTTTTTTACTTTTAATTGTCCGATGGATTTAATTAAAAGAAATTGCGCATGTTTTAGCCCTTTTACGGTTTTTTTTTTTTTTTTAAGAAATGTCAACATCTTTTGGCGCCATCTAGTGAGTGTTTGGAAAGTGAAAGAATTAATATGGATTTTTTCGGAATTTTTTTCAGCATTTTAAATATGTTTTAAGCAATATTTCTCTTTAAAAAATTATATTTTATTTATTCCCCCGCTAAATTTTTGAAATTGCTGAATTTAAAAATATTGGTTTTTTAATTTTATTTAAGTAATGTTACTTGAACATTTTTAATATGGTCTAAAAATATTTTTAAATTATTTTAACATTCAATAAAATGGTGCTGTCATTTATGTAACGGTTTAGTAATTATAAATTAACAAATTCGATATATTAATGAAGGATAAAGTGTTTTAAAAGAGATATTAAACAAACCCTTTGTGCGATCTGCGATCACACTTACCCACTTGTTTCAATAAACTTTGTGTGGAATTCGTACAGGGATTTTTGAATTTTTAGCATATTTTTTAAAGTCTCTATTTCGCCGAAAATGAGAAGTTCGTTTGTATGAATTAATTTCAACTTGACACCTTATGTTTTACACCCCTGTATATAACAGAGATGTCGGAATCAATTAAAAATTTAAAAATATATGAAGGAGAGTTTTTAAACTATTTAAGAGAATGGCCGTCGATTTTTTTTCTCTGAAACACCACGAAAAGAAAAAGGGAAAAGAAAAGAAAAAAAATTAGCGTTGATTTCCTAGGTAACTTAACCACATTTATCGCCCAAAATTATTACTATGACAGAGAACTTAACCTCGCGGGCGGAAGATTTTTTAATTCGACATGTTGAAAGAGGTGAGATGGGATTTAATGCTTATTGATGGTCTGGAATGCAATATCCCCTCACTCCCGAAGCTTCAGAAATCTCTCTTGCAGAAAAATGGATGAATTCAAAATTGATTTTAGGTATATTTAAGGTTGCTATCCCGTTCCTGGGCAAAACCGGGTGGCATAAGTAATACATATAAGATATACTAGTAATACATAAGATGCCATCAACGATGTAAGAAGCTATATAGTTCCTGTCACCTAAACATTCATGAAACATATCATATCAATAAAAAAAATGAGAATAAAAAAAAATAAACAAACTTTTCTCTTACTCACTAATTTCATGAAGGGAAAATACATCTTATAATCTGTAGAAGCTGTCGACTCTTTCATCAGTTACGTTAGAAGTAAAGCGAAAGTCACGCACCAACAAATATCTTCAATATGTTTTAACACTAACAAGGAGAGAACCAACCTTGTTAATCACAGATTTTGATTATTTTAATATATGTTGTAGGGTAGAGACCCCTTAGTCTCAGGTTCAACGGATTTTATACAACGCTCGTTAGTTCTTGAGAAACCGGTGGGTCCAATATTAGTACACAACTTAAATACTTACTTTGTACTCAGTTGGTACGGCGCTTGCTGGCCGATCCGCGGTCCCGGGTTCGATACCCGAACGCGCTACATTTTTTGTCTTTCTCATTTTTTGTTTTATAAATATACTTGTAATTATAATTTAATAATTTAATAAATTTCAATTAAACGATTTAATATTGTACATTAATTAACAAATTTAAATTTAAATTTATCATTTTTTATTTTGAACTATTATTTCTCATCCTTTAACGACATTTAAAAAGAAATTGGATCTATTATTGAATAATAAAAATTCCAAAATCTTCAGAAACCTGTTGTGGTGCCATCTAGTTATGATAAAATAAAACATTCAAATAAAATAAAAATAAAAGCAGAAAGAAGATAAAGGGGAAAACTAAATATTTGAAAGCGCAAGCATACGTATTACAAATTTAAAAATCTTTAATATGCAAAAATTCCGTTGTAATTTAATTACGATGCTAATTTTTAATATAATTATGTTTGTTACTTTAAAAACAGAGTAATAGTGTCATCGTATTGATTTCCCTTGTTAAAGAAATGAATAAATAACATTTCTTTAAAATCACGAATTGCCACAATTGTTCAATATCATTGCATCCATACAGAATATATGAAATACATTTTAAAAGTGATTTTTAAAAAAATATCAGTTTTATGATGTTTTATACAACTATTTAGTTAAAAGTAAAAAAAAAAAAATAATAATAGGTTAGAATTATAATTGAAATACAATATTATAAATTTTAATTGACAATGTGATTATTAAGTTATAATTATAAGTATATTTATAAAACAAAATATAAGAAAAACAAATTTAGAGCTTTCGGGTATCGAACCCAATCCCGCCAATCAGCCTGCAAACGCCGTACCAACTGAGCTACGCCCAACCTATCCTTGCTGTTACAAAGTAAGTATTTAAATATATTATACTATATATATATTATACTAATATTAGACCTCCCGGTTTCTCAAGAACTAACGAGCGTTGTATAAAATCCGTTGAACCTGAGACTAAGTGGTCTATATCCTACAACATATATTAAAATAATCAAAATCAGTGATTAACAAGGTTGGCCCTCTCCTTGTAAGATAAAGAGAGTTACCCAAAATTTGGAATATGCTTCTATCCATTTATAACGGTATTCGAATGATTCTCGATAAAAAATCTTTTGAAATACAAAATTATTTATCAATTCACATAACTATATATATTGAATGGAAACATAATTAACAGATAAAGACACGAAAATATTAGAATATATGTAAAGCATTTTTACCTGTTAAATGTTTTAGATATTTCTAAAACATTAGCTTATAAAGAAATATATGCAAACGTTATATTAATTATAAGTATTTTATCTCGATGATTTTAGCAGATTAAATTCTTATTACTCCTGTGTCCTATCCCTATATCAAATTACCGTACTACGAAAAATTTGTGAAGCATAAAATAAATATGCCTTTCTCTTACTCAACAGTTTCATGGAGGAAAAATAAATATCGCGATTCGTGGAAACAGTTGATTCATTTATCTGTTATATTAGAATTAAGGAGAGATTCACGCACCAATAAATATCATCAATATATTTTCACACTAATATTTTTACACTAAGATAAACGGAGAATTCCTCAATATGCCAGTATTCAAATCTTTCTCAGTGAAATCATTTGAAATTGAAAATTTTTAAATACATGACTCCATCTTGTGTCGAGAAAACCATAAACACTTGCTTTTTGTCAAAATGAAAGAAAGATTTATTCAATGAAATGAAAGTTAGATTTTTTTTATGGTAATTATAAAACGCTTCAATATCTCTCAGGTAACAAGCGTATTCTGAAGTGAAAGAAGTTAGGTTGTTTTAACCCTTTACATACCCGAATTGCATCTATGCAATATACACAAAAGTCAATGTTTCTTATACAGTGGACTTTAAAAGACGGTTTTATTTATTGCTGATTTCTCCCAACACTAAAAAAAAAAAAAAAACTCTGAATAAAATACGGAAATTGTACTGGCAATCGAGACGGCAGTATTATTTCCTTATTATAACGGAAATTTTTCTAGAATTTACGGTGGGGGGGGGGGGGGATTTCCGTTAAAATACAGATATAGTACTCGCGTCTCGAGTTCCAGTACAATTTCCGTATTTTAGTCAGTTTTTTTTTTTTTTTTACAGTGAACATAGTTACAGCTCATTACTTGAAGTAGTTTTTTAATAACGCTTAAAAAACTCCATCTTCGAAGTCGGTTCTGCAATTCTGAAAATGATTCTAACATTAGGATTTCCAATCTAAACCTGCATGATTCCTAAAATATTTGAAACTAACAATTTCCCGGTTGATATTTGAAGAATCCAAGTAAAATTATCCAAGTAAAAGATGTTAAAATTCTGTGTTATTATGAAAAATGTCAGTTTCTACTCAGAGGTATAATTTCTGTATATAGGGGAGACTAGGGAGGGTTGACCCACTTTTTACAAAATGATTTTTTATTTTTTAAATATTGAACGTAGAATAAAGTTTTATATATCATTTTATTCGTTATACAATCAGTTATCAAAATAAAATTGCTACATAAGTGTAACATATAAGAAATTTGAAAAATGATTGATTTTAGACATGAAATATAATGGGTCAAGGCTCCCCACATATGGGAGGCTTGACCCACTATATGGGAGGTTTGACCCACTTTGGTTTATATTGCGATATTTGTGAAGAGAAATAAAATCAGTTTTATAAAAGCAAAATAGCTTTATGCTACAAGCTTTAATTATTATTAAAAAAAAAATTTAAATATGACGTTTAAACAAGCCTGTTGAGATGCAATTGCAAGTCAGAAGAAAAAAATTTTGTTTTAAACAGGATTGTGTCTGAGCAGGTATAATTATACAGCAGAGAAAATGAAATTTTGACATTTAGGACAGTATTCTGTTAGAGACAGGTTCCGTTTTCATAGTGTTGCATGTTATTATGTCCGGATTTAGGAGCCACTGTCCCGCTTTTATTTTTGTCTCCTTGTCCTATTTTTTGTGACACTCGACCAGACAACTCCAGTGTCACATAGTTTGTCTTCATCTCACTTTATTCACCCTGGTAAAATTTGTCTACATACCTTCCAAAAGTTTTTAGATCGATGCTATGTTCTTTTGCAGCCGTATGATCACTTAACTTATCATTAACATGATTTAAAACTTTAAGGGGGAAAGTACTTTCAGTACTAAAATGTTGAAATAAATGACTGGCACCGGAATTTATGAGCAAATTTATTTGCATATAAGAAAAAGGCTATATTTCACATACATATTAAATGGAAAAGATTTTAGCAAAATTCTGGTGCCAATGTGACGTTTCGGAATTAAAATTAAGTGGTTTTATAAACATACCACTGCCCCTGAAAGGGTTAAGACTGCTGCTTTCATCCTTTTTAGTACTTTCTAGTCTTTCCCAGTAATATTTAAATGGAAAAAAGTTCCTATCAACTTTCCCATTTTCTAGCAATTTTTCTCATCTTTATTTAGTCAGTTTTGAACATTTTCTTTACCATCACATTATTTTATTGTAGTTTTACAGAATAACTTTACATTCTTTTAATCCCTTGGGGGGCGGTGGGATAAAATATATCCCACCTAATTTAAACAAGATTCTCACCAGAAAATTTTAACTAAATTTCATATTTTTAACTTTGGGGGAAAATCGCTTGAAAATTGCTTTTCCTTATTTAACTAGTATGTTGTGGCCATCACAAAACTTTCTTCTATATAAATCACGTCAATTAAATCATTTAAATAGTACAAGAAACTGCATCAATTTAGGACCAATTCATATCAAAGTATATCTGAATTTGAAGTTTGATGAAAATTCGTGCATTTGTTATTGAGATAGAACTATAGGGGAAATTCTATCGTCAATTCATGTCAAGGACTAACTGAATCTGAAGTTTGATGAAAATCTGTTCATTAGTTCTGGAGATTGAGCTATTGTGGAAATCGTGAAAAATGCTGTATAGCAGCGTCACCTGTTGAGCGACTTACACCAAAACATAAACAGCACTAATTCATATCCAGGTATGCCTGAATGAGAAGTTTGTTGAAAACCCAAGCATTAGTTCTTGAGATAGAGCTATTGCGGAAATCACAAAAAATGCTGCATAGCAGCGCCACCTGTTGAGAGGGTAAAAGGTACAAAAAGGTACAAAACGTACAAAAGGTACAAAACGTCAATTCATGTCAAGGACTAACTAAATCTGAATTTTGATGAAAATCGGTGCATTATTTCTTGAGATAGAGCTATTACAAAAATCGTGTAAATGCTGAAAAATGAAGCATAGCAGCGCCATCTGTTGGGCGATTTACACCAAAAAGTTACCAGCACCAACTCATATCAAGGAATAACTGAATCTGAAGTTTGATGAAAATCCGTGCATTAGTTATTAAGATAGAGCTATTGCAGATATCACGTAAAATGCAGCATAGCAGCGCCCCCTGCTGGGCGATTTACACCAAAAACTAATCAGCGCCAATTTATATTAGGGACTACTTGAATATAAAGTTCTATTAAATTATGTGCATTAGTTCTTGAGATAGAGCGCCCACAAAATTTGTGTCACATACCGACAGACAGACATTTTGTAAAAACATGTTTTTCGGAATCTCTGACCTCTAAAATGTGTAAATCCGTCAAAAACCGGAAGTTGAAAATTTTTACGAATCCAATACTTTCTTTTTGTAAAGATAGAAGAAAGTAAAAATAAAATTTTTCGAATATTCCGGTGAGAATTCAATAATTAGAGACATTTTTGCTTGCCCCTCAAGGGGTTATATATATAACCATTACCTTATCCTTATGCACAGTGTATAATAAAAATATTTCCAAAAAAATTAATTAATGGAGCGTTGGGCATCTGGCCAACCCTCCCTCACATTGACTGGGTTAAGCCTCCCTACATAGACCTTTTCTAAAGAATAGCACATTGTTCTGTTAAGTCTAACTTACTGTACAATCTTTATGCCTGGAATGAAAGCTCGATATTTCTGCATTACTTTAAACCCACTTACTTAAATTTCTGTGACATAATTTATCTGAAAAAATCTTACAAATATTTTCTAAAAAACACAACTTTTAGGTTGAAAACGCCTCACAATTGATTTTTCCCACACCTATTTCGATTATCTCTATGAAACGAAGACTGTTGTTTGAGCGTTCAAGTAGCTTTGGTTGACACCTATTGATAAAACTCCGAAATTCTTTTAAATATAAAAATTGATGGGTGTGTCAAGCCTCCCGTATGGTCAACCGTCCCTAGTCTTCCCCATACGATCCTCTAAGCAAAATGTTAGTATAGCATTAATTAATAGACTAGCCGCCCTTGGCGACCAATTTGGTCTCCCTTAAATCTATGCTAAGCATTGTAACATGTTACTTTTATACATAATTTAATTTACTTGCTCAATATCCTTCTCCAAATCCGAAGATTCTGATACAGAAATCATGAACTCGGCATTTTTATGTTAGCCGGGTGCAGGTGATAAATTGCCAAACATTTTTCCCGTCGTATTTTTTCGCATTTCATTATTTTCATTCACAATATAGTACTTTCACTCATTTTAATTTAAACCTGAAACATTTAAAATTTATGACTTTCAATTATTGCTTTAAAAAAAAGAAAAGAAAAGAAAGAAAAGTAATAAATAATACCATGAGCCATGACATTTAATTTCTACATCAAATCTTTGTTTTAATCTACCACGTGAAAAATTGCTTATGATAGTCTCATGAAATGGACTATTGTAATACTGATGACTTGATGGTTTATGGAACAATATTTGGCGATTTATCACCTGCGCTCAGCTAACATTAAATTATCAAATTGGCCGCCTGGCATACAAAAAGCGAAGTGGTTAGTCCGGAATTGTTGATGACAGTCACATGACTTAGGCATTTATTATATAGATGTAATTACATATCAATTGGTGCCAGTCACATTTTTATATGGAGAATTGAGACAAACTTAGTATAGGGTGTATCTTTTCTTTTAACACCGACAGTCCATTGTATCCTTATCAGCAACTTATAACATAATTTTTACTGGAGGAATTTCAAAGATATTTACAATGTTAGTTAAATAGCTTTGACAGGAATATTTCGGTATTTTCACTATCTTTATACACTGCAAAAAAAAAAAAAAAAAAAAAAAGACTAAAATACAGAAATTGTACTGGCAAACGAGACGCAGTACTGTTTCCGAATTTTTCCCCCGTAAATTCCAGAAGAACGGAAATTTTTCTGAAATTTATGGGAAAACATTTCCGTTAAAATATGTGATTTATGATGAACTGATAGCTACGGCTCACTCACACAAACCCAACGAATCATCGGAAGATAGTTAAGTGGATAAGGAAAAGATGTGTTTTAAATGAAACACAGAAGCCAACCACATACTAAATCAAGTCAACTACAACAAAGGAGAAATTATAACGATACATCTTGTGAAAACAGTCATCATAAAAAAATTGACCGACTAACGGCCATGGAACAAGCCCCACTCCAGTAGTGCACAAGCCTTTTCAAATAGCTCGCAACAATGTTGCATAAATCGTGATAACAGCCATTAGGTTCCAATGGACTGATCGCCGTGTGTGCATTCACGTATCAAGGTAACATACAAACAAAGGAAAATGAACCTGTTAAGTAGAGGTCTGCACGGGCCGGAATTTCCAGGCCCGGGCCCGGCCAGGCCCGAACGAAAGCTATCTTGGCCCGGCCCGGCCCGGTGTAAAAATCGAAAGTTCGGCCCGAGCCCAGCCCTGCCCATTTGCATTTTTACAGTTCTCGGCCCGGCCCGTATAAAAATAAGTGAAAACAGGCCTGGCCCGGCCCGACTCAATTTCTACAAAGTAAATCCGTTTTGTCTCGACATAGAATTAAGATTCTTTTAATTAATACAAAGTGCATATTTATGGGAATATTTTACAGTAAATTTTAGATTACTATGTGTTCGCAAAAAACAAAAAACACACAATAGTAAACATTAACGATTACTTACAGTGTTTTAGTCATCGTCTCTATAGACATTTCAAAATTCAAATAAGGATTCCAGGGCTCGCACCGTTCCTAAAATTTTCGCACTTTGCTACCACTAAATTAAAACAATAATCTTTGTTGTACATTTCTATTACAAACGTTAAAGGATTCTACCACGAAGAATTCTTTTTTAAAATACTGGTAACAAAGCACGAAAATTTTAGGAACGGTGCGAGCCTTGGGATTCATTAAAAGATTAATGCAGTTCAGAATAAAGGATTAAAAACATGATAACTTTTGAAGCTGTATAATAAAAAGTAACTTTGTGAAAATATTTCTCTTCATTTTAAGGCTTTTCTCAAGTCCAAAGGAACTACATTTCGACTTATTTATGAATTCATTTCTTTTCGGAAACGCGTAAGATTGGCAGGTATTCTTATACAGAAACTATGTAAATGCAGATTTTTTCATAGAAAAAAGCAATATATCTTTCTGAAAATATTGCCAAAGTTAACGTTTTGAATCAAATTTCCGGAAGCGATAGCACAGGAAAGGAGAAAAACGTAAAGTCACCTGACAAGAATCTCTGTTATCTCTCTAAGTAATTTATCAATTATGGAGAAAGCTATTCGTTTCCAAATGCCTTCAATAGTCAGGCCTGTCAATTTTATGCTTTTATAGTTAAAAATGAGTCAGAAAAAGTGTCTGAATGTTTCACATTGTTGAGAAGTGAATATGAGAACCACTTTAAGGTATATTTCCAACGATACTGTTAACATAAGTTCATTATCACTATTAATACTTTTACAAAACATAATGCCTGTCCTACACACCCTGAGATTGATTAAGACCAGTTCCGTCCCGGCACGAGTCTGCTGAAAAAAATTAAACCGGGAGTCAGACATCTAGTAACTGTACGGTGCCGATCTCTAGGATGGACATGTTACATTTCTCTATTGATGTTGTTAAACTCGCATCGGCTCCTGACACACATTTATACTTCTCGAGAAAATCATATTCATTGAAAATGGCTCGTATTTTATCTGCTTCGCTTGAATTCTTATATCGGGCCGATAGGCCCGATTAATTTTTTTATCGGCCCGGCCCGGCCCTGCAGGCCCGTTCAATTTTTTTGCCGGCCCGGCCCGTTGAAAAAAATTGTCCTAATTCTGCCGGCCCGGCCCGTTTGAAAATTCGTCTTCATTCCGCCGGCCCGGCCCGGGCCGGGTACGGGCCTCGGGCCAAGCACGGACCCATGCAGACCTCTACTGTTAAGTGATAAAAGCCAACTCAAAGGGTCACAAATTAAAGACCAGAAGTCGTCAATCCATCAGCGGCAAGTTCGCAAAGTGACAAAACCTCAAATTTAGACATCCACCATTAATAGAGTCATAAAGAAAAACAACCTACGATAGAGACAAGCATCTCACGGTATGTGAGAAGCATATATCTAATCAAGGAAAAAGAAAAGACCCACAAGAATATGTCAAAATATTAAAAAGACAACCACCACGACAGTGACCAAATACCAAGACAAGGAAACCTCCTCAGAAGATCAAGTCCACTGGGTGAGATAAGTATATTATACTAGACAAATATAATGAATTATTAAATTAAATGTTAATTCAGGTCAAACTCAACCCCCATAGCTTATGTCTAAGTTACAACCTCAAGCAGCTAGCTCAATTAGAAATTAGTATATTAATCTCACTAGGTCAGCTCGTTAGTCTCCTATCAATTCCCTCCTAGCTAAGTAATAGTATGCCAATTCATAGTTAACTTGTCATAAGATAATATAAAAATAATAATAATAATTAATAAATAAAATCCTGATTCTAATATTAGAAATGATTAAAATATAAAATCATTTTAAATAGCCAGGCAATATTTAAGTAATCTAAAGTGAATTACTCTAGTTAGTTTAGTGTCACCTAGTGCTATAGGATAATATTAAAACAATATATATAATAAATGATAGTTAAGTAAATAGCTATAAGTAAGTTTTAAGTGTAATAACATGTACAAGCTAACCCCTTTCCCTTTCAGTTTTTTTTTGACTACCTTAGTTGCACATAGGCTACAGCCTGCACAAGCTACCGGACCCTCTCCAGTGGGAAGTCTACGGAGTCAGTTTCTACGCGGTGGGGTACGGTAGATAGGCGGAGTCTCATCCCCCTGTATCGTTATGTTTGCCTAGCATTTCGGCCCAAAATTAACTTTCGGTGCAACTTGTCTATCTGCGGCGCTCCATTTTTTTATTTATTTTTTTTTTTTTTAATTTTTTTTACAATTTTTTTCTTTTTTTTTTAATTTTTTTTTGTTTCCTCACCCCCCTCCAATCCCTTTTCTTATGACAAGTCTGCACCAACAATTCGGCTTCTGAACCCCAGGTCATTCAGAAGTAGTTCGGGCAGCGGTGGCCCAGTTGGCAGAGCATCGAATCCGCAGCTAAGGCCGCGAGATCGAGGCCTACTGCTGGGTATAATCCGCCATGTACGCTAATGACACCTGGTGCATGTAAAATCCGTCGTGGGTGCAAAATCCTCCAAGTTACCTGTGAATTATACCTCTGGAGGTGCCTTGCCAGGTAAAGGTCTCGTCATCTGATCAAGGTTCTAAATTACGAGACCAACATGAGTAGCAATGTGCAGGTGCCAAACAACAGGATATAATGTTAAGTAACCGGCAAAACATAGTATACACAAACGAGCAGTAGGCACTGCAGATAGGATGACGATCGAGGCAATGATGTCAGGTTTATTGCCGCTTCGCGGCGGTTAGGCGGTCTTTCGCCCCGATGCCAGGTACTAAACCCGTTAACCTGGGGCATCCCGGCAGGTAGGGGCCTAGTCATCGGTTAGAAAGAAAGAAAGGAAACAGTACTAGAGTCTCGATGGCCAGTACAATTTTCGCATTTTAGTCCATTTTTTTTTTTCAGTGCAGAGTTGAGTTGGTAAATGTTGATCCACTTTTTTCCAGGATTCTGCAGGAATAAGTGCAGCATATTAAAGCAAAGTTTCGTTAAATTTTGTTTGGAATTCTTTCTTCAAGGAGTAACTAATCATAAATTATTACATATTTTCCTTAGGTATGGATAGCAAATAATAGTAATAATAATTTGTAAGACGTATGTGTGAATAAAGTGTGATATTTGTCGTAAGATTCAGGATAACGCGCTCGCTGAAAGTTTAAGATATATTTTACTGTTCATTATTTTTAGACATTCGTTCAAAATTAGTTCATAAAAAATAATGCAAAATTAAGATAATTAAATTATTTTATTTAGACAATGGTAGTCAATTTCATTCTTATTACTCTTACCTCCCATACCATTATCTAATTCACAATGTTTGTCGTACAATTTAAGACTGCGCGTTCACTTAAAGATTAAAGCGCCTTTAATTAAATGATAAATAGTCTTTATTCTGTTTCAGGATTGTAAATCACTTTTCAAAGTTTTATTCTATTCCATATTGAGACACTGTACAAATGATTCTTTTATGTAAAATTCAAACGGAAAAATGCGAAAAGTTGTAGCTAGTTTATAGCCTTTTAAGTCATTAACATTCTTATTAATTTTTGTGTTTCAAACCTAATGCCCGCCTGTTCCAGGATCTATGCAATGCAAACACTCAGAATGAGAAATATAACCTGATTAACAAAAAACAAGCTGTTTAAAGAATAAAAAACATACTTTACTGCCTTTTTTTTTTTTTAAATTCTAACTTCTACAGGTTTTTCCTGACATTCATCCTATAATCCGGAAATTTTCCAAGTTAATCTCTTCAGTTAATTAAATCATACTGTTCAAGTATAATTTTCGAAAATAAAATCAGTTCGGATTAACCGTAATTTCGGATTAGCGGGGTTCTACTGTATATTTCGTGAATCGAAAGTCAATGAAACGCATAAAACAAATTATAAACGATCCTAAGCTCCTGTTTGAATTTGCAACAGGGATTTCCACTTTTGAGCTCCATATCCACTCTGATACACAGATCGTTTCGTGAATACATTATGAGGTTGGAACTGTGCTTGGAAACATTTTTATGAGAGGTGAAAGGATTTCGATAAGCATGTGAAGAAATAGTATATCCATTTTTGTTTTCTTGAAATAAATGAAATAATGTTTTTTTTTTTTTTTTTTTTTTTCTAGATTCTTGCTCCAGAATATCAAATAGCAAGTGTCATTTTTAGGTGCGTTCGTAATTTAAGTATTGCGCGGCAGCGCAATACTTATTTTTATTTCCAGTGTCACTTCTCAATGTTAATTTAACATGGAAAAGCCTATGGAGATCATAACTTTTTCCTTTTTTCTTTCCACCTTTTTGTCCCTGATGCCACTCATTTTTTATTCTTTAATAATTCTAATGATATTATAAATTTAAAGCTTAAAAACGTTTGCCTGACGTCAGGGTCAAAACGAATTGTAAAATGGCTTTGCATATGGGCGAATTATAACCCAGAGAGAAACATGGGCCAATTTTTTTTTTTTTTTTTTTTACATTATTCAAATATTTTTCTTAATAATCCCAATTTTCGCTTTTTTCATTGAAAATCAATGCACATTTTTCATAGAATAGGGTATCTAAATTTAAGTGAAGTTAATTTTTTATGTTCAGATTGGAAGTTTTTGTCCAAACAACCGCAACCTGCATTACTATACTACAGTGGTGAAACATTTTGAATTACACATTGGTAAACTGCATACCACATTGTGATACAATACCGCATACATCAAACCCTGATGATGATACTCTCTATTAATTTTGAAATGCGTTCGTCTGAGTGCAGTAGTTATTAAAAAAACTTGACATATTAAACAAAAACATAATTTGAAGAACAAATTAAAAAAACAAAATTTATTTCCTACATTATTTAAGCCCGAGAAGGGACAGATATTAAGTTATTTAATTCCATTAGTTCTACATTTAATGTTAAATTTTTGTAACAAATTAGTTAAGCCAATTGAAGACTAAAAAATAAAAATAAAATTTATACAATATGATACTTAAAGACACCCTAAAAAATTAGATTCCGTTCAAATGAAATCGAAATAAATCTTAGACTTTTTTTTAAGTTTTGTATTTTGCATGCATCTTATCATTTTATACACAATTGTCATAAACATAATATAAAATCTTCAATACAAATAATTTCAATTAAAAATGGAAGAAGTCTAAGATTTATTTCGATTTCATTTGAACGGAATCTAATTTTTTAGGGTGTTTTAATTATCATATTGCATGAATTTTATTTTTATTTTTTAATCTTCAATTGGCTTAACTAATTTGTTACAAAAATTTAACATTAAATGTAGAACTACTGGAATGAAATAACTTAATATCTGTCCCTTCTCGGGCTTAAACAATGTAGGAAATAAATTTTGATTTTTTAATTTGTTCTTCAAATTATGTTTTTGTTTAATTATATAAATACGTAGCACCTATAGTCGTCGTTCAGACCGTCTGTCCGTCCGCATATAACAGAGCAAAAACTACCCAACCGAATGGTCTGAATTTTTAAATATATAATTGTTGCAAAATTTCGTCGAGTCATTTCAAATTTTATGAAAATCGGATGTATAGTTTAATTACAGGGACAGTCAAAAGTTTTCGGTTCCATTAAGGCCAATGGGAAAAAAAAATATTTCAAGTGCATTTTAATGATATTACAGCCTTTCGAACAGAATGAAATGGATATGCACTTATTGAAGTGCACTAAAATAGATATTCAGTACACTATGCGGTGCAAAAAATAATTATAAAACTAGTTATAGTACGAACGCACCTCATTTGCACGTTTGACGAGCAATTTAAAACTTGTTAAATCTAATCACATGTTTTCTTGGAAAAACTTCTCTTATTTATATATATTTTTTAAATTTGCTTTTGTTTTTCCATACGAAACTGTTAATACCAAGACATCTATAATCAAAATTTTGCTATGATTATAGATAAAAAAAAAAAAAAATGTGATTTAAAAACTAGATATATCAAGGTTTGATATGTATCTATCTCTAGCTAAAAGTCAAATTGGCCGTTTGATAATATAGTTGCAAAATATTGTAAGTTAGTGAATTAATTCAAGTGGCAAGAAAGAAAGATCTTCAGACAGCTAAAAATGAAATTTTTATTTAAATATTTATACACGAAATGACAAATATAATAATACTTTTTCTTTATCTTTAAAATCAGAATGAAAATATAACCTGATTAACAAAAAAAATGTGCATCAAATTTTTGTTCCTTAGTCTAATTTTATATTAAAATTCTTAAAATTTAACAGAAAATAAAATATCCTTTATTCAAACTAGTTGTTGCAATTTTAAATACTATTTATGTTTATAAAAATGTTTTGTTACAGTACTTTATTTAATAATTTCAAGTAATTAATTTAGAGGAAACCAAACAACAAAGAAGAAAAAGCAAAATATATTTCGTGAAGAAAAAGTCAATGAAATGCATGTAAAACAAATTATAAATGATCCCAAGCTCCTGTTTGAATTTGCAACAAGGATTTCCAATTTTGAGCTTCATATCCACTCTGATACGCAGATCGTTGCGTGAATCCAATTATGATGTTGGAAGTGTGCTTGCAAATATATTTTCGAGACGTAAAAGGATTTGATACGCATGTGAAGAAATAGTATATCCATTTTGTTTTCTCGAAATAAATGAAATAATGTTTTTTTTTTTTCTAAATTCTTGCTCCAGAATATTAAACAGCAAGTGTCATTTTTAAATCTAATTCTATGTTTTCTTGAAAAAGACATCTTCAATTTAAAAATTTGCGTTTGTCTTTCAAAACAAAGCTGTTTATACCAATACATCTACATTCAAAAGTTTGCTATAATGACATACGCTTCGAATAATAATAATAAAAAGAATACTTAAAGAAAAATGCATAATTAACTAGTCGGATGTGGCAATCCCAAAACTTTCTTCTACCTCATACATGTTAATACTTCCTGAAAAATGCAGCATGTCAGCACCACCGGTTAGATGATTTACACCAAAATCTAATTATCAACAACTTTCACAACTTCTAACTAAATCTGAAGTTTATGAAAATCCATGCATTAGTTTTTTAGATAAAGCTATTGCGGAAATTGTAAAAAATTCTGCAGCGCCACCTGTTGGGCGATTTACCATAAAACTAATTAGGGCCAATTTATACCAGGAAGTATCTAAATCTGAAGCTTGATGAAAATTCATGCATTAGTTCTTGAGATATAGCTATTGAGGAAATCGTGAAAAATGCAGCACAGCAGCGCCACCTGTTGGGCGATTTACACCAAAAATTAAACAGCACTAACTTTTATTTTCAAGGACTAACTCTATCTGAAGTTTGATGATATTCGTGCATTTTTTCTTGAGTTAGAGCTATTGCGATTATCATGAATAATGCAGCATAGCAGCGCCACCTCTTAGGCGATTTTTACCAAGACGTAACCAGCACTAAACTATATCCTGGACTAACTGAATATGAAATTTTATGAAAATCCGTGCAGTAGTTCTTGAGATATAGCTACTGCAGAAATTGTGAAAAATGTCGCATAGCAGCGCCACCTGCTGGGAAATTTTGCCACAAACTAATCAGGACCAGTTTATATCAAGGTCTAGCTCAATCTAAAGTTTTGTGAAATTCCGTGCATTAGCTCTTGAGATAGAGCTCCCACAAAATTTTTGTTACATACATACTCACAGAGTGGCAGAGTGACAGACAGACTCACAGACAGGCATTTTCTAAAAACCATCAAATCGTGTTCAGGACATTATAAACCGTATAAATCCATCGAAAACCTGAAGTCAAAAATTTTGACGAATCCAACACTTTATTCTTGTAAAGATAGAAGAAAGTAAAAAATTAGATATACCAAGACTTAATATGTTCTTTTCTCTAACTCTCGCTCAAAGTGTGGTTCATAATTTAGCTACAAAATATTACATGCTGGTGAATTATTGCAGGTGGTATAAAAAAAAAGATCTGCAGAAAACAAAAAATTACGTTTTCAGTTAAATATTTATACACAATATGACAAATATAATACCTTTTTTTTTCTTATTCCTAACGTTAAAACCAGCAATTGTTGCCTACTGGTGTGTTAAATTAATTTAACGTTTCCTAATGTGAACATGATAATGGAATTACTTTCCTATTCATTTTATATATATTTTTTATTCCTACACAGTTTATTTTTGACCTTATAGATGATAAGAATACGAAATAGGATAGTCATTTCCTTTAATTGAGATGGTTTAAACTTTAAGTTCACTTAATAACTGCTAAAATGAAATTATATTTAGAATTAGCAAACCAGGCAGATTTTTGTTGACTTCCTGAAATCAATTTATTCTTTGCGGTTTTTATAGTAATTCTTTTATTAATTCGTACCTACAATTTTACAACATTAACTGGCTGAGATAAGGAAATGCATTTGTTATCGCACTAAATGGTATTTTAAACGTTTGGTTAAAATCACGTAACTCACGTTAAAATAAAGCCGCGCTCTACTTTGTCAGAAAATTGGTCTTTATAACACATACAGTAAAACCTCCCTAAAGCGACCACGTTCCGTTCCAATAGAAATTGGTTGCGAGCTGGTCTCTTAAAGGAGGTTCTGTTTTCTAGATACCATTTAGATTTTAATCGTTGAAAAAAAGGTAACAATTAATGTTACTAAAATTCATTTTTCACATTAGGAAAAAATATGAAAATTTAAGTATCAAAACAAAAGTTAATTACATAAGTTAATTAGTGCAGAGTTTAAAAAAAGAATACATTGGCGTCTGCGTCGATTTTACGGTTTTATCTTCGATAACTTTTATTTCCAAGTCCTTTCAAAGTTCAGTAAATAAATGCAATTTTTTTTTTTTTTTTTTTTTTTGGACCGGAACAAATTATGACGATTTCATTAATTTATCTATTTCTTTGAGAGTTTCCTGACAGAATGGGGCAGGGAACGTCATTCTTAATTTGTCATCAGAGTTAAATTCATTGCCTAAAAAGGTACAAAGGGGTTTAAACACTTAAAAGTAACCGGAATAAATAAAAATTCTAAACTTAGTTTCGAAGTTTGATGAATAATGCGCTTCCGGAATTATTATTCTAATAAAACCTTTCCATTTTTTACCGCCAGGGGTGATTACTTATCTCGGGTGCTATGTGCTCAATCCCCTCGACTAATATATCTACGGATAGTATGTAAAACGGAGTTTCGTTCGGATAGAGGTTTGTTTAGAATAGAGTGCGCCCCTGGTTGCGAAATGGGGAACTAACAGATTTTTCAAAAGGATAAAGTGTTTTGAAAGGAATATTAAACGAAACCCTCTGTGCGACCAAAATTAGTCGCCAAAAGTGACGCCACTTGGCGATATCTCTAATATTTCGCCAAATTCCCATAGACTTCTATTGTAAACCTATCTACTTACTGGAGGTTTATCTGGGTTTACTTGCTTACAGAAAATCAACAAATTGAGATATTCTGTCCGTCACAGAGCCCGTTCTCAGAAACTATACATGTTGGATACTTGAAATTTTGCATACTTATAGCTGAACACCACACATCATACGACAAATCATAAAATTTTTATAAAGTCGTACATTTAACCCTTTGGCTCCTACATGTGTATTTTAAACAATTCTTTCTAAGTGAGCCCATAACTAGGTTGGAGGCGTGAAATTTTACAGACTTATAGCTGAACACCTCACATCAAACGACAAATCATAAAATTTTGAAAGAGTCGTACATTTAACCCTTTGGGCTCCCACATGTGTATTTTAAAAAGATAATTTCTAAGTGATCCCTAATTAGGTTGGAGGCATGAAATTTTGCATACTTATAGCTGAACACCTCACATCAAATGGCAAACCATAACAGTTTGAAAAAGTCGTACATTTAACCCTTTGGGCTCCCGCATGTGTATTTTAAACAATTCTATCTATGTGAGCCTCTAACAAGGTTGGAGGCGTGAAATTTTGCATACTTATAGTTGAACACCTCACATCAAATGACAAATCATAAAATTTTGAAAAAGTTGTAAATTTAACCCTTTTGGGTCTCACATGTGTATTTTAAATAATCCTTTCTAAGTGATCCCATAATTAGGTTGGAGGCGTAAAATTGTACATACTTATAGCTGAACACCTCGCATCAAACGAAAATCTATAAAATTTTAAAAAAGGCGTACATTTAACCCTTTGGGCTCCCACATGTGTATTTTAAACAATTCTTTCTAAGTGAGCCCCTAATTAGGTTGGAGGAGTGAAATTTTGCATATTTATAGCTGAACACCTCACATCAAACGACAAATCATACAATTTTGAAAAAGTCGTGCATTTAACCATTGCGCTCCCACATGTGCATTTTAAACAATTCTTTCTAAGTGAGCCCTAATTAGGTTGGAGGCGTGAAATTTCGCATACTTATAGCTGAACACCTCACATCAAACGAGAAATCATAAAGTTTTGAAAAAGTCGTACATTTAACCCTTTGGGCTCTCACATGTGTATTTTAAATAATATTTTCTAACTGAGCCCCTTATTAAATTGCAGATTTGAAATTTTGCATACTTATAGCAGAACACCTGAGGCTAGGTGACAAATCATAAAATCTTGAAAAAGTCTTACGCTTAACCCTTTGAGCTACACATATGTATTTTAAGCAATTCTTTCTAAGGGAGCCCCTAATTAAGTTGGAGACATGACTTTTTGCATAGGTATAGCTGAATACCACCAGACCACACGACAAATCATAAAATTTTCAAAAAGTCTTATATTATTTACTCCTCCGGGCTCTAACTTGTGTATTTTAAACAATTTTTCTAACCTCTGCCTTTTTCACCCGGGGAGCACTTTTCCAACTTTTGCCGACACCCCTTTGACCATTCTTTCATATTATGCACCATAGCCTTACATATTTTAGTTCCACTTTTTACCGCCAGGGGAGCCTACTTATCTCTAGTGCTATGGGCTCAATACCCTCGACTAATATATCTACAGATAGTATGTAAAACGGTGTTTCGTTCGGATAGAGCTTTAATTAGAATAGAGTGCGACCCTGGTTGCGAAATGTGGAACTAACAGATTTTTCAAAAGGATAAAGTGTTTTGAAAGGAATATTAAACGAAACCCTCTGTGCGATCTGTGATCACACTTACCCACTTGTTATTTTCAAAATCATCAGAGAAAAGGATATTTAATTAGTTAAATTTGAAAATCCAGGAAGAGGCAATGTCCTTCCTCTGCACTGCCTCTTTGCCGGCATCCATGGATGAATGATACGTAGTGTGTCATAAGCACATAACTTTATTTTTCACTTTCAGTACAAAAAAGCAGGGCCAGCTATAGGATATTTAATTGGAAATTAAATAGTTTGTTGTAGGAGATTTAAATTAAAATTGAATGTTGCTTGGGGAATAAAATAGTCACATGTAAACACATTTAAAAGCATTAAGTAAAGTGTCTAAATATATTGTAACTTTACAAAAAGTAATGATATCTAACAAAAACATAACTGTGAAAAAAGGGAGCCAAGTTCTGTAAAGACAATGGCAAGAAAAGAAGTGATATCTAAGTTTCGAAGTTTGATGAATAATGCGCTTCCGGAATTATTATTCTAATAAAACCTTCTACAAGCGACAAAAAAAAAAACGGAATTTGTTTCATTTTCTTCACAGAGATGGGTCGCTCATGGAGGGAGCTCAACTGGGGCGGTCTTTGAATAGAGGTAAAATTAGTATTGAGCCTATGGGAATAAATTCCGTTCCATGAAAAAATGGTTGTTCAGGGAGGTGGTCGCTTAATGGAGGTGGTCCCACAGGGAGGTTTCACTGTAATTGTTTCTCATTTTTCAACAAATATTTCCATACGCCTAGAAAAGACATTTTCCCCGCGCCGCGAATTCTTCCCGAATGTCAGAAAAAGAGTGGGAAATTCCGTTTATTCTTTGCACGGATGCGTATTGGTCGTACAAATACTAAAGTTAGAATTCATCTAAAACGTGAAAAATCGACAATTCAATAAATTAAATTTTCTAATTTATTAAAAAAAATACTTTCGAAAAAAAAAACATTAACAATTACTTCTCTTATTCATTTAAAATTATTCTAAATTTATTTTTAGAAAAAAAATATTCGCATTTAATATATTTTCTAAACGAACATTGTTAAAAATATATTCTAGACGAACACATTAAAAAATATATACAATAGTTAAATGAATAAATGACATATTTTAATATATGAAAAGAACTATATGTCATTTTATTATAATCCATTTTTAATTTAATTTAATTTAATTTTAATGTTTTCTTTTTTTTTTTTCAATTGGCTTCATTATTCCCCATCTACTCTGTGTTCTTTTGTTTTGATTATACTCTTCTGTGATTGGTTGTCTGTCTTCTGCTTTCCTATTGGATTGATTGATTTCTACTTTTCATATTGGCTGTTTCTTCAGCTTGTTTCCATTCCCTTATCTCTCATTTCAGTCTTTCTGCTGCTTTCATAGTAGAAAGAGTCTTCTTTGTGCCTGACGAAGAAAGATTCAGATCTTTCGAAAGGCCTAGCGCAGTTAAAAGGTTTTGATGGTGTTTTAAGAAGATATTTTAGTTCTTTTTGAATCGCACCTGTTTCAACTTATTTTCTTTAAATGAAGAAAGTCGATGTTACTCAACAAAGCAAACTTTTCTTCTCCAATTTAATTAAAAATGCAATATTCATATTTTACATCTAAGAACCAAATTAAAAATACGTCTAATTCATATTTTTATCCTCAATTATCCTATAAGTGTTAAAACCCCAACTATTATCTCATAACGACGAAATCTCACAGCAATTAACTTGATAATTGTCAGCTAAAACAATAAATTTTTCAAGCCTTACCCGAGACCCTATTTGTAGAAAACCAGAATCTTCATTTTAAACTCAATGTGAGCGGATGATCCTTGGCTGAATGGTTAAGGTACTTAATTCAAAGCGGTGAGAAAAAAGTCGATGTTACTCAACAAAGCAAACTTTTCTTCTCCAATTTAATTAAAAATGCAATATTCATATTTTACATCTAAGAACCAAATTGAAAATACGTCTAATTCATATTTTTATCCTCAATTATCCTATAAGTGTTAAAACCCCAACTATTATCTCATAACGACGAAATCTCACAGCAATTAACTTGATAACTGTCAGCTAAAACAATAAATTTTTCAAGCCTTACCCGAGACCCTATTAGTAGAAAACCAGAATCTTCATTTTAAACTCAATGTGAGCGGATGATCCTTGGCTGAATGGTTAAGGTACTTAATTCAAAGCGGTGAGAAAAAAGTCGATGTTACTCAACAAAGCAAACTTTTCTTCTCCAATTTAATTAAAAATGCAATATTCATATTTTACATCTAAGAACCAAATTAAAAATACGTCTAATTCATATTTTTATCCTCAATTATCCTATAAGTGTTAAAACCCCAACTATTATCTCATAACGACGAAATCTGACAGCAATTAACTTGATAATTGTCAGCTAAAACAATAAATTTTTCAAGCCTTACCCGAGACCCTATTTGTAGAAAACCAGAATCTTCATTTTAAACTCAATGTGAGCGGATGATCCTTGGCTGAATGGTTAAGGTACTTAATTCAAAGCGGTGAGAAAAAAGTCGATGTTACTCAACAAAGCAAACTTTTCTTCTCCAATTTAATTAAAAATGCAATATTCATATTTTACATCTAAGAACCAAATTAAAAATACGTCTAATTCATATTTTTAACCTCAATTATACTATAAGTGTTAAAACCCCAACTATTATCTCATAACGACGAAATCTCACAGCAATTAACTTGATAACTGTCAGCTAAAACAATAAATTTTTCAAGCCTTACCCGAGACCCTATTTGAAGAAAACCAGAATCTTCATTTTAAACTCAATGTGAGCGGATGATCCTTGGCTGAATGGTTAAGGTACTCAATTCAGAGCAGTGAGATTTTCGGTTTAACTCCAAGGTCAGACAGACGGAAAAAAGAGATTTTTATTTAAAAGTTTGTTGAGCTGTTTGTTGACAACAGAAAATTTATATCCTACTAAGAAAAAAAAGGGGGTGGGGACGAACGTTTCTTAAATTGCCTGATATTTTCTCATTTGTAACAACAGGGAAAAGAAACGGGCATTCTTCAAATAACAGAAATATTCCGGTCTGGAAATTTCCGTCAATTGAAGAAAGTATTTCTGAAAACGTACAGTTTTAAAAATTTGCTACAAACTTTCCAGTCAATCGACCGTTTTTCTTAGAAAACGGTTACGTAACTGTAAATGAACTATATTCTATCCATAGTATTGACAGTAATATGGTCAGTCAGAATAGAGTTAATTTATGCTTGTGAAAGCGTTTTCTATAAAAACAGCCGAATGACTGGACAGTTTGCTGCAAATTTTGGCAGTGTGGAGTCGTCAAAACCAGACAGATTTTATCGTATTCGAAGGAAGAAAATTAGCTGTGGAGAAAGTTCATTATGTTCAATACATATTATATATTATATATATATATATATACATAACTCAGTAATTCTGACTGATAAATATATCACGAGAATTGACATTTTTAGAAATGAGTGAAAAAGAGTCCACGCCGGGTGCGAACTCAAGACCATTAGCTTAAGCCTAATAGCGAGTGTTTAAAGACATCATACGAACGGACATTTTTTTCAACTGAGTGAAAATTTGTCCAGGCCGGGAGTTGACCCAAGACCTCTGGGTTAAGTCTCATAGTGATTGGTAGGGATATCATACGAATTGGCATTTTCCCAACTGAATGAAAAAGTTTCCAGGACGGTAGTTTACGCAAAACCTTTGGCTTAAGTCCCATAATGATTGGCAAATATATCATACGAATTGACATTTCCAGGCCGGGAGTCGACCCAAGACCACAAGCCAAAGGTCGTGGGTTCGATTTCCGCCCTGGACGCTTTTTTCGCTTAGTTGTAAAAATGTCAATTCGCATGATATATTTACCAATTACTATGACTGAAATTAAATATTAAAAAGTGTGTCTGCATATTCATCGTTTTATGCAGTTTCATTACCTGCAGTATATTCTATCGAGCTCTCTCGATGGCAGACCAGATACTACTGCCAATAGGTTATAGCAGTGAATTATGTCCGCCGATTATCGGTCCGGGTAGTTCAATAAGCAGAGCATTAGCGACTTAAGCTACAGATCTTGGCATCGACTAACGACCTAGACACATTTTCATTAAGTTGGGAAAATGTCAATTCGTAAGTTAAAAAGATTTTTTACGTATTCTTTAATACATAATGTATGTCTGTCTCAGTGATAAACATAATAAAATAAAACAGAATGAAAATATAATCTGATTAAAAGATATATACGCCTTGAATTATTTTCTTATTCAGGTTTCCGATTAAAATTTTTCAAATTTTCCAGAAATAGAAATTTTGTTTATTCAGGCTACTAAAATAAAGCAATGCTTTGAAGTCGACAAACGACACAGAATTTATTGAATTCGTACGAATGAAGTTAAAAGTGAAGAGAGTTAATTATGTTCAAGACATTTATTACATTAGAGCAACCAAACTGAGCTCAGTAAATTAGAAATCTAACAAAAACATAGCTGTGAAAAAAGGCAGCCAAGTTCTGTAAAGACAATGGCAAGAAAAGAAGTGATATCTAAGTGGGTGCCAATTTCAAATAAAATTCACTCAAACTCACCTACAGAAGTATTAGAGCATTTTTTAAATTGTTTAGAAATAAAAATTATTGATAGCATATTAATAATAAATCTAGAACTTGGCAAGTTTTTACCTACGAGTCCTTTATTTTTATTAATGACATTATTATATCAAAACTTGTTATTTCATGTTTGGAAGCCTTCATTTGAGTGAGCTCCTTTCCCTTGAAGGGTGGTGGAATAAAATATATCCCACCTAATTTTAACTGCAAAATGCCACATTGACACTAGAATTCAGGACTAAAAAGTTTAATTTTATTAAATACGTGAAAAGAAGCTTTTACCCATTTTAAAATAAATTTGTTTTTAAATTCTGGTGTGATTCAATCATTTCAGCATGTCACGAATAAAAGCTCTTTGCCCCTGAAGGGTTAAAGGGGTGCAGTCTCTAGAGGGATGACCAAGAACAAGCGTAAGGGTGTCTGTCTCTTTCTCAGGCCTTTTAGTCTGTTTGCATTGAGGTTTCTGGAGGGTGGGTGCTAGAGTGATAACCAAAGACGAGCGGCAGTGTATCTGTGTATTTATTGGTTTATCAAATCTTTAACATGAGTCATTTGTTTATAATAGTAACTATATATTAATTTTTTTATAATGACATTGTTGTTAATATTAACATCATCATTTTATTAAGACATGAAATTGATAGGCACAACATTTATCAAAAACTTGCCAAGTTCTAGATTTATTATTAATATGCTATCAATAATTTTTATTTCTAAACCATTTAAAAAATGCTCTAATACTAGGTAAGTTTGAGTGAATTTTATTTGAACTTGGCACCCACTTAGATATCACTTCTTTTCTTGCCATTGTCTTTACAGAACTTGGCTGCCTTTTTTCACAGCTATGTTTTTGTTAGATATCATTACTTTTTGTAAAGTTACAATATATTTAGACACTTTACTTAATGCTTTAAATGTGTTTACATGTGACTATTTTATCCACCAAGCAACATTCAATTTTAATTTAAATTTCCTACAACGAACTATTTGACTGTCAATTTGCGGCTGAAATCTATATTTTAATACTGCTACATTGAATGCATGTTTTGAAACGAAATGTATTGATTCGAAATTTTTATTGTTTCTGAAACAACAATTCCTATTAAGTTCCTATATTAAATTTTACAATTAAATATCCTACAGCTGGGCCTGCTGTTTTGTACTGAAAGTGAAAAATAAAGTTATGTGCTTATGCCACACTATGTATCATTCATCTATGGGTGCCGGCAGTGCAGAGGAAGGATGTTGCTTCTCCCTGGATTTTCAAATTTAATTAATTAAATATCCTTTTCTCTGATGATTTTGAAAATAACAAGTGGGTAAGTGTGATCACATATCGCACAGAGGGTTTCGTTTAATTTTCCTTTCAAAACACTTTATCCTTTTGAAAAATCTGTTAGTTCCACATTTCGCAACCAGGGGCGCACTCTATTCTAAACAAACCTCTATCCGAACGAAACTCCGTTTTTCATACTATCCGTAGATATATTAGACGAGGGGATTGAGCCCATAGCACCCGAGATAAGTAGGCGACCCTGGCGGTAAAAAGTGAAACTAAAATATGTAAGGCTATGGTGCATAATATGAAAGAATGGTCAAAGGGGTGTCGGCAAAAGTTGGAAAAGTGCTGCCCGGGTGAAAAGGGCGGAGGTTAGAAAAATTGCTTAAAATACACAAGTTTGAGCCCGGAGGAGTAAATAATGTATGACTTTTTGAAAATTTTATGATTTGTCGTGTGGTCTGAGGTACTCAGCTATACGTATGCAAAAAGTCATGTCTCCAACTTAATTATGGGCTTCCTTAGAAAGAATTGCTTAAAATACATATGTGGAAGCCCAGAGGGTTAAGCGTAAGACTTTTTCAACATTTTATGATTTGTAACCTGGCCTCAGGTGTTCTGCTATAAGTAGGCAAAATTTCAAATCTGCAATTTAATAACGGGCTCAGTTAGAAAGAATTGCTTAAAATACGCATGTGGAAGCCCAAATGGTTAAATGTACGACTTTTTCAAAATTTTATGATTTGTCATTTGATGTGTGTTCAGCTATAAGTATGCAAATTTTCACGCCTCCAACATAATTAGGGCTCACTTAGAAAATATTATTTAAAATACACATGTGAGAGCCCAAAGGGTTAAATGCACGACTTTTTCAAAATTTTATGATTTCTTGTTTGATGTGAGGTGCTCAGCTATAAGTATGCAAAATTTCACGCCTCCAACCTAATTAGGGGCTCACTTAGAAAGAATTGTTTAAAATACACATGTGGGAGCCAAAAGGGTTGAATGTACGACTTTTTCAAAATTTTATAGATTTTCGTTTGATGTGCGGTGTTCAGCTATAAGTATGTACAATTTTACGCCTCCAACCAAATTAGGGGCTCACTTAGAAAGGATTGTTTAAAATACACATGTGAGACCCCAAAGGGTTAAATTTACAACTTTTTCAAAATTTTATGATTTGTCATTTGATGTGAGGTGTTCAGCTATAAGTATGCAAAATTTCACGCCTCCAACCTTGTTAGAGGCTCACATAGAAAGAATTGTTTAAAATACACATGTGGGAGCCCAAAGGGTTAAATGTACGACTTTTTCAAACTGTTATGGTTTGTCATTTGATGCGAGGTGTTGAGCTATAAGTATTCAAAATTTCATGCCTCCAACCTAATTAGGGCTCACTTATAAAATATTTTTTTTAAATACACATGTGGGAGTTCAACGGGTTAAATGTACGACTTTTTCAAAATTTTATGATTTGTCGTTTGATGTGAAGTGTTCAGCTATAAATCTGTAAAATTTCACGCCTCCAACCTAATTAGGGGCTCACTTAGAAAGAATTGTTTAAAATACACATGTGGGAGCCAAAGGGTTAAATGTACGACTTTATCAAAATTTTATGATTTGTCATATGATGTGTGGTGTTCAGCTATAAGTATACAAAATTTCAAGTATCCAACATGTATAGTTTCTGAGAACGGGCTCTGTGACGGACAGAATATCTCAATTTGTTGATTTTCTGTAAGCAAGTAAACCCAGATAAACCCCCAGTAAGTAGATAGGTTTACAATAGAAGTCTATGGGAATTTGACGAAATATTAGCGATATCGCCAAGGTGGCGTCACTTTTGGCGACTAATTTTGGTCGCCAAATTTGGCGATATATCGCCATGTTGGCGAGAAACCCTGCGGTATTTGGCGACAGAACAGGGTCCCCTCCTACGGCAAATTAAAATTTCGCCTAATAGACGTAATGATAAAGTAAAAATGGGCACCCCCAGGTGGGTAATTCATCGATTTTCACAATTTTTTTATTTTTTTCCTTAGTTTTATAGTGTAAACAAACTTCGCACTAAATTTGAAGTCTGTAACTGCAGTAGATATACGAGATCATTTTGATGAGTGAGTCAGTCAGTCAGTCAATCAGTCAGTCAGTGGTAAAATTATCGATTATCAGACATTTTCAAATGTCATTATCTCGGAAACTAATTATGCGTTATTTATAAAATTTTGGATTTTAGGTAATTAGTGTGTCCTTACTACACATTTCGTATAACAAGTACGTAGGTCTCATAGATTTTCAGTAGTAGAGCATTGAAATTTGACGAAAACAGCTCGAAATGATTCGTGTAAATAACACACAGCTATGTCAGGCGAACTTGGCTGACACACTGCCGTGTGTCTAGATATATGTTTACCGCGTGAGAAAATATTAATTCAAGAAGTTTGTGACATTTAAACTGATATTTTGTAAATTCATAAGTTAAAAACATTTTTTACCCAATCTTTAATACATAATGCATGTCTGTCTCAGTGATATACGTAATTAAAAACTCAGAATGAAAATATAATCTAATTAAAAAATATATACGCCTTGATTTTTTTTTCTTATTCTGATTTCCGATTAATATTCTTCAAATTTAGCAGAAATAGAAATTTTGTTTATTCAAGCTTGTCTAAAGAAAAGCAAGGCTTTTGAGTCGATAAAGGAGACAGATTTTATCGAATTCGTACGAATGAAGTTAAAAGTGAAGAGAGTTAATTATGTTCAAGACATTTATTACATTAGAGCAACCAAACTGAGCTCAGTAATTTAGAAATATATGTTTACTGCGTGAGAAAATATTCATCCGAGAAGTTTGAGACATTTAAACTGATATTTTGTAAATTCGTTGGAAACTACATGTACAATATTCTATTGTCTCATTTAAAATTGAGTGCATGACAGATATTAGTTCATTATCGCAGTAAAGATTGCGTTAGAATTTAAAGCGTCGTCTAATTCAGGCGGAATAAGGATAAATCTCTCGTACGTGAAATCACATTAACTTTTGTTGAATTTAAAGTAAAAAACATTATTACCAGCCAGAAATGTTCTTCAAACAAATTTTACGCCCGAATCAAATTAATGAATTTGAATAATATTGGGAAACAGCTAATAGTTAAAAAAAAAGTAGTGTTTATGTACCATAAAATTAGTAATTCCGTAAAACTGATTTTAAATAATTTAGAAAAATCTCGTATTTTTTTAGTTTATTTATTTTTTTTAATTTGATGTATTTCTTCTTTTACAAGAAACATTAAAACTCGAAAATTTTAATTTTCAATACTAACACGTTATACAAAGTGATTCATAAAGATGGAGACAATAGCTCATTTCCTTAAATATTACATCTGGACACATACAGTCGGACCCTGATTTAACGAATTCATCGGGACCGTAAAGTTTATTGGTTAAATCGGGGTTATTCGTAATATCGGGGTCCAAAACGAAAATAAATTTCTGAATTTACCTTATGGAAAAGCTCTAATAAGCCACTACACAAAAATATCCATAATTAGAAATTGTACACTTTTTATTTAGAAACTAAAAATACAGCTAATAATTCGCACAAATTAATTTTAAACTTTAAAGTACTGTGTAACAGATGTTTGAGAATTTCTTTGATTCTTGAATCGAGAAAGTTCTTTTCTGACTTTATGGAGAGAAGAAAATATTGAGTTATTTATATCCTGCTGCATGAGGTATGTTTTCGGGGTCCCAAATCATGTAACGAAGGAGAAAAAATAACAGTTTTAACCCTTTAACCGGCTGTCCCGGATTTTTCCGTAGAATTTCATTATCGATTTCTGAATCAGAATCGCTATTCATTGGTTCCCACAAATTAACTATTCCATTATCTTCAGTTGCACAAGTAGACAGTCCGTCATCGTATGTGACATAATCGTTAAAGTCTATCTCAGGAGCGATTTCTTTCCATATTCTGACGCGGTGATATCTTCACCAGTTTCCACTTGTGTGCTGGGAATCCTGCTTTCTGAAAGCATTTTTCAATCGTATTTTTAGAAACTTTGTCCCAAGATTCTCTCACAAAATATAGAGCATCCTAAACATTGACTTTGTACCTTTTCTCCGCATTTTCGTGCAATGATGCTCCAATTTTTCTGATAAACATTTTTCTGTAATTAACTTTTACAGTACGAATGATGCCAAGGTCTAGTGGCTGAAGCACACTTGCGCAATTTGCAGGGAAAAACAAAACTTTGACATTCTTCAAATTGCAAATTGGAGGATGCCCGAGACATTGATCAATAAACAAAAGAATTTTTCTCTTTTGTATCTGCATAGACTTATATAAAGCCGTCGGAAAGTATAAATAGGGACGAATTCATCCATAGTTTTGGGTTTGCTGCATATTTTGTCGGTAAGGTCTTTATGTTTTTAAAACATCGCGGCTTTGCTGTTCTTCCTATAACAAATGGATTCAATTTGTCAGTTCCATCAGCATTAACTGCAAGCAAAACCAGATCCTCATTTTGCTTTTTGTTTCCCGCCAAAGCATTTTTTATTTCTATAACAAAGCGTTTTGTCAGTTTTTAAGTCATAAAGCAGCCCTGTTTCCTTTGCGTTGCAAATGTCTGATGGTGAGTACCCTTTAATCAGGCTGAGCAACTTTTCTTCCCAATCTTTTAGTATATTTCCTTTTATATCCCCCTTTTCTCCACACATTTTCTTTTGGACTACGTTGAATCTTTTGTTAAAACAGTCTATCCAACCATTGGATGCAGAAAAATATTTCACATTATGCTTTTCGAAAGTTAAAGTGTTTTTTCTTTGAACAGAGACCCACTAATGTCTATTTTCTCGGCACGAACTATGTTGAACCATTTCACTAGATCAGATTCAAGAACAGAAAGAGGAGTGGCTTTTAATGACTTTCTAATTTTCGACGCATTTTTACCAGATTCTGCTGATGTTTTTTCAATTTTTGCTCGTTGTTTAACAATTGTTGCTAATGTCGCCGTGGAGATTTCAAGGCGTTCTGCAAACGCGTTTTGTGATCCAACATTCTTGTCAAATTCGCGTAAAATGTTAAGACGATGTTCCACGAAAAACGTTTTCATTTCCGACAATCTCCCATGCTTCACAAAGTTTCAAAAATTAAATCTTATGCAAAATCGAGCGTCTAATACACCTCGCTTCCCGCAAGAAACAAAACAATTAGTAAAAGTTCTTAAACTGTATTCTTGTACTACTTGAAATCATCATGACAGGTTACACTCATGACTCATCAGCACCTGTGAATAATAATGAGAAGATGACTAGATGACCTCAAGGAAAAGATGACTAGAGAACGGATCTTGTCGCGGTCTGCACTCTCTCTTGGCAGCAGATGGGAGGGAGAAGGAAAGCGCGGCACGCTATTAGCCTAAATGAAGAGAAGTTTTTCATTTTGGTCAACAGCGTGCCGCGCCTCCTGTTCCCCTCGCTTTTACGGAGTCCCATCGGAGAGGCCCAGGTGCACTCTGATTTATTCTCGCAGTGACGTATGCGAATGTCTATGTTTATTAAATAAAGTTTATTTTTCATAATATCCTTTTGATTTATAGTCACCTCATCGTGTTATCATGAACCATGAATACTTCACTAACATCCCATTGTTATTTGGATGGAAAGTTTATGCAAATATCAGGTACTTTCTGGCATTTCAAAGGTCGTCTTTTTTGGCGGTATTCGCTTCCTTGGGAAATTTGCAATGACTTTCTCTTATAGCAAAAGTGCAGTCAATTCTAGAGAAAAACCGACGAAGTTTCGGCGGGAATCCAAAAGGAAATTCCGATGTGATTTTGTTGGGAGAAAATCCAGTACTCAGTATACTTATGTGAGAATTCTGTGGATGTATCCTCCCCCGTCGAAAATTAATGGGTACAAAATCTTTCTCTGTTCCAGACAAGATGGCTATATCATTCGAAAAGCAATCCAATATTTTTCTAACACAAACTAATTTTTAAAAAATTTCAGCTGTTGAAAAAATTCGTTAATTCGGGGTTTATAATTCGTTAAATAGGGGTTTTGACTTCATTTTAGTCCGGGAAAACGGAAAATTCGTTAAATCGGGGACCAATCGGGGTCTTCCAATCTCAAAGTTTCATAGACAAAAGTGGAAAATTTGATGACACAAGTTACATTCCACTGAGGGGTCTATTTGAGAAAATACACAAACTAAATTTTTGCACAGCCCTCATAGGCTAATTTCGTTATCCTTTCCTGAATGAAACACAAAAAATTACATATTCATATCTGCAAAACTCACAGAGGTATACTACCCGTTTAAAGAATGCATAACTTTGTGGATTATCCCTATCTTACATTGGAAATGCATCAATATCACGTTACTCAGATGAATAAGTGTACACCACTTATTCATCTGAGTCATAGACATGGATTTTGGCTTTTAATATCTGCACTCTCAAAGAAGTTTTTTTCTGTGCTCTTTTTTCGTTAAAAAAAAAAAAAAAAAAAAAAAAAAATCATATGGATTGAATATGATTTCAAAATATTGAAACTTCACAAATCAAACATAAATATTAAGTGAAATCCTCCAATTTTAATTACATTTTCGGCAAATGATAGGTGCGATCCGGCAACTGTACTGCCAGCATTTTTTTTTTTTTTTTTTTTTTTTTATGTACTTTTTTTCTCAAATCACTGACGAAAAAGACGGAAAAAGTTTGTCGCCAACTTGGCGATATATCGCCAAATTTGGCGTGCAAAATGAGTCGCTAAAAGTGACGCCAACTTGGCGATATCTCTAATATTTCGCCAAATTCCCATAGAGTTCCATTGTAAACATATTTGCTTATAGAAAATCAACAAATTGGGATATTTTAATGCAACAAAAACTAATATTAGCTTAAGGGATTATATTAAATTTTTCTTTGATGACCTAAGTAGGAATTGACTTTAAAAACAAAATTTTTATATTACTTGTTTATTTATATATTTATCTTGTTCAAATTTTCAATCGTTAATAAAATACTCATTATTCATCCTATCAAATTGAAATAATTTTTTTTTGAACTTGTACTGGATGACAATTGATGTTAATACAGTTTTTTCAAATATTAATTAATTAATTAAATTTTAATTAATTAATTTTAGTTTTGCATGGGAAACAAAATGGCGGCCATTGGTTATCGAAGGTCAATGAAAGTATTTTCAATAAGGGGTTACCATAGGGGGGACCCCGTTCTGTTGCCAAATACCGCCAAGTTTGTCGCCAACTTGGCGATATATCGCCAAATTTGGCGTCCAAAATAAGTCGCCAAAAGTGACGCCATCTTGGCGATATTTCTAATATTTCGCCAAATTCCCATAGAATTCCATTGTAAACCTACTTTGCTTATAGAAAATCAACAAATTGAGATATTTTAATGCAACAAAAACTAATATTAGCTTAAGGAATTATATTAAATTTTTCTTTGGTGACCTAAGTAGGAATTGACTTTAAAAACAAAATTTTTATATTTACTGTGCAAGTAATATAAAAAAAAAATTTAAGTCAATTCCTACTTAGGTTAACAAAGAAAATTTTTATTTTAGTTGCATTTTATGAAATAATTACAACTAATATAAATATGTATATATTGCATATAACAGAATCACAATATTAAGTGGCAAAATAGAAAGCGAATTTCCTTGCAATTTTCCATTTTCCTTTCTATATATGGTGTTGGACTATCATTTTTGTTTGTTACTATTTATTCGCTTTTTATTTTTTTTTTCATTTCTAATTTATGAAGCTGATTGGGGTCTGTAATTTCTCATTCTAGCCATCTCTTGTAATGCTTCATTATTGCAAGGAACCTTTCCAGTGAGTTTCGAGCAGTCCAGTTCTTCAATTAATAGTCCATCTAATGATTTCCCACGACTCAAGGCGACATATGCTTGACCTGCTGCGAAGAGTTTTCGTCCTAGATATATTACTGCAAAATCTACAGTGCTAGCTTGCATCTTATGTACTGTTGTTGCCCATGATAATATTAATGGTAGCATTCTTCGTTCAGCAGTACCATAGCTGCGTTTGGCTGGGAATTGCACTGATATTGGCTCGATTCTGTGAACACCATTATTGCCAAAGTTCACAGTGACTGATGGAATGTCTTGCTCATACATTTGCGCGCGTCGGAAATTAGGCCAATGAATTTCGGTGATGAATCCAATCGCACCATTAACTAAACCCTTCTTCACATCAATATTTGATCTTAACATTACTTTAGCTCCGGCGAATATCTCTAATTCTGCAGGAAGACCACCAGTTTTATTGATGTCAGTTGGTATTATTTTACTGATATCTAATGCTTCGATGTTACGTGTGCGAGTAGCATATACCAACTGGTCTTGTGCTACGATTCTCGATATTGCCATTCCCTTTCTTCTGAAGTGTTGTAATACTGCATCATTATGTTTTGTTACTTGGTCGTTGGTCGGGTAGATACGTAGTGCCTTTTCAATTGAGAACTCGCCATTCATATCATCATTATTGCACAATTTATTCAATAGCACTCGCATATGTCTCTGTTCCATCTCTCCGACTCTTAAGGCATTTAATACTTCAACAAATGTATTATTGCCTTGCTGTCGCATATTGTCTCGAAGCTCTACTAACGTGAACAGTTGCCATAGATGTATTGCTGGAACCATGTACTGTGGTTGATTGAAGATTTGAGATCATCTGATTGGTGATAGTTGCATCAAATCACCAAATACTATTAAATTGATACCACCAAATAACACGTTGTCTGTCTTCAATTGCTGCAATCGATTTTCTATCATGCATAACATCTGATATGGCACCATTGATATTTCATCAATGAAGAGGAACTCGATATCTTTCCATTGTTCACGCATAACTTTCAGATAATTTTCAATTAGCTTCTGCATTGGCGCTATTCTTCCATCTTTCTGAAGTGTAATGTTTGTCCTCCAACCAGGCGAGCTGCGACACCCGTTAAAGCACATACCTTTACAACTGGCTTGTCTTTAGCATATAACTGATCTATTTGATTCCTTAGAAGCTTGAATAGGAATGTTTTGCCAGTTCCTGCGCTGCCTGTGATGAAGAGCCTCAAGCGATTTTTACTACCATTCAGTTGTTCTTGAACACAGTGTGTTATATTAACAAATATCTGTCGTTGCCCTACATTCATTGCTTGTTTTGCTCTTTCAAATTGCTCTTCATTCATTTGTTCTTCTGCGGGGATCTCCACAATATCATCATGATCTAATGGCTTAGGCTGTCGGTTCAGAAGTTCAAATGCATGAGCTCTATTAAGCGCCATTTCCAATTGTCGATCTCGTTCTCTATATATTTCCAACATTTTGCACTGCTCTCTTAACAGCTTTTCTCGTGCCTGAAAGGCTTCCCGTGCACTATTAAAGCCATCTAACAATTCATCTTCGGAACGGTAAGGCAAATATTGCAGGAGAAGGCTATAATAGTAATTCTCTGGATCATTGGCAGCTATGATATATGGAACAGTGATACATGCTGGTCTACTTCTGACTGCCATTTTCGTATTATTTTAAAGTGCAATCAATTTTCTTCGCGCTCTTGTTGGCTGTTCTTTGTAAGCGTCTTCATCAATATTATCTTCACTATTTTCACTCATTTTTGGATAGTATGGTTCAAAGAGCATTGCAAATGTCATCAAGTTCATTGTATTGAAATTGTATCCATGCGCTTCACTCAATGGACGAATTTCATAGCGCTCAAATATGTTCGCAGCAAATCCTTATGCTTGGCCAACTTCATTGAATTTGATCATTTTATATCGCGTTTCTGGCTTTCTTGTATTCAGGAATACACCTTTGCGTGAACTTTCTCTTAAGTTGAGGTGTCCCAATCGGAAGATGCGTTCACATGCAGAGACTTGCCGTTCCTTCAATATGCGCATGCAAATTAGGAAGAGTTGTCGAGATATGTTTGACTCTTCGCGTCTAATTTCTGTAATTGCTTGCGCTATGCTATTGGTGACACCTTCTGGTTCTGACTTTGAAATATACTTTGCAATGTAGTGAGCAATTGTTTCATTCGAACCGCACGGTTGAATATCCATGTTGGCTTGCGATAACTTTAACAATATAGGATTGTAATTGTTGACAAAACGCTCTTCAATGATGCGCTTTAGATTGCACACTCTTCCGCCATTTGTGATGAAATCTCTTGAATCAAGATCAACCATATGTGTTTCTGCACATGGATTTCGTGGATATCCAAATCGACATCTTGAATTCGGACTTTTCTTTCCGCAAGTATGGGAATGGCGATGTATTTGCATTTTTCTTACTAGATCATGTAATTCAGCATCTTGTACTGTCAATTCACATGAACAGACATGATCGATACGTTGTAGTCCTTCAGGTGTGTCTAATAAAGGGTGATCTTTAATCCACAGTACCATATGCAAATGAGGACTTCCGCGATTCTGGAATTCTATTCGCCACCAATAGTCCTCTACTTGACCACCGAACACTTCATCGTTATTCAACATAAATGTCACCAGCGCATTGACCCTAATCATGAAATGTCGGCTCACTACAACTGGATACATTTCCACCAAACTTTGTGTCGCATAGATATCCAATTCGTTAGGATCTTCGTTTAGTCGTCCATCTGCTATCAGCAGTGCTTTGCGCATATCTAACCAATTGAGATCGTTACAACTGAATGTTAGGAAGTAATGAGATGGTCCCAGGCATCTTATTTGTCTAATCAGTTCATTATGCGCTGTCTTCCAGTAGGCGGCTGATCCTCTTAAGTTCTTTAGGTAGAGATGTATATCGTCTACCATTCCATGTTCGCCCACAATTTTTCGTCCACACGCTGTTATACTTGATTTAACACGTAGGTACTCGAACATGGAGAGAGCATAGAAGAGGTAGTCATTTCGTTGAAATCGTGTGTCACTTCCCAAAATTCTGTATTGGAAGTAATCCAGTGGTGTTATTGGGACATCACGTTGCTCTCTTAATCCATTTTTGCCATATGGGAAGAGGAAATACCATGCATATTCTTCTGCCTTCAATTCGTGTGCCTCATTTAGTATATTGTCCTTTGTTTTACGTCTTATCTCATTGTCATTAACAGATATTTCAATCTCATCTTCAACATTGGGCTCTGCGCAATCGATTGGAGCCATCAGTGATGTTTGAATTAGTGGTACTGCTTCTGCTTGTGATGTTTCCAGTCTTACAATCTCTTGAGTCGCTGCCTCTTGATCTATTCCATAATTACGAACGATGTTATCTATCAGACGGACATCTATATAGTTCACCGTGTATTGGACATTTTCCGATCCTGTTGCTCTTTTGCATACTCGCAGAAGTTCATCAAATGTATCACATTCTATTACGCATGCTTTTCCGTTTGGTCCTCTTGCTTTACCACCTACAGCACCACATGAATGAGAATTGGTGAAGTAGTATTTATCAGCATTACGTATAACTCCATATGAATATCCTTCTGCTATTAATACGCCAGCTTTATGATGATCAATGTTGAACATTCTATTGAGACTACTTTCTAGTGTGTGTGCGAGTTCTCCATCATTTACAGAATAACTAAGTCTGCCAACTTACGGACTATTATCATCATATTCTATTGAGAAGGCATTGTTGTACATAATGAAATCATGCTTGATCACATTCATATGGAGTATTTCAAGATAACCGTTTTCTTCTACAGAAAGATCACCTCGGCGCTCATTTTCTATTATGATTTGCTGATATATATCATCGCCTTCAATCATATTTTCACTGAGCGTAGTTGGTGTCCATCTATTCAGTTCAAGAATCGAAGCTCTCACAATGTTTGCCAAGACCATTCCTAGACATTGCACGCCTGCGCTGCCTGATGTGAAAATTGTCTCATGTGCTTGATGCCATGGTGCTCGTATAATTCTTGATACTTAATTGACGTGCATGTAAACATTGTCTTGTTGATGATCTCCGATTTCACATTCCTCTTGTTTTTGAACAGCTACTGCAAGTTGTACTCGAACATAATCTGATTCTTCCATGTGTGACTCTTGATCTATTACTACATCCTTGTAGAGTTCATTTTCTGCAACCAACCATTTAAGAGCCCTGTTCGGACGTGATCGATCAATCAAGAATTCTCTAGAAATGTTGAGATTCTCCAGGGTTTCTGTGACGACAACAATATCTAAATTGTTAGTTGGTCTAGGCGGCATATTTTGAAGCTTTTCTGTGACTTCATGTAGGTCTTGTGCGAAGAGTACTGCTTGTGCACGGAATCCATATTGACCAAGTGTTCCATCGAACTTTATGATTTTTATGAATGGTTTGATTCTCGCTAGTAGGCGTATTTCAACCTGAGTCAATTCTTGCAGCTCTCTTGGTAGCCAGGATTCAAATTGTTCCAATATGCCTTCGGTGGCGAATGTTCCTTATTGCTGTTGATGTGATTTTTACAGCGATGACATAGTAGAAGCATTGGCTTGTTTCTTATTTCATCCGGTAAATACGCCTTCGTTTCTATCAAATAGCATTTTGAAACTTGATTGGGATAGCATCGCTTCGTACAGATTTCGCAAGTGCTGTCACAGAATGTGTCGATGGCTCTTTCGAATGTAGCGATTTGTGCATTTACTCTTCTCAGTGCTTGTGAATGTTGAATACGTTGTCTTTCTTGGCGAGCTTCGCGTTGTTCTTGAGTTTCATTTGCTATTGTTAGTGGTTGTCTACGATGTAGATCTTTTAATCGTGTTACGCGCTGCTCTTGCGTCTCATTTTCTATTGTTAGTGCTTGCCTATGACGTTGATTTTGTAATCGTAATTCGCGCTGCTCTTGCGTCTCATTTTCTATTGTTAGTGCTTGCCTATGACGTTGATTTTGTAATCGTGATTCGCGCTGATCTTGCGTCTCATTTTCTATTGTTAGTGCTTGCCTATGTCGTTGATTTTGTAATCGTAATTCGCGCTGCTCTTGCGTCTCATTTTCTATTGTTAGTGCTTGTCTACGATGTAGATCTTGTAATCGTGTTTCGCGCTGCTCTTGCGTCTCATTTCCTATTGTTAGTACTTGCCTATGACGTTGATTTTGTAATCGTAATTCGCGTTGTTCTTGAGTTTCATTTTCTATTGTTAGTGCTTGTCTACGATGTAGATCTTGTAATCGTGTTTCGCGCTGCTCTTGCGTCTCATTTTCTATTGCTAGTACTTGCCTATGACGTTGATTTTGTAATCGTAATTCGCGTTGTTCTTGAGTTTCATTTGTTATTGATAGTACATGTCTTTGACGATCAGCTAATAATCGAGTTTTGCGCTGATCTTTAAACGTATCCTGTAATCTTTGACTTCGTTTATCTAAGCGTAGACGCTTTTCCTTTTCTGTTTCATTTGCAAGCTTTTTTGGCGCTTTTGTTTTTCTTTCTCTAATCGTCGCTTGCGTTGTGTTGTATTTTCTTTTCGCTTTCCTTCATGCATTTTTAATCTCACGTAATAGGAGTAAATATACGGCCATTTTCACATGTTTCATTTTACATTTTGTTCCCTCCTTGACTCAGACTAGAACCCAGAATGAAAAAAGAATCTGAAAAAGAAATTTTTAAATTCAATTCCTACTTAGGTCATCAAAGAAAAATTTAATATATTCCCTTATCTATTATTAGTTTTTGTTGCATTAAAGTATCTCAATTTGTTGATTTTCTATAAGCAAGTAAACTTTATTGGTTTACAATGGAAGTCACAGGATTGGCGAAATATTAGAGATATCGCCAAGTTGGTGTCACTTTTGGCGACTCATTTTGGTCGCCAAATTTGGCGATATATTGCCAAGTTGGCGATAAACTTGACTGTATTTGGCGACAGAACATGATCCCCCTATGGTAACCACCCCCTTATAGGTATGGAGATGCATTAAATGCTGTTAAATAACCTAAGACTCCCTTATCATCTGTATAATAAAAATCTAAGTCATGTGACTGTCATCAACGGTTCCGGGTTGACTGAACGCTTTTTATATGCCAGGCAGCAAGTTTGGTAATTTAATGTTAGCCCTCGCAGGTGTTAAATTGCCAAATATTGTTCCAACACCATTATGTCTTCAGTATTATAATTGTCCATTTCATGCGACTGTCATAAAAAAATTTTCACGGGGTAAATTAAAACAAAGTTTTGATGTTGAAATTAAATGTCATGGTTTATGGTATTATACTTTTCCTTTTTTAACCATTTGGAAATGGTTATTATTTCGCACAATTATGTTCTGGCTTTAAAAAATGCAAAAAATTTCGAAAAAGAAGATTTGGTACTTCTTAGTTACCCCGTCGACCAAATTACTGTCGCCAAATTGTAAGATTAAATGCCAATAATGGTTGCCATTAATTAATTAATTAATTGTAAGATTAAATGCCAATAATGACCAATAAAACCATTAATTCGACGTTTTATTTGTATTTTTATTAATGTTTTACTAATTTATTTATTCTTTCGTTATTTAAAATAAAAATTATGTCAATGTGAACATTACGGGAAATGGGAAAAAATTATTGCAAGTGCATTTTAATGATGTTACAGACTAAGCACTTATGAAGTGCAAAAAAATATACATTCAGTACAATATAGGGAAAAATAATTATAAAACTAGTTATAGTACGAACGCACCTCATTTGCCACATTTGACGAGCAATTTTCAACTTGTTTTAATTACTAAAGCATAATTATAAGCATTAAACATTTTTTTTAACTGCTGGCAAAAGGATCGACAAACAAATGGGTTTCGGCAGCTTAGACCTACGGTTCGGATTCCCCCCCCCCCCTCCCCAATGTACATCTGTCTGAGTGATGTATATAATTCTAAAAATCAGAATGAAAATATTACCTAATTAACAAATTATGTGCATTGGATTATTTTTCTTATTCTAATATTCGATTATTAGCCCAGTGGTAAGGGGTTGAATTCGGAATTAATTAGGGGAAAGCTGGAAATTGTTTTAATCCCTTTAGTTTAGATCTAGAATGAATGTGCTATGTTTTCCCCCTCGTACTAGGTGAGCGTTAGAAAATACGTATAAATTTACAGTCAAAAAACGCGTTTTTTTACATACCATAAAAGTATCTTCAAACAACTAACTCTGTCAAAAACATTGTCAATACAAATGTTGTAGAACTTAAAATTCTGAATAAAATGAGTACCTATACTTAATATTTTTGTTGAACATTAAGGTCACAATTCCACTTTAAAGATTTAAACCCATGGTCAACGGGTCGAACTCAGAATGGATTGGGAGAAAACTGGAAGTTGCTTTAATCCCTTAGGTCTAAAATGAACGTACTATGTTTTCTTCCTCGTACTTGGGTGAATATTAGAAAATATGTACATATTTATTTTCGAAAAACACGTTTTTTTTAATTACCTTAACAATATCTCAAAACAGCTAACTCTGTAAAAAACATTGTCAGTACAAATGTTGTAGAACTTAAAATTCTGAGTAAAATGAGTACCATCATTAATATTTTTGTTCAACATTAAGGTTGCAATTCTATTTCAAAATTGTTCAAATCAAGAGCTTGAAGCCAGGAGAGACCAAGTTAACTTAAAATATCTCAAAATTGTGGCCTTAATACTGAACAAAAATATTAAGTGTAGGTACTCATTTTACTCAGAATTTGAGACACTACAACTTCTGTACTGACAATGTTTTTGATAGAGTTAGTTGTTTTGAGATATTGTTAAATTAAATTGGTCTCTCCTGGCTTCAAGCTCTTGATTAGCGATTAAGGCAAAATTTTGGAATAGAATTGCGACTTTAATGTTGGACAAAAATATTAATGTTGTTACTCATTTTATTCAGAATTTTAAGTTCTACAACATTTGTATTGACAATGTTTTTTATAGAGTTAGCTGTTTTGAGATATTGTAAAGGTAATTAAAAAAAAAAAAACAGTGGCACTCCGGGAGTGCCAATAGAAGTGAAAACTTCAACAATTACGTGTGTGTTTTTTTAATCGCCAGGAAATGTTTTATGCGTTTAATTGTGTAGCAGCACTAATGAAAGCATCTGGGGACACGGCAGTGCCCCTGCCAAGTCTTGAAAGCACAGCCGTAAGCATCTTTTTCTGGAAGCAACTCGGGGTACTTTTGACCCCCCAAATATCTTTGTGTTGGTGATTCCCAGAAACTTGAAACTTCGTAAATTTAAAGTAATGTGGAAATGGAACTAAATGCTGAAATTTCACGTTTCTATCTTTTTTATTTCAGAAGATATATGAACTTAAATTTCGCCTTTTCGACACTGATTCACCGATCATCAAAACTCAGAGGTACGTCCTGTATCCCTAGAATCTTGAAATTTGGTATGAAGGTAGTGTTTGGGATACAATGAAAGAGAAAATTAAAGGGGAATTCCACGTCAAATCAGGCAGTAAAATATGAATATGTAACCCACCATCACAGATTTTAATGAAACTGTGTGTGTTTGTTCTTACTATTAAGATATGATCACCAGTAATTTTTTTTGCTCCTTTGTGAAATAGTTTCTGAGAAAAAAATTGTCAAAATTTTGAAAAACTGCCGTCAGTTGGCATTCTTGATAGCACGGTTTTCAAATGTAGCATGTCATATATATAATCATATTTCAATATCTATTCTACAAATCATCTTCAAATAATTTATGCACAATATTTAGGGTACGCAGCTTATGAAAAAAATATATTGTTACGCTTATAACATTTTAAGTGTGTCTAAAAAAATATTTAAACTTTGAAGTCGTGAATTTTTTATGAAAAATAATGCATTAACAAAAAAAGCATTATCAACAAAAGGCGGTATTTTTATTAAATTTATTTTTTATGGGAGATATACTTAAAGGTGTCCTTTATCTGATTCTGAAATAAAAATAGTGGGATTTTAGGTGTTTTTGGTAGTATTTCCTATTTAAAAATATTTTGAGGTGCATTTCATATCAAATCAAGCAGAGTCATTCCATGTCAGTTCCCCTAAGCCATTTAATCACTGTCACAAATTTCAATGAAATTGGGTTTGTTTATAGCTTATTTTAAGACGTAATCACCTTTAATTTTCTTGATCCTAAGTAAAATATTTTTTAAGATAAAAAATATCAAAATTTTGAAAAATTGTTTTAAATTTTTTTAATGACAGTTCGATATTCAAAGACTACATTAAAAAAAAAAAAAAAAAAAAAAAAAAAAAAAAAGTCATTTCAATGTAAAATCACTAAATAGGTTTCAAATAATGTATATGTGACAAATAATGTAGGCTGATTATTATTTCTTGTTTTTTATCATGTTTAAACACTAAGAGTGTCTTTTATCTTATGAATTTTTAAAATCAAGAATTTTTGTCAAAAATAATGTGTTAATCAAAAATTTATTATTAACCGAAGGCAGGGTGTTATTGCTTTTTTTTAATTGTACGTAAAAATATCTTTTAAATGGTTATAAAATAAAAATAGTGAACATATGATAAAAAATTATCAAAATTTTGGAAAAATGCCACGAGTTGCCATTAATGATTGTTCAATTTTCAAAGGCCTCATTTTATATATAAAATCATATTTCAATAACTAATAAAGAAATCTTCTTCGAATAATTTAAGCAAGGTAAATAAAGTATGTAGATTATGAAAAAAATATTGCTGTAATGTTAAAAAATATTTAAATGTGTCTAAAAAATTGTATAATCTTTGAAATCAAAAATATTTTACAAAAAAGAATGAAATTATTAAAAAATCTTTATCAATCAGAGGCGGAGTTTCTATGACTAATTTTTTAATTTTAAATTGTACATAATACTACATTATAACTGGATCTGAAATAAAAATAGTGGGATTTTGGTTGGTTTTAGTAGTATTTAAATCATATTTAAAATTATCAATATTTTCAAATGTAAAACCTATCCAATGTATCATCCCTGGAAATATTTTTATTTATACATTTATTTTATTTTTCAAATTATCTTTTATGTTCGTTTCTTAAGGAAAAAAATAAACAATATTGTTTTTTAGTAAAACTGCTAGGGCGAAGAGCAATTATCCCTTTCCAAAAAAGAGAAAAATCACTAGCTCCTCACCGCCCAATAGAAATTTTCAAAATGACAGTCCTAATCTTTAAACTCATATTTGGCTGTTAATATTGAAAATTTAGCATTGAGCTGCTAATATTGAAAAAAAAAAAACCAAATTTCACTCTGTTGAAGAAAATTTTGAGGTATTGTGCTTTAAATATATGCAAAAAATGCATAATCCATTATATTTATATCTTTCAAATAACTATATCTAAAAAAATATTTAAAACTTAATGAGTTGCACTTTTGTAACTTTATTCAGTTTCTAATGATATGTACCGTAGTTTCGGGTGTATAGCCCGCAGATCAAACAATTCAGTTTGGACCCAGAAATTTTATTCAGTATTTGAAGACCAATATTTACTGTGATCTAAAAAGTTACATTTTATTTTTAAAAATTTCTGGGTCGAAACACGATTGTCTGATCCGCGGGCTATACACCGGAAATTACGGTAATTTGATTTATTTCATCACAATATTGCTGAAAGATGGATTTTCAACATATATATGTGTGTGTATATATCCCTGTTCTCAAACAAATTATTTAAAAATTATTCATTTATGTTTAATAAAGCATATATATATTGTTTATACACTTACAGAAAATACATATAGCAAATTTTATGATATTATGTCAATAATGTCTAAAAGTAAAGAACTTATCTAATAGTATGTAACGAAAAATTTAACATCTGGTGTAATGACAACAAAATTTTATAATTGTTTTACTTAATTTGGATGAATGAAAAAAGCTTACATGTTTATATTTTATTGAAATACAGGTGAAAATGTCACAAAGACATACCTCAACAACCACTGAGTATGTCACATTCACACTACAGATGAATTTTTTTTCTTTTGATCTTTCGGGTTTGATTTCAGATGGTAATGAATTAATTAGTTTTGTTAGAAGTGTCATTGCAGTCAGCATATTAGGCTCACTATTTTTTTTTATATAATTTGTTTTGATTGACTCGATGAACAACAATATTTAAAAGGACCATTTCATGACTTTTCAATTAAAAGCTGATTTATAAATTCATCATGTTGTTTAGTTATTATTATCGTCTTAAGATAATAAGTTGATATTAAAATTTTTAAATGCAGTTTATTTATTATTTGAACAGTTGAAAGTATTTTTCAGTAAGAGTGCGGGCTGTTGATTTTAAGTCGGCTGTTGAGCAATGTAGTGTTGGTAAAGGAACTGGTACTATTTAATTTAATTTTTATTGCTGTAAATAATATTTGTTATTTTATTATTGTAGGTATTATATTTAAGCAAGAGTAGAAATACACGATATCGTAGTCATTTTAGTACATCTTAGCATGAAAAGCTTCAATATTTATCATTAAACATTCACATTTTATGAAAATTTTGTTAAAATTGCTCATATTTTCACTATTTTTATTTTATAACTATTGAAAAGATATTTTTACGTACAATTAAAAAAAGGAATAACAGCCTGCCTTCGGTTAATAATAAATTTTTGATTAACACATTATTTTTCACAAAATTCTTGATTTTAAGAATTCACAAGATTAAACACACTCTTAGCATTTAAACATGACAAACAACAATAAATAATAATCTGCCTACATTATTTGTCACATATACATTATTTGAAACTTATTTAGTGATTGTATATTGAAATGACTTTTTTTTATGCAGTCTTTGAATATAGATCTGCCATTAAAAACATTTTCAAAAAATTTTCAAAATTTAGATTTTTTTTATCTTAAAAAATATTTTACTTGCAATCACCTTTAATTTCCTTGATCCTGTCTTAAAATGAGCTATAAACATACCCAGTTTCATTGAAATTTGTGACAGTGAATTAAATATCTTAGGCGAACTGACATGGAATGACTCTGCTTGATTTGATTTGAAATACGCCTCAAAATATTTTTAAATATGAAATACTACTAAAAACACCCAAAATCCCACTACTTTTATTTCAGAATCAGGTAAAGGACACCTTTAAGTATATCCCCCACAAAAAATAAATTTAATAAAAATACCGCCTTTTGTTAATAATGCTATTTTAGGTAATGCATTATTTTTCATAAAAAAATCACGACTTCAAAGATTAAACATTTTTTTAGACACACTTAAAATTTTATATAAGCGTAACAGTATTTTTTTCATAAAATACGTACCCTATATATTATGCATAAATTATTTGAAGATGATTTGTGGAATAGATATTGAAATATTATCATATTTATGTCATGCTACATTTGAAAATCGAGCAGTCAAGAATGCCAACTGATGGCAGTTTTCAAAATTTTGACAATTTTTTTCTCAGAAACTATTTGACCAAGGAGTAAAAAAAAAATACTGGGAATCATATCCTAATAAAAGGAAGAAACACACGCAGTTTCATCAAAATCTGTGATGGTGGGTTACATGCCTGCCTGAACTGACATGGAATGACCCTAAAAAAAATCCGGAAAATTTGGATAAAAAGTCGAAAAATCAAAAAACCGAGAATTTGGCAGAGATGTGATATACGAACCAGGTTTGGCGCGATTTTTTAACGTCAATTTGGCGAAAACCCGTTTTCCAATACCAGTTACAATATATATTTTTAAATTATTTTCTATTGTTTTAAAAAGTAAACAACAATAAATAAACGGTAATTTCATTAATAACTATAGAACAAAACAATTGTACAATTAAAAAAAAAATAAAATAAAAGTAAATGAACAATTTATTAATAAATAAGCAACAGTAGCCGGGTTACCTTGTAAAATAAAGTAACGCCATTTTGCTGTCAATTAGGTACCCAAGTGCGTATCTGACATCTGTGCCCCGTATTTTATCTTCCGTAATCGAAATTCCCGCCAATACTGTTGGTCATTGACCAGACCATCAACACGATAAAATACAGCGTTATCGGTTTTTAGTTACACGAAATAGGTAAGTCACGAATACGGTATAATTCATTTTAACTGACGAAAAACAAAATAATAATTTCTTTTAGCAATACGCCGGGAGAAAAAAGTGAGTTTTAGCTTCCTTCTTCTTTTGCGGATTGAGCTGAAGAGGGAAAAGTTCCTGTCATTCACTGCTTGGCGCGCTAGTGTCTATGTGTCAAAATGCTAGCATGTCGGTTACGTTACAGTGTCTCGAAATCAGTGGTTTTTCCCCATCTCAAAAAAAGCTCAACGCGCCTAAAGAAGTTTTCACTTCAAAAAACGTGTTTTTCGAAAATAAATATGTACATATTTTATAACATTCACCCAAATACAAGGAAGAAAACATAGTACATTCATTTTAGAACTAAACTGAAGGGATTAAAAAAATTTCCAGTTTTCTTCTAAATAATTCTGAGTTCAACCCCCTGACTACGGATCTAAAACTTTAAAGTGGAATTGGGACCTTAATGTTCAACAAAAATATTAAGTGTAGGTACTCATTTTACTCAGAAGTTTAAGCTCTACAACATTTGTATATTGACAATATTTTTGACAGAGTTAGCTGTTTGGAGATACTGTCATGTACGTAAAAAAACGTGTTATTTGACCATAAATTTATACATATTTCCTAACGCTCACCTAGTACGAGGGGGAAAACATAGCATATTGATACTAGAACTAAACTGAAGGGATTAAAACAATTTCCAGCTTTCCCCTAATTAATTCCGAATTCGGCCTTTTTTTGCTCCCCTACCACTGGACTACAAGGGTTCTTGTACCTTTTAAACTCAACAAAAATCAAGAAACAAATTTAAAAAAAAATTAATTAGTGCATCTTCAAAACCTTATTTTGTATAAACATTAAATTTTGACTATTTATTAAACACATTCTGCTTTTTAATATACAACATTAGAAATTGGCTAGTCTTGTACAGAATTTGTTTACCGTTGAAATTAAAATAGCTTTTTTTTACTCCATAAGTCATTGTTGCATGTTATCTGGAGAACATACGTATTCATTGCTATGAAATTGGATACAGATAATAAACACATAAGTATTTTTTAAATGATCTACTTTTAATTATTTATAGTGATAAGTTTTTCAGTTATGACTCTTTATATTCGTTAAAAAATGTAAAAATTTGATTTTTTTTTAGGAATTTTTTTTTTACATCGTTAATGAAACAATTTTGACCAAAGAGTAGATCATTTTAAAAATACATTTGTGGTTTACATATAGGATGGTCAAAAAAACCTCCCCGATACATGTACCCATAGCGACCTAACCGCTCGACCAATTGAAAGGGAATTCCAGATTTAGTTATTTGAAGGTATGCGCTCAAGATCGTGATCATTTAAAACAATAGATCTCTCATTGTTACGGTTACAGTGAAAAAGTTTCGAAATTTTCGTATGACAACGCTCTTTTTTTTCCTGCGCAAATTCATAAGCGCATTTAAAAACCATAAATGGCGTTGGAACGATACACGTATGACTAAAATTGCCGGTGTAATATCGTGGCACTCAATCCTAATCAGTTCCTATGTAACGTATATTCAACACTCTAAATCAAATGATTACATTTTTATTTTCACTATATGTGTACACAAACACAACTCAAAAACACATTTTAAAACGAATCTTACAACGTTACTCAGTTCACAAGTGAAAAAAAAAATCGGCTACTGAAAAACATGTTTTCATTCCTCGCAATGGTCTTTTTTACAAGTATTTTACGCCCGCAATTTTCCTCGTACGTGTATCATTACAACGCCACTTATGGTTTTTCAATGCACTGATGAATTTGCGGATGAAAAAAGGGGTGCTACCATTGGAAATTTTCGAAATTTTTTCACTGTAACCGTAACCGTGAGAGCTCTATCGTTTTAAATCATCACAATCTCGAACACATACCTTGAAATAGGTATATCTGAAATTTCTTTTCGATTGATTGAGCGGTTAGGCCTCTGGGGGTTCATATATCGGGAAATTTTTTTATAACCACCTTGTATATATCAAATTTCATAACAACCCATACGTACGTTCACAAGATATCAGGCGCACAATCACCGACGGAGTGAAAAAAAGATTTATTTTAATTTCAACAATACACACATTTGTAAAAGTCTAGTCAGTTTCTAATGGTAGTACATTAAAAAGCAAAGTCTGTATAATTAACAGTGAACTTTTCATGTTTATGCGTAAAAAGATTTTGGAGGTACAGTAATTCAAACTTTGAACGTTTCCGTCATTTTCGCCGCGTTTTAAAGGTACAAGGCACATTAATTTTCCAATAAAAAATTTGTTTATTCAAGCTAGGCTAAATGCAGCAATGGTCTCTGGAGTTGTCGAACGAAACAGATTTCATCGAATACGGAGAAAGGAAGTTAGCAGTGGAGAAAGTTAATTACGTTCAAGATATTTATTACATTAGAACAAACCAACTGAGCACAGTAAATTAAAAATATATGTTTAGCGCTTGAGAAAATATTAATTCAAGAAGTTTGAGACAATAAAAACATGTATAATGATTTTACTTAATAAGTTTGAGACATTTAAACTGACCGTTTGTACATTCATTTGAAACTGCAAGTAGAGTATTCCATTGTCTCAATTGAAGTTGAGTGTATGACACATAAAAACTCATTATCGCAGTAAAGATTGCATTAAAATTTTAAGTGAATGTCGTCTAATTCATGGCGGAATACGTATATGTCTCTCGTCTCTGAAATCACATTCCTTTTTGTTGCATTTAGGGTAAATAAAAAGGAAGAACAGTAAAAAAAAAAACCTTTCTTAACCATTAAATGGTCATCGTGAAATTACCGACGAATTTCTTCTCTGGAATTCATGTTTTTCCCCAAACAATTCTCATTACAATATATTAATTTGGATTGGAGAGCGAACTCGATTATGAAAAATTCACTTTTTTTTACGCTTGGCAGAAAGCTAAAGCAAATGAATTTATTAAAAAATATATAATCTTTTCTGTGTTCATTTTTAAGAAAGGAAACAGGAAAAACAAGTCGAAAATTGTACGCCAAACGTAGCAAATGAGGTGTGTTCGGACTATAACTAGTTATATAAATATTCAGATCGTGGTGCAATAGTTGTTGCACACTTATACAAAAATACATGAATGCAAAATTTATTACGATTCTATATATTAAATTCAGTAATACGAAGGTAATAGGACTCCATAAATCTGACGTCATCACCATTGTAACCAAGAATCATTACCTATCATGGGATATCATTGAATTAACTACGTATGATAGGATTTAATTGAATGAAGGAAACTTTTATTAATATCTTTTTAAATTTTGATTCGATTTTCAGAAAATTTGAAATCACTCGACAAAATTCTGCAACGATTCTATATATTACATTTTAAACCATTCGGTTGGGTAGTTTTTGCGCTGTTATATGCGGACAGATGGACAGACAGACGACGAGTATAGGTGCTATATATTTATATAATTAAGAACGCACATAAAAAGATGTTTCTGCGTATCATGAAGATTCATTAACTACAGCATTTTCTATCGAGCTGTATAGATGGCAAACCAGATGCTATTGCTAATAGGGTAAGCATTGGCGACTTAAGCCAAAGTTCTTGGGTTCGACTCCAGATTGAACACCTTTTTATTCAGTTGGGAAAATGTCAATTCGTAAGTTCAAGACATTTATTATTTAATCCATTATAGCTAATGCACGTCTGTCTCAGTGATATATATATAAATTTCTAAAAATCAGAATGAAACTTTAACCTAATTAACAGAATATACTCATTGGATTTGTTTGTCCTATTCTAATTTTTGATTATTCTTCTAGTAAAAATTTTGTTTATTGGAACTAGTTTAACGCTTTGGAGTGAACATTTATTACATTAGAACAAACCAACTGAACTCAGTAAATCAGAAACATACGTTTAACGCTTGAGAAAACAGTAATTCAAGAAGCTTGAGACATTTAAACACGACAGTTTGTAAATTCATTCAAAACTACGAACACAATATTCAATTGTCTCATTTTAATTTGAGTGTATGACACATAAAAGCTCATTATCGCAGTAAAGACCACATTAAAATTTTAAGTGAATGTCGTCTAATTTATGGCGGAATAAATACATACTCTCGTCCGTGAAATCACATTCATTTTTGTTCCATTTAGGATAAATAAAAAGTAATAGTAGTTAAAAATAAAGCAATCTTTTCTAACCATTAATGCTTTATCTACTGCAATTTTTTTCATGTGATTTTTTTGTCAGTTACTACAATGAAAATTAAAGGATATACATAGAAAAAATACTCACCCGTGAGAAATTTAATTCGTTAGAGGTAATTAATTAAAGTTGTACTTTAAAGTACCGTCAGTACACTATGCCTAAAATATTCTCGTAACAGAAAATCCACATGGTATTTCAAATAAAGTTTAAACTCTTGAAAATAGTAAATGATAAGAAGACACTCGCAAGTTAACAATAATTCAAATTTGATATGGCATTAAAAAAAACTATGTTTTTTTTTGTTTCGACCTTGTTAGCAGTCCTTTAGTTATGCGACACCTATATTCCAGGGACAACATGTTCCCCTGCATCTCCACATATGCAATATATGAATTAAAATATGTCATTTAGCAAAAAAAAAAAAAAAAAAAAAAAAGAAAAGCCGGTACCACAACTTTCTCAATTTCCTATAAAAAATTATAATGAAACAGAAAAGAAATACCAGGAAAATCATAACTACAGTACAATTTAGTAATTACATTATAAAGCAGATAAAAACGATGGATCACTACATAGACGAAAAATAAACAAGAAGTTTTTCTTCAACACCCAGTGTACTGGCGGTACTTCTAAGTACCACCGAATAATTCAACTGTTAAATCAAATACATACATCATCACCTAAAACAGCTAGTCAAATTATGTTCTAAGATCATAATGAACTCGTAAAAAAAAATCCAACGCTTATCTTATATCCTTTACTGTGTTTGCAGCAATAAAAAGATGACAATGGCAATCTATACAAAATGTCGGCACAAAACACATCGACTGTTTCAAAGATAGCTTTCTTCCTCGCTTGAAAAAGTGGAGTTAAAAGAGTGTTTTTGCAAAGTGCCATTAGAATATTAGTAATATTTACTATAGGATGAATGTTTAAAGTGAGTGGTACTTATAGGTACCGTCAGTAGATAAAGGGTTCATAGACCGGGTCATCGCGAAAATAGCGCTTAATTTTTTCCCTGGTATTCATGTTTTTCCCCCCAAAAAAATTCCTGCTACAATACATTAATTAGGAATGGGCAACAAACTCAATTATGAAAAATTCAGTGTTTTTTTTACGCTTGAGAGAAATCTCAAGCAAATGAATTTATTAAAAATATATATAATTTTTCCTCTGTTTATATGTGAAGAAAGGGAGAAGGAAAGAAAAACTGAAATATAATTGTAACTATTTTTTAGGATTTCTAAATTGATTTCTGTACGTATAATATTTAAATATTCATTCGCAAAAGCGTATTTTTTTTTAGCGCACAGGCTATCAAAGCCTGAGAGCTAATGTGCCCGCAGGTTCTGTATGTATATATGTACGTACGTATTTATGTAGGTATGTACGTAACGCGATAACTCTTGATAGAAATATCTGATTTGCTTCAATTTTTTTTTCTAGGTTCATTCTGATAAGGCGCTTCCCTGATTAGTTTTCGGGGTTCATTGGTTAAGTATAAAAGGGGGAACGGAAGGGATAATCCCCCCTTAGCGTAGATAAATGGATTTTTCATGCAGAGTTATCATATTTACTTCAAATTTAGTATACCGGTTAATTCTGACAATTAGCTTCCCTGATTAGATTTGGTGGTTCATTGTTTTATTATAAAGGGGGGAACGGGGTTAACACCCCCCTCAATTTAGATAAATGGGGTTTTGCTATCCACTTTGTTTTAAATTTGGTTTACCGGTTTATTCTGATAAGGCGCTTCCTGATTAGATTTGGAGGTTCATTGCTTAAGTATAAAGAGGGGAACGGGGGCTAATACCCCCCCCCCCCTTAATTTCGATAAAAGGGTTTTTCTATCCGATTTGCTTCAGTTTTGATGTACCGGTTTATTCTGATAAGACGCTTCCCTGATAAAATTTGGAGGCTCATTGATTAAGTATAAAGAGGGGAAAGAGAGGGGGGCTACTACCCCCCCTTAATTTATTTTTCGAGGGGTATTATTCTTTGAAATAAGAGTATAATATACAATTAGTGTGAATAGCCTGTGAGCTCAATGCCATCAGTTTAACTGGACAATTCTCTTTTTTGTTTAAATATTACACTCTTCGTTCATTATTTGTAATTTATTTTCTATCTATAAGTTTTCAAAATGTTTCATTCTCGCAGTTTTACAGTGCTTTGGCATATTTTGGCGAGCATTTATTGACCGCATACGGCATAATTAGGATGAGCGAAGCGAATCCCCTACTAGGCTACACAAATTACATTTTGTCGTACATTTTACAAAAAAACTATTCAGTATTTTGTTTTGAAATTAAACATAAAAATAAATTATGATCTGTAGATTTGCACAATATTATTTTTTTACAGAATAACCTTAAAAAAAATTATCATTTTAATTAATTTATTTTACATGTTTTTCCACTACGGACGCATTTTTGCAAATAAAAAATGAAACACGTATATTTTCAGAAGAAAAAATAAATCATGGAGTTAGTAATTATAGAACGAATCATGATTAGTTAAATGGTTTCACGATTTCTTTTGTGAAATTTTTAAAATACATTTTTTATGAAAATTATAGCATATGAATTAAAATTTGTGAAAATTCAATTATTTACATTCAATTATAAAAGTATTTTTCAATGTTAAGTATTAAAATACACTATTTATTTTTATTAGGCGAAATCATTTACGCAGACGATTATAACCCTCTAAGTGTTTGGGGCATAATATTCCGTTCACTAAGCTCCAGGTTTCACAGCAATACAAGCAATATTTAAGATAAGATAATTCTGTAGATTTAATGAATTTTAAATATATTGAAGAATGATTAATACTCTCAAGGATTACATTATATTTGTAATTGAGTTTTTTTTTTATAATGTTGAAAGAATCATATTTTCTTAGCATTTAAAACAAAATTCAAAGAAAACAACATTACAATTTTACCCTTTTGCAAGACGCTCGGAGGGTTTTAAAAGAATTATATCACGATCTTTTTCTTTTTTTTTTTGTAAAGTGGCAACAAAAGAATGGTAAACAAATAAAATTAATTGTTAAATTCGTTATATCATAAATAAAAAATTCCGAGGAAATTCTTAGTTATTTGGCAGAATTTACATTTCTAAAATTAAAATGCGCCAAAACCTGAAATAACGTTTTTGCTTAATAAAGATGCAAAGATAATATTAAAAATATATTGTTACTTTCAAATATCTACCTTATTACATAATGCTTCGCGAATCCAAACAAAGCATGGCTTTTGCTACTTTAATCTACTGCTTCAATTCGTATATATTTGCACGAATTACAGAGAATATTGGGGGAATTATCACTTGCGGCGGGCTAATTCGAAAACGCCTTAAAACTATTGTAGTAAATAATATTTGTTATAAAAATATTAAAATGTTGTATTGCAATCGTAAACACACTTTTGTACATAATTTTTATAATTCTAGGCCGGTAATTCTAAACCAGTTTAACACGATACTCATGTATTTTGATGCATTTGAAGTATGTTGCAGAGTTTCTATCCCAAATTATCTTTGGAAAGGCATTCTTTCAAATGACCCGTAGTTTTTAAGATATTAACTAACAGTGCAGCTAACAACTTAAAAGTGAATAAACGATAGTATGTACGAGAGATTGGTGCAGCCGTGGTAGAGTCTTCGCTTATGATTTGAATGGTCCTGGTGTCAATACCCACTTGTGGCAGGATTTATTGTGAACACTGTGATGAAATAAAATAACTTTCAACATGGTTTGAAAAGTGTGTAGGAATTCGGTTTGTCTGTCTGCCGTATGTTCCTCTGTCCATGCTCTAACCCGCGTAAATACTCTTGAATTATCATGCAATTAATGCACATTAACATTATTAAGATTTACTATGGCATGTTCGGTATCGAAAATGAGGTAAGTAGCATTTATAGTTCATTTACAGGACACTCAAAAGAATTTCGTTGCATTATGTTCTATAGGAAAAAATCATTCGCAGTGCATTTTAATGGTCTTACACTTGGATGACGACCATCTGCCTCAACATTAAATTTCCGCGTCAACGCATTTAATTTAAAAAAAAAAAAAAACTGATTTTCTATGAAAACTAATTGCCATCACATAGACATCAGTACAAGTGACACTATAAGTTAAGAAGATATTTTCTGAGATTCAAAAAAGATATCTTCTTGTTTGTGTTCATGACTTCAAGAACAAAGCAGGTAAAGGCAAAGACGACAAAGAACACAAATATCCATCTATTTTTAAATTATCTGCTGTTGCAAATGCCTTCTACGTCTTGCTCAAATACATCATTAAATTATTATTGTTATGTGTGATTATATTCCTTATTAGTGGTGCTTTTTAATGTATGTTATATCACTAATATGTTTTGTAATCAATATTATAACAATCGTGATGTACGTAATTAGAATCGCGATTACAACAGGCATTCTACAAAACTCAGATGTTGAACAAAGGCGTGAGTAAAAAAACTATACGAAGTTCATGCGAACGTACGTCGATAATTCATCAACACCATTTTTTTTTTTTTTTTTTTTTTTTGTAAGTCCTATTAAGAACTTGTCAATATGCAAGTACATAATATTGAGAAGATGTATAATAAAATCAAGAGGATTAGATATATTGTGAATTGACGAAGTCATGAATTTTTTTCTTCTTCAACTCCCCCCCCCCTTTTTTTCAGTAAGAGTTGGCCCTATCAAAAACTTGTCAGTATAAAAGTTGTAGGTAATATTAAGAAGATTTATAATCAATTTAAGCGAATTTTATATCTTATAAATTGACGAAGTTATGAATTTTGTTCTTCCTGAAACCCTATTCTTTGCTCCCCTTGAGCCCATTTTTAATTTTATAAAAAATCTGCGATACCTAAATTTTTGGTACTTTTCCTAAATGTAATAATAACTTCAAACTGCTTTGATATGTCAAGAAGTTATGGAGTTTTTTCGGTTTTCCCAAAACCCCTCCCTATTTCCATCCCCTTGGTCCGGTTTTGCCCATTAACGAACTTGACCGAGATTTCCTACTCCTTGATTTTACGTATCAGTTTGGAAGAGATTTGTGCAGAATTATAGAAGTTATAGTGTCCATAAAAAAGTGATACATATATATAGATAGATAGATAGATAAAGTTACTGAGGGTGGTTTGGGGGTTCTAGGGGTCATGGTCGGTGTAGATCTGCAAAACTTTTTCAGAAATTCCAACATAGGGGAGATTGCAATAGGTAGTATTTCATACGAAATCTACCTAAAACAAGGTGAAAATTGCATCAAACGTGGCAAATGAGGTGCGTTCTTACTAGTTTTATAAATTTTTTTGCACCGCATATTGTACTCAATGTATATTTTAGTGTACTTCCTAAGTGCATATTAATTTCATTCTGTTCGATAGGCTGTCCCATCATTAAAATGCACTTGAAATATTTTTTTCCACTGGCCGTAATGTAACGAAAAACTTTTGACTGCTCTTGTAGTTAAACTATACATCCCATTTTCCTAAAATTTTAAATGACCCGACAAAATTTTGCAAAAATTATGTATTTAAAATATTTAGACCATTCGGTTGGATAGTTTTTGCTCTGTTATATGCCGACGGATAGACAGACAGACGGACTGAATGATCACTATAGGTGCTACGTATTTATATAATTACGAACCACCTAAAAAAAGTCTGAAACTCGTGAAGACTGAACAAAGGCGACTGTGCTTCTAATTTCTATTTTGTTATGCTAACAATATTTATTTAAATAAATATTAACAAGGATATTTTTCTATCAGTATATGAAAAAATACGGGCTGGTTATAAGGTATCATTTTCACAAGTACTAAATATGATATTAATAACCGGGCTGCTCTGCATAGGATTAATATTTTTTTGGTTATCTTTAAAAAAATAAAATAGCATTTTTGTTGTATTATTTGGTTTTAACGTATTAATCGACCGTAGTCGTGTTTGAATTCATATTTATTTTTAGTTATTATTCCAGTCGGTCCTATAGAAACAAGCAAAGAGTTAAATTTTAATAAATTTCAATTTTAGTCTTAATATGCGCAAAAGACACAGTTTTCGAGCATAAAAATATAAACGAGAACTTCAAAATTTATTTGGACGATTGAATGTGTAAACAAGCTCACTTCTTGCAACATTATGTAATTCACGTTTAATACACAATTCTGCTTAATACGCAAATTTTTCCCAAACCCTTAAAACATGTCTTAACCTGTTTCGACTGTATATGAATTTGAAAACTAGCCGGATATGCCAATCCCAAAACTTTTTTCTTTTTTATACATGTTAATATTTCAATTAAAAGTTGTTGCACATGTTAATCCTTCAGTATTATTACTTCAATATTACACCAACTTTGATTTTCATCTTAAGGTTTTGCTTCATTTTACCAATTGGAGAAAAAACGACTTAATCTCAATCATAACATTTAAGAAAATCAATACTTTTCGTTATTCTGCTGTACATCAGCTGCTTGAAAATCGCCTGTATAGATGGATGCGAATCGTCCGTCGCTGTATGAACAGCCGATGTACAATAGATCTATGAAAGATCGACATAAATTGCTTTTGCAGTGCCCCCTACCGGCGGATTGGTCCCAAATTCACGTGCAACCTGCTGGGCATAACCCAAAACATACACATGGAATTTGGTTTAATTCCATGCATAACTTCATGCACTTTTCAATGGTACAATATTAAAAAGGCAAAAAAAAAAAAACACTATTACAGCGCCCCCCTCAGGCGAAATATTTCCAAATTCAAGGAGGGTCAACTGGCCATAGCCAAAAACATACACAAAAAATTTGGTTTAATTCTATGCATAACTTCATACGCTTTTCGATGATACAAAGAGGACATACGGATAAACGGGCAGACAGACATTTTACATAAACATATTTTTCGGGACCTCTGACCTCTAAAACATGTAAATTCGTCGAAAGCCGGGTCGAAAAAAATACGATTATAATACTTTTTCCTTCAGAAAAAAGAAAGTGGCAACTAAAAACTGATGCCAATAATCGTTGAATTTTTTTAACAAAATGTATTTTATTTAATTTCCACACTATTTAGCGACTCAGCCCCCCTCACGCTAAATATTTTCAAATTCAAGGAGGACCTGTTTGCTATAGCCAAAAAAATATACGAGGGTGTATCAATAAGTTTTTGACCTCACATAGAAATAGTTGAATGAAATTTATGAAATTGCTACATTTTATGAGTCGTTTACAATACAGTCAGTGTGCTCAGTAACACATTTGTACAACTGGTATTTCAAAGAGAGGGTGGAGGATGTATTCCAGGAGACGCGATAGTAGACCCAAAGGGGGAGGCATTTTTCTAACTGTTATAGACCCCCACATGTGATGTGACATATTGTTGGAAAGGCCTGTGACCACTTATTCATGCTATGCACTTCTCGAGCCCCTCCTCCCAAATTTACCCTCTGGGGGCACTTTACTAAATTTTGCGGATATCATTCATGCTCCCCGAGGTGTAAATTTGGGGGGAGGGAGAAGGGAGGTGCATAGCATGAATAAGTGGTCACAGACCTTTCCAACAATATCTCACATGTTGGGGTTGGAAAAAGTTAGAAAAATGACCCCTTTTGGGTCTTTTATCATGCCTCCTGGAATACATCCTCTCATCTCTCTTTGAAATACTGTTTGCAGAAATGTGTTACTGTGCACGGTGACTATATAGAAAAGGACTAATACAATGTAGCAATGTCATAAATTTCACTCAATTACTTCTATGAGAGGGAAAAAATTTATTGATACATCCTCGTATATATGAAAGTCGATTCAATTCTATGCATAACTCATAGGCTTTTCGATGGTTCAATAATGGAAATGGCACAAAAATCGGTGTTACAGCATCCCCTTCCGGCGGAATATTTCCAAATTCAAGAAGAACTTTCTTTCGCTAGCCAAAAAGATGCAAAAAAAGATGGTTCAATTCTATGCATAACTTCATATACCTTTCGATGGTACAAAGCTGACTTACGGACATACCGGCGGACCAGACAGGCATTTTGTATAAACACTTTTTTTCGAGATCTCTGAATCCTAAAACGTGTAAATTCGTCAAAAACCGGAAATCGAAATAAATCTGGATTGCAATACTTTTTTCTTTAGAAAGAACAAAGTAGCAATTAAAATTTATGCCAATATCCGTTGAGTTTTTTAAGCAAAATATTTTTTATTTAATTTCAACACTAATTAGCGATCCAGATGTTGTCAGAAAATTATTTATGAAATTAATAGGGTAAATAAAAGCATACAGATCTTAATTAATAAAAGCAGCACTAATTTTTCTTAATTTTTTATATGGATTCACTTATTCAGAATTTCAGTTAAGTATCTTTTGTTTATCTTTTGTATTAAAATGTATTACGTTGTATTTATTATCATCCCAGACATAAATAATTCATTAAAGCTTAATAAATGCAAATCACATAATTAGATTTCATTTATGGAATAATGTGTAGCATGTGAAGCTGTTTTAATGCTGGATCATGCTTTGATGAACCAAAGCAGCATTTGTTGAACTTACTTTCTATGAAATTTCAATGCATTAATAGTAAAATAAGTAAATGGAAAAAATATCTTTGAATTGTTGCTATAAAGCAGAGTACATATGGGGCATTTTCACAATCTTTTGACTTTCGGGAATAAAAATCTGGTGAAATTAAACTTGCTAAAATAACATTTTAATCTGATAGACGAATGCCTTAATGATTCAAAATAAAGAAAAAATGGTCAACAGCGAAAAATTTTTTATTTAACTGAGGTTTAACTTAAACTTGCGAACTTAATTTTCCTTACCATTTTACCACTATAACTTTCCATTTTCTTCTAAATTTTTACTTATAAGGAATTTGCATAATACCCACAGGACATTCAAATAAGAAATAACAACAATGTAGTATTTTTATTACGAAATTTTGGTATAACATTGTCTTAAAGGGGTGTTAAAGAAGGGACGGTAAGGTAAAAAAAGGGGACGGTATAGGGAAAAAAAGGGACGGTAAGGATGGAACGATTAGGAAAATTACCACCTATTTTCGGCAAATCATGTTAAGACTAAGTGGTAGCCACAATGTTAATTGATTTTTAGAAACAGTTATTTACATTGGATTAAATTAAAAAAAAAATAATTTACCTCGAAAAGTGCAGGGATAAACCTTGGGGACGATAAGACTACCCATAAAGCCACGATCTTGAAATTGATATTTAAATGCTGATTTAAATTCTGCAGTCAATTTCCTGTCAAAGAATTTTAGACATTCTTTCTCTAGCATCCTTCTGCATGAGAAAAAACTTGAAAAAAATTCTGTGGCCGCATCTGAAAGTGATTTTCTGTATAAGTTTAGCACGAGGGACAGTAAGGATAAAAAACCCAGGGACAGAGTTCAAAAAATAATATGTCGGCGATAGCTCTAAAATGGACTGTAGAAAATAGTTAAAAATACTAAATGAAGTGTGTTGCGTATTGGATGGATTGTCCACATTTACAACACATAACAAAAACTTTTATTATTTACAAAAAAATATTCCAAAGGGACTGGCAGTGGTTAGTACACTGCGCTTACGTCTTAAGAACACATCTTACTCAACTTCATCTACTCATCTGGCGGGGTATTTTCGCCCGCGCTCTTTTCAGTCCAGAGCGCTTGCAGCACCGTCTCACTATCAATTATGATGCACAGAGGAAACAATCCCCCGGGGATTGAAATGCAAGTTTCAATATACATTAACATATAAATTTGCAAAAATTATCATACAAGAAAAAATTATAAGATATAAGCAACTTACATACACAATAATAATACAAGAATAATTCACTATAATACTAGATTAAATACAGAAATAATATATTTTAGAGTTTGCTTAAGGAAAGAAAGGAAATTTGTTACTCAACTGGTAATATACAAACATCTCTGACGTTTCTTTTAAAAATTCGCCCATCTGACAAGCGTAAATTCACCGTTCGAATTATATTATCTCTTCCCTTAAAAACTTCAACTGTTCTACCAACCAACCATTTGGTGTAAGGTAAATTTTCCTGCTTTATTAGTACCAAAGCTCCTTTCTGTACATCATCCTTTTTAAACTTCCATTTCCCCCTCTGTTGGAGATTATTCAAATAGTCGCGTTTCCAAATTTTCCAAATTTGTTGGCTAAGTTTGGTGATTCTCTGCCATTTGGCTAATCGATTTTCATCAATCTCGTCTAGTTGAGGTTCGGGGATCGAAGTGATTGGCCTACCGAAAAGAAAATGTGATGGTGTCAAAGTTTCAAAATCTGGGGATAGCATCTGGGGGGTAAGGGGGCGAGAGTTCAAAACTCCCTCAATTTCCGTTAGTATTGTTAGAAATTCTTCTAACGTTAATTTTTGATCACCTATTACCCTTTTCAAATGAAACTTGAACGATTTTACTGCTGCCTCCCAGATGCCACCAAAATTCGGAGATTTAGGGGGGATAAATTCCCATTTGATACCTTCCTGGCTTAAAAAGTTACACAACTCCTCATCTGGGAAACTAACCAGTTTATGCAATTTTTTCAACTCGATGTCAGCTCCGATGAACGTTTTTGCATTATCCGATTTTTGCACATTTCCCTCTTCTGCCAAAGAAACGTTTTAGACTAGCTATAAAAGCCTGAGTTGTGAGATCTGAAACAAAGTCCAGGTGTATTGCTTTGGTGCATAAACATATATACACTACTACATAAACTTTATTCAATACGCCCTTCCTTTGATTTTTAAATTTAATAGAAAAGGGTCCACAGTAATCCAGACCTGTCACCGAAAATACAAAATTTGGTGTCACACGTTCCCTTGGCAGATCGCCCATCAACTGGGAGCTGACAACAGGCTTATTTTTTAAACATGTTACACATTTGTGGACAATTTTCCGGCAATTATTCCTGCCATTAAGTGGCCAAAACTTCTGTCTAACATGGAAAAGCAAGGCTTGTGGGCCTAAATGAAAATACTTCAAATGGAAATAATTTAGGATAATTTCCGTTAACTTATGATTGGCAGGCAAGACAATTGGAAATATAGAGTTAAGTCGTAAATCGGCATGCGATAAACGGCCGCCAACTCTAATTAACCCTTCATCTCCTAGGAATACATTTAAAGAAGATAATCTACTTTTGTGTGGAACAGGCTTACCTTTTTCGAGACATTTTATTTCTTCTGGAAACTCACCCTTTTGTGCTGACCGAATTGAAAATACTTCGACTTGCCTCACCTCCTCAAGGCTTAAAGCTCCACTTCTTCTTTTCTGGGAATTACGACAATTAAAAATAAATCTAAAAATAAAACTAATTATGCGTATTAATTTCACAAAATTATTAGTAATCGAAAAAATATGTTCAATCATGGAAATGTCATTGGAAATAGACAAGGTGGTAAAGTCATGAGTAATGTTTGCGGAGCCTCTTTTTAGTTCTTTTAAATAGATCTCCTGATCTGGAACTACTAATAATTGTTCGTTGTTACATATATCTAATGAGTCCTTCAGAAACTCTGGACCAGTCCACCATTTGTGATTCTGAATAAGACTTTCAGATTTTTCACCTCTTGTCAGCAGATCTGCAGGATTCTCGGACCCTGCACAGTGAAACCACCTGGATGGGTCTGTCAGCGATTGTATTTCTTTTACACGGTTGGACACGAATGATTTCCACCTATTTGCAGATCCCTTGATCCAATAAAGAGCAATCTGCGAGTCTGTCCATAGAAACATAGAAGATGGTCCGTTGTGATCTAGCACCTTCTTCACCTCACAAATTAAACGCGCTGCTAGTAACGCACCTAAAAGTTCTAGCCGGGGTAATGACACCTTTTTCAAGGGTGCCACTCTGCTTTTTGATGTAAGCAAATTAATGGAAGATTGGGTCTTGGAATATGTTTGTAGATATATGACAGCACCGTATGCCCTGGGACTGGCATCGGCAAAGGTGTGCAGTATTAATTTATATTCAGAGTCTTCAGGGAACTGTAACACATTTCTAGGAATCTTTAGTTGTGCTAATTGGGGTAACTCGGAACACCATTGTTCCCACAGCTTTGAAATATCGGGGGTAATTCTTCATCCCATGTTAGATTTCTACTCCATAATTCTTGAAACAACCGTTTAATTCTTATAGTAAATGGCGATATGAGACCCAAGGTGTCAAAAATTCTGCCTGCTACTTGCAGAACGAACCTCTTCGTATTTTTTGCCTTGCACAAAAATTCTAATAAATTATTGATTTCCATCATCAACATGTCCTGTTTAGGTTGCCACAACAGTCCCAATACCTTATGAGTTTTATTTTCCTCAAAGGCCTGAGGTAAAGTACTAAACCCGTTCTTCTCCCACGATTCCATTACTAATTCGCTGTTACTATATCCATTTTCGGAACGTCATATTAGCTTCCTTCATAATTCTGTGTGATTGTTGTGAAATGTTCAGTGCATCTTGTACAGTTTCAGTACCGGCTATCAGATCATCCACGTAAATACAACTGTTGAGGATTTCAGTTGCTACCGGATATTCCTTCTTAAATTTATTAAGATGTTGTTTTATTGTGGCTGATAATAAAAATGGGCTTGAGTTCAAACCAAATGTTAGGCGTAAGAATCTGTACATAATAACTTTAAACTCATCACCGTTGACAGGATTGTCATCTATAAACAGGAATCTTAAAACGTCCCTGTCTTTTTTGTTGATAGAAATTTGTAAAAGTGCCTTCTCTATGTCGGCCAAAACAGCAATTTTATTTAATCTAAAAAAAATCAATAAATGGAAAATGTTCGGATTTAGGTTACTGCCTGCGTCCAAACAGTCATTTAGTGATAACTGTCCAGCTTCATGGGAACTCGCATCAAAAACAATGCGACATTTTGTGTATATACTGTCTTGTTTGAATACCGTGTGGTGGGGTAAATAAAAAATCGGGTTGTTAGAATTTTCTTCTGACTCAGGAACAATTTCAATAATTTTCATTTCTAAGTATTCATCTAAAATTTTACGATAATTTTCGTATAAACTTGTGTCGCGTTTCATTCTTTTTACGAGAGTAGTGAATCGTGTTTCAGCTATCTTGTAATTATTGTCTAATTGTTCCCAATTCCGTTTCCATGGGAGACAGATTTCATATCTGCTATTTGTAAACCGCACTTTTTCCCGAAATCCCTCTAGTATATCTTCATTTCTTACATTATCTGGATCATCCCTAATTCCTAATGTCTCTAAATCCCAAAAGGCCTTCAAATTTAATTCATCTTGATTTTCTAATAAATGGCAATTATATTTAGTTTCATTTTTATCATGTATAACTCCACCTGCAATCCATCCTAAGTGAGAGTTTTGTAAAATTATAGAAGTGTCAGGAATTTTTATTTGACCAGCTAATAACAATTCATAATATACATCTGCCCCCAATAACACATGAATTCGCTGAGGTTCAAAACATCTTGGGTTAGCATACACTAAATTCTGTGGTAGGTGCAGATTTGAAGTCTCTGCGGTACACATAGGGGTTAAATCTGTAATCTTAGGAACTAAAAACATGTTAGAGAATTTTTTAAATGTTCTATCTTTGTTTGAAATTTCGACATGTATTCTGTTTTTAATTTTACAGATTGCATCATTAAATCCGGAAATCACTGACTTTATGTTTCTCTAGTCCCAGAATGTCTGCTGCAGAAAAAGTAATTAGAGATATGTTACTGGCTGTATCTAGAATTGCAACAAAAGGAAAAAAAGAATTATTATTTCCTTTCAAATAAACTACAGCTGTCGAAATTAACGCATTATAGCTGGCGCCAGAGTCAGAATTTTGATCATAATTATTTTGACAGCTCAAGGTCTTCGCATTTGAAATAATTTCCACTGAATTAGTATTTACTTTTTCTTCATTTTTGATCTGAGGCTGATTCATAATAAAATTACCTTGTTTATTTTCATAAGATTTCGAAAAAGTAGCTCCATGAAGTGTGGTATGGTGATTAGAAAAACAAGTTTTGCACCTATTATATAATTTATTACAACGGTTAACGGTGTGATTAGATAAACAATTATAGCATAACTGTAATTTTCGTATTTGATTCAATCTTTCTTGAACCGATAAATCTAAATATTTTTGACATCGAAAAATGAAATGTGGTTGTTTACAAAATGCGCAGTTAAGTTTATCATTCTGTAAAACAAAACTTTTTTGCTTAGTGATGATTTTAAACCTAGGTTTCGTAACGATGTTGGTTTTTTGTACATTTTCTAAAGCTTGAGCTCTTTTCAATAAAAAATCAATAAAAACATTCCATTCAGGCAATTCATTACAGTTAAGAGACATTTCAAAAGCTTTTCTTGACTCATCGTCAATTTTTTGTAACACAAAATACATGAGAATGGATTCCGATAAATTGTTATGTTCCAGTCCTAACTGTTTCAAGGCTCTTAAGTGGCTCAATAAATTATCTACCAGATTGCGTATTTCTTTCGCGTTTTCAATTTTTATTTTGTTATTACTCAATAATTCTGAAATATGACTATTCACCAATAATCTTTTGTTTTCAAATCGTTTTTTTAAAGCTTCGAATAAAGAAGTATAAGAATCATCAATATTTTGTAATTGTTTCACAGGGCCAGTTAAGGCTGATTGTAAATAATACAGCTTTTGCGCATCATTTAGCTCAACGTTATTATCAATTAAAGTGGTGAATTGTAACTTAAAATCCATCCACTCTGTGTAACGACTCGAAAATTGGGGTAGATTAATTGACGGCAATTTGATTTTTGCCTCATTAGAACTGCCTCAATCATTACTATTACTTTGACTTTCGACATTAGAAATAGTACTAGGCTTTATTAAATCAAGAAGACTTACTTCGATAGCTTCTAACTGTTCTTCGATTTCGGTCAAGGAACTTTCAAAATCCCCTAAATCCTCATCAGATATTATAGAATAGGCTTCGTTCCTCAATTCATCAGTCTTCTTTTTTAACATTTGAAGAGAATTTAATTTCAGATCCAGTTCTTTAGGGCCGAGTTTCGTTTTCAATGCATTTGATATTCTCGTAACTTGACCGCGCATATTTCCTCGTTTTCGATTCAGGACCACGGTTCCTGAAATCGCTGGAGTAGCAACAGACATTATATCTATAAATTCTATAACAAGGAAATTCGAGTAATCCAAGGGCGTTGATTCTATAGCAGTGTTCTAAATGAGCGCTGCGGCTCGAAGGGCCAAAAACTTTGTCGGCGATAGCTCTAAAATGGACTGTAGAAAATAGTTAAAAATACTAAATGAAGTGTGTATTGGATGGATTGTCCACATTTACAACACATAACAAAAACATTTATTATTTACAAAAAAATATTCCAAAGGGAGTGACAGTGGTTGGTACACTGCGCTTACGTCTTAAGAACACATCTTACTCAACTTCATCTACTCATCTGGCGGGGAATTTTCGCCCGCGCTCTTTTCAGTCCAGAGCGCTTGCAGCGCCGTCTCAGTATCAATTATGATGCACGGAGGAAACAAATATCAACCGTAAAAATGTGTGCAGGTTAATTTTTTGCTACATATTTATATAAAAGAATTGTCCCAGTTTCGGAAAAAAATTCCATCGAATTACTTTTATTGAAACAATTTTATACAGACAGCTCCAAACTTAAAAATTAGCATCCGGGACACGGGACGGTATAGGAGTTTTCCTGGTGTTTGGACCACCAACATCATCTAAAACTTATTTATCTCGGTAATATTGTTATGCAATCATGCAATGGGATGTTCCCCAGTATATGAAATAAAAAAAAACACAAGAAAATGTACTAAAATAAAAATTACTATTCAGGGACATAAAAGTCAGAAGATTGTGAGAATGCCCCATATCTTATCGGGTAATTTTTTATTTGCAATTCATTCGAATAAATATGATTTCATAACCTCAAATAAACTCATTTTTAGGTGCGTTCGTAATTATATAAAAATGTAACACCTATAGTTATCGGCTGGTCCGTCGGTTTGTCTGTCTGTCCGCATATAACAGTGAAAAAACTACCCAACCGAATAGTTTGAAGTTAAATATATGTAATCGTTGCTGAATTTTGTCGAGTCATTTTAAATTTTATTAAATCCTATTAAATCCTATAATACATAATTAATTTAATCGTATCCAATGATAGGTAATGATTCTAGGTTGCCATGGTGATGACGTCCTATTGAAGATGGAGTCCTATTTTTTCCGTATTACTGAATTTAATGTATAGCATCGTCATAAATTTTGTATTAATGAATTTTTTGCATAACATTGCAGCAGCTATTGCACCAAGATCTGAATATTTATAAAACTAGTTACAGTACGAAGCACCTCATTTGCCACGTTTAATGTGCAATTTTCGACTTGTTTATAAGTTAAACACATTTGTTTTTCAAAATTGCAGTTTAGAATTAACAACTGAAATAATTAAAAAAAATATTTAATAAAATACTTTCTAATTAAAATATTTTAAAATTACAAATCTTTTTTTTAATACTGATTACACTTCTCCTATTTTAAAGTCAATAAATATATCATACGGGATAGCTGTATAGTACAGCTATTATAGCTATTACAGTAGAACCCGAATAATAAGAATCTGGTTGAAACGAAGATTTGGTTAAATCAACCATTTTAATATTCCCTCTAAATCGCAACATTTACTTTTCTTTTATACCCGCATATAATAAATAGTTCAGGCAATAGAGACCGTATAGGGACTCTACCTATCAAAATTAATGGTAGTACTGGAAATCGGCTTTCGAGATGTTTTTTGGGTCGCTGAATCCGAATTTGTAACTTCCACCAAAATTTCCCCCGGCGACCCCCCCCCAAATTTTGGTAAAAAGCACCCCAAAAAAGGGTTTTATTAAAAAATTCTAGTTTTTTATTGTTTTAGGTGAAAAGTAGCTAGAAATTCAGAAAGTAGACAAAATTTGCAACAAATTAGACATATGACATTATGACTTAGGATGAGGGGGAAGGGGGGATCTGCCTCGGAACATGCGCCGCAGTGCTGCGTGGACTAAGTTGCGCAATTTCACTTAACCACTCACACGTTTACATTAGCCCTCCCATCTTCCCTCCGAACTTTCTATATCAGGTTTACTTTAAGTTTTTTGGGTCGCTAAATCCGAATTTTTAATTTACCCCCCAAATTCCCCCCCCCCGAAAACCCCCTAAATAGTTGCTTTTAACTTAAATTTCTTATTGTTTTAGGGGAAAAGCATTACGAAATTCAGAAACTAGACAAAATTTGCAACAAATAGGATACATGATATTATGACGTAGGATAAACGGGGAGAATGGGGGCTGCTTCGGAACATTCTCCGCGCGTTTTTCTCAAAAACCAAATTTTTTCAAAAAATCAATTTTTTGGAGGGTTGCCGGGTGAAATTTTGGTGGGAAGTTACAAATTCGGATTCAGCGACACAAAAAACATCTAGAAAGCCGCTTTCCAGTACTACCATTAATTTTGCCAGATAAAATCCCCTATTGCCTGGACTTCATCATTTAGTGCTCGTAGCGCCGCAGTGCATGTTCCGAGGCAGCCCTCACCCTCCCCGTTCATCCTAATTCATAATGTTATATATCCTATTTGTTGCAAATTCTGTCTAGTTTCTGAATTTCGTAATGCTTTTCCCCTAAAACAATAACAAATTTAAGTTAAAAACAACTATTTGGGGGGGGGAGGTTCGGGGGGGAAATGTTTGGGGGAAAGTTAAAAATTCGGATTCAGCGACCCAAAAATATTGAAGTAAATCTTATAGAGAAAGTTCGGAGGGGAGATGGGAGGGCGAATGTAAACGTGTGTGTGGCTAAGCGGAATTGCGCAACTTAGTTTACGCAGCACCGCGCGCATGCTCCGAGGCAGATGCCCCCTTCCCCTTCATCCTAAGTCATAATGTCATATATCTGTTTTGTTGGAAATTTTGTCTACTTTCTGAATTTCTAGATACTTTTTCTCTAAAACAATAAAAAACTGGAATTTTGTAATAAAAACCTATTTTGGGGGGCTTTTTACCAAAATTTGGGGGGGGGGGGGTTGCCGGGGGAAATTTTGGTGGGAAGTTACAAATTCGGATTCAGCAACCCAAAAAACATCTAGAAAGCCGATTTCCAGTACTACCATTAATTTTGCTAGGTAAAATTCCCTATTGCCTGGACTATCTATATTATAAAGGACAAACATATCTGTGCGTAACGCATACGTCATTTTGCGAATGACAACAATTTGAAATTTGAAATAAATTTCGGTTTTGCAATTATATCTACGGCAAATTTTTAAACTTTTAAACATTGCACATTTTAAATTTTAACACCGTCGTATAAGGAAAAAAATGCTCTTTTAAATGCAATTTGTTTGAAAGCTGTATCTCAATTTATTTTTGAGATATTAAATTTTTTGTGGTTTTTAATACAAATTTTGTAATTGTGGCAACTGAAGTACTCCATTTATATTGAAAGTAAAGGGAAAATAATCTTGGTTTATTATTTTTATTGATTATATCCTTATTGATGCCATTTTCACACTACAAATAAAAGTAACTTTTTTATAAATTTTGAATAGAAAATGATGTCAGACATTAAAAAAAAACACGCATTCTTCTTCATAAATCAGTTACATTTAAATATTTTTACATTACGCTGATACTGAGTTTGAGATGCTAGGCAAAATTATTCAGTGTGTAAAAATTATGTCATATTTAAAACAAAACGATCATTTATTTTGATAAAATTAAATATTTGAGCAATACTAAATGGCCAATACTATGACAATTAAAGGCAAATTTCTGAATTTTTTTTTTCGCGGGTATTGAGATTAGAACTTAAAGTTGTGCGAATGCTCACATGAAAAGTTGAATCGGACAAACGTGACTTTAAGTTTGGAAATACATTCATTAACAATCTATTGCGCGTTAAAATACTTTCAAATTCTGAATTTGAGTGGTGCGTATGTAAATTAAGCGAATGTGAAAATAACGTACAATTTAGATTTCATGGGGGAAAATTTTATGATGTGACAAAGCGAATCCTTTTTACTGATTTTTCATCCCATAAAAACAAACATAAAAGAATCAATCGATAACTTCAGCATAATTACTCCTCTTGATTACGTATTCAAATAGAGTTTAATTTTTCAATAATTTAAGCAGTTGAAGTTTGTGGAAATAATAATTTGGTAATATTAGGTTAAAAATATTATTTGTTTTAAGAGTGAGACAACCAATGTTAGATGAATTTTTAATTGTAATTATTTTTGTTGGTTTATTATAAATTCGATCTGACAGTTCGTTTCTAACATTTTAGTTCGTCGAATTTCGACGGGTTTCAACTCGTAAGGAATAAAGCGCAAAATTTAAATGTGTCGTATTACGAAGTTTTCTTCAAATACCGCAAAAAGTAAATGTTTTCATTAATACAGATTACACGTTTCCTATTTTGAAGTCAATACAACTACATCAAAAGCGAAGTACAAGTGTATAGTTAATTCAGTAGATCCCGGATAATGTAACCAGGGCTTAATTTCTAACAAAAAAGTACCGGAGCCCTAATATTCTGCGTGGTCGATATGATGTGGACTGTAGACGTTAATTTTCTTTTTAATTGATTTTATTCACACTTAAAACTGCACAAGACACTTACACAACATAAATTTCACAAACTTGAATAAATTGAAAATCATAATTAATATCCATCGCGTAGTTTGGATGGAGTGTTTTTAGAGACGTGTTGATGCTTTGACGATCAACAGCTTAACTAACTTTTTTACAGACTGCTCACTAGGGGGAGCTCGTTCTACCTCCGGAACGGAACATGCTGCCCGGGGATGAAATATGACATATTTCAGCAATTAATATAAACATAATACAATCGATAATTAATTAACACTACAAATGACTAAAATACAAAATACTTAATATATAAAACAATCAGGATAATTACTTAAAAATAATATTTATAAGAAATACAATGATGCATAAACATTATTTAAGAGTACTTAATGGGCAACAGGCACACTTTTGAGATGCCTCTTAAAAATATACCACATGCAGTTTTGACTTTGACTGCACGAACCCTATTGTCCCTGCTTGGAATTATTTCCAGAATTCGGGCTAGAGCCCACTTACATGGTGGGAGATTTTCTTCTTTTAATAACACTAGAGATCCTAACTTTATGTTTTTTTTTTTTTTTTGTAAATTGCCACTTACCGCGCTGCTGCAAGTGATTTAAGTAGTCAATAGACCAACGTTTCCATATGCATTGAACATATTTGGTAATTAATTGCCAATGGGTTAATCTATTTTCAGAAATATTTATAACATTAGGCTCTGGAATACTATTAATGGGTCTGCCAATTAAAAAATGCCCTGGCGTAAGCACTTCAAACTCATTTATGTCATCAGAAAGCGGAAATAAAGGTCGGGAATTTAGGATTCCCTCAATTTGGACTACTAGAGTTTCAAAGTCCTCTAGAGTAATTTTATTATTACCTGCGGCCCTAAGCAAATGATGTTTGAAGGACTTAACGCCAGCTTCCCATAGACCGCCAAAATTAGGAGATCGTGGTGGGATAAATTTCCAAGTTATGAATTCTTCGGCAAAGAAATTTGATAATTCCTCGTTGGGAGTGGCCAATAATTTCTTAAAGTTATTTAATTCTGTTGACGCACCTTTAAAATTAGTGGCATTGTCAGAAGTTAGCGTATTTACTTTGCCTCTCCTGGCACAAAATCTTTTAAGCGTAGTGATGAATGCAGCAGCGGATAACTCGCTTACTATCTCTAGATGAATAGCCTTGGTAGCCATGCATATAAATATGGCCACATAACCTTTGGAATAAGTGCCCTTTCTCTTAATTTTGTACTTAATGTGGAAGGGGCCACAAAAATCGACTCCTGAATTGAGAAACGTATGGTTAGGTGTTACGCGTTGCGATGGGAGGTCTCTCATTAACTGATCTAGCGTTTTGGGGTTATGCCGGAAACATGTGACACAAGTGTGCACTGTTTTTCGGGCAATGCTTTTAGCCTTTATAGGCCAATATTTCCTCCGCTCTTGATGAACTAATCCCTGAGCACCTATGTGAAAGTACTTTTTATGAAAGTATTAAAAAATTAATTTAGTAATCAATGGCCAGAATTAATTGGTGCTTAGCATCAAAAGGTAAGTCAGAATTTATTAATCTGCCCCCTGCACGAAGTAATCCACAGTTGTCAATGAAGGGGTCTAATCCCTTTAACTTACTGGAAGAAGGAACAGTTTGTCCCTTTCTGATTGCTGCTAATTCAGGAGCGAACTTACCTTCCAGGGCCTTTTTTACCAAAAAATGTATACTATATTTTAATTCTGTGCCCGAAAGCTGATTCCGTTTTATATCTCTATCGCGGCTGTTATTGATGAACCTAAAAATAAAACTACACATTCTAATTAATTTGAGAAAATTATTAGAAGAATTATATAAACCATTAAAAAAATCGTTAGAGTCTTTATGAAAAGTCAATAAATTAAAATCAGTTTTTAGTTCATGATCACAGTCAATGTCTTTGAGAGTAGGAAATTGTTTGGGAACTATAATTTCCGTTTGAAGAAATTCCGGATCAAACCACCACAAATCATTATTGATCAGATCCTTGGCTGTTGCACCTCTGGAGATGTTATCTGCTGGATTGGATTTTGAAGATACATGGTTCCAGTGATAATTCTCAGAAATAGACTGGATCGTGGTGACTCTATTGGAAACGAAAGTTTTAAGTTTGTGGGGTGGTGTGTTAAGCCAAAATAGAACAATCGATGAATCTGTCCATAGCCACACTTTTTCAAAGCATAGTTGTAGGATGGGAATTATTTTTTGAACCAGTTTTGTCAAAAGTAGAGCTGCACACAACTCTAGTCGCGGGATGGTCATTGGCTTTAGGGGGGCCACACGGGACTTGCTGCACAAAAGATTAGACTTGAACTGTCCAGTTGTGGAGAGAGACCTTATGTAGATGGCTGCTCCATAGGCCTTTCCAGAAGCGTCTGAAAATCCGTGTAAATCTAGACCTGCAATGTTGTCAGACAAAACATATCGTGGAATTGTAAGATGATTCATTTCTGTCAATTTAACCAGAAAATTTTGCCATTCCCGAAGAGAACTGGCAGGCAGATGTTGATTCCAATTTATCTTTAATTCCCATAAATGTTGCATGAAAATTTTTGCTTTGGTTAGAATAAGGCCAATTAGCCCTAAGGGATCGTAAATTTTAGCAATTTGTGCCAAAACTTCTCTCTTAGTATAAACATCTTTGGGTTGATACTAATTTTAAAAGTAAAATGATCTGATTCAGGTTTCCAAAGCATCCCTAAAGTTTTTACAGAAATTTGCTGCGAGTGTTCGTCAAATGCATATTCTGATATGGCTGCGTCTTGTAATAATTCAGAATGATTAGAGACCCACTTGTGTAGCTCCATCCCTCCCCTTTTTAAGATCAGAATTAGTTGAGCTTGCAAGTCCTGTGCGTCTTGTAAGGAACCTGCACCAGATAAACAATCATCAACATACATGTCGTTATGAATCACTTCTGCAGCTTTTGGAAAATCTTTTCTTTCTTCATCAGCAAGAGCTTTCAACGTTCGCGTGGCAAGAAAGGGAGCACTAACAGTGCCATATGTAATCGTGTTGAGTTCATATATTTTTATCGGGTCGTCCGTACTGGACTTCCAAAGAATTTTTTGCAAATTTCTCTGTTGTGGGTCAATCAGTATCTGCCTGTATATTTTCTTAATGTCTACACAGAATGCATATTTGTGGTTACGGAATCTAGTTATAATCGAAAATAAATCTTGTTGAACCGTTCCCCCATTTAATAAAATAGAATTAAGTGAATAACCACTAGATGTATTTGAACTTGCATTGAAGACAACTCTCAGGGGAGTGGATATTTTTTCCGGTTTATACACAGCATGATGTGGAATGTAATAAGTCAGCTTATTTTCGTTTTCATTTTTAATTTGTGTCATATGCCCCAAAGTTTCGTATTCTTCCATAAAAGCTGTATATAAATTAGCCATTGTTTTATTTTTATCTAATTTAGCCCATAAACTATTTAATCGCCTAGCTGCAATTTCTCTAGAACTTCCTAACACTGATTCTGCATTTTCCTTTAATGGTAGCTGTACTGTAAATCTACCGGTGTGATCGCGTTTATAGGTTCTTCTAAAATGTTCCTCACAAAATATTTCTTCATCCCCTTGGACAGTTTCTTTATTATCCCCAGGTAAAGCAAACTATGTACGTGTACTTAATCACTACTGATTATCACACGGTGCCCTCCAAAAGGACCGCCACGGCACCCACTGCAAGGGAATGACCTAAGAGGACGGACCAGCCATTCAGACCGGCACCAGAATTCCTCAATAGGATCCCAAGCAGGATTGTAGATTCTATTTCAAAAAATTTCTGTAAAGTATTGTCTAAGCTATTTTCAGTTAAGAGGCAACAATATGACTTACTTTCAACTTGTGGAAGTGAACCTGCGATTATATACCCAAATACTGTATTCTGTAACATACAATTAGCATTTGCCAAACGAATTTGCTCACTCTTTAAAATCTCAAAAAATACCTCGCTACCAATCAATGCATCAACCTGACCAGGTATATGAAAATTATTGTCCGCTAATTCTATGTAGTTAGGAATGCATAAATTTGAAATGTCTAATCTTTCAACAGGAATATTGTTTGTTATTTTTGGTAGAACTGCAAACTCTAATGTTTTAGAAAATGTTCCTTTTTCATTTGATATTTTTGCATTGATAATTTGTTTTATTTCTTGGTGTGATTCGTTAATACCGGAAATAACACCCTTGAATGGTTTTGGTTTTAGATTTAATTTCTTGCATGCGCTGTTACTTAAAGCGTGGATAGACGACCCATTATCTAGAATTGTTCTTAATCTAATTTTATTTCCATACACATCTGTTACTAAAAGTATAGCTGTGTTTAATATTGCGCAATTTCTTTTATCTTCTAGTAGCAAATTGGAACCAATTAATGGCGTCTCTTTATTCTCAGGTTCAGAAGTGCTTATTTGTTTATTTTTAATAAACTCGTTATTTTTATTTATTATTGCAGTTTCTGAGATCATATTTTCATTCACTTCACATAGTAAGGTGTTATGTACTAATTTTCATCTCCTACAGGTAAATTTAGAATTGCATTGACCTTAATGTAATCGTAAACAATTTGAACATAATTTATTCTTACTTACAATCATTTTCCTTTCACAAATACTCATGTTTAAAAAAGCAGAACATTTGAAAAGGGGGTGAGGCAAATTGCATAACACACATGGCTTTACATTATTTTTATTTTTATTATCGTTGATAAAAAATGATCTGGATTTATTTACTGCGTAATTGTTCTTAGATTTCCAAAACCTTGATTGCGACTGTCTGGCGTCAGTCAAGATATTTATCGATTCTAAAACTAAGCATCTTTTTTCCAAAAAAGCAATTAAATAGTCAAAAGTCGGAACATCAGAGTTTTGAAGAGATAATTCAAACTGCTTTTGAGTTTCGTTATGCAATTTTTTCAGAATTATATTTATGAACACACTTTCTGATAAATTATTTTGTGTGTATTCCATAATTTTGAGTGCGCGAATGTTTTTGTTAATACAATCAATGAAATTACGCCATTCTTTAGAGGATTCATATTGCATTTTTTCATAATTTAAAATTGCAGAAATATGTGAATCGATTAACAACTTTTTATTTTCGTATCTGTGTATCAGAGCTTGAAACAATGAATTGAAATCATCATCAGGTGATTCTAAATGTTTAGCTTCGTTTTTTAAAGAAGCTTTTAAATAAAATAGCTTCTGATTATTATCTAATTGAGGATTGTTAACAATCAAATTAGTAAACTGCGTTTTAAAATTAGCAAAATCACAGTAATCACCTCCGAATGAAAGCAGTGGAATTTCAGGGAGGCGCACCTTTGTTTTGTTTTCATTTGAATGATCATTAATATTTACACTTGCGATATTACATTTATTTTCAAAAGATGCTAATAAAACTTTTAAGCTTACCTCAATTTGTTCGAGCCTTTCATTAGCAGTGTCGATATCCTCCTCTATATCTTGCACTTGTTGCGCAGATAATTCTTGGATGTCAAAATATTGTTCTCTTAATTCCTCTAATTTATTTTGAAGAGCTTCTGTCTTTTTTAATTTTACTTCTAATGTGCTCACATTCGTTGTTTTTATATCGGTCGTATCTGTTATAAACTGCTCTAATCTTGTAATAGCAGCCTTTACGGTGCCTTTTAATCGATTAAGCTTATCCATAGTAGCTCTCAGGCTCTCTCGGACCACAATGGTCGATATGATGTGGACTGTAGACGTTAATTTTCTTTTTAATTGATTTTATTCACACTTAAAACTGCACAAGACACTTACACAACATAAATTTCACAAACTTGAATAAATTGAAAATCATAATTAATATCCATCGCGTAGTTTGGATGGAGTGTTTTTAGAGACGTGTTGATGCTTTGACGATCAACAGCTTAACTAACTTTTTTACAGACTGCTCGCTAGGGGGAGCTCGTTCTACCTCCGGAACGGAACACTGCGGTACCAGTACAGCAATCGTGCCGTTCGTACATTTTTTGCAAAATTTAAAGCATTTTTTTCTTTAGCAAAATAAAAACTTTAAATATATCTATCAGCATATACTTAGCTGTCAACTGTTCCACTTTTTAGTTATCACTGCTTCTGAATAGCAATCTTTGCCTAATTTAAAAATTAATTAATTGCAGAATCCTGCGATTAAATATGGTAAGGATTATTATAAGGAAACAGTGTTAACACAAAAAAGGGATAGTTCGCAGCTATGCATTTTTAAGAAATAAATGGTCAAGTGCGACTATTATTCTCTCTCAGAGGGTTCCGTACAATAAATATATGAGTTATTAATTAATTGCAGAATCCTGCGATTAAATATGATAAGGATTATTATAAGGAAACAGTGTTAACACAAAAAAGGGATAGTTCGCAGCTATGTATTTTTAAGAAATAAATGGTCAAGTGCGACTAGTACACGCGCTCAGAGGGTTCCGTACAATAAATATATGAGTTATTAACTGTATTATTAAAAAAAATAGTTGCTTAAAGAATAATAAGAGTTTGTAAAAAAACATATAACGTAGGGTTGGGTGTATCTGTATAAACTAGAAAATTATCAATGGGTATACACTGAAAATTCAAAGAAGCTAAAATGAAGCTAATTCAATGAAGCTAAATAATATCAAATATTGCTATTCTGTGTAACTCTTTTTTCCTTATCCTAATCTGTTTATAATGAACTTAAATTAAAGTCAGAGTAGTAATAATCTTTTCTTTTTACAGTGTAGCTAAAACAAAACACTTGTTCAAAGTTTAAACTTCACATTGTGCTAAGCTCGCTTCGAAAGGAGGTTGCAAGTTGCAACGCCACCTTGGTCCGTGACGCGTTTTTCGAGATAGGTTTTTAATTAACTTTTAAAGACACGGGAGGCGTATTGAGAGATCCACTCAATGCAAATTAGTCATGAATCCCACAGTATTTATGTGATTAATTCTAATTAAATTAGTCTGTTTTTAACAATTTGACGTTTATTGCTTTTATACTGCTACTGTGCATTGCATTACACAAATATGTATTTAAATGTTGTTATCTAGGCTTTAAAATCCGATGGTTCATAAAGTACGCCGCCCCTGTCATTATGTATGTCCAAACCGTCCATGTCTTTAAGGGTTAATATCTTGGTAAATTGTCGACGATTTTTTTTCGAAAATCATTATCAACAATTTTTTATACTTCTACTACGGGGATAGGTACCTCTACCGCTCCTCAATATCTTTGTTGAAAGCCCGCAAATTGAAATTTGTGTGTAACCGAAAAATGCGATTTTCTCAAAAACTATCTAACCTAGGGTGATCGCTATAATTTTCCTGCAAGGTTTAAATTAACGCCTACTACCACTAAATTTTTCATAATTTTAGTTTTTGTAGATTCGGAAATAGATGGGGGGGGGGGGGAGATATATTTTTGCACTACATTTTCGATGATATCTCTGAAAATAAAGTACCTAAAATTAAAAGAAATGTATTTTTTGAATTCAGCGTTATGAAAGCTTTAACACGATACCCCACACGGTATACAATGAACAGATTTTTTTTCAAGTAAATTGCCCCGGTACGATTTTCCTAAATATATTTGTGAATGTTTAATAATCCGTAAATATGTGGGTTAATAGTCTTCATTACTTCCCTCGATTTGAACTTTCCACGTTCCATAGTTTACGAGTAAAATGGCTGTGACAGACAGACACAGGAGTGATCTTATAATGGCTTCGTTTTTACTTTTTAAGTACAGAACCCTAAAAATAAATGACATTTACAGAAATTAATATTTATATGCTGAAGAATGGAACAATGTTTTACAATTTCCTATAAAAGGTGCATACCTTAAACTATAATTGATTCCTTCCACATAACAATCTTTTGTGGTGAGTCCCGGAAAACAGATTAAATTAAAAATATGACGCCATTATCGGAAAGATTAGATGCTTTTATACAAAAATGGGATACACTGCTCGATTGCTTTCTATCAGAATAACAATACATGACAATTATATCTACTTACAAATGAAAGTGACTTCGTAAATGTGAAGAGCAGAGCATTAGCATGTGTACCGTTCATGATACAAAATAAATAGAAAAATCACTAAAGTGATTTTTATACTCATACGCAGTAAAAGACAAGAAACCTCACAGAAACAAAAAAGCTGATGCTCGTTGGGTAAAACAGACAAAATTCCTTTCAGGTTAAATATCCAAATTAAAAAAACAACCAATTAAAAATTATCCTATTGTCATAAAAGAAAATCGAACTGAAAGCAAATTCATTGTTCAGTCTCTTGAGTGGCGCCGTATCAATGCGTCAACGACATAAATTTACAAATATCCCTAGAATAGAAAAACACGATTTCTGCTTTTCCTTCACTCTGATCAAAATAACCTTAAAATGATTTGAAACAGAATATAATACGTAATTTTGAAGGAGGATTTTTTTCTTCCATACATGAATAAATAAAATTTCGAATGTAACACAGATTGAGCTCGAGTCAGTCCAACCCCAAAAACTGATATAAAAATTGAGTCCGTTTTATGTAAGCTGATGCTCGTTGGCTAAAACAGAAAACATCCTTCTCAGGTTAGATATTTAAAAAAAAAAGAAAGAAAAAAAACAGCCAATAAAAAATTATCCTACTTTCACAAAAGAAAATCATACTGAAAGCAAATTCATTGTTCAGTTTCTTGAGTGGCGCCGTATTAGCACATCATCGCCGACTTCCCCTTCAAAATAGGATCGATATGATTTGAAATAGAATATAATACGTAATTTTAAAAGCGGAAAAGTTTTTTTTCTAAGAGTTTAATTTGCGCAGGAGCCCACCGGAGCTCGGCTCCGGTACTTCTCTGTTTTCGGTAAATATTTAAAAATTGGTCGGAATTCACTGGAGCTCACAAATACAGGGTTCCGGAGCCCAGTACAATAGCGTTTCCGAAAAACCGAAGACTAAATTATCATTTTATTTCGTTTCTATATCTAAGCTTTTGCATTTTTTTTTTTTTTTTTTTTTTTTTACCAAAACACTTATATGTGACGTAATGAGTCGCACACGTAGGGGATGGAGATAAAAAAGACTCAATTTTTATATCAGTTTTTGGGCTTGCACTGACTCGAGCTCAATCTGTATTACAATTAAAATTTTATTTATTCATGCATGGCTTATGTTCTAACAAATAAAATACCAGAGCCCTAATATTTTGCGGTACCGGTACTAACAACTGTACCGTTCCCCATCACTTCAATCTGCATATTTATATTTTGTACAGTCGTGGGGAAGAAAGTAAACACCCTCTACTAACTCCTCAGCAAATTATCGTAGAAGAAAGTTACTGGTACCGAACGATTTGAAATAAAGTCTACTTTTAAATGATGCATATAAAATTTGCTTAGGGGGCCATTTACATATTAAAACGAACCCAAATTTCATTTTTTTCAATGGCAATACCCAATTTTAACAAGATATTTCAAATTTTCGGTTCAAACTATGATTAGACACCAAACAGCTCAGCGAACGGCCAAAAACAACGCGATCGGGGCTCACGGAGGAAATTTGCATATGACAGAGGCAAGAATCCATTTTCTAGGCTGATTATCTGTCGAACTGCATTCTATGATTGTTGTCTTGCCCCTGTCATATGCAAATTTCCTCCGTGCGCACCGATGGTGTTGTTTTTGGCCGTTTGCTGAGCTGTTTTTTGTGCCTGCATAACGCGTCCGTTTATTGCGATACACGTACCGCTCTAGCGCTATTTAGGGTTTTCGCATGCGCTGAGCATTTTGAGACGAAAAATAATGGACGTTGCCATTCGAAAATTTCGAGTTTCTGTACCTATAACCGTAACCGTGAGCGCTAATTTGTTGCGTTCACAGAATCCCGAGCTCATACCTCTGAATAACTATATCTGAAATCTCATCTCGACCGGTTAAACGGAACGGCCGCTAGAGTTCCATATATCGGCAAAGTTTTTTATGACCACCCTGTACATTATTATTTACTTGAACTTTACTTTTAATAATTTAATCATTTTAAAAATTATCTTAATTTTTACTATTTTAGTTTATTACTTCACTTAATTATTTTAATATTTTACTATATTGTAAGTATTCATTATAATTTCGATTGCATTATTACATTCAAATGACTGTTTAAAAATGTAAACGAAGCAATGACCAGAAATTCCCAAATTCTGAAATCCGCACAACTTCTGGTCCCAAACTATGCGGGTTTGAGGGAGTCTACTGTATGTATAAATGACAGCACTTAACAAAAGTAAGTATATGAAAATATCTAGAATAAGAGCTTAAATCGAACTTGTCGTGAAACTTGTGGTATTGCTCTTTGTGCTTTAAAATGTACCACATAAAAGCAAATTTTACTAAATAATGTTTATATACAACTAAAACCTATTTCCAGATATTTATACAGTGTAACCTCCTTGAACGGCCACCTCTAAACAACGAAAACTTCCGAACACCGGCCACATGCTGATGGAACCAAACACGTTCCATAGCATTAACATTAGTACGAACCTCTAAATAAGGAATTCTGAACAACGGCCACTCAAAAGTCACGAAAAAAAATTTTTTACAGCTCCTGGTACAATTTCATATTTATCTGCAAACCGAAATGTGAAGCAGATCAAACAAAATTTACTTGATATGTGAACAAACAGAAAATGAAGACATTGATGATAATGGAGAAATTTTATATAATATTCTTAGAAAGGCAGGCATAATTAACATAAAGACCAGCTTGTTTGTAACTCTGGAGAAAAATTTGGCAGTTACTGCCACATTTGATTCCATACTGCAAATGGTGAAAGATGAAAAAAAGGAAGAGGAAATAGATAATAGAATCACCCACAATTTCCAGTATTAACACATATACCGAAGATTTGAAGACCCTCCCTGAAAACCAAAATTTCTCATTAAATCATAATGATGATGAGTTGTATAGCATATCAAGTCATACTTTTTTCTTTGGTGAAAGACATTTGCAGCAAAAAAAAAAAAAAAAAAAAAAAAAAAAGCAACTGGAAATCACTGGTTTTCTTATTATATTAAAACAATGATGATTAATTAAAATGACTGTGTGTATTTCTATTTAATTATGTAATTTTGATTTTTTTAAATGAAAGCTCTGAATAACACCTACGTCTGAAGAGCGGCCACTTTTCACCGGTCCCGCGGATAATCGTTATTCAGAGGTTACACTGTACAACATTTGGGTAAGTTTTTATTCAAGTTTATGAAAAATTTTTATGTTACAAAATGATGTTTTCTTATTCGGAACTTTAAAAAATATATAAAACGTGCTTTTTTTTTGATAATTTCTCATTAAATATTAATTTTTAGTACATTTAAGTAATTCATTGATTATGAATAAAAACAGTTTTAAGTTCATAATAAATAAAAATGATTAAAATACATATATTTTAAGCATTTTATAAAAAATCTTGAAAAGTACCAACTACCCCAGTACAGAGGGTTGTAAAAGTGGTTGTAACATTTGTGGTTGTAAAAGTTCAAACTTGAAAGTGTTTATATCGTTGTTTAAGTGTTTATATCGTTTCAATATAAACACATGTAGCCATAAATGTATATCGTTTCCCCCTTCACATTTCGTGATGTCATATGGGTCTAAAAATTCCTATGCATGGACATTCATTACATTTAATTTATCCCCATGCCATATTTCGGTCGAAAGGCTGAAATTTTCTGATATGTGGGTAAATTAGAGGAAGATATGTCAAAAAGTACAGAATCCACCAAATCTAACTCAGTAATGTTTTGCCCTGAGTAATTGCGCATCACAACTGCGCCAGATGTTTCTTTACAACTCTGCATTTTCCTTAATAAGGAAAAAGAGTGAGAAAATACTTTACCAAAACACTTTCTTTTTGACGGTTTATTATACAAAATACAGATGAATTTCAAATAAGTGTATTTTCGACATTCCCTACCTCTGGATGCAATAATTTGAACATAATAAGGAAATTCAACAAAAAATTCAGTGTTATTAAAAGATTTTTTGTTGTATTAAAATAAGGTTATCGTAATTTCCATGCATTTATCATTAGAAGCAATACATGTAGTACAGTCGTGGAAAAAAAAAGTAAACAACCCCTACTAACTCCTCAACAAATTATCGTAGAAGAAAATTTACTGGTACCGAACGATTGGAAATAAAGTCTGCTTTTAAATGATGCATATAAAATTTGCTTAGGGGGCCATCTACATATTAAAATGAACCCAACTTCATTTTTTGTAATGGCAATACCCAATTTTAACAAGAAATTTCAAATCTTCGGTTCAAACTATGCCAAGACGCCAAATCTCAAGTCATTAGAATGCTAAGTTTTTGGATTATAAACATCCAAAATTTAGTGCTTCTAATGTTAAATTACGTTTTCGTATTTTTATTAATATCTCCTGTATATATACTTATACATATACTCCTATCCCTATATATATACTCCTAATGTGCTAATTTTTTGTGTAGCAATAATACTGAAATACCCAAACATAAATACGTGGAATTTTAAATTTTTATAATTTTATGATATGAATTAGGAAATTAATATTCGAAATAATTATGAATTGCAACCTACAACTTTTTTGATGGATTTAGATTTATTAAGACCTACTTTATGAAAATCCAAAATTTCGTATTTTTCTTCCAAGTAGTTTTCAAATTATGCTTAAAAAACGGCACAATGATGGTTTAAGGGGCCGTCTATGTTAGAAATGACTAGATATTTTGAAATTTCTTATGCTATCCTGCGCGCTTAAGATGCCTTGATCAAGAAGGGGGCTGTCTCGGTGAACAATGGAGTACCGAAATTCAATTTGTATACAGCCCCTAAAATAAGCTCGTTTTTAAAAAATTAATTTCTTGGAAACTTATCGTACGAATTGTATAAAAATTTGTTTTTAGGCTAATTGAAGGATGTAGAGATCATTTATGCTATCAGAATTGCGTACTGCTATTGAAAAAAGCAAAGTTATGGTTCATTTTAATATGTAGATGCCCCCCTAAGCAAATTTATATACATCATTTAAAAGTAGACTTTATTAACAATCGTGTGGTACTAGTAGCTTTTTTCTACGATAATTTTTTGCAGAGTTAGTAAGGGGTGTTTACTTTTTTTTTTCCACGACTGTACAAACCAAGCAGTGAATTTTTGAATCCGTCATTAACTGAAATGTGAAATAATTTAACATTGAAACATTGATCGTTATTCTTTAAAAGACCAAAATGATGCAGCTAACATATAACAGTTCTTGCATATAAGAGGTGGCTTTGAAGGTGGAAGAAAGCCCACAACTTATTAAAGCTTAACAAAAAAAAAATAAAATAAAATAAATAGACTTAGAAAATACATGTTTCGCTTAATTCTCGCAGCAAACATTTGTGAGCGTGCAGAAAAATTCTGCTCTATGTCTGCTTAAGCCATGTCTGGTGTATATTATCTATAACGATAAAGTATTAAAATAAAGAATTAATCTTTGGAAAAAACTAGAATGTAGCATTTTCTATAACTGCTTTTAAAAATGATATTTTAATAACCTGTTTCTAAACGGTGTAGATAATTCATAATTTTTGCTATAATGGAGACGGAGGTATTGCAGATTATATTACTATACATTTTCCTTAAAATTGTAAATAATGAGGGAACTTAGAAAACACACGTACTTAGAATAGAATGATATAAGGGAAGGGAAGTGTGTTGAAGCTCCATTTGTTTCTATAGTGTCCCTGCCCATTTTCAAGGAAAAATAAATCACGAGTTATTTTACGGGATGAATCATTTTACCATGACAACAGTCTGTGAGAGCGAATTAATGTTAGCTTTAAAAAAAAAAACGACCAAATATATGTGACGGGGAAAAGGAGACTCATACTCGAATAATAACACTTGCTAACTTTAAGAATTAAATGAACTATTTACACTATATACAATTACAATTAAGTAGAACATTAATGAAATTAAACACTCATTCGTCTTAATGCGTCTAAACGTCGTTGAGAGTTCGGTGTTTTGCAACCACTCTTTTACCTTCTTTTCCCGCGTCTGTCGAATGTTCTAAAAGGGTATTCTTCTACGCCGACTCGTGGCGCTGCCGTCGTCTCTTACAGACTGTTGCCACAGGTCACACTCGTCCATCCTGATACGCACGACCTCGTGCGCACCATACACTTAAACACAAACTTAAACAAGTTGGAAATTGCTCGTCAAACGTGGCAAATGAGGTGCGTTCGTACTATAACAAGTTTTATAATTATTTTTTGCACCCCATATTGTACTGAATGTATAATTTTTTGCACTTCATAAAGTGCATAGTCTTTAACATCATTAAAATGCACTCCCAATAATTTTTTTCCCATTCCCCGAACACTTTTGACTGTCCCTGTAATTAAACTATACATCCGATTTTCCTAAAATTTGAAATGGCTCGACAAAATTTTGTAACATTTATATATTTAAAATTTCAGACCATTTGGAAGGCTGTAACATCATTAAAATGCACTTGCAATATTTTTTCCCATTGGCCGTAATGTAAAGAAAAACTTTTGACTGCCCCTGTAATTAAACTATACATCTGATTTTCCTAAAATTTGAAATGGCTCGACAAAATTTTGCAACAATTATATCTTTAAAATTTCAGACCATTCGGAAGGCGGTAACATCATTAAAATGCACTTGCAATAATTTTTTCCATTGGCCGTAATGTAAAGAAAAACTTTTGACTGTCCCTGTAATTAAACTATACATCCGATTTTCATAAAATTTTAAATGGCTCGACAAAATTTTGCAACAATCTTATATTTCAAATTTCAGACCATTCGGTTGGGTAGTTTTTGCTCTGTTATATGCGGACAGACGGACGGACGGACTGAACGACGACTATAGGTGCTACGTATTTATATAATTACGAACGCACCTAAAAAGGATACCATATCTTTAAAAAAAAAATTACACAGAATAAAACAGAAAAAAAAAATTAAAAAGAGAAAAAATGAAAATCGTCGTCAATGCCGGTTGGCATTTCGTCTTCCATCTCCTCTTAAATGGTACCCGTCTTAAATGGTACTCGTCTTAAATCGTACCTGTCTTAAATGGTACTCGTCTTAAATCGTACCCGTCTTTACTTTGTACTCGTCTTAAATAAAAAAATATATATATATATACCCACCTATATACGTCTTAAAGTGGTACGTCTGAAAAACAGAAAGAAAAAAAAAACACATATCGGCATCTTCTAATCGTCTTCTTCCTTTAAAAAAAAAAAAAAAAAAAAATGAAACTTCATGCAGAAAAAAAAATTAGAGTCTGTAATCAAATAAAGTCACAGAATGTTCATATAACAACAAAAAAAAAAATGGAGCTGTCCACAGTTCTAATGTTCTTTATGCAAAGCACAAAAAAGTAAAAAAAAATGTCTTTGTAGTTCACAGAAAAAAAAAACCACAATACTTTACGGAACACACTTTTCAGCAGCAGCATTGAAGAAAACAAAAAAAAATGACATCCGGGTATAATTGAATCACAATATTTCACAAACACATATTTCACAAACAAAATTTTAACTTTTTCTTAAAATTATTCTTGATGTAAACACAGGTGATGAAAAAAAGAAGAAACACACAAAAAAAATATTTTGTAGAAAGACGAATTCTTGAATTTTTTTTTTTTTCTTTCTCTTTATATAACGGAAGGGAAGAAAGGAAGAAGAAAAGTTCCTTGATACAGACATTCTTCTGAAATTACAAACAGTATCAGTAGGAGCAAAATAAACCTTTTTTGATTCACATTTTGGAGCTTCTAACACATCTGTTAAGCTGTTGTCTAAATTATCATCACATATAACTTTATTTAAAAGGGTATCAACGCCTATTTCTTTAGTTGTTTGAAAATTAGGCTGGGTTTTCTTCAGAATGCTAAGAGAAGAAAGATCAGGACTAAAAATCCATTTTCTAACATTTTCATGTATAGGACTTTCGATATTTTCTTTATGAGACACTAACTTTTTAACATTTTTAATTTTATTAGGCTTCATATTTTTATCTTTTGATGGTACTAAATGTTTTTGTGATGATTGTTTAAGCAAGTCATCTTTGCTACTGCTTTTTATATCTTTTGGATTTTTTGAGGATTTCTTTTCTACTTTTTTGGAATATAAAACATCTACAGAGCATGTCAAATGATCATTTTTCCTTTCTTTTTCTAAGGGAACTTTATGACAATTGATAAGATCTTCAGTCTTTTCAGAAGATTTATCAGTTTTAGTAGAACTTACTATTTTGACAGGATCTTCAATTGAATTAACTAGGTATACAAACAAATTATCATCAGATGTTGGTTTACTAAGGGAAATACCATTTTTATTATAAAGCAAAGTACCTTGCGTAATTATATCAGTACCAATAATAAGAGGAACATTCATATGATGTTTACTAATTATATAAATATTTGTTGAAAAAATGTTATCATCTATATTTATATCACCCTGAATCGAGCCAAGTGGTGTGGTACTACCACTACCAAAACTAGTTAATGTTAAACCGACCGGTGTTAACGTAGGCAAATTCATCTGTGAATATTTATCTTCACGGAGCAAAGTAAGATTACTACCTGTATCGATAAGAGCATCAATTTCGACACCCGAAATTTTAACTAATTTATGCATTTCTTGTCGAGAATTTTTCTCGGAATCCACATTATTCACTTGTATTTCAGGGTTACGTGCCTCAGCAGAACACTTATTATCAGAGGCTTTATGCCCAAAAGAATTACAGCTAAAACATCTAAATCCCCTGTTCTTGTGAGAACAATACTTAGAAATGTGGTCTTTTTCCCCACAATTAAAACAGATTTTAGTGTTTTGATTTCTTGAATTATTAGAATGAAATGCTGGCTTTTCAGCATCCGCATGTTTTGGTTTAAATTTAGGAACATTCTCGTGAGCAAATTTATCAAAGTTCTGTTTCGAGTTCATATTTTGACAATGATTTATATTTCTACCAGAATCACTTTTTGAGTGGTGTGTAATCTCTTCGTAAATTTTCAATTTTCGTTTAAATTCATGCAAATCAGAACAATCGTAAAGTATGGACTTATTTTGAGGAGAATCAGGAATGCCATTGATTATGTAACGTATAAGTGACTGATCATCAATATTGGCCCGTCCAGCCATTTCTTTCATAATTAGGAAATACTCAAAAAAAGATTCATTTTGTCTAATATGCCGATGACTAAGCATTTCGTGTATTTCAGCCGAATTAATCTGCGAACCAAATTCGGTAACTAAGGCATGTTTCAATTCAGGAAAAGAACGAATGTTGCTTTCACTCTTAGCGAATAAAGAAGCAATGCCTCCGAGCGCTCTTTGCGCAAAAATGAATTTTTGCATTTCGCCTAAATTAAAAGAGGAAGAAAAGGATTCGAATTTTTGCAACCATAAACGAACATTTTCATACTTCTCTCCATTGAATGTAGGTACCAGCGATTCAACATCGCGAAAATTTACTGACGGCATAAACATAGAATCCTGAGCAATGTTTGAAGCATTAATAGCACATTTATTGGTAAATTCAGAAATTTTAATATTCGACTTATCGTTTGGCACTGACGAATTGTTGAAAATTTCTTCCGATTCGCCATCTGTATCAACATTAGTTTCAATATGTTTTTGGAGGGATTCCAAATTAGTTAAAAATGAAATTATGCGTTTAGATAACTCAGTTTCTGTGCCATCTATTTCGATGCGTAAAATAGTGGCAATAGTTATAAGTTCAAGTAAAGAAAAATTTTTAGCGGTTTCCTCTACTTTACTCGTAAATTCATCATCGTTTTCACAGAATGGAAATCCCGTAAATATTCGTATTCGCGATCGATTTAAACGATCGCCTTCAGATGAAAACAAAAGTTTATGGAATAATTTTATTCGATTCGTCTTTTCGTTTTTCAATGCAAAAGCGATGACTGGAATGTCATTTAAAATCATGATGAAAAGAAAAAACAAAAACAGTAAACAGTACTCACCCACTAATTTCTGTCTTTGAAAAAAGATGAATCGATTTCCTGTTTGGAATAATATATTGTTGCAGTTATTTCAAAACAACTGAAGAGTTGGCCAGTTGCCAAGGCTGTAGAAAAAAAAATTGTATTCTTCACACACGGCATGATCTTTATAAATTTACAGCTCCGGCTTACTTTCTGAAAGAATTTTGGCGTCGATATAAAAATGATACTTGTCTTGTCTAGAGTAGAGAATTGAAAACAAAAATAATCCGATCCCGGCTCAAGCCCTCATGTGACGGGGAAAAGGAGACTCATACTCGAATAATAACACTTGCTAACTTTAAGAATTAAATATATTAAATGAACTATTTACACTATATACAATTACAATTAAGTAGAACATTAATGAAATTAAACACTCATTCGTCTTAATGCGTCTAAACGTCGTTGAGAGCTCGGTGTTTTGCAACCACTCTTTTACCTTCTTTTCCCGCGTCTGTCGAATGTTCTAAAAGGGTATTCTTCTACGCCGACTCGTGGCGCTGCCGTCGTCTCTTACAGACTGTTGTCACAGGTCACATATATATATATATATTTTTGGAGAATAACTCCATGAACCACATACAACCTGAAATTAAAATGAAGACAATCTCTCTTAATCATTAATGTCCCTTGAAAAAATATATATGTGTCTGAGATTTTATAGAAATGAGTAAGATTTTTTTCCTGTTTAATCCATGTCGCAGAACTAAAAATATAAAGCCAGAAGCTTCTGTTACAATTGACTTGTGAAGAAAACTAAATTTTATCACACAAGTTAATTTATCCTGAGGCATTCCTACCAGCCGCTACCAATATATTTCAAAATACGTTAGAAATATTTACAATAACGAATTGACTATACTGCATTTGAAAAAAAAGGGGGAGGATGTTGCAGTTCAATATAATTTTTCAATGATTATAACACTTTTCTACAATTTTCATTTTATTTTATTTTTGTTCAAGGTAAATCAAGAAGTTGCACAGATTGTCTGTAATTTATCTGAAGTTCATAAATTGCTGTGCTCTATAAATGATATCAAACTGCACGTATTGTACAATCCTGAGAATGATACCTGTATCACTCCCAACTAACTCTACAATTATCATATTAAAATTTGAATGTTACCAATCGATTAGTAATAACAAATACTAATTAAGATTATGCTTAAATTTTGCTTAGGGAGTAAAAATTGTACCGTCGTTTAGGAATTATGCAGGTTTAAAATTTTGAACTCCTAATACAAAATTCATTTTTAATCATTACAGAAAAGATGGCAATGTTAGTTTAGTGGATAGTTTTGTAAGTATAACACAAAAACTATACTTAGCTGAATGCGTTGTTATTTTGGATTTGCATTCTTGCAACATCTAGAAATTGATTCTGTTAATAAAATGTACGGTCAAGTGCCAGTATTACTCGCGCACAGAGGGTTCCGTACAGAAACATATGAATTAGTAAGTGAATTATTAAATAAAACCGTTGCTAAAAGAATACTAAGACTTTGTAAAAACTATGCAACGTGGTGTTGGATATAGCTGTATATACTAGAAAAGTATAAATAGATATACCATGAAAGTTCAAAGAGGTATGGAACCTAAATAATATCGAATATAGCTATACTGTATAAGTCTTTTTTTAATCTTATCCTAATCTTTAAAATGAACTTAATTCGGTGCTGACAATAAAAGTTCGTGCATATTTAAACTTCATTTGACATTTCATAAAACTAAATTCAGCGTAGTAATAATTTTTATTTTTACAGTGTACCTAAAGCAGAGCCCTTGTTCAAAATTTAAACTTAGCATTGTGCTAAGCGCACTTCGAAAAGACCTCGCAAAGTTGCAACGCCGCTTTGATCCGTACCGCGTTTTTCCATATAGGTTTTTAGTTAATCTTTAAAGACACGGTAGGTGTATTGAGAGAGCCACTCAATGCAAACTAGTCGCAAATCCCATAGTATTTATGTGATTAATTTTAATTAAATTAGTCTGTTTTTAACAATTTGAAGTTTACTGCTTTTATACTGCTACTGGGCATTGCATTACACAAATATATCCTCCATTTGTTTTTTTTATCTAGGCTTTAAAAGCCAATTGAGCAAAGAGTAAGCTGCCCCAGTCATTATGTATGTCCAAACCGTCCGTGTCTTTAAGGGTTAATATCTGGACTAATTATCGATGATTTTTTTCGAAAAGCATGACCAACAATACCTTTATACTTATACTATGATAGGTACCTCCAGCGCTGCTGAACACTTTTGCTGAATACCCGTAAATCGAAATTTGTGTGTAACGGAAAAATGCGATTTTCTCAAAAACTATGTGACCTAGGGTAATCGACGTAATTTTCCTGCAAAGTTTAAATTAACGTCTATTACCTCTAATTTTTTCATAATTTTAGTTTCAGTAGATTCGTAATTAGAGGGGGGGGGGGGGAGATTTTTGCTCTACATTTTCGACGATAACTTTAAAATGTAATATCTAATACTAAATAAAATATATTTTTGATTTCAGCGTTACGAAAGCTTTCACACGATGCCCCACACGATATACATAGTTTTTTTTTTTCAAGTAACTTCATTAGCCCTCTCAATTTTTCTAATTATATTTATGAATAAATTATTTGAAAACAACGTTTAAACACACAATAAAACAAGCAGATTTGACCATACGTATACGTTTCGTGAGTACTAGGACTCACATCCTCAGTGTAAAAACTTTAAAAACAATATCCCCCCAGCTGTATGTACGGTGAAAAAAACCCAAATGTCAAAACACAATACCAAAAGACCATCAAGTTCTAACAGCCAATGAAATTAATGCGGAAGTGAAGTGTCGTGACACAACAAATCCATCCAGAAAGTTGAGATGTATGGTGTACTAGATAAATCATTAACCAAGGAGTCTTTAAATTTATGGATATGAATAGCCTCAAAAAAGTCTAAATCCAGAGGAGTAATGCATTTCTTGATAATGGTAGCTGAGTCAAAATTAAAATTATGTCCCTCCCCCCAGCAATGAGAGGCGATAGAGGATTTCTGTAATTCTTTTTTTTTTTTTACATAGTTTCTGTGTTCATTGATTCTGTAACGGAGTTTTCGTTTAGTTTGTCCAATGTAGGACACATTGGCATTGAATGTTGTAAATACCCCAATAATTATGTGGAGGAATTTGGTCCTTAAGTTGCGAAAAAGATAATTTATTAACCGGTTTAAAAACCATATTAAAATCATAATGTCTTAAGATATTAGCCATCTTAAAGCTAATGCTATTATAAAATGGTAAAATGATACGGTTGGAAATGGAAACCGCAGTAACAGGAGAAGCAAGATTATTAACATATTTATTAAGACTATGAGAAATTAAATTATTGATATAAGATAAACTAAAACCTCGATCAATAGCCACAGATCTAATGTAATTTAATTCTGTAATAAGTGAATTATTATCTGAACAAATTAAGCGAGCTCTATTAATCAAATAATGAAAAGCCGAAGCTTTTTGGGAAGGGGGGTGACATGAATTGAAATGGGGAGTAGTGTGGCAGCAAAAGGTTTACGGTAAATGCAAGTGTCAAAGGTGTTAGGCTGACGTGTAACCAACACATCCAGAAATGGCAATGTATTATCTATTTCAACTTCATAAGTGAATTGAATGACTGAATCTATTGAGTTTAAAATCGTTAATATATTGTCAACAGAAAATAAAGAAAGGTCCAAGAGTGCAAAAGAATCGTCTACATATCTACAATAAAATGGGAAGTTGATAAGGTTAAACATTTTAACCTCAAAGTAATGCATATATAAATCTGCTAAAAAAGGGCTAAGGGGATTACCCATTGCTAAACCATCCGTCATAGAATAATATTGATTAGAAATTTGAAATGAATTTTGTTTTAAACAAGTACTGAATACCTCAATAATGTGGTTGATTTCATAATCTGTGTAATGAAATTCTTTTAATCTAGTTGTGAGACTTTGTAGTGCACCTTGAACTAGAACATGGGTGAACAGAGAAGTAACATCAAATGAGACCATGCGTAAAGAGGGGGAGGGGGTGAAGTTTTTAATCCGATTAACAAAAGAACTAGAATTCTTAATGGTGTAAATATTAGAACTTGAAAGGAATGAAAAGTGTTTCACTAAATATTTAGCAAGAGGGTATGAAGCAGAACCGATATTTGATACGATAGGCCGGAGGGGAACTTTTTCATTTACTACATCTTTCTCTTGGAAACTCAGTATCAAATTTTGACTCACTTGATCGGTTATCATGGTACCGGTCTGTCAAGTTCTCTGCTTTTCATAAACTTTCGTTAGTAAAAAAACTTTCAAATTTACTCCCTCTTACTGCTACACCCCCTCCTTGGCTTCCAGAGGTGAATAATAATGCTATTGTAAACCTTTCAACTTCACAACTGTCACCTACACAGGAGAAAGCTCTCAAACTTAATTATAATTTTTCTTTTAGCAAACGTCCAGATTTACCTAATCTTATTGCTCCAGTTGAAAGAAATTTCAAATTTAGCAAACTATCTAGTTCTCAAAAGGATTCCATTAGGGTTCTCATTAAAAACACAGTTGATCACAATTCTAAGAATTTCAAACTAAACATAACAAGGGATCTTAAAGAAGCTTTATCCTCTGTAAAATCTAATGATGACATTGTTATCTCTAAAGCTGATAAGGGAGGTCAAATAGTGGTACAGGATAAAACAGCTTATTTGGATAAAGTGCAAAATCTTTTACAATCCGGCCCATACATTAAATTAAATAGAGATCCTTCTGACAGTGATTTAACAAGTACCAGAAAACTTATAAAAACCTCTCCCTGTATTGATGACAGCATTAAAATGTCATTAATTCCGTCTATTGCTAACTGCAGTCGCTTTTACGCTCTGCCTAAAGTTCATAAAATTGGTGTTCCCCTCCGGCCTATCGTATCAAATATCGGTTCTGCTTCATACCCTCTTGCTAAATATTTAGTGAAACGCTTTTCATTCCTTTCAAGTTCTAATATTTACACCATTAAGAATTCTAGTTCTTTTGTTAATCGGATTAAAAACTTCACCCCCTCCCCCTCTTTACGCATGGTCTCGTTTGATGCTACTTCTCTGTTCACCCATGTTCCAGTTCAAGGTGCACTACAAAGTCTCACAACTAGATTAAAAGAATTTCATTACACAGATTATGAAATCAACCACATTATTGAGTTATTCAGTACTTGTTTAAAACAAAATTCATTTCAAATTTCTAATCAATATTATTCTATGACGGATGGTTTAGCAATGGGTAATCCCCTTAGCCCTTTTTTAGCAGGTTTATATATGCATTACTTTGAGGTTAAAATGTTTAACCTTATCAACTTCCCATTTTATTGTAGATATGTAGACGATTCTTTTGCACTCTTGGACCTTTCTTTATTTTCTGTTGACAATATATTAACGATTTTAAACTCAATAGATTCAGTCATTCAATTCACTTATGAAGTTGAAATAGATAATACATTGCCATTTCTGGATGTGTTGGTTACACGTCAGCCTAACACCTTTGACACTTGCGTTTACCGTAAACCTTTTGCTGTCACACTACCCCCCATTTCAATTCATGTCACCCCCCTTCCCAAAAAGCTTCGGCTTTTCATTATTTGATTAATAGAGCTCGCTTAATTTGTTCAGATAATAATTCACTTATTACAGAATTAAATTACATTAGATCTGTGGCTATTGATCGAGGTTTTAGTTTATCTTATATCAATAATTTAATTTCTCATAGTCTTAATAAATATGTTAATAATCTTGATTCTCCTGTTACTGCGGTTTCCATTTCCAACCTTATCATTTTACCATTTTATAATAGCATTAGCTTTAAGATGGCTAATATCTTAAGACATTATGATTTTAATATGGTTTTTAAACCGGTTAATAAATTATCTTTTTCGCAACTTAAGGACCAAATTCCTCCACATAATTATTGGGGTATTTACAACATTCAATGCCAATGTGTCCTACATTGGACAAACTAAACGAAAACCCCGTTACAGAATCAATGAACACAGAAACTATGTAAAAAAAAAAGAATTACAGAAATCCTCTATCGCCTCTCATTGCTGGGGGGAGGGACATAATTTTAATTTTGACTCAGCTACCATTATCAAGAAATGCATTACTCCTCTGGATTTAGACTTTTTTGAGGCTATTCATATCCATAAATTTAAAGACTCCTTGGTTAATGATTTATCTAGTACACCATACATCTCAACTTTCTGGATGGATTTGTTGTGTCACGACACTTCACTTCCGCATTAATTTCATTGGCTGTTAGAACTTGATGGTCTTTTGGTATTGTGTTTTGACATTTGGGTTTTTTCACCGTACATACAGTTGGGGGGATATTGTTTTTAAAGTTTTTACACTGAGGATGTGAGTCCTAGTACTCACGAAACGTATACGTATGGTCAAATCTGCTTGTTTTATTGTGTGTTTAAACGTTGTTTACAAATAATTTATATTTTCACACAAGTTCTGTACTTATTATATTTATGAATATTTATTAATCTGTAAATATGTGAGTCAATAGTCTTTATTACATCCTCCAATTTGAACTTTCCACGTTCTATAGTTTACGAGTAAAAGTACTATGCCAGACGGACAGACAGACACAGGAGTGATCTTATAATGGTTCCATTTTTACTTTTTAAGTACGGAACCCTAAAAATTAACATGTTACATATACATGTATACATCTTTTTTACAAACATAAGAAATGTTATTTAAGATTTTTTAAACAGAAATCAATTTCTAGAATCTTTAAACGATAATCTTTAAATGTTACTTTAAATTTTTTAAACGCAGATATCCAAGATTTAATCCCATTTCGCCAATTAATTCGTCAATTTTTGAGTTATGCTTACAAACTACTCACATTACGATCTGTTTTAAAATGTCGAAAAATAAGTTTAACATTGTGTGTTTCAAGCGTTAAACTTACATAATTCGTAAATTAATTGATCGAATGATTTACCATTTGGTTCCTGAAAAATTTAAATATGATGTCAAAATTAGGTATTAGTTTTCAAAGGTTTAAAGTTTGGTACAAATTCTATATTTGGACAAGGTGTTTCCTTCAAATAAAATCGTTTTTAGTAGGATGTATGGTTTCTCCCGGCGGCCACCAATGTTGAACACCTTTGCAGCATGGGGCCATTGAGGCTATTAATGAGGAGCTTTCCCACTCCTCTAGAAGACTTCTTTCCAGTTCTTGGAGAGTTTGTGGGGGTGGTAGGCGGATAACAACACATCTGCTTACAATGTCCCAAACATGCTGTATTGGATTCATGTCCGGAGAACACGTTGGCCATTCCAGTCGTATGATTCCTTCATCGAAAAGGAAATCATCCACAAAGTGAGCACGATGTGGCCTGCAATTGTCATCCACTAATATGAAGTCGGTCAGAGCTCCATTTCGAATAATGTAGAGCTCGATGCGCCTATCAATGGAGTTTCCAGCATAGTCCATCACTCGCCCACTGTCAAATCTGACACTTCCTTGTGTTGGCAAAAAAGCCACCTCTGTTTTGCTCAGTAGCACACGCGTGCTAATAATTAGATATGTAAATCTGGCCTTTCTTAATAAATCAATCAATAGAATAATATAGGTAAATTTCTTACCTTTATGTTTCTGCTGCAGCAATTTCTCGAATGGATGTATGGTCGAGTAATCCAAGTTGGCTATTCTTAGATGAAATGCTTACTTTTTTTTTCACTAAAGTGTAATGAGAAGAAAAAAGGTTTGTCTTATATCAATTTCAAAACACATGAAGAAAATTCCTTAATGAGCCTATTTTTGGTTTTCTTGGTTATATTATATTATATACATTTTTTAATGTAGACAATGATGTGAGGATGGTTATATTTCCATCACCTTGCACGAACGCAGGATTGTTTCTAGTGCCAAGTTCTCTCCAGATAAAATACGCCTATTATCAAGATGAACAGAAAAACAGTACTATTCAGAGAAAAGAACATTTCGCCATACTCCAGTTCACCTGCTCTGTAGCTCACTGCCTGGGGCGCCACGGTGCCATGCTGTTAACATGACACATGCCATTGATCTTCGAGTATACAAACCTACAGCTTGGAGCCGGTTTCGGACAGTTTGAGTCGAAACTGAGGTAACAGTAGCCGGGCGAAGGTGTTGTTGAAGAAGAGTAGCATTCAAATTTCGGTGTCTGCGAGTCGTTAGTATTAAATATTGATCTTTATTGGGCATCGTTGCACGTCTGCAAACTTGCCCTGGTCTTCGGCCTGCATTTCCAGTCTCCAAAAACTGTTCCAGATCCTAGAAATCACACTTTGTGAAACTCCAGTGACTTTTGCTCCTTTGACTTGTGTTTGGCCCCCTCTAACCGACCAGCAACTCTCCAAGCTGCTTGATTATGTTAAATGACTTCGTTGAGACATCGCACTCATCGAAACAAAGCACTTACTGAATGTCGGTCATAGTTTTCCGATTTATCTTTTAGTAAGTCGAAAGCGAAATTTCATTCGCTGCCAATAAAGCGTCGTTGTTGACGTCAAACTCAAAATTTGCGTACACCGAAGTTTGAAAATGAGAAAAAATTGTATTTGTGATTCTCTTCTTCCATTTCTGTAAAAAAAAAAATTAGCTTATACCGTTATTTAATATAATACTTACAATACCTAGTGTTGAGCAGTGTATTTTAAAATGCCTAAGACCTCAACATCCATTTAAATGGATGTGCTGTACAGCAAAATTTAAAATTTGAAATTTAATAATTCCTTTAAAAACCTCATTTTTGCTGCACATTTGTTCAAAAACAAAAAATAATATTAGAAAAAAATATATGTATTTTATTTTGCTCATGTCTCAGGAGGATATACTACTTATATGTAATCCCTGTTTCATAAATACAAATAATATATATTGATGTTTCACGAATTTTTTGAAAAAAAATTAAAAATTTGTTTTAACCGAAATATATTTTCACTTTCATTAAATACCAAATGAAAAGGTTATTTAAATAACCTTTTATAATAATAACACGTTATAAGATAACCACTAGCAAAAGTCTTTTACAATACAGTTTATAACACTTCAGATAAACCTATCAAAAAATAAATATAATCATTTTCATAAACACCGACTTAATTTATGTTTTAGAATTTACTTATTTCAAAATATAATATATGGATATTAAAGTATTTTGTTACGATTACGGAAAGCAAATTTTCAGCTTTTCAAAAAAAACTTTGAATTTATTTATCATAATTTCCTTTCCTTGCAGAAATAATATCACCTGATCGCTAAACAACTACATTGCCGAGTTGCCATGGGAACGACAAATTGATTAATCTTGAAACTGAATTAAAATATTAAAGAAAGCATTAATCTTATGAGCTATTATTTTTTTAGTTTGTTAAACAACACAATGAAAATAAAAGGTAATTCTTCATCTTCTTCAAAAAGAAAAGAAGTAGTTGTGCAGTTACATTATTTGTTCTGATAGTTCAATATTTATTTTTTATTTTGTAAATATTTTTACGTAATGTGATAAATCATAATCAGTTTGTCTGACAAGTTCTTTTTATTTGGATTTACTTTTACAATATAATAAATTATGATTATTTTATTAATATCGTAATGATATTTCTTATTTTCTAAATAAAATTTAAAGTTATTTTTTATAAACAGAACAAATATCCACAAAATAATAGAATTAACAAATATTCACACTATCTTGAATTTAAATTTAGTCTGTTTTCAGTATATTTAAAAAAGTATTGAAAATATATTTTACAAGCATGCATTATTTTATTTAAAATAGAGGATCCAAAAGGAGTTCATTATGTCCAATATACTGCCAGATATACAGAAAGTAGATAAAAATTTGTTTTTAATTAAAAACTAAAATATATTTTTTATAAGTATTGTTATGTAATGTTATAAATGATAATCAGTTTTTCTAACTAATGAGGTTTTACAAGGTGTTCTTTATTTGGATTTAGTTTTACATGTAATAAATTAGAAATATTTTATTAATATAGTAAAAATAATTATATTTTATTCTAAATAAAATTAAAAATAAAAATAAAATTATATTCTAAAAATAATTATATTCTAAATCAACTTTAAAGATATTTTTTTATAAAATAGAACACATACTCACACAATAATAATAGAATTAACAAATATTCACACAATCTCCAATTGAAATATTTTCTGTTTTTATTATATTTAAGTGGGCTCAGGACTCTTAAAATTCGAAAAGAAAAAAAAAGACCAATTTCAACATTTAATATCTTAAATGTATTTGATTAAAATGTGTTTGATTTTACATCACAACTTTAAATGGGATGAAAAATATAAGTATTTTCTTTCATTTCAAATACTATTTAAAAAATTGCAAGATTCAGAATTAGCATTTATAGGGGGCACCCAACTGCCATACATTTGGTGAGTGAAAAATCGGGTACAAAATAAATCGTGCAACTAGAATGAAAATTTTGGTGGCTACTTATATTTCAGAGTGTAATAATTACCCTGAAATAAATTTGAATTAAAAGCATTTTCATATTTTAAGACAAAGTTGTACAGTCGAACCTCTATTTAACGAACCTCTATTTTGCGAATTTCTCTATTTAACGAGCTTTTTCTTGGAATCTAAAATTTTTTTCTCCCTATTTGTCAAAATATTACTGGACATTTCAAACTTATTTTTTCTTTTAACACATTTTATGATGATCAATGACCATGAACAGGTCTTACCAGCACCTAACTCACCGAGGGCAGTAAAATCGCTGTGATTATTTGCTTTTCATCCAAGAAGTGTCTACCTCGTGTCCTTTAACTAGAGTCTGTCGTTTTCTAGATCATTCAGTCGTGCTGGTAATTTCGGTTCTTTTAGCTCGAAAATGTCAAAAAATGGCTCGGCATAAAAGAAAAAAAATCTTGATGTGGTGGATAAAAGCGTGAAGAAAAAGAATACTGCTTTAAAATTTGGTATTCCTCCAAACAGCTTATCGACCATAATAAAAAATCGTGATTGTAATGTAAAATTATTTTTTTAACTGAAAATACAATGTATTTTCAGACAATGTTTTGTTTCATTCTTATATTTCTCTTGCAAGTTTCTTTTTGAAAGGTAAAATATAAAAAACAAATAGATATAATTTATACAAAAAGTGTGATTAATTACTTTTTAAAAATTATATTTAGTGTTTATGGGTTTAAAATAATTTTATGTAGTTTAAAGTATTTTAAAAGGTGACTCTCTATTTAACGAGTTTTCCATATAACGAACTTTTTTTCGTTATTTAGCGACTTCGTTAAATAGAGGTCCGACTGTATTTAGCTAATGCAAAATTTAGAGAATTTCAATAATACATAGCTGCCAACCTTTACGCTTTTTTGCTACCATTAAAATTTAATAGATATTTTCGTCTTCTCTAATCGTGAGATTTCGATGATTAAATAAGACAACGTTTACTATAAAATTTTAAAGCGTAAAAGTTGGCAGCTATGATAATATAATTACCTAAAAAAAATATTTTTTTCAACAATAAAAAGGAAATTTTAGGTTCAGTTTATGCAGACTAACATGAAACATATGTTTTGAAAATTTCGTGAAAAAATATTTAGACGTTTTTGAGATATCCTGCACGTAATACCCAAAAATGTCATTTGGAGAAAAATGACTTCAAAGTTTCGGAAACGAGCTTTGAGCTATCGAGCGGGTATAGTTCTGAAAGCCATAACATCTGTTCTAATGTTTCTTTCAAGGAAGCAGTTACATAAAATGTTCAGAAAAGATAGGCGTTTAACATACAAAAGGAAAAAAAGAATTCGAAAATGTTAAAGCTTTAAGAGTCCTGAGACCCCTTAAAAAAGTATTGAAAATGCATTTTACAAGATTGCATTTAATTTTATTAAAAATATGGGATGCAAATGGGATTAATCAGGGCCGGCATAACCATCGGACAACGGGGCGGCTGCTCAGGGCACCACAACAGTTGTTTGTTACACCAGAGTCTTGTTAGGGCCTCTATACAATTCGAAATAACGTTATCCTGAGTAAAATAATGATATTATCGGTATAAATTTGCCTTCAAATGTTTTTATTAACTTTATTTTTTATTGTCAAAGTTGATATAATTGTCGGAACATGTACAGATGTTTAAGTCCTTGTATGATGTCCTTAAAGTAATCGTAAACACAAAAAATAAAAATTTAAAATTTCTAAAGGATAGGCAATTTTACAAAATTATAAACATTACATGTTTAAGAATTTCCATGTTATTTTTCATACATTTTATTCTATATATTATAAATTATTCTATGATATATACAATTTTTTAAGGCGTCAGGTACTTTCTAAGGGTACAAAAATCAATTTTTTAAAAAATAGCTTATAATTAAACGTGATTCTTTAGGAACATTTGAAAACAAACGCCATTTAAAAATTCGCATTTGAAGCAAGAATTGTGAAATTTTACGTACACGTGTATTAAAACACGGCTGAGGTAACTAAAGTAAACCGGAATCGAAATAACTTATAGTTAATTTTTAAATTAATAAAAAGCCACCAATTTAACTGAATTTTCCATCAAATTTAAACAATTTTTTATAGCAGTTTTCAAAAATTAAAAATACACAATAAAATTCTTACCACAACAATTACTTTTTTATTGCAAGATTTCCACGTGAAAAAATGAAAACGAAATAAATAGATTGACGAATTAAAAAAAAGGGAATATTACGTCATATTGGAAATTTAAAGGTGAATATAGTACAGTAAGACCTCCATAACGGACACTCTCGAATATCAGACATCTCTATTTAACGGACAGTTTTCCAATCCCCACTCCCAAAACCTAAATTTTTGCATGTTTAACCTCTGAATAACGGACATTCCGAATAGCGGACAGTAATTTTGGCGATAAAGGATAAAAAATTATTTTTTTAACGAGAAAAAAAAATGGAAAAAAAGTAAAAAGCCTCTAAATTTAATCGAGAGCTGGGAGAAAAACTATTTCGCAATGTCGATTACTGTTTGATTCTTGTTTGTGATTAATGCGTATTTCGAGAATGGCCTTAAAAAGAAAACGATTAACTTTAAAAGAAAATTTGAAATTGCAAGTGTATCCGAGAAAGAGAAATTGAGTTTACGGACACTTGCTGAATGTTTTAAGATAGGTAAAACACATGTGAGAGAGCACGAAATAAAATGAAATAAAAATTTGTGGATTACTAACTTTAACGAGAACACTAACGGTTTACTTCAGTTCGTTCAAAAAACATTCCTATCAATGGGCCTTTGATTCAGGAAAAAGCTTTAGAAGTTGCTAAAGAACTCGGATAACACGATTTTAAGGCTTCCAATGAGTGCCTGGAAAAGTTTCGATCTCGGCACAACATCTCTTTCAAAACAATATGTGGAGAAACAAAATCTGTAGACTTTAAAGAAGTGGAGGATTGACATGAACGAGTGCAATCAATTTGTAAAGGTTATGAGGAGAGAAACACTTTTAATGCCGATGAAACCGGACTCTTTTTCCGAGTTTTTCCAAATAAGACTTTGTGTTTTAAATAGGCTGACTGTATCGGCGGAAAATTGTCAAAGAAGCAACTGACTATTTGATTATGTTGCAATGTTTTAGAATTTTAAATCCCTCTTATTATTAGAAAATCTGTGAAACCCAGGTGTTTCCCAAAGTCCTTTAATGATTAAATGGTTAACTTCTTTTGATAATAGGATGGAAAAACAACAAAGAAAAGCTCTCTTGTTTTTGGACAATGCAAGTTTTCAAACAAAACATTTTAAATTCGACAATGTTAAGTTTGTGTTTTTTTCTTTCAAACACAACTTCTGTATGCCAGCCACTTGATCAAGGCGTAATACACAATTTTAAAGCCTGGTACAGATAACTTTTATTACGCCACATTCTTTCAAAGTTACACTGTTAAAAATTTGCAGCATTCTGTCCAGTCATTTGACCGTTTTTATCGAAAACGGTTACACAACCGTAATTTAACACTGTTCTGACCATATTATTGGCCATTTTATGGTCAGAATATAGTTAAATTACGGTTGTGAAACCATTTTTTCAAAAAACGGTCGAATGACTGGCCAGAATGCTGCAAAGTTTTAACAGTGTAGATTCTATGAATACACTTGAGAACTGCCTAAATTTAGTTAATGCTCTCGGTGTTACAATTTGGATTTCCTGAGCTATAAAAAACATAAATCCGGAAAGCGTACGACAATGTTTCAGAAAAGCAGACTTTATATTAAAAGAAAATTAAACGCACATTTCCGACTCAAATGAAGAATTAAGCAAAATAAGTGAATTAATAAAATGTATCAGGAGTGAAGAAACTGCCGAAATTTTCATTAATATTGATGATGCGTTACCTACTGAAGAAGAATCAGTTGATGTTATGCGATTATATTCCTTCAGAGTTTTCAACAAAAGCAGACTCTATTAGTGATTATGAAACATACTGAAACTGGCGATGCTTCATGCAACACCGAGAATTTCCAAGAAGCAGCAAAATACAGTGAGCAGTTACACAATAGTTTTTGTAAAAAAAGATGATTCAGAAGGATTAAAACTACTGACAGAGTTAAAACTTCACATTGAAAAACAAATTACATGTAATCGCAAGCAAAAGCAAACTCTTGTAACAGATATTTTGCAAGAATATAATAAATAATGGATAAAGGTATGCACAATTTTATTTCCGTTTTATTGTTTTAAAAAATAATTTTAATCTCTGATTAATCATATAATAGAGGATTTAGGACATATAAAAGTCAATTAATGAAACATTAAGCTTTTCTTAGCAATTTTTGAATCTCTGAGGTTTTCCCAATAGCGGACACCTCCGAATAACGGACAGTTTCAGCGCTCCAGAGGTGTCCATTATTTAGAGGTTTTACTGTATAACGTCATATTAGTATGAAAAAAGGTATTGAAGCATGATAAAAAACCAAATATGGAAATATTGGCGCATTTTAACATTAATAGTGAATGCTCCAATAATGAATTGAAATAAGTTCATTTATAGCTGTATTCTTTTGCGTCTGTTATATAAATTTATACATTTTTATGTTGGGTTTTCATTTGGTTCACGTGTACAAGACTTCGACCATTTTTTTTTAAATTATTGTTTGTTTTATGTTGTATGCTAAATTTTGAAATTGATTTTTCAGAACAAACATTCTTCAAATTCTGGGCAACGCCGGGCGCTTTAGCTAGTATATAATAAAAGAATATTAAAGTTCCCATTACGATTCATAAAGTTCGATTGAAAGGATATGAATAAGCATTGAATTTACTGGAAATGTTAGATACGAAATTAACAACCTAATTTGAATCATATTTTACAAAGAAACCATTAACATTTATACCAACAACTATTATAATTATATAACATAGTATTATTAATTCAGATAAAAATAAATTAAATTTTTTTTATAAATATACATTTAATTAAAAATATATTATACGAAATTAAAAAACTAATTTGAATGATATTTTATAAATAAATCTTTATGAGTCTTTTAAATATGTAACATAGTTATATCACTTCAGCTAAAGACAAAATAAAGATTTTTAACAAACCGTTAACATAATTCTGTTTTAATTATGTAACGTAGTATATTACTTCAGCTAAAAAGAAAATAAATATTTTTATAAATATATATTTAATTTAAAAGTTTATTATAAGGATACTAGAGGATCTCATTCACTTTTATAAACGCAAAATTAATATCATGTGAACAAACAATCTTTGAATTTATTTATCATAAATTTATTTCAAGCAAAAATAATATTCCCTGATTCGCTAAGCAACTACATTGCCGAGTTGCTATGGAAACGACAAATAGATTAATGTTGAAACTGCATTAAAATATTACAGAACGCATCTCTTTTATAAGGTCTTTCTTCTTCGTATTATGTTAAACAACAAAATCAATATAATAGAAATTTACTCTTTTTCAACTTCGTTTATCAGAGTATAAAGTCAAAGTATTTTTTTAGTTTTGTTATTTATGCTGCTACATCAATATTTAATTTGAATTTTGTTAAGTATTTTATAATCATGTGGAAATTAGTAATAAATTTCTCTGACAAATCATGTTTTAGGAAGCGTTATTGATTCGTATTTATCAAATTTTGGAACCATTATTCTCCTGTTTATCCATTTAATTAAATATATATATATACATATATAATACACGTATAATAAAGGATCACTTTAAGATTAATAAAGTCAAAGTAATAGCATGGGAGCAAATTTTGAATTTGCTTGAAATTTGAAGCTTGCATTTTCATTTCATTTCACGAAATTAAAACTCTAATTTGAATTAAATATTATAATTGATCGTTTTGCATAATTTTCTCTTTAATTCTGTAGTACTTCTGATAGAAAACTTCAAAGAAATAAAATACTAGTCTGAACAAGGATTCTATTTTTCAGATTTTATTTTATTTGGACCTGGGTACGCCCGGCGTTGCCCGGGACCGCGATAACAACATTAAATGAACCTCAGATATGTAGGATTTTATATCTTTAAATCTATTTTGTCGGAACTTATATGTTTCTATGAAACAATCGCAAAAATATTGAATTGAAAGTATATTCTATTTGGTATTTTATTTTTTGCGTTCGCCGGTGTATTTGAAAGTGTTAAAATTAATATTTTTTAAAGCCGATTACACCATCGTTTAGAAGAAGGTTTCAGCTTGAAGAACATATTTTTGTTTTGTGGGTTCCTGTAAAATTGCGTGAATTGCTGGAAGGACGTTGCCATAAGTGAGGAATAGCGTTTTTCGAAAAAAAGACCCTTTTTGAATTTTTATTTCCAAAAAGGTTACTGAGATACATATTTTTTTTAATTGATTACGGCATTTGAGACATAAGAGTACGTTCTTTCAAAATATATGTCTTCCGTTTTTAACTATACTACACAGTTTACAGTTTAGCCGTACGAGTTATCGGCAAATACCGTTCTTCATCTTCCTAAAGCTGTGTAAATCCGGTTTCTGCGCAATAGCGAGCGCTATCGATAACTGGAGGTACAATTTTTTTTTTTTTTTTTTTTTTTTTTTTTTTTTTTTTTTTTTTTTTTTTTTTTTTTAATGAGAGTGCGCTGCGATTTTTAATTAGCCACTCAGCTAATTATTAGAAATTTAAAATTCTGAGTCTCAGATGCAGAACAAGAGGCTTTCGACTACCTTCACAAAATTTTCAGCTTTGTAGATTTCGCTAGCGCGGTCACACAGACAGAGCGAAATTTTCTTTTATTAGTGTAGATTGCATCTGGCAATCCGACCCGGACTACTTAGCTTAAAGCTGCCCTGTATGCAGTCCGGTGTACAAATTGAAATAAGTAGATGTAAACTCTTTGTAATTGAACATATTAATAGACTTTCTGATTTATTGAACCTTCTTAGATTAATCACCAAATACACCAACATTTTTTTTTGGGGGGGGGGGGGATACCTTTGTATTAACCGCATGCCAGCGGTCGATCGATAACCGTTTTCATATCTATAGCAACATTTGTGAACCTGAATATTCCATGTTTATAAGTTAATTCACTATATCCTCACAATCTATACCTTTACATAGTTGCCAACCTCCCAATTTTTTTAATACCAATATCCTTTGGCAGAAATACTTGTTTTATACAATCGCATAATTTCTGCAATTAAAAAAAGCGAACATTTTTGTAAGAATTTACTGGAATTAAAAAAATCGGGAGACTGGCATATCTGTCTATCCATATTATAAAAGACAAACGTGTCTGTGTGTAACTCTGACGTCATTTCTTCGGTGGCAACAGCAGACGATTAAATTTAAATTTTTTAACTTTTACTGCATTTTTTTTTTTTTTTACATGTATATCGCACATTTTTAATGTTTACATTGTCGAAAAAAACTCTCTTTCAAATGCAATTAGTTTAAAAATTGTATCGCAAATTGTTTAAAAACCTTATCGCAATGTACTCAATTTTTATTGTTTTTAAAATTATTTTCAAGCATGATTTTTAAAATCGATCTCTGCCTTTTTCTGAAAAACGATTGCAAAAGATAAATTTGTTTGCTCTTAAATTAATATAAATTAATTAGTTCAGCATTTGTTTCCGGCTTATATTTCATAACGAAATTGAAAAGTTATCAGTCTAAAAATAAAATAATAAAATATAAATCTGTAACGAATAGATATATTTAAAGATCATTTCGATAGGTGGCAGCATTAACCGGCACTCCCCAAATTTCCATCATTACCTGCGGTTGTTTATTTCCGGCGCAGTTCTTCTATGAGACGCGGAAGGATGAGGTGGTGTTGGTGAAAAAAAATGTATGCGTGTTGTCATGTTTTCTCCGGGCGGATATCTTCTCCTATTACTAAATTTGTACATATGTATTATATAATTGTACATAGATCAATGAGTGAACTATGTATCTTTATCATCATGCGTTAAAAGTTATCAAACTAAATTCTAGAGTGGCGTGACTACTTGACGCCATGTGTCCACGTGGAGCCTACTTTTGGAAAATGGTCATGATACATATTTAAGACAGGTAATCGAACCATGCATAAACCACTGGAATTATCAGAATTAAAAGGCTAGCGATCTTTTGCAATTTCTTCGACTGTTAATTCCTGATAGAGGGCCATAATACGAAAGTATCGATTTTAATAAATTTCAAAATTTTATTTAAGTACATGACTGCTATTTTTTATGGAAAAATTATTGTTGGTATTGTTATTGAAATATATAAAAAATATAGGGTAAAGTGCCCATATTTCGTCCCCCCTCCCAGTCGCTTTTAGGGCCTAAATGAGTAATTTTCAGTGAAAACCTACGAAATTTGGATTTTACATAGACTAACTACAGACTCACATAGAAACATAGGCAAATATTGTAACAAAAAATTTGAACAATGCGAAAAACTGTTTTTTCAAAAGTATCTAAAAAATGCAAAAGAAAAAAGGGTCCCAATTTCGTCCCCCCAAAAGTTCCAATACGCCGAGGCTTGACTTATAACTAAATCAAAATTTATTTCTATATGAGTAAGTAATTTAATTTACATTAAAGTAAGGCACAAAGAAATGTACTAATTATCAGTGGAAGAATAACATTACGAAACATTAGCCGTCCAAACATGAGAAAAAAATTAAAAAAAATTGTCATGAAAAGGCATTCCAAATTTCGTCCCCGGGACGAAAACGGGACCACGCTACTTTCCAATATGGCGGAGCTTCAGTTCCCGTAAGATGATCTGAGCGTCCCAAAACACACTGTATGCGACTGTCAGCATCTTACCTACGTAAAATACATGCAATGAATAATAAATAAATACTTACAGTACAGTAAATAACGTTCTACAAACGACGTAATAAGAACTCAGGTCTTTTAAAAATAGGAAATTCGGCATCTTTAATTTATGTATGCGTCTTGGCGAACGAAACTTTCAATACTGGCCCCTTTTACTTTCCATCCCCTGTGCCTTGCGTCATAAGTGGCGCCACTTTATCAGAAGCGGAGAAGTTAAGGAAACGAAATTAGGAACGGGGACGAAATATGGGCACTGTACCCAATGTAAAAAATCTATTAGAGTTTTCAATAAAAAAAATATATATATATTTGATTTTCACCTATATTTTGCAACAGGGAAGCCCGGGTTGGAACTACTTGTGACTTTAATAACGTAGGTAATTGGCAAAAAGTTTTTTAAAATCTTTAAAATAAAGATCATTTTACAGTTCTAAAGTATTTTAACTACTCTGTCACGTAAAGAATTGCCAAAAAACAGTTTTTTTTTTCATTTTTGCAAGTTTATGTTATGTATTATCCCCGATATACTATTTATATCGGGCAACAATCAATGTGTTGACCCTAAAAAATAACGTTCCGTTACTTAAGCTAGCCGTATGGTTAAATACTGATAATCGCTACTGCAAATTTTTTAACTTCTAATAATCGCACATTTTTAACTTTTACACTGTCGTTATAGGCAAAAAGTGCTTTTAAATGCAATTTCTTTGAAACCTGTATTTCAATTTATTTTTGAGACATTAATTTTTTTGTAATTTTTAATGCCATTTTTGTAAATTTGGCAACTGAAGTGATCCATTTCTGTAGAAAGTAAAGGAAAAATAGTTGGAAAATAGTGGATTATATATCTTTTTGTTGCCATTTTCTCATAATAACTAAAAAATATGTAATTAAAATAAGTGCTGTTTTCAAAAAATATAAATGAGATATTTCTAATAAAACATAGAGCTATTATAAACTATATTTAATTTTAAGTATCTATATTAACGTTACAAACAAATAAAGGCATATGAATCATTAGATAAACGATTTTTTTTGTCGAGTTCCTTGAATGACGACATCGCTTTTTGCTCGGTTTGTGTATTATTATCCGACAGTGACGTCCTATGCAAATGTTTCTGCAGATATCGTTTAAAACTGGATCTTAAATGTGAAATTCTTCAGCGGATGCGATTGACGTCATTTTATATAAAATAAAAGACCGTGTTTAAAACTGAAATTTGTTTTGTACTATCTATCTATCTATATATATATTATGTTTCTTTATATCTCTTGGATATTATTATCTATTTTCTGTTATGTTGCGTTATCAGGAGCTACATTTTGTCATTTTAGGCTTAATGCCGACAAAATTGGATGAAATAACGCATCTTCACTATAAATCAACCTACAAGCTCCTCTGAAGATTCTGTGGGTTATTCATAGTTTCTTTTTTTACATACTGGTTTCCTATATTCATATCCTGTTCATCTTTAGAATTTTACCAATTTGTTCATATGTTTGTGATTTCAAATTTATTGTATATATAGTATATTTCATCCGGAGCGACACTAAATTCTGCAAAAGCGGAATTCCCTGTTTTCTAGTTTTTTGTATTTTTGTGGGCAATGAAGAGAAAAGAAAATCAAAGTACAGGCATTTCAAGTTCCATTCCAAAATTAAATTTTAAAGGAATGTACTTCATATAATTTGATATTCCCTGAAATTTATTTTCGGGGATTCAATATGATCATTCATATTCAAATCGATTCAACTTTTGCATATATATGTGAATAAATTTAGAAAACTCGTTAAGTTAAAAGAAAACGGATGAATCAATCTCTGCGGAATGGCGAATAAATCGTTATGCATAGCCAATTCCTACATATATTAATACGTGGGAACTATTCTTACGTTTAAACTGATACATATTTCCGTAATATAATACATTTTAATGCTCTACATTTAATTACTTGATTGAATTAACTGTGACACTTCATGTCTAAGTGGTCCATTATTTTAATACCAGTATTTCCCGCAAAAAAAAAAAAAAAAAAAAAAAAAAAAAAAAAAAAAAAATGTTACGATAGGGTACTACAACGTTTGCAATAGAAATAACCTTCGGGGTAGGTTTCTAAAAAATTTGAAACAAATATTTAAAAAGGTTTTATTTTCAAGAGGAATTCTTAAACTGGACCATTTTGGGCGCCCTATAACTTTTTTTTTGAATAATAAAAATAATAGATTTTTAAGTTGGTATTACAAATAATTTTTGATTATTGGAATAATTATTTGTTAAACATTCAAAATATTCATTTATTAAGAGTTTAGATATTAGGATTTAAGATTTATCGTAAAAAATATAGTTTATTTGATTCAGACAAAAAAGTTTTATATAGTATTTCCTGAAATAAGTTTTCATCGAACCGATATGAATAAATAAACGTTCATATTATACACTGATTGAACTTTTCGTTACATGTGAAATTTTGAAAACTCTTTAATATACTCTCTAAGGGAGCTTAAAATTTTCGAATGCTCTGTAAGAAACTCTAAAAGACATTGAATGAATTAAACTCTGTAGAATGGTTAATAAATCTCTGTGCACCGTAGACATCTATACACATTAATATTCGTAGATCTATTCGCAGTTTAAAAGGTGTGAATAATTCTGTCTTCTAAGATATTTTAGCGCTTTGTATATTAATACTGGATTTAAATTAATTGTACATATTTGAGGAAAATAAATACTCAATTTTTTGTAACTAAGTGTTACAAGTTATGTGTTGATTATACTGGTCTAGACCAGTCATACTCAACATGCGGCCCGCGGGCCTCATGTGGCCCGGCGACCCTTTATTTGCGGCTCAAGACACTTCAGATGTACATACAAACTATTTAAGACCTTTACGATTGTTTTATAGATTTTCATAGGACGACAAAATCTGTCCTGTCAATTATAAGTGATTTAAATTTATGTTAAAACATCTTAAATCCCGTCAAAAGTTCCTTTCAGAAATTTGCACTACATATTTCTACAATTAAAAACAATAATAAAACTTTTTTGCCATGAGCAAAACTGACTGATTTATTAGAGAAAATCAGCCGTTTTATTTTCCTTAGAACTTGGATATTCTTCATTGTTACATAAATAGTTCTTATTTTTATTTTATTTAGGGTAGAACGCTTGTCGTAGAAAAAATTGGTGCTAAAAATTTTCACACCTCTGTTTCCAAACAAAAAAAATTCACAGCCTATTTCTACAACATTTGCAATAGAAATCTACCACGAAGACTATTGTTTGGAAATAGTGGTGTTAATTTTTTTAACACTTCTTCGGCAACAAACGTTAAATTCATACTGATAATATTAACTTTGTTATGATGCTTTATTTTACTACATTTATGTTACCTTACAATTTTAATTATTCTTTTTTATACCCTTTTATAAGTGTATTGGGGCCCGCCTAATATTGGAAACATAAGTTTGTGGCCCGCGAGAAAAAAAGGTTGAGTTTGGCTGGTCTAGACGATTTTCGGAAACTATAAATCAGTAAGCATTTTCTAAAGTGTTTTTAAGGGGGCCAAAAATGTTTAAAATGACGACATAATGTACTATTTAAATATCTTTCTGTTTTGCTTTTACAATATCTGATTCTTTAAGAATGTCATTCAGTTGATCCGATAAGAAAATTTCTAAACTTAAGGTCGTGCTAAAATTATTTGACTATGACCTCAAAACAACATTTTTCAGTAGTTTTTCCACGGTAACTTTTGAACATTTTTTTCGGATTTACATATTGTCGTTGTTTTTTAAACTTTCTGCAAAATATACCTCTGATTTTGTTTTCAAAATATAGCATAAAATATTGTCGATTTTTGATGGATTTTGAATTTTTTAGTAGGATCTTTTTTTATCTTTTACAACTTTTTTTTCACATATAAATAACCATTTTACTATAGAGACGAGACATATGCGTCCCCAGCATTTTTATTCTATTCGTACCAGTATTTGGAAAATATCCGCTACATACTCTTACTTATACTAAAATATCTTCAAGAGAAATTTACCAAAAAGAATTTTTTTGTAAATTCTGGTACGATTGAATACAAAAATAGTCTCCAGTTTTTAATTGTAATGAAAATGTTAAAAAACAACGTACTAAAAATTGTAAAGAAGAAAATATGACTCAAAGATATAAAACCTGTGACAAAACTAGTTTTCCGAGATTATTACGAGACATTATTAAAAGTTCTGTTGTTTTGTTTTACAATTTAACAATTTAACAATTTAACAATTTATTTTCCTATAAATAAATAAATGCAAAAAATAGTAATAAGGTTGCAGGTTCTATAATCCACGATGAATGATAACTTTAATAATTATTATTATTATGTTGTTTTTGGCACATAATAGAAACATAATATAGATCTGCCATCTTAAATAACAGGTCAAGTGCAAGTATTACTCGCGTATTGAAGGTTCCATACAATAAATTTTTGAATTAGTAACTGAACATTGCCTTCCACAAATATATCATTAAAAATTATTATCTAGGCTTGAAAAGCCGATCGCACATTGAATACGCCGCCGTGTCTTTATGTTTGTCTAAACCGCCCGTGTGTGTAAGGATTAATACCTCGGTTAATTACCCGTAATGTTTTTCGAAAATCATTATCAACAATCCTTTTATACTTCTGCGACGATAGGTACCTCCAGCGCTCCTCAATTCCTTTGCTGAACACCCACAAATCAAAGTTTGTATATAACGGAAAGATGCGATTTTCTCAAAACTATGTTACCTAGGGTTATCACTATAGATTTCCTGTAAGGTTTAAATTAACTTCTATCACCCCTAATTTAGTCAGAATTTTAGTTTCAGTAGATTCGGAAATAGAGGGGGAGGGGAACATATTTTTGCACTACGTTTTCGACGACATCTTTGAGAATATAATATCTAAAATTAAAAGAAATTTATTTTTGAGTGCGGCATTACGAAGCTTTCTCACGATGCCCCACACGCTATACAAATAAAATATTTTTTTTTATTTGGAAGTAACTTATTTAGCCCTTCTACATTTTTCCTAAATATATTTTTGAATGGTTAATCATCAACCGGGTGAGCCAAAAGTTCGTTAAAACTTTAAAAACTCATAAAAAGGGAAGAAATTATGATAAAGGAGCGCGGTTTGTATGAAAGGGTTCACAAAGCAGTCGAATTTTTTTAGCAAAAAAAAAAAAAAAAAAAAAAAAAAAAAGTTTAAAATCACATATAGAGGGCGCTGACGACCCAAAACACAATGAACAGGTACTGCGACACAACCTGGTTGTGACGTAGAATGTTCTGGATGTCATGTTGAACATTTTTTATTGGAAGAACAAAATAATGGAGTGTATTGTTTTACTGTTCATTGTGTTTCGGGTCGTCAGCGCCCTCTACATATGATTTTTTAACTAATTTTTTCTTTGCTGCTAAAACAAATCCAACTACCTCGTGAACCTTTTTTTGCAAAACTCACTCGTTTATCACAATTTCTTGCTTTTTTATGACTTTTTAAAGTTTTAACGAATTTTCGGCTCACCCGGAATAAATAGTTACTTCAGCCAATTTGAGCTTTCCACGTTCCATAGTTTAAGAGTAAAATGGCTGTGACAGACGAATAGACAGACACAAGAGTAATGTTATAATGGTTCCGTTTTTACTTTTTAAGTACAAAACCCTAAAAACAATGAGTATTCCATACCGGACCAATAAATACTTGATCACTCATTCAGCGCCAATGAACAATTGAATCGTCCCTTGTCTGAACTCACGCACTGTGGCAGTGCAGCTAAAACTATTGGCGGGAGTGATTGTGTGTGGTAATTCATGTTACAGTCGTGGAAAAAAAAAGTAAACACCCCCTACTAACTTCTCAACAAATTATCGTAGAAGAAAGTTACTGGTACCGAACGATTGAAAATAAAGTCTACTTTTAATTGATGTATATAAAATGTGTTTAAGGGGCCATCTACACATTAAAACGAACCATAACTTTGTTTTTTTGAATAGCAGTACACAATTCTGACAGCATAAATGAATTCTACACCTTCCAATTAGCCTATAAACAAATTTTTATGCAATTCGTGCCATAAGTTTCCGAGAAATTAATTATTTTAAAACGAGCGTATTTTAAGGGCTGTATCCAAATTGAAGTTCCGAACTCGATTGTTAATCGAGAGAGCCGCCTTCTTGATCAAGGCACGTTTAAGCGTCAATGAAACCTGTTTGATTACAGGATAGCAGAATAAATTTGAAAAATTTACTCACTTCTATCATAGACGGCCCCTTAAATCATCATTTTGCCGTTTTTTAAGCATAATTTGAAAACTACTTGGAAGAAAAATGTGAAATTTGGGATTTCCATAAAGCAGGACTTAATAAATCTAAATCCATCAAAAAAATTGTATGTTGCAATTCATAATTTTTTCGAATATTAATTTCATAATTCGTAATTCATATCATAAAATTATAAAAATTGCAAATTCAACGTATTTATGTTTGGGTATATTAGTATTATTGCTAAACAAAAGATTAGCTCATTAGGAGCATAATTTCAGGAGATATAAATAAAAATATGAAAATGTAATTTAACATTAGAAGTACTAAATTTTGAATGTCTATAATTCAAAAACTTATCATTCTAATGACTTGAAATTTGGTTTCTAGGCATATTTTGAATCGAAGATTTGAAATATCTCGTTAAATTTGGGTACTGTCATTGAAAAAAAATGAAGTTTGAATTCGTTTTAATGTGTATATGGCCCCCTAAGCAAATTTTATACACACCATTTAAAAGTAGACTTTATTTCCAATCGTCCGGTACCAGTAACTTTCGTCTACGATAATTTGTTGAGGAGTTAGTAGGGGGTGGGTTTTTTTGTTTTTTTTTCCACGACTGTACATTCGGATACTTCAGTTAAGTGTTTTGTATTTCTTTGAAATACGAAGTTTACTTAATTTTATTTTTGAAAAACCTCACGTACCACTAAATTTGATCAAGTTGCAAATTTTATAATTTTACAGTAATGTCACATAACACAGATGTAATGTTTAAGGACGACAAAAAGGCTTTATTTTCAGATTCCGCATAAAGAAAATCAATAATTTGTTTTCTTTTCAAATTCTTTTCCCAAAATTAGTTTTCAGTTTGTAGACTGGTGTTATTTTAATAATAATTTACTATACATTTCAATTTATAAAGTTCGTTATCATTTTAAGTATTAAGATTTAAGGCGTTAAAATTATACGCAAAACTTTAATTCACACACACAAAAAAAAATCTAAATTCATTTGGATATTTCCCATACAAGATAAAGAAAATAAGTATTTTTAATAAAAATAATTTAATTCCAAATTGAATTTAAAAGTCATGTATTCTGTATATTTTAATATATTCTGAAATCAGTTTTCATAGAACCCTTGTGAATTAATGATCGTTCATATCCAAATTGATTCAAAGTTTTGTTATTTGCGAATAAATTTCTAAAATTAGATTACATCGGATGGATAAATCTCAGTGGATTTAGTGAATAAATCTCTATGCATGGCAAATTCGTATGCATAGCATATTAATAAGTAAGAACTATTCGTAGTTTCAAACTAATAAATAATTCTATAACATAATATTTAATTTAATGCTATATATATTAATACTCAAAAAATAACTGAAATTTATTTTAAATAAGCAAAATGCTAGAATGCATATCTATATTTTTTACTGAGTTACGTTATTTTGTTGATTATTGTAATCGTAATTTAATAAAGATTTCAGTTTGTATACATATTAGTATTTATTATGTCTTTAAGAATGAAGATTTAAGGTTTAAGTTAAAAATATACTTAGAACTTTAATTCGTACAAAGAAAATCTAAATTTGTTTGGATATTTGATGAATAAAATAGATATTTGTAATAAAAATATTTTAATTTAATTCCAAATTGAATTTAAAAGGTATGAATCATATACAGTGTGTCCACGTATAACCTGACCGACCTTTATTATCGCAACCGTTTATCCTAGATGCATACTTCCAATTACAAAAATGGTTTAAATAAGGTAAAGAATTATTTTTAAAGTGATTTGGGTCAAGAAAAACATTTATTGAAAAATTACGAAATTTAAATTTTTATACGGTTCCCCGGTCCTATAAGTGATATTTACTAAAAATTTACTGTGACACTATCAAGTAAGAGAGAAATAGTCCCATTCATCTAACATTAAAATTGACCGAGTTATGAAACTTTGAAATGCATGACCTATACCACTTTTTTGCATATCAAAACAGATGATTTCGACCATGCTTTCGGGGGTCGTGTATTAGTACTTAAACTTATTTCAAGGTATCTGCGCTTTGGAAAAAATCGTACAAATATTACGATTAACTTTTATTAGTTAAGTTTCAGATTAGTTAAAATAATTGTATTTTAACATATGTTTTATTTTGTAAGGATTTGAGGCGATGATTTCTTTTTACTAAAATTATGTTATTTTCATAAGGTTTTATCTAACTTGTAATGATCGTCTTTCCAGATTAAAATTTGTAATCGAACTTTAACTTACTTTCAAATGTCCGATCGAAGTTAAATTTTACATACTTACTTAAATCCGATGACAATGCAATATTATTATGATTTTCCACTCTTACCATCTTATACATACTCATATTAGAGGATAACACAAAGAAATTCGGATAGATTACCGTCAAGAAGTTTAAGAAAGAGTTTTAGATTAGATAACATAAACCTGCGATGGTTGTGTTTTTTAACTTTTATAATTACATTTTATGTATTTTTTAACACTGAATCAAAAAATTACCTTCACTTTTAGTCATCATGTCAAGATTTTTCGCAAATCGTAAATTTCAAAGTTAATAAATAGCGAAAAATCTGATACTATAAAATAGATGTAAGACTTTTTAATTTAGTTTAATTTTATTTAATTCAATAATTTATAAGATTTTTTGGCTTATACTGGGTTTCATACAGCCAAACAGCTCGGGGGTCCGATGAGGTTGGGAGGGGAGGGGGGATCAATTTTAACTTTTAGCTTTTCAACTTTTAAATTTGCGATTTGAGAAAATTCCTGACATGATGGTTTAAAATGAAGGTCATTTTCGGATTCAGTGCTAAAAAATACGTAAGAATCAATTTTCAAAAGCTAAAAAACATGCCACAACCCAAAATTTGAAAGACAGTGTAATCTGACAGCATTTAAAAATGTATCATTTTGTAAAGAATTGAGGCTTTTGTTTTTCATCCTTTTATTTAACAAAAAAATCTGTTATTTTTATCCTCTTATAATGTTCAGTACAAATTGTACATTTTGCAGTAATGTGTCATAATGATTAAAGATATGTCAAATTTATATTGCGCAATGCTAATTTTACTCTCAACCATTTCTTTAATATATCTGACGAAATTATATTTCTACTAAATTTGTGAATGACCCCAAATATGCAGCAAAATATATACTCCAACTTTAAACAGCTATTACTCGGTCAATTTTAATCGTAGAATAACAAGACTTTTTTTGCCTTACTTGCCAATGTAACAGGAAAAATTTACTAAATATGACTTGTAGGACCGGGGGACCGTATAAAAATTTAGATTATGTAATTCTTCACTAAATTGTTTTTTCGCTTCAAACCTTTTCTATTTTAACCCTGCACCTAATTTTAACCATTTTTGTAATTGGAAGTATGCATCTAGGACCAACCTTTTTGAAAATAAAGGTCGGACAGGTTATACGTAGACACACTGTATACTTTAATATATTCAGAAATCAGTTTTCAGAGAACTAATGTGAATTAATGATCGTAAATACCCAAATGTATTAAAATTTTTGTTATATGTGAATACATTTATAAAATTCTATTACGTCTGATGATTAAATCTCAGTGAATTTCGTGAATAAATCGCTATGCATGGCAGATTCGTATGCGTATTAATAAGTAAGAACCATTCGTACTCTCAAAGTAATAAATCTACCCTATATATATAAAATCCTAATGAAACGAATTTATGAAACGGAAGTATGAAATGGAAATATGAATCGACTGATGAAACAACTGATTATGTTTTACGGCGATTTCTCCTAAAATATGGAATACTTTGCTATGGAATTAACACCAAAAATCAATATTAATCCGCAGATTTCAAAACTGGTATTAGAATTTTAAAATTCGAATTAGTTTTCGAAATATTAATTTTTTTCTAATTTTATATACATATTTCTAATGATGGTAACTCAAATTTTAATCAAACAGATATATTTTTTTTATATATTTCAGAAAAGGTTTACATGGTAACCCGGCTATTGTTGTTTATTTGATAATAATTGTTTATTTACTTTTATTTATTTTTACAAATTATATAAATTATTTTCTTCTATGCTTATCAATTATTTTTTTTTTATATTTCCTTTAGAAAATAATAGAAAATAATTAAGAAATACAGTACTACTTAGTTATTCCGTCGACTAATTTCGCCAAATTATATAAATCGCCAAAACACTCGCCAAATTATACTAATTGACGTAATTTTTATTTTAAATAACGAAATAACAAATAAATTAGTATAACATTAATAAATATACTAATAAAACGTCGAAGTAAAAATCACTTGATGATGTAAACACGTGTAACTTGCTTAAAGTCAAGTGAATGTAACATTTACGATCAACCATTATTGGCATTTAATCTTATAGTTTGGCGATAGATTTTTGGTCGTCGGGTATCTAAGGAATACCAAAAATGCATATGTAACTGGTATTTGAAAACGAGGTTCTCGCCAAATTATCGTAAAAAAATAAAAATCACGCCAAACCTGCGGTGCGTATCTGGCCAAATATTACCACTCGAAAAAAAAAAATGCTAACTTGCGAGATTTGCATCCTGCTAGCGTAACAGTACCTAGAATTCTTTGCGACCATGGCGACTTTTATGTAGTCTTATTCGAAAAAAAAATTTGATTTTTTAATCAAAATGGAAAACTTACGGTCCCATATCGGCGCGATTATTTTTCTGACGCCGATGTCATATACGGAACGGGCACATAACTGGCGCCAAAGTATCGTTATTTTGCTTAATATGGTAAGGCGGATGTTGCTGTTTATGCTGTTGATGCATTCCCTAAATTGGCGTCGTTAAAAAATCCCGCCAATATGGGACGCATATGACATCTTTGCCAAACTTTCATATGAACGTCCAAGGGATCAGACCGTATTTGTTTATGGCAGTTGATGACTTGAACTATTATAATATAGATGAAATGATGGCGGTAGAATAATGTCTGACGACTTATCACCGGTGCCTGGCTAACATTAAAGTACCAAAATGGCACCTAGAGTATAAAAAGCGAAGTGGTCCGCCTGGAACTGTTGATGATAGTCACATGACTTAGGCTATTATTATAGAGATTGCTTTAAAATACCGGGAGACAAAGACTCTTATACTTAATTTATTTTATTTCATCTTCTTTTCAAATGTTTAACTGATCCTCTTTAATCAAAAACGAAAACAACCATTCGATGTCTTAACAGCAACTGATTCGCCCTTAAATTTTTACAATCGAAGGGAATTGAATGGAAACCCGTTTACAGGGAGATCTGCACAGCTTTTTTCAGTATAATTCAATCTTCTCTAATATTTTTAAAACCAATCAGATTAGCGTGTTTTTAGATTCTGCGGTGTCTGAACGGGGGTTGGCGAGCGTAGCTTGCAGGGGGCAGAGCCCCCAAGTAATTCTATGACTTAATGCTATATATTTTAATGTATTAAAAATTAACTGTAATTGTTTGAATAAGCAAAATACTAGTAATTTTTTTCTTTACTGGGTAAGATCTTACTTGTTGATTATTGTCAACGCAACTTACTAAACATTCCACTGTGTATACATTTCAGCATTTATTATGAACCTATTAATTAAGATTTAAGGCATTAATGATGTACTTAGAACATTAATTCTGACAAAAAGAAAAAGATTAAACTAAATTAATTTGAATAGTTTTTGAACACAGAGAAAATAAAAATTATTACTAACAACATTTCTATTTTCATTCCAAAATTAAATTTAAAAGATATGTATGTCAGACAGTTTGATATGTTCTGATATCAGTTTTCAAAAAATCGATATGATTTAATGATCGTTCATAACCAAATCGATACAACTTTGTATGATATGTGAATTTATATAAAAAAAATAGTTAAGTTAAAAGATATCGGATGAATGCCTGTGGGTTTAGTGAATAAATCGAGTAGATTCTTGGTCATGCAATTAAGTAAAAACCGTTCGTAGTACCAAATTAATAAATAATTCCTTGTGTTTTAAAATTCCATGTACAAACTTTAAGGGTGATAGAGCATGCTGTGGAATTCTAATAGTTTAGCGTGTCGCGATACCACGATAGAGGTCTTGAGTTCGACCCTGGACTGGGATGCTTCTCTCAACCTTTCGTTCCTTCGGGGTCGATAAAATAAGTATCCAGCTACCTTTGGATCTAAACACTGTGGGACACCGCGTTTGGTTGACCACCTGACCGGGAAATATGCAGTATAGTATTGAAAAACATAATGTGCTAATTACATAATGTAATTGTAGTTGTAATGTAATAATTTACGCACAAACATTTTGTAAAACAGACATTTGCACTTAATATTGGTCAAGAAAAGAGAATTAGGCACTGCGGGCCAACATCCCTAGGAACAAAATCTTTGGAATCATATTAATGAACATTGTAGCAAACTTTTCTTGCTTTGTGTGTGTATCATGAAAAGTGATGCAAATGTAGATTATTCCAGTAAGTAAAACCATATATACAGGGTGATTCATAAAAGATGGGCAGAACTTTAAGGGGTTATAGTACACTTAAAGACAAATAATATTAAATAGGAGACTAAGGGTCCCAGACGTATTCCCAAGGAGATAGGGGGCATTAAAGTTTAGGGTCCGAAATTTCAAATGATTATAAAACATGGAAAAATTGGTCGATTCGTTTGCGGTTTTTGCAAAAAATTTTCTTTATGCCAGTATTTTCTTGAAATAAAATTTTAAAGTTCAATTTCAAAAAATGCCGATAGGGGGCGCTTTAGACTTTGGAGTAACAAACAACTATTTTTTAACGTTATTTTTTGTATTTCTTTAAATGATTTCGAAAGCTTAGACTTAAACTTAAATTTTGATCTAAAAATCTGAGTCCTAACGAGTAGTTAAGTAGCATAAACTGAAATTTGAAATTTGAAACCCTTCTCCCCCCAGAACAAAAATCAGTTATTCCCGATCTTTGTGTCGTAGATTAGGCTCTAACTACTGCCGCGTTTTGCTAAAATTATTCTTTATGTCAGTATTTTCTTGAAAATAAATTTTAAAGAAAATTTTCAAAAAATTCCGATAGAGGGCGCTTTAGACTTTGGAGTAACGAACAACTATTTTATACCGTTATTTTTTGTGTCTCATTAAATGCTTTCTAAAGCTTAGACTTAAACTTAAATTTTCAGCTCAAAATCTGAATCGCTGAGCGTGGTTCAGTAGCGAGGGGAGGGGGTTCAAATTTCAACTTCTGAACATAGTTCAGTTTGCACTACTTAACCATGCCCAACGATTCTGTGCTGTGATACGAGGCAAAAATACAACTTTCGTCAAGGACTGCATAGTCGGAATTCACTCATAAAGGCACTGGCACAGTTGGAAACGTCGCTCATGCAAACGTTAAAGCTCCATTCCTGACGCTAGTCACCGGGTGAAGAAGGAAACAGAAAGTATGCAAATGTCAAATGGGGAAGAAGAAGATCACGTATGCAAAATTTCGACACGATTCAGGCATAAAAACCACTGAACGGTGAGTCAAGTGTAAGTCGCTGTAGTAATGAATCAGAAGATGGTGCCCTTCACGAATAAGGAAAAGGCTGAGATGCATTTAATTTACGGAGCGGCAGATGGAAATGGTGCAGAGGCACAACGAATGTACGGAGAGCGATTTCCCAACAGGCGGTTGCCTAACCGCAAAACTTTCGAGCGCTTGCACAGACAGTTGTGTGAGACGGGATCATTTCTCGCTTCCCGGTCGAATGCAGGTCGTGCAAAAAAGGACGAATCAGTAGTTGTTGCAGAAGCCATTCTGGATGTAGTAGCGGCGCAGCCAAGTACAAGTACACGAACAGTGGCTAGGCAGGTGGATACCTCACAGTCCATGACTTGGAGGGTACTGAAGGATGAACATTTGCTCCCGTTTCATGTGCAACGAGTCCAGAAACTGTCTCCAGGGGATTATCCAAATCGTATTGAATTCGCCCGCTGGTTTCTGCAGCAGAACGCGCTAAATCCACATTTTGGACGAACTGTGCTTTTCACCGATGAATGTACCTTCACACGTGAAGGTACATTTAACACACACAATGCACATGTATGGGCGGATGTCAATCCACATGCTCATCAGAGACGCTTTTCCATCAATGTTTGGGCAGGAATCCTCGGAGACCACCTAATCGGACCGTACCTTCTTCCTGAACGCCTCAACGGTAAAACATACCTCACATTTCTGCAACATGTGCTGCCAGACCTGTTAAACGTTGTTCCTCCACGCATCCGGCGGGTCATGTGGTTCCAGCACGATGGAGCGCCAGCCCATTACATACGAGACGTCCGCAACTATCTGGACATCACATTTCCGAACAGATGGATTGGTCGAGGTGGTCCTGTTGCTTGGCCTGCTCGCTCGCCAGATCTTTCACCCCTCGATTTCTTTTTTTGGGGACGATTGAAGGCTCTTATGTATGAGACACCCATTGAATCCCCCGAGGAACTGGTCGCCAGACTTTCCGCCGCTGTAGGGGAAGTGCTCGAAAAGCCTGATGTTTTCGCGAATGTTCGTCGTTCCATTCTTCGCCGTTGTTCTGCGTGCATAACCTCTGGTGGTCACAATTTTGAACATTTATTGTAATTACATGTTAATAAATATGCTTTGGTAACATAATCCTAATTTGTGTCTTTTTACCTCGTATCACAGCACACAATGTGTGGACATGGTAAACTGAACTGTGCTCAGGAGTAGAAATTTCAAACCCCTCTCCCCAGAAACTTAACCACGTCTAACGATTCAGATTTTGGGCTGAAAATTTAAGTCTAAGCTTTAGAAAGCATTTAATGAGACAGAAAAAATAACGGTATAAAATAGTTGTTCGTTACTCCAAAGTCTAAAGCGCCCTCTATCGGAATTTTTTGAAAATTTTCTTTAAAATTTATTTTCAAGAAAATACTGACATAAAGAATAATTTTAGCAAAACGCGGCAGTAGTTAGAGCCTAATCTACGACACAAAGATCGGGAATAACTGATTTTTGTTCTGGGGGGAGAAGGGTTTCAAATTTCAAATTTCAGTTTACGCCACTTAACTACTCGTTAGGACTCAGATTTTTAGATCAAAATTTAAGTTTAAGTCTAAGCTTTCGAAATCATTTAAAGAAATACAAAAAATAACGTTAAAAAATAGTTGTTTGTTACTCCAAAGTCTAAAGTGCCCCCTATCGGCATTTTTTGAAATTGAACTTTAAAATTTTATTTCAAGAAAATACTGGCATAAAGAAAATTTTTTGCAAAACCCGCAAACGAATCGACCAATTTTTCCATGTTTTATAATCATTTGAAATTTCGGACCCTAAACTTTAATGCCCCCTATCTCCTTGGGAATACGTCTGGGACCCTTAGTCTCCTATTTAATATTATTTGTCTTTAAGTGTACTATAACCCCTTAAAGTTCTGCCCATCTTTTATGAATCACCCTGTATTGTCAATTACTGTAAATAAATGACTCGTATTACCTAAAGCCTTTACAAGGAATGTTTTATGATGATGACTTTGTTTAATGGGAACAGACATGGGACGAATTTGGATTGGTTGCTGAAAAATGATAGTGTCTATTTATTTTCTTTTACGTTATGATGCGGCAAAGTCGTTGAGATGGTGGGGTGTGTTTTCACAGGACATCGATATCATTTGTAGCTGATATGTGTTACTTTATACTGATGCTGTATTCATTTATTATTGTGCTGTAGGGTCGTTAAGGGAAGTTTGGGATGTGCTTGGAAATATGTTTTTGAACGTTTTGATTTGAGCTTTCTGGCCAAAATTCATTACAATAAATAGTTATTATTCAAAATATAACTTCCCTTTTGAATTCATGATTGCTGTTGCTTTTTAATTTAACCCAGTACAAATGAAGCAGCAACCTTTTTTTCGTTGTTTTTCAGTATTTTTGTTCTTGCAGTTTGCTTATATGTAGTTTGTAATTTTTGTATTTTTCTTGTTTACGGAAACGGGTGCTACTTTAGATCAAATAATTTTTTGCTAGATTATATATATACACACACACACACACACACACACATATATATATATATATAGAGAGAGAGAGAGAGAGAGAGAGAGAGAGGTTGTGTGATCCGCCATACCTTAAAGTTTGTACATGGGATTTGGAATCGCTTTGTATTTTAAGATAATAAACATTAATTATAACTCTTCGAATAAACAGTATAACAGAATATTTTAGACAGAAATTACAATTTATGTACTGATTTTTAAAAACATAATTTATTACAAATTCCAGTACATCATGTTAGTTAAATTTTAAGTTTTAAGGTTAAAAACACATTTGAAATCTTTATTCACACAAGTTGATTCAATCTAAGCTCTTAACCAAAATCATTAAATACTTAATGGCATAAAGTATATTTACATAGTATTCCCTACCCCCCCATCTTATTTTAATAAAATTTGCTAAATAATTCGTATATAGAAATGCACGACATAAAGGAAGTGCATCCTATTTGAGTAAGCAAAGTAATAGACTTTTAAATAAAGGGATTATTGCGGACACGGGGGACTCACCAGTCATATTCTTGAATATAAAACGATAATTTTCAAGGTAAATTTCTATTGAAAATATTTTGGAAATTTGCCACGAAGATTATTATTTGGAAATATTAGTGGTATTTATCATTGTTTCTTGGGTAACCAGTGGGAGCTCTGCTAACATGCAAATCATTACAATCATTTTACTAAAAATTTGAATTTATTATTTAAAGTATACCCGGCATTGCCCAGAATTTTATGAATGTTTGTTTTGAAAAATCAATTTCAAAATTAAACGTACAGTATAAAATAAACAATTAAAAAAAGCAGTAAAGCCATTTTCCATTTTTATTTCAGTTTTTCACTAAGAATGAGGTCTAGGGACCTAAACCTTTCTGGAAATTCTAATATATATGCATACACACACATGCGTATATATATATGGAATAGATTTAAAAATGTCGAAAACAAATTCAAAGAAATCTCAAAATGTTGAAATATGCCAATATATCCATAATCGGGTTTTTACCATGTTTCAATACGTTTTTTCAAATTCATATGACGTTATATATTCACCTGTTGACATTATATTAAATTGCAAAATGACCTAATATTCACTTTTTTTTTTTTAATTCGTCAAACTATTTATTTCATTTTCATTTTTCACGTGGAAATCTTGCAATAGAAAAGTTATGACGTAATATTAACTTTTTTTAAATTCATCAAACTATTTATTTCATTTTCATTTTTCACGTGGAAATCTTGCAATAGAAAAGAATTAGGTAGGTAAGAATTTTAATGTGGATTTTTAATTGTAGCACCTGCTATAACGAAAAATGTTTCAATTTGAGTAGAAATTGCTGTTAAATGGGTGTTTTTTTATTAATTAAAAATTAACTATACATTATTTCGATTCCGGATTACTTTAGTTGCCTCGGCTGTGTTTTAATACACATGTACGTAACATTTCACAATTCTGTTTTCCAAACTGTGGTTTGGTATAGAATTACAGATAGACCGACAAATTTTCATTTTTATACATTATATTGTGACTTTGCTTTGAGGGTTAACGATTAATGTTTAAAATATATTTTAAACCTTTATACAGATTTTAGAAATGCAAGGTAAATTTTAGAATATAGTCGTTAAAATAACCCATAGTGCAAAATAGATTTTTGAGTAAATTATTTTAATATTTCAAACATTATAATAATGACATATCTAAAGAGTTTATGTATATTACATATATATACTTAATATACATACATATACATACTTAAGTGCATGCACTATTTATCTATTTTAAATAAGCAAAATACTGGAATATTTTAAAAGAGATTAACAATTCATGTGCTGATTATTAGAATAATAATTTTCTATAAAATCTACTTTTTATGTGTATGATGATTTCAAGTATGAAGGTTTAAGACTTAATGATAATAATATATTTAAATCTTTGATTTGCTTGAAAGATAGATCATCAATAGATTTAACCGAAATTTTTAAGCAATCAGTGACACAAACTATAATAACATAATATGTTACGCTTACGCACAGCTTAATAATCCTAATTTTGTAATAATATGCTATTCGATATTAGAATTATATCATACATTAAATTATTAGCATAAATTTACAACAGGAATAACTCCTGGTGTAAATTCACAACATATATTTTAATCAATTAATTTTTAATTAATATATTTTTAATATCCAAATTAACAAGTAGAGTAAAACTTTTGTATTTATTATTATAATGTAAATTTACTATAACTTCCAAATTCGCATTTTTAATATGATTTAAATACTTACGGTCTATGGCCTAAGGTCAAGATTACGGTACTTTTCCAGTATAGGGGCTTTGGTGAGGTAGAGAAAATGGCTTTTTCGGGAGGAGAAAATTTGGCGACATATTTTCTTGTTGAAACCTATTCACTGTTTCATGTAGAAAAGCAATTTTTCTCAATGTTTATATAATTTATGTACAGTATAACCTCTTTTATCCGAAACTATTTTAACTAAAATCCATTTTTAGAGCTTTTTTTTTTTTTTTTTTTTTTTTCCTATCACATTCCTTATGTGTAAAATCCATTCTGAAAGCTTTTTTTGTTTTAACTATCATATTCCTTTTGTGCAAGCGGTCCTTTCGGAGCTACGAGTACATATAAATATTTTCCATCCCCTTTCTTAGAGTTCTTTTGTATTTAACTTGAGCTCTCGTAGGTTGCGGAGTGGAACGAAGAAAACGTATAAATTAGCAATTCTGAAGATTTTGAATGTTTTGCAAAAGGTTTGGCATGGCTGGAGCAGCAGAAAGACTATGATACTGGTGAACTAATACTATAAAAAAACTCCGTGATTGAGCTTCAAAGCAAAGGCAATCGAAACTGCGACAAACAAAACATTTGTTTAAACCCTTGTTATATATATAAAAGGCACTTAAACTTAATTTCAAAATAAAAATTCAGGTAATTTATTCGTGTTTCGATTTTGCTATTGCTTTATTTTTATTAAACACTTGTTACCATAATAAGAAATACTGCATATATTTCTCCTTAATCGCAAAATTGAAGCATTCTCGATTATCCGAAAATTTCGATTTTCCGAAAGAGGGTCGATCCCAATTGCTTCGGATAATCAAGGCTCTACTGTAATATAAAGAAGACATTTATCTATTTTTATATACGAACAGAAGTAAATTGTACATAAAATACAATAATATTTATGCAGATAAAATGTTTATATATCTGAGGACGTGAGTTTCAAAGCTCGCCTTATCCAGAAAATCAATTTTTGGGAAATCGCGAAAAACCTGTTACTGCGTCCATTCGTCTTCATTGTAAAGCAAGATTTTACAATGAGAGAAATATAGGATTAAACTAGTTTTTTGCAGATTGCAGTGTTTTTTCGGTGCAGGTTTTCAAATAGAATAGATTAATAGAGAAAACTGCATTTTTAAAATTTTGGATAAGACGAGTTTTGAAACGCACGTCCTCATATATAAACAGGCATAAAGATTCATCCGGTTTGTTTTCATAACTGTTTGTATCAGTTGGCAGCAAATCTTCCTTTCTGAAGTCTGAATTGCACCAAACAGTTAAAAAAAATCCTAGACCCCATAAGTGGAAAAGTACCAAAATTATTTTTTAAATTTAGTATTAAACAAGGTAATTTGATTAAATATGAATTTTTAACAGGAGACATTAAAGGATCAATTCCATAAATTATTTCATGTAGATTATTCTAATAATTATTTATTATACAGTGTGTCCTAAAAGTTACCGCACTCCAACTTAATGAACTCATTGTCCGTGATTTTTTTTTCAATTATTAAATTTTATCGTCTGCTACTCATTGCATCAATTCTTGAGTTTTTATCGTTTGGTACTTTTCGCACTCAACAGGGCGAGAATAAAGTTCTATGTTATTTTGTTCTTCATAGTAAAACTAATTTATCACGCATTCAAAGAATTGTGCTGCTCGAAACTTATTTTGAATGTAAATCGTATAAAAGGTGCAAAGATGTTTGGCGAAATAAATATCCAAATGATGCAATACCGAGTAAAGATACGTTATATCGGTTCGTTCGACGATTTCGTAATACAGGTTCGGTAGACGACAAACACAATGGAAGGCCGAAAGTTGTTACATCAGCCTTTGCATTCTCAAAAAATTGGCGTATGTTGTCCTGTATCACGCAAAAGGCTTGTTGGGACTCTGTTTTTGAATCAACTGTTGATCGTTTTGTATACAAAGAACGATCTGAGCATCCTGGACTTTTTTCTATGTGGATATTTAAAGAACAAAGTTTATGCAAATAATCCTCAAACAATAGATGATCTGAAAATTGCCATTACCCAAGGATCCAAGAAGTCACCCCCAGCATGTTAAAACGCGTTTCTGCAAACATGCGAACGCGAGTTCAGCTTTGCTCCCTAGAAAGAGTTGGAAATTTTGAACATTTATTATAAATGCAACTTCAGTATTTTTTCCTATGTCATGTTAAAAGTTCTTTTTATCATTAGCATAAAAGTAATTATTTTAAGGTTAGTTTTTTGTGAATAATAAATGCGTATCTCATCAGTACGGGAACTTTTAGGAGTTTGGTGTTATTTATGACACCCTATTATCTGCGCGAGGGATATAGGCCCGAGAAGGAGTGCCCTCCGTGGGGGTATTTCTAAGGTAACCTAACCCGTATTTGCACATGGAAATCCAAGGTTCGAAGAAAACTACGAAAAACTCCGAACGATTAGGTCGACGGGGGCGATTGGGTTCGAACCCAGCACCTCCCGTCTACCAGTTTCGATAGCAGAACCTCTCGGCCAAAGGTGAGGCAGGGGATTTTTAGGGCACTCTGTATATTTTATTATAGATTTGCTTAATAAACATGTTATTATAAAGTTAATTCTGTCCAAATATTTCAAGCAATTCAATTTCGTACCCAACTAAGAAAATAGGAATTATCAATAATAACGGATTTCCAGTTTATTTCCAAAATTAAATTTCAAAGGAATATATTCCACATACTTAATGATTTCCTGAAATCTGTTTTCAGATAACTTATATGAATTAATCCCCGTTCATATATCGATTTAACTTTTCGTTATATATGAGAAAATTCAGAAAATTCTCTCAGTCAGAAGACATATTGGATAAATAAATCTAAGTGGATTTGGTGAATAAATCGTTATACATGCCAGATTCCTATGCATATTATAGAGTAAGAACAATCTGTAGTATTAAAGTGATGAATAATTCTATAATACAATATATTTTAAGACACTATAATTTATTGCGTATTTTAAATTGACTGTAATAATTTGACTAAGGAAAATACTACAAAAAAATTATAAGACTGTCCCGTCTTAAAATCTAGTTTTAATGAATATTTAATACGTGATTTATCACATTGCTAACTAAGCGTAGAACCAACAGAGTGAAAAATGTCGAAATGTCGGAATTGAATCCGAAACCCTTGGAATAGCGCTCAAGTACTGTACCATTTAAGCTAAGAGGACGATAACCAGCTTACCATCTCTCACTCATAAAAGTTGGTAAGGCTGCAACTGGAACACATGATGGAACAGTTTTCATGAGCACACAATCCTGCGGCGAAGCATGAGACAGAAACAAATCCAGCAGCGGTGAACACATATAATTTTTAATTAATTTTTGAATTAATAACCACCAGTGAAATTACGCTCGAAACTACTGAATATATATAATACATGATTTATCACATTACTAACGAAGCGTAAAACCAACAATGTGAAAAATGTCCAAGCCGGGAATCGAACCCGGAACCCTTGGAATAGTGCTCCAAGTGCTCTACCATTTAAGCTACGAGTACGATACCCAGCTTAGCATTTCCCACATATGTTGTTAAGGCTGCAAATGCAGCACAACGTGGAATAGTCTTCATGAGCACACAATCCTGCGGCGAAACATGAGCTGGGCTTATTTGTATCTCATGTTTCGTCGCAGGATTGTGTGCTCATGAAGACTGTTCCATCTTGTGTTGCAGTTGCAGCCTTACCAACATATAGGAGTGAGAGATGCTAAGCTGGGTATCGTCCTCGTAGCTTAAATGGTAGAGCACTTGGAGCGCTATTGCAAGAGTCTCGGGTTCGATTCCCGGCTCGGACATTTTTCACTCTGTTGGTTCTACGCCTAGTTAGCAATGTGATAAATCACGTATAAAATCTCCAATAATTTCAAGCGTAATTTCATTGCTGAAAATTAATTAAAAAATTAATTAAAATTATATATGTAGTTTTAATCTTTGACACATACTCTAATAGACAGGGAGGCCACAGCACAAACCATCACTTCTTCGAGTTCACGGTTGAAAATCTGGGATTTGTTAAAACTCTATTCGCATATTAAAATGCAACTAGACTGTCAAGTCATATCTTAGTGGAAAACACCTCAAATCCTATTTTAGTGGTTGACTGGTAGGTTTACCATTGTGTTTTCCTGCTCCCAGTCTTCCATGTTTTCATACCTTTGAGTTTAGGAAAACACAATGCTAAACCTAACAATCAACCACTAAAATCGGATTTGCGAGTGGCTTTCACCAATATATCACATGGCAAACCATTTGCATTTTAATATGCAAATCGAGTTCTGTCTAATCCTGGAATTTCAGCCGCCAACTCGATGAGGTGATGGTTCGCATATTAAAACGCTATCGATCTGCCAAGTCATATCTTGGTGGGAAACACCAGAAAACCCGATTTTAGAGGTTGACTCGTAGGTTTACCATTGTGTTTTCCTGCACCCACAGGTATGAAAACATGGATGACTTGGAGAAAGAAAACACAATGGTAAACCTACGAGTCAACAGTTAAAATGGGGTTTTCAGGTGTTTTCCACCAAGATAGGACTTAGCAGACCAATTGCGTTTTAATATGCGAATAGAGTTTTTACTACTTCTGGAATTTAAACCGTGAACTCGATGAGGTGATTATCTGTGCACGATCTCCCGGTCTATAAGAAATTTACTTAAAGACGTAGATAAAACATATAAGTTAAAACTTTTAAAACATATAAAATCTATAAAAGTCAAAAGTTAAAACTCTTAAAACCAACACGTTTCAGATGCACTGTAGTCATCTTCAGGGTTACTCTTTCCAGTGTCGAGAAACTCAAAATATTTATTGATTTTAAATGTCGTAAGTAGACATATTGCGTTTATCTTGCTGGTATCATTGTGCTATCTATAATGCTATAAGTGAACCATCTATTCCTGACAGAAGAAATGTGAAAAATCAAAATAAAATATTTTTAACTATAAGAAATTTCTTGAACCTTAAGATAAACAAAATTATTACGTTGTTTCAAAAAATCTTAACAATAACTTAGGTTACCTTATACGACACTCCCTCGATGCAGACATCATTTAATCTCACTTCAATCTCTAGTTATTCTCTAATCAGACTGTTCTGTGGATAATTAGTCAAATAATTTTTGCATTATCATTAGCATATATCAAGTTTGACAGACAATAGACAGATCTTGCAAGATTTTATTTTTAAAATGATATTAAAGAAGTCTATTATGATGATGCAAAAATTATTTGGCCAAGTAATTATGCACAGAAAAGTCGAATTAGAGAATCACTAGAGATTGAAATGAGATTAAATGATGTCTACAAGATAAGATTAAACGATTCCAACAAGGTAATGTTTACTTATGACTTTTAAAATCCATACATATTTTTAGTTTTTCGACACTGAAAAGTGTAACCCATGAAGATGGCTGAAGTGCAGCTGAAACTTGTTGGTTTTAAGATTTTTAACTTTTATATTTTTTAAATGTTTAAAATTTTCATTTTGTATGTTTTATCTACGTCTTTAAGTAAATTTCTTAGTGTGTGTGACAAAGTTCAAGATTAAAATACAACTTTTTTTATACTCGGAGTTCCAATTTATATGTTGATTTATAGAATAATAATACTACAAATGCCAAGTTATTATGTTTGTTATAGAATTTAAAGGCTTAAGGTAAAAAATACTTACTAAAATTATATTCAGATAAGATAATTTCGTCAAAAATTTATCAGATATTTATGTACACGGGGAAAGAAATAGAAATGCCAAATAAAATAATTTCTAGTTTATTTCAAAATTAAAAAAAAAAAAAAGTAATCTATTCTATGTACTCTAATAGCTTCTGGAATTTGTTTGCAGTTAACCAGTATGAATTAATGATTGTTCAAACAGAAATTGATTCACCTTTTCATTATTTATGAGTAAATAGAGAAAATTAATCGAGATTTAAACTAAACTTAGATTTATTCGTTCAACGTCTTTTATCTTTAAAAGACATTATAAATCCCAATTGATTTTGGAATAAATTACTATGAATGGCTGATTCCTACGCATATTATTAATTAAGATCTATATGTAGTATTAAAGTAATAAAGAATTCTCTATTGCAATACATTTTAAGCCTCTATATTTGATTGCATGATATGAATTGATTGTAAAATTTTGACTAGGTAAAATACTACATTTTTTAACTAGGAGTTACAATTTATATATTGATTTACAGAATAATAACACTACAAACTGCAAATTATTGTGTTTGTTATAGAATTTAAAAACTTGAGATAAAAAATATCTCCTAAAATTACATTCAAATAAGATAATATAGTCTAAATTTATTCAAATATTTATGTACACGGTGAGAGAAATAGAGATAGCTAATAAAATGATTTATAGTTTCTTTCAAAATTTAAATAAAATGTAATGTATCCCATGCACTTTAATAGTCCCTGGAATTTGTTGGCAGAGAACCAATATGAATTAATGATCATTCATGCAGAAGTTGATTCAATTTTTCATTATTTTATCATATATTTCACTAAGGGGCTCTGCCCCCTACGAGCTACGTTCGCCAACCCCCGTTCCGACACCCCAGATTGGTAAAACGAATTAAGTAAACAAAGTCTTTGTCTCTCGGTTTTTTAACAGCTCTATAAGAAAGTTCTTTTAAATAACACATTTGGAATGTATCGTTTTATATCTGACGTAATTTTCACCAAAGTTTTCTTTCTCTTTTTAACATTCACATGAAAATACTTTTGTTGTTAGAAAGGAAATATCATTTGCGCTGTCTTAGAATTCACGATAATAGTTGAAAAGATTATCTCAAAATATGAAATAAATGCCTCGCGCAAATATAGTTTTTAATTTAAACTGTTTTGACAACTGCCAATTATTTGGCCTTTTTAAATATGACGTAAATTTCCCCCATTTGCGACTTTTAATGCATAATAATGAATTTATTATTTAAAATTTTTCTTTCTCTTTTAAAATTCATGTGTAACTATAGTTTTTATGACGTATTTTTCAATATTTTCCTGATTTTTAACACGTAATCACTTAATTCTCATTTGAACGGGTTTTTTTTTCTGATTATAATAGCAACGTGTAAAATAATTTTTTAATTTGAAGAAAATATTATTCTTTGCGCTGTTTTTAAAATTGGCAACAGTTTAAAATAATACACTTTTCTAAAAGATGTAAAAGATATCTCTCGAAATGCTGAAAATTTGAATTTAAAATAGAGATAAATCCTCAAGAAATGAGTCAAATTAAAAAAATTAAAGACAGTCTGCGTACTGGGAGCTATTAATGTATTAAATGATGTAAAAATATTTAAATTCTTATGTATAGTTTTTGCTCATATAAATTTTTTTAATGAAACGATTTTGACCAATTTTAACATTAAATATCTCTTAAAATAAATACTCGATTTAAAAACCGTCTGCATCAGCGTGTTTATCAAACATTTCTCTATAATAGCACCAATTTTTATATTTTTGTATGAAACAGTTTTCTTAATATTAACGAAGAAAGGCGTCACAAGAAATATGGATGCTGATCTAGGCGTGTACCGGGAAGATCTACACAGATTATTATTGTTCCATTTCCAAATCGTTACTTTTTTTTAATATATATATAGAAGGATTATTTATTCATTAAACCCAGATTTATTCGTTCAACGTCTTCTAACTTTAGAAGATATTGGTTGAATAAATCCCAATTAATTTGGTGAATAAATCACTATGAATACCTGATTCTTACGCATATTATTAATTAAGAACTAATTACAGTATTAAGAAATAAACAATTTTGTAATACAACAGATTTTAAAGGTCTATATTTGATTAAATGGTATAAATTGGTTGTAATAGTTTGACTAGGTAAAATAGCACATTTTTAACTAGAAGTTACAATTTATTTAATGATTTATAGGATGATAATTTATTACAAATTCCAAAATATTGTGTTAGTTATTAGTAGTTAGTTAGAATTTAAAAGTTTGAGGTAAAAAACACATGCCTAAAATTATATTCAGATAAGATAATTCATCTTAGATGTTTATTTAGATATTTATGTACACGATGAAAGAAATACAAATGCATTGTAAATTAATTTCTAGTTTCTTTCAAAATTTAAATGGAAATTAATGTATTTTTATGCACTTAATAGTCCCTGAAATTTGTTTGCAGGTAACCGATATGAATTAATGGTCATTTATGCTGAAATTAATTAACCTTTTCATTATTTATGAGTAAATTCAGAAAATTAATCGAGATAGATTTATTCTTGGAATGTCCTCTAACTTTAGAAGATATTTGATGAATAAATCCCAATTGTTTTGATAAATAAATCACTATGAATGGCTGATTTTTACGCAAAATATTAATTAAAAATTATTTGTAATAAATAAGTAATAGATAATTCTGTAATGCAATACATTTTAAGGCTCTATATTTGGTTTTGTGATATAAATTGATTGCAATATTTTGACTAGATAAATACTACATTTTTTAACATGGAATTCAATATATATGTTGATTTATAGAATGGGCTACAAATTCCAAATTATTACGTTAGTTATTATAGAACTTAAAGATTTAAGGTAAAAGATATTTTCTAAAATTATATTCAGATAAGATAATTCATTTTAGATAACCATGTACGCAATGAAAGAAATACAAATGCACAGTAAAATGATTTCTATTTTCTTTCAAAATTTAAATGCAAATTAATGTATTTTTACGCACTTTAAGTCCCTGAAATTTGTTTGCAGGAAAACAATATGAATTATTGACCGTTGATACGAGAATTGATTCACCTTTTCCTTATTTATGAATAAATTCAGAAAAATAATCGAGACTTAATCTAAACTGAGATTTATTCATCCTATGTCTTCTAATTTTAGAAGACATTTGATGAATAAATCTCAGTTGATTTGGTGAATAAATCACCATGACTGGCTGATTTCTACTCATATTATGAAGTTCTATAAATATGTAATACTAAGTAAGAACTATTTGTAACGCAAAATTGTTAAATACTTCTACATTATGATATAATTGTCTGAGCGAAGCGAAGTATAATACTCAGCGAAATATTACTGTCCGGACACATTACTACTACGATGGATATTAACGCCATGTCCTACTAAAAAAAAAGCCTAATAAAAACCTTTCGTCAAGCATAACTCAAAAAATATTTGTCGGATTTCGTTTCTGATTGCACCAGAAGGTACCTATGAGGGGCGCCTACTGAATGCACCTACTATGAAAAATAAGTTCCAAACCGTTTACAAATTATATAGAAAAAACTGATAAAAAAGCACAATTTATCTGCATACGTCACAGAAATTTGGTGTGCGTCACTTTCACCGGTTGATGTTTTCGTAGACAACTGGTTTGAACACATGGAGCAAATAATAATAATAAAAAAAATACGCACGCATTAATATTGAATAGATCAGTTTCAACCACGTGATCACAAACCTTGCAACAACCCGTGGCAACCAGTTTTGGTGGGCAAACAAATAATAATACAGTACTCCGTACCACGGTGACCGTTTTTAGCCTGTTGTATAAAATCTGGCCAGTTGTATGACATACAATTGTGGATGATTAAAACAAAAGACATGAGTGTTTATTGCTCCGGGAGGTTATCTTTCTCTGGACGTCTGTCTGTCTATCATACAGCATGCAATTTTCTTGTAAAGGATGATATTATTATGCAGTAAAACCTCCATAACGGACACACCCGATTAGTGGACACCTCTATTTAGTGGGCATTTTTTCGATTACTAACCCTTAAATAACTGTACATTTTTTACTCTCAGTAGCGGTCACCTCTAAATAGAGAACAAATTCTGCATTCTCGGGGTGTCCGCTATTCAGAGGTTTTACTGTATATAATATTGATAGTTATTTTACAGGGCCACACAAAAGAATAAGAATATATGAAACGAATATAAACTAAATTAGGGATTGGTAGATCGCTGATAGTAATGTAATTTTAGGACGTTGTTACAGTCATCCGCAGCATGTTTTTAGAGTTTCGTTCATCTAACGAAACCCTACCAGTCTCACTCCTTTGTCTGTCTGTCTGTCCGTCTGTCACAGAGCCCGTTCTCGGAAACTATATATGTCGGAGCCTTGAAAATTTGCATACTTATAGCTGAACACCACACATCAAACGGCAAATAATAAAATTTTGAAAAAGTCTAATATTTAACCCTCTGGGCTCTAACTTGTGTATTTTAAGCAATTTTTCTAACTCAGCCCCTAATTTAATTAAGTTGGAGACATGAAATTTTGCATACTTATAGCTGAACACTTGCGATAACAAGATAAATCATAAAATTTTGAAAACGTCATATTTAACCCTCCGGTCTCTAACTTCTGTATTTTAAGCACTTTTTCTAACTCAGCCCCTAATTAAGTTGGAGACATGACATTTTGCATACTTATAGCTGAACACCTCACATAAAACGACAAATAATAAAATTTTGAAAAAGTCTAATATTTAACCCTCTGGGCTCTAACTTATGTATTTTAAACAATTTTTCTAACTCAGTCCCTAATTAAGTTGGAGACATGAAATTTTGCATACTTATAGCTGAAATCCTCACATCGAACGACAAATAATAAAATTTTGAAAAAGGTCTAATATTTAATCCTCTGGGCTCTAACTTGTGTATTTTAAGCAATTTTTCTAACTCAGCCACTAATTAAGTTGGAGACATGAAAGTTTGCATACTTATAGCTGAACACTTGCGACAACACGATAAATCATAAAATTTTGAAAAAGTCATATTTAACCCTCTGGTCTCTAACTTGTGTATTTTAAGCAATTTTTCTAACTCAGCCCCTAATTAGGTTGGAGACATGAAATTTTGCATACTTATAGCTGAACACCTCACATCAAACGGCAAATAATAAAATTTTGAAAAAGTCTAATATTTAACCCTCTGGGATCTAACTTGTGTACTTTAAGCAATTTTTTTAACTCAGCCCCTAATTATGTTGGAGACATGAAAATTTGCATACTTATAGCTGAACACCTCAGATCAAACGACAAATAATAAAATTTTGAAAAAATCTAATATTTAACCTCAAATATTTTGTCTCGCGCAATTTTTAAATTTAAACTGTTTTGCAATACTATTTTTTGTTCATTTTGCATAATAAGTGTAATGTGACGCAATTTCTTCTATTTCAGACTTCTAACGCATGTTAATGAATTTATTTTACAATATCCTTTCTCTTTCAAAATTCACATGTAAATATAGTTTTAATGGCGTAATTTCCAATAAGTGCCTTCTTTTTATACCTAATTATTTAATTCTAATTTGAAGGTTTTTTTCTGTTTATAATAGTAACGTGTAAATAATTTTTTTATTTGAAGCAAACATTATTGTTTGCGCTGATTATACAGTTGGCAACAGTTTAAATTAATACCATTTTCTAAAATATGTAAAAAATATCAGTCAAGATGCTGAATATTTGAATTTAAAATAGAAATCAAACCTCAAAAAACGAGTCAAATTAAAAAAAATTCATGAAATCTGCACACCGGGATTTTCTATTGAATAAAATGACCTAAAAGTGATTAAATTCACATGTATAGCTTTTGCTCCTATAAAAATTTTTTTAATGGAACGATTTTGTCCAACTTTAGCATTAAATATCTCTTAAAATAATTCTTCGATTTGAAAACTGTATGCATTAGCGTGTTGATCAAACATTTCGCTATAATACCACCGATTTTCATATTTTTGTATGCAATAGTTTTCTTAATATTAACGAAGAAAGACCTCCGGTCACAAAAAATTCAAAACCGGCGGCGGCGGCGGTGACAGCGTTAGTTACTTTTTTTAGAATAGATATATATATATAAATGAAAACTTGTCTATCTGTCTGTTTGTAATTCTATAAAAATCCACAATTTGGAAGCCAAAATTGTGAAAAGATACGTACATGTGTATTAAAACATGGCCGAGGCAACTAAAGTAATCCGGAATCGAAATAATTTATAGTTAATTTTTAATTAATAAAAAACCATCAATTTAACAGCAATTTCTTATCAAATTTAAACATTTTTCGTTATAGCAGTTGCCAACAATTAAAAAACACAATAAAATTATTACTAGAACAATTAATTTTCTACTGCAAGATTTCCACGTGAAAAATGAAAATGAAATAAATAGTTTGACGAATTTTTAAAAAAGGTGAATATTACGTCATAACTTTTCTATTGCAAGATATTCACATGAAATATGAAAATGAAATAAATGGTTTGACGAATTTAAATGAAAGTGAATATAACTTCATAACTTTTCTATTTCAAGGTTTCCACGTGAAAGAGGAAAATATTACGTCATATTGGAAATATAAAGGACGTGGTGGATATAGTATAACGTCATATGAGTGTGAAAAATGTATTGAAGCATGATAAAAACCCGATTAGGGAAATATTGGCCTATTTCAACATTACTGCTCCAATTATAAATTGAAATAAGTTCATTTATAGCTGTATTCTTTTGCGTCTGTTATATACATTTATACATTTTTATATAGCGTTTTCATACGATTCATTCATACAACATTTCGACTGCTTTTTTTAATGTTTGTTTTGTGTTGTATGTTAAATTTTGAAATTGATTTTTCAGAACAAACATCCTTCAAATTCTGGGCAACGCCGGCACTTTAGTTTGTAACAGATAAATGGCTTTTGTATATGTAAATCTAATGCTAATATTATAAAGCGTTATAATATTATAAAGTATATAATATTATTAATGCTTGTACGTTTGTGAGGTGTTATCTCTGAAACTACATAGCCAACTTAAAAAAATGTTGGTGGCCATCTCTGCTCCGAAAAAAAGAGTATTTTATGTCAGTGCAAGAACCTACATCGGTGCAGGAGCAAAAAAGTTCTAAAATTGCGATATCTGTGATATTGATTGGGTTAGAAACTTTAAATTTGGTGCGGTAGTTACTTTTAAGATGTAAATACTCGTAATGAACGCTCTCTAAAAGGTTCAATTTGACGGATAAACGTAAAAATTTCTAGAAAGGTTCTAAACTATGATTTATTTGGAATACTGAAATTTTTGGGATACTGTTGGGGTTAGAAACTAGAACTTTGGCATGGTAGTAATTAATAAGATGTAAATGCTCGTTGTAGAACGAATTCTAAAAAATAGAAAGACTAAACAAAGCGGAAAAAGATCTAAAGATGATCTAAGTAACGAAGTACATGGAATTGTTAGGAATATAAACATGAAAATTGACATGGCTGTATTTATCATGACGTAAATTCTCGCAATAGAACAATTTCTAAAAATGTCGCTATATAAAACAGAGCAAAAACAAAAAACTTTCAAAAATTTTCTATTTCTGTGTTACTGCTGAGCCCAAAATCTTGAAATTTTGCTTCGGGTTAGCTTTAAAATATACAATTGTCTCTATGAATGGTTTCTAAAAAATTTAAAATTTAAAAAGATGAAATTAACGCAAAGCGATCTCAATTAACATTAATTTGGAATTATTAGGTACAGCAACTTTAAATATTTCATAATGCTGCATTTCCTCCGCAAAACATGCTATTTAAATGCAACAAAACTGATATATACCCACCTAGCATTAAATAAATTGTGTAAATATTGAATAAAGACCTGTATGAAACAGTGAGTAGGTTGCCCGAAAGTACTTGTTAAATTTTTCCTTCTCTAGGCTTTTCTCTCTCTCGCCAAGGCCACTAACAGAGGGAAGTGCCGTTTTAAATGTGATATGAATTTTTTATCCGATTCATTTTTCTAGACATTTTATCATAAGGTCATATTCTCAATTATCATTAGTAGCTTTTTTATATATTAACTTATTCTGGTGAAATTTTATAATCGGGTTCATATTGGCGTATGTTAGCGTGCATGATTTCCTGAATAAATATGTATGGATTTGTAAATTACTTCAAATGACACTTTGACAGCTCAAAAGTTATGCAGACGATATATTCAGATCTTGTGTCATACTTTATGTTGTAATCATTGCCGATTTCTTTTATTTAATACATGCTAAATACAGCTCAACTTGTGCAGAATATGTTTGAAAACAAAACAATACAGCGTATGTAGTGGCCAGCATACACTCATCATTTAAATCCGATCGAGCTTATCTAAAACACACTCTAACGAAGCATTGCATGCCACTATTGATGTATTCGGTACTTTGATACTATATTAGATTTTGAGGAGAGAATTCCTTAAATGTTATCGACAACCTCATTGCATCCGTAGAAAACAGATATTGTACAATATTAACTGTCCCGGGGGAGCACACACCATATAAAGTATAGTCCACTCTTTTTAAGCATCATATATTTGTCGTTTAAAGTTACTCAAATTGGTGCGGAGCGTCTGATTATGCTCTTGACATCATTTAACACAGTTAAAATTCCGATATAAGTAATTTAGTGTTTCATTTTCTATTTTACTTTTAATATATTGCGTATTTTCAATTTTATATCCATGCATGGCTGTCTTGAATGGTTTGATTTCCCATTTTTTACTTTCTTCTATCTTTACAAGAAGAAAGTATTGGATTCATGAAAATTTTCGAATTCCGGTTTTCGACGGATTTACACGTTTTAGGGGTCAGAGATTCCAAAAAACATGTTTTTACAAAATGTCTGTCTGTGACTCTGTGAGTCTGTCTGTCTGTCTGTCTGTGTGTATGTGACACAAATTTTGTGGGCGCTCTATCTCAAGAACTAATGCACGGAATTTAATAAAAATTCATATTCAGTGAGTCCCTAATACAAATTGATGCTGATTAGTTTTTGGTGTAAATCGCTCAAAAGGTGGCGCTGCTATGCTGCATTTTTCACGATTTTCGCAATACCTCTATCTCAAGAACTAATGCACGGATTTTGATCAAACTTCAGATTTAGTTAGTCCTTGATATGAATTGATGCTGATTACGTTTTGGTGTAAATCGCCCAACAGGTGGTGCTGTTATGATGAATTTTGTAAGATTTACACGATTTCCCCAATAGCTCTATCTAAAGAACTAACTCACGGATTTTCATCAAACTTCCGATTCAGTTAGTCCTTGATATGACTTGCTACTGATTATGTGTTGGTGTAAATCGCCCAGCAGATGGCGCTTCTGTGCTGCCTTTTTCACGATTGCCTCAATAGCTCTATCTATAGAACTAATGGACGAATTTTCATCTAACTTCAGATTTAGTTGTATGTTGACACAAGTTGTTGTTAATTAGGTTTTGGTGTTAATCACCCAATATGTGGCGCTGCTATGCAGGAATTTTCACGATTTTCGCTATAGCTCTATCTCAAAAACTAATGCACGGATTTTCTCCAAACTTCAGATTCAGTCAGACGTTGACAAAAGTTGTTGCTGATAAGGATTTGGTATAAATCATCTAATAGATGGCGCTGCTAGCAGCATTTTGCTGGATTTAGACGATTTCAGCGATAGTCATATCTCAAGAACTAATGCACGGAATTTCATATCTTTAGAATCCTCATGAGATGCATAGATTGCCATTTAATTTTGGCAGTGTGATAGCGAATTTTGAAGTATTAACATGTATGAGATAGAAGAAAGTTTTGGGATTGGTACATCCGACTAGTTTTACTTTCTTCTTTCTTTACAAGAAGAAAGTATTGGATTCGTAAAAATTTTCAACGGATTTACACGTTTTAGAGGTCAGAGATTCCAAAAAACATGTTTTTACAAAATGTCTGTCTGTGACTCTGTGAGTCTGTCTGTCTGTCTGTCTGTGTGTATGTGACACAAATTTTGTGGGCGCTCTATCTCAAGAACTAATGCACGGAATTTAATAAAAAATTATATTCAAGTAGTCCTTAATATAAATTGATGCTGATTAGTGTTTGGTGTAAATCGCCCAACAGGTGGCGCTCCTATGCTGCATTTTGTAGACTGTATATTTTTATCATATGAGTATGATAAAAATATACAGTTTACAGTTGAAGTAGAGAAAAATAACAATCTGGCATTTCTTGACGTTTTACTTACTCGTTCAGAGCATAATCTCCATACTACAGTATACAGGAAACCAAATGCAAATTCTTACATAATCTCCAAACACTCAAGGACCCCTTTTCCATATAAAATAGCTGCAATAAATACATATATCCATAGAGCACTAAATGTATGTTCAACAGAAGACCTCCTAGAAACCGAAAAAAATAAAATCAAATCAATAGCTAAGGATGCAGGATATACCACTAAAACGATACAAAAATTAGTTGAAAAAGTGAAAAAAAGGTACAATAGAATAGAACCAGCCCAGAAAGTTATAAAATTTACAAATTCAATCCCTTTCATAAAAGGTGTTTCATTAAAAATAAAAAGAGAATTTAAAAAACTAGGAATAAATACCCCTATCACCCCTGACCTACCAATATTTAAATTAATTAGAACAGACATTGAGAAAATTTCACACCTACAGACATCTGGAATATACAAAATTAATTTCAAAAACAATGAAGGAAAAGATATGTCATATATAGGAATGACAAAAAGAAAGCTACAAGACAGGATTAAAGAACACCAACGGGATATACGACTTAATAAATCATCTACGGCCATAGCACGACTCAATAGAAAATCCCCCATCACAATAGATTTTAAAAACGTCGAGAAATTAGCAAAATACAATAGTTTAAATTACGCATTAATAAGAGAAGCCATTGAAATCATCTCATCAAAATCAGAAACCTGCAATGATCAACTACACGCAGTTATAGACAATAGATGGCGACACATTTTGAAAATAGGGAAAAATAACAGGGAAAATCTGGAAAGCAAGGATTAGCGAGAGAGTGAGACGAAAAACATCAATAACTGAAGATGCCTCGGTGAAAAAGGAGGTGAAAATATTTTTTAAACTATCTTGAATATTTGTGTTAAAGTATATATATGTTTTAAAACTTATGACATGTACGCTATTTTTTGGCTGTATGATAAACTATGAAATCTTAGTGTGTTTTTAATGTCTGAAAATAAAATTGGTAGAACAAATGATGATTATATAATGGGCCAATTTTCATCTAACTTCAGATTTATTTGTATGTTGACACAAGTTGTTGTTAATTAGGTTTTGGTGTTAATCACCCAATAGGTGGCGCTGCTATGCAGAAATTTTCACGATTTTCGCTATTGCTCTATCTCAAAAACTAATGTACGGATTTTCTCCAAACTTCAGATTCAGTCAGACGTTGACATAAATTGTTGCTGATTAGGATTTGGTATAAATCACCCAATAGGTGGCGCTGCTAGGCAGCATTTTGCTGAATTTAGATGATTTCAGCGATAGTCATATCTCAAGAACTAATGCACGGAATTTCATATCGTTAGAATCCTCATGAGATGCATAGCTTGCCATTTAATTTTGGCAGTGAGATAGCGAATTTTGAAGTATTAACATGTATGAGATAGAAGAAAGTTTTGGGATTGGTACATCCGACTAGTTTACTTTTTGCTTTCTTCTATCTTTACAAGAAGAAAGTATTGGATTCATGAAAATTTTCGAATTCCGGTTTTCGACGGATTTACACGTTTTAGGGGTCAGAGAACCGGAAAAACATGTTTTTACAAAATGTCTGTCTGTGACTCTGTCTGTCTGTCTGTCTGTGTGCCTGTGTGTGACACAAATTTTGTGGGCGCTCTATCTCAAGAACTAATGCACGGAATTTAATAAAAATTTATACCCAGTTAGTCCCTGATACAAATTGATGCTGATTAGTTTTTGGTGCAAATCGCTCAACAGGTGGCGCTGCTATGCTGCATTTTTTTACGATTTCCGCAATGGCTCTATCTCAGGAACTAATGCACGGATTTTCATGAAACTTCAGATTCCGTTAGTCCTTGATATGACTTGATGCTGATTACGTGTTGGTGTAAATCGCTCAACAGGTGGCGCTGCTGTGCTGCATTTTGCCCGATTCTCGATATAGCTCTATCTCAAAAACTAATGCACGAATTTTCATCTAACTTCAGATTTAGTTAGATGCTGACACAAGTTGTTGCTAATTAGGTTTTGGTGTTAATCGTCCAATAGGTGGCGCTTCTATGCTGGAATTTTCATGATTTTCGCAATAACGCTATTTCAAAAACTAATGCACGGATTTTCCCCAAACTTCAGATTCAGTTAGACTTTGAAATAAGTGGTTGCTTGGTGGTTTTGATGTAACATAGGTTTTGGTGTAAAGCATCCAATAGGTGGCGCTTCTAGGCTGAATTTTGCTGGATTTACACGATTTCAGAGATAGCCATATCTCAAGAACTAATGCACGGAATTTCATATCTTTAGAATCTTCATGATGGGCATAGATTGCCGTTTAATTTTGGCAGTGGGATAGCGAATTTTCAAGTATTAACATGTATGAGATAGAAGAAAGTCTTGGGATTGATACATCCGACTAGTTAAACAGTGTATACGAATTTATATATAAGATTTTGTAATTCTACGATTCGTTTATTTTCATCATTTCAGTTTATCGCAGTATATGGACAATTAAAGATAACATCTCATTTTCTTTGCTTCCACATGTTATTATTAAAACTATGTTCTCAGTAATATCGCTCAGACTAATTCCTCTGAGGGAAGTCCTAGTTAAATTATATACAGTCGAACCCGATTAAGACGCGTTTCAAGGGAGTGGACAAATGTCGCGTATTAAGCGCGGTCGCGTATTAAGCGTAATTTGGTAAACTGTTTGGTAATAGTGTAAACTGTTCCAAAAGGACATACTTAGGTAAAATGACATACCGTATGTTTCTTAATACTGTAGCTAGAGGCCAGCGCTTAAAGATACGGAGTTATATTGTGGAAACATTCGGCAACGATAAACATTTAATAGCGAAGGTTTCAAGTTTGTACTTTTCATTGTTTAGAAAGAAACTGATTACACCTTCGTCAGATATTTCTTGAGACTAATTTTTGGTGCTAATTCAGGTCTGTTTCATTTCAGTGATTACTTATCTGAAGTATAAGATGAGTGCTTATTTATTTTTAGATTATTTTCTGTATATACAAATATTTATAAATGCGTGGGTTCTCAAATACTGCCTCTGTATATACAATAAATATAGCGATTGTAGGTAAAATGGCATTCTTTTTTTGAAAAATGGAATCTATCCCATGAACATAGAAATCTTTACCTATTACGTTTTCTGTTCTTCAGTTGTGACAGAAAGTCCATTGGAAATTAAGAAAATGAACGACAGCAGTACAAGTTCTATGGATAATAACCTATCTAGACCAAATCCGCCAAATTTTCGCAGTTTCTTTCTCACCTCCGCCAATTCCAGCACGGACAACATCTATTTCCGATGTTCCGAAGACGTGTATCTTTTCAAAAGGCAGCATCTTCAAGTTCATCGTATCCATTCATCAGAAAACTTGATGTATCTCCACTTTCTTGTGCTCCTCGGGGTTATATCATACTCTAAAAGTGGAAGCATGAAGGTGCCAAATTTCAGACTAGCAGCCCTAATATTGCCGGAGCGAAGGGAGAAACATAATTCACAGTCAAGACGTGAAGCTCAGGGGGCTAAGAAGATAATTAGCTTTGTTACATCTAATGATGACGACAAAGCCATGGATCTTTCTGCGGATGATGATGATGATGAAGCCTGTGTTTATTGCAATGATTTATTCAGCCACTAAAAACCGAAGGAGAAGTGAATAGGAATGCTTTAAGTGTTCAAAGTGGGCACATAGTGAATGTGCCGGTGTTTCTTAGTGTGCAAAAAAATTTTCTGCGATGTATGGAAGTAAAATTAGTAGTAACTTATGGGTGTTTCGTTTTAGGACAGCACTGTAGATAAAATGACATAGTGCAGCGTTTTATATAAATCATTATTATGATGGTGTGACTTTATTTGTCACATTTTAAAAGTCACCATTCCATTTTATGTACTTTGAAAGTTAGTAAAAGATAAAGTTCATGAGAAAACATTTGTATGAATAGAAGCATTTTAGAACAAATGTCATTTTAGGACAGATTCCTCCACTATTTAGAAATTTCATTAATGGTAAGACTGGAATTTCGTAAACGTGTAAGGCAGAACAGTAGTGCCCATATAGCACATGTGTTTCCAGGATATCCCCAAGACGATTTATAATAAGGTACCATCATCCCCCAGGCATCTTTGAGGATGCAGAAAAATGTCATCAGGATGACCTCAGGAACAGAGAATGTCCGCCTTATAGCATCCTGGGGTGCTCCCCAGGACCTCCTTCAGGTTCCTCTTCAGGAGGATCTGGAAAAGATTTTAGGAAGTGATATCAGCGTAATTTGGGAGACTTTAAGGTCACTTAATGTACTTTAAAAACATTCAATGTTATGATTATTCGACGTTATATAAGTATTTAATTAATTATTTTAGATATAAATACGCAGAATGTCTTTTAAAAATCTAAACAGTAACTGTTTAGAAGGATTTATATATATGATAGATGATACATGACTAGATTACGCTGAACGCTAGAAATAGAGAAGCTGTAATTTAAATAGAGCAGTATCAATGACAGAAATGTGACAAAATCTGTCAATTGTAATACAGCTATAAAATATAGAATTTTGAAATTAAGTTAATTGGAACTGGGATTACGCGCACGACACGGTTTACAAAAGTAAGAACACAGGCAATTTTTTTAGTATATTTTGCTCAAATTATTGCAATATTCTATACTTTTTTAAACAGTATTTTTCACATTTGTTCTGATTCCAATTCCAAACATGTTATTCCGCCTTTTGATAACTTTGTAAGCATGCATAAAAATAAATCGCAAAACGACTATTTACTTTAAAAAATGGTTTTGTATAGCATTAAAATCGTTCCTTCTTTTTAAAATACTATTATCAAAATAGCAGAAAATCGTGGTTTAAAATAAAATTTAAGGTTAGAAAATTAATTTCGTCTTTACAATAATAAGAAAAATAAAAGTAAATGCATAAATATACTCTGTTGTAACTACGGCAGTAAATCCAATTAGAATTTGTAATTTTTGAAAATCCATTTAATTTATAGTCTAGTTACATTTAATAAAACAGAATTAAACAAACATTCGATGTAGAAAATTAATAACCCAGAAATCTAAGGCAAAAAATAATGAAATATTTATTTCGCAATGCCTTACTTCGTCTAATCCATATTAACATATTACGCAATGCATATATATTATGCAACATTTCAATTATGTCTATCTAGTAATAGTATCTTATGAATAGATTTGCCCTTCGCTAAATAAGAATTCATTAAGGATATGCAGCATACGGTTTGACATATTTTGCGTACAAAAAGAAGATCAGTGGCAAAAGCAGAAATTTTGCTGTTAATGAATGTCTTGAAGCTATGCTCTTTTTCGTATCATATACAGAGTGTTTCAAAACTATAAGTCAGAAATGTAAAGGCAGAGGGGAACTAAATAAGCAGATTTCGTATAGAAGTGTGGTTGCACAAATGCAGCGTTGAGGTAGCAGAGGGCGCTGTAGAGGTTCAGCGGATGAAAGCGCTTCCCTGACTTGAATCGGCATTCCCCGCATGGATTTCGAGCAACATGCATCGTAACCAGAGCCTGTTTACGGAATAGGCCCGTGAAGCCCGTGCTTACCCACTGAAATACAAAAGGGCCCCCAATTTTACTTTTCAAAGCTAATTTTAGAAAAAAAAACCCAATCACTGTAAAAAATACATTTTTTTTTCTTATAAAACTTTTTTATTTCTTACTATATGGCAATTTGTAAATCACAAAAAATATTTTGAAGTTCACATATTCTCAACTATAGTTCCATATTTGTCATTTACAAAATAAATTGGCTATTTACAATTAAGCATATTATAAAATACTTTTATATAGGTGGTTTTAGTTTAATATTAAAAATGTTATTTACTGCAAACTTTGATGGTAAAATTCCAAATTATTTAAGCATACAAAAAAGAGATTTAGTAAATAAAAAAGCAATTTGTAGAGATATAGGGGCCCCCCTGTGTGACGTCGGGCTTCCCCTATTCCTAAGTGTTAAGCGGGACCTGATCGTAACACCAATGCAGAGCTTGCCGACATACATTTTATGTATGGAGCTGCGAAAGGAAATGGCTCCCACCCAACAGTTTTCAAGCTTGACGAAGGACTATGCTCTACTGTGCGTAATATTGCTTCTTCCGTTGCAGGAATTCTGTGATATCTTTCAGTGCCCGTATCACGCGTCAAAGCATAAAACGATCGACTCGCGCACAACTTCCGATGAAGAAGCTCAAACGTTCGGCGATCCGGCAGATTCCTACCCGAGAATCGTTCCATGTACATGTATATCCTTTTAGCAGCCCCTCTATTTCCTTCGGCAGTACCATACATGAAATGCATGTTAGCAAGTTCTGCATTAGTGTTACAATGGATGTCGCTCGAAATCCGTGCGGAAAATGGCGATTCAAGCCAGCGAAGTGTTTTAATCCACTGAACCAGTGTTGCTAGATTGGGACTTTTTTAATTCAGATTATTTGACTGTCACCTCTTTTTAAAAATAATATAATTCTCCTTGTTTTTCAGAAATTTTAATCTATTTTTAAATAGACCGAATATTTCTATTTCAAAAAAGCGGTGACAATCGACAATCTGGTGACATAAAAATCCCCAATCTGGCAACACTGCACTGAACTCAACAGCGCCCTCTACAATGAAAAAAATGAAGTACTCAAAAATGAGTATATCAATGTACTCATATCGAATTGAGTATGTTTGGATCAAAAATGAATCTATGCTTTCTCAATTTTGAAACATCACATGTTGTCAATCTCAAACAAAACGATAATTTTGTATCCTGTAACGGCTTGTTTAATTTATGTCGGCATAATTGATGTTCATAAATGTAAATATTAAATTATGCATAGTATTTTAACATAATTTAAAAGTGCTTGTAATTAATGCTCGTGTCATAAAAACATTCGATTAGGGTATTTTGTTAATAATTTTGCTATTTTTCTTAATAAATAATCATTTAAATGTTTCTTGTTAATAACTTTGAACGGGAAACAAAGGTCACTACATTTTTACTTTAATTTATGCGTTCAGGCGGCAGTACATAGCTATTTATATTTGAACCATGGAATCAAAAATGAGTACATGTGTTTCTCCATTTTGAGTACATTTGGATCGGAGCTATTTTGAGTATGTAACGTATTTAAAATTGAGTACTTTTTACTCAATTTTGAGTACCCACTCTCTTCAGTGTACTGCCTCAACGCTGCATTTCCGCACCCACATTCCTATACGAAATCTGCTTACTTAGATCCCCTCTACCTGCCTTTTCATTTCAGACATATAGTTTTGAAACACCCTGTATATATATAAATTCATACATATACGTATATATTGTAAATTTAGAGTTAAATTTCGAATAAAGCCATGCACAAAAATGTCAAATTGACAAATAAGGAAGTATCGTTAAAGTCGTACAAGCTAAAAAAATCTTCTTATATACAGAGTGACAAAAAATTATTGTCCGGGCTTCCTTACCTCATAACTTTTGATTTAAAAACGTGACAAAAATATTATTACATATTCATAAAATACCACTGAAAAGTTTTTTTAATAACACGAACAAAATTACATATGCATAAAGTCGCAAATTTCGAATAAAACCATACACAAAAATACCATATTGATAAATAAGGAAGTGTCTTTAAAGTCGTATAAGCTAAAAAATCTTCTTATATACAGGGTGACAAAAAATTATTGTCCGAGCTTCCTTACCTCATAACTTTTGATTTAAAAACATGACAAAAATATTATTACATATTCGCAAAATACAACTGAAAAGTTTTTTAATAACACGAACAAAATCGCATATGCATAAAGTCGCATCACAAAATGTTGTTAATCAAATTACGGTTATAATAAAAATATAATTAATATCAAAATTTTATCAAATATGTCAAAAATTTGTTAATGAATTATGTAATATCTATCTATCTGAGTTTGTATTCATAATTCATTAATAATGCCTTGATAAATTTCATCTTAGTATAATAAAAACACTATTACAACATATAAGTTCTTCTTTAACTGACTACCACATAAAAATTTCTTCAAAAGAAGCAATACTAACGTGAAATGACGTTAATCATCTAGAACTACACAAAATTCATATCTCAATGTCATCTAAGAATAGTGATTGATATTATTCAGTGAATTTTTTATAAAGCGAAGGCATGCTGCCAAAATATTAACACAGTAAGATGAGAATAAATGAATTGTTCACGCAGTTTTGTTGTCGATAATAATAAATGAAGCGGAATGTCTAATTTTCTTCAGGATATTCTTCCAGTTGTTTCTAAAACGAAATAGTTCACTATACAATAATGAAAGACTATGAAGATATGTTATGAAGAATATACAGACTATGTATACAGATTATTAAAGGTACACATATATTAAGACAGACAATAAATACAATTACATACGATAAACCCAACTGGAGTGAAAAATTAGCCGGGGCCAGGACTCGAGTTGCTACTCCAGTTGGGTTTATTGTAGGTAATTGTATTTATTGTCTGTCTTAATGTATGTGTACTTTTAATAATTAAAAATGGAATTCAGACGTTAATTTATGTGCTTTAATATATATTGCGGATCGATGGAAAAAGAAATTTATTCATCGTTGTCACGTCATCCAGTGCTATCTGATAGATGGACGGTGACGTTCCCCAACTTGGACTATTTGTGAGAAATTTCCAGGCTAGAACATCGGCCAGGGTAGCTCAACGGTAGAGCAACAGCATGTTACGCTGTCGACCCAAATCCGAGTCCTTACCCTCGCTAAATTTTCACTCCAGTTGGGTATACTGATTTTCCGATACTGATTTTCTTTTTCGCGCCAAAGTTTGATTTATCGCTTGATCAGCTACACGGGATTTTTGCTGAATTAAGCTTTGAAATAGTGGAGTTAAAAAGTCTGCAGACGTCTACAAGTATATTGTTTACAAAGGTAAGTTTAAATTATTTATTTAAAGGCCATTTTCGAGCTAGGAAATTTATAATATGTATAAGATAAACGTAAACTTTTGTTTGTTGCAGATCTGCAACAACGCGCCATATGTCTTCACTTGTGATGGATTTTTTAAAAAATATCCAAAGAGCAAGATATAAAATTTATTCTAATGGTTATTTAACTTACATTTCTTTCGAAAGAGCAAAATTATTGAAAAAGGGAAACATAAGTCTGTTTTTATATTATTTAATTGCTATAGGGCAAGTTAGGGATCTTCAACACCCCCCCCCCCACACCCCCCTGAAAAATTAATACCAAGTCCAAAGTTAACAAAAAAGGGAAAGACCACGTAGAAATAATATATTAAATTTAAAAAATCAAAAAATCGGACTTCGTAAAAAGCGAACTAATTAGTTATTTCTCATCAATGCGAAACTATTATTTATATTATTTACCTATTTTTTTATTTATTTGAATTGATGATAATAATTAATGATTATATATAATAATTAATGATTATAGACACATTTCCCCTTTTAATCAAATACCCCGCTTAATCGAATATTATTTCTGGAACCGTCAATATTCGTTTAAGCGGTGACGACTGTACCACGTTCGCCATGCCTATTCTTCTGCCAGTTGCGCCTATGATTCGTTGTTAGAGAAACCCAGTTGGAAATGATACTAGTTATTTTGACTAGTCAAAAATGGCGACGAATGTTGTCCACCTGCTTTGTCTGTAAGAAGTTCTGCTTACCCTCAAGCAGGGGCAAGTGCCAGAAGACAAACTATTGCCGTTGAATGCATTATGTAACAAAAAGTTATTATTATAAAATACTTTTAAATAGTATTTCTTTAAAGTGTTACTTGATATGTTATTCCATATTTCATACATGTGGATGTGGCTTGCGGTTACCAAAACATCCTGACCACATCCTGACCGCAGTAAGAGGGTGCAGCTAATTCTCATGAGAACTGACAAAGCTTGCAATTTCTAAAAGACAATAAACTTGATGACTTGGTGATTTTGAATTAATAATAATATCATATTGATGTATTGGTGATTGTATGTATGTATAAATATGTAATTGTATTTATTGTTTGTCTTAATATATGCGTACCTTTAATAATTAAAAATGAAATTCAGACGTTAATTTATGTGCTTTAATATGTATACAGAGATCCATTGCCCAAATAGCAATAACATTCGTTTATTTTATTTTATTTTATTTTATTTATTTTGTGTGTGTGTTTAGAATTGAATTACATGTTAGTTTTACGACACATAATTACACAATAAAAAAAAATCCGAAGCAATTCTCATTTATTAGGACCCAAGAGAATATTAATTATTGAAGATGCTTTAGTGCCATTTTTACAGCCTCTGACATGACATTATGCAATACAATGGCAGATTTTTATAGTTCATGTATTTGGCTTAGGAAGACGTTTCAGTTTTAAATAACACAACACGAGAACATCAATTTTGTAAATACAGTTCTACCGCTACTACTTTATCTTATACCTGCACAAAAAAACTCCAATTAAAAAATATAGAGAGAGCTCATATTCAAAATATTAGAATAATTGAGAAAAAGTAATAAGAAAACATTATTTTTCATTTATTTATTTTTGTTACTAAGTAAATGCAGTTAAACGTCTTATAAATTAAATCTGGAATGTTTAGATAAGATTTTAACATTGACAAAATATAAAATACAGTACAATAAATTAGGTATACAGCTTTTTGAAACGCATCAAAATATTAGAATAAAAGTTAGATTAGCTCAAACTATGAGAATATTTTATTTTACGCAACAATATTACCTTATGAATATGAAGTAAATGGTAGTTAATATTTTGTAGCATCCCCTTTAGCTTTCATAACAGAGTACAATCGCTCTTGCATACTATATACAAGGTGTTTACAAACATTTCTATCAATATCAGCCCAAATAGACTTTATACGTATCACTAACTCAGTTTTACTTGAAGGAGGATATTCTTGGAGTTTTTTCTTCCTTATACATCATATGTTTTCGATGGCATTAAGGTCTGGTGATTTTGGTGACCAAGGAAGTACCTTAATGTTGCGTTCGCGGACCCAATTCTTAGTTGACACCGTGGTATGCGGTGAAGGTAAATCTTGTTGAAAGATGAAATCATCTTCAAATAAATCTTCTGATGATGGAATCATGTAATATTCCAAACTTTCTTGATATATATGAGAGTTAACCTTTTCGTAAACGAGTCATAACTTTCCAGGTCCTTCTGCACTCATGCAAGCCCAAACCATGACACTAGCAGTAAATTTTACGGAACGTTTAAGGCATTCTTTATCAAATGCTTCTTGCTTCATTCTCCAAACTCGAATACCTCGATTACCTTTTGAAACACAAAACACACTTTCATCACTAAATCATATATTTTCCCAATCTTCTTCGCTCTATAAACGTCTTGATATACACCAATTCAATCTTATACGTTTTGTTTTGCAATCATGAGAGATTTTGTTTCCGGTACACGAGATTTAAACTTAAATTTATGGAGACGTCTTAATGTTGTCGATGTAGAAACTTCAACTTCTTGTTCTTTCCATTTTCGGTGCAAGAATCGCACACTTTTAAAAAGGTTTTTTTAACTATACGCTTCAGTTTCCTGTCATCTCTAGCAGATGTTTTCGGCTTTCGACCGCCATTTCGGCGATTATTTTGAAATTTTCCATTTTTTAAATATTGTGTTAGTATTTTGCTAACGCTTAATTGCGAGCAATGTAAATAATTCGCTAGATAACATTGATTTTTATCGTCATTACCGATACAAATCAACCATACGAAGTTTAATAGATTCAGGAATATCACTCACACGACTCATTTTAAGGCGAAAAAGCAAACAAACTGCAAAAAGAATACCGATTTTCAATAAAATCGTCTGAATTTAATCAATGATGCCACCAGTTATGAATTGGTGATAATTGAAAGAGAATTAATGTAAAATATTCTAATTTTTTGAACCACTTAAATAAATATTTTATTGTTTCGACTTTTCAAAATATTTTTTTTCAATTAATCTTTTCAAAAATGATATTAATTTTAAGATAATAAATAAGTTTAATCAACAATAAGTTCTTAATAAAAATATCGTTTGCGTATTTGCATTAAAATACATTAAATTACCAAACGATAATTTTCAAGTTGTAAAAAAAGTAATTATTCTAATATTTTGAATATGAGCTGTATATGAAGAATAAGCATTAATTAGTTCTTAAATTATCAATCTTATAAATGCTTAGTAAATTTGGGCTCTAATAATTTTGGTCAACTAATTTATCCCCTTTTCAGAGATATAAAAATGTACAACTATACAGGTGTTGGATATAAAAAAAATGTACGTTAAATACCACTATTCAGGGCTGACCGATATAGACATTTTGCTGCATTTATATGTGTTGAAAGAGCGGCTCGAGAGAATTTTGAAAACTGTTGTGTGCAATGTTGGAGTATGTTATGCTAGCGGCTAAGTAAATTCCGTGAACAGATTTCAGAATAGTATTGATAAACCCGCACGTGTGCGTTACATCATCAAGGTGTTTTTACTCGAAAAAGTGCTATCATTTTATCGAAGTTTATTTTTACAGCAATAAACTTTTCAAAGAATTGAGAAGAGAATGTCTCGTGAAATGTCTGTTGAACAATAAGTGGTATCAAAGACTCAACTAGTGACTGATTAATGCGGCGATTTCGTAATGATTATATAAAACCTGACATGCAGAAATGAGTATATGTAAACATGATTGAGGGGTTTCAGGAATTTTAATTCTTTATATGTCAAACTCCTACCTTTTCTGAACATTTTGATATACTTATTTCCTTGAAATTCCCATTAGAACAGAAGTCACGGCTTTTAGAATTATACCCATTTAAGAGCTAAAACGGCATTTCCGAAACTTTGAAGTCATTTTTCTGCACATCAAAATGACGTTTTTGGGCAAAACGCGCATGATATCTCAAAAACTTCTCAATATATTTTCGTGAAATTTTCAAAAGATATGTTTCGTGTTAGTCTGAATAAACTGAACCTAAAATTTTCTTTTTAATGTTTAGAATTTTTTTTTCTAGGTGGCTATACTGTTGAAATTTTCAAATTTTTGTATTATCGAAAACAAACTTTGTATTAAAGATATAAAAATGTTTTGATTACAAATTTATTTAGGTTCAAGATAATTATTATAATGTGAAGCATAATTAGGCATCAAAATTTTTATTCTAGATACAAAAATAAAAGAACATACTTATATCTTTCATCCCTTCTAAATTTGTGTTTTAAAATCATATTTATTTTAAGATATAAATGTCGAAAATAGTATTTATGTGTATTTTTTCCAATTTAAAGAGTCCTGGGACCACTTAAGCATACAAATGCGCAAATCACTAAAAATACTAATGTTTAAACACACAATATACAAATCAAGTTCTATGAAAATGAACAGACGTGCGTTCCGTGAGTAACTTAGACTCACATCATCAGTGTCAATGAAATAAAATCAACACCCCTAAATACATTGAAAGGTAAAAACACAAATGACTGTAAACAATACACCGAAAGACCATCAGGCTCCACCAACCAATGATATTAAGTCGGAAGTGATGCATCGTGACACAATAAATCAACCCAGAAAGGTGGGATGTAAGGTACACTCGAAACATCGTTGATTATGGAGATTCTATATTTATGAATATAAACAGCTTTAAAAATCTCAAGGAGTATTGCATTGCTTACTAATAGTGTCTGAAGCAAAGTTGAAATATTGTCCCACTCCTCAACAATGACAGCAATAGAGGATTTTTCATACAAATGCGCATCTAGATGGCGGAACAATACAATAACATCTATTGTATATATTTATATACACCTTTAACTGTTAAATGCAGGCGTTATTTATGTGTGTATGTGTGTTTTAATATATATTGTAGTATGAGTGTTTTATTATAACATCTATTGTAGTTTACAACAAATAAATACTAAACTTTTTATATTTTGATTGTTATTCCTAAATGTTGAAATATAAATGAAGTCATAATAATTTATGTATAGATAGAGATATGCCGTCATTACTACATGCTGTTAATGACAAACGTTTCTATTAAATAGAAAAATCCTCAATGAAGCCACATGCTTTTTTAACAGGACGCCTGAGTGCGGGCGGGTAAGTCATTAATAATTTCTCCTTCAGCGCTATTATATGGCGAAATAATTACAAAGAGAGCAAATGCGATTTCCGAATTCTTCACTTTTCTCCCTTTTTGGCGAGAATGATATATTATTTCGAGACAAATGAATAAGACAAGTACAGTCGTGGAAAAAAAAAGTAAACACCCCCTACTAACTCCTCAACAAATCATCATAGAAGAAAGTTACTGGTACCGAACGATTGGAAATAAAGTCTACTTTTAAATGATGTATATAAAATTTTTTTAGGGGTCATCTACATATTAAAACGAATCCTAACTTCATTTTTTTCAATAGCAATACCCAATTTTAACGAGATATTTCAAATCTTCGGTTCAAACTATGCCTAGACACCAAATTTCAAGTCATTTGAATGATAAGTTTTTGAATTATAAACATTCAAAATTTAGTGCTTCTAATGTTAAATTATATTTTCATATTTTTATTTATATCTCTAGAATTTTGCTCCTAATGTGGTAATTTTTTTTCTGGTAATAATACTAATATACCCAAACATAAATAAGCTGAATTTGCAATTTTTATAATTTTATGATATGAATTATGAATTATGAAATTAATATTCGAAAAAATTATGAATTGCAACCCACAATTTTTTTGATGGATTTAGATTTATTAAGTCCTGCTTTATGGAAATTCAAAAATTTCACATTTTTCTTCCAAGTAGTTTTCAAATTATGCTTAAAAAACGGCAAAATGGTGGTTTAAGGGGTCGTCTATGATGGAAGTGAGTAGACATTTTGAAATTTATTCTGCCGTACTGTAATCTAACACGCTTCATTGACTCCTTGAGTGGCGCTTAAGGTGCCTTGATCAAGGAAGCGGCTCTCTCGGTAAACAATCCAGTACAGAACTTCAATTTGGATACAGCCCTTAAAATACGCTCGTTTTAAAATAATCAATTTCTCGGAAACTTATGGTACGAATTGCATAAAAATTCGTTTTTAGGCTATTTAAAAAATTTAGGCTATCTAAAAAATTACTGTCTTCTTTGCGAAAGATGGTAGAGTCTTGTACATTCTTTCCTCAAAAAATTGAATTTTGGGGATAGGACAAGAATAATGAAAAGATAATACTTAGTTTAATCATAAATCAAAAGATTAAACATGCAAAAAGATTTTTTTTTTCTAAAAGTATTTACAGAATTATTTTCAATGTAATTACTCTCGGAAATTTTTTTCCTTTATTCAAATGACAAATTTGCAAGGTTAAATCTAAATTTGAAATTAACTTGAAGCAGTAACAGAAATAATATAAAATCGATTGATTTAGTGGAAAAATTTTATGTAGCTTCTCTAAAGTTTATCTATTATAGGGTAAGTCAGGGATAGTTTCCCCGCTTAACCCCCCCCCCTCTCATTTTCTTCTTTATAGTAATGATTTTTATAATGCTCATTTAACCTATCTACTTCAAATTCTTATGTTGAACATCATTAAAATCATTACTATATTATAAGTATTAGATAAAATGGGATTTTTATCACAAATTTTAATCATGATTTAGGCCATCTATCCCGAGGGTTAGACGCCTCGCTTCATCGGAATAGATGCTCCAGCCAGTAGTTTGGAAGTAAGAAGAAATATGGCTGCAACATATCGCTCACCCACAAGAAAAGTTACACATCTCGCAAAAATTCCACCAATTCCAACACTAATTCCACACTCTCGTTTTATTCCACTAATAGATCAGTCATAGGTGCGTCTTGCTACACAAAAAGTTTCATAAGTGTAGTTATACGAAAAATCACTTCATTATGCTCTATGTCCATTTGTAACCACACAAGAGAGGTGGATTGGGTGGGGAGGTAAAATTACCCAATCCTCCAAACCTCAGTCATACGTCTTCATTTTAAAGGATTTTACGCTTTTATGCAAATTTTTATTCCTGTAGGAGATAAGTGCTATAATTTCATGTTACAGTAAAATCATGCAAAATTTCTTTTGCCTCTCTAGTGAAATTTATTTTTGTCGAGATATATCACTTTTCTTGCGGGTAAGAGATATATACTAGCACATTCGATACCTCTTTGAACAACATTCACTAAATATTTCATGAATAATCTCTAATATATAAATTATATTTTAACTGGCACTCTCTCTGTCTTATGAGAAAATACAGCAAAAAACCAAACTTAATTTTTGGATGTATATATAACCTTTATTTTAAGAAATAAAATGCTGTAGCTTCCTCTAGTACGCTTTTTCATAACGACTGAGAGTAAAATACCACTAACCTCGTTACATGTCGAATAACTGAAGTACAGTCACTTGGCAACTAACTCGATAGGGCATCTGACCGGGATTTACCCTATACATTTCAGGCGTTACTCGTATAAAAATTATCCTTAGCGATTATTTTTTGTTACTGAAAAAGAGGTAAAATCAATACGTAAGCTAAAATCTTTCCACGCACTAATACGTACAAACACGACACAAAAAGCGTATTTGTGCGTTAAATCGTTCTTAATCCCTTGGGGACGAGCGACACGTATACGTGCCGGAAATAGGCCTAAGGATCCTCGTTTAACCTCACCAGTAAAATTTTACTGTAAAATTTGCCTTATTTAATCCGAGCATTTTCCCGATTTGAATAGGCACAAACTTCTGTTTTTTAAAACCGGTAGCAAAGTAATAAACATTTCGTAAAAGGCTCCCGTCGCGAAGGGGTTAAAGATTTTAGCTTATGTATTAAAATTGACAGAAAGTGTTTGATTTATGCTTGTAGGTAAAATCAATAATGCAAAACTGACTGACTTTGTTTTTCTGTATTTAGAGATTGTTTTTTTTCACTCTTTTTGTTTTTTTCTATCACGCATTATAAGTTACAATCTTAAGAAAAGTTTCAGATCTTGAAATCACAATATCTTACTATTTTAAAAGTATTCGCTATAATGATATTATGGCTAACAAGATAAACACAATTTAAGTATATTAGGAACAATGTAAAAAAATCAATGGCCCTTTTACTGGCTTATCCATATAAAGTCACTAATTACTTTCACTTCTACTATAAAATACGACGAAGACGGAGGCGACTTCCGTTTTCCTTATTTTTTTCCCAATTACCCAGAGTGAGAAAGTTATTTCGAGATAAATGAATAAAGACAAGCACGTGGATTCTAAATATACATGGGCTGAAAAAATGCTCTTTGTGCAACGATGATAAAAAATATTATTTTCTTCTCGCAAATGATTTAATTTTTTGAGATAGGGAAATATTTAATGAAAAGATAACGCCTAATTGATTCATAAATCAACAGATCAACCATTAAGATCTTCTTCAAAAAATAAAGAAAGAACGAGATACAATAATTTTTTTTTTAAATAAAATTACTTTGTAGCTGTTTTTAGTCTTAATGTTATTTTTGAGAGGTTAAATGGTATAGCCGGGTTTCACAGTAAAAATGTCCTTGAGTTAACCAGGTTAAAACATACGAAAAGTTTTAATTACTGAAATTTTTAATCCACAATATCTCATCACTTTAAAAGTATGCGCTATAATGATATTATGGTTAACAAGATAAACACAATTTAAGTATATGAGGAAGAATGTAAAAATCAATGGCCGTTTTTCTGGCTTATCTATATAACCTAAAGTCGCTAATTACTTTCACTTCTATGATAAAATACGAAAAGGCGGGGGGGACTTCCGTTTTTCCTATTATTCCAATTAGCAAGAGTGAGAAAGTTATTTCGACATAAATGAATAAATTCAAGCACTGTGATTCCAAATATATATGAGATGAAGAAAAAATCTTCTTTGTGCAAGGGTGATAAAAAATATTATTTTCTTCTCGCAAATGACTTATTTATTTATTTTTTTTTTTAAGATATGGAAATATTTAATGAAAAGATAACGTCCAATTGATTCATAAATCAACAGATCAACAATTAAGATCGTATTAAAAAATAAACGACAAAGAAAGAACGACATACAATTAAAAATATTTTTCAATTAAATTGTAAATTTTTTTAAGTTTTAATGTTAGTTTTGAAAGGTTAAAGGTAGGTTTTAAAGATTAAAGGTTATTAGTAAAATATGCTCTTGACACCTCTATGCAGAAGGCCGATTTTAATCCTTAATATCTGTTTTAGAAAAAAAGTGTATTGTGACGAAACTAATGGTCAAATTTCACCGAGAAAAATGAGGGATGTGTAATATTACCATATAAATGATGGATTTTTTTTTAGATTTGTATCAGCAAAAGAACAAGTTTCATTAATTTTTCTTTTGTTTTTAATTGAACTTTTTATTTAAGAACATATCGAAATATTTCAGTGGCCACCTTCGTTTTTTTTACCGCAAATACTACAAACTATGATGTAACATTTGGTGTCAGTTTCAACTCTCTACGCATGACGCATCATAAAAAAAAAAAAAAAAAAAAAAAAAAAAAAATTAAACTTATTCCAGGGGTGACGGTTGCGAGTTGCTTATGCTATTCAAGCGCATGCGCACTATTATGTACAGTTTACGTATTTAGCAATGCTGTTGGCGGTATACATTTGCAGGAAAGCATAGTGTTTTGCTAGTTGATAGTTGAATGATTTTTTTCTATAGTTTTCGGCGCAGTTTGACTTAACATCGTTGTTGATTAACATTTGGAAATGTTCTTATGTGACATTGTAATTCCTTCTGTGCACTGGATTATATTGAATTCATTGAACTATAATATATACAGTTTATTTAGAGATATCCTGTGGGACACGTGGCATATGATATATTTGTTATTGTTCACTTTCAAAGTGCCTGTAAGTCGCTGTGTTGGATGTTCGAGGTTTCTTCGTAAAAACAGTTGAAAAAATATTTCATCAGAATCTGAAAAAAAAAAAAAAAAAAAATATATATATATATATATATATATATATATATATATATATATATATATATGGGTTAGCGTGCTTGGAAAATCCGTCAGCGTTGGTAATATTTTGCCATAAGCTCCAAATGCTATTTGATGGTTTGCCGTCACAAAAGTGGTGGAACAGACAATAAACCTATACCGAATTCGTCAACAACGATTGCATAAAGATTGTCTTTTTCAGTAGTAGACCAGAAATTAGACTAACAAGGGAAACACTTTTGGTGCTGCTCGCACCTAGCATTGAGACCTGGTTCATTTTGTAGCCCTATACGTAAAAGTTAGCGAACCGATAAAATTTCTCTGTTAAAATCATATTTTATATACTTTTTTATACTTTTAATTTTTTATTATTACATTTTTAGTTGTTTATTTTACGCCAAAAGTGAGTTAAGTCGCCAAATATGGCGCTGCAATTTTCCCACCCGCTTCATCCTGGGAGTAAGTACAGTACAAATTAGAATTACATCAGATTGCGATTTGTTTGATAATTGATAGCATAAGAGACATGATTTAGGTCTTATCTTTTTTTCCTATGCAGACGATAAATATATAAATAGTAAATACGATTCTATAAAAGCTTTCAAGATCATTGAAAACTATTTTTTAGCGAAATAAGCAAACTATTTTCTTTTGAAATCGAATGGAATAAAGTTTCGAATGTTTAAAATGAAATGTTGCTGTATTAAATGGTCCTTTGGTAAAAGTAATCATAAAGTAAATTAATAATTTTACACAATTTAGAAAAATTACGGTGGTTAATTAGGTCGGACATTACAATTTCTACTGAAGTCCAAAAACCACTCCTGAAGCAAGACAAACAGATATCACATTTGGCTAGGGTTGCTGGAAAGCTCTACTTTTGAAAGAAAAACGCCAACGTTTTCCCCGCCAATTTGTGCAATAATGTTGCAATTTTTCAAAATGAAATTCGTGGGTTCTTAAAGGAATTTTTAAACTTTTTTCAATATTTTATACTTATTATCCATTACGTATTATTCATTCACAATGCTTTAGCATTGTGAATGGATAATATGTAAGACATTGGTCTTACTCTTCCGCAGACGAGCGTTCGTGTATGCTGCATATGTTTAAAACGGCCGAACATTCTGAATGTGTCACCTCTAAAACGAGTGGTTTTTAACATTTGCTTACAATTTCGTTTGTGGGTCAAGACGAAATCTCATAAATGCGTCACTCCAATTTCGAAAATCACTATTTATCAAAAGAAGATTGTTTGTACCAGACTTCAAAACGTGCTGTGAAACACGTGTCATAAAAATATTTTCTATACGAAGAAGATTCGATAGGACTGTGCGCACATTCTAACAGCAGTAAGATTTAGCCTACGGAAGTGAAGCAATATCTGGTATTGTCTGACATGCGCAAATCATCACTACGACTGGAAAAATGTGATTTCACTCTTTCACCAGAACGTCTCAAATCCATCACAGGGTTAACTTGAGCTAATAATGAAGTATTATGGGAACTGATGACTTCAATGAATAACTCAAATTCTAAAAATGCTATCGTAGCTATTGTGATCTTTTTGTTTAAGCTACGACCTGGAAATCCTACTGCTGTTATTGCTTCTGTTTTCGGATTTGAACGGGGAAAGCTAATATCCCATACATGTAATTCCGCGATGAATTCCTTCGAGAAGTATATCTTGCCTTTACACTTTGGATTTTTTGCTCGTAATAGATAGGACTTTCTTGCAGAGGAAACCTCGGTAATGGCTAAAATCTTGTAATATTCGGTGGAACCTATATTCGCCATGGGAAGAGTTCAAACAACGAATATAAAAAAAAATCTTATTCCGGACAGACGAAAATGCCATTATGTAAAAATTTCACTTTTTGTGCTACTACTGGCTACGTTATAAACATGTTAAGTCCATGTAATGCAAATCTCAATGATGCACAGGTAATAAAAATCGTGTTACAAAACTGTAACGAGCTAACAAAGCTAATGAACAATGGCGATTTTTTTTTCGTGGATCGTGGATTCCAGCTGACTGCGAATGACTCGCGTGGTGTTACAAAAATTCGCTGGGTAGTACAGTTTTTTTTTTGTGTGTGTGTGGGGGGGGGTGCTTATCAAGTTAGCTTTAAGCCGTTATTTACCCCTGCTTCTAAGCTAAAATACGGCGGAATAATTACAAAAATGGTGCAGACGATTTCCTCATTTTTTAGTAATTTTAGTGAGAATGTTATTTTTAAATAAAATGGAAAACGGAACTACGTGCATTCTGAGTATACGAGCTTTAACAAAACTAGTTTCTTCTTTATGGGAAGATGATAAAATTTTTTTCATTTTTCTCGCAAATAATTTATTTTTGGGGGTTAACGAAAACATTACCGAAAAATTAATGTCAATTTGGATCATAAATCAACATATCAATCATTAAAGAAGATTATTTTCGACAAAGGAAGAAGAAGTATTTAGTAAAAAATGACTCTAAAATTAAGTAAAATGATATTATGTCTAACAATTTAAACGCAATTTAAAAATTTTAGTAACAATATAAAGATCACTATTCGTATTCTTTGTCTTTATTATTATTATTATTCTGTTTTTTGGGTTATCAAGTTAACTTTAAGTCATTATTTACTTCTGATTTTAAGTTAAAATAAGGCGAAATAACTACAAACAAGTAATAAACATCATGCGTTTAGCATAGATTATGAAACAATTTCCAACACTTCCTGAATGCTTTAACAAAACTTCGTTATTTAGAGAAATAAGGTATATAAGAGAACTAAGTAAACATTTTAGAAAACGCATGAAACATTTGAAAAACTGATTTCTGCAGTTACCGTATATAGCCAAATATGTATTCCAATTCTGTTGAACAGCCCTGTATTTGATCTGTAGGTTGATATATATACTATATAATGGGAAAATTTAGTTTAGCAATAAAACGCATAACAGGTTGAAATTTCTCTTTCAGCAATTTATACGAATAGATCAAGACATACTTGTATATATTTGTACAGCCGTGTAGTTAACCTTGTACCTTTATTACACGCCACTATTTAGCTAAAGTTTAATTCAAAGTGAAACACTCTTAAAACTACTGAAATCACATTTCCAGAAATTATCATTTATAGACGGTCATGTATTCAATTATTTGCGTAACCCTGTATATCCTTTTATCTATGTTTTACAAACATTTCTTAGTAAACCAAATGCAGTTCTGCAGGGGCGTAGCTACAGATATTTTTTCGGGGGGGGGGGGGATTCGAAAATTTCCCAACTTGAAATAAATTGCTCCAATTTTCAACTAAAGTGATATGCACAACGTGTGTAATAATGATACGAAACTTATGCATAAAAAATTTCTTTCCAAAGAAAAAATTTTAAACTAGAAACATAAATATTCCGATTATTGTTTTTTAATAAGAAAACCAACCAGCTTTTTACTTTCTTCTATCTTTACTAGAAGAAAGTATTGAATTCGTAAAAAAAATTCGACTTTCGGGTTTCGACAAATTGATATCATTGGTGCAGATTCACGATCGCCAGTCGCCACGTTTCGACTTAATTTTTTGCTTTGGGGACTAATTTTCGGCATCTAGGTAGCCATCCTTTGGCGAATTTCGCGTTTTTTTTCCAGCGATCCTTTGACAAAAATTACGTTTTTTTTCGCGATCCTTTTATGAAAATCACGGGTTTTTTGGCGATGCTTTGACGAAATTCGCCGGTTTGTTTTGCAATCCTTTGATAAAATTCGCATTTTTTCTGCAATCTGTTGACGAAATTCACGTTTTTCTGCAATCTTTTGCCAAAATTCACGTTGTCTGTTTTGCGACCCTTTTACAAAATTATCGTTTTTTCCGAGATCCTTATAGAATTGGTGTTTTTTTTTTTTTTTTTTTTTTTTTTTTTTTTGTCATCCTTTGACAAAGTTGATGATTTTTCTGCAAACAATGTCAAAATTCGCATTGTTCCCGCAATTCTTTGATAAAAAGACGCGTGTTTTTTTTGGATTCTTTGACGAAATTTGCGCTTTTTTTTTTGCTAACAATTGACAAAATTGATTTTTTCGGCGTCCACTTGTAGAAATTCTTGATATTTTTCTCACCTTTGTAATAATCTGTGATAAGATTGTTTTTTAAGATAATTTTTCTTGTGTATTGTTGAAAAACAAATGCTTGAATTCTGTTTTGACTTTTATAGTGCAAAATAATCTTACACACTCTTATTTTTTTTTCTTTTATGAACTCTTGTATGGCAAAATGAAAATAAGAAATATTGTTTTCCTAATATTCCCCACTACCACGATTCCTTAGCTTATTCTTATAGATATATATTTTTTCACCTCTGATTGCACAACTTTATCTTCTGACAGTACATAGCTTAAAATTTATATTATACTTAATTTATATCCAAATTAAAAGAATTGGGTGATTAAATGAACGATACAAATTTGATGTAATTAGTCTGTTTCTTTTCTACGTTTGTAGAATATTTTTCACTTTGATTTCCTCAAATTTTTTCTCATATAATTGCTATTGCTTTTATGCATTTCTTTCACAATGTGGCCACTAGATTATTTGGGTTTAGGAGCCATTGGCTCCTTAAAAACTTTGGAAATGTGCACCTATAATTGATGCGTTTTAGAGCGATTTGACTGTTTTTAGAAAATATCTGTCTGTGTGTATGTGACACAAATTTTGTGGGCGCTCTATCTCAAGAACTAATGCGTGGAATTTAAAAAAACTTTAGATTCAGTTATACCTTGATAAAAAATTAATGCTGATTAGTTTTTGGGTAAATCACCCAAAAGATGGCGCTGCTATGGTGCATTTTTCACGATTTACATGATTTTAGCGATAGTTATATCTCAAAAACTGTTGCACGGAATTTGATAAAACTTCATATTCTGTTAAACCTTGACGTAATTTGGTGTTTATTAGGCTTTTGTGTATATCATATAACAGGTGGCACTGCTGTGAAGCATTTTTCACGATTTTTGCGTTAGCTATACCTGAAAAACTAATGCACGGAATTTGCCAAATTTCATATTCGGTTGCAATTCCTTATTGGGCTTGAGTGTATACTGTCCAAAGGTATCGCTTTTGTGCTCTTTGGGTTTGGAAATTTGGTTGCAGGCATCTAATAGGGTGTGCGCCCAAATTCAATGATTTGTTGGAAAAATGCGATGTTCCTATCTCCTTTTTAAACTCACACAATTAAACGGATCTATTCCTTTAGAATTCGTTTTGCATTGTGATTGCAAATTTTGAGGTATTAACATGTATTGGATAGAATAAAGTTTTGGGATTGGCACATCCGACTAGTTTTCATTTAACATTAATTCTTCTGGTCTTCAAAGAAGCCAACCTGATGCTAACATCGTCCAATTTAATAAAATCCACTATTTCACTTTCACATTTTAAAATCATTAGGCTGTCAAGTCTGTCATCCCTCTTTGTAGTTTGCAATATATATTTTTTAAATTTTTATTTGACTAAAGATTCTTTCATTAGATGCAATGCCATAAAGATAAGCTGCTGTGAATGTTAAGATACGAGTATATTGTTTGACGGCGTGTTCAAATATTCTTTCAATTTCAAGGCATGAGGAAAAGGTTTTTTAAGTGAGTTGGGATTTGGTTTATTTCTATTTGACTCTGCAAGTCATGTACATCCGGTTTCTCATATCCAGATGGAAAGATTATTAACTTTCCTAAGTTAGTGATACTCAAATTTGCCTTGCAGAATTGTAATTTAAATATGAAATGTATTGGTGCAATATTCTCCTGATATTGGGAACATTTGTCATTTAAGCCCATTACTAAGTTTTTATTTTGTATCTATTATAATTCTTCCCTGTAAAACTTGTGTGTATCAATGTTCATTGATGTACTATTATCTTTATCTATTTCCTTTGGTGAAACCATTTTTCTACGGTGCTTTCGGAAGTCAGCTTCTTTAGTCACATTCTAATATTCATAACTGTTTGTGAACTTGTCTATAGGGAAATCTTTATTGATTCAAAATTTTATTCAAGCGCAACGCGTCAGTGTTACAATGCATGTCGATTTTTTCTTCAGTTGATGGACTGCTTTCATGGTCATATTTCTGTTCTAAATTCAAATGGTACGCTTTTTAGCTTTTTCGTCCTTGAATGGATTTTTAGATGCTCCAAAACCTTGCAAGAAAAATATTTTCCTTATTATGAAGGGTTCTTTCGTGCTGAGATTTATAGTCATTTTTTAGTACAGTTTTAAAGATACAACACTGGATTTTTGGTTTAAAATTTCATAAATACCTATAAATATAAACGAACAGGACTGATATCTATTTCCGCACACAAATAAATGTAAAATGGGACAAATTTATCTAAACTAGCGACTTCTTATATTCATATTTGCTCATATAACGCTTTTTTCTTGACAGCGAAGGGTTAACTAATTTTTGCGGAAAAAATCATGAGAATGAATAAAAGATTGTCCAAAAATCATGCAATTAGCTCTAAAATTAGTGCAATTTATGAAAACTCATCAAATCTTCTTGCCCAGCTGTGTTTCAAGAAGTAGGTAATTACATGCCTTTCTATTGTGCTACAAGTGATCTCCAACTTTCAAAAGAAGATGCAATCCCTTTGAATTAAATTAGCAGGATTCTCTTTTGGGATGAGAAGGGGACGTAGGGTGAAATTTTTGAGAAAGGAACAAAGTTTTGGAGGAAATAAAGGAACTGGATAATCAGCTATTGATGGATAGGAGTAGAGAAATTTAGGTCTGGTAGATGTATAATATTTTTGTAGAACTGAAAAACACAATGATAGATTGAGTGTGGTTGATTTCTTTTTGTATTTCTTTTGATAATTTAACATGTGTACTGTTACAGTACTCAGAAACATAATCACCAAAACAAAAACTTCATAATTTTTTTTACTAGAAAAGGAAATTTCTCAAAAATCTAGAATTTCCCAACTCTAAGCTCAATTTTCCCAACTTCACATATATTGTGGGGGGGAGGCTGCCCCCCCTAACCCCCCCCCATGGCGACGCCCTGCAGTTCTGCGTAAAAATACATAACTCATTTAAAAACCACGTTTAAGCAATTTGCAATCAGACCCAGTAACCATTACGAATTATTTTGTGTAGCCCTGTATATGAATTACAGCATTTATACACAAATATACTATGCATAAATATAGTGAAACATAAAAGCACATAACATATATAAAAATGCATTTCCAGAAATCATCGCTACTGTACAGTACTTCGGACAAAATATAGTATCTGAAATCTTTTGTGTGTCCCTGTAAATGCTATGCACTTCGTATTATACATGAAATAAGTTATAGTAAACCTCAGCGACTTATATTAATTTCATTATACATGAAATAATTTAACATAATTAAAATACGCCGCAAACAATTCCCTCCACCCCTATATCGTTCTGTAACGGAATTATTTTGTGTGGCCCTGTAAATGAATAATAACTATTCTTTGCATCGTATATTCTACAGAATGTATATTTTAGTGCACTTGATAAATGCACATGAATTTTATTATGTTTGAAAGCATGTTACATGATTAAAAACCATTTTAAACGATTTTTTCCTATAGGTCGTAATGTAACGGAAAACTTTTGACTGTCCCTGTAAATGAACTAAAAATGCTAGAAACTTTATTTGGAATAGGAATCGTGCTATGGTAGAGGTTACTAACATCCAAAAATTTCAGAACGATCCGACTATATTTACGAGAGTTATAGCGCGGACAGACGGACTGACGGGCAGACGGCCAGACAAACCGAAGTCATAAACACTTTTCAACTTTGTTGGAAAGTGCTAAAAAGGTACAGACGATTTCTCATTTTTAGGTGCGTTTGTAAATACATAGTTATACGTCTGTAAAGCGCTCAACTCGGCTATCTTACTATTGTTACCTATACTTATTTCATTATCTCAATTATTTGTTATTACCTACCATTATTTTATTACTCAATAATTGCTCTGTAATTTTTTTTTTTAAATAAACATTGCTGGGTGGGGCTAGTTGAGCTCAAACCAATTGGTAGGCCTCCCCGCCTGGCTGAATCTGAATCTGAATCTGAATCTGTAATTACATAGTAAATTCGAAGCACCTATAGTCGTCGTCTGGTTTGCCCGTCTGTCTGTTCGTCTGTCCGCATCCGTGCGTATCTTATAACAAAAATATTATTCAATATATTAAGTAATTTTATTAAAAATGGATGAAAATAATTTTGAATTAAAAAAAAAAACACACGCATTCATAATTCGCTCTATAAATTAAGAATAAATTTTTTCCGAGATTAAAATATTAAATGGCTTTATTAAAAAACTATAGCTAATACTTAACTATCTCTTAATACTTATAGGTATTGCTTCCATTATAAGTTCAGACGATATAGCTTTTTAGGTGCGTTCGTAATTATATAAAAACATGGCACCTATAGTCGCGTCTGGTCCATCCGTCTGTCTGTCCGTCTGTCCGCATATAACATCGCAAAAACTACCGAATCAAATGGTTCGAAATGTCATATATATAATCGTTGCAGAATTGTGTCGAATCATTTCAAATTTTATGAAAAACAAAACAAAACTTAAAAAGGAATTAATAAAAGTTTTCTCCATTCTATTATATCCTATCATACGTAATTAATTTACCAATGTCTAATGATAGGTCATTGATTCTAGGTTTCCGTTGTGATTATGCGTCCTATTTAAGATGGAGTCATATTATTTTGCATTACTGAATTTAATATATATATAATCTTAATAAATTTTGTAGTTATGCATTTTTGCAGTGCAACAGCTATTGAGCCAAGATCTGAATATTTAACAAACTAGTTATAGTATGAACGCTCCCCATTTTCCACGTTGACTTACAATTTTCTACTTCTTAGTAGTTTTAGTGAGAATGTTACTTTGAAATAAAATGAAAATCATAATTACATGAATTCTAATTTAGGGTAACTCCGGGAGAGTCGCCGCATACGGGATAGATGCCGCACCCCTTGTATTTCTTGTAATTATCGATAGATGGTCGTCAAACGTACAGTATAGGTGCGCAATAAGATTACTTTAACCAGTGTATAGCGTGAATCCCATTTCAATGTTTACTTGTAGAAGTACAATCATTAATTTGACGTAAGTGCATGATTTCACTGTCCAAATTTTTAAGGGGGCACAGGACCTTTAAACTTTCAAAAAATCAGTTTTCAGTTTTTGCTTTATTCTGAATGTTTTAAAATTTCTGAACCTGAACAATATGCAAAAAATCCCATTGAAAAATCTGCATTATTTCTTGAGTTATAATCATTTATAGACGGTGACTACCATTGAATGTCCGTAGATATTGAAATTTTGAAAAGCGTTTTCTCAGATTAGTAAATTTGGAGTTTGCGCGCACTGTTACTTTTAAACTATGTAAGCTACAGCTTAGAAAAAATTAACCAAATATGATTTTCTTTATAATCTACAGGGTAAAACCAAAAGAATTCAGATATTTTGGTTATTTATTTTTTTGCACTTGAAAAACTTGAAAAAAAATTGAGATTTTTGAACTTTTTTTTATTTTGTGCAAAAATTAAATTTTAAACAAAACTTTTTGCGTATATTTTGGTTTTAAGTTATAAGTAGGTATGTTATGATTATATTTTGTTCTAAAATTGTTTTCTATATGCATAATTTAGAGTTTTATCATGCGCGCAGCACTTAATTACGCATTAGTGAAAGGAATTTTTAAATTTAAAATTTAAATATTAATTTTGTACATACAATATTTATTTTTCTGGATAATGACCTTAAGGATATATACTTTAGGCAGGAAGGGGGGGGAAAATATCTTAATTGCATATTGTTTATGTTTTGGTACTTTAAAGAAGGCGATGTTTTTGATTGTTTCGACAAACTCAAAGATCATGTTCCCCCTTAAACACGTTATGTTTAAATACTTTTCACACACTAATTACTAAATGCATGCATAATTTCGAAGTCGAAACTAAGTGTAGCGTTTGTATAGAGTACTGTGTGTATGGTTACGCCATTCCCCTTAGCGATGGCAGGTAACTGTGATGACCGACGTCTGCACCATGCAAAATGGGATACATGCCGTACTGTTATCGCGGTATACATGCCACAGTTTCTTTTGTACGGGATGATTAAGTGTTATTAACTTTGTCATTTCTTTTTGCTCAGACTAACCATGTTAGGCATGTTATCAAGTTTACTAAAACCAAAGGAGAAAAGGGGGAAAATAAAAAGTAAGAAGTGCAAGAAAGATGCAAGTTAAGATGATAATAATCAAAAATTGGATTACGCGTAACGCAGACGTTCTTTGCAAACTACTCCAAAACAGAGGAATTGTAATTGGTTTCGTTGCATCATGTGTTTAAATGTAGTTCCATAAAGAATGTACTTTTTTTTTCGACACTTTTTCTGTAGATCGTAGTCGAAAAAACAGGTCTCTTAACCCATTCGGGACCATAGGTGCATATATGCACCTTCATAAAGAGCTTACAAAATTTGTTCCTGGCACCAGTAAAAAAGTAATATTTGCTTTGTTTAATTAGAGCATTTTCATGATTATTTAAGTAGAGGTAACTTCTTTTAAAAAAGTGGTACCAACCGAATAAAATTTGTGTAAAAGCCACCGGTCCCGAAAGGGTTAACAAATAAATTACATAAACACAATTTCGCTTTTTTTATTTTCCCATTCTAATACATTGATGTTATGTTGTTGCTGAAATATCAATTAAAATTTCTCTCTATTCTAAAAAGAAGTAACTACCGCTGTCACCGCCGCTGGTTTTGAATTTTTTGTGACCGGAGGTCTTTCTTCGTTAATATTAAGAAAAATAATGCATACAAAAATATGAAAATCGGTAGTTTTATACAGAAATGTTTGATAAACACGCTGATGCAGACAGTTTTCAAATCGAAGAATTATTTTAAGAGATATTTAATGCTAAAATTGGACAAAATCGTTCCACTAAAAAAGTTTTATAGTAGCAAAAACTATACATCGGAATTTAATAATTTTTAGTTCATTTTATACATTATAATTTCACGGTGTGCAGATTTAATTTATTTTTTTAATTTGACTCATTTTTCGAGGTTTTATATCTATTTTAAATTCAAATTTTCAGCATTTCGAGACATTTTTTACAGATTTTAGAAAGTGATATTAATTTAAACTGTTGCCAACTGTATAAACAGCCAAAACAATGTTTGCTTAAAAAAAAAAAAAAAAAAAAAAAAAAAAAAAATTATACGTGTAATAAATTAAAAATTTATTTACACGTGACTATTATAAACAGAAAAAAACATTTGGAATTAGAATTAAATAATTATGTACAAAAAGCAGGAACTTATTAAAAATTACATCATAAAAACTATAATTACACGTGAATTTTAAGAGAAAAAGGAATTTGTAAAATAATAAATTTATTAACATGCGTTAGAAGTCTTAAATAGGAGAAATTACGTCATATTTACGTCACATTACAGTTATTACATAAAATGAACACAAAATAATATTGCAAAACGGTTTAAATTTACAAATTGCGCTAGACATTTATTTGATATTTTGAGAGGATATTTTTCAACTATTTTTCTTAGGAAAGCGCAAATAATATTTTATTTCTAACACAAGTAATTTCACGTGAATATTAAAAAGAGAAATAATAGTTTGGTCAAAATTACGTCAGATTAAAAACGATTAATTTAAAATGTCTCATTTAAAAGAACTTTCTTTTCGCTTTGTTAAAAAATACCGGGAGACAAAGATTCTGTTTACTTAATTCCTTTTATATTAGCTTATTTTGAAATGTTGTTACACGTGTCTACGTCATCAAGTTATTTTTATTTCGACGTTTTATTTGTATTTTTATTAAATTTATTTGTTCTTTCGTTATTTAAAATAAAAATTATGTCAATTTGTATAATTTGGCGATTTATATAATTTGGCGAAATTAATCGACGGGATAATCAAGTAGTACCGCAGCAGATTTGGCGTTAAAATTTCCCCAATCAAAGAGAAATGAATAGAAATCCGTTTATAGGGAGATCGCCACTGTTTTTTAAATTATAATTCAATCTTCGAAATCTTTTTAAAGCCGATCACATTAGCGTGCATTTAGAGCCTGCGGTGTCTGGACGGGGGTTGGCGAGCGCAGCTCGTAGGGGGCCGAGCCCTAGAGGTCTGCACGGGCCGGAATTTCCAGGCCCGGGCCCGGCCCGGCCCGGCCCGGTGTAAAAATTGAAAGTTCGGCCCGAGCCCGGCCCGTTTACATTTTTACCGTTCTCGGCCCGGCCCGGCCCGGCCCGTACAAAAATCAGTGAAAACAGGCCCGGCCCGACTCAATTTCTACAAAAAATTCCGTTTTTTCTCGACATACAATTAAGATTCTTTTAATGAATACTGCATGCATATTTATGGGAACATTTTACAGTATATTTTAAATTACTATGTGTTCGCAAAATAGAAAACACACAATAGTAAACATTAACGATTACTTACGGTGTTTTAGTCAATGTCTCTACAGACGTTTCAAAATTTAAATAAGGGTTCATTAAAAGATTATTGTAGTTTAGAATAAAGGGTTAAAAAGCATAATAACTTTTGAAGCTTATAATAAAAAGTAGATTTGTGAAAATATTTCTGCCATTTTTAAACCTTTTCTCAAATCCAAAGGAGCTACATTTTGATACATTTATGAATTCATTTCTTTTCGGAAACGCATGAGATTGGCAGGTATTCTTATTCAGAAACCATGTAAATGCTGTTTTTTTTATAGATAAAAGTAATATATCTTTCAGAAAATACTGCCAAAGTTAGCGTTTTGAATCGAATTTCCGGAAGCGATAGCACAGGAAAGGAGAAAAACGTACAGTCACGTGACAAGAGTCTCTGTTATCTCTGCACGTAATTTATGAAAAATGGAAACGCTATTCGATTCCAAATGCCTTCAATACTTAGACCTGTCAATTTTATACCTTTATAGTTAAAAATGAGTCAGAAAATGTGTCTGAAAGTTTCGCATTGTTGAGCAGTAAATATGAGAACCACCTTAAGGTACATTTCCAAAGATACTGTTAACAGAAGTTCATTATTGCTATTAATACTTTTACAAAACATAATGCCTGTCCTACACAATCCGTCCCGGCACAAGTCTGCCGATAAAATTAAACCCGGGATCAGGCATCATGTAACTGTACGATGCCGATCTCTACGATGGACATGTTACATTTCTGTATTGATGTTGTTAAACTCGCATCGGCTCGTAACGCACATTTATACTTCTCGAAAAAGTCATATTCATTGGAAATGGCCTCGTATTTTATCTGCTTCTTTCAAATCTTATATCGGGCCGATAGGCCCGATTAATTTTTTTTATCGGCCCTGCAGGCCCGTTCAATTTTTTTGCCGGTCCGGCACTGCCCGGCCCGTTGAAAAAATTGCCCTAATTCTGCCGGCCCGGCCCGGCCCGTTTGAAAATTCCCCTCCATTCCGCCGGGCCGGGTATGGGCCTCGGGCCAAGCCCGGGCCCGTGCAGACCTCTACCGAGCCCCCAAGTAATGTAAAAAAATAAGTCGATAATTTTAATAGTGATAGTAGGCAACAATTATTAATTTGAATCTAATAATCCGTTTCATTGTACTCATTTAGTTTCATTTTGTTATTACATCGTTAATTATAGTCCAGATATGATTTTTTTTTATATATATATATATAATTTTATTTTGTTCTTATTACAAGCGCGGCATAACTACCGCACAAGTGCGGCGTCTCAGCCTGAATCTACAGGTGACGCAACGCAGTGTAATGTTTTAGAAAACAATTGTTAAAAAATATTAATAATTTGTTTTGAAATTTTTTGTCGCAGTACACGCGTTGTATATTTAACATTAAATAGCACAGCACGATTTTTAAAATTTTATGTCCACCTTGGGATATTATACACAAATTCAAAAAAATGTGCGGCATAAATCCAGGAATTACCCTACGTTGAAAAACTATTTTCTTCCTTTTCAGAAGATGATAAAAGCTTCTTCATTCTTTTCGCGAATGGTTTAATTTTTGGGGATAACGAAAAAAAGTAATGAAAAATAACTCCAATTTGGATCATAAATCAACAGATCAACCATTAAAGAAGATTCTTTTCGGATAAAGAAAAAGAAATATTTAGTAAAGAATATTTTTCAATAAAAATAAGTTCATAAAGCTTTTTAAGATTTAATGTGATTTTTTCAAAAGTTAAATATAAATCTGAAATTAACTTATAAGAAAAAAAAATGTAAACAAATAATAATAAAGGTATTTGAAATTAAGGAAAAAACTGTCATATTAAAAACACGTCATAATATTTATTATTAATTATTACTGGTTAAAAATACTAATTATTGAAGATCATGTCACGAAATTATGTAAATATGAGATTCATGAATATTCTGAAAGATTTCAATGTAATATTATAAAAGTAAAACAAGATATTAGCATATATATTTTTGTGCTTAAATAAACAGAGAAAAACTATATATTTTCAAGTAAAAAATTAAACGTTATAGATATATTTCTGTAAATGAATGAAATATAAGTAATTAATTTTTTTTAATATGTCATTAATATAAGTAAATAGTCTGTTACCTTAATGATTTCTTTTTAAAGTTCTGCATAATTAACAGAAAAATCTATATGTACGCATAGAAATTGAAATACAGAGTAGAAATATATCAATAGATTTTTTTTTTTTTATAATGAATGAGCTTTGTGTTCCATTTTTTAAAATTCATTTGCGATTTAAAATAATGAATTAATTTATTTATGATATTATTGACTCTAAAAATCTGATACATAATTATTTGAAATAATAATAATAACATAAACAAAAATAGGTTTTTGGTGAAAGGAAATAAAAATAATATACTAGATTTTATGATCTTATTCACTTTTGGAGAGCCATTCACGGACATAGCATGTGCTTTTCAAAAACAGAATTCTACAAAACCATGTTATCTATTTACGAGTCCGTACCCAACGCTCACGTCGTTTTGACGACGGCGACACAAAACAAGTTTAACCTTTACCATCCATTTATTTAAATTTATAAACATAGCACATTCTAATTTTTTACACCGTAGAATAGGGGAAAAATGTACTTTCAAATGCAATTCTTTTGAAAATTGTATCGCAATTTGTTCGAAAAATGTATAGCTATTTACTAAACTTTTATTGTTTTCAAAATAACTTTCAGACATGATTTTTTAAAATCTATGTTTATTACGTGCAGACGATTACGTAAAATAAATCCGGTTATAATTAAATTAATATAAATAGCTCAGCATTTGTTTCCAGCTTATATCCCACAACAAAATTAAAACATTCACCAGTCAGTCAATAAAACAAAAAATTAAAAAAAAAACAAACAAAATAAGCAATTTAACAAATTACAGTGACCATTTGAAAAATGATTTTTTTCAAAGCCTAAAATTTAAGACATAAAAAATCGCACGGAGTTGATCATACATTACGTACGCCATGGATTAAACATTAACATTCCTGGACCCATCATGAACAAATTTTAAACGAAATTTCAAGTTTACAATTTTCGGTACTGTACATTTTTAAACTTCTACGGAGCTGGTCATACATTACGTACGCCATGGATTAAACATTAATATTCCTTGGACAAATTTTAAATGAAATTTCATTTTTAAACTTCTAAACATCCCGCAATATTACTTTTTATATCGTCGTATAGAGAAAAAAATGCATTTTTAATTGCAATTTGTTTGAAAGCTGTATCTCAATTTGTTTATGAGTTATTATTTTTTTTTTGTTTTTATTACTTTTTTGTCATAGTGGCAACAGAAGTATCCATCTCTGTTGAAAGTAAAGGGAAAATACAGATTACTGTATAGACCAATCAGAAAACGAAAAAAAATGCGGGATTCAACTAATAAAACGCTTCAGATATGTTTTTGATTTCCTACCCTGACCGAGGACAATAACCATTTTTCCAAATGGTTAATAAAATGCAAACGTGTTACCAAACTATGCACCTTAAACCATGAAATATCAGAATAATAAAAGGCTGATTTTAAATAGTATATCTCTGGCAATTTCTTCTGCACGAATTTCTCCTGTTGCGAGGCTAACACGAAAGTATCGCCTTTAATAAATTTCAAAACTTTATTTAAAGTAATTACTATTTTTCATATAAATATGACGTTTGGTATTGCTACAGAGTATTGTAAAAAAAATTGCAAGTGTAATAAATGAAATATAGTTATCAATTATATAAATGGTTTTCATCTATTTTCTGTAACCCGGAAAAACCGGGATATATTCCCGGGTTATGTTAGTAGTATCTCTGTAGTTATGTTATTCTTAATAGGACTATAAAAACTTCGTCCCTAACTTACACAAAATGCCACTGAAAAAAATGAAGTACTCTAAAATCAGTAAATCGATATATTCTTATCGAATTAAGTATATTTGGATCAAAAATGGATCTATCCTTTCTCAATTTTGATCCATCACATGTTATGAAACACAAACAAAACGATAATTGTGTACCCTGTAATGGTTTATTTTATTCACGGCAACATATAAGATCTTTATTAATGTAAATAATTAAATAATGTACAGTATTTTAAAATAATTTAGAAGTGCTTGTAGATAATGCTCGTGTCATGAAAATATTCAATTCGGGTATCTTGCTAATAATTTTGCTATTTTTCTTAATAAATAATCAATTAAACATCACTTGTTAATAATTGTGAACGGGAAATAAATGTCAGTACACTTTTACTTTAATTTGTAGGTTCAGGGAGCAGTTACATAAAGATTCATATTTGAGAAAAACCATGGAATCAAAAATGAGTGCATGTGTTTCTCAATTTTGAGTACATTTGGACCGCAGCTATTTTGAGTATGCGACATATTTAAAATTAAGTGCTTTTTACTCAATTTTGAGTACCCGTTTTCTTCAGTGTGCTTTTTACCCGACTGCCAAGAAGGGTTATGTGTTTCACGCGTATTTGGGTATGTGGAATTCTTTATACCCTCGAAACATCCCAACGGCTGGATGGATTTTAATGAATGAGGTCTCTATCGATTCATCTTAACCGTCCGATGGTTATAAGCTATGTGTTTTGTTTTTATAAATTCAAAATGGCTGCCGTAAAATACAAAATGGCGGTAGAGACGGAAAAAAAATTACGCACCATATTGAATGGGATATCATTGGATAGGTCCTTCAAAATTAAGACGATGCTTCATTGACTATTTTACAGTCAGAAGCTCCGTTTAAATATTACACAACCTGGAAGTTGTGTAGGTAGGATCTCTAGCTTTACTGCAACTCTAATCATGATAGACATATATAGGCCTCATAAAAACAGTGTTTATAGATTGGAACTAATAATTAAACACAGCTTAAAAGTCATTAATACAAGTAAATAATAAAAAAAAAACAGGTAAGTAATATAAAAAATAGTTTCACATTGATGAGAAATAATTAATTAGTTCACTTTTTACGCAGTCGGGTTTTTTGATTTTTTAAATTTAATTTTTATTTACAATTGTAAGTATTTCCCATGCGAAATAATGAAATATGTCTTAAGAGTATTTATTATTTAATCAGAATAGATAATAAATTCTCCAGACAATTTTCTTCATTCGCGTGCATGAAATAAATTTCACCCAACTCAGCAACTAAAAAAGAAGACGCAATATAATTCATTAAGTGAAACACTTTTCAAACTCTTGAAAGCCAAAAAAGTGAGCACTGTAATTTTTTTTATAAAAAATTCATCAAAATTTATTTCGTGTGGAAAATTCAGTAATTTAATTCTATGAAATCCAATTAATTTAAGCACATTGAGTTATTTAACAAAGTGTTCTTTCGCACGTTGTTTAATTTAAGATTCTTTAACAGCAAATCGTATAATACAAGTGACGTCATTCGTTACCCTGGTTTCCACTAAACGTTTTTTTTCCATAAATTTATTAATTTCCGTTTCTAAATTATTAACAGAAAGGAAGATTTTATTTTGACTTTCATTTAAAATTATTTTAGGAAATTGCTTCAAGTCTGTGAAATTATTTTTAGCACAAATTTAAATAATTATATGATTTCACTTTATTGATTAATTTAATGAAAGATCAGATTTGATTCTTTAATTTGTGTGATATACTATGTAATGTAAAATCATTTGAGTTACAAACTCTTTTAGATTTCTAAACAGTTTTCAGTCAGCTATTTCAAAAGCGGATGCAATGAATTTACATTTACCGGAAAATAAATATTCTTAAATTTCAACATAACACAAGCGTAGATACATTTATAATTTATCTTTCGTTTCAAATAATTAAAATTATATACAATAAGTTTCGTTAAACAAATGTTTATTAACGGATTAATTGCTTAAAATGATTTGTTTACTAAGAAAATCAAATATTTAAACTATTAACCTTTAATTTCTTATGTAAGTCACTGAACTCATTCAGAACAAACCTATTTGTTTCGTTTGTTACTAAAAGTTACATATTTATTTTTTCTAATTACAGTGAAATCTCCCTGTGCGACCACCTCTCTGAACGATCATTTTTTCATGGAAAGGAATTTATTCCCATAGGCTCAATACTAATTTTACCTCCATTTAGAGATCATCCCAGTTGAACTCACTCCATGAGTGACCCATTTCTTTGAAGAAAATGAAACAAATTCCACTTTTTCCTGATCGCTTGCAGAATGTTTTATTAGAAAAATAATTCCGGAGAGCACAGTATTCATCAAACTTCTAAACTAAATTTAGAATTTTTTTTATTATTATTCCGGTAACTTCTAAGAGTTTAAACCCCTTTGTGCCTTGTTAGGCAATGAATTTAACTCTGATGGCAAATTAAGAATGATGGGCAATAAACTACCATGCCCAATTTAGAGGTCTGCACGAGCCTGGGCTTGGCCCGAGGCCCGTACCCGGCCCGGTCCGCGGGCCGGGCCGGCGGAATGGAGGAGAATTTTCAAACGGGCCGGGCCGGGCCGGGCCGGGCCGATAAAAAAAATTAATCGGGCCTATCGGCCCGATATAAGAATTTGAGAGTAGCAGATAAAATACGAGGCCATTTACAATGAATATGACTTTTTCGAGCAGTATAAATGTGCGTTACGAGCCGATGCGAGTTTAACAACATCAATACAGAAATGTAACATGTCCATCGTAGAGATCGGCATCGTACATCATAATGCCTGATCCCGTGCTTAATTTTCGGCAGACTTGTGCCGGGACGGAACTGGTATTAATCGTTCTCAGGATGTGTAGGACAGGCATCATGTTTTGTAAAATTATTAATAGCGATAATGAACTTCTGTTAACAGTATCTTTGGAAATGTACCTTAAGGTGGTTCTCATATTTACTGCTCAACAATGCGAAATTCTCAGACACATTTTCTGGCTCATTTTTAACTATAAAGGCATAAAATTGACAGGCCTGCGTATTGGAGGCATTTGGGATCGAATAGCGGTTCCATTTTTCATAAATTACGTACAGAGATAACACAGACTCTTGTCTCGTGACTGTACGTTTTTCTCCTTTCCTGAGCTATCGCTTCCAGAAATTCGATTCAAAACGCTAACTTTGCTAGTATTTTCTGAAAGATATATTACTTTTATCTAAGAAAAAAACGTCATTTACATGGTTTCTGAATAAGAATACCTGCCAATTTCATGCGTTTCCGAAAAGAAATGAATTCATAAATGTATCAAAATGTAGTTCCTTTGGATTTCAGAAAAGCCTTAAAAATGACAGAAATATTTTCACAAATCTACCTTTTATTATAAACTTCAAAAGTTATCATGTTTTTTAACCCTTTATTCTGAACTACAATAATCTTTTAATGAACCCTTATTTAAATTTTGAAACGTCTGTAGAGACGTTGACTAAAACACTGTAAGTAATCGTTAATGTTTACTATTGTGTGTTTTCTATTTTGCGAACACATGGTAATTTAAAATATACTGTAAAATGTTCCCATAAATATGCATGTAGTATTCATTAAAAGAATCTTAATTGTATGTCGAGAAAAAACGGAATTTTTTGTAGAAATTTAGTCGGGCCGGGCCGGGCCTGTTTTCACTGATTTTTGGACGGGACGGGCCGGGTCGAGAACGGTAAAAATGTAAACGGGCCGGGCCGAACTTTCAATTTTTACACCGGGCCGGGCCAAAATAGCTTTCCTTCGGGCAAAGAAATAGATAAATTAATGAAATCATCAATATTTTTTGCGTCAAAAAAAAAAAAAAAAGAGAAAAAAATTTGCATTACTGAACATTGAAATAAACGTTATAAAAGATAAAACCGTAAAATCAAAGCAAATGTCAATGTATTTAATTTTTAAACTCTGCAGTAATTAACTTATGTAATTAACTTTTGTTTTGATATTTAAATTTCATATTTTTTCCTAATGTAAAAAATAAATTTTAGTAGCATTCATTGTTGCCTTTTTTCAACAATTAAAATCTAGATTTAAACATGACCTCCATTAAGAGACCACCTCTCGGAGCGACCTATTTTTATTGGAATGGAACGTGATCGCTTTAGGGAGTTTTTACTGTACTCCAATATTACTCCAGGCGTCTTCCATCCGAATCATACACATTTTTTTTTTTTTTTTTTTTTTTTTTTTTTTTTTTTTTTTTTTTTTATTCTGTAAGAGAGTACAAAATTTTCAGGAAGATCATATTCTAAAAGTAGTCAATTTTTTATTTAAGAAAACATATCCAGCGCTTAATGTGCGCCGAAAGTCATCGCAGCTCAACTCCGGTATTCTTTTTTGTGAATACAGTAAACTCCCGACTATCCGGTTTGCGAATATCCGGCCCTCCGTACTATCTGGCCTAATAAAAAAAAATTAGGAATATTGCAAGCGGCTGAGACAGGCAGCTTCCCGTCCGTAGGAAAGTGCTAGCTCACGACAGGAATGAGCCAGAAGGGATTGCAAAACGCAACATCAGAGACAGACAGGAAGGGAGGTGGGGGGTTAAAGCTTGATAACCTGTTTCACCAGTTGTGCAACGGATGTTAACAAGTGAGAACGTTATTTTCCGCTTATCCTGTTTACTTTCGTATAGTCCTTTGGTGTCCTTCGGGTTTATTTATTGAAGATTGGCGAAATGGGTGATAAACGAAAAAGGTTGTAGCAACTATGGAGGAGAAACTACGAGTTAGCAGGCGAAAGCGACGCCAGCTGATATTATATGCTTGCGTAAATGAAGGGACATTGCGTCGCGGAGGAGCTCTAAACAGGGAGAAGCAGTCATCTATCAAGCAGTTTTTCAAAAGTTTTGACTCTTATCTCATGCTTAACTTTTCATATTTGTGCAATCATTTATTAATAAACAGTAAAATAAGATTTACTCATTTTTTTACGATTTAGGCTTACGTTGTACATTAATGTTTCGCTTATTTTGAAACTGTGTGTACTGTATATAAAAAATTTATCTTAAAATGTGTAACATGCGCTTTTAATAACATGGGTGGGTGGAGGGCAGAAAGTCAGTACATATTTATAGAACTCCGGCCTATCCGGCTTTTTTGTTATCCGGCCTACCCTTCCGCCCCATTAGGCCGGATATTCGGGAGTTTCCTGTATTTAAATATTGATCAAAATTCACCAGAGCTCTTAAGATATGTGCCTACCCTCAAATCGACGTTTTCACGACAATTTTCGTTTTTGTGTTTATAATTTTAAATTAAAGTTCAAACATTTAGGATTCCAGAAATGCGTTACGCTTAGTTCAGCGATAATTAGAAGCAAAGTTATTGCCCAAAATATAAACCTTTATACATAAGTTTCCGTGCTATATTCAATTCTTAACTTGCATTTTCTGGAAAACTGCGTTTTTCATTGTTTACGTTTACAAGAAATCTCATCTCTTAAAAAGTTTTTAAGATATTGAAATAAAATTTAGTCACAAGGTTCTGCATACGGGGCATTCTCACAATCTTTTGACTTTTATGTCCCTGAATAATAATTTTTAGTTTAATACATTTTTTTTTTCATATACTGGGGAACATCCCATTACATGATTGCATAACAATATTAACGAGATAAATAAGTTTTGGACGATGTTGGGGGTCCAAATACCAGGAAAACTCCTATACCGTCCCGTGTCCCTGATGCTGATTTTTAAGTTTGGAGCTGTCTGTATAAAATTGTTTCAATAAAAGTAATTCGATGTAATTTTTTTCCGAAACTGGAACAATTGTTTTATATAAATATGTAGCAAAAAAGTAACCTGCACACATTTTTACGGTTGATATTATTTTTTGAACTCTGTCCCTAGGTTTTTCATCCTTACCGTTCCTCTTGCTAAACATACAAAAAATCACTTCAGATGCAGCCACAGAATTTTTTTCAAGTTTTTTCTCATGCAAAAGTATGCTAGAAAAATAATGTCTAAAATTCTATGGCATGAAATTTACTGTAGACTTTAAATCAGCATTCAAATATCAATTTCAAGCATCGTGGCTTTATTGGTAGTCTAACCGTCCCCAAGGTTTATTCCGTCACTTTTCGAGGTAAATTTTTAAAAAAATTTAATTTAATCCAATGTTAACAACTGTTTCTAAAAATCAATGAAAATTGTGGCTATCACTTAGTCTTAAAATGATTTTCCTAAAAATAGGTGGTAATTTTCCTTACCATCCCTTTTTTTCCCCTTACCGTCCCTTTTTTCCTATACATCCCCCTTATTTTGCCTTACCATCCCTTCTTTAACGCCCCTTTAAGACAATGTTATACAAAAATTCTGTATTAAATGTACTACATTTTTATTATTTCTTATTTGAATGTCCTTTGGGTACTATGCAATATCATTATAAGTAAAAATTTAGAAGAAAATAAAAAGTTATAGTGGTAAAATGGTAAGGAAAATTAAACTCGCGAGTTTAACTTAAACCTCAGTTAAATAAAAAATATTTCGCTGCTGACCATTTTTTCTTTATTTTGAATCATTAAGGCATTCGTCTATCAGATTAAAATGTTATTTTAGCAAGTTTAATTTCACCAGATTTTTATTCCCGAAAATCAAAAGATTGTGAGAATGCCCCATATCTATCGGTATGTTATAAGGCAAAATACAGCTTTTAAGTATGTATATATTAATCAATGCAAAAACCCTTAACGGGTTAAAAGTTTGTGACGCAGAACTTTATCTTGTGCTCTAAGAATTTTAAATATGGAACTTAAAAACAATGATATCAAATTTTGAGTGACGCTATGCTATTAATTATAATCTCTCTAGATATTATTTATTTCATCTTTTTATTTTTTTTATAATCGCATGTGCAAAAATTATGTTCAATTTAAAAAAATGTATAAAAGTTTATTCATTGATGCTTTAACATTTACACCTCTCATAAATTCCAAGTATGAGTTTTAAAAGATATGATATCAAAATTTTAGTGACGCTTTGATGTGGCTTTAAACGATTTGTTTTAAAATTAAATTTAAATTATTTTTGTTTTGGCTAAGATATATCCACACATCTAAATAATAGTTTTAATTTTCCAATATGCTTTAAATATGTCACTTTCACTGAATTTATATAATGCATTTAAATGTATTTATTTGAATAAATTGATTTATCCTTTGTCCAATGCTATTAAAAATTTAAAATAAGATTTGCATAAATAATATTTTTGCCTCATGGTATCCATTTGAATACATTTCCCTTAGTTTGGATACAATGACGCAAAAAAATTATTTATGCAAATCTTATTTAAAATTTTTAATAGCATTGGACAAAGGATAAATCAATTTATTCAAATAAATACATTTAAATGCATTATATAAATTCAGTGAAAGTGACATATTTAAAGCATATTGGAAAATTAAAACTATTATTTAGATGTGTGGATATATCTTAGCCAAAACAAAAATAATTTAAATTTAATTTTAAAACAAATCGTTTAAAGCCACATCAAAGCGTCACTAAAATTTTGATATCATATCTTTTAAAACTCATACTTGGAATTTATGAGAGGTGTAAATGTTAAAGCATCAATGAATAAACTTTTATACATTTTTTTAAATTGAACATAATTTTTGCACATGCGATTATAAAAAAAATAAAAAGATGAAATAAATAATATCTAGAGAGATTATAATTAATAGCATAGCGTCACTCAAAATTTGATATCATTGTTTTTAAGTTCCATATTTAAAATTCTTAGAGCACAAGATAAAGTGCTGCGTCACAAACTTTTAACCCGTTAAGGGTTTTTGCATTGATATCATTACTTTTTTGAGGTTATTGAAAAAAATAAATAAAACAATAAACACACACAAAAAAAAATTAAAGACCAATACAAAGAATTCATAGTCAGGATTTCAATTCACCTTCAATCTCTCCCCCCTCCCCGCAAAAAAGGATGACCATACTTCAATTTTAAAGAGCATCGTGCAATGAGATTTTTATAAGAACTCTTTGGTAAGATATGGAAGTAATGTACAACATGCATGTTTAGAGGGTATTTCTGTTGGTTTGCTTCAGAGATATAAAAAGCTATGTTAAATTTTACTATATAAAAAAATTACTTTGTTAAGAAAAATAGCAAGAAATATTACTCTTTAAACCTTTATATATATATATAACAATCATCGCTCACTTATAAAAGTAATTCCATACATTTATATTAAATCCAAAACTACAAATTTCTGCTTCTCCCTTTTCTCATTCCTAGTGCAAAAAAATTAAACATTCCTTAATTTTATATAAAATAATCTTTCACCATCCCTATTTAAAATTCTTTATTAACAATAATAATAAATCATATAAAATAATCCCCTGAGCTCCGAAGATTCCACTTCTGCTCTTGCACCCACCTCTCCAGCTTACCTAAATAATAAAATCTTTCAAAAATTAGTTTGAAAAGAAAAAATCTGCAACATTTGTTGCTCACTAACATAAATAAATAGATAAGATCTAACTTCCCTAATGTACAGTCATGGAAAAAAAAAAGTAAACACCCCCTACTAACTCCTCAACAAATTACTGTAGAAGAAAATTACGTGCCGAACGATTGGAAATAAAGTCTACTTTTAAATGATGTATATAAAATTTGCTTAAGGGGTTATCTACATATTAAAACGAGCCATAACTTTGTTTTTTTTTCAATAGCAGTACACAATTTTTACAGCATAAATGAATTCTACACAATTTAATTAGCCTAAAAACAAATTTTTATGCAATTCGTACAATAAGTTCCCGAGAAATTAATTATTTTAAAACAAGCTTATTTTAAGGGCTGTATCCAAATTGAAGTTCGGCACTCGATTGTTAACCGAGAGAGCCCCCTTCTTGATCAAGGCACCTTAAGCGTCACTCAAGCAGTCAATGAAGTTTGCTAGATTACAGGACAGCGTAAGGCATTTCAAAATATCTAGTCACTTCTATCATAGACGGCCCCTTAAACCATAATTTTGCCGTTTTTTAAGCATAATTTGAAAACTATTTGGAAGAAAAATGTGAAATTTTGGATTTCCATAAAGCAGGACTTAATAAATCTAAATACATCAAAAAAATTTTAGGTTACAATTCATAATTTTTTCGAATATTAATTTCATAATTCATATCATAAAATTATAAAAATTGCAAATTCAACGTATTTATGTTTGGGTATGTTAGTATTACTGCTACACAAAAAATTAGCACATTAGGAGCATAATTTCAGGAGATATGAATAAAAATATGAAAATATAATTTAACATTAGAAGCACTAAATTTTGAATGTTTATATTTCAAAAACTTATTATTCAAATTACTTGAAATTTGGTGCCTAGGCATAGATTGAACCGAAGATTTGAAATATCTCGTTAAAATTGGGTATTGCCATTGAAAAAAATGAAGTTTGGATTTGTTTTAATATGTAGATGGCCCCCTAAGCAAATTTCATATACATCATTTAAAAATAGACTTTATTTCCAATCGTTCGGTACCAATAACTTTTGTCTACGATAATAATTTGTTAAGGAGTTAGTAGAGGGTGTTTACTTTTTTTTTTTCCACAACTGTACATTTCACCTCTTCTCCCTCCCCCTACTCCCCAACATTAAACAAATTTAAATCTTTATTTTTATACAGAAAATTCTTCTATATAAATTATCCTCCTATTCCTCAAAATTACCACTTTCCCACTCCAGCCTAGAGATTTCAATCTTTAAAGCTTTTTAGAAAATCGGATCTGCAAAGTCTGTTGCTTAATAATAAAATATATAATCATGTACACTTTTAATTATTTTTCACACAATCAATTGATGTCATGATAATAGTTGTTCTGAGCAAATATTGTGTTGGCTGGGCTGTCGTACAGATAGATCACTTGGAAGAGTACCGGCAATTAAAGCCAAGTGTTATTAAAGTTCACTGTAATTCAAGATGTTTAACCCCTTCGCGACAAGAGCCCTTTGGTTAATTTTTAACCTTTTACTACAGGTTTTTAAAAACAGAAAATTTTCTGTAATTGAATCACAGAAATGCTCCCATTAAAGAAGGTAAACTTTACAATTAAAAATAAGTGGTGAGAATAATGAAGGATTCTGAACACCTTAAGTGGCCAAGTATACCGGTCGCTCATTCCCAAGGGCTTAAAGATGCTTTTTTGCTATTATAACCTTTAGGATTTACAATATAAAAAAATCTTAATCACTTCTGAGGTAAATAAAGACAGTGGAAAAAATCAAGATGGCAATGTTTTGATTGGCAAATTCTAAGCTGAGTAATTTGTGCTACAGAATGAAAAAAATATAAAGTTGTAATAATGTCCTCTTACAGATACTAAATCTTTAAGGTTTTTGATGTGTGAACTACATATGAATACAGTAGAAGATCTTTATAATGCACACCTTGGTATGAGAAGTTGTACGTATTATAGAATTTTGCATTATATAGATCATATTTCATACATCATTAAATTTACTTCGTATACATGCTTTAAATTACATTCCTTGGAACCAGAAAATGTGCAAATTATGAAATTTTACATAATAGGTATAGATCACACATTATTAAATTACCTTAAAGATATTACCTTGAAATATAACATCCAAATATGACTGGGCAAAATCACTATAAACAGTGGTAAACACTAAATACATGGCTGGTCAATTTATTCTTTTTCACTATTTTTAATAATGAAATCTTTGCCTTATTTTTAGCAGAATTTTCTTCCATTAACCCTAGAACTACCGGAAATTTTACTCAAGTTTTATAAAAACATTCTACACCAGAATTTTTACTTAAAACTATTTAATTTGTTTATTTAACTTATTATTGTCTGATTTATACATTTAGTTTGTTTTGAAGAAATTTTCTGGTTTGAATAGATATTTTGAATATACATGTCGGGTCCATTGGACCCTTCTGGTAGACAGAGGGTTAAATAAGGCAAAAATTTATAATAAAAAAAAAACCAACAACAAAAAACTTTTGGAAAGCATGCATTTTAGTGCTGCAAGAAAAACCTGTCATGAGCTGCTCTGATTATAACACTCATTTACAAAAAATTTTAATATAATAACAATGTTTTCATTACTCCAAAATAATGTGTTAAAGGCGATAATGTATCATATTTAGTGTTCCAAGAAATAGCAATATTTGTAAATTACATGTGCTTCTTAACTGAAAAATTTATTGTTTATATCTGAGAAATACATTACATCTTCTGCATTAAAATTTTTTAGTGGCAGGCTTTTGTGATTGAACAAGGACTGCTTGCAGAGTGCTTTTAAGGATTTTACAATATAAAATTATGGCTCTTGAACTACTATTAATCAAATACAGTAATAGGGATAAAAAAAGAATCATTAAATAGTTTATTTTAAAAAAATACTTGTATTTTCATCAGATATACTGATTATTACTACCATATGTTATGTGTAACATATTTATTAGAAAAGTTACAACTATTTTCATGAAGTTTTGGATTCCCTCCCCCCCCCCTGACATACTGTCAAATTTAGCGAGGTTTTTTTTTCTTGTGATGTTCCTCCCCCGACCGAGAATGTAGCGGGTTTTTTACAATCAACTGATTAATTTTGTTTTTCTTTTATTGCTACTTTTTTATGTTAGTGTGGTGATCTTTCAAATGCTATTGCACAACGAGGCGATAAACGCGCTATTCTGTAAGTGGCACGGCAACCCTCCAGTATACAGGTGGAATTGATAAAAAGAGTTTTTGTAGTCGGAATATGCAGAATGTTACAGAATAGTGACTGGTTTAATGAAAGCAGAATAAAAACTTAATACTTAATTTAAGATGCGAGTCAGATTAATATATTAATTGAAATGGTTACTGAGTAATCACTTTATTAGTTTATACAAAGTCTAATTATCATGACAGCTACAATGCAGCTGCTAATGAAATTTTGTGAAACCAATCTTTTCTAAATAGTAACATGTTCTGAATTGTTCTTATTTACAATTATACTTCATTACCACAAATACCATATAAGGGAGCTGGCTACTTTTATATTTTTTAAAAGTAAATTATTTAAAGCTTTCTTTTAAGCATATTAACTTTAAAATTAAATAAAAACAAGTATCTTACTTTTGCAAAAAAGCTGTTTTATCTTATTTATCTATAAACTTTAATTACTAAATAAGGAAAAGTATCATGATGAAAATTTTTACTTTTAGGAGCTCAAAACAACCAGTCAGGATAAAATGGTTCATTTTGAGCTAATCGTGATAATTTAAGTATATAAAGTAGAATTTACTATCAGTCAAAAATATGCCCAAGACTGACATCAGTCCTGAGACTGAAGGTCTTGCACCCATGGCTGTAATCAATTAGCCTAAAAGAAATGCTTCAGGTGTTTGTTTTTTTTCTGTTTTTCTTTTGTTACAGTGATAAACGGCAATAAGAATTTTTTCCCCCTTTAGGTTAAATTTTATAAAAATAAAATACTACGATGCTTTAATTTTTGAAGCTGAAAAGAGTTGTATAAAAAAAAATAATAATAAACGAAAGATGTCATTTTAAGTCAATTTTCGTTTATAATATTATTAGAAACGATTCGCAAATGAATCATTTTATAAACGGGATTGGAAATCTTAATTTTGATTTCGTCATACCTTTTATTTAAATTGTGCGTTCTTTAAAAATGAAAGATTTTGTTTAATTTCTTTAAAAGAAAACTCAAAATTAAATTAGTAATCTATCTGTATTACACTTACATATCACAAGAAATACCTATGCCACACATGAACGTTATTTTGTAAGGAAAACAGTTATAAGTATTGTTGAAAATAAAAACAATTCAGAACATTATACTAATTAGAAAGGATTGGTTGCAAAGAATGCTGTCTGGATAATTAGAAATTGTACTCACTTTCTCCCCTTGGAATACCATTTCAAGATCTTTGATATTTCTTATTTCTTCAGTCAACTTCGCGTATCGCGTAGTGATACATGGCGAAGTCTTATGGCGAACGCGATGAATTTTCATTTCGATACGAGAATTTTCGATAAATATCGAACTTTGATTCGAGAATTTTTTTTTAAATGTGAAATATTTTCTCCTTAAAAAATGTTTACTTACTATGAATAACAATGAAATAAAATACCTATAACTACAAAATACTGCTCCATTTTAAAAAATCAGTCTAAGTATTTTAAAGCACATAATAAACTGTTTTCGTAGTTTAAAAAAAGATTTATTGCCAATATTCAGATTTTTAACCGCGCAAAACCGATGTGCAACGTTCTGTCTGCTAGCCCATAGAATAACATGTAATCCGCGATCCTAAGAAGTCCATTTTTTCATGCGGATTATATAAAAATTAAGAGTTTTCCTAGATACTAGGTTAGTCTTATCCACTTCGTCAAAAACAGATTCATTTTATATATTAATGTTTTTAAAAAAATCTAGACCGTTTCGGAGAAAAAAAAAAGACAAACTTACACCATCGAAATTGCTTTCAAAATGGGTTTACAGATCTGAAAATATACTGCACGTAGAATTGTAAAAAATTCAGAATAGGATTAGACTGCAGATATAAGACTGTTTTAAAAAAATCAGAACAATAGGACCTATATTTGATGAGTTATTAACAGGCGGCTTTTCGCATTTTCTTTGATGTCGAGTTAGCTGTATATATGAGTTCCGCCATCTACGAATTCTACGATACGATTTAGGCTTAAGGCTGCGTCACTCGGAATACTACCGTCTTCCATGATTTCAGAGCTGCTTTTATGAAAATTACACATTTTTAAAAATAGAAAATCATGTTTTGTATACAAAATTTGGTATATAATAGTAAATTTAAGAGGTATTGCAAATCTTTTGCTTCATAACACAGGATAAGTGGTTTGCTAATATATTGATGAAAAAAAAAAGAAGTGAAATATATTGAATAGATACTGTTATAGAAGATTTTTCTTAAAGGCAATTCTTTGCTAAAATTTGACTAAATATTGTCTAAATTTGAAAAATTAATAAAAATTTCATATTTTTTTAAAAAAAGGACCCCGAAGGTAGGCACATACCTTTAATGCAGAGTGTGATGTCTGGAGACGTCTGGCTAACTTTTCTTTCGATTCCTGTTGACGCCAACGTCACGTGATATGTGGGCGCATGGAGAGAGAGAGGGGGGACACTGTTTTTTCAGAACAAAAGTGGTTTTTGAGAAGGGTCGACGTAGTCCGTGCATGTGTGAGCCGGCAAGTGTTTCGATATATAAAACGGAAGTGTCAGATACTACGAGCATCGCAGAAATATAATTTTTGTAGTTTGTGAAATAATTTAGCAATATAGTGAAGTGTAGTTATTGGAGTGAAATGTGAAGGTGGTCTGCAGCTATGTGAATAATATGATTATTTGTATATAGTGTGACGCTCAAATGTTTTGTCTTCCATGTTTTTATGTATTCTTATAAATAAACTATAATTTAGTGTTGTGAAGAAAACTAGTGATAAATTAAACGAAGGATTACACACTTGGGATGGCTAGCGGATTTCGAGCGTATATGACACGCTCTCTTTCGAGAACCAGAGCTGTTTTTAATTGAAGATAATACTTGAAGAGGATTTTGTAGATAAAGAAATAGAATGTAATTTATCATTATCAGTTTGTATATTTATATAAATGATTTAAGGAGACAAGAGAAAAGTATATAATTTATTATTATGATGAATTTAAGCATATCAGAGGAAAGATGCTATTTGTAGTATGATATTTATTGCTTGATTTATTTATTTAAGATGATAGTATCTGTTATAAGTAGAATTTTTCATAAAAGTGTTTGAAAGTAAAAAGAAAAATGTTTAGCATTAAAGGGCTGAGGAAAGAGGATTTAGTTGTGGTCGCAACTGAATTAGGCTTAAAGGTAGTATTGGAGCACGGAATTATAGATTTGAAAACACTCATTGAGGGAAGCGACCAATACGCTAAGGATACTGAATTTATAAAAGAATTTTTAATTACTACGGTATCAGATAGAATAGAAAAAGAAAAACGGGAAGCCGAGCTACTCAAAATTGAGAAAGAAAATGTCAAAGCAGAACAGAACACTGCACTAGAATTAGAACGAACAAAATTAGAAGTCATAAAAGCCCAATTAGAAATGGCAAAGATACAAACTGATGATAAGAATTCTATTTCGGGGGTGATGGACAAAAATCCCATACTAATTCTTTAGAATCTTTAATTAAAAGTGTTAGAACACTGAGCATGCCAGTCCCGACTAAACCGAAGGCGTGGAATTTAATTTTTAGTTCGCTCGAAAAAGCATTCGAAATGAAAAATGTTGCGGAGGAGTTTAAAGTTGAAATTTTACTAAATTTAGTAGGCGAACGCGCGGCACATTCAGGGTCGTACTGGCCCACCGGGCAAAGAGGCAAATGCCCGGTGCGCCCACCATCACTTTTTTTTTTTTTTTTTTTTTTTTTTTTTTTTTTAAACACACTTAAAGTTGTGCATTCTGAAAGGCATAAAATTTTCAAAGATTTTCATTTGGAAAATTAAAAAGTAATGCTTTTCATTTTTTAAAGTATAGCATAAGCAAACTATGTGTGATCAAAGACAATTAGATAATCCAATTTCGAGATACATAGGTTATCGACAATCAGATATGCCATTGTTACACCTCACCATTGTTACCCTCGACCAGTTTCAAAGCCTGTACTAATGTACCTCTGTAAAAATGATTTTCAAAAAACTATTATCGTGTTTTTCTAATCGTGGCGCCTTTGGACAGATTTTTTTCAGCGCCTCTGTAAAAAAAAAAAAAAAAAAAAAAAAAAAAATTATATCCTGTTTTTATAATCATGGCGCCCTGGGCCAGACTTTTTCGGCGCCTCTGTAAAAAAAAGTTTTAAAAAACTAATATCGTGTTTTTGTAATCATGGCGCCTTTGGTCAGACACTTTTCAGTGCCTCTGTAAAAATGCCCTTCAAAAAGCTATTACCGTGTTTTTCTGGCGCCCTTGGTCAGATTTTTTTTCAGTGCCTCTGTAAAAATGCCTTTCAAAAAACTATTATCGTGTTTTTCTAATCATGGCGCCCTTGGAAAAAAAATTTTCAGCGCCTCTGTAAAAATAAATTCCAAAAAACAATATCGTGCTTTTGTAATCATGGCGCCCTTGGACAGATTTTTTTCAGCGCCTCTGTAAAAATAAGTTAAAAAAAAACTAATATCGTGTTTTTGTAATCATGGCGCCCTTGTCAGATATTTTCAGCGCCTCTGTAAAAATGCCTTTCAAAAAGCTATTACCGTGTTTTTCTAATCATGACGCCCTTGGACAGATTTTTTTCAGCGCCTCTGTGAAAATGCCTTTCAAAAAACTATTATCCTGTTTCTCCAATCATGGCGCCCTTGGACAGATTTTTTCAGCGCCTCTGTAAAAATAAATTTAAAAAAACTAATATCGTGTTTTTGTAATCATGGCGCCTTTGGTCAGGTACTTTTCAGCGCCTCTGTAAAAATGCCCTTCAAAAAGCTATTACCGTGTTTTTGTAATCATGGCGCCCTTTGTCAGATTTTTTTTCAGCGCCTCTGTAAAAATGCCTTTCAAAACACTATTATCGTGTTTTTCTAATCATAGCGCCCTTGGACAGATTTTTTTTCAGAGCCTCTGTAAAAATGCTTTTTAAAAAACTATTATCGTGTTTTTCTAATCATGGCGCCCTTGAACAAATTTTTTCAGCGCCTCTGTAAAAATAAATTTCAAAAAACTATATCGCGTTTTTGTAATCATGGTGCCCTTGGCCAGATTTTTTTCAGCGCCTCTGTAAAAATAAGTTAAAAAAAACTAATATCGTGTTTTTGTAATCATGGCGCCCTTGTCAGATATTTTTCAGCGCCTCTGTAAAAATGCCTTTCAAAAAGCTATTGCCGTGTTTTTCTAATCATGGCGCCCTTGGTCAGATTTTTTTCAGCGCCTCTGTGAAAATGCCTTTCAAAAAACTATTATCGTGTTTCTCCAATCATGGTGCCCTTGGACAGTTTTTTTCAGTGCCTCTGTAAAAATAACTTAAAAAAAACTAATATCGTGTTTTTGTAATCATGGAGCCCTTGGTCAGATTTTTTTTCAGCGCCTCTGTAAAAATAACGTTCAAAAAACTACTATCGTGTTTTTGTAATAGCACCCCCCCCCCACACACACACACACACACGCACGCACACTCCCCACAAACACACACATAAATTGATGCTTTTAATCCTACTAAAGTGCACAGCTAAAGTGGAGCATTTCATAATTTCTTAATGATAATATAAGTTAGACCGCCAAGACTAATTCTTCACAAGATTTTGCAATGGAAACTTATGTAAATTTTGCTTTTGAAAGAAAAAAATGTTAATTTTTCATATTCATTTAAAAATTCGATAATATTTTTAGCATCCAAAAATGCCAATATCTAAAAACGTTTTTTTTTTTTTTTTTTTTTATTTTTTTTATTTTATTTTACCGCATCTGCTTAACCACTTTAAACTTCAAACACCACCCCGATTTATAAATTGAAAAATACACATGTAATTAAAATAAATAGATAAACCACTAAAATTGTAAAAGTCGTTTTACAAAAGAATGGATGAATATAAGTAAAGAGAAGCGCACATGTGTTTCTGTTCAGTTTTCAGTGCTGTTAGTCAATAACGTGGGAGTTCCTAAGAAGACAAATTACCATTTCGGCGGGGTTTCAAATTAACTAGATACGGGTTCTATAGATACCCAGGTTTCTGTAGTAATACCAGATGTGACAATTTTTATTGATTATACCGTATTCTGAGATTTCTGGAGCTCTGTATCTTTATGGAGATAATAGAAATCGGATGTGGAGGTATTTTGCCATGAAATACTAATTAACAGACGACACACGCTCGGCATACAGTTCTCTGTGCAGAAAGAATAGTTAAAAACGAAAAAATAAAATATTGAATTAAGCAACTGTTATAGCAGTTTTATAATGTTTTGAGCAATAATACAAGTGGTGTATTACACAAAATTCCTCTTCAGTCGAGAATTATTAATTTTTTACATCTTTTTAGCTGTCCAAAACTTTTGATGACATTATTAAGTAATTTTCATTGATACATACATAAAATTTTAAAAAATTCCCATTAAGGTGAAAACAAAAAATAACTTTGCCAATAAACCTTATAATTTTTTATACACATTTCTTTTTTTTAAGATATCGAGTGAAAAATAACTGGAAAATAATGAACACATATAAGCATGTGTTAGAATAAAAACGTGTTATTCTTCTTTTCAATTTTTTTTCACATTACGCAATTCAGGGGGCTGGTCACTCAGCTTCCGATTTCCCCTCACTAATGTAAAGTCTATGGGCATTTGATGCATTGGTATATTTAAAATATCTCCTCGGGAAATTAATATTTTTAACTTCTATTTTTTGTGTACACTTCCTAAAAGATGTCTCTTTTTTTTTTCTTTCTCCTCTCAATATATTTCTAAAGTATAGATTTAATTTTATATGAAGTGTTAAAATCTTACTCACAGTTTACCCGTTTTTAACACACAAAATATTAAATTCAGCATGAATTTTAGAAATATTTTGAAAACTAAGAAAAAAAAGAGACATCCTTTAACCCCTTGGGGACTAGCGACCGGTATTCGTGTCGCGTAAGGTGCTCAAAATCAGTTATTATTCTCACCAGTAAATGTTTATTGTAAGTTTTGCCTTATTTAATACGAGCATTTTCCCGATTCAATGAGGCAAAAATTTCTGTTTTAAAAAACCGGTGATAAAGGATTAAAAATTCTGTAAAAGACGCTCGGCCCGAAAGGGTTAAGAAGAGTACACAGAAAAAATATGTTAAAAATGTGAATTTCCCGAGAAGATATTTTAAATGCACGAATGCATCAAAAGTCCATAGACTTAACATTAAGGAGGAGAATTTCGAAGCTGAGTGACCAGACCCCTTAAGTATTTCTATTTTCTTTGACTTTGTTTTTTATTTTGTAATACAATGCTTAAATATAATTTTGATACATATTACTTTTAAAATATACAAATATATTTGAAGCTATTGCCGCTCTTCTAGTGTTTTTTTTTTTTCTTTGTGCGTGTGAGTTGCGGCGACCATTGTAGTTTAAATTTGGCTCATCTGAAATTAAAATAAACAGTAATTTTTAATTAAATATGACTCATTTAGTGACTAGACGAGGCAAAGGGTCAAGTTATGAAAAGCTCTTTTTATTTATTTATTTATTTATTTTTTAAATGCTGATTATTTGAAGAGGGTATTCAACTTTTATCGTAGAAAAATACTGATTTTTGATTATTAAAAAAAAAGTTCTTAATGCACTGCATAGTTACATAAGAAAAAAAGCTGACAAAATTAGAAGTGAAACAATTCAGTATTATTAAAGTAATCGTGTCGTGGTCATCTATTTAAAAATGCAATTTTGAGAAAAACTAGTTTCAATTTTATGTTACGATTATAATAGAATGCTTATTGTATTTTTTTTCTTTCTTTCTTTCTTTTTTTTTTTTTTTTTTTTTTTTTTTTTACTTACATAGAATCGTCTATTCCAGATTCTGGCCACATAAAGAAGTCTTAATTCCATTGATAAAGCCGCTAAAATAAAAACTCGATTTTCCGAAATTTATAAGTTATGATTACGTGTAAATCCTTAAAGCGGTTCTCAAAAAAATATTTTTTAACATTCAATAATACAAAAATTTCTGTTAATTTACAAACATAAAATAGTGTTCGACAGAAACCGAATTTCGGTTACCTCCCTAGTTTCGACCGAAAACGAAAGCGAAACTGTTTTAAAAGTAAGTAAAGTAAGTTAAGTTAAAAGTAAGTTAAAAAAGTAAGTTTCAAAGTAATTAACATAAACATAAATATACGCATGTCATCTGAATAATGTTTTGCGTAGAAACGGCAGCACATAATAATTAATTAAAAGTTAATTTGATTGAAATAAAATTAATTAAATATAAGGTGCTATAAACATACAAAATAATTTAATTTAAAAATAGCGAATTTAATCAATATTAGTAATACCTTCTAGATTTATCCCCTTATACGTAAATACATAGCATGTGCGGATCTTTGGATGGGAGTTTGGGGGAGGCTAGGAGGGGCAGTTATAGTAATACCGAATATTCGGCAGTATTTTCGCCGAAACTAAGATTTTGGGCTGAAAACGAAAATGAAACCGAATATTCGGCCAAACTCTACACAATAGAATGAGCCTTGCAGGCTTAGTTATTGGAGTGATTTGTAATACAATAGATTCTTTCCTTTAAATTAATTACATCTTGAGTTAAAATTGATTCTTGTCTCGTGACAAAAGTTTTCTTCCTCTTCCCACACTGTCGCGTCCGGAAATTTGGTTCAAAGCGCCACCTTTGACAGCATTTTCTGAAAGATCTTTTGCTTTTCTCAAAAAATATAAAAGACAGTTCGATTACAAAGTTTCTGATGGGCAATAAAAAATAGCTGGTATTTTCGGCCACGTAAAGCAGTTAGCAGTTGTAATGAAATTTAACGAAAACCTTTAAAACAAAATTATCATGCAATAAAATTCAAGCAATACTACTTTTCAAAATAATACATTCAACGTTTAAAGAATTATTACTTTTCCGAAGATTTTCTGCTCCCTCCCCTTCCTCCCTGCCTTGCGTACACACATGAATCGCGGTAAAAAAAAAAGAACAAGATCTTCGAAAAACAGAAACAATTCCATTATTGGGCATAGCATTTGTAAGTTTGCTCATTTCAAAGGAAACCAAAATACCTTATGTCCCAGGGAAAAGAGAGTACCGAAATCAGCCACCTATTGTCCACTCCACAGAAATTGGAAATGCATTCCTAATTTTCAACCGATAGCCGGTATAAATAAAGTGCCCCTGGTGTGAAATCTGCTTCGTTTCCCTCGTTCTATCCAGTGTTAAAGAACTACTCCGTCTTTATATTATTTGCCTGTGTCCTGAGTTATTTACTTATTTTTGTGTAATCTTAAGCATTTTTCTTATAGTAAGCTTGTGCTTACTTTTAAAAAAATAGTGTACAGTGTTCATTATAAAATATCATCACTATCACAGCTCAGATATGCTGATGTTGCATTTTCAGGGGTCTGTCCAGACTTTTCTCATAGGGTCCTGTTTTTGTGAAATTGTGAAGTTTTTCTTATATTTGTGAAAATTCATATCATAATTTTGTGAATTTGAAATTATCTATATATTCAGGTTCTATTATATCAGATTCTTCATATATAAAAAAGTTAAGCAATATGTTCTTTGATGAGTTCAGCTGTTTTGTTACAGGTCAGATTTTATTTTTAAATGATTAAATTTATGCAAAGTTCAATTTGAAGTTGGAAAAATTCTTGAAAAATCTGTTTGAGAGAAATAATTTTGTGAAGGGTCCTGTTTTGGGATAAAAAGTTTTGTGAAGGGTCCTGTTTTGGGATAAAAAAATTTGTGACGGGTCCTGTTTTAGAATAAAAAAATTTTGTGATGAGTCCTTTAAAGAATCTAAAATTTTCCTAAACATATCCCTGATCTTACAGAACAAGAACTGTGAATTGTCCATGGAAAAGCAATATAAGGTAAGATTACTTATTATTAATTTTTTTTTAATTGTGTCTCTTTTACAAGAGTGTTTATTAGTTAGAATTTTTGCGAAATCTTCAAAATTTGTCTAATGTATTTCTTTCTTTTCTCTTTATAACTGTTGCGAAAAAAAAAAAAAAAATCTGGGATGAAAATTAAATGATATTTTTAATATTTCCCGAAATGTGATTTATTTGTTGCTACGAACTAAATTGAATAACAGCGAAAATTGTAGTAATAATGTTAAAGAATATTTGTCTTTCATGCAATTTCAGACTATATATTTATATTTAAACTGTTTAAATAGCGAGACTCAAACCAAACGCTTCTCTATGATATCTTTTTAATGTTGAAAAAATAAAGAAATAAAACATTTAAAAAAAATAATTCACGTAAAATAGACGTCATTCTTGCCCTGAACAAAAATAATTTTTCTGAAAATTTTCACACCATATTTGTATCCGAGAGATTGTATTATATAAAATATTACTGAATTGTATAAAATAATGTTTTGCACTTTTGAGTTTTGACCCAACGGAATTGTTTTGGTTTCTTTTATTTTAATATTTTATTTTCCATTTGGAGATAATTGTATGGAGATTGTTATTCGGATATACGAGGTAAAATTTGAATTAACTCATTAAGGTGATCGGAATTCGAAAATAGAGATAGCTTTTTTAGAAAAGTGTGATGAAAAAAAAAAAAACTTCTAAATTGGCAACACTGGTCTAACATCAGACTTTTTTTTTAAGTGCAATGTTTTGCGGGGAACTATTTTTGTGCATAATACATTTCTATAGTATAAAATACTAATTTGGGTGTCATAATTATTTTAGGAATAAAGTTTTCGCTATAGCAATATACTTGTATGTATTTTTAAAGTGATTTTTTATACATAATTTATATAGCATGTGTGTATGTGTATGTATGTATATATATATATATGTATGTATGTATGTATATAAGTATTTGCGCCCTTTTGTAAGGCAATCGGCGCCCTTTTTATCCATTTTGCCACCGCCCTCTCAGTTATGCCAGTACGACCCTGGGCACATTTATTAGTTTATGTAAATACAAATGAAATGAAGAGTTATCCGAAGGTTAAGGCGTTAATTTTAAAAGAATTTCAACCTACCTCGGAAGCTTGTCTAGAAAATTTCCTTACGGCAAAAAGAATGAAAAATGAAAACCATTTACAATTTGCAAGCAGAATCCGAGCTAATTGGGAATTTTATTGTCAGCTTAGAAAAGTAAATGATTTCGATACGCTTAATGAATTAATTGTTACCGATAGATGATTGAGTTCATTAGATTCAGAAACGCGGAGTTACGTTAAATTAAAGCAAATGGATGACTGGCTAAAACCACGCGAAATCGCGGAATTATGCGATAATTGGTTTACTTCAAAGGGTAGAACTTTTTCGGAATTATATGATAGACCTATAAAATCCTTCCGCAACTATGATGAACCCGGAAGTGTGAATCATGGGAAATATATCCCCCCTCATATCAGGAATAAGGGTCTTTCTCGCGATAGGAAAACTAACGACATTTGTAGGCTGTGTAAACAAGCAATTCATTTACGTTTCTGCCCGAATAATAAAGAAAAAAATAAAATGGGGAATTTCCGAAATCAAACGAAAAAGGAATCGAATATTGAGAAAAATAAACATAATGAAAAGTTAGTTGCTAAAGTGACAGCTTTATGTTCTGGGAATGAGGCAATAAATACGCAAGCTTTGCAATACCAGGATGTGTGGTTAGGGGGCGGAAATGAATACATTAATCGATAATGCGGCCGAAATTCCAGTAGTTAATTCAAATCAAATACCGGATTCATTTAGAAATAATGAAAATTCAAAAATTCAGTTGATATCTGCTTTTGGAGAAAAAATAACCGCTGACCTTATAACTTTACCCATAGCTTTAGATTCCGGACAGTCGAATAGTGTAGTTAATAGCTTAGATGTTTTGTTCGCAGCAACAGATAAATTACATGGGTCATGTATTATCACTCCAATAATTTATGAGTTATTACGATCAGCTCAGAGTAGTCGGGGAAGAAAATAGATTAGGTGATGTGTCTACGGAGGAGATGCAGTCAGACAGAGCGGGGAAGAAATTAAATATCAAAAGGCAGGGGGTAATGACATGGAACAGCAAAGTATCAGTTATGAGAATTTATGTTTATCAAGTCAAAATGAAACTGCAGAAAAAGAGTTAATGATTAGTTGTATTGAAAGGAAAAATAATAGCGAAGATTTAAATGTGGGTCATCAATCAGATACGAGTATTTACAGGGCGCAACAGAAAAGTTGCGAATCGTTACAGGGAGCTTTCAAAAATGCAGAAAACGAGAAAAATGGGTTTGTTATGGTAGACAATTTGCTTTATCATAGGGAAAGAGTTTCGGGAGATCAAGTTATGCAATTAGTGGTACCAAAGGTGAGGAGGGATGAAATTTTAAAAGTTGCGTACGAATCGATTTTCGCTAATCATCTCGGCATGAAAAAAAACAAAAGATAGAATTCGTTATTCATTTTTTTGGCCAGGTATGTCGCGGGATGTGGAAGAATATTGTGCGTCGTGTAAGGAGTGCCAACTTCGAAGCAGGGAGATGGCCAGCGATCAGACACCCATTGTCCCAATCGAGAGACCGGAACTTCCGTTTGACGTTGTAAATTTTGACATAATTGGAAAAATTGAACCTCCTTCAGCGCGTAGGCATCAATACGTACTTACATTGGTAGACCAACATTCGAGATGGCCAGAGGCAGTTCCGTTACGGACAATTACGGCTAAAGCTACGCGCGATGCATTGTTAGAGATATTTATGCGAACAGGAATACCCCTCGTAATAGCGAGTGATCAGGGCAGAAATTATCAGGGTTAATATAAGAGTTTCATGCTAGGCTGGGGGCGGCTCCTAGATGTGCTACGCCGGGGCACCCACAGAGCTCGAGATTAGTTGAACGATATAATCAGGTATTGAAACGTATATTGCACCATATAATTCGTAGCGACCCTAAAAATTGGGATAAACACATCCCCTATCTATTATTTGCGTACAGAGAAATTCCGAACAGCACTACGGGCGCATCGCCATTGAAATTAATGTACGGAAGGGAGGCCAGAGGGCCTCTGGCGGTATTAAAATCTACATGGGCAGGCGAAATCCCACTACCTATAAATCTAGGAAAGAGCGCGACCGAATATCTCCAGGAGTTAAAAATTAATTTAGAAAGGGCGGCAGAACAAGCGGCAACAGTGTGGGAAGTTAAGCAAAGCTCGTATGCGAAGTACGCTAATCGAAGAGCGAATTCCGGACTCCACGAACAAACTTTACGCGAGGTGGACAGGGCCAGCCGAAATAGTGGCGCGCTGTAACCCTGATTCTTACAAAGTGAAATTAAAGTGAATGTTAGAAATGTCCACGTAAATAAGATAAGAAAATTTACTCCTAGGGTACAGGCGGTAGGGTTGATCTTCGAAAATGAGGAAGAATTACCGATGTCCACCCACCCCCTGTGCGAAAGATAACTCCGACCTGTTCAATATTGAGGAAGTTGATCCAAGTCATTTAGGAAAGGCGGAGAAAGCAAAAATGTCAGATTTATTGTTTAAATATAAAGAATTATTTTCTAGAAAAGTGCAAATAGCCAAGGTAGGAGAGCATAATATACGAATAAATGACGCAGAAAAGAAAAAGCCCTATGTTTACAGAATCCCAGAGGCCTTAAAACCACAAGTTGACAAACAAATTGAGGAGTTATTGGAGCTAGGTCTGATTGAAGAAAGGGAGGCAGAGGCGCCACACCCAGTAGTGTGCGTGATGAAGAAGGATGGGGTCTTGCGCCTATGCGTAGATTTTCGAGCACTAAATGCTATTATAGTAGCTGATGTTTTCCCAATGGAAAATGCCACCGATCTGTTGTTCAGTGTTGGCAGGGCCAATGTGATAACCACGATAGACTTACTCAAAGGGTATTGGGCCATACCACTAGAAGAAGATAGTCAAAATTTAGCATGCTTTAAAACACATAGAGCTCAGTAAGTAGAGCTTTAAAGTAATGGCTTTCGGGCTCAAAAACGCAGCTGCGATGTTTCAAAGAGAAATGAACAAAGCAATGTCCGATTACAAGGAGTTCGCCAGAGCATATATAGACGACATAGCCGTCTTTTCTGAAACATTTTCTGATCACCTGATGCATCTAGAAAAGATATTTTCTAAGTTATCCCAATTACGGTTCTCAGTGAACTTGAAAAAATGTGAATTCGCAAAACCGCAGATTAAATACTTAGGACATATCATCGCGTCCGGTAGCCATCGGACCGATCCCGGAAAAGTGGAGGCTATTCGAAGGCTAGCTGTGTCTGAAACGAAGAAACAGTTGAAAAGTGTTCTTGGTCTCTGTAATTATTATAGAGATTACATTCCCAAATATGTAGAAGTAGCATATCCTCTAACAGAACTGATGAAAAAGAAAAGTCCAGAGCAGTTGTGTTGGTCAGAAGACCATGACCGGACATTCAATCAGCTGAAAAAAGGTCTTATAGAAAGAAGCACATAGTCTACATACTCCCGTTATAGGAGTAACAGTTGTCATCGAGTGCGACGCATCTGCAGTCGGCATCAGCGCGTGTTTATCGCAGCGTAAAGACGGAGTACTGTACCCGGTAAGCTATGCCAGTCAAAAGCTCACCAAAACTCAACAGGCTTGGCTGACGATTGAAAGAGAGGCCTAATCGGTCATCTGGAGTTTAAAGAAATTCGAAACGTGGATTTTTGGTTCACCTGTGGAACTTATCACCGATCACAACCCACTAACTTTCATCACCAAAAATGCCCCTCAATCTTCCAAACTGCAGCGATGGGCATTAGCACTGCAGAAATATAAAATTAGGATTTTGCACCGACCAGGTGCCAAGTTGATAAATGCAGACGCACTGTCTAGACTTGAGACTATGGGATAAGAAAATAAACTTAAAAAAAAAAACTTTCATGAACTAATTGATAAATGACTATGTTTTTTTTAGTGACTTTAAATTTTGATTCAAGATTGATTTAGTGTGTTACTACAGCTTTTGTTTCCTTTTACATGTGTTTTATTTGTTATTGCATTTATTATTGTTATTATTAAGTATTAATTCTGTTTCATATTAGTAGGTAAGAGGAGTTTTAGTCGGTGTATCCAGACTGTTTCAAGAATTTAGTTTGTATTATTTTTGTACATATTTATTAATTTGTATTTTCATTTGGGTAGTTTGTTTAAAAAATGGAGTATGAGGACTTCTCCAGACTAAATTTCAGATAGAAAATGCGAGAGCCCCTCCCCCATTTTCAATCTTGGGTGGGGGGTATGATGTCTGGAGACGTCTGGCTAACTTTTCTTTCGATTTCTGTTGACGCCAACGTCACGTGATATGTGGGCGCGCGGAGAGAGAGAGGGGGGGACACTGTTTTTTCAGAACAAAAGTGGTTTTTGAGAAGCTCGACGTAGGCCGTGCATGTGTGAGCCGGCAAGTGTTTTGGTATATATAACGGAAGTGTCCAGATGCTACGAGCATCGCAGAAATATAATTTTTGTAGTTTGTGAAATAATTTAGCAATATAGTGAAGTGTAGTTATTGGAGTGAAATGTGAAGGTGGTCTGCAGCTATGTGAAAATATAATTATTTGTATATAGTGTGACGTTCAAATGTTTTGTCTTCCATGTTTTTATGTATTCTTATAAATAAACTATAATTTAGTGTTGTGAAGAAAACTAGTGATAAATTAAACGAAGGATTACACACTTGGGATGGCTAGCGGATTTCGAGCGCATATGACAAAAAGCTTTGGAACCCTGCGGAATGGCACTTCCGAAATACTGAAGCCTAAATTATCTTAATGAAAACATACATACATCAAACGATTCATAGTTTTATTACTAAAATATGTGTAAAAACAATTAAAAGGCTTTAAGGCATTAAAAACAATTTACAGATGTTAAATATAAAAGAATTCGGCGGAGTCCCGAGCGCTTTCGTCCAAACTCTGGTAATCATCAAGGGGTGAAGTGAGAAGAAATCAGCCTCTTGATGAATCTCACTTCAATTTTTCATAGTTTTCTTTCTTTTTTTTTTCTAAATTATGTTTATTATTTTTTACGTGCTTAAAATTATGTATCCTAGCATCGGAGCAATTATTTTGTTGTCACAAAGAGTTACGGTATAAAATTTATTTCTAATACAGAATAATAAACTGTAAGTAATTTTTATTTAAATTATAAGATACATAATATCAGATAACTTTACAGTTTTATATAGATACAAGAAATCCCAGTCTCAATTGATCTCATTTTTCATTAATCAAATTATCATTTTTCATTCATAATCTCATTTTTCATTTATTGACTAAACAATATTCTGAGCAAGATAATATGCAAGAACGTGATTAAATGTTAATGCATTGCTAAAAATGTTTGCCTAAATATATATATATATATATTTTTTTTATGAAAGAAACTGATTACGCAAATACTGAAACAAAAAATTTAATACAATTTCCAAGTGCATTAATTTGCATATTTAAATTGCTGCTTTATGCCAATATTACCTCTTACTCAAGTACTCTCTAATGTTTATTGCATTATTAAAATATAATTTAGAGTTCCATTGGTAGGAAAATGCAGACTCTCAGCCAAAAAGGGATTTTTTTATATATGCATTTAATTTAATCAATTGATTAGATTTTTTTTTAATACTACTTTTCGTGAAAAATAATTTACATCAAATTTTAATAATTATAAAAAAGAAAAAAAAACTAGCTGCCTCATGATTTAAAATTCTTAAGCATCACAAATTATAAATCTTTAAATTTCAAAAGTAGTAAATTGTAAAAAGAAAGAAAGAACAAAAGCAAATAATGATTAAACTTAGAAGTTATATAATGATACCATTTTATTTTTTGCGCAATTTACATGATATGGCAATTATAAAGGAGCTCATGTTTAATGTGAAATAAAAGTCAACTGAAATTTTATTTCATGTTGGAAGACAGTTTAATTAACTTAAAATCAAATATTTTTTAAACATATACATGTAGGACACACCCTACTTGGCTTAATTAATGTCTAGCTATTAAACGTGGAAACTGTTTCACTGTAGACATAAAATAAATTAAATAAACAAATTATTTTATATTCATTTTCTATAAAAATTTAAATAACTGTTTTTATGCTATACAAGAAAAAATAATTAGAAACGTTTTACTTTAAAGTTGCCTTACTTAAACAAATATTTAAAATAAATAACTTCAGAAAAATAATATGTTACGATTTTTGCTGTAATAAATTGGAAAATATATATTTTTTTAATAATTAAACGCAAAATATACATATTTTAAGATCATTTAACTTTTTGGGCAATTACATCAAATGGCAATTATAAAATAACTCATTATCTATTAAAGGAAATTAAAGTAATCTAAAATTCTATTTATTTTCTTTCTGGAAGAAAATTTAATTAACTTGGAATCAAATATTTATTAAACTTATACATTTAGAAAATTGTACATTACTTTTGGCTTAAGTAACCTTTCAAATGTTAAAAGTGAAAACTGTTCCTCTTTAGATATAAAATAAATTAATTAAAGAAATCATTTTATTTTCATTTTTCATACAAAATTTGTACTAATTCTAAATAATTCTGTTGTAGCACAAACCAATTAGACACGTTTACCTTAATTTTTATGGGAAAGTGGGGTTAAAACCGCAAAACTTATTATCAATTCGTCCTTGAAGACAGAATTTGAAACAGAATTTAATGTAACTTCGCATACATACTTTGCATTTATCCTTGTACCATATTGTCATTTTAAATATATGATTAGTTCATCAAGTATTTAATGATAATAAATTATTATTTATGAAAAGTAAAATCATCAAGTTTAAACAGCATCAATTTCAATAAATGAATGTTAAAATTCTAATGCTAAATTCACCTTGAATAAAAAATGAAATTTCGTATAAAGCACAAATAAACTGTAGTAAAATTGCTTTTAGAATATACATACAATATAAAATTATTTAAAATACATTAAAATACCAAATTAAAATCCCAAAATGTATTCGGCCAAATTCACACGGCCTGCCTCTGTGGTTATTTAAATGTTGTCAAAATATGAGGGAGTATCAGTAACTTTTGGCCCTCACACAAAAATAATTGAATGAAATTTTTGAAATTGCCACATTTTATTAGTACTTTTCTATATAGTCACCGTGTACAGTAACACACTTTTGGAAGCAGTATTTCTAAGAGGGGGGAGGTGTATTCCAGGAGGCGCGATAGTAGACTCAAAGAGGGGCACATTTCTAACTTTTGACCCCGTCATGTAATACATTGTAAGAAGATATGTAATTAATATCATTTACAATATAATTAACAGCTTTAATATGTAACCTGTGACCACTTATTCATGTTATGAGCCCAATTTGTCTCCCGGGGGGGGGGGGGCACTTTTCTAAATTTTGCGGCCACACCTCATGTGACGAAGGGCATCTGTCTTGGGGGAAGGGGGGATGAGCTGCACAACATTCATAAATGGCCTCAGGCTTTTTCAACAATATGTCAAATGAGGAGGGCCGGGAAATATTAGAAAAAGGTCCCCTTTGGATCTACTATCGCGGCTACTAGAATACACCCTCCCTCCCATTTTGAAATAGAGTTTGCAGAAAAATGTGTTACTGTGCACTGTGACTACATAGAAAAGGACTCATACAATGTAGCAATTTCATTAATTTCACTCAATTATTTCTATGTGAGGGCAAAAACTTATTGATACTCCCTCGTAATAATATATTCCCAATCGCGCCCGTCGGCCTAATCGTTCGGAGTTTTCGTGGTTTTCTTCGAGCCGTGGATCTTCCATGCGTTAATACGGATTAGGTTCCCTTAGAAAGACCCCCACGGAGGGCACTCCCCCCGGGCCTATATCCCTCGTGTAGATAATTGGCCGTCAAAAATCAACCCAACCCAACCCATAATAATATATTGCACATATGGCAGAATTAATGAACATGAGGATATGTTCATATTTAAGAGATTATATAAATTTATATAACAACATTCAAATAACCACTTACGATGGCCGTGTGAATTTGGCCGAAAACGTTTTGGGATTTAAATTTGATTTTTAAGGTATTTGAATGTATTTTAAATAATTTTGTATTATATACATGCACATAAAAGCAATTTTAGTACGTTTTATTTGTGCTTTATACATATCCATTTCGTTAATCTTAGAGGAAAGGGAAAAGTTTAAATATTCCTTTAAAAAGGAACTCCATATTTTATTTTACACCTTTAACTAAAGAACCAAACTAATAATATTCCAAATCTAGAGATTTAATATTTGACTTTATGAAATATTGCAGAAAAGAAGTTCATTTCTTTACCAGCTTTGTAAAAATCAGAATGACTCTTGTCATGTAGTTTTCTGTGCCTTCTTTTGAAATAATTTTTACGGGATCTTCCCTTATTGTTTTCTACTATTCTTTTTAGATGCGTTCGTAATTATATAACTATGTAGCACCTACAGTCATCATCTGCTCCGTCCCTCTGTCCGCATATAACAGCGGATATAATAGACGGTCAGCATATAAAAGGCTCCCATGGAGGGCATCCCCTCTTGGGCCTATAGCCTTAGTGTAGACCATCGTCTGTCATAAACAACACACTTATTGTTTTTTAATACAGTACACTCCCTCAAATCCGCACTGCTTGGGGACAGAGGTTATGCAGATTTTAGAATTTTATCGATTTCTGGTCTATGATTTGCTTACATCTTTTAAACATAATTCTAATGTAATAATGCAATCGAAATTATAATGAATGCTTACAGTATACAGCAGAGTCTCGATTATTCGAGTTAATATGGACCAAGCTCAAAACTCAGCAAAATAAGCAAAAAACTCAGATAAACCGGATTTACACAAATCGCTAACAACTAAGGAGATGATATGTAAATTTTTGCTTAATTCTTTCATTTTATGGTACTAGTAACATTTCTTTGATGTACATTTCCGTTACTTTTAAGAAAAACGGGGAATGAAATTGTTTATTTGAAAAATCTCCTTTTTTGCTGAAGTATTACGCTACTGCATAGCTACCAATTTCTAAGATTTTTTCTTACTACTAAAAATTACCAGTAAATTTTGCCTAATTCAGTCGCCGAAATCTAACAATTGTCAACGATTCAATATGGCAAAAATTTGTATTAAATTTTAGAGGTAAAAAAAACGTACAAATGGCAGCTATGTGATTCTATTAGTGTCGTGAAAATTGCAGATGTAGCCTCTGCTTTCTGCTCAAAGTATTAAATAGTTTTTTTCAATCGAACTTATACCTTTGGAATGGATCATTTTCTTCTGATGGGCTGATGGCTTTCATTATTATGAAACAGCTATTATAAATGAAGCGTTAGGTGAAGATGAAAGAAGCAGTCGTAAAAAGTTAGAACTTTAATTTTCAGGTCAGAATTGGGAAAAATGGCAAAAAAAAAAAAAAAAAAAATTATGCCCATTTTTTTTCCTTAACTTTTTACGACTGCTCGTTCATCTTCACCTAACACTTCATTTATAATGGCTGTTTCATAATAATGGAAGCCATTAGTCCATCAGAAGAAAATAACTCGGTTAAAGCGAAAACTGGGTTAAACGGGATTCGGATAATCGGGACACTACAATAGTAGAATATTAAAATAATTAAGTAAAGTAATAAACTAAAATAATAAAGAATTAGATGATTTTAAAGTTATTAGGTAGATCATTATAAGTAAATGTCAAGTAAATAATTAATAATATATAATTAAATCTGTACTATAAAGATACATTTTTCTTGAATTTTTCAATACAACTTGCCTCATAAATTTACCTTATTAATTCACATCAAAATCATAAAATAAGGAAGTTTTATTACAGGTTTAGACAGAATTAATAACGAAAAAAGTTTGATTGATACATAAATATATTTGTTAAAAAAGATTGTGATTTCTAAATATATCAGCAATATCTTGAATTTTTTCTGAAATAAATTTATTCTTCCTTCATGAAAAAACGTAAGTTCAGTCATATTAATAAGAATTACGTGTACTTACAGAATGATATAAAAGTAAAAAAGTCTATAATTTTGACTCTACATCTGAATTGAAATTTTCATTGTTTACATCTGTGATGATGTGCGGATTTTAGACGTTTGCTATTTTAGGATTACGGATTTCAGGGAGCCTATTGTATTCTTTTTTACATGCGAGATTATCCGGTTTTACTTCAACAGACTGAGGGTTGCTTAAAACTGCACCTATAAATGCTAGCAACAGTTTCATTGTATGAATAAATCCGGTCGCAGACGATTAGCCGAAAACCAAATAGCCGACAAGACATTTAGCAGACAGCACTTAGACGACAGGACGTTTAGCTGACAAGTACATTTAGTCGACACGTACATTTAGCAGACAGGACATGTAGCCGACAAGTACATTTAGCCGACAGGACAAGTAGCCGAAACGTACGTATAGCATACAGGACAATTTGCCGAAACGGACATTTAGCAGACAGACAATTGGACGACTGGCAATTGGCCGAACGTGACATTTAGTCGACAGGACAATTAGCCGACAGGACAATAAGTCGACAAGACAATTAGCCGACAAGACAATTAGCCGACATGACAATTAGCCGACAAGACAATTAGCCGACAGGACATTTAGCCGACAAGACAATTAGCCGACAGGACAATTAGCCGACAAGACAATTAGCCGACAGGACATTTAGCCGACAGGACAATTAGCCGACAGGACGATTAGCCGACAAGAAAAATTAAACGACAGGATATTTAGCTGAGAGGACGATTAGCCTAGTTAGGTTATGGTTAGGATACTTTTAGGTTACGGATAGATTATAATTAGTTTACGGTTACGTTAAACTTAGGTTACAGTTACTTTATGGTTAGGTTACAGTTAGATTACGGTTACGTCACAGTTATGTTACTTTCAGGTAAAATTAGGTTACGTTTAAGTTACAGATAGGTTAAGGTTATGTTACGGATAGGTTACAGTTAGATTACGGTTAAGTTTCGGATTAAGTTACGGTTAGGTTACATTTAGGTTACAGTTAGGTTATAGTTACATCACAATTAGGATACGGTTAGGTTATAATTAGGTTACGGTTAGCGTACCGTCATGTTACGTTTATTTTACAGATAGATTAATGTTAGGTTACAGTTATGTCACAGTTAGGTTATGGTTAGGTTATAAGTAGGTTACGGTTACGTTACGGTTAGGATGAAGTTAGATTACGGTTAAGTTACGGATAGGTTACAGTTAGATTGCGTTTCTGCTACGATTACGTTACGGATAGGATACAGTTACGTTACAGATTGGTTACAAATAGGATTACGGATAGGTTACAGTTAGATTACGGTTAGGTTCCGGATAGGTTACAGTAGGTTACGGATAGATTACAATTAGGTTACGGTTAAGTTACCGCCAGGCTACAGTTAGGTTACGGTTAGGTTACATTTAGGTTACAGCTAGGTTATAGTTACATCACAGTTAGAATACGGTTAGTTAATAATTAGGTTACGTTTAGCGTACCGTCATGTTACGTTTATTTTACAGATAGATTACTGTTAGGTTGCAGTTATGTTACAGTTAGGTTATGGTTAGGTTATAAGTAGATTACGGTTGCGTTACGGTTAGGTTACAATTAGGTTACGGTTAGGTTACGGTTATGTTCCATTTACGTTAGATTATGGATAAGTTACAGTTAGGTTACGGGGGTCTATGTCATTTAGCCGAAAACCAAATAGCCGACAAGACATTTAGCAGACAACAATTAGCCGACAGGACGTTTAGCCGACAAGTACATTTAGCCGAAACGTACATTTACCCGACAGAACATTTAGCCGACAGGTCAAATAGCCGACAGGACGTTTAGCCGACATGATATTTAGCCGACAAGACATTTAGTCGACATGACAATTAGCCGACAGGTCAAATAGCCGACCTGACAATTAGCCGACAGGACAAATAGCCGACAGGACAATTAGGAAACATGAAAATTAGCCGACAGGTCAAATAGCCGACATGATATTTATCCGAAACATACATTTTGCCGAAAGAATTTAGAAGACACATTGATATGGGTCGGTGATATACCAACAATGTCAACCTCAATAACTCGTCACCATCATAATTCAACTTTTTAGCTCACAGGCTATCAAAGTCAGAGAGCTGATGTGACCGCCGTTCTGTATGTATGTAAGTATGTAACGTACATATTCACGTATAGAGGTAACTCTTGATAGAAACATCCGATTTGCTTCAATTTTTTTTCTAGATTCATTCTGGAAAGGTGATTTCCTGATTAGTTTTGGGGGTTCATTGGTTAAAGATAAAGGGGGAAAAGGGGGTTAGTCCCTCCCCTTAATTTAGATAAATGGGTTTTTCATGCAGAATTATTCGATTTGCTTTAAATCTGATATACCGGTTTATTATGTTAAGGAGCTTCCCTGATTAGATTTGGAAGTTCATTAGTTAAGTATAAAGGGGGAAAGAGGGCTACCCCCCTTAATTTAGATAAATGTTTTTTCATTCAAAATTATTCGATTTGCTCCAAATTCGGTATGCCGGTTTATTATGTTAAGGAGCTTCCCTGATTAGATTTGCAGGTTCATTAGTTAAGAATAAAGGGGGGGATAGGGGAGCTAACACCCCCCCTCCTTAATTTATATAAATGCAGACTTATTCGATATATAAATTTCATGCAGACTTATTCGATTTGCTCCAAATTTGCTATACCGGTTTATCATGTTAAGGAGCTGCCTTGATTAGATTTGGAGGTTCATTAGTTAAGAATAAAGGGGGGAAAGGGGGCTACCCCCTATTAATTTAGATAAATGGGTTTTTCATGCAGAATTATTCGATTTGCTCCAAATTTGGTATACCGGTTTACTATGTTAAGGAGCTGCCTTGATTAGATTTGGAGGTTCATTAGTTAAGTATAAAGGGGGATAGGGGAGCTACTCCCCCCACCCCTTTATTTAGATAAATGGGTTTTTCATGCAGAGTTATTCGATTTGCTCCAAATTTGATATATCGTTTTATCATGTTAAGGAGCTGCATTGATTAGATTTGGAGGTTCATTAGTTAAGAATAAAGAGGGAAAAGGGTGCAACCCCACTCCTTAATTTATCGGACACTTATGGTACGAATATCATATTGTTTTTAGGCTAATTGAAGGGTGTAGAGTTCATTTATGCTGTCAGAATTGTGTACTGCTATTGAAAAAAACAAAGTTATGGTTCGTTTTAAGATTTAGATGGATCCCTAAGCAAAATTTATATACATCATTTAAAAGTAGACTTTATTGCCAATCGTTTGGTACCAGTAACTTTCTTCTACGATAATTTTTTCAGAGTTAGTAGGGGGTGTTTACTTCTTTTTCCCACGACTGTACACTTTAGGTTTTTCCGATTGTGCTTTATATCTTTCGGTCGGAGTCGTTGTGATCTGGTTTTTAACAAGGAAGTCCTGAATACTTCAAATGAAAAACTATAGATTTGACTATTAATGGTGGCTCATAGTAATACCCGTGTGTTCATTTCTGTACTTAAGGGATAAAATTATACAACACTTTATTATAAACGTGTTAAAATATGGAGCAAATTTCTCTTACTTTGGGGTTTGGTGGAAGTCTGTCGGTTTTGTGTTGAAGAAATTGTTTTGTTGGGTGCTCGCAGACTCCATTCCTAGGCGTTGAAAATTATTTAGAGTGTACCATATATAATATAGTTTAATAAAGCAAATAATTAAATAATTTGATAACATTGCAATGATTGCAGTAAATATAATGCGACACTAATAATCCAAAAAAGTAAAAAAGTCGGATAATTAAGAACTTGAATTATACTCGCCCCTCCTCCACCCCTAGAAAAAACTATCTTAAAAAACTCTACACCTGAATTTCTAGCCATCAGGGTCAAGTTGTACGCAGCTGAGAAGCAATTGATAAAAGAAAATTTCTCTCATGTATTTTTAAAATTAGGCAAAGTACGATATATATATCTCACCTTAAGAAAGTTCGAATAGGAAATGTTTTGGATAATTATTAATTTCTATGCATTAATCATTTATTTAATGCATATGTTTTTATTGTAATCAAATCTGATAAATTATCATAGCGTTTGAGCAATTTTTTAATTTTTGTTTGAGTCTGACAATTGATGAACATTTTTCGAAAAATCAAATTCCTTGGGGGTGGGGGGTATTGCCCCCCTCAGCCCCCCTCAAATGGCGGCCCTGTTTCCAAAACTTTCTAAAATATTCATGGAGACATTTTTATGCATAAAAACATTAAAATAAAATCCTTTATATCTAACTTCCTTTTATCAGTAATTTATTTATTTTTTTATTTATTTTTGACTAGATAATCGTAAATTTAAGAGCTGTTTATTTTTATTCCACCCTAACATTATTTATTCCAGACAGTGTTGCGCCAACATATGCCTATATGGCGGAAGCATGATGCAACAGTTGAAAGGAGAAATCAATCATCATGTTTGGTCAATTCTTTATTCATTTCATTTTCTTCGGTTACTAACGAAAAAGAGCTAGTATTTGATACCAATTTAGCCGTGCTAATAAATCTATTTTATACAAATAAAGCATATTATGGCATTAAACTGGATTATTCCTAATTTTCTCTTATTGATCAAGTTGAATTTAGACACATTTTTTTCGTGAGGGATTTCTGTGATCTCCGGGGTGGAGGTGGGGTTGGAATTTGCACTTTTTGACCATTGAAAACACAAAATCTCAAATCTTCCATGGGGACATTTATTCTCTGGGGAGAATGTCTCCCCCGTGTCACCCCATGAATTCAACACTGTTAATGATTTAAAAAATATATTAGGACTGTTTCTCTTTCTGATTTAATTAAGAAATTTAAACATTTAAACACGGAATGTAAAAAATTATTTTGGAGAAACTATTATTTGTATAATGAATGCCATTGTTGGATCATATACACCTACGTTTACAAATGAACTGAAAATTTAATACAATAATATTAAACTAAAGAACAGGAATTCTGTTTTTTCAGAATTTAGTGTCGCCCCCGGCATTTCCATTACTTCATTTTCTTCTGATGGACTGATGGCTTCTATTATTATGAAACAGCCATTATAAATGAAGTGTTAGGTGAAGATGAAAGAGCAGCCGTAAAAGTTTGAACTCTGATTTTCTGGTCGGAATGGGGGAAAAAATGGCTATATATATATATATATATATATATATATATATATATATATATATATTTTTTTTTTTTTTTTTTTATCTTCCCCTAACACTTCATTTATAATGGCTGTTTCATAATAATAGAAACCACCAGTCCATCAGAAGAAAATAATTCGGTTAAGCGGGACTTTACTGCAGTACAAAACATATTTCAATTTTAAGACTTAAAGCACACGTTTTATTTTATGTAAAATGACGTCATTCGCATCCGCTTAAGAATTCCACATTTACGATCTACTCTTAAACATCTGCAGTAAAGCATGCATAGCACATCACTATCGCGAAATAATGCACAAATGCAAAAAAATATAATAGCTCCATTGTTTTAACAGAAATCATTCGTTTATATATTTTTTTTTCAAAATAGCACGTATTTTAATTACATTTTTTTTCGGCTGTTGCGAGAAAATGGCAACAAAAATACATAATTGCTATTTTAAAACTATTCTTACTTTACTTTCTACAGAAATCGAGTTCTTCCGTTGCCAATATTAAGCAAATGGCTCTAAAAACAACAAAAAAAATTAATATTTTAAAAATAAATGGAAAATAAATGGAAATACAGTTTTCAAACAAAATGCATTTAAAAGAACTTTTTTTCTCCAATACGACGGTATAAAAATTGAAAATGTGCGATGCTTAGAAGTTTAAAAAATTTCTAAACAGTATTTAATCGTAATGCTTTGTTTTACGGCTAGCCTCTGTAAGGTAACGTTATTTTTTGGACACAAAATAAGCTGGGAGAAAGAAATAGAATTCCGTACGGGAGGCTAATAACATTTTGTTTTAAACGTGATATATAATTTTTATTGTTTCACCAATTTTCAAGTTTATTGAGAACTTTTTACGTTTCATCCTCATTCCTCTGTTTGTATTAACTTAATTTTTCAATAACGGTTTCTTTGTAATCAATAATACTCTAAAGTTAAAAAATATATGTTGAGAAAATTAAAAATATTTTTTTCAAATAATTCTAATTTTATTCGATATTCAAAATTTAAGAAAAGCATTTATCGAATTAGATATATATGGTAAGCATATAGAATTTTTCTTTAAATTTCAAGCTAGGTCCTCCTTTATATTAATAAAATTGGTTCTTATTTAATATTATTTTTTTCATTCTTGTTAATAAAGTTTGCATTTGTAGTCGTAGAATGTATCCAGCCTCAGCTAGGGATCTAACGAATTTCGGACGATATTCAGTATTAAGCAGAATATTGTAGATATTTAGAGGAATAAAATCAGGGTAATACATTTTTAGGTAGATTTTGTAATAAGAAATACTACATATTACATTTTTCCAACATTTTTGCAGATCTACGCCGATCATGAAACCACAGAACACCAAACCACCCTCAGTTCAAAACTTTATCTAACTATCTATCCATATAATCACTTTTTTATGGACACGATAACTTCCATAATTCTGCACAAACCTCTTCCAAACTCATCAAGGCCATACCATACAATCAAGGGGCAGAAATTCTCGGTAAAGTTCGTTAATGGGCAAAATCGACCCAAGGGGATAGAAATAGGGAAGGATTTTGTGAAAATAGAAAAAAAAACTTCTTAATTATAATGCATATCAAATCAGTTTAAAGTTATTATTACTTCTAGGAAAAGGTCAAAAAAATTATGTATAACAGGTTTTTGATATCATTAAAAATGGGCTCAAGGGGCAATAAAAATAGAGTTTTAAGAAGAAAAAAATTCATAACTTCGTCAATTCACAAGATATAAAATCCACTTAAATTTATTATAAATCTTCTTAATCTTACCTACAACTTTTATACTGATAAGTTTTTGATAGTACCAAGTCTTACAGGAAAAAGGGAGAGGGTTAAAAAGAAAAAAATCATAACTTCGTCAATTCACAAGATATCAAATCCGCTTAAATTTATTATAAATCTTCTTGATATTATCTACAACTTTTATATTGGCAAGATTTTGATAAAACCAACTCTTACACAAAAAAAGGGGTTCAAGAAAAAAATATCGTATTAAGGCTGTTCTCAAATTCATAGGGGCAACTTTACGACATAAGTTTGAATTCCTTTTTGTTCGGAAACGCATGAAATTGGAAGGTGTTGTTATACGGAGACTATGTAGTTGAAAGACGTTTTCCGTTTTTTTTTTTTGTAAACACAATAGATGTTTCAGAAAATACTGTCACAGTTTGAACCAAATTTCCCAACAAAAGTGAAAAAACTCTGAACGAAGGGTGAAAAATCCCTTGTAGTAGGTCTGCCAATTTTATACAATTACGTTAAAAAATCTGTACGCCATTGTGTCAGAAAATCTCAACCTTGTTGAACAGTGTAGTTGAGAACACAGCCTTAACATGATTCTGATAAAACCAGTTCAGAAAAATAAAATTAGAAACTCGTCAAAAGCGACCAGAAAAAATTGTCAAACTGTGTTTATCTCTAATCTTGATTTAGCCTTTTTGGTGAAATTAGTACTTAACTTCGAAATCTACCTGTGCCTGCAGGCCGAGCCGGGAGTGATTTTTTTCTCTTTTTCTTTTTTTTAAAAATGATTTTCTCAAATCCAAATTGGCTATTTTCTAACGCATTCATATAGAACCATTTTTATTTCTTACAAGCACAAAATGTACAGCTATTTTCATTCAGATACTAAGCAATCAAATTCAATTTTTTAGTGTGAGACTATTTTAAGAATCCATAATCTGCCTATTTGTCATACATTTTTATAATGAGGCTCCTAAAACTTCGCTTATCGGTGAGAACTTTAACTATTTTTTTTTCATTTTGCACGAAAATATCATTATTTGATAAATTTTGTAGTACAAATAATGTTCCGATACAACAGTTTGCTGAATTTTCATGATTTTTTTAAAAAATAAACGGATATGGGCAATTGGCCTTTAAAAAAAATATTTTATGAACTGAGATAAGGATTACTGCTGCAATTTGTTTATGTAGAAAAAGGTAAGTCATATAAACAAGGTTTTTAAACAAATAATAATCTCTTTGTGATGTTTCAACATATTATATTAAACGTGTAAAACAGTTAGACATATGAATCACGAAATCTATATCGAATTAAAAATCAAAAACAATCTGTGCGGTATGAATTTTTGCTTGCTTTTTTTTTTAGTACCCTAGCAAATTTTATACAATGCAATTTTATATCACACTAGCTGACCCACCAGGCGTTGCCCTGGAACATCATAATAACCTTAAATAAAACTCAAGTTTGTATGATTTTATATCCTTTGATAATCTTTTAAATGAACCTAGTTTCGGTTGTTCCATTGCATTCCACAGCGTCTCGTATGTTTCCAACAAACGTCTTTCCGAACGAACCTGTAATCCGGGTCCCCGCTACCTAACACAGCATGTGCCGGAAGTGCTCCGCACGTATCGTAGACAATCGAAAACCAAGTCTAGTGAGCCAAACTTCGTACTAATGAAGCCCATAGAACCGAAAAAACGAATGCATCATTAATGTTCGAAAATGTCGTTAACTGAAGTCTAAGATAAACTTTCATAATCACAGAAAGTAGTATTTTCACAAAAGTAGCTGAATTGTAATCTAAGTTAAATAAACCAATTCCCGTTGAAATTGGGCCCTTATAACCCGAGGAAACAATTTATCCTTACGCGGTGGAAAGTTGCCTCCTTCCTCCTCTGTAAATTTCACGGTCTACTTTTAAAATTAACACGATATTATTTAATAAACGGATGAAATCCCTTTCCTAAAGTTACCTTTAACCCTTTAGTGCGCAGGGACAAAAAAACAGTTTTTTATGCAAAGAACAGTTTTTTTAATTTAATAGATTTTTTTTATTCGTATATACCTAATTCACACCAGGAGATAAAAATATCAGTATTTGTTTTAATTAATAACAGTCATTCCGTATTTAAATAAAGCAAAATTAACCATTGAAACTTTCTTGTGTAAAGTCAGATTCTCTGGAGTACGTAATTTCTAGAACGTATTCTATAATGGGAATTAAAGGGTTAAAGGTTAAGTTTTATAAAATAAATAATTATATAAAATAAAGTATTTGGAGACATAGGTATTAAAATGTTTATTGATTTGCAATATTTTAGCGTAAAACAGCCACGCAACAGTAGTTATTATTTGTATTGCAGATGCGCAACAGAAGAAAAGATTGCCGTATTATATGAAAAATGTATCTCTGAATTTTTTTTCATTATTTTTCCTGTGTAATAAACCTTTCAGAGAATCATGTATAATTTTTTCGAAGCAAAATAAAAAATCGCGCATTTAAGGGTTAACGTAACGCGATTTTTATTTTTAATTTACGGATGTAGTGAGTAAACGTAAGCTGTTGCCGAAAAAGGAGATTAATATTCGAAAAAGGTGATAGCTTGGGTATAAAGAAGGACCGGTCTCAGGGGGCAGGATATTAACTGGAATGTAGTTGGGTAAAGGAAAAATTTTTAATAGTTTTAAAGTAGCTGTAGGACGCAAGAACTATGAAGTAGAAAATTGTAATAAAATAAGATCGTTTTTAAAGAAGCTGCAACAAAGGCCCCAAGAAGGAGATTTATATTAAAAATTGGTGGTAGCTGAAGTGAGAAATTTTTTTGTCGTTCATGGAGTTGCTAGAAATCTTAAGAAGTTGTTAGAAAAAAAAGCTAATGAATCGGGTCATTTTTAAGGGAGCTACAATAAAGGGCCCAAAAGAGGCCAACTGATAGTTAACAGCAGGGCCCTAACATGAAAATATGTTAAAAGGTCTTAGATCTTCAATTATTCAAAATTAGCCATAGAGTTATGAATAATTCCTTAGAATAATAATTTAAAGAAATGCGCCAAAAATTGGGTAAATGCTTAAATGATTGTCTAGGGCCCAAATAAAATATGAGGATGTTGGTCCTGGGAAAAGTGTCCAATACTCAGTTTTAAAATTATGCACTGAGAAGGTGAGAAAATTAGAGGGTGAAAAATGCATGGCGCACAAAAAATTCAAGGGACCTACGGGACCCTAGGGGGGAGAATGGAGCAAGGGTCTTAACTAAGGTGTAGAAATGGGAGAGTAACTAAATGAAAAAAGGATACCAAAAATGAAAATCGGATTAAAAGGAAACAATTTATTAACAATTTAGGGCTCAAAAACTTCAAGAGGTGCTGTACCGGGTCCAAGGCTGCCAGGGTCTTAACTGGAATGTAGAAATGAAGGAATAACTCAATGGAGAATTGGTCCCAAGAACGAAGAAGATCGGATATAAAGGGGGTAAGTTATTAACAATTTAGAGCATAAAAACTTAAAGAGGTACAGGGGCCCGGACCCTTAAAAAAAGAAAAATCTGATTGTCAGGTGCATCAGGACATGTCTTGGACTGTTCTCACCTAAATGTTCAGACTTCTACGTGCTGTAGATTTTGCTAGTCATCAAACGCAGACACACAGACACTCACATACACACAGACAGAGCGAAACTTTCTTTTATTGGTATACGTTTTATTCAATTTTCCTCGCTAAAAACTGGGTTGTCGTTAAATCCGATCTCGCTGAAAACTTATTCTACAGTTAAATACAAACACACTCTTAGTAGCTGACGAGTTATTGAGGTTTTAATGCATATGTATAAAATATTAATGATGATTGAGTAAAAGCACTGATTTATGAAATTGATGAGCTATCGATATTATAGTGCCCCCATATCGATAACAAATAAATATTACTTCTTTCAACAAAAACAAATGTTTATAAGGCTGGCGAATCACTGATCTTTTAATATATAAATTAAATAAATTCGATGCGCAAAAAGACGAATTTTTAAGAATGTCGTTATCAAGATTGGACATATATAATTCATTAATGACATTCGACTTAATAAAATCACAGATGATTAAGGATGACGACTTTTCGAGGTTTTTTGGAAATCATACAGAATTTATATCAAACTGATTGAAATATAAATTTAAAGAGATGGCGAAGTAACTAGGTTTTTGCGTTTAGAGAGATCGTTTGGGGATAATTTGTTATTTTGATTTATTGCGGATGTGAAGAAAATTAATTAGATTCTATTGCATAGAAGCACTGCTTTATGAGGATATAGAGTTATCAAGGTTTTAACCACAATGACCAATGATAATTGTTTAAATAAAAACATAGATTTATAAGCTTGAGGATTCATCAAGTTTTAACCGTATAACTTGTATTCGATATATAATAAAACAGATTAATGAATCTTCAAGTTATCCAGTTTTTAGAGCAAATGTATAAATAATAATATTAACTAAATACACTTATTTATGAGGATGTCGAGTTATCGAGGCTTTAATATATAAGCGTAATAATAATAACATTTTATTAAACTACCTGGCTTCGCCCTCTAGCGCGCTCATAATTACATCGGGGCCTCTAATTTATGCTAACATCGAATAAAACGAATGTCGAATTCATATGAAAATTTTCGTTAGGTGCAGTAGCATAGCTACGTTGTTTGCCGCACGGGATTTCATCCGTTTATTAAATAATATTGCGTTAATTTTAAAAGTAGTCCGTGAAATTTACAGAGGGGGGGGGGGGGGTGCAACCTTCCACCGCTTAGGGGTGTATTCTTTCCTCGGGTTCCCGATTTCTAGGCTCCCGATTTCAACGGGAATAGGTTCATTTAAGTTAGATTACAATTCAGCTACTTTCTGTATTATGAAAGTTTATCTTAGACCTCAGTTACCAACATTTTCGAACATTAATGATGCATTCATTTTTCGGGTTCTATGGGCTTGATTACAACGAAGTTTGGCTCACTCGACTTGGTTTTCGATTATCTGCGGCACGTGCGGAGCACTTCCGGTACATACTGCTTTAGGTAGCGGGGACCCAGATCACAGGTTCGTTCGGAAAGAGATATGTTGGGAACACACGAGAGGCTGTGGAAGGTAATGGGACTTCCGAAACTAGGTTCATTTAAAAGATTTTCAAAGGATATAAAATCATACAAACTTGAGTTTTATTTAAGGTTATTATGATGGGCCTGGACAACGACGGGTGGGTCAGCTAGTGTGATATAAAATTACACCGTATAAAATTCGGTTGTAACCAGGGCTTAATTTGCGCCGGAGCCCTCCAGAGCCCGGCTCCGGTACTTCTCTGTTTTTAGTAAATATTTAAATATTGTTCGGAATTCACCGGAGCTCATAAATACAGGGCTCCGGAGCCCAGTGCAATAGCGCTTCCGAAAAACCGAAGCTTAAATTACCTTTTCCTTTCCTTCCCATCTTCAAGCTTTTGCATTATTTTTACCAAAACACTTATATGTGACGTAATGTGTCACACACGTAGGAGATGGAGATAAAACGTACTCAATTTTTATATCAGTTTTTAGGCTTAGACTGACTCGATCTCAATCTGTATTACATTTAAAATTTTATTTATTCATGTATTGAAAAAATATCCTGTTTTAATATTACGTATCATATTCCACTTCAAATCATTTTAATGCTATTTTGATCAGAATGAAGGGGAAACAGAAATCGTGTTTTTCTATTTCAAATTTATATCGGCGACGTGTTGATACGGCGCCACTCAAGAGAGTGAACAATAAATTTGCTTTCAGTTCGATTTTCTTTTGTGACAGTAGGATAATTTTTTATTGGCTGGGTCTTCTTTTTATTATTTCGATATCTAACCTGAAAAGAATATCTTCTGTTTTATCCAACAAGCATCTGCTTGACGTTTTGTCTGTTCGAGGTTTTTTGTTTTCTATTGCGTACGAGTATAAAAATCACGTTAGTGATTTTTCTATTTATTTTGTATCATGAACGGTACCCACGCTAAGGCTCTGTGCACCTATACGAAGTCACTTTCCTTTGTAAGTAGATATAATTACCATGTACTGTTATTCTGATAGAAAGCAATCGAGCAGCGTTTCCCCCTTTTCTATAAAAGCATAGATTCTTTCCGATAACGTTGTCAAATTTTTAATTTTATCTGATTTTCAGGAACTCACCGCAAAAGATTGTTATGCGGAAGGAAATGATTATAGTTTAAGATATGCACCTTTTACAGGACATTGTAAAACATTGTTCCATTCTTCAGCATATAAATATTCATTTCTATAAATTTCATTCATTTTTTCTTAAAAATGCATAGCTGCGAACTATCCCTTTTTTGTGTTAACACCATTTCCTAATCATAATCGTTACCCTACTTAATCGCAGAATTCTGCAATTAATTAATATAAAAAATAGGCACGGATTTTTACTATTCAGAAGAAGTGATAGCTAAAAAGTGGAATAGTTGACAGCTAAGTATATGCTGATAGATATACAGTAAACTCCCGACTATCCGGTCTAATGTGGCGGAAGGGTAGGCCGGATAACAAAAAAGCCGGATAGGCCGGAGTTCCATAAATATTTACTCATTTCCTGGACCCCCCTCCTCATTATATTAAAAAGACATGTCACACATTCTAAGATAAATTTTATACATACAGTACATACAGTTTCAAAATAAGAAAAACATTAACGTAAAATGTAAGCCTAATTCGTAAAAAATTAGTAAATCTTTTTTTATTGCTTGTTAATAAATGATTGCACAAATATGAAAAGTTATGCATAAGATAAAAGAGTCAAAGCTTAGTTTTTAGTTTTTGAGAAAGTAATTGATAGATGACTGTCTCTGATATTGCGTTGTGTAATCCCTTCTTGCTCCTTCTTGTCGTGTGTTAGCACTTTCCTTTGGAAAAGAACATGCCTGTCTCGGCTGCTTGCAACATTCCTCATTTTTTTTACTACGCCGGATAGTACGGAGGGCCGGATAGTCGGGAGTTTACTGTATTTAAAATTTTTATTTTGCTAAAGAAAAAAATGCTTTAAATTTTGCAATTAATGTACGAAATATAAATATTCAGATTACATTGGCAGGGGTTGAGGGGGGAACGGTACAGTTGTTGTACCGGTAGCGCAGAATATTAGGGCTCTGGAACTTTTTTTGTTAGAATTTAAGCCCTGCGCGCAGTAATCTAATTGTAAAGTAACCTTAATCTAACTCTACCATAAACATTACCTAACTGTACCTTAGCTGTAATATGTTACCTAACGGTAACCTAACAGTAACATACCTTCAACATAACAATAAACAAATTATCACCTAACCGTAACCTAACTGTAACCTAATTGCAACCTAACCTTAATCTAATTATAGCATAACCGTAACCAAAGTGTAACGTAGCTATAAACTATCGGTAACTTAACCGTAACGTAAACTAATTTTAAGCTAAATGTAACGTGACTGTAACCTACCTGTAACCTATCCATAATCCAACCGTAAACTATCTGTAACGGAAATGGAACATAACCGTAACCGTAACCGTAACCTATCTGTAACGGAAATGGAATATATCCGTAACCTAACCGTAATCCATCTGTAACGGAAATGGAACATAACCGTAACCTAACCGTAACCTAATTATAACCTAACCGTAACGTAACCGTAACCTACTTATAACCTAACCCTAACCTAACTGTAACATAACTGTAACCTAACCGTAATCTATCTGTAAAATAAACGTATCATGACGGTACGCTAACCGTAAACTAATTATAACCTAACCGTTTCCTAACTGTGATGTAACTATAACCTAACTGTAACTTAAATGTAACCTAACTGTAGCCTGACGGTAACCTAACCGTAACCTAATTGGAACCTATCCGTAACGTACGGTAACCTATCCGTAACCTAACCGTAATCTAACTGTAACCTATCCGTAATCTTAATTGTAACCAAACTGTAGCGTAACTGTATCCTATCTGCAACATAATCGTAGCCTAAACGTAATCTAACTGTAACCTATCCGTAACCTAACTCTAACCTATCCGTAACTTAACCCTAATCTAACTGTAACCTATCCGTAACCTAACATTAACCTATTTGTAACTTAAACGTAACCCAATTGTTACCTAAATTTAATCTAACTGTGACGTAACAGTAATCTAACTGTAACCTAACCGTAACCTGACTGTAGCCTGGCGGTAACCTAACCGTAACCTAATTGGAACCTATCCGTAACGTACTGTAACCTAACCGTAATCTAACTGTAACCTATCCGTAATCTTAATTGTAACCAAACTGTAACGTAACTGTATCCTATCTGTAACCTAATCGTAGTATAAACGTAATCTAACTGTAACCTATCCGCAACCTAACTGTAACCTATCCGTAACTTAACCGTAACCTAGCTGTAACCTATCCGTAACTTAACCCTAATCTAACTGTAACCTATCCGTAACCTAACCTTAACATATTTGTAACTTAAACGTAACCTAATTGTTACCTAAATTTAATCTAACTGTGACGTAAACGTAATCTAACTGTAACCTAACCGTAACCTAACTGTAGCCTGGCGGTAACCTAACCGTAACCTAATTGGAACCTATCCGTAACGTACTGTAACCTAACCGTAATCTAACTGTAACCTATCAGTAATCTTAATTGTAACCAAACTGTAACGTAACTATATCCTATCTGTAACCTAATCGTAGCATAAACGTAATCTAACTGTAACCTATCCGTAACCTAACTGTAACCTATCCGTAACTTAACCATAATTTAACTGTAACCTATCCGTAACCTAACCTTAACCTATTTGTAACTTAAACGTAACCTAATTGTTACCTAAATTTAATCTAACTGTGACGTAACCGTAATCTAACTGTAACCTAAGCGTAACCTAACTGTAACCTAAGTTTAACGTAACCGTAAACTAATTATAACCTAACTGTATTCTAACTGTAACCTATCCGAAACCTAACAGTATCCAAACCAAAACCTAACTGGGCTAAACGTCCTCTCGGCTAAATATCCTGTCGGCTAATTGTCCTGTCAGCTAAATGTCCTGTCGGCTAATTGTCTTGTCGGCTAAATGTCCTGTCGGCTAAATGTCTTCTCGGCTAATTGTCTTGTCGGCTAAATGTCCTGTCGGCTAATTGTCCTGTCGGTTAAATGTCTTGTCGGCTAATTGTCTTATCGGCGAAATGTCCTGTCGGCTAATTGTCCTGTCGGCTAATTGTCTTGTCGGCTAATCATCCTGTCTGCTAAACGTCCTGTCGGCTAATTGTCCATGTCAACTAACTGTCCTATCGGCTAATTGTCCTGTCGGCTAATTGTCTCTGTCGGCTATCTGTCTTGTCGGCTAACTGTCGCTGTCGGCTAATTGTCCTGTCGACTAAATGTACGTGTCGACTAAATGTACTTGTCGGCTAAACGTCCTGTCGTCTAATAGCTGTCTGCTAAATGTCTTGTCGGCTATTTGGTTGTCTGCTAAATGACATAGACCCGAATAAATCTTTATTAAAACTATACAGGTCACTGACATATTTATGCGTCATTTTTAAAACTATCGTTAAGAAGTTCTAAATTCTCTCCAGAAAGTTTACATAGCTATTTTTGTACATTCTCAGAAAAAACTGTAAATTTATGAGCGTTCGCTTTTCAACTTTCACGGGCAACAGCCTTATTTGATGAAAAACGGTCTGATCCACTAAAAAAAAAGTCCTTCCGGCCAGTGCCGGGAGGAAGAGGTAGCTTTCAAATTCCTTATTTTAAAAAAGCCAACTTATATTATTCAAACACACGAAGCTCAATTTAGTGGAAACCGAATATAGGAAATTCAATACTAATTTTTATCAATACTAAATCATTATGAATGAGAATTTCGCGAAATTAGTCATCTTTATCCAAGCTGCTTTTATTTAAAGTAACTTATATTTGGCTGAGATGTTGATGTATACTATCCACATGCCTTCTTGCATGGAAATTGGCGAATACGTGTGTTATCGCGTGACAAATACAAGATCGTTTCAAAATGTTAGCCATACTAGAAATTTAAAGTGCTATAATTCAACCATTTTTTAAGATATAAACAAAAGAACAAATTTTCAGAAGCAAAATCTGCTCCGGAATCTTTGTATCAAGGCCAAACACATAAAAAAATCTCTTTCATTTTCCAGTTTTTTAATACCTCATTTTACATTTAAAATTTAATTTTTTTTTAAATGGCAACCCTTTTGAAACAAGATGGCGAATGAAGCTGGCCAACGAACTCGGTCGAGACATTGGTATGTACTATGTACAGACCAAGTAACATCCAAATCGGTTCATAAATACGCCTGTTATCGCGTGACAAAAATCAGGTCGTTTTAAAATGTCAGCCACAATAAAAATTCAAAATGCTATAACTCAGCCATTTTTTTAGATATAGACGAAAAAAAAAAACTGTTCCGGAATCTTTGTATTAAGGTCAAACACATACAAAAGAAATCTTTTTCATTTTCCAATTTTTTGGTATCTCATTTTAAATTTTCATTTTTTTTTTTTTTTTTTATTGAAACAAGATGGCGGATGAAGCTGGCCAACGAACTCGGTTGAGATATTTGTATGTACTATGTACATACCAAGGTATATCCAAATCGGTTCATAAATATGCCTGTTATCACGTGACAAATATCAGGACGTTTCAAAATGTCAGCCACGCTAGAAATTCAAAATGCTATAACTCAGCCATTTTTTAAGATATAGACGAAACAAAAACTGCTCCCAAATCTTTGTATCAAGGTCAAATACATAAGAAAAAAATATTTTTTCAATTTTCAATTTTTTGGTACCACATTTCAAATTTAATTTTTTCTTAAAAATTTAAATGGCTGCCATTTTTAAACAAGATGGCGGATGAAGCTGGCCAACGAACTCAGTCGAGACATTGGTATGTACTATGTACAAACGAAGTTACATTGAAATCGGTTCATAAATACGCCTTTTATCGCGTGACAAAATTCAGGACGGTTTAAAATGTCAGCCACGCTAGAAATTCAAAATGCTATAACTCAGCCATTTTTTAAGATATAGACGAAACAAAAACTGCTCCGGAATCTTTGTATAAAGGTCAAATACATAAGAAAAAAATATTTTTCCATTTTCAATTTTTGGTACCACATTTCAAATTTAAAATGTTTTAAAATTTTTTAAACGGCCGCTATTTTGAAACAAAATGGCGGATGAAGCTGGCCAACGAACTCGGTCGAGACATTGGTATGTACTATGTACATACCGAATTACATCCAAATCGGTTCATAAATTCGAGAGTTACAGTATGACAAAGGTCAGATACACACATATATATATATATATATATTAGGGTGGGTCGAAAAAACCGAAATAGTTATGATCGAAACGTAATAGTGCGGAAAAGTTGCCTTTTGTTATAAAGAATCAATTCGTAAAATATTAAACCGATCGGTTAATATCTTTTACCGCCGCAAGCGGGCCAAAGTTCCGAAAAATCGCAAAAAACATGGTTCTTGCAGTTTATTTTCTAAATTACCCAAACATAGCTATACAATTTCTAATAAAACGCAAGAGCTAATTCAAGGTATCAGTAATTTAATATTAAAATTTCATTATGGTGGCATCATATCTTTTATCGCCGCAAAAGGCCAAAATTTCTACAAAATGTTACAAAATTTAAGTTTTTCTTTTTTCCTAATTGTAATAATCTTTTAATATTTTTAGCTTCACATTTTTATATTTTTATCTTCATCTTAATCGCCATAATATTTATATTTCTAATAGATTGAAAATGCTACTTTCAGTTGAATTTAATTTCACCAAGACTGTTTATCATGGCCGATGTAATGCTACCAAAAACATCTGCTCTACGATAGAAACACCTACAACTGCATGCGCGTAAATTTATTTCTCTTTATAAAAAGGCATTTTTCACTTGTTTTTTTTATAGTTTATTTTCCTACTCGATAGTGTCAAGGTTTGACGTGCAGTAGTTGAAAGTTAGTACACGTGTGAGAATCATTAAATTTCGGTAGAAGTAATAGATTTTAAAATTAAGTTTCGCAGTGTAAATGGAAACACCTAAGAAGACAAGTAAGTTTCGAAATCGTTCGACTTTTACATATCCTTTATTTGGAACCCCGAAGGAATTAACGCAATGCAGATTACCAACCCATGAAGATGTATTGCGCTATTGTTTCCAAGAAAGGTGTAATCTTGCACCGGATGTCGGGGATCAAGAACCCGATTTCTCCGCTATTGCCGAACGTGTAGCTAAAAAAATTGAAAGTGTCTACAATAAATCATCTATACCAACAGTTTCACATAATCGAGTCATAGCAATATTAAATATATATCATAAAAGATATAGGAACATGATGAAGTCTTGCAGAAGGGATAAGATAAACCCAACTTTCAGAAGAAACTTAATAATTTCGTAGATAATGCAAGAAAAACCTTGTTTGATATAGCCGCATGTAAATGCAAAGATTTGAACAAATGCAATTGTAAGAAACAAAATAAGGTTCCAAAAAGAGAACGTGCATTTTTGCTAGATAAACGAACGACAAGAGTCGGTTATATTGGCCAATAAGACGCTGAATATAATTCACATATACTATAAAGAGAGTGGAAAGGAAAGCACGTTCACAAAAACGGATGACTAAAACATCAGAAAAATAATCTAAAAATGTCGCCGTTTGTGAGAATGATTCTTCTACGGATGAGTTGACTGAACTAACCGAAAATAAAATTTCATTTTCTGTTGAAAGTGCTGATTATAAACCAAAAAAACCTTTTTCCAAATCTCAAAATATGCGGATGAATCTTGCAGCAACTGCAATGTTAAGCGATAGATATGGTGTATCTGACAGGGCTATTGCCGCATTAGCATCAGCAGTTCTCCAGGACGTAGGTATCATAAACGAAGATGATACTTCAAAAGTTATAGATAAGAATCCAAAGAGAGAAACGGAAAATTAGAATCAAATAAGTAGAACGTTTGACATACCAAGTTTAGATACTGCCTTTGCTCTATACTTTGATGGACGTAAAGATAGAACTCTCTGCCAGGTCAAAGAGGGGGCGAAGTTTCATCATCACGAAGTAAAGGAAGAACATATATATTTGATACTTGAACCAGGTTCCCATTATTTTGGTCATTTGACCCCATCGACTAGCAAGGCGGCTGCTATAAGCAATAACATTGTAGATTTTTTGGAGAAAAATGAAATGGAAACTTCAAAAATAATTTCAGTTGGATGTGATAGAACTGTCCTTAACACAGGATGCAAAGGAGGTGTTATCCGTTTGTTAGAGGACAAATTTCAAAGACCATTTCAGTGGCTTCCTTTCTTCTGAACTTCAATGAGCTCCCTCTGAGACACCTTTTCGAACATCTTGATGGACAAACGACGGGTCCTTGGTCCTATTGTGGGCAAATTGGGAAATCTCTTGCGATTTGCGAATTATTACCAGTTGCAAAAATTAAGCCAATTAAATCTGATCTCCTAGCTGTTAATAAAGACGATTTGTCAACTGACCAGAAGTATATGTTTGAAATAGTCCAAGCTGTTTCAACAGGCAAGTGTTCAATTGACTTATCTCACCGAAGCCCTGGACCAATATCTCACGCAAGGTGGATCACTACTGCAAATCGAATTTTGAGACTCTATGTTGGAACAGAGGAACCCTCTTCTGATTTTCTAATACTAGCTGAGTACATCGTGAAAGTGCATTGCATCGGTTGGTTCACTATTAAAATGAATCCATCATGCTTCCATGGTGCCCAGAATTTGTGGACTATAATTAAAAAAACCCGTTACTTGCCGGACAATCTACGAAAGATTATAGATCCTGTAATTTCACGAAATGGTTATTTCGCAAATCACGAAAATATCCTTATTGGAATGCTAGCAGATGAAAGACTGCACATAAGGACCCTAGCTTTGAAGGGAATTGCCAAACAAGAAATTCTGCAGAGTCCAATAGCGTCATCCGACATTTCATTATTCCAGACTTGAACTTTGAAGCTGAAAACTATATCGATTTAATAGACTGGCAAAAGTGTGAACTAACGGAACCACCTATTACGATTTCTCTATCATCTGACAATCTCACAACGTTAGTGAGTTTGAGAGGTTCGATTAAAGATATTAGCTGCTTAAATTTCCTTGTCATACACAGGCAGTAGAGAGATGTGTAAAATTAGTCACCGAAGCAGCTTCGAAAGTTTGCGGACAAGAGCAGAGGGAGGGTTACATTAGATCAATTTTGGCCTCTCGAGAAATAATGGCTTCATTTGAAAGCAAATCAGATTATAAAATTCATTTCAAATAAATATCTTTTCATTTAAATTTTATTTAACCCGATTCTGCTAAAAATATCTTTATTTCACTTAGTAAAATATTTCATTTTATATTATTTTTATAATTTGTGGTGCATCAAGGAACTTCTGTCTATTGCTGACATGAAGTAAAACAGAAGAGCATGAAGCGATCGTCAGGAAAAATAAGTGAGTGGGTACCTTTATTTATTTATTTTTATTTTATCTATTGTTATCATAATTACTAGACATTTATAACATTTTAGTAGAAATAAAGTTATTTAATTCTAGAGATATTATAACAGTACAGAAAAAACAGAAAATTGAAATTTTGCCATTTTTTTGGAAAAAATTTGTCTTTTTGAAGCGGTAAAAGATATGCTTTCATTTTAATGAACTTTTACAGGGATATTTCTGATATCTTCATGTAGCTATTGCGTTCTATTAGAAGTTGTATTGCTATGTTTGAATAACTAAAAAAAAAATAATGAAAAAACTATGTTTTTTTCGATTTTTTGGCAATTTAACCCCTTTGCGGCGGTAAAAGATATTAACTGATTGGTGTAATATTTAAAAAGAAATTAATCTTTACCACAAAATGCAACTTTTCCGACCTATTACGTTTCGATTATAAAAATTTTGGTTTTTTCGACCCACCCTAATATATATATATATATATATATATATCAATTTTGAACGGAGGGTGGTTTCGGGGTCTGGGGGTCATGATCGATGAAAATATACCAAAATTTTTTGAAATCGCTTTCCTCCGAACGGCTGCAATAGGTAGCTTTTTGTAATGAAAGCTACCTAATACGGTACGACCCCATACATTTTCCTCCGCTAGGGACTAACCCTTCATTTTAGTCGTGTTTCGAAAAATAATGTCACTTAACCGCGACCGTAATATATTTTTTAACCCGCCAAAAAAGCACTTATGTGATGATTATCTAACGTGCTACGTGCTACGTAATAGTAAGTAAAGTGTTATTGTATTTTGAAGTGCATTATACCTTTACCCCGTAAAATTACAGGATGCACAAAATGTTGGGCATGGATTTTTTTTTTTTTTTTTTTTTTTTTTTTTACGGAGTATGACTGGAATCTCTGCTGCCGCCCTCTGCCCGAAATTTTACAGGGATATTTTTAGATACTTAGAAAATTAAGGGCAATCCACATATTCTTGCAGTTCTAGCTCATCTGTTAGCAAAAATACGGTACGACCCCATACAGTTTCCTCCGCTAGGGTGTACATTTTGACACAAAATGATGGGCATGGTTTTTTTTTTTTTTTTTTTACGGGGTATGACTGGAGTCTCTGCCCGTAATTTTGCAGGGATATATTTAACAGTGTATGAGACGTAAATTTCCAACTGGGCAAAAAATGTACGGATCAGGTTTCGAACCAAGAGATTCCTGGTTCGAATCCTGGTCCGTACATTTTTCGCCCAGTTGGAAATTTACATTTCATATGATTTATTTACGAATTAGAATAATTGTGTTAAAATTAATCTAGTGTAATTACGTATCCATCATTTTCTGGAGTTCCATCATCTTCGATTTGTTTCGTTTGAGCTGATTCAGATATCAGACCAGATGCTATAATCAATAAGGTTAGCTGAGTGAATTAGATCCACCAGCTTCGTCAGGGATAGGTAGACGGATAGTCCGGGATAGGTCCTCAGATGGTAGAGCATTGGCGGCTTCTGCCAAGGGATCTCTGGTTCGAATCCTGGTCTGGACATTTTTCGCCCGGTTGCACAATTACATCTCATATGATTTATTGACCAATTAGAATAATTGTGTTAAAATTAATCTAGATATTTTTGTTTATTATAATGAAAAGTGGATGTACCGGCCTTCCCGGGCTACAGAATACAGATGAAAACCATTTATTTTATTCCTAACTATATTAGATTTTTTACATTTTGTATTTTTTTTAGAGCCCGCACTAAAAATACCAAAAATCATATTTGCATGAAAAACAGTAATTAGTTTAAATAACATTCTGAAATTTATTAAAATCGATAGTTTTGTATTGACCTCGCGCAAAAGTTAACAGCCTAAAGAATCGCCAAAGATCGCCATATAAAATCAGCTTTTTTTTAAGTGAATAGTTTGATCACATGTCTTAATTTTGTATTTATATATATTTTATTGTTTCATTTATTGATTGTTGAATGTTTTGATTTCGTTATGTCATATAAGCTGGAAACAAATGTTGAGCTATTTATATTAATTTAAGTGCAAACGGACTTATCCTACGTAATCGTCTGCACGCGATAAACGTAGAAAAAAAAAGTTTGAAAATTATTATAAAAACAATTTTTAAAAAAAACAGTACATAGCGATACATTTTTCAAACAAATTTCATTTAAAAGTAAAATTTTCCCCTTATTCGACGGTGTAAAAATTGAAAATCTGCGATGTTTAGAAGTTAAAAAAAATTACAATAAAAGTTACATTTAATCGTTGGGCGTTGCCATTCGCAAAATGACGCCCGCGTTACGCACATACACGTTTGTCTTTTATAATATAGATAGTGACTTAACAGTGGCTTAACAGTGTTGTCACTTTGAGGGGCTTCCATGCTGACATCAACTTTACGCCCAGTCTATTGATGAATGCCTTATAATGAATGAGCCATTGGGATAAGAAAGTCTAGCTGTAGTATAAATATTACGTAATAATTTTATTAAAAATAAAAATTTAAAAATGTAAAAATACTTTTTAAGAAAAGTGGCATAATAATAATAATAATATAGATAGAGATTTCGTAAATAAATTAAAATAAAATTTCTGAATAAAGAATCCCGCCAGATTTGGCAACATTGTTCGCGGTCTATATAGTGTTAAATATTCCCAGCAAAGAAAGAAACAGTGGACCATCAGCTGGAAAAAAGATGGCAGCCAGCAGTGCCATCAGCGGTAAAGTGCAAGGGTGCCATTACTTAAACCTGTCGAAAACTGCCCGAGCCGAATGCAGCTGGTCCATCAGTGATGGCCAACAGCAGGCCAGCATTGGTATGCTATCACATTACTTCAATCCGGCACTTTTCCTGCAGTGCTAGCACCTATCCCACTGCTATTCCTTTGCTGGCCCAGCACTTTCCCTTACAAAAATTTCTTATGGAATTCTATAAAAAAAACGAAGTATTATATAATTATGGCTCTTTTTTCTATAAGCTAGTTTCACAAAGAGCTATAGGAATATCTGTAGCAGTGTCTATAATAGAAATATTTGAACTTGCAGCGGTTTCCATATGGTCACCCTCTCAAGTACTAACCGCGCTCGATGCTGTTTGGTTTTCGTGATGGGACATGAACAAGTACTTTCAACGTATGCTACGCCCGCTCGTAGTTTTCAAGCTCTCATTACACTATTTCAAGCTTGTTTCTTTTGGGATTTACGTTCCCAATCATTAAACTGGTATAGAAATTATTCTATTGTATAGAAATCCTACGTATTTTATACGCTTTTTTCTATTATTGATTCTGAACTGCGTAAATTATGAAAACCGAAATCCTTTGTAACCTAGTAAAACCAGATTTAAGGAGAAAAAAAAAGTGTGTTGAAACTAAGAATTTATTTATTTATTCATTTACTTATTTATTTTGTTGGTGCCAGTGGTGCTATATTTTTTACAGTTAAAAAAAAAATAGCTTCACAGCTTAAATTGTGTTAAGATATTCATTTCAGATTTGTGTTCAAATACTCAATGTCTTCAATATTCGCAGCGCCACCTAGCGTAAGGGTTCCCAGCAATAATATTGCAAAAGTTTGTGCACTTCTATGTAGTAGTGGACCAGTGCATGAGATAAAATGGATGCCCACCAGAATTTTATCTGATGATTTCCAACAGCAAAGTTGACTGAAGCTGTCCAGCAGTGGTAGACCATCATCCAGCAGTTTTCCATCATTGCCAGCACCTATCTTGCTGCTGGCCAGCAATTTCCTTTTTGCTGTGTTCTACACGCAATAATATAAAAATTTTCAATATATTTAAAGATGTTCATATTTCAGAGTTTTGGAAAATAGGAAATAATAAATCAAAACACTATAAAATAAATTTTCCAACACAGAAACTTACCACAAATGCCAATATAGAGATGTTATAATGGCTGCTTGTTGTTGACTAGAGCTAAGTATTACAACAATTCGCCGCTACACGTGTGCTAAAATGTAGTCATACTGACAGCTTTACTCTACATTCCCTATTTAATCTAATTGTCCTCCCCCCACCAGTGGCTGAACGGTTCTGCTCTTGAAGCTGTTAGACAGGAGGTGCTGGGTTCGAACCCAATCGCGCCCGTCGGCCTAACCGTTCGGAGTTTTCGTGGTTTTCTTCGAACCTTGGGAAACCTTGCGTAAATACGAGTTCGGTTCCCCTAGAAAGATCCTCATGGAGGGCACTTCCCCTAGGCCCTATATCCGTCGAGTAGATAATCGGGCGTCAAAAATCAACCCAACCTTAATTAGTCTCTTCAAATGTTTAAAATGATCTTAAGAAATAAATTAAGAATGATAAATTGGAAAACATATGTATTTTTTTAAATTAAACTTAATTTAAATAATATTATATAATTTTCCTTTTTTAAGTAATTATATCAAATTATAATGCTTAAGGAATTTGTTATGAATAAAATAAAGTAAAGATAAACTGAAATTTAATTTTTATGGGATGAAATTTAATTAACTGTAAATCAAATATTTAATATTTATACAACTACATATTATAATATTTATAAAATTTATTAATTTTTTTTTTATAAATTTAGATAATTGTACATAACTGTTTTATCTCAATTAGTAGTGTTCAGATGTTACATGCGAAGGATGATACTTCATATATATAAAATAAATTAATTAAATGAATAATTTTAATTTCACTTTTTGCATACAAATTCGATACAGCTTATGCAATTCATGTCAAAACGAAAGTCATTAGAATCGTTTTACTTTTAAATTTTACTTAATCTAACTAGCTTCCTCAATCATTTAAAAATATTATCTTTAGAAATAAAATATTTTCAAATTTCAGAGTACTGGATTTTTTCAAATTAAATTTACAAATTACATAAAATAAGATCCTTTTATTTTCTCATATGATTGGATCAAATAATAATTATAAAAGAATTTGTTAAACATAAAACGAAACAAAAATTAACTGAAAGTTTATTTCATTACAAAACAAAATCTAATTAACTTCAAATCAAATATTTATTAAGAATATGTTTTAATAATGGTTCAATCCCTTCGGCTTAATTGGAATTTTGATGTTAAATGTGGAAAACACTTGTCTTTGATAAAAAGTCAATTAACTGAAAAATATAGCATATTTAAATTTTTATGTGCATAAAACTTTGAAAATACACTCTGTTAATAGCGTTGATTTAAATAAGTTTCGTAAAAAGAAAGTAATTAAATTTTGATCCAATCGTAAAAATATTTGTTAATTAAATTTTAATCTAAAAAAGTATTTATGCAATGGAACAATGGAATAATGCATGCAACTTATGGATTCCGTAGTTACGGAGCAACTTCACATCCAGTTGAGAAAAAAATTGACTTTCAAAGCAAATGAAAGCCATATAAAGAAAAATTGTTTAGACGTGGTTGGTGGACACTTGAGAATTAAGTTTAGTGATTTAAAATAAGTCAATAGAGAAATGAACAATAAAATAAATTATAAAAGTTTAACAATATGAAAAAAGAAAAAATTCCATTAGATCAAAACAGTTAAGAAAGACAGGCGAAAAAGCTACCGTAGGGATGCCCATTAAAAGAAGAAAAAAAAATTCTTTTCAGAGACCATACATTATAATTTAAAAAGGTATAAAATGCTAAAAAAGCAGAATAATATAAATAAATAATTTTAATTTGAAAAAAATTAAAAAAAATTAATTTAAAACCAACAAAAACAGACAAAGAGAGATTAACTCTCACGGCACTGAATTTTTTTCCAATTTTGGAAAAAATTACTTTTACGCTAACAAAATTAAAAGTAGCTTTCGAAATCACAGCAGTTACAGTTTACTGAAATTTAAAGAATGTGTCCTTTACAGAAACCTAACGAATGTAGTTATGTTGCGTGTTTTTCTTATAAAAATAGTCTAAAGAAGAATTTTTTAAGACGTTTGGAAAATGTCGTATTACAACCAAATTAAACAAACATAAAAAATTTAGTAGTATATTTTATCTTTTATCACAAATTACTAATTCGGAAAATGACTCCCTAATTTAAATTTAAAGAGTGAAACATATGCTTGAATTAAAAGAAACGCCAACGGTTTACTAATAATTAATAAAAGTTTCATTAATATTATTATTATTAAATGCTGAAACATAAGTTAAGTCATAATAGTAAATGTATCGACATATGCTATCACTATTAGGTGCTTGAATTAACAAAAATATTTTTTTTCTTTCAAATATTGCAATTCGAAGTAGGAGCCTCAGGGTGATGAGAGGATTAAGGATAGGTGAGATGAGAAGAATTCAAATTAGCATTTAAGAATAGCATATAATAGTCCGGGTGCCGATGACATCAAAAGTCCCGTAATCCGATTTTTTTTTTCTTTTTTTGTAAATCGATACTATAAAGTCATAGGAACAAAATAAGGGAACATCTAGGTTTGACAAGCCGAAAATAAGTTTAATTAAATTAATTTTTATTGAAAAGCTATAATGATTTACCGTTTTCGCGGAAAACTGACACTTGGCCAGCGTTAAATGTGAAATAAAGTAGCCACCGATAAAAATTCAAAGCAAAATAAATGTGAATTTTTATTACTGTTGGACTCTTCAAAATAGTTATGACAGACATTTCCGGCAGAATAAAGTTTGTCATAACAATTTCTTTTGAAAGACCACAAAATTGTCTAAGAAATGCTCTAAGAATGGTAAATATCCGCGATGACGGTAAAGCATTAAGGGAGAGTAGCTGAATTTGGAACACTTCATATATTTTCAACAGGGTTGGGTTTTTGACGTCAAAAACAGTTTTTTGACATGTCAAGCGTCAAAAACTGGTTTAAACTGTCATAAACTGGTTTAAACCGTCAAAAACTGTCATAAACTGGTTTAAACCGTCAAAAACTGTCATAAACTGGTTTAAACCGTCGAAAACTGCCAAATACATGTAACATAATCAAACATTTTATCAACAGTAGGTAAACATTAATTAAGTCAGTGATGTATGTGATCTTTTATTTAAATTTATTGTAATTTAATAATTAAAAAATTGAATTATTAATTGCAATAAAATATTTTTAATTTTTGGAATTTCCAATCAGAAGAAAATCATTTTGTACAATTAAATAATGCGGATCAATTTTACCCCGCAGCATGCTGCAGCACACAACGTGTTTAGCACATTTATTTACACCCAAATGATTTCTGAGTTTAGAGTGTATGAAGCGTTAGAAAATAGTCTGTCTCTAAATTGATACTGAGCTAGTAGGTCTTGATAGCAAAAGCTAGATGAGCAAATTTTGAAGCAGGCTCAAAAAGCTATTGCATTTAATGATACCTTTCCACAAACAAAAGGGGTCCTCAGCACTGAAATAAGAAGACGGGAAAGGGGATTCTTTAGCTTCGTACGCAATCAGTATGGGTAAGCAATCATAAATTCTCTCTGTAGCTCAAGCGCGAGCTGAATCAACTGATACATCAGTCAACCCTTGCTCCTAATGATTGGGATACAAAATATAAGCCAAGCAATGGTATGGTTTCTATTATGCACTTTCTCAATATGGGGCTTAAGGGAATTTTTTTTTAGAAGACCAAGCCTTTGTTCAGTTTTAAAATCAAAAACATATTTTTATATATTTAAAGAAAGCATGTTTTAAAAAGATTTTGACTTTAAGTTTTTTTTAAAAATTACTTCTCTTATTTTGTAAGTGTTTAAGAATAATAATCCAATTTCAATTTTGAATGGAATGGTTATTGCCTAGACTAGAATAACATTGATGGACATTATCATCTTATATATACAAAACAATCTGCACTTTTCTAAGTTTTTTTCTTATAAAAAAAAAGTCTAGCTAATGCTTTAAGCTCTCAAAAGTAAGAGAAATTAAAACGATTTTAAGTAAGAGAGAAAATGTAGGTGATGGAGGTGAGCTTAATGTCTACTTAAAAAAAAAATAAAAAAAAAAAAAAATTAATAAAAATTTTAGCCTGTTAAAAAGCTGCACTTAACAATAATACTTTACTATGTACTAATTATTGATATACAGTAATAGTGAATTTAAAATATTACATGTAATGTTGTCATGTGTGACATTTAATGTGAATTTTTACAAATCAATTTAGTATTTGAGGTTTTTGACGAAGTTTTTGACAGATGGTTTTTGACATGACGGTTTAAACCATGGTTTAAACCCGACATAAACTGACACATGTCAAAAACCTGCCAACCCTGATTTTCAGGTGTAACTCACTTCATTTTTGGAATATCTTGAAAATATCACTACACGTGGTCAATCTATTCGTCTACTAACTAAATAAATCTTTAGAATAATTTTTTTTGAAAATCTTAAGTTTTATTTTAATTTGAAAAATTTGTGTAAAGTGGTCCAAATTCAGCGACTGTTCACCTAAGTTGGACTCCCAGTCTCCTAAATTGAATCAAACAATATTAAGCTGTTTTAATGAGTAGGGAATGAAACTAATTTTATTAAAAGTTTCCGATGAAAAGTTTCCGATTAATGAAGCAATCAAACAAAGCAACAGCTATGAAATATAATGAAATCAGATGTCTGAAAGTAAGAGTAACTGTTTTAAATCACAATGTATTTAAAATATAAATCAAAGTTATAAGTAATTAAGAATAGAAATTATAGAACTAATTACCAGTTACTTGAATATCATGTAAGAAGCGGTGCAAGGCTCACACATGAATTAATTTTGTTCATTTTTTATTTCAACGCACGTAACATGGAATCATATTTGTCAATCTGAACATTGAATCATTCTGCTATTTTATTTTTCTTACAAATTAGGCAAAATCCATCACCACTGTCTTGATTTTTTCTTAGATCCTGAATCATTAGACCTTTTTTTGCAACAGATGTTTTCTTTATCTCATGTCTGTAGTTCTTCCCTTCTATCATTTTCTTTCCAAATGAATTATGTCTATTGTTTAAAATTTCATGTTCTAGTTGCTTTTGTGCTTTGAGAGAATCCTTTTTGTCGTTTTATTTTGTTTTTGTTTTTTCATTTCAAGGTTTCCTTTTTATGGCGAAGATGTTAACACAGCTGTTTTTTTCTCCCTCTGCACTTTGACTTAACTGATTTTTGCAAGGGAGATTTCGAAAATTCATTACTTACTTTTCAAATTTATGATCATATATCTGGTCCATTTTAAGCTATTCAAATTGATCCAATTAAGGCAACTGCGCCATTTTTTTAAATAGATAATCTCAAGACTAAGAAAAAATTCCATAATAAATATAATAATTTTATACAGCGACTAGACTATTTTTATGATAATAGCATGATTAATTTAAAAGTTATATATATAAAAAGACAAAACGCGCTGAAAATTCATGAAAAACGTCAATAGTTCATAAATTAAAACTATGTAACTCATAAACTTTCCAATGAATCGGCAAAAGAATAGTCTACTTCTTTTGAATATACAGTAGAACCACGCTCATCCGAACTAATTGGGACCGGTGCCTGTTGAGAGTACAAAAAAATCGGATACGAGAAATTCCAATAAAAATTGAAAAAAAATTAAAAAAAAAAAAATGACGCGTGATAAAAAAAAAAAAAATGTAATTATAAGTACTCAGTAGTACAATAAACATGCTCTAATCCGTCTTCCTAAGGTACGGTATGCTGGATAATCCAGCACGGCTTTCGGAAAGAAAATAGTATTCCTTCTTTAATCACTCCTGATGTTTATAATAATCTTCAGAATGAGGAATTACGTAAGAATCCATAACAAACGGTTCAAAATCACGAATCTATAAATAGCTTAGTCACCACATCGACCAGGGGGAAGAAAAAACATTTCTGTAGATACAGTCGAACCCGGTTAAGACGCGTTTCAAGGGAGTGGGCAAAAGTCGCGTATTAAGCGGGATCGCGTATTAAACGTGATTTGTATAATTTGCAAGAACTAGGCTTATTTACAATATCTAATCGTCTAAATGAACTTTAGAACTTTCATTTATATGTTTACGGTCGAAAATTGTATCGTTTAGGTGTATTTAGATAAATATTTAATTGAGTTCAACTCATTGTTTCTTTTTATAGAACCAAATGGAATAATAACTGAAAATAAAAAGTGAATTCAAATGGCTTTATTATGGATTAATATGCTGCAATCAAAAAAATATAATAATAATAATAATTTCCTGCTAGACTAATTTTTTTAACAGAGCTAAAAAAATTATTAAACCTTTGAAGCAATTGTTAAAATCATATTTAGCACATGTGATAATGAGTACAATTATAATTTGTCCTTCTTTTCATTATAAGAAAAGACTATCCTTAATAATAGTATTTGTGTAAAAAAACATTGTTAGCATAGCAAGGAGTAAAGAAACATGAAAGAACTAAACAACAGCAGTCGTATTTATTTAATCTTTACGAGTTTGGTTATTTTGCCTATAATGAAACATAGTAGGGATATAACGTATATTTAAAATTTCACTAACAATAGGTATACTAATCTTTAATCATAATTCCATGACTACTCTGAGTATCCTGAATTCGTCTATCTCTCTCTACTACAGTAAAAACATACACAAAGCGAGAGACAAAGAATGCTAGGACGCAGGATCAAACAAGAATTGTAGCGTTGCTAATTTAGCGGGTTTTTAAAAATTCAAATATCTGCCACTATTTCCGATTAGTAATATTAGCTTTAATTAATATGTTACTAAATAAAGTAAATACTACTATTGGTAAGCCGTGTTTTTTATTTGAATATGAAAAAAATCTGGTAAATTGGCAACACTGAAGTAGAGACAAAGAATTCGCATCTTGATCAATGAATTCGCGTCTTAAGTGTGATTTTTTTCCAAAGAACCGAAAAAAATCTCGCGTATTAAGCGGGATCGCGTATTAACCGTTCGCGTATTAAACGTGATATTGTTGCATTAGCCTTATGGGCGATATTCAAGGGACCGGAAAAAATCCGCGTATTAAGCGGAATCGCGTATTAACCGTGAGCGTCTTAACCGGGTTCCACTGTAATTTGCGAAATCAAATGAAAGGGAAAATAAATTTTTATCATCAGAATTAAATACTTTTTGCATTTTAGAAAAGAATTTTATAGTGACTGGCATGCAAACTGATATTAGAGATTTTTTTAAGATGGCTTCTACGAGTAGACCTTTCATTTTATATTCGTGTAAATATGTTGTACTTTTACTTTATTGAGTAATTTTTTTTAATCAATTCAAGTTTTTTAAAGAATAAAAAACATGCTTTCCTGCAATATTTTGTTTAATTTTAACTTTTACATGTTTTTTTCCCGACATTCATCCTGTAATCCGGAAAATTTCGTAAGTTAATATTTTCAGTTAATCAGTTCAAGTATAATTTTCGAAAATGAAATCGGTCCAGATGAACCGGAATTTCAGATTAGCGGGGTTCTACTGTATATTTAAAACATAATTTAAAAGTTTTGAGGTCATTGAAATGTTATTTATTGAGTTATGACAATTTTTCCACAAAATTTTACAAAAAAAAAAAAAAAAAAAAAAATATTTTTGTATACTATTAAAACAAGTTGGAAATTGCGCGTCAAACGTGGCAAATGAGGTGCATTCCTACTATAACTAGTTTGTAAATATTTTTTGCACGCATATTGTTACTGACTGTTAGTGTATATCAATTTCATTCTGTTCCAAAGCCTGTAACATCATTAAAATGTACTTCAAATCATTTTTTCCCATTGGCCGTAATGAAATGGAAAACTTTTGACTATCCCTGTAATTAAACTATACATCCGATTTTCATAAAATTTGAAATGACTCGACAAAATTTTGCAACAATTATATATTTAATATTTCAGGCCATTCGGTTGTGTACTTTTTGCTCTGTTATATGCGGACAGACGGACGGACTGAACGACGACTATAGGTGCTACGTATTTATATAATTACGAACGCACTTAAAAACAACTTTCAACTTAGTTTTTTAAATTTTATAAGAAATATAAATGTTTTAAGAGCTCCGGGATCATAAAATTCATTCTTTTTTTTTTCTAAAATAGTAAGTTTTTAAATTGAAATTTAGATTGAAATAAACGTTTTAAATGCATACAAATAACTTAAGATACCTCAATTCATCTAAATTTTAAAGTTAGTAACATACTGTTATTAAAATTTTTAAAGGCAGACACATTACAAGTGCAAAATATTTCAATTTATTTATAAGGAATATTCTTCGGACTAAATGTGAATCATGATTCACTATCCAAATGCTCTGTGAAAGTTGCTATGGAAACAGAATGACGTAAGATGACAATTATTAACTATTTATTAAGGAAAGACATATTAAAAGGTGACAGGACCAAAATATTTTTATCGCCAAACAAATAACTTTCATAACTATTTGAAAAAAAAAATATATTGTTTCGTTTGTCTAATTAACTTTCCCGGAGATATTTAAAATTTAAAACTAATAAATAACTGTTAGTAAAATTCCAGAAAATAAACATAAGAAGCCGTAATGCTTGTGAATTATTTTGCATAACTAAATTCTACCGAAATATATATCATGATTCACTGAATAAATAAATTGAATAGCTCCAAAGGAAATAAATTAACATAAATTGAAAAAGGAAAATCATGCTTTGAGCATAGATTATGAAATACGTACAAAATGCTATAACTAAACTTCACCACTTGTGAAAGGTCATATCTAATTTAACAATTCCGGAAACACATAAAGCATTTGAAAACACAATTTTAGCACTTACTATCTACAGTCAGAAAATTATCCGAATTCTGTTGTACAACCCTTTATATATTTTATGCATAATACATAGTATGATAAAATTTAATAAAAGTATAGCACAGTTCAAAGTACACTGTAAAAAAAAATCTGTAAAGTTACTAAAATGTTTCTAGGAAACTGGGATTCCTGGAACTTTTTATGTAATGGTAAGAACAAAAATTCATGTAAAAGATACACTTTTGCAACGTAAATAAAAAAAATCTGTAGGGTTACTAAGAATTTTTTAGGAAACCTATAGGATGCCTATAACTTTTTATGTAATTGCAAGACGGGTTATAGATAAAATTTTAGTAATATTACCGTAATTTTAGTAGATCCTTTTGTAAAGCTACAGATTTCTGTAGCTTTACAAAAACTAGTTTTGTAGATTTACATCTTTTTTTTTGTACAGTGTACAGATGAAATTTTAGTAAGCTTAAGTAACTTTACATGTGTAGAATTACATTTTTTTTTTTTTTTTTTTTACAGTGTAATTTCAGTAAAGTACTTTCAGTTTCGAAACCGGTTTGGAAACTGAAAGTAGCTTTTTTTAAAAAAATCTGCAACCAAAATCGAAAAAGTAAAAAGAGTCATAATAAAGATCGACCTCTTCTAGCCTATTAAAAAAATCGTTTAAAAATATTCAAATTGAAACGAGAAATTCTTCGAAAATAACCTGCCCATAGGATTAATATTACGGAGCGGGTGTTTTCAAGTGCGCGAAAAATCCCCTTAAGCTTAGGACCTTTAAATGTCAATTTTCGATCACGCTCATTCAGCCCCTGACAACACCTTTATCTGGTTAGGATTACATTTCCGACCCTGCATTGCTGTATAATTCCCTAGTCGTCTCTGTGCCCCCTACACCTCCTGCAAGTTTGTCGGTCTGGTAGTGAAACACCCTGTATATGACATAATATACCGGGATTCATTTTAGTACCCCTGTAAACGAAGTATAAATTTCATTAACATATTGAACAAACTGTTGTGAAGTAATAAAAACTTCTTAATAGCAGCATAAAAGTTTGTACTTCATCCTTTCAAAGCGGTAGCATGTGTTTATTTATGTGTTAATAACAGCATAAAAGTTACCTCATTCTTGCTTTTGCTTATAAAGCGGTAGCATGTGTTCTTTGTGCCTGAAGAAGAAAAACAATGTTCTTTTGAAGGCTTAGCGCATTTCCTACTTTAATGACGTTATTAAGACGTTTTTAACCCCCTTACTAAGCTATAAATGCACACTCTTCATTTTCAATGCCGTTGTAAAACTCAATAACACATACGTATTACATGGGGATAATCCGAGACTATTTACGCGAGTTAGAGAAAAGATCAGACGATCAGACAAACCGAATCCATAAGCATTTTCCAACTATGTTGGAAATTTATTTATCTATACTATGCGTTAGTATACATAAATACTAAGGATCGTCCGAAAAAGGTTTATAGGACCCACACCAAAACGGAATTTCGGAAATCTTCCTATTTTTTATCGAAAACGAAAACGAAAATGTCCAAAGAATTTTTAAACGTAATTAATATATAAATAAATATATATGATTATTAATTAATTATACGTGTTTATTATATATACATAATTATTAATTAATTATACGTGTGGCCCAATTTGGGTCTCTGTACCTCTGACCAAAACTTTTTATTTTCCTACAAAATAAAATATAATTAATTATTTAACGACACATAATGATTTTCTAATTACACAATTTTCATCGAATAAAAAAAAATATTTTAGATATACTACCTCGTTTTACCTTTTATAATGATTTTTGCAAATGTTCATCTGTTATACTAAAACTTTCTCAAAGGGTATTCGAAACACTTATGAGGTTTCAAACTAAATATTTTCTATGACTGTTAAGTCTCCAGCTGTTAATGAGCACGTGAAAAGCGTCTTCAGAGTTTAGTAATATAAGCATTGCTTGCTTTATAATTTGCACTCACGTCTTGAGTCAGTCATGACTGATAATATTAAACAGTGAAGTTCATAGCAATAAATAAAGAGGGTCTGATTTGAGCCGATACTGCTCAAATCAATGAGTAATGTTGAAAAGTTCCGAAGCAAGAAACGAGATTTTTAGAATGAAGATAGTTTCGGTCAAGTTTCGATCCCGCCGAACTTTCGGCAGCTGTTTTGCCGAAAACGAATTTTCATCGAAACTCAGATTTTGGGGCAATAAGAAAACGAAACTGTATTTTCGGTCGATCTCTATCAATAACTATGTATATTTCAACTATGTTGGAAAGTGTTAAAACTATCTATGAGTCCTTACTCAAAAATATTTAAAAAAGTGAAATAAACTACATCATTTTATTCTTAGAAAATGGCATCTATAACTAATTCGCCGGAAATATAGTCTTTCCTATGCATAATTAAAATGTCAGAACATGTTTAAATTTAAAACTAGTTCTAATTAAAACTTCAGAAAATAAATATATAACATTGCTTGAAATGCTTCAAATTTATTTAGCATAACTTTTCTTCAAAGCAAATTATGTATAATGATTCGGTGAGTGAATATTGTTAAGTTGCTATGGAAACAAGAAATAGGTTAGGGGAAAATTGAATTAAACATGAGGAATATAAATGAAACATTATTTTTGTAAACTTTGATTATCTTTGAAACACAAAAGAGGAACTATAAAGTAAATATATCGTATAAAATATATAACATAAAAGAGAATGGATACTTTATTCTATTTATGTGTAATAAAACATTATTCGATTTAAAATTTAATTTGTAATATAATTTTTACTTCCTTTGGAAATTTTTAATATTTTATTGAAATAATTACAAGTGTAGTATACGTAAACCAACGAAGAATCATCTATAATTCATTTCAGAAGGAATAATGAAAGAATAATAATTTTATTACTCTTGAAAAAAAAACTAACTACTGTTGCCATCACCGCTGCTATAATTAGATTTATTGTGTTTTTTTACTTTTTTGGCTCATAATAAAAAAGCCTATTGCATAAAAAAACAAGAAACTGGTAATTAGACAATGATAAACACGCTAAAGCAGACAGTTTTCGAATAGCAGACTTATTTTAAGTGCTATGTTATGGTAAAATCTGTCAAAATTGTTCATATAAAAAGTTTTACATGATAAATATGGTATCTGGAAGAACACCCATACCTTTTAGGATTTAAAGAAATTGGTCGATATGTACATGGCGTACATCACCTTGACGCAAGAAACACAAAAGCTCCAATCCTGTGTTGGGACCACTTGAAATCATGTTAAGCCTGACAGTGAATAGCAGACTCGATAAAAGAATCAGTCCATTAGCACAACAAGTGTTTATTGATGTTGGTGCTCCATACATGTTACCAGCCATAATGCTGGTTAGAAATTTAACCACAGGGAGGTGTCACTGTTACATCATACAAATTTCATAATATCTTCTGCCTCGAAACAGCCGTGTATTACAGTTTTGTTCATTTGGCATAACATCAGATAAAACACGCCAAACTTTCACTAAAACATAAAAACAAAACACAATTTGACGAAAATGAAAAATCCCAGTGAAATAAATCTGATGACATATAATTTATTACCTCATCAAATAATCGAACAACATTTTCAATAAATCATTAAATGATTTAGATTAAGAGTAATAAAAACAGATTCTATAACCAACTGACACCATAAATTATTCTTTTTGATTTATGAAGTGGTTTTCATAAAAGGAAATTACAAGTTATCTATGACTACTGCCTAACGGATGTGAAATAGTTTATTTATCATCTTCAACATTAATATTATTGCGCAAAGTAATCTACAGAATAATATATCACGGAGGAATCAAATGCATTATTTTTTACCAACCATGTAACGGTTTGCTAAATAATTTACAATCATTTCTCTGCCTTCTCTAAAGAATTAAAAGTAAAATGCAAAAAAGAAAGAATGGTTAATGTTAGAAAATGGATTCTTTTTCAGAAGAAAATGAGTGACTGATAAAAAGCTATGTAGTTTAATAATTAATGTCTCGTACGTAATTTAAGTGAAATATAAGTGATCAAGATCACATATATCTCCGCCAAAACTGGATTTAAAATATATATATATATAAGTGTGGAAAAGCCAAAATTGTGTCTCCTTTTTATTTACAGAGCAAAAATCACTACTGTCATAACATTAAAATTATCTATTTTAACAATTTTAAACAATTAGCAAAACACAAACTAAACGTTATCTCTATTGGTATTTCAAAGGAATACCGTATATCTGTAACTAACTTTTTATATTTGTATATGGTATTACTTTTGACAAATGGCAAATCATGAATCAAGTCCTGTCTCAGTAAACGTATGCATAATTCCAGCATGACAAATTGACAATGGGTACCACTTACATGTCTTAAATAATAATAAAAAAATTATCTCAAAAATACAAAATTGGAATCAAAAATATTTATATATATATATATACATACATACATACATACATATATATATATATATATATATATATATATATATATATATATAAACGATGAGTGTGCACAAAAGATTCCATAAATATTTTAACTTGCAACATTTGCAAGAATAAAGGCAATACAATATGATTGCATAACGGTGGATTTTACCAACCGAATCTAGAGACATGATGTAAACATGATCGCCTTACAAAAAAATAGCAAATTGCCTTGTGCTGTACTGTCCATGTGACATGTAATACAAAATTACACTAGTTATAGATCAAAAACCAAAATGAACTTCATACAATTAAACTTTCCTGTAAAATAACTATCTGATGTGTGTATCATGCAATTATCAACAACGTAAAAATATCCTACCAAGATGACTAAATAATAATAAAAAAACAAAACAATGGCTGGTGTATATAAGCTACAGTGGATGAAAAAAAAAGCAAATATACAAATTCACTTTTTTTATACCAAATTGTAAACAAATGTGGCAATAAGGTGAAATTTTATGAACATGACAAAAGTAAAATTTAGAAGGTATGTGAACCTAGTTGCCAAATATAATTTTAAAATAAATACTTTTAAATGAAGAAGTGAGTACATTAAGCCCTATGACAGTACAGAAAGCACGTGTGTAAAAAAAAAAAAAAAAAAATTGTTGACCGTAGAAAATTCTCTCTTGTAATTGTGTAAAAAAATGGAGTTCCTCTGTACGCAATAAGTTACCTACAGACATTACCTAAGTATAAAAATTTAAGTTCTTCAAAAATGTGAAAAAATGTATGGTAATGTGTAAAAACTTCTAATGTTTCCTTGTACATATCCCTGCCACTAGTGAAAAATTATGTTTGTGTACAATAAAAAATATAACTAATGTATCTGTGTAATATCCGAAAGCATCTAACAAAATCTAAAACAAATATCGCTGAACTACTCTAACCATTAATTATTACAATTTTTAATTTAATATAATTTTTTATAAACTATAAAATGCAAGCACCATCACATATGATTCGACCAACCATGCAGTATTTACAGGTGTAAGATAATTTCCATGATATGAATTTGAAATTGTATACCATTAAGGACTTTTATTTAAGAAACCTGTATAATAAATGTCCAAATACAAAAATGTGTGATCAAAGTGTGACATGAAAGACCCAAAAGAAAAGTGTAATTGTAAATCAAATATCAAAACTATCAAATGAATATGAATCTTGTAACATATCTCCCAAAAATGTATTGCCCACAATACGAATAAATCTAAAGTAACCAAAACTATGTATAAACAATATGGCATCATATGTAAAAAAAAAAAAAAAAAAAAAAAAAAAAAAAACATGTCAGTAATATAATTTGTAAATGAAAAACTCAACAGTGTGTGGGAAAACAAAAACCTCTGGCTACAAGAGAGTCAGAATTACCATGAAATACGTGTGAAAGTGAAAATAAAATCCTCTGGCTACAAGAAAGTCAGAATTACCATGAAATGCGTGTGAAAGTGAAAACAAAATCCTCTGACCACAAGAAAGTCAGAATTACCATGAACTATATGTGAAAGTGTAAACAAAATCCTCTGACTACAAGAAAGTCAGAATTACCATGAAATACGTGTGAAAGTGAAAACAAAATCCTCTGACTACAAGAAAGTCAGAGTTACCATGAACTATATGTGAAAGTGTAAACAAAAAAAGTACTGTTGAATCTTTCACTAAGAAATACCAAACACGATATAGAATCCAAAATAAATTAATTACAGTTAAATATAATATCAAATTACCATTTAATAAAAAAGAATGCTGCATATCTAAATGAACAATTCAACACGCAGTACTTATGAATAACCATTGTAAATAACCTTTGTAAGAAGTAACTGCCTGTTAAACTGCTCAGAAAGACAGGATCTGAAGAATATTCACCAATGCTCAAATAAAACTTTAAAAGTTTATCACCATTGTAAATTAAGCAACAGCAAAATACCCAACAGATGCAACAAATCGTATAAATGGACCAAAATAAAAGTTACGTTAATTTTTAGGACAACAGAATATTCAATGATAAGAAAAGGGAAAAAAATGTATAATTTCTACATGACAGAATAACCCCTTTCCTTTAAAAAAAAGTAAAAAGTGAACTTTAAATTTAAATTGAAATGTTTTCATAATTGTAACAAACAATCAAATGCTACAAAAAACTGTACCGAGGTCCAATAACTAAACAATTGCACATGTAAATGTATGAAAAAAAACTATGTATGTGAAAAACTTCATCAGAATAACATGCTGCAAAAAAAAAAAAAAAAAAAAAAAAAAAAAAAAAAACTTTGTAAAAACTGTTGTAGCTGCTGCATGCAATCTAAGATGTCGTGAGAGAGCGTTATTTGCAAACTTCCATAAGTACTCCAAAAGAAAAAAAAAACCTTTGTATAAATAAGAACCATTGTATAATTAAATAAAACCTTTGTATAATCATTGTACAATTGAAACACCCATGAACATTAGCATACACACTGCGTTTACAACGAAAGTGCAATTGATAATCATAGACCTACAAAATACAGAACAGGTACACCAATTTATGACCCAAGAAAAAAATGCACTAAAAAATTTCTATCTACTAATGTAAACACATTATAAAATTTAAAAATGTAAGTGTTGCATGAACAAGAACAATCTGAGAAAAATGTCACCTTTGAAAACCAAAAACCATTAATTTTTTTTTAATATAACAGTTTAAAATTGTACTAGTTGAAAGGAATTAAAATGAATCGTCTAAAATTAATTGAACTGTTAGATATCTATCAAAATTTATATTATGAGTAGATTACATTAGCATTGAGTCAACCAGTGTATAACCAAAAATCTATGTAAATAGTTAAAAAAAAATGCATACCAAAATTACCACATTAAAAATAACTGAACATGACATTACTGTAATATAATAAGCATAAAAACACTCTCAACTCTATTATTTTACCATCTAAAAGTCACAAAGTAATATGAGAGTACAATTTATATTGTACACGAGAGATTTTCTTTCCTCAAATAATTTTATGTGTGAGTTGTAAACATTAAACTACAATCAATTGTGCCCAAATGACTGTCCAATAAAAATTTACCACAATAATAAAATAAAAAAATTACGCTTAACTGGTAAACTTACTGGTACGTGTATATAGTGTATGAATAAGATTTCAATAAAAATGTCAAAACCACTAAGGTTTGAATGAAGTCTGGTAAACCCAGAAAAAAAAAAGTTAATATTAACATGTTACAAGTTTAACTCATCTAAAAATGTATGTGCAGGGTAAAATTTCTATAGCAAATGAAGAAAATGGCCAGCTTTCTCCGCTCACCATAAAATATATCTTCAACCAGCTAACCATCCGTGGTAATAGTCAACTGGAAGAAGTTTCCTGCACAACGTGTAAAAATTAAATTAAAACTGACACGTTCACCATGAAGATTTAATACTAAAATATACGTATTAAATATAAATGCACTAATAAATTTAAAAAGAACATAAAGTGTATGTAAAAATGTAAAAAGTTCGTCAAATTGAGAAACATCACGTTTAAAAGTGTGGTTGACTCTAGCTATGCAGAGGAATATACTTATAACAGTGTAATATAAGTTAAGCATTTAAAACCTTCTTGAAAAGTATGAACCTTGAAAAGTATGAACTCTATGAAGAAACAAACTTTTTTTTTAATTCAACGTCCATTTATTTGTTAAAGTGAAGGAACATAAAATTCTAATACATTTTATCTGTAATTTAATTATAACATTAAAAAAATGCTTGTGGAAATGCATACCTAACAATATCTTCTTTTTTTACACATTTAGGAAAGTATTATACATAAGATTTGAACACCCATTAATAAAATTTTTAAAGATTACATTTAAATCATTGAAATTTCAAAGAAATCCAGATGAAATCTAACATTGGATCGCAAAATTAAAATAAAATATATTACATTTACAAACCATGAAGATATAAATGAAGACGAAAGAAAAGAAAGGTAATTATTATTATTAGTAGTATTATTAACTAAAAATTACCTTATGATTGAGTTTTAAAATTGCAATGCAATCTACAAAAATATATATATATGCCTAGATCTTATTCTTTACTTTATTTAATGCTGAACAAAAAAAAAAAAAAAACTAATAAACTAATAATAAACTGTTTGCACTCATTCCTGAAAAACAAACCACTAATATCATCGACTCAAAGTTCCATATGTTACATCCCTGGTGATTTAGTAATCAACAAAAAAAAAAAAAATACACTTATCAACTGAAAATACATATAGAAACTCTAAAATATCTCATTAGCATTAAAAATGAGAACATATTTTATCCCAATATAGCCGAAAATTTTCCTACTGTAATGATGACAGATTTTTTATAGACTACTTTTTCTTTTTTTACGATAAAAAAACAAACAAACAAGAGACTGCATTAATTATTTGCGAGTGATTTAAAATTTGTTTATACATAGCAGCTGTTAAGATGCTGCCATAAGCCAAAATGACATATTGAATCAACAGGAGAAAAAAAACTTCACTCGCATATCCAATTTTAACTGCCCCGTTATAAAAAGAATCATTTTCTTATCTTTGAAAATAGAATCTAGATAACAATCTAGATATCTAACTACATTTTATAAAGAAAACGAGGATGACAATGCAATTATATTTTATCCCATGTATATCCATTTATAATAAAACTGAATTTACTTAAATTTAGAATAAAAGTAAAATATAAAATGTTAAAAGCAATAAATTTTCAGTCATGCTCATAAAAATGAAAAATGTTACCATTTTGAATTAATCCTTTTTTTCTTTTTCTATAACTCCCATGTTGAGGTCTGCAAAAAAATTTATTCAATGTTCTATTGAGGATTAAACACTAGATAAAATCCACATGGATGCCTAGTCAACTATTGCCTTCATAACTATTGTCAAATTCTTGAAATAACAATTCCTCCTGTGAATAAACACCAACGGTTGAAGAAGAATCACCCGTTCCTGGACAATGACGAAGAGGAAAGTTTAGTTTTAGTGACCTCCGGACAATCTACTGAACTTTGATGGGGAAAATCAATAAAGCATCTAAATAGCCATATCACTGTGATAGGAGCATCAAAAAGGCATGTGACATCAAAAATGAGATTGCATTTCGTGCAGGCATTACAAGAGCAGGATAAAATAATTGACTTGACATGTGTCATTTAATGAAAACAATGCGTGGAGATGAGACAGTTCCTTAAAACAGGTTGTGCTTTCACTTTTTTAAAATATCCGGACACCTCCCTGCGTTGATTTTGCTAAAACTGAGCTATTATCCATTAAAATGAGGCACCACTTATATGGTATCGGGAAGAACCCCCATACCTTTTAGGATTTAAAGAAATTGGCCGATATGTACATGGCGTACATCACCTTGACGCAAGAAACGCAAAAGCTTCAATACTGTGCTGGGACCACCTGAAATCATGTTAAGCCTGACAGTGAATAGCAGACGCGATAAAAGAATCAGTCCATTAGCACAACAGGTGTTTATTGATGTTGGTGTTCCATACATGTTACCAGCCATAATGCTGGTTAGAAATTTAACCACAGGGAGGTGTCACTGTTACATCATACAGATTTCGTAATATCTTCTGCCTCAAAACAGCCGTGTATTACAGTTTTGTTCATTTGGCATAACATCAGATAAAACACGCCAAACTTTCACTAAAACATAAAAACAAGACACAATTTGGCGAAAATAAAAAATCCCAGTGAAATAAATCTGATGACATATAATTTATTACCTCATCAAATAATCGAACAACATTTTCAATAAATCATTAAATGATTTAGATTAAGAGTAAGAAAAACAGATTCTGTAACCAACTGACAACTTAAATTATTCTTTTTGATTTATGAAGTGGTTTTCATAAAAGGAAATTACAAGTTATCTATGACTACTGCCTAACGGATGTGAAATAGTTTATTTATGATCTTCAACATTAATATTATCGCGCAAAGTAATCTACAGAATAATATATCACGGAGGAATCAAATGCATTATTTTTTACCAACCACGTAACGGTGTGCTAAATAATTTACAATCATTTCTCTGCCCTCTCTAAAGAATTAAAAATAAAATACAAAAAGAAAGAATGTTTAATGTTAGAAAATGGATTCTTTTTCAGAAGAAAATGAGTGACTGATAAAAAGCTATGTAGTTTAATAATTAATGTCTTGTACGTAATTTAAGTGAAATATATGTGATCAACATCACAATAAAGAAAAAATTGTGCCTAGCAACTTAATATAATCTTTTGCAGGCCCGTACTTGACTAGATTACAGTGTGCAATGTGCAATTAGTTTTTAAATCTGACTAATTTCGTTAGTTTTATTTTTAATATTTATTTAAAATTTCATTATCTGAATGGAGATTGAATTCATAGTTTCAAATAGACAGTTTTTACTTACTGTTTATTGATTTTTAAAAGCATAAATAATAACATTTACAAACACTATTACAACACAACACAATTAAAAACTATATTTACACATGAATGTAAAAAAAAAGATAAAACTTTAAAATAATTAAGTTATTACGGGCAAAAATCATTAAATGGTGAAAATTACTTGATATTTAAAACGATATATTTAAAACGTCATATTTAAAACAACTTTCTTATAGCATTTCCGAATACTATATATTTAACTGAAATATATATTTACACATGAATATTAAAAATGAAAGAAACTATAAAATAATTAAGTTATTAAGTGTGAAAAGCATGTAATGGTGAAATGTATGTCATATTTAAAACTATATATTTAAAATGCCATATTTAAAACGATTTTCTTATAGCATATAAAAGAAAACTTTCCTTCTAAACGTTATAAAAGTCCGAAAGGCAGTGCAATTTTTTACTTAACACTGCTATACAAACTAATTTTCCAGTGTGTAATTGATCTTTCTTAATTGATCACAGCCGTCAGCTGTCGCAACAAGAAAGGATGAGGGCCTGGGCACCGAAAAATCAACCCGTCAAACGTATGGGATGGCCACCCGATAGATAGGATTCCCGCCGTCCGTGTTAATATTATTAAATCATCCGCGAAGGGGTAATCTATTTTAAACAGAGTAAAATAGCGTTGATATACGGCCTTAGTCATGTAACAAATTAAAATAGTGACTGTTATATAATACATTATGTTGTTTTCTGTGTCTACATATATTTATTTAAACAGATCCTAATGCATGTAAGTTTAAGAATTAACTAAGTGCCATTATTAAAATTCTAAAAAGCAAACACACAGAAAGAGAAAATAATTTATAGGATCAATGGACTAACTAGGAGCAAACGTTTTGTGTTTATTCAGCGTAAACTATTTTCGAGCTCGAATATCAATCATCACCCACTGAGCAGATGCAATGAATGGTTGGTATAGAAACAGATTACAGAATAATGAAAACTAAGAAGTCATTTATTCAGAAAATATATTTTATAAAATAACATAAAGGATATAACGTTTTCCAAATATGTAACATTCATTACTATTTTAAATAAAATATATTGTTTACTATGCCTAATTAGAAAACCAAATGGAATACTTAAATTTCAAAATTTATCAATAAGATTATCATATAACAAGCAGAAAAGTTTCGAGTCGGAATATCAATCATGACCCACTGAGCCGATGCAATGAATGTTTGTTATGAAAACAGATTAAAGAATAATGAAAACTAAGAGTCATTTATTAAGAAAGTATATTTAAAAAATGACATAAAGAAAATAATGTTTTCCCAAATATGTAATATTCATTACTATCTTAAATAAAATATATTGTTTACTATATTGTTTACCTAATTAGCATGCCAAATGGAATATTTAAATTTAAAAGTTTATCAAGAAGATTATCATATAACAAGCAGAAAAGTTTCGAGCCGGAATATTAATCATGACCCACTGAGCCGATGCAATGAATGGTTGGTATGAAAACAAATTAAAGACTTATGAAAACTAAGAGTCATTTATTAAGAAAATATATTTTAAAAAATAACGTAAAGAAAATAACTTTTTCCAAATACGTAACATTCTCGACTATCTTAACCCTTTAAGACCGGACACGCAAGATCGTGCGGGTTAGGCATTAACTATAATTCTATCTTCCTGGGTTATCTATTCCATAAATGCCGGAATAGAGTGATTGTGCTGGTTAACAGAAACAATATTATATGAATTTTGTTAACAGATAGTGAATTATTAGTTACAAATTTCAGTTATATTCATTGTTTTAAAAAAAACTCAAAAAGCTGTCCGGTCTTAAAGGGCTAAATAAAATATATTGTTTACTATGCCTAATTAGCATACCAAATGGAATATAAAAAATTCAAATTTTATCAAGAAGACTATCATATAAGAAGCAGAAAAGTTTCGAGCCAGAATATCAATCATGACCCACTGACACTGAGCCGATGCAATGAATGGTTGGTATGGAAATAGATTAAAGAATAATGAAAACTAAGAGTTATTTATTAAAAAATATATTTAAAAAATAACATAAAGAAAATAACGTTTTTACAAATATGTAATAATCATTACTATCTTAAATGAAATATATTGTTCACTATGCATAATTAGCATACCAAATGAAATATTTAAATTTCAAAATTTATCAAGAAGACATAACAAGCAGAAAAGTTTCGGATTATCTAACATACACTGAAATATGTATAACGATGCAGAGAAAAAATATACTGAATAGCTTCTTTTTACAAATTAACATACAATTAAAAAACTGACAATCATTTACTACGGAAATGTAATATTAAAAGTGACATAAACGAAGCTAATTTTATTTCAAAAAAGTAATATTCATAATTAGTCGAAAGAAAATATATTGTTCCCAATGCCTAGTTAACGCATCAGAATGCATCAACATATTTAAAATAACAATCTACAATTATCAAAATTCAAGAAAGCAAACGAACGACAATCGAAAAATCTTCGAATTTATTTATCATAAATTTACATGATTTTCTGCATTTCTTAGTTGCTATAGAAACAAGAAATACATTATCAAAACTAATCACAAATAGAATTGAAACATTATAGACCAGGAGGCAGCTGCAGAAACCATCAACTCATCGACTTGACAGCTGCAGTTTCAGGATTAGACAGAACTCGACTAGCATATTAAAATACAACCTGCCATATCTTGGTATAGAAAATACCAGCAAACCCGATTTTAGTGGTTCACTGGTAGGTTTACCATTGTGTTTTCCTGTTCCTAGCCCTCCATGTTTTCATACTTTTAGGTGCAGGAAAACACAATGATAAACCTGTCGATCAACTGCTAAAATCGAGCCTGTGGGTGGATTCCACCAAGATATGACTTGACAGACCAGTTGCGTTTTAATATGCTAATCGTGTTCTGTCTAATCCTGGAATTTCAGCCGCCATCTCGATGAGGTGATGGTCTGTACAGCGGAGTCCCTGTCTATTATTATTAAAAATATTAATTCTCATTTAAACGAAAGATAATTGGGGCAGAGAGATAACGTACTATTCTTTGTCATTTTTGCCTATAATAAATAAGTGTAAAAGTAAAAGTAATTATGAAGAACTCTTTTTACTTACCTATCATACATAGAATAGTAGTCTTGTAATCTTTTTAAAAGTCGATTTTTTTTTTTTGACTGATTTACACGTTTCAGACGCTGGGGATTCCGAAAAACATATTTTTAGAAGAAAAAAAATCCGTCCGTCCGTCTGTATGTGTGTCTGTAAACGGTTTATTTCCCGAGCAAATTGAGATAGAGACTTCAAATTTGGTGTATACTTAGTATGTAATAATGAGAAGAAGTCTATTGAATTTCAGTAACCTCGATTATCCGGAACTATTTTTTCGGACTCTCCAAATATTCGTTCTCCTAACAGGTATATAAAATTTTTCGAAATCGTTTATTTTAAGGAGTGAATATAAAAGGCAATAACAAAATATAAATTTTGCATAAAGAATGAAGCCGATCGCCTAATTAGTTGCCGAGATATATTTAATCGTATTTTGCACACTCTTCGATATTTATCATTCAAATTTCAATTCAAAGATATATTTTATTTGGAAATTAGACGCTTAACCAGACGCAGTAAACTGTTAGTTAATATGATTATCATTTTAGGAGTTATAAGGATGTTTCTTTTAAGCAATAGTCAGTAATAGAGCATTTAAAGTTAATGACGTCATCAAGCCACGATTTTAAACACTCTATCTACCGAACAAATTGACAAAAAATACGTTTGAATTTTATTTTGGTATTGCAATGCATTTTATAAATAGTTTACACATGTCTTATTTTCATATCTTATATTATGCATATCCATGATGAGAAAGTATTACGGTGGCCCCCAACGATTAGTTTTTATATGCATTCGATATTTATCTTGAAAATCACAGCTAATTTAATACTTTCCCCAAAAAACTTTCGTTAATACACTAATTTAACGTAGGCACCAAACACAATAATGAAAAACTATTATTATTATTTTTTTATTATTTTTTTACTTTCGGTAAAAAGCGGCAAAGATATGGCGGCAGGAAAGAAAAAAATTACATTATTGAAACTATATTTTTAGAAATTCTATATTGATTTGTCAATGTACAATCACATTTTATTTAATGTGAAACTATTGGTTTATTAAAGTGCATTAATATATATACGTATTAATGTATATATAATGTATATCATCTTTAGAATTTCTAAATTGATTTGTAAATGTGGAATCACATTTTATTTAATGTGAAACTATTGATTTATTAAAGTGTATTAATATATATATATTAATGTATATATATATATATATATATATATATATATACTTATTATGTTCTTTATTTTGTATTTATATTTCTCCCCTTCTAATGTTTAAAATATTTCATTATTGCAGTTTCATAGCCAGTTAGCGTTTTTTGGCTGAGGGTGGTGGCGTTAATTAAATCCAATCTTAATGTAACTCGTGTACATTTGTGACCATAAAGTATATTTGGCGATTTATCACTTGTGGCCGGCTAGCGGAAAAATGCCATAAAATTTATTTTTTAACTTATAAGTATGTTCTGAAAATATTAAAATGTTGTATTCTCATATAGGAAACACACTTGTAAACATATTTTTTTACAATTCTTGCATATCAAAAATTGATGGAAAAATCGATTTCAAAATTCCGTCTTTACATATAAAAACCAAGTTGAATTAAATAAAAGAGTATAACAATCATTTAGATTAAAATACTTACTTTTTAATAAAGTTTTCTTTTCTTTTGATTATTTTTAGATCTACTTTGTTAAATTTTTTATAGTTATATTAATATATTGACTTTTGTTCTAAAAAGTATTTCTTAACTCCTTTTTGACATTAGCCATTTGACGTCTTTATGTCCGAATATAATGATTTTTCAATCGAGAAAAGAAAAAAAAAAAGAAAGAAAGAAAGAAAGAAAACGGATACAGAAATAGAAATACATTTGGCCGATGTAACAGATTAACGCTCAAACGGAAAAGTTTACTCTATGGTTAAAATTTTTGTTTTTGTTTTTACAATTTTTAACAAGATAAAACATAATTTTTAACACTTTCCAACAAAGGTGAAAAGTGTTTATGCATTCGGTTTGTGTTTGTTTGTCCGTCTGTCCACGCTCTAACTCCCGTAAATATACTCGGATTTTCATGTAATTGATAAAGGCTATTTAGGGTCACCAAAGTATGTTTGGTATTGTGTATGAAGTATATAGGATTAATCGTTCATTTAAAGGGCACTCAAAAGTATTCCATTACATTATGGTGGGGAAAAATCGTTTGCAGAGTATTTTAATGACATCGCTATTTCAAATGTATTGAAGCTGATATAAATCACTGAATTTCCCTACGATCACGTTAGAATAGGGCATTCATAGCATTTTTCATTCATTTACAGGGACACACAAAAGAAATCGGTTACAGTACAGTACTGTCTTTAAGTAATAATTGCTGGAGTGTACGGTTTAAAATTCAGTATGCGCTTTTAAATTTAATTATTTTTTTTGCATCTTACTTGTTATATATAAATTCTATACCTCAAATACAGGGCTGCACAAAAGTATTCACGTACCGTCTCCTTATTAGAAGAAATTGCTGAAGGTAAATTTTTAACTGAAGTATATGTAGCTCTTAAGTGAACAAAATTTTGCATGCATTTAGTTAATAGATTCAAATCTATGTATCATATACAGAGCTGCTGAAAAAATTCGGATAATTTCCGATTGTGAATGGGAATAGCTGAAATTATGTTTTGAAATATGCTATGCGATTCCATATGGTTCAATTAGACGTAATATTTTATTGTTTTAAACGGTGCAATTTTGTTGCATTATTCTAAATGTGTTGGAAAGTGTTTCATAATCTATGCTTGACGCATAACTTTTTTCTTTCTTGTTTATTCTTGTTTGAGTTTCGTTAGGGTAAAATTTCATTAAGTTTCAATATCTAAATATGTATTTTTTTCAGCAATGTCTGGTCCTATTAATACATACATTAGTTAAGGAGGAATTGGCGTTATAATGTATTAAAATAATTTATTTTCGTGTCAGAAGAACTCTATAGAATTTGTTTGTGTTTAGAGATATACGATTATATTAAATGAAGTACATTTGTCCTTTATTTGGAGGTGATAATATTTAAATAATGCAATAACATTACAGCGTGCGTTTGACGAAAGAGGGTTCAAGAACTTAATTGTTATTAAATTATATTAGAAAATCACTTATAATCATCAAACTACACTAATACATGCCAAAAATGGTAAAAGTGATAAAAATGCATTTAAAAGGCATATAAATACCTTTATTCTGATCTGCATGTTTCATCGCACCAACGGCGACTTTTTCAAGACCTGTATAAATACAAAATTTTTAAAAATGAAACTGGTAAACAAAAATCACGAGATCATATATATAATAAAAACAAGAACTCTAATAAAAAATGGACAATTGTGAACTTGAATTATTTTATGATATTGATTCTTATTTTGCAAGGCATGTCCTTCCAAATTTTCGGTAACCCCATGTAGGATGAATCATTGCATTTTGCATATATTCTCTCTGCGTAAACATATTTCTATTGATTCGCGGATAATGGACGGAAAATAAAATCTTGATGGATAAATCATAATATTACTATTAAATTCAATCTGTAAAGGTTCTTTGTTACATAGTCTGTCTAAAGCTGTAGTTCTCTTGTTACATTGGCTATCTTCTACGTGTTCTTTGATCTTCGTTTTAAACTTACTGTTTGTCATTCCTATATAATACCGCAATGTTCAATAACCTTTAGAGATTTTCAGTCGCAAATCAATTCCACTTCTGTTTTAAAGTAATAATCCATACATCTAAAGCTACTTCATTCAAAAAAGAAAAACGAAATACTATAATTACTTAATCACTTTAAAATATCAATTCAAAAAAAAAAAAAAAAAAAAAAAAAAAAGAGAGAGAGAGATAGGATCTCAAAATACAATTATGAGAAAATCTTTAAATGAGTTCGCGGAATTGAATAGACCGGGTTATATTCTTTATTTAGAAATACGATTAGAGATATCTAGATTAGCAAAAACAATTAATCTTCCATTTGAAAATTAAATTTTAAAGCAACGACCTATAACTCTCAAAGTCATTTCTGAAATTTCTTTATACAGAGAATTAAACAACTAATTAATTATTTTTTTTTTCGGTCCTTTACAATATTTACATAATCTAATAGAAATTTTAATGAAAAATAGTACCCGCAAATATTTTAGAAGCACCTATACCGAAAAATGTAGAAAAAAATAGCATAATCGCAAAGGTAGTACAGTAACACCTCACTAAAGCGCCCACGTTCCGTTCCAATAAAAATTGGTCGCTCCGAGAGGTGGTCTCTTAATGAAAGTCATGTTTAAATCCAGATTTTAATTGTTGAAAAAAAGTAACAATTAATGTTACTAAAAGTTGTTTTTCACATCAGGAGAAAATGTGAAAATTTAAGTGTCAAAACAAAAGTTAATTACATAAGCTAATTACTGAAGAGTTAAAAAAAAAATAATGCATTGGCGTTTGATTTGATTTTACGGTTTTATCTTTTATAACTTTTAATTCCAAGTCCTATCGAAGTTCAGTAAATAAATACAATTTTTTTTTGGACGGGAACATATTATGAAGATTGCATTAATTTATCTATTTATTTGAGAGTTTTTTGACAGAATAGGGCAGGGAAATTTATTGACCGTTTGTCATCAGAGTTAAATTTCTTGCCTAAAAAGGCACAAAGGGGTTTAAACACTTAAAAGTTCCCGGAATAAAAACCCCCCTCCTAAACTTAGTTTAGAAGTTTAATGAATAATGTGCTCTTCGGAATTATTTTTCTAAATAAACCTTCTTCAAGCGACCAGGAAAAAACGAAATCTGTTTCATTTTCTTCAAAGAAATTGATCGCTCATGGAAGAAATTCAACCGGGATGGTCTCTGAATGGAGGTAAAATTAGTATTGAGCATATGGGAATAAATTTCGTCCATGAAAAAATGGTCCTTCAGGGAGGTGATAGCTTAATGGAGGTGTTCGCACAGGGAGGTGTCACTGTAGTTTGAGAAATTTATTTAAGGGGGTCCGGGACGCATTTAAAAATAATTTTTATTTATCGAGTTAAAATTTTGAAATTTTTTGTGATGGTGTGTAAACATCACAATTCATATCATTTGTAAAGAAAATCACATGATAAATCTTCTCATGAAAAAAATTAATTTAAAATTTATTAAAAAAGTGGCGTAATTTAAAATCGTTATAACTCGAAATATTATTTGTATAATTTAATTTTTTTTCATTTAAATAAACAGTAATATATAAGTTTTAATTTTGATTCGGCATTTTTTAATTTAATTTAAATAAAAATTAAAAATATTTAAAGTAAAAATTTTAAAAAGAAGATACTACTTTTGTAAAAAAAAAAAAAAAAAAAAAAAAAAAAAAAAAAAAAAAAAACATATTTTCAAAAATAAATATTTTTTTTTTCAAATTTGCTGAATCAAAATTAAAGTAAAACTATTGAAAAAGACATGTTCGAAGTTTGAACCATTTAGCTTTAATGGTTCTTGACTTATAACAATTTAAGGGGACGGTGGAGCTTAAAATCCTTAAAAATATTTTTTTTTATTTTTGTAAATTTCAACTTAAATATTATTCAAGGGTACATTATATACATTATGGCATGCATTTATCACAAAAAAATTGAAAAAAAAAATTATTTTTGAGAAAAAAATGGAATTTTACGCGTCGTCTTAGAAATCTTCCCGAAATGCCCCATGCGTCTTCAATATCAATGAAAATCCCCAATATTTTTTATAAAAGTTTGGTTTATATATATAAATAAAACTGTGCATCGAATTTTATATATTTGAACATAAAGGTAAAAAAGAAAAAAATTCAAAATTTTTTGAAAATTTTTCGAAAAAATTTCCAAATTTTTCAAAAAAAATATTTTTTTAACCTTTAAATTCAAATATATAAAATTCGATGCTCTATTTTATTTCTATATATAAATCAAACTTTTATAAAAAATATAGGGGATTTTCATTGATATAGAACGCGCAGGGGGCACTTTGAAGATTTCTAAGACGACGTGTAAAATTCCATTTTTTTGTCAAAAATAAAAAAATTTTTATCTTTTTTTGATAAATGCATGCCATAATGCATATAATGTACCCTTGAATAATATTTAAGATGAAATTTACAAAAAATAAAAAAAAATTGAAAAAATTTGAAATTTTGAAAATTTTTCGAAAAAATTTCAATTTTTTTCAACTTTTTTTTTTAACCTTTAAATTCAAATATGTAAAATTCGATGCTCTATTTTATTTCTATATATAAACTAAACTTTTATAAAAAATATTGGGGATTTTCATTGATATGGAACGCGCAGGGGGCATTTCGAAGATTTCTAACACGACGCGTAAAATTCCATTTTTTTCTCAAAAATAATTTTTTTTTTAATTTTTTTGGGGATAAATGCATGTTATAATGTATATAATGTACCCTTGAATAATATTTAAGTTGAAATTTACAAAAATAAAAAAAATTATTTTTAAGGATTTTAAACTCCACCGTCCCCTTAGATACGAGAAATGGTGAAAACCCCATCGTGAAAAAAAATGCATAGCTAGATTTTGAAAATAAACCAAAACGAAAAAAATAATATTTCCTGTTCCAATTAACATCGAAATATGATGTAAGCTTCATTTTAAGCAGAAAAATACAGAGGAAGTTTTACTGCAATAATTTTACTTTAGAAAACTTGAAGATTTTTGTGTCCCGGACCCCCTTGTTTTTCGGAATTGAATGCGTTTGAATGTCCTCTTTACTCAGGGAAACGATTAGATATCATTCGATTGGCAAAAAGAATTCTGCTGCAATATCTCAGTTCTAAATTTTAAAGTAAAGATCTCTGCACTCGGAGTCATTTCTCACTTTTGTATTAGTACTTTCTTCTATCTTTACAAGTAGAAAGTATTCCAGGAAAATTTTGTTTTCCAGTTTAGAGAGATTTATACATTTAAGAAGGTCCTGAATACGATTTGACTGTTTTCAGAAAATGTCTGTTCGTTAGTCAGTGTGTCTGTCTGTCAGTATTGGACACAAATCTCGTGGCGCTCTTTCTCAAGTACTACTATATCACGGAATTTAAGAAAACTTCAGATTCAGTTAGACCATGACATAAAATGGCTCTCAGTATGTTTTGGTGTAAATCGCCCCAGTAGGTAGTGCTGTTTGCTGCACGTTTCACGATTTCTGCGATACCTGTATCTCAAGAACTAATGCATGAAAAATTATCACACTTCATTATTTGTTTAACCTTGAACTATATTAATGCTGATTGGGCTTAACCTAAAATTGTCCCAAGGTTTGCGCTGCTGTGTTGCATTTTTCATGATTTCTGAAGTAGCTATATATCAAGAACTAATGCACGGAATTGTATCAAGCTTCATATGCCGATAGACCTTGACATTAAATAGTCATTTTGATGTAAATTGATTAGATTTTGATGTAAATCGCTCTAAAGGTGTTGCTTCTGTTCTGTGTTTGTCGCGATTTCTCGCGTTAGCTGTACCTTAAGAACTAATGCACGGAATTTTATGAAACTTCATATTCTGCTAAATCTCGAGTTAGATAGATCCTTATTAGGTTTGGGTGTATACCGAACAACAGGCGTCTTTGTTATGTCCTGTTACCAGCAATTGGCGAGACAAGAACGAATGGATTGTCAATTAATTTTGGTTGCAGACGATTTGATTTATACAAGAAAAAAAAATTGTGATGGCCACAGCAGTTGTTTTTTTTTCTTTAAGTAAAACAAAATAATTTAATTAATTAGTTCATTTTTAATGATTTATGACATTTATAATAAACATTAAACATTTTAATAGAAAAATTTGACTTTTCTTAAAAAATATTATGCATGGAAATACAGTAAACTCCGTTTAAGTCGGAATAAATCGAGGCTGACAAAAGTTTCCGTAGGAGACGACATTATACCTTAGACAAACTTTACACTACGCCTATGGATTTGTCAGGACTGTACACAGAGTCTGTCTTAGACAAAGTTTACTGTTTTCTGTAGATCAAGATGAACTTGAGGAACGTGAAAATGTAGAATGAATTAATATTCTTTCATTCCAAAACAGACACGCGCGACAAAACTGTTTTAACGGAAAACAAATCACATCATGCAAATATTCTTGAATCAACCAATCCAAACACAATGTAAAGAAAAATAATAGAATCGCAAAGATGGTATTTTGAGAAATGTATTTAAATATGTTCGTGGAATTGTATGAATTCGAATATTTTCTTTACGCTGAAAAATGAATAGAGAGGTCGTCAAATTGGCAAAAGCAATTCTGCATCCGTCCCAAAATAATCACGTATGCACTCGAAATCATTTCCTAAAACTTTTTTTTAAAGAGAATGAATTAATACTATTAATTAGTCACTTTTTAGCTCACAGGCTATCAAAGCCTGAGAGCTAATGTGCCCGCAGGTTCTGTATGTACACTGTAAAAAAAATTCTGTAGCTCTACAGATGTAAAGTTACATGCTTACTAAACTGTCATCTGTAACTGTACAAAAAAAGTTGCAAATCTACAAAACTAGTTTTTGTAAAGCTACAGAAATCTGTAACTTTACAAATGAATCTATTAAAATTGCAGTAATCTTACTAAAATTTTATCTGTAAACCTGGCTGTAGTTACATGAAAAGTTCTAGGCATCCCCGTTTCCTAAAAAATTCTTAGTAACGTTACAGATTTTTTGATTTTCGGCGCAAAAGTGTGTCTATTACATGAATATTTGTTGTTGCCGTTACATAAAAAGTTCTAGGAATCCCAATTTCCTAGAAAAACTTTAGTAACTTTACAGATTTTTTTTTACAGTGTACGTATGCATGTACGTAACGCGATAACTCCTGATAGAAATATCCGATTTGCTTCAATTTTGAATATAGGTTCATTCTGATAAGCCGCTTCCCTGATTAGTTTTGGTGATTCATTGGTTAAGTATAAAGGGGGGGGAAACGGAGGCCTAATCTCCCTTTATTTAGATAAATAGTTTTTTCATGCAGAATTATCGGATTTGCTTCAAATTTGGTATACTGATTTATTCTGATAAAGCACTTCCTTGATTACATTCGGAGATTCATTGGTTAAGTATAAAGGGAGAAAACCGGGGGATAATCCCCCTTAATTTAGATAAATGGGTTTTTCATGCAGAATTATGGGGAGCCAATCTCCACCCACCCCAATCCCCTCCTTAATTTAGCTAAATGGGTTTTTTTTTTGTCGATTTCTTTATTTTTCGAGGGGAATTACTTTTTTAAGTTAGAGTATTATATACAGACAGTGTGAATAGCCTATGAGCTCAGTGCAATCCGTTTAACTGGGCGCTTTTCTTTTTATTAATGATTTGTCTCATTTATAATCAAGATAAATATGATAGATGACGAAAATGTAGAATGACTTAATATTACTTCATTACAAATCAAGAACGAAAAATCACGCATCAGGCATTCATTGTGAAACACTAACAGAATATTTAAAAGAAATTTCATTTTTATATTCATTGAAATCGATCATACTCCGCCCTGTAACCGAATTCTTTTGTGCGTCTCTGTAAATGATCAATAAATTCTACACACTCCTTAATAGATAGATATACTCTTTAATTTAATCTATAGAAAATATGTTGTACTGCATTTCAGTGATCCTTTTAAATTTCATTATGTTTGAAGTGTCATAACATCACTATTAAAATGCATCACAAATAATTTTTCTCCTTGGATCAAAATTTAATTGAATTCTTTTTTGAGTCGCTTTAAAAGATCTATAATGCCATTGATTCTATACTCTGGGATGGCCACCCAGGGAAACCCAGCAAATATTTTAGAGTTTTAGTGCAGTCCCTGGGGGATGACAGCAGAACCGAACCTTCCTGCTATCCGACGCCGAATATTTATTTTCATTGAACTTCATATACAATGCCAATTACAATTGGTTACCCAATTATTCTGGGCGAACCGGATTTATATGCAATGCGTTAACTGTGTATACCACATTTTTCACATATTAGCGTACCCAGCGTATTTATGGTACCTTTCCTGTTTAATGTACATTTTTGTGTTATGCTTGGTACCTTGTTATAAACAGTTTACATATTTACATAATTCAAATACAATTACAGTGTTATTATATCTACAATGATTAGTTATCAATGACAATGCTTTACAATCAATTTCTAATATCATAATAAAAAAAAATTTCAGGTTACATAATGCAGTGCTATTATTGTGTTGTAATATTTACAATATCATTTGATTCAATTGTGGCATTACAATATTATTTACATTGCTGGAAAGGCAACATGTTATAATATAATTACGGACAATATTGGGTTACACAAATTTGCAATTATGCTCGATATTTACAATTATTTTAAAATGTTTTTCAGTTACATTGTGATTTCAGAACGCTGGATAAATTTACATTATTTTGAAAAAAAAACAAACTTTCAGCACTGAAAACAGTTTTATTTAGAGTGAGGTTCCTGCCTGGCACAACAGAGAGCAGTCTCTTTTAGCACATCTCAGTAATGCATATCTTTTATTTATTGTAACATAATTAAAATGCATCGAAAACAATTTGTCTCTGTGGAACATAATGTGATGGAATTCCTTTGTGTATCTCTGTAAACGACCTATAAATTTTACACACTACATTTTCAATACCTATAGTTAACATCAATAACATATACAGAATTCCGTGGTAATCCAAGAATATTTAGGAGAAAAAGAGCTGAGACAGACAGGCAGACAGACAAACCGAATTCATAAGCACTTTTCAACTACATTGGAAAGAGTTAATAAGACATAGGCAACAAATATTTTTTAACTGAAAACAAATCGCAGGATGCAAAATTTTAGAATCAACCATTCCAAAATAATGTAAAGAAAAATAGGAGAATCGCAAACATAGAATTTTGAGAAATTCCTTAAATGATAATGCGGAACTGAATGTATTCGAATGCCTTCTTTACTCGGGGAAACGATTAGAGATCTTCAGATTGGAAAAAGCAATTCCACTTATATTCCAAAATTAATTTTGAAAGCAACGATCCACGCACTTGTAGCCATTTCAAGTATATTCTTTAAAAAGGAAAAACGAAAACAATTAATTAGTCTTCTTTTTTATCGGTTCATAATACTTATAATATTTATATAACATATAAGAAACTTTAATGGAAAATATTTCTTCCGTAAAATTAATTCATACATATGTATTATATTTTAAGGATCTAGAAAAATTGCATGCGTATTAAATAATATAGAAAATATTAATCATATTTCACTACATAAGAGATAAATGCAGCAAAGCCTTTTCAACTGAAAACAAACCACACAAACAAACCACCAGACGCAAAGATTCTGCAACGCCCATTCCAAAAAATGAAAAGTAAAATAGTTAATCGCAAAAAAAGAATTTAATTTTTTTTTTTTATATGTGTTCACGGAATTTAATGCATTTGGGTATATTCTTTACTCAGGGAAACAATTAGTTTCCTGAAATGGCAAAAGAAACTCTTCATGCATGTAAAATTTAAAAGTAATGAACTGTAAAATCGTAATCATTTCAATTTTTTTTTTTACTGAACAGTAGAATTAATTAGTCATTTTTCAATGATTCAATTGCGTTTATAACAGTTATTAAAAAGTTTAATAGAAGAGTTAACCTCTCTTAAAAATATCTACAAATTACACGTGACACATATTTTATGAGCATATATTTATATTGGTCAAGATAAAATTGAAGTATGATAAAAATGCAGAATGGCTTACTCTAATTTCGTTACAAACAAAAGCAAACAAACAAACAAAAAAACAAGCCCAACAAATCTTTTTTAACTGAAAACAGATCACAGCATGCAAGCATTCCAGAAACAACCCTTTAGAAATAGTATAAAAAAATAGCAGAATCAAAAGATAGAATTTTGAGAAATTCTATAAATGAGCTCACGAAACTGAATGTATTCGAGTGTATTCTTTACTCAGGGAAACGATTAGAGATTACCAGATTGGAAAAAGCAATTCCACTTCCAGTCCAAAACTAAATTTGAATGCAACGATCCATGTACTTGAAACCATTTCCTAAAATTCTTTTTAAGGGAAGCGAAACAATGAAATTAATTCATTTAAATTTTTTTTTCATTTTTTACATTTCATAAGTTTTTTTTTTGTATATATATATCTCTATTCTAAAAAAAAAAAGTAATTAACGCTGCCGCCGCCGGTTTTGAAATTTTTGTGACCGGAGGTCTTTCTTCGTTAACTTTAAGAAAAATATTGCATACAAAAATATGAAAATCGGTGGTATTATACAGAAATGTTTGTTAAACACGCTGATGCAGACAGTTTTCATATCGAAGAATTATTTTAAGAGATATTTAATGCTAAAGTTGGACAAAATCGTTCCATTAAAAAAGTTTTATAGGAACAAAAACTATACATCGGAATTTAATCATTTTTAGATCATTTTATACGTTATAATTTCCCGGTGTGCAGACTGCATTTATTTTTCTAATTTGACTCATTTTTTTGAGGTTTTATTTCTATTTTAAATTCAAATTTTCAGCATTTTGAGAGATATTTTTTACATATTTTAGAAAATGGTATTAATTTAAACAGTTGCCAACTGTATAAACAGCGCAAACAATAATGTTAGCCTCAAATAAAAAATTAATTTACACGCGACTATTATAAACAGAAAAAACTTTCAAATTAGAAATAGATAATTACATATAAAAAGCAGGAACTTATTGAAAATTACGTCATAAAATCTATATTTACGGGTGAATTTTAAAAGAGAAAGGATATCGTAAAATAATAAATGCATTAACATGCGTTAGAAGTCTTAAATAGGAGAAAATACGTCACATCGCACTTATTACGTAAAATGAACAAAAAATAACTGTTTTACTTCATTTCTAACAAAAGTATTTTCACGTGAATATTAAAGATAGAAAGAAAAGCTTGGTGAAAATTACGTCAAATTAAAAACGATACATTTAAAATGTCTTATTTAAAAGAACTTTCTTTTCGCTTTGTTAAAAAATACCGGAAGACAAAGACTCTGTTTACTTAATTCATTTTATATTAGATTATTTTGAAATGTTTAACTGGTTTTATTTAATCAAAGACGAAAACAGCCATTGTATCTTTTAACAGCAGCTGATTTGGCCTTAAAATTCCCCAATCAAAGAGAAATTAATAGAAACCCGTTTATGGGGAGATCGCCACTGTTTTTAAAATTATAATTGAATCTTTCGAAATCTTTTTAAAGCCGATCAAATTAGTGTGCTTGTAGAGTCTGCGGTGTCTGAACGGGGGTTGGCGAAAGTAGCTCGTAGGGGGCAGAGCCTCCTAGTATTATAAATAGATGAAATACTATTTACTTTTGCTTCAAATGCATTCAATTAAGATTACGTTTAAAAGAAACCAACCCAGAAATCTAAATCATTTCTTAAATTTCGAGAAAAACGTAATAAATAAATAAATTAATTTTTGTAAGTTTTTTATAAATTCAATCTAAGATTTCTTTAAACATTTTCATTCGTCGAATGCGACGGGTTCCGACTCGTAGCTATTAAAAATTGTAATAGAACAACTTTTAATTCTCGTAATCCTTCAGCACACGCGCGTGGGATAAACCTTACTCCATTTTGTTTTCCATTATAATTTTGGCTAAATGCGTTTTAAAAACAAATCTACTACTCTATATCATAAAATACATCAGTACTACTTCTTTTAGGCGAAAAATCATGCTTTTTATATTTATTTTCAGAATTTGTAGCAGTTTCTGTAAAAATTACGTTTTTCTTTTAGTAAATATGCAAACGATTTGTTTTGCACCTTAAAAGATGAATTACAATTGGTATTAATTACACTTAATATCCTTTCATAAATATATACAAGTAGCTTTTATGTAAGTCTTTCATTAAAATTATTTTAGTGTGTGGTATTCCGTAAGAAATGAACTTATCGAAATGAAACATTTGTACACGCGCGGGATTATTTAATCCCAAGAGGTATATATTTCTTTTCGTAGAGAACAAAGAAATGACATTTCTTCACCCACCTCTTCTAAACCTTGACCTTGAAAGGTACAAGACGGGTCAGACGCGTCCTAAAAAAATTATCATTTTTTTAAAAGAAAAAATCTGTTTGGGATTAGATTTATCTCAGCGCGTGTGCTTACGGGTTTTAAAACCACACACATATTATATGTTCCACATACTTTTGTGCATGTAATTACGTGGATCAAGATAAACTGGAAGTACATTATATACCCATTAATCACCGGACACTTTCAATTTCAGATATTTTGTGGAATATTTAAAAATATACTTACTTGTCGGGTTCTTCAGGATTATAAAGCATATGTTTGGCCTCATATTTATCAACGTCGATTTGATAAGGAAAACAATTAGGGAACCAACAAAAAAACAAAGAGCAATAATAATACTTGGGATTTACCTGTAAAAAAATGCACGAAATGATCTATCTCTGCAGAATACAAATATGCGGATACTGAACAACATGTCTAGTGATTTGTGTAAGAATAGCACGCATATTCATGAAGATATAGTGATTTTTCTTAAAAGATAAAAAAAATCCTTGCATGTTTTTAGCTTACATCATCCAGGGTTTTTAACCAAATCTAACGTCAGTTTCCGAAAAATTAGCAAAATGTAGTAGAAACAAAACAATGTAATCTATATAATAAAAGCCGAAGTCATGTGACTGTCATCAATAGTTTCGGGCTGACCGCTTCACTTTTTATGCCAAACGGACATTTCAGTACTCTTGTATTAGTCGGGCGCAGGTGATAAAAAACGCCAAATATTCTTCCGTTGCCCTCATTTCATTAAAAATATAAACCTATCACTCATTTCATTTAAAATAAATCTTTCATTTAAAATACACATATTTCATTTACCTCATTTAAAATACAATAAATAAATAAATAAATAAATAAATAGGTTCTTGGCGAGAAAAAATAAACTGGCATCGTATTTTACGGCAATCTATATCCTATTTCATATACATAAGCAATTTTTCCCATGTGTATATAATTTATTTAATCCATAGAAGCCAATAATCTATTTTTATATAGAAGCAGAAGTAATTTCTATGTAAACAAATATTGTATAATATGTATAAATAAAATGTTTATATGCAAATAAATACAAATTAAATACATAAAAATAAAAGTTCACCAGGTTTGTTTTCATAGCTATTTATATATTTTATCAACGTATTTCACATTCTGAAGCCTGAATTGCGCCAAGCTTTAAAAAAATTAATGCCAAAGCCCCTAATCGTAATAATAATAACACAAACTAAAATATTTCATTTCAATATCAAAGTATCGTTTCTAATTTACATTCAAATAAATATATATTCCAAGATAATTTCAATTGAAATTAAGTTGACATCTTTCTATTTTACTTCATAAAGTAAACAAACACAAGAGATTCATTCATCATGAATAATAGTAAATATTAGACCATGGTGGCAGTCATTCGCAAAGCAGATTCTGCAACAATGAATGGTTAATATTTTTATGACGTCATAGTAGGTAAGTTGGTGGCGCTAACGTTTGTTAACGGCTTGCATTCACGAGGGTTTTATTTTACTATTTCTCTTAGTTACGTTACTATATTGTCATATTTATGAACTCAGAAATCAAATCTATAAAAGCAAAAGTATATATATTCATTATTTAGTTATTAAGTAGTGAAAAAAAATTATAAATGCATGATTTGCAAAATTTAAATAAATTTATTAATACTAAAAAATGGCATTGAAGTAACAGCATGTTTAAGTAAAATAAGTTTAATTTAGATAATTTATGAACAAATCTCATTTTAAACACTTGAAATTTCACTCATTTTTACAGCTACGGAAATTAAATGGTATTTGTCAAAAAAGACGAAATACGCATAACAACAAAAATGTATGAAATATTATCAAGTTCGCAAAGAATTCTTGGTTTCTCTATCAGAATCTTTGGACTCGGGGGAAGGAATGAGCAAGTCAATTAGTTTAAGAATGAAAGCAACATGATGCATTGCTTAGCATACATTTAAGGGAGACCAAACTGGTCGCCAGTGGCGGCTAGTTGGAATATAAATATATTAAATATTTTATCAAATATAAGCAGCTGTATGAAATAATTTTATCTGCGCATGCGCGAACGATACCAAAGTTTTTTTTTATATATAATTTAATAGTCAACTCTATGGAACAACTCATAAAAAAAGTCCAGTCAAATATCGTGAATATTCAGAAAGATATCGGCGATAGACTGAGCTAATTTTTAGTTGTTCTGTAAAAGCAGGCTGAATGATAAAGGATTTTCTACAAACTGTCAATTTTAATTTTGATTCTTTTTAATTTTCATTTTTTATTGATGCTTTAGTTCTTCTTGCATAACCACCAGAACGAGACTATTCCATGATAAAAATAAGTATCAAAAAATCATTTGTTCAAAATCTACTCATTGATATTCACTAAATACTAACTTTTTTCTGAAAGTCAGTCAATAAAAAAGGACAATTTGCGGAAAATCCTGTATCATTCAACTGCTTTTAAAGAGCAACTAAAAATCAGCTCACTCCTTCGCCGATACCTTTCTGAATTTTCACGATATTTGACTGAATTTTTTTGTGAGTTGATCCATAGAGTTGACTATTAAACTATGTAAAACAATCTATGTTATCATTCTCGCATGCACAGATACAAATTATTTCAAACAACTGCTCATATTTCATGAAATATTTAATGTATTTATATTCCAATTATACTATATTGCTTCTACTAAATTTTGCTAATTTTTCTGAAATTGACGTTAAATTTGGTAAAATTCCTGCATGGAAAAAAGCTAAAAGCATGCGAGAATTTTTTGAACTTAAAAAAAAAATCGATATACTTCCATGAATATACGTGCTCAACAAATCAGTAAATATGTTGTACAGTATCCACATATTTGTATTCTGCAGAGATAGATCATTTCATGCATTTTTATTTACAAGGTGATACCAAGTATCATTGTTTTTCTTTGATTTTTTTGTTGGACCTTAATTGTCCTCCTTATCATATAGACGTTGTTAAGTATGAGGTCAAACATACTCTTTATAATCTTGAAGTTCCAGAAGAATCCGAGAAGTATATTTTTAAATATTCGACAAAATGTCTAAAAATGAAAGTGTCCGGTGATTAATGGCTATATAGTGTAATATAAAAATGCAGAATGATTTAATCTTATTTCATTACAGAAACGACAAGCGCAACAAACATTTTTTTAACTAAAAACAAATCACAGCATGCAAATATTCTAGAAAAAACCCTTTCAAAAATAATGTAAAAAAATAATAGAATCTCAAAGATAGAATTTTGAGAAATTCTTTAAATGAGTTCGCGAAACTGAATGGATTCGAATGTCTTCTTTACTCAGGGAAACGATTAGAGATCTTCAGATTGGAAAAAGCAATTCCACTTCCATTCCAAAAATTAAATTTGAAAGCAACGACCCATGTACTTGAAGTCATTTCCTAAAATTCTTTTTAAGGGAAACGAAATAATGAAATTCATTTACATTTTTTTTTTTTTGCATTTTTTGCATTTCATAAGTTTATACACATATATATGTATATATATATATATAAATGCTCTTTATAGATGAAATACTATTAGCTTTTACTTCAAAAGCATTCAATTATGATTTCGTTTAAAAGAAACCAATTAAGAAATCTAAATCATTTCCTAAAATTTCGAAAAAAAAAACGTAATACAATAACTAATTTCTTTTAAAAATGATTAATCTTTATCGCATTACCTATATTATAAAGCAAAAACATATTCGTGAGAAATGTTGATGATGGCAACAGTCTAAGTCAGGGTTGGCGAACCTGTGGCACGAGTGCCGTAACTGGCACGCAGGAAGATTTTTTTGGCACGCCATTTATTGAAGTTCTAAATCAAAATTCAGTCAAATTCCCAAAATTCTGCACCTCTTTATTCTTTTTTCATTAATACACGAGCTTCATTGAAAATAGCTTTTGTCTTCTATATAAGTAGTTGTGTATTTGTTATATCACCGAATTTCCCGCTGAGAAATATTTCACCCTTCCCAACTCCTCACTTCCTCTGTTTCGTTATGATGGCAGATAGAACCTATGATTCGCATAGAAAGAGAGAAATCTAGCAAATCAAATTATACTTTGCTGTAATATTTCTGCATGATTTAACGCGTTTTGACCTGCACATGAGGCTTTATTTAACTTTTGCTAGAATTTGGTAATTGATCTCCAATTTCTTAAAATGGCAAAAGTATTAATAAAACTAATAAAGCATGACTTTTTTCATAAGTTATAAAAATAATAATAATTGGATTGCTAAAAAACTTGTAAAATGAAATGAAAACTATAATTATAGTTTTCTAGAATGCGTATGTTTTGGTATTACCCGCAGGTATGTTAGCTATATTTATAATAATCTAATAATGACATATAGTTTTGACACTATTATTTATTATTATTTGAGAATTAAACTAACATATAATTCACTATTAAATTAATTCGCTATTTTTTTGCGGGATTCAGGCGTCGGGGGGTGAGGGGGTGTTGTTCGTATGCCATGTTCAGCTGAATTTTTTTTTAAATATTGGCACGCGGATGTAAAAAGGTTCGCCGACCCTGGTCTAAGTAGTAAATTTCGCATTTACTACAATTTTTTTTTTACTTCTAAACATCGCGCCATTTAAATTTTTACATCGTCCAATAAGGAAAAGCAAATTCTTTCAAATACAATTTATTTGTATAATGTATCTCAATTTTCTGATTCGTTATTATTGTTTTTCAAGTTATTTTGATGCGTATTTTTTTTAAACTTTTATATCTATCATTAGTAGCTCGATTACTAAATATTAACCCCTTTGCACTTAAAACAACATTAATATTTTAAAATTTGTTTATGACTAATAATCTACAACGGAATTAAAACGTCATCAACAAATAAAGAAAGAAAGAAAAAGAAATTTTACAGATATGTAACCAAATTACGCGCTTAAACCACTGAAATAATCAGAATAAAAAAAGCTGCTGTAAGAAGATAAACCTTTGGCTATTAACTCCTGGCATACGACTAATACGAAAGTATCTCTTTTAATAAATGTCAACACTTTATTTCAAAACATAATTGGTATTTTTCCGATATAATGCTTTTCGGTGCGTGTTAGTGGGCGAACTAAAAAAATATGAAATGCACAAAATCTGTTAGAGGTTTCGATAAAAGTAGGTTTACACCTATATATTCTGTGACTCGGTAAGTTTCACGGATGTTTCTCAATCTCTCTGATTTCGCAGACCTGCGCCAGAAAAGCATTTTTGTTTCATGTTATGAACGAAAACCGTTTAAACGTTTATACATTTAACTACCGGGGCAAGTTCCACATATACGTTGTACCGTATATGCTATTTCGTATAATACGACCTTGGCTGTATCATATGTATCCATAATCTGTACCCTGTACAACACGTACTATGCGTATACTGATGTAAATGTTTAATAGGGAGCCCTATTTCAAAGTGATACTTTTAAAGGGGACTTAGGACCCTTAAAATGTAGAAAATTGAAAAAAGTAACCATTTTTGTCATTTTAATATCTTAAAATTATGCATTTCAAAAACACAATTTTTAAAGACTACACAGATGCATGTTTCGTTTTCATTTCATATTTTTTACAGATCATAATCGGGAAAATTAGTTTTTATGGAGGTTGTTAAACTTGTTGAGCAGAAAATTGGAATCACAGTTTGTACAGTAGACAGAAAAGAGACAAATTACACCATTTGCTATCATTAGGCAAAGAAAATATAATGTATTTTACTTTTTAAACCATTAAAAAATCGATATAAAAAATAATATTTTTAGTTACTTTTGCTTAAATTTAATGTATTGTAAGTCGTTAATCACTTTCGTAGAATAAATGTATTCATTGAGCTTTTAAATCATTAGTTTCGAAAATAACATAGTCATTAAAGGAAGAAATTACTAATACAAAATATTTCTTTTTTTCCTTGCGTGAAGATATATTACTAACAAAATATTATTTTAATGGGATATAAAAAAATATTAGTTTTGAATGACATTAAACTATATATCACTAGAATGTTTTGATTAAAAAGCTTAAAATATAGCAAATTGAAAAAACAAAATGACTATTTTTGTCATTTTTGTATTCAAAAATTTATACATTACAATAACGCAATTATTAAAGACTACACAGATGCATGTTTCGTCTTTCATTTCATATTTTTTACAGATCATAATGGGGAAAATTAGTTTTTATGGAGGCTGTTAAACTTGTCGAGCAGAAAATTGGAATCACAGTTTGTACAGTATTCAGAAAATAGGCAAATTACACCATTTACTAATATTAGGCAAAGAAAATATAATGTATTTTATTATTTTAACCATTAAAAACTCGATATAAAAAAGACTATTTTTAGTTACTCTTACTTTAATTTAATAGCTCGTAAGTCGTTAATCACTTTCGTAGAAAAATTTATTCATTGAGCTTTTAAATCATTAGTTTCGAAAGTAACATAGTCATTTAATAAAGAAATTACTAATACAAAATAACGTTTTTTGCGTGAAGATATATTACAAATGAAATGTTATTTTGATGGGATATAAAAAAAAGAATATTGGATTTCAATTACATTAAACTGTATATCACACGAACGCTTCGCTTGAAAAGATTTCGATGATAAATTATAATTTCTAAAGCAATCGACTCAAGTCAGTGATTTACGAAATTTTCATTTAATTTTGCGTAACTCATTAATTACATTTCTAAAATTATTTTATTTAAAAAAGACGTTAACGTGACTTACTTCAATTGCATTCCATTCCATTTTTGAAAACCTCGTCGCTAAAGAGAAAAAAAAAGGATAAAACAAAATAACAATAATTTTGAGTGAATATAAATTATGAATCGCTATTTTGTTGAGATGTCGATAATTATTGGTTATCAATTACGTTAAGTCGTCTGTCGCACATTACCTTTTGTTTAAAGGATTTTGATGATACATTAACAATATCTTATTCAATGGATGTAAGTCACGATATAGAAATACGTCAGTGATTAAATGAAGCTTTAAAAATCATATTTATTGATTAAAAAAAAGATAAATTCCTGTTTAATTTAAAGTATTCTAAACTATAATTATTATAGATTTAAACTTATGGTTATAATTGTTAAAAAAATAAAACTATTTTTAGTAAGTCTTAATTACAGCTAACAGTCTGTAATTCGTTAATCACTCTTACATAATTAATGTCAGTGGGTATGTTAAGAGTTGCGAAAACTCGTGTAAAACAGCTGACCATATATTGGGTACAAATTTTGGTGAAATATAAGCATCTAATATTGAGCAGTCTTGGTTGCAAATGTTTCTTAAATATCAGCAAAAGAAAAACATACCAATATTAAGAAAAATTACATGTCTATATCGGCTACAAATATTGGCTAAATATGGGGGGGGGGGGTGAACATCCTAAAATTGGGCCATATTTCAGGAAAATATTGCTCCAATATTTACTCAAGATACAGTCAATATTGGCTTAATACTGGCTGACTACTAGGGTGATGTATCTCTTCCTCAGGAACTACTGAAATGATTTAAATGATTCTTTTAATAGTTTGGCAGACGCTAAAATGATCGCTCGGCAAAAAATAAAAATAAAAAACGCAATAATTACGCTAATTTTAAGTTGATTTTTAAATACAGGGCAATTCCATCGTAACTGACGTAATATTTGATCACCGAATTTTGTTTTCAAAACTATGTAGAAAATTTACTAATAAAGTTAGAACAAATTTTTACAATTTAAAATATTTCTTACTAAGGACTTAATATCCAAATACCTGCAGATTATTTCAATCTCTCTTTTAGTACCAAAAATTACAATTCAAAATTCTGTAATTGGCGTAACATAAAATAGACAAACATTTTTTCTGCCTTCATTCAAGTGTAAAAATTATCAAAACTATCCCGTTAAAAAAAGTGATTTAATGTTTTCAATAACACTAAGTAATGCCAAATCATAACAGTGACTTGTTTAATTAATTTGTGAATAATAAAAAGAAAAAATGGCATTTATACGTGTAACTGACATAACTTTTATTGTATACCTGACGTAACATTATGACTTTACAAATACAATAATGGTACTTAACTTAGTTTGCAAACAGTAATTTACAATGCCTTTTTATTAGGATTTTATTATATAACATAAAAATATCAAGTTTTAAAATCATACTCGTAAATTAAACATATTATAAATTTTATTCCCCCCTCAAAATGATAATTTTCTGTGGAATTGTCCTACACCAAGATTTCTCTTGTTTGCGAAATTGAGTAAATATTGTGTTTCCTATTTTCTTTTTTTGCCAAAAGATTCATTTATAAATTAATCACTTCCATAAATGTTATGAAATAGCTTCACTCTCGAAAATAAGGTACATCAATGTGAGCTGTTTTATATCAGATTTCTCAACTATTTACGTCCCCTTAACAGAGTTTCTAAATCATTAGTTTCGAAAAATTCGAGGAAAACGTACATCATGTTTTACATGAGATTCCGCATAAGTTCATTTTAAAATATACCTAGATTTCTTTTGTTTGTGAAATTGCGCATAATATTGTATTTTTTCATATTTTTTTTTTCCAAAAGATTCTTGTATAAATTAGACACTGCCAAAACTATTATAAATGTTTTGAAATAGCTTCACTAGTTCTGGAAAAAAAGGTACTTGAACGTGAGCACTCGTACGTGAGGTTTCCCAACTATTTTCGCCGCATTAATAAAGTTCCTAAATCATTAGTTTTCTATCAATTCGAAAGAAACAGATGCATGAATGTCATATGTTTTATATAATATTTTGCGGCTATTTTCGCCGTCTTTATTAATAGGGTTGTAATGAGAATTCCTAAATCATTAAGTTTCGAACAATTCCAAAGAAACCGATTCATCAATGTGATCTGTTTCATATGAGATTTTGCGGCTATTTTCGCACTCTTTATTAAAGTTAGAGTACCTAAAGTATTAGTTTTCGAACAAATCGAAAAAAACAGATGCATGAATGTGATCTGTTTTATATGATATTTTGCGGCTGTTTTCGCCCTCTTTATTAATAGGGTTATAATTTGAGTTCCTAAAGCATTAGTTTTCGAACAATTCGAAAGAAACAGATGCATCAATGTGATCTGTTTTATATGAGATTTTGCGGCTATTTTAGCTCTCTTTATTAATGGGACTAAAATTAGAGTTCCTAAACCATTAGTTTTCGGACAATTCGAAAAAGACAGATGCATCAATATGATCTGTTTTATATGATATTTTGCGGCTATTTTCGCCCTCTTTATTAATAGGGTTATAATTAGAGTTCCTAAAGCATTAGTTTTCGAACAATTCGAAAGAAACAGATGCATCAATGTGATCTGTTTTATATGAGATTTTGCGGCTATTTTAGCTCTCTTTATTAATGGGGCTAAAATTAGAGTTCCTAAACCATTAGTTTTCGGACAATTCGAAAAAGACAGATGCATGAATGTGATCTGTTTTATATGATATTTTGCGGCTGTTTTCGCCCTCTTTATTAATAAGGTTATAATTAGAGTTCCTAAAGCATTAGTTTTCGAACAATTCGAAAGAAACAGATGCTTCAATGTGATCTGTTTTATATGAGATTTTGCGGCTATTTTAGTTTTCTTTATTAATGGGGCTAAAATTAGAGTTCCTAAACCATTAGTTTTCGGGCAATTCGAAAAAGACAGATGCATGAATGTGATCTGTTTTATATGATATTTTGCGGCTGTTTTCGCCCTCTTTATTAATAGGGTTATAATTAGAGTTCCTAAAGCATTAGTTTTCGAACAATTCGAAAGAAACAGATGCATCAATGTGATCTGTTTTATATGAGATTTTGCGGCTATTTTAGCTCTCTTTATTAATGGGGCTAAAATTAGAGTTCCTAAACCATTAGTTTTCGGACAATTCGAAAAAGACAGATGCATCAATGTGATCTGTTTTATATGATATTTTGCGGCTATTTTCGCCCTCTTTATTTTAATAGGGTTATAATTAGAGTTCCTAAAGCATTAGTTTTCGAACAATTCGAAAGAAACAGATGCATCAATGTGATCTGTTTTATATGATATTTTGCGGCTATTTTCGCCCTCTTTATTAATAGGGTTATAATGCATCAACATGAGCTGTTTTACGTGAGATTTCGCAACTATTTTTTCCGCCTTAAAAGAGCTCCTAAATCATTAGTTTCGAAAAATTCGAGAAAATTTAAAAAAAAAGATGCAATTACTTGAGTACTTATTTAATTTACTTACTTAATTTTACATGAGATTTCGACCATATTTCCGCCCTTTTTAATAAGAGGACAAAAAAAGATGAGTTCCTAAATCATTTGTTTTCTGAAAACTTTAGAAAAAGTGCATACATCAATGGGAGCTGTCTTATGTGAGATTTCGCAACTATTTTTACCTCCTTTACACAGTTCCTAAATAATTAGTTCTCGAAAAAATTCGGAAAAAAAGATGCATCAATGTAATCTGCTTTATATGAAAGTTTGCACCTATTTTCGCCAAGGGCTAAAATTAAGTACCTAAATCACTAGTTTCAGTGAGTAAAAAAGGGTATCTACAATGTGAGATGTTTACCTGAGATTTCACATCTATTTTCGCACTCTTAATAGAGCTCCTAAATAACTAGTTTCGAGAAAAGGGTACATCTGTATGAGCCTTTTACATGATATTTCGCAGCTAGTTTCATCCTCTTACTAGAGGACAAAGGCAGTCATTTATCCTAAACCATTAGTTTGAAATACTTATATCGTGAAAGAAGAAAAGACTAAAGCAATACAGCATCCTTTTTGCGTGAAGATAAATAACGAGTGAAAAGTCACATTGTTGTGATGTCAAAAAATATTGGTTATCAATAATATTATGTCGTCTGTCATATTTTGCTTTTCGCAGTTTTGATGATAAATCACCACATCCGAAGCAATTGAAGCAAGTCACGAGAAAAGAAAATCATCAATTTACGAAATTCGTACATTTCAGGAGCATATTTGTTAATTACTGTGAATTATTATAATGTTTATAAACAATTTATTCTCTTCAAATAGTATAGCATTTACTAATCCGTATTCCCATGTTCTTTTAATTCGTATGTTTAAGTACAAATAACTTTTTATACAACAAAACGTTAATATGTTTTTTCAAATAGAAAAATTTTACATAAAATTTTTGATTTGATAACTGTTATTTCAGACAGGTAAATTTCGTTTTCAAGGCACGTACGTAATGGTTACAGAAACATTCTATGAAACAAAATTTATTGTATTTGAAAACTGTGATTTTGGATAGGTAAATTTTGTTTTCAGAATACCTACTTAATGGTTACAGAAACATTTAAAAAAAAAACAAAATTTGTAGTATTTGATAACCGTTGTTTTAGATAGGTAACTTTCGTTTTAAGGATACCTACTGAGTGGTTACAGAAACATTTTATAAAAAAGAAAATTTGTAGTATTTTATAACTGTTATTTTAGATAGGTAACTTTCGTTTTAAGGATACCAACTGAGTGGTTACAGAAACATTTTATAAAAAAGAAAATTGGCAGTATTTGATAACTGTTATTTTAGATGGGTAACTTTGGTTTTAAGGATACCTATTGAGAGGTTACAGAAACATTTTATATAAAAGAAAATTTGTAGTATTTGATAACTGTTACGTTAGATAGGTAACTTTCGTTTTAAGGATACCAACTGAGTGGTTACAGAAACATTTTATATAAAAGAAAATTTGTAGTATTTTATAACTGTTATTTTAGATAGGTAACTTTCGTTTTAAGGATACCAACTGAGTGGTTACAGAAACATTTTATAAAAAAGAAAATTGGCAGTATTTGATAACTGTTATTTTAGATGGGTAACTTTGGTTTTAAGGATACCTATTGAGAGGTTACAGAAACATTTTATATAAAAGAAAATTTGCAGTATTTGATAACTGTTACTTTAGATAGGTAACTTTCGTTTTAAGGATAACTACTGAGTGCTTACAGAAACATTTTATAAAAAAGAAAATTTGTAGTATTTGATAACTTATTTTAGATAGGTAACTTTCGTTTTAAGGATAACTACTGAGTGGTTACAGAAACATTTTATAAAAAAGAAAATTTGTAGTATTTGATAACTGTTATTTTTGATAGGTAACTTTCGTTTTAAGGATATCTACTGAGTGGTTACAGAAACATTTTATAAAAAAAAGAAAATTTGTTGCATTTGATAACTGTCATTTTAGATAGGAAACTTTTGTTTCCGGAATATCTATTTAATTGTAAAATTAAGGGGAAGGGACAACTACTGGGAAATTCTATATAAAACAGATAATATTAAAGCACATTTTTTAAATGAACTACAATATTTTTATAAGTATCTAAACAGTATATAATCTTTTAGTTGATTGCTCGAGAAAAGACAAAAAAAAAAAATGCAATTTTTCAGAAAAAAAAAAAATCTAAATTTATTTAATTGACGTCACTAAAAGTAATTGATTTTAGAGAAAATAAAAACAACTGCAAAATAGCTAATGACAATACCAAACTATTAGGTGCGCTCGTAATTACATAAATACGTAGCACCTATAGTCGTCGTTCGGTCCGTCCGTCTGTCCGCATATAACAGAGCAAAAACTACCCAACTGAATGGTCTGAAATTTTAAATATATAATTGTTGCAAAATTTTATCGAGTCATTTCAAATTTTATAAAAATCGGATGTGTAGTTTAATTACAGAGACAGTCAAAAGTTTTCTGTTACATTACGACCGATGGGAAAAAATATTTCAAGTGCATTTTAATGATGTTACAGCACTTTGAACAGCATGAAATTGATATTCACTTGTGAAGTGCACTAAAATATACATTCAGTACAATATGCGGTGCAAAAAAATATTTATAAAACGTGTTAAAGTACGAACGCACCTCATTTGCCACGTCTGACGAGCAATTTCCAACTTGTTTTTTATTTGTTGGTGATTTGTTGACGATGATCATAAACAACAGCAACCGTTTTCAATCCATTGCTGTATGTAGGCCTAGCAGATTTTTCCATTGTTTTCCGCCTATTGGATTGGTCATTCAATTAACAACAGCCACATTTCTGATTTTGTCTCTCCATCTTACCTGAGGTCGTCTGCTTGGTCGTTTTACTTCTCTGGGATACCACAGTAAGATATTTGTACTTCATCAATTGTCTTCTCTTCTTACAATGAGCACAGTCCATTTCCATTTTAAAGATTAATTCTCTCGATGATATCAAGAACTTTCATGTCGCTTCTTGTCCAGATTATTATTTTTATTTCTCGTGTAGTTATGCTTAGTATACACCTTTCCATATTTAGCTACGTTTCCATCTACTACCATCCGTTTTATTAGCGTCCATATTTCTGCATATGTATATATATTGAAAGAGCTTCAGTAGTTCCCGAGAATAGTATACGCAAATATCATTTGTTTTTCATAGTATTTCGCAACTCTAAGTGCCTATTTAAAAGATTAGCATCTCTAAATTATCAGCAACAACAAAAAAAATTAGAAAAATTTACTATTTCAAATCTAAATTAGAAACATACATATTAACAGCTCTGTTTCCTCAAAACTAAAAAATGTTCCTAATAAGTAATTTAATATAGACACTACATTAAATGAATTAATTTTAGAGCATATCTTTCAATGCTTTAATCATGCAATTTAACAGTATAATATGAAATATAATTTAGAAGTACAATAATGATACCAAAATGTTTAAGTTTATTTTGAGAAAAAGCATCAATACATTTTCTTTGCTTATGATTTTCTTATTCGATTTTGCGCCATTTAATAAAATATATATATTCCATGTACAGTCGTGGAAATAAAAAGTAACCCCCCCCCCCCCCCTACTAACTTCTCAACAAATGATCGTAGAAGAAAGTTACTGGTACCGAATGATTGGAAATAAAGTCTACTTTTAAATGTTGTATATAAAATTTGCTTAGAGGGACATCTACATATTAAAACGAACCATAACTTTGTTTTTTTTCAATAGCAATACATAATTCTGACAGCATAAATGAACTCTACACCCTCCAATTAGCCTGGAAATAATTTTTTATGCAATTCATACCATAAGTTCCAGAAAAATTAATTATTTTAAAACAAGTGTATTTTAAGGGCTGTATCCAAATTGAAGTTCGGTACTGGATTGCTAACCGAGAGAGCCATCTTCTTGATCAAGGCACCTTCAGCGCCACTTACGCAATCAATGAAGCCTGTTAGAAATTTCAAAATATCTACTCACTCCTATCATAGACGGCTTCTTAAACCATCATTTTGCCGTTTTTTAAGCATCATTTGAAAACTACTTGGTAGAAAAACGTGAAATTTTGGATTTCCATACAGCAGGACTTAATAAATCTAAATTCATCAAAAAAATTGTAGGTTGCAATTCATAATTTTTTCGATTATTAATTTCATAACTCATAATTCACATCATAAAATTATAAAAATTGCAAATTCAGCGTATTTATGTTTGGGTATATTAGTATTATTGCTACACAAAAAAATTAGCACATTAGGCGCATAATTTCAGAAGATATAAATAAAAATATGAAAATGTAATTTAACATTAGAAGCACTAAATTTTGAATGTTTATAATTCAAAAACTTATCATTCAAATGACTTGAAATTTGGTGTATAGGCATAGTTTGAACCGAAGATCTGAAATATCTCGTTAAAAGTGGGTATTGCCATGGAAAAAAATGACGTTTGTATTCGTTTAATATGTAGACGGCCCAATAAGCAAATTTTATATATATCATTTAAAAGTAGACTCTATTTCCAATCGTTCGGTACCAGTAACTTTCTTCTACGATAATTTGTTGAGGAGTTAGTAGGGGGTGTTTACTTTTTTTTTCACGATTGTACTTCTGTGCTGTATGAGGAATGAAAGGGTAAAAAATTGATATCATGGGGTGATAAAGTTTCATCCGTAACATTCTTTAAGACTTATACCTTAGTTATTATTTTTTCTTTTTATTGTACATTATTTTGAATATTATCTACATGATTGTTAAATAATAAATATGAACTTTCTGTCTAATACAATAATCATTTTTTACTTCAAGATAGAGATACTTTATCCCTTGCACATTTATAAGTGATGAAATTACTTCCATTAAATTTTTGGCAGCTATTTTAAAAGAAAAAAATCTGTCACCAATATATTTTTGTCCAATATCTTATACTTTATTAGAGTATTAAAATAAAATCAATTTTTCTATGCACATAAATACAGTTATGTGTAAAAATTTACTGTCTTGTAAAAAATATATTTAAATATATTAAGTAACATTATTAAAAACGGATGAAAATAATTTCGAATAAAAAAAAATCTCATACACATTCATATTTTGCTCTTTAAATTGGGAATAAATTTTTCAGAGATTAAATTATCAAGCGAGATTATTAAAGAGCTATATAGTAAATTATGTAAATATAACTATTTTAAAATCTATTATAATATTCAACTTAAATTGTAAGTTTCAACTTTTTTCAGATCAGCTTATTTTTCCTGAAAATTCTTGAACAGAAAATCTAATGGATTATGTGACGTCATTCCTTACCTTGGATTCAATTTATGAGCTTTCTGTTTTCTTTTAAAGTTTTTATCCAACACTGAGGATCATTGATGTTGAACGAAATATCTAAAAAAGAAAGGAAATTTTCGTTTTCTTTATGTTATTTTTGTAGAAAAATAATGAACATTTTTCTCTTTTTAACAGTTTTATTTATTTATTTATTTATTTCTATTTTTTTACAAGTCTTGGAGTTAAAATGTTTCTGATATGTTAAAATAAATACATAAAAAACCTTTTCTTTATTTTTTTCGATTTATTGGAATTTCTTTTTAAGTTAAAAATGCGTTGCTCTTTTTTTTTTTTTTTTTTTTTTTTTTTTGCATTAACGTACAAGAGTTGCCAAGTGACAACATTTGGTGAAATATTTAGCGATAGTTTTTAGTAATAAAATAATGAAATAATTTTGTTCTAAATGTTCTTTTAATTCATGTTATAACATTCCTGTAAATATTTAGAAATACATTTTAATAATGTAATGATGAAATAATGAAATAATTTTGTTTTAACTTAAAAAAGGTGTTGCTATAATCATGTTAGAACATTTCTGAGAATGTTTAGTAACATTTTTTTAAATAAAATAATGAAAACATTTTTGTTTAACTTAAAGGAGCTTTGGTCTTTTAATTAATGTTACAACATGTCTCAAAATATGTAGTAATCATTTTTAGAAATAAAGTAATGAAATAATTTTGTTTTAACTTAAAAAAGTAGTCTTTTAACACGTTCACGCCGGCGCGGTGGGTCACACTCGACTGTCTCAGAGTTGTCAAGTCTCCGGATTTTTTCACACCACTATTATTTTAGAGAAAATGTTGTTCCTTTAAATCGCCCAATTGGTCTAATTAAATAAAACAGCATTTTCTGTATTAAACTACTTGTATCCAAAATGCTGGAGACTTGTCAGCTCTGAGACAGTCGAGTGTGACCCAACGCGCCGGCGTGAACGCGTTAAATCATGTTCGAACATGTCTGAAAATATTTAGTAATAATTTTCTGTATTAAAATACTAAAATGAAATTTTTTTTTAATTTAAAAGAGCGTTGTACTTTTAATTCGTGTTACAGCATGTCAGAAAAGATTTAGTTATAATTTTCTGTATTAAAATACTGAAATGAATTTCTTTTAATTTAAAAGAGCGTTGTACTTTTAATTCGTGTTACAGCATGTCAGAAAATATTTAGTTATAATTTTATGTATTAAAATATTGAAATGAATTTCTTTTATTTTAAAAGAGCGTTGTACTTTCAATTCGTGTTACAGCATGTCAGAAAATATTTAGTTATAAGAAAATGTTAGTTATTGCAAAAGCTTTGTTTTAACTTAAAAAGCCGCAGTACTTTTAATTCATGTTACAACATTTCTAAAAATATTTAGTAATTAATGAGTTTTAGTAATAAAATACGGAAATTTTTTTAATTTAATTTAAAAGGAGTTGTTCTTTTAATTTATGTTATAGGACATCTGAAAATATTTATTAATAAGTTTTAGTAGTAAAACTATGAAACGGCTTTGTCATAACTTAAAATTAGATGTTCTTTTAATTCATGTTACAAAATTTATGAAATAATTTTGCAATAAATTTTCGAAATGAAATCGTGAAATAATTTTGTTTTACTGCTGTTGTAATTCATATTATAACATTTCTGAAAATATTAAGTACCTAATAAGTTTTAGTAATAAAGTACTCAAGTAATTTTATTTTAACTTAAAAAGACGCTCTTCTTTTAATTCATGTTACAACATGTCTCAAAATATATAGCCTTCCTTTTTATTAATAAAATAATGAAACACTTTTGTTAAAGCTTACTTAAAAAGGCCTTGTTCTTCGAAGTCATGTTACAAACTTTCTGAAATTCTTTTTAATAATGTTTAATTATGCAATTATGAAATAATTTTGTTTTAGTACTCTTGTAATTCATATTACAAAATTTCTGAAAATAATATGTAGAAATTATTTTTAGTAATAAAGTAATAAAACAATTTTATTTCAACTGCTGTTGTAAATCATGTTTCAACATTTCTGAAAATATTTAGTAATAAAATAATGACGTACAGTAATTGTTTTTGTGTAAAATCAATGAGATGAAATCAATGCTGTAGGACATGTAATCAGTATGGTATGGATTTAACATAAAATGAGTACAGTGATGATGTAATACAAATAATTAGATCATCCAGTTGGCCTGTGACCTGCCTCACACATCTTTAATATTTCTATCAAGTAATTAACAAAAATAAAATTATTGTTAAATTTTGAAAGGTAATCTTTTGGGTTGTAACTTCATATAAAAAGTTTAAAAAATCCTATACTGAAATAGATACAACAGTAAATGTCTTACAATCACAGTTGGGCAGATTTCTAATTCCAATTATCTGCAATGTAATTACAGTTTCATTGAATGTAATTAACACTGGACAACAGTGGTTTTGTCCTAGAACTAAAATTAGTTGATTCTAGATCAGTTTTTGGCGCTGATTCCGAATATGCTTTCCGTTTATCTCTAGGTGGTCCGGGTTTGAGAAATTTGCATATTTAAATTTATGCAAATTTAAGCTTTTTTGTGCAATTTTTGGGTACAATATGTGTCACATCTAATTACGTTTTCTAGATAATGACTACTTGACTATTTACTTCAGATAAATGTCACGATTTGCATATTCTTAACATTTATTTATCAATTATTAAGCCTAATTTACATATTTTTCAGTGGTGTAATGTTTACATCACTATCAACTTTAAAATAGTTGCCACAGAATTGACGTAATGTTTTTCTAGACTAGATTTTTATGCTGATTTCAAATCTGCAGTCTGTTTTTTTAAGTCATGTGTAGTTTTTGAGTAAGATGCATTTCTACTTTTGCACGGCATTAACACAGGTTTGATATAAGATACTTTTTAGGGGTGTTCAATTCATTGACAAGAAGGTGAACAGGGTCAGATTCATATCGAGACGTGAACAAAAATTTATATAATCGAAAAAAAATAAGTAGTAGAATCTATCCTAACTAGTTGAAGTTTATCATACAAAGTATCATAAAAAGCTATTTCTGGCCTTTTTTGACCAAAAACTAAAATTTCACTTTTTTCAAAAACAAGACGTCATAGAAGAAAACAGATACAAGATTTGAAATCAGCTCAAAAAAACTGGTTTAGAAACATATTAGCTTACTCGTGCGGCAGAAATATTTGAACGTCAAGAAACATTATTAGAAAAACATGAAAAATATGCAAATTAGATACAATATTTCACAGTCATATGTCAGTATAATCTCAGAAGAAACGTTTTTGTGAAGTAAATTAGGTAGTAATCATAACATAAAACAAAAAAACCTGTCGGATATTGCTTTATACCTTAAATGTGCAAATAATTGTATAAAATTTACTAAATTTGCATAAATTGAAATATGCAAATATCTCTCAAACTGGACGTGCTGGAGTAAATCTAAAATTAGATTCGGAATCAGCACAAAAAACCGCCTAAAAAACAACTAATTTCTGTTTTAGGACAGAGCAAAAGTTCAAATTTGTTGACCAGTATTATTATAATTAAAATTACATGCCGTAAAAAATTCTTGCAGCACTGTAACCGGAACAATCCCCATCCCATTATTTGACAAAATTTCTGTATTAGAATGTATGTAACTATAATCAATTACATGCAATTAACCTGTAATTACACTGTGGATAATTGAGATTACAAATTTGCTCAACTCTGCTTACAATATGCTTCTTTCTGCAAAGAGATATTTATTCTTCTTGATCGTGAGACTTTAATATGTACAATGTATTAAAACTACGATGCAGATTATGCTTGAAAAATAAATCAGTATGCTCAAACGCAAGATTGTTATAATTTATGTTTCTATTTGTACATTTATTGATTAACTTATATGTTGAATAACGTAATATGAATAGAACATATGCAAATAAAAATGCAATAGTGTATATATAATTTTATAATACCCTTTACATGCTTATTTTAAAAATGCAGCAGAAAATGTCTAACGCAGTATAAAATTTATTTGTAGAGTAAGCAATCCTAAATATGTTTCAGGGTGTACAAATTTTTCTTTTACATTCCATGCTCTTTTTAGGTGCGTTCGTAATTATATAAATACGTAGCACCTATAGTCGTCGTTCAGTCTGTCCGTCTGTCCGTCCGTCTGTCCGCATGTAACAGAGCAAAAACTACCCAACCGAATAGTCTGAAATTTCAAATATGTGATTGTTGCAAAATTTTGTCGAGCCATTTGAAATTTTATGAAAATCGGATGTATAGTTTAATTACAGGGACAGTCAAAAGTTTTTCTTTACATTACGGCCAATGGGAAAAATTATTGCAAGTGGATTTTAATGATATTAGAGCCTTCCGAATGATCTGAAATTTTAAAGATATAATTGTTGCAAAATTTTGTCGAGCCATTTCAAATTTTAGGAAAATCGGTCGTATAGTTTAATTACAGGGACAGTCAAAAGTTTTTCTTTACATTACGGCCAATGGGAAAAATTATTGCAAGTGGATTTTAATGGTATTAGAGCCTTCCGAATGATCTGAAACTTTAAAGATATAATTGTTGCAAAATTTTGTCGAGCCATTTCAAATTTTAGGAAAATCGGATGTATAGTTTAATTACAGGGACAGCCAAAAGTTTTTCTTTACATTACGGCCAATGGGAAAAATTATTGCAAGTGCATTTTAATGATATTACAGCCTTCCGAATGGTCTGAAATTTTAAAGATATAATTGTTGCAAAATTTTGTTGAGCTATTTCAAATTTTAGGAAAATCGGATGTATAGTTTAATTACAGGGACAGTCAAAAGTGTTCCGAAAAAATTATTGGAAGTGCATTTTAATGATGTATCAGACTATGCACGTTATGAAGTGCAAAAAATTATACATTCAGTACAATATGGGGTGCAAAAAATAATTTTAAAACTAGTTATAGTACGAACGCACCTCATTTGCCACGTTTGACGAGCAATTTCCAACTTGTTTAAAAAAAAAAAAATTATACTAAAACTACTTCTGTTAGTTATTATTTCAAATGTCATTTATATATTTATCTAAAGTTTAGAAATAAATATATAACTTGACATTGCACAAAATGTAGCAACAATTCCCGATTCTGTCTATTAAACACCAATATAGAGAAATGTTAAACTTCTTGTGAATTCAGTGGTAGTTTCATTAAAAAAAAAAAAAAAAAAAAAAAAAAAAAAAAAACTGCTTCCGTTAGTTATCCTTTGAAATATCCTTCATATATTTATCTAAAGTTTAGAGTAAACACAAAATTTAGCAACAGTTTCCGATTCCGACGACAGAAAAAAAGGAATAAAGTGTGAGAGAGAGAAATGATGAGCTTCTTACTTGAATGTAGAGATGTTTTTTCTTTAACGTTGTCTACTTTAAGAAATTTTTTATATATACATATACTCTTCAAATTATCTAAATAAGAAATTTGAAATTTGAAATGAGTTGTTAGGACATAGCTAATCCTTAAGACCTTATAGCTAAATTTCTGCACACTACAATAATGCTTATTCAAAATATTTTTTTATAGTTCAGTTTTTTAATTTGTATGCATATTATAATAATAGTTTACAGGAAAAAAAAATTGTTTTAAATCTTCTAGAATTATTTTTTGGTCGATGTGATTCATAACAATTACGTCCGTGATACTTCAGTGATTACAATATAAATTTATTTAGAAACTGTAACACGGTATTTTCTTTCTTTTCAATCAAAATAACAAGCTAAACACCACACATACAGCAAAAAGCTTCGCTCAGTCCACGCAATCTAATCAGAATAAGTCCTTCCGTGATAAATAAACAGCTAAATGTATATGTAAATATCTTGTTAAAAAGGCTAATGAATATTTGTGTCGTTAGCAAACGTAATGTAAAATTCTAAAACACGTATTATTCTTCTTCAGTAGTCTAATACTGTTGTCTTTCTAAAATCCAAGTATAGCTTTCTTTGTTATGTTTTTTACTGTAATGAATTACAAATCTTCTTCAAGGAATTTATCCACGATGCATAAGTACTTACATGTATTCAACAAGAACGAAAAATCATGCGTCCAGCATAGATTATGAAACACTTTCCAACACATTCAAAATACCGTAACGAAACTTTACGCTGGTATTAAGAGGAAATATGTCCAAAAAAATTTTCTTTAAATGCGTAAGATATTCGAAAACCCATTTTCTGCAATTACCATTAATAGTATGAAACATATCCGATTATTTTTGTACAGCCCTGTATATAATCCATAGATTCATATGTTAGAAGTTTAGTTGAAAACATAGAACAATTGAAATTTCCCAGTCAGCAATTTTCGTCAATAAACGGACATGCACATGAAATCTTTTGTGTAGCCCTGTATATGATGTATAGAAATTATACACACCAAGTGATATGCTAAATATAGTTAAATTTTAAAATGTGTGCCACAATTGAAAACACATTTCCAGAAATACTTCATAGGCAGTACTGTAGCCAAATACTTTAGCGTATCCCTGTAAATGAACGATAAATTATATGCACACCAGATTCTACAGCAAGTGTTTTGTAGTGCACATGAGTGATATATACAAATTTCAGTGCATTTAAAATAGTGTAATATCATGAAAATAAACTGCAACGATTTTTCCTCATAGGCCGTAACGCAACGGAATTATTTTGAGTGTCCCTGTAAATGAACCGTAAATGCTACACATTTCATTTTCAATACCGAACATGCCACTGTAAACACTCTTAGCGCATATCAATTTTATGTCAATCTGACTATATTTACGCGAGTTAGAGCACGGACGGTCAGACAGACAAACTGAATTCATAAACACTTTTCAACTATGTTGACAAGTATTAAACTAGTATGTTGTGGCCATCACAAAACTTTCTTCTATATAAATCACGTCAATTAAATCATTTAAATAGTAAAAGAAATTATATCAATTTATTCATATAAAAGTACACCTGAATTTGAAGTTTGATGAAAATTCGTGCATTAGTTATTGAGATAGAGCTGTAGGGGAAATTCTAAAAAAATGCAGCATAGCAGCGCCATCTGTTGAGCGATTTGCACCAAAACACAAACAGCACTAATTCATATTAAGGTATACCGGAATCTGAAGTTTGATGAAAATCCGTGTATTAGTTCTGGAGCTAGAGCTACTGTGGAAATCACAAAAAATGCAGCACAGCAGCGCCACCTGTTGAGCGATTTATACCAAAAGGAACAAAACATCAATTCATGTCAAGGATTAACTGAATCTGAAGTTTGATAAAAATCCGTGCATTAGTTCTGGACATTGAGCTATTGTGGAAATCGAGAAAAATGCTGCATAGCAGCGCCACCTGTTGAGCGATTTACAGCAAAACATAAACAGCAGTAATTCATATCCAGGTATACCTGAATCTGAAGTTTGTTGAAAACCCAAGCATTAGTTCTTGAGATAGAGCTACTGCGGAAATCACAAAAAATGCAGCATAGCAGCGCCACCTGTTGAGCGATTTACACCAAAAAGTGCAAAACGTCAACTCATGTCAAGCACTAACAGAATCTGAAGTTTGATGAAAATCCGTGCATTATTTCTTGAGATAGAGCTATTACGAAAATCGTGTAAATGCTGCAAAATGCAGCATAGCAGCGCCATCTGTTGGGCGATTTGCACCAAAACATTACCAGCACTAATTCATATCAAGGATTAATGGAATCTGAAGTTTTATGAAAATCCGTGCATTAGTTCTTGAGATAGAGCTAGTGCAGAAATCGCGAAAAATGCAGCATAGCAGCGCCACCTGTTGGGCGATTTACACCAAAAACTAATCAGCACCAATTTATATTAGGGACTATTTGAATATAAATTTTTATTAAATTTCGTGCATTAGTTCTTGAGGTAGAGCGCCCACAAAATTTGTGTCACATACACACAGACAGACAGACAGACAGACAGACAGACTCACAGAGTCACAGACAGACATTTTGTAAAAACATGTTTTTTGGAATCTCTGACCTCTAAAACGTGTAAATCCGTCGAAAACCGGAAGTCGAAAATTTTTACGAATCCAATACTTTCTTCTTGTAAAGATAGAAGAAAGTAAAAAGGAATTTTGCTTAAAATCGCCTAAAAATTAATTTCTTAAAAAAAACCCTTTTTAAAGCTATTTAAAACAAATACGAACACCCATAAATAACACACTGCATTAATTGCTAAAAGCTGCTAAATAAAAACCATAAAAACCATAAAAAAATCTAAAAAACTGACTACTTGTTTCCACGTTACCGAAGTCTTTATCAAGAAATATAAGATCATTCTACAGTTTCGTGTTCTATAATGCAGTGATATGAAACGCCATTAAGTTTCCACATTTTCTCTCAATATAATCGCGTTATTTTATTTTATTTTATTTTATTGAAAGATAAAAATAAAATAAAATTGCGTGAGTAATCTGAGAGAAAAATATGAAAAACGTAAATAATGGGCGTTTCAAATTATTCACTGTTAAAAATCTGCAGCTAAGTGTCCGGTAATTCCACCGTTTTGAAGATAACGGTTACTTTACCTTATTACTAAGCGTAACTGACCATATTATAGTCAAAATAAAGTTAAATTACGGCCATGTGACCGTTTTTTTTTTTAAATGTAATATCAGTCTACTGATTGGGTTGTTTCGGAGAAATTTTTTTTTTAAGTTGCATTATAGGTCGTAAAACTGTAGAATAGTTGGTACCCACCTCTCTTGATAATGGCTTCGGCGAAACCTAAACATGTAGTTTATTAAACTATTTACTGTTAAAAATCTGCAGCTAAGTGTCCAGTAATTCGACCGTTTTTCAGATAGCGTTACTTTACCGTAATACCAAGCGTAATTGACCATATTATAGTCAGAATAAAGTTAAATTACGGCCATGTAATCTTTTTTTTAATATAAAATCTGTCTACTGATTGGATTGTTTCCTGAAAATTTTAAAAATGTTGCATTATAGGTCGTAAAACTGTAGAATAGTTGGTACGACCCTCTCTTGATAATGGCTTCGGCGAAACCTAAACATGTAGTTTATTAAACTATTTACTGTTAAAAATCTGCAGCTAAGTGTCCAGTAATTCGACCGTTTTTAAGATAACGTTACTTTACCGTAATACCAAGCGTAACTGACCATATTATAGTCAGAATAAAGTTAAATTACGGCCATGTAATCTTTTTTTTAATATAAAATCTGTCTACTGATTGGGTTGTTTCCTGAAAATTTTAAAAATGTTGCATTATAGGTCGTAAAACTGTAGAATAGTTGGTACCCATTTGTCTTTATAATGGCTTCAGCGAAATCTAAACATGTATATAGTTTATTAAACTATTTACTGCTTTTCTGATTTTATTGAACTTATTTTAGTAATTAATGGATTTTTAAAAATCTTAATTACAGCATTAATCTATCTCATATAATTGACCTAAAAATAAAACATCAAGTCCTTAAACAAAAATAGTACTTTATTGGTTTTATTCGCATCTCCCATACCAAAAAGAAAGTATGTTAAAATATGTTTTAATAAGAAAGAAATCCTATAAAATTTTGAATAAAATGAAAACTTTAAGTGTACTTCACATCGATTTTTCGGAGAATCAATATTATGCAACTGAATATTCTTCCGTCGCTAAGGGGAAAAAGCATATTTCCTACAGTAAATATATTACGATAAAATAAAATATCTATTTACTTTAGAAGAATATTCTTTTTCTCATATTTCATGCTAATATTATGATTTATTGTTGGTAGAATACAATAAAACTTTTAAAATTCTTAAAACAAGTAAGGGGTTTTAAAACAAAATATACATTTACGCTAATCGATTTCTTACAATAACTAATAACATTTTATCATAAATTAATTCAGAAAAGTAAATAGAATATTCGTATCTGTCATCACGCCAAAAGCCCTTTTTTAGGTGTGTTCGTAATTATATAAATACGTAGCACCTATAATAGTCGCTTGGTTCGTCTGTCCGCATATAACAGCCCAAAAACTACCCAACTGAATGCTTGAAATTTAGTATATAAAATCGTTGCAGAATTTTGTCGTGTCATTTCAACTTTTATGAAAATCGAATCAAAACATAAAAAGATATTAATGAAAGTTTTCTTCATTCTAATAAATCCTATCATACGAAATTGATTCAATCATATCCCATGATAGATAATGATTCTAGGTTGCCATGATGGTGACGTCCTACTTAAGATGGAGTCCTATTATTTCCGTAATATTGAATTTAATTATATAAAATCGTAATAAATTTTGCATTCATGCATTTTTGCATAAGAGTGCAACAACTATGGTACCAAGGTCTAAATATTTATGAAACTAGTTATAGTAGGAACGCACTCATTTGCCACGTTTGACGTACAATCTCTGACTTCTTTTTTTTTTTTTTTTTTTTTTTTTTTACATAGGAAAAAATATATCATGAATATTTTATCTTTATTTTAGATTTAAAATGTTTAATTTTTAATGCTTTCCAACATAATTGAAAAATGTTTATAAATTTGATTTGTCTCTTTGTTTGTCTATCCGTGCTATTACTTGTGTAAATATACACGGATTGCCATGTAATTGATATATGTTAGTTACAAGGGAACTACTTTTGGTGTTGCTCGCACCTAGCATTAAGACCTGGAGCATTTTAAAGGCCTATATTAAGAAGTTTAAGAATCCACAATTTTTTTTTTTTTTTTTTTTTATAATATTTCCTGATTTTACAGCAGCGTAACTTTCTGAAAATGCAATTTTCGAGACCACTTATCGGACTATTAACATTGAAGTTATTTTAAAGAAAAGCATTTAAAAAATAAAAATTAGTTAATAATAAGTATAAAATATTGAACAAAGTTTAAAAATTCCTTCAAGAACCCACGAATTTGATTTTGAAAAATTGCAACATTATATTCACATTTTTGGCGGGGAAATAGTTGGCGTTTTTTTTTTTTTTTTTTTCAAAAGTAGAGCTTTCCGGCAACCCTAGCCAAATGTCATAGCTATTTGTCTTGTGTGAGGAGTGGTTTGGACTTCAGTAATAATTCTAATGTCCGACCTAATTAGCCACAGTAATTTTTCTAAATTGTATAAAAATAGTAATTTACTTTATAATTACTTTTACCAAAGGACCATTTAATACAGCATCATTTCATTTTAAACAGTCGAAACTTTATTCCATTCGATTTCAAAAGAAAATAGCTTGCTTAATTTGTATTTCACAAAAAAAAAAAAGTTTTCAATGATCTTGGAAGCTTTTATAGAATTATATTTACTATTTATATAGTTATCTTCTGCATAGAAAAAACCCTAATATTTGTGTCTTATGCTATCAATAATAAAAAATAAAATTGCAATCTGATATAATTCTAGTAATATGTAGTGTACATTTACTTTTCAGATAAAGCGGGTGGAAAAATTGTAGACTTAAGTCATATTTTGGCGTGAAATAAACAAATAAAAATGTAATAATAAAAAAATTAAAAGTATAAAGAAGTATATAAAATATGACTTTAACAGAGAAATTTTATGGGTTCTCTAACATTTATGTATAGGGGCTACAAAATGCACCAAGTCTCGTTACTAGGTGCAAGCAACACCAAAGGTTGTTCCTTGTTAGGTTTACAATGACATGCTCACTGTTGAAAATGACATGTGTAGCGTTTATAAATATATAGACCCTATAAAGAGAGGAAAGAAATGTGAATATTTTTTCGACTATAGATGGCTTTTGATGAAAACGAGGTTTAATGTGTTATGCGTTTTTTAAATTGTTTACTTGGACACCATCTTTGATCTTATTAAAAGGCGAAGTTGTGTTGAAGTATTCAAGATGTTTTTGGAAGTGTTTAACAATCGCTTTTCAATGGATGATTTTTCTTTCTTGTTTTCCGTATTAAAACTACTTTGATATTAAAAGTGCCTGCTGACTAGGGCAAAGTGAATACACTCGTCATCCTTCGAAATTCGCAAGCTAATTTTAAACCTATAGAAATATTATTTGTAAATATTTCTTGTTTGCATTTCAATATTTTTAACTGATACTTTTTTGCTTAAGATATGTGAGGTTAAAATATAATGGGAGATAAAAATAATTTGTTTTCCGCAGTGATATTACGCCCGAAATTATTGAATATTAAATACGTGAAAATTTTCACATTGCTAACTAAGCTTAAACCAACAGAGTGAAAAATGTCCAAGCCGGGAATCGAACTCGGATCCTTGGAATTTAATGCTCTACCATTAAGTTACGAGGACATTTTTCAGCCCCACCAGTGGCTCAGAGGTTCTGCTCTCGAAGCTGGTAGATGGGAGGTGCTGGGCTCGAACTCAATCGCGCCCGCCGGCCTAAATGTTCGGAGTTTTCGTAGTTTCCTTTGAATCTTGGGAAACCTTTCGTAAATGTGGGTTAGGATCCCTTAGAAAGACTCCCCACGGAGGGCACCTCTCCCTAAGGCCTACATCCCTCGTGCGGATAATCGGCCGTCATAAATAACACAATAACACACCGAGAACATTTTTCACTTTATTGGTTTACGCTTAGTTAGCAATTGAAAATTTTCGCGTATTAAATGTTCAATAATTTCGGGCGTAATTTCACTGCTGAAAATTAATTATACTAATAAGAATTCACCTATGCTGTGCTTTATTTCGTCTCATCTTTGCCGCAGGGTTGTGTGATCCTGAAGACATCTCCATCTTGTTCTGCGGTTGTAGCCTTACCGACTTTTAGAGTGAGAGTTGCCAGGCTGGATATCGTCCTCGTAGCTTAATGGTAGAGCATTGGAACGTTATTTCAAGGATCCAGGTTCGAATTCTGGCTTGGACATTTTTCACTCTGCTGGTTTACGCTTACTTAGCAATGTGAAATTTTCACGTATTTAATATTCAAACGTGATAGTTTACTACTTCTTCAATTTCTGTTGCAGTTCTGAAAATGCTTTCGATTTCACGGACTCAGAAAGAAACTGTAATGTAACTGAAAAAAAGTGATAAATTACCACGTTAACCTTGATTCTCAGATATCTTATGGAAAAAGAATCGCGTCAAAATATTGAATTGCAAACGAGAAACAGGCGGGGATCAATCTCATTGATTTAATATTACTTTGTGAATGTCCTGTTCTAACGAATTGGGATCTCTTAATCATAAAATGAACACAAACGAATGCAACAAGTTTCAAAATTAGTGTCTTGCAGATATTAAATTAAAGAAATCTTTTATTAGAACATAGGTACATACAAATAATACAATCAAAGCCATCTTAACATCAAACAAATAATCAATTTAAGCCGTTCATCAACACAACGAATGTAGCAATATTCAAGGATTACTTATGCTTTGAAATTATTATGTTTTAGCCGTGTTGTCACGCCCCACCAGTGGCTGAGAGGTTCTGCTCTCGAAGCTGGTAGATGGGAGGTGCTGGGTTCGAACCCAATCGCGCCCGTCGGCCTAACCGTTTCGGAGTTTTCGTGGTTTTCTTCGAAACCTTGGATTTCCATGCGTAAATACGGGTTAGGTTCCCTTAGAAAGACCCCCACGAAGGGCACTCCCCCTAGGGCCTATATCCCCAGTGTAGATAATCGGCCGTCAAAAAAACAACCAACCGTGTTGTCACTACTTAGTTTAACAAATCTTGCTTAGGAAGCCGACTACAAAGTATATTAAATAACATCACCGAGGTTTAAACTTAAACTAATGTTGAAATAATATCGTATTTGGGAATTTTTCAGATATATATTTTGTTAAAATAAATATATATCTATTATTTTCTTTAAAATCGAAACTAAGCCGAGATAGAAATTAAATTAATTAACAGTATTTTTTAATGTAAAAATATTTTGCCATTTTAAATTTAAAAATCAAAAATTAATGAACAAGTTTTCTTTAAAAAAAAAAAAAAAAAAAAAAAAAAAAAAAAAAAAAAAAACTTTTCAAATGAGTTCAAAAAATAAAATTGTATACTATTTGTACAATTGAATTGAAAGAAATTAAATACAAAAATTTAATTAGTCCCTAACATATAAAAAAAATAAATATTACTTGAATTTGCGAAATGTGGATCAATCAAATATTTATTAACATTTTCAATTTTAATAATCAAATATTGCAACCTGGTTTAAATAAACTTCGTATTTATTTAAAATAAAGATAGGTCGTGATTTTGCAATGTTATTTAAAATCAAGACATATCAGTATTTCAAAAAGTAAGAATAGAGATTAAAGAAATTATATGTAATTAATTATATGTAATAATAGTTAGTAATAATTATAATAATAGTTATATCTAACTAGTATTATATAAAGATATTAATCTTTTATATGAACGCGTTGCATATCTGTAACATACCCAAATGCCATTATTACTTATACAGTGGGCTTTAAGAAACGATTTTTACTTTCTTCTATCTTTACAACAAGAAAGTATTGGATTCATGAAAATTTTTTACTTCCGGTTTTTGACGGATTTACACGTTTTAGGGATCAGAGATTCGAAAAAACATGTTTTTACAAAATGTCTGTCTGTCTGTATGTGACACAAATTTTGTGGGCGCTCTGTCTGAAGAACTAATGCACGGAATTTAATAAAAATTTATATTCAGGTAGTCCCTGATATAGATTGGTGTTGATTAGTTTTTGGTGTAAATCGCTCAGCCGGTGGGGCTGCTATGCTGCATTTTGCAGGATTTCCGCAATAGCTCTATCTCAAGAACTACAGCACGGATTTTTTATAAAACTTCAGATTCAGTTACTCCTTGTTATGAGTTGGTGCTGTTTACGTTTTGATGTAAATCGCCCAACAGGTGGCGCTGCTATGCTGCATTTTGCAGGATTTACACTATTCTCGCAGTAGCTCTATCCCAAGAACTAATACACACATTTTTATCAAACTTCGGATTTAGTTAGTCCTTGATATGAAATTATGCTGACTACGTGTTGGTGTAAATCGCCCCATAGGTGGTGCTGCTGTGCTGCATTTAGAACGATCTCCTCTATAGCTCTATATCAAGAACTAATGCACGAATTTTCATCGAACTTCATATTCAAGTATACCTTGATTAATATTGCTGCTGATTATGTGTTGGTGCAAATAGCTCAACATGTGGCGCTGCTATGCTGCATTTTTCACGATTTGCGCAATAGCTCTATCTCAAGAACTAATTCACAAATTTCCCACAAATTTCATATTCAGTTAGACGTTGACATAAGTTGATGATGATTAGGTTCTGGTGTAAATCACCCTATAAGTGCCGCTGCTATGCTGCATTTTGCTGGATTTACACAATTTCAGCGATAGTCATATTTCAAGGACTAATGCATGGAATTTCATCTTTTTAGAATCCTTAGGATGAGCATAGATTGCCATTTAATTTTGGCAAAGTGATAACGAACTTTGAAGTATTGACATGTATGACATAGAAGAAAGTTTTGGGATTGGTGCATCCGACTAGTTTTTATTGCTGCTGTCTCTTAACACAGCAGTTAATATAAATTGTTCATAGAGTTCTCGACAGACGGGTGATATTGAGTCAATTTTTCTTTCCAAAATTTTATTTATCATTTAAACAGTTTCACATCGTTATTATCAAAATGAACTTCGTAAATTTTGTAAAATTAAAAAGGCTGGAGACGTCGAAATATAGATTTTTTTACAAAGGTAAATTTGCATTCTTTACAATTTTGTATCAGAAAATTTAAAATGTTTTCGAGAAGTATCTAATTTTCTGTTTATTGCAGATGTGAAGAAAGTACCTTTTAGTCAATATTTTTTATATTTATGTTTAATATTTTTAATTACTTTTTATATACTTAAAACGAATTTTAACATCTGACTAAAATACAGAGCGGTCATAAAAAAACTTCCCCGATATATGAACCGCTAGCGGCCTAACTACTCAACCAATCGAAAAAAAAAAAAAATAAAAAAAAAATAGATATACCAATTTGAAGGTAAGCGCTCGAGATCGTGATGATTTAAAACAACAGAGCTCTCACGGTTACGGTGAAAGATTTTCGGAAATTTCGAATGGCAACACCCATTTTTTTCATGCGAAAATTCACCTGTGCATTGAAAAACCATAAATGGCGTTGGAATGATACACGTACGTCGAAAATTGCCGGCGTAAAACACTTGCAAAAAAGACCATTGCGAGGAACGAGGAAGTGGCTACTAGACATGTTTTTGAGTATAGGATTTTTTCTTTTCAAATGTGAACTAACAAGGGAGGTCTCCTTACTGGGCATACTCAGAATATTTTGAAAAAAAAAAAAAACAGTTAAACTACTTATGTATGTAATAAAGGATCAGTCAAATTTAGCGGCGGAATTACAGTAGTCTAAAAAAGTAAAATACTTTCGAGTATTTGGCGCGAAAAGACGAAAGCGTCGCGTGATTTGGCGAGCAGTACTTTACCTCGCTAAAAGCAAACTATTTTAATGCACCTGAAAATTGTTTGTTAATTGTAAAGGTTTTTTGCTGCATAATCTGGCCATCTTTACAGATCGATTTTAAAAATAGCAGAATAATTTATCCGTCAAGATTTTATCTACCATCCATTATCCAGATATCAATATATATAGAGGTATTATCAAATAGAGGTATTTTTACGCAACTAGAATATTTGCAATGATTCAGTGTCCTTTGAATTACCTAAACTTTGGAAAGAGATACTATGCTGTGTTAGTAACAATAGTAAAAATTAATCCACATTCACAAATATCCAATTTCATTTTATTTTATGTTTGCACGGATTTTCATTATGCATGAAGTCTCGTGACATCATTTACAAAGTTATTGTTTTTAAAATTTGTTTGCAAAAATATTTCTATCATTATTTTGAAAATGTCGTCTTTTGTGCGATGAAACGAGTGTTAATTTAAATAAAGGTATTATATCACTTTCATAGCATTTTTTGGCTTTGTTTAATTATGATTAGCATACATATTTTTATGATGTATTTCCTTTTATTAATAAATAATTAATGTATTTCCTTTATAAATATAAATAAGAAAGAAAGAAATCATGCGTCAAGCATAGATTAAGAAACATTCAGAACAATTTAACTTAACTGTACTGATTAATAAGCTGGAATATGATACTCAGTGTTCAATAATGTTCAACCATATGGAACCTCATAACACATTTGAAAACCCAATTTCAGCAATTCCCCTCTGCAATCGGAAAATTATCCGAATTCTTTGAGCAGCCCTGTATATGATATATACATTTGTATCTATAAACTACATGCATGGAAAAATTTAGTTCAGTTAGGAAATGCATACGTCAGTTGAAAATTTCCATTCAGCAATATCCGCTCATAAGGAGAATGGTACGTGAATTCTTTTGTGCATCCCTGTAAACGAGGTATAGAATTCATATACAATGAGTAACATGCAAAACATTAGTTAAATTTAAAAGCGCATATCGAAATTGAAAATGCACTTCCAGCAATTATCTCTCAAAGACAGTACTGTAATCGATTTCTTTTGTGTGTCCCTGTAAATAAACGACAAATACCCTATTCTATCTTAATCATCTTGTAGTGAAATTCGGTGATTTATATCAATTTCAATATATTTGAACTAGCGTAATGTCATTAAAATTCTATGCAAACGGTTTTCCCCCATAGACCATAATGTAACGGAATTTTTTTGGGTACCCCTGTAAATGAACTATTATTGCTACACACTTCATATACAAAACGGAGCATGTCATGGTAAGCATCATTAGCATACATCAATTGCATGAATTTTCGAGTATATTTACGTAAGTGAGAGCGCAGACGGACAGAAGAACCGAATTCTGCTCCCAGTCCTCCGTGTTTTCATACCTTTTGGGTGCATGAAAACACAATGGTAAACCTACTATTCAACCGATGAAATCGGGTTTTAAGTTGTTTTCTACCTAGATATGACTTGGCAGACCGATTGCGTTTTAATATGCGAATCGAGTTTTAACTAATTCTGGAATTTCAACCGTGAACTCGATGAGGTGATTGTCTATGCTGTCGCCCCCCGGTCTAAGTATAATTATTTGTTAAATGGTTGAATATTTTTAAAGACATATAGCTAAATATATGAGAGAAACTTTCTCGGTCTTAGAAAATAGTACTTAAGCGTGAAATTTAATGGAAAACTCTCTCTTCCGTGTATAATGACCTCAAAATAAATTATTAATAACCTGAGTGAATAAAGTTTAATAACCCCAATATGTTTAATAATGTTTTTATAACATCAAAACAAAAGATCATTCTTCCTTTGGACATAATTAATTACCTTTGCTCTATTGGGAATACAGAATAATGTCAGAGATGAACCAAAATATGTTTAAGTAAAACCTCCTAATACGGGAATGTGAGATGGGGAGAGAAAACACATGTTTTAGAAGATGTTCATCTATTTAAGCCTTATGGACGCGTAGCACTAAAATGCTAAAGAACTACGAAAGGACTTCGAATTCGGCCAAATAGTTTTACACGGATAATCTACAAACTATAGCCAATAGGAAAATGTATTTTTTTAATTGATTTTTTGAACGAAAAAAGCAAACAAATGCTTCCATAAGTATTTTTTTCCTTAAAAAAGAAGGAGTTTCATACCAAATCTTTGGCATCATAACTTGCATTTTATATCTCTGTATGCAGAATATTTTTTAATTATGAAAAAAAAAATTTTAACGAAAATTTAAATATACAAATATAATTCAGTTTTCTAATAGCTTTTTTCCTACCCCGAAATTTAAGGAACTCTCCCTAGGGCGAAAAAAAAGATAAAAGGAAGAATATTTCGGATGAGAATTTTTTTTTATTTCATGTTTTTTTTTTTTTTTTTTAGTAACTACATAGAGTTATTTTTTCCTTTTCGCGTATTTACGAAGGGCGTAGTTTTAGTCATTGTGTAATACTGATTTAATGACCGTAGAATGGAGTGCAATGTCCTTTATTTTTTTCTGTTTTGTTTTTTACGTTTTTACTTTCACACGATAAGAATTAAGTTGTTATTTTTTTATGCTAAAGTATTGAATCTTCAAGGCAATCCAGTCATCACGTGACAGACAGTTCTTTGATAAATATAGGGATTAATTTAAGTATATTTTTTTAGAGAATTTCTTTTAGTGTTAGTTTTTTTTCTGTTGAAAGCATTTTTAAGTTTTTATTTTACGTTGAGTTAGGGACAGGCATTTCTTTTTTTATATGTATTTTTTATTTCATGTTTTTTTTTTTTACGATTTTGCTTTAGTAACCACATAAGTTATTTTTTGATTTTCACGTATTTACGAAGGGCGTAGATATAGTGATCGTGTAACACTGATCTATGATCGTAGAATGGAGTGCAATATCCTTTATTTTTCTGTTGTGTTTTTTACGTTTTATACTTTCACACGATAAGATTTAAGTTGTTATTTTTTTAAATGTTAAAGTTTTTAACCTTCAAGGTAATCCCAGGCACACATATCAGTATACTAGTAAATAAATACATAAGAAAAGAAATAAAATTCACAATTTCCCTTTTTCTATGTTAGCAGTTCCTTCGCTTCAGAGAATTCTATGTTATTTTTAAATTGATTTCTTTACATCCTGTAACTTGATTTCATTTGAAACCCAGCTTACTTAAAATTTAGTTATAAGGAAACTTTTTTAAACAAAAAATTTCACAGATGTCACAAGTTTATATATATATAAACAAAAATTCCTTTAAATTCCATACCTCCCCCCCTTTTTTTAAGGTGGCAGTAGTCGCGTGTCGGCCTTTAAGCCTTTTATATAAATTAACTACTCCTAAAACCAGAGGCGTCGCGATGGGGGTTATGGGGGGGGGGGGGGGAGCCTCTCCTTCCAATATGTGTGAACTTGGGAAATTTGAGCATAAAGTTTGGAAATTCTAGACTTTTAAACTCTTTTCCTTTTTATAAAATATTAGTAAAAAAAAAAAAAAAAGAATTGTTTATTGTTTTGCCGATTACCTTTCTGAATTCTGTAATAGTGAAATAGTTAAATTTTCAAAAGAAATACAAAAAGCAGCCAGACTCAATTTGCAATTGTTGTGTTTTTCTGTGTTACGAAAATATCATATATCTACCAGACCTGAATTTCCCTACTTTTGTACATCAGTTGTGTCTCTAATCTATTTCCTCCAAAACTTTGTTCCTTTCTCAAAAATCTCAAAATATCATGAGGCTATTTTCATACGAAGTACGATTATGATCCCTACACAATGGAAGACAAAAACTTTCATTAAATGAACCAATAATTGTAATTTTTATGCTTTTAGATTCAGTATTTTTCTTTGGAAAGAAATTTTTTTAAGTATAAATATCATTATCATTAAACACACATTGCACATATCATTTCAGTTGGAAAATAGAGCAATTTGTTTCAATTTAGGAAATTTTCCAATTATAAGTTGGGAAATTTTTGAATTCCTCCCACCCACACACACGAAAAAATATCTGCAGGGCTTGAAATTCAATTTTTCGTGGGAGGGGAATCTCCCTCCCAACATTTGTAAATGGAGGGGAGTTGAGCTGCTTGGGAGGGAGAAAAAAATCTTTAAAACCCACTGTTATTTTAAATGTTATTTAAAGAATTACATTAATATAGACATGACAAAATACCACTGAATCAATAAATCAGAATAAATATGCAAAATGTTCTTTTGTTTAAGAAAGGAAGAAAGTCAAGTTTTTATACAGTCTATTTTTCAACTTTTAACCAAATGACATGCGTCGACAACAATGGGAGTTGTTAAATAAATTTCTGAATTTGGATTTTTTTCGATTTTGGGCACTGAATCCTCTTTTACAAGGTTAAACTTGTGACAGACAGCACAAGCACAACATTTATAACTTAGGAAATTACTGGAAATGTATGGTTACGCTCTCTTAAAAAAAAAAAAAAAAAAAACTTTGCAATATCTGACGTGTCTTTCCATTTTTAACTATTAGCATAAACATATTCGGAGATGTCATCATAAATATCTATTTCTGAACGAAATTGCTTGATTATATTTTTAATGGAATTATAGTCAAAACCTAACTCCCTGATATTTTCTTTGATTGAAAAAGCTACTATGCATTCAAGTTTTAAACAAAGTCCAAAACTTGAAATGGAAACCGTCGATTCATTTCTTCTATTACAAAAGAAATCTAGGTTAACTTTAAATTGCCAAGTCCTAATTTCTGTGAATTAAAGGGGAGGCGCAAGAGGGAAATCCTCTCCCGGCGCTAATTATTTTTGTTATAGGTCGAATAAACTTCATTTTCGGTTTGGGTCGATTTCAGGTTGAATGTAAATTAATGCAAGTTGGATTTGGGTTAAACCCAATTTTTCAAAAGTTAGTTGAGTATATTATTTCAGATTAAAAACTATACCTATAATAATAAACATAGATATTTATATTTGTGCTTTTTTCTAAAGACCGCTGTATTTTTTTCCGCGACCCTTTGACAAAATTTACGTTTTTTTTTTCAGCAGCCCTTAGACGAAATTCGTGTTTTTCCTGCGAATCTTTGACGAAATTCGCGTTTTTACGCGATCCTCTAATGAAATTTGCGTGTTTTCCGCGATTCTTTGACAAAAATTCGTGTTTTTTCGCGATCCTTTGACGAAATTGGCGTTCTTTTTCGCGATATTTAGTCGAAATTCGTGTTTTTCCCACGATCATTTGAAGAAATTTGCGTTTTTTCACGATCTTTTGACGAAATTCACGTTTTATTAGTGACCTTTTGATGGAGTTCGCGTTTTTCTTGCAATTCTTTGACGAAATTCGTGTTTTCCTTGCGATCCTTTGACGGAAATTGCGTTTTTTCTCTACCCTTTGACGAAAATTGCATTTTTACCGCGATTCTTTGACGAAATTTACGTTTTTATCCGCGCTTCTTTGCCGAAAGTCGCATTTTTTCGCGATGCTATGCCGAAAGTCACGTTATTTCCGCGATCTTTTGCCGAAAGTCGCGTTATTTCCACGATAATTTGCATTTTATTTGCGAACCTTTGACGAAATGAGCGTTTTTTCCGCGTTCTTTCCCGACGAAATTGATTTTTTCGGCCACCATTTGTCGAAATTCATAATTTTTTCAATTATATGTTTTATGTCCAAATTTTCGGAACGATTTTTGATAAATTTCGGATCCGAATGCCTTAAATTTTGGGAACATTTGGAACAGAAACACCCCTCAATTTGCCAATCGGTCTCGGAAAATAACGCGAAACTTGTCAATCGATCTCGGGAAAAAAATCGTGAAATTTGTCTATTAATCGCGAAAGAAACCCGCCCAAAATGTGTCAATCAGTCGAGCGAAAAAAATCACAAAATTCGCAAGACATTCGCGGGTGTTGATCGTAGTTTCAAAAAGCAAAATTTTTGGGAAAAGGGTGAATTTTTTTGGGCGGGAGCCTCCCGCCCACGATATTTTTTTGGGCGGGATTTCAAAAGTTTGGGCGCGAATCCCGCAATCCCGCCCTGAAATTCAAGCCCTGATCTGTATCTACGCCCCTGCCTAAAACACATCTCCTCATACCAATACAATGGGAAAATTTCATGTAGCCTTAAAGTGTGTAGCATTTGTAGTTCGTTTGCAGTGGACATAACTGCATATTATTTAACCCATCATGTTATCATGCATATCATGAATCCCATCAAAAAATTCTGTTACATTATGATCTATGGGGAAAGGTCGTTTGCGGTGCATTTTATTAAACTTGCTTAATTACATATCTCATTTCATTGTATGAAAAAAAAGAAATTCTTAATAATATTCTGTTAGCGCTGGAAAGTGTTTCATAATCTACGTCTGGTGTATGATTTTTCATACTTGTTTTAAAAATCTAATTCGGAGCAGAATAGAATAATATTTAATTCATCATTTAGCTTTTTTTTATATTATATGCTAACTTAGCTATTCAAACAACTATGTTCCTTCAATCCATATTTTAAAAAAATATACCTCATTATAATTCCGTTTATATCATTTAAAAAACTGATTAAACAATGTCTTTCAAATACACAAAAGATAACAAAGACAGACTAATAACATGCGAAAAATCTTTGAATTTACTTATCATAAATTTCTCTTTACAAGGAATATGTAGTACGATTCGCTAAACAACTGCATTGCATAGTTACCATGGAAACGAAAGACAGATTAATGTTAGAAGTGCTAAGGAAATTCAAAAGGTAACATAAGGTTTGAAATTCTCATTTAATTTAAAACATAAAAGTCAAGACGAAATGTAATTATGCATTTTTATCTCTGTTTTACAAAGAGTTAATTAATTTTAGATATTTAGTTTATTTCATTGTTTCCACAAGAGTAAATGCATTCATTCTATTTGTGGTTTAACAGAGTGGAATAAAGTAATGAGATGAAAAATAATCGATTTTTATTTTGAAAGAGATATTTGAATCGTGTATGTATTTTAAGATGAAGTATAGAAATTGTGCTTTGGGAATCATCTAAGCCTCACGTTTAAACAATGATATAATATTTGCACTGAAAAATATTAAGAAAAGTGCAAGGAAAGTATATTATTATTACATTTGCATTTAAAAATGTTTTTAAATGATAAAAAATCTGGAATTTATAAAAATGTAATTATCTTTTTAATATCTTTAATAAAGATATAAAAGAGTTAATTAATTTTAGATATTTAATTTATTCCATTGTTTCCACAAGAGTAAATGCATTCTAGATGTGGTTTAACAGACTGGAATAAAGTAATGAGAGGAAAAATAACCGCTTTTTATTTTGAAAGACATATTTACATCAGGTAGTATGTATTTTAAGATGAGGTATAAAAATTGTGTTTTGGGATGCATGTAACCCTCATTGGGGAACAATGATATATTTGCTCTAAAAAGTATTAGGAAAAAAGCAAGGAAAGTATTATTACATTTGTATTTAAAATCATTTTTAAATAATCAAAAAATATCGATTTTATAAAATTGGTAAATGTAAGTATCTTTTTTTATATGTTTAACAAATATATAAACAGAGTTAATTAATTTTAGATATTTAGTTTTTTTTCATTGTTTCGACAAGAGTAATAGCATTCTATTTGTAATTGTGATTTAATAAAGTTAAATAAAGTAATGAGATGAAAAATAACGATTTTTGTTTTAAAGAGGTATTTGCATCATATCAGTGTTTTAAGATGGGATAAAATATATTTTGGGAATTATGTAAACCTCATGGAAAACAGTGAAATATTTGCTGTGAAACGTATCATGAAAAATACAAGGAAAATATATTATTATTACATTTGTATTTAAACTGATTTTTAAATTATAAAAGAATTACATTTGTATTTAAACTGATTTTTAAATTATAAAAGAATATCGAATTTATAAATTTTTTTATTGTAATTATCTTTTTTATATCTTTAAGAAAGATATAAAAGGAGTTAATTAATTTTGATATTTAGCTTATCTCATTGTTTCCACAACAATAAATACATTCTAGAATTGCTTTAACAAGATGGAATAAAGTAATGAGATGAAAAGTAATCTATTTTTGTTTTGAAAGAGATATTTGCATCATGTGTGTGTTTCCTGATAAGGTATAGAAAATGTATTTTGGTACTCATGTAAGCCTGATTGGGAAACAATGATATATTTTCCCTGAAAAGTATTTGGAAAAATGCAAGGAAAATATATTACTATTACATTTGTATTTAAACTCATATTTAAATAACAAAAACAATATAGAATTTATAAAAAATATTATTGTAATTATCTTTTTATATAGTAATATATATATATATATATATATATAAAGAGTTATTTTCTTATAATTAGTTTATTTCATTCTTTCTACAAGAATAAGTGCATTCATTCTGTTTGAGGTTTAGAAAAGTGGAATGAAAAATGAGATGAAAAATAATCGCCTTTAGTTTTGAAAGAGATATTTGCATCTTGTATGTGTTTTAAGATGAGGCATAGAAGTTGTGTTTTGGGATAGATGTAACCCTCATGAGGAAACAATGATAAATTTTCCCAAAAAAGTATTAGGAAAAATGCAAGGAAAATATTTTTATTACATTTTTATTTTAAATAATTTTAAATAATAAAAAAAATATCGAATTTATAAAAATTGTAATCGCATCTTTTTATATCTAAGAAATATATAAAAAGAGTTAATTAATTTTGATATTTAGTTTATTTCATTGTTTCTACAAGAATAAATGCATTCTAGATGCTGTTTAACAGGGTAGAATGAAGTAATGATATGAAAAGTAATCTATTTTTGTTTTGAAAGCGATATTTGCATCATGCATGTGTTTCCTGATAAGGTATATAAATTGTGTTTTGGTATTCATGTAAACCTCATGGGGAAACAATGATAAATTTTCCCAGAAAAGCATTAGGAAAAATGCAAGGAAAATATGTTTTTACATCTTTATTTTAAATAATTTTAAATAATAAAAAAATATATCGAATTTATCAAAATTGTAATCGCAGTTATCTTTTAATATCTTTAAGAAATATATAAAAAGAGTTAATTAATTTTGATATTTAGTTTTTTTCATTGTTTCCACAAGAATAAATGCATTCTAGATGCTGTTTAACAGGGTGTAATGAAGTAATGATATGAAAAGTAATCTATTTTTGTTTTGAAAGCAATATTTGTATCATGCATGTGTTTCCTGATAAGGTATATAAATTGTGTTTTGGTATTCATGTAAACCTCATGGGGAAACAATGATAAATTTTCCCAGAAAAGTATTAGGAAAAATGCAAGGAAAATATGTTTATTACATTTTTATTTTAAATAATTTTAAATAATAAAAAGAATATCAAATTTATCAAAATTGTAATCGCAGTTATCTTTTAATATCTTTAAGAAATATATGAAAAGAGTTAATTAGTTTTGATATTTAGTTTATTTCATTATTTCGACAAGAATAAATTCATTCATTCTGTTTGAGGTTTAGCAAAGTGCAATAAAGGAATGAGATGAAAAATAATCGCCTTTAGTTTTGAAAGAGATATTTGCATCTTGTATGAGTTTTAAGATAAGGTAAGAAATTGTGTTTTTGGGGTGCACGCAACCCTCATGAGGAAACGTTGATATATTTTCCCAGAAAAGTATTAGGAAAAATCCAAGGAAAATATGTTTATTACATTTTTATTTTAAATAATTTTAAATAATAAAAAAAAATATCGAATTTATAAAAATTGTAATCGCAGTTATTTTTTTACACCTTTAAGAAATATATAAAAAGAGTTAATTAATTATGATATTTAATTTCATTGTTTCCACAAGAATAAATGCATTCATTCTGTTTGAGGTTTAGCAAAGTGCAATAAAGGAATGAGATGAAAAATAATCGCCTTTAGTTTTGAAAGAGATATTTGCATCTTGTATGTGTTTTAAGATGAGGTAAGAAATTGTGTTTTGGGGTGCACGAAACCCTCATGAGGAAACGGTGATATATTTGCACTGAAAAGTATTAGGAAAAATGCAAGGAAAATATGTTTATTACATTTCTATTTTAAATAATTTTAAATAATAAAAAAAATATCGAATTTATAAAAATTGTAATCGCAGTTATCTTTTTACATCTTTAAGAAATATATAAAAAGAGTTAATCAATTTTGATATTTAATTTCATTGTTTCCACAAGAATAAATGCATTCATTCTGTTTGAGGTTTAGCAAAGTGCAATGAAGGAATGAGATGAAAAATAATCGCCTTTAGTTTTGAAAGAGATATTTGCATCTTGTATGTGTTTTAAGATGAGGTAAGAAATTGTGTTTTGGGGTGCACGCAACCCTCATGAGGAAACGGTGATATATTTGCACTGAAAAGTATTAGGAAAAATGCAAGGAAAATATGTTTATTACATTTTTATTTTTAATAATTTTTAAATAATCAAAAGATATCGAATATTTAAAAATTGTAATGCAATTATCTTTTTATATCTTTAACAAATATATAAAAAGAGTTAATTAATTTAAGATATGTAGCTTATTTCATTGTTTCCAGAAGAATAGATGCATTCATTCTATTTGTGGTTTAACTGAATGGAATAAAGTAATGAGATGGAAAATAATCTTTTTCTTTTTAAAGAGATATTTGGATCGTGTATGTGTTTTAAGATGAGGTATAGAAATTGTGCTTTGGTATTCATGTAAGCCTCATCAGTAAACAATGATATATTTGCACTGAAAAGTATTAGGGAAAATGCAAGAAAAATATATTAAAATATTAATGAACAAAATTCATTGAGTTTAATACCTGTGTTATATTATACGTTTACATCTAAGCCGATTTTTATTAGGCATTGCTTACCAAAAAAAATGGGATATCATGCTTTTCTGTCCTATCCTTGTTAAACAGCCATAATATAGCTACTTAGATGCCTTTTAAATCAATATTTAAAAATGTACATTTATTTTTGCTTTTTAGAATAAACATGTCATTTAATTAGTAAACTACAGTGGGTGATCGGTTAACGAACTTAATCCGTTCCAAAACAGTGTTCGATAACCGAATTGTTCGTTAACCGATCATGGATTTAGCATAGATTTGTATGGGAAATCAATTAATTTGTTCTTAAAAGCTGAATAATATATAAAAAATAGTACAAATCTTCCCTTTATAATAGGGTTACGATACGTCATTATTTAATATGGACAGATCGTATTTTGATTCCTTTGTTCGCGTCGTGGCGTATTGAAAAAAAAAATGATATGCGCTTTGTAAAAACTTTTAGGATTACATTCGTTGACTATGGCATTAAATCATATCAATTTGTCCCTTTGACCTTTCAAAAAATCCTTAATTGTCTGAAACATCATGCTTAATGCAGGGCCTGATAAAGCTCCAGTGGAGCCTAGATCCTGTTAATAATTTGTAAATTAATTCCAATTAACATAATTAATTTTCAATTAAAATATTCCTTTAAAAGGTGCACAGAATATAAAAATTAGTGTTTCTATTCTATTCATTCTAATTTGAGGGCCCTAAAATGTAGGGCCGAACTCCCGGTAGTCCATGAATTAAATAGGTCACACGTATACAGCTGTTAAAATCTATTTAAACCGATAATAGATGTAGTTAAATACAACTCTGAAAATTTTGAAACACAGCATTGCTCCTTCTTGACTTTGCTTTGTGATGTGTTCGTTATTCGAACATAAAAATCACTCGCGAAAGTGTTCGTTAGCCGATCTGTTCGTAAACTGAACAGTTCGTCAACCGATCACCCACTGTATATGATACTCAACACAAAGAGAGCTAATTAATTTTTTTCCATTGTGCGCTAGTTGAAGAAATTTTATCTAATTATATCAAATTTATTCTTTATTTTGGATAATCTACGTATCTTTGCTATGATTGAATATTATTTAAGACAGTATTTCAATAGAATGCAACATCGTTTTAAAAAGTTCAAGGTAATATTTCTCTGCATAAAAATAATTTTCCTCAAAAAATAAACATAAAACTGGATAAGTTAGATTATAAGTCATGGGTCTTTTACGTTCTTTTTTCAATTTTCTGATGAAATGCATAAACAGTTGATTGCAAAAGAATGTTTGCATGTACAACAAATATTTTTGATAACTAATTATACTTGAGGGTCTTATGGTCTTATATTTTTGAGGGTCTTATTGTATTTGAGGGTTTGGTAACTAATTATACTTGAGGGTTTAGCCATTTCTTAACTAAATAACGTTTTAATTAAAAGGTACATTATTGATTCTTTTCTTTCGTATAGCAGGAAATAAATACTTTACATGCGTATTGTAAATAGAAATAATAATAAATAATTGAATTTTTATTCTCTGTGTGGCTGTGCTTAAAAGAAGGTATAGAAAAGCTATGCTCTAATATATTTTTTATTTATATGCAAAGTATATTTCTTATATTTGAATAAAATCCAAGAACAAATAAAATGGTACTGGATATCGAGTTATGGGGAATCGATAGTTCCTTCCTGTTAACATCTTATGCATATCAGAAGATAGGCATATTTTTGTGATAAAAAATAATATGTTCAAATATATCGTTTTAGTTTAAATATGTACTCAAAACATATCCTAATACCTGCTCTATAGTTTCAGTAATAATAAAAAAGTAATTGTTACAATTTTCTTTTAGCCTACCATACTTAATGAATCTTTAACCTTGTGCTATAAGAAAAACAATTCATTTTCAGCGAAGATTACTTTTATGAATTTTGCGACTTGTAAAGGAGATATATATTTAATTTTAGGATAACATCCCTTATTTTAATTATTATATATGTTATTTCCAAACAAGTTAATATCATTTATAAAAGTCGAGGCAGTAAATATTTTTCATCTCAAAACACATTTTACAGAAAGAGGTTTTTTTTTTTATGAGGGTAAAAAAAACAGCGCCAAGTAGAGAAAGAATTTCATAATTAATTTATAATTAATTAACGTTCTAAATTCTAAAATAATGACATGAAGTAATTGAAGAGAGTGCTTAGTCTATTTCAGGCTGAATAAATTATTAACTAAAAATTACATTATAGATTTATTTTCTTTATCAATCAGATATTTAATATTTTATCTTATGTATTAAGTTTATTCCTACACTGTAAAATATTTATGTAACTTTACTCCATAAAATTGGTGATAGCTATACTGTCTCCATTTTATTGGGTAATTTAACTCCTATAACTGGTGGTATGTTATACAACATGTGTAATGTTACACCAGTTATATCAGCTTAAATTACATCATTATATAAGTTAAATTACTCCATAAAACTGGAGGCAGCATGTTGCCACCAATTTTATGGAGTAGTTATATAAATATTTTACAATGTATAGAAATTTACCTATTGCAATCACTTTGCTTATCTAGTACAGTATAGTATCCAAAATGCAAATATTGATATCACGATAGCGTCTGAAATACCGAACAGATTCTAAGATAACTGGGACAGTGTGTTGATAGAGCTAGAATCTTGGTTGCGTTCATTAATCAAGTATGTACCCTTCACAGTTTGTTTACAGGAACACACATAAGCAAAACATATCAAACTTATTATCACGATAATGTCTGAAATACTGAAAAGAAAATTGATCTTATTGGTACGGTGATCTTGCAAGGATACTGGTTGAGTTTGTTAATTAAGAATGTAGCTCTTGTAGTTCGTTTACAGGAATACACAAGTTTCCGATAGCATTCATTACAAAATTTGGATTCGAAACTTGTATGGGCGTCCGAAATGTATTATAGCTATTGAGAGATTTTAAAAATTTAATTTGAACTATTTTTTAACATTTTTAATACAATTCCCTTATATTTATTTAATTACATTTGGTAAACTAAATTTAAAATTTCCCAACAGTTTACATTTCTCACCAAAATAGCGAACTTAGCAGATGTGAGACCATTTTTAGGGTTCCGTATTTAAACAGTAAAAATGGAACCATTATAACATCACTCCTGTGTCTGTCTATCCGTCTGTCACAGCCATTTCATTCGTAAACTATGGAACGTGGAAAGTTCAAATTGGCTGAAGTAATAAAGGTTATTGACCCACATATTTATAGATTATTAATCATTCACAAATATATTTAGGAAAAATGTAGGGGGCTAAAGTAACATAAAAAAATCTTTTCTTTGTGTATCGTGAGGAGTATCGTGTGAAAGCTTTAGTAACGCCGAACTCAAAAAAGCATTCCTATTAATTTTATGTATTATATTTTCAAGTACATCGTTTAAAATGCAAGGCAAAAATATGTCCACTTCTCACCCCCTATATTTCCGAATCTACTGAAAATGAAATTATGAAAAAATTAGGGGAAATAGAAGTTAATTTAAACCTTGCAGGAAAACTATAGCGATCACCCTAGGTCACATATTTTTTGAGAAAATCGCATTTTCCCGTTACATACAAATTTCGGTTTTCGGACGCTCGACAAAGGAGTTCAGGGGCGCTGAGGTACCTATCGTCGCAGAAGTATAAAAGGTTTGTCGATAATGTAATTAGTCGAGATATTAACCCTTAAAAACATGAACGGTTTGGACATACATAAAGACACGGGCGGCGTACTCTATGCGCCACCGGCTTTTAAAGCCTAGATAACAACTTTTAATAAACATTTGTGTAGTGCAAAATGTAGTAGTAGTATAAAAACAATAAACTTCAAATTGTTAAAAACAGACAAATTTAACTAGAATTAATCACATAATTCTTATGAGATTCGCAACTAGTTTTCATTGAATGGCTCTCTCAAAACGCCACCTGTGTCTTTAAAGGTTAATTATAAACCTATCTGGAAAAACACGGCACGGACCAAGGCGGCGTTGCAACTTTGCGACCTCCTTTCTAAGCGCGCTTAGCACAATGCCGTTTACACTTTGAACAAGGGTTTTCTTTTAGGTAACTATAAAAGGAAAAGATTTTTACTACGCTGAATTTGGGTTTATGAAAGACCAAATGAATATGCACTACTTTTATTCTCATCACCGAATTAAGTTTATCATAAACAGATTAGCATAAGATTAAAAAAATAGCTATACGGAATATCAATAATTTATATTGTTTAAGCTCCATATCTCTTTGAACTTTCATGGTATATCTATCTGGGGGCACGGCAGTGCCCCTGCCAAGTCGAGAAAGCACAGCTGTAAGCATCCTTTTCTGGAAGCAACTCAGGGTACTTTTGACAGCCCTATATCTCTTCGCTGGAATTTCCCAGGAACTTGAAACTTTGTTTTTCTAAAAGTACTCTTCAAACGGAAGCAAATGGTAAAATTTCCGCGTTTCCATCTTTTCTAGTTCATAAAATATATGAACTCAAAGTTTCGCTTTTTCGACACTGACTGACTCACCGATCATCAAAAATCTGAGGTACATCCTGTAGCCCTAGAAACTTGAAATTTGGTAAGAAGGTAGTATTTGGGATACAAAGAAAGGAAAAATTAAAAAATTTGGAAAATTCGAAAAAAAAAATCGAAAATCTTTCATTTTCCGTAATCGGAACTGTTGCCAATACTGTTGCTCACTGATTATCAACATGATAAAACGCAGTTTGTCAACTAAACCATCGGTTTTTCAACTATACTAAATCGAGCACGAAATAGCTGGGTCCTGAATACAGTAAAATTCGTTTTAATTGACTAGAACAAATAAAGGTACTACTTGATTATCCCGTCGACCGAAAAACTATCGCCAAACTATAAGATTAAACGCTAATAATAGATGATCGTAAATGTCGCATTCACTTGACATTAAACACCATACAAGTGTTTGTTACGTCATCAAATGATTTTTAATTCGACTTTTTACTTGTAGTTTCATTAAGGTTTTATTAATTTATTTGTTTTTTCGTTATTTAAAATAAAAATACGGCAATTTGTATAATTTGGCGAATTGTTTGGCGAAATTGATCGACGGGATAATCCAATAGGGCACAGATGTCATATTCGCCCCATATTGGCGCGATTTTTTTCTGACGACAATGCCATATACGCAATGTATACTTAACCGGCGCCAAAGTGTCGTTATTTTGCTTGATATGGTAACCCGGATGTTGTTGTTTATGCTGTTGATATTTTCGCCAAATCAGCGTCGGAAAAAAAAACGCGCCAATATGGGGCGAATATGACATCTGTGCCTCAAATAGTACCCAAATAAAATTAATTTATTTTACCAAATGTTAATTTAGTGAATTTAAATATTTTATAAACATTCTGCAAATATGCTAACATTTCTTGATAGATAGCAGCTCTTATACTTTTGCTATATTTAGAATCACTACCATATTATTTTAAACATCGCTATAGTTTGATGCAATGTCAATAGACCATGGCGCAAAATTAGCAGCAGTTTTAAAAGCAAGAGAATTTTGCTGTCAAACTTACCTCATATTTACAAAATAGCTCACATTTGTTGCCAAACTATTGACGTAGACGTAGACAACAATTGTTGAAGAATAATAAATTCAATGTTTATAAAACATGGAGAGTGGCACTCAGGATATGACTAACGTAATCGCATACGTAAAAAAAGTTTATTTTTTTTAATGGCAATACAAACTCCCCTGTGATGCATAATTTTTTTAAATATGTTTTTTAGGTACTCAAATTATCGATTTGGAATTCAAAATCAAAATTCTACATTCCCCTCTCTCCAGAAAAAATGGCATATTGAAAAGAAGTCAATTATTTTTATATTTAAAACTTAAACATTATCACTTTTGCACCCCTATGACGTCATTTTCTCTGACTTTTCACTTTCAACCGTGCTAAGACTACGAGTGGTAGATATGAATATTCAGTTAACAACCGTTAGTGGACTTCCAAGGGAGGCCATTTTTCATCTGTAACCGAAATCCGCAATAAACGATGCATTTAACATTAATTAAATATGATGGGAAATGAAACTGTCCGCATTAACCGGAGATACGTCTTAAGAGGAGACGCACTAACAAAAATTCCGCTATTTTCTCCGCAACTTATTGATGTTTTGCGGATAGTATCTATCACATTTCTACATTTACTAAAACAAAATAAATATTTAAAAAAAAACTACCGAGCTATGCTCGGTCTACTGTGTACTAAAATCATTTAAATAATAAAATTATTACGATTTACTTTAAATTCGAAAGTATGAAGGATTGAAACTTTTGTGTAAAATTCTTTCACCTACTTGTTTCTAAAAATAACTTGATTGTAAGTGTTACATATCGAAAAGAGGAATAACTGAATTTCAAATTTTGGCGGCACAGTTTTTTATTGTGTAAAATTTGAATTCTAGATGTCAGTGTGCATCTGCAAAATTACTGAAAAGACGCGGTAACGAAGGGAAACGAAAGACATTGTTGATCGAAGAAAGTTTGAAAGGAAAAAACTAAAAGTTATATTTTGATCACAGCGAAGAAAGTCCTCATCGAGTAGTTCCTACATCTGGAGATCGTTCGTATCTGTTTCATATATATTTTCTTTTCTGTGCTAGGTAACATAGCCTAGTCGTATGATATCAGATCTGCTATAGTTGAGTATGTGGTTGCGCACTGGGATTAGCTTCTTAGGAGGTCACTTTGACGTTCTACTTCCTCTTCTTAACAGCTAGCAATAATCTATTATTTTTCCAAATGAATACCTATCACAGAGAGAAATCAAGTAGAGAAAAAAATTAGAAGACCTATTGAGGTCAAAAGGGAAAGGCCTAATCGTTCCGAGAAATCACGTTCTCAACAGCTCCAAGAAGCTAGAGCTCTATATCGTCAAAACCATTTTCGAAAGCAAAAACACACATTAAAACGTTACAACGATTCACACTCTGAAATGGGAAGACGTAGCTCGCTAAGAAGTCGCGCGCTGTTCTGTTGCCCACCCTGGTATGAATATTGGAGCGTACTCACGAAAAAGGTCTAGAGGTAAGCTGCAGTTTAAAATAAACACTTTAGAAAACATTAGGAGAGCTATAACTAAAAAAATGGGAAATAGACTGGAAGTTGGCAAAGTTATAAAATGGACTCTGCACAGTAGAATTAACTTTGGAGGACTTTGATTGAACAGCTGATAAATTGAAACAAAAACTAATATAGTTACTAGAAAATTTGAATGAATGGATTTCAAACAGTAGCACACATGCCAATTCGCTTTTCTAGGAAAAGCGGAACATCGAAGCAATCAGGAGCCATAAAGTCTATGAAGTTAAAGATAGTGTAATTGAAATCGACGCTACTGGAAAAGCTTTCTTTGGCTTTCTCCTTACAAAAAGAAGTGAAATCCCATCAAAAACATCTCATGTAAAAAAAAAGCCAAGTCTCCTGACTCTTTGACCGTAAAATGTTCTGAGATCATGTGTAGAGCCAAGCTTAGCTCTCTTATCAACTCTGATATTTTAATTCACAAATTACTTCTAGTCTGTACACATTTAGTAAATGATTATTTTGTGACTTGGCAATGACGCAGCACGAGAATGTAAAGGCTGTTGTTTACATTTTAATATTAACGTTTATTTATAAAGTTTTGCATAAAATAGTTTCTATAAGAGCACTGAACCTATATGTATTTGTAGCATGGAAATAATTTTACATTACATTGTAAGCCCGGATGCGAAAACTCTCTACTGGTCAAACTTGCTGTCCGAAGTTTTGGGTGATTTTCTTCCTATGTAACGTGAATACGAGCCAGACCCCTCTTTTACAAAGACCCCCAATCGGTGCATCCCTCCTTCAGGCTTCTTCTATCCCTCGTGTTCATATTCAGCCTTAATCAAATAATCTAATCCCAATTCAAAACGTATTGAAAACAAAACGAAAGTTACGAACAAAACGAAAGTTATTACGTAAAGTGTTTACGTAATAACTTTCCTGTGCTGCGTAATTGCCAAGTCACAGAATAATCATTTACTAAAGGTGTAGAGACTAGAAGTAATTTGTGAATTAAAATATCAGAGTTAATAAGAGAGCTAAGCTTCGCTCTACACATGATCTCAGAACTTTTTACGGTCAAAGAGTCAGGAGACTTGGCTTTTTTTTACATGAGATGTTTTTGATGGGATTTATACTTTTCTAGTATATACAGCTATATACCCAACAATACGTTGTATTGTTTTTTTTTTTTTTTTTTTTTTTTTTAGTCTTATTATCTTTTAGCAAAGATTTTTTTTTTTTTGTAATAATACAGTTACTAATTAATATATTTATTTTACCGAACCCTCTGTGCGCGAGTACTCACACTTGACCGTTTATTTTTAATTTATATTAAATCTGATGTATGTGCATTAAAATTAATAATAAAGAAAAAGAAATAAATTTTCTCTTACAGCTAAGACGGAAGAACTTGTTATAAATTGAAAATAAAAAACAGTAAATGATTATCATTTTAAAATAATGGCTAAAATGAATGGACTGAAATTTATTCAAAGTAACTAATAAGTTAATTTAAATTTTATATTTAAGAATGAATTGTAAAGAATAATTTTAAACGTAACATTTATTTAAAATATAAGAGGTACTTTCTATTGATTTTCGGATAATCAATTTATTTTTAAAACAAATTCTTTTTCGATTTGAAGAATTTTTCTCCCAAAGGAAATACAGTTTTTAATAGAACTAAAACTTAAATTTTGAATTATTTTCATAGAAATATAATTTTTAGTATTTAAGAAAATATGTTCAGCTTTTTTTATAGGAATTTTATATAAATTTCTCATTAGAAGGATTGAAAAGAAAAATATTGTTTTACATGTAATTTATATTTATAAGATATAAATACCATTGTATTTGAATAAAATAAAAACAGAGGGTTTACTCTATATCGATTTATAGAAAATCGATATTCCTTTAAATCATATCCAATGGTTGTTTTCAAGAGTTTTCGCCCATATAAAACTCATTCAATTATTTTTATCAGAACCAAGCACATGCGATTTACTGATATTTTATTTTAATTGTCCTAATTAAAAATGGACAAAAAAGCAATTCCTTAAATATATTTGTAATTTTTTTTTTGTTGTTTAAAGATTATCCCATATGAATAACATAAAGAAAATTAAAAGAACACTTGATACCGACTTATGGAAAATCTATATTTTCCAATCGATTTATTTCCACTATCGAAGGGAAAGGCATATTTTAGTGATAAAAACTTATGATTTTCTTTTTTTAATATATATTTACCGAAACGTCAGTGATGGCTTTTTGTGGAGACGCGAGAAGTTTTTCGTTACCGTCAATTAGTCAGTCTATCTGTATGTTCCGCGATAACTGCCGCAAGAAGCATCAGATTAGATTGTAATTAAGTAGGCATGTTGGTGAGGTATCTGGATTTAGATACGTTATTTTTTGTTATTTTTGGTTCATTCGATCAGAAAATATAGAATAAATATAATGTTTTTGTATGGCATTTCGAGCAATTTTTAAATTTCCATTTGTTGGAAGAAAATGTCGCATCTGATTAATGGATTTTAATGGCAAATTGTGAATTCTAAAATTTCCCTATAAGGGTCTTAAAATATTAGTTTGAAACTTTGTCAATACATTTTTCAGGTTTTAGGTAGATTTGTAAGAAATACTACCTACTATTACATTTTCCCTTATGTTGGAATTGCTTATCACAACTGTATTAATGTCAAACAAATTAATGGTACTAGATATCAACTTACGGAGAATCGACATTTGTCCTGTCGACATTTTTTAATTGCTATAGAACGAAAAGGCATATTTTATAATTACAAAAGTTTTAAAAAAAAATATTTTACTTAAAAAATATAGGGTAGCCTGGGGTAATTTTCAGACAAAAACAAAACTTTTGCAATTACTCAGGAATGAATGACTATTTGTTTTAACCTTTTCTTGGTAAAATCATCACATGCCTGGTGATTATTTTGAAGCATTTTCAGATAATTAGCATTAATAATAATAAAAAAAATTAATAAAATCCTGTATTACCCCCTGATTTGGGGTAATTTTCAGACAGCTATTTGTGGGGCTATTTAAGAGTCAGATTTGAACACCAACTATGTTAATTAAGAGACACCAATGTAAAATGTTATAGCACAAAATGGGGTATTTATTAGACCATGATTATACGAAAAGGCAGGAAAACGCAAATGTAACTTTACACCTGAAATCTATTTATATTTTTGCGAATAAAAGTAAGTTTCATGGCGTTTTTTCACACATAGCTACTGTAGCTATATCTGTTTTATATAAATTTATCTAAATTAGTAAAGAATTTCAGACTTTTCAAACAGTTCTTGAGGTTGAATAAAAATCAACATTAAACATGAACATAAAACCGACACCAATTTCGTTTAAAAAAAAAAAAATAAAAATAAATAAATATTTAAGTAGACTAACCTGCTTTTTTACACTATAATAGAATTTTTACACAGGCCTAATCATTTTAGTTTTCTTTGACAGTAAAGATATCACTGTAAAAAATTTTAACGTTATTTTACAATTCTATCACAACTTCAATGGTTTTAACATGGAAAGGATCATCAGGTTTAGTCTTAATAGACAACCCCCCCCCCCCCCCAAAAAAAAAAAAAAAGAACCGGGCAACAATTTCAGCTTCATCTTTTTTTGGCCACCAATATCAATCATCCCCAAGCCAGTTTGAAAATTTCATTTCAACTTCCTTCAGATTTTTCTCATAGTGTCATCTTTGTGGAACAACTTTTGTACCTGTCTCAGATAAAATGTTTGGTCGTAATATGTAGCACATTTGATTCTGAAATAGCATCTCTCACTTTCTTCATAAATCTCTACCTTTCATCATAAATCTCCCATTTTAGCTTAAAAGTATTTTCACTTTAACTTACAGATGGCCTTTTGAAGTCATATTTTACTAATTTCTGAAAAAGCAGAATTCCTGTTTTCTAGTACTTATCATTCATTTAATTTCAATTATTAAGCACATGATAGGTTTGAGCCAGCTCTTTATAAGTAATAGAAACTAAAGAAAATAAGACCAAATCTTAGTTTCAATCTTTATGACGGTGCCCTGAAGATGACATGGCTGTATTTCAATAACTATAAGGGTTTGTATACGAATATATGAATAAATGTAGATTCTTGTACAATCGTGAGGGAAAAAGTAAACACCCCCAACTAACCTTGCTAATTATTGTAGGAGAAAGTTACTGGTTCGAACCGACTGGAAATGAAATCTTACTTTTAAATGATGTATATAAAATTTGCTTCGGAAGCCGTCTACATATCAAAACGAACCCAAACTTTATTTTTTTTAATAGCAATACCCAAGTTTGACACCATAAATTAATTCTACACCCTTTAATCAGCCTAAAAACAAATTTTCAGGAAATTCGTATGATCAGTTTAATTATTTTAAAATGAGTCTATTTTAGGGTCTGTATCCAAAGTGAAGTTTGGCACTCGATTATTGAAATGCTACAGAATGGCTATATCACTTCTATTAACGTGTTATTTCTTGCCAATATGACCATTGCATATCACAATCGAAAATACACTTCCAGCAACTGTTGCTCATAGACACTAAATTCTTTTGTGCGTCCCTATAAGTAAATGAAAAATGGTACGCACACCATGCACTTTAGTAAGCATCTCGTAGTGCACCTCTGTGACGTACAGTCATGGGGAAAAAATAAACACCCCTTACAAATGCTGCAACAAATTATTGTAGAAGAAAATTACTGGTACCAAACAATTGGAAATAAAGTTTACTTTTAAATGATGTGTATAAAATGTGCTTAGGGGGCTATCTACATATCAAAACAAACCCAAACTTTGTTTTTTTCAACAGCAATACCCAACTTTGACACTATAAATAAATTCTACACCCTTCAATTAGGCTAAAAACGAATTTTCATGAAATTCGTGCAATTAGTTTCAGAGAAATTAATTATTTTAAAATGAGCCCATTTTAGGGACTGTATCCAAATTGGAAATTGTTGCTCGAATGTTGAAATGCTACAGAATGATTGTGTCACTCCTATTAATGTATTATTTCTTGCCAATAGGACCATTTCACTCGCTTAATATGTTTCGACTATTGCCTGACCAAATGTTTCAATAAAATGAGTAAAATTATATTTTTTTCAAATTTTACTTTTCTGCACATCATAGATGGACCCTTAAACCATCATTTTGAAGTTCTTTAATCATAATTCGGAAACTACTGGGAAGAAAAATTTGAAATTGTGAATTCGCATAAAGCAGGATACAGTAAATATGAATCTTATCAAAAAATGTGTTGGTTACAAGTCAAATTATTTTTCGAATGTTAATTTCATAATTCATAATTCATATAATAAATTTTTTTTTTATTACAGATTCAATGTATTTATGTTTGGTTTTTTAGTATTATAACCACACAAAAATTGTCACATTAGGATTATTATTTCAGAAGATATTAATCAAAATATTTAATTATAATTTAACATTAGAAGCTCTTAAGGGTGTTCTCAAATCCAAAAGGGCAACTTTCTGACGTAAGTTTTAATTTATTTTTATTCGGAAATGCATGAAACTAGCAGGTGTTGTTGTTCAGAAACTATGTAATCGAGCAATTTTTCCCAGTTTTTTTTTTGCAAATACAATAGATCTTTCAGAAAACAGTATCAAAGATGACGTTTTGAACCGAAGTTTCCGAAGAAAGCAGAAAAACCAGTCCGTGAAGGGCGAAAATCGTGTTTGTCACGTGATCAAAATCTTTTATAACTCAATTGGTAATTTATTGATCAAAAAATGGAAAAAAAAGTTCAATTCCAAAGCGCTTCCATGGCCAGGCTTCCCAATTTTATATCTTTCCGCTAAAAAATGAATTTGTAAATGTGTCAAAACGTTTTGCGCTTGTTGAACAGAGCAGTTAAGAATAGCCTTAAGCAAAAATCGATGAAAGGGGGAGGAAAGATGCAAGTGCTCTTTAACAAATGACTAATTAAGACTACTGCAGTACTCAGTCGAAAATTGGGATTAGCAGCTGAGCCAGTTATAAAAAATTTCCATATACCTTACAATGTCTGATTGCTGTATTGCAAAATGACAATTCCATTCTTTTAATATATTTAGACTATGCCAGACCAAATGTTTCAATAAAATGAGTAAAATATATTTTTTTTCAAATTATGCTTTTCTGCACATCATGGATATTAAACTATATTTTGAAGTTTTTTAATCATAATTCGGAAACTACTTGGAAAAAAAAATTTAAATTGTGAATTCGCATAAAGCAGGACGTAATAAATATAAATCTATCAAAAAAAAAAAAAAAAAAAAAATTTTGGTTACAAGTCATACTTTTTCCGAATATTAATTTCATAATTCATATCATATTTTTTTTTTAATTACAAATTCAATGCATTTATGTTTGGGATTTTTAGTATTATAACCACACAAAAAAAGTATCACATTAGAATTATTATTTCAGAAGATATTAATCAAAATATTTAATTGTAATTTAACATTAGAAACTCTTAATTTTGAATGCTTATAATTCAAAACCTTATCATCCAAATGATTTGAAATTTCGTTTCTAGGAATACACTGTAAAAAAAATAATGCCAGTTTTCCGGTAGGAATCGGAAAAATAGTTGCCCTTATCGAACCGGAATAATTTCCGACCCACCTCGGAATAAAAACCGTAAAAATAAGGAAATAGTCAGTAAAACGGTATTTTACGGATTTTATTCCGATTTTACGGATTTTATTCCGAGCTGTGTTGGAAATTATTCCGGTACGATAAGGGCAACTATTTTTCCGATTCCTACCGGAAAACTGGCATTATTTTATTTACAGTGTAGTTTGAACCGAAGATGTAAAATATAGTGTCAAGATTGGGTGTTCTCATTAATTGTTTTGTAGATGATCCCCTAAGCAAATTTTAAGTACAGTAAACATCTTCTAATCCGGCACGTTTGAGACTTGAAGCATGCCGGATTACGAAATTATAGGATGAATGTCGAGAAAATAGTGTAGAAGTTAGAATCAAACAACAGTACTCAATAATGCAGAGTACAACATGAATGTATGCACATAACTATAAAATGAAAACGTGCACTATAGGTCTACACAGTCGGTCTACACTGTAAAAAAATTCCGACCACTTTTCCTGTAGGAATCGGAAAAATAGTTGCCCTTATCGTACCGGAAAATTTTCCGACACAGCTCGGAATAAAATCCGTAAAAAAAAAGGAAATAGTCAATAAAACGGTATTTTACGGATTTTATTCCGAGCTGGGTCGGAAATTTTTCCGGTACGATAAGGGCAACTATTTTACCGATTCCTACAGGAAAACTGGTCGGATTTTTTTTTTTCAGTGTACACTAATCTCAAATATCAGGTTGTTTTGTAGTAGTCTTCTCATTTCTTTTTTTAGGAAGTCATTTCGTATGATTTGGAGTAACAGGTGGTGACCCTACACACATTCCGATATACTATGTCCGGCACGATGTTTATCAATCGCGAATTCCGATGTTTTGTATGTTTTATTCGATGTAAATTTGTATGTACTCCGAAAAACATTCATTATATATTATTTGATGACTGATATCAATTTTCGTTTCAGGTTGAGCAATCTTTTCTGAAATGGAAAAAGTATTTAATTCTTATGATAAAAATTTGTTTTTCATTTCAACAGTTTCGTAAATTATTCGCAGAAAAGTTTTTTTCTCATCCCAGTTCCACCCGATTATTATAAACATCGGGTGTGATTGAACAAGAAATACTATTTTTTTTTTCGAAAGTCGTGCCGGATTATCCGGCTTGCCGGACCATAGGATGCCGGATTAGAGAATGTTTACTGTACATCATTTAAAAGTAGAATTTATTTCCAATAGACTGGTACCAGGAACTTTCTTCTATATTACTTGCAAAGTTAGTAGGGGGTGTTTACTTTTTTTTACACGACTGTACGTTAACTTATGTATGAATGTAGATTTTTGTACATGGATAATGTAAATTATTGTGATTGAACGATAAAGACAACCAGCAAATGTAATTTTTTTTTCCATCTTTTGAAGAAAACATTAATAAAAGATCCGGTTTCATTTTTGAGAAAACATGGGACTATAATATAGTTTTAAATAAATTTATAAAACTACTACTTGTAAACATTTATCATATCGAAGATGATCTCAGCGATAATAAGTAGTTTAATATTCTGGCTGCTCCTAACATCAAGGACGTGAATTGTTTGTAAATGCTGCTTAAGTATTTCAAGTCACATACTCTAACTCTAGGAAATACATTAATTTTGCTGTGTTGCATTGGAATAGCCTCTTCTCGATTTTTTATCATAACATTAAAAGAGGTTTCTTTAAATATTGAAATATTTAATCAAAACTTTAAAAGAGAAAGGGAATAGTTACTTTATCTTTCTACTTTTGAATAATCTACTTTTGAATTCATATACAGATTATATTATTGTGAATAAATTGCAGTTATCTTAAGTTGTGTGTATTATATCATTTAGTAAATAATAAGTTGAATTAATAATATATATATATATGTTTAAAAATTCATAACATCAACTTAAAAGTCATTATTCAAATTTATTTTCTGTTGGTTTATCCCTTTTAAACGTAAGTTGACAAGTAAGGCTTACGCAGGAAAAATAAAGCATTGAAATTGTATTACGATTGACGCAAATGGCTAAAACTAAACTTTCACAAAAATGAATTCGAAAACTTTCATTCTATCTCTGAGATAAACGTATTTAACTTTAATTTATTACTTTCTTCTACCTTCAATAGAAGAAATTATTCTAATCCAAAATGTTTTCGACTTCCGGTTTTCGACGGATTTACACGTTTTGGGGGTCAGGGATATAAAAAAACATGTTTATAGAAAATGTCTGTCTGTCCGTGTGTCCGTCTGTCCGTATCTCTGTAGCCATTGAAACATCAAAAAGTGTATGAAGTTTATGCATAGAATTGAACCAATTTTTTTATATAAGTTTTTGACTATAGCAAGCAGGTCCTCCCTTAATGTGGAAAAAATCCGCCGTAAGGGGGCGCGTAATAGCGATTTTTGTGCCATTTTGAATATTGTACCACCGAAATAGAATTGAAGCAAAATTCATTTTTAAGTTCTTGGCTATGACAAGCAGGTCCTTCCTTAATTTGGAAAAACTCCGCCGGTTGGGGGCGCTGTAATAGCGATTTTTGTGCCATTTTTAGTATTGTACCATCGAAAAGTATATGAAGTTATGCATAGAATTGAACCAAATTTTTTGTGTATGTTTTTGGTCATGGAGAGAATGTCCTCCCTGAATTTGGAAAAATTTCGTCGGAAGAAGGCGCTGTAATAGCGATTTTTGGGCCATGTTCAATATTGTGTCTTCGAAAAGTGTATGAAGTTATGGATAGAATTGAACCAAATTTTTTGTGTATGTTTTTATCCATGGCAAGAAGGTCTTCCCTAAATGTGGAAAAATTCCACCGGAAGGGGGCGCTGTCATAGCGATTTTTATGTAAACTTAATTTTTTTGTAGTTCTATTGTACACCAGTGGCTCGTGAATCGGCGAGAACTTCCCGTCCTGATAAGCCGACTATTCGCGATTATTAGTGATTTTAATAAATATCATGATCGAGATTAACTTGTTTTTCTCCGATTAATTGACTGAAGCAGAAATTTAAGATGAAAGTCAAAGTTAAAATATAGTGTTGAACTAATAAAAATGAAATATTGACATCTGTAACAACATTTTGAAATATTAAAATATATGAGATAGAAGAAAGTTTCGGGATTAACACATCCAACTATTTTTTTAGTTTGTTGCCTCTAAGCATAAAAAAAACCTCTGTAAAAACATTACTAGGAAAAGTTGAACATGCTTCATTAGCGATATATAATTAAAAAACATTTAACGCATGCAGTTTTCAGTGGTTACCTAAAATTCAGAATGCTTAAAAACAAAATATTTTTAAAATATTTTTAGTCATTTATTGGAAATTATATTTACATAGCACTTTCAATTCCCGTTGAAAATTGTTTTTATCATTTTTTTTTCCATTGATAATTAGTATAGCTATTCCATATTATGTAACATTTAGATTCACTGCAATTGTTAAACATTTTTTTTTTTTTTTTGTAGTCATACTTGACTGTTTATTATATCTTTATTTTTTATTTATTTTTTAATTTTTTTATACACTTGGAGGCTGTGCCCCTATGGCCCCCGTTCAGGCACCACTGACTCTAAAAACACGCTTATCTGATCTGCTTTAAAACGATTACGGAAGATTGAATTTATAATTATAAATTTGTCTAGGAAATATATTAATTTTGCTATGTTGCATTGGAGTAGCCTCTTCTCGATTTTTGATAGTAATATCAAAAGAGATTTCTTTAAGTATTGAAATAAAAATATGTATGATAATCACTTATAATTAACCAAACTAAAACTAAAAAATGCTATAAAAGCTATAAAATATCTTTATTTAGATTAACGTACGTTTCATGTCACAAACGGCAACATTTTCAAAATCATTCCCGATACAAATATTTTCTCAAAAAATTTTAAAAGCAATAACTTGGTAAACAATATCATGAGACTTCATGCACAATGCAAATCAGTCCAAACATAAAATAAAATGAAACTGGATATTTGTGAGCATGGATTAATTTTTACTATTGTTACTAAAACTGCATAGCATCTTTTCCCAAATTTTGGGTAACTCAAGGGTTCAACGCAACTAGAATATTTGCAATGATTCAGTGTCCCTTGAGTTACCTGAAATTTGGAAAGAGATGCTATACAGTTTTTAGTAACATTAGTAAAAATTAATCCACGATTACAAATATTCAATTTCATTTTAATTTCTGTTTGCACTGATTTTCATTGTGCATGAAGTCTCGTGATATTGTTTACCAAGTTATTGTAGCATATTTCTATCGGGAATGATTTTGGAGATGTCGCCGTTTGTGCGATGAAACGTACGTTAATCTAAATAAAGGTATTTTATCACTTTTATAGCACTTTTTAGCTTAGTATTGAAATATTTAATCGCAACTTTAAAACAGAAAGAGAATAATTATTTTATCTTTATGCTTTTGAATGTAATTCATATATGTTATAGCGAATAAATTATAATTTGAAAATTTTATTTGATTAATTTTTATTCAACTCGGCTAAGAGTCGTAAAATTAACAGAATGTACAAGTGTCCAAGCCTGGAAGCGAACCATGGTCATTAACAATACGCGTCAATGCTCTACCACTGAGCTACCTAGGCGATATCCAGTTTAGCACTTCTTACTCTTACCTGTTGCCAAGGGTCAACCTGCAACACACGATGGAATATTTTCATGTGCCACCAACCTAGGGCAAACATGAAGAGCATCCAGCCTCGATGAAATTGCATATATATATATATATATCAGTGGCGTGGCGTCCGGTCATCGCTGGATGCGGCGATGACCAAGCAATATTTTAAAACTCTTAATAAGCTTTTAAAACTCTACGATCCAGTTTTAGCAGAACATTTGGAGTTCATGTATAAGTGAAGGTAAGATTTAAAGTTTCTTTTTTGAACATTCAACCATTGAATTTTAGAGTTAATAATTTTTCACCAAAAACTTAAATAATTGCGATGACCACCGAAAATTTTCACGCCACGCCACTGATATATATATATATAATTTGGGGGAAATTTGTAGAGTGATAAGTGCTAAGCTGGATATCGTCCTGCGTAGCTCAGTGGTTATGTCAATGATACTGATTTAAAACCAGGCTTAGATACTTTTATACTCTGTTGGTTTTACGCCTCTTAGCCAAGTTGAATAAAAAATCGAAAATTAAAGATTTCAAAGTGCTAAAAAAAGCGTGTGAAATTTTCCGCACATTTCCATGAAGGTATTTATGAATTACAGTTATGGGGACAAGGGACCTTTAAAACCTTAAAAATCAATTTTTTATTTTTTGTAAATTTCACTTTAAATATTATTCAAGGGAACATTATATGCATTATGGTAAGCATTTATCACAAAAAAAAAATTAAAAAAATATGTTTTTTTTTTTTTTTTTTTAGAAAAAAGTGGAATTTTACGCGTCATCTTAGAAATCTTCGAAATGCGGCTTGCGCGTTCCATATCAATGAAAATCCCCAATATTTTTTATAAAAGTCTGGTTTATATATATAAATAAAACTGTGCATCGAATTTTATATATTTGAATGTAAAGGTAAAAGAAAAAAAAATTAAAAATTAATTTTTTTTTTTTATATTCAAATAATATAAAATTCGATGCACAGTTTTATTTATATATATAAACCAAACTTTTATAAAAAATATTGGGGATTTTCATTGATATGGAACGCGCAAGCCGCATTTCGAAGATATCTAAGACGACGCGTAAAATTCCATTTATTTCTCAAAAATAATTTATTTGTTATTTTCTTGTGATAAATAGATGTCATAATGCCTATAACGAACGCTTGAGTAATATTTAAAGTAAAATTTACAAAAAAAAAAATTGAAAAATTGAAAATTTTTAAAATTTTAAAAATTTTTAAAAATTTCGAAAAATTAAAAAAAAAAATTAAACCTTTATATTCAAATATATAAAATTCAATGCACAGTTTTATTTATATATATAAACCAAACTTTAATAATAAATATTGGGGATTTTCATTGATATGGAACGCGAAGGCAGTATTTCGAAGATTTCTAAGACAACGCGTAAAATTCCATTTTTTTTTTCAAAAAAAATTTTTTTTTCATCTTTTTTTGTGATAAATGCTTGCCATAATGATTATAATGTATCCTTGAATAATATTTAAAGCGAAATTTACAAAAAATAAAAAAAATGATTTTTAAGGTTTTAAAGGTCCCTTGCCCCCTTATCTTCAACAGAATGTGTTATTTAATTTGGAAAAGATTAAGTTGTATTAATAAAATAAAACAAAAGCGCTCAGCTAAACTGATGGCATTGAGCTTACAGGCTATTCACACTAATTGTATATTATTACTCTTATTTCAAAGAATAATGCCCCTCAAAAAATAAATGAAGGAGGATGAGCCCCGTTTTGTACCTTTATACTTAACCAATGAACCTCCAAATCTAATCAGGAACACTACTTATCAAAATAAACTTGTATACCAAATTTGAAGCAAACTAGATAATTCTGCATGAAAAAACCATTTCGCTAAATTAAGGGAGATAATAGCTTCCCCATTTCCTCGTTTATGCTTAACCAATGAACCTTCAAATCATCTTATCAGGAAAACTCCGTATCAGAATGAACGTAGAAAAAAATTAAAATAAATTAGATAATTCTGCAGGAAAACACATTTACCTAAATTAAGGGGAGGGGACTTGACCCCCATTCCCCTTTTTATACTTAGCCAATGAACCTCCAAATCGAATGAAGGAAGCGCCATATCGGAATAAACCGGTATATCAAATTTGACGCAAATCAAATAATTATGCATGAAAAACCCATTTATCTAAATTAAGGAGGGGACAAGCCCCCCTTTCCCCCTTTTATATTTAACTAATGAATCTCCAAATCTAATGGGTGAAGCTCCTTAACATAATAAACCGGTATACCAAATTTCGAGCAAATCGAAATATTCCGCATGAAAAACCCATTTATCTAAATTAAGGGGGGTAGCCCCCCTTTCACCCCCTTTATACTTAAACAACGAATCTCCAAATGTAATCAAGGAAGCTCCTTATCAGAATAAACCGGTATATAAAATTTGAAGCAAATCGAATAATTCTGCATAGAAAAAACATTTATCTAAGTTAAAGGGGGGATTAGCCCCCCCCCCCCCCCAGTTACCCCCTTTACACTTAACCAATGAATCCCCAAAACTAATCAGGAAAACGCATTATCAGAATGAATGTAGAAAAAGTTGAAGCAAATCGGATATTTCTATCAAGAGTTATCGCGTTACGTACAGTCGCGGGAAAAAAAAAGTAAACACCCCTACTGCCTCCTCAACAAATTATCTTAAACGAAAGTTACTGGTACCGAACGATTGGAAATAAAATCTACTTTTAAATGATGTATATAAAATTTACTTAGGGGGACATCTACATATTAAAACGAATCCAAACTTAATTTTTTTCAATGGCAATACTCAATTTTAACGAGATATTTCAAATCTTCGGTTCAAACTATGCCTAGACACCATATTTCAAGTCATTTGAATGATAAGTTTTTGAATTATAAACATTCAAAATTTAGTGCTATAATGTTAAATTACATTTTCATATTTTTATTTATATCTCCTGAAATTATGCTCTTAATGTGCTAATTTTTTGTGTAGCAATAATTCTAATATACCCAAACATAAATATGCTGAGTTTGCAAGTTTTATAATTTTATGATATGAATTATGAATTATGAAATTAATGTTCGAAAAAATTATGAATTGCAATCTACAATTTTTTTGATGGATTTAGATTTATTAAGTGCTGCTTTATGGAAATCCAAAATTACAGAATTTTCTTCCAAGTAGTTTTCAAATTATGCTTAAAAAACGACAAAATGATGGTTTTAGGGGTCGTCTATGATAGAAGTGAGCAGATATTTTGAAATTTCTTCTGCTGTCCTGTAATCTAATCGGCTTCATTGACTGCTTGAGTAGTGCTTAAGGTGCCTTGATCAAAAAGGGGCTCTCTCTCGGTTAACAATCGAGTACCGAACTTCAATTTGGATACAGCCCTTAAAATACGCTCGTTTTAAAATAATTAATTTCTCTGAAACTTATGGTACGAATTGCATAAAAATTTGTTTTTAGGCTAATTGAAGGGTGCAGAGTTCATTTATACTGTCAGAATTGTGTACTGCTATTGAAAAAAACAAAGTTATGGTTCGTTTTAATATGTAGATGGCCCCCTGAGCAAATTTTATATACATTAATTAAAAGTAGACTTTATTTCCAATCGTTCGGTACCAGTAACTTTCTTCTACGACAATTTGTTGAGGAGTTTGTTGGGGGTGTTTCCTTTTTTTTTTTCCCATAACTCTACATACATGCGTACATACATACGTACAGAACCAGCGGCACATTAGCTCTCAGGCTTTGATAGCCTGTGAACTAAAAACGTTTAAAAATTTAAGACTCATTTATTTTATAAACATTATCCAAATTTATTTTTTTCTTCACTTAGCCCTTAAGCACAATTTTTATTTTCAACACACAATTTAAAAATTTTGAAAAAAAAAATCTTATTTTTCAAGTGATAAAAAATAAAAAATAAACAAAATACAGTCAATTATTTTGATTTTCGCAAATAAACTATGAAGAAACGCATATTTGGTTAAAATTTAAAAACTGCATCTTATACTGTTAGAAAATAACAATGCACGCAAACTCAAAATTTACGAATTTGAGAAAACGCATCTTAACACTTTCGAGGGCGGTGTCCTTAAAAAAAGACACCTAATGTAAATTCCAAAATTGAGAAACGGCACCAAGAATATTTAATTAAAATTTCCCTTTTATACTGTACATGAAAATAAGCAAAACTATATTTTCTAATATATTCGATTATATATTCTGGTGTCAGTCCATTATTTCATCAGTTTATAAACAGAGTTACTCCGCACCTGAAAGGGTTAACCCATATCGTAACAAGCCTTGAAATAAATAATATATTTTTTCATAAAATCTTAAATTTGTGTTTCTCTAAGCCTATGTATACACATATAATCAAAAAACTAACCGAACTTCTATTAGTATGATCGGTACAAGCTGTCCTAAAAATAGGACAATATCATTGCCACCTAGAACCACCTAGAATAGCTATTCTTGGTGGCAATGACAATGTACAACCGCTGCTATTCGTTGTTACTTAGGTTGAATGGGAGAAAGCATCTGGCATAGTCAAACGTTACATTTTTTACAGATAGTTGTTGGTTTTGATGCATAAGTTTTTAGCTGGCATCTGCTTTGCCGGTTTTCTGGGTTTTTTACAAAAATATGTTCATTTTTAAGCTTTAGAAAATCTTCATTAAATTGTTGAACACCCTATTTTCTGCAAGATGGTTTCCTTGAAACAGGTACCTATTTGGGATTTTTAGGATGAGCGAAGCGAATCCTCTTCTAGTCTACTCAAATTACATTTTGTCGTACACTTTACAAAAAACTATTCAGTATTTTGACTTGAAATTAAGCATAAAAATAAATTATGACCAGTAGATTTGCAAAATATTATTTTTTTTTACAACCTTTACATAACCTTCAAAAATGTATTATTTTATTTTATTTATTTTACATGTTTTTCCATTACGGACGCTATTTTTGCAAATAACAAAATGAAACAAATATATTTTCAGAAGAAAAAATAAATCATGGAGTTAGTCATAGATAGAATCATGATTAATTAAATAGTTTCACTATTTCATTTATGAAATTTTTAAAATACCTTTTTTATGGAAATTGTAGCATATTTTTAATGAATTAAAATTTGTGAAAATTCAATTATTTACATTAAATTGTAAAAGTATTTTTCAGTGTTAGGAATTCCAATACAAATTTATTCTTATTATTTGAAATCATTTGCGCAGACGATACTTAGGCATTTTAAAAGAATTATATTAAGACTCCCTTATCATATATCAGACTTGACAATCGCTAAGTTTCTTTTGTCCGCTGTACACGTGGTCAGAAACCAAATGGTTGTCCTATTACTAGCGCCATCTAGCTTGAGAAATAGAAATATTTTTTAATTTGTTTTTCATATCTGTTTTCACATTTTCTTTACGATTTGCTGAATATTTGTAGTTTACAAATGATAGTTGTTAATTTAAAAAAATTCATAGGTTCTGGACATTTTTTTTTTAATAACATGGACTTATTTTACTGTTAAACAAAAAAAGTTTATTGCTGAGTTCCGTTATCTAAATAACAATAATCAGGAAAGAAAAAATATTTTTCCACAAATTCGTCAGTGATATTACATTAGCTTTTGAAATAAATGGACAGCATCTAGATCCCGAAAAAGTTAAATATTTTAATATATTTTCTCTTATATACTTTCAAATATGTGATTTACTTTGTTGCTGGTGTTTTGCTTCTTTTCACAGTTAATTTCACGTTACAGTATTAATTTAACATCGTTCCTTCAATTTTTTGGATGCACACTTTCATTTATTTATTTATTTATTTGTTTATGATTTGTTTTATTTTTGAAGCAATGGGGTATCATTTCAGCTTAACATACTTTAGGCGCAAGCTTGACTTTTTTTTCATGTAAAGTTTGTATGTATTAATAAATGAAAAGTTCCATAATCCGGTCCACAGCAAATTGGCATATCTTAGCGCACATGGTTTGGCGCGTAATTAATATATCTCTTGTAACTCACATGTGTTATGTAGGTTACTGTGTATATGAGACGTTATGTACGTCTGTATATGATATATAGAAGTTCAGTGCACTTCATAATGTACTAAAATTTACCTAACTTCGAATCTAGCAATTACTAGCCTTAATAATAATAATAATAACAGTAAAACTTAATAACATACATAAATTTTGCGGTCATCAAAGTATTTTAGGAAAGTTAGAACACGGATGATAGATAAACAAACGGACTGAAGCCATAAACACTTTAAAAAAATTTGGAATCATAAAAAAGTTTAATAATCACTTTCATTTATACATGTCCCTCAGCTTTTCTCCCAAAAGTTAAAGTCTGGTCATGCTACGATTTTGGTGTTTGTAAATCTTCGTTTGGGATTCTTCTTAATACCTACAGCGAACTGGCTTATTACAGTGAGTGTAGTTTGGCGCAAAACTAATTTTACGCCAAACCGTATTATTTAAACCGTACAAATGATTCCATAGCCTTCCAGCATCGCGCTTTTAACGCAGCTAACTTTGGCTGTAGAACAGATTACATAAAATTTGTTAATACTACATTATATAATAAAAAATCGGTACTTTTCAATCCTTGGCGAGAGAAGGAAATTTCGCAACGCAATTTTGGAAACCTATTTACTGTTTCATACAAAGAAGCAAAATTTTTCTATGTGTATACAATTTGTTTAATATAAAAGAGCAATTTATCTATTTTTATACACAAACATAAGTAAATTGTATTTAAAAAAATAATAATATCTACAAATTAAATTGATACATGTAAATTCTTATAAAACAAGCTAACAGTTCATAAATGTTTGTTTTCATAACTGTTTGTATCATTTGGCAACAAATTTAACTTTCTGAATTGTGCCAAGATTAAAAAAAAAACTAGAAAACAGGAATTCTGCTTTTTCAGAATTTAGTGTTGCCCCCGATGAAACAAAAAATATATGTATATATAACTAGTACAAAACATATTTTAATTTTAAGACTTAAATCACACACTTTTATATTATGTAAAATGACGTCATTCACATCCGCTTAAGAATTCCACATTTACGATCCACTCTTAAACATCTACAGTAAAGCATGCATAGGATGTCACTATCGCAAAATAATACACAAATGTAGCAATAACATGCCGCCATTAAAGAAACTCGACAAAAAAGGCTATCTAATGTTTCATTGACATTCATTTGTTTGTAACATTAATATAGACAATTTCAGTCGTGACGCAGTCATAACGTTTAGGTTGGAAACTGACACCAAACAAACGGTTGCTATGTTGTATTTTCTATTTTGTTTCTGTGTTGCAGTTATATATTATATCTATATCTCATATCTAAGTGTTTTAATAATTGATATGTACTGGTAACATTTTCCACGATTTATATTTAAAAAGAAATGACGCATATCAACCGTTTGTTTGGAGTCAGTTTCCAACCAAAACGTCATGACTGACGTCACACTGAAAGCGTCTATAGATACTTAAAATTAAATACAGTTATAATAGCTACATCTTTTAACAGAAATTTTTCGTTTATATTTTTTCCAAATAGCACGTATTTTAATTACATTTTCTTTCGGTTGTTATGAGAAAATGGCAACAAAAAGATATAATTGCTATTTTTCAACTATTTTCCTTTTACTTTCTACATAAATGTAGTACTTGAGTTGCCAAAATCAGACAAACGGTGCTAAAAACTAAAAAAAAAAAAAAAAAAAAAAAAAAAAAAGAAAAATAAATGGAGATAAAGTTTTTCAAACAAATTGCATTTAAAAGTACTTTTTTTTCAATACGACGGTATAAAAATTGAAAATGTGCGATGCTTAGAAATTTAAAAAATTGTTATAGAGTATTTAATCGTACTGCTTTGTTTTACGGCCGGCTTCTGTAAGGTAACGTTATTTTTTGAAGACGACATAAAATAAGCTGGCAGAAAGAAAAAATAGCATACCGTACCGGGGGCTAAAAAAAAGAAAAAAAAAAAAAAAAAAAAAAAAGCAAAGGTCTCTTTACTGAAAAAGTACAAATAAATCTTACATTTAAATCTTCATTTTCAAGAGTTTTCACGTTTTTGAAAGTCAGAAAATAACTGTGCGAAATAATTTTTTTTTTTTTTTTTTTTTTTTTTTTTGCGTATTTATTTTAGTGGAATTCGAAAAAATATTTTTTTACAATTAATGTCAATAACACAATATTTTTCATTTTTCACTATACATTTGTTTGCGGAGTATTATCAGTAGTATGCGCCAGGTGGCGTAACTTTCGGGACAAAGTCAGTTAATAAGTTGGCAATTATCGGGGATTTTCATCCATAGACTTTCTCCGGATTATCAAGTCCGATACATGATAAGGGAGTCTTAAATTATACTACGATTTTTTTTTGTAAAGTGGCAACAAAAGAATTGTAAACAAATAAAATTAATTGCTAAATTCTATATATAATAAATAAAAAATTCCGAGGAAATTCTTAGTTATTTGTCTGAATTTACATTTCAAAAATTTAAATGCGCCAAAACATAAAATTTTTACTTAATAAAGATGCAAAAATAATATGAAAATATTGTTACTTTCAAATATTTATCTTATTAAATAATGCTTCGCGAATCCAAACAAAGCATGGCTTTTGCTAGTCTATTTCAAGGAAACCATCATGTAAAAAATTGGGTGTTCAACAGTTTAACACGTTCACGTCGATATTCATGTTTTTCGCTGTGAGATAGCGCTGGAATTCATATTTCGCTTCATCTGGCGGCGCGGTACTGTCGCTTATTCAGACAGTGTATGTAATGACTCGCCCCTCTCATATTTATTGAATTGAACTCGAATATACCAAGCAGAGTTGATTGTGAATGTCTGAAAGTTCGTAAGGAGTAAGCAAATTACTTAGAAACATTATTTTATTGACTACATATGTACGAATTTAATATAAAATGTCTTACAATCTAAAGAAATGTTGACAACATGATATAAATGCATTTCTGTAAGGTAGAAGCCACGCCCTTAGTCAATGATATTTTTTGAATGAAAACGAGAATTCTCGTTAGGTTTTAAGGGGTTAGGTTTATAATTAGGTTTATAATAATAAATTGTTTTTACTACTGAATTTTCAAATATTCAAGTGTGACCCACCTGTAGTGCGCGCCGTCTATAGCATAGTCGAGTGTGGCCCACCTGTAGTACACGCCTTCTATGGAACAGTCGAGTGTGACCCTCCGGTGATGCACGCCGCCTGATGGGACAGTCGAGCGTGACCCAACGGTGATGCACGCCTCCGTGAACGTGTTAATGAAGATTTTCTAAAGCTTAAAAATAAATATGTTTTTGCAAAAAAAAAAAAAAAAAAAAAGAAAACAGAAAACCGGAAAAGAAGATTCCAGCTAAAAACATGTGCAACCAATAACTAATATCTATAAAAACTGTAACGTTTCATTATGCCAAATGATTTCTCCCATTCAACCTAAGTAACAACGAGTAGCAGCGGATTGTACCATTATCCTATCTTTAAGACAGCTTGTACCGATCAAACTATAAAATTTTGGCAAGTTTTTTTTATTATATGTGTACACATAGGCTTAGAGCAACACATATTTAAGATTTTATAATAGAAATATTAATTGTTTCAATGCTTGTTTCGGTATGGGTTAAGATGAGTTTTCTCAAATTCTTAGATTTTGAGTTTGCGCGCACTGTTATTTTCATATTAGGGTAACTCTAAGATATATGGCCATAGTTTTTAAAAATTGAAATAAAAATTCTTAGAATGCAAATACAAGAAATGTTGATGCATATTTAAAATTCTTATACATATACTCATAATATTTTAAGCAAAAAATAATTAAATAATGTAAGCAAAAAGTGTTAAACAAAATTGAAATTTAAATGGCAGATGGCAGATGGCCATCTCTCCTTAAAGCTGAGGAGAGATGGCCATCCAAAACAAGAAAGAAAAAGTTAATTTAAATAGCAAAAAAATAACACATTTCATATAGTTAATCGTGAAAAACATATAGCAATTCGTAAAGATGCATTTATACGATGGAAAATGAATGAATAAAACTCAAATAAACACATTTTGAAGTATAATTTCAATACGTCACTTTTCGTAAAATCTTACCACATACTTGGCAAAGGTCTTAATAATTTGTACACGTTTCATGGAACCACTTCAGGTACCTTATGCATTGTATTCGGACATTCTTTTTGGATGTGATATTATATTGCTTTGCACAACCAACACAGTGATCCTAATCCAATTCTATTTACTCGGAATCTGCACAATCAGATAATTTAAATGTATTTCGTTTTCTTCGCTACTGGAATTGTCGTGTTTTCTTTTCTCGCGTTAATTGTAGATTTATTACGTAAATTTAGTTTATTTGTCAACTTTATCAATTTCTGTTATGAAAGTTTCCGACGTTTTTCAGTATTTTCTGAAACAAATAAATCGTTAGGTCCCATTATATTATTATTATTATTAAAATATTTATATTAGCTAAAATTTAAATAATTATATCAATTAATATATTTATAAACGTAAACGTTATATATTTATTTTAAATTATTAAATTTAATTATACTTAGTTAAAATCATCACTAAGTATAATTTTGAAATATTGATTAAAGGTGGCCATCTCTCCTCGATTTATTGTGGCCATTTCTCCTGAAATTGAAGGACTGATGGTCGCCCAATTTAAAGCATCAATAGCCATTGTACGTCTTTGTTTTAGACTTAGAAGTAAAGATTAGATTATAAACGTGCCTTAAAAGTCCATATAGTAAAATACGTACTGCAAAATATTCAGATACCTAAGTCAAAAACAAATATTCAAACACCTATTTAATTGACATTAAAATTACACTTACTTTTTATAATCGAAAAACACAACTGCACGTCGCAATAAATAAACTCGTTGAACTATTTCATACCAACAATGTTTATATTGCAATGTATGATCAAGTTTTGGAGATATTTAGACTGGCCCTCTCTCCTCTATGGCTGTCTATCTTAGAGTTACCATATATAAGATAACAGTTTTTAAAATTTAAGCAAATATGCGTTTATTCATATTTCATATGCTAAAACAGAAATAATTGACATACTTTGTTTGTTTTTTTTTTCTTTTCACTTGAAAAATAAGTTTTTTTTTTATATTTTTTAAATTGTAGGTTGAAAATAAATTTTAAACAATACTTTTTATGCATATATTGGTTTAAAGTCAAAGTGTGTTATAATTCTATTTTGGACAAAAATAGTTTACTGTATGCATAATTTCCAGTTTTATCCTGCGCGCAACACTTAATGATTTTTATTCACATAATATTAATATGAATTTTCAAAATTAAAATTGAATATCACTTTTGTATATAGAGCCTTTATTTATTTGTGTAATATACTTTAGAATATATACTTTAGGCAGAAATAAAAAAGAAAAATCTTAATTGCACATTATTCGACCTTTCGTACTTTGAAAACGGTGATGTTTTTTATCGTTTTCGACAATCTCAAAGGTCCTGTTCCCCCTTAAAAAATGTGCCAGAATGTAACTCCTTTGGATTTGAAAACAGCCCTTATTCATAATCATTCGTTTCAAACATCTTTGTAATTTTATCATTTGAAACATTCAGAAAACTGTTAGAATTATTAAAAGTTTTTAAACAGCCACAAGTTTAAATTGAAAATGAAAAGATGAAATGTATTTAGTCGCTTTGAACTGTGACTGTTTGAATCTTTGAAACTTGTGTCTGAATGCTATCGCAATTGCTTTTCAGGAATACGAAACAGCTTTCACCGCATTCAAAACACACACTTGGGCATACTGCACTGTAAAAGAAATCTGTAAAGTTACTAAAGTTTTTCTAGGAAACTGGGATTCCAAGAAATTTTTATGTAACGGCAACAACAAAAATTCATATAACAGACACTTTTGCGCCGAAAATCAAAAAATCTGTAAGGTTACTAAGAATTTTTTAGGAGACTGGGATGCCTAGAACTTTTCATGTAACTGCAACCCGGGTTACAGAAAAAAAATTAATAAGATTACTGTAATTTTAGCAGATTCATTTGTAAAGTTACAGATTACTGTAGCTTTACAAAAACTAGTTTTGTAGATTTGCAGCTTTTTTTGTTCAGTTACAGATGAAAGTTTAGTAAGCATGTAACTTTAGATCTGTAAAACTACAGATTTTTTTTTTACAGTGTGGGGTGAGCAGTATGTTGTTCTGGCGATTCCCGCATTCTTACACCACCCTATTATGTAGGGCGCCTAGTATATAAATGCTATGCAATCCCAGTTGTTTAGCTTTCGGAGAAAAAATAATATATATAATAAGGTATGAATCAATGCTTTATTCAATTTTTTTAGATAGCATAATCAAATATGTTTTTTACTTTAAGGCACAAATACTGGTTTTTTATTAATGATTGTTTCTAAGAAAAGAATACGTTTATAACATATGGAAATGTACACAACACACTTATTTACGTGCTTATAAATGATTTATGTAGAGAGCAAATACATTCCCCTAGAAATACGAGTATATTCACAAGGAAAAACATTTACAAAAAAGGAAAAAAATTGTAAATGGATTTCTAAATTCGAAATCTGCGTTACATTCTCCAACAAAACATTTTTCTTTAAAATAACAATAGAATAAACGGAATATGTGCTTTAATATATATACCGGGTGTCCCAAAAAGGACTGACTGATTTTAAAATTCAATAACTTGCAAACGGTGACAGATATTAAAAAAATTCTTGCAGGAGGGTTATGCATAAGGTCAAAAGTTTTATTACAGTGATTTTCAATTTTAGTTCGATTTACAAACAATAGATGGCGCTGTAAGCAATAGTCGCTAAATTCAGGCTCGATTTTTGGTACTTCGTGGCCCGGATAATACATTTCCATCTCCTTTTTCTGCATGGAACAAGATAAAGGACCAAAAATCGAGCCTGTATTTAGCGACTATTGCTAACAGCGCCATCTATTGTTTGTAAATCGAACTAAAATTGAAAATCACTGTAATAAAACTTTTGACCTTATGCATAACCCTCCTGCAAGAATTGTTTTAATATCTGTCACCGTTTGCAAGTTATTGAATTTTAAAATCAGTCAGTCCTTTTTGGGACACCCGGTATGTGTGTGTGTGTGTGTGTGCATATTAATGAAGCGTTAAGCAGACATCTGAAATTTTAAATTATCATAGAGTTATATAATAAATATACAACACATTTAAATTTGACAAGAATTTTTTTTTAATAAAATGAAGCAAATTTATATTTGAATAATTTCCTAAAGCATCTAACGTAATTTCAATTAACCTTTCTTTAAGGAAATTACTCAATGATAACATGGGGGGTCCCACGCCCCGGTCCTAGGCTCTCACAAGCCCATTTGCCCCCGCTCCGAACTACCCGAGAGACAAACCCCACGACGTGTCCCGAAGGTCGCCGCCAGGCATGCCCCATCAAGGTAGCCCTCCCGAAAGCTCCGATCAGACCAGCGCACGTCACGCCGGTTATTCCCAAAAGAGAGATGAATTGGTCGCATACGACAACCCTCGCCACCCAGCTAGAAGAGCCAAATGGTCCCTTCTCTTGGTTACCCGACACGGTACGCCCCGACAGCCCACAGGAACCGAACACCAATAAAGGAGTCGGGCCCATGAACCTACAGGAGGTTTCCCGAGCCGGAGTTACTTTACGGAGGGCTCAAAAGATCAACTACCATTATCCGGCAAAGATATATATGCGAGCCAACCGATAGGAGAGGGCGGTGCCCCTAAGTAATAAGCCCCGGAGGGTCCGGGAAAATCCCTCCTGACGCCAAAGACGACGCCTCGCTCGGGTGATCATGAATAAGCCTCCAGCGGACCCCAAGGAGACCAGGTAACTCCTCTGACGACATAGACATCGCCTCGCTAGGGGTTTTCGCCCAGTCTCTCGGTTCAACTGGCGGAGCTCTCCTCGCGGTTCACGCAAGGCCCCACTAGAGACCAGACTAGGTGCCGTTAGCGACCCCAGGCGGGCACGGAAAGCTCCACCTAGACGGGATAGACCCAGCCTCGCTAGGGGTTGGAGGGTCCGGAGTCCCGGCGGTACCCCACAACTCGACTCCCCGGGAGACCGGCAAAAGCCCGGCCCCCACTACCTTACCTCACGGCCGTTGAGGGTACCCAAGCACGAGTGCTCCTGACCCCGTGCAATGAGCGACCGCTAATTGTTAGTTGTGTTCGAAAGTTAGTTTGAGACACAGCTAGATCCTCACCACTGGGCGTAGCAACCTCCAGTAGCGCAAATACATGCAGGATCTGGGTCGGACCATGAGTTCCCTCAAGGTTCGAAGTGCCGCCGCGTTAGCCGGCAAGCCTCCGGCCCGGTTCCCTGCGGAGATAGTGTTCAATGGCGGACCTGCCGGCCGACTTCCTCTCAGGGTTTACGTCACGACATCGGGCAACGAGAGCCATACTGGCCTCCCTCTGCGACCGCTCTCTGGTCGACGAAGGCACCACCAAACCCTACCCACCTTAGGGTCGTCTCACAACTGCTCCAGCTGCGGATCTCGGCGGGATGAGCCACCCGTGCAAAAAGCACATCGGGCGCTGTCCGAACCCCTCACCCTTCGGTTGCTCCGGGAGACACTGCATGGCGATCCCGCGAGCCCCGTCGTCACTAGTGAGTCACCGAGAACTTTCCTCTACAAAGTCCGCTCTCTCACCTTACGCTCCCTCTTAGTCAATTGGTGGATGGGGACCTATCAATTTAGCTAGTCTTTGCTCAGCGACGCCGTCCGGCCCGTAGACCGGCACTGGGATCGACCTATGGACCGTTGCTATCCGGCTTGCCCAGAGAACCCGGGTGCCGGGGGAGGGAACACGTCCTGCACGCCGTGGATCTCCCATGCACAACGTCCGTTACCCGTGGCCACCGGACTCGAGGCCTGTCGACCGCGAGCCACTCTAGGAGGTAGTGAATCGTCCCCATCCGCCCCCCCCCCCCGCATTCGTGTACAACGAACTCGGCCGGGCTCCAAGTCTCCTCCCCCACTCAAGGGGTCGGTTTCGGACAACCCGGAGGGGCGACCACTGTGTTTCCCAAAACGTTTATCTTAATTTTATAATGTTCTTACTCTTTAGTAGTTGCACGGCTTTCGATTTTGGCAGATGCTTGGACCAATCGTTAATTTTACTGGTTGTGCGTTATTAAAATGCAGGTTCGTCACTAGGGGCTATGCTGCTACCTAATTTGAAAGCATGGCTTCTACACAAGAAAATAAAAGTGTGTTGTGTGGCTGGCGGAGACTAAATCGCCTACAACGGAAAAGAGGAAGTTTGAAATTCGCCATGAAAACAACCACCAGATGTGAAGTTGATAAAAGCTTGAATGCAAAGTTTTTTAGTAACAAGTGTAGTCAAAAAGGGTTGAAGACTGCACGTAGTATATTTTGCGTGTGAATCGCGGAGCTCATATTGAATGTCTTAAATAAAACTTAATAAAAAGTATAAAAAAAGTTCAAAATTGACCTTGATTAATAATTAAAATTTATAGAAAAATACAAATAAATGTATCATCGTTACTTAAAGGTGCATATAACGCGATATAAAAAAAAATTTAAATACATTAATGTCCTTTAAAATCAAAACGTTTTCAACCGACTTACTCAGTCGTCATCAGTGAGAACTAAAGACTGTTGTCTCTTTGCGCCTTCTAGATTCGCCTGGAACAGAGTATTTCACTTCAAGGGTGGTATGGAGTATAAGATGGCATGGAAAAGAGTAATTAAATAGACCCCACACTGAGTTTGCAAGATTATCACAAACTCAGCCTATAAAAGTATATTTCAATAGATCTAAAATTATCTTCCGTACAAGTAATTACCAAGAGGCTATCATAACAGAATCTCTAAAAAATAATATCTAATAAAGGAATACACTGTAATGATATAGTATCATACGATATCCACACAATATGGAAGGAATTATTAAATAATAGATGAAACCTGTGTTTGTTTGTAATTTTTGAATACCTTTTACCATGTCACCTTATATTTCATACCACCCTTGAAGTGAAATGGCCTGACTCCGCCTAATCTAGAAGGCGCAAAGAGACAACAATCTTTAGTTCTATCTGATGACGACCGAGTAAGTTCGGTTGAAAACGTTTTGATTATAAAGGACTTTAATGTATTTAAAAATATATATATTATGTTATAAGCACCATTAAGTAATGATGATACATTTATTTGTATTTTTCTATAAATTTTAATTAAATAAAGCTTGCTCAATTTTTTTGTGTCTGTGCCAAATATGATGCTTGTAAATAAAATAGGCAATAACATTATACACAATTTGAATCAGGGTAATCATTTTGAGACATCCTGTATTATTTACAGCTATTCTGGAAATACTATAGGGCTGTGCAGCAGCAGTTCTTAAATTATCGATTGCTATGAATCCCTTTTCTATTTCCCGTGTCCTCGCAGATCTGCAGAATTTGCAACTGGAGTTACTCATTTTGATTAACATATACAGGATACGTACAAATCTTATATACTATCATCACTGTTTCCGAATAATAATCTTCACCTTAAATAATCACAGAATTTATAACAAAATTCTATGATTAAATAAGGCAAAAATTGCTGTTCAAAGTAAAGACATTACTCGCCTTAAACATCATTAATAAAAAAGAAATCTCTTAACAAATTCCCTATAGTGTTTTATAATCTATAGCATGGTGCATGATTTTTCGTTTTTGTTTAAAACAAAGAAAGGAAAAAAATCCGTCATAACGTTATCAAGAAAAGGAAAATTAACACGAAAATATTTTTCTTTAAAGATGTTAAAAATCATATTTCATCAAACTAAGCAAAGTACAATCACATCTCTTTTATCTAAAAAGACATAAATATTAGAGGCATTAATGCGCTGTAATGCGATAAAGTATTCATAAAAATTTTATCATAACATCTTTTTATTAAATTAGTATAATATATGTTCGAAATAATGGAAATCGTTATTGTCATGACATAATGTAATTCCTTAGCACTCTCTAGAGCCATTACACTCAGATCTTGATTTACTTATCCATAATTGCAATCAAGCTGCTTCTAATTACGAAATACTGTCGGCATTTCCATTTCTTATCTTAATTATTGACGCATATATAAATATCATGGATTCTGAACAGATGCAAATGAGATAATTTTGTATATTTTGCGAAAACATTCAGCGTTATCAAATGAATTTTTTACCCTCTTGCTTCACCGAAACCTTTCTGCATAAGTAAACGAAACTGCCTCACTAAGTACAGTTGGACCTCGCTATCCCGACACCCGGTTTTCACGTCACTTCGCTTATCAGTCAGTTTTTCAAAGTCCCGATTTTCTGTACATGATTTTAATGTAAATAAACTGCGCATTTTACGTCGTTGAATAATTTTCAACTCCGGATAGCCAGACGGCTTAGGGAAATTGTCCATTTTTCATAATCCATCTTTTAAGCACGAAAATTAAGCGGTAAGAAATGTCTAAAATACTCATTTAGATAAATGAGAAATTTTACTTCAATCCTTTATCTGAATAAATAAACCCACGCGCTATGAATGACCCACTTAAGCTCCAGATAGACGTATCAGTATGCTCGTGGTTTTTTTGTTGTGGTCAGGCGGCGCTTTCTGGTTACACGGCGTTTTTCATCCGACTTAAACCGAATCATTGCTTTGCACTGAAACGATCAGAAATTATCTAACATCCATTTTTGAAACAACGAATATTGATTGCAATTCATTGTATAATATCGAAAAAAAATTCTAGGAAATACATCTAGGGATAAGCAAACCTTAATTCATCAATATTTCATGTAACAATAAAAAAGCAAGTAATCAATAAATTTCATTTTTATTCTTTCCAATTTTGTCTTTGTGTTTATTTTGTTGAATAATAATGTTCTATTGCTTAAAACTGCAAGAACAGTTATGTATTTTAAATTGTCTTAAATTAATTAAAAATACAGCTTTTTATAAACATATTTTTCTCTAACTCCTGTTACTCCGACACTCCGCTTATGAGGCACTTTTTCTGGTCATTAGAGTCTCGGGATAACGAGGTTCGACTGTACTAGTTTTTAAAGAATGTTAAAAGATGGGGTTTTTTCTAAATATTAATTGGCAAGTAAAACAATATTGACATATTGTTTAGCCCTGTGACTACTGGTAGAGACCTATACATCCCAATAGACTATTTTATTATTCTATTCACACGAGTCTCTGAAAATTAATGTTTGACAAACATTTAAACTAGAATAATTTCAGTGCGATTGTACTTGTTAAATTTGTTAGCACAGACTAGCTCCACTATCCTCCCCTGCGACCGACAGTGAAAACAGAAGCACGTTACAGGCGCACTTATACAGGGTGGTCATAAAAAAACTTCCCCGATATATGAACCCCTAGCGACCTAACCTCTCAACCAATCGAAAAGGAATTTTAGATATACTTATTTGAAGGTATGCGCTCGAGATCGTTATATTTAAAACAATATAGCTCTCACGGTTACGGTTACAGTGAAAAAATTTCGAAATTTTCGAATGGCAACACCCATTTGTTTCATGCGCAAATTCATCAGCGCACTGATAACCTATAAATGGCGTTGGAATGATACACGTACGGTGAAAATTGCCGGCGTAAAACACTTGCAACAAGATAAAGTAAAAAAACTAAAACCCAACTACGACAAAAAACTACGCTGAAAAAGTATAAAAGTACCCCATGAATACAGGTAAAGTCACAAGCAAATGCTAGTAATATATAGATATATTCAAAATGTACAAGTAAAGCGCTTTTGAATGATACCAAACACGGCATATTTATCTTAACTTTATTTTTTGACGTATGACGCTTCCAGTATTTGGTAGTAGTGACGCACATATCCGTCGATGGCAGCAAATGGGTAATGGACCGATTAGTGGATGAGGTCGTTAGTGTAATGTGTAAATGTGTAATGTAGATTGAAGGTTTCATGTATTAAGATGACCTAGGAAGATTTCTTAATCTATCTAATTCTGCTAACGATTGACTGTCATGTGGATTTTTAAGCAACTTATTATGATCCAAGGCACTTATAAACAAACCCTCTATGGTTTTGAAGTGAAGCGCTTTAAAATGATACCAAACACGGCATATCTAGCTTAACTTTATTTTTTTACTCTGTATATTTTGTCCGCTAGAAGGCGCCACATTGAATTTGGTGAAAATCTATATAGCCTATAACCAGCGGACAATTAAGACGCTTCTAATGATATGTCATTTGTCGAATTCTGATTAGTGGTTTAGAAGTTACGAGGGAACAGATGAACATACATACATACATACATACATACATACATACATACATACATACATAGCCTGTCAAAATCATAACCCTCCTTTGGCTTTGCCGTAGTCGGGTAAAAAAGACCATTGCGAGGAACAAAGGAGTGGCTACAGAACATGCTTTTAAGTAGCCGATTTCTTTTTCATTCGTGAACTGAGTAATGTTGTAAGATTTGTTTTAAAATGTGTTTTTGAGTTGTGTTTGTGCACTCATAGTGAAAATAAAAATGCAATAATTTGTTTTGGGTTGCTGAATATTAAAGTTGCATAGGAACTGGTTAGGATTGAGTGCCACGATATTACACTGGCAAATTTAGTCGTACGTTTATCGTTCCAACGCCATTTATGGTTTTTCAATGCTCTGGTGAATTTGCGCAGGAAAAAAAAGGGGTGTTGCCATTCGAAAATTTCGAAATATTTTTACTGTAACCGTAACCGTGAGAGCTCTATTGTTTTAAATCATCACGATCTCGAGCGCATACCTTCAAATAACTAAATCTGAAATTTCCTTCGATTGGTTGGGCGCTTAGGTCGCTAGGGGTACATATATCGGAGAAGTTTTTTATGACCACCCTGTATGTAAACCTTGTTCTCGAACATAAACGACACTTTACTCTCCTGCGGTGAGTTTTAAAAGCAGAAGTTTATGAGGGGGTTGGGGGGACGGCTACTGATTCACCAAGCTCCATAACCTATCCATTACAATCCAGGGCTCATGATTTATCAAGTTATTCCTGGTCTGGATTAATATCTGTCAATTCATCTTTGTGATTTTTTATAGTTTTAACTTTTTCTTTTCTAGTAAGCGAAATCATTATCTGTCGCAAGAAGGCTTTACTTTCAGCTTGTGAAAATTCGTCCATTTATCTGCTCAGGCCATTCAGGTTCATTTGGGCTGTGCTGGGTATCCCAAAAGTCCCTGAGACATTTGAAAATTCAATATAATCTCAAATAATTGTCGTACAGGATTGCGGTTTGGACTAAAATGCTTCTCACGATGAAAAGTTTTCTTGAAGCTAACAAAAATATTAGTTCCAAACTTTGCCCATAGATGGCGCTGTACCTTATATTTTCTGAATAAAAGCATTAAAAACCCAAGATAATCAGTTACAGATTATTTTATTTTGTGAAAAGCAGTTACAGAGCGATAATTTGTGCAATCCATTAGCATAGTTTAATCTGTTTACCCTTCGTAGCTCGAACCATATCGAAACGGAATTCCAGTTCAATCCACGTTACTACGGAATTGACTGGATTGCATGCGTGATTCTCGTCTTAAGTACTTCAATATCAGTCACAGCACAATCATACACTTTGTCCTTTTTCGCTGGGAGACGTCATTTCTGAGTCACAGAATCAAAACTAATCTGAAAATCAGTAAAAACGCATCTTCGAAATCCAACATAATGCCATGTGACGCTATCTATTATCGTAGTTTCGGAACAGATGTCATAAATTCCCAGGGCCGCCATCTTGGAAATTTTTTTGGCGTGAAAACCCCTTTTCTGCCAAGTAGTAAATGTCGCCAAGCACCGATTTATACGCATGTTAGGCTTAACGAAAATAAAATGTAAATAATAAACAAAACTTGTTAAAGTGGCAAGTACTAAACGTCGTATGAGCGCTACGCGCTTATTAACCGAAAAAAGACACATCACTGAATTCAGTTAACTTCTTCTGCCGCGATCACAAAAATGCACGAAACTCGTTAAAGTGGCAATCAGTAATCGTCATATGATCGCTACGCGCTCATTAACCGAAAAAAAATCACTGGATTCAGCTAACTCCTTCTGCAGCAATCACAAAAAAGCACAAAACTCGTTATAGCCACAGTTAGTAAATGCACGTATGTTGCTGTGCACAAATCTCTGAAATGCATGAGAAACATAGAATATACGACTAATAGAAAACATTACTATAAAATAAAACAACAAAATATACATAAAATTATCAACATACCTTAACAGACATCTTTCTAGAAAGCTCAAGCACGAAATACTTCCTAGCATCCGAAAATAGACTTATGACTACGCATTGTAAACAAACCTCCTTTATCATTCAAATTTTTCTCATATTGCTTAATTACATCAGCAAGAGCGTTGAAACGGACTACAGAACCCATAGTCAATCAAATACATCCAATAAATTTAACATAAAAATAAAGAGACAGAACGATACAACACGATATCAAAGCACATGCACAAAATCCCAAACGAAATCCTTCTCAAGCACAATCTCGCTGAAAAACGGGGTTGCCAGAACACCTCACGCCAGAACACACACGTCACACGGGTTCCATATCGATAAATATCGCCAACATAAAATCGCCAAGAAATCTCAAAACATCCAAGATGGCGGCCAAGGGGATATATGGCATCTAAGCCAAAGTTTCAAACTAACTATTTTCGTTCACTTGAAGAAAACTTTTTATCGTGAGAAGCATTTTAGTCCAATCCGCACTCCTCTACGACAATTAGTACTTGATTTTATATTGAATTTTAAAATGTATCAGGGACATTTGGGACACCTTGGATTGACTGAAATTGAAATTGAAATTGAAAGCACCTTGACTTTGTCTCCGACCATTGCCGACATCTTTTTGATTGTGTGCATTAAGAAGTGCTGACGACTTTTTGATCTTCTGTAATTTGCTATCCTCAAATTTTAGTTGAGGTACATTTTTTAGTACTACTGTTAGTCTTGATTGTGACTAACCATGATGTGATATACGATTCCGGCGTATAGTTGCCGGGTAACTAAGCCCTTTGAATCTGAATACTGCTTACTATTCCCTGTTCAAGTGAAATTTGCGCAAAAAAATTTCTTTGTAAATTATGGTACGATTGAATATAAAAGATATCGCCACTCCTGGTCCGTAAGCAAAACCATTTAGGACATTATTAGTCATTTGGAACAGCTAAGAAAAGTGGAAAGAGAGGAATTTTTTCCAAGGATCTTCATTAATTTTCGATTTACATAATATTATTGAAAGAATTGTTACCTTCGCACTTTCTGCTCGAAATCAGATTTTCTTGTAGAATACTAATAACAAGTAAATTTGAAACAACAGAAAACAAGACTACTATTAATTATTTCATAATCCGCTAAATGGTCGCATTTGCCCCAAAATACTCATGTTACTATCATTGTCTAATTTTTTTTTCGTTGTTTACTTATCGCGGTCCCGTTTGCGTACTTTAGAGTTTTCCGCAACAAAGTAATTATATGACAGCACTTTATTCCTACGCACATTCAACTTTATCTAGGTTGTTGTCAGTAGAGTGCCTTTATGAATACGAGAGCGGCCTTCTACGGGCATGCTCGATTGCAGATTTTTGTCTAAATGATAGCAACCCACATTCCATACTTTGAAAATCGGGACTTAAAATGGCCTATAGAGGCGCTGATCACAGCCGTCGATACAGAAAAATTGTCAAATTAACTAATGATAAAGAGCCATTGAAATCATACTTTATTGTGAATTCGTTTCAAAGTTTTAGATATTCAAATTCGGATAATTTTTACTTTGTCGTAACAAAAAACACAAATGTCGCATGAAATCTGAAATTGTGCTAAAAATCATCATTCTGGACAAATTAAAAGCACATGCAATGCAATGTGCTTGCACGGAATTTTCCAGAAGTGAGAAGTTGTGTCTTTTCTCCACCAGACGGCGTATTCGGGCACTTGAATCGCCAATTTTCAAGTGGCTCGCCCAGTTTTTGTTCAAAATCCTCTATACCAATCACATTTTATTCCTCGTATGTCGCCTCGCCAGTCGATGTTTTTCAATCAAACTGGGCATGGCGACATTTTTATTTATACTAGTAAATCTGCAGATCAGGAGCCTCAACGTCATCTTTGCAAGTCATTGTTTTTTAACACTCATTGCGTAATATTCATCTTCCTACAAATCGCTTTTTTAAAATTTCAAATTACATACCGGGTGTCCCAAAAAGGACTGACTGATTTTAAAATTCAATAACTTCCAAACGGTGACAGATATTAAAAAAATTCTTGCAGGAGGGTTATGCATAAAGTCAAAAGTTTTTTTACAGTGATTTTCGATTTTAGTTCGAATTACAAACAATAGATGGCGCTGCGATCAATAGAGGCTAAATTCAGGCTCGATTTTTGGTACTTCGTGGCCCGGATAATACATTTCCATCTCCTTTTTCTGCATGGAACAACAGAAAGGACCAAAAATCGAGCCTGTATTTAGCGACTATTGCTTACAGCGCCATCTATTGTTTGTAATTCGAACTAAAATCGAAAATCACTGTAATAAAACTTTTGACTTTATGCATAACCCTCCTGCAAGAATTTTTTTAATATCTGCAACCGTTTGGAAGTTATTGAATTTTAAAATCAGTCAGTCCTTTTTGTAAATATTTATAAGAATATAAAATACTTCGTAAAGTTTCAGAAATGAAATGTGTTAACCAAGTATTTATACACTGATGTTCTGAAGTTCTGATGAGCTGCTAATTCTGGTAACTTTTTAAATCAAAAATTGCATTTCTTCAGGGGGGCTGTGCTCCCTGAACCCTCCGTAGTTTATTTAAGTTTACATTCGTAATTTTTTTATTGATTGTGCGGATGGTTATAGTATATCATAGATTTTTTTTTTACGCTGTGATTTATAAGGATAAGCATAAGTTTTTTTGATAAATTAATAAATTTAAAATTTAAAATAAAATCCTCATGTTAACCGTACGCAAATAAATAAATCTTGAAGTGACGCCAAAAATGTAACCTTAAAATCCGCTACATTCGACCGAAACACAACGGCGTGCATAAAAAAAGAAAGAAAGAAAAGAAAAATATTTTTAGTAATACAGTTTTTAATTCATAATACGATGAAATGCTACTTTAGAATGCTTAAATATAAGCAGATCATTTTCATTTTACAGAAAAAATGCACGGATGAAGTCAAAGAATTCGGTCTCTGTTCCACGTGCTTGTTTTGTTTGGGTCAAATGATGGCATTTAAATCTGGGCGATAACGCACATCATATTGCAAACTGTTTTTACGGCATACTGCATCTCCATCTATCTCTTTCCTCCGTAAATAATAGTTCATTTTATTTTAGCCAAGGTCTTTTTATTCCAACATCTTTTTTTTTTTTTTTTTGATAAATGACGTCTAATTCATCTGCTATTCGTACTTACTCAAAACCTTTCATCTTGTTATATTAAGAAATACTTGAGAGTTTTCTTTTTATTCCCAATATGTCGCCATATTAATTTTTTTATTCTTAATTTTTTTTTTTTTCATTTTCCTGTTTCACGTCAAAATCTTTCAATTGAAAATTGTTTAAGAGAAAATATTATTCAGGGTTTTGATTTTTTCGGCAACGATTAAAGAAACATTGATAAATTTTATGAAAAAATGTTACATTATTCTCTATGAAAATAATGAACTTTTGTATTTTTAAGCAAAATATGAATAAAATAAATAAAATATTGCCTATTTTTATTTCTGGGGCTAAAATTCATCTATATGCAAAAATACAAATGCATTAATTCATCCGTTTTGACGTTGGCTTTACTTAAACATTATAGACGCATTTATACTAATATTATTAAGACCAAATTCGTTGCTAGGCAACTGATGAAAGAAAAGGTAAAAAATGAAATATGTATTATGTCAAATTGATAAAACAAAATGCTTTATATTATTGGAAAACATGCATAAAGTTTCCCCAAAAATTATAAACCTAATTTTAAAAATCTCGCAAATATATTGACATAATTTCAAACTAATTGGAATAATTTAATAATCTTATTTAAAAATTTCAGCATCCAAAATTTACCATTTAAATCCATTTTTTATATGAGCCATTTCTTTCAACAAATGAAAATTTGAAAATCGTCTGACTTGCCATAGACAAGCATTACATAGCAAAATAAAATGTTCTATATTTCCCGAACGAATGAACCAAATTTAACCAAAAACTATACAGCTAAGTCCGAGTACCTCATCAACATGCCCAATTAATTTCAAGCCGATCGGATGCTTTTTGCGGCAGTTATCGCGGAACAGACAGACAGACAGACAGACAGACAAACGGAAATCAAAACTTTTCGTGTCTCCACAGTAAGCCTTCACTGACGTTTCGGCAATAAAAAATTGTCAAACATCACCTGTACAAATAACATCATAAGACGAAACGCAATATTTCACCTTGATTCAAATCAAGGTGATATGTATCAGTTTTACGCAAATTATTAGGTAAGTTGGCAGTTATGAATATATACATACATGACGACCAGTTATGAATATATACATACATGACGACCAGTTATGAATATATACATACATGACGACCAAAGGGGCTCTGCGGCTGAGCACCAGTCAGCTAATCGCTTGTGCGTAAGAGTTTGTGGGTTCGATTCCCGCTGGTTCCATTGCACACACACTTTGTGTGGAACTTCCAGGGTGTATTACTCTTGTGTTGTAATATTTCCTTGTGCTATCTTGTCTCCGACTTATAAGCGGTCTTTATGTCAAGCACACAAGATGTATGTTTGTTATTCTGTTAAATAAATAAACTAGAGAAGGGGAATTCTGCTTTTTCAGAATTTAGTGTCGCCCCGGCATTTCCATTACTTCATTTTCTTCTGGTGGACTGGTGGCTTCTATTATTATGAAACAGCCATTATAAATGAAGCGTTAAAAAATAATTTTGTCCATTTTTTTTTCCATTCTGAACAGAAAATCAGAGTTCTAACTTTTTACGGCAGCTCTTTCATCTTCACCTAACGCTTCATTTATAACGGCTGTTTCATAATAATAGAATCCACCAGTCCATCAGAAGAAAATAACTCGGTTAAGCGTGACTCGGATAATCGGGACTCTACTGCAAAACATATTTCAGTTTTAAGACTTAAAGAACACGCTTTTATTTTATGTAAAATGACGTCATTTGCTTTAATATGGAAACCTAAAATTAAATATAGTTTATAATAGCTCCCTGTTTTATCATAAATCCTTCATTTATATTTTTCTCAAAGTAGCAAGTATTTTAATTAATTTTTTTAATTAATTTTTTTAATTAATTTTTTTTCCGTTTTATGAGAAAATGGCAACAAAAAGATATAATTGCTATTTTTCAGCATTTTTTTCTTTACTTTCTACAGAAATGGCGTACGTGAGTTGCCAAAATGAAACAAATGTCGGTAAAAACTACAAAAAAATTAATATTTCAAAAACAAATAGAGATGCAGTTTTCAAACAAATTGCATTAAAAGTACTTTTTTTCCCAATACGATGGTATAAAAACTGAAACTGTGCGATGTTTAGAAATTAAAAAAAAATGCTATAGAGTATTTAATTGTACAATGATACATCTACTTTGTTTATTGCTAGCGTCTGTAAGCTAACGTTATTTTTTGGACACAAAATAAGCTGGGAGAAAGAAATAGCATACCGTACCGGGGCTAATAAATGACGACCAAAAATAAAAGCGTATTTTCCTGAAGCCACTTAGAAATAGCTTAATTCAGAGATGGAAAAATCTCTAGAAATAATAGGAGACCAGGCTGGTAAACCTAGGAGCGAGAAATAAAAGAGAAATTTAATATTAATTATATATATTTGTAATAGACTGTACATAAATAAATAAAATTAAAAATAACTGACATATTAGACTTTTCATTTACGGCTCTAAACACTCTCAACACATTTAGTTTTAAAATGTCAATGTTTAACATATATATTGGCATTAAAATGCTAGGAAGCTGCTGAAACTGGAATGAGACTAGATAGATTCATAATACATATCAGAAATATTTAAATTTGTTAAAATATTTCGATCACATTTTAGCCAAAAAATTTTTAATTAAAACGTTCTGTAATTATGTAATAAAAATCCCTTATTATTATTAAAATAAGTATCTGTATAATATAATAAAAGTGATTGCAGTACACTTTATGGTTTATGAAATTCTTTTAATAAACGGATTTATTAGTTTCGTACGCATAATCGGCGACGTTCGCAAGGTCAATACTAGTAAACTGTTTTCGCAAAACATTTTTTGGAAAAATGAACTTCTTAAACAGAAACTACAAGATCACAGATAAATGAAAGCGGCCAATTTAATGAAAAAGGTCATCTGTAAACGTAAATTATTTTAACCTATTGGGGTTTTTTTATTTATAAATTATCTCGCGCCAGATTCTATGAATTTAAAGGAGGCCTTATGTATTGAATATGTTCTCGCTATGCTTATATGCTATTGATTCGTGGTTAATAGATGGGAAGTAAAATCTTGATGGATAAATTATTTTACTATTTTCTTAGTTAATCTGTAAATTCTCTATGATATGTAGTCTGGATAAAGTCGTAGTTCTGTTGTTGTGCAGCGCACACAGAGCTTTACTTGCTTTAAATAAAGTTGACTAAGTCTCACGGAGTCTCGTTAATAATAAGCATTTAGTGACATTTTTTGCATGTTGTATTCAAAATAGTTCAATAATATGAAAAAAAGTCTTTTAACCAGCTTGCATTTTCGAACGTAGAATTTTTATCTAGACCATGAAGGAGATTTATCCTAGAGAAGAATTATTGTTTAACCCTTAAATGCCGGATGTTGCTTTTCGGCAACATACCCAATTTAGGCTCTAAAATACTATTAGAATGATATTGGAGCTATAATGCCTAATGTTGCCAATAAAATACATTCTGAAAATATTATGAAACCGATTTTCAACATGTAGATGGCAACACTTGTGCTGTTTAAGAATAAAGATAGATTTATTTTTTCAATTGTTGCTACTTGTTCTTTTTGTTTACTTTGGTAGATTGCGAAATACCCTATTTTGACCTGCAGTGAGTGTAGGAAACAAGGGATTTATGTGAGAGTCGGCGGCCAAGGCTGAGTATACCCAGTGATTATTTTGAAATATATATATAATGAATATTAAATAAGATTGCCTACCTGTGTTTAGCTTCGGTAAGAGGACAGGCTTGCGATATGTATCCTTTTGTTGCAATTGATTGTATTTTATTTTTTAAGATGAGACAAATAATCTTCATCATTGTCTGAACACGGATGCATATTCACTTCTAATTTTCTTTAATACTGGACTTGGATGCTACAAAAATATACAAAGAATGGTTAATATAATGGATGAATAAAAAATGAATGGTTTTTCCAATCGACAAGTTACTTGGTGTTTGAACACCAGAGAAAATCCCTTCTGGGATAACAATGGGATTTGTATCCAGATGGACAGCACGTCCGTTTAGTGGAAAAGTTTTATGACGACTGCGGGGTTCAAAAAAGTGTTCACACAGAGTCTTTTAGGTGATGAGAAAGACAATAGATTATGCAAAGTCAGCGGATTAATTTATTTCAGCACAGTCACTTTGCAATGTCCAATGAATGGTGCTGCGATCTGGTTTTCAGATATGAACTTAATATAAATGCTGTCTTGTGGATCGCCTTGTAGATTTAGTGCTGCCATCTATGAGTGATGAGATGAAGTGTTTCCGTTGCTCTCCGCGAAGTTCACTTTTCTTGATTAGATAAATGTTGTACATATTTCCACAAACGTTTACATACCCCACAAGTTCGGTTATAAGTCTATATAACATGTCATTTGTGTCGCAGGTTCGCATACAAAATTTATTAGTAGAAGTAGGATTTCTAATAGTGAGCAAGTAAAATTTATTTCTTATTATAGTTACTAAAATTCTTGTGTGTTTAATATTATAGCATTTTATCAAGGAAAATTATTTTTTCAATTAAACACCAGTATTGCGGATTAGTAACAAACTGTTTTTTAGCCGTAAACTATACTTAAAACAAAATATGATTTTTTTAAGTATTTTTCCCATGATTTATTTAAAAAATGAAAGCCGAAAAACATTATTACAATGATTTTTGAAAAATCAGGCATTTAAGGGTTAAAGTAATTCGAAAGTGGAGATTTAGAGTTGCTTTCCTTACCCGTTCCAGGTTAATTGAGTGATATGTGAAATAAGTTTAGTTATGTCAGGGCCGAAACTAAGGGGGGCAGAGGGGGCACGTGCCCCGGGCGCCGCTTTAACAGAAGGTGAAGGGGGCGCCAAAATAAAGATTTTGTTTGACGTTCGACACAAGAATGTATATAGTATATATATATATATATATATATATATATATATATATATATATATATGTATATATATATATGCATACATATATGAAATTTGTATAAAAATGTCTCGCAGCCGGAAAATTTAAAAGGAAAACTGAACCAAATGCATTAAACTTTACAAATAGATAAAAAGATTCATTTACAATACAAAATTGCAAAGTATCATGCCTATGATTTCCTTCTATCTTTTAAATCACTTCCTGTGAGGAGAATCATTACCGTTTTTCAAGGTCAGTTTCTATTGTGGAACACCCCACTGTCCACTACGGATAACTACCAAACGCGAAGCGACCCCTCAATCTGATTTTTCTTCTAGATAAAAAAATTCCATGAAAACTGTTTGTTTTTTTCTTGCTGAACAGCGTAGAGCTTCCTTTCTTTTTTTTTTTTTTTCGTCTTGCCATGGGCGATGACTGCCCGGGACAATAAAATCAAACGTGAAGGGGAATGCACAAAGTAAAATTCTTAGTAAAACCTTTTTTTTTTTTTTTTTAGATAACGACCTCATTTAGACTATACAAAAAAAAAAAAAAAAAAAAAAAAAAAAATGTTTAAAAAGATTAAAATGCATTTCGGTTCCTTTTCATTCCATTTTTAAGGTTTTAATGTTTGACAAAGCTGATTACGTAGTTCAGTTTTATATACTTTAAATTTAAAAATAAGTTGTCTATTAGATACTTAGTAAAATTCTTTTTGTAAATTTACTTTGTAGTGGAGAAGGGGGGGGGGGGGGGACGCCAAAATCCATGTTTGCCCCGGGCGCCAAAAAGGCTAGTTTCGGCCCTGAGTTATGTAACCCGTCATATCCACTAAAACGACTATAACGAATTAGGTTGTGTTACTACGTTCGCGTTTGTCTCCGTTTTGACTGCTATAGTCACGTGATGCTCTTTTCGTGCACGTGCATAGGTGTTTTTCCTAGTCCCAAAATGAGCATCACGTGACTCAAGCAGTCCGAAAAGAGAGAAATGTGCATTGCAGTGCGACAACCTAACTTTTTCGTTAGTCTCGTACTGAAATCTATCCTTTTTTGATTTAATAAATTTTTTTGTTGTAAATTGTTAAAAGGTCCCTTAATTACTATTTCGCTCGAAATCATGAATAGTGATGAGAAAATGTCATAGCATATGCTATTTTTGCATTCCACTGGCATAGTAATCAACATCGTAGTCTTTGTCTCTATTAAGTTGGATTTGAATGTGTTCTAGAATCCTGCACCAGGTGCGATTGATTTTATGATTTTTAAGTCGTTCGCGGTGTATTTTAATGATATCGCACTATCTTAAACATAGTAAAATTTATATACATCACTGAAGTGTTCTACACGAAACTTACTGCAGAAATTGGTATGCATAGAATATATCTTTTATTTACAGGGACAAACAAAAGAATTTGGCTACAGAAGAAATTTAACTTTTGAAGCCTTTGAACAATAATTGCTGAAGTGCGTTTTCAGTTGTGGTACACGTTTTTAAATTGAAACATTTTTTAAAAATATTACTTGGTATGGATAAATTCTATAGATCATATACAGGGCTGCACAAAAGTTCTCAAGTAAATTTTCCTTTATTCACGGAAATTGTTGAATGCAATTCTCACCTGTGAACTAACCGTTTCACGGAACTAACTTTTAGCGTACTATGTAGTATACTGCAAACAAATCCATAGATAATATACAGGGCTGCAAACACACACACACACACAAAAAAAAAAAACAAAAAAAAAAAAAACTGATATATTTGTGATTTGATTGTAACAGCAGAAATTGAGTTTTCAAATTATTGTTTTCAAATTATTTATTTAGACGACATATTTCACCATAATAAACTGAAATTTTGTTACAGTATAAGGAATGTGTTGGAGAGTGTTGCATAATCTATACTGGCCGAACACTTTAGGTTTGGGTTTTGATCTTCTGGATCAGGTTACATATCCGATTTTCCATAAGAAAAAACAGCGTTCACTTTCAGGTGATTGAAAGACTGTTGATTTTAATATAAATAGGTATGCATACTTCTTCTTTAAAATAAAATTAATGTTAGAGTAGGCTATTTTTCTATAATTGTATTTGAAATATCACATTAAGGGGGCCCGGAGCACAAAAATCTTCAAATTTTCATTTTTTTTTAATTGGATTAAAAATTTCTCTGCCGCTCTCTGCTTAAAATGATATTTAAATCATGTTTCTATCTTAATTAGAACAGGAAATATTAATTTTTTCGTTTTGGTTTGTTTTCAAAATCTGCCTTTCAAGCTATGGTTGTCGAGGAAGCGCGTTCTTGTGAAATTGCGTTTTTCTTCATGATAGATTTTTTCACCATTTCTCATATTTAAATTCTTATAACACGAGAACCGTTAAAGATACTGGGCTGAAACTCGGAACAAATCTTTTTCAATTATTTTACTTTACTTTTGAGCCAGCATATTTGAAAAAAATGTTTACTTTTGAAAATATGATTTTTTTTTTTTTTTTTTTTTTTTTTTTTTTTTTTTTTTTTTTTTTTTTTTTAAGTTGCACCACTTTTTTTGTAATTTTTTCGTTAAATATTTTTAATTTTTTAAAAAAATAATATTTTTTAAAATGCTGGCTCTAAATTAAAATTTATATATTTCTGTTTATTTAAATGAAAAAAAATTGAAATTCTATAAATAATATTTCGAGTTATAACGATTTTAAACTACCCCACTTTTTTAACAAAATTTAAAATTAATTTTTTTTTTAATTATGAGAAGTTTTATCATGCTATTTTGTTTACTAATGATATGGTTAACCATCACAAAAAATTTCAAAATTTTAACTCAATAAATAAAATTTTTTTGAAAATGTGTCCCGGACCCCCTTAAATTTATTTATCTCTAATTTCAGATTGGGTTCTGTTTCAAATATGTTATGTTTTGTGTTACATAGGGTGTCCATAAAAGAGTGTCCCTGTTATAAATTTGAATAGTATCAACTGTTAGCGTTGTAGAGTGTTGGTTCAAGATCGTCAATAAAGAGTAACTCAAACAGCTTTAGTAAAAAAAAAAAAAGCAATTTAACAAATTACAACGACCATTTGGAAAATGATTTTTTCAAAGACTAAAATTTAAGACACAAAAAATCGCACGGAGTTGATCCTACATTACGTAAGCCATGGATTAAACGATAACATTCCTAGACCCATCATGAACAAATTTTAAAAGAAATTTCAGTTTTACAGTTTTCGGTACTGTAAATTTTTAAACTTCTACGGAGCTGGTCATACATTACGTACGCCATGAATTAAAGAAAAGTGTTATTACACGTAAATATTGCAAGCAAGAAATATCGCCTGCGACTCGTCAGATTTCCTATGAAACTTACGTAATAGCCAAGCATTTCATTGGCTGTTGGGAAAAGCCTTTCTATCATCAGATATCCAAAAAATCTCACGACCAATTTTAAATAAAATTTTATTCTTAAACTATATTACTTTTTATACCGTCGGATAGAGAAAAAAATGTACTTTTAAATGCAATTTGTTTGAAAGCTGTATCTCAATTTGTTTCTGATTTATTAATTTTTTTGTAGTTTTTATTACTTTTTTGTCATAGTGGCAACACTCTGTTGTCTATCGTTGTCTATCGTTGTATCTAACCAAAGGGAAATACAGATTACTGTATATACCAATCAGGTAACGAATAAATTGCGGATTAAACCAATGAAAACGTTCAGATATGCTTTTGATTTCCTACCCTGACGAGAACAATAACCATTTTTTCAAATGGTTAATAAGCGCGTGAGCGAGGACTGCTTTGTTACTGACTCACTTGCAGTGCCTCATACGCAAAAGGGCGACTCCTGAGCGCAAAGCGTTATTGCTGGTCTGAAGATTAAGGCTAATGTCAGACGAACGTCTTTTCGCACGTTTTTTTCTCTCTTCCAGCATCCTTATACCTTCGCTAGCATGTGTGGGGATGCTGGAGGAGAGAAAAAAGCGTGCAAAAAGACGTTCGTCTGACATTAGCCTTAAAAGCTGTTAGAGCCATGCAGTTTTTTCCTCCGGGGCTAAGAACGTGTGTCTACACTGTAAAAAAAAAAAAAAAAAATAGGACCAGATTTCCTGTAGGAATCGGAAAAATAGTTGCCCTTATCGTACCGGAAAAATTTCCGACCCAGCTCGGAATAAAATCATTAAAATCGGAATAAAATCCGTAAACTTGGAACAAAATACGTAAAGTACCGTTTTAATGAATGTTTCCTTTTTTTTTTTTTACGGATTTTATTCCGAGCTGGCTTGGAAAATTTTCCGGTACGATAAGGGCAATTATTTTCCCTATTCCTACAGGAATACTGTTCGGATTTTTTGACAGTGTACGTTCCGCCACTAGCTAATCATTTGCCAAAGATGAGGCACAGAATTGAAGAGGCTATTTCTCCCATTAATCCGAAATTTCTTAATCGAAGCGTGGGAAGAATTTGACTTCAGGTTGGATGTGCGCCGTATAATTAAAGGTGAACCTATTGAACATTTGTAAGAAAAACTAGGTTAGTTTACTTTCCATTTTGACGTATGATTTGTTGTAAATACAGTCTACACAGTAAAAAATTAAACCTATTTTAGAATGTCACCCAAAATGAAACAACACCCATATTAGCTTTCGAAACTCCAATATGGGCTGTAATATACCTATTTAAGGGTATGAGACGCGTAACAGGTCTTAGATCTCTCCAAATTGGGTGAAAACGGTTACATATTCATAGACACAGCTTTGCGATACCCAGTATGAGGACAGTGAACACCCAAATTGGATTACAGATCTGCTGGTATGAACAGCGGGCGCTGATTTGGGTAACGACTACTACCCATTTATCTTGATTCGGATAAATAGCAGCGTCACTGCGCGCCATGTTTGATTTCTTCATCTCGTCTGTGTTGTGTTTGTGTGGCGTCGTGTTTACGAGTTCGAATTCTTTGGATATTTACAGAACCCTCGCTGTACCATTACTGGATTTATTCGGGTATTTATTGAATTGTTTGTTACTTTATGTTATTGTAATGTTATTTGTATAAATGTTGACCTAACAAATTTGTTTTGTTACATTCCCATTTACACGCGTTCCACTATAAATGAAAGTGGATTTCATGAGTTCACTGCAACATTATTGATTGTCAGCAGGGCCGAAACTAGTGTGTGTGTGTGGGGGGGGGGGGGCAGATGGGATACATTATATAACATTTACAATATAAAACAGTATTAAAAAGTCTAATATAATCTCAAAAAAGTATTTTTATTTTTTATTAACTGTGTACTCTTATTTTTGCTTTAAGTGACATAGCACAGAGGAATAACAAAACTCAAAGACTTCTTTCTTTGTGATTGATCATGAAAAATTTTTGGTTAACTAAATTATATATTTTCTTATAATTTACTGGCTACAGATTTTTCTTTCTTTTTTATGAAGTTTTTAATTTAGACAGGTGAAAAAAAAATGCCTGCTCCATAAAATATTAAAAACGAATGTTTTAATGCTGTTCTATATATAATTTTTCATAATTTGTAACATATTTTGTGGTGTTTTTTTCTTTCTTTTTTTATAGAGCAAAAAAGGACCCAAATGATATATTTGACATTGTTTTGAATGTATTTTTGTTTCATATTTTTTAAGAATAATAATTAAATCATTAAAATCTGTTTTTTAGACAAAGATTTGAAGATTAAATGCAAATGTCATAAAAGATTAAAACATATAATTATATGAAAATATGACTATAATAAACTATAGAACTCCACAGTTTTTTAAGGTATGATTAACTGTAATTCGGTTCCATTTTAACCCTTTAGTACGCAGCTTTACATATAGGCAAACAACAGTATTTGAATTTAATACAATTTTTTATTCGTATACACCTAATTCACACCAGAAAATTAAAGTAGCAAAATTTATTTTAATTAATAACAAACATTCCGTATTTAAATAAAGTGAAATTAACCATTGAAACTTTCCGGTGTAAAGTCAGATTCTCTGAACTACGTAATTTCTAGAACGTATTATATCATGGGAATTAAAGGGTTAAAGGTTAAGTTTTATAAAATATATAATTATATAAAATAATGTATTTGAAGATATACTTATTAAAATATTTACTAATTTGCAATATTTTAGCGTAAAACAGCCACACGACAGTAATTTTATCAGAAGTGCAACAGAAGAAAAGATTGACGTATTATATGAAAAATGTATCTCTGATTTTTTTCATTATTTTTCCCGTGTTATAAACCTTTCAGAGAATCATATATAATTTTTTCGAAACCAAATAAAAAATCGCGCATTTAAGGGTTAAGCAGGGATAATGACAGAATACCTAAATTATATAATTCACATATAAAATGCCACAAAACCATGCATGAGATAACTAACAATTATGCTTTCGGCATTCGATATAGCGGTCAAAATCACCCCAATTGGTCTTTCTAATGTTAAAAGTAAATTTATTGCTTGTGGTGAGAATTATATTCTATCAAAGAAATTTTTTAACATTTAAAATAACAAAAAAAAAAAAAAAAAAAAAAAAGAGAAAAGAAAAGAAAAGAAAAAATACAAATTAGCGTTTCAATTTTCTTTTAATGTGACAAATTAAAGAAATTATAAAAGCTGGTGGCATAACACATTTAATTTGATAAGTTATCTCATAAGAAAGTCGTAATTTTGTTTCAAATCAAGATCTTCAGCAGAAAGATTCTAAATATAATAGAAAAAAATTCCAAAGTTGCAGAGAAAATTATTTAATTATTTATTATTGGAATCTCATCAAAAATCGAAATTGAGCTAATTGTTTTATATTTTAAATATCAATAATTTTTTTTTTTTTTTTTTTGGGGGGGGGGGTATTATTTTAACTTTGAAATTTTAATCTTATCCCTTAATAAAAGCACTAAAGTCTATGGAGTTTTATGTTAATTAACATTTAAAATAAATTCATATACATTGAATCAATCATTTGGGGCGTGTTCAAAATAATAGGTACTAAATATGCCAAGAAAAATATTTCAATTTATCCAAATTGGATGTTGAATTTTTCCTAAAACAGGTATTTAAAGGCACCCAAATTGAGTATTAATGTGTCCTAAAATATATATTTAGGATTGTGCAAAATAGATGTTAGCATGACCAAATAGGGTGTTAAGTATTCTCCAAAATGGGTGCTTAGTAATATTCAGACTGGGTGTTAAGATATCCAAATTGGATATTAAACACTGCCTAAAATGGATTCTGAGTGGTGTCCAAAATGTGGCTTAAGATACCCAAAATGGGTATTTAACGGTGTCTAAAATGGATACATAGTGATAACCAAAACAGGCATGGATCATGACCCAATTTGGTATAAACCCAAATTGGGTAAACTCAACCTAAGAATCTTTCAACCCAAATTGGGTTTTTTTTTTAACCTATTTTAGGTCTTATTTTTTTCTGTGATAGATTAAACTGTTATACTATACCATTGAAATGGGACATTCTTTTAGGAAAACCATTTATTATTATAGGTCCGGAAAATAAATGTATCGGGTTCGGTGCCTTCTTCCGTGGGTGTTTCCAAAAAAGTTTGCAAGCAAATCCACTTTAAGTAACCGCCAAACAAAGAACTGAAACAAAGTAAAGCTGAACTGAAATTAAGTCAGCATACACTGAGAAAAAAGAAATACCGCCTTCACCTAGAGTGAATCGTTAGTCATTTCTGAATCCCTAAACTAGAAATACAGATTTCCGAGCTATGCGAATAGGGAGGACTGAGCAGGAAACAACTGAGCCGAATAGACGAAATGATCTAGAATTTCTAGAGTCTTGTTTTCTAGGTGGAGGAACGATAATGAATCGTTTCAGTAGCGAGAAATTATCGCTTGATTTCTGAAATGGTTTCATAAACTAGAGTTATAATTACTAAAACTGTCCTATTGTGTTCGCATCTATTTGCAGAGATTTTTAAATAAGCTTGACCTCGAGAATATAGGAAAACGCTCCTGAATTCTAATAGGAGACTCTAGAACTCTCTAGCAAAGGGAACTAGAATTTATAGGGATGACATGGAATTATTTTTTCTAGAGCTACAATTTAGATTCTAGATGCCAGAACCATATTCTTTTCTCAGTGTAGAGCAGCAGATGAACCGATTTCGCCCGTTGCCAGGCTTTCAAACTAAGCCAAAGCCCGGTAGGTAGGGGCCTGGTTATCGAAAAGAAAGAAAGGGAAATTTGGTTTTAGAGACGCGATGTTTTTGAAAAGTCTCTATCATGAAAAGTCATGTTCAATCATGTCATAAATGCTATTATAATAAATCAATAAATGTTTCCATTAAAAGTTGAATATTTGAAGCAAGAATTTCCGCTTCACAAAACAAAAAATTTCATTTATTGGATTTTCAAAATACTTTTTTTTACAATTAATTACACTATTACATATCCCGAATTAAATGATAGAAAATTTATATTCTGCATTATCCTATTTCTTTTTTCATTCGAATTGTAATGTCCCGTTTTCATCAACAATTAGCAAAAAAATTTGGCAAGAGAAACTAAATAAATTAGTGCGAAGCAAAAATCATAATGAAGACAGCTATAAATTGAAGCCTTAATTAGATATGGCATAAACTTTCATAAAATAGGGCTAATTACAGCTGTATTAGTGCAGTGTCCCTGAAATATTTCAATTTGCATAAACAATTATGATAACAAATAGCCATGGCGGCAATATTATGTAAAAGTTAATTAAAAGATATTTGATCGCAATTATGAGGGACTAAATCAAGATAAAAAATAATAAGATTATAAAAAGATCGAAGATTGGTAATGATTTTCGCTAACTCATTCCATATATTAACTGCTGTAATTTAATAAATGACCTTATGATAATGTTTTGATGAAAGCAATATTACATTATTAATGCATGAATACGTCCATTATTAATTCTCGAACTCAAGGTACTCTTATGAATTAAAAAGATGTTTATTCGCTGCTTAAGTTTGATGAAATTTGCTATAAAAATTACCGAAAAAAGGAGCTAGTGAACATGAATAAAAATATGTAATGAACGTGATCTACAGGGTGGTTATAATTAAACTTCTCCTATAAACAGCATGCTGCAGTGCAAACGGGTAAACGGAATACAACGAAATTTAGTATATAGACTACAGACAAGATACGCTCACGGAATTTCGAAAAAAAAAATTTAGCTTTAGAATGTCCACCAGAGGGCGCCTTTTCAGGAAAAAACATTAAATTTAACACAATAAACGACCAAAACAGAATCCAAAAACAATATCAACATTTATTGACTATTTTATGATCCGTTTTGATCGTTTATTGTGTTAAATTTAATGTTTTTTCCTGAAAAGGCGCCCTCTGGTGGACCAAAACAGAATCCAAAAACAATATCAACATTTATTGACTATTTTATGATCCGTTTTGATCGTTTATTGTGTTAAATTTAATGTTTTTCTGAAAAGCTGAACCCTGGTGGACATTTTGGAATTAAAATTTTTGTTTCGAAGTTCCGTGAGCGCATCTCGTATATAGTCTATACAGTAGTACCCCGACTTACGTTCCCTCGACTTACGTCACCCCGCATTTACGTCATATGACCTGGAAAAAAAAGACGCACTTTGAAGTTTTTTGAAGACTTTTGATTCTATGAAGGAATGATTACCGCGGTAATCAAGTGATAGAGACAAAAAAAAAAAAAAAGTCACTAGAAAAAGTTCAGAAAACTCACTCTGTTGTTACAAAGAGCTTCTAAAAGTAAAAAAGAAAAATTTGTCGGTCCAAACTTCATGCAAAATTTTTTCGCATTCCTCAAAGACTCAAACGGGGCAGCTAGAAGAATAATAAATTGTAAGTCAACAACTTATTTATTCAGAATTCTTGTATTGCAAACGAATATTTTCCTAATGTTAAAAGTATACAACATAATTCCTAAATACAATAGAATATGTTCATTAGATTTTGGAGAAGTTTTATCGCTTATCCTTTTTTGCTTATCTGAATGTACCTCGACTTACGTCGCTAGTCTTGGAACAATTTTCTGACGTAAGTCGAGGTATTACTGTATACCAAATTTCGTTGCATTCCGTTCACCCGTTTGCGCTGTAGGATGCTGTTTATAGGGGAAGTTTAATTATAACCACACTGCATTACTTTAAGTCTGTTACATTCCTTTCTCTAAAAGAGAGATGTAGACAGAAACTTACTTTTAAACTTTTATCGATAGTTTAAGTATGAGAAAATAATTTAACTAAGCATATTATTTGAATACTTTTTATAATGAATAAAGGTTTTAAGAAAAATCTTAATTTCACAACAATCGTTTGAGCAGTCTTTATGAATAATTAACGATAGTAAAAAGAAAAAAAAATTAAATATCTATAATTTTAACCACTTGATTAAACTCCTGAGCATCTTATTTGCTATATATTTCTTCTTCTAACAGGCTCAGTACTGAGGTTTCCATAGGTCGAAAAGTTTCGTAATATTTTCACAGTAAAATTTTCTGTCGAATGTCTCATCTTTTTAACCATTTGGAAAAAGGGTTATTGTCTTCGTCAGGGTAGGAAATCAAAAGCATATCTGAAGGTTTTTATTGGTTTAATCATAATTTTATTCGCTTTCTGATTGGTCTATACAGTAACATGTATTTCCTTTACTTTCAACAGAGATGGACAACAGAGTGTTGCCACTATGACAAAAAAGTAATAAAAACTATAAAAAAAATTTATAATTCAGAAAAAAATTGAGATACAGCTTTCAAACAAATTGCATTTAAAAATACCTTTTTTTTCTCTATACGACGATATAAAAAGTAATATTGTGGGATGTTTAGAAGTTTAATAAATAAATTTCATTTAAAATTGGCCGTCAGATTTATTGGAAATCTGACGATGGAAAAGCCTTTTCCCGAACAGCCAATGAAATGCTCGGATAATACATAAGTTTCAGGTGGATAATACGTATGAATTGCAGGCGATTTCTGTCGCTTGCAATTTTTACACGTGTAATAACACTATTAATGTTTAATTCATGGCGTACGTAATGTATGATCAACTCCGTGCGATTTTTTATGTCTTAAATTTTAGTCTTTGAAAAAATCATTTTCCAAATGGTCGTTGTAATTTGTTAAATTGCATTTTTTTTTTTTTTTTTTTTTTTTTTACGTTGTTTTCATTCATTTTTTTTTTAAATCTTTCGAACCATGTTTTCCCCAGACTCCTTCTCTTCCCTTTACCACGTGGTTCCCAGTCCACAATAGTATTCATTCTTCAGTCGTTAGAGTTCATTATTTTGACATTTCCCTCATGTTTACCGTTTTTCGTCTATACTTTCAATAATGCTCATGTGTATGCTCATAATTCTCATATATTTCTGTGTTTTTATTTATGTTATTCTAGTAAGTATTTTCTAGTAATCTATTTCTATCACAAGATCTATCGCTGCTATTGTTAATTTTATCTTTTTGCTCCATGTTTAGACACATGCAGCATGTGCCTAATAGAGCATGATGCTCTATTAGGCAGCATCATAATACAGCATGATGGTATCTACCAAAGCATTAGAGGTACCAAAGCATTCTTGGGTTTTCCCATTATATTTCTACAAAATGTGACACTTAAAAATCCTATACTTTTCCTGGTCTCGTTTATTCTTTTATTTGTTTCCATGTCAGATGTTACGGGTTTTTTTAAATTATTATTGAACCCAGATATTTGACTTTTTTATTTTAATTTTAATTTTTAATTTTTTCCCATTGTTTCAACTGATGACGCGTAATTAATTCGTTAACACTATAATATCAATGTAGTTTAAAAATGTTTATAAATTTGGTTTGTCTGTCTACTCGTCTGTCCGTGCTCTATCTCGGATTTCGATAATTGAGATTTAGCATGGCATGTTCGGTATTGAAAATGAAGTACGCAGCATTTATAGTTTATTTACAGAAGGATAATAAAGATCTTTAAAGGTCCGCGAGGAAAAAAACATTTGTGGTGGATTTTAATAGCGATACACTATTTCAAACATATTGAAATTGACATATATCACTGAGGTGCATTACAAGATGCTAATTACAGAATAGGATGTGCATTGCATTCATCGTACGTGCACAGGGCCACATAAAATAATTCGTTTATAGTATTGTCCATGAACAATAATTGCTGGAAGTGCGTTTTCAGTTGCGGTGCGAGTTTTTAAATATAATTAATTTTTTGCATATTACTTTTTGTATTTCATTTCAATCGATGCTATACAGGGTTGAGCAAAAAATATGGGGTAGACTTCCATTTATTGGCGGAAATTCTTGAAGATGAGTTTTCAACTGTTATGCGTTTCTTAACTGAACTAAATTTTTACTTATAATGTTGTATCTATATAATAAAAACATAAGTCACGTGACTGTCATCAACAGTTCCGAGTTGACCGCTTCGCTTTTCATATGCCAGGCGGCCATTTTGCCACTTTAATTTTAGCCAGGCGCAGGTGAAAATCGCCAAATGTGTTCCATCACCATCATTTAATCTATATTATAATAGTTCAAGTCATGTGACTGTCATAAACAATTACGGGCTAAATTCTGCGCTTTGACATGCAAGGGGCCATTTTTAATCAAATTATTTTTTTGAATAAACTGCTTAAAAGTTTTCATGATCGCAAAGAATTTTTGGTACTTTTATGTTAGTCGGGCACAAATCTCGTCAATAGCATTTTTTAACTCTCCAGGCAGCATTTATTTTTTTTCGCGTGCTAAATTAAAACAATGCTATGATTTTGAATTTAAATGTCATGGTTTATGGTGATATTTATTATTTTTTCTTTACTGTCTTTTTTTAAATAAGGAAATAAGTGAAAGTCATGGATTTCAAATATTTTAGTTTTAAATTAAATTTGTGTATTTTAAATAAAATGAGTGAAAGGATTATATTTTAAATTAAATTAATGAAATAAGAAAAAATGCGACCGGAACAATGTTTGGCGATTTATCACCTGCGCCGGGCTAGCATAAAAATGCAGAGTTCTTCATTTCTCTATCAGAAGCTTCGATTTGGGAAAGAATTAAGAAAGTAAATTAAATTATGAATAAAAGTAACATTATATAATATTTAGCATACATTTAAGGGAGACCAAACTGGTCGCCAAAGGCGGCTAGTTATATCTAAAAATCTATACGATATATACAAGGCTGTACAATAGAGAATATTTTCTCGACCATAGATGGTAATTTCTGAGATTGGGTTTTCAAATGTGTTACGCGTTTTCCAAATTATTTACTTAAACTTCGTCTTTCTATTTATTAAACCATGAAGTTTTGTAACAGTATTCTGAATGTGTTGGAAAGTGTTTTATAATCTATGCATGCTTTTTCAGACTTTTCTTTAGTTAATTTTTTATCTCATTTTTCCACAGTATCCAATATTAAAAAGAAACTACGATTCATAATGCAGAGAGAATTCATAGAGTTGAAATAGAAATATATTCATTAACAATATTACTATTCTAAATAAATTTACTTCACCACAAATCGGCTATGAATGATAAACAGAGATAGGCGACAGTAACACTTGTAATCGGTTAATATATCAAACATTATTCCATAACTGTAATATAAATACGGCTAATGCTGTCTTCAGAACATTTAATCTTCGCTAAATCATGAATGTTTTCTTAAAATTAAGGTGTAATATGTGAAGAATTCTTTTTAATACAAAAACTATTAAGGACAAACGCAGGGATTATAATTTTAAGTAAATATCTAAATGAAGTGCTTATTTATGTAATAATGAATTGTTCTTCTTCGAAAATCTATACTAATAAAAGAAAGTTACGCTCTGTCTTTGTAAGTGTCTGTGTACGATGACTAGCAAGATCTACGGTCCGTACAAGGCTGAATAGTTTTCTGAGGCTAACCCAAAATGTCTCCCGATGTTTCTAAAACTCAGAATATTAAAATTCTAATAATTAGCTTAGTTATTAATTAAAAATCGTAACTCACACTCATTAAAAACTCATCTTATTTAATCATCGGTTGAAAATGAAGATCGAAAAAAAGAAATTTCGGGGGTTAATTTGTCATTATTTATTAACTTACATCGGTCAAACCGCTTAGTGAAGTTAAAAACGAAAGACATACACTGAAAGATCGTACTCTTATGTCTCAAATGCCGCAATAAATTTAAAAATATATCTCTGTTAACCCCTTGAAAAAAAATTTGAAAACACGTTTATCTCCCTTATTGCAACGCCCCTCCATGGCGCAATTTTAGAGGTACCGACAAACCAAAATATGTTCTTAAAGATGAAACCTTTTTCTAATTGATGGTGTAATCGGTTTTTTAAAATTATGAATTTTAGCGCTTTCAAATACACCGGCGAACTCAGTTTACTTCGCGCCTCACTGAGACAATATTTTTCAACGCTAACAGTAACCAAACGTCCGCATTTTAATGTGATCTTTTTAGAGCATATCACTAGACCAAATTTACATCACCTACAAAAATGTTGATACGTTTGGAGGGGTAGAAATATTTTTTACAAAATAAAATGTGGGAAAATGTCAACGAAATCAGTAAAAACCTGAGTGTTTCGTTGCGGTTTTGCTTGCTTTCTGTGCGCATAGACTCCAAAAATAAAATTACGCGGAAAATAAAGTATCACATACTATATACTTTCAATTCAATGTTTTTTCCTTTAAAAACATAAATTCAGCTGAAATGTGGTTAAAGATATAAAATCATACAAATTTGAGGTTTTGAGACTCTTGTTCACTCTCTTGCCTTTTTTAAAAGATTTTGCGGTGCGTGCGAAGCACGCTTGCTATACGGTGCCGTAGACTGCGGGGACCCGGTTCGAGGTTCGTTCACTTCGATATTTCATATTATTAGAGGCCCCGATATATTAGAGGTTCATAAAAAGGAGGGGCCCGCTAGCGGGTGAAGCCATCTAGTCTATCCTATTAAAATCCGTGCGCGTATCTATGTAACCACAAAAACTTGGAAACCACAGGGCGCAGGGCTACGAAATTTGGCACACGGGTTTGCTGGTAGAGGGCCCATGAACGACTGGGGCAAAAAAAATCGAAAATTTTAAATAGATTTTTTGTGACGAATTTTTTTTTTTTTTTTTTTTTTTTTTTTTTTTAAATGTTTAACCCGTATTTGCGCGAGTTCTAAACAGTTATAAATGTCTACTGCAATGTGAGATATGCATGTTACATACGCCACGCTGCAATACTAAGAAATTGTAGCGGGTATTACGATAATTATTTTACCTCGCATGCAAATAATTAGAGATTATTTAATTGTGCTCAATTATTACCTTTTTTTAACAATAAAGAAAAACAATTTATCCCAAACATTAAGAAAACTTTTTATTCCATTTATTCCCCTTTTCCAAAGATATTGTTTTATCGTCTGCTGCCGTAGCAACATGATAAATTAAATTTCATTTTTAAAAATGCATAGTAGTAGAAAAATATTTTTCTAAATCGAATCGTTAATAGATTCTTATATTTAATTTTGGTTTTAGAGTTAAATTCATGAACTCCCGTGCGTAGAACGGGTTAAACAGCTATTCAATATAATTATTCTAATTAAAATTACATGATCATAAATCGGTTATGAATGATAAATAGAGACAGGCAGCAGAAACATAATCGGTCAACAAATCAAGGATTATTCCATAATTGTAACTTAAATCCTGTTAATGCTGCCTTTAAAACATTTAATCTTCATTGAATCCTGAATGTTTTCTAATATTTAATGTAGTATTATGTACAAAATAATTCTTTTTAATATAAAAGGATTAATGTCAAACGCAGGGATTATAGTTTTACGTGAATATCTAGATATAGTGCTTATTCAATTCCTAAGATTAGCCTTCTATACTTATATTTCTACTCTCCCTATATTTATTTATTTATTTATATATTTATCTTGTTCAAATTTTCAATCGTTCATAAAATACTCATTATTCATCCTATCAAGTTGAAATAAATTTTTTAAAACTTGTACTGTATGACAATTGATGTTAATACAGTTTTTTCAAATAGTAATTAATTAATTAAATTTTAATTAATTAATTTTAGTTTTTCATGGGAAACAAAGTGGCGGCCATTACTTGTTGAAGATCAATTAAAGTATTTTCAATAAGGGGTTACCATAGGAGGGACCCTGTTCTTTCGCTAAATACCACCAAGTTTGTCGCCAACTTGGCGATATATCGCCAAATTTGGCGGCCAAAACGAATCGCCAAAAGTGACGCCAACTTGGGGATATCTCTAATATTTCGCCAAATTCCCATAGAGTTCCATTGTAAACCTACTTGCTTATAGAAAATCAACAAATTGAGATATTTTAATGCAACAAAAACTAATTTTAGCTTAAGGGATTATATTAAATTTTTCTTTGATGACCTAAGTAGGAATTGACTTTAAAAACAAAATTTTTATATTACTTGTTTATGTTATATTGTTCTGTTCTTCTTCGAAAATCATATATATTACTTCTGTTTCCAAGATCTATTTTTAGCTGCGTTCGTATTTACTTAAACGTAGCACCTATATTCGTCGTTCAGTCCATCTGTCTGTCCGTCCGTCCGCATATAACATAGTAAAAACTACCCAACCGAATGGTGGGAAATTTTAAATGTATAATTTTTGCAAAATTTTGTCGAGTCATTTCAAATTTTATGAAAATCGGATGCATAGTTTAATTACAGGGACAGTAAAATTTTTCCGTTACATTACGGCCAATGGTAAAAAATTATTTCAAATGCATTTTAATGATGTTACAGCATTTCGAACAGAATGAAATTGATATGCACTTAAGAAGTGCACTAAAATATGCATTCTGTACAATATGCAGTGCAAAAAGTATTTATGAAACTAGTACGAACACACTACATTTGCCACGTTTGACGTGCAAACGTCTGACGATTTTCTTTCAAATTCACGGAGCACTTGCTTGCCACAGCCAGAAACATGCACAAAAAATTTGGTTCAATTATATGCATAACTTCATACACTTTTCGATGGTACAATAAGGAAAATCGTACAGACATCGCAATTATAGCGCCCCCTTCCGGGGGAATTTTTCCATGAGAGAGGAGTTTCGTGCCATGACCAAAAACCCACACAAAAAATTTGGTTCAATTCTATGCATAACTTCATACATTTTTCGATGGTACAATATTCAAAATGGCACAAAAATCGCACACAAAACGCTATTACAGCGCCCCCTACCGGCGAATTTTTCCAAATTAAGGAAGGACCTGCTTGCCATAGCGAAGAACTTAAAAAAATTTTTTTTGATTCAATTCTGTGCATAACTTCATGCACTTTTTGATGGTGCAATATTCAAAATTCCACAAAAATTGCTATTACATGAAATACTTAAAATTTATGACTCTCAATTTTCTCTTATTTCTTAAAAAAAAAAAAAAAAAAAAAAAAAGAAGAAAGAAAAAGAAAAAACAATTAATAAATAATACTATAAACTACGATCAAAATTTGTTTCAACTTACCTCGCGAAAAATTGTTTATGACAGTCGCATAAGATGGACTTTTATAATACCGATGATATGATGGCGACGTTGAAACAATATCTGGCGATTGATCACCTGCGCCCGGCTAACTTTAAATTACCAAATTGGCTGTTTGGCATATAAAAAGTGAAGTGGTCAACCCGGAACTGTTGATGTCAGTCACATGACTTAGGCTATTATTATAGAAATGGCCATATATTGGTTTCTGAGGTTTTTAACGCTAAAAAAAGTTTTTCCGAATCATATGCAACGCGGAAGAGGTTATTGTATACGTTCGTTCGTGACAGCATTGTAATTTCCTAGAATAAGAAATATTTGTCTTTCTTTTTCAGAATGCATTAGAATAAAACACGAAAAAATAGAAATTACAATTATTTTAACAAAACTTTTAACCGTAACATTATTCTTGAAAATATTAAATAACACAAGACAGTTCTTGAAAAAGATCAAATAGTAATGTTAGAAAAGACATTTCCCCGTAACGCAATATCGAAAAGTTATTAGAAGAACAACAGAAAGTATCGTAATGAACTGTGGATAGAAATACTCTTTAACCCTTTACATACTGAATTATGTATTCGTGAAAATTTTATCATCTAAAGCATTTCCCGTGAATCGTTGAATTAGAAGATTTACATAATCATTTAATAAGTTTTAGAAGGATTTTAGAAGGATTGAAGGATTTAGAAGGATTAATTTAATTTGAATTTATACGGATTTTGTGCAATATTTATAACCCCACTAAAATCTTTTATTTTAAATATTTTTCTTAGTATTTTGTAGAATTAGGAAATGTACAAAATTAATGTTCTTACAATAGAAATATAGAAATATTTCCGAATTGAAAAATCCCCCCCCCCCCCGCCACCAACGCCAAGAAAAGCGAAAAGATGTAAAGGCAAAAGAAATCATCCTTTTAAAAATATTTTTGTTTTGTGTAACCCATAATGCTTTTGGTACAAGATAAAGTAATGCATCCATAACTCATTTTAAACTGCATTACTATTAATCGATGTATTAAACAAATTTTATAACAAGTTATTTTAATGGTACTTATAAGTACCGTCAGTAGATAAACGGTTAAGACTCAAGAGCAATGGGAGTTTAAATTTCCATGTCACTTATGAATAAGCCATCCAGAGAATCCCTTATAAATATGTCGGCGTGCCGCCATGCATTTTTAAGCTGGTTTTCTTTCAAAATGCAAGATTTCATGAAAGAAAATAACCATTTATTTTTGAATACGCAATGTATTTTACCTGTCATAAGTAATAAAAATATAAAAATAATCTTTCAAGTGTTTTTATTATTACTCTTTAAATATGTCGTGGCTAGTTGCATGCAATCTAACATTCAGAGGAAACTATTAAAACTATTCACATTTTAACACTCTTTAATTAGAATGTACCGTTTTATAATAATGTTCATTAAAATAAGAACTAAAAAAAAAAAAAAAAAAAAAAAAAAAAGATTCTTGTTTAGTAAACTTTCTATCGATAAAATTACAGATGAAAATATTTTGTTACATAACAATTCCTCTTAAAAAGAACAAATAACTATGTTACAAAAATGCACTTTCTTAAAACGCAATACCGAAAAAATTCTACGAAAACAACTCAAAAGACCGTTGGAAATGTCATCAGAAATAGCCTTTAAGCCATAAGAGCAAAATCAGTTTTAAGTTTCTATGTCACATACTGATATTGGTTTTGATCATTCCGTGAAATATGCACGATGTGCTAGCGTGCCGCCATGCTTTGTTACACTAACTGTCTTTCGAAACGCAAGATTTTCCTGCGTGAAAAATAAAGAGTATTCATTTTGTATTAGTATCTAGTTTATATTACACTTAATACTTAAACAAAATGCGTTAAAATATTTTTTTCGGTTACTGTTTAAATGTTTTGCGCCGATCGTTCGTTATCATCTTTTCCGTTATTTTATTTCTTTTTTACATAGTCTCTATTTTTACGGTTCTTACGATATTTTTTTAAACATTAATATTTACTATTCCCAAAGAAAAAAAAAGAACGAAAAATCATGCGTCCAGGATAGATTATGTAACACTTCCTAACACATTCAGAATACAGTAACAAAACTTCACGGTTTTGTACCGTCGTATAAGAACTCACTTAAGAAAGGCTCTTAACTAGAAATTAAAAGAACTTGGCGTTCGTTTCTTTTTCAGAGTTTTTATTAGACGATACGGGACACACACATAACAAGCACACATTTATATTTACACGGCAAAAAGTTAATCTTTTCCGGAACGAGACGCTCCTTTCGGCAGGACCGAGAACTTGACCGTCTGGGGTCGTGTCACAGCAAAGTCTCTTCTCTCTACGGGGCCTTGTTTTTCTGATCGTTCATCTCCTCGATACTCCACGTGAGGTCTTGACTCATCTTCGTCAACAAGTTCAGTTTAAAACATTTCTACGCAGCACTTTTTCTCCAGATATTTACATGATTAAAACTGTTTATATGTTCCATCTGGTTTTTTGGTGAAACTGACAGGCGAAGTTATAGCAGGCATCTGGAGGGTCCAATTAAAGATGTTTATTTCGTTAGGGCATCTGGTCTCCGAGTCATCTCAAATAAAACGTCACAGCCCTCCATGCCCCATATAAATTTTCCTTAAGGAAAGAATTTCCACACTCGGGTGCACAATCATAGTGAAATTTGGAGTTAATGCTATCCCTAACAATGCTATCTACTCCAAAATTAATAAAATTTTAAATTTTAAAATCAAAACATTTATCAGAAGTACTTCGTTACCATGGAAGGGATTCAGCATAACACACAACCAACATAATAAATACAGTAACAATAAACACATTGCAATTGCACACCGTTATATAATAATACTAAGATTTATAATAAGCACTTCGATAATTTTATAACAAACCAGAACCTTCATTAATAATTTTCCGTTAACATAATCAGAATAGATAAAGTTTTTAAACATCACAGGTAATTCCAATAAGTTCGCTCTCTCGTGTTCACATGGATAACCAACAATAATAATATATATATATAGATAAATTTCTTAAGAATGAATTCTAATACACTAATAAAACCAAACACTTTTAAACCTTTTATATACAATAAGTTACTTAAAAGAATTTTAACACAATAACAAAACACACTCTTAAACTTTTTTTTCTATAAAATTTTTAGTCTTCAAACGCTACTCTGCTTAGACTATCAGCGTTTTGGTGTTTTTTTCCTGCTCGATGTTCGATTGTAAAATCGTACGGTTGTAACGCGAGGCTCTAACGCATAAGCCTTGGGTTGGAACTCGCATGAGTTTGTAAGAAGCGCGGAGGATTATGATCCGTTATATTCCTAAATTTTCTTCCATCTAGATAGTAATGTAATCTTTTTACGGCGAAAACAATACTGGCGCACTCCCGCTCGGTGGTGCTATAGCGTTGTTCTACCGGAGAGAATTTCCGACTCAAATACAAAATCGGGTGTTCCTCTCCCTTCTCATTTACCTGGCTCAACACAGCTCCGGCACCGCGTAACGATGCATCGACCTGAATAAGGAATTCACGATGAAAATTCGGCGCATGCAAGACCGGCCGTTCGGTTAGTTTCGCTTTCAGAGACCGAAAAGGGCTCTCGCACGTGGGAGTCCACTTGACTTTACCTCGACGGGTTTTCCCTTTTAGCGCGTCAGTCAAGGGGGCTGCTATTATGGAAAAATTTCTTATGTATCTCTGGTAGTATCCGGCCAGCCCTAGAAATGCACGAATCTGCGTTTTTGTTTCCGGAGTAGGGAGTTTTTTTATGCATTCAATCTTGACTTCTGCTGGAGTGCGGGAACCATTTCCTACAATATGGCCTAAATATTTTACACTACTCTGGGCAAATTTACACTTAGAGGGCTTTATTTTAAGATTTGCCTTATGAATTCTATCTAGAACTAATGCGACATGTTTTAAGTGGTCTTCCCAGGTGTTCGAAAATACAGCGACGTCATCTAAATAAGGAACTGCAAATTCTTCCATCTCTCTTAATAGTTCTGCCATCATTTTGCTAAAGAAAAATGGCGCATTTTTTAATCCAAAAGCCATTTTCAAACACCTAAAAGTACCAAAAGTTGTACAGAATGCTGCATACCGTTGAGCTCTGGGGCTCAAGGGAATCTGCCAATAACCCTTCGCTAAATCTAGGACGGTTATGTATTTAGCAGATGAGACTTTCTCAACTCTTTCTTCGATATTGGGGAAATACTCTGTCCTAATTATCTCATTGAGACGCCTAAAATCCACACATAGACGAGGATCCTTACCCGGAACCTCTACTAAAATTAAAGGCGACGTGTAATCCGACTCGCCAACGTCAATAACCCTCAATCTTAACATCTTTTGAATCTCCATTTTTACGATTTCAGTTTGTCTTTGCGACATCCGATAAGGTTTTGATCGTACGGGCTTATCGCTAATTAAAGTTATATCATACTCCACCAAATCTGTTGTACCAGGGTCGTTTGAAAAGCACGCGGCATATTTATTTAAAAGCTCCCTTAATTGGCTAATTTGTGCTTCGTTTAGGTTTTTTTCTAACTCACTAAGCCGAACTATTTCCTGAAATTCAAAAATCGTAGGAGTATCCTCTAAATACGGATTATCTAAATCCTGATCTTCTATTAAATTTGAATTGTCTTTGGAGCACAACAAATTTACATGTTCGGGTCGCGTATAATATGGTTTCAGCATATTAACATGATAAATTTGGGTTTTATTCCTACTTCCTGGCAGTTCTACCACATAATTAGTCTCAGATATTTTATTCTTGATTTTTCCCGGACCTATCCATTGCACGGACAGTTTATTTGGTCTCGTCATGGCTAAAACCAACACTAAATCTCCCTCCTTGAATTCTCGTTTTACCGCGTTTTTGTCATACCAAACCTTTCGTTTACCTTGCATTTCTTCCCTGTGCGAAACAGCTACCTCGCGACATCGTTTCAACCGGTTAATTAATTTAAAAACATATTCGGTCACTACATCATTTTCAGGTGGAGGGTCGGACCATCGTTCCATTATCAATGTCTCGGGTGTTCGAAGATTTTTTCCATACACCAACTCGGCTGGTGAGTAACCTGTGCTTTCATGAACTACGTTTCGAAGAGCCAATAGAATCGCAGGCAAATGTTTATCCCAATCGGTGCCTAATTCAATACACAGAGCCCTCAAAAGTCGTTTTAAGGTCCTATTATACCGTTCCACGGGATTACTCTGGGGATGATAAACAGAACTATGAGTGATCTTAATGCCAAATTTATTAAGAAATTTGGTCGTTAAAGCTGAGGTAAAGGACTTTCCCTGATCGCATTGGAGTTGGCTGGAGAATCCGATGCGACTGAAAATATTCAGCAGCGCCTCAGTCACTCTAATAGAGGAGAGGTCCACCAGCGGAACCGCCTCCGGGTATTTGGATGCCATGCATACTGCCGTTAAAATATACCGGTGTCCATCCGTGGTCAGTGGTAAGGGCCCAAATGCGTCGGTATTTATTTTACTGAAAACTTCCTGAATTATTGGGACAAGTTTTAACGGGGCTTTCTTTTTTTCGTTCGCTCGACTCGCTCTTTGACAAACATCGCAACTGCGCACATATTCATCCATTTCTTTATAACAGTTAGGCCAATAAAAATATCGAATTAATTTATCCTTTGACTTCGTCCCACCTAAATGTACTGACGTGCCTTCATGGCACAATGCTTTTATTTTCTGCCTTAACCCTTTTGGAATAACTAGCAATCTGGTAACGTTTCCAAAACGATCCTTGCGATTTCTAACTAGTAACCCGTTAACAACTGAATAAGTTTTCGTCGTACCTTCCGTTTTGTCCGCCCCCACTCGGCTAAACAATTCCTTTAACTCTGCACATTCGTGCTGCGCTTTCAAAACCCCTTCTTTATCGATTTTTAACAAGTTCAACTCCGGGGCTTCAACTTCTAACGCCGGAATTTCAATGGGGTCCTCACCTTCCGTTGAATCCCGCAGTCCCGATTCTTCCTGATTCGCTACGTTCGATTCCTTGGGTGTCTCCACATCTTGAGCTCCCCGTTCGAGCTCCCTTTTCTCTTCCTTTAAACGTCTAGTGGTCGCACGCGTCTGGACTGCATTTACCTGTCCAGTTGGCAAAAATTCATACCCCGTTCTCTCTCTTATCATCGTGGCAGTTTTATTTCCTAAAATATATCGGTTTTGGTTTAAATGATTTCCGCAAACAGCGGCTTTCGTACAAATTTTCCCGAAATCTCCCTCTATCTCTACCCGCGCTAACGGTAGACAAACTAACTCCAAACTAAGTGGTTGTTGGATCCAGATTTTCTCTCCACAAAAATCCTGCGGATCTACAAATTTCCTACAAATTAAATCAAGCGTCGCTCCCGAATCTCTCATAATTCCTATCTTTCGGTTGTTAACAACCCCAGGAAATGTATAAGAGTCCAATAAATCGTCATTTCGTACATCTTGCAAATTATTCACGGAGCCTGACGGAGGTTTTTTCTGCAATTTCGGGCACGATGAACGCAGGTGCGTTTCGGTCCCGCAATTAAAACATTTCAAATTCGCTCTTTTTTCAAAGGCTCTATCTCGGTTTACTGGTCTGTGCACGGCATTTGGATTCGAAGAGGGGAGAACCGTGGTCTAGTTTCTCGAGACCTTTCTTGAAAATACGGCCGCGTTTTTTCCACCCTAACATCTCTGGTATCCTTAGCCTTTGGAGTAGAGGCCCTTATACTCTCATATCCATCCAATAATTCCACTATCGCTGCTTCAGTCTTAAGCTGTGGCCATTTGTCAATGAAGTGTTCACGCATTTCAAACGTCGCACGCCGTTTAATCTGATCGGTGACCAAAAGGTCTTTTAGTTCGTCTAAGGAAGTTATTCCTAAACCCGCCAGCCATTCATTTAAATAATTTCGGATTTCGAAACCGAAATCCTGCCAATTTAAAGATTGCGACTTCTGGTGGCTAACAAATTTCTGCCGAAAACTCTCTGGGTTTAATTTAAATTTTTTTAACAATATAGCTTTTACGTTATCGTAATCTTCTGACTCTGTCTCGGGTTGTCTGGCAATAATGGAAATAATGTCTACTGGCAGAAGCCCACTTAAATGAGAGACCCAATTTTCCTTCGGTGCCCCAACCCGTTTTGCTTGGCGTTCAAACAGAACCAAATACAAGCTAATATCTGTTTTTTCTGGATTAAATTCCGGGATTAATTTTTTTAAGTTCTGTTCAGGGGAACGCGAATGTATATTATTTGCATTTACTGAAGACGGGGCAATTCCTTTCTCGATTTTTAGTTTTTCTAACTCGAAGTTATTTTTTAATTCTAATTCCTTTAATTCTTTCTCTTGCTCCAATTTTTCCTTCCTAATGGCTTGATCAAGCTCCCATGTCTGTTTACGCAACATGTCCTCCCGTTCCATTGCTTGTAACCGTGCGCGCTAATTTTCTTCCCGTTCTAATTCCTCCTTAGCTGTCTCTAATATAGTTTCATACAGAGCCCGTACTATTTCTTCTTCATACTCCTCAGATTCCAGCACCAAGTGCGTTAACTGAATCCTTGTTTCGTTTCCCGTCCTGGCAAGTTCCAGTTCATCCACTAACTTTTTTATATGTTCCTTTTTTCCTTTACCCAGGAAAGCCATATCTAACCCTTTTTTTCAAACAAAATTTCTCTATAAAAAGGTACTTCTCTACACTAATACAACAACAAAAAAATATATACTATATTAACAATAATCACAATCAATCATAAAATTTCTTTCAATAACACAGCAATATGTAAATACTGACTCACTTCCATGACTAGTACCTGTTCAATTTTTGTCATTCCCGTTTTTGAATTTTTCCAACAAAATCAGCAATTTTAAATAATTAAAAATCACTAAACATTAACTCCAAATTCAAAATTATGACTTACCCCAATGAAGGCTCAGACACTAACCGGTAATCCACATTTTTTCTTCAGCCGGATGGCTCACTGAACACAACTTCTGGTCATAAGGTCCACTAAAAATAATATATCCACAGGCACGGAACACTGAACACTATCTTCGACCCAAAACGGGGCCCACTCACATTTACAATCTTCTTCTATCCGCCGATCCACTTCTACAATCACAGTTTTGTTTCAGCCCTTGGCTCCAGAATTCCCTTCTTTTTTTCCACTCTTCCGCAATCCTTTCCTCACCAACAGCGAGGTTGTAACTCTTCCGCATGTTGTACAGTTGATCACAGACGTCCGCGAGACTTTCTGCTCCAGGGTAAGGGAAAAAACAATCTTCCTCTTTTTCCGACGCTGTGTAAGGATTTCTCCAGCACTCTAAGTCTTCCTAAACCGAAACCAGATAACACCAAGCTTCTTTTTTTCTTTCCTCCAACACGGGAGTGAAAACAACACCCTTCTCTTCTCTGACCGGGTGAAAATCGAAACTAGCTCCTTCTTCACAAACCGAACTGTTTTTTCTCTTCTTCCAACACACGGGGATTTTCCTTTTATTTTTCTATTCCAGTATCAGGATGGCTCTCTATTTCTCGAAAGAATGAGCTTTCACCTTATCATTCCTTCCGTGGGTAACAATTTCAGGCCTTGTGTGCGTGTGAGCCCAACCTTTTTGAACAATTCGAGTCCCAACTCTGACACCAACTGTACCGTCGTATAAGAACTCACTTAAGAAAGGCTCTTAACTAGAAATTAAAAGAACTTGGCGTTCGTTTCTTTTTCAGAGTTTTTATTAGACGATACGGGACACACACATAACAAGCACACATTTATATTTACACGGCAAAAAGTTAATCTTTTCCGGAGCGAGACGCTCCTTTCGGCAGGACCGAGAACTTGACCGTCTGGGGTCGTGTCACAGCAAAGTCTCTTCTCTTTACGGGGCCTTGTTTTTCTGATCGTTCATCTCCTCGATACCCCACGTGAGGTCTTGACTCATCTTCGTCAACAAGTTCAGTTTATAACATTTCTACGCAGCACTTTTTCTCCAGATATTTACATGATTAAAACTGTTTATATGTTCCATCTGGTTTTTTGGTGAAACTGACAGGCGAAGTTATAGCAGGCATCTGGAGGGTCCAATTAAAGATGTTTATTTCGTTAGGGCATCTGGTCTCCGAGTCATCTCAAATAAAACGTCACAGTTTGTTAAAGTGAAATACTGTCAGACTTCGTTATCCCAACACCCGGTTTTCACGTCACTCCGCTTATCACGTCAGTTTTTCAAAGTCCCGATTTTCTGTATATGATTTTAATGTAAATAAACTCCGGATTTTACGTCGTTGAATAATTTTCAACTCCGGATATCCCGATGGTTTAGGAAAATTGTCCATTTTTTATAACCATCTTATAAGCACGGAAATTAAGTGGCAAGAAATGACTTAGCCAAACTTTTCACAAAAATGTTTAAAATACCCATTGAGATAAATGAGAAATTTTAAATCCTTTGTCTGAATAAATAAATCCACACACAATGAATAACCTACTTAAGCTCTAGATAGACGTCTCTGTCTACTCGTGGCCTTTTTGTTCTGATCAGTCGACGTTTTCTTGTGGTTACACGGCGTTTTCATCCGACTAAAACCGAAGCTTTGCATTGCATTGCATTGAAACGATCAGAAATTATCTAACATCCATTTCTGAAACAATGAATATTGATTACAATTCATTGTATAATATTGAAAAAAGAATTCTAGGAAGCACATCTAGGGATAAACAAACTTTAATCCCTTAATACTTCATGTAACAGTAACACAACAAGCCATCATAAATCTGATTTTTATTCATTTCAATTTTGTTTTTGTGTTTATTTTGTTTAATAATAATGATTTATTGCTTGAAACTGCAAGAACACTTATGAATTTAAAATTGCCTTAAATTAATTAAAAAATACAGCTTTTTATAAACATAGTTTTCTCTATTTCCGGTTACCGCGACAATCCGCTTATGACGACATTTTTTTCTGGTCATTAGAGTGTCGGATAACGAGGTTCGACTGTATAATGTTTAAATAAATAATTTAAAAAACTCATAGTATATTTGAAAACCCAATTTCTTCTATTACAATCCATAGTCAGAAAATATCCTTTTTTTCTGCAGTCCTGTATATGATCTATAGATTTGCATGTATACTACATAGTATGCTAAAAGATAGTTCAGTTAAACGAATAACACAGTGGAAATTTCCCATTCAGCAGTTTGCATGAATAAACGGAAATATACTTGAGAAATGTTGTGCATCATTCTTGTATATGATCTATAGAATTTATGCATACCAAGTAATACAGTGGAACCCAGTTAAGACGCGTTTCAAGGAAGTGGGCAAAAGTCGCGTATTAAGCGGGATTACGTATTAAACGTGATTTGTATAGTGTTGCATGAACATGACTTATTTACACATTTAATCGTTTAATTGAGTTTTAGAGCTTTCATTTATATGTTTACGGTCGAAAATTGTGTCTTTTAAGTATATTTAGATTAAAATTTAATTGTATTCTACTTTAACTGATTCTTTCTTTTTATAGGACCAACTGGAATAATAATTGAAAATAAATATGAAATTAAACATGACTTTATAATCGATTAACACATTGCAATTAAAAAAAAACCAAAAATAATTTTCCTACTATAACTTTCCTTTTTAACAGAAAGAAAAAATAATAAATCTTTGAAGCACAGCCCACTTTTAAAAATCATATTTAGTACTTGTAATAATGAGTACCATTACAATCTGCCCTTCTTCTTAATATAAGAAGAAACTATCCTATCCGTATTAATCTTTGTGTAAAAAATTTTTGTTAGCATAGCAAAAAGTAAAGAAAACATAGAAAACATAAAAGAAGTCCGCATGAACCGCAGTCGTATTTGTTTAATCTTCACCAGTTTCATTTTTGTTGCCTATAATGTGCATTATAAAACATAGTAGTGATATAACGTACCTTTAAAACCTCACTAACAACAGGTATGATCCTTTCCAATCATAATAATTTTTATGACGTATCTGAGTAATCAGAATTCGTCTATATCCCTCTACTACACTAAAAACATACACGAAACGAGAAACACACATAGGGAGGTTAGGAGGTTAAGTTAGGATCAACAAAGGTTTTCAGCTTTGCTAATTTAGTGGGGTTTTATTTTATTCAAATATCTAGCACTACTTCCGATTATTAATTTTCGTCTTAATTAATCTGTTATTAATTAAAGTAAATAATACTATCCGGAAACAATGTGTTTTATCTGAATAAAAAAATATTCGCTAAATTGGCAACATTCGAGAAAGAAGAAGGAATTCGCTTCTTAAGCGTGATTTTTTCCCTCAAAGGACCGAAAATTTATCGCGTAATAACCGTTCGCGTATTAAACGGGATATTTTTGCATTATCCTTATGGGCGATGTTTAAGGGATCGGAAAAATCCGCGTATTAAGCGGGATCGCGTATTAACAGTGAGCGTCTTAACCGGGTTCGACTGTATATATAAAAAAATAGTTCTATTTAAAAACGCGTACCATAACCGAAAAATCACTTCCAGCAATTATTATTGATATGCTTCAATAGTTCAATTCCTCCTGTAACCAAATTTTTTTGCGTGTTCTTGTAAATGAATGATAAAATCTATGCACGTTCTATTCTATAATAAGCACTATGTAGTACATTTTAGTGATACAAATAAATTTCAGTATGTTTAAAAATGTGTAATATCATTAAAATACACCGCAAACGATTTCTTCCCACAGACCGTAATGTAAACGGAATTCTTTTGAGTGTTTCTGTAAATGAACCGTAATATAGTCCAAGGGCCGTCAGCACAAAATCCTATGTTATCAAGCACAAGAAAAAACCTTTATTTTATGGAAGAGTAGAAGTAGGGGAATCTAATGATCCATGTTTGCCGGAAGTGAAGTGGTGCATAAGCCAAAAATTAATATCATCAGTGGTTGACTCATAGGTTTATCATTGTGTTCGTTCTACAACTATCCTCCATGTTTTCATACCTTTGTTTGTAGAATAAACACAATGATAAACCAACGCGACAATGCATGCTATCACATGTACCGGGTGTCCCAAAATGACTGATGGATTTTAAAATTCAATAACTTGCAAACGGTGACAGATATTAAAACAATTCTTGCAGGAGTGTTATGTATGATGTCAGGAGTTTTTTCCCCCAGTGATTCTCGATTTTAGTTCGAATTTCAAACAATGGATGGCGCTGAGAGCAATAGGTGCTCAGTCCAGACCCGATTTTTGGTACTTCGGGATCCATTCAATGCATTTTAATCTCCTTTTTTCCGCATGGAAGAAGGGAGAGGCCGAAATATTGAGCCTTATTTAGCGGTTATTGCTTGAAGCGCCACCTATCAATGCTATTTGTAACAAAAACTGAGAATGACAGCATAAAAACTCCTGACATTCTGCATGATACTCCTGCAAGAATTTTTTTAATATCTGTCACGGTTTGCAAGTTATCGAATTTTAAAATCCATCAGTTATTTTTGGGACACTCGGTAAGAAACACATAATAGTTCACCAAAAGACGAATAGAAAGCGCCAAATGGCATAAAAGATCACGTAACTCCTAACAAGGAAGGTCTCCATACTGGCCATACTCAGAATATTTTGAAAAAAAATACCAATTAAACTACTTATGTATGTAATAAAGGATCAGTCAAATTTAGCGGCGGAATTACAGTAGAAAGTCTGTAAAAAAAAAAAAATACTTTCGAGTATTTGGCGCGAAAAGACGAAAGCGTCACGCGATTTGGCGAGCAGTACTTTTCCTTGCCAAAAGCAAACGATTTTAATGCATCGGAAAATTGTTTGTTAATGGATTTTTAAAATGCGTGTAAAAAGTATTTAATGAATTTAAACATAAACAATGAGAGAGTTTAATAAATACATTTTTTCGTATTACATATTTATGTTGCTTGTTACTTAATTTTATTACTTTAAAAACAATTTCATCTATAAAAAATACTTTCATATATTTAAGCGTATTCCAAAATAAAGGCAAGATTAATTTAGCAGTTATTCTTTTCGAACCAAGGAATTCGTCGTTTCCATAGCAACAAAATTGAACCAACAGCGCTCAATTGGACTTGATTTTGAGATATTAACACAATTTTAATTTTGTTTTAATTCATAAAATTTGATATTTAACTTTCATTATAAATACATATATGACAAAACTATAGCTAAATCAAACTAAAACTGACAAAACTACAGTTATTTAAGTTAAATTTATTTAAACAAGTTCAATATGAAATATTTTTATCTTAAAGAGTATGACATGAAAAAGTATTTTTCGAAATTTCATTTCATCGCCAACTGATGATAAATCGCCAAATAAACGAAAATTTCATTATTTTTTTACGAACGTTCTATCGGGATTCCGCCAAAAATTTTTTTATAAACATATATATCCACATGAGACGAACACTCTGTGAATTTTTCAGATTTTTTTTAATATGCCCGTATGGAGACCTTCCTTGTAAGTACACTATGCATTTAAGGGTTAAATTGTAGCTTTGCTACTTGCTACTAATATTTAGACAAACGTATACATAGTTCAATTATAATATACATTACAAACTAGAATGTAAACAAAACATTTCGTTTTAACAAACTTACTATGTATAAAATTACATCTGAAAATAATAAATAACACATAAAAAGATCTTTGAAAAGTTCAAATAATATGAGACAAAATATTTATTCTAAAACGCAGTTCTGAAAAATTTCTATGAAAACAACACAATAGATGTTAAAAATTTTCATCAGGAAAATTTTTTTAAGCTTCGAGAGTAATAGAAGTTTAAATTTCTTTCTCAAAAAAAGTATATTGATTCAGATCATATCGTGAGTTATGATGTGTTGGCGTGTCGCCATGAATTTTTAAACTGACTTTCTCTCAAAACGCAAGATTTTCCTGCATGAAATATATAATATATATATTACTTGTTCCATGATATTCAGCTTACACGTAAGGCTTAAAACCATTTTACGAAAGCTTTTACTCTGACTGTTTATGCATTTCGTAGCATTGTTCCATGCAAGCGAAATTCAGAGAACACTGCTTAAATTTTAATGTTGTTCATTTTTTAAAATAGTTTATTAGAATAGGTGTTTTGGAATCAACTAAAAACAGAAGTATAAAGATTAATGAAATAGATCGAAAAAGATAAATGTAGCGATTGCGGAATTTTCTATGAATTATTATTTCTATTACAATTGAAAATTTCAGGGGGCATGGGGATTTTTCAGCTTGGAAAAATAACATTATTCTCTAAAGGGTTTTATATATGTCATAGGAACACAGTAGAAATATCTATTTTTTTCCCATTAAAAACACATAATACTAACTTTCAAAAATCAAATATGTATTAATTTCGATAAATATGTTAATATCGTAATTAATATCGATAAATGCGCCTTTTTCAGTCGGTGGTGCAAGGAGAATAGCATTTCGTTGTCCGAGAGGTTTTATCTGAAAACAATGAAACAAAAATTACATTAAAATATACATATATGTCTAGTCCCGAGACTATGATATTTTAAAAAATATTTTGCTTTTTTAACAATATGGTTGTTGTCGAAACTCGAGGTATTTCGCTGCACTAAAATCTGAGTGGTGTGGTTACATGTGAAACCAATGAAACATAAAGGATATTAATATATATATACTAGGGGGCTCTGCCCACTGCAAGCTACGCTTGCCAACCCCCGTTCAGACACCGCAGAATCCAAAAGCACGCTAATTTGATCGGTTTTAAAAAGATTAGAGAAGATTGAATTATAATGAAAAAACCTATAGCGATCTTCCTGTAAATGGGTTTTCATTCAATTCCCTTTGATTGCGAAAATTTAAGGCCGAATCAGTTGCTGTTAAGACATCCAATGGTTGTTTTCGTGTTTGATTAAAGAAGATCAGTTAAACATTTGAAAAAAAGCTAAAATAAAATGAATTAAGTAAACAGAGTATTTGCCTCCCGGTATTTTTTAACGGCGTTATAAAACGATTAACATAATACAATTTACTACAACTACTACAATTTACTGCCTTAACCCCTTCATGAGCGGGGTTCATTTTTGGACTACTCAATTTTAATTCTTAAATGCCACATTGGCACCAGAATATCAGAATGAAAATTTTCCTTTTACTAAGCAAGTGAACAAAAGCATTTCCGTATTTCGAAATTTGTTTGTAAATTCTGGTGCCATTCACAGATTTCAACATTTTACGATTAGAAGTACCTTGCCCCTGAAAGGGTTAAACACATATTAATATATTTATTACTTTAAAAATTCCTTTCTCTTTTAATATTCACGTGTAAATACAATTTTCAAGACAAAATTTTCAGTATTTTCCTGCTTTTAACACGTACTTATTTAATAGTAATTTTAAAGTTTTTTCTGTTTTTAATAGTCACGTGTAAATAAATGTTTAATCGTTAGGAAATATTATTCTTTGCGCGGTTTTTATTGAAAACAATCTCTATAATAGGGATAAGTCGCCACATGTTATTCTATCGCCATCCTTTCACCTTTTCATAAGAAAGGTTTTCATTTTGATTAAAGAATAAAAGTTATTTTTTCAAATAAAATTACATAAAGGTTGCCCTGATCGCAAAGAATTATTGGTACTTTTGTGTTTGCCGGGTGCAAATCTCGCCAATAGCTTTTTTTTTTTTTTTTTTTTTTTTTTTTTTTTTTTTTTTTTAACTCGCCAGTTAGCATTTATTTATTTTTCGAGTGGTACAAAAAATGGTATTACTTGGTTATCCCATCGAACAAAAATCTATCGCCAGACTATAAGATTAAATGCCAATAATGGTTGATCATGAATGTCACATTCACTTGACTGTAAGAAAGTTACACGTGGTTACGCCATCAAGTGATTTTTATTTCGACGTTTTATTTGTATTTTTATTAATGTTATACTAATTTATTTGTTCTTTCGTTATTTAAAATAAAAAGTACGTCAATTTGTAGAATTTGGTGAGTGGTTTGGCGATTTATATAATTTGGTGAAATTGGTCGGCGGGATAACTAAGTAGTACCATTAAAACATTACTTTGAATTTGAAATTAAATGTCATGATTTCTTGCATTATTTAATCGGGTTTGGTGTGATTTATTTATTTATTTATTTATTTATTTATTTATTTTACGGCAATTTGGCGAAAACCTCGTTTTCGAATACCAGTTATATATGTATTTTAAAATGAAATAACAATAAATAAATAAAAAATTAATTAATAACTATAGAATAAAACAATTTATAACGTTTTTTTTAATAAAAAGAAAATAAATATAAATAAATATTTATTAATATATTAATAAATCAGCAAGAATAGCCGGGTTACCATGTCAGGCAAAATAACCCATTTTGGCGCCAATTAGGTACGTATATGACATCTGCGCCTAATATTTTTCTTTCCGTTTCGTTTAAAAAAAAGAAAGAAGTGAAAGCCATTAATTTAAATGTTTCAGTTTTAAATGAAAGTTTTGTATTAAATAAATTGATAACGAAATACAAAAAAAAAAAAAAAAAAAAAAAAAAAAAAAAAAAAAAAACATTATTCTTAGCATAGATTTAAGGGAGGCCAAACTGGTCGCCAAATTAGTTTAAAATAATAACCTTTTCTGAAATATGAAAAAAAATATGTGTTATGATTAAAATTTGAGTTGCCATTATTAGAAAAAAGTATTTAAAATGAGAAAAAAATTAATATTTCGAAAACTAATTCGAATTTAAAAATTCTAATTCCAGTTTTGAGATCTGCAGATTAATACGGATTTTTGGTGTTAATTCATCGCAAACTATTCCATATTTTAGGAGAAATCGCGGTGAATCGTAATCAGTTGTTTAATCAGTCATTTCAAAGAATCGTTTCATAAATTCGTTACATTTCAGTCGTTTCATATATCCGTTTCATAAATTCGTTTCATTAGGATTTTATATATATAGTGTATATATATATATATATATATATATATAGGGGAGAATAGCCATATTTGGCACGCCGCTTTAATTAGACTGTTACCATTTTGCCGTTAATTACAGGAAGAGTATCCATCTACCGCTGAAATCCTACTCATCATAATGACGTCACTCATGATTAGAAGAAGCAGCCGCCTACCATGTGCTGTTTTCAGACAATTTAAAAAAACCTAAAGTTAGCTGTTTTGATCTAATATTTTCCTACTCAACGTAAGTGGATATTTTAAAACTAAGGAAAGTTGTTATGTTTTCATATACATATATGAATTCATCTATTTATTGCGCATATTTTTCACGCGGATTTGTTTGATTTCGTTTTTGTTCTTAGTCTTGAAATTAACTGTTTTAAAAAATGGCGCAGTTGCCGTAATTGGGTCAATTTAAGTTGCTTAAATTGGACCAGATATGCGATCATAAATTTGAAAAGTAAGTAATGAATTTCGAGGACGCTTTTATATATATATATATATATAATGGATTACTATCTCCATGCAAGTTTATTTTTGTATATCTGGATTAATTATTTTTATACAGTTTAGGCCTATATAAACATAAAAATATTTTTACATGTCTATGCAATAAATTTTGTTTGCAATGTCTTTTATCTTGTATTTAATTGTATTTATTTTCTTTGAATTATTCATTCTTATGGCATTTTTGATATACAAAGTTGAATTCAAACATTTTCCTCCTGCGGGATATTTGTTATGGAAGACTTTTTACAGTTCTGGAGGGTGGAAATATACTTTTTTGCCATTAAAACGCATAAAATCTCAAACCTTGATGAAAATGTTGAAAAAGACATAGACAAACTGTCTTTTAGAAAAACACCCGTGACAGCAAAAGCTGTTAAAGATATAGGAAACAAAAATCAGACAGTAAGTTGTGAAGAAATTGACCTGCAACAAGGCTGCAGCTACAAATCATTAGAAATGTTATTTCCCTTGCTAAATTCAGTTAAATCAAAGTACAGAGGGAGCCCAAGAACAGTTGTGTTAACATCATCGCCATATAAACTAAACTTTGAAATGGAAAAATAAAAGACAAAAAAGAAGCTTTCAGAGCACAAAAGCAATCGAGTTTTAAAAAATAGGCGTAATGCAGTTAGAAAGAAAATGATGGAAGAGAAGAACTACAAACATAATGTAAAAAAAATTCTGTTGCAAAAAAAAGGTCTGATAATTCAGAATCTAAAAAGAAAAATCTAGACAGTGATGACTGGTTTTGCCTAATTTGTAAGAAAAATAAAATAGCAGAAATGATTCAGTGTTCAGATTGCCATATACGGTTCCATGTTGTGCGGGCTGGAAAAAAAAATCATGTATGAGCTTTGCATCCCTCTTTACATGATATTCAAGTAACTGACAATTAGTTCCATAATTTCTATTCTTAATTACTGATAACTTTGATTTATATTTTGAATACATTTTTATTTAAAACAATTACTCTTATTTTCAGACAGTTGATTTCATTATATTTCATCGCTGTTATTTTGTTTGATTGTTTGATTAATCGCAAACTTCGCTTTTAATAAAATTAGTTATATTCCCTAGTTATTAAAACAGCCAGATATTATTTGGTCCAATTTAGGAGACTGGGATTCCAGCTTATACGACCAGTTGCTGAATTTGGACCACTTTTGAAATTTTTTTCAAATTAAAATAAAACTTTTGATTTTCAAAAAGAAATTGATCTAAATATTTATTTAGTTAGTAGATGAATAGTTTGGCCCTGTGTAATGATCTTTTGGAAATATTCGAAAAATTAAGTGAGTTACACATGAAAATAAGTGAAGTGGTCCAAATTCGGCTACTCTCCCCTATATATATGTCTCATCCTGGAACTCTGATTTTTTTTTTTATGAAAAAGTAAAACATAGCAATTGCAAAATTTCCTATAAATTATATTACAATTGAAAATTTAATAGGACACGGAATTTGTTTCGGCTTCGAAAAATACGCTTACTATAGGTATGTTTTATTTTATTTTATTTTATTTTTATGCTCTAAGGAAACGGTATAAATATTTAGTTTTTTCATTGAAAACACACATTATAAACTAAGTGAAAAAGATATAAAACTTATCAATTTCTTGAAATCCCTAAATTCATTTTCCAGTAACAAGTTGTATAAAAACTCCTCAATCACAAAATACTATTTAAACTACATAAGAATGTTTTTATTCACAATAAAGCACATTTATAAGTATTTTCCAAGTATTTTCGAGCATGTTCATGCTCATCATCAGGGTTAAAACGATAAAAGACAGAAGTTGAGTCTTTTCACACTAAATGGGCTGATCCAAACCTCAAAGTGAAAACGGGGATGAAGGTTATGCCGTCGGAATCCCTCCCACTTCAGTTGAATTTGGAACAGCCCAAAGGTATAACCCCCGCGCCGTTTTCTCTTTGAGGTTTCGATTAGCTCATCTAGTGTAAATGGACTCAACTGTTATCATTTTAACCCTGATGATGAACATGAACATACTCAAAAGTACTTGGTTTTAGAAGTTGATTTTGTTGTGAATAAAAACACCTTTAAGTAATTTAAATAGTATTTTGCGTTTTCGAAATTTATATACAGTCGAACCTTGTTATCCCGACACTCTAAGGACCAGAACAAAGTGTCGTCATAAGCGGGGTGTCGTGGTAACCGGAGTTGAAGAAAAAAGTTTATAAAAAGCTGTATTTTTAAGTAATTTAAGACAATTTCGAATTCATAACTGTTCTTGCAGTTTTAAGCAATAAAACATTATTATTAAACAAAATAAACACAAAAACAAAATTGAAAAGAATAAAAATCAGATTTGTGATGACATGTTTTTTTATTGTTACATGAAATATTGATGAATTAAGGTTTGTTTATCCCTAGATGTGCTTCCTACAATTCTTTTTTCAATATTATTCAATGAATTGTAACCAATATTCGTTGTTTCAGAAATGGATATTAGATAATTTCTGATCGTTTCAATGCAATGCAAGGCTTCGGTTTTAGTCGGATGAAAAATGCCTTGTAACCAAAGAAAGCGCCACCTGATCAGAACAAAAAGAGCGTGAGTAGACTGATACGTCTATCTGGAGCTTAAATGGGTCATTCATAGAGTTTGGTTTTATTTATTCAGATAAAGGATTGAAGTAAAATTTCTGATTTATCTCAATGGGTATTTTAGACACTTTTGTGAAAAGTTTGGCTAAGACATTTCTTACCGCTTAATTTCCGTGCTCATAAGATGGATTATGAAAAATGGACAATTTTCCTAAACTGTCGGGATATCCGGAGTTGAAAATTATACAACGACGTGAAATCCGGGGTTTATTTACATTAAAGTCATATGCAGAAAATCGGAACTTTGATAAACTGACGTGATAAGCGGTGTGACGTGAAAACCGGGTGTCGGGATAACGAGGTCCGACTGTACATATTATGAAATTAAAAACCAAATTTATAATAATTTTAATGGAAAATGCACTTTTTCGACTGATTTTCCTTGATGTTACAAGGCATGTAGCATTTCGATTTATTCTGTTGAGCTAATTCTGATATCAGACCAGGCATCATAATCACCAACGTTCTCTGAGTGAATTAAGTCCGACAGATTTGTTCATCAGATATCTCAGATGATTGATATCTCAGTTGGCAGATCCTTGGCAGATTAAGTTAAAAGGTCCCTAGTTCGAATCCTAGCTTAGACACTGTTTTTCTCAGTTTTAAAAGTACAATTAATGTGATTTATTTAACAATTAAAAATAATTATGTTACAATTAATAAAATATTTCATTTCGCCGAGCTAAGGTCTGGTTTCATCTGAAAACAAAAGAAAAATTCTGCACGTTGATACCGAGTGAGCCAAAAGTTCGTTAAAACTTTAAAAACTAATAAAAAAGGAAGAAATTATGATAAAGGAGTGCGGTTTGCAAGGAAGAGCTCACAAGGCATTCGGATTTTTTTAGCAGAAAAAAAAAAGTTAAAAAATCACATGTGGAGGCGTTGACGACCCGAAACACATTGAACAATTACTACGACACAACCTGGTAGTGTCTAAGAATGTTTTAGAGGGCATGTTGAACATTTGTTATCGACAGAACAAATGCATGGAGTGTATTGCTGTCTTGTTCATTGTGTTTCGGGTCGTCAGCGCCCTCTACATGTGATTTTTTAACTTTTTTTTTCTGCTAAAAAAAATCCGACTATCTTTTGAGCTCTTTCTTGCAAACCGCACTCACTCTTTTATCATAATTTCTTCCTTTTTTATTAGTTTTTAAAGTTTTAACGAACTTCTGGTTCACCCGGTATATATATATATGTCTAGTCCTGGGAGTAGGATTTTTTTTTTTTTTTTTTTTTTTTTTTTTTTTTTTTACTATAGTGGAGTGGTCAAATTTCATATAGGCAGTGTAATTTCGTTTTGTTTATAAAAATTGAACTAATTAAATTTAAAGAGTATCAGTCAATAACTAAAGTACTATAGGTAATAAAATAATAAAAACTGTTCATCATTTGCTGATATATTTCTGCACTGTAAAAAAAATTCCGCAACGTTCCTGGAAAAAAATGGGCAGCTGAGTTGCCCATTATTTCCAAGAAACATTTCTGGAAAATGACTGGAACTTTACTGTATATGTTAAAAACTTTCTACAGCAATGCCACTAAGTTTCCTGCGAAATACCAGGAATATTTCTGTTGACAGCAAAACCTTACTGACATTTCACAGCATGCGGGATCCGCAGACGATTTTTACATTTCCAGTTGACAATTTTCGCTTTATTATCATTATTTGTTAGAATGAAAAAATATTTTGAAATTGAAATCAAAATTATTATTTATAATTTACACGAAAAAATAAATTTTCAGTTAAAATTCAATAAAGTAAATATATATATGATATATTGTTTCTGAACTTTGCTTAAAATATATAAATGTAAATAATAATCAGAAAAAAAATCTAGACATAAAATATTTTGGATTTTCGTTAGTAATTATGTTAGTTTACAAGTTAGATAAAATACATATAAATTTTCATGAAAAAAAAAAAAAAAACCTAAACGTAATTGTATATTTTTTCCGAAAATAAAAATAAATTCAAATTTGCAGCATTTCAAAGTGTCAAATATATATCAAATTTAAATCAAATTGTAATAAAGTGTTAAAATATAAAATTAATTAAAAAAGAAAAAAAAAAGTCCAGAGGTAGCATCGAACTCAGGCCATACGGGTGGCGCGCGAACTTTCTGCGTCCACACCACGAAAGACACGTTGAGAGCTGCAAACTAATGGGTATTTGAAACGTATGCTAAACCTCGGCATCTAATTTCTGAAAATCTAAGGCCCATTTGAAGAAATCCTTTCACAAGAATAATTAGAGATAAGAACTCTAAAACATACTTTAAATTAATCAAAATCGGTGAGAATCATGTTTGATGGTCCCCTGGTTAATGGAGATCCAAATAATAGGTGTATTTTTTTTACACGGTCTGCTGCTTAAACATTCCACAGACAAGTACGAGAGATAATCTCTTAGCGATGTCACGGAGGTATTGTATTTTCATCTGAATTGTCTTGACAATAGAGACGTAAAGGATTATGTCGTCTATTGATTTATTTGCATTCCATATTGATTTTTTTACATTCATTTAAGGAATTCTTTTTCGACACTCGCGCGCGAGCAACGGATTATAGCAAAAAAATAATAAATGGCGGCCGCAGCGTTTTGCTGTTTCCAACTTTTGTTCAGGAACGTTTCAGATAAGAAAACCAGAATTTCACAGGAAAGAGCTAAATTATTCTGAAAACCTGAGAAAAGGCGAAACGTTCCTGGATTTTACATGGAACGTTACCATTTTTTTACAGTGTGGTACAGACTTAAAAAAACATTCTTTCGAGAAAATAGCGCTTAAAGTTTTACAACATCTACCACTCGCTCATGCACTGTGAGAGAGTAATTATTGTATTTTCTTTCTGTACTTAATTTTTTAAAAATGATCTCGGGAGAACATAAATAGTTTGTCAGATATTCAGGAAATAAAATAAAATAAAACTCATTTGTTTTTAAGAAGAAAAACTCCCATTCACATTTAATTAACAAAAGAAAAATCATGGAAAAGAATCCTATAATAATGTTGCAGCATACAATAGTTCCCTAACGCACAATGGATAGATACTTTCTATGATAATGAAACAAAATATATAGTAAAAAATTGTCGAACATAGTAAAAGTCTTAAACAGCAAGTTTCAAAAGCAGTAGAAATTTAAATTTCTATGTCATTTAAGAAAATTTATTTAGATCGTACCGTGAATTCTTTATGATGTGTTAGCATGTCGCCATGCATTTTTAAACGGACTCTTTTCCAAAACGTAAGATTTTCTTTCAAGGGTAAAATACACTTATTTTTAAATATTTGATTTATTTTAAGTGCAATAGGAAAAAATTAAAATAACAGTTTTTCACAAGTTTTTATTTTTATTCTTTAAATATGCCTTGTATATGTACCATTCAAACGAGTTTTAAAGTAAGCAAGATAAATTTCAATTATCTTTAGTTACACCATGCTGGATTAGAATAATCTAATTAGAATAAACTGAAAATAGATTAATAATGATAGATAAGGAAGATTGAAAAATTACCTGACAAGATTTAGCAAAATTTTCTATTCACAGGTCTGGAAAAAAGTTATCACCCCCAACTAACTCCTCCGCAAATCACCATATAAAAATATGATTGCTACAAATCGATTAGTAAAAGCACCTACTAATAATTGCTATTATAAATTTTGCTTAGGGGCTCGTCTAGAATTGGAGAATGTACCAAACTAGAATTTTTTTTAATACTAGCATTTAATTTTGACATCATACTTAGATGCTTTTGTAAATTGTATTTTCGGACACCAAACGGCAACAAATTCGGTCAAGTAATTTAAGAATTATGCAGGTTTAAACTTTGGAAATTTTAATTGAAAATTATTTTTTGAAAAAAATTTGAACTATAGCCAATGAACTTGTTAACAAAAAATCCTTTTTATACGCTTCAAATAGGCGAATTCAAAATCATAGGTCATTCCTCCATGTAATGTTTGAGGTATGCTTAAAAAACTATCTGCATTGCAATATGTTTTGCAAACTATTAAAAATTAATTTGGAAAAAGTATGAATTGTAACCTATCTACCAATTAGTTTTTGAGTTGTACTCATAAAACTAACCGCACAGAAAATTCTTTTGCAACGATTAGAAATGAATTTAATATTAGGTGTTTCAAACTCTAAACCTGAAAAATTCCTAATATACTTGACCTAATCACTTGCCTTCTGGCGCTCTAAAGGTAAAAGATTTGACAAATCCAAATATGATATCAAAATTATGTGTCAGTACTGAAAGCTTTCAAGTTCCATGTGTAGACAACGCCATAAGCAGAATTTAAGAAATTAATTATTAGAATATGTTGTTACTAATCCATTGGTAGCAGTCCTATTTCAATTTAGTCAAAATTTGCTACAGAGATAGTAAGAGAGTATTACTTTTTTCTTTCATGACTGTTCAACGTTACACTCGAAAATATTAAGTGACAAACGAAATATCCCAAGAAGAGATAAAATAATGATATTAAGAAACACATTTTTCTAAAACACATTTTGCTACAGAGATAGAGAGTATTACTTTTTTCTTTCATGACTGTACAACGTTACACTCGAAAATATTAAGTGACAAACGAGATATCCCAGGAAGAGATAAAATAATGATATTAAGAACCACATTTTTCTAAAACACATTTTGCTACAGAGATAGTAAGAGAGTATTACTTTTTTCTTTCATGACTGTACAACGTTACACTCGAAAATATTAAGTGACAAACGAAATATCCCAGGAAGAGATAAAATAATGATATTAAGAACCACATTTTTCTAAAACACATTTTGCTACAGAGATAGTAAGAGAGTATTACTTTTTTCTTTCTTGACTGTATACGTTACACTCGAAAATATTAAGTGACAAACGAAATATCCCAGGAAGAGATAAAACGATGATATTAAGAAACACGTTTTTCTAAAACACAATGGTAATAAAATTCTACGAAAGCAACACAAAATATTTTTAAAAAGTGTTGTCAGGAAAAAGACTTTAAGCTTGAGTAGCAGTAGAAGTTTAAATTTCTATGTCATCTCCGAATAGTGATTCAGATCGTTCCGTGAATTCTTTATAAGTGTTGGCTCATCGCCATTCTTTTTGAAGCGCATGATAATGACAGAGACCGAGAAGAATTGATAGCGTGTTTAATTTTTTCAATTTTGGACAGAAATAAATGAAATGCAGTTCTTAGAAGTTTAGCGATATCGTCTAGGTGTAGCTAGAAAAACTCATATTGTGCTCAATGAAATACAGGGTGTATTCACAGTTAAAATACAGGGTGTAAATACAGTTCACAAAGTATCTTTACAATATCAAGATTTTATTATAAATACAAATGGATAGACATGTATTACATCTCAGATATTTATATATCTATCAGACTTGAAGCGTTGCTTGGGCCTGCTAATTTTCACCAACGAACGTGGATGGTCAGCTGTCTCCTGCACCGTATAGTAAACATGCTGCACACGCGGTGTAAAATCCTAGTGTAAAATCTAGTTCAACCGCCAGGAGGTGCAATATGTTCTATATGAATATTCGGCACTAGTCCCCGCTGGTTATGGCACCGTATAGTAGGCAGGGCTGTCACAGACGACTATTTTTATATTCTGCTCGCATCTTTATTTTTAAAAAATGCATTTTGTTGTATATTTCTCTTGCAAATGTTGTCAAAACCCTGAGTAGGCGGACTGCGCACGCTCTTCAAAATCTGTTACTTCCACTTCTTACACCACTCCTACTTAGTTCCACCAGGGGCTCACTTTGTTCTAAACAAACATATCCGTACGAAAATCCCTTATTAAACCTATCCGTAGACGTACTACTCGATGGGGTAGCGGATTCAAATAAGAATTTAAGATATTTGCTGAAATTACATTTAGGAAATGATGGTAACCACTAATTAATTAATTAATGGTGTAGTAAGTTCTATACGAACATTCCGATACTGGTTCCCGCTGTCTGCAGTACCTTATAGCAGGTATGCTGCAGCTGCTTTGCAAAATCTATTGATTCAGTGATCCACCACCAGGGGATGCACTCCGTTCTGAAGAAAACCTATATCCGAATGAAGCTCCGTTATTCGACCTATCCTTAGCTATATCATTCGAGGGTGTGGCGGATTCAAATAAGAATTTAAGAAATTTGGTGATATTACTATTCGGAATAATGGTAACCATTAATTAATTAATTAATGACGCAGTGTGTTCTTTACGAACATACTGACACTGGTTCACTGGAGTTGACAATGTAGAGTGAAAAACTGGCGACATTGGAATTGACACAAGTTCACAAGTTCTCTAGACGCTGGTTCTCGGTGCCTGCGGCACCGCATAGCAGGCGTGCAAAATCTATTAGTTTCTCTTTTTACTATCGGGGGCGCATTCTAATCCAAAGAAACACATGAACGAAACTCCATTATTCAACCTATCCGCAGATTTGTTACTCAAAGAGCTGGCGGAATGCAAAAATTTCTGAAAATCTGTAAAAGGCAAATTGAATATATCTTAAACGATTGAATTCTATAAATAATATATTTTCATAAAAGCTAAAATTCAAAAATCGTAGAGGGCAAAATTTACTATATTACCCGAAATGTTTAAAACCTAAATTCCTTTTACCAGTGTCAAAAAATTGCCGAGGAACTAGAAAAAACTCTAAAAATCCGAGTGAAAATCGCAGTAAAAGTCGCTAAAATTCAACAAATTTTAAATTGTACGCCAAACATGGCAAATGAGGCGCGTTCGTATTATAATTATTTATATGTGAAATAGTTTAACATACTTAACCCGTAACTGGAGACGGAAATCACAATGACTCCGCGTTGTTCTTTGTCTCTGATTATCATGTGTTTTTTGTCCTTGTATAAAATCATTCCTCGGTACCAACAAGTAGTTCTTTTATCATTACATGATTTCCAGAATATATTGCGTTTCTAAAAAAAATCCAATGCTGTTTACAAAAGACAAAAAAGGAAAATAAAATTTATCTCCGAACGCGTAAGAAAACTCATGTCTCCAGTTACGGGTTAAAATACGTCGCAAACAATGTTTCCCTTTTTACCATTATGTAACGGAATTCTTTTTTGTGGCCCTGTAAATGAATAATAAATATTCTTTATACCGCATATGCTACAGAATGTATATTTAAATGCACTTCATAAAAGCATTTCAATTTCATTACGTTCGAAAGGCTGTAACTTCATTATAAACTATCTCAAACTATTTTCTCCATAGGCCGTAATGTAAAGGAATTCTTTTGAATGTCCTTGTAATCCTCCGCTTCCACCCACCACGACCAAACGGTCTTACTAACAGCAGAAGACCAAGGGTTATCTACCATTACAACTGTGAGTAGATGGTAGTGGGTGGTCATGGAGAAGAATATGTCTTTACGTACGCACACTTGCTTTTTATATATGGATATAGATATAGATATAGATATAGATAGATATAGATTTAGTAGTGGAAACGTGATCAGAAAGCGGGCAAAACCACGACGAAACCCCCAGGTTTTTACTTGATTTAGTCAAAATTTTCACACAATTTCTTTTGTAAAAAATACTTCTACCCATCCGAAAGTTTCGAAATTTTGGTAGACGAATGCAAATCTGGTTTATTGATATGCTCTAAAAAGACTGTGTTAAAATACGGACGTTTACTTACTTTTAGCATAGGAAAAATATCGTCTCCGTGAGGCGTAAAGTGACCTGCGTTGGCCAGTGTATTTTAAAGGGTTAAAACTCAATCTTTTTTTAATCGATTGCACTATCGATTAGAAAAAGATTTCAGCTTTAATAGCATATTTTTGATTTGTCGGTAGCTTTTAAATTGCTTTACAAAAAAATCTTTCGGAATCTTTCGGATATTTCGGAATATGTCTCCAATTTTACCGAGCGCTTTGGTCGACATAGGTTAAAACAAACTATGAAATTAAATTTTAAAAATAAAAAAACTCGACTGCATAAAAAGCGAACTAATTAATTATTTCTCATCAATCTGAAACTATTTTTTTTATATTACTTACCTATTTTTTTTTTTTACTTGTATTGATGACTTTTAAGTTGTGTTTAATTGTTAGTTCCTATCTATAAACACTGTTTTGATGAGGCTTATAGATGTCTATGAAGGTATCCCACAATATCGATATCCCACTCAATAGGGTGGGTAAAACTTTTTTTTTCGTCTCTACCGCCATTTTTAATTTTAAGGCCGCCATTTTGAATTTATGAAAACAAAACCTAGCCTATAACCATCGGACGGTTCACCATCGGAAACACATAACCCTGCTTGGCAGTCGGATAAAAAGACACTGAAAATCGAGTGGTCGGTTCTTCGCTTCCTCCCGATGCGTAAATCGGATTCTACACATGCGCGAGTGTTTTTGCGAGCTCGGAGTGAAAAAAAAAATTGACGCATTTAATTAATAACTTCATTAAGTAAGAAAAAATTTAAATTCTGAATGTCATGTGCACCTGGAGAGGTCTTGGACTACCCTCACCCAAACTTTCAGCCTTCTACGTGCGGTAGATATCGCTAGCTATCGCAGACAGACAGACAGACGCACACACACGCAGAGTGACGCTTTATTAGATAGGTGATCTAAGTTTGAATTTTGAAGCAGGTTGCACCGTTATGCAGTGCTTTTTCAGGCACTGATCATTGTAATTTCATGTTGAATTCTACGAAATGCAGATGGATGAAAGTGTTATGAGGTAATCTATCATATGGTAAAACTTAAATTCTTTCTAATTAGTCTTAAAGATATGGGAAATTAATTTTTAATATTTGATTTTGAGTTTTAATTAATAAATTAAATAACATTAATAATTTTAATATTAAAAAATTAATTGTTAATAAATTTAACTAATAGAGTTAATTACCTCCTGTCAACACGTCAAACATGTGATACAAAGACGAAAATAAATAAATAAACATTTACTGCAGATAGCTTCTACCTCAATTTTCTCGAAATTAAAATTTTGTTATATTTCTTCTACTGAGTACATCCTTCATCTATTAGTGTGTAACTGTTCTACTAAAACTTACAACAAAAGCTTTATAGAAGCTGATTTTGTGGTGACCACTACATTCTAGTTTAAATTCGAGATTAATATCATTTTATTCATTCATAAATAATAATTAAACAAGTTGGAAATTGCTCGTCAAACGTGGCAAATGAGGTGCGTTCTTACTATAACTAGTTTTATAAATACTTTTTGCACCGGATATTGTACTGAATGTATATTTTAGTGCACTTCGTAAGTGCCTATCAATTTCATTCTGTTCAAAGGGCTGTAACATCATTAAAATGCACTTGAAATATTTTTTTCCAATTGGCCGTAATGTAACAGAAAACTTTTGACTGTCCCTGTAATTAAACTATACATCCGATTTTTATAAAATTGGAAATGGGTCGACAAAATGTTGCAACAATTATATATTTAAAATTTCAGATCATTCGGAAGGTTGTAACATCATTAAAATGCACATGCAATAATTTTTTTCCCATTGACCGTAATGTAGCAGAAAACTTTTGACTATCCCTGTAATTAAACTATGCATCCGATTTTTATAAAATTGGAAATGAGTCGACAAAATATTGCAACAATTATATATTTAAAATTTCAGACCATTCGGTTGGGTGGTTTTTGCTCTGTTATATGCGGACGGCCGGACAGACAGACTGAACGACGACTATAGATGCTTCGTATTTATATAATTACGAACGCACCTAAAAAACTCATCCAACCAGACATATCGATTTTGCAGATACAGACAGAAGATTTAAGAATGCACCAAGTAATTTTCGTTTGTGATACTTTGTACATCGTATTACAATAACTTAACTTCAACAAAAGAAAATGAATGGTTGATTCATGAGAAAATATGAATGCATTATGAATTATCTTATAAAATTTATTACAAGTTACTGTTTTAAATTTTATTTGCGTTAGGAATATAAATAATGCATAACGACAAAAGCAGTCTTGAATGGAATCCTATTAATCTTTAAAATATATAATTCATTAGAAATTATTATTAAAATCCATGAAATAACTGCAATGATAAAGCATGGTAAATGTAATTGTAATGTAACAAAACAATGTAAATATAAAAATAACTAAAGCAAAGTAAATGTTTGCATTTTTATTCATATAAATAAAATACTAATTAAAATTATCATAACTATTCATTAATGAAAGAAAACATAAGAAGTAATATGAAATCGTAGCAAAAGTGCACTGTTTCATAAATATAAAACCTATGTTATTTCGTGTATTGTGTGATTTATTATTTATGTAAAAGAATTTTAAATACTTACAATATATTATTAAATGCAACAAAATAACAATTTAAAAATATGATTAGTTCAGAATTTATAACATTTATTTCTAAAGTTTTGTAATTATTATTTTTAAAAAAAATGCTTTAAATAAGGAAATGTTTAACATAGCAATAATTAATTAATAATTTCCCATATGAAGCATTAAATTTTTATCTTTTTTTAAAGTAATAATTTATTATGATATTAGCAAATGTAATGCATATAATAACTTTTTTTAAGTTGCTGAAAACTTCTACGTATCTTTATAGCGTCAATTAATTACATTTAAAATTATGAGGGTTGGAACTTTAATAGTGGCAACACTGCTGTAAAAATCCTATGCAGCAATACCAAAGAATGTCGCATATACCACACGTGAGCTACATACCTACCTTACCTCTCAGCAAAAAGACTCGACCTTCCTACGTCACGTGCATGCGGAGTGACGCGAAGAACCGATCCTTGTATTAGCTTGCGGACTAAAAAAATCGTTGTCAGGATGTTTTCAAAACAAGAACAATGAAGTTCGATAAAAATTGAATGTGCCAGAGGTCGTACAGCATGACCATGTCATCTAGGTCTTCAAGAGGCTTGAGGGGAATCAGCATTGTCTTACAGAACTGTAGCAAGATGGGAAAAAGGCATCAATGTGTCATCGAATCAGAATTGCATGCTGTTGCCGCACTAATGGACAGTGATCAACGCCAAACGATTCGTGAGCTGGCCCGAGAGACAGGATTTGCGTATACGACTATGCTGCACATTCTGAAGGAACGCCTGAGCATGAGAAAAATTGCATCACGATGGGTTCCACATCATTTGACGGAAATACAAAAATGGCTACAATACAATGCTGCTCGAACCCACCTGGAGCCCTATGAGCGCGAAGGAGAGGCTTTTTTATGACGTATCATTACGCTGGATGAGACTTGGGGCAGATCGTACCAGACAAAACTGAAATGCCAATCAAACGAATGGCGTCATTACGGGTCACCACGAAGTTCGAAATTTCGTCAAAACCCCAACAATGTGAAAGTTATGGTGATTCTCGTGTACGACTGTGATGGTGTTATCCTAACACATACCGTTCCGCCACAGCAGACCGTCAATGCGCAGTATTATTGCTCATTTTTGGAGCACCATCCCAAACTAGCTTTGAGAAAATAGTAGCGGCACTTTGTGCAGAACGCCCCTGTCATTTTGCATGACATTGCTCGTCCGCATGCAGCGCAAACTGTGACTGATTTGTTCGATCGATGGGGCTGGGAAGTACTTTATCATCCAACATACTCCCCAGATCTAAGCACTTGTGACTTTGACTTAATTCCTAAGAGGAAGGAAGCTCTTCGTGGCATTCGCTTCCAAACTGTCCCAGCGATTCTTGCTGCAATACACCGGTCCATTGGAACTATCAACAGAAAAGACGCTGCTACAGGTATTCTGCAACTTCCACATCGTTGGAAACGGATTATACACAATGCTGGTGATTATATTGAAGAACTGTAAAACATGGTGGCATGATTCACTTTTGTATTCCATGTAAATAAATAGTTGCCACTATTAAAGTTCCAACCCTCGTATTTCTGTCATTCGTGATTTTTACAAATTAATTTAATTTTATATTTGTCATTAGCTTACATTATTCCTATTTAAGATGATAAGAAAAATAATTAATTAAAACGTTCATTTTATTATGTATATATATATGTATATATATGAAAGGATACAAACCCTTTAAAATTCCAAATTCAAAATTAAATTTCGAAAATTTAAATTAATATCCGAAGTTTCTTTCTCCTAACTTTAAATCTCATTCTAAAACCAGTTTTACCCCTTGTAACTTTGTTTCCCAGCATTACATCTTAATACTTTCAGATATCATTTTCAGACGATCTTAAAGAGTAAAAATGCTGACGTTCGGAATATTCTCATTCAGTTGTGGTTAGCTGATTCCCGGGACGGCCAAGCCTAGGTCTGGCATCTGAGCCTGGGCAAACAATCAAAAGCTAATCAACCAATTAAAGAAATGTTCCCCCCAAATTTACAACTATGCCCTCTGCTGGAAAATATGACAAACCCCAAGATATTAGCTAAAACCCGCGCCAAAAACGGAGGAATATGCACTTTTGAGATGCCTGCAAAACCTATGACGATGTAGCTCCTAAAATCATCACGTAACGGGCTCGAGGACCTCCGACCGGACTCGCGAAACGGACTGTACGATGGAACACCAAATAAATGAGTTCGGTCCAACAAGAGGTTTCCGAGTCAAATTATTATCTACCAGTTATGTCAACCCTAAGATGTACTTGCATCTTAAAGCCGGCTGTACGGACACACATACTGGGAAGTGAACGGGTCGGACCCTTATACAAGTCCGGAACGATCGCGATACATTACATATATATAAACATCATTTGTGTTATTTGTATATCATTGGTGTATTTAAAACAGTTTTAGTAACCAAAGTAATAAAAAAAAGGATAAATTATGTATACATTTTTGAAAATTTGCCCTTTGTATAATTATCGGTAGAAAATATTCAAAGCCTTTGCGTTATTCAATAATGAAATACACTTTAAACACTATCTGTTGTTAATTATTACATTTAAAACTACCGGGTGTCCCAAAAAGGACTGACTGATTTTAAAATTCAATAACTTGCAAACGGTGACAGATATTTAAAAAATTCTTGCAAGAGGGTTATGCATAAGGTCAAAAGTTTTTTTACAGTGATTTTAAATTTTAGTTCGAATTACAAACAATAGATGGTGCTGCGATCAATAGACGCTGAATTCAGGCTCGATTTTTGGTACTTCGTGGCCCGGATAATACATTTCCATCTCCTTTTTCAGCATGGAACAACAGAGAGGACTAGAAATCGAGCCTGTATTTAGCGACTATTGCTTACAGCGCCATCTATTGTTTGTAATTCGAACTAAAATCGAAAATCACTGTAATAAAACTTTTGACCTTATGCATAAACCTCCTGCAAGAATTTTTTAAATATCTGTCACCGTTTCCAAGTTATTGAATTTTAAAATCAGTCAGTCCTTTTTGGGACACCCGGTACTTTAGATGCATTGTAACTTAAGTTAAACAAGTTGGAAATTGCTCGTCAAACGTGGCAAATGAGGTTCGTTCATACTATAACTAGTTTTATAAATATTTTTTGCACCGCATATTGTACTGAATGTATATTTTAGTGCACTTCATAAGTGTATATCAATTTCATTCTGTTCAAAAGGCTGTAACATCATTAAAATGCACTTGGAATATTTTTTCCCCATTGGTCGTAATGTAACGGAAAACTTTTCACTGCCCCTGTAATTAAACTATGCATCCGATTTTCAGAAGATTTGAAATGACCGACAAAATCTTGCAACAATTATATATGTAAAATTTCAGACCATTATGAAGGCTGTAACATCATTAAAATGCACTTGCAATAATTTTTTCCCATTGGCAGTAATGTAACGGGAAAATTTTGACTGTCCCTGTAATTAAACTATACATCCGATTTTCATAAAATTTGAAATGACTTGACAAAATTTTACAACAATTATGTATTTAAAATTTCAGACCATTCGGTTGGGTAGTTTTTGCTCTGTTATATGCGGACGGACAGACAGACAGACGGACTGAACAACGACTATAGGTGCTACGTATTTATATAATTAAAAACGCACCCAAAAAAGTATTTAATAGATGATGTAATTTGTTTATGCGGATAGCGTTTCTTGGGACATGCGTAACATTTGCGAAATATTTTAATTCACCTTAGGATTGATTATTATGTTTCAGGTAATAATTTAAACGTTGAAATGCAATTAACTTTTAAAAAATGTTATTTAAGTTTGGTTCAGAAATTATAAATAGTATTTTAATCTTAATTACCAATTGATGTCATATAATATTTCACACAAACGGAGCTAGTCAATTTCATCTTAAAAAACATTCTCTTCTCAAAAGATATTTATTTTAAGAAATTAAAGTAAAAAACGAGCTATCATAATTTTGTAGAGTGTAGGGATGCTTTAAATTTTGCTATGAATTTGATACTCTTGTCATTAAATCCAATGTAAGATATATATCTTTCTATATCTTACTAAACAGCTATATCGCCTAAAAGTTGCTATAAATTTTCAATTAAGCATCAGCAGTATCAAAGATTTATTCTTTTCATTCTGAGGTGGGTGTCAAAAACTGTTACAATCCAGAATTATACATCTAAATGTTTTCAAACGTTAACGATTTCGACAGTTTTGTCATTAAATTCAATATGAGATTCTACATTTTCTTAAACAGATAAATCGTTTAGAATTTTCTATAAACTTTCAAATCAGTATTATCCAATATTTATTCTTTTGATACTGAGTGGGGTGTCAAAAAACTGCAAACAATGTTTCAATCCAGCATTGAGGGATTTAAAATCCATAGCAGACCAAGTCTTTTTTTATGAGATAGTCCATTTAGAAGGTACATAAAATATGTTTTATCTATTTCCACAATGAACCAAGCCGCACTGTAAAACAAATCCGACCAGTTTTCCTGTAGGAATCGGAAAAATAGTTGCCCTTATCGTACCGGAAAAATATCCGACCCATCTCGGAATAAAATCCGTAAAATACCGTTTTATTGACTACTTCCTTTTTTTTTTTTTTTACGGATTTTATTCCAACCTGGGTCGGAAAATTTTACGGTACGATAAGGGCAACTATTTTTCCGATTCCTACAGGAAAACTGGTCGGATTTTTTTAACAGTGCACTTTTCACATACTTCCTCATATATGGTATCTGTTTACAGAATTGGTACACCGTGGGAGTGAATACAAAGGATTTTACTCACCTTCTAAATGGACTGTATCATGTTTTCTGTTTTTTAATGGACTTGGTCTACTACGGTTGCGAGCCCCTCAATTATACTTCAAGATATTTTCAAACTTAAATGCTTTTATCATCACATTTATTATGAGATATATTTTTCTACATCTTATTAAACAGTTATATCGTTTATAATTTTCTATAAACTTTCATTTAATTATTAGCATTATCAAATATTTATTGTTCTATACATAATATCTATTTATTCTGCACTGTAAAAAAAATCCGACCAGTTTTCCTGTAGGAATCAGAAAAATAGTTGCCCTTATAGTACCGGAAAATTTTCCAACTCGGAATAAAATCCATAAAAAAAGGAAATAATCAATAAAACGGTATTTTACGGATTTTATTCCGATTTTACGGATTTTATTCCGTGCTGGGTCGGAAATTTTTCCGGTACGATAAGATCAACTATTTTTCCGATTCCTACAGGAAAACTGGTCGGATTTTTTTTCACAGTGTGGGTTAAGTGTCAAAAAACTTCAAACACTGTTTCAATCCAGAATTATACTTCTAAATGTTTAAAAGCTTTAATTATTTTGATACATTTGTCATTAAATTCAGTATGAGATATATTTTTCTATACTTTATTTAACTGTTATATAATTTAGCGCTTTATATGTACTTTTGAGTAAATACTTTTAAATAAACTTCTACTTCACAATAAAAAGTATGTTGCTCATTTCTTCAGCTGCAGTTCTTTTCTTTTTTTCTTTTATGAGATTAAATTGATCAGTGAATAACCAATCCACAAACTTTAAAAATTATTAGAACAATAATCTCCTCAAGCCGTTAGAAGATAAAAAAAAACTATGAATTTTAATGATACTTCATTTTAATTATTCAGTTAAAAAATAATAAATTTTAGAAAACTGTAAAAAACTACCGAAAAAAGATACTGAAATAAAAATTCAAAATATTTTATCACTAATGAGATTATATTTGAGATCGAAAAGATTTTGTAATCCCAAAACTTTTCCATTTTTTTAACTAGGCTTGTGATAAGTTAATTCTTCTCAAAATTAAATGAAACCGAGAAAAAACACAGAACAAGTTTTAAACATATTAGAAATTATTTCTCCTCTTTTAAAAGGTAATAAAAAACAATTTCATTCTATAAACTATTATATTTATGCTACTCTTCAAAGTTTTTTGAAATGACGTAAAATTAAACAAGTTGGATATGCCAATCACAAAACTTTCTTCTATCTCATACATCTTAATATTTCAAAAAGTAGATACAAATGTTAATGCTTCAATATTATTAGTTCAACACTATACCAACTTTGATTTTCACTTAAATTTCTGCTTCAGCCAATTAATCGGAGTAAAAACGAGTTAATCTCGATCATGATATTTATTAAAATCAACAGTTTTTTGTTATTGAAGGGAGAGCAAACTGGTCGCCAAGGGCGGCTAGTATGTGATAGATTAGCTGTTACAGCAAATAACATCACCAGTTAGCTAATGCACCAACAGGAGGTGTTGCATAGCAACATCATACGTCTCACGGCAATGTGAAATGAATGAAAACCCGATTACTGATGTCTTCGAGTTCGAGTAATATCGATAATAGAGTTGCTATTCATTTCACATTGGTGTCGCGGTGTGCAACGTTGCTACGGCAACACTTCCGTTGGTGCGCCAACTTAGCGGCAATTCCGATTTATTTGCACCATTCTATTCTAATCCATTAGTATTCTAAAGAATACTAGCTGACCTTGGCGACCAGTTTGGTCTCCCTTAAAATTTATGTTTGGGAAAGCATACTAAGTATTGTATCATGTTACTTTTATTCAAAATTTAATTTACTTGGACTCCTTTAAATATGATTAATATAATACTTTAAGTTAATATTAGTTTTTGTTGCATTAAAATGTCTCAATTTGTTAATTTTCTCTAACCAAGTAAACCCTGTCGGTTTACAGTGGAAGTCTATGGGAATTTGACGAAATAATAGAGATATCGCCAAGTTGGCGTCACTTCTGGCGACTAATTTTGGCTTTGGCGATATATCACCAAGTTGACGACAAACGTGGCTGTATTTGGCGACAAAACAGAGCCCCCCTCCCTACGGTAACCACCTTGTTCAATAACCAATGAGATGCGTTTCATTCGGGCGTTGTCATTCAACAATTAACAAAAAATCGAGGTTTCTGTGCCGCATAGGATAGAGTTATATACAGATTCTGTTGTACATCAGCTGTTGGCGAAAAACCGGCTTAGCAGGACGCGAGTTCCCGTCGCTGCACGAGCTGCCTATGCCCAACAGAACTACGAAAAACCGAGAAAATTATACAAAATCGCTATCACAGCGCCCCATTCCGGCGAATATTTCTGAATTCAAGGAGCTGCTGTCCATAGCCAAAAACATACACAAAAAAATTGTTTCAATTCTATTCATAACGTCAAACACTTTTTGATGGTAAAATAAAGAAAATGGCACAAAAATCGCTATTACAGCAAGTCCTTCCGACAAAATATTTTCAAATTCAGGCGGACCTTCTGGCCCTAGCCTAAAACATACACAAAAAATTTGGTTCACATCTATGCATAACTTCATACACTTTCTGATGGTACAACAACGAAAACGTCACAGACATCGCTATTACAGCATCCCTTTCCGGCGGAATTTTTTCATATTCAGGGTGGACCAACTAGCCATAGCCAAAAACAGACACAGAAAATTTGGTTCAATTCCATGCATAATTTCATACGCTTTTCGAAGGTATAATAATGAAAATGGCACAGACATCGCTAGTACAGCGTCCCCTTCCGGCAGAATTTTTTCATATTCAAGGAGGACCTGCTGGCCACAGCCAAAAACATACCCAGAAAATTTGCTCAATTCTATGCATAATTCAATTTTATAAACTTCTTGAACTACTCCCGTATTAAAGGTCTGGATGGTGGGTTAGGACAGTATTTTGTTCGGAAAATCCTTTAGACTTATGTATGTGACTTCGTGCCTCTGAACCTGGTAACTCTTTGTTCCATTAACTACCTGTAACAAACACCTTTTTTAGTACAAATAAAGCTTTAACTTGTACACATATAGTTATAATATTAATTATAATATTATACACATATAGTTATAATATTAATTATATAGTACAAATATAGTACAAATAATTTTTAATTGTGCTTTGACTTCGTGCTTTGAATTTGGTCACTCTTTGTTCCTTTACCTACCTGTAACAAACAACCTTTTTAGTACAAATAAAACTTTTTCGGTTTTTGTTACATGACCATAAAACAGATCTTTGCTATCTTATTTTATTTAGGTTTTAAATAGCGTCAGAATTGTAAAGAGAATTTTGCAAGACCCTATACATTTTATATACTTGGCAGAAAGTATGTTTTTACGTTTCCTTTACTTTCATTCATCCTTTTAAGTAAAGAAAAAAAAATAGAATTTTTTTTAAATTGATATGCATGAAGAATTTATTGTTTTGATAAAAAAAAATAACTTATAACTTTAAATGTGTTTTAATTTTCAGTTAATTGAACATTTTTTGAAATATTCACTATTTTTGTTTTTACGGAACACTTCTTAGAATAATTTCTTGTTGCAATATCATTAATAATGGAAAAAAGTTTTTAAAGTCTTTTTAATATATTTTGAATTTTAAAAGTAAAAATTTAAATTCCAATTTCTTAATAAAAATACTAGCTATGTACTTTATTGAACTTTTCAGAAATTTAATATCGGAAAGGAAGATTAAGAAAACTTCGCTCTGAATGCAATTTATATTTGCAAAAGTCCAATGCGATAAAATTTTGAATAAAATGAAAATATAAGAAGGTGCTTCATATCGATTTTCGGAGAATCGATATTCTGTAACTTATTCGTAAGGGAAGGGAAGCATATTCTCAGAATGACAAATACTGCTAAAAAAAAGCTATACGTTAACTTCAGATAAATTTTTCATAGATACTTTCTTCTACAATTTTTTTAAACACAATTTCCAGTAAAAATGTCCAGTTATTACAATTAATATATGTATATATATTTAATAATCGATCATTTTCTTCTTAACAATTATTTTAGAAACTCGAGTCAAAATCTGTAGAAAAATAACTTCATAAAAATTTGTATTTAAAAAGTTTTATTATTTTGGTACTAAAACAATATTGTGCACGAGTGTATAGATAATTTATTCATTTGTTTCTAAATGATTTTTCTTCATTTTAATCCATTGGATAGAAATTTATTTTGTTTAGATTTTTCCCCCCTTTCCTTTAAATAATGATTATTGGTATTTATTGTTTCCATGGCGTGGTTTTAATTATTTGTAATTTCAGTTGTTGCATTTCCTTTTAATGAGAACATTAATTTCTAGTTCCACTGCATTAATAGTGTAAATGTGAATATAAATAAAAGCATAATGCTATATTCGCATTAATGCAATATGAGTACTGAAATGGAGTTATAGGTTATTTATTTATATGTAGTACTTTATGATAGATTAATATTTGGTTTCAGCAATTGTATACTTCTAATAATTAACACTCCTAATTCTGTCTTACCTTATTAAATTAAATAAGAACTTCAATAGTAAATATTACGGTAAAACTGCAAAAATTTAAATCGTGTAGACTTTTATAAAATTTCTGAACTAGACACTTCATATAATAGAATCACAGGCATTGGAAACATTTGGACGTGGGATGTGGACTACTCTACATACCCCACATAACTCTTAGGGAACTTCTCTTAGAGTTACCATAAACCAATCAACCGGGAACTTATTTTTTTGTGCGACCTGTTAAGAAAATTTTGGTTAGAAGTAGAAGAAACAAAAGCTTTTAATAAACTTAAAAATATTTTGTCATCGGAAACAGTTCAATACCCCTGTATCTACTGGCGGACTGAAAGACCATCATGCCCAGCGAGATTAAGGCGGAACTGATGCACTATGATACAACAAATCAACCCAGAAAGGTGGAATATAAGGTACACTCGAAAAATCGTTGACCAGTTTCTATATTTCTGAATATAAAACAGCTTCAAAAATGTTTAAATCTAAAGGAACATTGCATTTCTTATTAATAGTGGCCGAATCAAAGTTGAAATTATGTCCCTCCTCCAACAATGACAAGAAATAGAAGATTTTTCATAAAAATGCGCATCTAAATGGCGGAGCAATGCAATAATATCTATTGTAATTTAACACTTTATCTACTGACGGTACTTATAAGTACCATTAAAATAACTCGTTATTAAATTCATTTAATACATCAATTAGTTCTAATACAGTTTAGAATGAGTTATAGATACATTATATGAGTTATTGAATATAGCATTGTGCTTTTATTTATATTCACATTTATAGTATAATGCAGTGGAACCAGATATTGATGTATCTATAACTCATTTAAAGAAAATGCAACAATTGAAATTAAAAATAATTAAAACCACGCCATAGAAACAATAAATACCAATATTTTATCTTATTTCAAAAGCATTATTGATAACACAAAATAAAAATATTTTTAAAAGCATGTTTTCTTTTGATTTTGCATTTATTCAGATTTCTTGGCGTTGGGGGGGTGGGATTTTTCAATTCGGAAATATTTCTATATTTCTATTGTAAGAACATTATATTTGTAACTTTCCTAGTTCTACAATACTAAGAAAATTATTTAAAATAAAAGATTTGAGTGGGGTTATATATATTGCACAAAATTCCTATAAATTCAAATTTAATTAATCCTCAAAAATCCTTCAATCCTTCTAAAATCCGTCTAAAATTAAATGATTATGTAATTATTAAATGATTATGTAAATTTTCTAATGTGGTTTAAACAATTCACGATAATGTTTAGGAAGATAAAATTTTCATGAATTCATAATTCAGTACATAAAGGGATATACGACCCTAAAAGAGCGACTGAAATCCACTGAGATGATAGTATTGATGAGCTGTATCAATGCAAGAATCCCCAAGTGATAATCAATTTTACTCTGTTTATTTTGCTAGTAAAAAACAACAGCTACCGAACGATAGCATACTATATCAAAATAACTTGGACCTTTGAACCATGTACAGTCGTGGAAAAAAAAAGCAAACACCCCCTACTAACTCCTAAACAAATTATCGTAGAAGAAACTTCCTGGTGCCGAACGATTGAAAATAGAGTCTACTTTTAAATGATGTATATAAAATTAGCTTAGGGGGCATCTACCTATTAAAACGAACGCAAACTTCATTTTTTTCCAATGGCAATACCCAATTTTAACAAGATATTTCAAATCCTCGGTTCAAACTATGGCTAGACACAAAATTTCAAGTCATTTGAATGATAAGTTTTTGAATTATAAACATTCAAAATTTAGTGCTTCTAATGTTAAATCACATTTTCATATTATTTTTATTAATATCTCCTGAAATTATACTCCTAATGTGCTAACTTTTTGTGTAGCAGTAATGCTAAACTACCTAAACGGTTGAATTTGCAATTTTTAAAATTTTATGATATGAATTATGAATTATGAAATTAATATTCGAAAAAATTATGAATTGTAACCTACAATTTTTTGATGGATTTAGATTTATTAAGTCCTGCTTTATGGAAATCCAAATTTTCAAATTTTTCTCCCAAGTAGTTTTCAAATTATGCTTAAAAAACGGAAAAATGTTTGTTTAAGGGGCCATCTATGATAGAAGTGACTGGATATTTTGAAATTTCTTCTGCTATCCTGTAATCTAGCAATCTTCAATGACTGCTTGAGTACCACTTAAGTTGCCTTGATCAAGAAGGAGGCTCTCTCGGTCAACAATCGAGTACTGAACTTCATTTTCGATATAGCCCCTAAAATATGCTCGTTTTAAAATAATTAATTTCTCTGAAACGTATCGTTCGAATTGCATAATTGCCGTCTATGATAGAAATGACTAGATATTTTGAAATTTCTTACGCTATCCTGTAATCTAGTAGTCTCCAATGACTGCATGCGTGAGGCTTAAGATGCCTTGATCAAGAAGGGGGCTCTCTCGGTCAACTATTGTGTACCGAACTTCAATTTGGATACAGCCCTTGAAACAAGCTCGTTTTAAAATAATTAATTTCTCGGAAACTTATGGTACGAATTGCATAAAAATTTGCTCTTAGGCTAATCGAAGGGTGTAGAGTTCATTTATGCTGTCAGAATTGTGTACTGCTATTGAAAAAAAAACAGAGTTATGGCTCGTTTTAATATGTAGATGCCCACCTAAGCAAAGTTTATATATATCATTTAAAAGTAGGCTTCATTACCTAACGTGTAGTACCAGTACTTTCTTCTACAACAATTTTTTGCAGAGTTAGGAAGGGGTGTTTACTTTTTTTCCACGACTGTACAATTTAAATAAATAAAATATGGTAAAACACATATTACATTGCTAAATGATGTATTAATTTAAAACTATTAAAATTACATTAAAATCACACAAATCGAGATGTAGGCTTAAACTGTAAATTTGTGTGCTTTTTCATGTAATGTTAATGTTTTGAACGCAATACATCATTTAGCAATGTGCACATGTTTTATCACATTTCTATTTATTTAGAAAGCATACTAGTTATGTGTTAGAGGTTTTGGCTGTAATAGAGGCCATGAAAAAATTTGGAGTATACGTGTTCAGTATTCCATTTAAAATTGTAACTGATTGTAATTAATTTAAAATGACTATGGATAAGAAAGATATGAGTACAAAAATAGCTAGATGCGGCTTTAACGCTATCTGACTTCAATTACACTAATGAACGACTCGTACTACTATAGGGTATGTTGATGCATTGGGTTTACAGAAGGTCCAATGGTTACAAGCACTTGAACTAAGTACATGCAGATTGCAGGCTTTAAAAAAAGAAGAGGATTTTTCCAATTACGAAAACATTAGAGAACTGACGATTAAAAGAAATTCTGACATTCCTTAATTTCGGATAAATGACTAAATCATTCGTGAAATGCGATCAGAAAAAAAAAGGTGAAGAATAGACAGAGGAAAGAGAGGACAAAAAAATACCTTATATTTATCGACGGAAAAGCGACGACTAATTTTATGGGGGGGGGGGGGGGCTTTAAGACGAACTCGTCTCTTTGTGAACTTTTTTTTTTTTTTTTTACGATGAACTTTGACTTTCCAACGAATTTAGTGTTTTTCTTTTCAAAAAATAAGGTCAACTAGGGCTCTTTGACGAACTTTCTTTTTTTTTTTCTTAAGTTGAACTTTTGACTGTTAAGCTAATATATAGCTTTAAAAAATAATTTTCTGACGATCAAAATTCTATGATCCCCTGAAGAAGAAACAGTCTTGATAAGTTAAATTGTTTTGTTAAATAAGCAAAGAACTTTCAACGCTGCTTGTTCTTTTTGTGTTTTCAGGTAATACAGTTGCTCCTACCAGCGGTCACATGAGCCCGGCTGGGGGTTAGACAAGTCATCAGGAAGAGCCGAATTTGTGGTATTCTACCAGTTTTAATTCTAATTTTGTGCATATACTTTTAGAATACATTCTTCATTTATCAGTATACTGGAATCTGTAATCTTGAGTCGACTACTGAATTTCATATCTATACAATTTTATCGTATATGTTGTAAATAAAGATTTTCATTATATGCAATGTATGGTCTATGTAATATTCCTTGTTTTAAAATTTAAGTTGAGCTCTATAAGATTAATTTGTGATTATATTAAAATAATATGCAAAATTTAAGACTTCGAAATTTTCAATTTCAAGATTGGAGCGAGTCATCTCTCACTCCCTCGACTTGTACGCGCTCTTGTGGCAATCAAATGAATGGACAGGCAGTCAGTGTCAAGATCTCATCTACGTAGTGTAAAAATTCATCACTCCTGACAGTCAAGACAAAACAAATATATAATTTATAGAGTAATATCAGTAAAAATTCATTAATTACCGCTTAAATAAAATAAATATATACATACTAAAAGTGATTACGGTACAAATAAAATTTTCAAAAACCTTTTAAAAAACAAACCGAGTTCTTTCGTACATCCCAACGGTGACATTCACAAGGTTTTCAAGTGATAAACGATTTCCAGTAAAACTAAACTTTGTACATGATAAATAGATATCGCAAAGTAGCTGCAAGCACCATCTATTGCTTTTGTGCTTTACCAACAATAATCCTTCTTTATTTCTGATTTATTTTAATCTATCTTTTTTAAACTTACATAGCATTTCACGCCAAATTTCAAGTAATTCTGTGGATAGTAAGGCTGATGCATCGTATCTGTTCCGATTACGCATATAAATTTCTACTGACTCGTGGTTAATGGATGAGAAATAAAATCTCAATAATGAAAGAAAAATACATAATAAAATATTTTTCTTTCTTAAAAATTAATTTACTAACAGTCTAAGTTGTTTAGTTTCTCTAAAGCTGTAGTTCTCTTTTTGTACCTGATATCTTATATATAATTTCTTCCTCGTTTTAAATATTTTATTCGCCATTCCTATGTATTCCTATATGCTATTGCACTATTCCATCGGCTTTGGTGAAGGGATTCCATATTCTCCCGAAGTTTAAATCAGGTACAATCCGATCTGTCTTCCCACACTGTAAAAACAATAACGAAAAATAATGGATTAAGCATTGATTATGAAACAGTTTCCAACACATCCATAATACTTTTACAAAACTTTACCGTTTAATAAGGTGAAAGATAATGTCTAAGTAAACAACTTTTAAAACGCATAATACATTTGAAAAACCAAGGAACTGAATTACAATCAATATTCGGAAAAATATCCGAATTATTTTGTGCAACCGTGTATATGATCTATAGTTTTCTATATACTATACTACTTAATATACTAAAATTTAGTTCAGTTATGAAACGCATGGTAGAGTTATAAATTTCCTTTCAGCCAATTTCTTCAATAATCGGAAATGTATTTGAGATACTTTGTGCTGCCCTGTGTATGATCTATAGAAATTATGAAACACCAAATTCTAGGCAAAAAATTATTTTAATTTAAAAACGAGTATTACAATTTAAAACGCACTTCCAGCAATTACTGTTCAGAGACAGCACTGTTAGCAAATTCTTTTGCGTGTCCCTGTAAATGGACGATGAGTGCTATACACATCATTTTCTGTAGTGGACATCTTTTAGTGCACATCAATCTATATATATATATATATATATTACGCTATCGTACGTGGCACAGAAATCGTGATTATTTGTTAATTGTTTAATGGCAACGCCCAAATGAAACGCATCTCATTGGTTATTGCAAAACATTATGTGTGTTCATACCTATAAGGGGTGTTACCATATGGGGGACCAATGTTCTGTCGCGAAATGCTGCCAAATTTGTCGCCAACTATCTCCAAGAACATGTTTGATATGGCGATCGATAAAAATGTTAAGTAACCGTCATAACAAAGTTCACAACTAAGCAGAAGGCACTGACGATAGGAGGATGCTCATGGCCAGTGTTTCTGAACCTTTTTTACTTCACGGCTCACTTAAACATAGAATTAAATTTGTGCGGCACTCTAAAATCATGATGACTTTTAAAAAAAGGAAGGATTATTTATCATTGCATAAGAAATGATTACATATAATTTTTAATTTACTTACCATCACAAACAAAATAGGCCACCCGAGCTGAATAAAGGAAAATAATATTATTTTAAATAAAATTCTAATAGCTTTTTTTATATACTTCATTGTAATAGGCATTAATATTTATTAGCAGATGAAACACCGTTTTAAGTACATTTTTACCCGACTACGGCAAAGCCAAAGGAGGGTTATGATTTTGACAGGCTATGTATGTATGTATGTATGTATGTATGTATGTATGTATGTATGTATGTTCATCTGTTCCCTCGTAACTTCTAAACCACTAATCAGAATTCGACAAATGACATATCATTAGAAGCGTCTTAATTGTCCGCTGGTTATAGGCTATATAGATTTTCACCAAATTCAATGTGGCGCCTTCTAGCGGACAAAATATACAGAGTAAAAAAATAAAGTTAAGCTAGATATGCCGTGTTTGGTATCATTTTAAAGCGCTTCACTTGTACATTTCGAATATATATATATTACTAGCATTTGCTTGTGACTTTACTTGCATTTATGGGCTAATTGCATATAATTCACATCTTTTCGTTCTTAATTTCTTTGGTACTTAGTAATCAGAATAAGACCACTGCAGTGCCATTAGAAGGGTCTTGATCTTGATATTCTGTTGGTTGTGAGCTATAAAGTTTGTCACCAAATTTACTATTATGCCCTCTAGCGGACAAAAAGTATAAAATAAAAATATATGTAATGTGTTTGGTATTACTTGAAAGAGCTTCACCAGTATTTATATGCTTATACATAATTACAAGACTGCTTTGAAGATGTTTAAAAAAAATGAGCGATAAGAGTAAAGCGCGGATCACGGGAACTGTAATGTAGAGCAGCGTGAACGTTATTCTATTAACGTTCACGTCAAAAAATAAAGTTAAGATAAATATGCCGTGTTTGGTATCATTCAAAAGCGCTTTACTTGTACATTTTGAATATATCTATATATTACTAGCATTTGCTTGTGACTTTACCTGTATTCATGGGGTACTTTTATACTTTTTCAGCGTAGTTTTTTGTCGTAGTTGGGTTTTAGTTTTTTTACTTTATCTTGTTAACACTAGTCTCGGTATCATTCAGCATGCCGTCATCAGCGCAAAGACTCATGGGATTTTCCCATATATATGGAAGAAAAGCGTATTCGACGTACAGATTTATTAATCAATAGTAGTGCAGAAAATTGCAGGCAACAGCCTATAGAAAATTGTATACGGAAAGGAACTGGTAATGTGGGAAAATATTTTAATTTGTCAGTAATGTGTCACATTAGTATTTAAAGAGATATCTGAGTTTGACTTTTTCAGTTCCTACTATTAGTTCACACTCTCCCTATATTTATTTACTAGCTAACTTGCCCGGCGCACAGTGTGGTATTTAGCCCCAAAACCTGGCCAAAAATGATTTTTAAAAAAATAGATTTCCTACCCTGCTTTATTATTCCTCATTATGGTAAGTAGTTTCTGCATCTGATTGCAAAACGCTCAATGCGCTTGCGCGCCACAGCGAGTCACGTGATCAGTCGGAAGTTGGCGTTCGCCTACAGTGGTCGTGTGATTTTCCGATGCGCTCAGATTTTAGTGTTTTGAAATGTCTTGTAGTTTTGCGTCTTAATCAGTTAGTGATTATCGTTGTGATGGACTATTCTAAACCAGGTATGTACTTTATAAACACTATATTTGAGTGATAAATGTCCAGCTGTTTTTTGTCGTTATGGTCGATAACTTAGATGTAATTAACAGTGTCATAAATATAATTATCTGTAATATTTAGAAAGGATTTTGTTATATTTCTAAACATATCTAAGCTATGAAAACTACTGTGTAACATGCATTACTTAGTATACAAGATAGTTATAAAAAAGTCAGCCGCCCGAAACCGCCCCCCTATTTTTAACGAATTTTTTTATTAGGTTCTACAATTTCTGATGTAAATTACTGCTATTTAGTTTTTTATTTATTTTGTTAACAGGGCCTTTTGGATTGAGGTCTATGACTCAAAATGAGTTGTATGCCATCATGAAACACTCAAATGAGTCAACGTTTGATGGAAAGCTTAAATTTATGGAGGAAGATTTGTTAAGAAGTTATTCTGAAGGTGATCCAAGGACAGCTGAGATGAAGCAAAAGCTCTCTGCTATTAAAAACCAATTCAAGCAAAAATGGTTAACTGCTCATAAAACAAGGTCAAGATTCGAAGAAAACAATGTCGAACGGTTAAACGGTACTATATCTCTGCCAATTGCAGGTACGTGAAATAGAACAGATGCAAACCTTTTACTTTATTATTATTGTGTGCTTCGTTTTTTGCTTATATTTCGTTTTCTGTGCAGTGAAATGAAACTTGTTTTTATTATTAGAAATATATTTAGTTAAGAAATTGTTATTGTTGCAGGAGTCAATTCCGGTCGTCCTCAGAAATCTTTTGTAGAATCAAGTGAAAGAAGCAAACGCCGCAAAACCAAAGACCTTCGATCAAAAGACGTGGAAGTATTGACCTACGCTACCCAAATGAAATTGCGGGAATCAGGCAAAGTAGATGCTTCCAATATCGTAAAAGATCTTACAAAAAGTCCCCGAAGAGCAAAAAAATATGTAAAGACCATGCAAAAATGTCGTGAAGAACAAGAGCAACCTCGCAAGTTATCACCTTTACATGCTTTGTCCATGTATACAGAAGCAGGACTTACTAAAGCCCAATATGAGAGAATACGAGAAACGAATAAAAGCTTTTTTCCGTGCTATTCTGTTCTTCAAAGGGTAAAAAAAGAATGCTGTCTAGAAATTCATAGGGTGACAGAGACGTGTGCCGAAGTAAAAGTGCAAAAGTTGATGGATCATACGGCAACGCGACTGATTTTACATCTAAGGGAAGTTGTAGAACCTTTGAGTGATGATGAAAAACGTTCTTTAATTTTAATAAGTAAGTGGGGTTGTGACGGGTCACAGCAGATGCAATATAAAATGAAGTTTGAAAATGAAGCCGATTCTGACTCCAATATTTTTCAAAGTTCTGTGGTTCCTCTTCAGTTACTTTACGGGCCCGAAAAGAAAATTCTCTGGCAAAACCCAACACCATCATCACCTCGCTACTGTCGACCTATAAGAATTCGATTCATCAAGGAGACAAATGACGTTACAAAAGAAGAAATAAAAGATATCAAATCACAAATCACAGCACTTACCAGCACAGAAATTGACGATGTGTCCATAAGACATAGAATGTTATACACCATGGTGGATGGAAAAGTATGCAATGCCGCAACACACACCAAATCTACGATGAGGTGCTACATATGCGATGCTATTTCATCTGAGTTTAATGACTTATCAAAGAAGACGGAGTGTAAGAAAGAAAATTGAAGTTTCGGGCTTTCCTTGCTACATGCTCGTGTACGATTTTTCAAGTGTATATTACACGTAGCATATAGATCACCTGTCAGAAAATGGAACGCCCGCCTTTCTTCTGAGGAGAAACAAGCGGTAGAAAATTAAAAAAGAGAAATTCAGGATAATTTCAAACAAAAAATCGGGCTCTTAATCTTCCCAAAGCAAATTTTGGGAATACGAACGATGGAAATACCAGCAGAAGGTTTTTTGAAGAATATGAAATATCGGCAGCAATAACCGGAGTCGATGAGATTTTGATATATCGACTAAAAGTGATATTAGACACATTGTGTTGCAGATATAAAATTAATACAGATTAATTTGAAAAATATTGCCAAAAAACTGCTGAAATGCATGTGGCGCTATATGGTTTTTATCCCATGTCCCCTACAATGCACACGGTACTTTGTCATGGAGCAGATGTCATAAAAGAAGCTATTCTGCCAATAGGTCAACTAAGTGAAGAGGCTGCAGAAGCTCGCAATAGACGTATTAAGTCATTCAGATTAAATTACACAAGAAAGTTTTCGCGCATGGCCTGCAACATGGATGTCCTGAATAGGCTTCTTTTAACTTCTGACCCCCTAATAACGGGCATGAGATGCAACACAAACAAGAAAAGAAAGCCCTTATCTTCTAAAATTTTAAATTTGTTATCAGAAAAATGATATCACAAATGTTAATATTCTTGATGACAGTAATTGTGATGAAATTGATGAATAAATGTTTTGATTTATAAATAAGACTTTGTTTTACCATTTTTACTCCATAATTCAAATAAAAACGCAGATCTGTAGCTGTTAGAGGAAAAGAAAATTTTGGCCAGGCTTTGGGGCAATTATTGGTCATAGAATTCAATAGTTAAATTTATTCTTCAGCCAAATTCTTTTGTGTGTCCCTGTAAATGAATGATATATTATATGCACACTATATTCTACAATAAGTGCCTTAGTACACCTTAGTGATGTATATAAGTTTCAGTACGTTTAAAATAGTGTGATATCATTAAAATACAGAGCAAACGATTTTTTCCCCATAGACCATAATGTAAGGGAAGTCTTTTGGTTCTCTCTGTAAATGAATCGTCAATGCTATAGACTTTATTTACAATACCAAACATGCCATAGTGATACCCAATAACATCTAACAATTTCAAGGCAATCGGACTATATTTACATAGAAAAATATTTTTGGCCAGGATTTCAGGTCAAATACTCCACTGTGCGGCGTTGCCCGGGTACATAAAAAAAAATTCACGAATCGCGAAAAACCTCTGAAAATCACAATAAGATATTGCGAAAAAATTTTAAATCGCTGCACAAATTTCGAAAAGAGAAAGAAAAATTATATATTGTGCTCGAAGATTGAAAGTTAATTCAACTTCTATCAACGTCTTTCACTAATGTGGAAAATTGGTAGAAAATCGCTAAAATACACTAAAAATCACATACAAAATACCCGAAAAATTCGAAAATTGTTATACGAAATCCGAATAAACTTTATTGAAATGAAGGTAGAAAATACTTTAGTATTATAGGTCAAAAATGGAATGTCAAAAAATTGCAGCAGATAGCGAGGAAACGTAAATATCGAATTAAAAATCCCCTGATGACGTAACAAACATGTGTAAAGTGTTTAATGTCAAGTAAATTTGACATTTACGATCACCCATTATTGGCATTTAATCTTATAGTTTGGCGATATTTTTTTTTTTTTTTTTTTTTTTTTTTTGGTCTACGGGATAATCAGGTAGAACCACAAATTATTTCTGTTCGTAAAGGTAGATAAATAGCTCTTCTTTATATAAATAAATAAAATAATTATTGAAAAAAAATGCTTATATGTATATGAAAAATAAATAGTTTGCCAGTAAATATGAGTAAAATTCACTTCACTCGCCAAGGCCATTTTCTCTAACTCACCAAAGCCCATATATCAAAAATATACCAAATTCTCTTCAATCTGTTGCCTGATACTAAGTAATCACAATAATGTAAATAACTATTAGGCATAGATACGTACCGGGTTTGGCGCGATTTTTTTTTTCACGCCAAATTGGTGAAAACATAGTTTTTGAATACCAGTTACACATATATATTTAAATTATTTTCTATTATTTTAAAAGGAAATAGCAATACATAATAAAAAGTTTAATTAATGTCTATAGAACAAAACAGTTTATATAACTGTAAAGAAGAAAATAAAAGTAAATAAACAACTTATTAATAAATAAACAACAATAGCCGAGTTACCATGTCAGGCAAAATAACGCGATTTTGGAGCCCATTTTGTACCATGGAGCGTATATGACACCTGTGCCAATAAAACTTTCAATAATATAGTAAATATGTCATTTGGTGGTGGCTTGATTATCGAAGATTATAAAATATGTGTGTATATGGCACATTTTTACATGAACATTTAAAAACTTGACTACATAGTTATAATTTTAACTCCTTTTTATATAATTTACATTTGAATATAAAGATTTACTCCGAAATGTTCTCCTATACTTAAAAAAAAATTATTGAGACCTTCGCCTGGCTTATTTCACGCTTCTGCCTTTGTGGCTTAAAATTGCATTGTTTGGCGACCAATGTAATAATTAATTAGCATGTAACTCACAAATAAAGCCTTTCTCCTGTAAGACATACGATGGGAAAATTACATAAAAATGATAATTAAATTGAATAAAAAAATAAAGAAGGACTAAAAGACTGTTACTTAAATTTTATTTCTTCAAGTTTTTTCAGGCACATTTTTATTAACCTGGAGAAGCGAAAAATCGCCAAATAATGTATCAATTGCTTCTTTCATACTAATTTATTTTTTAAGTTTTGTAAACATTCCTTTCATATTTAAATTAAATATTTTCATTTTATAAATTTTATCTCGCATTAAAAAGGTTTTTAATTCTTTTTTTTTTAATTAAACAAATAACAGTTATTTTCTTTTAATTCGCGAGTTGTTTACATTATTTTCTAACGGATATAGCCATTTCAATTCATTTATCAACTATAATTTTCATCAAAATGACCACTGGCAACCCTTTCGTCGAAAATATCAATAAAATACAATAATCTAAGCATTGTATCATGTTACTTTTATTCAGAATTTAATTTACTTGGATTCCCTTAAATATAATTAATATAATCCCTTAAGTTAATATTAGTTTTTGTTGCATTAAAATATTTCAATTTGTTGATTTTCTGTAAGCAAGTAATCCATATTGGTTTACAATGGAAGTCTATGGGAATTTGGCGAAATATTAGAGATATTGCCAAGTTGGCGTCACTTTTGGCGACTCATTTTGGTCACCAAATTTGGCGATGTACCACCAAGTTGGCGATAAACTTAGCGGCGTTTGGCGACAGAACTGTGTCCCTCTACGGTAACCTCCTTATTAAATGCATTAAATGCTGTTCAATAATTGCATAAAAAATTCGCTAAAAATTCAAAAATCGCTGCACGAATTCCGAATAAACTTTTTTGAAAAGAGAACAAAATTTACTACATTGGGTTAAAAGAAAGAAACCATATTCTTTTCACTTATATGGAAAAATCGCCTCGAAACATAAAAAAACGCTAAAAATCGCATAAAAAATTAAATAAAAAAATCTAATAAAAAAATCGAAAATCGGGCTTCGAAGTGCAAAACGTCATATATAGACGTACTTGTTCCCCAAATTTTGTAGCTCTACGTGCAGTGGTCTCTTCAGAACACCGTCGACACACTCACTCACACACAAACTTCTTTCTTTATTATTATAGATGAAATATCTTGTTGAAATTTTCAATCGTTAATAAAATACATATTATTCATCCTATCAAGTTGAAATAATTTTTTTTTAAACTTGCACTGGATGACAATTGATGTTAGTACAGATTTTTCAAATATTAATTTATTGATTAAATTTTAATTAATTAATTTTAGTTTTATATGGGAGACAAAATGGCGGCCATTGGTTATTGAACAGCATTTAATGCATCTTCATATCTGTAAGGGGGGTTACCATAGGGGGACCCTGTTCTGTCGCCAAATACCGCCAAGTTTGTCGCCAACTTGGCGATATATTGCCAAATTTGGTGACCAAAATTAGTCGCCAAAAGTGACGCCAACTTGGCGATATCCCTAATATTTCGCCAAATTCCCATAGACTTCCATTGTAGACCTACTTGCTTATGGAAAATCAACAAATTGAGATATTTTAATGCAACAAAAACTAATAATAGCTTAAGGGATTACATTAAAGTTTTCTTTGATGACCTAAGTAGGAATTTACTTTTAAAACAAAATTTTTATATTACTTGTTTAAAAATAAGAAGACTTTCTGTGTAAGATAAAATCTTCGGATAGACACATTCTTCAATCATTTTTAAACCATAATTTAAAGCAAAATAATAAAAATTTATGATACTAAAGCTTATTTCAAAGTAAATCGTATAATATGAAATGTCGGACATTACAGATTGAAATTTTTAAAAATTTGATTCAACTTGCTTAAAAGTTTCGCGGCACACCTGAGTTCTTTTCCCGGTGCACTACTGTGACGCGGCACACAGGTTAAGAAACACTGGTCTAGGCACTCGTAAGGTTTATTGCCGCTACGTGGCGAATAGGCGGTCACCCGCCCCGATACCAGATATCAAACCTGTTCAGCTGGAGCAACCTGGCAGGTAGAGGTCTGGTCAGTGGTTAGAAGTAAAGAAATGTTCAAGCAACTGTGCTGCGTGTTATCTTTCGTATTAGCACGTCTCTTTCCTTTCAAAACGGGAAAACTTGTAAGCTGAAACTCAAAATTTCTCGAAATTCTACTGTCAAAAGACAGATCTAGCCCTCGGGATTGCACTAACACTCTAAAGCGAAAGCTGAGTTCCCGGGGTGGTCATCGCTGTCATCGCTGTCAAAAGACAGAAATTTCTTCAAGTAACGGAGAAATCTCTTTTAATTACAATGGCGTTCCGGCAAATTTCTGCCTGTACTTTTTACGTTTTTTCACGATTTTTTTAGACAGTTACCAATACCTTTCTAGGAAAGAAAATCGTATTGTTTTCTAAAGAAAATTAAATAAAAAAAAATCATATGTAGTCATTTTATTAGAATTCATATATAATTGTTTAATAAAAGACTAAATATTACTATCAAAATTTAAGAGAGTCTTATGAGAGTCTTATGCCTAAGCTATGACAGTAATTAAATAACCCCACAGTTTTACAAAATTCATATTTTGACATGTGACACCTGTTTAATTACTTTATATGCAGTTTTAATGCAAAATACACTTCAAAAATAAATCTCTCAGTAATTCGAAGTGTTAAAGGCATACTGGTAATTCAGGGAATTTTTACTATAATAGCTGATAAACCGAAGATAAAACATATAACATTCACGATATACTGACAAGCGAAAAGGGATTAAATGTTGTAGCATATGTAATTAAAAGTGTCATAAAGTGACATCAACAGTAGATTATTGAGCATGCGTTAATGACATATTTTTGCAACATTGTATGTATAATACTTTTAGAGAAGGATAACTCCTTAATTAAATTAAAATCTTACTTCGTGTTTAGTAAAATATATCGCAGAGGTTTGAAATTTAATATAATTCCTTTTATTGCGGATGATTTTTGAAATAAAATTTGCTATTTAGTTCCGAATTTCAGTGCCATTGATCACATTTTACAGTTTCGAAAAATCTCACTTTAAATCCGAACAAATAATTTCAATTTTAACTGATATCCTCGGAATTATGAAAATGAAAATATGAATATTTTATAATATAATAGCTATAATAGCTAAGAAACTGAAGATAAATCGTATAACATTCATCATATACTGAGAAGCGAAAAGAGATTAAATGTTGCAGTTTACGTAATTAAAAATGTCATAAAGTGACATAAAAAACTTAAATATTATGGAATACGTATTTATAAAATGACATATTTTTGCAACATTGTATGTATTATACATTTGGGAAAGAATAATTCCTTATTTAAATTAAAATCTTACTTCGTGCTTATTAAAATATATCGAAGATGGTTGAAATTTAATATAATTCCTTTTATTGCAGATGATATTTGAAATGAAATTTGCTATTTAGTTCCGAATTTCAGCGCCATTGATCATATTTTTAAAGTTTCGAAAGTCTCTTTTAAAAACTTTAAATATATTTTAATATACGACATTCTTTCAAAAATGAAATTCTGAATATTTCTAACTGTCAAAGGTATACTGATCATTGAGAGAATTTTTATAGCTAATAAACTGAAGATAAATCATGTAACATTCACCATATACTGACAAGTGAAAAGGGATTAAAAGTTGTAGTAGAGTAGATGCTCCAGTTTTGGCCACTGTACCAGTTTTGGCCACATTGGATCAATTTGTCCAATATTTAGCCTGTGAATTGATGCTAACAAATAATATGAATTCTTACACTTTAAGCAAACTCTCTTTTATCATTTATAATATCATTTGTTTATTTTTTGATAAAATGTGACTTGCAAAAAAAAAAAAAAAAAAATAATAAATAAATAAATGTGTGAAACTGTAGTGTGTGTTTACATGTATTAAGATTTTTGCTTAGCTGACACGTTTTCAGAATCTTTCAACATTAGGCACTTATCTGGTTCTATTTGTTCTGAAACAAATTGCTATTAGGTTTTATGAGGTAAGCTTTCTCTCTACTGCAATTTTACATTTAAATTAATTATTTTAACAGCTTAATGGGGGGTGGACAAAACTGGTGCATTAAATTTGCTATATGTACCAGTTATGGTCATAGGGGTGGCCAAAAAGGGTACAGCATATGTTCCACTTTTGGCCACATGATTCATTATAGAGGGACATTTAGCCATTTAATAAATTTAAGAACATCTGGATAAATCAAAATCAATTTAGTTTTGTTTTATATAGTAATGGCTTCAATAATAATAATAATAAAAGCAAGGCTAATGGCAGTTCTATAAAAGAGATTTTGTTATTCTCTGTCCAATAGATAATTCACTTTAGAAAGAAGGACATTGTGCTAGTCACTAAAGAATGACATTGCTAAAGAAAATATAGTATTGCGTATAGTATTGATAAAACAAAAGGGAAGGTGATATCTAATGTTTAGATATGATAAATAAACTAAAACATAAATTTTGAAAGATTTTACAACTTATAAATTAAAAAGTTCAATAAAATTATAGCATGATTTAATTGCTTGTATTTTTCCTTAAGAAATGAATAACTTCCATAATTTTTGCAATATTTCAGGCACATGGATTTAGAAATACTAAATATTGTGAAAATATTTACTAGAGATATCTAATTACAGTAGAACCTCTTTTATTCGAAGCTCTTTTAACCGAAACTCTCGGTTAACCGAAATCCATTTTTAAGCCTTTTTTTTTTTTTTTAACCATCACATTTCATGTCTGCAAGCTGTCCTTTCCGAACCACAAGTACAAATAAATATTTTGGATCCCCTTTCTTAGAACTCCTTTGAATTTAACTTGAGCTCCCGTAAGCTGCGGAGTGAACTAGAACGCAGTAAAAGGAGTGAGAACTAGAATGTGTGAATGTCGTCTAGCAGGCGAAGAAAACGAACAAATTAGCAATTCTGAACCTTTTGAATGTTTTGTAAAAGGTTTGGCATTGCTGGAGCAGAAGAAGGACTGGGATTCTGATGAACTAATGGTATTAAAAAAACTTCGTGATAGAGCTGCAAAGAAAAGATTATTGACCCTTCGATAAACAAAACTTTGTTTCAAAGCCTTGTGAAATATGTAAAAGGTACTTAATTTCAAAATTAAATTCAATTAATTTATTCTTATTTTTATTATGCTATTGCTTTATTTTTATTAAGCACTTGTTACCATAATAAGAAATACCGCATACATTTGTCCTCAATCTTAAATTTGAAGCATTCTCGATTATCCGAAAATTTCGATTTTCCGAAAGAGGGTCGGTCCCCATTACTTCGGATAATCGAGGTTCTACTGTACAAGTATGAATGTATTTCACATTATTTAAAAAGAACAGGATTCATTTTACTAAGTTTAAAAGAGATTCTGTGCTCTTAAAAAATGGCCTAGAGGGTACACTGCTCTAAGATAGGAAGTAAAATTAAGGCCATTCAAAATGTAATGCCAGCACTACAAGCTAGCAAAGTTTTGGAGTAACCAGTTCTTGTCTTACATAACAAGTTTGCAGGACGGACACCACTTTCTCTAATAATGTTGAATCTCAAGTAGTAGATCTAGGTACTAGGAATTGAAATTAAAATCAATTAGAAAAGTGGATTTTAGATATTGTCAGAATACTAATTCCTATAAAAATGGAACAATTTTTAAGATTCTGTCCAGAAAATTCTAGCCGGCAAGATAGAAACTCCATTTCAAGATGGAAGACCAGGCATTAAATGGTATGATTCGCTACTGAAATCACACCCTAAAATAACTTGCAAAGAAGCAGGGTACATAAATAAGGCACAAGAAATTTAACTCTTTGATGAAAATTCAAGTGTTCTAAACAAGCCACAATCCATGAATAATTATAAAACTGATTAAATAGTTAATCTTTGTCCTATAGGCACTATTGTCCCTTTTATGAATCAAATTTAAATTTATTTTTTTTATTTTTTAATTGAAATTTTCAGTTAAAATCAACATAAGTATATTTTACTTATTGTTTTTATCATTTCATAAAGAAATTTGAAAAATTCTCTTAATACAGCAAACAAATGTATGTGTGGTAAAATAGATGTTGCATAAAAATGCTTTATTTTTACTTATTATCAATTAAAATGTTTGTTTAACTATATGATATTGGAGTGGCCAAAACTGGTGCATAGAGATGGCCAAAACTGGTGTAGGGGTGGCCAAAACTGGTACAAATTGGAATAAATTACTTGATGAGTTATTACTCACAATCTAAAATATTCTGTAGAAAGTCATTATAGTTAACAGAAAGACAATTAAATTTACTAAAGAATGATGTTATTATTATGTTTAATGTGCTTCAATCGGTCAAGAACTGTAAAATTTCTATTTCAAATTTTCTCTAAAGGTGGCCAAAACTGGTGCATCTACCCTATACTTAATTAAAAGTGTCATAAAGTGACATCAACAACTTAAAAGTTATGGAATATGCATTTATGATGACATATTTTTGCTACATTGTATGTGTCATGCTTTTGGGGAAGGATAATCCCTTATTTAAATTAAAATTTTACATCCTGTTTATAAAATAAATAGAATCGAGTTGAAATTTAATATAATTCCTTTTATTTCAGGCGATATTTGAAATGAAATTTGTCATTTAGTTCCGAAATTCAGCACCATTGATTATATTTTTAAAGTTTAAAAAAAAATCTCACTTCAAATCCGAACAAATAATTTCAGTTTTAAATCATATCGTAGGAGTTATGAAAATGAATATTTTAATAAAGTATTAAATAAGAAGAAAATAAAATAGAAGCAATATATTTTCCAATTTACGATTTTCTTTAAAAAAAAAAAAAAAAAAAAACATAAAACATTTCATCTTATTCGATTTATAATTTGATATATTTTGATTACTGGAGAATGAAATGTAAGTTATTCTTTAAAAAAAGGGAAGTTAGTAAGTAAGAGAAATTCATTATGCTTTTTTTCAAACTTTAGCGAAATGTATCAATAAATTTATCAAAAGAAAAATTCCTACACTTAAATTAATAAAGGCGGTTATTCTGTACCAATTACATTACAATTACAATTTTTCTTCAAAACACTAAATACTGGAGAGCTGAAACCTAAAATTGACGGAAATTCTCTAGTCAAAATACGGAAGTTTCTTCAAATAAAAGAGAAAAATTCTTTTAATCACTGTTTCGACGCAACGATATGTTGCCTGTATTTTTTACGTTTTTTGACTAAATTTTTTTAGACTAACAGTAATTTTTTTTTAATTATATTTTAAAAACAATCATATGTAATCATTTTATAATTCATATATAACTGTTTAAAAGACTAATTATTACTATCAAAATTTAAGAGTGAAGTCTTATATCTAACATATGACAGTGATTAAATAACCCCACAGTTTTAAAAAGTCCATACTTTTGACATGTGAGACCTTTTTAATTACTTTAAATACAATTTTAATACAAGATACTCTTCATAAAACAAAACTCTGAATAATTCTAAGTGTTAAAGGCATACTAATAATTGAGAGAATTTTTGCTATAATCTCTAGTAAACTGAAGATAAATCATGAAACATTCACCATATACAGACAAGCGAAAAGGGATTAAATGTTGTAGCATACGCAATTAAAAGTGTCATAAAATAACATCAACAACTTAAAGATTATGGAATATGCTTTTTTGAAATTACATATTTTTGCAACATTGTATGCATTATATTTTAAGGGAAGAATAATTCCTTATTTAAAATGTAATCTTACTTCGTGTTTACTAAAATATATCGAATATGGTTGAAATTTATTATAATTCCTTTTATTGCAGATGATATTTAAATTGAAATTTGTCATTTAGTTTCGAATTTCCTTGCCATTAATTATATGTTAAAGTTTCGAAAAAACTTTAATCCGAACAAATAATTTCAATTTTAATTGATATCCTCCTTTAGATTGAAACGTTAATACCTTTATCTGGCATCTTATGTGCCATACAATCCTTAAATTATAACGATCTCTTCTAGACTATTCTCGAATAAGCGCAAAGAAAAATAACAATATTTAAATAACCACTGATGACGGCCGTGTGATGGCTTAAAACGTTTTGGTTTTTTAATGGCTTTTATTGTATTTTTAAGATGTATTACTGTAATTTAATGTATTTTAAATAATTTTATATTATATGCATGCACCTGCGAGTAATTTTAGTACTTTTATATGAATGTTAATCTTATACCGTGTTTATAAAATAAATGGAAGAGAGTTGAAATTTAATATAATTCCTTTTATTGCAGATGATATTTGAAATAAATTTGTCATTTAGTTTTGAATTTCAGTACCACTGATTATATTTTCGAAATTTCTCATTTTAAATCCGAACAAATAATTCCAGCTTTAAATCATATCCTGAAAGTTATGAAAATTAAAATATGAATATTTTAATAAAGCAAGAAGAAAATAAAACAGAAGCAATATATTTTACAATTTACGATTTTCTTTAAAAAAATCATAAAGCATTTCATCTTATTCGATTTATTCCAGTAATTTATTCTGATTACTGGAGAATGAAATGTAAGTTGTTCTGATAAAAAAAGGAAGTTTATCAGTACTGCATTATGCTTTTTTTTTAACTTTTGCGAAAGGCATCAATATTTTTTTATCAAAAAGAAAATCTCCCTATATTTAAATAAATTAATAAAGCCGGTTTATCTGCACCAAATTCCATTATTATGCATTGATCTATATTGTTCCAGGAAATATTCTTTACATTTATACAGTAGGATATTCATATAAAGTAGTATAATACATTTAAAAATATTATGCTACTTTTGGGGAAGGATAATTCCTTATTTAAATTAAAACCTTACTTCGTGTTTATAAAATAAATCGAAGAGGATTGAAATTTAATATAATTTCTTTTATTGTGAATTGTATTTGAAATGAAACTTGTCATTTGGTTTCGAATTTCAGCGCCAATGATTATATTTTGAAAGTTACGAAAAATCTCTTTTAATTATTTTAAGTACAATCTTTAATGCAAGATACACTTCAAAAATAAAACTCTAAATAATTTTAAGTGTTAAAGACACACTGATAATTGAGAATTTTTGCTATAATCGCTAATAAACTGGAGATAAACCATGTACATTAGGGTGGAGCGTAGAATAAAAATTTTTGAATTCAAAATCAGCCCGGTGTGCGAAAGTTGCGTATTTTATTGCGTATTATGTAAAAAAAAAAATCCGTCCCCGGAATTATTATCTTCATGCGCCCCAAGGGGCGCGAAATTCCCGAATTTTAGCTAAATTACGCTAATTTTCTTGAATTTTTAGCTATTAAAAAAATTAATTTGCTATTGGCCCATTATGGATACAATGCTATTATGTCCCCTTACCATGTGTAAAAAGTTTCAAATCACTTGAACATCATCTTCATGCGTCCCAAGGGGCGCAAAATCCCCGAATTTTAGCTAAATTACGCTAATTTTCCTGAATTTTAATAGCTATTTAAAAAATATAATTTGTTATTGGCCCATTGTGGATACAATGCTATTATGCCCCCTTACCATATGTAAAAAGTTTCAAATCCCTTGAACATCATCTTCATGCGCCCTAGCAGGGTTAAAACATTATGAAATATGACAAAATTTGACATCTTACAGGTTTACTTGAAGCTATTATTAAATTATAAAAATCAATATATACATAAATGTTTGACATTTTTAATAATTTCGATCACAATATGATATAATATATGTTCCTTTTCCATGTTTACATTTATCTGCTCAGTTTTAATAAGCAAATGATAATTATAATAGGTAAGAGTAATACGATTTTTTAAATGCTTTCAGTTTGTACTTTGTAAAATCGCATTTTGTATCAAAAGTCTTCATTCTAGAACATGACTCAATTTGAGTCCCAATTTATCCTTCCCTTCTTTCATATCTAGATATAGATTCAAAGGCCTTATGTTACTAATTTAACAGTTCTCTCAGTTACTTGTGTGTGACATGGCAATTTCAACAGGTTTAAAAGAATTTCAGTGCCCGCACCTAGTGCACCATTCTTGAACCTTTCAATTTCTTTTGACCCCAATCTCCTGGCAGTTAGAGTTTCCATTCGCTTTTTCACATCTCTCTCTAATCTTTGTTTCCCATCAATTAAACTGACATGGTCTGCTGCTGCAAAATCTATTTTTGGAACCCTAAACTTCCTTTTACTCCTGTTTTGTAGCGGTCTTCTCTGCTAGCTCTCATTGTTTTCTACTTTTATGCGTCTAAATACGAGTTCCCTACTGTGCTTCTTATCATCTGCTAACATAGCAAGGAGTTTTCCTCATGAGCGAAATAGTTGTTTCTCTGGATCAGAACGTCAATAATATCCTCCAAATCCGACTCCAGATACATGTAATGAATATAAACAGATTATAAACAGAACTTCAATATAAACAGAAAAGGGCGGATTGTAACAGTAATATGTGTTCTCCTTTTTCTTAGGATAATTCGAAAAATTTTCCTATTTTTTTCTTGAAACAACGTATTGTCCTAACGGTCATAAAAAGAACATTGCGGTTAATCAAAAATTCTACTGTGATGATGGCATATCCTGCCTTAACGTCTCACGTTCCCGTCTTACTTTATTTCAGAAGTATCAGCATCAGCATCGTGGATGATGTCAAAGCCAGCAGCAAAGTTATCTAGAAAACAGGAATTTCAGGAAGCTTACGGTTCCAAAAATAAATTCCGAAGCAAAAGACTGTGTCAATTCAATTGATGGGAATCAAAAATTAGAGAGGGATGTGAAAGAACGAATGGAGACTGCAATTACCCGCAGATTGGGGACAGAAGAAATTGAAAGGTTCAAGTATGGTGCACTAGGTGCAGGGATTAAACCCCTTTGAAGCCTGTTGAAATTGCCAAGTCACACACAAGCAACTCAAAGAACTGTTAAATTTGTAACAGAGGTCTCGAAGCACTATGTGGATATGAAAGAAGTAATGGATACATTCGAACTCAAATTGAGCCAAGTTCCAGGAGAGAGACTTTTCATACAAAAAACGCGATTACAATGTACAAACTCAAAGTGTTTAAAAACTCATATCACTCTTACCTATTATAATTATTTGATGCTTATTAAAACTGAGGAGTTAAATGAAATATGGAAAAGAAATATATATAGCCTAAATTAATAAAAATTTGTTTAAATCTTGATTTTTATTATGTTACAATATCTTCAAGCAAACCTAAAATAAGTCCAATTTTGTCAAATTGCATAATGTTTTACGTTAAAAAAGAAAATAGAGAATCGAATTTTATATATTTGAATTTAAAGGTTAAAAAAAAATTCAAAATTTCAAAATTTTTTCGAAAAAATTTCAAAATTTTTCAAAAAAAAAATATTTTTTTAACCTTTAAATTCAAATATATAAAATTCGATGCTATATTTTATTTCTATATATAAACCAAACTTTTATAAAAAATATTGGGGATTTTCATTTATATGGAACGCGCAGGGGGCACTTCGAAGATTTCTGAGACGACGCGTAAAATTCCATTTTTTCCTCAATTTTTTTTTTTTTTTTTTTTTTTTTTGTGATAAATGCATGCCTTAATGCATATAATGTACCCTTGAATAATATTTAAGGTGAAATTTACAAAAATAAAAAAAATATTTTTAAGGATTTTAAACTCCACCGTCCCCTTAAATGTAGGTTGCTTTACTTTTGATAAAAAATTATTGATGCATTTCGCTAAAGTTTGAAAAAAAAAGCATAATGCTTTTACTTATAAAATTCCGTTTTCTATAATAATAACTAACATTTTATTCTCCAGTAATCAGAATAAATTATAAATCGAATAAGATGAAATGCTTTCGGTTTTTTCTAAAATAAAATCGTAAATTGGAAAATATATTGCTTCTATTTTATTTTCTTCTTATTTAATACTTTATTAAAATATTCATATTTTCATTTTCATAACTCTCAGGATATGATTTAAAGCTGGAATTATTTATTCGGATTACAAATTTCATTTCAAATATCATCTGCAATAAAAGGATTTATATTAAATTTCAACTCTCTTCCACTTATTTTATAAACACGATATAAGATTAACATTCACATAAAAAAGCACAAACAAATATACTAAAATTACTGGCAGGTGCATATATATAATATAAAATTATTTAATATACATTAGAAATATCTTAAATATACATTAAAAACCATCAAATATCCAAAACGTTTTCAGCCGTCACACGGGCGTCATAAGTGGTTATTTAAGTGTTGTTATTTCTCTTTGCGCTTACTCGAGAATCATCCAGAAGAGATAATTGTAATTTAAGTGTTGTTGCGCTTATTCGATACGATGGACTTTGGAAAGGATTGCTGCATAATAGATAAAAGCTTGCTTTGTTAGAAATTTGAATAACTTCATGCCCATAAAATACACTTGAAAAAGGGTATTCCAGTTTTACTGATGCGTAATATAGATCCTCTGAGGTTGTGTAAGGGTACAAGATTGCTTATCAATGAACTTGGAAATAATATTGTAAAAGCTACTATTATGACTAGGTTGTTAAAAGCAGCTAGTGTTATTATACCCCGTATGCCAATTATGCACCCAATGATTTACCATTCCAATTTAGACGCATGCAGTTCCCTTTAACATTAGCATATGTGTTGGCTATAAACAAATCACAGGGACAGTCGTTGAAAGTAGCTGGTTTGCACTTAGGATCACCTTGCTTTTCTCATGGCCAACTCTACGTTGCCTGCTCCCGCGTTTCATCAGCATACAACCTAGTATATGTGTTTGCTGAAAATTCAAAGTCAAGAAACACAGTATATAAGGATATTTTATAATAATTATTTATTTGGCAGATTTCAGAAAAATTATTTAAAAACAACTTTTAGTTTCAACTTAAGTGTTATCACAAAATGGTCTGCTTGACATTTGCTATATTATTCTGTCATGTCTGACTTCTATTATTCTTATTAATAATATAATTATTGCTACATATTTATTGTAACGTTCTGTGTTATTATTGTATGTACAAGTTTTGATATATTATTATTATTATTATTATTATTATTATTATTTATAAAACCTTTGTTAGAGAAATTATTTTGTGTCTTATCTTACTATTAAGTAATATAGTAAATTTGTTTTCGCGTTTTGATAGTATCGCACAAAGCTACGTTAGAGAAGGTGGTTTTCGCCAGAATGAAAATAATGCGGAATTGTAACCGTCATATGTTTGAAACCAGATTGCTGCTATTATCACACCGGTTTGATGCCAGCATTGGCTATCGATAATATTTCAAAAAATTGGCTTTCGTGGGATTGTCTTCGTAATAATAAAATTTCTAAAATTATAAACATAAAAGCGCACTTCATATAATTGAAATTTTTTCATATACGGGTAGATCATAGCTGGGGTAGATCATAGCCGGGTAGATCAATAGAAAGTTTATATTCTGTAATGGGGTTCGTAGTCAGATTGCTTTTTTAGAGAAAGAAATTTGGTGCAAAAGTAAATACATTGTTGAATACAGGTTTGTTTTTTGTATGGTAAAGACTTAATAATATTCTAGAAGATCATTTCTTTGCCCGTCTTTGATGCCAAGTATGATTGTAAAACATATACAAAGTTTCATCCGATAATTTTCTTGTCACACATGCTATATACGCACCTGGTTTGGCGCGATCTGTTTTTGACGGCAATTTGGCGATAACATCCCTTTCGAATGCCAGTTACCTGTATATTTTTAAAGCATGTCTTATTACTTAAAAAAAAGAAATAACAATAAATAAAAAAAGTTTCATTAAAAACTATAGAACGAAGCAATTTATATAATTTTAAGAAAAAATTAAAGAAAATAAACAATTTATTAATAAATAAAAAACAATAGCCGGTGTTACCATGTCAAGCAAAATAATCTATTTTGGCGACAATTAGGTACCCCGGTGCGTATATGACATCTGCACCAATTTCTTATTACTTCATGATATAAACAGACATCCTGGTTCAACGTATAAACCTGAGTTATGTCAACGACCCTATAATAAAAAAAATACCTTGAATTACACATAATAGCCGCCCTTGGCGCCCAGTTTGGTCTCCCTTAAATTTTGTGTTTGGGAAAGCATGCTAAGCATTGTATAATTTAGTTTTATTCATAATTTAATTTACTTGGACTCCCTTAACCATCTCGCTGCGCAACCCGAGATTTCCTTGGGAAACGTAAAAGTAGCAAAATTTGCGCAATCCGAGATTTCCTCGGGGATTCATTTTTTCCACTGGCGACTATTTTTTAATTCAACTCGGACCACTTTTTAAATACAAAAAATTCCATATAGACTTTAACAACATCTTCAAGAGAAAACACTGCAAAATTGATTTACTTAAATTAGTGGTGCGAGACTATAAAAATAATCTCCAGTGACAGCCCTGATTTCGCCTAATTTCTAATATCCTATCCCATCTGAGATCCTGAACTCTTTAACAAAAAATGTTTACATATTTAAACTCTAAAATATATATAGATTTGAAATATGTAATAAAAAATGTGCAATTTTTGAACCTATTTTGATTTTTAAAAATTGCGCAGCCAGAGGGTTAAATATAATTAATATAATCCTTTAAGCTAATATTTGTTTTTGTTGCATTAAAATATCTCAATTTGTTGATTTTCTGTATTCCAGTAAACCCTATTGTTTTACAATGGAAGTCTATGGGAATTTGGGCGAAATATTAGAGATATCGCCAAGCTGGCGTCACTTTTGGCGACAAACTTGGCGACATTTGGCGACAGAACAGGTCCCCCCTATGTGAACCCCCTTATAGGTATTGGGACGCATTAAATAACCAATAATAATCAATCAATATCCAATGCGTTCAATAACCAATGAGATGCGTTTCATTTGGGCGTTGCCATTAAACAATTAACAAATAATTGCGATTTCTGTGCCACATACGATAGCGTAATATATAAATAGATTGTCTACTATAAAATGTGGTAAAGAATTTGTTTATTATATATGTTTTTAATTATCGGAAGGGAAATGCTTTGCTTAATTAATTCATTTCTTCTCCTTTTTATGTTACGTGAACGACGTCACGGGTAGCAGCTAGTATTATATATAGATTATCTTTTTTAAAAAGTGAGTAATGATTTACATATATTCACACAGACAACTGCACTATGAAACTGTCTTTAATAATGATCAAAATAATTTGATATGTACAACATAAATAAAAATAAATGAACGTGAGTTTCGGGTTTAATTGTCAAAAAATAAAAATAAAAGAACTGTTTCATGCGCTAAAAGTTTCTTATAAATGTACAATATAAATTTAAAACAAAACTTGTGTCTCTGTGCGCCGATCATACCGCCGATCACACGGAGTGTCATATAGGATGTGGTGTTTTTATGCTAGGTCATCACGAACAACATTCGAGGTCTATTTGCTAAATAAAAAATAACAATACCAATAATATTAAATATACTTTTTTAAGCGCCATTTCATGCGAAACGTTTCATGTCCCGCACGTGACGCTTACATAAATACCTATATTTATTAACTTATAAGTTAATAAAATATAAACTATACATTAAAACAAGTAAAAATTAAATTTAAAAAATCAAAAAACCCGACTGCGTAAAAACCGAACTAAGTAATTATTTCTCATTTTTTTTATTTACTTGTATAGATGACTTTTAAGTTGTATTTAATTGTTAGTTCCTATCTATAACCACTGTTTTGATGAGGTCTATAGGTGTCTATGATTGTTAAAGTTGCAGTAAAGCTAGATATCGTTCATACACAACTTCCAGGTTGTATAATATTTTAACGGAGCTTCTGACTGTAAAATAGTCAATGAAACATCGTCTTCATTTTGAAAGACCTATCCAATGATATGCCACTCAATAGGGTGCGTAATATTGTTTTCGTCTCTACCGACATTTTGAATTTATAAAAACAAAACCTAGCCTATAACCACCGGGCCGTTAAGACAAATTGATAGAGACCTCATTCATTAAAATCCATCCAGCCGTTTGGGATGTTTCGAGGGTATAAAGAAATCCACATACACAGATACGCGTAAAACACATAACCATTCTTTTCAGTGGAGACCAGTAGCTGAGAGGTTCTGCTCTCGAAGCTGGTAGACGGGAGGTGCTGTGTTCGAACCCAATCGTGCCCGTCGGCCTAATCGTTCGGAGTTTTCGTGGTTTTCTTCGAGCCATGGATTTCCATACGTAAATACGGGTTAGGTTCCCCTAGAAAGACCCCCACGAAGGGCACCCCTCCTCGGGCCTGTATCCCTAGAGTAGATAATTGGCCATCAAAAGTCAACTAACCAACTTTTCAGTCGGGTAAAAAGGTGTTAAATTACTTTAATAATTCTTAGTACTTTCAACTATATACGTAGCTTTCGTCAGAGAATACAAAAATAAAAATACTGTATTCTCTGACGAAGTCTATGTATAGTTGAAAGTACTAAGACTTGTTAAAGTAATTTAACACCTTTTGAAATATTTTATCATATTATAATATTTTATCATTTAAGTAATTTGCACATAGTGTAATTTTAAGTTTAACTTTTTAAAGATAAATTTAGCATTCTATTTATTTATTTAGACTTAATACTATTTATTCGTTATAATTTTTTTAAATAGAATATGCCACAGTACAAAACAAATCTGTTACATTTATACACAAATCACACATAGCGGCCTCTTTTAATTATCTTATTTACAAAATCGATGTGTTTTTCAATTACTATATTTGCATTCTAGTTTTAAAAATTAATAAATCCGTGTCACTTACATATATTTAAAAACGAACAAAAGAAAACTAATAACATGCGAAAATGCTTTGAATTTATTTATCATAAATTTTCATCAGCGAGGAATATGCAATGTGATTCGCTAAACAACTGCATTATACTATTGCCATGGAAACGTAAAATAGATTAATGCTTAAAGTGTAAATAAAACAAACACAGGCTTTGAATTTCTCGTTTAATTTAAAACATAAAAGTCAAGATAAAATGTAATTATTCTTCTCTTTTTTTTAATCTTTGTTTAAGATAGATTTAATTAATTTCAGATATCTACTTTGTTTCATTGTTTCTACTTCGGTAAATACATTCTAGTGGATTTACGGATAAAGCACAAGTAATGAGAAACAGACTAATCGATTCTAGTATGAATTGATTTTCTTACATCGTGTTTGTGTTTTAAATTTAGCTTTTAGTGATTTATTCATGAAAGATAAATAGAGAAATAAAATAAAACTTCAAATGAATCATAAATATTATAAATTGAAATAAAAGATTATTCCGAGTATATTCTGATGCAATGATTTTTTTAACTAATTCAACTTGACTTGATATTAATTTTAGGTTTAAAATAGATTTAAAATATGTTTTTAAAAAAATATATGGATACAGACATTCATTGGGTAAGATACTAAAAGACTACATTCTGTTTCGACTACATTCCGTAGTCCTCAACAGTTCTCGTACATGTACAATGTCCCCATCAGTACTACAATTAAAACACAAATAAAAGTAGGCGTTTTGACTGCATTTGGTAGTCCTCGTCAGTACTCGTACAGGCGAAATGTCTACTTTTAATTGTGTTTTAATTGTTTTAGTATTTTTATCAATGAATGTTTGTAGTCATATATTTTTTGTATGATCAATAGTTTTTCAGATGAAATTATGTATGTATTTTTGAGTATGTTTTTTGTTTTCAAATTGCAGTTTAGCAAACTATACTAGAATGTATTAATGCAAAGTGCTGATCACCTAGTTAATCTTCCGTAATCAGGTCTATATATCCACTTTGTCTCATTTTTTCGACTTCGGTAAATACATTCTAGTGGATTTACGGATAAAGCACAAGTAATGAGACACAGACTAATCGATTCTAGTATGAATTGATATTCTTACATCGTGTTTGTTTTTGAAATCTAGCTTTTAGTGATTTATTCAAGAAAGCTAAATAGAGAATAAAATAAAACTTCAAATGACTTATAAATTGTTATAAATTGAAATAAAAGATTATTCCGAGTATATTCTGAAGCAATGAATGGTTTTAACTAATTCAACTTGACTTGATATTAATTTATGTTTAAAATAGATTTAAAATATGTTTATTAATTTCAAATGCTAAAAGGTGTAAATTAAAACTTTAAACTCAGTAAAAATACGAGGAGCTTTGTTACAAAACCACCTCCAAAATTGAAGAATATCATTTGTGCTAAAATTCATCCAATTAGTTTTGAGAATTAGTCAGGGGTGTATGAAATACCATTTATTAGAGCAGACGGATCAAAGAATTACTACATTGGTATGACTATCACGAAATTTAAGTATAGAAAAAAGGGAGCATATAGCTGATGTTAAATATAATAGAAAAACCACAGCCCTAGCAAGATTTTATCGATAAGAAACCATCCAAGTAAATTTCAATAAAAGTAAAATCATTTTCCCGCCCACTCTATACTACCCATCCATTATAAGAGAAACCATAGAGATTGTAACAGGCAAAAACTCAATATGTAACGATGCAGCATCATTTCACTTACCAAAAATATGACTCGAGCAACTCAATGAGTATGAAAATAAAATAAAAATAAACATCCATATAAAATAAAAATGTAACGTACAGTCGTGGGGAAAAAAAGTAAACACCCCCTACTAACTCCTCAACAAATTATCGTAGAAGAAAGTTACTGATACCGAATGATTGGAAATAAAGCCTACTTTTAAATGATGTATATAAAATTTGCTTAGGGGGCCATCTACATATTAAAACGAACGCAAACTTCATTTTTTCCAATAGCAATACCCAATTTTAACAAGATATTTCAAATCTTTGGTTCAAACGATGCATAGACACCAAATTTTAAGTCATTTGAGTGATAAGTTTTTGAATTATAAACATTCAAAATTTAGTGCTTCTAATGTTAAATTGCATTTTCATATTTTTATTTATATCCCCTGAAATGTGTCCCCTATAACTCCTAATGTGCTAATTTTCTGTGTAGCAATAATACTAATATGCCCAAACATAAATACGTTGAATTTGCAATTTTTATAATTTTATGATATGAATTATGAATTACCAAATTAGTATTAAAAAAATTATGAATTACAACCTACAATTTTTTTTATGGATTTAGATTTATTAAGTCCTGCTTTATGGAAATCCAAAATTTCACATTTTTCTTCCAAGTAGTTTTCAAATTATGCTTAAAAAACGGCAAAATGGTGGTTTAAGGGGCCATCTATGATAGAAGTGACTAGATATTTTGAAATTTCTTCTGCTGTCCTGTAATCTAGGAATATTCAATGACTGCTTGAGTACCACTTAAGTTGCCTTGATTAAGAAGGAGGCTCTCTCGGTCAACAATCGAGTACTGAACTTCAATTTGGATAATGCCCAAAAATATGCCCAAAATGCCCAAAATGCCCCTAAAATATGCTCGTTTTAAAATAATTAATTTCTCTGAAACGTATCGTTCGAATTGCATAAAAATTTGATTTTAGGCTAATTGAAGGGTGTAGAGTTCATTTATGCTGTCAGAATTGTGTACTGCTATTGAAAAAAAAAAAAAAAGTTGTGGTCCGTTTTAATGTGTAGAGGGCCCCCTAAGCAAATTTTTTATACATCATTTAAAAGTAGACTTTATTTCCGATCGTTCGGTACCAATAACTTTTTCCTACGATAATTTGTTGAGGAGTTAGTAGGGGGTGTTTACTTTTTTTTTTTCCATGACTGTACGTAATATGAAAGAATACGTGGAAAACTGAATGATGGCGTGTCATTGACCGTGCAAACTTAGAATAGCTTTATTTATTTGTTTTCGAAAATGACTCGGGGTGAGTCGAAACATGTCAGCAGTCGAAATAAACGTATTTTTACTGGTTTTAAAGTTTTAATTTACACCTTTTAGCATATGAAATTAATATTATAAGGTGTTATTTGCTATAGATTTAAATATTATAAGGTGCTATTTGCTATAGATTTAAATTATGTTTTTTTTTTTTTTTTCAAAAAATATTTGACTACAGACCTTCATTAATTGAAATACTAAAAACAATTAAAACACAGACCTGAGTGGAAGAAGATTTTACGTAACAAAAATTAGAATTCGAGAAAATTGAAGTGAAAGATTTTTGTTGTAATTTAGTTATTTATTTAATTACTTCTCAGCAGCATATGTTTGAGTGTTAATAGGTGATACTAAACTCTCCTAGAAAAGAAAGAATATCAACATTTAAGTATTAAATATTAGAAATGATTATCAGAGTTTAAAGTATTAAATATAAAAATATTAAAAGATACTCTCTCATATCTTTAATACGAAGTAGTATTTTAGTTTTACCATATGATATAATACCTTGTAACACTTTCATACGTAAAATAAAACAACTTTTGAGAAAATGTATCATAACATGTTCTTCCACTAAGTAATGCGATACAGACTAATCGATTCCAGTATGAATTGATTTTCTTACATCGTGTTTGTGTTTTAAATTTAGCTTTTAGTGAGTTATTCAGGAAAGCGAAATAGAGAAATAAAATAAAACATCAAATGAATTATAAATTATACTAGTCAACAGCTATTTTGTATTTGATTTGTAACTAGCAAAAGCCATGCTTTGTTAGGATTCGCGAAGCATTATTTAATAAGATAAATATTTGAAAGTAACAATATTTTTTTATATTATTCTTGCATCTTCATTAAGAAAAAACGTCATTTTATTTTTTGGAGTATTTTTATTTTAGAAATGTAAATTCAGCCGATTAACTAAGAATTTCCTCGGAATTTTTCATTTATGATGTAAGACTGGTATAAATAAGAATATTTTCGAAGCAAAATTTTACAAAATATTTATATAACGAATTTAACGATTAATTTTATTTTTTTGTTTACAATTCTTTTGTTGCCACTTTACAAAAAAAAAAAAAAAAAAAAATCATAATATAATTCTTTTAAAATGCGTAAGTATCGTCTTCGTAAATGATTTACCATAATAAGAATAAATTGTGTATTTGAATTCTTAACACTGAAAAATACTTTTATAATTGAATGTAAATAGAATTTTCACAAATTTTAATTCATTAAAAATATGCTATAATTTTCATAAAAAAGGGCATTTTAAAAGTTTCATAAAAGAAATCGTAACTCCATGATTTATTTTTTATTCTGAAAATATACATGTTTAATTTTTGCAAAAATGCTTCCGTAATGGAAAAACATTTAAAATAAATTAATTAAAATAATATTTTTTTAACGTTTTTCTGTAAAAAAAAAAATAATAATAATAATAATAATAATAATAATAATGTGCAAATCTACAGATCGTAATTTATTTTCATGTTTAATTTCAAGTCAAAATACTGAATAGATTTTTTGTAAAGTGTAACGACAAAATGTTATTTGTGTAGCCTAGTAGAGGATTCGCTTCGCTCATCCTAATAAACATTTTTTTTGTATTTTTACATGTAGAATCCGAATCTGCTATTAGAAATCTTCTATAACGTCAGGGTTTTACAAAATTTTAGAGTTTAATCTTTTGATACATGGTAAAATACGTGAGGAAATGTTAATTATAATTTACATATTGTGGTTAAATAATAAGAAAAGGAGTGATTGTGTAAGTTTAAACCTTTATTTGGATGCATTCTGCTGTAAAACGTATCTAACAAAACATTCAGCACAAAGACATCACCCAGTTTTGCAAAATACCATTATTAATATTAACATTATGGTATTTTGTGCAACAGTTTCGTGCTCGTATTAGTTCACAGTTTGTGTTAAGTAAACAAGAAAACTTTTTTACTGATAAATATTATGTTTTGTTTGTATTTCAAAGGTCAATTTTTGTCGAATATTTCCTTTTCGTTCTTACCTAACTGCCCTGCACCTAATAAAGGTGACGTGATAGAAAGAATCTGATTATTTCAATGAATTCAACACACTAAAATTAGTTAAATGCATTCCTTTACGAGCCAGATTAAAAAAAACAAAAACAAAAAAAAAACTTAAAAATTGTTGAGTAGTGTTATTACAAATTAAAATAAAATAATATTCAAAGTACATTCTGATGCAATGAATTGTTTCAACTAATTCAACTTGAATTGATATTAATTATATGTTTAAAATAGATTTAAAATATGATTTTTCAAAAAATCTATGACTACACACATTCCTTGATAAAAATGTTAAAAACAATTAAAACACAATTAAAAGTAGACGTTTCAACTACATTCCATAGTCCTCATCAGTAGTATGTTTATCAATGAATGTCTGTAATCCTATATTTTTGTATAATTAATGGTTTTCCAGCCTTAATTATGTATGTATTTTTGAATATGTTTTTTTTTTTCTTCCCAGATTTCAATTTAGAAATCTATATTAGAATGAAGTAGTGCCAAAGTGCTGTATCACCTGGTTAATCTTCCGTATTCAGGCTTATGAAAAAAGGGCATTTTAAAAACAAAGACTTACTTCAACCAACTACATTTTTGCTTTAGCTATAATTGCAGTAATCATCATGGCGATGTTGGCCAATCGTACCACAGAGCTATTCGTACACCAATCAGACCAATAGAATTCTTGTATACACTAGGAGTCGTAAATACGAAGATGAAATTAGTGTGAATGCACAGTGACGTCAGATACCCTTTCCTTATAGCCAAATGGTGTATTTGAGTATGTGTGATTTGTCACAAAGATGTTTTTTAAATCTTTAGTGGCACTCATATTCACATTAAAGGACATTGCAGCCCAGATGGCAACGCTTAAAAGTGGGCACAGTTACAAACCCATCAATATTTTTAAAGAAAAAAAAACTTTTTTTGTACTTTATTTCTATTAACTTATTTATTTCGGGCAATCAATTCCCAATTGCGTTAATTCTGTTAGTCATAACACATTTTTCAAGCAAACAAGTGTTTCTTGTTGAGAAACATTTTTATAAAAATTATGTTTGAAAACTATTTAAAAAGTATTAAAACTATTAGGTCAACCGGAGAGTTCTGTCCGATAATGTTATTTCACGCCCACTTTTAAATTCAGATTTCTTCATTGACACCAATTTTTTGAAATGGTAAAATTCTCATTGTTTTCACCTTAATTAATAAATCATTAAATAAGGTGAATTATTCTGTCCGATAATGTTATTTCACGCCCACTTTTAAATTCAGATTTCTTCGTTGACACCAATTTTTTGAAATGGTGAAATTCTGATTGTTTTCATCTTAATTAATAAATCATTAAATAAGGTGAATTAATCTGTCGGAAAATGTTATTTCACGCCCAGTTTTAAATTCAGATTTCTTCATTGACACCAATTTTTTGAAATGGTAAAATTCTGATTGTTTTCACCTTAATTAATAAATCATTAAATAAGGTGCATTATTCTGTCCGATAATGTTATTTCACGCCCACTTTTAAATTCAGATTTCTTCATTGACACCAATTTTTTGAAATGGTAAAATTCTGATTGTTTTCACCTTAATTAATAAATCATTAAATAAGGTGCATTATTCTGTCCGATAATGTTATTTCACGCCCACTTTTAAATTCAGATTTCTTCATTGACACCAATTTTTTGAAATGTTAAAATTCTCATTGTTTTCACCTTAATTAATAAATCATTAAATAAGGTGAATTAATCTGTCGGATAATGTTATTTCACGCCCACTTTTAAATTCAGATTTCTTCATTGACACCAATTTTTTGAAATGTTAAAATTCTCATTGTTTTCACCTTAATTAATAAATCATTAAATAAGGCGAATTAATCTGTCGGATAATGTTATTTAACGCCCACTTTTAAATTCAGATTTCTTCATTGACACCAATTTTTTGAAATGGTAAAATTCTGATTGTTTTCACTTTAATTAATAAATCATTAAATAAGGTGCATTGTTCTGTCCGATAATGTTATTTCACGCCCACTTTTAAATTCAGATTTCTTCATTGACACCAATTTTTTGAAATGGTGAAATTCTGATTGTTTTCATCTTAATTAATAAATCATTAAATAAGGTGAATTAATCTGTCGGAAAATGTTATTTCACGCCCACTTTTAAATTCAGATTTCTTCATTGACACCAATTTTTTGAAATGGTAAAATTCTGATTGTTTTCACCTTAATTAATAAATCATTAAATAAGGTGCATTATTCTGTCCGATAATGTTATTTCACGCCCACTTTTAAATTCAGATTTCTTCATTGACACCAATTTTTTGAAATGTTAAAATTCTCATTGTTTTCACCTTAATTAATAAATCATTAAATAAGGTGAATTAATCTGTCGGATAATGTTATTTAACGCCCACTTTTAAATTCAGATTTCTTCATTGACACCAATTTTTTGAAATGGTGAAATTCTGATTGTTTCATCTTAATTAATAAATCATTAAATAAGGTGAATTAATCTGTCGGAAAATGTTATTTCACGCCCAGTTTTAAATTCAGATTTCTTCATTGACACCAATTTTTTGAAATGGTAAAATTCTGATTGTTTTCACTTTAATTAATAAATCATTAAATAAGGTGCATTAATCTGTCGGATAATGTTATTTCACGCCCACTTTTAAATTCAGATTTCTTCATTGACACCAATTTTTTGAAATGGTAAAATTCTGATTGTTTTCACCTTAATAAATCATTAAATAAGGTGAATTATGCGATTTAAAAAAAAAAGTGGTGCCAATGACGAAATCTGAATTTTAAAAAGTAGGCATGAAATAACATTATCGGACAGAACTTTCCGGTAGATCTAATATTTAATAATATATTAAATTTAAAAAATCAAAAAACCCGACTGCGTAAAAAGCGAACTAAATAATTATTTCTCATCATTGTGAAACTATTTTTTATATTACTTACCTATTTTTTATTTACTTGTATTGATGACTTTTAAGTTGTGTTTAATTATTAGTTCCTATCTACAAACACTCTTTGGATGAGGCCTATAGATGTCTATTATGAAGGTTAGAGTTACAGTAAAAGTAGCGATCCAAAGTACACAACTTTCCAGATTGTGTAATATTTAAACGGAGCTTCTGACTACAAAATGGTCAATGAAACATCGTCTTCATTTTGAAAGACCTATCCAATGATATGCCACTCAATAGGGTGCGTAAATATTTTTTTTTCGTCTCTAAAGCCATTTTTCATTTTACGGCCGCCATTTTGAATTTATAAAAACAAAACCTACCTATAACCATCGGAAGATTAAGACGAATCGATACAGACCTCATTCATAAAAATCCATCCAGCCGTTGGGATGTTTCGAGGGTATAAAGAAATCCACATACACAGATACGCGTGAAACACTTAACCCTTCTTTTCAGTCGGGTAAAAAGTAATAAATAAGCACAAAAATTAAGCTGTTTTCAAACAAATTTCCTTCAAAAGTAAGTTGTTTTCTTATTGTAAGATGTAAAAATTGATATTGTGCTATATTTATGAGGAATGTAACAGCAATGAAAACAGCAAACAGTTTTTTTCGCGGAGGTCCAGAAGTAACTTTCAGATTTCTGACTACGGCAAAATGTCCGCAGTGAAAGAAATACGACTTTGGCATTAAAATAATAATAATAATAATGAAGTTGCTTTATTGGCAAACTCAATTTACGAAATAGAGTTTCTAAAATTAATAAATATTATTTATCTTTAATTTTAAAGGATATATTTTGCTCCTTTCTCCCCTCCAGCAGTACTATCTGATAAAAGGCGGGGTTTAAACGTTTCTAATTCATCTTGATTGCAATACTTTTATAGTATTTTTTCGGTGATAGAAAACAACAGCTTCACTGTCACAAATAAATAGAAAAATATTTTACTATTGAGTTTTGCTGGGGAAAAATGATAAATTTGAAGAATTGTATTTTTCATTTGCGGTAACTTACAATTATATAATAATATACAGTCGTCGAAAAAAAAGAAAAACACCCCCCCTCCCCCCACTAACTCGAAATTGTAGACGAAAGTTACTGCTACCAAACGAATGGAAATAAAGTCTACTTTTAAATTATGTATATAAATTTGCTTAGGGAGGCCATCTAAATATTAAAACGAACCCAAACTTTGTTTTTTACTTTCATCTATCATTAATAGAAGAAAGTATTGTAACCGAAATTTTTTTTCGACTTCCGATTTTCGACGGATTTACACGTTTTAGGGATCAGAGATCCCAAAAACATGTTTATAGAAAATGTCTGTCTGTCTGCCCGTGTGTCTGTCGCCATTGTACCATCAAAAAGCGTTTGAAGTTATGCATACAATTGAACCATTTTTTTTTCTTAGTTTGTGGCTATGGCTAGCAGGTCCTCCCTTAATTTGGAAAAAATCTGGCGATAGGTGGCGCTGTAATAGCTATTTGTGTGCGATTTTAGTGGCATTTTGGACATTGTACCATTGAAATCGTGGATGAAGTTATTCATTGAATTGAACCAAATTTTTTTAATAAGCTTTTGGCTATGGCAAGCAGGTCCTCCCTTAATTTGGAAAAAATCCGCCGATAGTGGTCGCTGTAATAGCGATCTTGGTGCGTTTTTTGTGGCATTTTGAATATTGTACCATCGAAAAGTGTATGAAGTTATGCATAAAATTGAACCAAATTTTTTGCGTATGTTTTTGGCCATAGCAAGAAAGTCCTCCCTGAATTTGGAAATATTCCGCCGAAAGGGGGCACTATAATAGCAATTTGTGTGTAATTTTCTTTCGAAACTGATATAATATTGAACTAATTAAAATGAAATATTGACATTGACTATCAACTTTGACTTTCATTTTAAATTTCTGCTTCATTCAATTAATCGGAATAAAAACGAGTTAATCTCGATCATGATATTTATTAAAATCATGAATAGTCATGAATAGTCGGCTTATCAGGGTGGGAAGTTCCCACCGATTCACGAGCCACTGGTGTAGAATAGAACTACGAAAAATTAAGAAGATTACACAAAAATTGCTATTACAGCGCCCCCTTACGGTGTAATTTTTCCAAATTCAGGGAGAACCTTCTTGCCATAACCAAAAACATACACAAAAAATTTGGTTCAATTCTATGCATAACTTCATACACTTTTCGATGGTACAATATTCAAAATGGCACAAAAATCGCTATTACAGCGCCCCCTACCAGCGAAGTTTTTCGAAATTAAGGAAGGTCCTGCTTTCCATAGACAAGATCTTAAAGAAAAATTTTGGTAACTTCATACACTTTTCGATGGTACAATATTCAAAATCGCACAAAAATCGCTATTACAGCGCCCCCTTCCGGCCTATTCTTTCCAAATTAACTCCTTAACAGTGACATTTGTTTTCTTACAAAAAAATTAAAAATGGGGCTGGACACCACTTTTTCCATACTAAAATATCTACCTTACTTTATCGAAAAATATCTGACAATCAATAAAGATAAATTTGCAGTTACAAATTAGTGGTATCAAAATGCTTTTAATAACGAAACAAGCAAAGTGTTCTTGCCCGAATCCAGTTCGGGCCACACTGTTAAGGGGTTAAAGGAGGACCTGCTTGGTATAGCCAAAAACTTAAAAAGAAAATTTGTTCAATTCTATGCATAACTTCATACATTTTTTGATGGTACAATGGCGACAGACAGACGGACTCACGGACAGACAGACATTTTCTATAAACATGTTTTTTGGGATCTCTGACCCCTAAACCGTCTAAATCCGTTGAAAACCGGAAGTCGAAAAAAAATTCGATTACAATACTTCTTTTGAAGATGGAAGAAAGTAAAAATACAAAATCATGAAATCTTATTTCTTATTTAAAATAAAATAAAAGACTGAAACAATTACTTTGATTTAAAACAAACAACGTACGATGGAAACATTTTAGAAACATTTGTTATTTAAAAAATAAGAAAAGGATTGCATCCGGCGAATAATATTTCAAGGAATTTTTCGAATAAATTCCAGAACTGCAATTGAATATCTACAGCAAAATGAATTGGAAATCCGAATGGGTATTTGAATTTCTAATTCCATTTGAAAATTAAATTTTAAAGCTCTCGCATTTACAACGCTCTGATATTCCCTAAGCTTTTGTTTCAGGGAAACGATGTAGCAATATCGATTAATCATTATTTCGACTTAAATCGATTCATCTTAACGTATAAACATTATGAGAAAATCCGTTGGTGTAACAGGCATTTGATGAATAAATCGCTAATGGGCCTTATCGTTTATGCATACACTTGATACAAATATCAATTTGTTTAAAAAATATTAATTCAATTTGTATAGAAAATTAAATAATTTTTAAAATACAAATATTTTTTTTTAAAAAATAAACAAACAAATTAACGTTTCGAGCGAAAAATAAACAAATTTCCTGACACGTATTAACCCTTACCGGAACGGAGTATTTATAAACTGATGAAATAATGGACTGACACCGGAATTTATAAACGAATTTGTTAGAAAATATGACCTTTCTTATTTTCACGTACATTATAATAGGAAAATTTTACTTAAATATTCTTGGTGCCGTTTGTCAGTTTTGGAATTAAAATTAGGTGTCCTTTTTTAAGGACACTGCTCTCGAAATGGTTAAAGTAACCATTACCATAATTAAACACATATTTTTACTATCTTCTATCTTTACAAGAAGAAAGTATTAGATTCGTGAAAAATTTCGGTTTTTGACGAATATATACGCTTTAGAAGGTCCTAAACACAATTTAACTGTTTTTAGAAAATGTCTGTGTGCCCGCTTGTCTGTGTGTCTGCATGAGACAAAAATTTTGTGGGCGCTCTATCTCAAGAACTGGTGCACGGAATTTAATAAAACTTTATATTCAGTCAGAACTAGATATAGATTGGTGCTGATTAGTTTTTGGCGCAGATCGCCCAACATATTGCGCTGCTATGTTGCATGTTTCACGATTTGCGCATTAGCTTTATCTCAAGAACTAATGCACGCATTTTCATCAACCTCCAGATTCAATTAGACGTTGACATTAGTTGTTGCTTATTAGATTTTGGTGTAATCCGCCCATCATTTGGAGCTGCTGTGCTCCTTTTTTCAAGATTTGCGCTATTTTATCAACAGACCTAACTCAAGAATTAATGCACGGAATTCTATCAAAATTCATGTTTTGTTAGACCTTGATATAATTAGGTTCTGATTAGGTTTTCGTGTAAATCATATAAATAATGGCGCTGCTATGCTGCATTTTTCACGATTTTCGCGATAGCTATATCTCAAAAACTAATGCACGGAATTTAATCAAACTTTATATTCTGTTACACTTTGACATAAATGGATTCTTATTACACCTGGGTGTATACTGCCCAATAAGTGCCGCTTTTATGCTCTTTGGGTTGGAAATTTTGATTGCAGACATCTAAGAGGATGTCTGTGGAAATTCAATGATTTGTTTGAAAAATGTGATCCTTATACCTCCTTTTTAAATGCTCACAATTCAATGAACCTATACGTTTATAAATCTTATGATGAGCATAGATTGTCATTTAATTTTGCACTGTGATAGCGAATTTGAAGTATTAGCATGCATGTGATACGAGAAAGTTTTTGGAGTGGCACATCCGACTAGTATTAGATTGTCCTTACGATTTAGCGCATTATACTTTTTAAAGACGATTTGTCTAAATAGCTGTTGTAGTTATTGAAAAAATATTGTGTTATATTTTTGAGTTACAGTCTAATACAGACTATCGAACAAGAGACAAGAGGTATGCCGTAACATCGAAATCGATATAATTTGTACAGTTACCAATAATAGTTGAAAATTTCTTCATGCATTCGGTTTGCCTGGCCATCTGGCTGTGCTCCAACTCGCGTAAATATACTTATTAAAAAATCTAGAGTGCCAATTAATTTATATACGTTATTGAATTTTACCATGGTATGTTCCGTATTTAAAATGAAGTATGTTGCGCTTATAGTTCCTTTACAGGAGAACTCAAAAGAACGTCGTTACATTATGGTCGATGGAGAAAAACCCGTTACAGTGTACTTTTATCATATTACATTATTTCAAATATATTGAAAGCGATGGACATCACAGAAGCGCACTACAAGATGCTTGGTATAAAATATGGTAAGTGCAGCACTGTTTGTTTACACATGCACTCAAAAGAATTCCGTTACATTATAGTCTATGAGGGAAAATTGTTTATGGTTTATTTTATTCATGTTGCACTATTACAATCATAAGGAAATTGATATTAATTTCTGATGTGCTTTAAACATACTTACTGTAGAGTATTGAGTTTTAAGCATTTATCATTCATTTACAGGGCGACACAAAACAATTCACTTACATAATTGTCTAAAGGGAAAATCTGTTTTCAGTTAATTTTATTCATTTTACGCTCAATCAAATAAAATGAAATTGATATATATTGTGGAGGTTTACTATGAGATACGTCCTGTAGAATATGATGTTCATAGCATTTATCCTTCATGTATAGGGACACACAAAAGTACTGTGTATTAGAGATATTGCCAGAATTCTAATTTCAGTGGTGGAATGCGTTTTCAATTTAATTTTTGCCTTCTGTCGTGTGTATAAATTTTGTCGTGTAAATTATTGTTTGTCGTGTGTATAAATGCTATAGATTATACACAGGGCTGCACAAAAAAAAAAAAAAAAAAATTGTAAGCATTACTGAGCACGAGCTTAATTTCTCGTGACTTGCTTAAAGGTGGTTTTTAATTGAGTTATGCATTTTTCGAGCTAAGCTATATTTAGTATAGTAAAAGTAGTTTGTGAAATATAAATAAAACCATATACAGGACCTGCAAAGAACAGGTTACATAATAATTTCTGGAAGTCTGAGTTCAGCAGTTTTAAGCACGTTTTTTTCTGAATAAAATTTTTGCTTAATATGCGGCGCGTATACAATTCTGTATGTAATATACAGAGCTACACAAAATAATTCCAATATGTTTCCGTCTATAAGTAGAAATTGCTAAAAGTGAACTTTAACTGTGCTATACGTTTTCTATTTTTACTAAACTAAATTTTAGCATACTTTGTAAATATCTATACAGATCTATAGATCCACAAAAGAATTGGAATACTTTTTTACGACTATGGACGGTAACTGATCAAATCTGGTTTTCATATGTGTTATGAGATTTATAAAACGTTTACTTTTACGAATAATTTCTTAATAACACCATAAAAAATAATAAAAAGCACAAGGCCTTTCGAAAGAATTTTATCTCTCTTCTCCAGTAGCATAGAACACGTGCTACCACTTTGAAAACAGGAGCAAGACTGAAAGGGAATGGAAGCGAAGGGGACAATTTAAAGAAAACAACCATTAGGAAAGCAGATCACATCAGACAATTATTTGTTTATTTCAATTTCAATCATCAATTGTTTGCTTGTTTATATTTTATTTTATTTTATTTTATGTTTACTTATTTATTTTTCATTTTATTTATTATATATTTTCCCTTTAATTTTTTGACTACGCTTTTATTTAATTTGTTTCATAATTCTCCATCTTTTCTGTGTTCTTCCGATTGAGTAATGCTGTTCTGTGATTGACTGATGCCATTTGCTTTCCTATGAGCTGTTTTCTTTTCCATTTCGTTTCCTATTACTTTCAGTCTTTCTCCTGCTTTCAAAGTGATTGCACGTGTTCTTTGCGCCTAAAGAAGAAAGACAAATTACTTTCGAGAGGCCTTGCGCATTTTTTATTTTCTACTTTCGAAAGGCCTTGCGCATTTTTTATTTTCATGGTGTTATCAGTAATTTATTTTGCCCTTATGACATTATTTACGTCTGTTTTTATCCAAAATCCTCCAAGCCAATTACATTTTATTGCACTTATGTTACAACTCCGCATATAAAAATGCTCTATCATATCTTAAATATTTTATTATCGATTAATACATTTTTCGATTCGAATAGATTCATCTTAAAGAAGAAGAAGACAACAATAAAAACCTTTTAAAATAACTGGCATTTACAGGTTGTTTAAAATAACAGGCATTAACAGGCATTCAATCATTGACAATATTTGTTGTTTGTATGCACACATTTAAAGCAAATACCTTTATTGCCCAACATATTGGTAAAAAATATATTGTCATAGAATTATAAAGGCAGTACTTGTATGTTTTAATAGAGCAGAGAATGTATAACTTTCTTCTATCAAAATCTATAAATTAAAATTTGTTATGTATACGAAAAAATAAATAAATAAAATAAAACCTCTAAAGGTCAAAATGTTAAATTAAATTTAAATTATTAGATAATCGCTATCACATTTTTCTGCGCATATACTCTCTATACTAAGTTAGTTTCATATTGTCATTAGAGTTAATTTTATTTATTTTAAAGGTACACACATAGTATATTATGCTATAGAACTCTTGCACATTTAATGTTTGCATATTTACAACATTACTTAAAGTACTACATGCTTTAAATTCTGATATGATGCTTGAATTTTTACCTCTATACCAAAATTTTATTTAAAATCATTACATTCAACATGCTGTGATATTTCTAAAATATATGTTTCAGAGAAACTACGTCGCGATATCGATTAATTATAATTTCTACTCAGATCGATTTATCTTAACCTGTGAATATTATGAGAAAATGCGTTAGTATTATAAGCGTTTGATAAATATATTTCTAACGACATGTTTATGGGACATATTTAAACAAACACTATTTTCTTGTCTAAGCTACGGATACATATAGATTGTAAATATTAAACAAATAATACTTTTAAGAATATATGAATTAATCATATGATAATTTTAAAATGAATGAACAAACAACACCCTCTTATGCAAAGGCACATTAAATGATAATTATTAGCATAATCATTCATTATATGTTTTATAATTTTCATTGATATTATAACATAATTATTTAATTTTAGTTTATCCTTATAATTTGGTTACTTTACTTTAAAACAACAACATACCCAGTATTTTATGTTTTATGTTTTATTAGAAGCAATTTTACATATTTAAGGTAAGTGTACAATTAGTGGAAAATTTAAGAAAAGTTTCTGCTTTTTTAGTGTACCATTCTTAGTTTTTGAAACTGTGATGACAACAAGTGTATGCTATTTCACTTAACTCTTAGTGTACTCAACTCTGCTGCAAAAATTACAGCCTTAAGCATTTTTCTGCACAAAATTATTTTTTATCGAAGCATTTAAAATGCGCCAGTAGTGGGCATACAAAATCCAGTAGTGGACACCTATCTGTTCTAGTCTGTCAGTGAATATAATCCGTATTAACGTGCGGAATTCATTATGGTCATCGAGAGAGAAAATATAAGTAAAAATTCTTATTTGATCTTGGAAAAAAAAGAGTAGGGCCTGTGCAATAAAGAAACACTTTATTTACAAAAATTCTTCTTTTATCTTGAATTCAGAAATAAAGTCATTGCTTATGTTCATATTTTCAAATACATTGTAGAATGAAAAATAAATAATCACAATGGCTGAAGAATGAAGGAATCTTGAGAAATTTCTTCCTTGTGAATTAAAAGAAAGCAGTAATTTGTTTAATCAGTAAGGCACTATGAGGCATCGACATCAACTCAGCAGATCTCCTTCAGATTGCTGCTGATTTAAAATCATACGCTCAAAAACTAAATTCCATAAAACGGGTTTTTTTTTAAATAACAGCAAGTAAATTTTAAACTAATAAGCGCAAAAATGCAACAGTATAAATTACGAACGCGGTATCAAAACATTACTATCGCAAAGTGTCATTTATATCAAACAATTGTCAAAATCCGCAGCGTACGTCATGCAATGACGTAATTCGAGCACGCCCCCTACTCCATACCGCAGCAAAATGAGAGTACCAAAATATAAAGAAGAACAAACCGAGGAAAATTAACAAACACAGCCGGAAGAAGCCAGGTGATCCGTCCGCGACCAACGGCATACAAAGCCAGTTCATGACTTTTAAAATGTCACGGGGAGTGGATCTTTTTTACATGGCAAAGGGCACAAAACGATGGGCGCGCCGTTTTGTATCTATCACCGTATAAAGATGATCCACCCGTGTGAGGCTATAAACGTCATGAACTGACCTTTTATGTCGTTGGTTGCGATCCACCTGGTAAAAACGAAAGTCCGGATAAAACGCGTACTCCTGAAATAAACACTACCTCTCAATCCTTTTATTACGTCGCACTTCAAGAAGGGCTTTTCAAAATGTGATACTTCCTATAAAAATGTTTTTGGTGTAGTTGATTGGCAGTCTAAAATATATATACATTAAATGTAAAAAATCTATTAGTTTCCAAATATAAACTATTTTCATATTTATTCTGCACACAAGACAGTATGTTTTGCAACAGGTTTTAAGGATAAAATACAAATGCAAAGAAAGACAATGAAACAATACATTTCTACGTTTAAATTAAATACAATTTTACTTGAATGAAAAATTAAAATTAAAAGTTTCTGGCATAACAGAATCAAAGCATGAATGAAAAAAATCATTTTTTAATTAAAAATGTTTACATTTTTAAAAATTCTGAACACTTGATTATTTATCTCTTAATTTTAATGGAGAGTTTGTGTCGGTACTCCACTAAATTTTATGTTTGTTGCTTTTATAAAAAATAAATGAATGATGTTTATTTCAGATAGATTGCTATTTCTGATAAGATTTTAAGCTTGCAAAGGAGATATATTATGGAAATAAAGCCAAAAAAGATGTATTTTCTAGGTAAATTTGCGATACAATGATTATTCTATAAATTTTCGTTCAGCTGACGTTAAATTCACAAACAAGTAAGTAATTTTCAATAAAGATTAATCTCATTTTTACTTTCTTCTATCTTTAGAAGAAGAAAGTATTGGATTCGTGAAAAATTTCGACTTCCGGTTTTGGATGGATTTATATGTTTTAGAACACCCTGAATACGATTTGATGGTTTTTAGAAAATGTCTGTCTGTGAGTCTGTATCTGACAAAAATGGACGCTCTATCTCAAGAACTAATGCACGGAATTTCGAAAAACTTTCGATTCAATTAGACCTTGATATAAACTGGCGATGATTACTTTTTGGTGTAAATCATCCAACAGGTGGCGCTGCTATGCTGAATTTTTCACGATTTTTTCAATAGCTGTATCTCAAGAACTAATGCACGGATTTTCATAAAACTTCAGATTCAGTTACGCCTTGATATATTTTGGTGCTGATTATTGTTTGGTGAAAATAGCCTGACAGGTGGCACTGCCATGCTGCATTATTCATGATTATCGCAATAGCTCTATCTCCAGTAGTAATGTACGAAATTTCATCAAACTTCAGATTTAGTGACTCTCTGATATAAATCAGTGTTGTTTAGATTTTGGGTATAAATCTCCCAACAGGTGGCGCTGCTATGCCGTATTTTTCTCGATTTACACAATAGCTGCATCTCAAGAACTAATGCATCAATTATCATCATGATTCAGATTCAGTTAGTCCCTGGTATAAATCCTAATTAGTTTTCGGTGTAAATCGCCCAACAGGTGGCGCTGAAATGCAGAATTGTTTACGATCTCCCCAATAGCTCTACTTCAAAAACTGACACGGATTTTCCTCAAACCTCACATTCAGTTAAAAGTTGACATAAGTTGTTGATGGTTAGACTTTGGTGTAAATCACGTAATCGGTGTCGCTGATATGTTGCATTTTTCAGGCAGTATTAACATGTATGAGATAGAAGAAAGTTTTGGGATTGCCACATCCGACTAGTTTATTATTCGTTTTTAATTAAAAAAATTTTCATTTAATAAAAGGTTGAACGTAACGTCGATTATTTTTATCTCTGAAGTGTTTGTGTCTGTATTCCTCTAACTTTACGTTCCGTGCTTTAATAATAATTGAATAATGTTCTTTTCAGATAGATTGCTATTTTTTTTATAAGATTTGAAACATTCAAAGTGAATATATTATGAAAATAATGTCAAAAAGATGTATTTGATCGGTAAAATATGCAATACAATTATTATTCGATAATTTTATTTTTTAACTGACTTTAAATTAACAAACAAGTAAGAAATTTTGAATAAAGATTGAACTCATTTTTTTATTAATGATGCAGTAATAATTTAACTAAAATAAAATTATGAATTGCTTTCTTTAAAGTTAGAAGAAAAAGCTAGTTGATTTTATAATTAAAATATTAAATGTCTTTAGAATAAAAGAGAAAAAAATGTGAATTAATGAATTTTTTTTAATGATTTTTTTTTTCTCATTTGATAAAAGTGATCAAGCTAATTATATTATCTGTAACAGTTTTGAATAAGTATGCCTTTTTAAATGCTTTAAAAATTAATCTCTTAATAAATTAATAAAATTCTTTCACAGTCCGGCTAATAATTGCAATGATATATAATTTATAAAAGTGAAAAATTTGTATAAGAATAAAATGAGATAACAGCTATCGAAAAGGAAAATATTTCATTAGGAAAAAAAAGGCGACAAAGATTTTATAGAGTATTTTGAGCTCAAATAAATAGAGTAATCAATCATCTCTATTATATATAATGCGTGGCATTATTTATTACGCCGATAAACACATTGAAATTACGCGTTCCTTTTAAATAGTTACTACAAAAAAGTTACTTTATAATTGTAAGATAAAAATGCAAGGAAATGCAACGCTATCGATTTCTATTTTTAAATTAAATAAAGTTTTACTGGGTGGCATAGTTAAAATATTAAATATCCCAGATGTAACGAAATAGAAACATGAAAAAAAAACTTGTCTTTTAATAAAAGGCTGAACATGTCTCAGATTATTTAATCTCTGAACTTTAGGGAAGAGCTTGTTTTTATATCTCTGTATACTTACCGGTCATTGCTTTTAAATTAATAAATGAATAATGTTCTTCTTCAGGGAGATTGTTATTTGTGATAAGATTTAAAACTTGGAAAGAAAACATATTATGAAAATAAAACAACAACAAAACTAAAATAATTCTGTTAGTAAAATATGTAATACACACATTATTAGATATTTTTTTGTTTGTTTCTCACTTATCTGCGTTAGATTTACAGACAATCAAGTAATTTTGATTAAATATTAATGCCATTTTATTTCCTAATGATGTGATTATAAAACAATGAAAATGAAATTATGAATTTTATCTCTAAAGTTGAAAAAAAAAACATATAGTTCACTTGATAATTAATATATTTAATGTCTTTAAAATAAAACAAAAAAGTATGAATTAATTAATATTTCTTTGATTAAAAATTTCCTCATTTGATAAAATGCGATCAAGCTATTCAACTATATTATCTGAGATATTTTTGAATAAATATACATTTTTTAAATGTCTTAAAAAATAATCTCTTTTAAATTAAAAAATAAGTAAAATTCTTTTGCAACACGGCTAATAGTTACAGGCCACAAGTAAATTTATTTAAGAGAAACTGCTCTATAAGAATATAATGAGATAAGAACGATCGAAGCGGAGAATATTTCATTAGAAAGAAATCGACAGCTCAGATTTTATAGATTATTGTGAGTTCTAATAAACAGAGTATAGTCAATTACTTCTAGTATATGTATGTGCGGTACCATTTATTAAGCCTATGAACGCATTCCTTTTAAATAGTTCACTACAAAAAAGTTACTTTATAATTGTAGGATAAAAATGCAAGAACAATAGCGCTGTAGATTTCTATTTTTAACTAAAATAAAATTTTACTTGGTAGAATAATTAAAATATTAAATATCCCTGACATACAGGAATCGAAGCATGAAACCTAAAATCTTGTCATTTAATAAAAGGCAAGGTTTTAGGATTGAGAAACAATGTATGATCCACAGATTATTTCTTCTCAGAACGTTAGAGAAGAATTTATATTTATATCTCTGTATACTTATCGGTCATTGCTTTTAAATTAATAAATAAATAATGTTCTTTTTCAAGAAGATTATTATTTGTAATAAGATTATGGAAAGAACTTATTTAAGTGTACTACAAAAAAGTTACTTTATAATTGTAGGATAAAAATGCAAGAACAATAGCTCTGTCAATTTCTATTTTTAAATTAAATAAAATTTTACTTCATAGAACAATTAAAATATTAAATATTCGTGACATAACGGAATCGAAACATGAAACCCAAAATCTTGTCATTTAATAAAAGGCTGAACACAGATTATTTCTTCTCAAAACTTTAGAGAAGAATTTATATTTATATCTCTGTATATTTATCGGTCATTGTAATAAAATAAAATAAAACATTGAAATAAAACAAAAACTAAGATAATTGTCTTACAAGGAGAGGGTCAATCTTGTTAATCACAGATTTTGATTATTTTAATATATGTTGTAGGGTAGAGACACCTTAGTGTCCCCTGAAAGAGAGTACTGAGACCCCTTAAAATATTAACTATAGCTAACATAACGGAAGGGAAACATGAAACACAAAATCTTGTCATTTAATAAACGGCTGAACACGTCTCAGATTATTTCATCTCTGAACTTTAGCTAAGGGTTTATATTTATATCCCTCCATAGTTATCGGTAATTGCCTTTTTTAAATTAATAAATGAATAGTGTTCTTTTTCAAAGACATTATTATTTATGGTAAGATTTAAAATATGAAAAGGGAATATAAAGCAAAAAAAAAAAAAAGATTAAAATATGATTAAAATATATAATATTCTTATTTACTCTTATTATTAGACTTTTGTTTTCTTTTTGTGCTTAACTATGCTGGATTCACAGGCAATCGCGTAATTTTGATTAAATGTAAATGTCATTTTTAAGTGCGTTCGTAATTATGTAAATACGTAGCACCTATAGTCTTCGTTCAGTCCGTCTGTCCGCCTATAACAGCGCAAACAGGGGCGCCATTTCAGAACTTTCTTGGGGGGGGGGGGCAAACATTTTTTGAGGGATGCTATATAGCTACGGGTAGGATCCAGGGGGGGTCTGACCCCCCCTCCTCGTATGAGAAAGGTTTACTGACTTATGCTTACAATAACAGTAAAAACTTCGAATACGAAAACTCAGAATCGATGAAATATTTCGTTTTAGGCAGGTATCCGTCTTAGTAGGTAAATTTTTAATATATTGGACATGATTTTTGTTTCTTTTTAGATAGGATTCTATTATAGACAGGTTTCATTTTTACAGGTATCCTCACTGACTTTTAAACCATCCGCTATATAGTATAGCTCTGAAAAGTGATGCGTTAGAGTGTTAAAACTTGTGAAAACGAAACCTGTCTATAGCCGATTTCTTTCTAGAAGGGGAAAAAAATCAAATTTCGTTGAATAAACATCATACAATTATACTTGCTAAGATGGAAATCTGTTTAAATGGAGCTTTTTTCTAGTACTTTTCGAATTTTTACTTAAAGGGGCACCATTTCATGAGTTTCCTGGCGAAGGACAAGGAAAATTTTTCTTTGAGGAACAGGAAACGTGGAAAATTGCACAACTTGCAGAACTGCACAAATCCCACAGAAAAAAAATCCCGCACAATAAAACATGCTCTACGTGATTTTATCTCCATAACTTCTTTCACAAGCACGTCATTATTCCACAATTTTTTTTTTCGTGAAAGTCCACAATTTTTCTTTCTTTCAAAACCCGCAAAATCAATTCGTCAATGGGGACGCAGATAAAAATCGCGAATCTTGGAAATTTTGAAAAAAAAAGTCTCAAAATTATCGCTTAAAAAATCGCTAATTTCTTCAAACGACCGTGGAAAATATCGCTAATTTCATCAGAGATCGCGAAAAGAAATACACATTTCGTCAAATGATCGCACAAACAGAAATCTTGAATTTCGTAAAGGGATTGCGAAAATAATGGCGAATTTCGTAAAGGGATTGCGAAAATAATGGCGATTTTCGTAAAAGGATTGCGAAAAAAATCACGAATTTTATCTAAAGATTGTCAAAGAATCACGAAAATTTAGTCGAACAATCCCGCAATAAAATAGAGGAGAAATTCGTCAAACGATCGCTTAATAAGGTCCGAAACTCCAAAACTCCAAAACTCTCGGTCAAAAAAATCAGAAATATTATTACTCGGTGGCAGAAACAAAATCACGAATTTCAATAAATGATAGTGATAAGGAATCGTGAATTTTGTAAAAAAAATCACGAAAACAAATATCGAATTTCGCCAGTTGATCGCGGAAAAATATTGTGAATTTCGGCAAGGGCTCGCGCGAAAAAAATCTATTTCGTATAACGCTTTCAGAAAAAAATCGTGAATTCCGTGAATCGATGCGGGAAAAATCGCAAATTTCGCAGATGATCGCAAAAAAAAATAAAATAAAAATAAAAAAAATAAAAAAATAAAAAAAATCATGAAATTTAATCAGTCATGAGATAATCAGCCGACGAACGTCATGAATAGGTCACGAAATTTGCAAATTTTGTGATATGTAAGTATAAGAAAATTTTCGTTAGTGATTTCCTGCAAGTGAAGGTAAAGCGTTAATTTTCTGGCATTGTGTTTTCACTATTATGAGATGGTTTCATGTTAATCCGATTTTTCAAAGAAATTCTGAATATTTTTCAGATAAAAAACTACATATTTGAACATTCATGAGTACTATGTATATATCTTCATTTTTCTACAGAAAAGGTAAAATTTATAATTAATATTCATATAAAAAGCACAAATAAATGCACAAGAATTACTTTCATGTGCATACATATAATTTAAAATTATTTAAAATATATTAGAAAAACCCAGAACGTTTTCAATCATCACAAGACCGTCAACAGTGGTATTTAAATGTTATCATTTTCTTTGTGCTTATTCGAAAATTGGCTAGAATAAAATCATTGTGATTGTTGTATCAATGATTTTGACGAGTTTTTCCATGATCAATTTGCACACAGCTGAGAAGCAACTGATAAAAACAATTCTCACATGTATTTTTAAAATTAACCAAAGTACTCATTAAAGATATGTGTCCCACTTTGAGGGCTTTTTTTTATAATTATTAATGTCTATGCATAAGCATTTATTTAATGCATATGTTTTTACTGCAACAAAATCTGATAAGTTATTTTAGAGTTTGAGCAATTTTCTAATATTTGTTTGAGTCTGACATTTGATTAGGGATGCATAAAATATTCGGTATCTATTCGATATTCGGTCATACTACCGAATATTCGGTTAGGCCGAATATCAAACTATTCGGTTTTCCGAATACTTAAACAACCTCTTAAAAATATTTTTTTAAACGTTACACAACTTCTACTTTTAACTATCAATTAATAAAGATATTCAGAATAATTAGAATCTTTAAATAAAAGAAAATGATTTTATATTACTAATTTATTGTTTTAAAAATGTCACTTAAAAAAATTAACAATTAATGACATCTCATTTGTTCATGGGAATTAATAAATGTGGAAATTCAAGTTACTGAGCATTGTCTGGTAAATAATCCGTTTCTTGCTTTTTCGCAAACAGGGTGTTTCTAAACAAAATTAAAGAAAATTTCAGGGGCAATAATAAGCATCAAAACAGGCAATTTTTTTACAGTAAATCAGGATCGCAATTCACTTATTCAGTCAGAAATACAGTGTATCCCCAAGTCAAACTTTAATTTTCTTTTGTTACTTTAACAATAATGACGGTATTGTAACTATATTGTCAACAGAGTTACTTTGATTTCTGTGAAATATGATAACATGACGAGAAGTGCTGGAAATAGCAACCATTCATATCTAAACAGCACTTAGCTAGACATTACTTTATTAAAAATGCATCTAACAATACTTATACTGTACCACTCGCCAAAATCCAGTCTCTTCCAAGGATATCATCACATTCTATACAAGCAAATTAATGTGATGCAAATTTCGCTAACATATCTTCATTTTTATACAGTTATAAACGAAAATTCTGCTACGATTTGTACACCTTTCATTTTTGATGGAAGAAGTGGAATGATATGTTGCTTCTTGTTCAATATAAGAGAATTCTTTTCGTTTGTTTGAATTAATTGAAGTCATGGAATTTATATTTTGTTATTTAAATTTTTTTTAAACCATCCTCTTCTTAAATAATAACTCAAAACATACTTCTTTTTAGTACAAAATTTACTTTAAAAAATAGTCTTGTTTGTTAAAATAGAAGTATCTGAGCTAAATATTACGAAAAATTGTTTAAAATTTAAATTTTTAACGCTAAACACTGAGATATAAAAGTATTTGGTTACTATTCGGCCGAACAGTTACTATTCGGCTGGCCGAATATTCGGTATTCGGTTTACCTGCAGGCCAAATATTCGGTATTCAGCCAAAATCACTATTCGGTGCATACCTACTTTTGATGGTTGATAAATTTTCTGAAATATCAAATTCCTTGAGGGGGGGGCTATAGCCCCCCTCCCTCCCCAGCCCCCCTCAAATGGCGTCCTGGGCGCAAACACTACCCAATCGAATGATTGGAAATTTAATATATAACCGTTGCAAAATTCCGTCGAGTCATTTCAAATTTTATGATAATTGAATCAAAAGTTAAAAAGATATTAATGAAAGTTTTCTTCATTCTATTGAATCTTATCATATGTAATTCAATGATGCCTCATGGCAGGTAAAGATTCTAGGTTACCAGGATGATTACGTCAGATTTAAGATGGAGTCCTATTATTTCTATGTTACTGCTGAATTAAATACATATAATCGTAATAAATTTTGTATTCGTGCATTTTTGCATCAGAGTGCAACAGCCATTGCACCAAGATCTGAATATTTATAAAACTAGTTATAGTACGAACGCACTTCATTTGTCACGTTTGATGAACAATTTCCGACTTGATTTTTTTTTAATGATGTGATAAGAATACAATGCAAATGAAAATATAAATTTGTTTCTGTGGAGCCCCCCCCCCCAAAAAAAAAAAAAAAAAAATAATAATAATAATAATAATTTATGCGTGATATTAATTATAATAATTTATGTAACTTATTCATTTTCATTTAAAAATTGAATTATAGTAAGTAAGTATAAAGAATTAATATTCAATAACCATGTTCAGAACTAAAATTGTCATCAATGATAATCATGAAAACGATTAATTATGATACCATTAATGAGTAATATTAGATAGCGTTGTTCAGAATACAATTTTAAAATTGATTTTCATAAGATAACGATTTTTTTTTTTTTTTGTTGCTTGAAAGTATGTTAAAATCGATTTAGAGTGTCATGAATGTATTAGAATTACGAATTTTATTCTCTAGTAAACACATTTAGATATACATTTTAATAATGAGCATTATCTGTGATAAGATTGAAAGCTTGTGAAGAAAATATGTTATAAAAAAGTTAATTCTCTTAATAAAATATGCATTTCTAATTCTATTAGTTTTTTTTTTTTCGTTTTTTACTTAATTGACACTAAATTAACAAGCATTCAAGTAATTTTGAATGAAGATTAATATCTTTTGTTGATCAAATTAAAAGCATGTGAAGGAAACATATTATGAAACAAGAGAAAAAAAAAAGAGATAATATAACTGTCTCAGCGAAATATGCAATTACCTTTCAAGTTTTTTTTTTTTTGTGTGTGTGTCTGTGTGTGTGTGTTTTCTTTGTTTTACTGACACTAAAATTACAGAAAATAAAGTAATTTTGAACAAAGATTGATGTCATTTTGTGATAAGATTAGAAGCATGTTAAAGAAATATATTATGAAAACTAAACAAGAAGAATAGATTAGTAAAAAGAAAATTCTTTGTAAAATATGTAGGGTAGCTTGAACTGAGATGCCGTGTTGTGTAGGATGCACTGTAAAAAAAATACTGCCAGTTTTCCGTTAGGAATCGGAAAAATAGTTGCCCTTATCGTACCGGAATAATTTCCGACCCAGCTCGGAATAAAATCCGTAAAAATAAGGAAATAGTCAGTAAAACGGTATTTTACGGATTTTATTCCGATTTTACGGATTTTATTCCGATTTTACTGATTTTATTCCGAGCTGGGTTGGAAATTATTCCGGTACGATAAGGGCAACTATTTTTCCGATTCCTATCGGAAAACTGGCGTTATTTTTTTTTTTTACAGTGTGCCGTATCACGTTGTTTTCATATTTACTGGCAATGTAGAGAAGCGCAACTCAGTTGTAAGGAAGAGGGTTGCCTAGTGATACTTTAATTTCCATTTGTGTTCTTTTTAAAAAAAGATTAAGTGGCACTTTTTTATTGCTATTTCGTCTTAACACTTCTGGTAAGTGTCCAAAATTTTTCATGTGACTTCTTTATTTTCGTATATGAGTCTTAATTTAAACACCAGAGAAATAAATCTGATGTTTTTAGAGAGTACTGGTACCTGTCAATTCTGCAAAGCATAAATGGTGGCCGGTTCCCGCTTCTTCACGTGACTGGCGTCTTGCCCAATACTTTGGGGGTGAGTCGACGAAAATTTTTGGGGGTAAGATGCCAGTTGTTTCCCCTTGGGGCAAGATGCCGGTTATTTTCTGTTGCGATCAAATGCCTGGTTTTTAAATTACTCTTGGCTATTAACTAACTTGTCCCCAATTTAAATCAGTGATTAAATCGTGATTAATAAACTGATTAAAAAAATCATTGATTAAAATTATAAATTTTCTGAATGTTTAAAGTGACATAAATAAATATTAAAATCTAAGGTGAATATAATTTGAAAGGTTTCTATATATATTCTGCCTTATAAATAAACTTTATTGTCTTTATATAATTGTTTAATAATTATTAATTTTAATCATTGTTAAAAATTTTATGTTAAATACAGTTATAAACAAGTAATCTATTTTTTTTTAAAGTCAATTCCTATTTAGGTCATCAAAGGAAAATTTAATGTAATCCCTTAAGCTAATATTAGTTTTTGTTGCATTAAAATATCTCAATTTGTTGATTTTCTATAAGCAAGCAAGCCCTATTGGTTTACAATGGAACTCTATGGGAATTTGGCGAAATATAAGAGATATCGCCAAGTTGGCTTCACTTTTGGCGACTCATTTTGGTCGCCAAATGTGGCGATATATCTCCACGTTGGAGATAAACTTCGCGGTATTTGGCGACAGAACAGGGTACCTCCTATGGTAACACCCCTTATAGGTATGACGATGCATTAAATGCTGTTCAATAACCAATGGCCGCCATTTTTTCTCCCATATAAAACTAAAATTAATTAATTGAAATTTAATTAATGAATTAATATTTGAAAAAACTGTATTAACATCAAGTGTCATCCACTACAAGTTTAAAAAAAATTACTTGAACTTGAGTGGATGAATAATAAATATTTAATTAACGAATGAAAATATGAACAAGGTATGCAGTCACCTCTCACTTATACGCGTTTGAAGGAATTGATTTAAAATCGCGCATAACCGAGAGCCGCGCATAACTTAGAGAATGTTGATGCAGTAATTCTTTATTTACATTATGGAAAAAAAAGCATTTTGCAATATAATAATTATGATTAATAACATTTTATAACATAAAATGGGTGTAACTTTAGTATATCGTACTTTAATCAAATTCTTAAACTTTCACTATAAACTTTAGTTTAAAAATATACAATAAACGTAAAATTTAATTTTACATAGAAAGAAATACAGTTGGTGATACTTGCATAAGAAAATGGCAGTTTCTTCACATTTTTTAAACACTGTGGTTTCTTCGATTTACCAATCACTATTTGTGGTAAATTTTCTGATCCGTCCGCATTGCAACACAAAATCACAGTCACTCTTTCTTTGCTGTGTTTGCCACCATGACATGTTTCTCCCATAAAATCCACCGTTTCGTTTGGTAAAAGACGGTAAAATGAACCTGCTTCGTCGCAGTTAAAAATGTTCTTAATATCAAAGTTTTGAATTAAATTTGGAATATCTGCAATCCATTCATTAACAGTTGAATCTGAAACAGCTGCACTTTCACCACTCAGACAATGACCGTTTGTTAAACCGTATCTTTTCTTATGTTTTTCTAGCCATCCCCAATAAGTAAAAAAAAAATTCGATTCCCAATTTTGATGACAAAGTGATGACACCTTTTCTTTGAATAACTCACCACTAATGGGTAAATTAGAAGCTCACATTTCTCTGAACCACTGAATTAAAGTGGTTTCTAAAATCTCAAATTTTCGTTTCTGAATTCTTGGTCGTTTCTTCGCTTGTGTAGAATATTCGCTGTTCATTTTTTTGATCGAGTCCCTGTTCTTTAAAATCCCTCTGAGCGCTGATTCGGGTAAATCGAATTTTCGAGTTTATTTTTGACAATTTAGGATCATTTTCTGCTGCTGCTTCATTTTGAACAAAATTGTTAACTTTCTTTTACTCATTTTTATTGCAAAAAAAAAAAAAAAAATTAAAATCCAGATACCGTAAAAACAAAGACGGAAAGAAACACGCGCGTAGCTTGATAAAAATAAAAGAGAAAGAAAGAAAAGAAGAAACCATTAGAACTGAGGGGAGAGAGTGAAAAGTGAATTGTAATAACCTCTCCAAGATTAAAAAAAATACTTTCGCATGTAATTAATAGTTTGTGAATTGCGTTTTATTTCCGCGTATAACTGAGAGAGACAATTTAAAGTTCCGCTTATAAGTGAGAGATCTATAGCATTATTTTCCTATTCCTCGTGGCGGGGCCTTACGAAATTCGCGTGTAACTGAGAGATGCATAAGTGAGAGATGACCGTATATAGGGAGAGTGTGAACTAATAGTAGGAATTGAATAATTCTAATAAATGTAAATATCGGTAGTATAGTATATAGTTTTAGATAACTAGGGATTTCTGCCTTCTACGAGCTATACTCGCCAGCCTCCATCCAGACACCGCAGACTCTAAAAACACACCAATTTGAAAAGATTACGGAAGATTAAATCGTAATTAAAAGACTAGTGGCGATCTCTTGTAATTAGGTTTCCATTCATTTCCCTTTGGCTGAGGTATTTTAAGACAGAATCAATTGCTGTCAAGAGAGCTAACTGCTACTTTCGTGATAGATTAAATAAGATCAACCCAACAATTTAAAATTATATGATCTATGAAAAACATTAACAAAACAGCTTGACTCTAAAGCATTTTATCACAGTGGCCTTACCGTAGTTAAACTTGTTATAATGTTTAGAAATATGCATACTTAATAGACAAAATTATTTTCAATGTTAAGTAGAACATAATATATTAACTAAATATTATACAAACAAATATATTAACATAACATAAATAATTATATAATAAATAAATATTAGTTTGTTCTTTTATTATATTGCCAACGTTTGTTACATTCATATTTTTGTAATTTCCTAATATTAAGTAAGTTAACAACTTTCGTATGTCTAAAATATTAAAGTTACTTTTATTCGTCCTATTATGTTTTATACTGCTTCACAAAAAATATTGTTTACATTGAAACTCCATAAGGCATCTTACCCTAGATAGTTGGCCATCTTACCCATACCTATGGGTAAGATGCCGAAATGCAAGTGTTTACAAAAACAAAACTTTCGATGCTTTCTATAACATCTGTAAAACGAAATAAGTTTTTAAATCATACATAAGAGTCTAAACTTTAACAAGTAATCAGTGAATAACAAATATAAACAACATTTTTAAAACAATTAAATTAAAAACTACGGCATCTTCACCCAATCTACCCTAATGCAGTTATTATTAGATAAACTTTGATTAACTGAAGCTGAATTCACAAACAAGTAATTTTGATTAAAGAAGACATTTTTTTAAAATTAATTATAAGATATCAATACGGCAAAAATTATATTATGACAGTCAAAGTTTTTTTTTTTTTATGTAAACAAATCCAATTGACTTCATAATTAAAATATTATATGTTTCTAACATAAAAGCAAAACACTATGAATTGATGAAATTTCCTTTAATTAAAAACCTTCGCATACGATAAGGTGCAAACAAGCTCTTCAATTATGTTATCTTAAACTTTTTTAGAATAAATACATATTTTTAAGTCTCTGAGAAACTATTATCTTTTAAATTAATAAATTAATAACGTTCTTTCCCAGTAACGTTAATATTTGTAATGATACTTAATTTATAAAAGCAGAATTACTCTACGGAAACAGAACAAGATAAGACTGATAAAGAAGGAATTTATTTCAGTGAAATAAATAATGAAAATGTTATTACTTAGATTTTTTTTCAAGAGGCGATAATAAATAAAGAAACGGATTGTTGCTATTCTTATTTCTACAAGGATTAAATTAATTGTTCTCTTTAATAATATGTCAGAAATTCAACGACAGTAAAATTATAAATTCTTTATTTGCTTAGTGAAATAAAAATGTAAATTATTACATAGTTCAAATATTAAATGTATGTGGCATAACATAATAATGGTATGTATTATTAAATCTTTGTTTAAAGTAAAAAATCCTTGTATTTAATAAAAAGCAGAACAAATTCTTCAATTATTTTATCTCTAAACGTGAATGATGAATTTAGGTATTTGCCTTTCTAAATCTTTGGGTGATTTTAAATTAATAAATTGTTAATATTATTTTCATGGCAGTTTTAGAAAAAAAAGCAAGATTTTTTAAAAATTAAATAAAAAAAGTGTATGCATTAATGAATCTTTTTTTTTAACTAAAAATCCTTTTATTTAACTAAAAAAAGGTGAATAAATTCATTAATTATTTTATCTCTAAATGTCAAAGATGAATTTAGGTGTTTACCTTTTTAAATCTCTGGGTAATTTTACATTAATAAATTGTTAATGCTATTTCCATAGCAGTTTTAGAAAAAAGCACGATTTTATGAAATCAAGTAAAAAGAGCGAGCTTTTTTTTTTGTTGTTGTTCTTGTTTAATCTAGTTTTCCAGCCCCCCACCCCCCACCCCCATCCCTACCAAAAAAGAAACCTGTTTTTGTTTTTATATAAAAATTATGGCTAGATAATTACAAAAGGAAAAATTAATAATATTAACAGTATAAACACAGCTTATTTTATTATGAGAATCTGATATCTAGATAAAGTTTAGGTAATCCATAATAGAATTTAAAAAAAAATATTAACTTTAGTTTTACAAACGATTAAAGTACATTTATTTTATAAAAATTCTACATAAAAAATAACCATTTCAGAAAAAAATAATGCACGCACCAAACAAGGGAATTTGCTCATTTATCATTCTAGCTTTCAAAACATCAAACTGCGTATGGATATTTCTTACTTTTAACCGGACACGGTACCCTTTGAAATATATATTTTTTATTTGACTATTTTATAACTTTTAACATATTATTAAATGGTTTTATAAAAAAAAATTATTTAATAAAGAGAAAATGCAAATTTTCTTTACTTTTCTTAAGTGTGTGTTGTTTAAATGCAAGGACCGAATTTCTAAAAAGTTAATTAGTTTAAGAAAAAACAAATTGAAAAAAGGTGAGTAAAAAAAATAAACATTTTAGAAAAAAAAAATAATACATGCACCAAACAAATGAACTTGCTTAGTTAACATTCTATCTTTAAAACATCCAAACTAATTATGGCTATTCCAAACCTTAACCGGACTTGGTACCCTTTGAAATATATATTTTTTATTTGACTATTTTATAACTTTTAACATATCATTAAACAATTTTAGGAAGGAAAATTATTTAATATTGAGAAAATGCATTTTTTTTCCTACGTATTTTACGAGTGTGCTGATTAACTGCAAAAACCGGATTTCTAAAAGGTTAATTAGTTTACGAAAAACAAAGCGAAAAAAATCTAGCTAAAATAAATAAATATTTCAGAAAAAAATGTATGCACTGAACAAGCGAATTTATTTATTTAACATTTTATCCTTCAAAACATCGAAACTAATTATGGCTATTCCACACATTAACCGGATACGGTACCCTTTGAAATATACATATTTTTATTTGAATATCTTATAACTTTTAACATATTACTAAAGGGTTTTATGAATGGAAATTATGTAATAAAATGAAAAGGCAAATTTTCTTTACTTTTCGTAAATGTGTGGTGTTTAAATGCAAGCACCAGATTTCTAAAAAGTTAATTAAATTAAGAAAAAAAAAAACAAAATAAAAAGATGTGACAAAAAAAAAATAAACATTTCAGAAAAAATAATAATGCATGCACTAAATAAGCTGTTTATTTAACATTCTAGTTGTCAAAACATTCGAACTAATTATGGCTATTTCACACTGAAAGCGGGCATGCCCTTTGATTTTATTATTATTATTTTTATTTGACTTCTATTTTATAACTTTTTAACATACTATTATTAAATGGTTTTTTAAAGCAGAATGATAATAAGTGAATAAGTTATGAAGTAGAATAATAAATTATTAATAAAAAGAAAATGCAATTTTTTTTTACTTTTGTTAAGTCTATGCTGTTTAACAGCAAGAACCGAATTTCTAAAAAGTTAATTTAGTCCAGGGGAAATGTACCAAAAAAAAGGGATTACCTTGCAAAAGGTCGGGTAGAAGATTTTTTTTTCTGAATTGTCTATAATGATGCAGGACCGAATTTCTAAAAAGTTAATTAGTTTAAGAAAAAACAAATTGAAAAAAGGTGACTAAAAAAATAGACATTTTAGAAAAAAAATAATAATACATGCACCAAACAAATGAACTTGTTTAGTTAACATTCTATCTTTAAAACATCCAAACTAATTATGGCTATTCCAAACCTTAACCGGACTTGGTACCCTTTGAAATATATATTTTTTATTTGACTATTTTATAACTTTTAACATATCATTAAACAGTTTTAGGAAGGAAAATTATTTAATATTGAGAAAATGCATTTTTTTCTACGTTTTACGCGTGTGCTGATTAACTGCAAAAACCGGATTTCTAAAATGTTAATTAGTTTACTAAAAACAAAGCGAAAAAAAATCTAGCTAAAATAAATAAATATTTCAGAAAAAAAATGTATGCACTGAACAAGCGAATTTATTTATTTAACATTTTATCCTTCAAAACATCGAAACTAATTATGGCTATTCCACACATTAACCGGATACGGTACCCTTTGAAATATACATATTTTTATTTGAATATCTTATAACTTTTAACATATTATTAAATGGTTTTATGAGAGGTAGTTATGTAATAAAATGAAAAGGCAAATTTTCTTTACTTTTCGTATATGTGTGGTGTTTAAAAGCAAACACCAGATTTCTATAAAGTTAATTAAATTAAGAAAAAACAAAATGAAAAGGTGTGACTGAAAAAAAAATAAACATTTTAGAAAAAAAAATAATGCATGCACTAAATAAGCTGTTTATTTAACATTCTAGTTGTCAAAACATTCGAACTAATTATGGCTATTTCACACTCAAAGCGGACATGCCCTTTGATTTTATTATTATTATTATTATTTGACTACTATTTTATAACTGTTTAACATACTATTATTAAATGGTTTTTTAAAGCAGAATGATAATAAGTGAATAAGTTAGGAAGTAGAATAATAAATTATTAATAAAAAGAAAATGCATTTTTTTTTTTTTTTTTTTTTTTTTTTACTTTTCTTAAGTCCTTAAGTTCCTTAAGTACTTTTCTGTTTATCCTGTTTAACTGCAAGAACCGAATTTCTAAAAAGATAATTTAGTCCAGGGGAAATGTACCAAAAAAAGGGGGTTACCTTGTAAAAGGTCGGGTAGAAGATTTTTTTTTCTGTATTGTCTATAATGATGCCAACATGGAAAAACCAAGTTTTCTAACAAAATTTCTTAAGGCTAAATTTTCTGTGGCCAAAAAACAAGAAAAGTTTGGGACCTTTTTCGTTTTTTTTTTAAATATCTCGAGACCCGTTGCCATAGCATATTATTTGTCATTTATAATATTAAAGAGGATAAAATTCTCAAACAATTCTCATATTTACAACTTTTTTATACACCCAATAGCAAGCGCAGTACGCCATTTTAAAAATAGGACAATTTTTTTTAATTTTCTTAAAAACCGTGAAAAGCGCAGTACTGCCCCGATTATTCAAATGTTTCCCACGGATTTAATCGTGTATGTCAAATTCTATATATTAGTAGCAGTAAATTATGTTTTTCAGGGCTAAAACTAGCCTTTTTTGCACCCGTGACAAACATGGATTTTGGTGCCCCCTCCCCCCTCTCTTAAAAAGAAAATTTACCACGGGAATTTTAATAAATCTCTAATAGCCGGATTTTGAAAATTTTAACTGTGTAAGCATTAAATACGTAATGCTGAACTATGTAATCAGCTTTGCCAAATATTGATTCATTAAAACCTTGAAAACCGTACCGAAAGGAACCGAAATATATTCAGCTTTAAACAGGTTTCCATCTTAGCAAGTATAATTGTTCATATTCTTTCTCTTGAAAAAATATATACTTTTTCTTTAAAGACCAAATTCGGTACATACAGATTACATTTTCAAGGATTTTAAGCTAGTTGTCGTATTGAGGCGTTTTAATTCACAGTTGTATGAATTATAGGACTAAATTAGTCTCACGAAGACATTTGCAAGGTAATATTAAACCTATGGGAGCGTTCTTGACAAATATCTCGCTCGCATTTTGTTACTTTTAATTATTTTTTTTTTTTTTCATGGGATACCTGAGGGATATCTAATGTTGTGCTTTTGTACTTTTTCGGGTTTATATATATATATATATATATATATATATATATAATTTCATTCAAACTATCACAATTTTTGAGGGTGGTCGGTAATGTTTAATTAATGGTTATATATATATATATATATATATTCGGACACTTTCATTTTTAGAAAACTGTTTGGAACCCGTTCTGAAATTGAACCACCAATTGGAAGAAGGGAATAAACGCCACTTTTTGACACCTTCATTTTTCTACACTTTTACATTCTTTAGAAGTAGCGCTTAGTTGTGAATTCGAAGAAAATAAAAAAAGCATACGAAGCGAATGGTTTTTGTTATTTTCTTCGAACTCACAATTAAGCATTACACGTCTAAAGAATGTAAAGATGTAGAAAAAAGAATGTGTCAAAAAGTGGCGTTTATTCCCTTCTTCCAATTGGTGGTTCAATTTAAAGTATTCTGTTTGAGCTTTAAAGCAATTAATAGATAATCTTAAAGTTTTATATATTTTTGCATGCTAAAATGATGTAATCTTTTGTTATATTTATTGATATAAGTAGAAAAAATTGACAATATGGTTTAAAACTGATCTTTTAAATATTTTTTATAGAACTAGTGATCTCAAATATTTTATTAACATAATTTATAAATTCTACAAGATATAAATGCATAACATTAGTTAGCGAAATAATCTGGTGTTATTTTTATTGTAGCTATGTTATAAGATAAAAGTATTTCTTAGATAAAAGATATTTATCTTTTGAGTTCCCCCTTTTATATGGAACTACAATTCAATGTTTCCTACCTTTAAAACAGATGTTATCAATAATTGGAAATAAAATATACCATTGTAGTGGGTATAAAATATGTTTTTCGCAAATTTTCATACCTGGGTGATTTTCAAAAAAAGTGTCATGTTTTACTGTCCTTTCACATTTGTTCAGAAAAATAGTTAAATATCATAATTTTAATTATTGCTTTGTAGCTATCATGTTTTTAATGATAATTTACATATATCATCATCATCATCAACAACCGTTTTCAATCCACTGCTGGATGTAGGTCTCCCCCAGATTTTTCCAATGTTTCCTGTCTAATGCTTTAGTCATCCAATTTACACCGGCTACTTTTCTGATTTCATCACTCCATCTTACTTGAGGTCGTCTTCTTGGCCGTTTTACATCTCTGGGATACCACTGTAGGGTGTTTGTGCTCCATCTATTGTCTTGTCTTCTTGCGATGTGCCCAGCCCATTTCCATTTTAGCCGTTTAATTCTTTCAATGATGTCAAAAACTTTCGTCTGACTTCTTATCCAGGTTATTCTTTTTCTGTCTCTTCTAGTTATACCTAGCATACATCTTTCCATACTTCTCTGTGTTGTTTGTAATCTTTGTACCATCCTTTTTGTTAGCGTCCATGTTTCTGCTCCATAAGTTAGGACAGGCAAAACACATTGGTTAAATACCTTTCTTTTCAAACACAGGGGCATGCTACTCTTCAGAATAATATTGTTCTTCCCAAAAGCACTCCATCCATTTCTTATTCTTCTATTGATTTCATTCATGATACTATTATCAGATGATATTTCTTGCCCAAGGTACACATAACTTTGCACTTCTTTAATTTCAGTGTTGTTGTAGACAATTTTCTTTTTTGATGCAAATGAATTGAACATCACCTTAGTCTTTTCCAAGTTTATTTTTAATCCCACATTAATGCTAGCTTCTGCCAAATCTTTTAGCATATTTTCCAAATCTTCAGGACTGTTACTGAAAATTAAAATGTCGTCAGCGAATCGGAGATGACTTAAATATTCCCCATTTATTCTAATCCCTTTGTTTTCCCAATCCAGCTTCTTGAAAATATTTTCTAAGGCAGCCGTAAAAAGCTTAGGCGAAATGGTGTCTCCTTGTCTTACCCCTCTTCCAAGTGGCCGCCCCTCCGGGTGGTTCCGACCCGACCCCTTGAGTGGGGGAGGTGACCGGAAGCTCGGCAGAGTTCGTTGTGTACGAATGCGAGGGTGCCGGATGGGGACGATTCGCCACCTCCTCGAGAGGCTCATCTCCGACAGGCGTTGAGCACGGTGGCCACGGTTAACGGACGTTGTGCATGGGTGCGTAGGTCCTTCGGGGTCCTGACTCAACGCACCCCCGGCAGCCGGGTTCTCTGGCCAAGCCGGATAGCGACGCTCCATAGGTCGATCCCGGTGCCGGTCTAAGGGCCGGACGGTGTCGCCGGCAAAGACTAGCTAAGGCGATAGGACCCCATCCACCATTTGACTAAGAGGGAGCCTGAAGTATGAGTGAGGGCTTTGTAGTGGAAAGTCCTCGGTGCTCGCTAGTGACGACGGGGCTCGCGGGAACGCCATGCAGGGACTCCCGGAGCAACCGAAGGGCGAGGGTTTCGGACAGCGCCCAGGTTACTTTATGACTTGGGTGGCTCATCCCTCCAAGGACCTCAGCTGGAGCAGTTGGGAGCCGACCCTAAGGGTGGTGGGGTTTGGCGGTGCCCCCGTTGACCAAGGAGCGGTCGCGTGGGGAGGCCAGTATGGTTCTGGTTGTTCCACGTCGTGCCGTGCCCCATGGGAGGGGGTCGGCCGGCAGGTCCACCATCGAACACTACTCCCGCAGGGAAACGGGCCGGAGGCTCGCCGGTAACGCGGCGGCTCATCGTGCCTTGGGTGAACTCTTGGTCCGATCCAGGTCCTCCGTGTCTATGCGGTACCGGAGTTTTCCTCGCCTGGTGATGAGGACCTAGAGGTGTCTCCACCTAACTTTCGAACGCACTAACAAAGGTAGCGGTCGGTCACTGCACAGGGTCAGGGGCCTTCGGGCCTGGGTACCCTCGACGGCCGTGAGGTAAGGTAGTGGCGGGCGGGCTTTTGTCGGCCTCCGCTGGCTTCTCTGTCCTAGGATGGAGTCGAGTCGGTGGGGGCTGGCGGGACTCCGTTCCGTCCAACCCCCTAGCGAGGCGGAGTCTATTCCGTCTAGGTGGAGCTTTCCGTGCCCGCCTGGGGTCGCTAACGGCACCTAGTCTGGGCCAACTGGTTCCCGGCGTGATCCGCGAGGGGTTCCGTCGGTTGAGCCGGGTGGTTTGGGCGAAAAGCCAGGAGCTGGGTCGCTTTACGGCCGGAGGGATTTTCCCCGTTATCCCTGGTTTTCAAGTTAGGGGCCCTTCATTAACTTTCCTATCGGCTGGCCCACAAAAATGTCTCTGCCGGAAAATGGTATCTGATCTTGGGGGCCTGTCCGTAAATTAAATTCGGGTAGGGAAGCCTCGGTTCAGTCCGTGGGCCCAGCGTCTTTATAGGCGTCTGTTTCCTGCGATGGCTTGCGGGGTCTACCGGCTCGAGTAACCAAGTTTAGGGACCACTTGGTTTTTCTAGCTGGGTGGTGAGAACTATCGCATCGATTGTTCACCAACTTGGGAATAGTCGGCGTGACGTGCGCTGGGCAGTGCGTCGACCTGACCGGAGTTTACGTGGGGTTCCGCTCTGTTGGGGCTTGTCTGGCGGCGACCTTCGGGGCGCGCCAGGGGGCTTGTTTCACGGGTGGTTCCTTGCGTCGACAAATGGGCCTGAAAAGGGCCTGGGACCGGAAGATGAACCCCTCATCTTACCCCTCTTCCAAGCTTGATCTTTGCTTTTCCTTTGTCCAAGCGGATGGTTGCTGTTGCTTTCTTGTAAATCTTCTTTATAATATTGATGTAAGGTTTGTCTATACCAATGTCCTCCAGAGATTCTACTACTGCTGATGTGTAGACCGAATCAAATGCTTTTTCATAATCAAATTATTTATAAAAATTTTAAAAATAAGGAATATATTCTTTTGTAGTCAAAATGTCATTACCGTAGGTTGTCCCAACAAGCAATTTATGAGGTAAAGATTTGACAAAGTTCTATTTAAAACAGATGGTTATAATTTTTTTTATACATTTTTATTTATTAAGATGCTACTAATTAAAAAAATACTTATTTTCATTAATTAAACTTATCTATAATTCTTAATATTTTTTTTAAACCGTGTCCCAAGAAAGAGTATCATTGCCATGCTTCTGACAAAAAGTACCTCTGGATTTTTTTAGAGGACAGCACATGCCTTTTTATTAAGGCAAAAGTACTCCTTAAAAGTCAACTTGTTATCAGGTTTATGTGAATAAAGTAAATAGTTTTTTAGTTTCAATAAAACAAGCAAAGACTTTAAATGTTTTGGTGAGTATTCTTTTGTAAGTCATTACCGTACCCAGTTCTAATTGATAATTAAAAGTACTTTTATTTATTAATCTGCTTTTATTATATGAGAAATAGAAAATCATTGTATGTGCCAGAAGATATAATGGCTGCTATTTATGCCTGGGGGAAAAAATTTGCTTAATTTGTCATTACCATGCTCTCTTATGTCATTATACCAAGTGCATTAAAATTTAAAAATTAGTTTTAAAATGTTAAATTAGTAATTTGGTCTCTGCTGATGCTCGTATATTAATGTTCATGAGGTAAGGTAATTATTTACAAACAATTAAAACTTTCTGATTATTTCTAAAAATTTGATTTTGTTATTCCAAAACATGGGCGGATTTTGAAAATGACCCACCTATTCCATTGATACCTGGAAAAATATGTATGCATTATAAAAATTATTAAAATTAAAAAAATTATTAAAATTAAGCAAGAAATCTATTTTCACTGAAACTATTTTGCCAATAAGTTACTATATATTGAAAAATTCTTTTAAACAATGCTTTGACGTTAACATTGTATACACTTAAAGTTACTGTCTAAATATGAAAATTGTCTCATTCACTTACACTCTGCCCTACTTTCAAAATTATATAAATTTATTGAATATAAAATGTCTGTTGAGATGAAAATAAAGACGTGAGTGTACAAATAATATATAATTTACTGCTACCAATTTTTAGAAGCCGACATACACAATTAAATCCGCGGGGAACATTTGAATAATCGCGGCATTTTAAGAAAATTGAAAAAATTGTCCCATTTTTGAAATAGCGTACTGCGCTTGCTATTGAGTGTATAAAAAAGTTGTAAATATGAAAGTTATAGAGAATTTTATCCCCTTTAATATTGTAATTGAGAAATAATATGCTACGCATCGAGTCTCGAGATATTTCCAAAAACTCAAAAAGTGTCCCAAAATTTTCTTGTTTTTCGGCCACAGAAAATTTAGCCTTAAGAAATTTTGTTAGAAAAAGTGATTTTTCCATGTTGGTATCATTATAAACAATTTAGAAAAAAAATCTTCTACCCGACCTTTTGCAAGGTAAAATGTACATTTCCGCTGGACTAATTACTTAAAATAAAAAGAAAAAAAAGCTACGGCGGTTGTAAAAATACAAAAAATATGACTAGTATATATTTAAAATTTTTTTAATAATAATCTATATTACTGGAAATCATATTGTTAATTTTATAAAATGCACCTCCAAATCCATAAAAATAAGCAGTCATTTGAAAAAAGTTTAATCGCATTGGACATACTGATTTAAAAAAAAAAAAAACACAAACTGAAAAAAGTTAATTTAAAGATTACTACTGTGAATTATTTAAATAAAAATGGATCAATAAAAAACCTTCTTGACATCTACAAAAAAAAAAAAAAAAAAAAAAGAAAAGAAAAGAAAAAAGAAAAGTGACTTTTCAAATGTAATTTGTTTGAAAAATCTCAATTTACTGATTTTTTATAGTTTTAAAATGATTTTCAAGGATGATTTAAAAATATATATATCGATACTGCATACAGTTTGATTGAAAAAGAATAAAACGTTTCTACTTGAAGCAATATAAATAATTAAGCATTTATTTACTGAGAATATTCTATTTGGGACTATGCATTATCACGTTATCCACTTTTTGGCCATTTTGGACCTCCTCCCACCCCCCCTTACGATATCTTGCGTTATCATTCCTCGAACCCCACCCCCCATTCTAATGGTCCATTATCAATATTTAAACATTCTTTTTCTTTTTACAATTTTTTTCTTTCTTTTTCTTTTAATACGTTTACAATGATATACATTAATTATTATTCCATATTTTACTGATTTAAATGAAGAGAAGTCAATAAAATATTACTATTATACATGAAATAACTTTATAGCAAGAAATACTTTAAGGAAATACTGTTTAGAAATAAAATTTTTTGTTACACAATGCATTTAACAATAATATTGTCTTCTTTCACTCTGGCCCTTGACGGGGAGAGGTAAGCAAAACTTCTTGGGAACGTCCACTGTTACTCTTGTGACCACCAGAGTAAATTTCCATATATATTTCCAATTCTTTTATTACAAAATATACTTAAGATAAATTTGATTCAACTTCTTAAAAATACATGCGCTCTACTTTCATAAACCATATACAATTTGTAACAAAAAGCATTTTACTTGGCTAGATAATAAATGAAAATTTTGTTATTCTTGTGACCACAAAAAAAAAAAAAAAAAAAAAAAAAAAAAAAAAAAAAAATGCAATTTTCAAAAATTGTGTTTGACGCAGAAATTCTGTGAATTATATGAGACTATATAAATAAAATTTACAGAATGTAGCAGAGTAATTATATCTTTTTAAAAATCATTAATCATTGAACTCATCTGATAACACATGAATTAATTACATTTGATTTTGTAAAATGCTATGTGTTACATTTGTGACATTTTGTCCATAATGTAATTTTAGCAAAATTTCAGTTTAAATACTAAACAAAATGATTAAAATAAGTTTAAAAAAACCATTTTCCATACAGAACAACTTTTAATGATGGTTTAATTTTAAAATAACATAAAATAATGTAAAAAAATGTAAAATTAACAAACACTATAACCACATAGCAACCTCTCAGTTCTGCTACTTAACAAAATAAGTCATTGTCTTCATTATCAATAATATCACTTGTAACTTCTCCTGTATCATGATTTACTTATTGAAACGCCAATTCTTTGTACGAATCATGTGAGTGTAAGGTTTGTAGTAGATAGTGTCATTTTTCATGGCTTTAACAAATTGTATTTGTTGAATGCCCTTCGCTGTTGGTATTTTCTCGCAAAGTAATGAAACTTTATAGTTTTATTTCTTTTGACAAAATAAGCAGTACATTTTAGAATTGCTTCTTACAAGGAAGGTCTCCATACGGGCATATTCAGAAAAATCTGAAAAAATTACAGAGTGTTCTTCTCATGTGTATATATATGTTTATAAAATTTTTTTTGGCGGAACCGCGATAGAACGTTCGTAAAAAAATAATGAAAATTTCGTTTATTTGGCGATTTATCATTGGTTGGCGATGAAATGAAATTTCGAAAAATACTTTTTTATGCCGAATACTCTTTAAGATAAAAATGTTTCATGTTGAACTTCTTTAAATAAATTTAATGTAAATTACTTTAGTTTTGTCAGTTTTAGATTTATTTAACTATAGTTTGTCATATATATATTTATAATGAAAGTTAAATATCAAATTTTATGAATTAAAACAAAATTAAAATAAATTAAAATTGCTTCAATGTCTCAAAATTAAGTCCAATTGAGCGCTGTAGATTCAATTATGTTGCTATGGAAACGACGAATTATTTGATATGAACAACTGGTAAATGAATCTTGCCTTTATTTTGGAATACGCTTAAATATATGAAAGTATTTTTTATATATGATTTTTTTAAAGTAATAAAATTAAATAACAAGCAACATAAATATGTAATACGAAAAAATGTACTTATAAAACTCTCTCATTGTTTAAACTTAAATTCATTAAATACTATTTACACGCATTCTAAAAATCATTTAAAAATCAATTTTCAGGTGTACTAAAATCGTTTGTTTTTGGTGAGGAAAAGTATTGTTCGCCAAATAGCGTGACGCTTTCGCCTTTTAGCGCCAAATACTCGAAAGTATTTTATTTTTTTACAGACTTTCTGCTGTAACTCCGCCGCTAAATTTGACTGATCCTTTATTACATACATAAGTAGTTTAATCAGTATTTTTTTCAAAATATTCTGAGTATGCCCAGTATGGAGAACAAAATAAATCTGCAGCATCTATACCAGGAGTATTTGAAAAAAAAAATATGCCCAATTAAGATAATTGAGAAAGGAGTCTGATTCATTGCAGGCATATTTGCATAGTTATATTTTTGTTTAAATTGGAAAGCACAACCATCATATAAAAAAGTAAAACAGGTACATTTTAGGAAAATACAAATTCCATTAAAGATACAATGTTGAAATTTTACATACGAAAGCATTTACAAAAAATTGATTATGAGTTACATTGTCTAAAATAATAGCATAAGATTTACTTTATTGGGATCACACTAAATAAAAATCTGAAAATACAGTCGCTTGTAGATTTGACCAGTAATGTAGATTTCATACCAAAATTACTTCTTGGCATGAAAATAAAACAGTTTCCAGAAAATCCACTGGCACAACTATTCTTTAAAAAATGGTTATTTTTGGGGCTTTACGAATATAATACATTGTACAAGTTTCAATGAATGTGTGCCACAGAAATGGATTTAGTTGCTTTCGAAAATTTTTAAACAATCAGAAATGGTTTCTTTAACAATTACTTTTTCAAAACGTTTATCAACGTTTTGAAAAGGTAACAGTATTGAGAAGATGTTGATAAACGTTTTGTCAATAGCAAAACGTCTATCAACGTTTTGCTATTTACAATAACTTATAAGAAGTTCTGTATTATGGACTTCCGTTTCAAATAATTCTTCGATGTTATCTCCGCAAATTAGACATTCTGAATTCCTAAATTCTAATTATCATGTATCTCGGCAGACAAAGTCATCAAATCCATCACAGGAATGTTTAATGCAGGAAATACACCAGCTACTACATTATGAATTGCTTGAATGTTTTCGTAACAGCAACAAATGGAGATATTCTGATGAGTCATTTTCTATTGTTTTATGAAACTAGGCTTTAAAGCTGCAAAGGAATCTCCAATTTTTCAATTTAGGAAAGCTTCTTTAAACAAAAAACGTATTCTCTTATTAAATGTCTCCTACAATTGATGAAATTGTGTGACCTTATTCACGCTCAACTAACGTAGATTTAGCTGAAGAATGACCTCTTTTTAAATCTTCATCGACATAAAATTCTCCAAAGCTGTGGAGTTAGATTTTTTCCCATTACAGTATTTGAGGTTAGCTAGTTCTCTACTTCTTTCTTTTCTTAATATTTCCATTTTCTTGCTGAAGATTTTGCTGGTTCTAAGACTTTTCTTCACCTTATCGTAATATATTTTGTTTTGTTTTTTTCTCACAACAACATATTCAATTTTATTCTTATTTTTTCGCTACAATTTTTGGCGCTTAGCAGAATTTTTCCTGCTCTTTAAAACAATGTCGTGAATAAGAAGCAATATTAAAATCTTTCCTTTAAAATATACTATCAAAATCCTTTCCATAAAAGTTACTATAAGAACCTCTGTATGTTATGCAGCAGAATTTAGTAAACGAAGCAACTTTACAAAGCCTATAAAATATCTAATCAAAAATTATGTGCTTCAAACCAAAAGAAAGCACACAAAAATGATATGAGTTGAGTTGTTTAATTATATCTTTAATTACTTGACATAATTATTTTATAACCTTAAGTAATACCAAAAATGAATAAAAATAAATCCACCCATTAAAAAAATACTAATAAAGATAAATTATTTTCCTTAAAATTTACAAAATAACCTTAGTTATAGCTAAAACTACAGTCGAACCCCGTTAATACGCGAATCAAGGGACCGACAAAATTCGCGTATTAAACGGGTTCGCGTATTAACCGAAGTTCGTAAATTTTCGTCCAGTGTTCCATATAATAACGACTTATACGGATAAAACACATCTTTATGACAATTTTTAGCGGTTTTAAGACATAAAATGATATTTCATTTGTTTTTCTGATTATATGTTTACGATTATGTGTTTATTAAGCAGGAATGTTCGAAATCGGGAAATTCAAATGAAAGTTATTGTCTTAAGTAAAAATCCTATGTCTTTTCAAAATTAGATTTATTATGTACGTCACATAAAATTGAACAAAATGAATACAAAAATTTGTGCTAACAATGTAAACTAACATTAATATTAAAAAAATTATTAAGAAGGAGCTTGGTGCAATATAATAGAAATGTAAAACTATAAACGTTAAAAGTACCAATAGTTATAAATTTTAAGCATACCGGTTTCGGTAGCATATAGCTTACCGTCCTCAGTGCACTGAGGTGCACTGACATTTCTACAATATTAACAAAGCTAAAATCCTTGTTAGCTATACAGAACAAATAGAGAATATGTCGTAAATACTCAAAAGTTGATATAAAAAAAGTTTAACCTTAATAAAGTCAACAATTACATGAAAAATAACTTTTTGGCAGCAAAGTTGCTATTAAGTTTGTTCTGTTTGACATGCGGCCGGACCATTTGCACAATTTTTTCAGCCCTATTGAGGTGATGGTAAGGCTTCTCCGTCGAAGGCCCTTCGTCCAGTAACGATGAAAACTGTCTCAGAAAACTGAACGCCTCTGTTAATTTGAGAATGGAGTTGAGGCCGGAAGAACAGATTCATCCTCTTCTTCCTCCTCGTCCGGTTTGTCAGGCGCTTTTGATGTCATCCAGACTTCTGAGCTAGGAGACTATTAGATCTTTGTCGATATTAATGAACGTGTCTAAATGGAAAAAATCTTACCCTACAATTTCTTGTTCGCCAAGCCAGTTCTTCAACATCAGAGTATCTTATCAGAGCTCTTTAGAAATGAACTCCTCGCTACTTCAAAAATCCCCTTTTCTAAACCAATTTGCAATCGCCATTTGTCTGACACTCTCCCATGTTACGGTAAGCACGTGCATAACACCAACGTCTTAATAAGACGACCTCTTAGCAAGAATGGCTGCTGTCGTGTTCCATTTGGTGAAGGTATTCTCGTACTACGTGAGTCTTGTAATTTACCTTGGCGCTGTTAATGATTCCATTAGTCTATTGGCTGAGTGATACTGGTCGAATTAGGAGGTAAAAATTCAATTTGGACTTCCTCAGGCATTCGTTATCTTTCGAATAAGCAGGGCAATTATCTACGAGCAATAACACATCGTATGATTTTTTTCCCATACGCCGGCCAATATCACCAACCCGTGTTGAAACTAGTTGGATGAGCCAATCCCAAAACTTTCTCCTATCTCATACATCTGAATATTTCTTGAAGTAGTTATAGATGTTAATACTTCAATACTATGCCAACTTTGATTTTCATCTTAAATTTGTACGTCATTCAATTAATCGGAGTAAAAACGAGTTAATCTCGATCATGATATTTATTAAAATCAAAAGTTTTTAGCTACTCTGTCGTATATCAGCTCTTTGCGAATAGCCGGCTTAGCAGGACGCGAGTTCCCGTCGCTGCACGAGCCGCCGATGGACAATAGAATTTTTAAAAAACCAAGAAATTTATACAAAAATCGCTATCTCTGCGCCCCTTTCCGGCTGAAGATTTCCAAATTTAAGGAGGACTTTGCTGGGCATGGCCAAAAACATACACAGAAAATTTGGTTTAGTTCTATGCATAACTTCATACACTTTTTGATGGTACGATGGCGACAGGCGGACAGACATACATTTTGTATAAACATGTTTTTTGAGATCTTTAACTCCTAAAATATGTAAATCCGTCGAAAACCGGAAATAGAAAAATAAATTCGATTGCAATGCTTTCTTCTATTGAAGATAAAAGAAAGTAAAAATGTTGCTCGTCATCAACGCTCTGCGCTGACTTTCACACAGGAAGGGAATATTTTTGACATTTTCAAAGCATCGCAAGTTGCGTGATTTCCCTATGACCAGTAGCTTTAACTTTTCTGATCCACCAGATTTGGCTTCTAATAGAAGAGTAAGACGGTCTTTCCTTAGTTTACACCCAGGATATGCTTCTCCTTTTATATCCACTGTTTTGTTGGATGTCATTTTGTAAAAAAGCCCAAATTCGTCCACCTTGCAAATATCACGACTTAAGTAGTTTTTTACAAGCTGCGGAAGCAGATTTGTTTTCCAACAAGCGACTTCTTCATTGTTGACAGCAGCTGATTCACCTCACACTATCTGGAATTTTATTCCGGGGCGAGCTGTAAATTGATCCATCCATTCACTTGAGGCATTGAAATTTAACAATACCATTTCAAAAATATTTTCTTCGATTAGCATGTTGCTTTTTGGGATATTCGTAGAGCGCGCCTGAAAAAACCACTCGTGGAGGGCCTTCTCCATGTCCTTAAACTCGGCGGTTTTAATTTTCTTGTTCCTTGTTCCACCAAAAACAGCTTGGTTTACGATGACATCCCTAATCTTCAACCAAGTCCTTAAAGTTGATTCTGTATGCCTTTTCTTTGGAGAAAGCCGACTTATTCGGGATAGCCTGGGCATTGTACTGATTTATAATTTGTACTTTCTTAATAGAGAGAGCCAATCTTTTAATATGTTTTGCTCATTTTGCTATGATAAAGACCAGATTAAACTTTTAAAAGAACACGTGGACATCGTAGACCAGATTCTACTGGGTGCACAAGCGACTCCTTTCCTTCATAAGGTAAGACGCACACTGAGGCGACAGGAGGAAGATGAGGTGCGACTTAGGAGGAGAAACAGCTTGAAACAAAGAATTAAGCTGTTTTAAACCTGTTTTTCCGTCGAAGACAAGCAACATGTTGCATGAGTCGCTTCACTGTGCGGCCTGCCTTCGATATCACAGCACTGATCACGCAGCGAATCGGGTACTGCTGTAAGTTAGGATGGGGATTAAATTGTTTCTCCATCGTAGGGAAAAAGTTCTCTTTTCACTTCCTTATCGGATAAGACCTCAACTGGCTCATTCTAATCAGGAGTAAAACAACAAGTTTGCTTATTTATTGTGCACTCGTTAGCTGTAAAAGTTTCTCATATCTCTTCCTGGCATGTAGTAGAGGTTCAAACTGATATTTTTAGTAAAGCTATTCATGTTTGCATTAAATTTGGACATAAAAAAACATTCCTAGTTTAAAGAATTGTCGTATGTAATGCTTGGGACATTATTTTCCTCTAAAACGTTCTCTGTTAAAAAAAAAAAAAAAAAAAAAAAAAAAAAAAATACTCATTCGCGTATTAAACGTAGGTTTTTCATGCCACGGGACTGATAAAATTTCGCGTCTTAAGCGGGTTCGCATATTAACCGTTCGCGTATTAAGAGGAGTCTTTTTAATGTATAAGATGGGCGTTTTTCAAGGGACCGAAGAAAATTCGCGTACTAAGCGGTTTCGCGTATTAAGCAGAGCACGTATTAACGGGGTTCGACTGTATTTCAAAAACTGCTCTAATAAAAGAGAAAAAACAACAAAGCTTTAAGCATTCTGTTTGTTTTGGTTGTAATGCAGTTTTATATCAAACTATCGACAAAAGTATTATGTGTTACTCTTGTGATACAGACGTTTGTTACTCTTGTGACAACTTCCCAGAGCCTATTCCATGCATATCATAAAAAAAATATTTAATGTAAAATATGCCTTATACCTCGAAATCAGAGAATCAGATGTTTTGGGTAAAAAATTTAAGTAGTTTTTCTTTAATTAAAACTTTTGTATGTTTTCCGTTATTCTTGTGACATTTAAGTATTAACGTTTAAATACAGACAGAAATATATTAAAGACATTATGTAAAAGATTTTATCTATGTAGATCTTAAAGATATGATAATAGTTTGTTGATCTGAACGCATAGTAATTTTATAGAATTCTAAAAAGTAAAAAAATCATACATTTCAATAAGTTGTATTTTAAGCTCAAATGTAAATGTAGTTTTATATTGTTAGTATCCAGCTCATTTTCAGTAAACACTTGCTCTTATGAAATTAAAACTTACAAATTCATATACTTCAACTCTTTAGCTTTAAATTGATGTATCACACTTATATTTCAGTTTTTAAAAAAAATTCAGCAAAATTTTTTTTCTGCCGTGGACGTTCCCTCTTATCAACAAAGCAGGTGACCAACATTCTTTCCATTTTTTACTAGTAGTATAACAAGTATCACTTCAAACCTGGTTTCTCTAACAACGCAATATATCCACATATCGCAGAAGAATAGGGATGCCGAACGTTTGGATAATCCATATTTTGGAATAAAATGATTTTATAATTAATTAATAGTAATCTTTGTGTTTACATAAAAATTGACAACAGACTAAAAAAAAGGTTCATAGATTATTTTGATGTTAAAAAAAATTTAGCAAAAAATGAAAATTTTGATTGGATCAAAAATGATAACAATATCAAAAGACAACCCCTTCCCACTAAAGATATCTTACGATATCAAATGACAGGCCCACCTCCCCCCTAAAGTGATAACGTTATATATGCACAGCCCCTTATGGAATTAAAACTTCATCAATAAATAAAATAATCTATAACAATAAAGTAAAATAATGTAAATAAAACACGAATTTAAGAGACACGAAATCAAGCTAGGCGCTTTAACTATTGAAATCATCGAAATCAGAAGGGCTGCTGTAAGAAGCTAAATCTTTGGCGATTTCTTTGGTTATTAATTAATCGCAATGGCTAATACAAAAGTATCATTTTTAAGAATTTTCAAAACTTTATTTGAATACATCATTGGTATTTTCCATATAAAAATGCTTTTTGAAACTGTTATTGAGCAATCTAAATATATATATATATATTAAATGTAAGAAATCTGCTAGAGCTTTCAATTTTTCATCTGTATTCTTGTAATCCGGGAAATGCGGGTGGAATTCCCAAGTATTTTCAATTATCGATCTTTACGACACTGATCGAGAATATGCTACGGTAAAAAGTTGCAAAAAAAAAAAAAAAAAAAAACTTAGCAATTTGTTTATACAGGGTGTCTTTTCCGTAGTTTCGACTATTAAAGTCCAAATAAAGAAGAAACATCTATTCAAAATTAACAGTGGAAGCATTTGAAGTTAGAAACTGTTCCACTTCACCGAAGATCTTATCATAAAATTTTCTTAGATCGCTCAACCGTCTTTTCTACTATTCAAAAGTTGTAATATTATCGACAAATGCTTTTTTCAGAAAATATTACAGAATTCGATAACTTTTGCCTTGAAACTTTTCTAAAAGTGTTATTAAACAATTCTTTTGAGACTTTGTTTCTAGCATATTCCAACAAATAAAAAATAAATCGATATTACGAAACAAAATAGAAATAAGAATTTCAACAAAAAATACTTGATTTTTATTTTGAAATACGAATTACAGTAGACACTTCCATATCCATTCCTCTGATATCCGGACTCTAATAACCGGAATAAACGCTTATTCTTAAAACCGGAAATTCGCTGCTTTCAATACTTTTGTTTTTCGGGCTACCAATATTTGTTCCACTCCTCAGTTACTTAGTGCTGAACTTAATTACCTCTAATACCTATTGCTGTTGGTCGTGGTTATTCCTCTAATATTATTGATTCTATTTATAAGAAATTGACGAAACCCCTCCATTCTGAAAAGTATTCTAATTCCAACTCTAATACTTCAGTTGTGTTACCAATTTTTCCTAAAATCAGTCAGCAAGTTGCTAAAATCTTAAGAAGGTTTGATTTTGATGTTATTTTTTCTCCTGTTAATAAAATCACTTTTTCAAATCTCAAACACCCCGTTGATCGCCTAGACAACTGGGGTATTTAACAAATCTCTTGCCAGTGTGGCCTTTCTTATATTGGCCAGACTAAACGTGCTTTTAGATTTCGTTTAAAAGAGCATGAAGGTTATGTTAAAAATCAGGAGCTCAAACGTTCTTCTATTGCTCAACATCCTTGGTCTTCTCAACATAGGTTCGATTTTTCCTCAGCCACCATTATCCAAAAATGTTCTTCTAACCTTGATCTTGATTTTTGGGAAGCTCACCACATCATTAAAAATTCTCACTCTTAAGTCAATGACTTATCTAGTACTCCAGATTTTCCAAGTATTTGGAAAGCATTAATTTAATTTCCTCTTTTTTGGTTTCTTTTTCTCTCCTTCTCCGGTATATGTCGCTACTTGTCCACCCAGTCATTTCCACTGCTTCTCTCTCATTGGTTGTTTCTGGCGCTTTCGCTACCCGCATAGGGTATAAAAGGCAGCGCGTCTCTGCCTATCATTTTGCTCATCCTTGCTTTTTCTAGCACGCTGTTCTTTTTTTCCCTATCTTGCACTGAAGAAGAATCTCGCTGTAGATTCGAAACAGCTGTTTGCTGCTTTTCACGCATTATTTGTGCATTTTAAACGTTCGTTTACTGCTTTTTAATATCCCTGCACAAAGGCTTTAATTGCTATTTTAATCAAGACTGTATTTATTTAGGAAAATTTTTTTTTAAATACTGGTATAAAAACAAAATTTCTCAAGACTTTCAATATATTAAAAAACAGAACATATTTGCGTGAGATTCATAGTCCGTATGGTGTTTAATTTTAAAATTGATTTTTCTAATCAAACATGTTTAAAACCCCGGGCAACGCCAGGTATTTCAGCTACCTTTTAAGTTGTAGGAATAGTTATTCATATTATCAAGCATTAGAGGTATGCTTTTTTTCCTTTTTTTAGTTGACATTGAATTTTATACATTTTTAATTCCTTTTTATAAGGCTGCCTTGCGGTTTATAGAGCAGCACAGCTAATCAACTCCCTCTGACGTAATTATAACAAAACGTTGGCGTGAGGCAGTAGATCGTCAGCAAAGCGAGCGACAAAACAAAAAAAATTTAATGCAATAAAAAAAAGTATGTATTTTAAATTGCAATTGCAAAAATATTGTGCAAATATAATGAAAAGTGAAAATAAGCGTTTTTAAGTTGATTAGAGACGCTCTTATCCGGATTTTTCGTATATTCGAATTACTGCAGTCCACATTAGTTTGATTATGAGAGTTTCTACTGTAATTAAGCTCTTGGTTTAAATAAAATCTTTTAAACCATACCAACCCTGTTTTATATAGAAATTAATATTTCTGACAAGACTGAATTAACGTTAACGAAACTTGTAGCATAAATGCCGAGCTACTCTCTTATGAAGGCAGTCTAAGATCAAATGGATTATTGAGTTTTCCTTGTGAACGTATTGTCCTATTTCTAACGTTGTGCGTAAATGAGTCACACTATTCTGTAATTTATTTTACTTTTGAAAATTGTACCTGAATCATTCTAAATTTGATTTTCATTTTTACTTTGAGCGATGATATGTTAATTAGATATCTGTGATCGTCTAGCTCAGCCATACTCAATCTGCAGCCCGCGGACCGCATGTGGCCTGGCGGTATTTTATGTGCGGCCCAAGCCACATAATCATTAATCCGTATTTATAAAATTAATTAACTCGTGCATAAAAAAATACTACTTAAGACCTTCACTATTTTTTGACATATTTCGAAAGACAAAATTTGTCCTAATATTTTACATTCATTTAAAACTGAAATGTTAAAACATCTTAAATGCCGTTTTCTTATTCAAAAGTTCTTTTTATATGCACTCCCATTTGTGCTGCAATGTTGTATGTATTTCTTAATCTTCAACGCTAAACAAACTTTATTGCAAATTAATTAGATTTGCACTGTATATTTATTTCTACAATTAAAAAAAAAAAATGAAATTTTTGCATTGGGCAAAATATTTACTTATTAGAGAAAATCTGATGATTTTTTTTTCTTTAGAACTTTGAAATTCTACATTGTTACATTATAAAATTTTATGCGTATTATACAGGGTCATCGAAAAATAATGCTTAGATTTAAAAAAAAAACATAACATCGAAACCTTTTATGTTAAATTAGTAAATCTTTCACTACACTATAACTGGTGAGCGCAAGTTTGGTTTTAGTTCACCAGAATTCGTTTGCGTGTCTGTGTTATGCGCAGATTAGTTGCGCAGTCGTCAAGGTCAGCCAACGCGTCTGACTGCAGCTGCTCACTACGATGTTGACAGTTCAACAAAAAGCACAGTACGATGTTGACCGTGCAACAAAAAGAACAATGCGTGATTTGGTATGTGGGGTCAAAGTCAATAGTCAGTGTACAGCGGCTTTTTCGGAGAACATGTAAACTGCTCCTGGTGCTCAAACTGCATACATTTGCTCTTGGTGCACATCGAACGGTGCTCACATTGAGAGATACATAGGTGTGAAAAAAAATATTTTTTTCCTCACAGTATAAGACTAAAACCAGTAAATTACCTTTCATAGATTTTTGTGACAGTTATTTAAAATCTAGGCATTATTTTTCGATGAAACTGTATGGCTAATACTGATTTTTCGGGTTGAACGTCTATCGCGAAAAAAAATTACCACCAAAATATTTTTAACCTGCTATTTCCAAACAACAAACTTCGCGGCCTATTTTTACAACATTTGCAATAAAGATCTACCACGAAGTTTATTATTCGTAAATACTGCTATTAAAATTTTTTGGTAACACTTTTCCGCGACCAACATTTAATCCACTGACAGTATTAACTTTGCTGTGCGGCCCGCCTAACGTCTCAAACATATGTTTGCGGCCCAAAGCATCGGTTGAGTATGGCTGGTCTAGCTGATATAAATACGGTGGTAGAAGTTAATCACAGTCGCTGAGCTCCATATATAACAGGAGATCTGTCTTTCTATTTCCCAACATGATTTCTAATGGTCAGCGGGGAAGGATACAATGAGGATAATTTTATCTCGCATTCAGGGCAAAAAATGTTGTTTATCACATTCCCTTACATGATTACAGAAACATTTATTAATTTGATGCGTATAACTTAATTAGAGAATCCTAAACTAAGATAATAGTAAATGAGAACACTAATATCTAATATTGTCAACGAGGACTATTCCTTACATTTGCCTTGCAAGCTTCTGACCGCTGACTAAGAACTCCTATTCTACATGGAGCTCAGTGATCACAGTGGATATTATCGGACCTCGTTCCTTGTGGAAAATCAAAACTGGATTTTGCTTTCATAGATCTGACGACATGTCGATAGCCTGTGACTTTCCATCTTGACTGAATTTGGAATAAGATACTTCAGCTGAGAATTTTTCTATGAGGTAATGTGTACTTCAAATAAATTATATTGGAACCCACGGCATCCCTTCAATTAGTGACATTGTCGTATTTTATAGTGATATTGTGTATAGTTTTATTTCAGAGTTACTAGTGAATTTTCGTAGCGAGTTAAGGTGAAGCTTTCTGAGGTTCTGGAATACAGTTAACGTAGCCATCTTGTTAGGAATTAGTGTTAGCATTTACACTAATTTTGGGGGTTATCACTTTCCCTCTCACTATTTTAGTGCTTGACCTTATACTTGTAAGTTGATCACCGCTAATTTAACTGTCTTACTCCACTGATAAAGTCACTTATACAGTAGAGCACCGATTATCGGAACTCCAATTATCCGAACAGCCTATTTCTCTCAAAAAAAATATTTTATACCGAACTTCAGTTTATCCAAACAGCCTATTTCTCTCTCTCTTTTTTTTTTTTTTTTTTTTTTTTTTTTTTTTTTTTTTTTTTTTTTTTTAAATGATGATGAGATTGTGGATGAGATTTAAGAGGAAAAAGAAATTGAAGAAATGGAAACGAATGCCCTGAAAATGACCCAGGTCCATCACATAACGAAGCCTTTGAATGTTTGGAAACAGCTATGAAATGGTTCGAACGGCAGAAGAACGCTGATCCTATTCAACTAACGTATTTAAGAAGAATTCGAAATAGGGCAGCATTGGAAAGAACGTCTTCTTTGAAGCAAACAACAATCGAAAGCTTTTTGCTTAAATTATAATCTCTGGAGTTCAGAAAATGATAAAAAGATAAAAAAAATTAATGATAAAAAAAAACAGTCTTTAAACACGATAGCACTAACTGGTGCTTCCAGTCCTAAGCCTGGATAAAGTGTGAAGGTTTTAGTATAGTCAGGAACATCCCTTAAATTGTCTGTCTATTTATCCGAACTTTTACTTATCCAAACTAGGATCGGTCCCGATTTGTTCGGATAATCGGCGCTCTACTGTATTTATTTTAAATATTTTCTTTAATTATTGATAATAACTGTCATATGGCTACTCTCTTATCTGATGGGCCAGAAGGATTAGCCATAAAGTTCACTGTGAAAACGAAGGAGTAATGATAAATGCTTTCTTAGCAAAATACATATAAAAATTGTCATCAGAGAAATTTTTACTATGCTGCCGCTATATTCACAAATTCATAAACAATTTGAATAAACGTTAAAAATTCTTTTGGGCTAAATTGAGAATGCCACATGAATGAAATTATGAATGTCTTTCTTTGAAGTAAATAAAATCATAATCGCTTTCATAATTAAAATGTTAAATGTCCTTAAGAGAAAAGAAAACATAAAAAATAAATGAATTATTTTGTCTTTACGAAACTCTCATTCGATAAAATGTAAACAAAATCTCCACTTATTTTATATCTAAATTTAAGGAATCATTTTTTTTTAATCATATCGATGGATAAAATTCCTTTTCAAGTGCCATTAATATTTATAATGAGACTTAATTCACAAAATTCAATTAAATCAAATCAAATTAAATTATTCAATGACAATAAATGAGATAAGAGAGATAAAACCTCTAGTTTTTCGTAACTGAAATAATTAATTTCCCTAACATAAAAAAAAGATGTGAACTAATATATTTTTTTAAATTCATAATCTTTTCATTTAATAAAAGCCCTGAACTAGCTGATCAGTAATATTATATCTCAAATTTAAAAATAAGTTTTAATTTACTTTTTGGTCATGGTTGTTAAATTATTAAATGAATAAAGCTAAATTTCAGTGTGATTAACATTTGTAGTGAGACTTGAATCACGAAAACAAAATTATTTTATAATAAATAAAATAATATAAGTAATATAAGAAAATAAATGATATAAGAGTAATAAAAAACATAGCTACTTTCGTAGTTAAAATATTAGATACTCCTAACATAAAAAAAGAAAATAGACCACGAGCCGGCAGCACAGATAATCACCTCATCGAGTTCACGGATGAAATTCTAGGATTAGTTAAAACTTGATTCCCATATTAAAACGCAATCGGTCAGCCAAGTCATATCTTGGTAGAAAAAACCTGAAAACCATAATTTAGTGGTTGACTTGTAGGTTTACCATTATGTTTTCCTGCACCCAAAGGTAAGAAAACATGGAGGACTGGGAGCAGGAAAACACAATGGTAAACCTGAAAATTTGGTTGTCCTCCCCTTTTATCCTCCTTTATGTTTCAAGTTAGCTAAAGTTTTACGGCGTTTCAATTTTAACATTATCTTTAAACCTGTCAATAAATTCAAATTCCCCTCCACTAAATCTCCTGTTCCTGATCTTCGTAAATGGGGAATTTATAAAGTTCCTTGTAATGGTTGTGATTTATCTTATATTGGTCAAACTAAAAGGAATCTCGAAATCCGCTTAAAAGAACACTCGCGTTATGTAATCAATCAAGAATTTTCTAAATCTTCTATTGCCAAGCACTCTTGGGATTCCGGCCATAGTTTTAATTTTCAAAATTCTAAAATTATCTCTAATGCCAACAGTATCTCTGAATTGGACTTTCTTGAAAATTTAGCTATTTATCTTAATCGTGATGTTATTGTTAATGCTAAATCTGATTCCACAATGCTCTCTGCAGCTTGGAAAAACCTTTTCAGTACTACCATTTAATTTATTTTTGTATTATTATTAGTCTGTTTTTTTTCTTTTCTTTCTTTTTTAAATATTATTCATTTATTTATTCATTTTTAATTTCATGTGTTCCCATATTGGATTATATGTATTTTTCCCCCTCCTACTTTGTGTTCTTTTGTTTTGATTATTCTCTTCTGTGATAGGCTGTTGTCTTTTACTTTCCTATTGGCTGTTGATTTCTAACTTCCTATTGGCTGTTTCTTCAGCTTGTTTCCTTTCCCTTGTCTCTCATTTCAGTCTTGCCTCTGCTTTCATAGTAGAAGGACGTCTTTTTTGCGCCCGACGAAGAAAGACTCAGATCTTTCGAAAGGCCTAGCGCATTTACAAATTTTTGATGGTGTTTCAAGAAGATTGTTTGTTCTTAGTCATTCACGCCAGTTTTAACTTATTTTCTTTGGTAAACCTACGAGTCAACCGCTAAAATCGGGTTTTCATGTATTTTCCACCAAGATATGACTAGGCAGACCAATTTTATTTTAATATGCTAATCGAGTTTTATCTAATTCTGGAATTTCAGCCTTGAATTCGATGAGTGCCGCCTCCCTGTCTAAAACAATAAATCAATAAAATTTCTTTTAACTATTAATTTTCCAATTTTATAAAAGCCCGAGTTAATCTTTATTACTAATTATTTTATATCTAAACATTAAGAATAAGTTTTCTTATCTTTTTTGGTCAATGCTTTTAAATTATTAAATGAATAAAGTTTCTTTTCAAGCACGATTAATATTTGTAATGAGACTTAATTCATAGAAATAAATTATTCTATATAAATAAAATGAGATAAATGTGATAAAAAGAACCAAGGGTTTTTTTTTTTTCGTAAACAAAACAGTAAATGTATCAAACATAAAACGGAAAATAGGAATCAACGAATTTTATTTTAACTAAAAATCGTCCAATATTTATAAAAGTGTGAACAAACTCTTCAATAATTTTATATCTAAAATTTTAGGAATAACTTTCATTTTTTCATTTCTTGTTCACTGCTTTCAAATTATTGAATGAATAAAGTGTCTTTTCAAGCGCAATTAATATTTGTAATGAGACTTAATTCATAAAAATAAATTATTCTACATAAGTAAAATGAGATAAGGGTGATAAACAACCTTTTTTATTTGGTAATTAAAATATTAAATGTCCCAAACACGAAAAATTAAAAAATATGGATCAATGAATTTTCCTTTAATTAAAAAGTTTCCCATTTAATAAAAGACTGAACAAGCTCTTCAATATTTTTATACATACAACTTTAGTGAAAAAAAAAAAATTCATTCGTATTATGGTCACTGCTTTTAAATTATTAAATAAATAAAGATCCTTTTCAAGTGCGATTAATGTTTTCAATCAAACTTAATTCACAAAAAATAAATTAATCCATAAAAATGAAATCAAATAATAATGATAAGAAACCTAGCTTTTTTTTGTAATTAAAATATTAAATACCCTAAACATGAAAGAGAAAATATTAGTCAATGAATTTACCTTTAATTCATAATCTTCCTATTTAATAAAACTCTGAACAAGCTCATCAGTAATATATCTAAATTTTAGGAATAAATTTTATTTTTCTTTTTGGTTATGGTTTATAAATTTTTTAATGACTATATCTCCTTTTCAGTTCGATTAACATTTGTAATGAGACTTAGGTCACAAAAGGGAAATTATTTTATGAAAATAAATGATACAAGAGAAATAAAAAACCTAGCTGCTTTCGTAATTAAAATATTAAATATCCCTAACATAAAAAAAGAAAACTATGAATCAATAAAATTTCTTTTAATAATTAGTTTTCTAATTTTATAAAAGGCAGAATAAGTCTTTTAATTATTCTATATCTAAACAATAAGAATAAGCTTGGTTTTTTGTTGGTCCCTGCTTTTAAATTATTAAATGAATAAAGTTTCTTTTCAAGTGCGATTAATATTTATAATCAGACTTAATTCATAAAATATAAATTATACTATGAAAGTAAAATGCGATAAGTGTAAAAAAGTAGCTATTTTCGTAATTAAGATATTAAATGTCCCAAACAGAAAACAGATATTATGAAGTAAAAAACATCTCATATTTATAAAAGTGTCTCAATAATTTTATACTTCAAGCTCTTCAATAATTTTATATCTAAAACTTTACGAATAACAGTTTGGTCATTGCTTTTAAATTATTGAATGAATAAAGTGTCTTTTCAAGTTCGATTAATATTTATAATGAGGCTTAATTCATAAAAAATACATTATTCTATGTAAGTAAGATGAGATAAATGTGATAAAAAAAACTATGTTTTTTTTTTTTTTTTTTTTTTTTTTTTTTTTTGTTCGGGGGCGGGTAATTAAAATGTGAAATGACCCAAACACAAAAAATGAAAATATGAATCAATGAATTTTCCTGTAGTTAAAAAGTTTCCCGTTTCTTCAATAATTTTATATCTAAAGCTTTAAGAATAACTTTCATTTTTAAATTTTTTTTATCATGGTTGTTAAATGATTAAATGAATAAATTTCCTTTTCATTGTGATTAACATTTGTAATGAGACTTAAATCACGAATGCAAAATTATTTTATGAGAATAACTGATATAAGAGTAATAAAAAACATAGCTGTTTTGTAATGACATATTAAATACCCCTAACATGAAAAAAAAAGAAAAAAAACCGTGAATCAATAAAAGTTTCCTTAACTATTAATTTTCAAGTTTTATAACAAGCCTAATAAGCCTTTTAATTATTCTACATCTAAACATTAAGAACTTTTTTTTTCTGGTCACTGCTTTTAAATTATTAAATGAATAATATTTCTTTTCAAGTGCGATTAATATTTATAATCAGACTTAATTCATAAAAAAAAATAAATTATTCTACGAAATTAAAATGCAATATTATTATTAAAAAAACTAGCTATTTTTGTAATTAAGATATTAATTGTCCCAAACGTAAAAGAGAGAATATGAATCAATGAATTTTATTCTAACTAAAATTCTTCCCATACTTACAAAATGATGAACAAACTCTTCAATAATTTTATATCTAAAACTTTAGGAATAACTTTCATTTTTTGGTTACTTCTTTTAAATTATTAAATAAATCAAATTTCTTTTTAAGTGCGATTAATATTTGTAATGAGACTTAATTCATAAAAATTAAATTATTATATATCAGTAAAATGAGATAAGGGTGATAAAAGAAAACAATTTTTTTTTTCGTAATTAAAATATTAAATGTCCCAAACACAAAAAATGAAATTATGATTCAATGAATTTTCCTTTATTTAAAAGGTTTCCCATTTAGTAACAGGCTGAGAAATCTCTTCAATATTTTTATATATAAAATTTTAGTAAAATTTCAAGTGCGATTAATATTTGTAATGAGATTTAATTCATAAAAGATAAATTATCCTATATAAGTAAAATGAGATAAGGGTGATAAAAAACCTAGTTTTATTTGTAATTAAAATATTAAATGTCCCAAACACAAAAAATTAAAATATTAAGGAATGAATTTTTCCTTTAATTAGAAAGTTTACCATTTAATAAAAGGCTTTACAATCTCCCCAATATTTTTATAGATAAAACTTTAGTAAAAATGTTTTTTTTTTCTATATTATGGTCACTGGTTTTAAATTATTAAATAAATAAAGCAATAAAATGAGTATATTAAATGAATATTTGCAATCAGGCATAATTCTTTTAAAAAAAATAAATTATTCTATGAAAATCGAATCAGATAATAATGATAAGAAACCAAGTTTTTTTCGAAATTAAAATATTAAATGTCCTAAACATAAAAGAGAAAATATGAATCAATAAGTTTACCTTTAATTCATAATCTTCCTATTTAATAAAAGCCTTAACAAACTCATCAGTAACATTATATCTAAACTTTAGGAATAAGTTTCATTTTACTTTTTGGTTAGTGTTTTTAAATTATTAAATAAATAAAAGTTATTTTCAAGTGCGGTTAACATTTGTAATGAGTCTTAATTCGTAAAAAATAAAATGTCTTAAAGTAGAATGAGTTAAGAGTTATAAAAAAAAAAAATTATGTTTTTCATAATTATAACATTAAATGTCCTATACATAAAATATAAAATATGAATCAATGAATTTTCTTTAATAAAAAGCTTCCCATTTAATAAAAGCCTGAACTAAATCTTCAATAATTTTATATCTAAAGCATTAGAAATACGTTTTCTTTTAATTTTTTTTAACTTGGCTTTCAGATTTTTAAATTAATAAAGTTCTTTTTCAGTTTAACTGACGTTGTAATGAGACGTAACTCATAAAATCTAAATTATTCTGTTAAAATAAAATGGGATAAGACAGGGAGGGGGGAGTTACTACATTAAATAATAAATAATAAAATTGATGATATCAAACAAGCTTTTGAAACAGAAAATTGTTCGTAAATTGTTTTTATCAAAGAATCAAATCATTTTTCATTTTAAGGGGGTCCGGGGATCAAAATTCTATTTCTTTTTATTTATAGAGATTTCGTTACGCAATTTGTTTCTGAAATATGTTTTAATATAATAAGAATATTGCGTGTAAAAAAATTTGAAAAATTTTAATTATTTTTTTTAATTTAAATTTTAAAATTTTAAACATATTTAATTTTAGATATGGAAATACTTATTCGATTTACAAAATTTTTACTCTTTTGTGTACAGAAAATGTGTCATTTTTATTTGTCTTCAGGATTTCTTAAAATATAGATTATGAATTTCATTTAAAACTTTTAAGTAAAGTTCTTTTATGAGTGAGTTTTGCATTAATTAGCATATTTTCACAATTATCACTCAAAATTAAAAATCATGAAGAAAATTTGCTGGAAATATAACATAAAATCTCTGTTGAAAATTTCATACATATATTTTGCAAGGAACTTTAGATATATTCTTTTAAAGTTGACAAATCGTGAAAAAAAGTTATTCTGATATAAATGAAGTTCTCGTCAGAGGATAGCTGATGCATCGCTTCTCAAGGCAAAATGATATCAGCTCAAGATAAAAGGGCTCAAGATAAGCAGGCTCAAGATAAAAGCATGCGGTTTGCGGTATTTAATGCTAAAAACTCAGTATCTTTTTTTAACCCTTTAGTGTGCAGCTTTGCATATGTGCAAACAACAGTGTTTTGAATTTAATATATATTTTTTTTCGTATTTTCCTAATTCACACCAGAAAATTAAAATAGCAATACCTGCTTTAATTAATAACAGACATTTCGTATTTAAATAGAGCGAAATTAACCATTAAAACTTTCTGGTGTAAAATCAAATTCTCTGAACTACGTATTTTCTAGAACGTATTCTATCATGGTAATTAAAGGGTTAACGGTTAAGTTTTATAAAATAAATAATTATATAAACTAAGGTATTTGGAGACATAGTTCTTAAAATATTTACTAATTTGCAATATTTTAGAGTAAAACAGCCACACAACAGTATTTTTTTACTTGTATTGAAGATGTGCAACAGAAGAAAAGATTGACGTATTATATGAAAAATGTATCTCTGAATTTTTTTTCATTATTTTTCCTGTGTATTAAACTTTTTGGGGAATCATATATAATTTTTTCGAAACAAAAAAAAAAAAAAAAAAAAAAAAAAAATAGCGCGTTTAAGGGTAAAGCTAATTTTAAAAAATTGCATTTTTTTTTTTTTTTTTTTTTTTTTAAGAATTTTTAGCCCCGGAACCCCTTAAGTAAGCCGCTAATAATCACCTCAGAATGCTCCATCAGTGTACCTCTACTATTTAGGACCAGGACCCCACCTGAAAAACTTTAAAATAAGGAGTGTGTAGAACTTGGGTGTCCAATGCATGCGATTGGACTGAAGCAGTTTCGAGCCCAGTTATTGCTCTCAGCAGGTAGTTGGTTGGTTGGTTGATTTTTGACGGCCAATTATCTGCTCGAGGGATATAGGCCCAGGGGGGGGGATGCCCTTCGTGGGGGTCTTTCTAAGGGATCCTAACCCGTATTTACGCATGGAAATCCATGGTTCGAAGAAAACCACGAAAACTCCGAACGATTAGGCCGACGGCCGCGATTGGGTTCGAACCCAGCACCTCCCGCCTACCAGCTTCGAGAGCAGAACCTCTCGGCCACTGGTGGGGCCTCAGCAGGTAGACAAATCAACGGCCAATTATCACCGTTAATTAAGCGTCAAAATGCAACAATAATAAATATTTACTTTTCTAAAAATCAGTTTTAAAAATACCTATACGAAGAAAGAACTCATTAAGGGGGCTGGTCACTCAGCTTCCGATTTCCCCTCACTAATGTAAAGTCTATGGGTATTGGATGCATTCGTATATTTAAAATATCTCCTCGGGAAATTAATATTTTTAACTCCTATTTTTGTGTAACGTTCCTAAAAGATGTCTCTTTTTTTCTTAGTTCTCAAAATATTTCTGAAGTATAGACTTAATTTTATAGGAAGTGTTAAAATCTTACTCACATAGTTCGCCCGCTTTTAACACATAAAGTATTAAATTCAGCATACATTTTAGAAATATTTTGAAAACTAAGAAAAAAAGAGACATCCTTTAAGAAGAGTACGCAGAAAAAAATATGTTAAAAATATGAATTTTCCGAGAAGATATTTTAAATATAGGAATCCATCAAAAGTCCATAGACTTAACATTACGAAGGAGAATTCCGAACCTGAGTGACCAGCCCCCTTAAGAACACTCCTTCTAGTTGGGAGATGATCAATGTAAAAATGTAAAATGTTAAGCCACTAAACATTCTTCTATTGACAAGAACATTGCAAAATACTAATGTTGGTATTTTGTGAAATCATTGTAAATTTAGCTGCATAATAGAGGAAGTACGGATATTATGGAATGGTCGGACAATATGGAATAGTTCAATATCTAGCGTATACAGTGTCGCAGTCAAGCCTAAAACCGCAATACGACTTTCTAGTACTCCCATGAGGCACTGTGCTCAGTTCTGTTTGGTTATATGTTGTTGGAACGATGCGGTGAAATAAAATCTTATTCTAAATTTCCGCAGTTTCTTGGGGTAAATTTTATAAAATTCGTATTAATTATAAAATTTCCTTCTAACAAGGGAAACACTTTTGATGCTGCTCGCACATACTATCGAGACCTGGTGCACTTTGTAACCTTATACATATAAGTTAGAGAACCGATACAATTTCTCTGTTAAAATCATATTTTATGTATTTTTTTATACCTTTAATTTTTCATTATTGGATTTTTATTTGTTTATTCCACGCCAAAAGTGAGTTAAGTCGTCAAATATGGCGCTAAACAGTTTTCGCCTGCTTTATCCCTCTTGTTTCTTGCATATGTATAGAAATAGAATTAAAATTAGAATTAAATAAATTATACAGTAAACTCCCGACTATCCGGCCCTCCGTACTATCCAGCCTAGCAAAAAAAAAAAAAAGAGGAATATTGCAAGCGGCCGAGACAGGCAGGTTCCTGTCCGTAGGAATGTGCTAACTCACGACAAGAAGGAGCAAGAAGGGATTTCAGAATGCAATAGTAGAGACAGACAGAAAATGAGGGGGTGTTAAGGCTTGATTATCTGTTTCATCAGTTGTGAAACGGATGTTAACAAGTGCGGAAGTTATTTTCCGCTTATCCTTACTTTCGTATAGTCTTTTGGTGTGATTTGTGTTTATTTATTAAAGATTAACGAAATGGGTGATAAACGAAAAATGGTTGTAGTGACTATGGAGGAGAAACTACGAGTCAGCAGGAGGAAGCGACACCAGCTGATATTATCTGCTTGGATAAATGGAGGGACATTTCTCCGCGGAAGAGCGCTAACAGGGAGAAGCAGCCATCAATCACTACAGTAGAACCTCTTTTATTCGAAACTTTTTTAACCGAAACTCTCGATTAACGGAAATCCATTTTTAAATCTATTATTTTCACTATCACATTCCTTGTGTGCAAAATTCATCTTGAAAGCTTTTTTTTTTAGCCATCATATTCTTTGTTTGCAAGCGGTCCTTTCCGAACTACGAGTACATATAAATATTTTTGATCCCCTTTCTTAGAGTTCCTGTGAATTTAACTTCAGCTCCCGTGAGCTGCGGAGTGAAACGAAGAAAACGAACAAATTAGAAATTCTGAAGCTTTTGAATGTTTTGCAAAAGGTTTGGCATGGCTGGAGCAGAAAGACTGTGATAGTCGTGAACTAATAATATTAAAAAACTTCGTGATAGAGTTTCAAAGCAAAGGCAATCGAAACTGCGACAAACAAAACAGTGTTTCAAACTCATGTGAAATATGTAAAAGATACTTAATTTCAAAATTAAAATTCAGGTAATTTATTCTTGTTTCTATTTTGTTATTGCTATTTTTTTTATTAAGAACTTGTTACCATAATAAGAAATAGTGCATATATTTCTCCTTAATCTTAAAATTAAAGCATTCTCGATTATCCGAAAGAGGGTCGGTCCCAATTACTTCGGATAATCGAGGTTCTACTGTACTTTTTCATAAACTAAAAACTAAGTTTTGACTCTTTTATCTTATGCATAACTTTTCATATTTGTGCAATCATTTATTCATAAACAGTAAATTAAGATTTACTCATTTTTTTACGAATTAGGCTTGCGTTTTACGTTAATATTTTGCTCATTTTTGGACTGTATATATAAAATTTATCTTGAAATGTGTAACATGTGTTTTTAATATAATGGTGAGGGGGGGGGGGGGTTCAGGAAGGGAGTAAATATTTATAGAACTCCGGCCTATCCGGCTTTTTTGTTATTCGGCCTAGTCTTCCGCCACATTAGGCCGGATAGTCGGGAGTTTACTGTATAATTAGATTTTTTTCTATGCAGACGATAAATGTATAAATAGTAAATATATACCTGTTAAAAGCTTTCAAGATCATTGAAAACTATTTTTTTAATGAAAATACAAAATAAGCAAACTATTATCTTTTGAATTCAGATAGAATAAAGTTTCGAATGTTTAAAATCAAACGTTGTATTAAATGCTGTGTCTTTTGGTAAAAGTAGTCATAAAGTAAATTAATATTTTAATGCAATTTAGAAAATTTACTGCGTCTAATTAGGTTGGACATTGTAGAACTGGACGGAAATTTTAATTTCTAGCCAAGTCCAAACCACTGCTCACTCTTATACGACAAGCAGCAATGACATTTGGGTAGAGTTGCCAGAAAACTCTACTTTAAAAAGAAACGCCAACTTTTCTCCCACCAAAAATGTGAATATAATGTTGTAATTTTTTTAAATCAATTTCGTAGGTTTTTGAAGGAATTTTTAAACTTTTTTCTATATTTTATGCTTATTACTGACTAATTTGTATTTCTAAATGCTTTCTTTAAAAAAAAAAAAAAAATATGTTAGTATGTATGTTAGTATATAAGTGGTTTCGAAAATTGCATTTTCAGAAAGTTATGCTGCTGTAAAATCAAAAAATATGATTTTAACAGAAAAATTTTATCGATTCTTAAACTTCCTAATATAGGGCTTTAAAATGTGCCAGGTGTCAATGATTGGGGCGAACAGCAAAAAAAGTGGTTTCCTTGTCAGTGATGCTAACCAAGTTCAGTATAAAGTTGAACAGTTGTATTTATTGCTGTGTTAATCAGTTCTTCTATAAGCTAACTTGTTGACTAGTGAAGAGGTTATGTTTTTAAAGATGGTGTGTCGGGTAATATGGAATATCAGCTAGACAACAGTTTCGTGACGAGTTTAGTGGAGACGAACAATCCTTCCACACAGACGTATCATTTGAGATAGACTTTTTACCCGACTGCCAAGAAGGGTTATGTGTTTCACGCGTATCTGGGTATATGGATTTCTTTATACCTTCGAAACATCCCGACGGCTGTATAGATTTTAATGAATGAGGTCTTTATCGATTAGTCTTAACCGTTTGATGGTTATAGGCTAGGTTTTGTTTTTATAAATTCAAAATGGCGGCCATAAAATACAAAATGACATTAGACATGAAAAAAAAATTTACGCACCCAAAATGAAGACGATGTTTCATTGACTATTTTACAGTCAGAAGCTCCGTTTAAAAGTTGTGTATGTAGGATCTCTAGCTTTACTGAAACTCGAACTATCCTATACATGCATAGGCCTCATCAAAACAGTGTTTATAGGTAAGAACTAACAATTAAACACAACTTAAAAGTCATCAATACAAGTAAATAAAAGAAATAGGCAAGTAATATAAAAAATAGTTTAACATTGATGAGAAATAAACAATTAGTTCGCTTTTTACGCAGTCGGGTTTTTATAATTTTTAAATTTAATTTTTTTACTTGTTACCAGATTGTTCATTAGATGGGGAAGATGCAGTGTGCCTGTTTTTCAATGGAAAATATTCAGAGGATGAAAAGAGGAATGAGTGGATATAATACCTAATGTGGGCTCATGTGGACTGTGGTGAGGCCGAAACAATAGACTATATTTGTGTTTTTGTATACATTTAAAAAAATGCAAAGAATCTGATGATTTATAGATGAAATACTAATGTTTACTTATTAAATAATTTTTGGTTATTATTGTAAATCGTGGTTGTGCTTGAAATTTTAATATACCTTATAACCCTACACATGTTATCCGACTGACTGCCATTAACCGAAAAGTGTAACTTTTTTAAAGCTAAATATTGTTATGCATTTTTTTCTTCCACTTTAAACGCATTGAAAATGTGTTAAGGAATAGCAATAATTTGCTCTTTACTAACTTTTAATGCATCGCAGTTTTTACTTTCTTTAATCTTTACAAGAAGAAAGTATTGGATTCGTGAAAATTTTCGACTTTCGTTTTTCGACGAGTTTACACTTTTTAGGGTCAGAGATCGCGAAAAACATGTTTTTACAAAATGTCTGTTTTTGAGTTTGTGAGTCTGTCTGAGTGTGGCAAAAATTTTGTGGACGCTCTATCCCAAGAACTAATGCACGGAATTTGACAAGAAAAATATTTTTTCCATTTAACTTAGTTTAGTTTTGAAAGTGTTTTATAAAATGTGTGTCTTTTAGCACAATATCTAATTTTGGTTTCGCACGTGTTACTAATCAGCCATCTTGTTTTAGTTTATATTTTTATAACAGAAGCGGTGTTTTCAATCACTTTTAAGTTATTTTAAAATACTGTGCATAATTAATTATTTGCATTAATGTAATATTTACTGAGATACAGCTGATTACATCAAATAAGAAAAATATGCATTGAATATTTAATAAACAGCATTTACTTTCAAGTTCTTATTTCAATACATGGGATCATACATGGGATCAAAAATGAGTGCATAAACACTTCATATTTGAACACATCCATAGAATCAAAAATCAGTACATGTGTTTCTCAATTTTGAGTGCATTTGGATCGGAGCTATTTTGAGTATGTGACGTATTTAAAAATGAGTAATTTTTACTCAATTTTGAGAACCCATTTTTTTTTCAGTATACTTTCTATTTTTACTGTATCTCTCTTTCTCTGTTAAATCTCGGTCTCTGTTATATATATATATATATATATATATATCCCCTCCCCCACTCTCTCTCTCTGTTATATCTCCCCCTTCTCTCCCTTTGTTCTCTTTCTCTCTCTAGTTAAAAAACATTTTATTTGAACACATTAAATGTTTCGCACATAAAATAATAACATCATGACATTTTCTTAATATTTGTAGTTGATATTTGTAGTTGATATTTTTTCTATTTGATAAAAGGATGAACCTATACCTTCAATTATGTTATCTCGAAATTTTACGGAAGTTTAAGCTTTACACAATCTCTCAACCATTGCTACATTAATGTAACAAATGTTGCTCTTATAACACTTGCCCAAACATTTTAAAGGTCAGAGAGATTGATTGTAATTTCTAGTATATTATTGTTTTAGATAAGTAATTTTGTTACTTGTAATCAGTTGCTGGTTTCTGATAATTTCTAGGTTAACACTTTCTTTCAATTTGTTCTCGCCTGGAATGAGTTTAAGTTAAATGTAATCCTAACTGTCTATCTAAGGTTTATACTTTTTGCCACGTGCACTTCGTGGGTGAAATATGACATAAAGGATGACAGCAAGGGGGGCAGTAGTCAATAGAAAGCCAGTGCCCCTCCCTGAATTTTGTAATTTAATTAACTAAATTTTTTTCTCTGATTATTTTGAAAAAATAATAAATTTCAGGAGGAACTTCCACGCTGAACCGAAGACAATTTTTTATTAGCCCCCGAACGGTATGCTATTTCTTTCTCCCAGCTTATTTTGTCTCCAAAATATAACGTTACCTTACAGAAGCTAGCAAAAAATAATGCAGATGTATCATTGTACGATTAAGTGCTCTATATCAATTGTTCTAATTTCTAAGCATCGCACATTTAACATTTTTATACCGTCGTATTCGTGGGGGGGAAGTACTTTTAAATTCAATTTGTTTGAAAATTGTATCTCCATTTATTTTTGAAATATTAATTTTTTTGTAGTTTTTAGCACCATTTGTTTAATTTTGGCAACTCAAGTACTCCCTTTATATAGAAAGTAAAGGAAAAATAGTTGAAAAATAGCAATTATATCTTTTTGTTGCTATTTTCTCATAACAACCGAAAGAAAATTACATTAAAATACGTGCTATTTTGAAAAAAATATAAACGAATAATTTCTACGAATAATAAAAATTGGAGCTAATATAAACTATATTTAATTTTAAGTATCTGTAGACCCTTTCAGTGTGTGACGTCCGTCATGACGTTTTGGTTGGAAACTGACTCCAAACAAACGGTTGCTATGCGTAATTTCTTTTTAAATATAAATCGTTGAAAATGTTACCAGTACATATCAAGTATTAAAACACTTAGATGTGAGATATAGGTATAAGATATAGCTGCAACACACAAACAAAATTGAAAATAGAACATAACAACCGTTTGTTTGGAGTCAGTTTCCAACGAAAACGTCGTGACTGACGTCACAACTGAAATCGTCTATATTAATGCTACAAACAAATGAATGCCTATGATCATTAGATAGCCGTTTTTTTGTCCAGTTTCTTTAATGACGGCATCTTTTTGCTGCATTTGTGTATTATTTTGAGATAGCGAGATCCTATGCATGCTTAACTGTAGTTGTTTAAGAGTGGATCGTAAATGTGGAATTCTTAAGTGGATGAGATTGACGTCATTTTACATAAAATAAAAGTTTGTGCTTTAAGTCTTAAAATTGAAATATGTTTTGTACAATTTATATATACATATTTTTGTTTTTTCATCAGGGCGACACTAAATTCTGAAAAAGCAGAATTCCTGCTTTCTATTTTATTCTGATTTACTTTTAAGTTCACGTATTTAAGACTATTTTAAATAGGAAGGGGAGGGGGGGAGAGGCGGACTAAAAACGGAATAAAGTGTTTCAGTGCTCTATTTTGAAAAAAAAAAGTCCATAGAAGCTTACAATAGGATTTTTAATATTTTTATTTTTTAGCCCTTCGGTACGGTATGCTATTTCTTTCCCCCAGCTTATTTTGTGTCGTCTCTCAAAAATAATGTTACCTCACAGAAGCCAGCCGTAAAACAAAGCAGTACAATTATATACTCTATAGCAATTTTTTAAACTTCTGAGCATCGCACATTTAACATTTTTATACCGTCGTATTTGGGGAAAAAAGTACCTTTAAATGCAATTTGTTTGAAAACTGCATCTGTATTTATTTTTTAAATATTATTTTTTTTTTTGTAGGTTTTAGCACCATTTGTTTAATTTTGGCAACTCAAGTACTCCATTTATATAGAAAGTAAAGGAAAAATAGTTTAAAAATAGCAATTATATCTTTTTGTTGCCATTTTCTCATAACAACTGAAAGAAAATGTAATTAAAATAAGTTCTATTTTGAAAAAAATATAAAGGAATAATTTCTACGAATAATAAAACATGGAGCTATTATAAATTATATTTAATTTTAAGTATCTGTAGACCCTTTCAGTGTGACGTCAGTCATAATGTTTTGCTTGGAAACTGACTCCAAACAAACGGTTTCTATGCGTCATTTCTTTTTAAATATAAATTGTGGAAAATGTTACCAGTACATATCAAGTATTAAAATACTTAAATGTGAAATATAGATATAAGATATAGCTGCAACACACAAACAAAATAGAAAATAGAACATAACAACCGTTTGTTTGGAGTCAGTTTCCAACGAAAACGTCATGACTGACGTCACAACTGAAATCGTCTATATTAATGCTACAAACAAATGAATGCCTATGAATCATTAGATAGCCGTTTTTTTTTGTCCAGTTTCTTTAATGACGGCATCTTTTTGCTGCATTTGTGTATTATTTTGAGATAGTGGCATCCTATGCATGCTTTACTGTAGATGTTTGAGAGTGGATCGTACATGTGGAATTCTTAAGCGGAATTAGAATGACGTCATTTTACATAAAATAAAAGTTTGTGCTTTAAGTCTTAAAATTGAAATATGTTTTGTACTATTTATATATACATATATTTTTTTCATCGGAGGCGACACTAAATTCTGAAAAAGCAGAATTCCTGCTTTCTATTTTATTCTAATATACTTTTAAGTTCACGTATTTAAGACTATTTTAAATAGGAAGGGGGGGGGGGGGTTAGAGGAGGCGGACTAAAAACGGAATAAACTGTTTCAGTGCTCTATTTTGAAGAAAAAAAAAGTCCATAGAAGCTTACAATAGGATTTTTAATATTTTTATTTTTTAGCCCCCGGTACGATGTGCTATTTCTTTTTCCCAGCTTATTTTGTGTCGTCTCTTAAAAATAACGTTACCTTACAGAAGCCAGCCGTAAAACAAAATACAGTACTATTAAATACTCTATAGCAATTTTTTAAACTTCTAAGCATCGCACATTTAACATTTTTATACCGTCGTATTGGAAAAAAAAAGTACTTTTAAATGCAATTTGTTTGAAAACTGCATCTCTATTTATTTTTGAAATATTAATTTTTTGTAGTCTTTAGAGCCATTTGCTTAATATTGGCAACGGATGTACTCCATTTCGAGAAAGTAAAGGTAGAAAATAAAGGAAAAAGTTGTAAAATAGTAATTATATATATTTGTTGCCCTTTTCTCATAACAACCAAAAAAATGTAATTAAAATATGTGCTATTTTGAAAAAATATAAGTAAATGATTTCTAACTATATATATTTTTATGTATCTATATTAATGTTACAAATAAATGAAGGCATATGACTCATTAGATAGCCGGGTTTTTTTGGCGAGTTCCATTAATGATGGCAGCTATTTGCTTCATGTGTATTATTTCTCGATAGTGACGTCCTATGCATATGCATTTTTTAGTGTAGGTGTTTAAGAATGGATCGTAAATGTGGAATTCTTAAGCGGATGCGAATGACGTCATTTTACATAAAGTAAAAACATGTACTTTAAGTCTTAAAATTGAAATATGTTTTGTACTATTTATATATATATATATATATATATATATTTTTTTTTTTTTTCCTTCGGGGGCGACACTAAATTCTGAAAAAGCAGAATTCCTGTTTTCTAGTTTTAAATTTCTCTGGGTTTTTTTATGTGTTATCTTAAAAAATCTCTGACTCAGGACTAACAAGAAAGTATTATATTATGTTATTTCATGTTATTTTATATATTCCATTTCAAAAACGCAGCCTTGGTAATATGCATTGCAGGCACCTTTGTTCCAATATCTTGTCCATCTCTGGATTTGGACGATTCATATAGACGATATTTAAAATTTTGTAAGTCATATTTAAAATTTTTGCTATTATGTTTAGCTACTATTCTACATGTTTAATAATCGAAAGTTTCAAATTGTTATAAAAAAATTTCTTGATGAACAAAAATGGATAACAGTAGCGCAAAGCTTGAACAGGATTTCTTCCTCATTAGCGAATTATTGACAAGTTCACATTATATTTTGTTACTTACTTTGGTGACAGATTTGCGGTACTTTGGCAAATGTCTTGAATTTTAACATTCATTTGGCGCCTTTGAAGTTTCTTTAGATCTATTTGGAACAAAATCGAATGTCATATTGGTTGATTGACATTATATATATTTTTAACTTCATTGATTGGACTTTTCATTTTTCAAGTTGCATACTAAAATAATTACCGGGAACTTTTAAGACCACTTTAATGCACTTATAATAATAACCACATATAATAATAAATCGTAATTCTTTTGTTTTTCTTTTATAAATGAACGATAAGTGGTAAATAAAACATTTTTAGAAATGTACATGTTGCGTATACACACTCACACATAGAAAGTGTTCTAAAATAAATTGACGATTTTTTTTAAATTCAACAACAAATAAATCGTAACAACTATTGAAATTATTCAAGTAGGAGATTAATATGTGAAGTGGCGATTACTTTACAGTGTTTCTTTTTTATAACTTGAAATATACCGATAGCACTTCCCTATATTGAACTGTTATAACCTTCACGCTAACGTACAAATATGGGTAAAAACTCAGTTAGTTTTTACCCTTTATTCTGTTTAGCTGTTACAATATCAAAAAGAAGATTAGAGTTTGAAAATTGCAATATTCTTTTTAGCATTATTACAATTTTAGACAGAGCAGTACCATCTATCTCTGATATTTATAACTAAAACAACATAGCGTAGAAAAAAAAAATTATCAGTTCATATATTTGCTTCCCGCAAGAATATCTGTCTTCGTTTGCTTATTTAATTTTAGAAACCACAAATCCATTTCAAGAGACTCTGCATATATAATATATATATATACGCGTGAGAGAGTGAATGTGTTTACGTCGTTGTTTTTGAAATATTACCTTACTAACATTTATTTCAAACGATTACTGCTCATAGATGCTAATTTAAATTAATTATTCCTGACCAGCCTGTAAAAAACTATAAATAAATTCAGGTACTTTTTAGAACCTTGTAAAAGATTTATAATTGTTAAACACATCATCTAACATTAGAAAAGTGACAATTAAACAAATATCGTTGACTTTTACGTTCTACAAGTCTGATTTAAAACGTTATTAAAAAAGATACAAAAACTGTCACATGTTTTAGCTCTTGATTATCTATACACATACAGGACAGAAAATTAATAATGAAATTGATGTCATTTCAGGTTTTCTTGCTTAATGCAAAAGATATTAAAAAGCGTGTAATGAATTTCGAACATAGATTAAAGTAAATTTTCTCCTTAATGACACAATAAGAATGCAACGACAATGAAATTATAAATACACTTTCTTTTGTTAAAAAATTCTAGCTGACTGCATAATTAAAATATTAAATGTCTCTCGCATAAAAGAATGAAAGCATGATTCAATGAATCTTCTTTTAATTAAAAATCTCATTTAATAAAGGCCGAACAAGCTGTTCAATTACTTTGTTTCTATACTTTGGGAATAATGAATTTATATTTTTAAAGCTCTTATCCATTGCCATTTAAATTATTAAAGTAACGAAGTTCTTTTTTACAGGACAGTTTATATTTGAAATAAACCATAATTTATAAAAGTTAAAATGTTATATGATACTGAATGACAGTTAGAAAGCTTGTAAAGTAAGTTATCGTAATTAAATAAGTAATAACGCTGACATCATTGATGAATTGTTATTTAACTGGCACCTAATTATGCCTATTGACAAGGAATGCTTCCTTTTTTTGCTTGACAGAGTTTATCTTTGTACGCAAGGCTTTGATGATCTTGAATTCGATTTTCTATTATTCAAATTTCCGAATTTTTTCACCCATTTATTGCAATCTGCTAAATTTTTAACATTGCTGCGAACTGAAATTAAATTTTGGGAAATTGATTCGATTTCATTAAAATATGAAGTCGGAAGTTTAACTTCCGCAAAAGCAAACATTTCAGAAAAATGAGAAAAAAAAACTGTTAATGAGCAGTTATTTCTAAGCCAGTGTATTGCGTTTTCATAATGGCGCTAAAAAAAATCGCATAATAGAAACCAACCAATTAGGAGGCCGGAAACTTCTCTGTGGTCTCTAATCGAGTAAACAGAGTTTAAATGCGTCCGGACACAATTTAAAATAATTTTTATTTATTGAGTTAAAATTTTGAAGTTTTTTGTGTTGGTTAACAATGTTATTTGTTAACAAAATCGCATGATAAAACTTCTCATATATATTTTTTTTAATTTTAATTTAAAATTCTTTAAAAAAGTGGGGTAATTTAAAATCATTATAACTCGAAGTATTATTTGTAGAATTTCAAGTTTTCTTTCATTTAAATAAACAGAAATATATAAGTTTTAACTTAGATTCAACATTTAAAAAAAAATTAATTTTTTTAAAAAACTAAAAATATTTAAAGTAAAAATTTAAAAAAAATGGTGTAATTTAAAAAACAATCATATTTTTAAAAGTAAATATTTTTTTCGATTTGCTGTTTCGAAATTAAAGTAAAACAATTGAAAAAGACATATTTCAAGTTCGAACCATTTATCTTTAACGGTTCTTAAATATGAGAAATGGTGAAAAAAGCCATCATGCAGAAAAACGCATTTTCACAAGAAATCGTTTTCATGACAACCATTGCTTGAAAGCTAGCTTTTCAAAACAAATCAAAACGAAAAATTTAATATTTTTCTGTTCTAATTAAGATAGAAACATGATTTAAATGTCATTTTAAGCAGAAAAACACAGAGAAATTTTTAGTGCAATAAAAGTTTTTTTTTAGAAAATTTGGAGATTTTTGTGTCCCGGACACTCTTAAGGCCGAATAATTTTCTCGATATTGCCTTTTTTGACGGTGTCGATATTTTTCAATTGCATTTTTTACAAATAAAAACTTATATCTTTTTAATATAATCTCTAGCTGTTTAACCCTTTCTACACAAGAGAGTTCATGAATTTAATTCTAAAACCAAAATTAAAAGTAAGTATTTTATTTAAAAAATATATTTTTGTACTACTGTGCATTTTTGTTTAATGAAATTTAATTTTATCATGTTGCCTTGGAAGCAGACGATAAATCGATATCTTTGGAATAAGAGAATAAATAGAATAAAAAATTTTGTAGATGTTTGTGATGAAACGTTTTTCTTTATTTTTTACAAAAAAAAAAGGTAATGATTAACCGCAATTAAATAATCTCTAATTATTTGCATGTGAGGTAAAATAATTATCGTACTATCCACTACAGCTTCTTAGTCTTGCAGCGTAACGTAAGTAATGTGTATATTTCATATTGCAGTAATAATTTAAAACTGGTTAGAACTCGTGCGATTACAAGTTAAACATAAAAAAAGGAAAAACTTCGTCAAAAACATAAAATAAAAACAATATATTTAAAATTTTCGAATTTTCTGCCCCAATCGTTCATGAACCCCTTACCAGCAAGCAGCAACCAGTGTGCCAAATTTCGTATCCCTGTGCCCTGTTGATTTCCAAGTTTTTGAGGTTACATAGATACGCGCACGGATTTTAATAGGGTAGATTTTTGTTATATTTATTACATTGCTGAAAATTATGTTCAACATTTCATCAAAACAGGCTGCAAAATGGAGCCATGTACCATTTTCAGGTTTGAAGAATGAATAGCGAAAGGATTCCGACAGATATAATTTAAAATAATGTAATATATTAAAATAAACAATAAATAATTTCACTAAATAAGTTGATTAAATAAGGTCCCGTATCGCAGTTAGTTATAGCCTAAAGTACAAATCAATAAAATGGAAAACTAACGAACACAATACAGCTTAAGGTTCTCAGAAAGTTCTTTATCTTAAATTAATTAGATACAGGGTCAATTCAATTGGCCGAAGGTTAATGCAGTCAATAGCAGAAAGAATATCTCTCTTTTTAATTAGAATCACAAACGCTTTGAAGGATTATTTCTGTATTTTTCCTTTCACGATTGTTTGCTAAACCGTAAAATCCAAGCTTTGATATCCGCAACGGATGTTTTGCGTTCTTTCTATCAACAGTTAACGTAACTCGTCAGAGATTGGCTTCTGACGTTACATCCAAACCGCACATTTCAAATTTCAATTAGTAACTGATTTCAAATCTTCACTCTTGACATATCTCGATACCGAGAAGGTACGGGGCAGCATCGGATCGGGTTACCCACATATACCCGCTTCCAAACTTAGCACTAGATTTTTTTGTTGCGGGTCGGCTTCGGGTCGTGTTTTGACTCTAGCGGCTCGGGTTCGGGTTGATCCGAATGTCCAAATTGTTTCTTCAAGTTAAAAACCTATATGCAATAAGACCTCTATAATAGTTTTTCTCCGGAAAGACGGACACCTCTATTTAGCGAAAACTTTTTCAATTCCTAAAATTTATATATTTGAACGCGTATATCTCTGAATAGCGGTCACCTCTCAATCAAAACACACGTAACATGTGTACATAAACTATCAAAAATACTATACCTGTGTTTTCTGTGTATCAAAAACAAAATGTTGATAATATTTTTGATATTTCGAAAGAAGAAGAAATAGTTCTTAAAGAAAGAATAATCTATGATCGTATTTCTTATGCACATTTTATTTCTCATGCAGTAAATTGAATATACACACTATACACTGTATACTCATACATATTGAAACACGTTTTTACTTTCATATGAAGCATAGTTGCACTGAAACATTTTGTGAAAATCCCAACAACCTGAGTGACAAAAAACTTATATATGACCCGCAAGAATTCTTCTATTGTGAAGCCGACCTGCAGAAAGAAAATTAGATTCATTCCGAGCCGAACAAACAAAATACAGAATAAACCGATCCGATGTTTGTCGCGAGTTGGTCTCGAGATGACCGCTATTCGCAGGTTTTTGTATGAACGTTAAATAATATAAATTTGTTCCTTCTTGTATATAAAACATCATAGTATTAAAGATACAATTGTAAATTTTTTTTCATAATGGTATTAAAACATGATTTACTTTCCTTTCATTGCGGGTTCGGGCCGGGTTGCGGGTTGAAATATTGCGGGCTGGGGTCGTGTGCGGGTTGAAATACCTCAGGTTCGGGTCGGTTTGCGGGTTGTGGAAAATTATTTTTCCGACTTCGGGTCAGGTTGCGGGTTACTTTACAATGGAAATTGCGGGTTCCCACGCAGGACTCTAGTTCCCCTCTTTGCTTCCCGCACAACCCCCCCCCCCCCCCGCACACACGCACGAAAAGAAACAAACCAAATCATAGCATTCCATTGTTTTTAAGAGAAATTCATTAATGTAATTTATATTGTAACAACGCTAGTTAAAATCATTAATAACGCAGCAAAGAAAGAAACAGCGGGCCATCAGCTGGAAAAAAGATGGCAGCAAGCAGTGCTATCAGCGGTAAAGTGCAAGGGTGCCATTACTTAAACCTGTCGAAAAGTGTCCAAGCCGAATGCAGCTGGCCCATCAGTGATGGCCAACAGCAGGCCAGCATTGGTATGTCATCACATTACTTCAATCCGGCACTTTTCCTGCAGTGCTAGCACCTATCCCACTGCTATTCCTTTGCTAGCCCAGCATTTTCCCTTACAAAAATTTCTTATAGAATTCTATAAAAAAACAGAGTATTATATAATTATGGCTCTTTTTTCTATAAGCTAGTTTCACCAAGAGCTATAGAAACATCTGTAGAAGTGTCTATAATAGAAATGTCTGAACTGCATGTGGTCACCCTCCCAAGTACTGACCGCGATCGATGTTGATTGGTTTTCGTGATCGGACATGAACAAGTGCTTTCAGCGTACGCTAAGATTGCTCGTAGTTGTGAAGCTCTCATTACACTATTTTAAGTTTGTTTCTTTTGTGATTTACATTCCCAATCATTAAACTATTATAGAAATTATTCTATTGTATAGAAATCCTATGTATTTTATACACTTTTTTTTATTATTGATTCTGAACTGCGTAAATTATGAAAACCGAAATCCTTTGTAACCTAGTAAAACCAGATTTAAAAAGAGAAAAAAAGTAAGTTGAAATAAAGAATTTATTTATTTACTCATTTACTTATTTATTTTGTTGGTGGCAGTGGTGCTATATTTTTTACAGTTTCAAAAAAAAATTAGCTTCACAGCTTAAATTGTGTTAAGATATTTATTTCAGATTTGTGTTCAAATACTCAATATCTTCGATATTCACAGCACCACCTAGCATAAGGGTTCCCAGCAATAATACTGCAAATGTCCGTGCACTTCCATGTAGTGGTGGGCCAGCGTATGAGATAAAATCGATGCCCACCAGAATTTTATCTGATGATTTCCAACAACAAAGTTGACTGAAGTTGTCCAGCAGTGGTCATGCAGTGGTAGACCATCAGCCAGCACTTCTTCATCATTGCCAGCACCTATCTTGCTGCTGGCCAGCAATTTCCCCTTTGCTGGGTATGATGAATAGACCGCATTTTTCTTGTAGGCATCTTATGACACACATAAATAAGCGAAGGGAAAGTTAGCAATCATTTACTCCCGTCAACCAATCTTTCCAAAGAGGGATGCCTAATTCAAAAATCCCTGCCGGCCCGGCCTACAGGCGGAGGTAGATTTCGAAGTTAAGTATATTAATTGCACCAACAAAAACTAAATCATGAGTAGATATAAATCCACTTTAACAGTTTTATCTGACCGCTTTTGACGAGTTTTTGTTTCATTTTTATATAATAGCTGGTTTTATCAGAATCATGGTAAGGCGGTATTAAAAAAAGTACTTTTCCATGCTCAACAACTCGAAATTTTCTGGCACATTTTCAGATTAATTTTTAATAGAAAAAATACGAAACTTGCTGACGTGATTTTTGAAAAGATTTATAAGCAACATGCGTTTTTATTTTTCTTTCAATTAATTGAAACTTGATTAATAAACAATTATTTTCTCAGTAGGGCAATATTTTTCGTTTCTAACACAATCGCTTCGGGAAATTCTGTTCAAAATGCCCACTTTGACATCATTTTTGAAATATATTCTGCCTCTATCAAAAAATCGATCATTACGGTACATTATATATTTTCTGAAGAAGAGAATCTATCAACTGGACGCATTTGAGAGCAAAAATTAATGTAAAAATGAGTAAGAAAATAAGCAATTTGGATTTGAATACATTCTTAATAAGATGATTTTTTTCTTCAACCGCTATGTATTTTTAATTTGTTTTTGCTGTAAGAATTGGTCCTATCAAAAACTTGTCTATATAAATGTTGAAGACAATATTAAGAAGATATATGATAAATTCATAGGGATTTTATATCTTGTATTTTATTATCTTGTGAATTGGCGGAGTTATGGAAATTTTTCTTCTTCACCCCCCTTTTTTTGCTTTCGTTTTTAATTTTTTTTTTTTTCGGTACAAATTGGTCCTATCAAAAACTTGTGAATATAAAAGTTGTAGATAATATTAAGGAGATTTATAATAAAATTAATTGGATCTGATATCTTGAGAATTGACGAAGTTATGATTTTTTCTCCCAAAAACCCTATTTTTTGCGCCCCTTGAGCCCATTTTTAATTTTATCAAAGATCTGTGATACATAAATTTTTGGCCCTATTTTTAGAAGTAATAAAAACTTTAAACTGATTTGATATGTACAAATATTAAGAAGTTATGGGGTTTTTCGATTTTTACAAAACTCCTCCCTATTTCCATCCCCTTGGTCCGATTTTGTCCATTAACGAACTTGACCAAGATTTTATGCCTTTTGATTTTATGTATCAGTTTGGAAGATTTTTGTGCAGAATTGTGGAAGTTATCGTGTCCAGAAGAAAGTGATATATATATATATATATATATATATATATATATATATATATATAGAAATATATATAAATATATATAAGATACCAAAAGGAAAAAATACTTCAAAATGAATTGTTGACATTCAAAATGAAAAGATATATTTAAAAACATCATAAAAAGCTTACATTCATAATTACTTGCGCAAATGCATCATAATAATTTGAATGCTAATATATAACCATTAATTAAACATAACCTATAGGTTATGTTTAATTAATGGATATATATATATATATAGATAGATAGATAGATACATAAAGTTTTTTACTGAGGGTGGTTTTGTGTTCTAGGGGTCATGATCGGTGTAGATCTGCAAAAAGTTTCAGAAATTCCAACATAGGAACGACGCCAATAGGTAGTATTTCATACGAAATCTACCTAAAAATTAAAATGCGTCTTTTAAGCGCACACGCTGAAAAATATCATTTTCGGTGGACGAAAAGAAAATTTTGGACTATTTCAATATTTTGTATAGATGTTCTGTGATATTTAATGAGTTAAAGAAAAGTAGTAGTTACGATATAACATTCGAGATCGTATTATTTAGCTCTTAAAGAATTCTATTAAAATTTGTCAAAAATACGTTTTTGAAGACGTTCCAGAAAACAAACTTCGCCAACAGAAAAAAAAAAATCCATAACAATTTATGGACAGTTAATAAAAGAAGTTTAGTCAATCAGAATTCAATCAGTCGTTTTTTAGAAATTTGTTGGGGGTTTGTTTTTAAATTTTAAAAATTAAGGGGTCTCAGGACTCTTAAAGCTTTAAAATTTTCGAAATTTTAATTTTTTTATATGTTAAACTCCTATCTTTTCTGAACATTTTGATATAATTGTTTCCTTGAAATTCCTATTAGAACTGAAGTTATGGCTTTTACATTTATACACGTTCAATAGCTGATGCGTCGTTTCGGAAACTTTGAAGCCATTTTTCTCCAAATGACGTTTTTGGGCATAACGTGCACGATATCTCAAAAACTTATGAATATTCTTTTATGAAATTTTCAAAACGTATGTTTCATGTTAGTCTGCATAAACTGAAGCTAAAATTTCCTTTTTATTGTTCAAAACAATATTTTTTAGGTGATTATACTGTTGAAATTTTCTTAATTTTGCATCAGCTAAATACAACTTTGTATTAAAAATATAAAAAAGCTTTAAATACAAATTTATTTAGGTTCAGTGTAATTATTACAATCTGAAGTATACGTACGTACCAAAAGTTTCATTCTAGTTGCAACACTTATTATGTAATCGTGTGCATAAGCTGTTATGCCGATTTTTTGCTCGAAAAATGTCTAACAGTTTGAAGCCCCCTGTAAATGCTAATTCTGCATCTTATAATTTTTTAAACACATGAAATGAAAGAACATACTTATATATTTTATTCCAATTAAAATTGTGTCTTAAAATCAAATACATTTTAAGAAATTAAGTGTTGAAAATGATCTTTTTTTTCTCCTTTTTTCCAATTTTAAGAGTTCTGAGACCCCTTAATAGATCACTACTAATACATGAGCCACTTTAGGTGCATTTATACATTATCATTCTTATTTTTGTAGTTATTTATGTTTGAAAATGTCCCAATACGTTAAATAATTTTAGAATAACCATTCTGAATAAAAGATTATTCTTATAAATAAACGCAAACACAAAAATTGACAATCAGTGTCATTAACCAATAAAACTTTATAATCAAGCAATGTATGTTGATACATTTTATTATCAGTAATTTAGATCTCCCTAACACCTTTTTATGAAGAAATATATCCTTTACTAAAAAAATATACAGATACATAAAAGATGATATTAGAAAATTATTTTGTTTCTAGCCAAAGGCAATTTAATGGTAAAGAGGAGAATTTTCCCTGTTTACAGTGCAATTAAATCAATTTTTATTGTAAAAATTATATTTAGTCCCTTCAATAAATTTGCCTGTTCGTATCGTAAAAGTCATTCTTTTTTATTTACACTAGGAATTCTAACCGGGGTGTCCGGGGTTACAGAATACGGATGGGGACAATTTTTTTATGAAAACACTAACACATTTTTTGCATTTAATATATATTTTGAATTGTCCGTTAAACACACGAAAAACATTTTTATAGAAAAATACCAATTACGTATTTAAATGTAGTTTTTAAGTGCATTAAAAGAGATATTTTCGTATTAGCTTCATAACAGGAGATAATACCCGAAAATATCGCCAATGATTTCTTCTTCTTTTTCAGTTTGGTAATTACAGTGGTTTAAGCGCGTAATTAGATTACATATCTGTTAAATTTCTGTTTTCTTTCTATTATTTTACTTATTTATGCACTTATTGATGAAGTTTTAATTTCTTTATAGAATATTATCTAGAAACAAATGTTAAACTATTTATATTGTTTTAATTGAAAACGAATTTCTTTTTTGTATCTTTTCTGATCAGGTTGCACGCGATAGAGATAGATTTTTCAAAAATTCATGCTTGAAAGCCAACAAAATTCAGTGAGTTGAAATACAATTTTCAAACAAACTGCATTTGAAAGAACATTTTCCCCCCCTATTCGATAGTGTGAAAACTGAAATTGTGTGATGTTTAGCAGTTGAAAAACATGTCAGTAAAAGCGAAATTTATTTGTCAGATGTTGCCACCGTCAATATGATATCAGTAATACATATTTTTATTTTATAATACTAGGGGGGACTCGCCCCCCTGCTCGCTACGCTCACCAACCCCCCGCGTAATCACTTCGCGATTCCACTCGGTATCGCGAAAAAAAATCCCTATTTTCAAGCCAACCCCGGATTTAATTATTTGACGTTTCCATTCTTCGCATTGTCGTTATTTGTAGTTACAGTAAATAATCTTATCATATAAATCTCCTCTCCTCTGAAATTTTCACTTCGCCGCCTTTTCTCCGTCAACATATATGTGAAAAATTATGCATATAGTTGTCAACGTTCAGGTTCATGGTTAATCGTGCGTTTAATATTTGTTCAGAGGATTTTTTGGACGGGGAGTTGAATTATATTTTCAATATTGCTAAAGTAAATGGTTACAAAAGAGAGAAGATTAATAATTTGATTAAAAATTATAAGTGTAAAGGTCATTCACAGGTTAGTTGTACTTTGGTTGATAATGTGTGCGAGAGGGGGAGGTTAATAGGTTTAAAAGGTTATCGTTTCCATATATCAAGGGTAATTTTGAGAGACTTAAAAGTAAATTAATGAAGTTTAAGTTAGAATTAATTGCTAAACCACCTCCTAAGTTGAAACATCTTCTGTACAGACCTTTTGATCCGGTTGCACAGGATGATCTCGCAGGGGTCTATGAAATTCCATATGAGAATGAAGGGGGGGGGGGATATTAATTTTTATATTGATATGACAGGTAGAAAGTTTGGGATTAGGAGGAAAGAGCATGAATCTGATATAAAATTTGGTAAGAATAAGACTACGTTATCAAGGCTGTTTTTAAAGAGGGGGGTTAATATTTGCTTCAGAGATAGTAGATTAGTGTTTGTTTCGAGTTTATACCGCAAGTCAATCATCCGAGAATCTATTGAGATATATTCTAGGAGGGATACTGTGTGTAATGATTCTTTATCCTTTGATATTCCAATTTTATGGTTGGAATTCCTTAATAAATACTTAAAAAAGGGAGTCTGATAGAGGGAGCCGCGGTAGCGTAGGCTATTTGAGATCATAGAGGGCGCAATGTTTGCATTTTTAGGTTTTTTTGGTTTTTAGATTATTTTTTGGTACCCAGTGTCATTCCTTTCTATTGATTATGTGTGTGTTATGATTACGGTTTTTACTATTAAACCGAAACATGTCAACATATTTTGATTTTTATTTGTGACACCTATTTAAGTAAAATAAATGTATGTTTTTATTTATATGCATATAGTGTTACGAATATTGTAAATAGTTAGTGTTTGTGCTTAAAAATAATGTAAATAGTTCAATTAAGCTCTATTCACAAGCTAATATTAGTTTTTGTTGCATTGAAACATCTCAATTTGTTGATTTTCTGCATGCCAATAAACCCCATTGGATTTCAATGGGAGTCCATGGAAATTTGGTGAAATACTGGAAATAGCGCCAAGTTGGTGTCACTTTTGTTGAATAATTTTGGTCGCCAAATGTGGAGATATATAGCCAAGTTGGCGACAAACTTGGCAAAGTTTGGCGACAGAGCCGGGTCCCCCCCCCCCCCCTTGGTAACCACCCTTATAGCGTCAGAAAGCTCTGACCAATCAGGTGCATTTCGCGGTATCTACGCAGATTTTCTTGGTCCATTTCCAAAGCGTTACTTTTTTTTATATATAGAAAGATAGATTTATAGATGATTAAAACGGACGCCACCCTGTAAGAGAAAACGCAATTAGTAATACTTCCTTTTCTCTTTTATCACACTTTACAGATACTTAAAAATAATACGTATCATTCATAATTTGGAACAGATGTGTTAAGGTCTCGCAGAATGAGCTTAGCAATTTTTTTTTTCTAAAACGAGCCAAAATGCCATTTTTGAAGATTATCGCCAATCTGAAACTCCAAGGTACAACAACATGGCGGTCACTTTCAAGACTAAAGGAATTTTATCAGCACTTTAAAAAAGTTAATTATTTAATTAATTTTAAAGCTTTGAAAGTCATCGCCATATTTGAAAATAATAAGTTCCTCATACTTTCGTAATTACGATCCATTTCAATAACGAAATTTCCTCGTAGTTTCGTAATTACGATCAATTTCGATAATGACATTTTGGGCACATTAACATACAAAACAATTGAAAATTAAAGAAATATTAAAATTTAGAAAAGTAAGCTTCGATTTTAATGTATTTAATAGAAAATCAGATCATAAAATTTAGTTAACAAGAATTAATACAGAATTATTACCTATATTATGCAGACAAATTTTTAAAGTAAGTTATGAGTAACCAGATATTTTTTCTTTTTTTTTATAGAATAATCATGATTGTAAAGCATTAAATGTAAAAATATCTATATATAGGATGTAACAAAAACAAAACAAGACAGAAAAATTTTAGAACCCAGCCGAAATAATACAGCAAGGTATGGTTACCCTAAATCTGACACAAATCACTACAAATTGCCGCAAATAACGGTTCATCGCCAAAATTTTGACTCTTTTTTTTTTTTTTTTTTTTGCAAAATTCTGCGTATCACAAACACATCTGTTCCCGTAGTTTTATAGATCAAGTATGTTCTGGAAAACGATCGACTATATTACTAAACTTTAGCCTGAAATAGCCATTATATAAAGAGGATTACTAATATAACTAAATTGACAGATAAAGATTAACAAAATATGTCATTACACTATATAATCGGTCGTTGTATGATAATATATCCTATTACTGGTAGCTTAAATCTCACTAATACCTCCTTATAGACATTTATCCTTAACTAAAATAGAGACTATTGAGACATAACGATCAGATTCAACACTGATTCTGTTTCTATGTAAAGTTAAATAATGGTAAAGACGAAAATGTTTCTTAAAAAGTTAAATAGCTATTTATTGAAACAATTATATTTAGCCCATTCAGAAAATCTGCTTGTGCGTATCAAAAATTTTCTTTTTTTAACACTTTTCAACATAGTTGAAAAATATTTATGAATTCGGTTTGTCTTGGTGTCAGTCTCTCTGACTGTTTGACCGCAGTCTTCAAACTCACTGAAATATACTCGGATGACCTTTAAGTTCATATATGTTACTAAAGATTATTATGGCATTTTCGGTATTGAAAGTGAAGTGCGTAGCATTTATAGTTCATTTAGAGGGACAATCAAAAGTATTCCATTACATTAATGGTCTATGACAAAAAATGGTTTGCGATGTATTTCAATATTGTTAAACTATTTGAAACATATTGAAATTAATATAAAACATTCGAGGTGCACTGCAAAGGGCTTACTGCAGAATATGGTGTACATATCATTCATGGTTCATTTTCAGGGACAGGCAAAATAGATCCGTTTCAAGCTCAATAATTGCTCGACGTGCATTTTCAGTTGTGGTATGCGTTTTTAAATTTAACTAACTTTTTGCATGTTATTTTGTCTGTATTAATTCTACATATCATATACAAAACTGCACAGAAGAATTCGAGTAGATTTCCGCTTATTGGCGTAAATTGTGGTAGCGGAATTTTCAATTGTGTTATCCGTTTCCCAACTGAACTAAGTTTTTGCATACTACATAGTATATATGGGGCATTCTCACAATCTTTTGACTTTTATGTCCCTAAATAATAATTTTTATTTTAATACATTTTTTGTGTCTTTCTTTATTTCATATACTGGGGAACATCCCATTGCATGATTGCATAACAATATTAACGAGATAAATAAGTTTTGGACGATGTTGGGGGTCCAATAACCAGGAAAACTCCTATACCGTCCTGTGTCCCTGATGCTGATTTTTAAGTTTGGAGCTGACTGTATAAAATTGTTTCAATAAAAGTAATTCGATGTAATATTTTTCCAAAACTGGGGCAATTGTTTTATATAAATATGTAGCAAAAAAATTAACCTGCACACTTTTTTACGGTTGATATTATTTTTTGAACTCTGTCCCTGTGTTTTTCATCCTTACCGTCCCTCTTTCTAAACTTATACAGAAAATAACTTCAGATGCAGCCACAGAATTATTTTCATGTTTTTTCTCATGCAGAAGTACGTTAGAGAAAGAATTTCTAAAATTCTTTAACAGGAAATTTACTTCAGAATTTAAATCAGCATTTAAATATAAATTTCAAGATCTTGGCTTTATTGGTAGTCTTACCGTCCCCAAGGTTTATTTCTGTACTTTTCTAGGTAAATTAAAAAAAAAATTGATTTAATCCAATGTAAAGAACTGTTTCTAAAAATCAATGAACATTATGGCTATCACTTAGTCTTAACATGATTTGCCTGAAAATAGGGAGTAATTTTCCTTACCATTCCATGCTTATCGTCCCTTTTTCCCATTTCGTCCCTTTTTTCCTATAGCGTCCCCTTTTTTTACCTTACCGTCCCTTCTTTAACACCCCTTTAAGACAATGTTATACAAAAATTCTGTACTAAAAATACTACATTGTTATTATTTCTTATTTGAATGTCCTGTGGGTACTATGAAAATTCATTATAAGTAAAAATTTAGAAGAAAATAGAAAGTTATAGTGGTAAAATGGTAAGGAAAATTAAACTCGCAAGTTTAACATAAACCTCAGTTAAATAAAACAAATTTCGTTGCTGACCATTTTTTTTCTTTATTTTGAATCATTAAGGCATTCGTCTGTCAGATTAAAATGTTATTTTAGCAAGTTTAATTTCACCAGATTTTTATTCGCGAAAGTCAAAAGATTGTGAGAATGCCCCATATACAAATTCATAGAGCGATGCAAGAATTCGAATGCGTTTCCGACTATAGATGGTAATTGTTTAAATTGGGTTTAAAATGTGTTATACGTTTTCTAAATTGTAATCACCTCTTTCACCTTATAAAACGCTGAAGTTCTGTTACAGTATTCCGAATGTGTTGGAAAGTGTTTCCTAACCTATGTTTAACGCATCATTTTTCTATATTGTTTATGCATGATTTCCTTTTTTTTTAATCACTAAAACGGACGTCACTCTGTGGGATAAAACCCAGTTAGTAAAACTTCATTGTACGTTTTGTCAATACTCTAAAACAAAGCTAAAGCTTTTACAAAGTATCATTCACATTTTTATAGCTGAATTATTTTCTGGAAAATGCTCAACTATGTTACATTCAGATCGTCTAAAATTACTGTTCTATAAAGAGCATTTTTGTTATATTTAAACGGATTTTTCTAGATACCAGTATCCTACATCTCTAGCATCAGATAATGCTCCTCAATTTATATTTGCAGAATTTAAAACATTTTAAGGTGTCCCAGGATTTTTAAAATTAGAAAAAAAGAAAGAAAAAGGACCATTTTCAACATTTAATATCTTAAAATGCATTTGATTTTAAGACACAGTTTTAAATGGGATGAAAGATGTAAATATGCACTTTCAATTCATGTATTAAAAAAATTGCAAGATGCAGAATTAGAATTTACAGGGAGCTCCAAATTGTTAGACATTTGACGAGCAGAAAAGCGGCATAACAGATTACGCGCAGGATTACAGAATAAATTTTGCAACTAGAATACAAATTTTTCTGCCTACTTATACTTCAGATTGTAATAATTAAACTGAACCTAAATAAATTTGCATTAAAAGTCTTTTTATATTTTTAATACAAAGCTGTACTTAGCTAGCACAAAATTTTGAAAATTTCAATAGCACAATCACATAAAAAAATATTTTTTTGAACAATAAAAATGAAATTTTAGGTTCAGTTTATACAGACTAACATGAAACATATGTTTTGAAAATTTCATGAAGAAATATTCAGAAGATATCATGCGCGTTATGCCCAAAAACGTCATTTGGAGGAAAATGACTTCAAAGTTTTAGGAACGCCGCTTTAGCTATTGAGACGGTATAATTCTAATAGGCATAACTTCTGTTCTAATTAGAATTTCAAGGAAACAATTGTACCAAAATGTTCAGAAAAGATAACGTTTCACATCTAAAAATATTAAAGTTTAAAAAATATTGAAGTTTTAAGAGTCCTGAGACCCCTTAAATAATCAAGGTGTAAAACATATGTTGAATACTCCATATCATCCAGCTACAAATGGTCAGGCTGAGAGATATTTGCAAATTCTCAAACGTGGATTAAAAGACTTAGCTTCAGAATCTGGTACTTTGCAAATGAAATTAAATAACTTCCTTTTGCAATATAGAAATATGCCTCGTGTTACAACGGGGGAGAATCCTGTATTTTTATTTTTAAAACGTCACATAAACATAAAAATTGATCTGGCAGTTCCAAACGTTACAAATTTTGTTCATGATATATAAAAAAAAATTCTAGAAAGGCCAAGGCTAAGCTAAAAGAATTTAAAATTAACTAGAAAGTGGTTATAAGAAATTATACTCCAGAAGCGTTGTGAAAAATTGGTCGTATTATAGCCAGATAAGACAAGTTACATTATAGAATTCGAGTTGGTTCGAATATTTGCAAAAAGATGTTTATCAAATAACTAACGTAGATTCAGTTCCGAAGAAAGTGATACAGGAAATTTCAAGAGTGAAAATACTATTGTGAAACATGGTGATTCTCAATCGATACAGCGTAGTGTCACAGATCTTCAATTTACTGATACTCATCTGATACAGGAAATTGCAGGAGTGAAAATAATAATGTGAAACATGGTGGTTCTCAACCAATACAGCCTAGTGTCACATATCTTCAACCAGCTGATACTCATCTGATACATCCAAATACTCCAAGTTCTAAACCAGCTGACTCTTTTGGCCTAAATACGCAAATTCCTAAACCAGTTGACATTTATTTGGTACCTCCGGGTCCAAAAGCTAATGTTCCCAATAGTTGAATTCATGACGCTACTAAATCTATAAAAACTAATTTTTCTTCTTCTTCTCCAGAAGCACTTAGAAGATATAAAAGAACAAGAAGAGCTCCTACCCATTTGATATATTAAGTGGAGGGAGAAATATAGTTCTTCTGTTTAGATTAAAAATCTGTAGATAGCAGCACCACAAGTTTTTCTTACGCTCAAATGTAGAGAACTTCTTTTTCAATTATTGTAAATAGTTTTAGAAAGTGTATTTAACTTTGGTGTTTGTTATGTGATGTAATAAATGCTAAACATGTATTTAATTTCAGTGCTATCTCATCTATTGTCTACTCTTTTATTTAATACTTAATTATTCAAAATAGAATATGTTCTGGTATCTGTTTTTGGAGAATCGATATGATTTAATGATCGTTCAGAACCAAATCGATTCAACTTTGTATTATATGGGAATTAATTCAAAAACTTGTTAAGTTAAAAAATATCGGACGAGTTAATGCCTGTGGGTTTAGTGAATAAATCTATATACAGAGGGGATTCTTGCGCATGCAATTAAGAAAAAAACTGTTCGTAGTACAAAATTAATAAATAATTCTTGTGTTTCAAAATTCCACCTATAAATTTAAGGGTAGCACACTATGGAATCACAATTTTAGAAACTTTTTTGCTCCTGCACCATTTTAAATTTCGAATTTTTAAGAAATTGTTCTGTGAAACATTTACATCTTAAAAGTAACAGCCGTGCCAAATTTTAAGTTTCTAGCCATAGCAATTCCAAACAAATCGTAATTTGTACTCTATATTTTATGCGCAGCCCTGTATATGATCGATTGAAGCGAGACACTATAATCATAAAATTAAATATAAAAAATCAAAAATCCCGACTGCATAAAAAGCGAAATAATTATTTCTCATCAATGTGGAACTATTTTTTATATTACTTACCTATTTTTTTTTATTTACTTGTATTGATGACTTTTAAGTTGTGTTTAATTGTTAGTTCCTATTTATAAACACTGTTTTGATGAGGCTTATAGATGCCTATGAAGGTTAGAGTTGCAGTAAACCTAGATATCTTACCTACACAACTTCCAGCTTGTGTAATATTTAAGCGGAGCTTCTGACTGTAAAATAGACAATGAAAAATCGTCTTCATTTTGAAAGACCTATCCAATGATATGCCACTCAATAGGGTGCGTAAAAATATTTTTTCGTCTCTACCGCCATTTTGTATTTTACAGCCGCCATTTTGAATTTATAAAAACAAAACCTAGCTTATAACCATCGGACTGTTAAGACGAATCGATAAAGACCTCATTCATTAAAATCCATCCAGCCGTTGGGATGTTTCGAGGGTATAAAGAAATCCACATACCCAGATACGCGTGAAACATATAACCCTTCTTGGCAGTCGGATAAAAAGTAATATGCAAAAATTATTTATATTTAAAAACACATACCAGAACTTAAAACACACTTCCTGCTATTATTGTTCATAGGTAATACTATATTCTAATTATTTTGTGTGTCCCTGGAAATGAAAGTTAAGTACTATGCACACAGTATTCAGAAATTATCACCATGTAGTGCACCTTAGTAATCTAAATCAATTTCAATCTGTTTGAAATAGCATAGCATCATTAAAATGCACCGAAAATGATCTTTTCCAATTGACCGTAGTGTAACGGAATACTTTTGAGTGTCCCTGTAAATTAACTATAAATGCTACATGCTTCATTTTCGATACCGAATATGCCATGGTAAACGTCAATAACATATGTTATTGGTCTCTCTTATTATTATTATATCTCTTATTATCTCTTATTATTGGTCCTCTATGGCCAACCCTCCCTAGTCTCCCCTATATAGGGAAGACTAGGGAGTGTTGACCATAGAGGAGGCTTAACCAACCCATCAGTTTTCATATTTATAAGAATTTCAGAGTTTTATCAAAAGGTGCTAACCAAAGCTACTGGAATGGTCAAACAATAGTGTTTCATACAGATAATCGAAATAGGTGTGGAAAAAATCAATTGTGAGGCATTATCAACATAAAAGTTGTGTTTTTTTTTTTTTTTTTTTTTTTTTTTTTTTTTTTTTTTAAATATTTTGTAAGGTTTTTTTTTGTGATAAAATATATCATAGAAATTTAAGTAAGTAGGTTTTAAGTAATGCAGAAATACCGAGCTTTCAATCCAGGCATTAAGATTGTACACTAAGTTAGGCTTAACATAACAATGTGCTATTCTTTCGAAAAGGGCTATGTGGGGAGGCTTGACCCAGTCAATGTGAGGGAGGATCGACCACCTTAATTAAGTGGTTTTAGAAATCTTTTTATTATACACTGTGCATAATGAAAAGTTAATGGCTATATATAAAGCAGAATGTAAAGTTACAGTAAAATGGGGTGATGGAAAAGAAAATGTTTAAAACTGATTAAAGAAAGATGTAAAAAATTGCTATAGTATCCACTGGAAAAAAAAATTAATGAAATATAAATGGGAAAGTTGATAGGAGCTTTTTCCACTTAAATATTACTTACAATAGGTAAATCGAAACAGTGGAAAAAACTAGAAAGTATAAAAGCAGTAGTCTTACCCATTTCAGGAGCAGTGGTATGTTTATGAAGCCACTTAATTTTAATTCCCAACCGCCACAATGGCAGCAGAATTTGGCTAAAATCTTTTCCATTTAATGTGTATGTGAAATACGGCCTTTTTCATATTTCCAAATAAATTTGTTCGTAAATTCCAGTGCTAGTCATTTATTTCAATATTTTAGTACAAAAAGTGCTAATTAACTACTGAAAGGTTTAAGACAGGTTAATGATAAATTAAGTGCTCATGTGGCTGCAAAAGAACATAGCACTGATCGAAAAACTTTAGGAAGGTATGTAGACAAATTTCACTAGGATGAATAGAGTGAGATGAAGCCAAACTATGTGACAACTAGAGTTATCAGGTCGAGTGTTACAAAAAGTAGGACAAGGAGACGAATAAAAGTGGGACAGTGGCTCCTAAATCCGGACGTAATAATACGTGAAACCCTATGAAAACGGAACCCGTCTCTAACGAAATACTGTCTTAAATGTTAAAATTTCATTTTCCCTGCTGTACAATTATACCTGCTCAGACAAAATCCTGTTTAAAACAAAATTTTTCTCCTCTGAATTGCGATTGCGTGTAAACAGGTTTGTTTAAGCATCATATTTTCAGAAATATTTTTATATAATAATTAAAGCATGTAGCATAAAGATGTTTCGATTTTTTTAAACTGATTTTTTTTCCTCACAAATATTTCATTGTAAAACAAAGAAGGTCAACCCTCCCATATAGAGGGCTAACCCTCCCATATGTGGGGATCCTTGAACCATTATTTTTTCATGATTAAAATCAATTGTTTTTCAAATTTCTTATACATTACCCTTATGTAGCTTTTTTTTTTTTTTTTTTTTTTTTTTTTTTTTATATATAACTGATTGTATAACGAATAAAATGCTTTATACAACTTTATTCTACGTTTAATATTTTAAAAATATAAAACTTTTTGTAAAAAGTGTGTCAACCCTCCCTAGTTTCCCTTGTTTAAACAAGTACAAATTAAATTTAAAAAATCAAAAAACCCGACTGCGTAAAAGTGAACTAATTAACTATTTCTCATTAACGTGAAACTATTTTTTATATTACTTAACTATTGTTTTTATTTACCTGTATTGATAGCTTTTAAGTTGTATTTAATCATTAGTTCCTATCTATAAACACTGTTTTGATGAGGCCTATAGATGTCTATGATGGTTAGAGTTGCAATAAAGCTAGAGATTTTACCTACACAACTTCCATGTTGTGTAATATTTAAACGGAACTTCTGACTGTAAAATAGTCAATGAAACATCGTCTTCATTTTGAAACACCTATCCAATGATATGCCACTCAATACGGTGCGCAATTTTTTTTTTTCGTCTCTAGCACTATTTGTATTTTACGGCCGCCATTTTGAATTTATAAAAACAAAATCTGGGCTATAACCATCGGACGGTTAAGAAAAAACGATAGAAACATCATTAATTAAAATCCATCCAGCCGTTCGAATGTTTCGAGAGTATAAAGAAATCCACATACCCAGAAACGCGTGAAACACATAACCCTTCTTGGCAGCCGGGTAAAAATATGGAATTCGAGTTTCGCGAGTTAGAAGACGGACACACACACATACTGAAGTATTTGGTTTATTTAGCCGGCCAAAATTATTTCATACTGAAAAATTGGAGTAAATTTTATTATTGATTAGTTTATCATATTATTATTACTTTTTAGTAGATTTCTTTTAAAAATACTAGGTTGTTTTTATATACAGGGTATATGAAAAGCATTATAATATGTAACATGCCCTTTAATTGCAATCAAACGTTAGTGAATACTTTGATTGAGATTCCATTCGATCCTTCAAAACAAACATATCTTTTTATATAGATAAACTCCAAAATTAAAATTTGCAACATCACATTGTAATTTCTTTCAAAACGTCGAATATAATATACAGTATTTTTACCTTTTTTTTTTTTATCGTGAATCATTGGATGTTCTAAAATCGGTATCAAATTACACTATATTTCAATAAAAATCTGTTCAAAATCTAGAAAGCTTTCTTTTTAAATATTTTTACTCCTTATTTTTTTTTGTTAAAAAAACAAATGAAACTACCTGTTGATGGTTTTACAGAGTAAATCAAAATTAACATCGACATTTATTTATTTCTTCTATCATTTATATTATTTTATGGATATAAAATATTACAAAAATCACACTTAAATGAATATATACACATATTAGATGACAAAATATCAAGGATATTCATCTTCGGAATAACTTTCAGGAATAACAGATTCTACAGGGTGCGGAGAAAGTACTGATAGTAAAATCAGTCTCTACTACAATGCCATAGATACAATTATTTCAATAATTTTTATTGAGTAAATTTAATAACTAAGTAACAATTGATATTCTATCATTAATTTTCGATTCGTTCTCCTTTTGCCTTGATACACTCGCGGAGACTACGTGGGAAGGCATCCACGGTTCGCCGCAAGTAGTCCGCATCGAAGTACACGTGTCAGAGCAATTTTTAAAGCAGCGATATTCTTGTGAGGTTTAACACAGGCTCTTGCTTGCAACACTTCCCTTACTGAATAATCAAGTGTAATTCAAATTCGGACTATTCGGTGACCAGTCTTGAGAAGAAATGAAATCGCGAAGATTTGCTTGGCACCACTGTTGCGTTTGGAGAGCCTTATGGGCTGGTGCTGAATCTTGTTGAAACACATATGGATTGTTTCCAAAATGAGAATTTAGCCATAAGAGGACCTCCTTTATCAGAATATTGTTGAGATAATTGTTCTGATTAACCTTGACACCAGCATCAACAAAGACCAAACGGTATTTCCCATTGATTCTCATTTCATTTCTTCTCAAGACTGGTCATTGAATAGTCCGGATTTGAATCCACTTGATTACTAAGTAAGGGGAGTGTTGCAAGCAAGAGCCTGTGTTAAACCTCACAAGAATATCGCTTCTTTAAAAGCTGCTCTGACATGTACATGGAACGGTTTCGATACAAACTACTTGCGGCGCACCGTGGATGCCATCCTGAGCCGTCTCCACGAGTGTATCAAGGCAAAAGGAGACCGAATCCAAAATGAATGATATAATATCAATTGTTACTTAGTCATTAAACTTAATCAATAAAATTATTGAAATAACTGTATCTATTGCGTTGTAGTAGAGATTGATTTTACTATCTATACTTTCTCCGCACCATGTAGATGAGCCGTATCGATACTGATATTTCAGTAGGAAGAAGTAAAGCTAAAGTCTTTTTTATACCTCCTATGCAAGATAAGAAGAAATTTGAAGACAGCGCTAATGGATTTAGAACGTCCATTTTCCACGATTCTCTTGAAATTTCTATAGAAAAATTTGTACGAGAATTGCCGAAAATGCGTATTACGAGTCTCTGCAGCTTCTCCAGAGAGCTGGCTTATGGGGAGAAGTGCATTAGTAATAACTGGTAGCCCCATATTTTAGAATTTTGTGGACAGTTGACATCAGGGTGTCATGGATACAAATTCACATATAATTTGACCGCGTAAAATTTTTCGGTATTACTTTTTTGTCCACTCGACAATGCTTCTAAGACAATTTTAATATGAAAGATTAAATTATAATTTATTCATGTGATTTCTGCAGCGATATGCGGATCAGCGAAAATCTTTTGGCTGGTTACACATCATTTGTGTTTCTATATCCCGATTTGGGTATGTTCCACATTTAATCCCATTTTTAACCTAAAATACTCCTGAATTCGTCTCTTTACTTCACTTACTAGATCCCTTTCCTCCTTGGATTGAATACGCCATTTTGTAATGGGCAGTTCATACGCTATATGCAAAAGGTTCTCGAATATTCTGATGCATTCATTAAGTTGGATAATCCGAACGTCAGTGACTTACTTCTTTTTAATCTCGTTAGCTATGTCCAAATTGCTAAAGTTTTTCGAAGTAGCTCTACAGATGAAGCAACGCATTGTTGATTTAGTTTCAGATGTGACATTCAAAATTTTACCATCAAACCTGGTTAAAATCATGGTGTGCTTTAACCACTTAACTGTTTTGCCCGAACAAGAACGAGTTCGGGCAAGAAAATTTAGCTTGCTTCGTTATTAAAAGCTTTTCCACACCACTAATTTTTACCTGAAATCTTCGGTTTATTAAATGGCTGACTTTTCTCGATTATTTAAGGCAAATATTTTTGTACTTAAAAAGTTATGTTTTTAGTCTATGTTGTCAAAAAAGTGACAGTTAAGTGGTTAAAGCATAGGAAATTCCGTTTAAGGTTACTTTTGTAGTTTTCTCATGTATTGCTTTTATGATCAATGTACGAGATTTCTTCCTTAGTGATATCTACAGACTATTGTACAAACCTAGTTTTTATAGATCGACAGAATCTAGGCGATGAAGGCCTTGAATTTTGCCAAATGATTATTTTGTTTAATATGAAAAATTAAATTATAAAAAAAAAGATATCAAAAATCTAGTGGTCAGATATGTAAATTGGAAGTTTTTTATGTCCACAGACGATATATTCTGACAATAATTGCAATTTATTTATCGAAGAATACACTTGAAATCGAAATGAAAATGAAAACATTATCATTTACAGAAATGCACAGTTGTGCGTTTGAAAGGAATTCTTCTAAATTCGCAGCTATATTTTTCAAAGTTATTTACATATCTTGAACTGTCATTTAAAGTTAAAAAAATCATCCGGTTCCATCCTTATGTATAGCAAATGTTTTATAGAATATTGAAATTAACAACAAAAATTTAAAAAAAAATATGGTACTATTGTAAATTTCATACCGCTTTATCATGTTTGTTAAATCATATATACATGTGAAGTCAAAAGTTTAGCAAGAAAAAAAATCACACTGAAATTAAAGGCAAAAATTCGAGCTTTAAAATGCAAATAAAAACCTTACTGCTACAATCTAATTTTACTTCCTCTGGCACTGATTTGCTCACCTAACAGAAAAATTTCTAAATGTACGGTGAATCCTCATCTATTTATCTTCCCAGTGAGCTACATTTTTCTCTCCTCAATTGCATTTCGAAAAATTGATTTTGGCTAGATAAATTGGGAAAATACTCCCCTGTGAGACGGTCAGACAAGCTGATAGACAAACCGAATTCATAAATACTTTTCAAGTATGTTGGGAAGTGTTAAAAAATGTTTTTTAAGCGTAAAATATTTTACATTTCTTTCCATTTCGAATACTGTCTTACTTAACTGTCAATTAAGTAAAACCGCTCAATAGTTTTAACAAATACATCTTCCAAAAAATTTAAATTATGCATTTTTGTTAAAATGGTGAGTTTTAATTGGTGGATATTCTAGAAATATTATTTATTAAGTTATCGATTTCCGGTCTCGAGTGAAGTCACATGAGACATTTACTTATCTGATGAACCATTGAATTTGTTTTTATAATTCTTATTTCTTTTAACAATAATGGTTTCTAAGATAATCGTTCACATTTGTTTCCATGAAATTTTATTTAACTGGAAATAATAATAAAATATCTTCGTAGGAAATTTAACGGTATATTTCTATGTTCATTGTAAAACTTTTAAACACATGTTTGTTAGCTTCATACCCACCGTTACCAACTAGCAATAACCATAAATCATGAAGATGACTATGAATCATTTCATTTGTGTGACCTTCCTGGTGATTAATTTTATTTGTATGAAATGTATTTTTTAAATACTTTCTAATCTAATGTCGATTTTTGCTTTAAAAAATCGTCATTTTTTCTCCAAAATTCTACAAAAATAATTTAACTGAACCTTTGTTAAGCTAACCTCCTCAGTTTTGATAGAACATAAAATAATTAATAAATATTATAAATGTTTATTGTTCTGGAAAGTTCTCATCTACATTAAGGGGTCTCAGGACTCTTAAAGCTTTGAAATTTTCGCAATTTTAATTTTTTTAGATGTTAAACGCCTATCTTTTCTGAACATTTTAATATAATTGTTTCCTTGAAATTCCCATTAGAACTGAAGTTATGGCTTTTACATTTATACACGTTCAATGGCTGAAGCGTCGTTTCGGAAACTTTGAAGCCATTTTTCTTCAAATGACGTTTTTGGGCATAACGCGCACGATATCTCAAAAACTTATGAATATTTTTTCATGAAATTTTCAAAACATATGTTTTATGTTAGTCTGTATAAAGTGAACCTAAAATTTCCTTTTTATTTGCAAAAACAATATTTTTTTAGGTGATTATACTGTGGAAATTTTCTTAATTTTGCATTAGCTAAATACAACTTTGTATTAAAAATATAAAAAAGCTTTACATACACATTTATTTAGATTCAGGGTAATTATTACAATCTGAAGTATAAGTAGGCACAAAAATTTTCCTTCTAGTTGCAATACTTATTTTGTAATCGTGCGCGTAAGCTGTTATGCCGATTTTTTGCTCGTCAAATCTCTAACAGTTTGGAGCCCCCTGTAAATGCTAATTCTGCATCTTATAATTTTTTTAATACGTGAAATGAAAGAATATACTTATATCTTTCATTCCCAATTAAAATTGTTTCTTAAAATCAAATACATTTTAATATATTAAATGTTGAAAATGGTCTCTTTTTTTTTCATTTTTTCCAATTTTAAGAGTCCTGAGACCCCTTAACGAACCCTGTACTCTGGAAACGAGGACATTGTCAGTGAAGAATATACTGGGAATACAGTACATTTTCAACAAGAACAAGTGAGTTGCCTACTTAAAAAATATATTTTTCGAGTTTATATGTAAAACGTTTTACTAAAGAAATGAAAGTTATTTAAGTTAACATGCACCTCTGTTATGATATTTATACAATGGCGGTCAAATGTTTCCGGCCAGTTAGTTTCTTTGATTTGTTGGACAGGCCGTTTCAGCGGAGAAGAAGGGCAATTGCTTCAAAAGTTAGGAATAAGCAAATTACGTCTGTCCACGTGATCATTTTGATTGGATTCTGAAGATGCTTGATGCAAAGGGGAGGAATTTGAAATTCGCATGTGCAAAAGTTTCCGGCCATTCGTCATCCATTAGTTTTCGCTCTCGGTAAAGTGTTTTTTTGGCAGAATTTTTTAATTAATCAACGTGAATAACTTATTTCAAATTCAAAAATGAAAAGTTGAACAATTTGTTGTTCCTAAACGAGTGACTTGTGTGTCGCTAAAGGGACAATCCTCTCGTGATATTGCGGCAAAGTTGTCGATCGGAAAATTTGCTGTGAAAGATATTTTAAAAATATATAAAGATGGTCATGGCCTTTGGAATTTGACACGGTCCAGGGGACCCCCGAAAACGACTTTTCTCTTGGACAGAATTATCAGGAGAAAAGCAGTTGATGACCCGCATAAAAATGCCGCTCCAATTACCCGCGATTTACGGTGTTAAAATATTGCTGAAATAAGTCTGTCTACAGTGTCAAGACGCTTACATGACGCAGGATTTTATGGAACAGTCGGTGTTAAAAAACCTTTCATAAGTAAAAAAAAAAAAAAATCAGAGGGGCCGACTGGCGCTTGACAAGGAATACAAAGACTAGTAAAGTGAAAACTGGAAAACAGTACTATTTTCCGTTGAATCGACGTTCAATCTTTTTGGAAGTGATAGCAAACACTATAACCGACGACTTAAAAACAAAAGATAAGATTCGAGATATGTTATTCCTACCATGAAGCATGGAGGGGAACACGTTATGCTGTGGGGAGCATTTTCTGGAAAATGTGCCTGTCAGTTATTTGAAATTCGCGGCGAGATGTATAGTGCAATGCATAAGGATATTTTGATAGATCATTTTTATGCCTTATTGGAGGAAAAATTGTGGTCGCATCTATTTGTTTCAGCATGATAACGACCAAAAACATAAATGCAAGCTCATCAAGCAGTGTCTTTCGCACAAAAAATTCCTCTTTTGAAATAGACAGCCCAAGCATCCGATCTGAATCCAATAAAAAATCTATTTGAAAACGTGTGTGGAATTATAAATATTCCAATTTATCAGCATTTTTACAAAAATTGCAAGAACCGTGAAAAAAAACTTAACTTTGACCATCTACAACCGTTCATTGAATCGATGCCACGTTACTGCGCTGCAGTACTTATTGCTGATTGGATGAATACAAAGTACTATCAGTAAATGTTGTTGATCACTGTTGTTTTCTGTTATAACACCATTTTTTCCAAACTTGCTAAGGTGGCCGGAAACTTTTGAGAACATGCGTTTTCTTTTGCAATTAATTTTGTCAATTAAATTTATTAATATTTATTTTTTATTCCATAAATTAGTTCTTAACTGTTATGTCAATAAAGTGTATAAGTATCACTTTGAGTTTCCTCTTGATATGGGTATATTTAAAAATTAACCAAAAATTTTATGCTGGCCGGAAACTTTTGACCGCCACTGTATATATATTGATTTTACAGAAAGATATATCTAATCGTATAAGAATTTTTTGCGAAATTTGGCGGTAGAAAGAACTGTGTTGCAGAAAAATTTCAAACCTATTGAGGATAACATCTTCTATCAATTCCCCTGATTTAAAAATAATTACTACAAAATTGCGGTTTTTAATGTGCAATGCATTTATATGTACTTTTTAACTATTCCAAGCAGAGTAAAAATGTTTCTGGATTTGAACGTATCCGTAATTTTTACTTGCAATCCTGTCTCAAGCATGACAATAAAATATTCAAAATAACAAAAAAACTTTTAAAAATGAAATGAATGGAAAGGTATTTATATAATGCTGCTGTTATAAATAAAAAAACAAAGTAAAATAAATTACCGCTGCATTATAGAGTAAAATACCAGTTCATTGAAGAGTATTTCTGTTGAAATATAAATATGCACAACTTCTTATTACGCACGACATCTTTATAATCAGGCAATATTTGATGATATATTCTATTATTCTCAATTTAGATTTTATTAATACCTTCAGCTGGAGACATTTATCCTTCAAAAAAATAAAGATCATAGAGATATTAAGGATAAAATTAAACTTCTTCTATTTCTAAGCAAAGGAGATTAAGGAAAGACGAGATTTCTTTACTTTTACCTTTATAAATAAATGAATGTTTATTATTATCTTCATATTTAATCCATCCAAAAAAAAAAATGTTTCTGCATATCATAAAAATCATTCTTTTTTAATTATTGGTGATTAACACGGACGCCAGCCACCCTGTGATACAAATCCCAGATGGCAAAATTTCATTTTAAAATTTATCACGCTTTAAACTACACTAAACTGAATAAAACTAAACACTAAAAATAATTAATAATTGCCATTCATATTGTATACATCAGTTTCTTTAGGGAAGTACTCAGCTACATTAAATAATTCTTGGACTGAAATAGTCGTTATACCAAAAATAAATAGTATTCTATTTAAACTGTAACAAAAAGTTTGACCAAAAGTAACATTACAGTATACATCTATTACCGGACAATGTGTGATGACATATTTACTATGTTACTAGTAATTTAGATCTCACTAATATCTTCTTTTGAAGACATTTATCCTTTAATATATAAAGATTATTAAGATATTAAGGATATAATTAATCATTTCTTCTATTTCTAGCGAAAAATTATTAATTCTAAAGACGGGATCTTTTTACCGTTATAATTAAATCTATATTTATTATAAGATTCATATTTAATCCATTCAACAAACTTGTTTCTGCACATCATAAATGTCATACTTTTTTAATCATAATTATTAATGATTAAACGCGACCTTGAGAGACAAACCTTAGTTAGCAAAATTTCATTTTAAAATGTATTACACTTTAAAGTAACCCTAATAATATTTAATAAGTATTTATCATACTTTTATAGATAAGTTATATTTTGGATAGTGCTCCACTATATTAAATAATTCAGGACTAAAATAGCCGTTCCATGAAAAGGGTTACTATTGTCACTAAATTGCAACATAAAGATTAACAAACTGTGGCATTACACAATAAATCTTTATAATCGAACAATGTGTGATGACGTATTTACTCTGTTACTGGTAATTAAGCTCTCATTAATATCGTCCAATGGGAACATCTATACTTCACAAAATAAAGATTATTAACATAGTAAGGATAATATTAAACACTTATTTATTTCTAGGTAAGCGTGATTAATTGTAAAGGCGAAATTTTTCCTTTACTGTTTAAATTAAATCAAAATATATTATAACATTCATATTTAGTCTATTCAACTAACTTGTTTCCTCATATCATAAAAAATCTTTTTCTTTTTTTTTCAATCATATTTATTGATGATGAAACGGACGCGACCCTGAGAGACAAACCCAGTTAGCGAAATCTCATTTTTTAAGTTATTGCACTTTAAAGTAAGCCTAACAGTTATTAATAAGTATTAATCAAACTTTTATAGATAAGTTATGTTTTCGGAAATGCTCACCTACATTAAAGAATTCTAGACTAAAATAGTTGGTCTATGAAGATAATTAAAACACTGTAAAAAATTTAAAAAATCTGTAATTCTACAGATGTAAAGTTACACAAATTGTGTGCTTACAAAAATTTTACCGGTACATGTTCAAAAAAAGATGTAAATCTACAAACTAGTTTTTGTAAAGCTACAAAAATCTGCAGTTTTACAAAAGAATCTACTAAAATTACAGTAATCTTACTAAGACTTTATCTGTAACACGGGTTGCAGTTACATAAACGCTCTAGGCATCCCAGTTTCCCCAAAAAAATTCATAGTAACCTTACAGATTTTTTGAATTACGGTGCAAAAGTGTATCTGATACATGAACTGTTGTTGTTGTCGTTACATAAAAAGTTCTAGGAATCCCAGTTTTCAAAAAAAAGTTGTAACTTTACAGATATTTTTTTACATAGTGTATTATCACTAAAGTGTTACATAAAGATTGATAAAATAAGACGTTTACACAATAAATTTTTATAATTGAGCAATGTGTGATGATGTATTTATTCTATTAATGGTAACTTAGATATCACTAATATCTTCTTATGGAAACATTTATCCTTAAATAAATAAAGATTATTGAGATAGTAAGGATAACATCAAACACTTCTATTTTCAGACAAAGGTGATTAATGTTGAAGACGAGATTTTTTTTTCTTTTGCCGTTGAAATTAAATCAATATTTATAATAACATTCATATTTAATCAATTCAACAAATTTGTTTCTTTATAACATTCTTTTTCAATCATAATTATAGATGATTAAAACGGCGGCGACTTTGAGACACAAATCCAGTTAGCAAAATTTCATTTAAAAATTTATTACACTTTAACGTAAGCTTAAAAATTATAAATAAGTATCAATCACATTTTTACAAATAAATTATGGTTTGGGAAGTGCTCAGCAACATTAAATAATTCTGGACTAAAATAGCCGATCGATGAAAAGGATTAATATTATCACTAAACTGTAACATAAAGATTTATTAAATGTGGCGTTTCACCATAAATGTTTATAATCGAACAATGATGCCATATTTATTCTGTTGCTGATAATTTAGATCTCACTAATACCTTCTTATAGAGACATTTATCCTTAACTAAATAAATAGTATTGAGTTAGTAAGGATAAAGTTAAGCATTTCTATTTCTAGACAAATGTGATTAACGTTAAATACTAGATATTTTTTAATCGTTATAATTAAACCAATGTTTATTATAACATTCACCTTTAATCGATTCAACAGAATTGTTTCTGCATAATATAAAAAACATTCTTTTTATTCATCATTATTGATGATTAATACGGACGTCTTCCTCTAAGAGATTTAGTTATTAAAATTTCATTTTATAAATCTATCACACCTTAAAATATGCATAAAAGGAATTAATAATTATCATTCATATTTTTATATATCAATTATGTTTGGGAAAGTTCTCGGCCACGTTTAATAATTCCGGACTGAAATAGCCGTTCTATGAAAAGAATTACTATTGTACTAAACTGTAACATAAAGATGACAACATGTACCGTTAACGCAATAAATCTTCATGATCTACTGAATCGACTGAAATCTTCATGAATATGTGATTAGGTACTTACTCTATTACTGATAATTTAGATCTCAAAAATATCTTAATATGGGGACAGTTATACTTCACGAAAAAATGACTAGGAGGTAAGGATAAAATTAAACACTTAATTATTTCTAAGTAAAGGTGATTAATCGTAAAGACGATATTTTTACAGTTATAATTAAATCAACATTTAATATAAAATTCATATTTAATCCATTCAACAAATTTGTTTCTGCATATCATAAAAATCATTCTTTTTCAATCATAATTATTGATGATTAAAACAGATGCAGCCCTGAGAGACAAAGCCAGTTTGCAAAATTTCATTTTAAACTTTATTACACTTTAAAGTAAGCCTAAAAATTAATTATAAGTATCAATCATATATTATATATAGATTATGTTTTGGAAAGTGCTCAGCTACATTAATTAATTCTGGACTAAAATAGCCGGTCTAAGAAAAGGATTAATTTTGTCACTAAACTGTAACATAAATATTGATAAAATGTAGTGTTACACAATAAATGTTTATAATCGAACAATGTGTGTTGAGGTATTTATTCTATTACTGGTAATTTAGATCTCACTAACACCGTCTTATGGAGACATTTATCCGTAACTAAATATACAATATTGAGATAAAAAGAATAAACTTAAACAATTATTTCTAGGTAAAGGTGATTAATGGTAAATACGATGTTTTTAAATAATTAAATCAACATTTATTATAACATTCATATTTAATTCATTCAAAAAATTTGTTTCGCATATCATAAAAATCATTCTTTTTCGATTAAAATTATTGATGATTAAAACGGAAGCAACCTTGAGAGACAAACCCAGTTTGCAAAAGTTCATTTTAAAATTTATTACACTTTAAAGTAAGCCTAAAAATTTTTAATAAGTATAAATCATACTTTTATAGATTAATTATGTTTTGGAAAATGTTAGCTACATTAAATAATTCTTGACTAAAATAGCCGGTTTTATGAAAAGGATTAATATTATCACTAAACTGTAACAAAGATTGAAGTAAAGTGGCGTTACACAATAAACGGTTGTAAACGAACAATGATGAGGTATTTATTCTATTACTGGTAATTTAGATCTCAATAATACCTTCTTATAGTGACATTTATCCGTAACTAAATAAATATTATTGAGATAGTAAGGATAAAGTTAAACACTGCTATTTCTAGACAAAGGCAATTAATGTTAAAGACTAAATATTTTTTTTAATCGTTATAATTAAGCCAATGTTTATTATAACATTCACCTTTAATCAATTCAACAAAATTGTTTCAGCATAATATAAAATCATCATTTTTATTCATAATTAATGATGATTAACATGGACGTCTTCCTGTAATTTCAGTTATCAAAATTTCATTTTATTTTTTCAAAATTTCAAATCTATCACACCTTAAAATATGCCTAAAAATAATTAATAATTATCATTCATATTTTTATATATAAATTATGTTTGGGAAAAGTCTCAGCTAAGTTAAATAATTACGGACTGAAATAGCGTTATATGAAAAAAATTACTATTGTAACTAAACTGTAACATAAAGATTGACAAAGTGTACCGTTACGCAATAAATCTTCATGATAGACCGAATCGACTGAAATCTTCAAGAATGTGTAATTACTTACTTACAATATTACAGGTAATTTAGATCACTTTAATACCTTGTTATGGGTACATTCATACTTCACGAAAAAAAGATTATTCAGATAGTTAGGATAAAATTAAACACTTAATTATTTCTAAGTAAATGTCATTAATCGAAAAGACGATGTTTTTACCATTATTTAAATCAACATTTATTATAAAATTCATATTTAATCCAAATTCAACAAATTTGTTTCTACATATCATAAAAATCATTCTTTTTTAATCATAATTATTGATGATTAAAACAGAAGAGAGCTTGAGAGACAAACCCAATTTGCAAAATTTCATTTTAAAACTTTTACACTTTAAATTTAACCTAAAAATTATTAATAAATATCAATCTTATTTGTATGGATTAATTATGTTTTGGGAAATGTCAGCTACATTAAATAATTTTGGACTAAAATCGCCGGTCTATGAAAAGATTAATATTATCGCTAAACGGTAACATAAAGATTGTTATAAAGTGGGGTTACATAATAAATGTTTGTAATCGAAAAAGGATGAGGTATTTATTCTATTACTGGTAATTTAGATCCCAGTAATACGAGGGTGGTTCAATAATTATTGTCCCTAGTGTATATAAGATATTTGTACTACGACGGTTGTTGTGGAATATCGAAGACTAAATCTTAGATGCCTATATGCTCAGTTTCAGAGCCGTAGCTGCTATATTCACATAATTTTGGATGGAGGAGTGAAAGGGGGGGAAAGCCTGATTTTTTAGCTTATGGGGCTAGATTTGTGACAGTGGGTGAGACGTAACTACTGTCGTTTGGATTCGGGATCATAGTGATGTAGCCACATCTCATCCATTGTCACAAATGTAACCTTATAAACTCCAAACGAGCATTTCACCCTTACCCCCCTCCTTAAAAACTCCCCCAAAAATATGTTAATATAGCAGCTACGGTTCTTAAATTGAGGATATAGGCATTTAACAGATTAGGCTTCGATATTCCACATCAACCATCGCAGTACAAATATTTGATATACATATTACGAAACAATTTAATGTGTTAAGTCGAACAATCACGTCTTGTTTTTTATTTCATATTACTGGATTAGTACCACATATTAATCAGCCGCTGGTGATGTTGTATTACGATCATACCACTTAGCACAAGCATCGCTAGTGGAGGTATCAACTCTGTGAAAATTTAGCAGCTGTAGCGCGATGATAATATTGTAGAGTCCAATCAAACTCTTATTTATTCATGATGAAAACAAGGCAGCGTGAGTGGTGAAAAAAGGCGTATGAAGAAATATGGGGTTTTCCCAATTAAAAGCATGGAAACGTAGTCATAGGAAACTGTTTATTCCATCAGAACATAACAACATTAAACAATTCCCACAGGATGAGAAATCAGAGCATTCCAATCAAGCATGCACTAGTTACTCATGCGAAATAGATGTTAATTCACGAAATGAATATTCTATATGGCTTAGGACACCAGGTAACAAATTAAGTAAACAATCCAACAGCACAAAAAATCTAGTTCTGAGCTCATGCTCGAACTATTTATTAGAATGCGCGGAGGAATTCCGATTGAAATGGAAACTTCAGGCTAACCCAACAAAAATCACGAACGAGACTCCAAGTGAAACTGCGATCCGTCACTCAGCCAATGAAGAGCGACCGAGAAACGTCACAGAAAAGAATCCCGGCGCCGCTACTGGAAGGATTTCGATGTCAAAAGGCTGACGCCTAGCGGGCGGGAAAATGAGATGAAATAGAATAAAAATGTAAAAATGGCTTTGATAAACATTCGAAAAATAAGTAACTGCGTTCAGAACTTTACAGTTTGGCAGACGATAAAAATTAATGAAGGGATTAAAAGTTTAGATTACGTTTTGGAATAAATCTATTATTAAGATACGCGTTTTAAAATTATAGGAATTTAACTAGAAATAAATAATAGAGCGTATTAAAAAAAAGGAAATAATGAATAGTAAAAGTAAAAATTTTTATATAACATACATTAGGGACAATAATTATTGAACCACGCACGTACCTTCTTCTAGTGACATTTATCCTTAACTAAATAAATATTATTGGGATAGAAAGGAGAAAGTTGAATACTTCTATTTCTAGACAAAGGTGATTAATGTTAAAGACTAGATATTTTTTTAAATTGCTATAATTCAACCAATGTTTATTTTAACATTTACTTTTAATCAGTTCGACAAAATTGTTTCTGCATAATATAAAATCAGTCTTTTTATTCATAATTATAGATGATTAACACGGACGTCTTCCTGTAAGAGATTCAGTTATCAAAATTTCATTTCATTTTTTTCAAAATTTCAAATCTATCACACCTTAAAATATGTCTAAAAATAATTAATAATTACCATTCATATTTTTATATATCAATTATGTTTGGGAAAGTTCTCAACCAAGTTAAATAATTACGGACTGAAATAACCGTTCTATGAAAAGAATTACTATTGTAAATAAACTGTAACATAAAGATTGACAAAATGTACCGTTGCGCAATAAATCTTCATGATCTCGACTGAATCGACTGAAATTTTCATGAATATGTGATTACGTACTTACTCTATTACTGGTAATTTACATCTTTAAAATATCTTGTTAAGGAGATATTTATAGTTCACGAAAAAAAGATTATTGAGATAGTAAGGATTAAATTAAACACTTAATTATCTCTAAGTAAAGGTGATTAATCGTAAAGACGATTTTTTTTTACCATTTTTATTAAATCAACATTCATTATAATATTCATATTTAATCCATTCAACAAATTTCTTTCTGCATATCATAAACATTCTTATTCAATCATCATTATTGATGATTGAATCGGAAGCAATCTTGAGAGACAAACTCAGTTTGCAAAATTTCATTTTAAAATTTATTACACTGTAAAGTAAGCCAAAATGTTATTAATAAGTATCAATCATATTTTTATAGATTAATTATGTTTTGGGCAATATTAGCTACATAAAGTAATTCTGGACTAAAATAGACGTTCTATGAAAAGGATTAATATTATCACTAAACTTTAACGTAAAGATTGATAAAAAGTGGCGTTACAGAATAAATAATAAATTTGTAATCGAACAAAGATGAGGTATTTATTCTATTACTGGTAATTTAGATCTCACTAATACCTTCTTATAGTGACATTTATCCTAAATAAATATTATTTAGATAGTAAGGATAAAGTTAAACACGTCTATTTCTAGACAAAGGTGACTAATGTTAAAGACTAGCTATTTTTTTAAATCGTTATAATTAAGGCAATGTTTATTATATATAGCATTCACTTTTAATCAATTCAACAAAATTGCTTCTGCATAACATCAAATCATCCTTTTTATTCATAATTATTGATGATAATACGATAATAATAACACGAACATCTTCCTGTAAGGATTCAGTTATCAAAATTTCATTTCATATTTTCAAAATTTCAAATCTATCACGCATTAAAATATGCCTAAAAATAATTAATAATTATCATTCATATTTGTATAGATTAATTTTATTTTGGGAAATGTCAGCTACATTAAATAATTCTGGATTAAAATAGCCGGTTTATGGAAAGGATTAATATTATCACTAAACTGTAACATAAATATCGATATAAAGTGGCGTTACAAAATAAATGTTTGTAATCGAACAATGCGTGATGACGTATTTACTCCATTACTGGTAATTTAGATCTCAGTAATACCCTCTTATGAAAACATTTATCCTTAAATAAATAAAAATTATTGAGATAGAAAGGATAAAATTAAACATATTTTTAGACAAAAGTGATTAATGTTAAAGACGAGATTTTTTTTTTCTTTTATCGTTATAATTAAATCAATATTTTTTATAACATTCATATCTAATCAATTCATCAAAATTGTTTCTTCATAGCATACGAATCATCCTTTTATTCATAATTTTTTATATTTAACGCAGACGTCTTCCTGTAAGAGATCCAGTTAGCAAAATTTCCTCTTAAAATCTATCACACCTTAAAATATGCCTAGAAATAATTGATAAGTATCACTCATGTTTTTATAGTTTAATTGTGTTTCGGAAAGTACTCAGCTATGTTAAATAATTCCGGACTAAAATAGCCGTTCTATGAAGAGATTTACTATTGTAACTAAACTGTAACATAAAGATTAACAAAATGTATCATTAATCAATAAATCTTTATAATCGGAGAATGTTTGATGACGTATTTATTTTATTACTCGCAATTCAGTTCTCAGTAGTACCTTCTTATGAGGTCTTTATATTTCACTAAATAAAGATTATTGAGATAGTAAGGATAAAATTAAACACTTATTTTTATCTAGGTAAAGAATATCAATCGTAAAAGCGAACATTTTTTCTTCTATTGTTTCAATTAAATCAATATTTATTATAACATTCCTATTTAATCCCTACAAGAAATTTGCTTTTTGCATATCATAAAAAATCAGCCTTTTAGATAGATTTCGTAAGAAATACTACCTACTGCAGTCGTTACCATGGAGCGATTTTTGAAAACTTCCTTCATAACTTTTCATTATATGTCCCCAGGAACCCCAAACCACCCCCACCTATAAAGTTTATATACATATACAAGGTGTCCATAATTAAACGACCCTACTTTAAATTGTCTACAGACGAAACTATTGGTCAGAAAAATGTGAAATTTTGTGACGGACATAATGAAGGAATGGGAATTTGTTTGAGCGAAAAAAAATTTTAGTTCAAAATTTTGCCACCAGGGTTTTTTTTAATGAATTACACATTTTTAAAAGTTTTTTTGCTTTATTTTACTCAGATTAAATAAGACAAATATACAGACCGACCCCTGAAAAAAATAAAGCGTAAAAACATAAAAAAATTACTGGTGTTCAGAATCGAGCGGACCGTACAAATTCTGGGGAAAAAATTCGCCTACAACAGACGCCATTTTTTTCACAGAGCTCAGGCCTAGTATTCAGTGGGCGCTGGCTAAATGTGTAATATATTAAAAGCGCCCTCTGGTGGCGAAATTGTGAACTAAATTTTTTTTCGCTAAAACAAATTCTCATTCCTTCATTATGTCCGACACAAAATTTCACAACTTTTTGACCAATAGTTTCGTATTTAGATAACTTTAAAGTAGGGTTGTTTAATTATGGACACCCTGTATATATATACACTATATGGCCAAAGGTGACCGGTTGTCGAGCACTGAGAGAGCAATGGACTAGAATAAAATTTCCATAGGTTTTTTTTATTTATTGCCAAGGGGCAGACGATGAAATGAGCTTCTGATTTGAGAGCGAGGGCGGTCGTTACAGACGTGTTGTTCGGGAGACAACGAAGCTCAACTGAAAGTTACATCATTTTTCAGCTAGGTGGCGCTGATCACTTAATCAAACTTCGGGAGCGCACATACCGGCCCCCATTGAAGTATTCTGATAGTTCAATGATACACAACAAGTAAATACAGTAACAGACAGATGATATCACTAATTAATGGTTACACATAAAGCACTAAATATAAATACAATAATGAGAAATAATAAATTCAATAGAAATAGGTTAAGCTTAATTGATATTTCCGTTATTTATCATAGGTAACACACAAATGTTGTAGATACTTCTTTTGTAAGTTCCGGATGGAGTCCGGACTATTACAACCCTAACATTGTCATCATTTCCCTTGATGATTTCTGAAATTCGACCTACTATCCATTTACAAACTGGTAGGTCCCCATCCTTTACCAGAACCATCATACCGGGTGCAACATTTTGCTTTTTAAAGTGCCATTTGGATCTCTGCTGCAAATGGCTTAAATAAGAATTGGTCCAATTTTTCCAAATTATTTGCACAATTTTCTGAGTTTTCTGCCATCTGTCGTGCAAGTTTTCTCTTTCATTACTCAAATTTGACTCAGGAAGAGCATTGATTGGTCTACCAATCAGGAAATGCCCTGGGGTCAAAACTTCATAGTCTTCTAATTCAGAAGATAATGGGGAAAGAGGGCGCGAATTGAAAATACCTTCAATTTGCGTAGTAATAGTTAAAAATTCTTCAAGAGTTAATTTCATAACACCAATAGTTCTTTTTAAGTGGTATTTGAACTGTCCGATGCCTCTCTCCCAGAGTCCTCCAAAATTTGGGGAACGAGGGGGAAGAAATTTCCAGAGAACTTGCTTGGACGACAGAATATTTGATACATCATAATTTTTTTTTTATTTATAGAATTTAATAATCTCTTTACTTCCGCAGATGCTCCAACAAAGTTGGATGCATTGTCACAAGAGATTGTACTATTTTTGCCTCTGCGAGCAAAAAATCTTTTAAGGGTTGCAATTAATGCATTTGAAGTTAAGTCAGAAAGTAGTTCTAAATGCACTGCTTTAGTAACCATGCATATGAAAATACCTACATAAACTTTATTAAATATTTCCTTTCTCTGGTTGCGATATTTAATAAAAAATGGACCGCATAGGTCAAGACCTGCATTGGAAAACGGTGACCCTTGTATTACCCTTTCAGGGGGTAAATTACCCATTATTTGACTTACAATTTTAGGTTTAATTTTGAAACATTGAACACACTCGTGTACAATTTGACGAGCAATGTTTCTTCCATTAATAGGCCAAAATATTTGTCTTATACTATTTAATAGAACTTGAGGACCAACATGTAAGTCTCTTTTATGATAGTGAAGAAAGATAATTTTTGTCAATTTACTACTTGGGGGTAAAATGATTTGGTGAGATCGGTCACAGCTTTAATTTGAGTTGGCCAAACGACCACCCACTCTTAATAGATCATCTTTATGTAGGAAGGGATCTAAAAATCTCAACTTACATTTTACAAGGACAGAGGTGCCCTTTATCAATGCCGAAATTTCTGACGAAAAATACTCACCTTGAGCTCTCTTAATTAAGAAGTTTCTAGCAACCCTTAGTTTCTCTAAAGTTAAGGAACCTTTAAGTGTGACCGTATTTTTACAGTTCTGAACAAACCTGAAAATAAATGCTAACACTCTCATTAATTTAATATAACTATTTGAAATATTAAGAAAAAAGTTCATAAAGTCAGAAATTATAACTGAAGTGAGAACTGGAACTGACTTTAATTCCTTTAAGAATTGTTCGTCTTTGGTATGAGAGTTCTTTTGTGGACAAAAATTTACAATGTCTTGTTTCAAGAAAGTGGGTCCTTCCCACCAGAGTTTGTTTGTAGCAAGCGATTTTGCATCCTGACCTCGGGATAACACATCCGCCGGATTCAGTTTTGACGGCACATATCTCCACTCGTAGTTTTTGGTAAATTCTTGAATCTTAGACACTCTGTTCCCGACAAAGGTCTTAAGAAGATGAGGCGATATGTCTATCCATGCTAGGGAAATTGTGGAGTCCAACCAAAGTATGACTTTGTCGATTTGAAGCTTCATAGCTCTAACTACCTTTTGAGCAAGTTGGCACAACAATAGACAGGCTGAAAGTTCAAGCCTCGGTATGCTGACAGTTTTAATAGGGGCAGCTTTACTTTTGCTGCAAATGAGGTGGCAAACAGGCGAATTTGAGTCAGAGTTCGTTTGAAGATAAAGGGAAGCTCCGAAAGCTTTCTCACTCGCGTCAGCAAAACCATGTAAGAGGATAGTTGATACATCTTGGAATTTTGAATGTTTCTATAAGAACTAGTGAATTGAGGAAATTGTCCCATTCTTGAGCAACATGAAGTGGAATTTTATCATTCCAGTCGCACTTTAGCAACCATAGTTGTTGCATGAAGATTTTTGCACGGCAAATTACAGGTCCGAGCAAGCCAAGGGGGTCAAAGAGTCATGCAATTTGACTTAGAATTTCAAGTTTTGTGTAGTCAGAACTTCTGTCGACAGTAATTTTAAAGTTAAATGTATCACTAGTGCAGTCCCACAGTATTCCGAGAGTTTTTGTTGAAAACTCTTCGGCATTTTGATTAAAGGGAAAAATTTGAGAACAAGGATTTATTTCTTCAACAACATTAGAACGCCATTTATGAAAGGCCATCTGACCTCTTTTGAAAATATCTGTTGTTTTTTAATTTCAAAAAATTCGTAAATCTCTGATGCACCTGACAGGCAATCGTCCATGTACATATCGTTCTTTACAACTTTGGCAGCTAATGGGAAATTGTTTGCTTCATCTACCGCTAACTGCTGGAGCACTCTAGTGGCAAGGTATGGACTACTTGCACAACCGTAGGTGACCGATTTCAGAGTGTAGATTTTGTCCTGTTCCTCCCTCCCTTCTCTCCACAATATGTTTTGGTATCTAGTATGCGACGGATTTACTTCTATTTGGCGAAACATTTTATTTACATCAACTGTAAATGCGAAAATATGTTTTCTAAAACGAATCATAATCAAAAAAAGGTCATCTTGTATGATCCCTCCTTTAAACAATAAGTCGTTTAAAGACTTCCCATTAGTAGTTTTACAACTCCCATCAAAACAACTCTCAGCGAAACAGCACCGAAAACTGGCGACATGAAGCAATTAAAATATAATTTTATGGTGATTTTTTACAAAGTTTTATTATTTTAAAACAACTCTCAGTTTAGTTGTAGTACTCGACGGTCGCAAAACACCGTGATGAGGGAAAAAATATCCTTTATCAGGATTTGTGTCATCGGAGTTTTCTTCCATGTGTCCTAAAGTAGCGTATTCCTTTAGAAATTCTGAGTATAATTCCTTTAATTTGGGATCCCGCTCTAAACGGTTCCATAACTGATTTAATCTTTTAGCGGCAATTTGTTTTGAATCTCCCAGAGAATATGTAACATTTGAATCTTAAAGGGTAATTCAACAACGTATCTACCGTCCGGTTTTCGATAGTGAGTCTTTAAAAAATGTTCATTACAGTAATTTAACTTCTCACTCTCTAAGGGTTTTAAATCGCTTACTTGCTCCAATTCCCAAAAAGAACTTATTTCTTTTTCCAAATTTGTATAATCTGTTACAAAAAAAACAAGAATCAGAAGATTCCCTTAAATTCGAGATAGAATTGCATACAGTGACTGATATAACATGCCCTAAAAATGTTTCTACTAACATTAATTGAGAATCATCAATTTTAATCTTATTCGACCCTATTAATTCATAGAATAGCTCCGCTCCTATCAGTGCATGTACGCGTTTGGATTTATTCCAATTATTATCCGCTAATTCTATATTCGACGGCAATTTTAAATTTGACGTATTTATATATTTCGGTGGAAGATTCGCAATTTTAGGAACCACTAACATATCTAACTGATAAGATTTACTTTTGTTTTCATTCTTTAATTCTGTACTAACAAAAGATTTAGCGTTTAAACATAAATCATTGAGTCCGGAAATGGGAATATGAGTTTTTTCTTTACGCAACCCTAACAAATTTGCTGCATGAGAGCTCAATAAATGCGAGCTTGAACAACTGTCTAATGCAGCAATTAAAGGTTGAAATTCCCCAGAACCGTCTTTCAAATATATCACAGCAGTGTTTAAAATTACACAAGATTTATTTATTTCATTTTCCTTCGCGAAAAATGTTTGATTATCAGGAGAGGGGGAAGAATGCAGGCTCCTATCTGTCTGGTGTTCAATTCTGAATTGCTTACTGATATTATTATTTTCATTTAATGGATGGAGTAAGCTATTATGTTCTTTACTGTCACATGAAAGGCACGTATTTTTAGATAAACAAGGATTAGGTAAATGATTATTTAGACAAGACTGGCATAAATTGTTAATTTTAACAAGTTCTGATCTTTTCATCACATTCATTTGTTTAAATTTCTCACATCTATATACAGAGTGTGAATCGGTACATCCAAAAATACACCCTTTTCTCTGTTTTGATTTTGTTAAAAGAGATTTTTCAATGTTTGGCTTAGTGCCAGATTTCCAATTATTATAAGAAAACCTTTTTTATTCTTTTGATATAACGGTACTTTGAAGAATGCGACTTCGTTCTTCCAAACGGATTAAAAGGTTAGCTAATTTAGGAATTTCGTTTTTAATTAATTTCATTTCGAAAGACCTTTTTATTTCAGGGTCCAATTTTTGAAATAAGATGTGCATTATTAAAGCATCTGAGAGTTCGTTAGATACAAACCCAAGTAATTTTAATGCACGCAAATTACATTTTGTATTATCAATTAATTCCATTAAATGGTTAGGAGAATCCGGTACTTTTGAAAAATTAAGAAGTTTTATAATATGACAATCAATGACTGCTCTTTTGTTTTCACATCTTTCTTCTAAAGACTGCCAAAGAGATTCGTGGGTATCTTGGGCCGATTTAAGTCTTTTGGTTGCACATTTCAGATAACCTTTTAAGTAGAATAACTGCTGAGTTGAGTTCAGATTCTTATTATTTCTGATAATGGACATAAATTGAGCTTTAAAATTTTGAAATTCATCATATTTCCCATAGAAATTGGGCAGAGGTAAGTCTGGTACTTTAAAGTTGTTGTAACAGTAGGATTTTCTTTTTTAATATTAGAACATTCATATTTACAACGAATAATATTAAGCTTTACCTCTGAATCTTGCAGTTCATCTTCTAGCTCAGTTGCTATTTCCAAAGAGTCTGCTATGTCGACATCTTCCGGAAGAGTTGTAGAGGATCCAATCAGGTTACGGAGTGACATTTTAATTTCCATAATAGAAACTTTTTTGCCTTCTAAATGCAATCGTTCTTCTTGTTGCTCTTCTTGCGATTCTTTTAATTGGGTGCGCTCATATTCGTTAATGAATTTCGTGATTTTGTTTAGTTTGGTTTTCAGTACGCCGCGTTGGCGATTTAAAGTAGTTAAAGTAGTCATTTTTTTATTATTTGCTGTGCTCCGGTCGGCTAGGACTATATGTCGAGCACTGAGAAAGCAATGGACTAGAATTAAATTTCCATAGTTTTTTTTATTTATTGCCAAGGGGCAGACGATGAAATGAGCTTCTGATATGAGAGCGAGGGCGCTCGTTACAGACGTGTTGTTCGGGAGACAACGAAGCTCAACTGAAGGTTACATCGTTTTTCAGCTAGGTGGCGCTGATCACTTAATCAGACTTCGGGAGCGCACACCGGTCACTTGCAATTTTAGGCGTTTTGTTAAATATCTAGAAAGATACATGAGGAATTAACCTGAAACTGCAGGTGTGTAAGCAGTATACTATAGGTCATATATTTCCGCAAAGATTTTTTTGCCTAAACCCCATAGAGGACTGTCAAAAAATTGAAAAAGAACGAATATCTTTTGGATATCCCTGTAAACACTAATGTAGCAAAAGCGTTCAAACTCAAGATTATTAATAAGTGGCTTTTTGTAATATATTGTGTTCATTTTTATGAGGATAGCATGTATACTCGTAGAGAAATTAAGGTTTTTATAAAAACAGTCTCAAATTTCGCCAAATTTTTTGCTTATAATTTGCAGAGTTCTTAATGTAAAAAAAGTTCTTTTCAGAAAATATGAAAAATGACATTGTACACAATACTCTGCAATCAGAATTAAAAAATAATAAAAGTTGGATGAAAAATGAGCAGGTTTACTAAAATATGTTTCACTGCGCATGCGCGAATGCAATCAAAATATAATATGCATAATGTATTAGCTAAGTATATAGAGCAACTTTTGTGAAAGTCTCAAAATCATAACTTGAAAATTCTGAAAATTATCGTCGATAGAATAAGCTCGAAATCCGTTGTTCCCAAAAGGAAGCAAAAATATGAGGGGTTGTATCCAACTATAGTACTACGCGCAATATTCTGTACGCTATCCTGGCACTAATCAACAGATATTTGATACAGCCCCTCATCTTTTTGCTCCCTTTTGGGAACAACGGATTTCGAGGTTATTCTATCGACGATACTTTTCAGAATTTTCAAGCTATGATTTTGAGACTTTCACAAAAGTTGCTCTATACACTTAGCTAATACATTATGCATATTATATTTTGATTGCATTCGCACATGCGCAGTGAAACATTTTTTAGTAAACCTGCTCCTTTTTCATCCAATTTTTATTATTTTTTAATTCTGATTGCAGGGTATTATGTACAATGTTGTTTGTCATATTTTCTGAAAAGAACTTTTTTTATATTAAGAAATCTGCAAATTATATAAACCAAAAACTTGGCGAAATTTGAGACTGTTTTTATAAAAACTTTAATTTTTCTACGAGTACAGATGCTATTCTTATAAAAATCAACACAGTATATTACAATAAGCCACTTATTAATAATCTCGAGTTTGAACGCTTTTGCTACATTAGTTTTTACAGGGTTATCCAAAAGATATTCGTTCTTTTTCAATTTGTTGACGGTCCCCTATAGGGTTTCGGGAAAAAATCTTCGCGTAAATATATGACTTGTACTTTACTGTTTACACATCTGCAGTTTCAGGTTAATTCCTCATTCTAGGTATCTAATAAAACGTCTAAAATCGCAAGTGATCGGTCACCTTTGACCATATAGTGTATGTATATATGTATGTACTAAATTTTGTCCGCACGACAAAAGTCACAATTGTACACGGATCGTCGTCAAACTCGACAAACATATTGAGATGGTTAATATCTCGGCGGGGATTGCAAATGAGAAAAATCAGCCCAAAGTAGTAGAAATGAGGGAGTGTTAAAAATTTTGAATACCGACTTAACATGATTCTGATAAAACCAGCTCTTACAGAAAAATGACAGGAAAATTAAAAAAAATTTCGTTATAGCAGTTGCCAAAAAAAAAAAAAAAAACCACAATAAAATTCTTACTTCAACAATTACCCTTCTATTGCAAGATTTCCACGTGAAAAAAAAATACATATATACATATATATATATATATATATATATATATATATATATATATATATATATATATATATATATATATTACGCTATTTTATCTCCATACAAATAAGAGGGGTTGCCGTAGGGGGGAACCTGTTCTGTCACCAACTTGGTGATATATCGCCAAATTTGGCGACCAAAATGAGTCGCCAAATGTGACGCCATCTTGCCGATATCTCTAATATTTCGCCAAATTCCCATGGACTTCCATTGTAAACCAATAGGGTTTACTTGCTTACAGAAAATCAACAAACTGAGATATTTTAATGCAACAAAAACTAATATTGGTGCTACTTGGTTATTCCGTCAACCAAAAATTTATCGCCAAACTATAAGATTAAATGCCAATAATGGTTGATCGCAAATGTCACATTCACTTGACTTTAAGCAAATTACACGTCAATAGAGTCAAAACACTGTATTAAACACTAGTGCCGTGAAGGAAATTTTCACCTTGTTATTAATAAAATTTATAACATACTTATAACTACTTAAAAGGTGACTCAAATATATAAAAATATTATTTAATGCAACCCTGAATCTTTCGAACACAATCAGTCATCTTTTTCCCTTCGAAAATGAACGCGTGTGTGTTTGAAAGATCTCAGGGTTGCATTAAATAATATTTTTATATGTTTGAGTTACCTTTTAAGTAGTTATAAGTATGTTATAAAGTTTACAAAATCAAGTTTATATCATCAAGTGATTTTTATTTCGACGTTTTATTTGTATTTCTATTAATCTTATACTAATTTATTTGTTCTTTCGTTATTTAAAATAAAAATTTAACTTTTAATTTCGAAATTTACCTGCGCCCGTAGGCCGATCCGGCAGGGATTTTTTTTTTAATCATAATTACTGATGACATAAACGGACGACATACTCTGAGACAAATACCAGTCAGTAAAATGCCATTTTGAAATTTAACACACATTAAAGAAGGCATAAAAATTATTGATAAGTATCATTCATATTTTTATTGATAAATTATGTTTGTTTTGGAAAGTGCTCAGCTACATTAAATAATTCTGGACAAAATTAGCGGTTCGATGAAAAAGATTACTATTGTAACTGAACTGTAACATAAAGATTCCCATAATGTGTCGCTACACAATAAACCTTTATAATCGGACAGTTTGTGATAACATATTTGCACTATTACTGGCAGGGTTCATAAGTATCATATTTTTGAAAACATAAAAATATCCGATATTTTGATATACAGAATAACTTCAAAAATCCGGCATCATCCGGAGACTATGCCGGATTTTTGAAGGAATGCCAAAAGTAATTCTGTATTCTTAATGGTGCCTTTAGCGACAATTTAATTCATTATTAAGCTATAATTATGTAAGAAAAAGAGAAAATTAAATATTAAAAAAACTTACTTTAATTGAAAATTTCTATGTTATAGAAAAAAATAATCTAATAAAGAGTGAAATTATTTCTTCTCTTGTAATTTCGGAAACATCGATGTCAACTTTGTTTGCTTCAATTTTTTGGCCATTCTTTAACAAGTTTTCTTTTCGTATTTTATACAAATGAAGAATGTTTATTTCGGAAATACAAGCTTGTTCCTCTAAAGCATATATATATTAATTTTCAAATCAAATTTATGAATTTTTCAAGTGAGACCTTTTCTTCTGCCGGTTGTTCATCCTCGTCTCCTGAACTGCTACTAGCATTATCGTTTGTTCTATTTAGCATAGCGACAGTGATTTCGTTGTCTGTTAAATTGTTCGTTGTTGATGCATTTTCGTTACTGCTTAGCCAATCCCTTATATCCGTATTTTCGACACTTATTACATTTTTAGATTTTGTGTGTTCATCCAGCTCATAAATTGCTGTCTTTTCGACGCAAATGTAAAGGCCAGAAAATTCTTCATTATCATTAATGTCGCCGTTGCCGAAAATTTTTTCCGGCCATATATTGTGCCATGCAATCTCCAAAGTTGTTCCAGTTGTTAAGCAACAGTGCAGCTCCCCAAAAAATTATTCATGAAATAATCGCCTCTGACAAATGAAAAAAAAAAGTAAATATTCTTTTCGCACTTTTACTTTCGATCTTGTAGTTTTTAATTCATAAAGAATTGCTACTTTTCTTCTCCAATAACTTTAAAGTATAAAATAAAAAAGAAGAAAAAGGATGACTTTGATGCCGGATTTTTGAAATTGAAGATTTTTAAATGTCGGATTTTTGAAGTCATACTATATATCTGTGGGAAATTTTCATTCAGACTGAATGTTCCCGACGCTGTCCTCCGCTTCGAGATTAAAAATGTAACGAAGGTGCGTGAAGTGGAAATGCAGAAAAAATAAATAGAACGCAGAAAGACTTCGACGACGGCTGTTGTGAAAAATAATAGTAGAATTTTTTCGACGTTATTAAATAAAAGATTTAATGAAGTATAAAAATCTTAGAAAATATTCAACGACGTTATGTAAATAAAGCCAAAGATTGCTGCTTTTATGCTATATATTGATTGTGAAAAGAGCTACTATCTGTATTTCTGTTTTGTCTTCGTCTTAATAAATGTCAGTGTTCGTCTTAGAAGTGAGTTATGATCTATAAATAGGAGTCCCGTCCCACAAAGTGGTGTCAGAAGTGACAGTTAACCTACCAATATTATTCATTTGTCAGAATTATCCATTTTACTGATTCAAGCCGGATATTATTCTAACGGTGAGTCCATTGTTATATATTTTATTATGAAGTTAGTTGACAAACCTGAACTGGAACTTGCATTTAAATATGAACGAAAAAATAAAATTAAATTACTACATAAATTCCTATTTGATGCTGAAGGTGATCGATCTAATAGAAAGAGAATAAGTGATTTTACTGTTTCGGTTTCCAAACCGACAGCACCGAGTTCAAAAATAAAATAACTAAAGTTCAAACTGATTTTTCTTTAAATGATCTGATTACAGTGTTTAATTTACCTTGTATTTCTAATGAAGGATCTTTAAATGATCTTGCAACCTGATTAGTTACATACCTTTCAGACTTGAGCTTACTACAAACTAATATTATATGTTATATTGTAAAAGCTTTACATAACTTTCCCCCTTCTTAAATTTACATAAATTTAATTTTGTATATTTTGTTAATTTTAATAATCTACTTCCATTTACCATCTTTCAATTTTGACAACAAAATTTACAGGCCAATTGCTTTTTAACTTTACCAGATAAGTACGAAAATATATTCTAATATTTTCTCTCTTTTAAAAGACGCGCACTCTTGCGTTTTGACGGCCATGTTTTTTCTTTTCTAACAGCTCTTCTTGAGATGGCGTGGGGACGCGAGAAGGTTATTGAACTCCTGAGCTTAGGAATTCGTAGGGGATCTTACTTCGTGGAGAACGGGGATTGGACATCTGTTTTCCCAACTGCCGAAAATCGTCTTTGAAAATCATTTTTTGAGGGAGTTGAATTCGATATCCCGTACCATATAGACGTATTTCCATCTTTTCTCTTCGCCGTAGGGCCTAGGCCCCGGCGAGCGTAACAGATAACGTAATTCATCAATTTAACTTCGCTTTAACTTCTTTGAATATTACACAATAGTAAAATTACAATAAAGAACGATCAGCGTGTAATATTCTATATCCTAAGGTTTTCAGAATCATTCCGATTTACAATTTCTTAATGAGCGCATCGTTTAACTGCAATGATGTTTTCCTCGGATTCCATGCGGAGCGCACCGATAAACTGCACTGTCTTCTCATTGTGATGGTTTGGTTGGATGAAGAATAATCATTTGTTTTCACCGTAATGGCAATTATTTCATCAGAATTATGGAAACTTCCGTATTTTGAATCATATCCCCTCTTCTCTAAGAAATTGCTTTGTCCGACTAAGCGTATCTCAGCCTTCAGGTGAAATAATCAGATGTCCATATTCTTTAAAAGCTCACCATTATACCTATCTGACTCATCATCCATTGGATTGCTATAATCATCGGATAGAATTTCTGTTTGACCTCATGCTTGAAAGGTCATATTGTGGAAATAAACATTAGTAACTCGAATTTTTGATTTTAAATTATTTGGATAACGAAACTGTTTATGGTGAAACAGTACCTGAACTATCCGAGAACTTTTAGGAACTAAACGTTAGAATAAAAATATAATATGTATGGAATGTATCACCAACGCCTTTTAATTAAAATATTAATGTTATTTGAAATCAAAACATAAGATGTCAAGAGAACTTCAAGAATAATAGTATTTGTATCTTACGTTTATGCCTTTAGTTGATATTTGAAAGATCCGGATCTAAAAGTATTTCTGGTATAATTAATGTGTCTGATTATAATAAATTTAATTGTGCAATTTACAGTGTTTTCCTTTGAGTGTTTTATCTTCATGGGGTGAGTAACATATTCCTTGTTTATATTTAAAGTTTTCTTTTTCAGTTTCAATTTAATCTAGTTACGACGCGTACTACTTAACCACTATACGTACGGCCATAGTGTGATTTCGGGGAATGTGAATTGAATTTGTTTCGATCAGATTTTCTTTTCGAATTTTCGTTTCAATTTACATATCCCGGAATCTCACTTAACATTATACAAAATGAAAGTGACACTGACTCGGAACCCGAATTGCCTTCAAACAATATGACTTCAAGTAATAACACCGAATTATGAAATGTTGACAGACACAAGCAACTTCCAGTTCAAAATTTTGTGCCATCATTTACTAGTTTTACTGATGTTGAAAGTGTTGTTCCTCCTTTTAACGGAAGTTCTTTTCAAGATATAAATGTTTGGCTCAGTAATTTCGACGATGTCACTAGTATAGTTAACTTATCTGACTTTCATAAATTCATATTTTGTAAAAGATCCTTACGAGGAAAAGCCCAGTTGTTAGTACAGACAGAATTTCATACCAATTCATATGGCAAACTTAAACAACTCTTAATTTCAGAATTCAGTACCACTTATAATGCTGCCGAGTTACATGATATATTAAATAAACGAAAATTGCAAGAAAATGAATCAATAGAAGAATATTTTCTTGTTATCAAACAGTTATGCTCGCGTGGTAACATCGAGGATTCCGCATTAATGCAATATATCATAAATGCTATACTCGACCCTGTTTTTAGAAAATCAATATTATATGGACGCCAATCCATTGTATAATTCAAACAAAAGCTCAAAATGTATGATAAAATTCGACATGACTATGAGAACACTAAATTCCGTAAAGTCAAACCTGAATTGCCAGTGAAAGAGAAATCCTTTCGACCAAAATCTGATCTTTTTTGCTTTAATTGTCGTTTCTCAAATCATAAAAGTAGCCAATGCAGACATAAAGACAAAGGCCGTAGTTGTTTCAATTGCTCGAATTTTGACCATAAATCGGCTCTATGGGATCAACCAAGGAGGCCTAGATTTAAGTCTGACCTTCCAATGTTTCCACAGTTATGTCGAACACTTTCACGACCAAACAAGTCATTATTTCGTCTGTACACGTTACATCATTGGTAGATACGGGCAATGAAAGAAGTTTGCTAAAGGAAAGTATTTACCGCTAACTCCCTACAATCTCGAACCTTGAACAATCAACCATCATATTAACTGGATTAGGTAATACTATCATGAAACCCCTGAATTTTTTCTCTACGGACATTATGATAGCTGATTTTCAAAATCGAGAAAAATGACAATACGTCCAATAAATTTTTGATTAATGTTGCTCATGTGTTAGACGATCTTAATCTAGATTTATCTCATATTACCGATGAAACAATACGTTCAAAAATTTCAGGACTTATTTAAAATTATTCTCCCTGAAAAATAAAGACAACTGATGTTAAATTGTCAATTCATCTGGAAAACGAAACACCTGCTACTTGTCCTCCCAGACGCTTGGCGCCAATAGAGAAAAACTTTGTCGAACAACAAATTTCCGAGTGGCTCGAAAAGGGAATTATTCTTAAAAGCACTAGTAACTTTCCATCACCTATTGTCCTAGTAAAAAAGAAAAATGACTCATATAGATTGCGTGTTGACTATAGGAATTTAAATTCTAAAACATATAACCAACGTTTCCCCCTCCCAGTAATTGATGACATTATTGATCAGTTACATTCTGCAAAAGTATTTACTACTCTTGATCTTGAAAATGCATTTTTTCATGTCGAAGTAGAAGAAAATAGTAGAAAATATACTTCTTTCGTAACACATTCTGGTCAATTTGAATTCTTATATATGAATTATTGCCTTAGCGATGCACCCTTAGTTTTACAAAGATATATTTATAACGTTTTTAGAGACCTCATTAATGAAAAAGTACTTATTGTCTATATTGGATGACTTCATAATACCCGCTGAAAACGAAGTTGAAGGACTCCAGAAATTGGAATGCGTCCTTACAACTGCATCCGAATATGGTTTAGAATTGAATCTTAAAAAATGCCACTTTTTACAAAGAGAAATTGATTTTTTGGGTTACCACATTGAAAATGGTCAACTGCATCCATCTCCCTTAAAACCTAAAGCTGTCCTCAATTTCCCAGAACCTAAAAGTATAAAAGATGTACATTCATTTGTCGGACTAACTTCATATTTTCGTAAATTCATTCAAGATTACTCTTTAATAACTAAGCCTTTAACAGATCTCATTAGAAAGGACACTAAATTTCACTTTGGTGAACAGCAACGAAATGCATTTAATCAGCTGAAACACATCCTTTCTTCAGGTCCTGTTTTAAGCATTTATAACGCTAGTAATGAAACAGAAGTTCACTGCGATGCATCCATTGACGATTACGAGGCAGGCCTCCTTCAAAAGTCTTCTATTGACAAACAATTTCACCCTGTCTACTTTATGAGCAAAAACACCACAGATGCCGAACGTAAATATTCGAGTTATGAATTAGAAGTTTTAGCTGTCATAGAAGCCCTTAAAAAATTTCGCGTTTACATTCTAGGCATTCCTTTCAAGATGGTCACATATTGCAACGCATTTACTCTTACTATGAATAAAAAAGATCTTTGCACCAAGATTGCTCGATGGGCTTTAATGTTAGCTAACTATAACTATAGAATCGAACACAGACAAGGTACACGCATCCGCCATGTCGACGCTTTAAGTAGAAATCCAATATATATAATCAATCAAGATAGTTTTACTTCCAAAATCATACAATCACAGAACACTGACGAACATATACAGGCTTTTAAAGAAATTTTAAAAATAAAACCATATGACAGCTATTTGATTTCCTTAAAAATAACGTTCTCTATAAAAATCATAAAGGTATTTGGTAGTTGTGCCGGATGAAATGCAGCTAAATGTTATTAAACACGTTCATGACATAGGACATTTTGGCCGTAAACGTTGTGAAGAACTCCTTAATAAAGAATTTCTCATCCCTAATATGTCAAATAAATTTGATAAAATTATAGCAAATTGTGTAAAATGCATTTTGTATAATCGCAAACGTGGGAAACAAGAAGGTTAATTACATCCCTTACCTAAAGAGACTCCTCTCCAAACATACCACATTGATCACTTAGTCCCTGAAACAACTAACAAATATTACAAACATATTTTGTCTTTAATAGATGCATTTACTAAATTCGTCTGGTTGTATCCCTGTAAAACCCCTTCCGCTACCGAAGTTATATCAAAACTGCGACAACAAAGTTATACTTTTGGCAATCCTTCCACCATCATTAGCGATAAAGGTCCTGCCTTCACAAGTAAAGAATTTGCTGATTATTGTCAAGATGAAAATATAAAGCACGAAACAGTTACAGCTGGCCTTCTCTCTGCCAATGGTCAAGTAGGGCGACTTAATTCCGCATAATTTCTGTAATCTCCAAAATGTCCAAAGACGAACCGACCAAATGGTTCAAACATGTTTCTAAAGTTCAACAAGTCATTAATTCAACTTACCAACGAAGTATTAAGAAAGCACCGTTTGAAATATTATTTGGTACAAAAATGAAACAGCAGGAAGATGTACAAATTATTGACCTCTTAAACAGTGCAGTCAAGGAACAGTTCATAAAAGACAGAGAAAAGCTCCGTAAAGAAGCCAAGAAGAATATTCTGGAAATTCAACAAGAAAATCGCAAACACTATAATTTACGACGTAAGAAACCCCGGAAGTACAACCTTGGTGACCTCGTAGCAATTAAGAGAACCCAGCAAGGACCAGGTTTAGAGTTGAAATATAAATTCTTAGGTCCGTATAAAGTAACCAAAGTGAAGTCTAACGACACCTACAACGTAGCGAAAATCTCATCAACCGAAGGACCGATAAATACTAGCTCGTGTGCTGAATACATGAAAACTTTGCTTGACAAAAACTGAAACCTAAAAGAAAAAATTAATCTTTCCTTCTTGTGTGTTGTGAAAATTTTATAAGTCAGTGCTTTTAAAGAAATTTCCATATGATGTTACGCCACTGCAAATAGACTGAGTGATCTTTCTGACGTGCAGATTAATATTTTTCCCTAGGAACAGTTACTGGTTTTTGTTTTTGTTTCTTTTTCAGATTCTATTTTAGCACATGTCTCTGCGGCAGCTCCAGATGTCAGGAAGGATGCATGTGGGAAATTTCGCAAGTAACACTTGCATTGAAATTGAATGTTTCCGACGCTGTCCTCCACTTAGAGATTAAAAGGTAACAAAGCTGCGTGAAGTGGAAATGCAGAAAAAATAAATAGAACGCAGAAAGAATTCGACGACGGCTGTTGTGAAAAAGAACAGTAGAATTTTTTCGACGATATTAAATAAAAGATTTAATGAAGTATAAAAATCTTAGGAAATATTCAACGACGTTATGTAAATAAAGCCAAAGATTGCTGCTTTTAATTAAATATTGATTGCGAAAATTATCTGTATTTTCGTTTTGTCTTCGTCTTAATAAATGTCAGTGTTCGTCTTAGAAGTGAGTTATAATCTATAAATAGGAGTCCCGTCCCATATATGATACTTTTTATATGTATCCGATATTTCCAAAATTGTCAACTTATTGACTATTATAAATATTTTCAGATTTAATATAAATTAGAAATGAAAACATATTGCACTTAGCATGAAAACCTATTAAAACAATATTCTAAATGTTTTTTCTTTTCTTTTTTTTACTTACGTAACAAAATCTAAGCCCAATTTAAGCCCAAAATTTAATTGAAAACAAGCACAATTCGCTTTTTAATCTCACAAAAAACAAAATATAGGATTTTTTATAAGATTTCAAGAAAAATTTGTTTCATACGACAAAAGTTTTAATACAAAATAATTTGTTTTTATTGAAAAAATTGAGCATAAATATTTGTGTGCTTTTCATTCTCTAACTTGTTGAACAGCTTTTTTAAACTGAACAAGACCAAAACCAGAAAAGATTATGATGAAGCTTTAAATGACTGATTATGTTCTAAGTAAATATTGGTCCACATACTTATTGATTCTACATTTAAAAATTCAACTTCAAACCTAAAGTGTGGATTTTTTGTGGTGCGTGTACGTGAGTGGAGGGGATGTGGGATTCTGAAAAAGTTACAGTCAGAGCAAAGGTTCTTTTTCTACAAAACGAAACAATAACAGTTTAAAACAAGTCGGAAATTGTACATCAAAGGTGGAAAATGAGGTGCGTTCGTACTGTAACTAGTTTTATAAATATTTAGGTTTTGGTGCAAGAACTGTTGCACTATTATACAAAAAGTGCATGAATATAAAAATTATTACGATTTTATATATTAAATTCAGTAGTATGGAAATAATAGGAGTCCCATCTTAAATGGGACGTCATCATCATGGCAAGTTAGAATCATTACCTATCATGGGAAATCCTTGAATTAATTACGCATGATAGGATTTATAAGAATGTAGAAAACTTTTATTAGTATCATTTTAAGTTTTGATTCGATTTTCAGAAAATTTGAAATGACAAAATTCTGCAACGATTATATATATTAAATTTCAAACCGTTCGGCTGGGTAGTCTTTTGCTGTTATATGCAGACAGACGGACAGACAGACAGATGGACGGACTATACGACGGCTATAGGTGCTAAGTATTTATATAATTAGGAATGTGCATACAAATCGTTTATTTCTCTGACTGAAAATATCATACACAATATTTTAAAAATAAATATAAGATATTGGGAAATATCAAACTTTATTAACATTTTGAAAATAAATATCGGATATATAACATGATATATATCAAGATACATGTCCATTGATATATATCACCGAACCCTCCTTACTAATAATTTAGATCTCACTAATACCTTCTTATTGAAGCATTTATCATTCACTAAATAAAGATTATTGAGATATTAAGGATAATATTACATTTAAGATTATATTTGGCGCAATACAAGTAGATAAAACAACGTTATTAGCACCAGAACCTGTTAACTTAAAGCGAACTAGTTTCAGTAGCATTCAACGTACAGACGTCGGTGTAAAAAATGATGGAATTTTTCTAAGAATGGTGGAATTTTGATCCAGTATATTTGCCCAAATATATGAGCAAAATTCCATCATTCTTTGCACTGATGACTGTACTCTGAAGGCTACCAAAACTAGTCTGCTATAAGTTAAGAAGTTCTCGTGCTAATAACGTTGTTTTATCTACATATAAGGATAATATTAAACGCTTATTCTGTTTCTAGGCAAAATGATTAATGTTAAAGACGAGTTTTTTTCTTTTACTATTTATTAATTAATCAATATTCATTATAACATTCATATTTAATTCATTCAAGAAGTTCTTTTCTACAGTTTATAAAAATCATAATCTTTTATTCATAACTAACTGACTCGCCCGGCGTTGCCCGGGCTCGTGATAGTAAACTTAAATGAACCTTAAATTTGTATGATTGTATATCTTTAACTCTATTTTGTTTAAATTTATAGTTTTAAATGCAAAAAATCGCTACAAAAATATTAATTTTTAGTGCAAAAGCGCTCATATGAAGAACTTTTCATTTGAGTAACAAGATTTCTCCTTTCGTCACAAAATTTTATTTTTCACAAAAATATAATAAATTTCACGACCTAGTAATTGTCTAAATCCTTAGAGATGTAGATATTTTATCTAAAATGCATGCCTGACTGTGTCGAAAGCGAGTGAAATCGCGATGAAGCACTCGAGTTTCTACTATTTTCGTCGAAATTTTCACACATTTTATTTTGTAAAAAATAGTCCTACCCGTTCGAATGTTTTTAAAATGTTTATTTGATGTAAATCTTGTGTATTGAGATACTCTCAAAAGATTGTGTTAAAATACGAACATTTAGTTACTTTAAGCGTAGAAAAAATATCGTCTCCGTGAGGCGCGAAGTGACCTGCGTTCGTCGGTGTATTTGAAAGGGTTAAAATTCGTATTTCTACATATCGGTTACACCATCGATTAAAAGATGGTTTTCGCTTGAAGGATATATTTTTGGTTTGTCGACATCTATAAAATTGCGCCCAGGAGAGACGTTGCCATAAGGGAGAAAAGGGTGTTTCGGAAAAATGACGCTTTTTTTAAATGATTTTTTCAAAATGTTAACTGCGATATATTTTCGAATAGATTATGGCTTTTGAGACGTAAGAGCACGATCTTTCGAAATATGTCTTCCAATTTTAACTGTACCGAGTGGTTTGATAGATAAGCTTAAATCAAAACTTTGAAAAAACACAAACAAAATCGAACGGTCGGTACTTTGCTACGATGTTCGCTTCCACCTTATGCATAAAAGGGTTTCTGAGTATGTGCGAGCACTTTTACGAGCTCGCATTGAAACAGATGATTTTTTTTATGAGAGTTCATTGTCGTTTTTAACACTTTCCAACAAAGTTGAAAAGCGTTTATGGCTTCGGTTTGTCTGTCCGTGCTCTAACTCTCGTAAATATACTCCGATTGTTCTGAAATTTTTGGATGTTATTGACCTCTACCATAGCACGATCCCTATTTCAAATAAAGTTTGTAGCATGTTTAGTTCATTTACAGGCGCAGTCAAAAGTATTCCGTTACTTTACGGCCAATGGGGGAAAAAAATGTTTCAAAGGATTTTTAATGCTGTTGCAGCCTTTCAAAATAACAAAATTGATATACATGTATGAAGGGCACTAAAATATACATTCTGAAGAATATGTAGTGCAAAGAATAGTTATTCATTTACAGAGCCACACAAAAGATTCTCGTTATATTACGGCCAATGTGAAATAATCGTTTCAAATGATTTTTAATTGCGTTACACACTTTCAAACATTAGAAAATTGATATACATTTATGAAGGGTACTAAAATATGCATTCTATAGAATATACGATGCAACGAATAATTATCATTCATTTACAGGGCTACAGAAAAGAATTTCGTTACATAATGACACAGGGGGAGGGGGAATTGTTTGCGATGTATTTTACTTATGTTAAACTATTTCATGTATAATGAAATTGATACTATATTGTATCCGAATTACTGTATATTAGCAATGACTGCTGGAAATGCATTTTTAATTATGATATGCGCTTTTAAGTTTCACTATATTTATGCATACTATATAGTGTGTATAAATGCTATAGTTCATATACAGGTCTACAGAAAAGAATTCGTAAGGGTTACTGAATGAGAGGTTAAATTGCTTAATGGTGGTTTTTAAATGAGTTATGCATTTATACGCGAAACTGCATTTAGTTTACTAAGAAATGTATGTAGAATTAACTAAAAATGTTATACAGGTTCACGCAAATAATTGGATACATGGCCGTCTATAAATAATAGTTTCTGGAAATGGGATTTCAATAGTTTTAAAAGTGTTTTAGTTTGAATAAAATTTTAGCTAAATAGTGGCGTATAATAAAGGTTCTAGGTAAACTACAGGGCTGTACAAAAGTATTCAAGTATCTTTCCAACTATTAGTATAAATTGCTAAAAAAAATTTCAACCTCTTATGCATTTTCTTGCTAAAGTAAATATTTCCGTTATACAGTATATATATCAACCTACAAATCAAGTACAGGACAGTTAATCTCGATCATAAAATTTAATAAAATCAATAATTTTCGTTATTCTGCTGTACTTCAGCTGCTTTAGAATCGCCTGATTATTTAGATGCGAATTGCCCATCGCTGCATGACCAGCCGCTGTGTAAGATAACCGCGAAAAATAAAAAATAAAATCGCTATCACAACGCCCCCCTCCGGAGGTAAATCCCCATTTTCAACTGAGACCAGACGTCCATAGTCAAAAACATATATATGAAGTTTTGTTCAATTCGATGCACAATTTCGTACACTTTGCGGTGCTACAATAATGAAAATGGCACTCGCTATTACAGCGCAGAGTATCCCCAAATTCAACTGGTACCTGCTGGCCATAACCAAAAGTATATATAATAAATTTGGCTCAGTCCTATGCATAACTTCATGCACTTTTCTATGACACAAACGGACATACACACGCACGGACATACGGACGGACAGCAAACATTTTGTATAAACATGTTTTTCGGGATCTCTGCACCATAAAACGTCTAAATCCGCTGAAAATGTGTTACATTGGTCAACAAATTTGAACTTTTGCTCTGTCCTAAAACAGAAAAAACCGCATAAAAATACAGTTTTTTCTGTTGATTCCGAATCTTGTTTTAGATTTACTCCAGCACGTCAAGTTTGAGAGATATTTGCCTATTTCAATTTATGCAAATTTAGTAAATTTTATACAATTATTTGCAAATTTAAGGTATAAAGCAATATCAGACAGGGTTTTTTGTTTCATATTATGGTTACTACCTAATTTACTTCACAAAAACTTTGTTTCTGAGATTATACTGGCATGTGACTGTGAAATATTGTACCTAATTTGCATATTTTTCATGTTTTTCTAATAATGTTTCTTGACGTTCAAATATTTCTGCCGCACGAGTATGCTAATATTTTTCTAAACCAGTTTTTTGAGCTGATTTCAAATCTTGTATCTGTTTTCTTCTATCACGTCTAGTTTTTGAAAAAAGTGAAATTTTAGTTTTTGGTCAAAAAAGTCAGAAATAGCTTTTTATGATACATTGTATGATAAACTTCAACTAGTTAGGATAGATTCTACTACTTTTTTTTTTTCGATTATATAAATTTTTGTTTATGTCTCTGATATGAATCTGACCCTGTTCACCTTCTTGTCCATGAATTGCACACCCCTAAAAAGCATCTTATATCAAACCTGTGTTAATGCCGTGCAAATGTAGAAATTCATCTTACTCAAAAACTAGACATGACGTAAGAAAACAGACTGCAGATTTGAAATCAGCATAAAAATCTAGTCTAGAAAAACATTACGTCAATTCTGTGGCAACTATGTTAAAGTTGATAGTGATGTAAACATTACACCATTGAAAAACATGAAAATTAGGCTTAATAACTGATAAATAAATGTTAAGAATATGCAAATCGTGACATTTTTCTGAAGCAAATAGTCAATTAGTCAATATCTAGGAAACGTAATTAGATGTGACATATATTGTATCTAAAATTTGCATAAAATAGCACAAAAAAGCTTAAATTTGCATAAATTTAAATATGCAAATTTCTCAAAACCTAGACCACCTGGAGATAAACGGAAAGCATATTTGGAATCAGCGCCAAAAACTGATCTAGTATCAACTAATTTTAGTTCTAGGACAAAAACCACTGTTGTACAGTGTTATGGATAGTCTTGAATATAACTTTTGCAAGCAGCAATATTTAGGCATTATTTTTTACATGCAACTTTAATGAAGTTTGAAATAATTATAATGTTACCTTTACTTACAAGATTTTAAAAAGAACAGTACTTTTTTCTAATTCATATATTATTATTAATTTAAAATGCTTAAATTAGCTGTCTAAACATCCTTATATATGCAGTTACTAAAATGGAGAATCTCCACATAGTTCTACATATTTCGTTTAAAAGTCAGTTTCGGTCACAAATTCGATGTAACTTATTTTAGAATAAAACAAAGATTATTATTTCCTCTGTTATAGCATGGAAACCAAAAGTATTTCTGATCAAATTCTTAAGTCGACGAGAGAAATCAGATAAAAATTGAGTTACATTTAAGTGCTTAGAAAAGTAATCTATCGGCTATGACATAAATGATTTAAAGGTATACTGTAATATAATTACAGCGTTAAACACTTGAATTGGGCTAATGTCAGACGAACGTCTTTTTGCACGCTTTTTTCCTGACGTATTATCCCTACACAATATTAGCCGCATTGTGTAGGGTTAAAATGTAAGGAAAAAAGCGTGCAAAAAGACGTTCGGCTGACATTAGCCTTGGGTTGCTAAGATAGATTTTTTTCATGATAATAAGCGATAATTTTCTGTATTTTATAAATAATTTACTTGATCCTATATAGCAGATGCAAATTTTGTATCAGTATATTGTCCCACCATGTTGCTACTCGGTGATTTGCTTCAATGTCTTCTTCAATTTTGATTGGCCTTCCAGAACGTAGCACAATTTGAATAGCGAAATTGTCGAGAACAAGATGAAAAAAAATTGTTTTGCAGTTAACATACACACACACAATATTGGATTTTTTTTCTCTAATATAAATCATTCTTAAGTACTTAACTTTTGTTTCTTTCTTTCTTTGAGATTCATGGCACGAATCTATTTAAAGAATCTTCAAAGATGTATTAAAATAATTGAATTTCATTTTTACTTCTGTATTTAAATTCTTATTTTTAAGCACTCATATTTTTATTCTTTAAATAACTTTCAGAAGATGGATAACTCGATTTATTTCACAACATATTCTTCAATATTTTTCTATCGTAATTCCTTTATTGAAAGCAGACAATATTAGTGAAGCGATTAATTTTGTGGAAGTGAAAAATCAATGCAAGAGCTTCAAAGAAAAATAACAATATTAAAAGGAATAAAGATATTTTTAATGAATTATTCTGTTTGTTTAGATGGCAAGAGAACAGGAACAAGGAATAGAACTAGCTTCAATTAAAATTGTAAGAGGTCTTTCCGTGATGTTATCTTTAAATGAGACATGGCACTAATTTAACAACAAAAAACAATTTATAAAATCTCATTAACCCTTTCAGGGGCGGTGCTATGTTTCTGAAACCACTTAATTTGAATTCCCAAACGACACATTGGCACCAGAATTTTGATAAAATATTTTACATTTAATATGTATGTGAAATATAGCCTTTTTCTATTTTCCAAATAAATTTGTTGGTAAATCCTGATGCCATTAATTTATTTCAGCACTTTAGCATTGAAAATGCTTTGCCCCTGAAAGAGTTAAAAGAAGCAGAGCATTGGAGTTACAAGTTTAACCTTAGGTGGCACTAAATAAGCGTAAGAAGACTCTTTCGCAATTTGTTAAAATTCAAGTTGAACACTAAATTTACAATATTTCTAAAGCAATTCTCTTTATTAAAAAACATAACCTTACTTAATGTTAAAGAACTATACAATCCCTGAGCCTAAATATCAATTTATTCTAAGAAGATGAAAGCACTACTTCTTACCAACATCAACAGACTCGCAGAAAATCTACTGTCCGCGTGACAGGTGAAACCTTTGATCCCGAAAACCTCCTCGACAAGACTTGATGACAGCTAGAATACCTTAGCGAGATACACAGTAAATCCAAAGTTTACACTTCACTATATATGTAGCCACTAAATAACCACAGTCACTTAATTAACATATTTAAAAAAAAGAATACATTTTTCATTCACGCGCAAATGTTAGTGATTCAGGACGACACATTCGCACGCAAAATCACAGGAAATCACTGGTCCGCTGAAGTACCCTTATTAAAAAGTAGCCGGGCATCTCGTCGCAAAATAAATTTCAAAATTCAATAAAACTGCCTTTATTCGAGAAATACGAAGAAGTATTCGAAGAAGTCGAGAAGTATTTTTACTACGAAAACTCTACAGCTTTTGGGAAATCGTACTTTAAAAAAATATTTAAATACTTTAAATATTTTACTTCTCTGGTTTAATGCATGGATCTGTTTAACGAATCTACTAAGAGATTTTCAAATAATTCCATTTAATTTTTACTTTAAGCAATTAAATTCTTTTTTGCAAAGTTTCATCTTTTATTCTTCAAATACTTTTGAAAAACGTTGACATAGGGATTCTTTTTTCTGGCATATTCTTTAATATTTTTCGAGCAAAAATCATTTATTTAAAGTAAACGAAAATAACCCAGCGATTAATTTTGAAGCAAAAAGTCGATAGAATAGTTTCAGAGAAAAATAACAATGTATGCAAAAGAATGAAAGATCATAAATGAATTATTCTGTCTTTAATTTCTTAGTTTTAATTCAAATAAATTTCAAAATTCAGTAGAAATGCATTTATTCAAATATGAAAACATCTTTAGACAGTTGTTTTTGCGAAATCACACTTAAAAAAAATTATAGATTTTTTGTGTAGTATCAGTCACTTTTAAATACTTTACGTTTATTGAGATTTAATGAAGGAATATATTTCAAGAATTTTCAAAGAGACTCTAAATTAATTCAAATTAATTTCCACTTGAACATTTTATTTCGTCTTTGTAAAGTTTATTCTTTCATTATTCAAATACCTTTTAGGAGGTCCATAACTAAAATCTTTTTGAGACATATTCATTAATATTCTTTTAACATGATTTATTTGCTGAGAGCAGACGATATTAGTCAAGCGATTAATTTTTTGAAAGAGAAAATCGATAGAAAAGCTTCAGAGAAGAATAACAATATACAAAAGAACGGAGAGATTGTGAATAAGTTATTTTGTCTTTAATTTATTAGCTTTAATTAAAATAAATTGCAAAATTCAGTAAAACTTTGTTTATTAAAAACGATACTGTCATGAAAACTTCTGTGTTATTTAGTTTTCGTGACATTGTGTTAAAAATACAAAGACAATTTAATTGATTTTTCTTTCCAATATCACTCACTCTTAAGTAATTCACTTCTCTTCAGATTTAATGATTGAATCTATTTAAGGAATCTTCAAAGCCACTCTAAAACAAATCAGTTTAATTTTCACTTATGCATTTAAATTCTTATTTCAAGATTCATCCTTTTATTCTTCATGAAGGTCGATAACTCGATTCTTTTTCTGGTGTGTTATTTAATATTTTTCGAAAATAATTCCCTTAATGAATGCAGACGATATTAGTCAAGTGAGTAATTTTGTAGAAGAGAAAAATCGAGGGAAGATCTTCAGAGAAGAAGAATAATATACAAAAGAATGGAGATATTGTAAATGAATTATTCTGTTTGTATAGATGGTAAGACAACAATAGTAAGGAACAGAATGATAAATTGGTGCTTCATTCTGGGTAAAACTAAAAAAAATGCTTAATTGTCAATGTTTACATAATTGTGTTTATTCGCATTATTAAAAGAGTGAAGTTTCATCTGATGTGTTGTGAGCTCTATGTTAATTTTCATTTCACATCCAGCTTATATTTTAGTGCATTTCATTTTTAAAAGGACTATTTACGATTTATATAATATTTGAAGAGAGTGATGATGCTTAACTAATATAAATTTATTTTATTTCTGAAATAGTGATTATAAATTATAAAGCTTTTGCTATACAAACTATGTGGGATTCAATTGTAAAATTTTTTAACTAATAAGAATCCTTAAGTCTAAAATAATAAGAATAAAACTAATTAAAAGTCACTTCAATGACTTTTAATATACTAAAGCGATTATTACGAGATTAATTTTAACACAATTATGTTGAGCTGAACCAGATTTCAGACCTGATGCTATAATCAATAAGGTTAGCTGGGTGAAAAAGTTCCACCAGATTCGTCCGGGATAGCTCAGATGGCAGAGCGTTGGCGGTTTCAGCCAAGAGATCCCTGGTCCGGACATTTTTCGACCAGTTGAAATTTACATATGAGAAAGCGATTATATTTCTAACTTAATTCTTAATAATGATAGCAGAGACTGAAAATATTCTTCATTACACCAGTAAGTGACTCATACATGGAGAAAACAAAAAAAGTTAAAACAGTCATTTCTGAACAAGCTATCTTCAACAAATCCGAAATTTTAAAAAGTTGGGAATGGAAAACATATTAAAGATAATCTTTTTTGCTAAATAAAATCATGAATAATTTTCGACAGCCATCAATTATTGGCTTCCTTCAATAGCTAAGTAGATCTATTTATGTAGATCACTATCCACTTCTTATATGTGGATTCCTTTCCTACATTTCTTTTTGTAATAGTTTTGGGGTTTTCTGTGTAGCCCCCGTCATCATTATCATGTTATTCATTTGAAGGAACTGAAACTATGTTTGATGATGAATTTCTACACTAATTTACAAAAGTGTTCACATCCTCCATCGGATGAAGGAAATCATTAGATAGTGATTTCTGTCTTAAATAGAAGGTATTTAACACACTTTAAAATTCGATTTAAAAAATCAAGTAACTGGCGTACAAAGGCCAGGTTTGGACGAAAACGCTTCTCGTGATGGAAAGATTTGTTGAAACAAACAAATAATAATTTGAAACAAGAAAGAAAAAAATCATGCGCCAAGCATAGATTATGAAATTCTTTCCAACACATTGAGAATAATGTAACAAAACTGCACCGTTTAATAAGTTAAAATATTATGTCTAATACAACCGTGTGGAAACGCATAATACATTTGTAAACCCGATTTCAGCTGTTCCCATCTACAATCGGAAAATTATCCGAATTCTCTGAGCAACACTGTATATGATATATAGATTTGTATCCATTAACTACATGCATGCAAAAATTTAGTTCAGTTAGGAAATACATAGCTCAGTTGAAAATTCCCCTTCAGCAATTTCCGCTAATAAGATGAATGGTACGTAAATTCTTTGTGCAGCCCTGTACACAAGGTACAGAATTAATATACAACAAGTAACATGCAAAAAATTAGCTACATTTAAAAGCGCATACCGAAATCTGTAAATGAACGACAAATGCTATGAATGCCCTATTTTATCGTAATCATTTTGTAGTGTGGTGCAGTGATTTATATCAGTTTCAATACATTTGAAATAGTGTGATGTCATTAAAATACTCTGCAAACGATTTTCCGCATATACCATAATGTAATGGAATTCTTTGAATGTCCCTGTAAAGGAACTATTAATGCTACACACTTCATATACAATACCGAACATGCCATGGTTAGCATATTTCAATATTAACATATTTCAATTGCATGAAAATCCCAGTATATTTACGTGAATTAAAGCGTGGACAGACAGACAAACATGATTCATAAATACTTTTCAACTTTGTCGGAAAGGGTTAAGAATTGCCCAAAACTTTGCCTATAAATGACTGTATGACTTCAAACTTTCAAAAATTCAACCATTTATTTTCTTATTGTTTCCATTATTATTATCATGAGACTATTTTCAGGACCATTTATTTTGTAGTATATTCTACTAACATATCTCTAATATTAAACCTATGATGCAGTGAACGCCACAGAAGGAGATTCTTCAAACTTTCTTTTCTTTATCTCTGCGTTAGAGAATTTTATGTTACAGCCCTTTCTTTTTTTCGCACAACAGCACTTGCTTTTTATTTTTGTTTTTTGTGTTTTTCAAGTAAAGACATTTAATCCTGCTCAACTGTAATTTCGTTAGCGTACGTATATAATCTAGCAATAACGAAGCTCCCGTAATTGCTCTTAAAATTATATAAATATGTCATTTAAATTGAATATTTTGATTTTAAAGTTCCAATGAAGATAACATTTTTGTGTGTGTTCAAGTGTCAATTTTATTAAGTGGTTAGTTTTTGCGTCCATTGAAGATACTAACAAGGAAGGTCTCCTTACAGGGCATGCTCAGAATATGTTGAAAAAAAATACTAGTGAAACTACTCATAAATTTAACGGCGGAATTTCAGTAGAAAGTCTGTAAAAAAGTAAAATACTTTCGAATATTTGGCGCAAAAATATGAAAATTACACGCGATTTGGCGAGCAGGATTTTTCCTCGCCAACAGCAAACGATTTTAATGCATCTGAAAATTGTTTATTAATTGTTTTTTAGAATGCACGGTTTTTAATGAATATAAACTTAATATATGAAAGATGTTATTATATATTTTTTTACATTACACATATATGATGTTTGTTGCTGTAGTTATTTAATTTATCACTGTAAAAATATTTTTATGCTATTCAAACTGCAAATATCTATTTTAAGTTAGAGGCAGCTGACATTTTATTGCCATAATACATTTCCATTTCCATATCGATGACGAAGTCGTTTCCATAGCAACAAAATCAAATCGACAGTGTTCTATCTGCCTTATTTTTGAGCTTGAAACAATTTAAATCAATTTAAATATGATATTTACATTTTATTATAAATACATATAAATATATATGACAAACTATAGTTAAAACAAACTAAAAATGACAAAACTATAGTTAAAACAAATTAAATATGACAAAACTAAAGGTTTTAAATTAAACTTATATCAACAAATTGAACATAAAAAGTTTTTTCTACATAAAAGTGCATTTTTTTTCAGCGCCAACTTGTGATAAATCGCCAAATAAACGAAAATTTCGTCATTTTTTTTACGGACGCTGTATCGGTGTTCTGCCAAAATTTTCTTTATAAACATATATATCCATACGAGAAGAACATTCTGTATTTTTTTCAGATTTTTCTGAGTATGCTCGTATGGAAACCTTCCTTGTAAGTCCTGTGCACGCAGACAAAGGGATATAATGCGAGCGTCGGTTACCTAATCGAGTTCACGACTGAAATTCACAGGATTAGTTAGAACTGTATTAGTATATTAAAATGGAACTGGTCTTTCAAGTGATATCTAGGTGGAAACTACTTGCAGACCCAATTTTAGCTATTAATTGACTAGTTTCCCATTGTGTTTTCCTGCACACAGTCCTCCCTCTTTTTTTACCTTTATGTCCCCGCTGGGTGCAGGAAAACACAATAGGAAGTCTATCAAATAAATAAATAAATAAATAAAAATAAATAAACTGCAGTCAGAAACAAAATAGTAGAAAACGGCGATTGTAGGGATCGACTTCAGCTGTCCAATTTAAAAAAAAAATCGCTTAACAATATTGAAATGCAAACAAGACATTTTAAAAGAGTATTATAAGATTAACATAAGATTAACATTAACGAGCCGGTGTTTTTACGTGAGTGAAGTAGCCCCTCTAGAGGGAGGGGGTGGCTGTGAAGCAATATCCAGATTTGGCCATATTTCTACAGGAAGGATGCCTCCAGGGAATACTTTTGTAGGGCAGATGTTACGAATTATCCTGCTGAAACAAGGAAAATTCTGAAAACACAGTCACCTAGCCCAGACCGCGATGGCTTCGCACGCGCAAACATAGGCGCATGCACTTCATTTCGTGCCACCATACTAACCACTGGGCTGAACGAACCCACATTTGTTAAGAAAGTTATTTAACACCAAACTAGGTGAAAAAAAAGTATGTATAACCACATTACAAAAAGTTTATAAACCATATATAGCTTATAACCAATCAGTGTATAAATTAATGGTGTTATTACACAAGCAGTCAAAGTCGCTTGGAATTCCAGGCGTCTCTATGTTATTCCTATGGCTCCAGGGGAGTCGCTTCGAAAGCAAGCAACTTTTTCTGTCGGCGCGTCTTTGACGCTTGAAACGAAGCGAGTCGCCAGTAACAGCCAATCAAATGCTTGGAAATCTGACGATGGAAAAGCCTTTTCCCGAACAGCCAATGAAATGCTTGGATAATACGTAAGTTTCAGTTGGATAATACGTAATTTTCAGGAAATCTGACGAGTCGCAGGCGATTTTTGTCGCTTGCATTTTTTACGTGTAATAACACTATAAGATACACTAATCATGCCGCTTGAAACGACGTTGGAATAAGAGCTAAACCGAGAATCTATTCGCAGCAAAATTGTTTGAAGAATACCACCTACGTCCAGAAAATACTGAGACGTTACAAAAGGCCACCAGGGCATTTCAAATAAATAAATAAATAAAATTACCAATTACGAGCCTAGCAATAAATTTTGTTCGCATCGCTGCATGTAAAATCAGTCCAACTCAGATTGTTTGTAACTTAAAAGCTAAAGAAATTATAAATCAAAATACAAAACTCGGGGTGTTAGACCCGAGCAGAACTGTACCTCATTGAGAATCGAAATTCACTATCAAACACAAATCGGATGAAACACCCTTAAATTATATTACATACTATGAAATATATAAAAAAACTTAGCTTTCCTCAGAAGCAAACCAGAGAAAGAAATCTCGAAGGTAGACTTTAGAGGGTCATCACACATATAAAAAAAACGAGGATATAATAACTTAATTAAAAACACAAATAGAATAAATGTAATGATAGCCAACAGCATATACTAAATGTTTACGGTTCAGATGATATTAACAAGAAAAAAAATTTCAAAGATTAGATACACAAAATAACATTGCAATTCTCACAGAACGCAAGGAAGATATGGCCATAATAAACAACAAATGCGGGAGAAAACCTGAAATTCAAATATCAAACAATGACGATTAATACGCAGTACTGTAGTTGGGTAGGAACGCGCTCCGTTCCCAGAAATATTTGTTTTGTTACTTAAAAAAAAAAAAAAAAAAAAAAAATATCGCGCACGAGTACAAACTTTTCTTTTTTTGTAAACGAAACGTTAATTATTGTTATTTATTATAACGATAATTATCAAGTTTATTCATACTGGCGATGAGCCTAGAGAGCTAAATCCTCTTCTCCAGACTGTGAAAACTATACCCATTTCAACGTCTGAATGCGAAAGAATATTCAACTGTATGAATAACATCATGATCAGGACCGATACGAGAAATTCACTCCTTATTGAAAAAGCCAGTTCACTTATACTCATTAGCAGTGGAGGACCTCCCTTAAAAGAATTTTATCCTGAATCACATGTGAAATCTTGGTTGCGATTAGGAAGAATATTAGCAGACAAGATAGCTTGTCCTAAATCAAAGGAATCAGAAAACACCTCTCAATATTGTTCTTTATGGAAACTTCTGGGATAGATGTGGCAGTAAGTATTATACGGATTTATTTATGTTATTTCAATTACATTTTAATTCAAGATGGAAAATGTCACTATTAGATTGATAAAATATTGCTTTTAGATGAATGCTATACAAATACAATACTCTAAAAACTAGAGTTTAATAATGACACTGTTAATTTAAAAAAAAAAGTAAGCCTTTCGCTAAATGTTTTAAATAGGCTTTTTGCTCAGCAAAAATCCGATAACACCAACATCTAATCTATGAAAAGGTGAGTTCCCACAAATATTTTTTTCCAACTACAGCACTGTTAACCCTCTCGCTGCGCAACCCGATATTTCCTCGGGCAACGTAAAAGTAGCAAAATTTGCGCTACCAAAGATTTCCTCGGGCAACGTAAAAGTAGCAAAATTTGAGCAACCCGAGATTTCCTCGGGGATGCATTTTTTCTATCTAATTAACCATCCTTGATTATTCCCTCCAGTTATTTTTTTTTTGTTGTTGTTGTAAATTTAGCCTTATTTAATCGTAGCATTTTCCCGATTAAATTAGACAAAATTTTTTGTTTTGAAAAACCGGTGAAAAAAGAATAAAAATTCTTAAAAGACGTTCGTCGCGAAGAGGTTAAATACGCAATTTTTGAAGCTATTTTGATAAAACAACTACGCAGCGAGAGAGTTAATACGCAAATAGTGAAGGTGGAAATTTTCTAAAGGACATGGGCATCTAACACTAGCTCAGAATAACGCACTGTCCATATCAAAATGGCGTTTCAGAGCCTAAAAAGCGCTTTTTCTGAAGCGAGTGTACATGAGCAATTTGGGGGGGGGGGGGGAAGCCATCAAAACTACAACATTCCTACAAAACCGACTCCGTGCGAAATCAAACGAACAGGTAAATTATGTGAAAAAGCACAAAAGTGGATTTTTGTCGGATATGAGAACAGATCTAAAGAACACAGGATTTATGATGAAGGGAAGAATATTACAATTTTAAAAACGATTAATTTCTAAGAAGACCTTATCCTAAATTGAAATCTCAAAACTAAAAAAAATACAAATCTCGAGACAAAATTTAGATTAAAACAATTCTCGGGAAAAAACACACAGAAACAGAAAGAAGCGCAATGAAAATTGAAATTAGTATTCCATGAGGAAATAAACAATCAAGATCTGCAAAAAATGACAAACCAACGCAGCGGATCAGAAAGATCCACTAAAAGCATATCACCTGATAAATTTATTTACTTTACACAGCAGGACCATGTGTATGAACCTAAAAACTGGAACGAATTGACAAACATAAAGAAAAAACTACTGGAAAAAATAAATAGCCTTCTGTCAACAGAAAGGGAACAAAATATCTACCAGAAAATAGCACATGAGTCTTAGTAAACCCTCCATAGTGAAAGTAAATTATAGGGTGAAAATGGACCTTTAATTCGAAATATAACTCGAAGAAGGAAATCGACAAACACAAAGCGCGTCTGGTAGCCAAAGAATTTTACCAGAAATACGGTAAAGATTACGATGAAACACTCGACCCCGTGGTGCAATACACAACTGTCAGAGTATTTCTTACCACTGCAGAACATAAAAAACTAAACGTAAATCATGTTAAAGTTAAGACAACGTTCCTTCACGGAGACTTAAAGGTGTTACATGAGTCAACCAGATGGTTATATTGCCCTCGGTGAAACAGATAACATTTATAAACCCAATAAAGCCATCTATGTTTTTTAAGCAAGTAGCCAGAACTTGGCCTATTAAGATTGGTGACTCATTAAAAATATAGGTTTTTTTTTTTCAAATCTCCGCCGATATTTGTTTATTTTAAACGACGGAGACACAGTATACATTATTCTATATGTGGACAACTTATTAATTGCTGGAAAAGATAAAATAAAGGAAACAATAAACTAGTCAGATGTGCCAATTCCAAAACTTTCTTCTATCTTATATATGTTATGACTTCAAAATTCGCTATCACATCGCCAAAAATAAATAGCAATATATACCCATCATGAGGATGATTGTAAAGATATGAAATTCCGTGTGTTACTTCTTTATATATGACTATTGCTAAAATTTTCTAAATCCGTCAAAATGCAGCATAGCAGAGCCACTTGTTGCGTGATTTAAATTAAAACCTAATCAGCACATATATTTATCAAGGTAAATCTGAATCTGAAGCTTGATGAAAATTCGTGCATTAGTTCTTGACATAAAGCTATTGCAGGAAGCGTGAAAAATGCAGCATAGCAGCGCCACCTGTTAAGCTATTTACACCAAAAACTAATCAGCTCCAATTTGTATCAGGGACTAACTGAATATAATTTTTTATTAATTTCTGTTCATTAATTCTTCAGATAGAGTGCCCACAAAATTTGTGTCACATAGAGACAGATAGAGTTACAGACTCACAGACAGACATTTTGTTAAAACAGGTCTTTTAGCATCTCTAACCCCAAAAACGTGTAAATCCGTTGAAAACCGGGAGTCAAAAATATTCACGAATACAATTCTTTTTTCTTGTAAAGATAGAAGTAAGTGAAAATCTAAGAAAAGCGTTTGAATTGAATAGTCCAGTAGAAGTTTATTATTTCCTTGGTATAAATGTATAAAAACAAATGAAGTAATTTGCGCTCAAAATTAAAGCAGAAAAAGAAAAGAAATTGTGAATAAGTTTACCTTTAAAAGTTTTAAACCATGCAATACTCCAGTAAAATAAGGATATTTAAAGTTAAAACATGAAGACGACAACGTACTACCAAACAATACAAAATATAGACAGGCTGTAGGACTACTATTACATACAGACATGATCACCAAACCCGATATTTCTGCACCGACAATATTCTTAGTAACAGAAACGAAAGGTCGAGATAAAAAGACTGAAACGGGGTCAAAAGAATAACTAGATATTTGAAAACAACCAGACTTAATAAATAATTAATAAGGCTACGTGGAGCAACTAGGACATGATTTTACAATGTGACTCTGGAGATTCTGGCAATTCCCCTTCGAAAAGCTAATGTTCATTTGAATTAAAGTCTAGAGCTAGACCTTTGTAAATATGTTCAGTTAGGTTCACTCTATCAGACAGAAATTTTCAAAATTACATTTTAATGTCTAAAAATAAAATATATATTTCATCTTTCTTTCTCCATCTGCCGAGTTGTCCCATAGAAATGGGGCAACTGGACTAGGAAGGTCTGTGCTCCACACGCGTTTTTTTTTTTTTTTTTTTTTTTTTTTTTTTTTTTTTTTTTTTTTTTTAACATGGGGTATCAGGTCATGTTTGAAAAAGTGTAAATAACTTAAAAACATTTATACCAGGCATATCATGTAAATTATATATATCAATTAAAGAAAGTTGCAAGGGAAACCTTTGCTGTCAAGGTGTATAAAAAAAGCACCAATTATGAAATTATCAAATTTATTTACATAAAAAGCATAAGAATGAAGTAAGTACTTCTGTACTTTAGTATAGGTAATAAGTATAACAGTTACATGAGTATTTTATGAGAAAAAGTAAACAAGGTAAATCTATGAATAAACTGGAACGTATAAGTACTTAAGTATCTCATTCTTTTTTTTATTATTGTGCTAGATGAAAGTTCAATGCGGAAAATGTAACCATGTTTTTATATCGAACAGAAATATTTTTTATTGGTTTCGATAATTTTCTAATAATGTCACATTGTTTTATTTTCGCCTCTTCATCTGCATCGTAAAATTTCGAGGTTTGACTATCTCATTTAAGAAATTTGGTTTGATAACCGCCAACATGCCTTTTTAAAATTCTATTGTGTAATTTTAATAAGTTGTTATAGAATTTTGTTTATTGCAAGGGAAAAAAACACTGGGGAAATTAATTTCCCGTAGCAAGAGAAACCCCAAAAAATTATTTATAACTGTTGGGATAACTGGATCTCATATGGTCCAGTTACCCCTGATACATGTCCCAGTTACCCCATTCTTGAAACAATTATGGGGTAACTGGAACACCGGCCTTACATTTGAAACATGAAATAAATATATATAGATATCAAATAATATTAATGTATTTATATGCCTAATCTTTAAAAAAAAGATTGTTTAATAAAAGTACTTGCCGTATTTTAAGAAAAAGCCGAGAACGTTCAACCATATTGACGTTGTGTGTAAAAAAAGAAACCTAAATTTCCGGTAACCTATCACAGCAAAGACAGAGTTATGATGGAGTTGACACACACTGTTTTAAGAAGTAGAGATAAGGGTGCAATGTTCACAAAAGCTAAAACTTAAAAGACATCAATGGTCTTTTATAAAATAGCCTATGGCCCAGCTACCTCGTGGTTCCAGTTCCCCCAGCTTACCTTGATAATTTAAAAAACAATTTTAATATTCTTTGCCGATGCAGATTTGGAGGGCGATAAGACAGAACGAAAATTAATCAGTGTCACTTTCGTCCATAAAAAAATAAGTCTGACCGACAAAAACAAGAATAAATTGTAAAAATCACATCCATTAGCCATTCCAAGACAGGTAATTTTGATTCTGTTTAACAAATTCCACATTCTCTAATAGGAGAAAACGATATTAAAATTCTTTCATTAAATCGCATACTTTATTTACGAACCGTTATTCTCTCCTCCATCTTCATTTTACGCTTCATTTATTCTCCGCAATTCATGCGTGGCTGCATCGCTTTTGAGATCAAGAAGACTGATTGCCAGATATTTAACAGTAACTTTCGCTTAATAGCTGGAATTGCTTAGAAGACTTACTTGATCGTCTGATTTTACTAATGAAATTTTTCAATCCCGATATTTAATCATTGTTGATTATCATATAAAGTGGAGAAGAATTTTACAGGTTGTTTTAAATTATTTAATTTTTTTTTTTCAAAAATTTATGAATTTCATAAAATTTCTTTTTTGGTGACGTAAAGATGTCATAGTCGATCAAATAATTTTTTTATTTAAATTTATATATTAATAACTATCATTGTATATTTTATACGAGTAGCAATTATGAATCTACTAGTATAATGTAAATGATAATAAAAAAAAATAAGCATCAACTTTCCTTGAAAACTTTATTCTGAAAAAAAGTTGAAAATTGCATTAAATTGCAACATTTCATTGTTCTTTTTAAGATATAATTTCACATGAAAAATTTAAACGTGTAAATTCAACTGTTAATATTTTAACATTACTACAAAATTAATATTTTTCCACTGCAGACGCGTGAATAACTAGACAAACAATAATTGTGTAATTGAAAAATGCATGTTCGAAATTTATCAATTTAATTAGAAAATCTCCTGATAACTATTACAATCTTTGTATAGCAGTGACGGTTTTGAGTAGTTTAAAAGGGATAAGAAAGATTTTAAATCATAAAAAATATATTTATCATTATTATATTTATAATGTTTGAACATTTAAGACTCTTGTACGGGTAGTTCGATGGGGAATTTTCAGAAATTACGATCGCATCACCCGTAAACGTTGAGACGTCCGATCAAAGATATTTACGAAGGCAAAGCTCAATTATCTCGAAACCTAATTTTTCAGTAGTTTGCCACGGTATTTTTGCACAAGTTAACTGTTAACCAACTTGTTAGCCAAGTTACAAACCTTGTAACCATGTTAACCAACATAGATTTTGAAACCTTCTTGGCATTTCCTGAGTTTCTATAGAAATCGTAATTTAGAAAGTTTTTAAAAGGCTTTTCCCTCATTTTACTCTTTTATACTTCGAATCTTTTAGTAACTGTTCTTAAAGATCATTTACGTCTTCTAAGTATCTATCATGCCAAATTTTAAGTTTCTATAAAAATTCAATAGAAATCGCAATTTAGAACATTTTTAGAACGTCTTTCGCCTATTTAACCCTTTTAAATTTTGAATTTTTTTTCAACTGTTCTTAGAGAGCATTTACATCATATAAGTAACTGCCATAACAAAATTCAAGTTTCTATCTTTAACAATTCCAAGAAAATCGAAATTTAGAAAATGTTTAGAGCGCTTTTTGCTTATTTTGACATTTTAAATTTAATTTTTTTCCTTTGTAATTAAATTCAATTTTCTATAGTCTATAAAAAAAACAAACCAACAAAATGTATTTGAGAACAAAAAATATAATCGTTTCTTATGGGTTTTGATTTTTTTTATTATATATATTTTTAATTTCTTACAAATTTTTGTTTGTTTTTCAGCTATAATTGAGAGACAACGTAAAAAGCAGTATCAAAAAGAAATGTCTACTCAGAAACATTAAAATCGTGACGAAAATACTTTTGCAAGATTAACTTTGTCGTACAATATTAAAACTTTTTGTTATTTTTACAATTACTAAGGGGCAGTTAAGCCCGTTTAGATACCGCAGACTCTGAAAACGCAGTTATTTGATCGGCTTGAAAAAGATTACAGAATATTAAATTATAATTAAAAATCCAGTGACGATCTCCCTGTAAACAGGTTTTTATTCCTTTCCCTTTGATTGGAGAATTTTAAAGTCGAATCAGCTGCTATTAAGACATCTAATGGCTGTTTTCGCGTTTGATTAATTAAGATCAGTTGATCATAAACCATTTGGCAATATTATTATTTGGTCATTTTAAATATGACGTGTTTTCCCCCATTTATTGCTTTTAGCGCATATTAATGAATTTATTATTTTAAAGTTTTCCTCGTGTATAAATACAATTTTTATGACCTAATTTTCAGTATCCTCAGAAAAAATTATTAAATTCCTATGAATTGTTCTTGCTCCTATAAAACTTTTTAATAGAACGATTTTGACCAACTTTGACGTTAAATATCATCTCTTAAAATCATTTCTCCATTTACTTTATGATCGAAATATTTTTTGAAATGGGCTTTTAAGAAATTTTGATTATTTAAATTATTTTTTATGATGCTTAATGGAAATACAAATACGATACATTCATTAACGATACAAGGATTGTGAAAAAAAAATACATCAAAAAGCTAACTTTTTTTTTTTTTTTAAATAGTACCCTTAGACGAAACGTATAACAATGTTTTTATGATCATATAAACAGTTGTTTGTGGTAAAAAAAAAAGTATTTTTCATATGAAAAGAATGCTCGTGAAAACATTACTACACCATAATCCAAATTACTAGATTTTTTTTTATATCAGCCTGTGTTTTTTTACGTCGTTTTTATTTCCTAAATTTAATTTTTTCTATTTTCGAGTATTTTGCCTTGTTTGTTCTACCTCTAAAAAAACAATTGCCGTATCATAATGTACTGAATTCCTTGTTACCAAATCTTTATAGCTTTGTTAATTTATTCTAATATGCCTTCTCTTGCTTGATACGACATTTATTTATTATATGTTTTTCATTACATTTTTCTCCAAATTGTAGGAAACCTGTCTTCCTATATTTTTTAATCAGTACTAATATATAACAACGAAATTCCCGCTTTATTCGTCAAACTCTACGATTTCTTCCTCGAGTGCTCCCAAATTTAAAAGTGTTCTCCTCTTCTAATTTAATAAATTGAACAGTTGCTTAATACCCAAATACGCTTTCAAAATTTTTTAACGTGCTGTAGGTTTTTTTTAAGTAAAAAAAATTATTTAAATTCTCAATTTAGAAAAATGTAAAAGTTTTTTTACACAGCATAGGTAAATTGTTTCACATTTCTATACATGACAATTTCTAATGCAAAAATCATTTTTATTATTTTTAAAGCTTCGTTATAAGAAAAAATTTAAAAAAAAATAGCAGAAAAATTCTCCATAGATTCAGTAACTAAAAATTTAATTAAATTTGTCAGTGTGGTCTCCATGGCCGAGAGCGTAATGACGTTCATCTGTCACGGTGATTGTAACGGTTCGAGTAACGGTGACTCCACAGCACACACATAGTGTGGATTTCCTGGCTGTATTTGCGTTGTCTTGTTTAGTACGTGTAGCAAGGCTTGTAACCTTGTGCGTGGATTTCGGGAGAAAAGATTAAGAAGATATATGTGATAAGAATAAAATTTGAACAAGGCATTTATGTGTTCAAAGATTATGTAATAAAAAATTCTGGCGAATGCCTATGTCCTCTCTTATGAAGATAGCTTTTATTGTGAACGTGTTGTCCGACTTCTAGTAATACATGTGCGTGAAAGGATCACCTATTTGTCATTTCTCTTACTTTCACAATGCATGATTGGATCTCGCTGGATCTGATCGTCCCAAATAATTTGCGCTTTAATTTGCTAATTAGGTTACTGTGTTAAGATCGTCAATTAGTTAGTATAAATACGAATGCCGAATGTCTATTATGCGGATTTGGGTCGGATCTTGCCAGTGCATGGTTACTTGAGACCAGCGCTTTAGTTGTTCCTGTATTTCCAGGTTAGAACTTGGAAATGCGATTAGCATGATCGTGTTTTGTACTGACGAAAAAACTTCGACGACCGGGTAAAACGTAAACCTGTAGGGTTTACAGTAAACTGAAATTAGAATCAATATGATTCTATAAGTAATATTGCCACATTTTAGCAAGTGGCAATACATTATTGTGTTTTTAGCTCTTTTAGCTGCCCGAAGAGAAACTTCGCTGCGAGTTGTTGGAGTGGCCATTTTTGCGTAAATTGAATTTGAATTTTAGTGGTTTATATTCAGTTTATTAATTGGGACTTGTTTGAGCAGCGTTAACTTAATTTTTCCCAGCTCCCCTATATCGATTTCTTATTATTGACTTTAATCGCATTTTATCTTATTTTTTCCTCAATGGCTACTCCTTAACGTGACGCACCCGTAAGGTACACCACAAGATATTTTGAAACAACATCCATAGTAGCTAAATGTATCAAATCAAATCAAACGTATCCCCTAAATGTCTAAACTAATATGTGAAGTTTAGAAAATTGTTTTTGTTTAAACAAAATGAGTATGAAAATTTTGGAGTTCTGATTTTAGCAAGTGTCTTTCTGATTTATATAATGATAATATAAGATGATATGATAAATGAGATGATAATCTGATTTTATTGGTTTGATCTTACGAACAAAAGTTCATTTGAATTTATTTAATGCGCATTAACAATTACTCAAAAATCATTATTTCTTATACATGCATAAGTCTGAAAGATTCGTCAAAGAAACACTGAAATAATTCTATTAAATCGAATAATTCTATTATATTTAAATTCTTATATGCGAGAGTTCATCCTTTTATTCTTCAAATACCTTTCATAAAGACGATTATTCGTTTCTTTTTATGGTATATTCTTTAATGCAGTACGACCATAATTCATTTATTGAAAGCAGGCGATCAAGTGAAGTGATTAATTTCGTCGAAGGAAAAAAATCGATGGAAACGTTTCAAAGAAGACATCGAAAATGAATTATTCTATCATACTACTCATTAAAAGAAAAAAGAAAGATGTATGCAATGATTCATTAGATTTAACAAACAATATTTATATAACTGTTGTATTTAAGCGTAATAAAGATAAATTATATCTAAAATCATATTGCAAGCTGCATACCATTTTTTTAACTATAGCATTCAACCTGTAATATTACGTTTCATTTGTAAATATATTTGGTATTTTATAGTCATATAAGTTTTAAAAGAATACATTTTATTTAAAATAATTTTTTTTTTGTTTTTCTTTTCCTCTAATAATTTCTAAAAATTAGATATTTCTACATATAAACTTTAATTTTAAATAAATTAATTGTAAAAAAAATATACAGCAAGAAAATATTTTCTTAAATTCATTATTTTCATTTTATCAATCACGCTTAAATATTACATTTCTCTGGCAATTTAGTGCATAAAATCTGTATTTAAAATCTCCAAAGCCGCTGTAAAGTAATTGAATTAAATGTTTATATATTTTAATTATGTTAATCTTTTCATTCTTCAAATAATTTTCAGAAAGACGATTATTCGATTTTTACTTTTTCTTTTACAGCATATCCGTTAATACTTTTAGAGCATAATTCATTTATTGAAAGCAGACGATGGTAGTCAAGCAGTTAATGTCGTCGAAGTAAAAATAGATTTTAAAATTTTTGAAAATATTAACGATATATCAAATATGGAAAAGACTGTATACAAATTATTTAGTCTGTAAGCACGAAGAAGAAGAAAAAAAATAAATACAATTATACATTACTTAACAAGACAAACAAATAAATTGTTTAGACAATTAATTGTTTTTATTTATGTAAATAAAGTAAATTATACCTAAATTGATATTAGAAACTAAATATCATTGTTTTGTTTAGTATTCAGTTTAGTACACTGTGTTTCACTTGTACATACATTTGGCATCTTATATTTTATAATAGGTTTATAATATCAAGTTTAATATTGTAAGTTTTATTTTCAGGATTAATTTCGATATAGTAGACTTTTCAAAAAGTAAACTTTAAAAGCATAATTTCAACGAAATAGTGGCCGCAATCCAGATAGATTTTTCGCTGTTAGCGAAGCGAGATTGACCAATCAGAAGCCTGCATTTTTGCGAACTTTCAGCTGTTTGAAAAAAGAAGGCTTCTGATTGGTCAATCTCGTTCCGCTAACATTGAAAAATCTATCTAGATCTCGGCCAAAATCCGATAGAAGAGTTTTAGATGAGAATAACAATGAATCAAAAGAATGAAGCGATCGCAAATGGAATATTTTGTTGGTATGCGTGAAAGCGAGCTAAAAAAAAGACGTAAAATGATTCGCTACACTCTAAAAAAAAATCTGTAAAGTTACTAATGTTTTTCTAGGAAATTGGGATTCCTAGAACATTTTATGTAACGGCAACAACAAAAATTCCTGTAACAGACGCACTTTTGCGCCGAAAATAAAAAAATCTGTAAGGTTACTAAGAATTTTTTAGAAAACTAGGATGCCTAGAACTTTTCATGTAACTGCAACCCGGGTTACAGATAAAATTTTAGTAAGATTACTGTAATTTTAGTAGATTCCTTTGTAAAATTACAGAGTTCTGTAACTTTATAAAAACTAGTTTTGTAGATTTGCAGGTTTTTTTGTACAGTTACAGATGAAAGTTTAGTAAGCATGAAACTTTACATCTGTAAAACTAGAGATTTTTTTTTTACAGTGTACATGAATAAAAAGATAAACAAACATAATAGTTATAAAATTATTGTCTTTAACCGCAATAAAAGTAAATTTTACGTCAAGTGATACAATAAGTTGAATACCATTGTTTAGTTTAGAATCCAGTTTTTCTGTTTCAACTTGTTGCTTGCAATACATATGGCGATTTACAATCAATACTTGTTTTAAAAATTAATTTCTATGAACATCTTTAGTTTCTTGCTTCACTTATATTTTCTAAATATTAGATAGTTCTACAAGTGCAGTTTAATTTAAAATCACTTAATCGTAAAACATTATACAGGACTGATTAAGCCAATTTTCATCGGAAATTCGTTAATGTTCCTTTATTAACTACTCATAAATACTTTATGTCTCTCGTAATTTAAGTTTGTTGATGTGATTTATTACACAGGTGGTGTTGGTGTTGTCTATGATGGCCGATTATCTGCACTAGATATATAGGCCTGAGGGAGGATGCCCTCCGTCGAGATCTTTTAAAGGGATCCTAACCCGTATTTACGCAAGGTTCGAAGAAAACCACGGAAAACTGTGAACGACGAAGACGACTGAGGCCGACGAACGCGATTGGGTTTGAATCCAGCACCTCCCGTCTACCAGCTTTGAAAACTAACCTCTCAGCCACTCGTGGGGCCGATTTATTATGCAGATTTTGATGGATCTGCATTAAAATCCTTCAAAGAAACTATAAAAAATTCCCTTGAAATTTTATATATTTGAATTCTTATATCGTTTTAGTCTTCAAATACTTTTGATAAACGATAATTTTCTTTTACTAATCCTGCGGTTTGATTCCTTTTATGCCATATTCTTATTACTTTTCAAGCATGATTCTTTTATTGAAAAAAAGACGTTTCTAATAGATTAATTTTATCGAAATAAAAAATCGATAGAAGAATATTAGAATAAAATAAAAATATATCAAAAGAATAGAGAGTTTGAAAGCGAATTTCTCGATCGATACCAGTAGAAAAAAGAACAAGAAACAGAAAAACAGTGATTTATAACATAATAACGAAAGAAAAATAATGTTTATGTAATTGCTGTATCTCGCGGGGTCAAAAGTAATATTATAAATTGTATGTCATCGTCTTTTTTAACAGTCATCTTATAATATTGTATTTATTTTTTTAATCAGTTAATTGTTATACATGACTGAGTAAAATCGAAATTTAATTTGAATATATTTAACTTTCTTTACCAATAATTTATAAATATTTCATTTCTCTCGCTATTTAATTCAAGAATCTATTTATAAAATTTTCAAAGAAACTTTAAACATATTCAACTTTTACTCATACATTAATTTTTTTTTTGTTTGAATAGTTCATTCTTTTATTCTCGAGATACATTTCAGAAGGACAACAATTCGTTTCTTTTTATGGCAAATTCTTTATAACTTTTTAGCAAAATATATTTCTTGAAATCAGATGAAAGCGATTAATTTCATTGGAGTGAAAAATCGATTGGAAGCCTCTTAAGAATGACTATCAATGTATCAAAGAATCGCGTGATAGCAAAGAATTATTCCATCGATATGTATTCATTTAAAAATATAATTAACAAAAATACGTTATATAATTACATGAATAACAAAGAAAATAAAAATATTGTTTATACAATCGCTGTGTTTAGCCGCTTCACAAATCAAGTAAGATAAAAGTAACTTCCCTAAATCAGTATTCTTAATTTCATTTCGTTGCTTTTGTTTAGCGGCTACAATTCTGGAAGTGAAACATCGATGGAAAATTTCTAGAACATAATAACAATATATTAAAGATCAGAGAGATTTTATATTAATTTTTCATCCGGTAAACATGAAGCGAAAACAAGAAAGAGAAAAACAATGATTGAACAACAGTGCATTAATTTTTACTATCGTTGTGTGCGGACGCAATAAAAGTAAATTTTGTCTAAAGTGCTATTAAAAATTGAATATCGTTGCTTTTTTTGGCGATTACAATTGTCTGAGTAAAACATCGGTGGAAAAGTTCTAGAAAATAAGAACAAAATATCAGATTGAAGAAACTGCATATGAATTTTTCCTCCGGTAAGCATGAAGAGAAAAAAGAAATAGAAATACAATGATTCATTACGTGAACAACAGAGAGAACAAACAAAATGTTTTTACAATTGTTGTGTTCAGACGCAATAAAATCAAATTATATTTAAAGTTAAATTAAAAATTGAATATCGTTGCTTTTGTTCAGTATTCAGTTTATGTTATCGTGTTTCATTTGTAAGTACATTTAGAGATGATTTACTGTGTATATTAGTTTTAAAAGTTTAAATTCTATAAACAACATGTAGTTTGTTGTTTCACTTATATTTTCTAAATATTTTATATTTCTATAGTTTATTTAAAATCCCTTATTCATGAAACATTACCCAGGACTGATTAAGACAACGTTCTTCTGAAATTTATTAATGTTCCTTTATCAATCATTCTTAACCATTTTAATTATCTCGTAATTTATGTTTCGTGGTGTAAATTATTATACAGATTTCAATGAATCTGTATTAAAAACCTTCCATAAAACTGTAAAATAATTCACATGAAATTGTATCTACTTAAATTCTTATATCCTGTTTTTCTTCAAATACTTTTGAAAAAGGATAATTTTTTTTTACTAATCCTTCGATTGGATTCTTTTTATGCTATATGTTTTATTACTTTTCAATCATAATTCTTTTATTGAAAAAGACGTTTCTAATCGATTAATTTTGCCGCAATGGCTCAATTACTCATGAAATTCTCAATCACTTACTCATGAAACGTTATCCAGGACTGATTGAGACAACGTTCTTCTGAAATTTATTAATGTTCCTTTAACAATCATTCTTAACCATTTTAATTATCTCATAATTTATGTTTCGTGATGTAATTTATTATACATATTGCAATGAATCTGTACTTAAACCAATATAATAATTCACTTGAAATTTTAAATATTTGAATTCTTATATCCTTTTATCCTTCAAATACTTTTAAAAAACGATAATTTTCTTTTACTAATGCTCCGATTCCATTCTTTTTATGCTATATTTTTAATTCCTTTTCAAGCATAATTCTTTTATTGAAAAAAGACTTTTCTGATCGATTAATTTTGTCGAAGTGACTCACTTACTCATGAAATACTCAATCACTAACTCATGAAGCATAATCCAGGACTGATTAAGACAATGTTCTTCTGAAATCTATTAATGTTCCTTTAACAATCATTCTTGGCCGTTTTAATTGTCTCATAAATTATGTTTCGTGATGTAATTCATTATACAGATTTCAATGAATCTGTACTTAAAACCTTCAATAAAACAATATAATAATTAACTTGGAATTTTAAATATTTGAATTCTTATATCCTTTTATTCTTCAAATACTTTTAAAAAACGATAATTTTCTTTTATTAATGCTCCGATTTGATTCTTTTTAAGCTATATTTTTAATTCCTTTTCAAGCATAATTCTTTTATTGAAAAAAGACTTTTCTAATCGATTAATTTTGTCGAAGTGACTCACTTACTCATGAAATACTCAATCACTAACTCATGAAGCATAATCCAGGACTGATTAAGACAATGTTCTTCTGAAATTTATTAATGTTCCTTTAACAATCATTCTTGGCCATTTTAATTGTCTCATAAATTATGTTTCGTGATGTAATTCATTATACAGATTTCAATGAATCTGTATTTACAACCATCAATAAAGCAATATAATAATTCACTTGAAAATTTAAGTATTTGAATTCTTATATCCTTTTATTCTTCAAATACTTAAAAAAAAAAGATAATTCTCTTTTACTAATCCTCCGATTCGATTCTTTTGATGCTATATTTTTTATTACTTTTCAATCAAAATTCTTTTATTGAAAAAAGACTTTTCTAATCGATTAATTTTGCCAAAGCTAAAATTCGATAGAAAAGTTTTAGAAGAAAATAAGAATATATCAAAGAATGGAGCAATCTCAAGCGAATTTCTCGATCGGTACTGATGGAAAAAAAGAAACAGAAATAAAATGAATTATTACATAATAACAGAAGAGAAACAATTTTTATATAATTGTGTATTTAACGACGTCAAAAGTGCAGTAATATAAATTATACCAAAAGTTATATAATAAATTGTATTGTACCGTCTTTTTCAAAAGTCAGTTTATAATATTGTACTTCATTTTTTAATCAGTTAAGACTAAATCAGAATTTGATCTGAATATATCTAATTTCCATTATAAATCAGGTATTTTTATGTTAGCCGGGTGCAGGAGTTAAATTCCCATATATATTTTTCCCTTCACCATCATTAGAATTGGATTCATTTTATTCAGAATGTAAATCTTTCACAGTTTTCATTTAAAGTACACAACTGTACTTGAAAATTCATACATTACGAATATTTAAATTACGCACATTTCACTAGTTCCGTTTAAAGTAAAAAAACAAACAAAATAAAGAAAGAAAGATATTTTAAAAAGTCATAGAAAATATTAAGGAATACCATAAAGGAAATTTTATTTCAGCATCAAAGCCTCATTGTTTCTAATTTATGCAAGAAACTAAATACTATTGACGAGATTTTCGCCCAGCTAACATAAAAGTACAATCAGTTAGACATTAAACATTTTTTTCTTCTCTCATGATTTTATTCAAGAATCTGTTTTTAAAATCTTCAAAGAAATTTAAAAGCGATTCAACTATTACTCATGCATTAAAATTTTTTGTTTGCACAGTTCTTTGTTTTATTCTCGAAATACATTTCAGAAGGACAATAATTCGCTACTTTTATGGCATATTATGTATAACTTTTCCTGCAAAATACATTTCTTGAAAAGAGGTAAAAGCGATTAATTTCATTTAAGTGAAAAATCGATTGGAAGCCTCTATCAATGTATCAAAGAATCGTGCAATCGCAAACAATTATTCTGTCGATATGTATTCATTTAAAATAAAAACAATAAACAAAGGTACAATATTTCATTACTTGAATAACAAAAGAAACGTATATTGTTTATGCAATTGCTTTGTTTGGATGCTTCAAAAGTCAAGTAAAATAAAAGTAACTTCATGAAATTGGTATTATAAATTTCATATCGTTGCTTTGTTTAGCGATTACAATTGACGACGTGAAATAGCGATGGAAAGTTTTATAAGATAATAAGAAAATATGAAAGATGTAAGAGATTATGTATGAATTTTCTAGTGGAAAGCACGAAGATAAAACGAGAAAAAGAAATAGAATGATTCATTACACGAACAAGGGAGAAAACAAATAGAATGCTTTTACAATTGTTGCGTTCAGGCGTAATAAAAGCAAATTCTATCTAAAGTGATATTAAAAATATTATCTTTTGTGCAATATTCAGCTTATGGAATTGCGTTTCATTTGAAAGTACGTTTAGAAATTTACAGTCTATACTAATTTTAGAAGATTAAATTTTATAAACAACGTTTATTTTCTTGTTTCATATTATTATATTTGTGAGCGAATTCAGTGATTTATGTTTGATTTTAGTTTTAAAATGTTAGATTTGTAGTTTTTTGTTTTATTTCACTGTAAAACAATTCAGCTAATTAAAAAAAAAAAAAAAAAAAAAAAAAAAAAAAAAAAAAAAAAAACGAAATCACCGACAAAAATTTGTTAGTTTGCAAAAAATACAGGGTTTTTTTTCCATAAGATAAATTTTTTTTACAAAATGCTAGAATATTTATATATTTTGTAAACTAAACCATTTTTTTTTTTTTTTAACAATGGATAATTTTAAAAACATAGATATTTCCTCCGGCAAACTTTTATTCATAATCGTAGTCAAATAAATATTAACGGAATCATAAAGTACCATACTACGCAATAAAAAAAATAATAATAAAAATAAGGGGACAGTTTAAATTTTCAACATTTTTTTAATTTTAAAAAATGTGGTTCAAATGGTGAAATCATTTCATTTCAATGTTCAAATAAAATTACATCTTGCAAAATAAAAAAATTTCGAACTGCATATTTAATTAAAATATTAAAAAATTTAAGAAAATTTGAATATTTCAAAATCTTTACTACTTTTTTAAATATTAATAATTTTGCTCAATTATTTTTTCTTTTAGATTTTCAAATGTGTATTACACAAGATTGCGCCTTTATTTTTAGATACATCTAATATTACATTTAATATAATTTTTATACTGATATATGTAATGTAAAACGATGAAATCTAACACATCTTCACATACTTTTTTTTTAATAATAATAACCTGAAGGCTAATTCCATGCTCAGATTTATCACATATATAATAAAGAACATGTATAAAAAATTTTAGATCTCTATCTCAAATACAAAAAAAAAGCCTAGGCATTTTTAAAACATGAAAGTGAAGAAAATATGAACATGGAGAAAAAGCCGTTTAACGCTGTAGGTACTGAATTATGAATTCATGAAAATTCATGAGTCATGAATTCATGAAATTCATGAATTCATGAAAATTCATATCTTCTAAAGTATTTTTCGTGAATTTTTAAAACTACATTAGAAAATTTATATAATCATTTAATAAATTTTAGAAGGATTTAGAAGTATTAATTCATTTTGAATTTATAGAGATTATGTGCAATATTTATAACCCAACTTAAAACTTTTATTTTAAATATTTTCTTAGTATTTTGTAGAATTAGGAAATGTACAAATATAATGTTCTTACAATAGAAATATAGAAATATTTCCGAATTGAAAAATCCCCGCCCCCCTCCCCCGACGCCAAGAAAGGGGAAAAGATGCAAAGTCAAAAGAAATCCTCCTTTTAAAAATATTTTTGTTTTGTGTAACCAATAATGCTTTTGGAACAAGATAAAGTAATGCACCTATAACTCATTCTAATCGATGTATTAAATGAATTTTATAACAAGTTATTTTAATGGTACTTATAAGTACCGTCAGTAAATAAAGGGTTAAAGTTTTTCATTTGTGTGGGTAATTGCGCTGAGTGTATTAACAAAATTTACAATAGTTCACGATATAATTGCCGTATGGGTAAAAACGGGGTGTCAAAATGTTCACAATTAAACAGGCTTTCATTTAATATTTAAAAACAAAAATCGATTTTTTGATCAATTTTGAGGTCCCCTTAAAAAAAAAAAATAAAATAAAATAAAATAATAAAAAAAATAATAATAATAACAATAGTAATAATAATAATAATAATTAATAAATAAATATTCCAATTATCACTTTGCTTTTTTTTTTTTTTTTTTCGCACTAAATAAGCAAACTTAATATCTTAAAGTAGCCTTATTTTCCTAAAAGTACAATTTTTGTACTAAAGATAAAATTACTCTTAGAATATTATGAAAACAGAAACTGCAACAGACTTCTATTTCCCAGCAACAACGGTGTTTGGCTAGGTTTACATCAGAAGAAAGGGCTATTGACAACAGAAATATCTCTTACAAAATTTAATCAAGTGATGAAAAGTTTTGAATAAGATGAAGTCATTTAGTTGAAGACTAGATTACAACGAAAGAATTTTTTTAACGCTAATGATCGACGTCGTTTGATGCAAACGATTTTTTTCAAATGATTAATATTCGCATTTTACGAAACGAGTTGCAGATTTCGAAGTGGAAGTGAACGTAGATATAGTCTGGTAATTTGAGTTTTTTGTAACTTGATCAGAAGCACTAATACAGATTTTTTAAATTTTCAAAACTCTTGAAAAAGCGTCCGGAAAATAATTTTTTTAATGGGTTAGTTTTTTTACAATTATATTTTTTAAAACCAAAGGCGGCATTTGAAAGTGCAAAGTACGGTCTTTATTTTAGTGTAATCGGTTTTTCGTATTTTGCAACTTTTCATTTCAAATACTGCAGGATGCAAATTATTGAAATTATTACACATTCAAACATAGTGCTCTAATCTTTCGATGGACTATTGGCAGAATTCCTAAAGATGTTGGTTATTTGAAATAAGTCTACCAAAAATTACCAAACATAAAAAGTTCTTGGGGATCACACCATTCAGTACATTAATGTCTCCTAAAAGCTTGGCGTTTATAAGTTAAAATAATTCCAGTAAAAGAAAGATTTATCGCTCGGATATTGTCATTGTCAATAGGACTTCACCGTTACTCCCGGGAAAGTTTCTGCTTTATAATATAGATATTTGCCGTTTTTCTGTGCAGGATTAACTAAGAAAAGTTCGCCAAAATTTATTCTACATCCATTAACAGTCACTCTTGAATATTTCTCTTCTCTCCTGATTTAATACAAGAATCTATTTTTTAAATCACATAAGAAGTTTTAAAATAATTTAATTTAACATTTACTTATGCTTTTCAAATCTTATTTGTACAGTCCATCCTCTTATTCTTCAAGCACTGATAAGAAGGAAAATAAGTCGGGTTTTTCTATTTCATGGCACACTCTTTAATAAATTTCAAATGCAAGTCGTTTATCAAAGGAAAATGATGTCAGTGAAGTGATTAATTTCACTGAAGTGAAAAATCGATTGTAATATTTCAAAGACGAATGAATCAAAATAAGTCAAAAATGTACAACATGAAATTAAGCAAAATGTACACAATAAAACCTCGATTCGCGAAAAATTCTATTTTCGAACAAGAAATTCGATGGAAATTTGATTCGTCTATATTCATTTGTGAGAGTGTTGTGACAAAATCGGCCAAATGATCAAACGTATCAAAACAGTTTTATTCTTTTGTTGCTTATTTGTTTTGTTTTATTGTTCTTCTTATTGTTTTTCTTCAAACACTGATGAGAAGGCGAATAAGTCGTTTCTTTTTGTGGCACTCTCTTTAATATTTTTTTAGGGCAAGTCGTTTACTGTTGGAAAGCGATGTCAATGAAGTGATTAAACTCACCGGAATGCAAAAATCGATTGTAGTATTTCAAAGGAGGATAATTAAAAAAAAATCAGAAATTTACAACGTGAAATTAAGCAAAATGTATACGATAGTGTGATACGATTTGTGACCTGGTCCGCTTTCGGACACGTGTTTACTTTGACTGATTACGGGCTGTTGAAATTTCCTGCCAGAAACGTGTCCTGTGTGTTATTTTGTATTTTAAGGTGATGTTAACAAAGTTTTATTTTTCTAATTGTGACTTATTGCCAGTTTTTCGGTGCTGTTTCATCTGTAAACGATACTACTTCGTTTCTCGAAAAACCTGATTTTCGAACAAGAAATTCGATCGAAATTTGATTCGGGTTTTGAACAGTGAGAGTTTTTGCCAAATCAACAAAAAGAACAACTGTAGCAAAACAGTTTTTGTTTGTTCTGTTACTATTATTATTTTTTGCTCTGATTTTAGGAGAAGGGAGGAAAGCGCAAAGCGCAACTTTGTGCGACACATTGATCGGACTGTTAACGAAATTAAAGCATTTTGCATTTTTCTTGTTCGGCGGGATTGCAGAATCATTTTTTTTAGTTTCTTTTTGGGGGTTTTCTGCTTTGTTTGCTTTTCATGGGCACGAAGCATACATATATGTGATATAGTGATCTTGGGGATAACGAAATTCATTGATCTTAAGATTCAAAAACAGCGACTTAGTTTAGTACTCAGAATATTCTAAAAAAATAAGATGAAGAATAAAAATCCCTTTTTTCCTCAATTTAACCCTTTAGTGCTCAGCTTTGCATATATGCAAACAACAGTGTTTTGAATTTAATAGATTCTTTTTATTCGTATATACCCAATTCACTCCAGAAAATTAAAATAACAATATTTGCTTTAATTAATAATAGACATTACGTATTTAAATAAAGTGAAATTAACCTTCGAAACTTTCTGGTGTAAAATCAGATATTCCCTTCACTACGCAATTTCTAGAACGTATTCTATCACGGGAATTAAAGGGTTAAAGGTTAAGTTTTATAAAATAAATAATTATATAAAATAAGGTATTTGGAGACATACGTATTAAAATATTTACTAATTTGCAATATTTTAGCGTAAAAGGTGTCACACGACAGTGGTTTTTACTTGTATTGCAGATGTGCAACAGAAGAAAAGATTGATGTATTATATAAAAAATGTACCTCTGATTTTTTTTTCCTTATTTTTCCTGTGTAATAAACCTTTTAGAGAATCATATATAACTTTTTCGAAACAAAATAAAAAAACGCGCATTTAAGGGTTAAAGTCATCCAAATCTTCACCAATAAATTTATGAGTACAATTTTTGTTAAATTTTAGGTATTTTTATGTTAGACGGGCGCACGTGACAAATCACGAAATATTGTTCTGATCACCATTATTCGTATTGCATTCATTTTATTTAAATTATAAGCCAAATTTCATTCATTTCATTCACAAAACATAACTTTCATTTAAAATACATTATATAGTTTTACGTTAAAAATACATGCCTTTCAGTCATTTTCTTTAAAGTTCTAGGCATCTTTTCTTAAAATAAGAAATAATATCACACACTAAAACCTTTTATTTAATTTTTATTTTTAATTAGTATTATTTTTAATTTACACACACAAAAAATAAAAACTGCTATTGTCAAGAAAAGAAAAGTTCCATTGGCAAGATTTGCGCTCGTCTAACATAAAAGTATCAATTTTTATTAAAATATTACAAAATTGTCAGTTTCATATAACATACAATGCTGTAGTGTGTATGTGCATTTCATTGTATTGTGCTAATAATGTTTCGTTTGAAAGAAGTAAATACAGAAAGTGGAATTGGAAGGTGGGACCTTATGCCATCGGTTTTCTATCTTCTTCTGCGCTTTTAGACCCCGCCTAGTCCAACATACCACCACCAACACCTGAATACCAAGCTTGAGCGCTGACACAAAAAAACTTTTAGCGATTGTACGGTCCCTTAAATTTTAATACCGATTATTAGTTATTTCCGCTTTATTTTACTGAGATTAAATAAGTAAAAAAAAAAAAAAAAAAATCCCTGCCGGCCAGGCATACAGGCAGAGGTAGATTTCGAAGTCAGATATACTAATTTCACAAACAAAAACTAAATCATGATTAGAGATAAACCCACTTTAACAATTTTATCTGGCCGCTTTTGATGAGTTTTTATTTCATTTTTATGTAATAGCTGGTTTTATCAGAATCATGTTAGGGTGGTATTCAAAAAAATACTTTTCCATGCTCAACAACTCGAAATTTTCTGGCATAATTCCAGATTCATTTTTAATAAAAAAAAATATAAAAAATTTGCTGACGCGATTTTTGAAGAAATTTATAAGCGACCTGTGTTTTTATTTTTTGTTCAAATAATTAAAACTTGATATATAAACAATTATTTTCTCAGAAGGACAATATTTTTCGTTTCTAACACAATCGCTTCGAGAAATTCCGTTCAAAATGCCCACTTTGACATAATTTTTTGAAATATATTCTGCCTCTATCAAAAAATCGATCATTACGGTGCATTATATAGTTTCTGAATAAGCGAATCTACCAATTGAATGCGCTTGAGAGCAAAGATGAATTTAAAAATGAGTCAGAAAATAAGCAGCTTGGATTTGAGTGCATCCTTAATACAATGATTTTTCCAACACAACCCGCTTCGGTAAATTCGGTTCAAAATGCCCTTTTTAACAGCATTTTTAAAATATATTCTGCCTCTATCAAAAAATCGACCATTACGGTACATTATATAGTTTCTGAGTAAGAAAACGTACCAATTGGGAGCCTTTGAGAGCAAAGATGAATTGTAAAATGAGTCAGAAAATAAGCAGTTTGGATTTGAATACACCCTTACTAAGATTATTTTTTTCTTCAACCGCTATGTATTTTTAATTTTTTTTTTCTGTAAGAATTGGTCTTATCCAAAACTTGTCTATATAGATGTTGTAGACAATATTAAGAAGATATATGATAAATTCATGGGGATTTTATATCTTTTGAATTGACGGAGTTATGGGTTTTTTTCTTCTTCAAACCCCCTTTTTGTTTTCGTTTTTATTTTTTTATTATTATTTTTTTTTGCGCTATGAATTGGTCCTATCAAAAGCTTGTGAATATAAAAGCTGTAGATAATGTTAAGGAGATTTATAGTAAAATTAATTGGATTTGATATCTTGAGAATCGACGATGTTATGAATTTTTTTCTCCTAAAAACCCTATTTTTTGCGCCCCTTGAGCCCATTTTTAACTTTATCAAAAATCTGTGATACATAAATTTTTGGCCCTATTTTTAGAAGTAATAAAAATTTTAAACTGATTTGATATGTACAAAAATTAAGAAATTATGGGGGGGGGGTTCTGTTTTCACAAAACCCCTCCCTATTTCCATCCCCTTGGTCTGATTTTGCCCATTAACGAACTTGACCGAGATTTTATGCCCATTGATTTTATGTATCAGTTTGGAAGAGATTGGTGCAGAATTACGAAAGTTATCGTGTCCATAAGAAAGTGATATATATATATATAGATAGATAGATAGATAGATAGATATAAAGTTTTTTACTGAGGGTGATTTTGGGTTCTAGGGGTCATGATCGGTGTAGATCTGCAAAACTTTTTCAGAAATTCCAACATAGGAACGATCCCAATAGGTAGTATTTCATACTAAATCTACCTAAAAAAAACTTTTGAAAAATACGGATGTCTAAATTCAGTGGATCGTACAAACGCTTTAAAAATATCAGCCTACGACAGAAGCCAATTTTTTGTGTCAGTGCCCAGGCCTAGTTTTCAGCAAACACGTACTGCGACGCTGACAACGCGTGACAAACATGGTGGTTTCTCTAATGCTGCTATAGGAATTAAGTCTATAGCAGCCATATTCAACGTGGGGACCGCGGACAGCATGTGGCCCGGCGACCTTTTATGTGCGGCCCGAGACACCTAATCATTATCCACATTATTAATTGATAAGTTAATTAATAACACAAAATTAATTGAGATCTGTATAAAAAGTATTTAAGTCCTTCACCGTTGTTTTATTATATTTTCATGGGAAAACAAAATCTGGCCTGTTATTTATAATTAATTTAAAAGTATGTTAAAGCGTCTTAGTTGCGTGTTTTTAGTTAAAAGTTTTTTTCACATGTACTCCTATTTGTTCTACAGTACTGTAATAAATTCTTAATTTTCAGCACTTTTCAAATATTATTCCAATTTAATTAAATTTGTACTATATTTCTACAATTAAAAAAAAATGAAAAAAAAAATGAAAATAAATTTTTTTTGCACTTAGCAAAAGATTATTAGAGAAAATTTCTTTATTTTTTCCCCTTAGAACTTGGAAATTATGCATTGTTACATTATTACGTTTTATGCTTATAGCTAATGCTGCTTTTCAGAATTGAAAGTTTGTCTCGGAAAAAATTGCCACCAAAAATTTTTATACACTTTTTTCAAACAACAGACTTTGTGGCATATTTTTTACAGCATTTGGAACAGAAATATACCACAAAATTTATTGTTTAAAAATAGTGGTTTTTTTTTTTTTTTTTTTTTGTGTGTGTGTGTGTGTGTGTTAAAATTTCCTCCGCAACAAAAGTTCAACCCTACTATTAATATTAACTTTGTCATATTGCTTTGATGACAAAGTATATCTTAAGAATATGTTATCTTACTAATTTAATGACTCTTTTTTCTTTACCATTTTATAAGTGTGTCGCGGCCCGCCGAACATCGCAAACATGTGTTTGCGGCCCGTGAGAAATAAAAGTTGAGTATGGCTGCTCTATAGACACGCAGGAGATAGGAATCCCCGTAAATGTATTTCATATAAGTAAAAAGGAAGCTGTCTGATAACTATTGTACAAATGTAGTTATGTTTTTAAAATATTCATATCAGTGATTCGCGGTGTTTAAAAGTATGAATGAAATTATTAGAAAGATGGTGACCACTGTACTATAATGTGCAAAATGTATGACGAGACTACACACATGCGTTTTTGAAAGCATGCAAATAGGTAGAAAGAGGGATGTAGCATACATATTATTACCTATTATAAAATTTTTATTAAAATATTTGTTTTAAAATTTCCCACTATATATCAAAACAAAATTTACAGTGCTATTAATTCATGCTTTTTAATACGAAATTACTTTTGAAATGTATCAAGTCTTTGACGTTAATGAGCCGTACGCTTAATGTAAATAACTATTCAATTAATTTTGTTTTCTTTGTGTATTGTATTGTATTGAATTTATATGTATATTATTAACTATGTACTTGAGTTATGGAAGCATTTTCTTTTCTATGAGATTAAAATGAGTGAAATGTATAGAGGGAAGTACAAGAAGAGAAGTCATAGTCCATCGGAATGTTGACAGTACAATCGCAAGGTATGCTGTGGTGGTTGGGAGACTTTATGAACAAAAGATAATCTTTTGTGAATAAAAAATAATCCCCGAAATGGCGGCCGAAAACCAAAAACATCTGCTACAGATGACAGGAAACCGAAGCGTATGTTTAAGAAAAACAGTTTCTAAAATGTGCGATTCTTGCACCGAAAATGGAAAGAAGAAAGAGTTGAAATTTATACATCGACAACATTAAGATGTCTCTATAAATTTAAGTTTGAATCTCGTGCACCGAAAACAAAACCTATCATGGCTGCAAAACAAAAGCGTATAAGATTGAATTGGTGTAAATCAAGATGTTTATGGAGCGAAGAAGTTTGGAAAAATATATTATTTAGTGATGAAAGTATGTTTTGTGTTTCGTATGGTAATCAAAGTATTCGAGTTTAGAGAATGAAGCAAGAAGCATTTGATAAAGAATTCTTTAAACATTCCGTAAAATTTTCTGCTAGTGTCATGGTTTTCGGTTGCATGAGTGCAGAAGGACCTGGAAAGTTATGCATCGTCTACTAAAAGGTTAACTCTCAGATACATCAAGAGATTTTGGAATATTACATGATTCCATCATCAGAAAATTTATTTGAAGATGATTTCATCTTTCAACAAGATTTAGCGTCACCGCATATCTCGGTGGCAACTAAGAATTGGTTCCGCCAACGCAGCATTAAGGTACTTCCTTGGCCCCCAAACTCACCAGACCTGAATCCCATCGAAAACTTATGGTGTATAATGATAATAAAACTCCAAGAAATCCTCCTTCAAGTAAAATTGAGTTAGTGTCACGTATAAAGTCTATTTGGGCTAATATTGATAAAAATGTTTGTAAACACCTTATATATAGTATGTAAGATCGATTGTACGCTGTTATGAAAGATAAAGGGGATGCTACAAAATATTAACTACCATTTACTTCACATTCATAAGGTAATATTGTTACGTAAAAGAAAATATTATAATATTTTGAACCGATCTAAATTTTGTTCTAATATTTTGATCTGTTTCAGAAAGCTGTATACCTAATTTATTGTACTGTATTTTATATTTTGTAAATGTTAAAATCTTATCTAAACATTCCAGATTAAATTTATAAGAAATTTAATTGCATTTACTTAATATCAAAAATAAATATATGAAAAATAATTTTTTCTCATTACTTTTTCTCAATTATTCTTATATTTTGAATATGAGCTGTATCAACAAGATTAATTATTTTAAAAAAATTGACTTAAAAATCTTTTAGAAAATCCTAAGATTTATTTTATTTAACAGAAATTTGAAATTTTTAGCGAAACTGGATTTATCCAAACGATATTTATATGAGAATTCCATAATTCTAATTTGATTTTACAAAATCGCACTTAAAATTTATTTGAATTGATTTAATGTCCACTGCTAGTCACTTTTAAAAAAATTTAATTCTTGTAAGATTTAATGCATAAATCTACTTAAAGAATTCTCAAAGAAGCTTTAAAATAACTCAATTAAATTTTTAAATATGCATTTAAATTCTTAACTGAATAGTTCATCCGCTTATTCTTCAAACATTTTTCTTTTAACTAATTATCAGTTAATCGTAAAACGTAATAACAGGATTGAATAGTCAAAGTACATCTCAATTTATTTAACGTTCGTTATCAATCCCTTTTAAATATGTTTTCTCTTTAATGATTTAATACATGACCTAATTTTTAAAATTTTAAAAGAAGCTCTAAAATAATTCAGGATTTTTAAATACGCATTTAAATTTTTATTTGCAGAATGCATCATCTTATTTTTCAAAAGCTTTTCAAAAGAATGATAAGTTGTTTCTCCTCAGAACAGACTCTTTAATATTTTTCGAGTGTAAGTCATTTATCGATGGGCCATCATATTAGCCAAGTGATTAATTTTGTGGAAATCAAAAATTGATGGAATAGTTTCAAAGAAGAATATCAATATTTAAAAAAATGTAGAGTTCGCAAACGAATTGGTGAATGAAATACATTAATTTGTTTCTCCTCATAACACACTCTTTAATATTTTTCGAGCATAAGTCATTTAGCGATGGGCCATCATATTTGTCACGTGATTAGTTTTGTGGAAATCAAAAATCGATGGGGGGTGTTCCAAAGAAGAATATCTATATTTTAAACCATGTAGCGTTTGAAAATGAATTGGTGAATGAAATGAATTAATTTCTTTCTCTTTAGGACACACTCTTTAATATTTTTCGAGTGTAAGTCATTTATCAATGGGCCGTCATATTAGTCGATTAATTTTGTGAAAATCGAAAATAGATGGAAGTGTTTCAAAGAAGAATACTATCAATATTTTAAACCATGTAGAGTTTGCATATGAATTGGTGAATGAAATGAATTAATTTCTTCTCCTTATGACACACTCTTTAATATTTTTCGAGCGTAAGTCATTTATCGATGGGCCATCATATTAGTCACGTGACTAATTTTGTGAAAATCAAAAATCGATGGAAGGGTTTCAAAGAAGAATATCAATATTTTAAAACATGTAGAGTTCGCAGATGAATTGGTGAATGAAATGAATGAAATTAATTAATTTCTTCTCCTTATGACACACTCTTTAATATTTTTCGAGCGTAAGTCATTTATCGATGGGCCATCATATTAACCAAGTGATTAATATTGTGGAAATCAAAAATCGATGGAAGTGTTTTAAAAAAGAATATCAATATTTTAAAACATGTAGAGTTCGCAGATGAATTGGTGAATGAAATGAATGAAATGAATTAATTTCTTTCTCCTCATGACACTGTCTTTAATATTTTTCGAGCGTAAATCATTTATCGATGGACCATCATATTAGTCACGTGATTAATTTTGTGGAAATCAAAATCGATGGGAGTGTTCCAAAGAAGAATATCAATGTTTTAAACCATGTAGAGTTCGCAAATGAATTGGTGAATGAAATCGAGGAAATTAATTAATTTCTTTCTTTTTATGACACACTCTTTAATATTTTTCGAGCGTAAGCCATTTATCGATGGGCCATCATATTAGTCAAGTGATTAATTTCGTAGAAATCAAAAATCGATGGAAGTTTTTCAAAGAAGAATATCAATATTTTAAACCATGTAGAGTTTGCAAATGAATTGGTAAATGAAATGAATTAATTTCTTTCTCATTATGACACACTCTTTAATATTTTTCGAGTGTAAGTCATTTATCAATGGGCCGTCATATTAGTCGATCAATTTTCTGGAAATCAAAAACCAGTGGAAGTGTTTCAAAGAAGAATATCAATATTTTAAACCATGTAGAGTTCGCAATTAATTGGTAAATGAAATGAATTAATTTCTTCTCCTTATGACACACTCTTTAATATTTTTCGAGCTTAAGTCATTTATTGATGGGCCATCATATTAGTCGACTAATTTTGTGGAAATCAAAAATCGACAGAATTGTTTCAAGAAAGAATATCAGCCTGTTAAAGCATGTAGAGTTTGCAGATAAATTAGTGTATGAAATGAATTAGTGAAAAGAATGAATGAATTAAATTAATTTCTTTCTCCTTATGACACAATTTTAATATTTTTCGAGCGTAAGCCATTTATCGATGAGACATTATTTTAGTCAAGTAATTAGTTTTGTGGAAACCAAAAATTGGTGGAAGAGTATGTTAAAGCATGTAGAGTTCCCAAATAAATTATTGAATGAAATGAATTGAAAAAAAGGAACGAATGAAATTAATTAATTTCATTCTCTTCATGACACAATTTTAATATTTTTTGATCGTGACTTATTTATCGATGGGTCATCATATTAGTCAAGTAATCTGTTTTGTGGAAACCAAAAATTGGTAGAAGTATTTCAAGAAAGAACATCAGTATGTTAAAGCATGTAGAGTTCCCAAATGAATTATTGAATGAAATGAATGGAAAAAATGAACGAATGAAATTAATTAATTTCATTTTCTTCATGACACAATTTTAATATTTTTTTATCGTGAGTTATTTATCGATGGGCCATCATATTAGTCAAGTAATCAGTTTTGAGGAAACCAAAAATTGGTAGAAGTATTTCAAGAAAGAACATCAGTATGTTAAAGCATGTAGAGTTCCCAAATGAATTATTGAATGAAATGAATTGAAAAAATGAACGAATGAAATTACTTAATTTCATTCTCTTCATGACACAATTTTAATATTTTTTGATCGTGAGTTATTTATCGATGGGCCATCATATTATTCAAGTAATTAGTTTTGTGGAAACCAAAAATTGGTAGAAGTGTTTCAAGAAAGAACATCAGTATGCTAAAGCATGTAGAGTTCGCAAATCAAGTAGTGAATGTAATGAATGAAATGAATTAAGTTCTTCATTTCCTCCTTATGACGCACTCTTTAATTTTTTATGTACTGAATTTTGAATTCATGAAAATTTTATCTTCTAAAGGATTTTTCGTGAATTGTTTAAACTACATTAGAAGATTTACATTATCATTTAATAAATTTTAGAAGGATTTTAGAAGGATTGAAGGATTTAGAAGGATTAATTAAATTTGAATATATATGGATTTTGTGCAATATTTATAACCCCGCTCAAATCTTTTATTTTAAATATTTTCCTTAGTATTATGTAGAATTAGGAAATGCACAAATATAATGTTCTTACAATAGAAATATAGAAATATTTCCGAATTGAAAAATTACCCTACCCCTCCACTACCACACACACACGCACACCAACGCCAAGAAAGCTGAAAAGATGCGAAGGCAAAATAAATCATCCTTTTAAAAATATTTTTATTTTGTGTAACCAATAATGCTTTTGGAACAAGATAAATAATATATCTATAACTCATTCTAAACTGTATTACAACTGATAGATACATTAAATGAATTTTATAACAAGTTGTTTTAATGGTAGGGGAAGGTGTTGTTCCTTTGACCACTTCGCAATATTTTAATTTTCGTAGCTTAACTATTAAGGCTAAATTCAATTTCTTTGTTTTATTATAATCTGTATCATCTGGTTTATCATATGTAATTTTTTCAAGTTTCTAGAATTACTTTTATTATGTTTAATTTCATTTTGAAAAAATAATAACATTGTGGTCAAAGGTACAACACATAGTTGTACCTTTGTTGTACCTCTGACCAGCCAATTAGACAACGCAACAATGAAGAAAAAAAATCATTTTATTCAATATTATTGTTTCTTGCGTTTAGGGTGTTGCTTTTGTTTGTTTTTTCAGCTTCAATAATTACCTTTTCAAGAGTATCAGTCAAGATACGAGATTTCCCTTTATGCCGACCCCTATTTGACATTTTCCTTGCTTGCACTTTTGGATGAGGTCTCACAGTTTCAGGTGTTATGATAAGTGGCGATAAGTTTGAACTGCTTCATTGAGGAATGATATTGTCAGTTTGAGCTGCGCCACCCGCTGATGGTTTATCAAAATCAATTTCATTCAACATCGGTCTGTCTGTTACAGTAGCTGCAAGAAATTCGACATCAGAGAAAACATTATCATTGAAAGGCACGATCCCTGTAACCTTAAAACCTTTCATAATATTGTTTGAAACTACGGCATTAGAATCTGCTATGTCCACAAGTTCAGGAATGTTGTAGATTGAAACAGGCTTTCTAACATTTCCTGGAGCAACCATCCAGTTATTTACAGCTTGATTATAAAAGACTTTCAAAGGACCATAAACACCCTTACCAAGGAGTTGCATTTTATTGCTAGAGCGTGGATGAAACGTCATTAGTCACACCACTATCCTTGGCTAAAACAATTATTTGTATGGCAATATGAGATTCATGGTTATCAAATAATAACAATACTGATCTTTCAGTACTGTCTAACATTTTTCAGAAAATGTTGAAATAACTGTTGGAATATGGTCTCATTTGACCAGCCTGACGGGTTTGGAGTCCGATTAATCGAAGAGGCGTTCTGTGAAGCATAAATGGCTTAAAGTAGACAGGGGGAAAACAAACAAACGGGGAATGATGTTTCCGGATACACTAACAACAGTAATCATAGTGATAGTTGTTCCCTTTTCGGCAAACGTTACCCCTCTAACTTATTTTTTTCCTTTGAGGGCTATGAGTTTAGGAGGTACGTGAACTGTGCTTACCCCAGTCTACATATTTTTTTATTATTATTTATGAAAAACTGAAGTAAAAAAATATCGTGAACTAATTTCAAGACAGTTGTTGTATGTAAGTCATAAAAGTTTAAATGTTTAGAAATTTTTTTAAGAGTGTTGTACCTTTGACCTGGTCAAAGGAACAACAACTGATCATGGTCAGAGGTACAACACCATGCTAGTGCAAATTACAATGCATGCTACAGTTTTAGGGTTAGGATAATCATTTTCACAAGCCGCACCATATTTATAAAAGTCTATAGCTACCATGTCAAATTAAGTACCGTCAGTGGATAAATAGTTAATATTTTTCGACCGTAAGTTATTTATCAATGGGCCATCCTATTAGTCAAGTGATTAAATTTATGGAAAACAAAAAACGATAAAAATTTTCAAGAAAGAATATCAGTATGTTAATCCATAAAGGAATCACAAATGAATTATTCTGTGAATACACAGGGAAAGAAAACGAAACACAGAAATAATACAATTAATAAGAAACAAAGAAAGGAAATATATTTGTAGAGTTGTATTAACCCTTTGTGGATCGACAACTCAGTTTTGAAAAATATTTACTCAGTTATTAGAAAGCAACATTTTAAGCATGTAAAAAAATAATTAACAAAAATGTAGAACATAAAAAAACATTGACTAAAAGATACTTTTTCACACCAATAATAAACAGAAAATTACATAATTCTCATAAATATTGCCCGTTTTCTAGTATAAAATTGCATAGCATACGAAACTATATTTGTAAATTTTCTTTTTGAACGTCTACAGCTTTTTTAATTTGACAAATTTTACAGAGCTCATTTTAGCAATAACGATGTGAAACTGAACAATTGATAAATAAATCTTTCACTGGAAAAATTAGTTCCCTACCGCCATCTGTTGAGAATTCTATAATTTTTATTAACTATTCTGTTGGAATATAGCAGCAGTAAATAAAATAATCTTTTAGAGTCAACTGTATAAATATCATTGACTTTTAGGCATATTTCAGCTATGCAACGCGATGATACGAAGGGTTAAGTTATGCCAAACAATATCTAATGCGATATTATAAATTTTATACCATCGCTTTGTTTTATATAATAGTTTATTGCACGCTTGCCCATCAAAATCTTTTTAAAATAAAGGTATTTTTAATGGAACTAGTACATTTCGAACATAATTCGTTGGTCAAATGATTAATTTTGTGGAACTTAAAAATCGATAAAAGTTTTTTCGAGAAAGAATATGAATACATTAAATCTTGCAGAGATCACAAATAAATTATTCTAAAATATACACGCAAAAAAAGTTGCAATGTTGTTGTGTTTAGCTGTATCAAAAATATAGTAAAATGAAAGTAAATTATAACTAAAGTTATATTGTACACTTCATAGGGGCCGTCTACAAACGATGTCACGCTTGGAGGGAGGGGGGAGAGTTCGTGAAATTGTGAGCGGTTGTGACAAGGGGGTAGGAGGGAGTAGGAGGGGGTAAGAAGAAGTGTGACACCACACATTTTGGTTAAAATAAAAACATTACAAATCTGCAGATTAAATGTTGAAGTTAATTTGAAATTAATGCATTTTGTGTTCATAAAGTAAAGATAAGATTTAAAGCCAAATATATTAAATTCCATTTCAGATTCCAAAATACTACTGTTTTCAATTGCTCTTTCATATTAATTTTTTATTACTATTGTATATTAATTGTTTTTTGTTGTAAACCTTAATCTTATTTCATACAAAATAAGTACACGAATCATTTTTATTGTTATACTCACAAATGTTATTAAAACACATAGTTAAAGTTTAAATAAAATTTGAAATATGATCTATAATATAATTCTTTGCTTCTGAACTACAAGTATATGTTTATGTTATATAGCGTGACATGTTACAAGGGGGGGAAGGGGTGATGGGGGTATGATGAAGTGTGACACTTTGTGACAAAGGGAGGAAGGGGGGTCAAAAATATTGAAAAAAATTGTGACATCATTTATGGACCGCCCCTTACCATTGTTTTGTTTACTATTCAGCTTATTATATTCTGCTTAATTTGTCGTTTTATATGCAAAATTATCTTTAAAAAAATTATTTCTAATAAAGTTTAAAATAATAAGTAATAAGTAATAAATAATTTTAAAGTCATAATCAGTTAACGGTAAAACAACTAAACAGAGAGGACTAAGATGGAATTCATTTTAATTTATTTGATGTCTATTACCAATCATTCATTAACAAACGAACTGCCCAAATATTTATACAATTACTGTATCTAGCCAAAGTGAAAGTAAATACATCCTTATCAGTTAAACACAAATTATAATACACAACTGACTAAGCTAATTCTATCTGACTTTATTTAACGTTCCTTATCAATCATTCTTAAATACTTTTTCCTGTATAGAGATTTAAAACGAGGGTAATATTGAACTTTTTGAGACAGGGACAGACGATATACGCCAAAAACAAAAATATTGGCCGGATATTTAAATTTGAACATTTTTATATACGCAAACGATAATGTGTGGCAACAACTGCAATTTAGCTATTGTAGAATAAATTTTGAAAAAAAAGAGAAAATGGAGTTGACGCGAGAGCATTATTGAACTATGATTTTCTATCATTTTAAAGTTGGGCTAAGTCAAGAAGAATGACTTCGATATTCTTTCTTTTATTTTAATCTAAAAAAAAAAATAATAATAATAATGTGGACGTCGTTTTCATTCTGAAAATGAGATTGAATAGGATTTAAAAACATATTTGTCATCCATTCCAAGAAATGGACGGTTTGAGGCATTTAATCTCTGGAAAATGCGCCTTCAAAAGTGATTAATCTTGGAGGGAAATATTTTGAACAAACAAAGTTGGTAAGTTTAACTTATGCAATTTAACCGTATCTCAAAAATTTCACTGTCACCCTCGTTCATGAATCAGATTTTAAGATCTTAAAAAAAATTCTAAACTAATCCAATTTAACATTAACTTATGCATATCAATTGTTATCGGCATCCTCTTACTCTTTGAACACTTTTCAGATAAAAGAAAAGTCATTTCTCCTTATGACAATACACTTAATATCTTTCGAGCGTAAATCATTTATTAGTGGAAAGTGATATTGGTCAAGTGATAAATTTCATGTAAGTGAAAAATCGATAGCAAAGTTCCAAAGAAGAATATTATTATATGAAATAAATTAGAAATTTCAAATAAATTGTTCTGTAGGTAGACATGCAAAAAAACAAGAAACATAAATAGTACATAAATTCATTGATGAATAACAAAAGAAATACTAAGATTTACATAAGTGAAGAGTTCAGACAAGTGTGTTAGATATCAGATTTTAAAATTAAGTTTTATTAATAAATCTTAATTTCTTGTTTCTATATTAGTTTCAAAATATTTATTTAAGTGAGTCAATTTTAAATTACTATTCATTAATCTCAAAACCATATTGAAGGGCTGAGTGAGTAAAATTATTTTTAAATGTTTAATGGCATACGCTTAATATCTTTCGAGCGTGAATCATTTATTGGTGGAAAATGAGTGATAAATTTCAAGAAGTGGACGTAAAAAATGTATAGCAAGGTTTCAAAGAAGAATATCAATACATGAAGAGCATCAGAGATCGCAAATAAATTGTTCTGTAGGTAGGCATGCAAACAAAACAACAAACGTAAATGCATAAATCCACTGATATATATCAAAAGAAATAATAACATTTATACAATTAATGTATAAATAAATTTTAGTTTCTTGTTTCTATATTAGTTTCAAGGTATTTATTTCTGAGGACAATTTTAAATTACTATTAATTAATCTTAAAACCTTAACAAAGGACTGAATGAATAAAATTCGTCTGAAATTATTTACTGTTCTCTATTAATAACTGTCAAATATTTTTCGATGTAGCCATTTAAGGCATGAACCTATATATATATCATAGGGAAAAACGATGTCCGTAAGTAATCATATTATCTGTGGCAATGGCCTAAACAATAAATCTCTCATTTACTGAAATTTTCCCTCTAAACATAGCACAATTTCAATTTTTAAACAGCCGAATAGAAAAAAGTGTACTTTCAAATGCAATTATTTTAATCTGTATCTCGATTTACTGTTTTTTTTTTTTTTTGCTTTTGTTATTAAAATAATTATCAAACATGACTCTTTTTATAATTCTGTGTGCAACCTAATTATGGGAGATTAATCCATACTTCTACTTATATAAATTTAATAAATTCTTCATTTGTTTATTTCCGTGAAATATTCTCTAACGAAATAGCCAAAAGAAATTTAAACTTCACAAACAAATTAATAAAACACGAATTTAACACATAAGTAATCAAACTACACGCATAAGCACTGAAATAATAAGAATCACAAAAGTTGCTAAAAATAATGAAATGTTTCGCCTGACCTCTGGCATGCAGCAAATATGAATGCACCAAAAATTCTTTTTTGTGTAGAATTGTTTGATCAATCTAAGATAATGTAATTAATGTAAAAAATCTATTGGAGTTTTCAATTAAAAACGATATTCCCTACCGGGTTTTGTACACCGGGTATCTTTTAGCTGGGTAGCCCCGGTTGCATTGCTCGGTTTTTATAACATTCAACCAATGTCTAAACTTGTATGTTGTGGCCATCACAAAACTTTCTTCTATATAAATAACGTCAATTAAATCATTTAAATAGTACAAGAAATTACACCAATTTAGCATCAATTCATATCAAAGTATACCTGAATTTGAAATTTGATGAAAATTCATGCATTAGTTCTTGAGATAATGCTATAGTGAAAATTCTGAAAAATGCAGCATAGTTTGGTGCAAAACGCCACCTGTTGAGCGATTTGCACCAAAACATAAACAGTAGTAATTAATATCAAGGTATACCTGAATCTGAAGTTTGTTTAAAATCCAAGCATTAGTACTTGAGATAGAGCTATTGCTCAAATTGCAAAAAATGCAGCATAGAAGCGCCACCTGTTGAGCGATTTACACCAAAATGTATAAAACGTCAATTCCTGCCAAAGACTAACTGAATCTGAAGTTTGATGAAAATCCGTTCATTAGCTCTGGAGATTGAGCTATTGTGGTGATCGTGAAAAATGCTGCATAGCAACGCCACCTGTTGAGCGATTTACACCAAAAACTAATAAGCACTAATTTATATCAGGGAGTAACTGAATATAAATTTTTATTAAATTCCGTTCATTAGTTCTTGAGAGCGCCCACAAAATTTGTGTCAATTACAAACAGACTCACAGACTCATAGACAGACATTTTGTAAAATCCTGTTTTTCTGGTTCTCTGGCCCCTAAAACGTGTAAATCCGTCGAAAACCGGAATTAGAAATTTTTCATGAATCCAATACTTTCTTCTTGTAAAGATAGAGGAAAGTAAAAAAAAAAAACATAATTAAAACTTTTACGGTACTTACGTATTATCCGGCCCAGGTCATATCCACTGGGCAAAGAATGGAGCCTAAAATATTAATTACAGTAACTTTTTTTCCCTGCTTACTTCATTTTAACTGTAACGTTAATATTATATATTTGCTATATTAAACGCAATGGCGGAAGTATTCATATATGTACAATTATATAATATGATGTAGCATATACAGACATAATATATTATATTCATTGATACAGTACATTTACATTGCATAATATTTATATTATATTCACTCTGGTGGGCAAAATAAATAAATAAATAAATAACACAAGGATATAAAACTACTATCGTTAATATCGCTTATTGCTAAAAGCAGTCAATTCGATGTTATGTATTTCATAAATGTATACTAAATTACTGCTTTGTATTATTTTAGCTTGCTTTTATATTATTTATCCGTTTTAACAATTTTATGCATTTATTAAATGTACATGAAATTACAATTTTGAACACTATTGGCAATACAGAACGTTAAAAAAAAATGGCGATTGACAACCAGTTTTGGCGATCTATCTACCAGGTACGAGTAATACGCAAGTACTTTTTTTGCCTATGCTTTTAAATTCTTATTTACAGATCTGATCCTCTGATTTTCCAAGCACTTTTCAGAAGGAAGACAAGTCGTTTCTCTTTATAGCACGCGCTTTCATATTTTTCAAGCATAAGTCATATATTGGCGAGAAATCATATCAGTGAAGTGATTAATTTTGAAGAAAGTTAAATATTCGTAGAGATTGGTAGAAGTTAATCCAGAAATATATAAATACGTTAATTCATTCATAAATCGCAAATGATTTATTCACTAGGTACACATGCCAGGATTACCAGTTAGGCATTTTTTTAAATACTAAATTTCCAAATTAATACCAGAAATTGCGAAAGAAAACATTTTACTTTAAGTAATCATGAAATATCTGTAATAAAATAAAGAAAAATTACTTTTCTGTTTGGAATCCTGAATTCTAAAAAGGCCAAATTTGCAACTTCAAACGTGCAAGGAACTCAAGAAATTAGAAATAGAATGATATTGATGAAAAACAAAGAAATATAAATATAATATTTACTAGCTGACACAGCAATCCTATATGTTGCATCTGCATTGCATGAGATTGTTCGATTCGAAAATATATATTCAGTTTTATTCTACATTAAAACAGATTTATCATATAAATTTTATTAAGTTTCTTATTATGAACAACAAATCATATTTATAATGTAAATGAACTGCAAATTATGAAAATTGCCTTGTCATAGTTACGTCATTTTGATGTAATTATAGTGGAAAGCCCTTATTACAAAAATAAATAAATTAAAAATGCGAATATACCGGCAAGGAAGATAAATCGTTTCTCTTTATGACAAACGCTTTAATATTTTTCGAGCACGAGTCATTTATTGGTGGGAAATCATATCAGTCACGTGAATTAATTTTGCGGAAGTTAAAGTTTGGTAGAAGCTAATCCAGAAATAATATGAATAATTTTAAGCAGTGAGCCATTGCAAGTAAATTATTCTGTCCATACACCTGCAAAGAAAACAAGAAACAGAAATACAATGATTTCATTGATGACGAACAAAGAAAACCAATATTTACTAACTGACATAGCAATCCTAGGTGTTGAACTCACATTGCATGAGAATAATCGATAAAATAAAAAAAAAAAATTTATTTTATTCTACATTAAAAAATATTCATCATATTAATTTTATCAAATTTCTTATTATGATCAAGAAATCATATCGTTCATACGCAAGAAAAGTGACACATCTCGACAAAAGTAAAGTTCACAGGAGAGGCAAAAGAAAATTTGCATGTTTTTACTGTAACATGAAATTAGAGCACTCAGCTTTTGCAAGCAGCAGTAAAAACATGCATAAAGCGTAAAACCCTTAAGAATGAAGAAATAGATTAGATTTGGAAGGTTGAGTAACTTTACCTCCCACACAATCCACCCCCTTCTGTGGTGAAGACATAGAGCGTAATAAAGCGATTTTCTGGATAACTACACTGATGAAACTTTGATTGTAGCAAGAAGCCTATTACAGACCTATGTGGAAAAAAACGAAAGATGAATTTTTGCGAGATATGTCGCTTTTCTTGCGGGTGAGCGATATGTATAATGTAAATAAACTGCAAATTATGTACATTACATTTTGAAATTTACGTGATTTTTATGCAATTATCGTAGAAAGCCTTTATAAAAAAATTGGTTTACACGAGCAAGGAAGACAAATCATTTCTTTGTATAGCACATGCTTTAATATTTTTTGAGCATAAGTTATTTATTAGTGTAAATTATGTTTGTCAAATGATGAATTTGCGGAAGTTAAAAGTGGTAGAAGCTAATCCAGAAATAATATAAGTATCTTAAAGCATTCAGAGATCGTAAATGAATCATTCTGTTGATACGCATACGAAGAAAACAAGGAACAGAAATATGATGATTTCATTAATGCATAACAAAGAAAACAAATAAACAATATAATTTTTAATTAATCTTTCAATCAATTTTTTTGCAGTGAAATTACGCTCGAAATTATTGAATATATAATACGTGATTTATCACATTGCTAATGAAGCCTAAAACCAACAATGTGAAAAATGTCCAAGCCGATAATCGAACCCGGAACCATTGGAATAGCGTGCCAAGTGCTCTACCATTTATGCTACGAGGACGATGTTCAGCTTAGAATTTCCCTGATATGTGTGTAAGGCTGCAACTGCAGCACAAGATCAAATAGTCTTCATGAGCACACAATAATGCGGCGAAACATGAGGCACACACAAAACCAGCATCCGTGAACACTTACATAATTTTTAATTAATCTTTCAATCAATTTTTCACTTTTTCAGCAGTGAAATTACGCTTGAAATTATTGAATACATAATACGTGATTTATCACACTGCATCGTCTTCGTAGCATCGCCCTCGTAGTTTAAATGGTAGAGCTCTTGAAGCGCTATTCCAAGAGTTCCGGGGCCGATTCCCGCCTTGGACAGGGCATCGTCCACGTAGCTTAAATGGTAGAGCATTTGGAGCGCTATTCAAAGGGTTCCGGGGTCGATTTCCACCTTGGACAGGGCATCGTCCTCGTAGCTTAAATGGTAGAGCACTTGAAGTGCTATTCCAAGGGTTCCGGGGCCGATTCCCGGCTTGGAGAGGGCATCGTCCTCGTAGCTTAAATGGTAGAGCACTTGGAGCGCTATTCAAAGGGTTCGGGGGCCGATTCCCGGCTTGGACAGGGCATAGTCCACGTAGCTTAAATGGTAGAGCATTTGGAGCGCTATTCAAGGGGTTCCGGGGCCGATTCCCGGCATGGACAGGGCATCGTCCACGTAGCTTAAATGGTAGAGCACTTGGAGCGCTATTCAAAGGGTTCCGGGGCCGATTCCCGGCTTGGACAGGGCATCGTCCACGTAGCTTAAATGGTAGAGCATTTGGAGCGCTATTCAAAGGGTTCCGGGGCCGATTTCCGGCTTGGACAGGGCATCGTCCACGTAGCTTAAATGGTAGAGCATTTGGAGCGCTATTCCAAGGGTTCCGGGGCCGATTCCCGGCTTGGACAGGGCATCGTCCTCGTAGCTTAAATGGTAGAGCATTTGGAGCGCTATTCAAAGGGTTCCGGCGCCGATTCCCGGCTTGGATAGGGCATCGTCCTTGTAGCTTAAATGGTAGAGCATTTGGAGCGCTATTGAAAGGGTTCCGGGGCCGATTCCCGGCTTGGACAGGGCATCGTCCTCGTAGCTTAAATGGTAGAGCACTTGAAGTGCTATTCAAAGGGTTGCGGGCCGATTCCCGGCTTGGACAGGGCATCGTCCACGTAGCTTAAATGGTAGAGTATTTGGAGCGCAGCGCTATTCAAATGGTTCCGGGCCGATTCCCGGCTTGGACAGGGCATCGTTCTCGTAGCTTAAATGGTAGTGCATTTGGAGCGCTATTCAAAGGGTTCCGGGGCCGATTCCCGGCTTGGACATTTTTCACATTGTTGGTTCTACGCTTCGTTAGCAATGTGATAAATCACGTATTATATATTCAAATAAACTATTTACTGACTGGTATAGCAATCTTATGTGTCGCATTTGCCTTGCATGAACTTGTTCGATTTCTGAGGAAAAAATAAATTTTATTATATTCTGCATTTAAAAAAAAATTATTATATTAATTTTATAATACTTCTTGATACTTCTCCATTATCCTGTCGACCACTTTCCATAAAGAAAAAAAAACTATCGCCAAACTATTAGCCAAACAACTCCAGATAAACAAATGGAAGAACGTTGCCATTGGAATCTCAAAAAATACAATACATCTGAAAAAGCCTCATTCACTAAAGTGTCAACTATCAGTAATTTTAAACAATAAAATTTACAATATATTAATAAAAGCGGAAATAAAACTCGGGTATTTATTTATTTGCGTTATTATTATTATTTTTTTAATTATCCCTCTCGGCTGATGGATAAATGTTAGTTGAAACTGATCAATCGTAAGCAACATTTTTTTCAGTGCTTTTTCTCTTTTAATATCATAGCGTCTTCGTTTAAGGACGTAATTGTTATTTTAATTAACAAAATATCCAATAAATTAGTAAAACATTGTTAAAGATATAAATAAACACAGAATTAAAAATCGCTTGACAAACACGTGTAACACGTCGAGTGAATGTGAAGCTACGATCATGCATTTTTGGCGTTAAATCCTTTAATTTGGAGACAGATTTTGTTTTAAAATGGAAAGTAGTCGAAGAGATAATGTAAAAGTACCTATCTTTTATTATAAACAAGAAATCCCATTTATAACGTAAACGAACTTCAAATTACAAAAATTACATTTTTAAAATTGCATGATTTTAATGCAATGGGACAAAAACTTTGTTTTGTGGGATGGGCAAAATCTTACATACGCCCTAGTGCTTTTTATCACATTTCGTTCATCTACATTTTAAATAAATTCAGAAAATATTAATTAACCACCATCATATCAAAATCGATAGTGAATAAAAGTCCGCTTTTTTAATAATAAAAATTATGTGTTACAAGGGTGGGGGAGCATGATCTTAGGTATACTTATGGAAGGAAAGGGTGGGGGGGGGGGGGTGGTCGGAACTCTCTAAAGATAGTTTCTGAAAAAGCACAACGCATTCGAGAATAAAAAAAATTTTAATTGAAATTTAGCGCAAATTAGTAGTAATTATAAGCAAAAAACTTAAAAAAAAGGCATACCTATAAGTCTGAAATATATCACACTACACTGTAAAAAAAATCTATAAGGCTACTAAGAATTTTCTAGGAAACTCGGATTCTAAAACTTTTTATGTAACGGCAACGACAAAAATTCGTGTAACAGATACACTTTTGTACGGTAAATCAAAAAATCTGTAAAGTTACTAAGAATTTTTTAGAAAACTGGGATGCCTAGAACTTTTTATGTAACTGCGAGTTACAGATAAAATTTTAATAAGATTACTGTAATTTTAGTAGATTCTTTTGTAAAGCTAACAAAAACTAGATTTGTAGATTTACATCTTTCTTTGTACAGCGAACAGATAAAATTTTAGTAACCATACAGATTTCTCTGCCGTGACATCTGTACAGATTTTTTTTTATAGTGTAAAACTAACTCAGAGTAAATTTCAAGACTAAAATAGAGTAAATTGTTCCAGTAATTTTTCTTTAGCAAACTGTCAAAAGAATCGTCCATGCGTTTTAATTATATAGATATACTTTTGAGAAGGAAGATAAGTAGCATTTTTTTACGGTATACTCGTTAATATTTATCACGTAGTAAGTGATTAATTTCGTAGAAAATGATATTAGCGAGACTGCCACTGGCGAATATTTTTATATTCTATTCGCACCATTATTTTAAAAAAAATTAATTTTATAGTAGTTCTTGCGTATTTTATTTAAAATGTTTTTGTAAAATGTTTTTGCTTTCAGAAAGTCGTGCGAAATTAGAATATAAAAATAGTCGTCAGTGCTGCCCTGTATTACTAAAGCGATAAATTTCTTAAAAATGGAGAAGCAATAAGAAGAATTCATGGAAGGATAACAATATAAAAAAGTTGGAAATTGCACGTCAAACATGGCAAATGTGGTGCGTTCATACTATAACTAGTTTTATAAATATTTTTTGCACCGCATATTGTACTGAATGTATATTTTAGTGCACTTCATAAGAGCAAATCCATTTCATTCTGTTCGAAAGTCTGTAACATTATTAAAATGCACTTGAAATATTTTTTCCCACTGGCCGTACTGTAACGGAAAACTTTTGACTGTCCCTGTCATTAAACTATGCATCCGATTTTCATAAAATTAGAAATGACTCGACAAAATTTTGCAACAATTATATATTTAAAATTTCATATCGTTCGGTTGGGTAGTTTTTGCTCTGTTATATGCGGATGGATAGACGGACCGAACGACGACTAGGTGCTACGTATTTATATAATTACTAGCAAATCCCGCGGCTTTGCTCGCGTAATATTTGAAATATGCCAAGTGATATTTATGTCTAATTTTTATTAAAAGGTACTAACTAAATTTTTATTTTATTAAAAAGGTAATATTTTATTTTATTAAAAGGTTTTTTTCATTAAAAGGTACTTATTACTTTTAGGAATAATTCAAAAATTACTATTTAAAACACAGTTTGATTAAACATCATTATTACACAGCATTAGGCAGAAATGAGACTTAAATTAATAAAATGAAATAAAACTACATAAATGATAATTTAGAAACTATTTTGAAACTTTTATGCTCAATTAATACGCTCATTTCAGTATTCATTTGAAGTTTTGATTTTTTTAGAAACCATCTTCTTACATCTTAAAATTAACCATCATGTCAAATTCCAAGTCCTACCAAATCTCTCAACATAAAGGGCTATGTTGAAACAGGAACTGTCACCATTAATTTGCCAACATTAATTTTGAAATCGGTTTGTTATTTCCTAATATTCCACAGAAACGTAATTTAAAAAGCTTTTAAAGCCCTTTTTTAGAACGTTTGTTGTTCCTGTGAACCCCAGGTGGTAGAATCATCGACATAAAATATAGCCTGTGCAGGATCAGACACTGTTACCATAGATTCGCAACTATTACTTTTATAATCGGTTTATATTCCCTGAAATTGCATAGAATCGTAATTTAGAACTTTTTTAGAATGCTTTTCGCACCTCCCCTTCGCTTCACCCCTTTTTAATTCGAATTTATTTTCGACGTTCCTTCGAGAGCAGTTATATTTTATAAGTAACTACCATGCCATATTTAAAGTTTCTAGCCTTTTCAGTATCACAGAAATCGCAATTTGAAAGTTTTTAGCTCCTGCAACCCTCTGGTGGTAGTGGAACAGACATAAAATATAGCTTATGTTTGAGCAGGTTCTATCACCAAAATTTGTCATCATTATTTTTTTAATCGGTTTGGTAATTTATAAGTTTGCTTAAAAATTGTAATTTATAACGCTTTTCACTCACTTCATTTTTTAAAATTTGGAATTTTCTTTCGACAGTTCTTAGAAAGCAGTTGTATCTTGTAAGTAAATACCATGCCATACTTCAAAGTGTTAGACCCCTCAGTTGTGCAAAAAACGCAAATTAGAACATGTTTTGCTTTTGCAACCCTCAGATGGTAGTGACAGCAACATAAAATATAACCTATGTTATAGCAGGGACTATCACCATTGATTTGCAACCATTACATTTGGAAATAGCTTTGGTATTTCCGTAGATTAAGTAGAAATCGCCATTTAGAACGTTTTTAGGACACTTTTCGCTCATTTTCACCCCTTTTTAAATTTCCAATTTTTTCGAAACTCTTCTTAAAGATAATTTATATATAATAAATATGTACCTTGCCTAATTTTAAGTTGCTAACCCCTACCGATCACAAAAATCGAAATTTAGAACGCTTTTTTGCTCCTGCAACGTCTTGGTGATAGTGATACCGACATAAAATAGCGTCTATGTTAGAGCAGAGGCTGTCCGCATCAATTTCCTACCATTACGTTTGAAATCATATTCATTCTTCCTGAGATATTGCCGACAAATCTGCATTTAGAACGTTTTTAGAACGGTTTTCGCGCATTTTGCTCCTGCATCTCCTTTGGGGTAGTAGAAGATATAAAATAAAACCTATCTTGGAGCAAGATCTGTCACCATCATTTTTACACCATTATATTTGAAATCGGTTCAGTACTTCCTAAGATTGCATAGAAATCGCAATTTAGAAAGTTTTTTACAACGCTTTTTGCGCATTTTGACCCCCTTTTAAATTTCGATTTTTTTAGGAAATGTCCTTAGAGATCAATGATATCTTATAACTAACTGCCATTCCAAATTTCACCATTCTAGGCCCTTCCGTAACGCAAAAGCCGCAATTTAGAACGTTTTTCTCCTGCCCCCCCTTTTGGGTTAGTGGCACCGACATAAAGCATCGCCTATGTTGGAGCAAGGGTTGTCACCAACATTTTGACGCCATTATTTTTTAGATCTGTTTGGTGTTTCCTGAGATTGTGTAGAAACCACCATTAGAACGTTTTTTAGAAAGCTTTTCGCACATTTTCACCCCTTTTAAATTTCGAATTGTTTAAGAACTGTTCTTAGAAATCCTTTATATCTAATAAGTAGCTAATATTTCAAATTTCACATTTCTAGGCCCTTCGGTAACGCAAAAATCGCATTTTTAGAGCGTTTTTTGCTCCTGCACCCCCTTTCGGGTTGTGGCACCGACATAAAACATAGCCTATTTTGGAGCAAGGGTTGTCACCGTCATTTTGACACCCTTATTTTGACACCATTATTTTTTAAATCGGTTTGGTATTTCCTGAGATTGTGTAGAAACCACCATTTAGAACGTTTTTTAGAACGATTTTCGCGCATTTTCACCCCTTTTAAATTTCGAATTGTTTAAGAACTGTTCTTAGACATCATTTATATCTTATAAGTAAATAATATTCAAAATTTCATATTTCTAGGCCCTTCAGTAACGCTAAAATCGCATTTTTAGAACGTTTTTTGCTCCTACACCCACTTTGGTGTAGTGGTACCGACGTGAAACATAGCCTATCTTGGAGCAAGCGTTGTCACCATCATTTTGACACCAATATTTTTTAAATCGGTTTGGTATTTCCTGAGATTGTGTAGAAACTACCATTTAGAACGTTTTTTAGAACGATTTTTGTGCATTTTCACCCCTTTTAAATTTCGAATTGTTTAAGAACTGTTCTTAGACATCATTTATATCTTATAAGTAACTAATATTCAAAATTTCATATTTCTAGGCCCTTCAGTAACGCTAAAATCGCATTTTTAGAACGTTTTTTGCTCCTACACCCCCTTTGGGGTAGTGGCACAGACATAAGATATAGCCTATGTTCTAAGTTGGACTAACACCATCATTTTGATACCATTACTTTTGGAATCGGTTCGGTAGTTCCTGAGCTTACCTCCGACAAATAAACAATTTTTTCCTCTTTATAATAGGAGTATAGATGAACGCACCTAAAAAGGGAGGTCGTAAATTATTATGACAGTATAGGTTCTAGAAACAAGAGTAGTTTCACTACATGAATTAATTAATATTAATTTGTTCTGCCAATTGAGCCATCATGGCCAAACCTGGCCAAAACACAATTCACCCAGAACCCCCTCATTAGGATGAGGGAAGCGAATCCTCTACTAGGCTAAACAAATTACATTTTGTCGTACACTTTACAAAAAAAACTATTCAGTATTTTCACTTGAAATTAAACATAAAAATAAATTATAATCTCTAGATTTGCACAATATTATTATTATTATTTTTTTTTTTTTTTTTTTTTTTTTTTTTTTTTTTTTTTTTTACAGAATAACGTTAAAAAATTTATTATTTTAATTAATTTATTTTACATGTTTTTCCATTACGGACGCATTTTTGCAAATAAAAAAGGAAACACGTATATTTTCAGAAGAAAAAAATAAATCATGGAGTTATGATTTCTTTTATGAAACGTGTAAAATACTGTTTTAAAAACGTTTAAAATAATTAAACGCTTAAAATCTTTTATGAAAATTATAGCATATTTTTAATGAATTAAAATTTGTGAAAATTCAATTATTTACATTCAATTATAAAAGTATTTTTAAGTGTGTTAAGAATTCAAATACACAATTTATTTTTATTATGGTAAATCATTTACGCAGACGATACTTACACATTTTAAAAGAATTATATTATTATTTTTTTTTTAATAGCAACAAAAGAATTGTAAACAAATAAAATTAATTGTTAAATTCGTTATACAAATATTTTGTAAAATTTTGCTTCGAAAATATTTTTACCAGTCTAAAAAATAAATAAAAAATATTAATAAGTATAAATCAGTCATAAATAAAAAATTCCGTGGAAATTCTTAGTTATTTGGCGGAATCTACATTTCTAAAATTAAAATGCGACAAAACATAAAATAAAGTTTTCGCTTAATAAAGATGCAAGAATCTCTCTATTCTGAAAAAAGTAACAAATGTTGTCACCACCGCCGGTTTTGAATGTTTGGTGACCGGAAGTCTTTCTTCGTTAATATTAAGAAAAATATTGCGTACAAAAATATGAAAATCGGTGGTATTAAAGAGAAGTGTTTGATAAACAAGCTGATGCAGACAGTTTCCAAATCGAAGAATTATTTTAAGAGATATTTAATGTTAAAATTGGTCAAAATCGTTCCTTAAAAAAGTTTTTTAGGAGCAAAAACTATGCATGGGAATTGAATAGTTTTTAGATCATTTTAGACGTTAGAAGTTCCTGGTGAGCAGACTGCATTTATTATTTTAATTTGACTCATTTTTTCAGGTTTTATTTCTATTTTAAATTCAAATTTTTAGCATTGCGAGAGATATTTTTTACAACTTTTAGAAAAGGGAATTATTTTAAATTGTTGTTAAATTTAAAATTTAAAAACACGCAAACAATAATATTTCCTTCAAATTAAAATTTTTTTTACACGTGACTATTATAAACAGAAAAAAAACTTTCAAATGAGAATTAAATCATTACGTATTAAAAGCAGGAAAATATTGATAATTACGTCATAAAAACTACATTTACACGTGAATTTTGAAAGAGAAAGAAAATTGTAAAATAATAAATCCATTATAACATGCGTTAAAAGTCGCAAATGAAGGAAATTACGTCATATTTAAAATTGCCAAACCATAATACTGCCAAACAGTTTAAATTTAAAAATATATTTGCGCGAGACATTTTTTTCATATTTTGAGAGAAATCTTTTGAAACTATTGTTGAAAATTCTGAGACACCGCAAATAATATATCCTTTCTAACAACAAAAATATTTTCACGCGAATATTAAAAGGAGAAAGAAAACTTTAGTGAAAATCACGTCAGATTGAAAACAATACATTTAAAATGTCTTAATAAAAAAAAAAAAAAAAAAAAAATCTTATAGCGTTGCTAAAAATTACCGGGAGACAAAGACTCTGTTTGCTTAATTCATTTTATATTAGCTTATTTTCACATGTTTCACTGATCTGATTTAATCAAAGACGAAAACAATTCATTAACAGGGAGATCGCCACTGTTTTGTTTTTTGTTTTTTGTTTTTTTTTTTAATTCATTCTTCCGAAAAGTTTTTAAAGCCGATCAAATTAGCGTGCTTTTAGAGTTCGCGATGTCTGAACAGGGATTGGCGATCGTAGCTCTTAGGCGTCAGAGCCCCCTAGTAATATAAAAAAATATTGTTACTTTCAAATATTTATTTTATTAAATAATGCTTCGCGAATCCAAACAAAGCATGGTTTTTGCTAATGATTATGATATCTGGTCTAATATCTGAATCAACAACACAGTATAAATCACAGCTAAAGGAAACTCCAATAAACGTTGGCTACGTAATTATACTCATTAATGTGTATAATTACGTATGCAATAAAACATTGTATACATAATTGTACTTATTCACGTTATCAATTGAAAGTCCAATAAACGTTGGATACATAATTATACTCATTAATGTGTATCATTGTATATCTAATAAAATATTGTATACATAATTATACTTATTCACGAAATCAATGGTTATCAATGGAAATTCCAATAAACGTTGGATACATAATTATACTTACTAATGTGTATAATTGTGTATCCAATAAAACATTGGATACGTAATTATACTTATTCATGGAATCAGTCGTTACCAATGGAAATTCCAATAAACATTGGATACGTAATTATACTCATATGTATCCAATAAAACATTGAATACGTAATTATACTTATTCATAAGTATAACAAAGTATGCAACGTTTATTGGAGTTTCCATTACCTGTGATTTATTCTGTATAGCTGATTCAGATATCAAACCAGATGTCATCATTCTTTGGTGAATAGTGTATCCGCCAGATTTGCCCAGGATAACTCAGATGGCGCAGCATTGACAGCTTCAGTCAAAAGATCCCTGTTCCGAATCCTGACCTGGACACTTTTTCACCCAGTTTGAAAAAAATTACAATTAATATGGTTTGTATCACCTGGTGTAATCACACAGCCTGCGTGTACTGGAGTTCTATTACCTGCGACCTAACAAGGGACCCACTTTTGGTGATGCTCGCACCTAGCATGGAGACCTGGTGCATTTTTAAGCCCTATATTACGAAGTTTAAGAATCGATAAAATTTTTCTGTTAAAATAATATTTCTTGATTTTACAGCACCATAACTTTCTGAAAATGCAATTTTCGAGACCACTTTTTGGACTATCAACATTAAAGTTTTTAAATAAAAGCATTTAAAAATAAAAATTTGTTAATAATAACCATAAAATATTGAAAACAGTTTTAAAATTCCTTCAAGAACCCACGAATTTGATTTTGAAAAATTGCAACGTTTTTTCACATTTTTGGCAGGGAAAAGGTTAGCGTTTTTTTTTTTTTTGTTTTTTTTTTTTTTCAAAAGTTAGAGTTTTCCGGCAACCCTAACCGGATGTCACAGCTGTTTGTCTTGCGTGAGGAGTGGTTTGGACTTCAGTAGAAATTGTAATGTCCGACATAATAGCCACAGCAATTTTTCTAATTTGTGTAAAAATATTAATTTACTTTATGGTTACTTTTACCAAAAGACCATTTAATACAGCAACAGTTCATTTTAAACATTCGAAACTTTTTTCCATTCGATTTCAAAAGAAAATAGTTTGCTTATTTTGTATTTCACTAAAAAATCGTTTTCAATGATCTTAAAACTTTTATAGAAATACTAGGGGGCTTCGCCCCCTGCAAGCTACGCTCACAAACACCCGTTCAGACACCGCAGAATCTAAAAACACGCTAATCTGAAGGGTTTTAAAAGTTTTAGAGAAGACTAAATTATACTGAAAAAAAGCTGTGCAGATCTCCCTGTAAACGTGTTTCCATTCAATTCCCTTTGATTGCAAAACTTTAAGGGCGAATCAGTTGCTGTTAAGACATCCAGTAGTTGTTTTCGTTTTTCATTAAAGAGGATCAGTTAAACATTTGAAAAGAAGCTAAAATAGAATGAATGAAGTATATAGAGTATATAGTGTATAGAGTATCTCCCGGTATTTTTAAACAACCTCTATAACAGTAGCCTAAGTCATGTGACTATCATCAGCAGTTCCAGGCGGACCACTTCGCTTTTTATACTCTAGGTGCCATTTTGGTATTTTAATGTTAGCCAGGCACAGGTGATAATTCGCCAAATATTACTCTATTGCCACCATTTCATCTATTTTATAATAGTTCAAGTCATCAGCTGCCATAAACAAATACGTTCTGATCCCTTCGCCGTTCATATGAAAGTTTGGCACAAATGTCATATGCGTCCCATATTGGCGCGATTTTTTAACGACGCCAATTTGGGGAACGCATCAACAGCATAAACAACAACATCCGGCTTACCATATCAAGCAAAATAACGTTACTTTGGCGCCAGTTAAGTGCCCGTTCCGTATATGACATTGGCGTCAGAAAAAAATCGCGCCAATATGGGGCCGTAAGTTTTCCATTTTGATTAAAAAATCAAAATTTTTTTTAAAATAAAGCTACATAAAATTTGCTATGGCTGCAAAGAATTCTTGGTACTGTTACGCTAGCCGGATGCAAATCTCACCAAAAGCTTTTTTTCAACTCGCCAGTTAGCATTTTTTTTTCGAGTGGTAATATTTGGCCAGATGTCATATACGCACAGCAGGTTTGGCGTGATTTTTTTTTTTTTTTTTTTTTAACGAAAATTTGGCGAAAACCTCGTTTTCAAATACTAGTTACATATGCATTTTTTATTACTTAGTTATCTCGTCGACCAAAAATCTATCGCCAAACTATAAGATTAAATTCCAATAATGGTTGATCGTAAATGTCACATTCACTTGACTTTAAGCAAGTTACACGTGTTTACGTCATCAAGTGATTTTTATTTCGACTTTTTATTTGTTATATTAATTTATTTGTTCTTTTATTATTTAAAATAAAAATTATGTCAATTTGTATAATTTGGCAAGTGTTTTGGCGATTTATAAAATTTGGCGAAATTGGTCGACGGAATAAATAAGTAGTATCGTATTTTTTAATTATTTTCTATTATTTTCTAAAGGAAATATAAAAAAATAATTCATAATTATAGAACAAAATAATTTATATAATTTATAAAAAGAAATAAAAGTAAATAAACATTTATTATCAAATAAACAACAATAGCCGGGTTACCATGTCAACCTTTTCTGAAATATGAAAATATATATATATCTGTTTGATTAAAATTTGAATTGCCATCATTAGAAAAATGTATATAAAATAAGAAAAAAATTAATATTTCGAAAAATAATTCGAATTTAAAAATTCTAATGCCAGTTTTGAGATCTGTTGATCAATGCTGATTTTTGGTGTTAATTTCATCGCAAAGTATTCCACATTTTAAGAGAAATCGCTTGAAACATAATCAGTTGTTTAATCAGTCGATTCATATATCCGTTTCATAAATTCGTTTCATTAGGATTTTATATATACAGGGTAGATATTTACTATTTATATATTTATGGTCTGCATAGAAAAAAAAGAAAAAACCTAATATCAAACAAGTCGCAATCTGATATAATTCTAATATGTATTGTTCATTTACTACCCGGATACAGCGGGAGGAAAAATTCTAGCGCCATATTTGGCGACTTAACTCACTTTTGGCGTGAAATAAACAAATAAAAATGGAATAATAAAAAATTAAAAATATAAAAAAGTATATAAAATATGATTTTAACAGAGAAATTTTATCGGTTCTCTAACTTTTATGTGTAGGGCTACAAACTGCACCAGGTCTCGATGCTAGGTGCTAGCAGCACCAAAAGTGGTTCCCTTGTAAATATAGTATCACTTGACTCCGATGGATCATTATACGAATGATAAAGAAAACATACACAATTGTTTATACTACTGCTATATTTAGTTTGATAAAAATTTAGTATAAATTTCATTTGTATAAAAAAGGGATATCTTAAAGTTAAATCACCATTTTTTCATGTTTAGATTATAACAAATATGTTTCAGTTTAATGAAAAGTAAACTTCTATTTCAGGCCCAAATTTAAAATTCAGAACTTAACTTTAAAATATTAAATTTTATTAATAATATTTACTGCAACTGCAGATTTCGTGCTATTAGGTGTTTCAATAATTTAAATTTATAAAAAATAAAACATTATACAGGGCTGTGCATAAAAAGTATGTTTTTCAGATTCCAAATCACTCACCTGAAATATTTTACTTTTCCCGCTATTAAATGCAGAAATGTATTTTTTCTTAAATCTTCAAAGAAGATCTTAAATAATTCAATTCAGCTTTATTTAAAGATTCAAATTCTTATTTGCATAAACTCTTATTGCTTATGCAACTGCTATTGCATTTGCTTTTATCCTTGAAACACTTTTCAAAAAGATGATAAGTCGTGTATTTTTATGGCATACTAATAAAAATGTTCGAACGTAAATCATTTATTCGCAGAATGATGTAAAAAATCGATGGAAAAGTATTAAGAGAAGACAAATATTGTATAAAAAGAAAAATATAGTAAGTAAATTATTCTGCTAGTACAGATGACAAGGGAACAAGGAACATAATGTAACACCGATGGTTGATTTCACGAATGGGGAAGAAAACATATATAATGTTATTCTTTATACAAGTGTTAGGTTATATTTCAGGCCCAAATTTAGGAAGAAAAACCTAAGTTAAAAATATTAAATTTAACTTTAAAAAATTAGTTTTCTTGCGAATTTCACGCAGTTAGGGGTTTAAAAAATAATATTAAAATTTATTAAGCGTAGAACATTGTCTAGACAACGTTTAGTCTTTGATGTTCCAAATCACTCCGGCTAAAATATTTCAATTTTTACGCCATTAAAATCAGGAATCTATTTTTTTAATCTTCAAAAAAGTTCTTAAAAAATTCAGTTCAACTTTATTTAAATATTCAATTTCTTACTTGCATAAACCACCCTCTCATTGTTGAATCGCTTTAAAAAGGGATGACACATCGTGTTATTTTTATGTCATATTATAATATTCTTCGTGCGTAAATCGTTTATTCGTAGAATAATAGTAGTTAAGTAGTTAATCTCATAAAAGCGAAAAATCAACAGCAAAGTATTAGGAAAAGAAAAAAATTGTATAAAAGAAAAATATCGTAAGTTGATTATTCTACAGAACTGTTGACAAGGGAACATGTAACAAGGAACATAATGTGACATCGATGGTTTATTTAACGAACGGGAAAGAAAACATACATAATGGTTATCAAATTATATGTAAAAATCTCTTCAAAACATCCAAGTAACTTAATATTTGCTATAAGTGATAACAATATTTCTATTATTTTAATTCTTGAGATTGTTGCCGTCGCGTCGGATAAAATTAAACATGTCAAAATATGAATAAATAAAGGTTTTTTTTTTGTTGTTGTTTTTTTTTTGCCTTTTAAAAATTTATTTTTATAGCGCTTGTAGCAAATATTAAGTTACTTCGATAATGGTTATTGTTTATATAAGTGTTATGTTATATTTTCGGGCCAAATTTAAAAATAAAAACTTAACTTTAAATATAAAATTTAATAAATAAAATTTAGTGTCATTGCTAATCTCTCGCTATTAGGTGTTTCAATAAATATAATTTAAATTAAAATTTTTAAGCGTAGAACGTTGTGTTTGTCTTTAATGTTCCAAATCACTCTCTAAATTATTTTACATTTTACGCGATTAAATGCAGGAATCTCTTTTATTTTTATCTTCAAAGAAGTTCCTTAATAATTCAATTCAACTTCATTTAAAAATTCAAATTCTTATTTGCATAAACAATCCTCTGATTCTTGAAACCTTTTTCAAAAGGATGATAAGTCGCGTTTTTTGTGGCATACTCTTTAATATTTTTCGAGCATAAATCATTTACTTGTGGAATGATATTAGTTAAGTGATTAATGTTATAAAAGGGAAAAATCGATGGCAAAGTATTAGGAGAAGAAGAATATTATACATAAAGAAAAATATTGTAAGTTTTTTTTTTTTTTTTTTTTTTTTTTTTTTTATCTTCCAGTACAGATGATAAAGGTACAAGGAACAGGAATATAATGTGACATCGATGGTTGGTTTTACGAATGGAAAATAAACCATACATGATTGTTATTGTTTATACAAGTGTTATGTTCTATTTCAGATCCAATTTTAAAAATAAAAACTTAGTTTAAAATTACTAAATTTAATAAATAAAATTTAGCGTCATTGCGAATTTCAGGCTATTAGGTGTTTCAATAAATAAAATTTAAAACTATATTTATTAAGCATAGAGCATTGTCTAGACAAAGTTTGTCTTATCATTCCAAATCACTCACTCTAAAATATTTTACTTTATATGCGATTAAATGCAGGAATTTATTAATTTTATCCTCAAACAAGATATTAAATAATCCAATTCAACTTTATTTAAACATTCAAATTCTTATTTGCATAAACAATCCTCCAATTTTTAAAACCCTTTTCAAAAGGATGATAAGTCGTGCTTTTATGACATCATATTATAATATTTTTCCAGAAAAATCATTTATTCAATATAATGATATAAGTTAAGTGATTAATCTCACAAAAGTGAATAATCGATAGCAAAGTATTAGGAGAAGAAGAACATTGTATAAAAGAAAAATATCGTAAGTTGATTATTCTGCCAGTACAGATGACAAGGGAACATGGAACAAGAACATAATGTGACATCGATGGTTTATTTAACGAATTGGAAAGAAATCATACATAATGGTTATTGTCTATACATTGTTATGTTATATTTCAGGCCCAAATTTAAAAATAAAACTTAACTTTAAAATATTAAATTTAATAAATTAAATTTAGCGTCATTGCGAATTTCACGCTATTAGGTGTTTCAATAAATAAAATTTAAAACTAAATTCATTAAGCGTAGATCATTGTCTAGACAAAGTTTGTCTTATCATTCCAAATCACTCACTCTAAAATATTTTACTTTATATGCGATTAAATGCATGAATTTATTAATTTTATCCTCAAAGAAGATATTAAATAATTCAATTCAACTTTATTTAAACATTCAAATTCTTACTTGCATAAACAATCCTCTAATTCTTAAAACTCTTTTCAAAAGGATGATAAGTCGTGTTTTTATGATATACTATAATATTTTTCCAGAAAAATCATTTATTCAATATAATGATATAAGTTAAGTGATTAATCTCACAAAAGTGAATAATCGATAGCAAAGTATTAGGAGAAGAAGAACATCGTATAAAAGAAAAATATCGTAAGTTGATTATTCTGCCAGTACAGATGACAAGGGAACAAGGAACAAGAACATAATGTGACATCGATGATTTATTTAACGAATGTGAAAGAACTATTATTGTTATTGACAAGAGTTATGATTAGTTACATAAAAATATGTACAGGAAAGTTGCATAGTTTGTATCTAATGTGGTAAATATATTAAAGATACGTCATCATTTTTTAATGTTCAGATTGTAACAATTGCGTTTCAGTTTAATTTTAGCGATCACATTATCATATTTTAACGTTTATGTTAACGATTATATTTTACTTTAATCTTATACTAATAAAAGGAAGTTTCGCCCTGTCTGTGGGGCTGTGTACGATGACTAGCAAAACCTACGGTACGTACGAGGCTGAAAAGTTCTGTGAGGCTAGCCCAAAGTCTAATGATGCACCTGAGACTCAGAATTTAAAATTTCTAATAATTAGTTCAGCTATTGATTAAAAATCGCAGCTCACTCTCATTAAATTTTCATCTCGGACCTTGTGAGAATGAAAAATCGCTGGTGCACTCGCAGAAGTCTTATTTACACATCGGTTGAAAATGGAAATCGAAAAAGAAGAATTTCGGGGGTATTTTGTCATTAAACTTACATCGGTCAAACGCTAAGTAAAGGTGAAAACGGAAGACATATTCGGAAAGATAGTATTCTTATGTCTCAAATGCCGTAATCAATTCAAAAAAATATCGCATTTAACTCTTTGAAACAAAAATTTAAAAAGAGTCGTTTGTTTCCCTTATTGCAATGCCATTCCTTGACGCAATTTTAGAGGTACCGACAAATCAAAAATATGTTCTTAAAGCTGAAATCTTCTTCTAATCGATGGTGTAATCGGTTTTAAAAAATATGAATTTTAACCCTTTCAAAAATACCGTCAAACGCAGGTCACTTCGCGTCTAACGGAGACTATGTTTTTTCTACGCGAAAAGTAACTAAACATCCATATTTTAACAGTCTTTTTAAAGCATCTCATTAGTGATTTACATCAACTACAAAAATTTCGAAACCTTCGGACGGGTAGAAATGTTTTTTGCAAAATAAAATGTATAAAGATGTCCACGAATTCCGTAAAAAATGGAATGTTTCGTCAAGGTTTCGCCTCTCCAGAGTGCAATATCAGAGGGACCGACAAACCAAAAATATAAATCACCTAAAAACAACGTTTAAACACACAATAAAATACATAAGATTTGTACAGACGTATACGTTTCCTGAGTTCCAGAACTCACATCATCAGTGTATAAAATCTATGAAAACAATATCCCCCAACTACATACACGGTGAAAACCCAAATGTCAAAAAAGTTCCAAAAGCCAATAAAAATAAAGCGGAAGTGAAGTGCCGTGACACAATAAATCCACCCAGAAAGTTGAGATGTATGGTACACTAGACAAATCATTAACCAAGGAGTTTTTAAATCTATGGATATGAACAGCTTCAAAAATGTCTAAATCTAGAGGGTGTAATGCATTTCTTGATAATGGTAGCTGAGTCAAAATTGAAATTATGTCCCTCCCCCCAGCAATGAGAGGCGATATAGAAGATTTTTGAAATTATTTTTTCTTTACATAGTTTATGTGTTCTTTGACTCTGTAACGGAGTTTTCCTTCAGTTTGTTCAATATAGGACAAACCACATTGGCATTGAATATTGTAAACACCACAATAATTTTGAGGAGGAATTTGACCCTTAAGCTGTGAAAAAGTTAATTTATTAACTGGTTTAAAAAACACGTTAAAATCATAATGTCTTAAGATATTAGCTATTTTAAAGCTAATATTATTATAAAATGGTAGAATGATAAGGTTAGAAAAAGAAACCGCAGTAGCTGAAGAATCAAGATTATTAACACATTTATTAAGACTATAAGAAATTAAATTATTGATATAAGATAAACTAAAACCACGATCAACAGCAACAGATCTAATGTAATTTAATTCTGTAACAAGTGAATTGTTATATGAACAACGCTATTGGAACTCGATGGTTTTTTAAGGTAGATTTCGTATGAAATACTACCTATTGGCGTCGTTCCCATGTTGGAATTTCTGAAAAATTTTTGCAGATCTACACCGATCATGACCCCTAGAACCCAAAACCACCCTCAGTAAAAATTTTATCTATCTATCTATCTATCTATCTATCTATATCTATATCTATATCTATATCTATATATATATATATATATATCACTTTCTTCTGGACACGATAACTTCCACAATTCTGCGCAAATCTCTTCCAAACTGATGCATAAAATCAAGGGGCATAAAATCTCGTTCAAGTTCGTTAATGGGCAAAATCGGGCCAAGGGGCTGGAAATAGGGAGGGGTTTTGTGAAAATAGAAAAAACCCCATAACTTCTTAAATTCTGTACATATCAAATCAGTTTAAAGTTTTTATTACTCCTAAAAATACGGCCAAAAATTTATGCATCACAGAATTTTAATAAAATTAAAAATGGGCTCAAGGGGCGCAAAAAATAGGGTTTTTGGGAGAAAAAAATTCATAACTTCATCAATTCTCAAGATATCAAATTCAATTAATTTTATTATACATCTGGTGAATATTATCTACAACTTTTATATTCACAAGTTTTTGATAGGACCAATTCGTACCGCAAAAAAAAATTAAAAACGAAAACAAAAAAAGGGGGTGCAGAAGAAAAATGTCCATAACTCCGTCAATTCACAAGATATAAAATCCCCCATGAATTTAACATATATCTTCTTAATATTGTCTTCAACATTTATATCGATAAGTTTTTGATAGGACCAATTCTTACAGCAAAAACAAATTAAAAATACATAGCGGTTGAAGAAAAAAATCATCTTATTAAGGATGTATTCAAATCCAGACTGCTTATTTTCTGACTCATTTTTAAATTCATTTTTGCTCTCAAACTGATTCCCAATTGATAGATTCTCTTCTTCAGAAACTATATAATGTACCGTAATAATCGATTTTTTTTAGAGAGGCAGAATATATTTCAAAAAATGATGTCAAAGTGGGCATTTTGTACAGAAATTCCTGAAGCGATTGTGTTAGAAAGAAAAATATTGCCCCACTGAGAAAATAGTTGTTTATTAATCAAGTTTCAATTAATTGAAAGAAAAACAAGAACACATGCCGCTTATAAATCTTTTCAAAAATCACGTCAGCAAGTTTCGTATTTTTTCTATTAAAAATTAATCTGAAAATGTGCCAGAAAATTTCGAGTTGTTGAGCATGGAAAAGTATTTTTTTTAATACCGCCTTAACATGATTCTGATAAAAACAGCTATTATATAAAAATGAAATAAAAACTCGTCAAAAGCGGCCAGATAAAACTGTTAAAGTGGATTTATATATAATCATGATTTAGTTTTTGTTGGAGCAATTAATATACTTAACTTCGAAATCTACCTCTGCCTGTAGGCCGGGCCGGCAGGGATTTTTTGGTATTGTGTTTTGACATTTGGGTTTTCACCGTACATGTAGTTGGGGGGATATTGTTTTCATAGATTTTATACACTGATTATGTGGGTTTTGGAACTCACGAAAAGTATACGTCTGTTCAAACCTTATGTATTTTATTGTGTGCTTAAACATTGTTTTTATGTGATTTAAATTTCAACACAAGTTTTGTATTTACTAAACCAAAAATATGTTCTTAAAGCTGAAAGGTACAATCGGTTTTTAAAAATGTGAATTTTAATCTTTTCAAATACACCGGCCAACGCAGGTCACTTTGCGCCTCACGGAGACTATATTTTTTCTACGCTAAAAGTAACTAAATAGTTTTGAAGTAGTTAAAAGTAATAGTTTTGAAATGTTCGGATGGGCAAAAATATTTTTTACAAAATAAAATGTGTATAATTTCGATGAAATCAGTAAAAACGTGAGGGTTTCGTGACCGTTTCGCTCACTTTGGGTGCACATAGACCCCAAAAATAAAATTACACAGAAAATAAAATAACAAATAGCATAGATTTTCAATTCAATATTTTTTCATTTAAAATATAAATTCAGATAAAATGGGGTTAAAGATATAAAATCATATAAATTTCAGGTTAATTTAACGGTCATTCATTACGGGCCGGACAACGCCAGGCGTGTTAGCTGGTATAAAATAAAGCTCCATTTTACGCAAAAAAAAATAATAATCACGAGGTAAATAAAAAATATTAAACTTTAAAAATTATATTTAGTTTATACTGTCAATGTTTTTTTCAAAAGATCAAAGTATAACCCTTCGAACATTATACCAGACTAACTAAAATAAAGTTTATCTTTAATGTTCATTATAAATTATTCTTAAATATTTTTCTCCTATCGCGATTTACTGAATGAATCTACGTTTATTTATTTTTTTTTTTTTTCATAGAAACTCTAAAATAATTCTTTTTAAGTTTTATTTATTGCTAGCAAACCCCGCGGCTTTACTCGCGTAATAGTTGAAATATGCCAAGTGATATTTATATGTATCATTTTTATTAAAAGAAATTATACTTTTAGGAATAATTCAAAAATTACTATTTAAAACACAGTTTGACTAAACTTCTTTATTACACTGCATTAGGCAGAAATAAGACTTAAATTAATAAAAAGAGCTAAAAGTAAATAAATGATAATTCAGAAAACATTTTTTGCTCAATTAATACGCTCATTTCAGTATTCATTTGAAATTTTGAATTTTTTTAGAAACCACAATCTTCCATTTTAAAATTAACCATCATGTCAAATTCCAAGCTTCTTGTCTAACGGTCTACCATCTCTCTCAATATAAAATTCTATGTTAAAATAGGGACTGTCACGATTAATTTGCCAACATTAATTTTGAAATCGGTTTGGTATTTCCTAATATTCCACAGAAACGTAATTTAGAAAGCTTTTAAAGACCTTTTTTAGAACGTTTGTTGTCCCTGCCAACCCCAGGTTGTATAGTCAACGGCATAAAATATAGCCTGTGTAGGATCAGAGACTCTCACCATTAATTCGAAACTATTACTTTTATAATCGGTTTATATTTCTGAGTGTATAGAAATCGTCATTTAGGACTTTTTTAGAACGCTTTTTGCTCCTCCCCTTCACTTCATTCCTTTTTAATTCGAATTTATTTTTGACAGTCCTTCGAGGGCATTTATATTTTATAAGTAACTACCATGCCATATTTAAAGTTTTTAGCCTCTTCAGTATCACAGAAATCGCAATTTAGAAAGTTTTTTTCTCTTGCAACCCTCTGGTGGTAGTTGTAAAGACATAAAATATAGCTTATGTTTGAGCAGGTTTTATCACCAACAATTTGTCACCATTATTTTTTAAATCGGTTTAGTGTTTGATAAGATTGTATAAAAATTGTAATTCAAAAATTTTTTAGAACGCTTTTCGCTCACTTCATCCTTTTAAATTTGGAATTTTCTTTCGATGATTCTTAGAAAGCATTTGCATCTTGTAAGTAATTACCATGCCAAATTTCAAAATGTTAGACCTCTCAGTTGTGCAAAAAACGCAAATTAGAACATGTTCTGCTCTTGCAACCCCCAGATGGTTTGCGACAGTAATATAAACTATAGCCAATGTTGGAGCAGGACCTGTCATCATCATTATGACACCATTACTTTTGAAATCGGTTTGATATTTCCTCAGATTGCATAGAAATCGCAATTTAGAACGTTTTTAGAACGCTTTTCGCATATTTCTACTCCTTTTAAATTTCCAATTTTTTCGTAACTGTTCTTAAAGGTCATTTATAAGTAATAAATATGTACCATGCCTAATTTCAAGTTGCTAGCCCCTACCAATCACAAAAATCGCAGTTTAGAACGTTTCTGCTTCCTGCAACCCGCAGGTGATTGTGATACCGACATGAAATAGTGTATATGTTAGAGCAGAGGTTGTCAGCATCAATTTCCTACCATTGCTTTTGAAATCAGTTTGATTCTTCCTGAGATTGCTCGCAAATCGGCATTTAGAACGCTTTTAGAACACTTTTCGTGCATTTTCAGCCCTTTTAAATTTTGAATTTTTTAAGAAGTGTTCTTAGCAATACATTATATCTAATAAGTAACTGATATTCCAAATTTCATATTTCTAGGCCCTTCAGTAACACAATAATCGTATTTTTAGAACTTTTTTTGCTCATATTTTACTTTCATTGGGGTACTGGAAACAGACATAAAATATAGCATATCTTGTAGCAAGAGCTGTCACCATCATTTTTCTACCATTACGTTTGAAATCGGTTCAGTACTTTTTGAGACTGCATAGAAATCGCAATTTAGAACGTTTTTTACAACGCTTTTCGCGCATTTTCACCCCTTTTAAATTTCTATTTTTTTTTTTTAGGAAACGTTGTCAAAGATCATTGATATCTTACAAGTAACTAACATTCCAAATTTCATGCTTCTAGGCCCTTTCATAACACAAAAACCACAACTTAGGTGGTACGGACACAAACTAAAATTTGTGTCGGTTGATTAAAATAGAGTCTATATTAGAGCAAGTGCACCATACATTTAGAACCATTACTTTTGAAATCGATTTGATACTTCCTAAAATTGCATAGAAATAGCGATTTAGAACGTTTTTTAGAACGCTATTCACGCCTTTTCATCCCTTTTAAATTTCGATTTTTTTTTAGGAAATGTTCTTAAAGATCACTGATATCTTATAAGTAACTACCACTCCAAATTTCATGATTCTAGGCCGTTCCATAACACAAAAACCGCAATTTAGAACGTTTTTTCCTCCTTTAACCCCCAGATGGTAGTGACACAAAAATAAAATAGAGCCTATGTTAAAACGGGGACTAAAACCATCATTTTGATACCATTACTTTTGAAATCGATTTGATACTTTCTAAAATTGCGTAGAAAATGCCATTTAGAACGCTTTTTAGCGCTCTTCGCGCATTATCACCCCTTTTAAATTTCGAATTTTTTAAGAAGTGTTCTTAGAAAACCTTTATACCTAATAAGTAACTAATATTCCAAATTTCATATTTCTAGGCCTTTCAGTAACACAAAAATCACATTTTAGAACGTTATTTGCTCCTACACCCCCTTTGGGGAAGTGGCACCGACATAAAATATCTCCTATTTTGAAGCAAGGGTTGTCACCATCATTTTGACACCATTATTTTTTAAATCGTTTTGGTATTTTCTGAGAGTGTGTAGAAACCATCATTTAGAATGTTTTTTGGAACACTTTTTACGCATTTTCACTTCTTTTAAATTTCGAATTGTTTAGGAAATGTTCTTAGAGATCGTTTGTATCTTATAAGTAACTAATATTCCAAATTTAATATTTATAGGCCCTTCAGTAACACAAAAATCACATTTTTAGAACGCGTTTTGCTCCTACACCCCCTTTGGGGTAGTGGCATCGACTTAAGATATAGCCTATGTTCTAATGTGGACTAACACTATCATTTTGATACCATTACTTCTGAAATCATTTCGCTAGTTCCAGAGATTTCCTCCTACAAACAGACAAACAATCTTTACTTGATCATAATATTAGTATAGACATGCTATTTGCTTTCAACTTACATTTCTATTTGTATGTGGCAGTTAAATCTTGTGACTCATTTTTCAACCACTTCTTGTTGACATAGCGCTTTGAAATTTGGAATATACTATATGTACTCCTGAGGGCAACACATGGATTGGACATAGGATTTTTAAAATTCGATCCCTGTGGGGGACAACGGAGGGGGGGGGGATATAAAATTTTAAAAGTAACCATACCTCATAAGCAATGAAAATAAAATCTTGAAACTTGACATGCCTATAGTACAACTAAAATTAGTAAACACGTATTGCAAAAATTTCCAAAATTCGATCCCTAAGGGGGGGAAAGGGGAGCCTTTTTACTTAATTATAGTTTGATTTCCTATGGAGAAATCAGTATCTGCTTCCACAATCAGTATTTTTTGAAAAGTACTAATGGCACAGTTACCACAATAGCACCAAATTTTGACCAACTCGGTAAAATATCGCCAAATACAAAAATAAGTTTCAATTTATGAAGCCAACTCTTTGTGATAGCTGGCTAATTTGACGAAAATTCCGTTTAAATCAATTGATCCACATTTCTACATTTTTGTAAATTTAATGATAGCATTTTTTTTTTTAGAAATTTACCTTTTTGATTATTCGTTTAAACTTTTGTTAGCAAAGTTCGCACTCTAAATCTTCAAACACTTATCAGAAGAAAGATAAGTCGTTACTTATTATATCACATACTTCAATATATTTTAAGCGTAAATTATTTATAATGGAACATTATTTTGACCAAATGATGAATAACATGGAAGTAGAAAATCGATAGAAGTGATCCAAGGGAGAATATCAATATATCAAACCATGCATCGATCGCATATAATTATTATTTTGATACGCATCCAATAAAATAAAATAAACAAAAATACATTGATGAATAATAGGGCATATCATGATATTTTCGAAAATATGAGAAATATCCGATATTTTGATATACATATGGCATTGTTTATTATATCCGATATTTTCAAACTAGCCAACTTACTGCTGAATATAAATATTTTCAGACTTAATGTAAATTAGAAAATAAAGCATACTGCACATAACATAAAAACAAGATTTCATATTTATACGAATCAAGGTAATATTTTTTATTTGTAAGAATTATGTAGGAAGAGAAAAATCAGGTGGCATATGGGAACGAATTTTGAAAAAATGGACCGTAACCAAAATATTAAGTAAGTAACTGGTATGTTACCATGATAGAATGTTAGTGAAGTGATAACTAATTTCGCGGAAGTGAAAATTCGATAGCGTTATACAGAACCGATTAAGACAAATTTCATGTGAATTTATTCAACACTCTTTATGAATCTCGCTTATATATTTTGCATTTCACCGGATTTAATGTAAGAATTTATTTTTAAATTCTTGAACTTGAAATGCACTTTTACTTATGCATTGAAATTCTTATTTGCATAGTTCAAACACTTTTGAAAGAAAAGATATTTTTCTTTTCTTTTTATGGGACACATTTTAATATTTTTCGAGTGTAAATCATTTCATCGGGGGAGAAACGATATTAGTGAAGTGATAAATTTCATGGAAGTGAAAAATCGATGGCAAGGTTTCAGGGAAGAATAATAATATACGAAAGGAAGACATCGTAAATTCCCTTTTTTACCAGTATAGATGATAAGAGAACGACTAACAATAGTATAATGTGACACCGATGGTTCATTATACGAATGAGAAAGAAAATATACATGACTGTTACTGTTTATAGAACTGTTATGTTGAATACAAATTTAGTATAAGGATAGTTTGTATCCAATGTGATATGATACACAGACGATACATTATCATTTTTTAACTTTTTGATCACAACAACTGCGCTTTATTTTATTTTATTTGAATACAAATTTGGTTTAAGGATTGTTTATATCCATTGTGATCTACACAGATGACATATCATTATTTTTTAACTTTTTGATCGCAACAACGACATTTTATTTTATTTGAATAGAATACAAATTTCATATAAGGATGGTTTGTATCCAATGCGTTATGATACATTAACGATACATCATAATTTTTTTAATTTTTGATCATTGCAACTACGTTTTATTTTATTTTAATTGAATACAAATTTGATATAAGGATAGTTCTCATACAATATATGATACATTGACGATACATTATCATTTTTTAACTTTTTTATCATAACAACTACGTTTGATTTTACATTAATTGAATAAAAATTTGATATAAGAATAGTTTGTATACAATATGATATGATGCATTATCATTTTTTAACTTTTTGATCAAAACAACTACATTTGATTTTATTTTAATTTAATAAAAATTTGATATAATGATAGTTTTTATCCAATGTGATATGATACATTGATGTATACAAGATAATTTTTAACTTTTTGATCACAACAACTACCATACGTTTTATTTTGTTTTATTTGAAAACAAATTTGTTATAAAGATTGTTATATCCAATTTGATATGATACATTAACGATACACCATCATTTTTTAACTTTTTTATCATTACGACGACGTTTGACTTTATTTTATAATAAGCATTTATTTCAGACCAAAACTCAAATACAACAAATTTAGAAGATTAAATTTAAAAAATAAGATCTAGTTTCTTGCGCAACTGCTTATAAACTGTTAACCGTAGAACATTATAAAGGACGAAGTAGCCGAAGTCCACCGATGCTAATTTAAAAGATTAAATTATATGAACAACATTTTTTTTTTCTTGGTAATTTTATGCTTTAGATGTTTAAATAAAGAAAGTTCAAATTAGAATTTATTAACTGTAAAATATTATCCAGGACAGGTTAAGTCAAAGTTCGTGCTTAAGTTTCATTATCAATTAATATTAAGGGGAGTTTCTACTTCATTGGTATAAAGTATACGTGATTTTTACAATTTTTAGGTAAGTTCGTAATTGTATAAATACGTAGCACCTTATAGTCGTCGTCGGGTCCGTCCGTCTGTCTGCATATAGCAGAGCAAAAACAACCCAACAGAAGGATTTGAAATTTAATATGTAGAATCGGTCCAGAATTGTGTCGAGACATTTCAAATTTTATGAAAATCGAATCAAAACTTAAAAAGATATTTATAAAAGTTTTCTTCATTCTATTAAAACCTATCATAGGTTATTAATTTAATGATATCACATGATATGTAATTATTCTAAGTTGCCATGGTGATTACGTCCTATTTAAAATGGAATCCTATTATTTCCGTAGTACTGAATTTTATATATAGAATCGTAATAAGCTTTGTATTCATGCATTTTTCCATAAGAGTGCAACAGATATTGCGCCAAGATCTGAATATTTATAAAATTAGTTATATTACGAACGCACCTCAATTGCCACGTTTGCCGTACAATTTCCGACGTGCTTTTTTTTTTTTTTTTTGTGACGAAGAAATTGTAATATCACATTCGGACTTTTTGTATTATATTTATTGGCATTTAAATTGTATAGTTAAATTTTTGTTGTGCAAAAGAAATAGTAATATTATGTCTTACGCGACTGCAGATGCGGGTCATGAACTTCCAATCAGGCGACAGTTTTTCTCCGGTCACAAGCATCGCAAACAAATATGGTAACCATATCTGTAAATGTTCAGACGTTTATACTGACATTTAGTTTTAAAAGTTAGTTTTTGACAAAATGGCGGTAATTTGAATAAAAAGAGTCACATTTTTGTCTTTTATTTTACCTTTTGCGAGCCCTTAAAAAATATTTAATTAGTGATAATGATGTTTTCGGTGTTATAAGCTCCAGAAAAATGGATTAGCTTTCTTTCATATACAGTAAAACCTCCTTAAAGGGACCACGTTCCGTTCCAATAAAAATTGGTCGCTACGAGAGATGGTCTCTTAATGGAGGTCATGTTTAAATCTAGATTTTAATTGTTGAATAAAGGTGACAATTAATGTTACTAAAATTTATTTTTCACATTAGGAAAAAATATAAAAATTTAAGTATCAAAACAAAATTTAATTGCATAAGTTAATTACTGCAGAGATTAAAAAATGAATATATTGACGTTTGCTTTGATTTTACGGTTTTATTTTCAAACTTTTATTTCAATGTCCTTTCGAAGTTCAGTAAATAAATGCAATTTTTTTTTGCACGGGAACAAATAATGATGATTTTATTAATTTATCTATTTCTTTAAGAGTTTCCTAACAGAATGGGGCAGGAGAGTTTATTGATCGTTATTCTTAATATTCGTCACCAGAGTCCCAAAAAGACACAAAGCGCTTAATCACTTAAAAGTTACCAGAATGTTTAAAAAAATCTAAATTTACTTTAGAAGTTTGATGTATAATGCGCCCTCCGGAATTATTTTAATAAAACCTTCTTCAGGCGACCAGGAAAAACCGGATTTTGTTTCATTTTCTTCAAAGAAATGGGTCGCACATGGAGAGGGTTCAACTGGGATGGTCTCTGAATGGAGGTAAAATTCGTATTGAGCCTATGGGAATAAATTTCGTTCCATGAAAAAATTATCGTTGAGAGGGTTGGTCGCTTAATGGAGGTGGTTTCACAGGGAGGTTTCACTGTACTATAAAATTAACCGAATCGGTCTAATAGTTCTCGAGAAAATGGTCGCCCAGTTTTCAAAACAGGGTTTCGAGAAAAACAAATTCAAAATTTTACTATGCGTAAAATTTCACAATGGCCGTCGTTACATTCAATAAGCAAATAATACTGTAAGGAACTGAAATATCACGAAATCGCTTGGTAAAAAGTTTATTTTAAAGGATGGTAAAAATTGCAAAATAAAAAAAATCGAAAATTTTGATCCAAAGAAGTGGAATTTCCCTTAACTTTTTTACTCATAACGCGATTTAATGCCGGAATCTATTTTGAAATTTTTCAGAAAAGTTTTAAAGCAATTCGACTTTATTTAAACTAGTGTTCTTATTCGCATAGCTCATCTTCTTATTCTTGAATCACTTTTCAAAAAGAAGACAAGTCGTATTTTTATATTCCACACTATTTATTAATTTTGGAGGGTAAGTCATTTATTCAATAGAATGATATTAGTTGAGTGATCTCGTCGAAGTGGAAAATCGATAGAAAAGTTTCAGGGAATGATATTAATATACAAAAAGGAAGAAACCATACATTAATTATTATGCCAGTACAGATGACAGGGGAACAAAGAAGAAGAATATAATGTGACGTCAATGGTTGATTATACGAAAGACAAAAAACTAATATAACGGTTATTGTTTATACAATTTTCATGTTTAGTTACACAAAAATATGCGAAATTATCATAAATGCTGTAAGAGAAACTTATATGACATGTAGAATCATACATATTAAAGATACATCGACACTATTTAAGATTTAGATTACAATAATGATATAAGTGAAAAATCGATTACAAAGTTTCAGAGAATAATAATAATACAAAAAGGAAGAAACCAAATAAGTTAATTATTATGCCAGTACAAATGACAAGAGAACAAAGAACGAGAATATAATGTGACATCGATGGTTTTGTTTATACGAAAGAGAAAAATCGCATATAACGGTTATTATTTATACAATTTTCATGTTTAGTAAACAGATTTAGTTACAACGGTTATTGTTTATACAATTTTCATGTTTAGTTAGAACGTTAATTGTTTATACAATTTTCATGTTCAGTTACATATAAATATGCGAGATTTTCGTAAATTTTGTAAGGGAAATATGTATGACGTTTAGAATATTATATTAAAGATACATCGACACTATTTAAAATTTAGATTACAATAATGTTATAAGTGAAAAATCGATAACAAACTTTCAGAGAATAATATTAATATACAAAAAGGAAGAAACCATAAATTAATTATTATGCTAGTACAGATGACAGGGGAAAAAAGAACAAGAATGTAATATGAAATCGATGGTTGGTTATATGAAAGAGAAAAATCGCATATAAAGGTTATTATTTATATAATTTTCATGTTTAGCAGACAGGTTTAGTTACAACGGTTATTGTTTATACAATTTTTATGTTTAGTTAAAACAGTTATTGTTTATACAATTTTTATGTTTAGTTAGAACGATTATTGTTTATACAATTTTCATGTTATTCACAAATTTAGTTACAACGATTATTGTTTATACAATTTTCATGTTCAGTTACATAAAAATATGCGAAATTTTCGTAAATTTTATAAGGGAAACTTGTATGACATATAAAATCATATATTAAAGATACATCGGCATTATTTAAGCTTTAGATTAGAATAGTGTTATAAGTGAAAAATCGATAACGAAGTTTTAGAGAATAATATTAATATACAAAAAGGAAGAAACCATAAATTAATTATTATGCCAGTACAGATGACAGGGGAACAAAGAACAAGAATACAGTGTGACATCGATGGTGGGTTATACGAAAGAGAAAAAACTCCTGTAATGGTTATTGCTTATACGATTTTCATGTTTAGTTACATAAAAATTAGCGAAATTTTCGTAAATTTTTTAAGGGAAACTTGAATGACATATATTAAAAATACATCGACATTATTTAAGATTTAGATTACAATAATGTTATAAGTGAAATATTGATAACAAAAATTTGAGAGAATGATAGTAATATAAAAAAAAAACATAAATTAATTATTATGTCCGTACAAACGACAAGAGAACAAAGAACAAGAACATAATGTGACATCGATGGTTGGTTATACGAAAGAGAAAAAGCGCATATAACGGTTATTGTTTATATAATTTTCATGTTTAGTAAACATGTTTAGATACAACGGTTATTGTTTATACAATTTTCACGTTTAGTTACATGTTTAGTTATAACGATTATTGTTTATACAACTTTCATATTTAGTTAGAACGGTTATTGTTTATACAATTTTCATGTTTTGTTACATGTTTAGTTACAACGATTATTGTTTATACAATTTTCATGTTCAGTTATACAATATAACAATATACGAATTAACAATATACGTATATAACAATATACGAAATTTTTGTATTGAAAGAGAAATTTATATGACGTGTAGAATTATACATTAATTATATTATTTAAGATTTAGATTTCAATAATGTTATAAGTGAAAAATCGATAAGAAAAGTTTGAGAGAATGATATAAATATAAAAAAAAACATAAATTAATTATTATGTCATTACAAATCACAAGAGAACAAAGAACAAGAATATAATGTGACATCGATGGTTGGTTATACGAAAGAAAAAAATCGCATATAACAGTTATTGTTTATACAATTTTCATGTTTAGATACAGCGATTCTTGTTTGTACAATTTTCATGTTTAGTTACATGTTTAGTTACAGCGATTATTGTTTATACAATTTTCATGTTTAGTTACAGCGGTTATTGTTTATACAAGTTTCATGTTTAGTAACCTGTTTAGTTACAGCGGTTATTGTTTATATAATTTTCATGCTTAGTTGCGTAAAAATATGCGAAATTTTCATACATTTTGTAAGGGAAATTTATATGACATATAGAATCATATATTAAATATACATCGACACTATTTCAGATTTAGATTACAATAATGTTAAAAGTGAAAAATCGATAACAGAGTTTCAGAGAATGATACAAATATTATACAAAATATTTTACACAAAAAAATCATAAATTAATTATCATGTGAGTACAAATGACAAGAGAACAAAGAACAAGAATATAATGTGTGATTGATGGTTGGTTATAAGAACGAAAAAAAACGCATATAACGATTATTGTTTGTATAATTTTCATGTTTAGTTACATAAAAATATGTGAAATTTTCATACATTTTTCAAGGGAAATTTATATGATATGTGGAATCATAAGTTAATAATAATTATTTTTCACGTTAATTTGAAATAAAATTTTATTTTATGCACAAATTTAAATGTTTCAAATATACAAATAATAAATAACAAATATTATTTTGTTAATTATATAAAATTTTTTGTGCCGCTACTAATTTCAAAATTAAAAAGTGTGAACTCTGAAACGCAGAACATTATACAGTACTGAGTTATCGAAAGTTTGTCTTTATTATTCACTAGCAGGCTATGCCCGCTGCGCTGATCAGTATTTCCAAATGAACCTTGGATTAAACGAAATGGTGAATTTGAACTTGTATTTTAAATAATGTGGACCTTGCTCATTGCTGAAAACGATGCGAACGCCATTGTGATATAATATTATCTTAAGCGTTGGACAAAATTTACCTAGTAAGAAGTAATTCTTTTAGTTGATTATAAACAGTGCACTTTTGGTAGGGTAATGAGACCGTAATGACAACAGGAATTAATAGCTCTATAACTAATCGACATATAATGAAATGTTATATACCATCACCATTCCTGAAAAGCCATGCAACAGTGCCACTTGCTTCAAAATATGTTCTGTAGATTTTTTTAAAAAAGGCTAAATTTTCATAATCAGGTTCACTTAATTTTTTAAGATTTTCTGTTGCTCTATAACTAAGTAACGTTGAACAATATGTATAGACTAAAACCTTTCCAAAATTATTTCCTAACTAATTGTGGTATATCCTATCATAGTATTATAAACAATCGGAATGAAATCCAAATTTCCGTTTGAAATATATAGTAGATGATGATGATGCGATTTTTTTCTTTTTTGGTACTACTTAGTTATCCCGTCGACCAAAAAACTATCGCCAAATTATAAGATTAAATGCCAATAATGGTTGATCGTAAATGTCACATTCACCTGACTTTAAAGCAGTTACGCATGTTTACGTCATCAAGTTATTTTTATTTCGACGTCTTATTTGTATTTTTATTAATGTTATACTAATTTATTTGTTCATTCGTTATTTAAAATACAAATTATATCAATTAATATAATTTGGCGAGTGATTTGTCGGATTATATAATTTGGCGAAATTGGTCAACAGGATAACTAAGTAGTACCATTTTTTTATTAAGACGTTCGTATTTTTTTTTTTAACTCATAGCGCCGTTTTTATTCTTTAATTCTTTAATTCTTTTTAATTTAGAATTTGTATACGACTGTTCATAGAGGACATTCATATTTTATAAGTAACTACCGTGCTATATTTAAAGTTTCTAGCCTCTTCACTACCGCAGCAATCGCAATTTAGAAATTTTTTTGCTCCTGCAACTCTCTAGGGGTTGTGGCACCGACATAAAATATAGCTTAAATGTTTGAGCATGTTCTATCACCGTCAATTTGCAACCATTATGTTTGAAATCGGTTTCGTATTTCATACGATTACATAACAATCGTAATTTAGAACTCTTATAGAACGCCTTTCGCTCACTTCATCCTTTTAAATTTGGAAATTTCTTCCGACAATTCTTAGAAAGCATTTGCATCTTTGAAGTAATTACCATTCCAAATTTAAAATGTTACCCCTTCTTTAACACAATAAACGCAATTTAAAACATTTTTTGCTCCTGTAACCCCCTGGTGGTAGTGACATCAACGTAAAATATAGTCTATGTTGGAGCGGAGACTGTCACCATCAATTTGAAATCATTATTTCTGAAATCGGTTTATACTTCCTGAGACTGCATAGAAATGGCCATTCAGAACGTTTTTTAGAACTCTTTTCGCACATTTTCACCTCTTTAAAATTTCGAACATTTTAAGAAATGTTCTTAGAGATCATTTATATCTTATCAGTAACTACCATTCTAAATTTCATGTTTCTAGGCCCTTCAGTTACACGAAAATCGCATTTTCGAACTTTTTTTGCTCCTGAACCCCCTTTGGGGGTAATGCCACCGACATAAAATGTAGCCTATGTTTGAGCAAGTGTTGTCACCATCATTTTAACACCATTATTTTTGAAATCCGTTTGGTACTTCCTGAGATTGCGAAAAAATCAGCATTTAGAACGTTTTTTAGAACGCTTTTTGCGCATTTTAACAGCTTTTAAATATAGAATTTTTTAAGACATATTCTTAGCGGTCATTTATATCTAATAAGTAACTACCATGCAAAAATTCCATGTATCTGAGCCCTCCAGTAACACAAAAATCGCAATTTCGAACGTTTTTTTGCTCCTGCACCCCCTTTAGGGGTAGTGGCACCGACATAAAATGTAGCCTATGTTGGAGCAAGGATTATCACCATCATTTTGACACCATTATTTTTTAAATCGGTTTGGTACTTCTTGAGAATGCATAAAAATCGCCATTTAGAACGTTTTTTAGAAAGCTCTTTTGCGCATTTTCACCCCTTTTAAATTTCGATTTTTTTAAGAAATGTTCTTAGAGATCATTTATATCTAATAAGTAACCACCATGCAAATTCCATATATCTGGACCCTTCATTAATACAAAAATCGCAATTTCGAACGTTTTTTTGCTCCTACACCCCCTTTAGGGGTAGTGGCACCGACATAAAATGTAGCCTATGTTGGAGCAAGAGTTGTCACCATCATTTTGACACCATTATTTTTGAAATCGGTTTGGTACTTCTTGAGATTGCGTAATATTCCCCATTTAGAACGTTTTTTAGAACGCTTTTCGCGCATTTTCACCCCCTTTAAGTTTCGAATTTTTTAAGAAATGTCCTTAGAGATCATAGTATCTTATAAGTAACTACCATTCCAAATTTCATGTTTCCAGGCCCTTTAGTAACACAAAAATCGCATTTTTAGAACGTTTTTTGCTCCTGCACCCCCTTTTGGCCAGTGGCACGGACATAAGTTGGATCTTTGTTCACCATCATTTTGAGACCATTACTTTTGGAATCGGTTCTGTAGTTCCAAAGCTTACCTCCTACAAATAAACAATTTTTACCTCTTTATAATAGAGTATAGAGTATAGATATAGATTATCAATCAGTCATAAATATTTTTCTTCTTATCCTTACTTAATGTAGTAATCGATTTGTAATTTTTTTTCAAAAAAGCTCTAAAATCACTCCATTCAACTTTTGCTTATTCGTTGAAATTCTTATTAGCAAAAATTAAGTATAATATATTTACATTATATTATGATATATATATATATATATATCTTATACTATAATGCGAGCAAAAATTGTGTGTGTGTGTATGTAAATTTTATCTTAAAAACAACTCTAACGATTTTGACGAAATTTTGTATTTTACCATTTTCGGGCATGATAAGACCATCATTGGGCTAGGTCACGTGTTCGAGAAAATTCGATTTGTGGGTCATTTTAGGTCGTAATAGGTCAAGGTCAAGCTAATTATATCTAAAAAACGGCTCAATCGAATTTAACCAAATTTCACATCCAACCGTTTTTCGACACGAAGAAACTTTTGGGCTAGGTCACATGTTCAAGAAACTTCGATTAGTGGGTCATTTTTGGGTCACTATGGGTCAAGCCAATATTATCTAAAAAACGGCTCTAACGATTTTCACTAAACTCTATATTCTACAGTTTTGGATTACGAGAAAACTATTGTGCTAAGTCACATGTTTGAGAAAATTCGATTAGTGGGTCATTTTTGGGTCACCGTGGGTCAAGCTAAGTTTATCTAGATAACTTCTTTAACGATTTTGACGAAATTTTGCACCCTACCGTTTTCGGGCACGAAAAGACCATTGGAATGGGTCTCGTGCTCGAGAAAATTCCATTAGTGGGTCATTTTGGGTCATAATGGGTAATGGTCAAGTTAATTATATCTAGAGAACGGCTCAATCGATTTTGACTAAATTTTGTATCTAACCATTTTCGGGCACGAAAAGATCATTGGGATGGGTCTCGTTTTCGAGAAAATTCGATTAGTGGGTCATTTTGGGTCATAATGAGTCAGGGTCAAACTATTTATATCTAAAGAACGGCTCAATCGATTTTGACGAAATTTTGTATTTTACCATTTTCGGGCATTATAAGACCATTGGGCTAGGTCACGTGTTCGAGAAAATTCGATTAGTGGGCCACTTTGGGTCGTAATGGGTCAAGGTCAAGCTAATTATATCTAAAAAATGGCTCAATTGATTTTGACCAAATTTCACATCCAACCGTGTTTCGACACGAAGAAACTATTGGGCTAGGTCACATGTTCGAGAAACTTCGATTAGTTGCTCATTTTTGGGTCACCGTGGGTACAGCTAAGTTTATCTAAAAACGGCTCTAACGATTTTCACTAAACTCTATATTCTACAGTTTTGGATTACGAGAAAACTATTGTGCTAAGTCACATGTTTGAGAAAATTCGATTAGGGGGTCATTTTTGGGTCACCGTGGGTCAAGCTAAGTTTATCTAGATAACTTCTTTAACTATTTTGACGACATTTTGCACCCTACTGTTTTCGGGCACGAAAAGACCATTGGAATGGGTCTCGTGCTCGAGAAAATTCCATTAGTGGGTCATTTTGGGTCATAATGGGTAATGGTCAAGTTAATTATATCTAGAGAACGGCTCAATCGATTTTGATTAAATTTTGTATCTAACCATTTTCGGGCCCGAAAAGATCATTGGGATGGGTCTCGTTTTCGAGAAAATTCGATTAGTGGGTCATTTTGGGTCATAATGGGTCAGGGTCAAACTATTTATATCTAAAGAACGGCTCAATCAATTTTGACAAAATTTTGCATTTTACCATTTTCGGGCATTATAAGACCATTGGGCTAGGTCACGTGTTCGATAAAATTCGATTATTGGGTCACTTTGGGTCGTAATGGGTCAAGGTCAAGCTAATTATATCTAAAAAACGGCTCAATTGATTTTGACCAAATTTCACATCCAACCGTGCTTCGACACGAAGAAACTATTGGGCTAGGTCACATGTTCGAGAAACTTCGATTAGTTGCTCATTTTTGGGTCACCGTGAGTACAGCTAAGTTTATCTAAAAACGGCTCTAACGATTTTCACTAAACTCTATATTATACAGTTTTGGATTACGAGAAAACTATTGGGCTAAGTCACATGTTCGAGAAAATTCGATTAGAGGATCATTTTTGGATGAACGTGGGTCAAGCTAAGTTTATCTAGATAACTTCTTTAACGATTTTGACGAAATTTTGCACTTTACTGTTTTGGGGCACGAAAAGACCATTGGGATGGGTCTCGTGTTCGAGAAAATTCGTTTAGTGGGTCATTTTGGGTCATAATGGGTCAGGGTCAAGCTAATTATATCTAGAGAACGGCTCAATCGATTTTGACTAAATTTTGTATCTAACCATTTTCGGGCACGAAAAAACCATTGGGATTCGTAACGTGTTCAAGAAAATTCGATTAGTGGGTCATTTTTGGGTCACCGTGGGTCCAGCTAAGTTTATCTAGATAACGGCACTACGATTTGACGAAATTCTGTAATCTATCGTTTTCGGGCCCGAATCGACCATTGGGATGGGTCACGTGTTCGAGAAAATTCAATTAGTGGGTCATTATGGGTCAGGGTCAAGCTAATTATATCTATAAAAAAGGCTCAAGACATTTTCACGCAATTTTTTAATATACGGCTGTTTCTGGTCATGAGAGGGCCATTGGGCTAAGTCACATGTTCGATAAAATTCAATTAGTGTGTCATTTTGGGTCACAGTGGGCCAGGGTCAAGCTAATTGAATCTAAAAACATGCTCAAAACATTTTGACCAAATTTTATATTACGTATACCATTTCTGGGCATGAGAAGAGGATTGGGCTAAGTCACATGTTCGAGAAAATTAGATTAGTGGGTCATTTTGGGTCACAATGTGTCAGGGTCCAGCTAATTGTATCTAAAAAACGGCTTAAACGATTTCGACTAAATTTTGTATTCTATCGTTTTCGGGCTCGAGAAGACCATTGGACTAGGTCGCATGTTCAAGAAAATTCGATTAGCAGGTCATTTTGGATCACAATGGATCAGGGTCAAGCTAATTGTATTTAAAAAACGCTTCAAAACATTTTGACATAATTTTGCATAATACCGTTTCCGGGCATGATAAGAGCATTGTGCAGGGTCGCATGTTCAAGAAAATGCAATCAATGGGTCATTTTGTGTCCTAGTGGATCAGGATCAAGCTAACTGATCGAAAAAACCGCTCAAAAGATTTTGACAAAACTTTGTACTACACCGTTTCTGGACAAGATAAAAACATTGGGCTGGGTCGCATGCTCAAGAAAATTCTATTAGTGGGTCATTTTGGTGATAATGGGTCGGTGTCAAGCTAACGGCATCTCAAAATGTTCGAACAATTTTGGCAATTTTTTTTGTTATACCGTTTCACAGAGACCATTGAAATAGCTCACATCTGTCGATGAATTTCGGTTAGTGGTTTTTTGAATCAACGTGGATCAAGCTTATTTTACCTAGAAAATGACTAACGATTTTCACTAAATTTTGTATTCCACAGTTTTCAGCCTCGAGAAGAGCATTGTGATAGGTCGGATATTCGAAAAAACTCGATTAGTGGGTCATTTTGGGTCACTATGTTTCATGATCAAGCTAATTGCATCTAAAACAGCAAGAATGATTCAGTGGGGAAAATATATCGAGATAAACAGAAAGCTAATTTTGGCCGAGCTTAGCTCGGTCATTCCTGCTAGTTATATATATATAATATTTATATTATATTATAATATGTATATAATTAGAAAAAATTAAGCAGAAATAAACATAGCGTAATTTTAAGTTTAGCAAAAATTAATTTTCTTATTCTTCAGACATTTTTAGAATAAAGATAAGTCGTTCTTATTTATGGCGCACACATTAATATTTTTCGAGCGTAAGCCATTTAATTGTTGGTAAAAGATATTATTCAAGCTATTAATCAAATGAAAAATCGATAGGATGTATTTTAAGGAAGCATATCAGTCTATCATAGAATTAAAATATCATATTAAAATGAATCACTCTATCGGTGCACAAATGCACATGGCAAACAAAATAAGAAACAGAATCACAATTATTTAGTTAAGAATAACGGAAAAAAAATCATAATGTTTATACAACTGGCTGCGTTTAGTTTTATCAAAAAAGTAGTAAAATAAATTTTTATTAAAACTAAAATTTTAGTTCTGGCTATCACTCAAGTTATTATATTCTGCTTCATTTGTCGATCTATAATCAATATTAGCTTTAGATTAACCTCTCCTGACACGAAGATAAAATAACACTACGAATACACATTCATAGATTTTGTACAAACAGAAAAACAACGATAGATGACAGAAGGAGCTGAAATTGATACTTTAGGAGGCTGGTAATTTAAGTTTTGAAATTTAAAATTACTAACACCCTTAACTCTTTATGTACTGAATTATGAATTCATGAAAATTTTATCTTCTAAAGCATTTTTCGGGAATTTCTGAAATTGCATTAGAAGATTTGCATAATCATTTAATAAATCTTAGAAGGATGGAAAGATTTAGAAGGATTAATTAAATTTGAATTTATAGGGATTTTGTGTAATATTTATAACCCCACTTAAATCTTTTATTTTAAATATTTTTCTTGGTACTCTGTAGAATAAGGAAACGTACAAAAATAATGTTCTGACAATAGTAATATAGAAATATTTCCGAAATGAAAAATCCCCCCCCCCCTCCCCGAACGCTAAGAAAGCTGAAAAGATGCAAAGGCAAAAGAAATCATCATTTTCAAAATATTTTTGTATTGTGTAACCATTGATGCTTTTGTAATAAGATAAAGTAAAGTATCTATGACTCATTCTAAACTGTATTACAACTAATCCATGTATTAAATGAATTTTATAACAAGTTATTTTAATGCCGTCAGTAGATAAAGGGTTAAAATATCAATTCAATCATGAATAACTTAAATCCACACTGTAACAAATTTGAGGTATTTAATTAATTTAATGATCTACAAATCCTCAAAACTTTTCATTGTAATTCGTTTAAGTTAAATAATTATGAAAATACCTTACTTTCTTGGACACACTGCCTGGAATGCATTTTGCAAACTCAGATGATAATAACACTCATTGTATGAGGAAATAAGCATCAGTGCTGCCATTTATCTTCCCTTGATGTAACCTGCAATCGGGTGTTTTTTTTTTTCAATTAAATATGATCCTATAAATAAGGATAAACCGCCAAAATTTTTCATTTCTACCAAGAGTCTAGCGGTTTTAAAGGGTGAAAATATTTCCTGGCGATGGCTTCGGGATTGAAGACCAAATGTACTCAGAAATTTAAAGAAAATGTATATTTTCAAACATGTAACGTTTGTATTATTATCATTTGTCATCTTTTAAATAAAAGGCGAACTTTTTAAAGTTCATATTATGTAGCTTATTTAGAACTTCAAAGGGGCTTTTTTTTTAATTCACCTTTACTTATTTATATTCCAGTTCTTATTTGCATAATTTATCCTCTAACTTTAAACCCTTTTCAGAAAGAAGATATCACATTTCTTTTTGTGGCACACTCTTTAATATTTTATGAATCTCAGTTATTTATTGGAGGAAAATTATATTAGTCAAGAGATTAATTTCGTGGAAGTGAAAAATCGATAGGAAGTATTTCAAGGAAAAATATCGAAATATCAGTGAAGGCAGGGATCGCAAATGAATGATTATGCGGTATACATGCAAAGAAAATAAGAAACAGAAACACTATGATTTATTACATGAAAAATAAAGAAAATAACAATAAAATCAATACAATTTATCGGTATCAAAACTACAGTAATTTGGAAATAAAGTACAACTAAACTTATACCGTAAAATTTATATCATTAACTTGTTTACCATTCAGCTTACTATATTGTGTTCAACTTGTCGATTTATTATCAATTTTAGACATCAACAAAAACGAAAAATCCTGCATTAGACATATATAGAACACTTCCTAACATTCACAGAATATTACTAAGAAATTTTACTTTTTTCATTCAATTAAATGAGATATCTAAATAAGAAATTTAAATAAAATGTACCGCAAACGAATTTCCTTCACAGACCACAATGTAAAGGAATTATTTTGTATGTCCCTGTAAACAAACTATGAACGCGTCACACGTTGTTTTCAAAGCGAATATGCTACAGTGAACCTCATTAACCTCTTGCGCTCTAGCGCTGTTAGCGGATGTATGTCACTAGCGACAATACTTCGTAATAATATGAACTTTTGGACAAAAACTAGTCGGCTATTCAAAATTATTAGAGCAAGATAAGCTATATGTCATATGTGCTGATGAGTTTGTAAAGGAAACAAATTTAATTAATCAAGTTCAATTAATTAAGTAGATTTAATTAAACTATTGTAAATAACGTTTGCAACTATTCTTCGTGCTATAACTAGTTTTATAAATACTTGATCATGACGTGCCAACAAAAAATAAAAATTAACGGATCAAATAACAATGAATCAAAATCACTTAAAATATTGCTTTTAACATTAAACAAATATGGATAAATTTTAGATCATACGGTTGGGTAGTTTTTGCTCTTTTATATGCGGACGGACAGACGGACAGACAGACGGATCGAACGACGACTATAGGTGCTACATATTTATATAATTACGAACGCACCTAATGATGACATAAAGCAAACACGAATCTTACATCAAATGCATACAAAACAAAACTTATCATTGGAAATATAATTTCATGATCTACTTTTGGTGATAGGCATCAAAATGGTTTTGATTACAAAGCCATGGAAAATCTACGCAACCAGAACACATAAGGAGGGTATCCCTATACTGCTCCCCAGATGCACCGACTTATTTTCTTTTGTGTCTTTGTAGGAAATCGACAACACGACTAAAAAGGAACACATTTACCTATTTCATGACGTATGGGTCGTACGTCATTATTGGAAATGATCAAAATACAAAAACGTACGGTACGTCATAGAGCGCAGAAGGTTAACCTTTTATGTCTTTAATTATGAGTTCATGAAGCACATCATTCTTCTAAAGCATTTTTTGTGAATTGTTTAAACTACATTAGAAGATTTACATGATCATTTAATAAATTTTAGAACGAGTAGGATTGAAGAATTTAGAATTTAGAAGAATTCATTGAATTGAAATTTTATAGGGATTTTGTGAATATTTACAACCCCACTTAAATCTTGTATTTTAAATATTTTTCTTAGTATTTTGTAGAATTAGGAAATGCACAAATATAATGTTCGTACAATAGAAGTATAGAAATATTTCCGAATTGAAAAATCCCCCCCCCCCCCCGAATGCCAAGAAAGATGAAAAGATGCAAAGGCAAAAAAAAAATCATCATTTAAAAAATATTTTTGTTTTGTGTAACCCATAATGCTTTTGGAACAAGATAAAATAATGTATCTATAACTCATTATAAACTGTATTAAAACTATTCCATGTATTAAGTGAATTTTATAAAAAGTCATTTAATGGTACTTATAAGTACCGTCGGTAAATAAAGGATATAAAATATAAAAATTACATGTCATTTTTAGTATATTTATGCAAGTGAGGGTACCTCCAGACAGTCAGACAAACATAATTCGTAAACAATTTTCAACTACGTTGGAAAGTGTTAAAATGCATAAATCAACTTTTTAACTTTTAGAAAACCATCTGAAATAACTCAATTCATATTTAATTAAAGCTGTTCTGAAATCCAAAGGAGCTCTTTTCTGACACATTTCTGAATTCATTTTTGTTCAAAAACACATCAATCTGGCAGGTATTCTTACTCCGAAAATATAATCGAGTAGCATTTTTCATTTTTCTGGTAAAGGAAAAAGATCTTTCAGAAAATACTGTTAAAGTGGACGTTTTGAACTGAATTCTCGACGCCGCAGCGTCATTTGTCGTCACGGGACAAGAATTCATTATAACTCGATAAGTAATTTATTTATCAGAAAATGGAAAACGCTCTTCGATTCCAAATAGTTTAAATATTCAAGTATGCCAATTTTATTCTTTTGTGTTTAAAAATGAATGTGCCGCACAGTTTTGCGTTGTTGAGCAAGGAATTCGAAATCCACCATAAAAATTTCAAATTATTTTTGTTTTTTTCCTTTTTTTTGCATTGTTTATCTTTTTTTTTCTCCTAAGACGTTTCAGAGGATAGTATGTCGCTTTGTTTTGTGGCATAACATTTTTAGTGAGTAAATCATTTATTGTTGAAAAAAGATGGTAGTCAAGTGATTAATTTCGTGGAAGTGAAAAATCGATAGTACCGTTTCAGAGAAGACTAACAATATAAAGAAGAAAGAAATCGTTCAATAATTATTCTGTCAGTATAGAGAACAAGAGAACAAGAAACAAGAATACAATGAGACATCGATGATTGAAAAGAAAACATTGTGGTATTTACTGAATCTGTCCCCTTTTATAAAATTCTATCTTCATAATATTATTATGTTGATATTTAATTATCAATATTCATTTCGGAGTTAAAATATAACAATTTAATCATACAAATGGATTAGGCTTACCTAAGTTCATGTTATCTGGAGATAAAAGGCTCACTTAAATACCTTTGGAATAAAAGTTCATACTGTTTAAGAAGTAGGGAACGTCCATTGTTACTCTTGTGACTGTCAGAGCAAATTTCCATAAATATTTCCAATTCTTTCATTACAAAATAAATTTGATGCAACCACTAAAAATACATGTGCTCTACTCTCATAAACCATATGCAATTTGTAACAAAAAGCATTTTACTTGCCTAGATAATGAATGAAAATTTTGTTACTCTTGTGACCACAAAAAACTGCAATTTTCAAAAATTGTGTTTGACGCAGAAATTCTGTGAATTTTACAAGAATATAGAAATAAAATTTACAGAATATAGCAGAGTAATTATATCTTTTTTAGAAGTATTAATCATTGAACTCATCTGATAACACATGAATTAGTTACCTTTGATTTTGCAAAATGCTAAGTGTTACTCTTATGACGTTACTCTTGTGACATTTTGCCCATAAAAGAATTTCCCCCAAAATTCAATTTAAATACTAAACAAAATAATTAAAATAAGTTAGAAAAATTACTTTTCCATAGAAAAAAAAAATTTAAATGATGGTTACATTTAAAAATAACATAGAAAATTGTAAAAAATTCTAAAATTAATTAGAGTTTGTAAAATCCCCGAGAGTTTATCAATCTGAGAGCATTAATGTCAGCCACAATTTGATTCTTTTTTGCCAAATATTCTGGTCATCAGGCTCAAACTTGAGAATTCCTTATGCTTTAAATAGCTCTTAGCACTTTATTTGATAATTTTCGTTTACCACTTCAATAATAAAACCACGAATCTTTAAATCATTATATTTTAGAGTCACTCAGTATAACCACATAGCAACTTCTCAGTTTTTGCTACTGAACAGAATAAATCATTGTCTTCATTATCAATAATATCACTTGCAACTTATCTTGTATCATTATTTACTTAATGAAACACAAATTCTTTGTACGGATGATGTTAGTGTATGGTTTGTAGTAAGATAATGTCATTTTTCATGGTTGTAACAAATTATATTTGTGGAATGTCCTTCGCTGCTGATATTTTCTCGCAAAGTAATGAAAAATTATTCTTTTATTTCTTCATGTGATATATGGAGTATGCTTGCTTTTGTTTTTTCATGAACAATTTTGACAAAATAATCAGTATTTCTAAAAACTGCTTTCTTAGCACGCACTTCATTCGACTTATATCATCAAACAACGGCACAAAATAAATCTACAGCATGTACACCAGGAGTAATTAAAATAAATACATCCAATTAAGTTAATTGAGAAAGAAGTCTGATTCATTGCAGGCATATTTTCACAACCATCATATAAAAAAGCAAAACAGATACACTTTAGAAAATGCATTCCCTTAAAGATACTATGTTGAAATTTTACATACGAGAGCATTTACAGAAAATTGATTATGAGTTACATTGTCTGAAATAATAGCTTAAGATTTTACTATTTCGGGATCATACTAAATAATGGCCGGAAATACAGTCGCTTATGCATTTGACCAGTATGCAGTATTTCGTACCAAAATTTCGTCTTGGCATAGAAATGCACAGTTTTCAGAAAATCCACTGGCATAACGATTCTTTGAGAAATCATTATTCTTTTGGCATTATCAAAATAATCCTATCTACAAGTTTGAAGGAATGTGTGCTCCAGAAATGGATTTATTTGCTTTCGAAAAAAATTTAAACAATCAGAAATGGTTTCTTCAACTGTTACTTTTTCAAAACGTTTATCAACGTTTTGAGAAAGTTGCTATTTACAATAACTTATAAGAGGTTTTTCCATTCCATTCCAGAGGGTATTATGGACTTCCTTTTCAAATAATTCTTCAATGTTATCTTGGCAAATCAGACATTCTGAATTCATACATTCTAATTATGATGTATCTCAGCAGACAAAGTCATTACATTTTTTACAGGAATGTTTAATGCAGAAAATGCACAAGTCACTGCATTATGAATTGCTTGAATGTTTTCGTGACAACCACTAATCCAGATATTCTGATGTATAATTTTCTATTGTTTTATTAAACTAGGCTTTAAAGGTTAAAAGGAATTTCCAATCTTTCAATTTAAGAAGGCTTCTTTAAACAAAAAACTTATTCTCTTAGTAAACGTTACCTAGGATTGATGGAATTATGTGACCTTTTTCACACCTAACTAATGCAGATTTAGCTGAAGAATGACCTCTTCTGAAATCTTCATCGACATAAAATTCCCCAAAGCTATGGAGTAGGATTTTTTTTTTCGTTACAGAATCTGAGATTAGCTAGTTCTCTACTTTTCCCTGTTCTTAATATTTTCATTCCCTTGCTGAAGCTTTTGCTGATTCTAAGACTTTTCTTCCTTTTATCATAATACATTTTGTTTTGTTCTGTCATTTTGTTTCCTCACATCAACATATTCAATTTCATTCTTATTTTTTCTCTACATTTTTTGGCGCTTAGCAGAATTTTTCTTGCTCTTTAAAACAATGTCATATATAAGAAGCGATATTAAAATCTTTCCTTTAAAATATACTATAAGAATCTTTTACATAAGAGTTACTATAAGAATCTCTGTAGGTCATACATCAGAATTTAGTAAACGAAGCTTTACAAAGCCTATAAAATATCTGATCAAAGACCATGAGCTTCAAACCAAAAGAAAAAACACAAAAATGACACGAGTTGAGTTGTTTTAATCTACCTTTAATTACTTGTCATTATTATTTTATAATCTTAACACTAGAACGCCCGGAAGGAATCGATGCGACTCCGACCATATGTTTAAATGTCAACTGGAACCACAAGTTCTTTCATAAATAAGTTAAATTTAAACTACGCATATTTCCATTAAATAAATCAGTCAAATAATTTTAAATAAAAATTCTGGTGTCAAATATTTTTTATGAAACTTGAGTAAAATTTCCGGGCGTTCTAGTGTTAAGTAATAACAAAAAGTGAATAAAAATAAATCAATCCATTAAAAAAAACACTAATAAAAATAATTTATTTTCTTTAACATGTACAAAATAACCTTTATTATAGCTAAAACTATTTCAAGAATTGTTCTAATAACGGAGAAAACAACTAAACTTTAAGCAGTCTGTTTGTTTTGGTTGTAACGCAGTTTTATGTCAAACTATGGACAAAACTATTATGTGTTACTCTTGTGACACAGACGTTTGTTACTCTTGTGACAACACCCCAGAGCCTATTCCATGCATAGCATAAACAAAATAATTAATGTAAAATCTTTCTTATACCTCGAAATCAGAGAGTTAGGAGTTTTGGGTAAAACTTTTAAGTAGTTTTTATAAAATTAAAACTTTAAGACTGTTACTCTTGTGACATTTAATTATCAACTAATCAATACGGTTAAGATTGCATTTAATACCTTAGATGAAACCTTTTAACTATGCCGATCTAACAGATATAATATTATCTTGCTATTTTCAATCCATAATAATTTAATTTAATGGACAGAAGTAAAAAAGACTATACAACTCAATAAGTTGATTTTTACGCTCAAATGTAAATGAATTTTAATACTGCCAGTTTCGGTGTAGACTTATTCTTATGAAATTAAAACTTACAAATTCATATACTGCAACTCCGTAGCTTTAAATGGATGTATCACACTTATATTTCCATTTAAAATAATTTTTCAGCAAAAATTTTCTTCTGCAATTATGTTTCCAGTAATTGCAGGAACAAAATGTAGACACATAACAACATATATTTGACTATCACAAAACAAATGCATAACGTTTCGAGAAAAACATAATTTCGTTTCCATAAATATTATATCAAAATATTTCATAGCTACATTTCAGTTCATAAAATTCTAACAAATTAACTTGTCAACAAAAAAGTATCGTCTGCGCGAGGTGCAAAATAAAAACGATTATATTAAGACCATGGAAGCAGCAATAAAACGCAACAGTATTATTACCGTTTACACAACTGTTGAGCATAGTTACATAAAAAATATATATGAAAAGAGTAAAAACATCATTCTTTCTTTTCCTCCAAAGACATTTCAGAAGAATAAAACGTGTTGTTTTGTGACATATAATTTAACATTTTTCTTGAGTAAATGGTTTATTTTTGAAAAAAGATATTGGTCACGGCATTGATTTCCTGGAAGTAAAAAATTGATAGAAGCGTTTCAGAGAAGACTGACGATATAAAGAAGAAAGAAATCGTAAATTAATTACTCTTTCAGTATAGAAAACAACATAACAAAAAGTAAGAATGCAATGAGACATCGATGGGTCATTATTATATGAGCGAAAAGAAAACACATGGTATTGTTACTGTTTATACAACTGTTGAGCATGGTTGCATAAAATATATATATGAAAAGTGTAAATACATTATTATTTCTTTTTCTCAAAAGACTTTTCAGAAGTAATACATAGTGTTATTTTGTGACTTATCATTTAACATTTTTCGTGAGATCAACGTTAATTGTTTGAAAAATATATTGGTCAAAAGATTAATTTCGTGGAAGTGAAAATCAATAGTAGCGTTTCAGAGAAGGCGAATGCTATAAAGGAAAAAGAAATCGTAAATTAATTATTCTGTCAGTACAGAGGACAAGCGAACGCGAAATAAGAATACAATGAGACATCGATTGGTCACTATATGAATGAAAAAGAAAACATATGGTATTGTTATTGTTTCTACAACTGTTGCGCTTAGTTGTATAAAAAATATAGATGTAAGGAGTAAATTTTATCTGATGTGGTATATTATATTAATATTACAACATAATTTAAAGTTTAGATTATAATAACGAGTTTTGCTATTAAGGCTTTTCTCAAACCAAGGTAGTTACTTTCTGACACATTTTTTAATTCATTTTTGCTCGCAAAAGTAAGAAATTTGTTGTTGTTCTTATTCAGAAACTATGTAATTAAATAGCGTTTGACGCATTATTGGTAAAGCAGAAGATCTTTCAGGAAATACAGTCAAAGTTAGCGTAAAAAACAGAGAATTTTTCATAATCGAGTTTTCGGTAGCCACGGCAAATAATAGTATCGCAATGGAAAGTTTTGGCAAAGAACATCAATTGCAGTCAAAAAATGCTTTTCAAGATGAACATTGTACGCTTGAAAAAAGTGTTTAAAAACTAATTCTACTTTTATAATCCACAAGCCTGCAAAATTTGGGTTGTGTCATATTGCTTAGCTTTTGATAATTGATTCTTAAGTATTTTGTAGCGCTGAATCCGAAAATGGGCTTCATTTTTTATCACCACGTCAGGATTTTTTGCAAAATTTTTACTTTTTAACTTTGAAATTTACGATTTGCGAAAAAATTTTTACTTTTTAACTTTGAAATTTGCGATTTGCGAAAATTTCTGATGTGATGGTTAAAAATAAAGGTTATTTTCAGATTTAGTGTTAAAAAGTACATAAAAATCAATTTTCAAAATTTAAAAAACACAACCATCACATTTATTTTATAGTATCAGAATTTTGCTATTTTTTTACTTTGAAATTTGCGATTTGCGAAAAATCCTGACTTAATGGTTAAAAATGAAGGTCATTTTCGAATTCAGCGCTAAAAAATACATAAAAATCATTTATCAAAAGTTAAAAAACACAGCCATTTCCTGTTACTTTCAGTATTAAATATTCTCTATTTTTTTTTACTTTTTACCATTGAAATTTACGATTTGAAAAACATCCTGACGTGATGGTTAAAAATGAAGGTCATTTTCGGATTCAGTGCTAAAACATTCATAAAAATGAATTACAATAAGTTAAATAATACAACCATCGCAGGCTTGTATTTCAAATACTTTTCAAATTGTCAGTAATTTATGGGTCATACCACACAAAATGAGCAAAAATTTAAAAAAAGTCATGGCTGTATAGTAACCGATTTTAATAAAATTTGATACACAGATTCAATCCATATTCAAATAGAGCACTGCAAAATATTTCGACAAAAAAATAAAAATTTTTGAAGTTCTGGACATTTAAAATACTGACATAGAATGGCATGTGTACAATCGTTCAAAGTTGCAAGTTTGAAGTTCCGTATCTTGAAAACTATTTAACATAAATTAAATCTTTTCGTAATATTATAATCTCTGGAAAATTATCTTCATATTTATTTAGTAATAATAATTCGGCAACGTCATGATTAATTTTACATTTGTTGTAAAAATTGAAAATTTGTCAATTTTGAGAAAATTAAAAACGTCATAAAAATTAAAGGAATTCAAAAACATCTGTGAAATTGATGCCAGATGTAGTGTTACATATTAAGATCGAATTGCTAAAGTTTTTTAGTTGCCATGTATTTCCTTCACCTTTAAAAAAATTTAGAAACTTTTAAAAAAATGACAAAATCGTAATTTTTCCTCTTATTGATAGGTAAAAAAAAATAATGAAGGAATGGCCAGACATTACAATTAATTGCACAGGCATAAAGATCAATAAGTCCATGATATGCTAAAGAAAAATTCAAAATTGCCTTTTGATTCCAAACGTCAAAAAATTGGGTTAAAAAAGTAATATTTGTTGCATTTCAAGAGCTTTCCTCTTTGAATCGACGCGCGTTTTTTTACAATATTGCACGATTTCATTGGTAAAAAAAAGTAGTGCTGCCATCTATGTATTTAGAGGATAAATATATAATTTTTTGTTCAACGAAAGAATTTTTTTTTTTTACTATAGTTTAAAATAAATATATTAATAGCCGAAAATAGGCTGAAAGTAAGAATAAAAGTTTCTATATTTAAAATATACACTTTTATCTGTAATATCAAATAATTTAAAAGTTTAATAAAGCTTTCCTTCACTTAAAAAGAAGTGATCGAAATATTGCATTTTACCCTTCAACATTTTTTACTATTTATTTTTTTTCTCATTAAAGAATAAAAAGACAAGAATGAAACTTTCAATATTTAAAATATATACTTTTAGCTATAACGTCAAGTTGTTTTAACCTTGTCAGAGCTGTGCTTCATGTTTAAATGAATAATAGAAATATTGAATTTTTCTCTCAAAAATTTTCAAAAATATTTTTTTTTCAAATTACGGAATAAAAAATACAATTACTAACTTACGCCGATCTGCTGCTTATTATTCATTCCTAATTATAAATAATCTTTAATATAGTCTTTCCATTACCAAGGCTAATAATCAAAATTGAAGTTTTTAGCATTTTGACAAAATCTCAATTTTGCATCCACTTTTAATGTAAATTTTAATACTTAAACAAACAATCTTGAAATCTATTATTTTACATTTACTCATAAATAGATATGATCCACATATAGACTGATTTTTATTAATATCTGTGACATGTCTGCCACAGCTGATTTGCTCATTTTGTATGGAATGACCCTTATTTCTCTTCACTTCACGCTCTTCAATGTATTTTTTTTTTTTTTTTTTATAATTCTATTATAGGAGGAGTGCGGCATTAACCAAATGACTGATTTTGTGGAAATGACAAATGAATAGAAGAAGTCATTAGAGAAAAGATAAAAATGAATCATTAATCTGTTGGTACAGTTGAAGCCTCCGATACTGACTCCATTACAGTTGACAAGCGAACGAAAAACATCAATCGAATAGAATTAGACATTGTAGAGTTATTATATGATTAAGAAAGAAAACATATGTATTTGTTACTTTTATACATTGGACAGTATTCTCGTGACATCACACTAGGTAAAACGGAAGCTTGCTCATTTGTTTAAGCTGTGCATTCACGAATGTTTCTTCGCTATTTCTCTTAACTAAGTTATTTTATTGTGATATTTATGAGCTCGGGAAACGAATTAATGAAAGTAAAGCATATTCTTTCACTATTTAATTATAAAATAACAAGGAATGTGATAAAAGCATAATATGCAAAATTTAAATGAAAAATTTTCTAAATACTAAAAATTAACATTGAAATCGTGAAATAAAAGTATCTATATGTACAGTATGTTTAATTTAAATAATTTATAAACAAACCCCAATGTAAAAACTAGAAACCGGGGCGAAGAATACTGTCCATTATTGTGCTAAATTGCATAATCTTTAAATCTCTCTATTCTAAAAAAAAGTAACTTACGCTGTCACCGCCGTCGCCGCCGGTTTTGAATTTTTTGTGACGGGAGGTCTTTCTCCATTAATATTAAGAAAAATATTGCATACAAAAATATGAAAATTGGCGGTATTATAGACAAATGTTTGATAAACACGCTGATGCAGACAGTTTTCAAATCTAAGAATTATTTTAAGAGATATTTAATGCTAAAGTTGGACAAAATCGTTCCATTAAAAAAGTTTTATAGGATCAAAAACTATACATGGGAATTAATTCATTTTTAGATAATTTTATGCGTTAGAATTTCCTGGTGTGCAGACTGCATTTATTTCTTTAATTTGACTCATTATTTGAGGTTTTATTTCTATTTTAAATTCAAATTTTCAGAATTTCGAGAGATATTTTTTACTTATTTTAGAAAATGGTATTAATTTAAACTGTTGCCAACTGTATAAACAGTGAAAACAATAATGCTTGCTTCAAATTAAAAATTTATTTACACTTGACTATTATAAACAGAAAATATAAAAAGCAGGAACTCATTGAAAATTACGTCATAAAAACTATATTTACATGTGAATTTTAAACGAGAAAGAATATTGTAAAATAATAAATTCATTAACATGCGTTAGAAGTCTTAAATAGGGTAAATTACGTCACATTACACTTATTACGTAAAATGGACAAAAAATAATATTGCAAAACAGTTTAAATTTAAAAATTGCGCAAGACATTTATTTGATATATTGAGATTGACTATTTTTGTTAGGACAGCGCAAATAATATTTCATTTCTAACAAAAGTATTTTCACGTGAATATTAAAAAGAGAAAGAAAAGTTTGGTGAAAATTACGTCAGATTAAAAACGATACATTTAAAATGTCTTATTTAAAAGAACTTTCTTTCCGCTTTGTTAAAAAATACCGGGAGACAAAGTCTTTCTTTACTTAATTCATTTTATATTAGCTTATTTTGAAATGTTTAACTGATTTTATTTAATCAAAGACGAAAACAGCCATTGTATCTTTTAACAGCAGCTGATTTTTCCTTAAAATTTCCCAATCAAAGAGAAATGAATAGAACCCGTTTATAGGAAGATCGCCACTGTTTTTTAAATTATAATTCAATCTTCCGAAATCTTTTTAAAGCCGATCAAATTAGCGTGCTTTTAGAGACTGCGGTGTCTGAGGTTGGCTAGCGTAGCTCGTAGGGTGCAGAGTCCCCTAGTAACAGAAAAAAAGTAAAAGTTATTTCTACCAAAAAATAAAAAAATCTTTAAAGTGTCTTCTGCTTTGAATGAAAAAAATTGTTAGAAATGCAGTTGCTGAATCACCGTAAAAGCATTTTTTAAAAGTACAATTTTTATGCGTTTAGCGCCAAATGTAATTCGTTTCGTCACCGTATAACATAAAATTTCATTGCTTGACGCTGAAAATTTTCTTTTACAAAACTGTACTTAAAACTCCTTTTAATTCCTTTAGTGAATTACAAGAGATATAGTATAATCTTTAAATCACTTCTTAAAAAATACACTCCTTGTTATATTTAAAGCATCAATCTGCTTAAAGAATATTGAAACAATCTCTAAAATAATTGAGTTATATTTTAAATGTACATTTAAATTCTAATCTGTATAGTTCATCCTTTCTTTCTCCAAATATCTTTCAGAACAGACGATAATAACTTTTTGCGGTACACTCTTGAATATTTTTCAAATATAATTCATTTATTAAAGACAGACGATATTAATCAAACAATTAATTTTCTGGAAGTGAAAAATTGATAGAAAGATTTCAGAGAAGAATGGAGACTTAATTTTAGAGAATCAATCCATTCAAAGAAGCTCTAAAAAAATCAGTTATATATTTAAATATGAATGTAAATTTTTATCCGAACAGTTCATCTTTTATTCCTCAAATACCTTTCTGAAAAGGAGACAATTCGTTTCTTTTTATGGCACACTCTTGAATATTTTTCTAATATAAATCATTTATTGAAGACAGACGATATTAGTCAAGTGATTAATTTTGTGGAAATGAGAAATTGATAGAAGGATTTCAGAGAAGAATGGAGAATTAATTTTAAAGCCTTAGTCTATTCAAAGAAGATCTAAAAAAATTAAGTTTTATATTTAAATATGAAATTAAACTTTTATCCGAACAGCACATATTTTATTCCTCAAATACCTTTCTGAAAAGGAGACAAATTGTTTCTTTTTATAGCACACTCTTGAATATTTTAAAAGTATAGTTCATTTATTTGAGACAGACGATATTAGTCACGCAGTTAATTTTGGGGAAGTGGGGAATTTATAGAAGGATTTCAGAGAAGAACGGAAAATTAATTTTAAAGCAGCAATCTATTCAAAGAAGCCCTAAAAAATTCAGTTACATATTAAAATATGAATGTAAATTTTTATCCGAACAGTTCATCTTTTATTCCTCAAATACCTTTCTGAAAAGGCCACAATTCGTTTCTTTTTATGGCACACTCTTGAATACTTTTCCAATATAATTCATTTATTGAAGACAGACGATATTAGTCAAGAGATTAATTTTGTAGAAGTGGAAAATTGATAGAAAGGTTTCAGAGAAGAATGATAATATATCACAGAATGAAGAGGCTATAAATGAATTATTCTGCTGGTGAACATGCACAAGAAATTGAACAGGAATGCAATGAGACATCGATTATTCATTACATTAAGTGGAAAAGTAAACATACGCAATTTCTTATGTTTATATAATTACTTTGAATAACCTGGGAAGATGCACGCCTCTATTTGTTACACAAAAGCGCGCGACAGACTTATTTTCTTCACAAAATATTCAGAAAGTTATGCATTTTTATCAAAATATTATGTGCGGGAATTTTCTCATTCAATCATAATACTTTTTTACTGCATTTAGTTAACTGATCATTGCTAGGATAATAATAATCAGAAAATTCAGAAATATCTGATTCGTCATTTCAGTTTAATACCTTCTCAGAATTTTTTACAATTGTTTTTTATTTTTTAACATCATGAAGTTCTTTGATTACAATGCATATAAATATTGGTAAAATGTTTTCGAATACGAGAATTTTAGTAAGTGTCAATGAAAGATGTTTACGACTTTGATCTACTTTCTATTTCCTTGCACACCTCCTCCCTGCCCCCACCCCATCTTTCATACACATTCTCCGGTCTAAAGCAGATTGTTCATAGCTGCCGCTGAAAAACATGTGTGTTTGTTGATAATCACACTTTGTTTATGACTCAAATTGACAGCCAAGATAGGATTGGAGAGGTGATATTGGAAAATAAGGAATTTTTATTCTTTTTACTTTCCTCTGTAATTGTTTTTCTGTTAGTTAGGGTACGTCATACAGATGAGATGTATCATTCAAAACCATTTTGTACATCAGAAGACGCACTTGAATACTTTTATGAATTATCGGATGATTCTGATGAAGAATGCATTGATATTAGTAAACTGCCTCCAGAAGAAATTGGAAGTTTAATAGATGAGGAAAATATAAATATGGGGCATTTTTCAGCCTGTTCTGCCAACAGTTGTTTATGGTGAATTTGAAATAGCTCTAGAAATGTAGATGACATTGAAATTTCTAATGAAGACGGATTTGATCCTGAAGTAACTTCAACGTCAAAGGGAAGACTGAATACGAAGCGAAAAATTATGTAAAAACAGAACAATATCCAACATCGCTGCAAAAAGAAGTGCAAAATTAAAAAAAAATTCTAAAAACTAAAAGCATTGCAAATATTTCTGAAATTTTTCCTGAGTTGGTCGCTTTATCTCTAGTTGAAATATTTCATAAGTTCTTTCTAATAGAATATCTACTGCGTGTAGCAAATATGACAACAATAATTTGTCGACAATAATAAATAGTCAATATTTTGGATTATTGTTGTTTAGTGGATGTCACCAAGTACTCGGAGAAGATTTATATTGGAGCGCTCAAGAAGATCTATTGGTCCCAATTGATTCTACAGTAATGTTTAGAAATAAATTTAGAAAGCTAAAAAAATCTTGTTACAGATAATAGCACCTTGAAATTAGGAGATTATTTATTTCTCCTTGTATTTTTTACACTTTCATTTATATGATTATTGTGTTGTGAATTTCAGTACAGGCATTATTTATTATTTTCTTATGTTGTTTTTATCCTTTTTTTATTGTTCTGATAAATAACTGTATTTTTTAATACAGTAATTCATGCTAATCATCTAAATAATATATATTTTTTTAATTTAGTGGCAAAGCTTTTTCTGTGAAAACTTCCTACCGCTTCTTGGCAATTTTTGCTGGAGTCTTGAGCACAATGAAGGCTCGACGGGCGAAGGCCGGCTATTTTTCTGCTTAACCTGTGTTATTACTGAATAAATTTTATAACTTAACATAGAGTTATTAAAAATAATGGGCATAGAAATAGAGATTTTAATTTAAATATCGTTAACCACATTTTATAAAAACATGTGAAAAAACTAAGTGTTTCCCGCCAGTGTTCCCTTTCTGGAACATGTCATAAATCCTACACAATTTTTGAAAAAAAAATTACTTATAGTGTTTATGCTTGAGTTTTAATGTGATTTTTACCGATAAGTAGTTTGTGTTATCTTTCAATCATAGTGCGGCGTTTAAAAGGTTCCTTTACATGCCAATGTTCCATTTCTGTAACATGCAGATTTGTTAGCTAAAAGAAACAATAAAAATGTTTTTTAGTTGTTAGAACTTATATTCTATGAATAAAATGATCATTTTTTATTGCTCTAACTTAGTTTTAAAAAACATATGTTAAATTTTGAATTTTATATGAATTTTCGAATTTTGTTCGATGAAAAGTCTAAAAAAAGACCGAAATTGTGATTTTCTCCCAGATACTCTGTTTTTCTCCCAGACAGAAAATACTGTAAAACACGCTGTCAAAGTTGGTGTTTTGAACCGAATTTTCCAAAGCGGGCGATCTGGGAATGAAAAAAATGGTCATACTGAGAAAATAATTGTTTAAAAATCAAATTCTAATTAATTGAGCTGAAAATGAAATCACACGGCATGTTAAACATGTCTTCAGAAATCACCCCAGCAAGTTTCATGTTTTTACTTTTAAAAATGAGTCTGAAAATGTCTCAGAAAATTTCAAGCTGTTGAGGGTGAAAAAATATTTTTTCGAATACACCCTTAAGGCTCAAACTCACTGCTTAACCGTCGCGAAACTTTCTGATACAATGACGGGCTCATTTTTAAACGTAAAGATGTAAAATTGGCAAGCCTATGGAAGCAATCTGGAATCGAAATGAGTTTTCATTTTTTGAGAAATAAATTATCTATGGAATTATAAGCGATTTCGATCACGTTACAAGACGTTTTTCTGCCATCGCTGACTGATTTTTTGCTTTCGTCCTGAAATTCGGTTCAAAACGTTAACTTTGACAGTATTTAAGAATCATCTATTGCGTTTACAAAAAAAAAAACGGAAAACGTCTTTCGATTACATAGTTTCTGATTAACAACACCTATCAGTTTTATGCGTTTCCGAATAAAAATGAATTAAAACTTATGTCATAAAATTGGATTCCAGAACAGCTATAGCCTACCATGCTCTATAGAGCTCAAAGACTATGTGTGTAAATGATTTAATTCTGTAAGATTATGTTTGCATGTCTTTTCACACCCAAACTATTTACCAGCATTTTGATGTATTATTTGGTGTGTGTTTTTTTTTTTTCAAGTTAACTTAGTTTATCATTATATTTTGATTTCTTTTTTATTTTACCTCATATACAGGTTGCTTAGTAGTAAAAACTAGTTGTCTCGTAAAGTTAATTTTCAGGTGTTGGGATGGCGTGGTGAGCTATTTTGAAAAACCTAAATAATGACAGCGCCTTTGGGGCCAGACCTTTTGAAAAATTTGAATAATCGGAGTATGAAAGGGACTTTGGGGGGAATCACAGCCATGGTTATGAATGGCTGAGTTTACAGGATTTCATTATATACGTACTGTTTATTTTGAATTTGTACCTAATATGAAGCTTTCGTAAGTAACAATATTTGTTTAGGTGCGTATTTATTTTATTCTTAGTGAATTTCTCATGAAAATAAAGCTATTTAAGCAACTATAAATTTGATTTTTTTTTCAACCAAATTTTCTGGAAATTAATTTTACTATCATATTAGTTATCCTCAGCACTCCAAGATTATTGTTGATTTACGGATTTCTTTATTTACAGATGCCAAGAAACAGACCAAGAACAACAGAGGGAGCCTCCTGAATTTTCACTTAGCCATGGACTACGTGAGAGCAGAAGGATACAATTCCATCAGCTAGCATCAAGTTCAATAACTCTGCAGTACTATCTAAGACAAATAAACATGGGATGTGAAATGCGGCCATATTAACTGAAAAACAAGAAAGGAATTTGGACCAGCACATTCTGCTTCTTTAAACCTACGGTGCCACGCCTACAGAACTTCGCGAACATGCGTACCAATATGCCGAAGCTAATAATATAAAACATCCATTTATAAAGACGATAAAATGGCTTAATTTTATGGACTGATGAAGAGAAATCCAACCTTGAGCATAAAAAAGCCTGAGACAACATCAGTCCGTGGAACATTAGCCTTCAACACAGAGGCAGTTGGACTACTATTTTTGACAACTTTAAAACTGTGATATCCAAGCACAACTTTCCTCCCAAACGTATCATTAATATGGATGATATGTCCGATTTAATAGGTTATTTTATTTAATTTTATGTCATATTTTACTTTCATTGGAGTTAAATAAATATATTATTCAGTTTATTGGTATTGTTTTATTCCAGCGGGGATGACTGAACTACGCTCGGTCAAAATTAACTTAGTGTTCAACTCGATTAAGCAATAAATTCCCGCTGTATTATTGCTATAAAGCATTTTATTTTAAAACAGTATTATTTACAGAAAAAATTAATATTAAAACTATGTGCATATTTTGAAATTTTACAATAGTTACATATTTACAACGAAAGGGCAGTCTTCCAAACTACATTTTTAGTTAGATTCTGATTGATTGAATCGTGTACCTATTGGGAACCCCCTCCTGTTGGAAAATTTAAAAAAATTCCTTCAGATTCTGAAAGCCAATTTTTTCGTCAAATGTCACCAAGATGCCGTTAAATATCGCCAAATTTAGCGAGATTCTTTCATTTGGTGCCAAGCATTTGTTTTGGGATTGGTAATATGGAAAGTCGATTTTCTCGCCAATGTTGAAAATATTTCGCCAAATATTTCGAAATATTTCCAACTTTACGACTTCGTTTACTACCAACTGTTCAGAAGTCTAACTGTTTGAAAATTCATTCCCCTTGAAATGCATTGATCCGTAGTGACCGCAAAATGATTCACTAATCAAATTTTTTCGAACATGTAACCTACTCCAATGGTCTTCTCGTTTCCCAAAACGATAGGATACAAATTTTAGCCAAAATCGTTAAAGCCGTCTTTTAGATAAAATTAGCATATATATATATACGCACCCATAGACACAAGATTTGCTTGTGTTATAATAATTATAATTATCATATCAGTTCTCCTTTCATTTCTTTATTTTTGTCAAAAGTACATGAAAAAATACTCTATTGTCAAATGGATGACATGTGCCTTAACCATGCACGAAAATAGTAGGGTAATGCCAGCAAACCTCACCCCTTCTTTTTTTATCCCTCCAACTCATATCATATTGATATTTGACCAAAAATTTATATGACTTTTAAAACAGCATTAATTTTATGAGACAATCATTAAAAAAAAAAAAAAAAAAAAAATCTTTATCTCAATTCTATTACAATTGGGAGCATCTGAAAGATAACTGACTGTGGTTGACCCATTCTCCCCTATATCAACGATGACAAGGTTTTACATACAATAAATTCTGAAAAATTCTAAAACCTCTTTGAACTAACAGATATTTGAAAAATCAGCAAAACTGCATTTATTTCCACCATTTTAGTGTGAAAACTTTTAAACTCTAATTTGTATTTATGAAAGTTATTCTTACAAATCATTTGAATTTATTTATAGCCAGTTAAATTTAATGCATTAATCTATGTAATGAATCTTCAAAGGAACTCTAAAATAATTCGGTTAAATTTTTAAATGTATATTTAACTTCTTATCTGCACAGTTTCTCCTTTTATTCAAATACCTTTTAGAAATCACGATAAACCGGAGTTTTTTTTCTATAGCACATTCTTGAATATTTTTCGAATATAATTCATTTACTAAAGGCAGACGATATTAGTCAAGCGATTAATTTTGTGGAAGAAAAAAAATAGATAGAAGGGTTCAAGAGAAGAATGTTAATATATCAAAGAATAAAAGGGCTGTAAGTGCATTATCCTGTTAGTCACCGTGCATCGACACATGACAAGAGAACAAGAACAAGAATGCAATACGATATCGATGGCTACTAACATAAATGACAAAGTAAACATAAAAATTTCCTGATATTTAAATAATAATTATGCTTAAATGATTAATGTATATAGTAAAAGAAACGTATCTGCAGTGACATGTTTTATATAAACTTCGTCATAGACCGAGATGCGGCAGCACAGACAATCACCTCATCGAGATCACGGCTGAAATTCCAGAATTAGTTAAAAATCGATTCCCATATTAAAACGAAATCGATCTGCCAAGTCCTATGTTGGTGGAAAACACATGAAAACCCGATTTTAGGGGGTTCACTCGTAGGTTTACCAATGTGTTTTCCTGCACCCAGTCCCCCATATTTTCATACCTTTGGTTGCAGGAAAACACAATGGTAAACATAGGAGTCAACCACTAAAATCGGGTTTTCAGGCGTTTTCCTCCAAGATATGACTTGGCAGACCGATTGCGTTTTAATATGCGAATCGATTTTTAACTAATCCTAGAATTTCACCCGTGAACTCGATGAGGTGATTGTCTGTGCTGCCGCATCTCGGTCTATCACCGTTTTGAATGCAGTAGTTGGTTTAGCATATAAATTTTCAAAATGCGAAAACATAAAATTTATTTGAATTTATTTAGTGTCCGTTATAAATCTTTTGTTAAAATTTAATTCATCAATCTACTCCTCAATGAATCTTTAAAGAAACTCTAAAATAATTCAGTTATATTTTTAGTTCACAGGCTATCAAAGCCAGAGAGCTAATGTGCCCGCCGGTTCTGTATGTATGTATGTATGTACGTAACGCGATTACTCTTGATAGAAACATCCGATTTGCTTCAAAAATTTTTTCTAGGTTCATTCTGATAAGGCGCTTCCCTGATTAGTTTTGGGGGTTCATTGGTTAACTATAAAGGGGGGGAAAGGGGGCTACCCTCCCCCTTAATTTAGATAAATGGGCTTTTCATGCAGAATTCTTCGATTTTGTCCAAATTTGGTATACCGGTTTATTATGTTAAGAAACTGCCTTAATTAGATATGGAAGTTCATAAGTTATTAAGTATAAAACGGGGAAAGGGAGGCTAGACCCCCCCCCCCTTAATTTAGATAAATTTGTTTTTCATGCAGTTTTATTCGATTTTCTCCAAATTTGGTATACCGGTTTGCTATGTTAAGGAGCTGCCTTGATTAAATTTGGAGGTTTATTGGTTAAGTATAATGGGGAGCGGGGCTACCCCCAATCCCTAATTCAGATAAATTGGTTTTTTTGTGCAGAATTATTCGATTTCTTCAAATTTGATATACCAATTTATTCCGATCTGGCGCTTCCTTCATTAGATTTGGAGGCTCATTGGTTAAGTAAAAAGGAGGAAAGGGGGGGGCAGTTTCCTCCCCTTAATTTAGATAAATGGATTTTCATGCAGAATTATCCAATTTACTTTAATATTTTTCCTATGTTCATTCTGATAAGGAGCTATCCTGGTTAGGTTTGGAGGTTCATTAGTTAAGTATAAAAGGGGGGGAAGGGATTAGACACCCCCTTAATTTAACGAAATGGTTTTTTCATGCAGAATTATCTAATTTGCTTCAAATTTGGTATACCGGTTTATTTTGTTAAGGAGCTTCCCTGATTAGATATGAAGATTCATTGGTGAAGTATAAAGGGGGGAAACGGGGGCTAATCCCCATTCATTTATTTTTTTAGGGACATTATTTTTTGAAATAAGAGTATAATATACAATTAGTGTGAATAGCCTGTGAGCCCAATGCCATCAGTTTAACTGGGCACTTTTCTTTTTATTAATATCTATTTAAGTTTAATAATTTTAAATGCAATACGACGCGGATGACTCATTACATATATGACAAAGTAAACATAAATATTTTCTAATGTTTAAACAATAATTATCCTTAACTGATGAATATATAGTAAAATGGTGACACGTTTTAACTAGTAGTTGATTTAACATAAAAATTTTCAAAATCCGAAAACATATTTTAAACTACAGAAATTGAGGAAATCATGTAAATCAAAAAGATTTAAAACAAATTAATAAAGAAACCTCTTAAATTCTAACTTGTATTTACGAAATCGTACTTAAAATACATTAGAATTTATTTAGAGTCCTTTATAAATCATTTGTCAAAATTTAATGCATCAATCTACTCAACTGAAACTGCAAAGAAACAGTTAAATGACAGATGTAAATTTCCAACTGGGTGAAAAATGCCCGGACCAGGATTCGAACCAGAGATCTCTTGGCTGAAGCCTCCAATGCTCTACCATCAGAGCTATCCTAGACGAATCTGGTGAAACTCTTTCACCCAGCTAACCTTATTGATTATAGCATCTGGTCCGAAATATTGGTTCAGCTCAACAGAATAAATCGGAGGTAATGGAACTCCAGAAAGTTAATCTAGTGTAATTACGTATCCAGCGATTTCTGGAGTTCAATTACCTGCGATTTATTCTGTTGTGCTGAACCAGATTTCAGACCAGATGCTATAATCAATAAGGTTAGCTGGGTGGAAAAGTTCCACCAGATTCGTCTGGGATGGCTCAGATGGTAGAGCATTGCACCGAAAAAAAAACGGACTAAAAACGGAAATACTACTGGCAATCTAGACGCCAGCAATATTTCCGTTTTTTTACGGGAATTTTTAACTATAAATTACAGAAAATTTTCCGTTTTTAATCAGAATAACGGAAAATTTTCTGTAATTTATGGGTAAAAATTCCCGTAAAAAAAAAGCGGAAATAGTACTGGCGTCTAGATTGCAGTATTTCCGTTTTTTAGTCCGGTTTTTTTTTTTTTTTTTTTTTTTTTTTTTTTTTTTTTTTTTTTTTACAGTGTGGAGGCTTCAGCCTAGAGATCCCTGGTTCGAATCCTGGTCCGGACATTTTTCGCCCATTTGGAAATTTACATTAGATATGATCTATTTACCAATTAGAATAATTGTATAATTGTGTTAAAATTAATCTACTGTAAATTGAGCTATATATTATATATTTTTTTAATTTCAACAATATTTAATTCAATAAGACACGGATAACTCATTACATAAATGACAAAGTAAAAATTTATAATTTATTATATTCAATTTAAATATTAATTCTTTTAAATATTAATTTTATATATTTATCAAATTCAATTTATTATATTCAATTTATTATATTCAATTTAAAAGAGATAGAGTTTTATTAAAAGAATCTTTTATCTATGATGACATGGTTTACATACAGAGCATCTCCCTTTTGAATGAAGTAATTAAATTAAAATAAAATTCTGCAAACTCCTAAAGTATCGATTAATTGACAGAAAATGAGAACAATCGGTAAATTTGCATTTTTTTTTTCAAAACATACTAATATGAAATCTTTTTCGTTCTAACTTTCATTTACGAAAAATATACTTCAAATTCATTTGAATTTATTTAGTGCCCGTTAAATTTAAAGCATAAGTATATTTAAAGAATCTTTTAAAAACCTCTAATTTAATTAAGGTAAAGTTTTAAATTTGTACTAGATAGTACCCGCCAAGATTTGACTTTAAACAGTTTATATGTTTCATTAGAAAAATGCTTGAATTTTTTATTAGTTGCTTTTAAATTAATTAAATAATGAAAGCTTGATGAACTGCTATATTGTATAAGTGATTCCTACAGATTTAAGACAATAGATGGTGCTGTCAGTCTAACCTACTCAATAAAGTGAAATAATTTTAAGTTTGTAATTTATAACCAACTATGCTTGCTTTTCATCAGAAGTTTAACTAAATTATTAGGTAGAACTTTTATTTTTACTTACTACAGAGTCATTTTTTTTAATAACAATATTTAGTTTTTTTTTCTTTTATACTACACGACTGTTTAAAAGTTTCCGTTAACTTTACTTTTTATAAGTCTCATTCTAAAACCCTGTACTTAAAACTTGGTGCTAGCAGCTGACGATTTATAATATATATTTTTTAATTACATAAATTTTATTTTACATTTTCATACATTATTTAATTATTAAACCCTGGATATCTAGGTAATTTCTTTTATAGTTGACTATATATACTAGTATTTATGAACATTTTTTATTCTTTCTTTTCCTTTTTTTTTACGGAAAAAAATGACAAACTTTACTTTGTACACACACACATATATATTCTAGATAATGGTCAGAAAATATAGCAAAGATTGTAGATCATTGAAATTTATTTAATGAATTACATGCAAACTGTTTTAGCTTAAATATCTTTAATTTTAAAAATATTGTTGATTGTTAAATTTTATTTAGTTGTAAAGCATTTGAATAATAATAATAATAATAAAACACAAATCATATAACTTATCCTGAAATAAAATGAGATTATTGAAATTAATTATCGACACGAATATTACAGAAATCATTCTGCCAAGCGTGGAACTCGCGTTCTCTACAGAGATTCACAGCTTTAAATTGAAGCTTTAGGCCGTTGGGCTAACCGGACTTCGCCCTACTTTACTCTAAAACCGAACAGGTACTAGATTTAACGTTACGCATGCGCAGTTATTCCCATTTTGCGCTGAACTGAAAATTTACCTCAGCGTTTTAATACATATGGTGATTTATTCTGATATGAATGGTTCATCATTTTACTCTTCAAACTAGCTGACCCGCCCAGAGTTGTCCGGGCCCATGATAATACTCTTAAATAAACCTTAAATTTGTATGATTTTATATCTGCTGCGCACACGCTGCTCAGATCATTTATCTCACAGCTGCCAGTTAAATATCGCTCAAAAAATTCAAATTGTTAATTAATGTATATCGTTAATTGCGGACGGATTTCAAAGAAAATTAGATATTTAGATTTGTCGGTAAAAAATATGCATAGGTGTCTTAATTTGAAATTGATAAAAGCAATATTAAAAAATATATAACTTCCCTTAAAAATTCCTAGTGTACTTTAAAATGTGGCAACCTCGCGAACTAAAGATTCTGGTAAAGCATCCGGATCTGAAAGAAGAAGAATTTTCTTTGCGGCCCGATCAAAATCTGTGCTTTTTAGATGCATTCGTAATTATATAAATACGTAGCACCTATAGTCGTCGTTCGGTCCGTCTGTCTGTCCGTCCGTCCGTCCGCATATAATAGAGCAAAAACTACCCAACCGAATGGTCTGAAATTTTAAATATATATTTGTTGCGAAACTTTGTCGAGTCATTTCTAATTTTATGAAAATCGGATATATAGTTTAATTACAGGGACAGTCAAAATTTTTCCGTTACATTACGGCTAATAGGAAAAATGATTTCAAGTGCATTTTAATGATGTTACAGCCTTTCGAATAGAATAAAATTGATATGCACTTATGAAGTGTACTAAACACCAATACAATATGCGGTGCAAAAAATATTTATAAAGCTAATTATAGTTCGAACGCACCTCATTTGCCACGTTTGACGTGCAATTTCCAACTTATTTCTTCTACAAACCGCTAGCCTCGATGCAATTTCAAAAGGAGCATGTTGGTTGGACAGTCCTGGTCGACCCTCGTATCAGGGTTCAATTCTAATCAGCTTGTGGTTTTGAAGAAAGAAATACTTTCTTTAATTTGGCTCCTTGATGAGTTTTTAATTAATATCGCAGCTAATTATTATAATTTTAAAATCCTCAGTCTCAGCTGCAGTAGCAAAGGCCTTGGACTATCTTCACAAAACTTTTCAGCCTTGTGCGTACCGTAGATTTCGCTAACCACTGCCCTCACACACACACACAAAGAGAGAGAGAGAAACTTTCTTTTATTAGCATAGATACCTTTCAGAGAAGACGATAATTCGTTTCTTATTATGGCACACTGTTGAATATTTTTCGATTATAGTTCATTTATTGAAGGTATTAGTCAAGTGATTAATTTTGTGGAAGTGAAAAATGAATAAAGCGTTTCAGAATAGGATGATAATATATCACAGAACGAAAGAGGCTGTATTAACCTTCAGGTACACATGACAAGAGAACGCGAACAGGAATGCAATGAGACATCGATGAGTTATTACATAAATGCATAGCTGCCGCTCCTCCTTTTTTCAGAGTCAAAAACAAGTAATTTGAACGGGAGAATTATTTAATGGAAAGTTTTTTATTTCTGTGTAGTTATTAAATAAATTTTTCTGCTTGATAAAGTTTTGTAGCTTTATTTTATTTGTAGAAAAACCGGAAGGTTAGCAACTATGTAAAGGGCAAAGCAAACATATGTAATTTCTTATGTTTATTCAGTTATTGTGTTTAAGCACGTAAATTATACAGTGTCTTAAACTCTTGGGCAAAACTTTAATGAGTGATAGTATACATCAAGACAAACAATATTAAATAGGAAACAAAGGGTCCCAAACATCTTTCGAAGGAAATAGGCGCCATTAAAATTTAGGATCCAAAATTTCAAATGATTATAAAAAACGGAAAAATTGGTCTATCTGTTTGCGGTTTTCGCTAAAACCATTCTTTATGTCAGTATTTTCAAGAAAAAACTCACACTTATCTAATACTGTACTTCATCGCTTTGAATGAAGTAATTGGTTTAAAACAAAATTCCTTAAAATCCTAAAATATGTTAGCAGAAATTAGAAAAATCAGCTAAATTTCATTTTAAATAAAACATATTAGATTGAAAACCGTCTTAAATTCTAATTTGTATTCACGAAATTATTCGTAAAATTCGTTTGAATTTATTTAACACGTGCACGCCGGCGCGGTGGGTCACACTCGACTGTCTCACAGCTGCCAAGTCTCCGGCTTTTTGGATACCAGTATTTTAATACAGAAAATGTTGTTTTATTTAATTACAACAATTGGGCGATTTAAAGGAACAACATTTTCTCTAAAATAATAGTGGTGTGCAAGAAGCCGGAGACCGGCTACCTCTGAGACAGTCGAGTGTGACCCACCGCACCGGCGTGAACGTGTTAAGGCTCATTAATTTTAAATCTACCAATTTCAATCTACCCAAAAAAGCTTTAAACAGGGCGAAAATTGTACGCCAAACGTGGCAAATGTTTGCGTTCGTACTATAACTAGTTTTATAAATATCCAGCTCTTGGTGCAATAGCTGGTGCATTCTTATGCAAAAATGCATGAATACAAAATTTATTACGATTCTATATATTTAATTCAGTAATACGGAAATAATAGGACTCCATCTTAAATTGGACTCATCAGCATGGCAACCTAGAATCATTACCTGTCATGGGATATCATTGATTTAATGACATATGATAGGATTTAATAGAAGAAAATTTTTATTAATATCCTTTTAAATTTTTATTTAATTTTCATAAAATTTGAAATGACTAGACAAAATTCTGCAACGATTATATATACAGTAAAGAATTGTTTATACGTTTCTCATTTATACGTCTTTTACATTTATACGTCGTTTCAGTGCGGACCCGGTTCATTCCTGTGTATTTTAATGTTGTAATGTTTCGTTTATACGACGCATAACGTCGGTTATACGTCGTTTCTTTCATGTCGTAACAGATTTTCTTGGAATTTTTTCTTTGAACGTCATTCTTTTTTTTTCTGCTTGCAACATTTGGAGAAAAATCAAAGACAAAGAACATGTGGGACTACTAGAGGGGTTATTTCAAGTTCGTGGAACCTGTGGAGGGGGTGGAACGAAAAGAATAGACCGTGGATGGACTGCATTGACACTGACATTACTTAGAACCTTTTTTTATTTCTCGCAGTACTAGTGATAAATATTTCTAGGAATTTATCTCCATACATAATGATTTTCTTAAGTCTCAAAGTAAAGCGGCCCATCAGACGACGATTGAGGATTATTTAAATTAAAATCTGTTTGTACGTCCGATAATGGAATACAAAAGGTGTAATTCAAGATATGCAACCTAAACGAAGTTTGATAATTCTCATTTTACTTGATTATTTAACTCATTTAACTTGATAATTCTCAACATACAGTGTATCTTAAACAGACGAAAATGGTACGATTGCACGTTTTTCACAGTTATACGTCGTTTCAGGACGGTCCCTTGAAAAACGTATAATCGGTGCTTTACTGTATTAAATTTAAAAACATTCGGTTGGGTAGTTTTGCGCTGTTATATGCGAACAGATGGACGGACCAGACGGCGACTATAGGTGATACGTATTTATATAATTACGAACACAACATTTAAAAAGTTTACATTTTAAAATCAGTTATATTTTAAAGTATGCATTTAAAATCTTATCTGAACAGTTCATCTTTTCTATTCAACTACCGTTCTGAAAAGACGATAATTCGTTTCTTTTTATAGCACATTTTTCCTATTTTTCGAATATAATTCCTTTACTGAAGACAGACAATATTAGTCAAACGATTAATTTTGTTGAGGGGAAAAGTTGGTAGAAGGGTTTCAGAGAGGAATAATAATATATCAAAGAATAAAAGGACTGTAAGTGCATTATCCTGTTGGTACACATGACAACAGAACAAGAACAGGAATGCAATAATGTATCGATGGTTAATTACATAAAATGACAAAGTAAACAGAAATATTTTCTGATGTTTAAACAATTAACATGCATAAATGATAAAAATATAGTAAAACAAACATATCTATTGGGACATGATCTAAATAAAGTACGTCACCCCTCTGAATGAAGCGGTTGATTTAACATAAAAATTTTCAAAATCCGAAAACATATTTTAAACTACAGAAATTTAGAAAATCATGAAAATTACATCTATTCAAAGCTAATAAAAGAAACTCTGAAATTCTAAATTGTATTTACGAAATCGAACTTAAAACTCATTTGAATTTATTTAGTGTCCGTTAGAAATCATTTGTCAAAATTTAATGCATCAGTCTGCTGGAGGAAATTCTAAAGTTAATGAGTTATTATTTTAATATATTTTTAATTTCAATAATATATAATTCAATAAGACACGGATGATTCATTACATAAATGACAAAGTAAAAATTCATAATTTATTATGTTTTTACAATTATTGCACTAAAACGCAGACGCACCAAAGTTTTATTTAAAGAAACTTTTATGTACAATGACATGGTTTATATACAATATACTACCGTTTTGACTGAAGTAATTAATGTAAAACAAAATTCTGCAAAATTCTAAAACATCTTAAACACAACAGAAATTGGAAAAAAACAGCAAAATTGCATTTATTTGAACCATACTAGTATGAAAAAAAATTGTATTGTAATTTTTATCTACGAAATTATAGTTATAATTAATTTTTAATCTACTTAGTGCCAATTAATTTTATAGAATCAATCTACTCAATGAAGCTCTAAAAAAGTTACTTATAGCTTTAAATTTGAATTTAAATTCTTAACTGAACAGTTCACTTTTTATTCTTCAAATACCTTTCAGGAAATCAGGATAATTCGTTTCTTTTTATGACACGCTCTTGAATATTTTCCAGCGTAATTCATTTATTGGACGCGGACGATATTAGTCCAGAGATTAATTTTGTGGAAGTAAAAAATCGATAGAAGGGTTTCATAGAAGAATGATAATATATGAAAGAATGGAGGAGTTGTAATTGGTATACAGTCGAACCTCGTTATCCCGACACTCTAAGGACCAGAACAAAGTGTCGTCATAAGCGGGGTGTCGCGGTAACCGGAGTTGTAGAAAAATATTTATAAAAAGCTGTATTTTTAAGTAATTTAAGACAATTTCAAATTCATAACTGTTCTTGCAGTTTTAAGCAATAAAACATTATTATTAAACAAAATAAACGCAAAAAAAAATTGAAAAGAATAAAAATCAGATTTATAGTGACATTTTTTTTTAAATTGTTACATGAAATATTGATGAATTAAGGTTTGCTTATCCCTAGATGTGCTTCCTACAATTCTTTTTTCAGTATTATACAATGAATTGTAACCAATATTCGTTGTTTCAGAAATACATGTTAGATAATTTCTGATCGTTACAATGCAATGCAATGCTTCGGTTTTAGTCGGGTGAAAAATGCCTTGTAACAAAAAGATAGCACCACCTGACCAGAACAAAAGACCTCGAGTAGACTGATACGTCTATATGGAGCTTAAGTGAGTAATTCATAGAGTTTGGGTTTATTTATTCAGTTAAAGGATTGAAGTAAAATTTCTGATTTATCTCAATGTGTATTTTAGACACTTTTGTGAAAAGTTTGGCTAAGACATTTCTTACCGCTTAATTTCCGTGCTTATAAGATGGATTATGAAAAATGGACAATTTTTCTAAACCTTCGGGATATCCGGAGTTGAAAATTATACAACGACGTAAAATCCGGAGTTTATTTACATTAAAGTCATGTACAGAAAATCGGGACTTTGAAAAACTGACGTGATAAGCGGGGTGACGTGAAAACCGGGTGTCGGGATAACGAGGTCCAACTTTATATTGTTGGTACACATGTATATACATTGAAATGACAAAAGTCATGGGATAGCAAAATGCAAATATATAGATGGCAGTAGTGTCGCTCATAAATTGTATAAATGGTCAGTGCCTGGGCAGGACTTTCATTTGTGTTCAAATGCTTCGTGTGAGAAGGTTGATTATGGGATTATGGCCACACGATTATGTGATTATGGCCAACGGATTTCGAACGCGGTATGCTAGTTCGAGCTAGACGCATGGGACATTCCATTTAGGAAATCGTTATGGAATTCAACATTCGAGATCCACAGTGTCAAGAGTGTGCCGAGAATACTTAAATTGAGGCATAACGTCCCATCATGGACAATGCAGTGGTCGACCGCCGGCACTTAATGACCGCGACCAGCGACGTCTGCGTAGACTTGTCGGTGTGAACAGACAAGCAACACTGCGTGAAATAACCACAGGATTGAATGTGGGACGTCCGACGGGCGTGTTCGTTAGGACAGTCCGGCGAAATTTGGCTTTCATGGGCTATGACAGCAGAAGACCAACTCGGGTGCCATTACTAACAGCACGACATCGTCAACAGCGGCGCTCCTGGGCTCGTGACCATATCAGTTGGACTGTAGACGACTGGAAAAAAAGTGTATTGTTCAGATGAGTCACGATTTCAATTGGTAAGAGCTGATGGAAGGGTACGAGTGTGGCGCAGACCCCATGAAGCCATGGACCCAAGTTGTCAACAAGGCACTATGCAAGCTGGAGGTAGCTCTATAATTGTGTGGGCTGTGTTTACATGTAATGGACTGGGTTCGCTGGTCAAACTGAACCTATCGTTAACTGGAAATGATTACATTCAGCTACTGGGAGAACATTTGCAACCATTCATGGACTTCATGTACCCAAGCAACGATGGAATTTTAAAGGATGACAATGCGCCATGTCACCGGGTCATAACTCTTCGCGATTGGTTTGAAGAACATTCTGGACAATTCCAGCGGAGGATTTGACCACCGCGATGGCCCGATATGAATCCTATCGAACATTTATGGGACATAATCGAGAGATCAGCTCGTGCACAAAGTCCTCCACCGGCAACACTTTCGGAATTATGGACGTCTATACAGTCTGCATGGCTTAATATTTCTCCAGAGGACTTCCAACGACTCTTAGAGTCCATGCCACGTCGTGTTGCTGCACTTCGCCGGCCAAACGGTATACGACACGCTAATAGCATGGTATCCCATGACTTTTGACACCTCAGTGTATTGTTGGTACGCAAAAGAACGAGAACAGGCATGCAATAAGACATCAATGATTCAATACATCAATAACAAAGAAAACATACGTCCCGTAAGGCATGGTGACGTCACGGCGACGTCGTTGTGAAGTCACACTGTGATTTTGTGACCGTCGATGTGACGTCACAGTGACTAGAATGCGAGGTCGTTTGTGACGTCACATTGTGACAACTCTGTGAAGTCACGGTGTGACAAATTTGTGAAAAGTGTGTCATTTGTGACTATTTTGGCATTAACTTAGTGACGAACCTGTGACGAAAGCGACAATGCTTTGACGTCACACTGTGACCAATTTGTGAAATATGTGTCATTTGTGACGAACTTGTCATAAACACTGTGATTTCAAATGAAAATCAAATTTCAAATTAATTGCTTAAAAGACGCAAATAGTGAAAAAGATTCCATGCTGGGACTCGAACCCGGGCCATTAGTACAGCGCACTGGCATTCTACCGACTAAATCACATGGATCGATACCCTGGCTGGAAAATTTCTCACTATTACATGATGGCGAGGCTACAAACTCAGCACAAGATGGAATGTTTAGCGTGAGCCACCAACATGATGCAAACACGAAACTTAATTAAGATTTAGAATGTGTAAATTTTTTAATTTGTTCTGATTTGTCATTGCTTTATTAAATACGAACATGGAGACTAACGGATATTAATACAACTATTATTTATAGAACGGCATGATAAGCGATATTTATTTAAATTTTTTATTCCCGTGTATATTGTATTTTGTGAATATGAGCTAAATATATTTGGTATGTTTTATAGGAAAAGACTGATCTGGGAAATAGAAAAAAAACGAGTAAGAAAAATCATGCGTTAATCATAGATTATAAAGTACTTTCCAACACTTTCTGAATGCTTTAACAAGACATCGTAATTTAGGGAAATGACGTAAATAAGATAACTAACTAAACATTTTAGAAAATTCATAAAACATTTGAAAAATTGATTTCAGCAGTTACCGTCCATAGCCAAATATGTTTTCCAATTCTTTTGAACAGCCCTGTATTTGATCTGTAAGTTGATACACTGAGGAAAATGAAGTACTCAAAAATAAGTAAACCGACGTACTCATATCGAATTGAATATTTTTGGATAAAAAATGAACCCATGCTTTCTCTATTTTGAAACATCACATGTTATCGAACCCAAACAAACGAATAGTTTTGTACCCTGTAATGGTTCATTTCATTTATGGCGGCATAAATGATGTTTATTAATCTAAATATTAAATTATGCACAGCATTTTAAAAATAATTTAAAAGTGCTTGGAAATAATGCTCTTGTCATAAAAATATTCGATTTGAGTATCTTGTTAAACATTTTGCTATTTTTCTTAGTAAATAATCAATTAAACATTTCTTGTTAAGAACTTTGAACGGGAAATAAATGTCAGTACATATTTACTTTAAATTTTAGGTTTTTCTTTTTTTTTTTTTTGGGGGGGGGGGGGGGGGCAGTACATAACGATTCATATTTTATCACAACCAATGAATAAAAAATGAGTACATGTGTTTCTCAACTTTGAGTACATTTGGATCGGAGCTATTTTGAGTATGTGACGCATTTAAAATTGAGTATTTTTTACTCAATTTTGACTTCCCATTTTTTTAAGTGTATATATACTATATAATGGGAAAATCTAGTTTAGCAAGGAAACGCCTAACAGGTTGAAATTCTTTTTCAGCAATTTATACTAATGTATGGAAACATACTTGAATTCTTTTGTACAACCCTGTAGTTTACCTAGAATCTTTATTACACGCCACTATTTAGTTAAAATTTAATTCAAACTAAGACACTCTTAAAACTGCTGAAATCACATTTCCAGAAATTATAATTTATAGATGGCCATGTATCCAATTCTTTACGTGACCCTGTATATCATTTTATCTATATTCTACAAACATTTCTTGGTAACTTAAATGCAGTTCAGCAAAAAAAAGGCATAACTCGTTTAAAAACAACCTTTAAGCAATTTGCGCCCATACCCAGTAATCCTTACGAATACTTTTGTGTAACCTTGTATAGGAATTATAGCATTTATATACACCATATACTATGCATAAATATAGTGAATCATAAAAGCGCATATCATAATTAAAAATACATTTCCAGCAATCATCGCTAATGAACAGTACTTCGGATACAATATAGTATCTGAAATATTTTGTGTGTCCCTGTAAATGCTATATACGTATTATTCGTATTATACATGAAATAATTTATAGTATGTAAACCTCAGCGACATATATCAATTTCATTATATATGAAATAGATTAACATAATTAAAGTATGCCGCAAACAATTCCCTCCACCCCTATATCATTATGTATTTGAATTCCTTTTTTAGCCCTGTAAATGAACAATAACTATTGTTGTATCGCATAGTCAACAGAATGCATATTTTAGTGCACTTCATAAATGCATATAAATTTTATTCTGTTTAAAAGCGTGCGTAAAATCATAAAAAATCATTTGAAACGATTTTTTCCCATAGGCTGTAATGTAACGGAAAACTTTTGGCTGTCCCTGTAAATGAACAAAGCATGCTACAAACTTCATTACAAATAGGTACCGTGCTATGTTAAACGTCAATAACATTCAAAAATTTCAGGGCAATCCGAGTATATTTTCGAGAGTTAGAGTGCGGACAGACTGCTAGACGGACAGACGGAGAGACAAACCGAAGTCATAAGCACTTTTCAACTTGTGTCCTATATTATGTATCCTGTATTATATGAACTTTTAAAAAATATATACTAAAGCAGTTTAATCTATAACTTCCCATCAGGCATGAAAAACACTTTGTTTCAATGCTTAAATATCATATTTTACTTTTTAGTGCCAATAATTACGCGTATCATAAACGTAGAAAATGAATTTACAATAGAAGAAAATTTAATAACAGATTTAGAATGTCTATAATTAAATGTTTGCTTAAAATCACAAACAGAAAAAAGGCTTACATACAATTTAAAAAGATAAATATACCAATTTGAAAAACACTAGAAATAATAATTAGTATTTATAATTGTACTATTAAACAACAGCAAACTCAATAGATAAATTAAATGCATTATTAGATTTAACAATATCTCAAAAATATTTCCATATGGTATAAGGAATTCCTATTATTTTATAATTTCGGCAAATGTTAAATCTGAAAACATTGGTTTGAAGATTTAGGATTTTGAAAGATAATTTAAAATATTATTAGCACTAAAAGAAAATTCTTTCAAATGTTTCACTACTGTAATATATAAAAATACATTTTCCCAGTATAATGTTAATTTCTAATCTGAAACAGTTTCGTAATCTCATGATAATCGAACATCATATTTAACCCCAAAATAATAATAACTATAAGTGTTAGTAATCAAAAAATAGTAAGAAACCGATAAAATAATTCCAAATCATTGTCGTTCCATACATTTTCAATCTCAAGTAAGAGTAAATTAATGCTTATATTAATTCCAGTATGAATGTAGGCATGCACAGTCTCTGCGCAGTTTTTTTTTTTTTTTTTTTTTTTTTCAAGCGATGGCAGATTAAGATATTTTTCTTTACAGTTATCGAATTTGAAAATATCGCTTCTGACAGTTAAAGATCAGTCTCTTACAAATATAACATAAAACTATTTAACTCATATGTACAAATCAGGAATACAATATTTAAAATAAATAAAACTTACATATACGTTCTATTAATATCCGTGTATCTTAAAATGGTCATTTCCTTATCTTAAAGTGTTGTAGACGTGGTGAAGCTGATGTTCTAAAAACAGTGAACTATTTATTTCCGGCGTCTTCTCATGTTTATTTTTTTGGGCAGACGATTTTCAAGCAGATGGTCTGGAACAGATCATTTGTTTTTGCATGCAAGAGATATGAAACTTGAATGCGCAGTAATTTTTTGAAAGTATGGTTAATTAAAATTTTGTATTTGAAGAAATGTCCAACGTATTTAACCTTTTCTTTTTATCCGTACCAAATAATTCAAGTTAAAATGTATTGTAAAGTTCCTTTTTTCTAAATAATTATAATAATAATATTCATAATTAGAGTTTATTAGATATACCATTGTTTAAATTTTCAAAAGGTGTAAAAATAAATTTAATGGTAATAACGAGCCCCCCTTTTTTTTTTCTTTTTTTTTTTTAAGTAAAGTTTGTTTTGCACAAATTTTGTATATTTCTTTTATTTTCGGAAAATGCTAATTTTATTTAAAAAGTCTGAAAGAAGTAGAATTTATGACTTGAATACAAATTATAAAAATATTCTAAAGCAAGAAATGCATAGATGACTAAACTCTGAAGACTCTTTCTACGTGCTCATTAAAAGGTGCAGATTTAACTGTAATAGAATTTTTTTATTTTGAAACCACAGAAGTGTTTCGAATAATCCTGGTCGGTAAAAAAAGAAATAAATAAATAAATTTCCTCCCAGCAAACTAAATATGTACAGTGTATAAATTTAATATTCCTAATTCTAAATATATTATCCAAATGCTAGATAAAATTGAAATCATGAAAAAGTATACATTCACTATCTTCGATATCAAATTGATAAAATATAGCCTGAAAATTTAGTTTGTTAATGCTTGTATCGTGCACTTTATTTATTATGCCCCCCCCCCCTCCCCTTTAGTGACAGAATTTACCATTTGCTATCCACTAATATATTTTATTCCTTATGCCATGTAACTCGTGACTGTTTAAAATATTTCTCTTCATTTTCAAAGATTTTTGAAGTTCATATTTTTGTCACACTGTGACTTACAATATGGTGGTTTTTTTGTCACATATGTGACGTGACGTACGTTACATAGCAGTGACATAACAGTGACCTCACATTTTTTTTTTAATTGCCAGAAAAACATAATTTTACAGTAAATAACATGTTTTAAAGAATTTTCGTAATTTTTTAAAGTTTTCTAAGAAGTTCACATCTCAGTCACAATGTGACATCACTGAGTGGTGGCATTTTGGTCACAGATGTGACGTGACCACAGTGACTTACAGTGACCTCACAACGACGTCACCGTGACCATGCATGCTATGAGGGGTAATCTCTGATCAATCAATATTTTTTTTTTATATATGAAGGACATGATTTAATGCAATAAGTCGGAAATTGTACGTCAAATGTAACAATGAGGTGTGTTCGTACTATAACTAGTTTTATAAATATTCAGATCTTGGTGCAATAGCTGTTGCACTCATATGCAAAAAGGAATAAATACAAAATGTTTTGCGATTCCATATATTAAATTGAGTAACACGGAAATTATAGGACTCCTTCTTAAATAGGACGTCATCACGATGGCAACCTAGAATAATTACCTATCATGGGATATCATTGAATTAGTTACGTATGACAAAGTTTAATAGAATGAAGAAAACTTTTATTAATATCGTTTTAAGTTTTGATTCGATTTTCATAAAAGTTGAAATGACTCGACAAAATTCTTCAACGATTATATATATTAAATTTCGAACGATTCGGTTGGGTAGTTTTTACGCGTTATATGCGCGACAGACAGACGGACGAACCAGACGATGATTGTAGGCTCTACATATATACATACATATAATTACGAACGCACCTAAAAAACATTTACAATGTACAATATTTTTATTTTTGATTTTTTGGTAAATTCTGTTTTATGCAATTTTTTTTTTGTTTTATCTTTATTAATTTTTTATTAGTATTATAATTATAATATATACTAGAAAGGTAGCCCGTCAAAAATGACGGAAATTTAGATATAAAGATATATACAACTCATGTGCAAGAATATGAGTTTTCTCGCTTGTTCCGCAGTGATAGATGAAAGTAACACATTTAAAGAACGAAACACATTTATGAAAAACTGTTTACAGTAGAAGACCACTAATCTGCACAGTTTGGTTCCAAGTGTTATGCAGATTTGAGTCTTTTTGCGGTCATGTCTATTCAATCTTTGTTTAAATTTTTTTTAAATTCATATATTGGACAATTTAGATTGTTAAGCCTTAAAAATAAATAAATTTTACAATTGAAGTAAGGTAAAAACTATTAAATTATCGTATACGATTTCATGAAATGGTATTATATGTGTGTGCTTCACGATCTTGTTTACGACGTTGGCGAAATTGGCTGCAACTTGTCATAATCCTAATAGTAAGTAAGCACCCACCCTGGGAACCCGCTTTTGGCTTATGGTTAGGTGTAACCCCCAAGCCCAGGGCAGGGAAAAGTTTTACTGTGGGCCGCTATAAAAAAAGTAACCAGTTTTTAGCAAAATTTCTGATATAAAGTAGTTTTCAAAAACTTGTGTAAAATTGCAGGCCGTTCTCATGTTATGTCAGTCCTAACAATAATATTTCTAACACTGAAGAGTTTAAATGTATATATGAAATTTAGAAAAGCTTCTCCAAAAGAAAAGTCCTGAAATGACATTGTAATTCCTCTAACTTCAAAGTTTAATCGGCCCTGATGTTGTTTACTGAAATCTAATAAATACAGTTATTTTGAATATTACAACAGAATTAAACAGTTAAACTTATTTAACTTAAACCCGCTGTTACTTCCATGTGTTATTTTTTACTATTAAGAAAGAAAATTATTTAAAATTTTCAAATCATGCATTTATAATTTTTTTCCGTCTTTAAGAACTAAATAATGAAAAAATATGCTTTTCTTCTGAGCTCATAAATATGACAATAAAATAATGTAACTAAGAGACATTGCAAAATTAAATCTTTGTGATTTCAAACCATAAACAAACGATACCGCCACCATTTTACCTACTATGATGTCATTAGAATATTGTTCATTGATTGTTGGAGAACTTACTTTGTGAATGATTACCTCAATGATCTAAAAATTTTTTAAGTTTCACGATGAATGAATCACTTGTGTTTGTTTAGGTTTATGGAATGAGATATTAAGCTGTGAACCTAATTTCAACTAAAGTTATCCAAGGATATATGTATTTTTAATTGAAATTAAAAACAATGCTTTGATCTCGAAATAAAAAGTTTTAGTTTGTATTGTAGCCGTCTGCTATTTCTCTCTCTCTCGCACGCGAGGAGCCAGCCAATAGCAATGAGGCGCATTTCCTCCCCCCGCGTTTTCTGCGGAGAGCTTTTGAAGTCACGTGACGCAGTAACATTCGAACTCTGCAGAGAGCGGCAGATATTCTTTCAGTGACGATGGCGAATATTTGACTATGTGTTGTTGTGTTAATAAAGTTTATTTTTCTACAAAACCTTCTGATTATTTGAGTCACCGAGATATTTTAATCATCTCCCTTCAATCCATTCTCTAAAATGGTGACCGCGGATTTTTGAACCTTCAACTATTTCATAGAACGTCGAACTATTCAACTGTTTCATGGAACGTTTTGTTTAACTAGCAAAATGGCAACTGCTGAAACATCTGCCGTAGTCATTCCACCCTATATCTCTGTGGACCCTACATTATGGTTTCATATGCTGGACAGCACGTTCGAATTAGCTACTCCTAAAGCTATCACTGAGTCGAAAACAAAATATAATTATGTTGTAGCGCATCTACCGCCTGCTACTGCTACTATGGTTCGAGATATAATTATGAGTCCTGATCCTACTGATCCTTATCAGATTTTGAAGGCAAAAGTTATCGAACGTTGTGGAGAAAGTCGCACTTTAGAAATAAGGAAACTGCTAGCTGGAGAAAGCCTGGGTGACAGAAAACCAACCGAATTACTTCGATTAATGAAAAGACGGGCTGAAAGCCATAATATCAGTAACGATCTTCTTTTAGAACTGTTTACTCAACAAATGCCAACCACTGTGCAAACGATTCTAGCTTCCATTGAAAAAATTACTCCAGATAAAGCGGCGGATATTGCTGATAGAATAATTGAATTAACGCCTTCCAACATTAGCTCTGTTTCGATTCGAACACCAACAACTCAATCTCAGACACCACCAGCCATTGATATGCTCGTAAAAGAAATCCAAGCATTACGCCAAGAGGTCGCTCACCTTCGTCGTTCAAGAAGTGTATCTAGAAGTGATAACCATCAGCGAAATCGTTCTCAGTCCCGCAATAGGGATGCAACATTGTGTTGGTATCACCAAAAATATAAAAAAAAAGCAAAAAAGTGCCTAGCGCCTTGTTCTTATTCGGAAAACCAGAAGCGGGAAGAGTAGCGGCGACGGACTTCTCCCCAGCACCTTCTCGTCGCCTTTTCGTTAGAGACAGAAATACAGGTATGTGTTTTCTAGTCGATTCTGGATCTGATGCCTCACTTGTGGCCGCGAATAAAAATGACAAAACTAAGCCTGTTCTTCAAACCTTTCGTGCTGCTAATGGCACAAAAATTAATGTGTATGGTCGTAAATGTATTAATATCAACTTAGGCCTACGCCGAAATTTTACATATTCTTTTTATATTTGTGATGTTTCATGTGCTATTTTAGGAGCTGATTTTTTGCATAATTTTAATTTAAAACTTGATTTACGGAATCGTCGTCTTATTGATTCCACTACTAATTTAAAAGCTCCTGCTATATTAAGTACTTGTAATATATTTTCTGTGAAACCCAATGTTGTAAATGATATATATGGTAAATTATTATTTAAATTTCCTGAAATCACGAAATTACCGGATCCTAACCAACCGGTTAAGCATAATACTGTGCATTATATAAACACTAAGGGGCCTCCAGTCGCTGCTAAGCCTAGACGGCTAGCTCCAGATCGGTTAAAAATTGCCAAAGCTGAATTTCAGCACATGCTACAACTCGGTCATATGAGACCTTCTAAAAGTAATTACTCTTCGCCTTTGCACCTGGTGCCGAAGAAAGGATCTGTCGATTGGAGACCTGTTGGTGATTATCGTGCTCTAAATGCACAAACTATTAAAGAGAAATATCCTATCCCTTGTATCGCAGATTTCACTGCTGAATTACATGGTAAACAAATCTTCAGTCACATTGATCTTGTAAAAGCCTACCATCAAATTCCCATAAATCCTGATGATGTACATAAAACTGCGATTTGCACTCCATTCGGACTTTTCGAAAGCACTCGTATGCAATTCGGCCTTTGTAACGCTTCCTCAACTTTTCAACGATTTATTGATGACGTAATTCGTGACTTAGGATTTGTTTACGCATTTCTTGATGATTTTCTAATTGCATCAAATAATGAAACTGAACATTTAGAACACCTTGAGTTGTTGTTTTCTAGACTTAAAGAGTATGGTCTGTGTATTAATGTTGATAAATGTAAATTTGGCCAATCCACTATCGATTTTTTAGGATTCAAACTTTCAGCTGAAGGAATTGAACCCTTACCTGATCGTGTAAAATGCATCCTAGATTTCCCCCAGCCCTCTACCTTAACTCAACTAAGACGCTACTTAGGTCTTTTCAACTTTTATCGACGGTGCATTCCCAAAGCTGCCGATATTTTAGCTCCACTCGTTAAATTCTTAGAAGGACACAAAAATACGAAAAAACATCCCCGTTCCAATGCTAACAAAACTGAGCAATTGCAATGGAACGATGAAGCCATTCTTTCCTTCACTGCTTCAAAAGAAGCTATAGCTCGAGCTACATTATTACGACATCCAATTCCTGGCGCCCAGCTAAGCTTATGGGTCGATGCCAGCAATGTCGCAATTGGTGGATCTTTAATGCAACTCTCCGAAAACCAATGGGAACCAATAGCATTTTATTCCTGTAAATTAAATAAATCTCAAAGAAATTGGTCTACTTATGATCGTGAATTATTTGCTATTTATTGTTCTATAAAAAAATTCAGACACATGCTAGAAGGTCGGAATTTCATTATTTATACAGACCAAAAAACCCTTATATTCGCATTTCAACAAAACCCTGATAAATGTAGTCCACGTCAATTGAGACATTTAGACTATATTTCACAGTTTTCTACTGATATTAGATATACTAAAGGCTCTGACAACATTGTGGCCGATGCATTATCTCGAATTGAGATAGATTCAATTTCTCCTAATGTGTTAGATTTTAAAGAGTTTGCCACTGCTCAGACAAATGATGAAGAGCTAAAACAACTTCTCGAATTTGACACCACTTCATTAAAATTAGAAAAACATTATTTTCCACTCGAAGATGTACATTTATATTGCGATATGTCACAAAAACATCCTCGACCATTTGTTCCTAAAAGTATGCGACAATCAGTTTTTTCAACCTTACATTATTTCTCGCATCCTGGTATCTCAGCTTCATTAGATTTAATTTCTAAACGATTTGTATGGCCTCGCATGCGTAAGGACATAAAATCTATGGTTCGCAGCTGTACGAAATGTCAAAAAGCTAAAATCTTTCAACACACCAAATCACCAATTGGTACATTCTCTGAACCTGATGCTCGTTTTGCCCATATTCATATTGATTTTATCGGACCTTTACCATCATCCGATGGCAATCAGTATTGCATGACCATCATTGATAGGTTCACGAGATGGCCCGAAGTTATACCCACATCTGATATGACTGCAGAAACAACTGCTCGTACATTGATACACAGTTGGATCTCCAGATTTGGAACCCCTGTTACCATCACTACTGATCAGGGTAGAAATTTTGAGTCCACTCTTTTCAAAGAGCTTACAGATAGATTAGGATGTAAACGCATCAGAACTACAGCATACCATCCACAGTCTAACGGTTTTATTGAAAGATTCCATCGCCATCTTAAGAGTTCTCTTAAAGCTCACAATCAAATTCAATGGACTGAAATCCTCCCGATTGTCTTACTTGGTTTACGCACTGCTCTTAAAAATGATATCCAAGCGACCTGTGCTCAACTTGTTTATGGCACTAATATCAGACTACCCTCTGATCTCATAAACACTGAAACTATAAATCAACCACCTACTCTTACATACGTCACTGAGTTAACTGAAAAAATGAGAAAGTTAAATCCCATTGCCACTGCAATGCACGGCAATCCTAAAATTTATGTCAATCCCTCATTAAAAACCTGTTCACACGTGTTTCTTAGATCAGATAAAGTCAATCCTCCCTTATCACCCCCTTATACAGGACCTCATCGAGTGATTGACAGGTCTGAGAAAACGTTTGACTTGGAATTAAACGGGAAGCGCTGTACTGTATCTATTGATCGCCTTAAACCTGCATATCAATTAGCAGATTATATTTCACCTTCCCAACCTCAAAAACAAAATGAGCCCATAAATATTCCAACTACTCCTGTCGAACACCCTACCACCAAATCTGGTCGTAAAGTTCGTTTTCCGAAACATCTCGTTACGGATTATATTGTTTAAAACATTTGATGTTTATAGTGTGCATATTATTTCCTTCTCAAAAGTATTGTTTTTCATGTAATGCATAATGTATTTTCTATTTTTTTTTTGCATCATATGTACTTTAATTTTACTCAAGACCTTTCTTATGTATCTTATTAATTGCTACCTTTTTGTAATCGCGACTTCGTCACTGGGGGCATACTCTGTAGCCGTCTGCTATTTCTCTCTCTCTCGCACGCGAGGAGCCAGCCAATAGCAATGAGGCGCATTTCCTCCCCCCGCGTTTTCTGCGGAGAGCTTTTGAAGTCACGTGACGCAGTAACATTCGAACTCTGCAGAGAGCGGCAGATATTCTTTCAGTGACGATGGCGAATATTTGACTATGTGTTGTTGTGTTAATAAAGTTTATTTTTCTACAAAACCTTCTGATTATTTGAGTCACCGAGATATTTTTATCATCTCCCTTCAATGCATTCTCTAAAGTATAATTGGTTATTTCTGTTAATTATTTATTTAGGTACTTTTCCATTATACCGCATTTATAAAAAAAAAGCTTGGCGCAATTCGGGCATCAGATAGTGAGATATGTTGCCAAAATATATAAACAGCTATGATAACAAATCTAATGAACTTTTATTTTTGTTTATGTATGCAATTATATACATAAAAAAAACCGGTACAGATGTCATATTCGCCCCATATTGGCGCGATTTTTTTCGGTTGCCAATTTGGCGAAAACATCAACAGCATAAACAACATAATCCGGGTTACCACATCAAGCAAAATAACGACACTTTGGCGTAAGTTAAGTACCTGTTGCCTATATGATATTGGCGACAGAAAAAAATTGCGCCAATATGGGGCGAATATGACATCTGTGCCAAAAAACCGTTTCTAAATATATATAATATTTTTTTATATACGAATTACGGCACAGATTTCAGATATGAACCGGGATACCTAACTGGCGCCAAAATGGTGTTATTTTGCCTGCTATGGTAACCTGGCTATTGTTTTTTATTTACTAATAAATTGTTTATTTACTTTTATTTTCTGTTTTTAATTATATAATCTGTTTTGTTCTATAGCTATTATTCAAACTTTTATTTATTTATAGTTATTTCCTTTTCAAAATGATAGCAAATAATTTAAAAATATACAAGTAACTGGTATTCGAAAGCGAGATTTCTGCCAAATTGGCGTCAAAGAAAAATCACGCCAACCCCGATGCGTATATGACATATGTGCAAAAATTACGGCACAGATGTCATATTCGCCCCATATTGGCATGATTTTTTTCTGACGCCAATGTCATACACACCGGGTACTTAACTCTCGCCAAGTGTCGTTATTTTGCTTGATATGGTAGCCCGGATGTTGTTGTTTATGCTGTTGATGTTTTCGCCAAATTGGCGTCAGAAAAAATAATAATGAATAGCGAATATGACATCTGTGCCAAAATTACTTCTGTTTATTATAAAAAATGGGTAAATAGTTTTTTTTACATTAAATAAAGGTACTTGTTAGTTATACCGTCGACCAAATTACTGTCGCCAAATTGTAAGACTAAATGCCAATAATGATTGACATTAAACATGATCATGTGTTTCTTATGTCATCAAGTGATTTTTAATTTGACGTTATATTTGTATTTTTATTAATGTTTTGCTAATTTAATTGATCGTTCGTTGTTTAAAATAAAAATTATGTCAATTTGTATAATTTCGCGAGTGGTTTGGCGATTTATATAATTTGGCGAAACTGGTCGACGGGATAGCTAACAACTACCTAAATAAATTGCATACATATGGAAAAAAATGCTTGTGAGTATGAAGCAGTAAATAGGTTGTCAGGAAATACGTTGGCAAACTTCTTTCTCGCCAAGCAACTTTTCTCCGAAGTATTGTACATAAGCAATGATTGCTAGAAATGCATTTTTAATTATGATATGCGCTTTTATGTTTCACTACATTTATGCATACTATACTGTGTATATAAATGTTACAGTTCATATGCAGGGCTACACAAAAGAATTCGTAAGGGTTACTGAGTATGAGAGTAAATTGCTTAAAGGTGGTTTTTAAAGGAATTATGCGTTTTTGCGCTGAACTGCATTTAGTTTACTAAGAAATATTTGTAGAATATAGATAAAATGATATACAGGGTCACGCAAAGAATTGGATACATAACCGTCTATGGATGATAATATCTGGAAATGTGATTTCAGTAGTTTTAAGAGTAGTTTAAATTAAATTTTGGCTAAATAGTGGCGTGTAATAACGATACTATTGGCTATGGACGGTAACTGCTGAAATCAATTTTTAAAATTTTTTATGCGTCTTCTAAAATGTTTACTTAGTTATCTTATTTCCCTAAATAACGAAGTTTTGTTAAAGCATTCAGGATGGGTTGGAAAGTGTTTCATATTCTATGCTTAACGCATGGTTTTTTTTTCTTCTTTAGTCTTATTTTGCATTTATTTTATTCTTAATTTTTTAGTCTTATACTGCTTTATAGAAACTTTGGCACAGTTGTCATATACGCCAATTTGGCGAAAACATCAACAGCATAAACAACAACATCCGAGTTACCATATCAAGCAAAATAACGACACTTTGCCGCCAGTTAAGTACCCGTTGTGTATATGACATTGGCGTCAGAAAAAAATCGTGCCAATATGGGGACATCTATGTGACATCTGTGCCGAAACTTTAATATTTAATTTGCAAACTCTTCGCTCCACACCCCTTACATATAGTACAAACTATAACACAGATAGCGCAAAATAATAGACAGTTTGGTACTTTTCCACTGTAGGAGATTTGACGTTTTTTTAAAAAAAGCTTGGTGTAATTTGGTCATCAGAAAGTAAGATTTGGGTTCGTTTCCGTTATACGGATACCTTTGTCGACAAGTGTAATAGATGGCGCAAAATGAAAATCACGTGAATACGTGAAAATCACGTGAAAATACGTGAAAGTCACGTGAAAATCACGCCAATCACGTGAATTGGCGCCAGTTAGTTATCCCGGTTCATATCTGAAATCTGTGCCGTAATTCGTATATAAAAATATATTATATATATTTAGAAACGGTTTTTTGGCACAGATGTCATATTCGCCCCATATTGGTGCATTTGAAAAATAAAAGAAAAAACATTGTCGATACTAAAGTGAGCATTTAAAAAATATAACATTTGAAAATTCCAGACTTTTACGAACTATTTCATTAAATCACAATGATATACTTAAAATAAGTGAACAAATAACTGTTATAAAATAAAGCAATAAAATAAAACTCATATTAAACTGCTGGCATAAAATTACAAATATCGTTTGGCATTTTGAGATAATAGGCGCATTAGCATACATTTTGGCATTGTGTCCGTATAACGGGAAAATATCGAGATTTGTTGTAAAATCATATAAACAGCTATGAAAACAAACTTGAGCGTTTTTGTTTGTTTTATATGTTTATTTTATATGTATATTATTGATGTTTTTATGTACAAATCACATCTGTTTCTTTATAAAATTAGAGAAACGTCTTTTTTATATTAAATAAATCGTATAAATATCGAAAAAAAAATACGTGTCGTCTTTTTTATATTAAATAAATCGTATAAATATCGAAAAAAAAATACGTGTGTATATAAAATGAAACAGTGGATAGGTTCCCGGAAAATATGTTGTCAAATTTCCTTTTTCGCCAAGGCACCTATACTGGAAAAGTACCTAAAGCACATTAAAATCGCTCAGTTAGGAGCTCACACAGTACAGCGTCATCTATTGGCGGTTATTTTATTAGTAGCATCGGGAGGAAGATGTAAAGATGTACTTTAAATTCTCACTCATAGATTTTGAAAAATATCTTAAAAGAGTGGAATTTAAATTAAATTTCGGTGACCTCCTTTATGAAAGATTAATGGTTTTAAATGGGAATTTCGCCAAATTAGCCAGCTATCACCAAGTTGGCTAACATTTGGCGCTACTGTGGTAACCCTGCATTAGTTTTTTTCAACAATTACTCATTTCAATGAGGCGGTCCTACCGGAATCGTGAGGGACACACAGAGACTTGGATTTTATATAAATAGATATGTGTGTGTGTGTATTCAAGGGATTTTTCTGGATATTCATCAGATATATATTGAACATTTTTCCAGATTTCCAGTTATGATGCCATAAAGTCAAACATTTTACTAAATATTTGTTGTCCGATTGTGAAACTCAGCGTAACACATATAGATTGATACATACATAAATACATGTTTGAAACATAAAATAATTAATATACTTGAAAAAAAAAAAAACATCCACGTGTAGCAAATTTTATGAAAGGCGCACAATACTTGATTGATAATAAGAGAAATTGGTTTTTTCCGAAGGTAAAAAAATAATTGAAAAATAGGAATGACCTTCGGATACTTTAGGTGCCGAATATCAGAATTGTTCACTGTTGTCGTATAATTCGCGCAGGTGAGCTAAGCGGATGATAAAATGACATCCTCACATTCAATTCTTAAACTGGATATTTATAATGATTGTCTTTTGAAGGGAAACTGAACACAAAAAAGATCTGAAAAGTAGGAATAATTAAAGCAATTTTTGATTTTTTATTTTATTCTAAACATATTTCGAAAAGATCATTTTTTTAAGATATTAAATATGCTTAATTTTTGTTTTCACTTATAAACGGATACATAAGACAGAGTCTTTTTATTTAAACATACAGAAAAGGATCAAGCGGTTTTAAAAACATAATAACACACATTGTAAATGCATGTAGAAATTGCATGAAGAGTTTCAAATTCTCCTTAAATTTTTATTTGTTTACAATGATCACAACATATAAATTAAATTTTTATATAATCAATTTAAGAAAATATTTTCAAATACTCCTTACACATACATGTTGGAAATTTTTCTGAATGAGCCTAAATTTGTTTAATATGTTTTTGGATAAATCTTATCAAAATATTTTACTTGGGATAATATTTTAAAATGTTTATTGCAATATGAAACCAATCCTTAAATGATGAATTATTTTAAAGTTTAAAATTTAAAAAAATAACAATAACGTTAATATATAATAATTACGAAAGAAGTTTATTAGGACAGACGGACAAATGAACCGAAGTCATAAAAGCTTTTCAACTGTGTTCAAAATTGTTAATGATAAAAACTCTTTTCAACTATGTTTAAAAGTGTTAATTATAATAAATAAATTGCGAAAATTGTATCCATTAACCATTACAAGACAAGTATTCTATACGTTATTCTATTCAAGTGGCAGTTCTGTTTGATAGATAATAAATTGTTGCAGAAAGGAAACGATATTAAAATTCTTTCATGAAATCGCATACTTTATTTACGAACAGTTATTCTCTCTTACATCTTCATTTTACGCTGCATTTATTCTCCGCAATTCAAGCGTGGCAGCCTCGCTTTTGAGATCAAGAAGACTGATTGCCAGATATTTAACAGTAACTTTCGCTTTACATCTGGAATGGCTTAAAACACTTACTTGATCATCTGATTTTGCTAATGAAATTTTTCATTCCCCAAATTTGATCAACGGAGATAATAATGTAAAATGCAGTGAAAATATACAGATTGTTTAAAAATAAAAAATATTATTTTATTTTAATGAATATTGCGAAAAAAACCTGTTTTTCCTTTGAAGTAAGACTTCAAAAATTGATTTTTTAAATATAAAACAAAAATGATTATATAGAATTTTTTATTCACTTAAAAATATATATTTTTTAAAATAATATAGTTTAAGAGTACAAAAATTATAAATCCGATTCTACGAAAAACCATTTCTTTTTTTAATTAAAAAGAAATATTACCACAAAGCTTTACAAAAGGGAAAAAAATAAAAAAGAAAGAAAAAAAGGAAAGAAAAAAGAAAAAAAACTGCAGAAAATTCTTAGATTTACACTTTTGAAAGTTTTTGTGGGAAAAAATAATAAAAATTATTAAAAAGACAGAACATAAAAACTTTACATTTATAAAAGCAATGTTAGAATTTTTTAGACTATTTTAAATTAACATTTTCAAGTGCAATCATTCATATAATGAAACAAATAATATTCATGCAAGATTTTTTTTTAAATTGCTTTAAATTTACTATTATACAAATTAGTAAATTCGCTGAATAACAACTACTATTTTGATAATTTCACCAATACAGATTGAAACTAAAAGTCATTTATTTAAAAAATATAGATACTTACAACTTACAATACATCTTTCTAAATGTCATTTTTAATAGCCCCAGAGTCTTGAATATATGCATGCCACCTTTTGATCGCCATCTGTATAAGGCAACATAAGACCCTGGAAAAAAGTTTAAAGTCGTGGAAAAAAATTGTTGTAATTTTTTTTTAGAAAATATAAGGACAAGAAGTAGGGGATCCGGTTTATTTTAGACAAAATAGAAATACACAGTTTTCAAAACTATACAAATTCCGATTAGTAAAATAATGACATTTTAATTTTTGCTACACTTTAATCATGGAAATAAGTATAAGGTCGACAATTTTTTAATGAGTTGTATAAATCAATATCCTATAAATGCACCTTTCTTTTTCAATTACCTTTATCAATCAATCTGTCAATGTTGCAGTAAGTTTAGATGCAGTTTCTTTTTTTTTTTTTTGTATTTCTCTAGGGGTAATATTGATGCTGCTTATGAGTTCACGTTTAGTTCGATATTGTTGAAAATCTTTATAAACTGACTGCACTAAAATACCCTAAAGATTTTGCATTGGATTCAGATCAGGACTCTTAAAAGGCCACTCAAAAACTTGGACGCCATTAGCTTCAAACCACGCTTTTGCTGACAGAGGAACGTGGATACTGGCGTTGTCTTGTTGAAATAAATGTCTCCAGATGTAACAAGTGGTGCATTGGGTCGGAAATATTCCCCCAATATGTGTTGATATTTTTCTCCGTTCACTTTATAATCAATTACTACAGTATTCCACTTGTAGCAAGTGCTTCCCATAACATAACAGACACAGCTCCGAATTGACTTTTAGAGAAGTAAAGCTTTATATTTCGAATAATATGCCAGTAATTAATAAATCCATCAGGCCCAACCAAATTTTTAAAAAAATTTCGTCAGAAAGACAACTTCATTCCCTTTACTATCTTCGAATGAACTATATTTTTTGGCTAACATCAAACGTGCAAGTTTTTTTTTTTTTTTTTTGCTTTGTTAACCGTGGGAAAGTGTATCAATTTTACATATTTTGCCCTTCCATCTAAATTTAAAACATTGCCGGTAGTTCGACATTGCATGGTAAGTTTAAATCATTAACTATTTGAGACGAAACCTTTTTTGTTCTCAGATGACAATCGAAATACAGTTAATTTTTGCCGTCTTGAAAGTAAATAATAAGGTCTAACTCCGTGCTTGGCTTTTCCGTAATTTGAAAGACCTTTTAAAAAATTATCGACAACAGTTTTTGACCGACATATATATTTTGCAATAGAAGCCCCACTCATTCCTCATGCTTTCATAAGGCGAAGAATTTTGCCACATTCTACGTTAGACAAATGCTTATGTTTCGGCGTTCTTATCAACAATAGAAACAAACCGTTCCATGCTTGCAAACGAATAAGCTTAGTAACTCTAATTTTAAGATTTGAAGCATGCGAGAGTGATTTTTGCATATGAGTCAATAAATAGTCGCTACCTTATACTTTTATCCAACAAAAATTTTAAAATGTTAATTTTTTGGTCTTTTTTTACCATGATCTTTTAACACTTCACTTCACCACGTGCCATATCTGGCACATACCTAAGAACATTATAATTTTCATTATGTGCCATGAATTTGGCTAATATGATCACTGTAAAAGAACAAGAACAATCCAAAGAATGGAATAACATTTATTTTGTCCATGTCAGATGGCTGCATTATACAAAAAAAAAAAAAAAAAGAAAAAAGAAATAGAATTTGTTCTTCGGAAACAAAAAAAGAAATTCGATCAAGCTACTAAGGTAAGATTTACCTTCCTTATTTTTACTGAATACTTAAAAATATTAATATAATAAAAGTTGCAGAGAGTTAAGCAGATAAAATTAATTAATTTAACCTCATTTAGTTGAAAAATATAACAATGCTATATTTTAAAACCCTAAATGTGTACATACGGAATACACCATAAAATATAAAAGTTTAGCCGAAGTCATGTGACTGCCATCAACAGTTCCGGGCCGACCGCTTCGCTTTTTATATGCCAAACGGCCATTTCGGTACTTTTATGTTAGTCGGGCGCAGGTGATAAATCGCCAAATATTCTTCCATCGCCATCATTTCATCAAAAATATAAACGTATCACTCATTTCATTTAAAATACATAACTTTCATTTAAAATATATATCTTTCATTTACCTCATTTAAAATACAATAAATAAATAAATAGATATTTTTCCAGTATAGGTTCTTGGCAAGAAAAAAAATGGCATCGAATTTTCCGGCAATCTATATCCTATTTCATATACATAAGCAATTTTTTCCATATGTATACAATTGGCTTAATCTAAAGAAGGCAATAATCTATTTTTATATAGAAACAGAAGTAATTTATATATAAACAAATATTGTATATATGTGTGTAAATAAAATGTTTCTATGCAAATAAATACATATAAATAAAAATAGAAGTTCACCAGGTTTTTTTTCATAGCTATTTATATATTTTATCAACGTATTTCACGTTCTGAAGCCCGAATTGCGCCAAGCTTAAAGAAAAATGCCAAGGCCCCGATAATGGAAACGTACCTAAATAAACAATTAATCGTAATAATAATAACATAAACTAAAATATTTCATTTAAACATCAAAGTATTGTTTCTAATTTACATTCAAATAAATATATATTCCAAGATTTGATTTCAATTGAAATTAAGTTGACAGCTTTCTATTTCACTTCATAGAGTAAACAAACACGAGAGATTCATTCATCATATAAACGGTAGAAAATATTAGACCATGGAGGTAATCATTCGCAAAGCAGGTTCTCCAACAATGAGTGGACAAAATTCTTATGACGTCATAGTAGGTAAATTGGCGGCGCTAACGTTTGTTAACGGCTTGCATTCACTAGGGTTTTATTTTGCTGTTTCTCTTAGTTACTTTAGTATATTGTCATATTTATAAACTCAGAAATCAAATCTATAAAAATAAAAGTATACATATTCATTATTTAGTTATTAAGTAATGAAAAAAAAATTATAAATGCATGATTTGCAAAATTTAAATAAATTTATTAATATTAAAAAATAACACTGAAGTAACAGCATGTTTAAGTAGAATAAGTTTAATATAGATAATTTATGAACAAATCTCAGTTTAAACACTGGAAGTTTCACTCATTTTTACAGCTACGAAATTATGAGGTATTTGTCAAAAAAAGACGAAATACGTATAACAACAAAAATGTATGAAATGTTATCAAGTTCGCAAAGAATTCTTGATTACTCTATCAGAATCTTTGGACTCGGGGAAGGATTGAACAAGTCAATTAGTTTCAGAATGAAAGTAACATGATGCAATGCTTAGCATACATTTAAGGAAGACCAAATTGGTCGCCAGAGGCGGCTAGTTTGAAAGATTTGCATAACCCAAACATGGACATTTCACTCTACCTTCAACTTTTTTCCAGGGTCATATGGCTCAGCATGGATAAACAATGGTCTATCGATGTATATTCACACACGGTCAAAACTCTGTCCTTGCGAATTATTTACAGTAACAGCAGATGCTAAAACTACATGACAGTGCATTCTGTGTATTATAAATTGAAATCTATTCGTATTATTAACTCCAATATCCAGAATAATACGTGAGAAGGGTACTTTTATGTTAGCCGGGAACAGGTGATAAATCGCCAAATATTATTTTCACCACCATCATTTTATAATGTATTTATTTCATTTAGAAAGGTAACCCTTTCATTCATACAAAATGTATATAAAACACACAATTTTCATTTAAAATACATGTATTTCCCTTATCTTCTTTAAAACACAAAAATGAATAAATATATAAACAAATAAGAAATAATACATAAACCAATCTTATTACAAAATTAAAGCATTGTTTCTAATTACACATGTGAAAAATATTGCATTTTCTAATCTAAAACAAAAAATTTCATTGCTATGTATGAGAGACAGAAATAGGTAAATGATGCCATTTTCTCATTAAAATTGAAAAAAAAAATAAAAAAAACCAAGGAGGAAATTTTAATCTATTTGCATTGAAAGTTGGACAATTATTATTGCATACATCCGAATTAGTCGTTTCATAAAATCGTTTCACAAATTCGTTTCATTTTATTCGGATTTTATAAATAGAGGGTAGATATACATATAGAATGTCGACTATTCAGAATGCCAGCTGATAAGTGTATGATGCGATGATTATCAAGAGCTCATATTTGCTATTAACGCCAATATTTAGAGCCTTTCATGGTTGATAACAGAAGCTCTCGAATCACATTCACTTACACGTAGATAATTCCAGAGCAGGATCTACATGGATGATAGTTATTTCATACATGAATTCCCTCCTAAGAAGAGAATTGTAAGAGACTCCTGTAATCATAGGACAAATTTAAACTGTCGTGCTGATAATAACTTTGATCCTCTATTTGACTTCTGCTAGTCAAAATAGCAGATTAACTAAGAGATTCCCGAGTTTAAAAAACTAAATTTAGAAAATACAATTTAATTCTACAAAATGTTATAAAATTATAAATCCTAATTCTACAATTTTATATCAAATTTTATTGTGAAAGTTCAACATAGAATAATTTAAAATTTTAATAGGTATAAATGTAAGCATAACCTATTAGAAGAATTTTTTTAACAGAATTGTTTGAAAAAAGATTGCTTTTAAAATCAAGTAAAATTAATAAAAACTTCTCACCCACACGAAAGCAATGAGAAAAAGGGGTTCTGACCACATATCAGGATCGTGATACAGTGGAGATGCTGGAACCCAACCCCTGATTCTCTAGTGGTGACTCCTGCCTCTTACGAACATGTTATCTAAGAAAATTGGTCTTATTAAAAATAAGGAATTTTTAAGAGAAATAGGGGACCTTGGCTGCTACGAGCTACGCTCGCCAACCCCGTTCAGACACCGCAGACTGTAAAAACAATTTGATCAGCTTTAAAAAGATTACGGAAGATTGAATTATAATTAAAAAAAAAAAAAAACAGTGTCGATTTCTCTGTAAACGGGTTTCCATTCATTTCCCTTTGATTGAAAAATTTTAAGGCATAATAAGCTGCTGTTAAGACATCCAATGACTGGTTTCGTGCTTGATTCAATAAGATCAGTTAAACAACTGAAAATAAGCTAATATAAAATGAGTTAAGTAAACAGAGTTTCTGCCTCTCGGTATTTTTTAACAACTCTATAATAAACTTGCTTTAAATAAGACATTTTAAATGTATCGTTTTAAATCTAACGTAATTTTCACCAAATTTTCTTTCTCTTTTTAATATTCACGTGAAAATACTTTTGTTGTTAGAAAGGAAATATTATTATTTGCGCTGCCTTAGAATTGGCAACAAAAGTTTAAGAAATAATCTTGAAATATGAAATAAATGTCTCGCGTAAATATATTTTTTAATTTAAACTGTTTGGCAGCATTATTACTTGGTCATTTTAAATATGACATAATTAATGAATTTATTATTTTTATGTTTTTTTTTTTCTTTTAATATTCACGTGTAAATACAATTTTTATGAAGTAATTTTCAATATTTTTCTGCTTTTAATCCACCATCATTTAATTCTAATTTGACAGTTTTTTTTCTGATTTTAATAGTCACGAGTGAATAAATTTTTAATTGATAGTAAATATTATTCTTTGCGCTGCTTTTACAATTGGCAACAATTTAAAATAATAACTTTTTCTGAAATATGAAAAATATATCTCTTGAAATGATGAAAATTTGATTAAAAAAATTAAAATTAAACGCAAAAAATTAGTCAAATTTAAAAAAAAATAATAAATGCAGTCTACTTGCCGCAAGTTCGTAATGTATATCCTTTACACTGTAAAAAAAAAAAAAAAAAAAAAAAAAAAAAAAAAAAAAAAATCAGACCAGTTTTTCTGTAGGAATCGGAAAAATAGTTGCCCATATCATACCGGAAAAATTTCCAACCCAGCTCGGAATAAAATCCGTAAAAAAAAGGGGGGGGGGGGGGGATAGTCAATAAAACGGTATTTTAAGGATTTTATTTCGATTTTACAAATTTTATTTCGAGGTGGGTCGGAAATTTTTCCGGCACGATAAGGGTAACTATTTTTCCGATTCCTACAGGAAAACTGGTCGTATTTTTTTTTTTTTTACAGTGTAGAATAAATTATTAAATTCCTATGTATAGATTTTGATCCTATAAACTTTTCAATGGAACGATTTTAAACAACATTAATATTAAAAAACTCTTTAAATAATTATTTAATTTAAAAAACCTGTCTGCTTCAGCGTGTTTATAAATCATTTTTACTTTCTTCTATCTTGACAAGAAGAAAGTATTGGTTTCATGAAAATTTTCGAATTCCAGTTTTCGTCGGATTTATACGTTTTAGGGGTCAGAGATTCCAAAAAACATGTTTTTACAAAATGTCTGTCTGTGAGTCTTTCTGTCTGTCTGTCTGTCTGTCTGTCCGTCTGTCTGTCCGTCCGTCTGTCTGTCTGTATGTGACACAAATTTTGTGGGCACTCTATCTCAAGAACTAATGCACGGAATTTAATAAAAAATTATATTCAGGTAGTCCCTGATATAGATTGGTGCTGATTAGTTTTTGGTGTAAATCGCCCTGCAGGTGGCGCTGCTATGTAGCATTTTTCAGGATTTTCGCAAAAGCTCTATCTCAAGAACTAATGCACCGATTTTTATAAAACTTCAGATTCCGTTAATCCTTGATATGAATTGGTGCTGGTAACGTTTTGGTGCAAATCGCCCAACAGATGGCGCTGCTATGCTGCATTTTGAAGCATTTACACGATTTTCGTAATAGCTCAATCTCAAGAAATAATGCACGGATTTTCATCAACCTTCAGATTCAGTTAGTGCTTGACATGAATTGACGTTTTGCCTCTTGTGGTGTAAATCGCTCAACAGGTGGCGCTGCTATGCTGCATTTTTTGAGATTTCCGCAATAGCTCTATCTCAAGAACTAATACTTGGGTTTTCAACAAACTTCAGATTCAGGTATACCTGGATACGAATTAGTGCTGTTTATGTTTTGGTGTAAATCGCTCAACAGGTGGCGCTGCTATGCAGCATTTTTCACGATTTCCACAATAGCTCAATGTCCAGAACTAATGCACGGATTTTCATCAAACTTTAGATTCAGTTAGTCCTTGACATGAAATGATGTTTTGTACCTTTTCGTTTAAATCGCTCAACAGGTGGCGCTGCTGTGCTGCATTTTTTGTGATTTCTACAATAGCTCTAGCTCCAGAACTAATGCACCGATTTTCATCAAACTTCAGATTCCGGTATACCTTAATATGAATTAGTGCTGTTTGTGTTTTGGTGCAAATCGCCCAACAGGTGGCACTGCTATGCTGAATTTTTCAGAATTTCCCCTACAGCTCTATCTAAATAACTAATGCACGAATTTTCATCAAACTTCGAATTCAGGTATACTTTGATACGAATTGGTTTTAAATTGATGTAATTTCTTATACTATTTAAATGATTTAATTGACGTGATTTATATAGAAGAAAGTTTTGTGATGGCCACAACATACTAGTTTTATAAAGCAACCAATTTTCATATTTTTGTATGCAGTTGTTTTCTTTATATCCGCGAAGAAAGACCTCAGGTCACAAAAAATTCATTGACAGAGTTAGGTACTTTTTTTTTAGAATAGAGAGATGAATAATTATTTTATAAAGAGTTTTTTTTTTCTACTTATTATTATTTACTGAGAAAATAGGAGGCGATTAAAATAATTTTGAATTTTAGATTCGGCTAATAAAAGAATTCCCTTTACATAAAAATTAATTTAAAGGATTAAGATGAATTTTCGACTTTTTTTCCCCCTCTGGTGAATGTTCAATTTTAATTGTTATAGCATATTTTTTTCATTTAGTTAAAATTAAATAAACGTTGATACAGCAGTGAAATAAAATTAATTATTTTCTATTGTAATAATAAAATTAAAAATCCTTTTTTTAAGATTTAGAATTACATACTGAAATACCGTATCTGAAATGCTTCAACAAACTTAGGGGAATGATAGTACTCATCAAGACGAACAAAAAATTCAATGGAACATGGGGTCGCAAACCACTTATTGAAACACAAATGCAGGGTGTTTCACCCTAACTGATGTCGGCTTGTCGGTAATAATTTTGCGAAAAATAAAAATATTGCAATAAAAATGTAACAATATGTACCTTATTTTGTATGAAATGTGATAACATCACAAAAAGTTCCGGAAAAACAGGGTACTCATACAATCGTTAATATCGTATGAACTGATAAACACAGTCCAAAATAGGGAGCGTCCGATGCATACTGCTGGCGCGTATAATGGAAACTTCTACCACTTTTTTTGTGATGTTATCACATTTCATACAAAATAAGGTGCATATCGTTACATTTTTATTGCAATATTTTAATTTTTTGCAAAATTATTACTGACAAGCCGACTTCCGTTAGGGTATAACACCCTGTATTTGTGATTCAATAAGTGGTTTGCGACCCCATGTTCCATTGCATTTTTTGTTCTTCTTGATGAGTACTACCATTCCCCTAAGTTTGTTGAAGCATTTCAGATACACCATGTATACTGTTAAGTCGATTAACATGGTAGGTTATAGGAAGCAAGTACATAATATTCGCATTCATAACTGATAGTGAAATTGTATGAAATTGATTAACTAACTAGTTTATAAAAATAAAATATTCCTTTTTAAAACTTTAGAATAATGCGTACTATGATTAACCCTTCGTGGTTCAACAACTTGGATTTGAAAAATATTAAACAGATGTTAGAATGCATCATTTTATGCATTTATATTTATTTAGCATGTAAAAAGATAATTAAAAATAATTTAGATCATACAAAAAAAAAAAAAAGAAAGAAAGAAAAAGAAAAAAAAAGCAATTTAACAAATTACAACGACCATTTGGAAAATGATTTTTTCAAAGACTAAATTTTAAGACATAAAAAATCGCACGGAGTTGATCATACATTACGTACGCCATGAATTAAACATTAATAGTGTTATTGCACGTAAAAATTGCAAGCAACAAAAATCGCCTGCGACTCTACATATTATCTACCTGAAACTTACGTATTATCCAAGCATTTCATTGGCTGTTCGGGAAAAGGCTTTTCCATCGTCAAATTTTCAAGAAATCTGACGGCCAATTTTAAATGAAATTTCATTCTTAAACTTCTAAACATCTGACAATATTACTTTTTACACCGTCGTATAGAGAAAAAAATATACTTTTAAATGCAATTTGTTTGAAAGCTGTATCTCAATTTGTTTCTGAGTTATTAATTTTTTTTTGTAGTTTTTATTACTTTTTTGTCATAGTGGCAACACTCTGTGGTCCATCTCTGTTGAAAGTAAAGGAAAATACAGATTACTGTATAGACCAATCAGAAAACGAATAAAATTCAACCAATAAAAAGCTTCAGATATGCTTTTGATTTCCTACCCTGACGAGGACAATAGCCAATTTTCCAAATGGTTAAAAAAAAATTATTGAGTAAAATGTACTTTTTTCACAGCTACAATAAACAGAAAATTCATACTTCTCATAAATATTGCCAAAGGTCTTATACAAAAGAGAGCATATAATAGTCCGGGAGCCGGCGACAGCGAAAGCCCCGTGATCGCGGAATTGAAATTTATTTTATGTAAATTGATAGTAAAAAGTTATACGAACAAAATGAGCTAGGCATGACTAGGTTTGACAAGTCAAATATATGTTTAATTAAATTAATTATTGAAAAGCTATAATGTTTTACTGTTATCGCAGATATGGAGCACTCTTAGAGAATTTTATAGAAAATTGTGTGCTCCTTCAGACAAACTTGGTGTGCAAACTTTATTAGAACACCGCCAGTATTCGCGGAGCAGGCGGCCGCGCGTCCGTTAAACCATACGCACTTCGTCGACAATTGACCAGCACCCAGACACGAAATAAAGGTGCCACCGGTAAAAATTCAAAGCAAAATCACTATGAAATTTTATCGCCGGCCGCTTCCTTAAAATAGGTTCGACGGATTTTTCCGGCAGAATAAAGTTTGTCATACAAACTTTTTCTGAAAGACCACAACATTTTCTGTAAAATTCTGTATAAGTGATCAGTATCCGCGATAACGGTAAAACATTATATGAGTAGCATTTAATAATAATTATTTAGGATGAGCGAAGCGAATCCTCTACTAGGCTACACAAAATACATTTTGTCGTACACTTTACAAAAAAACTATTCAGTATTTTGACTTGAAATTAAACCTAAAAATAAATTATGATCTGAAGGTTTGCACAATATTATTATTTTCTTGCAGAATAACCTTAAAAAATTTATTATTTTAATTAATTTATTCTACATGTTTTTTTTTTCAATTACGGAAGCATTTTTCAAATAAAAAATGAAATACGCATATTTCCAGAAGAAAAAATAAATCATGGAGTTAGCCATTATAGATAGAATCATGATTAATTATATAGTTTCACGATTTCTTTTATGAAATTTTTAAAATACTTTTTTTTATGAAAATTATAGCAAATTTTTAATGAATTAAATTGTGAAAATTCAATTATTTACATCCAATTATAAAAGTATTTTTCAGTGTTAAGAAATCCAATACACAATTTATTCATGTTCTGTGAAATCATTTACGCGGACGATACTTACGCATCTTAAAAGAATTATATTATGATTTTTTTTTTTTTTTTTTGGTAAAGTGGCAACTAAAGAATTGTAAACAAATAAAATTGTTAAATTCGTTATATCATAAATAAAAAATTCCGAGGAAATTCTTAGTTATTTGGCTGAATTTACATTTCTAAAATTAAAATGCGCCAAAACATAAAATAATGTTTTTGCTTAATAAAGATGCAAAAATTATATAAAAAATATTGTTACTTTCAAATATTTGTCTTATTAAATAATGATTCGCGAATCCAAACAAAGCATGGCTTTTGCTAGTTTAATTAAACATATTTTCGACTTGTCAAATCTAGTCATACCTAGCTTATTTTGTTTGTGTGGCATTTTACTATCGATTTACATAAAAAAAAAAAAAATTCAAATTCGTGAACTCGGGGCTTTCAATGTCACTGGCTCCCTACCTATAATTAATGTAAACGTATTCCAGCATTAAACTCAAATTTCCCTTGTCCAAAACTGCTATCAAATCAAATAGCCGATCAAATGAAAATACATGTAGTATGTGGATTATTCAGATAGTCAAAGCTGCATTTTTCAATGAATATCAAAATCTCATTTCTACTGTAAACGCCAATATTCTGATCCTTTCATGGTTCATAACAGATGTTGTCGAATGACATTCACTCCATGTATAATTCCAGGCTAGATTGAACGCGGATAATGGTTATTCCACATTTGAAACACGTCCTTTTCGAACTACCACTAATTTAAACTCTCGCGCTGATATTAAGCAGAGTTATTTAAAACTCTGTACTAGTTATAATAATAGAAATTATATGTTATAGAATATTAAATACGTGAATTTTAACATTGCTAACTAAGCGTAAAATCAACAGAGTGAAAAATATCCAAGTCGGGAATCGAACCCGAATCCCTGGAATACCGCTCAAATGCTCTATCTTTAAGCTACGAGGACGATACACAGCCTGGCTTGGACATTTTTCACTCTGTTAGTTTTACGCTAATTTAGCAATGTGAAAATTTACGTATTTAATATTCAATATTTTCGGCCGTAATTTTGAGTGCTGAAAATTAATTGAAAATTAATTTAAAAAACATATATATGTTTACCTTTGCTGGGCCACCGCCCCTTGCATACTCAGCATACCTCAGCACTGACACAAAAATGGCGGCTGTCGAAGGCGGATTTTTTTTTTAAATGTATGTACGGTCCCTTAAATTTAGACACCAGTATTTTATAAAAGATTTCTTTGACTTGTTTAATCTCAAAACAATAAACCGGAAAAAAATTGTAAATATTGTTGGTACGAAAATTCAAGGGATCATACATACGTTGGAAAAAATCCGCGCTGCCATTTTTGTGTTATTGCTCAGGCCTAGTATGCAGTAGGCGGTGGCTGGGCTTTATTTTGTCTCATGCTTAGCCGCAGGTTTGTGTGCTCCAGAAGGCTTGTCCATGTCGTGCTGCAGTTACAGCCTTACCGACATATTTGAGAGATAGCTGTCAGGCTGGGTATCGTCCTCGTAGCTTAAAGGTAGAGCTTTACAGCGCTATTCCAGGGATTCGGGTTCGATTCTCGGTTTGAACATTTTTCACTCTGTTGGTTGCACGCTTAGTTAGCAATGTGAAAATTCAAGTATTTAATACTGAATAATTTCGGCGTAATTTCTCTACTGAAAATTATTTGAAAAATTAATTAAATATATATATGTATATTATAGTTTATGAATAAAATAAATTCTATAAATTACATTCTATATAATAATTCAGCTCTAATAAAGATTCTAAAATTCGAATTCCAGATTTTCGTATCCTATTCTCATTATGAAAATGCAACAACGAATAATTTCGCATTTTATAGTTACATAAAATAAATAAAAAAACCCGTCTTATTAAAAGAAATCGTTTTCCAAATGTGTTAATACAGTAGTCTTCCTCTTCACTAAATCTCCACTTTAACCGGTCGACTTTTTTTCCCACCATCAGGCAAAATTTTGGTTCTTATGTCTTTATGGTTAATTAACTCAAATTTACATAATATAGAACAATTTCAACTTCTTATAAAGGTATGTAACAAGATTTCAACAATTTAATTTGTATTAAATATTGTACATTATTTGTTATTAGTGATAATTTTTATTTCAATTCAGCTAATTCCAACTAGTATGGGAGAGGGGGGCACCTTTGAACATTTTTTTTTTTTTAATCCACATTTTTCTTACTTGATTTATATGTATTGAATTTTAAATATTTCATGAGAGAAAGAATGTAATTCTGCATCATATGAAATAAAAAATTACAGTTTTTCAGTTAAATTAAATATCTTGTGAGGCTTTAAAAAGCTGAAATTTTTCTGTTCAAACCTGCCCCATGTAGGGGTACCTTTGAACAAGCTAGGGGCACCTTTGAACAAATAAACAAAATATGAAAATATTGACAGTTTTTATTAAAAACTGTGTATCTTTCCAAAATATAAAATAATAAGAATAAAATTACACAATTACATTGAACTGAAATTACTATTTTTTTTTATTATTTAACCAAATTTTTATCCATCAAAGCACATTGTTGAGATAGAACGGAGGATACCTCTAATTATGTTTAATTGTGAGAACTTTTTTATATAATATCCTTAAAATTCACCAAATTGATATCTGATGCCTCTACCGGAAAATATATCATATGTTCTTTTTTATGAAGAAACCTGACATTAAACAATTTAATCTGACCAACGTAATAAAGAGGTCTTTTTGCATGAAATTGAACTAAAATGGAATCATTTACATTCAAATTGTTATAGAAAATGGATAAAACCCTGTTTTATGAAATCCAGAAATGTTTACCATTGTAAATCAAACAGTATAGGGTTTATTAGACAAATTTGCTAAATCGTGAATTAATGTGTGTCCTGAATTTGCCTGTAGTTGAAACCCTGCACCAGTACAACTTCAATATTAAGTAAAATAACACTTAATTAATCTTTTAATTTTCATATTAAAAAAAACCCAACAATAATAATATTTAGATACATCTATAACTCTTTACTTCATAGTTTTAACTGCTCAATGATGCCCCAACTTTTCCGTTCAATGGTGCCCCATCACATGGAGTTTAGCATTGCAACTATTTACTCAATTAGGTTTGAGAATTTGAATAAGACAAACTTTAATAAGTTAAAGCTAACATCTTTATTTAGGTATTAAATAGTAAATTATAATTTTAGGGATACAAGATTATCAACAAAAAGCTTACAACTTTATTTTGTTAAATTTAGATTCAAGAAAGCAAAATATACATATCTTGTTTAGACAGTAGTGTGCATGCAAAATAGTAAAGCTTTGTATTCTTCTTCCATTAGGGCAGTAGTATTGTGCTGCCATATATAATTAAAAAATATAATTTATTTAAAGGAAAATATTTACAGTGTTCAAAGGTGCCCCCAGTTCAAAGGTACCCCCCTCTCCCCTATTCATTTCACAAAATATAGAAAATTCCCCCACAAGAAAAGTGACACACCTCGCAAAAATTTACTTTGCGTTTTATTTCACTAATAGGCGTTTCATAGGTGCGTTTTGCTACACAAACAGTTTTATAAGTGTAGTTTACGAAAAATCGCTTTATTACGCTATATGGCCATTTGTGACCACAGGATTATGTGTGGATTATGTGGGGAGGTAAAATTACGCAACCCTCCAAACATACGTCTTCATTCTTAAGGGTTCTATGCTTTTATGCACGTCTTTATTCCTGCGTGCATAGATAAGTGCTATAATTTTACGTTACAGTAAAATCATGCAAATTTCCTTTTGCCTTTTGTAAAATTTACTTTTGTCGAGATATGTTACTTTTCTTGCTGGTGAGCGATATGAACTTTTTTAAAACTACACAAATTAAAAAACAAAATGCATCCTACGCATTTAATTATTTAAATATGCAGTTACTTATTTATTTATTTATTTATTTTTTTTTTACTTCTCCGGTTTAACCGATTTTTCTCTTAACCGGCTGAGGTAGGCTACTGTAATTACCAAAGATTATTTTAATGAATAAAGCCCTTAATTTTTTCTTTTTGTTTTGTGGGGTGGGGTGGCGGGCGACTGGGGAAAACCTCAAAAGTCACGACGTAAATGTTATCTTAACATAGTATAAATTTTTCAACATATTTGTGTTTTACTCTTTTAAGTCCAATGGAATTAATAAAAACTTCTCTCTCATACGAAAAACAAAGATGCCCTAAAAATACAATTTTAATTAATATATATTTTAAAGAATTGGTGTTTCATCGGATCGATTTATCGTGTCCAAATATCATATTTTTAAGCATCTCAAGAGAAGTCCATTCTAACACCGAACTCAAATTTGCTTAATCCAAAACTGCTATAAAATCAAATATTACATCAAATGAAGATATATACAGTAGAACCTCGATTATCCGAAGTAATTGGGACCGATCCTCATTCGGAAAATCGAAATTTTCGGATAATCGAGAATGCTTCAATTTTAAGATTAAGTAGGAATATATGCAATATTTCTTGATATGTGCTTAATAAAAAATAAAGTAATAGCAAAATAGAAACAGAAAAAAATTATCTCAATTTTAATTTTGAAATTAAATACCTTTTACATACATCACAATGGTTTGAAAAAATGTTTTGTTTGTCGCAGTTTCAATTGCCTTTGCTTTGAAGCTCTATCACTGAGTTTTTAAATATTATTAGTTCACCAATATTACAGTCTTTCTGCTGCCCCAACCATGCCAAACCTTTTGCAAAACGTTCGAAAGCTTCAGAATTTCTAATTTGTTCGTTTTCTTCGTTCCACTCCGCAGCTTACGGGAGCTCAAGTTAAATTCAAAGGAACGCTGAGAAAGGGGATCGAAAATATTTAAATGTACTCGTAGTTCGGGAAGGACCGCTTGCACACAAGGTATGTGATATTTTAACAAAAAGAAAAGAAAAAGCTTTCAAAATGGATTTTGCACACAAGGAATGTGATAGTAAAAATAAATAAATAAATAAATAAATAAATAAAAATTGCAATTTAACAAATTACAACGACCATTTAGAAAATGATTTTTTCAAAGACTAAAATTTAAGGCATAAAAGTCCTTCCGGCCAGTGCCGGGAGGAAGAGGTAGCTTTCATATTCCTTATTTTAAAAAAGCCAACTTATATTATTCAAACACACCAAGCTCAATTAAGTGGAAACCGAATGTAGGAGATTCAATACTAATTTTTATCAATATTAAATCATTATGAATGAGAATTTCGCGAAATTAGTCAGCTTTATCCAAGCAGCTTTTATTTAAAGTCACTTATATTTGGCTGCCAAATTGGGCGATTTCTTAAAGTGCCTGCCATTTTAAGACAACATGGTAGATGAGGCTAACCAGTGAACTTGGTCGAGACCTTAGTAATTGCTGTGGACATGCTCACTCATATCGGAATCGGTTGATATATACGAGTGCTGTCGCAGGCAAAAAATCAGATTTTTCAAAATGTCACCCACTTTAGAAATTGAAACTGCTATATCTGAGCCATTTTTTAAGATAAAGACAAACAAAAAATGCTCCTGAATCCTTATATCAAGGTCAAATACTTAAGAAAGAAACCTTTTTCAATTTCTATTTTTTTTTCACCTCACTTTAAATATAATTTTTTTTTTAATTTAATGGCCGCCATTTTGAAACAAGATGGCTGATGAAGCTGGCCAGCGAACTTGGTCGAGATATTGATGTATACTATCCACATGCCTTCTTCCATCGAAATAGGCGAATACGTGTGGTATCGCGTGACAAATATAAGATCGTTTCAAAGTGTTAGCCATGATAGAAATTTAAAGTGCTATAATACAACCACTTTTTAAGATATAAACAAAAGAACAAATTTTCAGAAACAAAAACTGCTCCAGAATCTTTGTATCAAGGCCAAACACATAAAAAAATCTTTTTCATTTTCCAATTTTTTAATAACCTCATTTTAAATTTTAAATTACATTTTTTTTTAAAAAATGGCAACCCTTTTGAAACAAGATGGCGAATGAAGCTGGCCAACGAACTCGGTCGAGACATTGGTATGTACTATGTACAGACCAAGTTACATTCAAATCGGTTCATAAATACGCCTGTTATCGCGTGACAAAAATCAGGTCGTTTTAAAATGTCAGCCACAATAGAAATTCAAAATGTTATAACTCAGCCATTTTTTTAAATGTAGACGAAACAAAACCTGTTCCGGAATCTTTGTATTAAGGTCAAACACATACAAAAAAATCTTTTTCATTTTCCAATTTTTTGGTATCTCATTTTAAATTTAAATTTTTTTAAATGGCCGCCATTTTGAAACAAGATGGCGAATGAAGCTGGCCAACGAACTCGGTTGAGTTATTTATATGTACTATATACACACCAAGGTACATCCAAATCGGTTCATAAATACGTCTGTTATCACGTGGAAAAAGTCAGGACGTTTCAAAATGTCAGCCACGCTAGAAATTCAAAATGCTATAACTCAGCCATTTTTTAAGATATAGACGAAACAAAAACTGCTACGGAGTCTTTGTATAAAGGTCAAATACATAAGAAAAAAATATTTTTCCATTTTCAATTTTTTGGTACCACATTTCAAATTTTTAAATTTTTAAATGGCCGCCATTTTGAAACAAAATGGCGGATGAAGCTGGCCAACGAACTCGGTCGAGACATTGGTATGTACTATGTACACACCGAATTACATCCAAATCGGTTCATAAATACGAGAGTTACAGTGTGACATAGGTCAGATATATATATATATATATATATATATATATATAATCAATTTTGAACGGATGGTGGTTTCGGGGTCTGGGGGTCATGATCGATGAAAATATACCAAAATTTTTTGAAATCGCTTTCCTCCGAACGGCTGCAATAGGTAGCTTTTTGTAAAGAAAGCTACCTAAAATGCTATAACTCAGCCATTTTTTAAGATATTGACGAAACAAAAACTGCTCCCGAATCTTTTTATCAAGGTCAAACACATAAGAAAAAAATATTTTTTCAATTTTCAATTTTTTGGTACCACATTTCAAATTTAAATTTTTCTTAAAATTTTAAATGGCCGCCATTTTTAAACAAGATGGCGGATGAAGCTGGCCAACGAACTCGTTCGAGACATTGGTCTGTACTATGTATAAACGAAGTTACATCCAAATCGGTTCATAAATACGCCTTTTATCGCGTGACAAAATTCAGGACGTTTCAAAATGTCAGTTTCGCTAGAAATTCAAAATGCTATAACTCAGCCATTTTTTAAGATATAGACGAAACAAAAACTGCTACGGAGTCTTTGTATAAAGGTCAAATACATAAGAAAAAAATATTTTTCCATTTTCAATTTTTTGGTACCACATTTCAAATTTTAAAATTTTTTAAATTTTTTAAATGGCCGCCATTTTGAAACAAAATGGCGGATGAAGCTGGTCAACGAACTCGGTCGAGACATTGGTATGTACTATGTACACACCGAATTACATCCAAATCGGTTCATAAATACGAGAGTTACAGTGTGACATAGGTCAGATATATATATATATATATATATCAATTTTGAACGGATGGTGGTTTCGGGGTCTGGGGGTCATGATCGATGAAAATATACCAAAATTTTTTGAAATCGCTTTCCTCCGAACGGCTGCAATAGGTAGCTTTTTGTAAAGAAAGCTACCTAAAAAATAGCACGGAGTTGATCCTACATTACGTACGCCATGAATTAAACATTAATAGTGTTATTACACGTAAAAATTGCAAGCGACGGAAATCGCCTGCGAGTCGTACGTATTATCCACCTGAAACTTAAGTATTATCCAAGCATTTCATTGGCTGTTCGGGAAAAGGCTTTTCCATCGTCAGATTTCCAAGATATCTGACGGCCAATTTTAAATGAAATTTATTTCTTAAACTTCTAAACATCCCACAATGTTACTTTTTATATCGTCGTATAGAGAAAAAATGTACTTTTAAATGCAATTTGTTTGAAACCTGTATCTCAATTTGTTTCTGAGTTATTAATTTTTTTTGTAGTTTTTATTACTTTTTTGTCATAGTGGCAACATTCTGTTGTCCATCTCTGTTGAAAGTAAAGGGAAATACATCTGTATAGACCAATCAGAAAATGAATAAATTGCAGATTAAACCAATAAAAACCTTCAGATAGGCTTTTGATTTCCTACCCTGACGAGGACAATAACCATTTTTCCAAATGGTTTAAAAAAAATAAATAAAAAAGTTTAAAAAATGGATTTCGGTTAACCGAGAGTTTCGGTTAAAAGAGTTTCGGATAAAAGAGGTTCTACTGTATATATATTAGCATATTTTGATTATTCGGAATATCAGTTCATAAACCCATGATCTGATGATTATCACAATCTCATTTCTACTGTCAATGCCAATATTCAGAGCCTTTCATGGTTCATAAAGGGTGCACTCGAATCTCAGCCACTTACGCATAGATAATTCCACTGAAGACTGAACATGGATAATAGTTATTCCTTACATGAATTCACACCTTCAGTTGAGGAAAAATTTAACCCTTCACTGCACGAATTTTTCTATTTTTATGAAAAATTATTTTTGAAATCTATGCATCAGTCTAATAATGGGGAAAATATTTTTTTTTTTTTTTTCAATTTTTCAGCTAAAATTTCATATTTTATGGTGTGTATGTACAGATTTAGGATTTTAAAATATTGTTTTGCTATATTTTGCAACTAAATGAGCTTAAATTAGTTGATTGTACCTGCTTAACACTCTGCAACTTTATTTATATTAATATTTTAAAATATTCAGTAAAATAATGAGAGTAAATCTTACCTTAATAGCTTGATCGATTTTTTATTTTTTTGTTTCCAAGCATGAATGATGTCTGCAAAATTTAGAAAAGTGGGTACTTGGGTCATGTAGTCGATAAAGCTCCAAACAATATCATTGTAGACATGCATTTTTAATTGATAAATGTTCTAAAGAATTTTTATTTCATTACAACGATTTATCACGTCCAAACATAATGTTTTTAAGCATTTCGACAGAACATATCATTAATGTAAGACCTATTCTTGCATGAAACTATACCATAAAGAAAGAATAATCTATTCTCATTTCTCACACAATTTCTCATGCAGTAAACCGAATATATATAAAATTCTAATTCATAGTCAAATATGTATTTATTTTCATCTGAAACATAGTTCTGCTCAAACATTTTATGAAAATCTCAACAACCCAAAAGGTAGAAACATAAATCTGACCCGCAAAAAATATTCTAGAGTGAACCTGACCCGCAGAAAGAAAATTAGAGGCAATGCGATCCGAAAAAAGATTGGGGACATCCCGAAACGATGCAGGACTCTATTTAACAATCTCGAGGTGTCCGCTATTCAGAGGTTTTACTATATTTGAATATTAAGAATATGGAATGTCCATTTTTCTATAGAAAACATAAAAATGGTAATAGAGTTGTAATTGAAGGTTACTTTTCATAATGCATTAAAACATGAATTGGTTCCCTTTCCTTCCTGGTTGCGGTTCGGGTTCGGGTTGAAGAATTTCGGGTTGCGGGCCGACGAAAATGAAATTGTTGGGTTCGGGTCGAGTTGCGGGTCGATGATAATAATTTTTTTGCCGGGTTCGGGTCGGGTTGCAGGTTGATTTCAAATGGAATTTTTGGGTTTGGCTCGGGTTCAACCCGTACAGGACTCTAATGTAAACCTATTCTTGTATCAAACTCAAATTGTGCTTGTCCAAAACTGTTATCAAATCAAATAGCAAATCAAATAAAGATGCATATATATTGTAGGCTACTCAGAAAGTCAGCTGGTAAACGCATTATGCAATGATTATCACAATTTCAATTATATTGTTAACGCCAATATCCCAACCCTTTCACGGTTCATAACAGTTATTGTCGAATCTCATTAACTTCATGTATAATTCTAGATAAGATGAAACGTGGCTGATGGTTATTCCATACATGAAACGCGCCTCCCTTCAAACTAGCTAATTCAACTAGGAATAATTTAAACTCTCGTGCCGATATTAAACACAGTTATTTAAAACTCTCTGCTAGTCATAATAATATTAAGTTATATTTTATAGTTCCTGAATTAAAAGAGATCTATAATGGACTTTCTATATTATAGAATATAATTCTAACAAAAAATTTAATAACTCTTCTAAAATTTTAATTCCAGATTGCCATATTATAGTTTTATTATGAAACTTGAACAACAAATAATTTCGAATTTTAATATATAGAAAAAGTAAATAAAAATTCCTTCTTATTATAAAAACGTTTTCAAAGTGTATTAATAATTAAAAATATTTTAAAGCATTTCAATAATAATTTATCCTTTCAAAATTCCCCTTTTTTTCGAAGAAGTGGGAGGGTATTTCAGGAAATCACGACGTTAATTTAATCTAAATATACAGTATAAATTCTTCAATGCGTAATTGTATTTTTTTTCCTTTAAAACCAAATAAAATTAATAAGAACTCATCTCTCACGAAAAAGAAAATCATCCTAAAAATGCATTTTTAATTCATAGATATTTTAAAGAATTGGAGTCCCGTAATGACGATGTTTCATGTCCAAATACCATCATGTTTTTAAGTATCTCAAGAGAGCATATCATTAATGTAAATGTACTCTAATGTAGAACTCAAATTCACCTAGTCCAAAATCAAATACCAGATCAAATGAAGATATATATATTTAGTATATGTTGATTATGTGGAAAATCGGCTAATAAACGCAACATGCAGAGGGTTATTTATTGAAAAGAACAGTCCTAGTTTTAAAATGTCCCAAGCCATGGACATGGTGACTTTTAACTAAGGATCGACCGAAACCGAAATTGAATTTCGGTAATCTTCCTATTTTCGACCGAAAACGAAAACGTTCAAAACTTTTATAAATAATTAATACATACATAAATATTCAGAATTATTTATTAATTATACGTGTAGGCCAAGTTGGCTCTCTGTGCCTTTGACAAAAGTTTTTTATTTTCATACTAGCAAACCCCGCGGCTTTGCTCGCATAATATTTGAAATATGCCAAGTGATATTTATATGTTTAATTTTTATTAAAAGGTACTAAATAAATTTTTACTTATTACTTTTAAGAATAATTCAAAAATTACTATTTAAAACACAGTTTGATTAAACATCATTATTACACTGCATTAGGCAGAAATGAGACTTAAATTAATAAAACTAAATAAATGATAATTTAGAAAATATTTTGAAACCTTTATGCTCATTTAATATGCTCATTTCAGTACTCATTTGAAGTTTTGAATTTTTTAGAGTGTCAAATGTCTATCATGTCTATCATGTCAAATTCCAAGTCCTACCATCTCTCTCAACAGAAAGGGCTATGTTGAATTAGGAACTATCACAATTAATTTGCCAACATTAATTTTGAAATCGGTTTGTTATTTTTTAATATTCCACAGAAACGTAATTTAGAAAGCTTTTAAAGGTCTTTTATAGAACGTTTGTTATTCCTGTAAACCCCAGGTGGTAGAATCATCGGCCTGTGTAGGATCAGAGACTGTTACCATTGATTCGCAACTATTACTTTTATAATCGGTTTATATTCCCTGAAATTGCACAGATATCGTAATTTAGGACTTTTTTAGAATGCTTTTCACACTTCCCCTTCGCTTAACCCTTTTTAATTCGAATTTATTTTCGACAGTCTTTCGAGGGCATTTATATTTTATAAGTAACTACCATGCCATATTTAAAGTTTTTAGCCTTTTCAGTATCATAGCAATCGAATTTAGAAAGTTTTTAGCTCCTGCAAGCCTCTGGTGATAGTGGCACAGATATTAAATATAGCTTATGCTTGAGCCGGTTCTAACACCAACAGTTTGGCATCATTATTTTTTTAATCGGTTTAGTATTAAATAAGATTGCATAAAAATTGTAATTTAAAACGCTTTTCGCTTACTTCATCTTTTTAAATTTGGAATTTTCTTTCGACTGTTCTTAGAAAGCAGTTGCATCTTGTAAGTAAATACCATGCCATACTTCAAAGTGTTAGACCCCTCAGTTGTGCAAAACACGCAAATTAGAACATGTTTTGCTTTTGCAACCCTCAGATGGTAGTGACAGCAACATAAAATATAACCTATGTTATAGCAGGGACTGTCACCATTCATTTGCAACCATTACTTTTGAAATAGCTTTGGTATTTCCTGAGACTGAGTATAAATCGCAATTTAGAACGTTTATAGAACGCTTTTCGTGCATTTGCACCCCTTTTTTAATTTCTAATTTTTTCGAAACTGTACTTAAAGATCATTTATATCTAATAAATATGTACCTTGCCTAATTTTAAGTTGCTAGCCCGTACCGATCACAAAAATTGAAATTTAGAATGCTTTTTTGCTCCTGCAACGTCTAGGTGATAGTGATACCGACATAAAATAGCGTCTATGTTAGAGCAGAGTCTGTCAGCAACAATTTCCTACCATTTCTTTTGAAATCAGTTTGATTCTTCCTGAGATATCGCTGGCAAATCGGCATTTAGAGCGTTTTTAGAACGCTTTAAGCGCATTTTGCTCCTGCATCTCCTCTGGGGTAGTGGAAACATATAAAATATAGCCTAACTTGGAGCGAGATCTGTCAGCATAATTTTTACACCATTATATTTGAAATAGGTTCAGTACTTCCTAAGATTGCACAGAAATCGCAATTTAGAACGTTTTTTACAACGCTTTTTGCGCATTTTGACTCCCTTTTAAATTTCGATTTTTTTAGGAAATGCCCTTAGCGATCATTGATATCTTATAAGTAACTACCATTCCAAATTTCACGATTCCAGGCCCTTCCGTAACGCAAAAACCGCAATTTAGAACGTTTTTCCCCTGCACCCCCTTTGGGGTAGTGTCACCGACATAAAACATAGCCTATGTTGGAGCAAGGGTTGTCACCGTCATTTGGACACCATTATTTTTTAAATCGGTTTGGTATTTCCTGAGATTGTGTAGAAACCACCGTTTAGAACGCTTTTCGCGCATTTTCACCCCTTTTAAATTTCGAATCGTTTAAGAACTGTTCTTAAAAATCCTTTATACCTAATAAGTAGCTTATATTTCAAATTTCATATTTCTAGGCCCTTCAGTAACACATAAATCGCATTTTTAGAACGTTTTTTGATCCTGCACCCCCTTTGGGGTAGTGGCACCGACATAAAACATAGCCTATCTTGGAGCAAGCGTTGTCACTATCATTTTGACACCAATATTTTTAAAATCGGTTTGGTATTTCCTGAGATTATGTAGAAACTACCATTTAGAACGTTTTTAGAACGCTTTTTGTGCATTTTCATCCCTTTTAAATTTCGAATTGTTTAAGAACTGTTCTTAGACATCATTTATATCTTATAAATAACTAATATTCCAAATTTCATATTTCTAAGCCCTTCAGTAACGCAAAAATCGCGTTTTTAGAACATTTTTTGCTCCTGCACCCCCTTTGGGGTAGTAGCACCAACATAAAATATAGCCTATGTTCTAAGTTGGACTAACACCAATATTTTGATACCATTACTTTTGGAATCGGTTCGGTAGTTCCAGAGCTTACCTCCTACAAATAAACAATTTTTACCTCTTTATAATATGATGATGATGATGATGATGATGATGAAGTATAGATAAAATAAAATGTAATTAATTTCTCTACCACACAGAATTGATTTTCTAATTATGCGAATATCATCTAATTAAGAAAGGTTTTAGGTATACATACCTCCATTTATCTTTTATAATGATTTTAGTAAATGAAGATATCTTATAATACTAGAACTTTCTCAAAGAGTATTCGAAATAATTATGCGATTTCAAACTAAAAATTTTCTATTACAGTTAAGTCTGCAGCTTTTAATGAGCACGTGAAAAGCGTCTTCAAAGTTTAATCGAATAGGCATTGCTTGCTTTATAGTTTATACTCACGTCTTGAGTCAGTCATGACTGATAATTATAAGCAGCGAAGTTCATAGCAATAAATAGTGTCTCATTTGAGCCGATACAGTTCAAATCAATGGGTTATTTTGAAAATTTCCAAAGGAAGAAATGAGATTTTTGGAATACAGATAGCTTCTTTCTAGTTTTGGTCCAGTCGAATTTTTGGAAGCATTTTCGGCGAAACTCAGATTTTGGGCCGAAAACAAATTTTCGGTCGATCTCTACTTTTAACACTCAATTCCTCCCTCCCAAGCATGCACAGGTTGCAGCCGGACGCATATAAACTTACTTGACTCGATTAGGGACCACAGAGAACTTTCCGGCCTCCTGATTGGTTGATTTATTTGATTTGATTTGTTTTAGAATTTAAATGTTTTAGAATATGATTTGCCACTATTAAAACTCAAAACACTGATTTTGAAATGCTGGACAGATAATTACACCTGTTTATTTTCTATTTAATTTACATCCAAAATTGTTAATTGGTCCAAATCATCCAAACAACCTCATAGTAAATTGGTATATAATTTTATATGTACCTTAGATAAATTCAAATAACATAAGTGATCGTAATTACGTAATTCTAGTAGAAGAGCAACGCGTATAATTAATAAAATTAAATGATAATCCGCGTCAAAATGTAATTATTAAATTTAATTAATTACGAATAAAATTAAGAGTTTGCATTGTGAATTATTTAGACGAACTGTTCCACTTATGAATTAAACTAAAATTTAAGCTTTAAAAATAAATTGACACACCTTAAGCATTATCAATTAAATAATTACAGAAACTTTTTAAAACTTGATTAAATATTTTATTTACATTGAACACAACTATATACAGATATACATAATATTAATTCAAAAAAAAGAAAGCAACACTTTTGTTTGCTTCTCATTATTTTATGTATATTTAATCTTTAAAAAAAAAGACAATATTTTCATTTACTCTTATTATTATATATTTTTCTTTTTGCTAAAAGAATAATTCTCTTTCATTTTTAAATTACCTTAATTATATTTAATTATTGGTTTTGTTGGATCTCAGATTGCTCTCTACCATAAAATATCAGAAAAGGATATTTATAATTTCTCATATGATTTCAAGTGGTAAAAGAAAAAGTTTAAGGTAGTACTTTATTTTATGTACGGGATGGTGGCCTTTGTTCATCAAATTCAGAGTTGTCGCGTTGCTAAGGATCATATCCATATGTCATCAGGAATCTGCTTCTTATCAGAGCGGCGATATCGGGATGGCAGGATGCATAGCTACGGACCTCTGTAGAACAATCCACTTTATTTTAACATCAGGAAGACATCCTCAATTAGGCTTGCTTAGGCTCACTCCGATATGTCCATCTCGCCTGGGCATTACTAGGGCTTTCTGGATTCATTGCACGGGCTTTCAGGAGAGCTCCTACGTCCTCTACATCTTTTTTTAGACTCTCTTTTTCAAACCTTATTCTTCTGGCCCACCAACTCTTGCAGTGGGTGGAACTATTTGTCTAGTCCACTCTTATTGGATGTGAGAAGATTTTGCATTATCCTTCGATAGGCCTATTAGCTAACAGTCTGCAAATGGCCCCTTACATATACTTTAATATTATTATATGCCTTAAAGTTTGGGTGGTCTGAAAAGCCATAAATTTATCCCAACACTTTTATTAAGGCCATAAATTTATTCCAACATTTTTATTATTTTACGATTTCTAATTATACACCACTTTCCATTGGCTTGTCATAAAACGACACCATGGCGTCTGGCTATTGTTGTTATCTGAGATCCGAACTCTATTCAACATTATACATTCATTTTACAATACAACAATTTTTTAAAAATATATATTTAATATTTAAAATCAACTTAATAATTTTTGTATGAACTTACACTCATATTTTACTTAAATATATAAACATTATAATTTTACACTCATAATTATATTTTATAAAAAAAATATTTATACAAACAGAAATAACAAATTACGCAATTTTACTTTGATTTAACCAACATGGTGCGGGAACATATCATTGTTATATGTTGCCCAGCATGAAACAACTGCTCATTAACAGTTTTTTTGCTCCTTTTTCTGAAATGTTTGCATTTCCGGAAGTTAAACTTCCTACGTCATTTTTTAAAGAAATGGAATCAACTACCCAAAATTTAATTACAGTTTGCAGCAATAATTACCCGGACTGAGTTACTTTCTTCACGAAATGCTCAATAAACATGAAAAAACATTGAAATCATCTTAAAATCAGAAATGTCAAAATATGGACGTAGTTCCTCTCAACAATAACCGATTCGTATGTACAGTTAACTCCAATATTCAGAGCCTTTCCTGGTTGATAACGGATGCCTCAAATCTCATTCACTTACATATAGATAATTCCAGGAAAGAAGACTGAACATGGATAATAGTTTTTTCCATACATGAATTCCCGAGGACTCATTTCAACCGAGGACAAATTTAAAATGTAGTGTTGACAATAGGCAGAGCTATTTAAAATTCTCTACTAGTTATAATAAGAATTTTTAACTATTAATGCTGGCAGTAAGCAGAGCTATTTTAAATTCTCTACTAGTTAAAGTAAGATTTTTTAACTATTAATAAGAAATATTAGTAAAAATAACAAAAGGGGTTAATTCTATATGTAATTTTATTCAAAAATTATCCAAGAATGCTAAATTCTGAGGTTTCAGTTCTACACTTTTATACCTTATTATTATTTTTATTCTTATTATTATTATTATGAAACTTTAGCTACGAATGATTTTACCTTTTTAAGACAGATACATTTTAAGAATTGACATTTTAACTTTAGACACGAAAAAAGTTATTTTGCATTTTATATCTCCACTTATGTGCATGAATTTCATGTGATATGTGCTATAATACTAATATATATATATAAAAACAATACATACAGTACGTGTAAAAAGTTTAAGGACAGCAAAAAATTGTAAAAATTTTGATAAATTGAAAATGCGACAAGTGAAATGGTAATTTAATGTTGATCATAAAGTGGAAATACTAATATGAAAGTCAACAGAATGTATTTGTGTCCTTTTTATTGCGAAAAAATCATAATTATGCAAAAAAACACTATTTTTGCCTGTGTAAAAACTATAAGGACACCAGTATTTTTTTTACAGAAATGTTATATAGAATTATTATTAAGGATCAACCGAAACATGTTTTTAAGGCCAAAACCGAAACGAAACCGAATTTCGGCGATCTTCCTATTTTCGGCCGAAAACGAATATCTCAAAAAAAAAATTTTAAGTAATTAAATTATATGTATTAAAGTAATTAATACACACATAAATACATTATTAATTAATTATGCGTATTTATTAAATATGTACAAAAATTAATTAATTATGCGTATTTATTAAATAAACATAATTATTAATTAATTATACGTGTGGCCTAAATTGTCTCCCTGTGCCTTAGATCCAAAACTTTTATTTTTTTTAATATAAAATAAAACGTAATTAATTCATCAACGACACAGAAAGGTTTTCTAATTATACGAATTTCATTTAATTAAAAAATATTTTAGTTTTATGAATACACACCTCGATTTACCTTTTATAATGATTTCTGTAAATGATCATCTGTTATACTAGAACTTTCTCAAAGAGTATTCAAAACACATCTGCGGTTTCAAACTGAAAATTTTCTGTTACTGTTATGAGTGCAGTTTTTAATGAGCACGTGAAAAAGTTTAGTTATATATGCATTGCTTGCTTTATAATCTGCATTAAAGTCTTGAGTCAGACATGACTGATAATTACAAACAACGAAGTTGATAGCAATAAATTTCCGAAGGAAGAAACGAGATTTTGGGAATACTGATAGTTTCGCCAAAACTCAGATTTTGGACCGAAACTATCAGTATTCCAAAAATCTAGTTTCTTCCTTCGGAAATTTTCAACACTTGTCATCGATTTTGAGACCATTTATTGCTATGAACTTCGTTGTTAACGCATAATTAATTAATTTTTATACATCTATCTATATTATAAAGGACAAACATATATGTGCGTAACGCATACGTTATTCTGCGAATGGCAACACTTTGAAATTTGAAATGAAATTTCGGTTTTGCAATTTTCGCTACTGCAATTTTTTTAATTTCTAAACATCGCACAGTTTCAAGTTTTACACCGTCGTATAGGGGAAAAAATGTACTTTTAAATGCAATTTTTTTTAAAGCTCTATCTCAATTTATTTTTGAGATATTAATTTTTTTTATAGTTTTTAGTACCAATTTTGTAAATGTGGCAACTGAAGTACACCATTTCTATTAAAAGTAAAAGGAAAATAGTCATGGTTTATTTATTTTTATTGATTATATCCTTATTGGTGACATTTTCAAATTACAAATAAAAGTAACTTTTCTCTAATTTTTGAACAGAAAATGACGTCAGCCATTAAAAAAAACACGCAATCTTTTTCATAAATCAAAAGATTGAAGAAGATATTTCAATATTTGTACATTACGCTGATACCGAGTTTGAGACGCTAGGCAAAATGATTCAATGAGTAAAAATGATGTCATATTTAAAACAAAACGATCATTTTTTTTTATATATATAAAACTAAATATTTGACCAATACTATGGCTACTAAAGGCAGATTTCTGAATGGTAAATTTTCGCGGGTAGTGAAATTAGAACTTAAATTTTATGCGAATGTTCAGATGAAAAGCTGCATCGGACAAATGTGACTAAGTTTGGAAATACATTCATTAATAATGTATTGCGCGTTATAATACATTTAAATTGTGAATTTGAGTGGTGCGTATGTAAATTTTCAGAATATGAAAATAACATACAGTTTAGATTTTATTGGGGAAAACTTTTTGATATGACAATGCGAAATCTTTTTTACTGATTTTTCATCCCGTAAAATTAAACTTAAGAGCCTCAATCGGTAACTTCAACGAAATTACTCATCTTGATTACGCATTCTAATATAGTTTAATTTTTCAATAAATTAAGCAGTTGAAGTTTTTGGAAATAATATTTTGGTAATTTCAGGTTTAAAACGTTATTTGCTTTAAGAGTTAGATAACCAATGCAAGATGAATTTTTTATTGTAATTATTTTTGTAGGTTTATTATGAATTCGATCTAACAGTTCCATTCTTAACATTTTAATTCGTTGAATTTCGACGGGTTCCAACTCGTAAGATTAAATGCCAATAATGGCTTATCGTAAATGTCAAGTATTTAATGCATCTTCATACCTATAAGGGGTGTTACCATAGGAGGGCCCCTGTTCTGTCGCCAAACACAGCCAAGTTTGTCGCCAACTTGGCGGTATATCGCCAAATTTGGCGGCCAAAATGAGTCGACAAAAATGACGCCAAATTGGCGGTATCTCTAATATTTCGCCAAATTCCCATAGACTTTCATTGTAAACCAATAGCGTATAATTGCTTACAGAAAATCAACAAATTGAGATATTTTAATGCAACAAAAAGTAATATTAGCTTAAGGGGTTATATTAATTATATTTAAGGAAGTTCAAATAAATTAAATTATGAATAAAAATAACATGGTACAATGCTTGGCAAATATCACATGTTTTATTTTCATATTTTATATTATCTATATCCATGATGGGTAAGTATTACGGTGGCCCCCAACGATGTATATTATAAAGGACAAACATATCTGTGCGTAACGCATACGTCATTCTGCGAATGGCAACACTTTGAAATTTGAAATGAAATTTCGGTTTTGCAATTTTCGCTACTGCAATTTTTTTAATTTCTAAACATCGCACAGTTTCAAGTTTTACACCGTCGTATAGGGGAAAAATGTACTTTTAAATGCAATTTTTTTTAAAGCTCTATCTCAATTTATTTTTGAGATATTAATTTTTTTTATAGTTTTTAGTACCAATTTTGTAAATGTGGCAACTGAAGTACACCATTTCTATTAAAAGTAAAAGGAAAATAGTCATGTTTTATTTATTTTTATTGATTATATCCTTATTGGTGCCATTTTCAAACTACAAATAAAAGTAACTTTTCTCTAATTTTTGAACAGAAAATGACGTCAGCCATTAAAAAAAACACGCAATCTTTTTCATAAATCAAAAGATTAAAGAAGATATTTCAATATTTTTACATTACGCTGATACCGAGTTTGAGACGCTAGGCAAAATGATTCAATGAGTAAAAATGATGTCATATTTAAAACAAAACGATAATTTATTTTTATATAAAACTAAATATTTGACCAATACTATGGCTACTAAAGGCAAATTTCTGAATGGTAAATTTTCGCGGGTAGTGAAATTAGAACTTAAATTTTATGCGAATGTTCAGATGAAAAGCTGCATCGGACAAACGTGACTAAGTTTGGAAATACATTCATTAATAATGTATTGCGCGTTATAATACATTTAAATTGTGAATTTGAGTGGTGCGTATGTAAATTTTCAGAATGTGAAAATAACATACAGTTTAGATTTTATGGGGGAAAACTTTTTGATATGACAAAGCGAAATCTTTTTTACTGATTTTTCATCCCGTAAAATCAAACGTAATAGCCTCAATCGGTAACTTCAACGAAATTACTCATCTTGATTACGTATTCTATTATAGTTTAAATTTAAATAAATTAAGCAGTTGAAGTTTTTGGAAATAATATTTTGGTAATTTTAGGTTAAAAACGTTATTTGTTTTAAGAGTTAGATAACCAATGCAAGATGAATTTTTTACTGTAATTAATTTTGTAGGTTTATTATGAATTCGATCTAACAGTTCCATTCTTAACATTTTAATTCGTTGAATTTCGACGGGTTCCAACTCGTATATATAAAAGCCGTTCTTTGTGTGTATGTCCTTTATACAAATCTTCAATTTTAGACGAATTTGCACGAAACTTTTTGTACATACGTTTTAGAGCGTGGAAAAGATCACTGTCTACTTTAAAAAATCATCTGACCAATATTTATCCCTTTTTTCTATCATCTTTCATAATTTAACATTATAGAAATATTTCATTTTAAATTTTCAAATTCAATAGTCTCTTTCCTGTTGCCACACATCTAAAAAACTGCTCAATAATTTAAAAAAAAATGATAACTCGAGTACTTTGTTTTATTAGCCAATAAAAATTCAGACTCGATCGCTATATTTTTACATTTTTGAAATCGACGTCATTCTAATCAGAAAATGAAAAATTTTCCTTAACTAAACACGTGTGAAATGACGTAGTATCCAAGTAATTGAATGATTTTAAAGTTAAAAAATCTATTTTAATACAGGAGTTTTAATTTCAAGAAAACATTTTAGGAAAAGAAAAAAAAAATCGTTTGCTAGATATGACGTCAATTTCTGTTTAACTAACATTACTTTCTAATGATGTTTTATTCTGAAGAGAGACTCTTGATCTTCTGAAATTAATCCTTATTATTACCATCCATAAAGTTGAAAATATATTTTTAAGACACGCGAATTTAAAATTTCAGTAAATGCTAGGTCATTTGGGTGTATTTATTGCTTTTTTCCGCGTATTGTCAGAGAAATCGTATACTTCAGTTATACTTACTGAAGAAAACAAGCATTCTGGTTTTAAAAGCTGGAGCACATTACTATAATTACGTCAAAATGACGTGTCTTTCCCTAAAATTCAATTTCGCGAGATTTAAAATTAAATTTTAAAACATTGAGGCTTTTCATAAACGTCAGGTTAAGCATTACTGCATGTTAATATTCTGTAATCAAGTTACATGTCAAGAATTCGCTAAAAACATGAATGGCGTTACACTTTTGTAAACAATAGGTTCCATAAAAGGTATAAGTTACATTTGTTAAAGTACGCCAAATATCGAAATCCGTTATAGAATCCGTTCTCAAGAATTCAAGTTATATGTACCAAGAACGAAACTCCCATTTGCATTTTATATACTTATTAGATCAGATTATTTTGAATACTTTAATTTGATATCTATAAGTTTGTTTTCTATAAGACGTTGGAACAATCGAATGTGCGATTTTTATTGGTTAAATTGCAGTAAATGGAAAATTAATTGTTGTGTTAGGTTGTTGCCACCGAAAATATGATGCCAGAGTTACCCATAGACATGTCTTTTCTTTATACTATTGCATTAAGAGTAAACGGGTTCATCTTTCGTAATCGGGTTGCACGCACCTTTAAAAATATCCATGCTTGAAAATTACTTTAAAATCCATTAAAATCAGAAAATTCAGATACAATTTTCAAACAAATGTCATTTGAAAGAACTTTTTTTATTCGACATTGTAAAACGTGAAATTGTGTGATGTTTAGAAGTTAGAAAAATTGTAATAAAGGCACAATTTATGGTATAAGTCGTTGCCATCATCAGTATGATGTCAGTGTTTTTACTTTATAATGTAGATATATGCCATGCAAACGAGACTTTCACTAAATGCTGTGCGATTTGGTGGATTTTTTTTTTTTTTTTCGTATTGTCAGGAAAATCATATATTTTTCTCTTACACCCGCCAAAAAAAAACAAGTTGGAAATTGCTCGTCAAACGTGGCAAATGAGGTGCGTTCGTACTATAACTAGTTTTATAATTATTTTTATTGTACTGAATGTACAAATTTTGCACTTCATAAAGTGCATAGTCTGATACATCATTAAAATGCACTTCCAATAATTTTTTCCCATTCCCGTAATGTAACGGAACACTTTTGACGGTCCCTGTAATTAAACTATACATCCGATTTTCCTAAAATTTGAAATAGCTCAACAAAATTTTGCAACAACTATATCTTTAAAATTTCAGACCATTCGGAAGGCTGTAATATCATTAAAATGCACTTGCAATAATTTTTCCCATTGGCCTTAATGTAAAGAAAACCTTTCGACTGTCCCTGTAATTAAACTATACATCCGATTTTCCTAAAATTTGAAATGGCTCGACAAAATTTTGCAACAATTATATCTTTAAAATTTCAGATCATTCGGAAGGCTGTAATATCATTAAAATACACTTGCAATAATTTTTCCCTTTGGCCGTAATGTAAAGAAAAACTTTTGACTGTCCCTGTAATTAAACTATACATCCGATTTTCATAAAATTTGAAATGGCTCGACAAAATTTTGCAACAATCATATATTTGAAATTTCAGACCATTCGGTTGGGTAGTTTTTGTTCTGTTACATGCGGACAGACGGACGGACAGACGGACGGACTGAACGACGACTATAGGTGCTACGTATTTATATAATTACGAACGCACCTAAAAAGCGCATTCTGTTATTAGAGCTCCGGCATTTTACTGTGGTTGCGCGACAATAACGTCATCTTTTCTAATTGTCTTTTTAACGATTTGTGGATGTGAGTGCACAAATTTCAGTTGTTGTGATTTCGATATTATTTCATTTTAATTTATTTTACCTGGAAGGGTCGTAATAATTGACACGGGCGATGCCGGGTAGTTCTGCTAGTATTTAATAAATACGTATAATTAATTAATAATATATTTATGTATGTATTAACTACTTTAATACATACAATTTAATTACTTAAAAAATTTTTTTGGACATATTTGTTTTCGTTTTCCGCCGAAAATAGGAAGATCGCCGAAATTCGGTTTCGGTTTCAGCCTTAAAAACATGTTTCGGTCGATCCTTAATAATAATTCTATATAACATTTCTATAAAAAAAAGACTGGTGTCCTTATAGTTTTTACACAGTCAAAAATAGTGTTTTTTTTTTTGCATAATTATGATTTTTTCGCAATAAAAAGGACATAAATACATTCTGTTGACTTTTTTATTAGTATTTCCACTTTATGATCAACATTAAATTACCATTTCACTTGCCGCATTTTCAATTTATCAAAATTTTTTGCTGTCCTTAAAGTTTTTACACGCACTGTATATACATATATATACTAGGGGACTCAGCCCCCTGCGAGCTACGCCCACCAACCCTCGTTCAGACTTCACAGCCTCTAAAAACATAGTAATGTGCCCTGTTTAAATAATATTACCAGGTTATGGATGATTGAATGATATTATCAGTTTAACGGCTGCTATCTTTTGTAATCGGATTGCCATGCTTTTCTGTTTGAAAGTGGCATTTTTCAGTTAGCATGGCCTCATCCATCGCTGTCTTAACAACTGATAGTTGTTTTGGAACTAATAAGTACGATCAATTACACATTTGAAAAACAGCTTGTATAATATGGTTAAGTGAAAAATGTCGCTATTTTTCTGATTTATAACGACGTTTATGGACATTATTCTTTCTTTAGGTTTGCGGTTAAAAACTGCGTCCGCTTGCGAATAGCTTTCAGAACCACGTTACGCTTACATTTTATGTTTTGATCGAGTTTTAGATATTTTCAGGAACAGGTATAGCTTATATTCGCGAATTATTTTCCCTATTTTAATGCACCATCATGCATATTTTCATGTTATTTTTACAATGTATATTGTTTATATTAATAAGAATATCAGAATTTTCTAATATGTATTTATCAAATAGTAATTTCTACAAAATAAATTGAAAGTATTTTGAGCTTTACCTGTATAAAAGTTTTTTTTTTCTCTCCCTTTTAAGATTCACGGGTACACATATTATTAAATTTAAAAGTGTTTGGGAACATTTTTTGAGCTTTTTAAATACGACTTAAGATTCACCATTAAAAGTTTTTCACGTGTAATAATTTAATTATTTCAGACAATTTAAATATGACGATATTTAATATCAAGACATTTTACATATGACGTAATTATCACCTTTAAATGCGTTTCGAGTGCAGTAATTTTATTATTTTAAAGTTTTCGTACTTTTTTCATATTTACATGTAAATATTTTGACGTAATTTTCTATATTTTCTGCTTTTAACCAGGGTTGCGGAGTCGGAGTCGGTGTGATTTTTCGGTGAAAAGAGTCGGAGTCGGAGTCGCTAAAAATATGCCGACTCCGACTCCAAACCTTTTGTTGCAAATTTTGAAGGGAAATGAAAAATAAAACCAATTATGCTTAGTTTTAAATTTATGAACTGAATTATTATTTTATTTTTTAACTCTATACATTAGTAAATATTTAGTTATTTTTCAGTTTATTGACATGTTAATTAGTAAACATAAGGCAAAAGGGCGGATGTGATATTTTTCCTACATCAGTCATTAAAGTGATTCATTTACTTACTTCTTCAGCTCTTAGACGACACTATTGCACAATAATTAAATTAAAGTGAGTTTTGAAAGTTTTTTTGTTATGTTTTGTTTTTTTATTGTTTTTTATAAATTAAGTCCAACTCAACCCGAACCCCGTATCGGTCCGACTACCCAACCCAATGAAGGAATCTATCTCAGACAAAAATAGATGATTCAATTTAACCTCTGTCCATCCGTGTTCGGGTCGTGTCCTGAAATTTATATTTTAAGTCAATCCGAAGCGAACCGGAAAGAACCCTGAACCCGATCCGAAATGAAATAAAATCAAAATTTTATTTTAATTATGAAAAACAGTCATCTCTAACAGCACTTTTATCTTCTATGTAGGAAAAGGAATATATATTTACTTATTCGACTTATAAGTTAAACAATATTATGGGCTTCCTTTTGAAAAATCGGGTCAACCCGACCCGAACCCGCAATAATAATTATCAAACTAGTCCACAACGAAAAACATTTAGCGCCAACTCAATCCGAACCACCGTTCGAATCGGATCTTAACGAATGCAACAAACTACTTCAGATAACAATGGATATAACAACTTATACTGCCTTATTTTTCAGTATTTCAGGTAAAAGAAAATGTGTGAAAAATATAAAATTGATTAATGCCGCTTATCACTACAATATCGGACAACTGAACTCATACAGAATTTTTCTCATTAAATCAAAAAACTGCAGTTTTCTTCTTAAATATTTCTTACCAAAAACTTAGACTCTTCTATTTCTAAGCCCCAACTAGTGTCTTTCCAAGGGCCGGGTTGCACCCGACTCGAATATGAAATTTCTCCTGTCAACCCGAAACCCGACAAAAAGGAATTCCTCAACCAAATCCGAAAATGGAAAAAAAATTGTCAATCCGACGACGAGACGAAAGAAAATTAGTTCATATTTTATAGAATACACAATTATAAAAAAGCCTACAATTTTATCTTTTTTGTATTAAAATGAACTTAAATACACTCATTAATATTCAAATATATGGATTTTTCATTTGAAAAATATTCAGTACGTATTTTCTTTTGAAAAATCACGTCATATTAAAAATGTCAAAAGCTGACCCGAAGCATTTAAAGTCTATCTGGTTCCGGCTAAATTTGGTTATCCTATCCGATGGAGGACCGTAATTCTAACCCATTGTAGAAAAAATCCCTGCCGGCCCGTCCTACAGGCGGAGGTAGATTTCGAAGTTAAGTATACTAATTTCACCAACAAAAACTAAATCATGATTAGGTATTCACTTTAACAGTTTTATCTGGCCGCTTTTGACGAATTTTTATTTCATTTTTATATAATAGCTGGTTTTATCAGAATCATGTTAAGGCGGTATTAAAAAACATACTTTTCCCAGCTCAACAACTCGAAATTTTCTGGCACATTTTCAGATTCATTTTTAATAGAAAAAATATGAATGATTTTTGAAACGTGACGATTTTCTGACGTGATTTTTGAAAAGATTTATAAGCGACATGTGTTCAATAAATTAAAACTTGATTAATAAACAATTATTTTCTCAGTAGGGCAATATTTTTCGTTTCTAACGCAATCGCTTCGGGAAATTATGTTGAAAATGTCCACTTTGACATTATTTTTCGAAATATATTCTGCCTCTATCAAAAAATCGATCATTACGGTACATTATACAGCTTTTGAATAAGAGAATCTACCAATTGGATGCGTTTGAGAGCAAAAATGAATTTAAAAATGAGTAAGAAAATAAGAAGTTTGGATTTGAATACACCCTTAATAAGATGATTTTTTTCTTCAACCGCTATGTATTGTTAATTTGTTTTTGCTGTAAGAATTGGTCCTATCAAAAACTTGTCTATATAAATGTTGAAGACAATATTAAGAAGATATAAGATAAATTCATGGGGATTTTATATCTTGTGAATTGACGGAGTTACGGAAATTTTTCTTCTTCAACCCCCTTTTTTTGTTTTATTTTTTATTTATTTATTTATTTTATTTTATTTTATTTTATTTTATTTTATTTTTTTTTTTTTTTTTTTTGCGATACGATTTGGTCCTATCAAAAACTTGTGACTATAAAAAATGTAGATAATATTAAAGAGATGTATAATAAAATTAATTGGATTTGATATCTTGAGAATTGACGAAGTTACGAATTCTTTTTTCTCCCAAAAACCCTATTTTTTGCGCCCCTTGAGCCCACTTTTAGTTTTATCAAAAATCTGTGATACATAAATTTTTGGCCCTATTTTTAGAAGTAATAACAACTTTAAACTGATTTGATATGTACAAAAATTAAGAAGTTATGGGGAGTTTTCGGTTTTCCCAAAACCCCTCCCTATTTCCATCCCCTTGGTCCGACTTTGCCCATTAACGAACTTGACCGAGATTTTATGTATCAGTTTGGAAGAGATTTGTGCAGAATTTTGGAAGTTATCGTGTCCAGAAGAAAGTGATATGTATATATATATACAGTATAACTTCAAAAATCCGGCATCATCGGGACTGGGGCTATGCCGGATTTTTGAAGGAATATCCGTAACTATTAGTAACTAGGAACATCAAAAGCAGTTCTATATCTTAAAGGTGCCTTTAGCCATATTTAATTCATTATTAAGTGATAATTATGTACGAAAAAGAGAAAATTAAATATTAAAAAAAATTACTTTAATTTATAATTTCTGTTACAGAAAAAAATATCTAATAAAGAGTGAAAACTCTTGTAATTTCGGAAACATCGATGTCAACTTTGCTTCAATTTTTTTGCTTCAAGTTTTTTTTTTATTTTTATTTTATACAAATGAAAAAATGTCGAGTTCGGTTCCTGTTTCTCTAAAGCACATATTAATTCTCCAATCAAATTTATACATCTTTCAAGTGCCATTTTTTTCTCTGCCGGTTGTTCATCTTCGTCTTCTGATCTGCTACTTGCATTATCGGCGGTTCTATTTAGCACAGCGTCAGTGATCTTGCTCTCCGTTAAATTGTTCTTTGTTCATGCATTTTTGTCAATGCTTAGCTAATTATCTATATCCATATTTTTGACACTTAATACATTTTTGGACTTTGTGTGTACAATCAGCTCATAAATTGCCGTCTTTTCACGGCAAATTTGACAGCCTGAAAATTCTTTCTCATCATTGATGTCACCGTTGCCGAAAATTCGTTCCTACCATGTATTGTGTCATGCATTCGCCAAAGTTTTCCCCAAAGTTGTTCCTGTTGCTAAGCAACAGAGCAACTCCCAGAAAATTTGTTCGGAAAATAATCGCCTCTGACAAATGAAAAAAAAAAGTCAAATATTCTTTTTTTGCAATTTTATTTTCAATTTTGAAGTTTTTAATTCATAACGAATTGCTATTTTTTTTTTCTCCTATAACTTGAAAGTGTAAAAGAAAAAGGAAGGGAAAAGATGGTTTTGATGCCGGATTTTTGAAGTTGCCGGATTTCTGAATGCCCGATTTTTGAAGTCATACTGTGTATGTATATATATATATATATATATATATATAGGAGAAAAAAATTTCAGCTTTTAGCTTTTTTTCTCACAGAAAACGACTATTTTGCTTATATAATTGAATTCTGTACTCTTGATAACGTAATTCAATATATAAGCTTTTCATTTATTTTTATCGGTATCCATATTTATCTTTTTTTTCTTCCATATTAATTCTCGTAATATAGTACAAGGGACTTTGTTATATACATAGCAGCTTGTATATTATATGTTTTTGGTATCCATATTAAGTCTGTTAAGGGAAACTGTATTATTGTCATTTCATTCATATTATCACAATTTTTGATGGTGGTCGGTAATGTTTAATTAATGGCTATATCTATATTATAAAGGACAAACATAACTGTGCGTAACGCATACGTCATTTTGTGAATGGCAACACTTTGAAATTTGAAATAAAATTTCGGTTTTGCAATTATATCTACGGCAAATTTTTAAACTTCTAAACATCGCACATTTTAAATTTTAACACCGTCGTATTAGGAAAAAAATGCTCTTTTAAATGCATTTTGCTTGAAAGCTGTATCTCAATTTATTTTTGAGATATTAATTTTTTTGTAGTTTTTAATACAAATTTTGTAATCGTGGCAACTGAAGTACTCCATTTATATTCAAAGTAAAGGGAAAATAGTCATGGTTTATTATTTTTATTGATTATATCCTTATTGATGCCATTTTCACATTACAAATAAAAGTAACTTTTTAATAATTTTTGAACAGAAAATGATGTCAGACATTAAAAAAGAACACGCATTTTTCTTCATAAATCAGTTACATTTCAATATTTTTACATTACGCTGATACTGAGTTTGAGACGCTATGAAAAATGATTCAGTGTGTAAAAATTATGTCGTATTTAAAACAATACGATCATTTATTTTGATAAAACTAAATATTTGACCGATACTAAATGGCCAATATGACAACTAAAGGCAAATTTCTGAATTTTTTTTTTTTTTTTTCGCGGGTATTGAGATTAGAACTTAAAGTTCACATGGAAAGTTTTATCTGACAAACGTGACTTTAAGTTTGGAAATACATTCATTAATAATCTATTTCCCGTTAAAATACTTTCAAATTGTGAATTTGAGTGGTGCGTATGTAAATTATGAGAATGTGAAAATAACGTACAGTTTAGATTTTATGGGGGGAAATATTATGATGTGACAAAGCGAAATACTTTTTACTGATTTTTCATCCCGTAAAAACAAACATAAGAGCCTCAATCGATAAATTCATCATAATTATTCATCTTGATTACGTATTCTAATAGAGGTTAATTTTTCAATAAATTAAGCAGCTGAAGTTTGTGGAAATAATATTTTGAAAATATTATTTGTTTTAAGAGTGAGACAACCAATGTTAGAGGAATTTTTTATTGTAATTATTTTTGTAGGTTTATTATAAATTCGATCTGAAGTTCCTTTCTAACATTTTAGTTCGTCGAATTTCGACGGGTTCCAACTCGTATATATAATGGTAAATTTATGCTTTTTTGGTGTGTGATCGATCGGGTAGATATGAAATCTAATTTTTAGCTTAATGCTGGATTCTGTTACAGAAATCGACTATGCGTTTGCTTATATTGGTATTTCATGTGCCCTTGATAAAGTGAAATGCTATATAAGTTTCCAGCTACATCTTTCCATTTGATCTATTATTTGTTTACAATACGTCTTTTAATGGTTCAACATTATTCTGCTGGGTTTTGTTTCATATGTTTTTAATAGATTATTTTTTCAAAATTTTGTGGTTTTCCATATGTTTATATGGATTAATCGTATGCAATGTGCTAGTCAATTAGTGGATTTTGCTTAATTTGCATTACTTTTATAGGGTTCCATCTGTATTTTGTATAATGTTACAGTTATAATTAGATGCTAAATTTATTAATTTAATTACCGTAATTGGAAATAGATGATGATTTGTAATTATATTATGGTTATATAGATAGATATAAAGTTTTTTACTGAGGGAGGTTTTGGGTTCTAGGGGTCATGGTCGGTGTAGGTCTGCCGAAATAGAAATATTACCGAAATTCGGTTTTGGTCGATCCGTTATCTTAATTACTATTTTATTTTGAACACTTTTTCAATTTGCATTATCTATCTATCTCCAACAGGTAAAAAATTAAAGCGCATTTCAATCTTTTTGAGAAACACTATATGTAAGTCGGAGTCGGAGTCGATTGTTTCAAAAATCCAGGAGTCGGAGTCGATCCTTTTTCCTACCGGCTCCGCAGCCCTGCTTTTAACACGTGATCATTTAATTCTTATTTTAAAGTTTTCCTTCAGTTTTTAATAATTTCACTTTTCAATTTAACTATGACAACAAAAGAGAAATCCAATAATCCCTTTCCTCTCTTTTTTCCCCCACAAAAATGGATTTTTTTTTTTTTTCATGTCAGTGGAAATTATGTCAAAGTGTAAGATGACAGACTATCTTTGATTTTTTAAAAGAAACTGATTCCTGACGGTCGAAATGTTAAAAAAAGATTTTATTTTGTCAAATTTTCCTGAAAAACATAATTTAATCGCAATATTGTCTTCACTACCGATTGAAATAAAATATAATTTCAACTTTAATTTGAAAATGGCGAAAAAAAAAATAAATCTAATAATTCCTATCGTTATCCGTTTTCTCCCTTTTCCCGCAAAAATGGAGTAATCTGGTTGCCATCATTAGAGAAATTAAATTCAAATTAGAAAAAAATTAATATCCCGATAACTAATTCAAATTTGAAATTCTAATATCAGTTTTGAGATCTGCGGATCAATACGGATTTTTTGGTGCTAATTTCACCGCATAATATTCCATATTTAAGAGAAATCGCCGTGAAACATAATCAGTCGTTTCATAAATTCGTTTCATTAGGATTTTATATACTCGTATATAGGGTAGATATGAAATTCTTATCTGGGCAATAACTATGCTATATGGTGTCATTCTAATATTTGACGAAAATGAAAAGCAAATCAGTCATATAAGAAAGCCATCAACAAAATAAATAAATAAAATATAAAAATGACATCGGAATATAGGGTCGCGTTTCATTTATTTAATAAGAGATACAAGGTGTCTTGGTTCATTTAGCTAAGCAAGCTCCCTCATAAAATAAACAAAACTAGTCTAAAGATGTATTTTTAATTAATATATAGTTAAAGAATTGGTATTTCATAATAACGATTTACCATAATTATATATTCATAATAACGATATTAGTATCTCAAGAGAGTATATCATTAATGTAAACATATTCCAGAATCAAACATCAAATTTGCATTCTCCAAAACTACTATCAAATCAAATAGCTGATAAACGCATTATGTGATTATTAGCATGAACTCATTGCTACCGTTAACGCCATTATCCAGAGCCTTTCATCTGCGATAATAGATGCTCTCGAATCACATTCACTTACACATAGACATTCTAGAGCAGATTGAAAGAGGAATTCATGTATGGTTATTCCATACATGAATTCCCCCCCCCCCACACACACACACCACCACCACTACAACCACCCACCTTCAATCTAGGCCTAATTTAAACTATCATGTTGACATTAATCAGATTTATTTACAACTCTCTACTAGTTGTAATAATAGTAAATTAGACATATTTTTTTTAATTAAAAAAATCTAGAAAGTACATTCTATATTATAATTCAATTATAATAAAAATTATAAAGATTCTTTTAAAGTTTTAATTCTAGATTTTCATATCATATTTTTATTATGAATGTTCAACAACGAAAAACTTTGAATTTTATTACATAAGAAAGTAAAAATCCCTTTTGATTAATAAAACCGTTTTCAAAAGGACCATAATTAAAAATATTATAAAGAATTTCTTTTTCTCAATACTAATTTATAATTTCAAAATGGCTTTTATAGGTGGCATGGGTGGACACTTCCAAAAATCACGACGTTAATGTAATCTTAGTATAGTATAAAATTTTCAATTTAATTGTATTTTTCCCTTTAAAATCAAATGAAATTATTAAAAACTTATCTCTCATACGAAAAGACAAAATTCTCCTAAAAATACATTTTTAATTAATAGATATTTAAAAAAATTTGTATTTCCCAATAAAGGTTTATCACATCTAAATATCACGTTTTGAAGCATTTCAAGACAGATATCTTCGCTATAAACTGACTTTATAGTCTTCTGAAAAAACTGCTATCAATTCAAAGAGCAGATAAAAAAAATGCCTGTAGTATGTTACTATTCAGAAAGTCAGCTCATAAACGCATTATGCGATGATTATCACAATCTCATTTCTAATGTTAACGATAACAATACGATCCTTTAACTCTTTAGCTGGCAGTGTCCACAAAAAAGGACACCTAATTTTAAGAATGCTGGCACACAGAATATTTAATAAAAATTTTCCTTTTATAAAGTACGAGAAAATGAGCAAGTTTTTATTTTGTAATAAATTCGCTTGTAAATTCTGGTGTCAGTCTATCATTTCATCATTTTACAAACATAATTTTTCCGCGACGGAAAGCGTTAATCCCTTATGCTCTGGCGCGACTTTTTTTCCCATTAAAGAAATGCAATATAAAATTTATTTAATTAGTCTACTAATGAAAATATATGGTATGTTCTAACAAGGAAGGTCTCCTTACTGGGCATACTCAGAATATTTTGGAAAAAAAATACTAATTAAACTACTTATGTATGTAATAAAGCATCAGACAAATTTAGCGGCGGAATTACAGTAGAAAGTCTGTAAAAAAATAAAATACTTTCGAGTATTTGGCGGGAAAAGACGAAAGCGTCACGCGATTTGGCGAGCAGCACTTTTCATCGCCAAAGGCAAACCATTTTAATGCATCTGAAAATTGCTTGTTAATTGATATTTCGAATGCGTGTAAATAGTAGTTAATGAATTTAAACTTAAACGAGATAATTTAATACATAAATTTTTTTTATTATATATTTATGTTGCTTGTTGTTGCAGTTATTTAATTTTATCACTGTAAGAATAATTTCATATATAAAAGTTATTTTCATATATTTAAGCGTATTCCAAAATAAAGGTCAGATGAAGAATGCTGTAGTTATACATTTCAATATCGGAGAAGTTTTTGTTTCCATAGCAACAAAATTGAATCGGCAGTGCTCAACTGGACTTAATTTTGAGATTGAAACAATTTTAATTAATTAAAATTTTGTTTTAATTCATAAAATTTCATAGTTAACTTTCATTATAAAAATATATATGACAAAACTATAGTTAAAACAAACTAAAACTGACAAAACTAATGTTATTTAAATTAAATTTATTTAAACAAGTTCAATATGAAACATTTTTACCTTAAAGAGTATTTAACATAAAAAAAAAAAAAATTATTATTATTCCACCGCCAACCGGTGATAAATCGCCAAATAACGAAAATTTCATTATTTTTTTTTTACGGACACTCTATCAAGTTTCCGCCGAAATATTTTTTATAAACATATCTATCCTGATCAGAAGAATATTCTATATTTTTTTCAGATTTTAGGTAGCTTTCATTACAAAAAGCTACCTATTGCAGCCGTTCGGCGGAAAGCGATTTCATAAAATTTTGGTATATTTTCATCGATCATGACCCCCAGACCCCGAAACCACCCTCCGTTCAAAATTGATATATATATATCTGACCTTTGTTAGTTCTAACCCTCGAATTTATGAACCGATTTAGATGTAATTCGGTATGTACATAGTACATACCAATGTCTCGACCGAGTTCGTTGGCCAGCTTCATCCGCCATTTTGTTTCAAAATGGCGGCCATTTAAAATTTTTTTAATTTGAAATGTGGTACCAAAAAATTGAAAATGGGAAAATATTTGTTTCTTATGTAATTGACCTTTATACAAAGATTCCGGAGCAGTTTTTGTTTCGTCTATATCTTAAAAAATGGCTGAGTTATAGCATTTTGAATTTCTAGCGTGGCTGACATTTTGAAACGTCCTGAATTTTGTCACGCGATAAAAGGCGTATTTATGAACCGATTTGGATGTAACTTCGTTTGTACATAGTACATACCAATGTCTCGACCGAGTTCGTTGGCCAGCTTCATCCGCCATCTTATCTAAAAATGGCAGCCATTTAAATTTGTAAGAAAAATTTTAATTTGAAATGTGGTACCAAAAAAATTGAAAATATATTTTTTTCTTATGTGTTTGACCTTGATACAAAGATTCGGGAACAGTTTTTGTTTCGTCTATATCTTAAAAAATGGCTGAGTTATAGCAATTTGACTTTCTAGCGTGGCTGACATTTTGAAACGTCCTGATATTTGTCACGTGATAACAGGCGTATTTAAGAAGCTATTTGGATGTACCTTGGCGTGTACATAGTACATACAAATATCACGACCGAGTTCGTTGGCCAGCTTCATCCGCCATCTTGTTTCAAAATGCCATTTCAAAAAAATTTAAAAATTTGAAATTTAAAATGATACCAAAAAATTGGAAAATGAAAAAGATTTTTTTCGTATGTGTTTGACCTTAATACAAAGATTCCGGAACAGTTTTTGTTTCGTCTATATCTAAAAAAACAGCTGAGTTATAGCATTTTGAATTTCTATTGTGGCTGACATTTTAAAACGACCTGATTTTTGTCACGCGATAACAGGCGTATTTATGAACCGATTTGGATGTTACTTGGTCTGTACATAGTACATACCAATGTATCCACCGATTTCGTTGGTCAGCTTCATTCACCATTTTGTTCCAAAAGGGTTTGTCATGTAAAAAAAATTAAATTTAAAATTTAAAATCAGGTATTAAAAAAATTGGAAAATGAAAAAGATTTTTTTATGTGTTTGGCCTTGACACAAAGATCCCGGAGCAGATTTTGTTTCTGAAAATTTGTTCTTTTGTTTATATCTTAAAAAATGGTTGAATTATAGCACTTTGAATTTCTAGTATGGCTAACATTTTGAAACGATCATGTATTTGTCACGCGATAACACACGCATTCGCCTATTTCCATGTAAGAAGGCATGTAGATAGTATACATCAATATCTCGACCAAGTACGCTGGCCAGCTTCATCCGCCATCTTGTTTCAAAATGGCGACCATTAAATTAAATAAAATTATATTTAAAGTGAGGTGCAAAAAAAATTAGAAATTGAAAAAGGTTTCTTTCTTAAGTATTTGACCTTTATATAAGGATTCAGGAGCATTTTTTGTTTGTCTTTATCTTAAAAAATGGCTCAGATATAGCTGTTTCAATTTCTAATGTGGGTGACATTTTGAAAAATCTGATTTTTTGACTGCGACAGCACTCGTATATATCAACCGATTCCGATGTGAGTGAGCATGAGCACAGAAATTACTAAGGTCTCGACCAAGTTCACTGGTTAGCCTCATCCACCATGTTGTCTTAAAATGGCAGGTACTTTAAGAAATCGCCGAATTTGGCAGCCAAATATAAGTTACTTTAAATAAAAGCAGCTTGGATAAAGATGACTAATTTCGCGAAATTCTCATTCATAATGATTTAGTATTGATAAAAATTAGTATTGAATCTCCTATATTCGGTTTCCACTAAATTGAGCTTCGTGTGTTTGAATAATATAAGTTGGCTTTTTTAAAATAAGGAATTTGAAAGCTACCTCTTCCCCCCGGCACTGGCCGGAAGGACTTTTTCGGAGTATGCCCGTATGGAGACCTTCCTTGTAAGTATATTCATACATATACTTTACTGGATCACATGCACTAAGCACAGCGAAACGGAGCTAAATATTTTTTTAATGCGATTATTTTCTCAGCCATTTACATTGATTTATCTTTTCTCTTATTAAAAAATGTTTTACGAAAAATTTACAACTGCAAAACACTTCTCACTTATATGGATAGGATCACAACACATTTATTTACAATGTTTTTGTAAGATGGTTGTTGGTTGTATTTTGACGGCCGATTATCTACACTAGGGATATAGGCCCGAGGGGGGAGTGCCCTTAGTGGGGGTCCTTCTAAGGGAACCTAACCCGTATTTACGCATGGAAATCCATGGCTCGAAGAAAACCACGAAAACTCCGAAGGATTAAGCCGACGGGCGCGATTGGGTTCGAACCCAGCATCTCCCGTCTACAAGTTTCGAGAGCAGAACCTCTCAGCCACTGGTAGGGCGTTTTTGTAAGAAATGTGAAGTTTCCATAACAGCATTTTTTTGTTATTAATTTAATTATTCTTGTACATATTTTACACTAAAAAAATCCGTCTAACTACCGATTTATTAAATCAGTTTTATTAAAAAAATTATCTTCTTATGTAAGTTATTTTGGATATCTTCAAACATTAAAGAAGATAATTATTGAAAGAGGAGCAAATTTATGATTCATAATTCGAGACATAAAGGGTTAAGGGGGTTCGGGGATCAAAATTTTCAAAAAAAAAAGTATTTTTTATTTTTCTTTCTAATCAATACTACAAAGTTAAAAAAATTAATCAAAGCAAACGGCGTATTTCTACAATGATTACATCGCCATATGTAACAATTTTTGTGTTGTACTAACAGTTCTGCCCTTCCGGTAACTGAAAGTTTCCATTGATCTCCTCATGGATTTTGTCATAATTTGTCATGTTTAAAAGGATATATCTAAATTTTCTTGCAAAATATAGGTATGAAAATTTTGTACAGAGTTTTTATTTTATGTTTTTAATAAAGTGTCTTTAAGATTTTTAATTTCGTGTGAAATTTTTTACATTATGATCTTCAAAGTAAAAATCGCTCTCAAAAATCCTTCTTTTTTTAACTTTTAAATTTATTAAAATTTTGTAAGTAATTTTTCTTTTTAATAAATCTTGTAGACGAAATAACAAGAAACCTTTTCTGCAAAAGGTAATTGAATCAGGCAGGTGGTTCATAAGTGGGAAAAGAAAAAAAAAACCCTGAAATTCACGCAAATTTTCTGAAAGGTTACAGCAGAGGGTAGAAGGGGGGGCGGGGGCATCCACTCCCGGCACTAACCATGCGTTTTTCCCGTGATCTTTTAACGAAATTTGAGGGGTTTTAGATCTTTTGACGAAATTTGCGGGTTTTTTCGCGATCTTTTGACGAAATTATCAGTTTTTTCGCGATACTTTGACGAAATTGGCGTTTCTTTCGAAATCCTTTGAGGAAACTTGCGTTTTCCCAGAGATCCTTTGATGAAATTGACGATTTTTTCTACGAACGATTGACGAAATTGATTCTTTTCGGCGACCATTTGCCGAAATTTGCGATATTTTTCATGTCCGAATTTTCGAATTGATGACCGATTTTTAAAAAATTTTTGGCACCGATGCCTTAAATTTTCGAAACAGAATCACCATTGTTCATGAGTTAAATCAGAAATTAAATAATTTTAATTTTTTTTAAAATTTTTAATATAAAATTTCAAAGTTTTTAAAAACTTTTTATCTGAAAATTAGTCTTTATAGGAAGATACGTTGCAGGAAAAAAAAAATCATTACAACATGCCTCTCTCGAATACCATTCACTTTTATAGTGTCATATTGAACATGAGTGATGCTTATTCCATGCATAAATCCCCAGCTATCCCCCAACTTCTATCTAGATCTAATTTAAACTTTCGTGCTGGCATTAAGCAGAGTTATTTAAAAATCTCTACAAGTTGTAATAATAGTAAATTATATGTTATATTTTCAGACTTAAAATAAATAAAGTACATTCTATATTATAATTTTTTTTTCAGAATTAAAGTAAATACAGAAAGTACATTCTATATTATAATTTAACTCTAATAAAGATTCTAATTCTAGATTTTCCTATCATATTTTCATTATGAATGTGTAACAACAAATTTCAAATTTTAATAGTTAAGTTACATTAAATTAATAAAAATCCTTTCTATAAAAAAAAAAAAAAAAAAAAAAAAAAAAAAAAATCGTTTTCAAAATGAAAAACATAATTTAAAATATTATAAAGGATTCCTTTCCATGAATAATTTACAACTTAAAATTTCTTTCTTGTAACCATTGGGTTCAAAATCACTTCAAAAATTACGACCTTAACCCTTTCACGACTAAGGGAAATATTTCCCCCCATTTTGAAATAAGTGATTGTCGTATTTAATTATAACCTTATGTGCATTTTTTATACAGAATGTCAAAACAGAACGTATGCCGAACGCAATAACGTAGCAGATGTGCAAATTGTGCTAAACGCCGCATGGAAAATAGGACGCATAATATATGTACTATGTGCAATGTATATCTTTGCTTCACAACCAAAAGAAATTGCTTTGCACAATATCAGAATTAGCAAATCATTTTGTATAGTAATAGTATTATTTTAGCAAACATTTTGTTATAACAAACCAATAAACCAGACATTGCATGATACGCCTATAGTTAGCTTTACAGTCCATTGGGGGAAATATTTCCCATAAAATAATAATTAAAAAAAAAACGACTTCCCATTGTCATGTATTTTTCTTGATTTTTAATTATTTTACGTCTAAACAAACTAAAACAGTTACATACTAATATTTACTCTTAGTCAGGGTTGTAGCGGGTAGCTGCCAGGGTACCCGCCCGGACTGGGTTTTTTTTACAACCCTGTTCTTAGCAACTTAATGGTCATGTGACGGTTAATGCGATTTTAACATAGTATAAATTTTCAATATAATTACATTTTCCACTTTAAAATCAAATGAAATTAATAAAAGCAATTCTTTTATACAAAAAACAAAATCAAACTAAAAATGCATTTTTAATTAATCGATATTTTAGAGAATTGGATTTCATAATAACGATTTATCAGGTTTTTAAGCATCTGAAGAGGGCACATAATGTAAATCTATTCTAACATCTATTTCAAATTTGTTTAATGCAAAACTGCTATCAAATCAAATAGCAGATCAAATAAAGATACTATATATATAGCATATGTTGATAATTCGGAAAGTCAGCTGATAAATCCATGATGCTATGATTATCACAATCTCATTTCTACTGTTAACGCCAGTAATTCAGAGTCTTTCATGGTTGATAACACATGCTCTGAAATCGCATTCACTTACACATATATAATGCCAGAGTAGATTGAACATGGATGATAGTTATTTCATATATGAATTCCCGCCTTCAAATCTAGGATCTGCAATTAAACTTTTGTGTTGGTAGGATTCAGAGTTATTTAAAACTCTCTATTAGTTATAATTGTTTGAAAGTTTGCCGTGGAAGAAAAGGAAAAAATAATAAATTTTTAAACAACCTGAGTATTTTCGTTTCGAAATAATGGCGTTAAAAATTTTTGGTGCCATTTTTCCCGTAAATTACTTTAATATATTAGCAATTGGAGTTTTCTAGCGAAAAAAAGAAGATACATATATAGAGTTTTAATTATATATTCTAATTTAATTCAAAGATATTTAAGAATTCTAAACGCTTAAGTTCTAATTCGAGCATTTCATTTCATATATTATTATTATAAATTTTAACTACAAATAATCTCAGATTTTTATAGTGGCTAACAGATCAACTTTAAGGGGCTATTTCACTCACGGGAAAATACCCGTTCCCTAATGTTAATCCTATGGGGGTTTTTTTTTTTCCTTTTTGATCTCTGCAAAGGCCGTTTTTTATTTTTTTCCAGGCTTTTTTTTTTTTTTTTTTTTTAAGGACACTTTCGCTTTTGGAACCAATTTCGAAACTGAAAATATCCTCATTTAAAAAAAAAATCTGCAACCAAACTCAAAAAAATAAAAGCCTTTGTAGAGATTGACCTCAGTTATCCAATACAAAAAGAAAAAAAATTAAACCCGGAAATGCAAACGAGTTATTTAAAAAAAAAAAAATCTCCCACAGGATTAAGATTAGCACGTGAGTGTTTTCGCATGAGCGAAATAGCCCATTAAGAATTAACTTTTTAACAATGTAAGACGTGATTAATAATTTTGCTATTTATGGTTCCAGTTATGTGCATGGATTTGTTTTATACATGTTATATTATTTAACAAAACATATCTATGATACACCATTATCAAGACAACTTTGTTGTGTATATGACTCCAACATCTAACGGAAAATAAAGGGTAAATCAGGCATACTGAAAAAAAAAAAAGTTAAGTAGGAATATCATATGTTCCCAACCTTTTCTGGACCACCGACCCCTTTACAAGAAAAAAATATTCCAACGCCCCCTCTTCCATAATAATTAATTATGCCAAATATAAAATATTGTTTGATATTATCTATACCTAATCTTACCTGTCTTTATAAATTGTTTATTAAATATTTAAAAATAAACACAAAATCAATAAGAAAAAAAAGTGAGATGGGTGAGGCTGGTAGCTATAACGTTTTCTGTTTTAATTAAATTGAATTTATCCCCTTGAAATTGCAAATTGATTTCATTAAATATTCTAAACAGGTCAGCCAAATAAGCTATATCATTTTTGGATGTATTCAGGTTTTCACGCTGTTTTTTGCCTCTGTTTTCAACAAAGCCGAGTATCGAGTCCAAATAGATTGTTATCTTCATCATTTTCACTACAAAGTTGACGAAATAATCTGTCATGCAATTGAATTATTTTAATCTTATTGGCTGCCTTAATAACGTCATTAAGCGATTTATGGAGTCGTTCATTCAATTTTTCTGCAACCAAATGCTGAGGAAGAATACAGCAAGTACAATTGATATTACTTGTTTCAAATGTGCTATGAAACCCTTAGGACGCCCCGTAATTGCTGGAAAACCATCTGTAGCAGTGGATAAATTTTTTGACATTCGATTTTGGGGCCCAGCTCTAGGTTCGATTGTAATCACAGTCAGTGGTGTAGTCGTAAAATAAACAGAGGGTATACGTTCTAAACACAGGGTATATGATTACGCTCAAGGCAGAGGGTATACCCTAATGCATATATACTACAGCGTTCTTGAGAAATAGCGGGTATACGGTGTTCCTTAAAAAATCCAGAGGGTATATGGCGTATACCCTCCACTACATCCCTGATCATAGCCTCAAACAATGCCTGGGAGGTCAGCTAGTTTTATTACAATATCTACCAGATATGCCACGGCGCTGCCTCCCTGGAAGGCTTCAGCGCCCACTGGGGGGGGGGGGGGGGGCGTTTTTTGTTTTCTTTAGATCTCACTCATGTAGAAAACATAAAATAAGTACATAATTAACAGATACAGTCGAACTCATTTAATACGAGTATATTATATACTGGTGATTTCAAAACTGGCTTGATAAATAGAATTGTGTATGTAAATAATGAAGAACTTGCTCTGCCAAACAACAACTTAGAAAGCCCTCTCTCTTTCTTAATTTCAGACATAAGTTCATTATTTCTACATTTGACAAGAGTATGCTATGCTCCCAGCAATCGACCTGTCATTGCAACACTGAGGATGGATAAAATAATGATGATCATATACATTTTACTTAACCCACAGTTCATCAATACTAAATTTAGTATACAGTTAAACTTGGATAATTCAAAGTTGAAGGGACCAGAGAAAAGTTCGAAATATCCAAAAATTCGAATTACATATATTCTCTCAAAAAGAAGAGATGAAAAAATAATAACTTTACGATGAAAGATTTAGCACATAAACTTTATCTAAGAATACTGCTACATTTTTTTCAGTAAGTCAGATATTTTTTACAAGCTCAATCATTCACCACTTTTAAGGATAAAAGTCAAATATTTTTTATTGCTTCTTTGAGTGCAATCTTTGAGTCATAGCATATGATTCAAATCTATCTATTCATACAAAAATAGAATCTTCAATATTGGGCTGACCTTCAAAAAAGAACCTTTAAAATAAACTGTTAAAATATTGTGCCCAAAAAAGTTTCAGGAACAATTTTTACCGCAAAATTTTAACGGCAATTGTACAAAAAATTCGAATTATCCAAAATAAAATTTGAAATGTCCATGTTTCTTTTACATTATTTTAATACGGAATTCTAGGGACCGCGCAAAAAATTCGAATTATAAAGAATTTCGAATTAAGCAAGTTCGAATTATACAAGTTTCACTGTATTACAGAAAAAAAAAAACACTACATAGTATGAAAAGTTAATTATTAATCATAACTTAAATATGTTCAGTTGCATTATTAAGCTTGTAAATATTTTTTTTAATCAGATTTAAATTTAAAAAAAAATATTTCTACCAATCCTTCATTTAGCAGAAATACATACAAGAGCATGATCACATAAATAATTGAAATGAGAAAAAAAACTGGTCTTTAGTTATTTATTTTAACACTAGAATGTCTGGAAATTTAATTCAACCTTAATAAAAATATTTTAAACTAGAATTTTTGTTTAAAACAATTTAACTTATTTATTCAGCTTATCTTTGTGGTTTGTATTTAACTTATTTTATGAAAAAATTTCTGGTTAGAGTAGACATTTAATGATTCCGTTGGTGCCGAATCGACATCAGCTGGACGTTCTAGTGTTAAACATGAATAAACAACGAATCTAGAGAAAAAATTTTTAGTAATCATTAATGTACTAGGTGTGTCATAAATTTATTAAAACTTTAAAAATTCATTAAAAAGAAATAAGCGGTGCTAAAAAACTGCAGTGTGCAGGAATAGATTAGAGAAAGATCAGATTTTTTTTTTTTATAACAAAAAAACTGGTGGTTCAAAAAATTACTGATAGATGGTGCTGGCATGCATAATATGAAGCAGATGCATGCAAATTAGGTTTATAGTGAAAGACCCGTTTCTTAGAAGTGTCTGAAAAGCTTCGATATCCTAGTGATTTAAACAGGCCCTTTTATCATCGTCAGCATATTTGCTGTATGGCAATGCATCATTTGTTGACTTCCCGTTCTTGTAAAAGAGCTTAATCAACAACGCTTGATTTGATAACGTTAGCATACTGCTGGCATCGAATGAATAAAGCATACATGTGCATCGAGGTATTTTATTGACAGCCTGATCTGCAAGTTTCACATTATGCATGCCACCTATGGGTAATTTTTTATTTTAAAAAAATCCAATTGTCCTCTAAACAAATTCCAGCAAACCACATTTTTTTAGAATCATTTTCTTGCTTTTCAATGAATTGCTAAAGTTTTAATGAATTTATGGTGCATCCGGTAAATTAAAAAATTATTTCTATATTTGAAAAAAGCCAAGAAGGCACATTTACATTCTCCAGTTTCTGTTCCCTGAAATTTAGTTCCTTAACTGGACAAAAAAAAAAAAAAAAAAAAAAAAAAAAAAAAAAGTTTGCAAGTGCAAACTGTTGCTTTTATTCCCCCCTTCAAGTAATGCAAAGAAGATCAAAGAAGCAAACATGATTAATTTTGCTCTTGTGATGATAACATGACCTCTGCCTTGATAGACGCAAAATAATTCACAAATTCAAAAACTTATTTTATTTATGATGATGAAAAGATGTTTGTTGATTTCTTTTAGTTATTAAAATAATATTTAAAAAATAATAATAAGACTTCTGAGTTGTCACATTTTTCCATAAAGGTAACAATATGATAATATAAATTGAATTGAAATAATATAAAGAAAATGTTTCTGATTTCTGACATTTATTTTTTGTACTTGATTAATTTTAGCACAATCATTCTAATTGGTAAATAAATCATATCAGATGTAAATTTCCAACTGAGTGAAAAATGTCCGGACATTATCTTGGTCCAGACATTTTTCATCCAGTTGGAAATTTACATCTGATATAATTTATTATTTGATAAACCTGTAGGTTAGGGTGGAGCGAAAAAAATTAATTTTTTAAAATCAAAAACGGGTAGGTGCCAAAAGTTGCCTTTGTACTAGTACATCATCTGCGTGCAATATTACCGCTGAAAAAAAATGGCTTGAGTCTGCGCTTTTGGTCCAAAAGTCGAAATTTTGGGTAAAATTTGCCATTTTTTCAAAAAATTAAAAAAAATTCTACAGAGATGATTATTATTTAAAAGTGTTATTTAACCCTTTATTATTAATTACTTAACATATTTAAACGATAAAATGATATCTTTGTTCTGTATAACTGGAACAAAACTGAAAGTTTTTGGTGAAAAAATGGCATTGCCACTCAGTTGTGTCACACAAATAATTGTTGTTTAGAATACAGCTCTTACTTAGTTGCTTTCAAAACTACACAGGAGGTATCACGTGGAGATGACTGCATTTCATGTCACAACAGTGCATAGCTCGACCACCCTACCATCTGAACTCAATGTTTTATTTATACATTGAATTGTGATTTTTTATCAAAGACTGGCCTAAGTTTTCTATGTGTCAACCTAGTACATATATTTTTTGGATCCACAGACTTTGGATGCTGCTGCTGGGATCTCCTTTACGTATTTTTTTGCTGTTTGTGTAAGAGAAGATAAACAGTGTAATGCAGTGCGGATGATATTAATGTAATCTATTCAACCGTCTATTATCTTCACCAAGATTGCACCCGATAAGTGCATATTGATTAGAGGATCTGTTACCACAACACTTTTCCAATGAATTAGATTTATATAATTAGCCGCTTCAAAGTTGATTGTCGATATTTCAGATTTGCGTATGCAATCACTTACTCACATCTTTCAACTATTATGTGCTGAGCAGCTGCTGTTTAATGTGATGGAAATCGTCAGAGAGATTGAATTAAGAATTTCCTCTGCGTTTGCAAAGCAACCATTCTCCTAAATAACCTTTTTTTAGTAGTTGTTTTATTCCGTTTTGTGTGTTGTTTAGTAGCCGAGTAATTTCCCATGAGTTTTTAGATACCTTCTTTAGCTGTGGATTATACTTGATTGTAAACTATCCTGGGGCCAAACTTGGATAACATAGTACTTTTTGAGTGAACGTAGAGACCCTGATGGGCAGTGAGTGCTCATATGAATGCGGATAATTCTGTTAATCGTTGTCATCCATTCTGCGAGGGACATGTTTAGAATGAACCATTTCAATTGATAATATGCCACCTCCAAGTCCAGTGAATTTTCTCTGCATCATTTATTAGACAAGATCGTTGGCAAAAATTAGATTTTAACCCACAGAGATTCACCGGACAAAAAGGAAAACCCTTGTCCACGTGTTTTTTCCCTTCTAATTTAAATTTTTAAAGCCATAGAGAGTAATTTTCAAACATTATTTCCTGAAATCGAGAAAAGGGTACTCAGCACATACCAGAAATACATGCTAGACATTTGCAAAGTTATTTCATCAAGATATCGCTCAGAAGAACTAGCGAATAGGAACCCAAGAAACTTCTCCTATGCAAGATGGCTCACAAAGGCGCATAAAATTATTCGCCTTTATAAAAGCACTGATTGACCATCAGATTCTGGCTCACTCACAAAGTATGTAATCCAAGTTTTTGCCGCAGGATGGTTTACACCAAATGTAATCCACATCTAAAAAATTAATCTAAAAACTTATGGGAAATTGTTCGGCTACTAAACATCATAGAAAACGGCAAATAAACAAATACTAAAAAAATTTATTTAGGACATCGAGAGCAAATTCTTATTGCAATTTTGATGACGATCGCCATCACATTAAACAACAAGCTTATCAACATATAAAAAATGCAATAGGTAGAGTAAAGGATGGCATACTCAAGGATGAAATACTTAAGTGTTGTAAAATGTTGTAGGAACAGAACTCCCAATCACTATTCAGTAACTGGATGCAATTTTGGTGAAGATACTAGAGGGCTGAATAGATTCCATTAATTTCACTGCATTACTCTGCTTACCTTATGATACACAAGTAGTAGAAATATACGTGAAGGAGTGTCACAGCAACATCGCCCAAAGTCTGTGGATATAAAGAAGAGATGGACTAGGTTGATACATAGAAAACTTATGCCAGTCTTTGATAAAAAAATCACAATTCAGTATATAAATAAAACATTGCGCTTAGATGGAAGGGTGGTCGGGCTATGCACTGCTGTGTCATGAAATGCAGCCACCTCCACGTGATACCTCCTGGGCAGATTTGAAAGCAACTACGTAAGAGCTGTATTCTAAACAACAATTAGTTGTATGACACAACAGAGTGGCAACGCCATTTTTTCACCAAAAATTGTCAGTTTTGTTCCAGTTATACAGAACGAAGATATCGTTTTATCGTTTAAAAATGTTAAGTCATTAATAATAAAGGTTTAAATAACACTTTTAAATAATAACCATTTCTATAGAATTTTTTTTAATTTTTTGAAAAAATGTCAAATTTTACCCAAAGTTTCGACTTTTGGACAAAAAGCGCAGACTCAAGCCATTTGTTTTCAGCGGTAATATTTCACGCTGATGATGTACTAGTATAAAGGCAACTTTTGGCACCTACCCGTTTTTGATTTTAAAAAATTAATTTTTTTCGCTCCACCCTACTGTAGGTAGGTACTCAGAAGTACAAAGAGAAAAATATATGTATATCAGATATCATTATTCAAATTTATTAGACAAAGACAATTATTTCAATAGTAAATATTACCTTAGGTCACAAAATAAAACAGTGGGTCAAATTAAAGAATATTACTAATAATACATGATTTTCAAACATTTTATTATTATTAAATTTTGTAACCACCATATGTAATCTACAAGGTATCAGCCTGAAGTTACTAATTTCCTAACACTATTAACATCTACATAAAGTTTGCGACATATGTAGAAACAGCCAATAAATGAACATTTTTCTCACACATTTGATATATTTATAGGTTGAGGTTCACAACCTTAGGCCCACAAGGCACCAAGCTACAACTATTAAAATAATAGAATAGACTAATTTGACTCAGTTAATGACAGAAACTTTGCAATAAATTAAGGCGAAGATAACGGTACTTTTCCAGTGTAGCGGCCTTGGCGAGAGAAGGACATTTGGGAACATATTTTTTGGCAATCTATTCATTGTTTCATATACACAAGCAATTTTTTTTAATATTGGTGCAATTTATTTAAGAAACCATTTATCAATTTTTTATATACAAACCGATGTATATTGTATATAAATAATAATAAGGTACTTTTCTATTATGGTGGTTTTGGCGAAATCGTGAAAATGGGCTCGGCGGGAGAAGAAAATTTGGCAATATATTTCCTAGTAACCTATTCACTGTTTCATATGTCAAGCAATCTTTTCAATATTTATACAAATTATCTATATATTTAAAATGCTAAGCGTTTTTTTTCGACAGTCTGTGAGAAGAAACTACTGCATCAAATTACACGAATCTTTTTTTAAATGAAAGATATTTGGCCACAGATTTGTTATTGCACATTCGTTTGTTGAAATATTTTATTAATTAGCCGTAATTTTAAATTAAAATTCTACAGTTGAGCATGCGCAGTATATAAGTACAAGTCTGCGTTTGGAGTGATGTGCTGCACATGCGCAAAGACTCACTCAGTTGAACTATCACATCACAGGTAAAAGTTGTTTTAAGTTTGTCTGCTATTTGATCTTACTGTAAACTAGTTTTTCTTTCTTTCACAAAGTTAATATTATTTGGTTCTTTCAGCATTCTTAACAATTCAAAAATTTACTGTGTCGATATTAAGAGTTATATACAGGTTATTTCGTGATTGCCATTAGGGCTGGACGATATCAGAAATTTAGTATCGCATTATATCAACGAGTTAATATTGATATTTGTGATATATCGCGATAACTACCTTAAATTGTGCAAGAATAGAAATTTTGAGAATTCTACCTTCTGAGATATAGACTCGATGATCACCCGTTATCTTCGTATCAAACACAACAATAAATAACCAATGCTCATGCGTTATTATTGATAATGTATCAATTATCTGGAGTTATTGGAATAGGTGTAGAGACTAATCACAGTTGAGATGAGAAAGGATAAGTGTTATTCAGTATTACGAAGAGTCGAGCGAACTTTAGGTTTATTGAGAAGGGATAGGTGTATTGCAATGATTAGGATAGTTTCTATTGCAGATAATCAACGGAAAGGAAGATTACCGATGTAGATTTTCTGTTTTGGATGAGAAAGGAGGTTGAAGACAATGGAATAGAATTATTTTTTTTTTTTCAGGTTCTCTGGCAGTGAGCGCAAAATTTTATTATTTTATTGAGTTCTGAGTTGTCCGGCGATATTTTTTTCGGTGCCCGTGTTCGTAATTGCAGTGTTTGTTAACACTGTTATATTATTGGGATATATCAACGGAGTCAAAGTTTAGATATTGTTATTGCGATAGTTAAGGAATATCAATATCTGCCGATATATTGATAAATAATCCTTCCCTAATTGCCATATTGTTTTGGTCATATTACATACAAAAGATAAAAACAGTGATTTGAGGGAGGCATGTTATATCCGTCTTATGAATTGCCAATAGTTACACACGAAGATTGGGAAATTAGCATGTTAAATTGTAGCCGCTTCTTTGAAAAAGTAAGGTATCAAATATTAAAACACAAAATTATTTCTGCAAGATCAAAACTCAAATTCAAGACAATTGCGTATGCGTCAACTGTTTTTCAAACCTCTTCAATTTAGAAGGAACAACAAGGAGTTCCCGCTAGCATAGTGGGTTAATGTAACAGTCTAAAGCTCAAAATTTTTGTAGCGGGTGCAGGTTCGAACCCAAGCCTGGCAAAATGTGTAATATTTTTGTCGATAATTCATTTCAATAATGATATATTTTATTAGGAAGTTAATTTTAATATTTAATTTTATTATTATTATTATTTGAATGCTTTATAGTTAAATAAAATTTAACACTCAATAATATTTTGAAAAAATAATGATTTTATATTTAAAATATTTAAGCTAAAATATTTTGCATGTACGTATCAATGAAATAAATTGAGCTGATCTAAACTTTTTGTTATATTTTCTGACCATTATCAAGAATATAGTATATGTGTGTGTGTCAGAAAGAAAAGTTTGTCATTCTTTTTCTGTAAAAAATAAAACAGAAAAAAAAAAGAAAAATATTCATATAAGAGCTCTAAAAGAAATTACCTTGATATCTAGGTTTAATATTTAAAAAATGTAAAATAAAATTCAAGTAATAAAAAATATATATTATAAATTGTTAGCTGCATCAAGTTTCAAATTTATGTTTTTAGTGAATGAGACAAAAATAAAATTCATGGCAGCTTTTAATCACCTTGTAGTTTAAAAAAAAATAAACATTGTTATTTTTTCAAAAAAAAAAAAAAAAAAAAAAAAAGAGGCCGTAGTAAGTAAAAATAAATTCTCTACCCGGCATTTTTAAGTAAATATCTGATAAAAAGCAAACATAATTGGTTGTAAATTATAAACTTAAAATTCTTTCACTTCATTGAATAGGTTAGACTGACAGCACCATCTATCGCCTTAAAGAAATAGGAATGACTTATGCAATAAATTCGTCACGTAATTTGTCATTCAATAATTAATTTAAAAGCAACTAATTAAAAATTCAAGAATTTTTCTGATGAAACATTCAAGTTATTTACCATCAAATCTTCACGGGCACTATCTAGTTTAACATAAAATCGTTTATCTAATTTCATATACAAACAGACGTAAATTGTATATAAAAAGCTGTAATTATGCATATATTAATAAAATGTTTTATATATAAACAAGCATAAAAGCTCATCAGGTTTGTTTTCATAGCTGTTTATATCATTTGGCAACAAGTCTTTCCTTCTGAAGTCCAAATTGTGCCAAGCTTTTTAAAAAATGCCAAGGCCCCTTATACTGAAAAAGAACCACTAATAATGGATACATAAATAAAATTTTTATGCATTAAATAATTACATATATATATAAAAAAAATAGTTTATTATGTTTGTTTTCATAGATGTTAATATAATTTGGCAACAAATCTCACTTTCTAAAGTGTGATTTGCACCAAACTTAAAAAAAAAAAAAAAAAAGAAAAGAAAAAGGGCCAAGGCCCTTATACTGGAAAAGTACCAAAATAACCTTTCGTAAATTGTGGTTGCAAATGACTTTCAGACTAAAGGGCTGGGTGGCCGTACAATAACTGTTCAAAAATATTGAAAAAAATTTTTTTTCAATAGTAAATATTGTTTTATTGGATTAGTATTTCTTAAGCTACCTACTAAAAATTAAATAAAGCTAAACATCTTTCAGAAATAAATAAAATTTTCAACAATCAAGTGATGATTCACTCCACTGTTTAAGGTGAAGTGGAAGATTCTGATAAACTTCAATGGCATCTTTAACTTCATTAGTATCTACTAAGAGTCTAACAAGCATAAATCTTTTAAGAACATTAGATACTATTTCAGAACATGGTTTCACTAGTTCTAAATCAATAAGGTGCTCAAAGGCTTTGATAACAACTGATTTATCTATGTTCCAAGCCATTTTCTTTTTGAAATATTTTGAAAGTTCGTTATATACTATTTCAAAATTAAAGGGTTCGCCATCATAAATTTCTGTTAAATGCATCATTGCAATAACTAAAGACAGTTCGAGAATTGATAATCCTTGAATAACCGCACATTTTGTATCTTCAGAAACATGACCAGAAGCTTCCTGGAAGTCATCAAGAGTTAATTTAGGATGATCTTCAGAGATATTTAATGTTACTAAGAAAAGAAATTCTTTCAAGTTTCTTAATGAATTACTCCTACAAAAGCAGTTTTCTAAGATTTTCTTTACTTCTTCCTGTTTGAAAATGTTGTTTATATCTGTGTTCCATTTTTTCTGAAATTTTGAGTCACCGAATTTCTGGAGTGTTAAAAAATGTTTTGCAGAATCTAAATATTCACTGAAAGTCATTTCTTCATAAAGTAAAATCTTCTGGTGGGAAAATCGAGAATTCACACGATTTTCTAGGACTTGCAAAACATCTGGTCTACAAGACATACCAACGACACATATAGGAGATTGCTGGGACTGAGCTACATCAAATAAGTTATACAACAATGTCTGATTCTTATGACTACAAAACAGATCAAAATTATCCAGAACAAACAAAATGGATTTACTCTCCTTGCTTCCACTTTTCAAAGCTGCTAATAACAGACGCAACTTTTCTGAAAAACTTCCAAGTGATTTTTCCTCAACATCTTGCATTCTCAGTTGCCTTGTAATGTCTTCCAGAGCTAGGTTATCATTTGTGTGAACTAAACCATCTAATCCAACATACAAAAGGTTATCTTTAATCAGTTTAGTCTGGAATGCTTTTTCTAAAACATTCTCCAAAATGGCTGATTTTCCACTACCCCTAGGACCTATAATCAGGACAGAATTACTTTCACTCATTACAGCAGTTCTTCTAACCATATCTTCTAGCAACTGTACCTTCTCAGAATAAAAAGGTAACATGTGTCCTGTATAGCCATAAGCTTTCAGCTGATGACGAAGAACAGTACTGAGCTCTGTCCAAACTTTGTTAGCCATTTTTAATCGCAATTGTTAATCTGAAAATTCATATACCTAAATAAGAAAAAAAATACATGTATTAACATACAAAATGACATAAGTCAACAGCCACAAAACTAATATTTAATTGAAAAAAAAAAAAAAGTACAGTAAAACCTGTGTAAGTTGACCACTTGCGGTGCCACACTTCAGTGGCCAACTTAGACAAGTGGTCAACTTATAAAGGGTGATGATAAATTTACCTTTTTTTAACGTAATATTCGTGTTATGTCATTTTTTCCCACAAATTTTATTTATTGACAGGGCTTTAAAATAATATTGTAATTACCACGCATATTTCGAACACCTCGTAAAAGAAAAGATTAATTACAAGAATGATTTAATAGTTTTGGAGCAATTTTTAAATCAATTAGTATTAACAACTATTTATTTAAAAAAACAGTCAATCAATATACAGCCGATTAGTGATTCTTCCAACTATACTAGTTATTACACATAATTTATAAAAATCATAAAAAACACTTGTTTTTTCACATGTTAAGACACAAACACATTCTAAAATTAAGTTTGTCATTTACATTACCTATTTGTCCAAGAAGAAATTTGAAAGTTCAACTAATTTTCTTTTTAGAGCCATTTTATGTTAACAAAATCTTCCTTGTTAAAAAGCAATTACAAAATATAAATGTCTTGAATACTACCTCCACACCAAGTTTACTAGATGAAAATAATAATCAAATCCTTCTGTATTACAACACAGTTCTAGTGTAACTCATCACTTGTTGTTACAATTGCCACAAAACATTGAAACTGGTGGAAGGTGGAAATATTTCTGCTCGCCAACTAGCACTTTGGGTTATTGAAAGAAAGAACTCTATAATCAAAGAATGGAGGGGGAGGGTTGGAAAGCCAAATCCACAAGATCAACAGTGTAAGAATAGACAAGCCTTGAATAATTTATCTACACCTATCACTACTAAAAGCATTTCCCAGGATAATAACTATTTCACCCTTTTAGAAATTCTAGTTTAAAAAAAAAATTGTTTAGAGTTATTTTTTTTTAATTCATGATTTTGGGTGGTCAAGTTATAAAGGGTTTTGATGGGCATTTTATAATAGTTCTAGTCAAATTTGAATAATTTCAGTGGTCAAGATACAAGATAGACAGGTGGTCAGGTTACAAAGGGTTTGTCTTATAGTTTTGAATAGGATAAATTTGGTTCCTGACAAAAGAGGTCAACTTACAAGGGTGGTCAACTTTATAGGTTTTACTGTATTAAAATCAGTGGCTTTCAGACAGTGTGCAGGAAAATTTTAAGTTAAATTCTATTAAAATTTTTTCATCTATTTCAATTTGTTAAAAGGACCACACCAAGCATGCTGGAGAACTAAACAATAATGGGTTTTGCATCAGACTGATCACACGACAGAGATATATGCAATATATGCAGGGTGTCCCTGATTTCATGGTCCAAATTGTAAAGGAAGGTAAAGTACACATAAAGGAGCAATTTTGGTATAGCAATGTGGGGTCAGAAATGAAAAGTTTTGGCGAAAAACAAGAAATGCATAGGAAATGAAAACTAGTGTTTCATTGACATAACAATTACAGTAAGTGCTGAAATGTGCCACTAGCAGCGTGTACCAAGTGATTGCCATATACCTTTTCAGATTCCAAGTGTTTCACAAACATTTGCAGCAACGACTGAAAGTCTTGCAATGAGGTCCTCATCAGAGTCATCTGGTGTCTCGTAGATGACATGCGTAGAAGCTTCAAACGGGTACGATAATCACTTGCTAGATGCTGCCAGGTATGTATCGATGTTGGTGGTGGCACATTTGAGCACTTAAGGTAATTGTTATCCCAATAAAATGCTTTTTTACATTTCCTCTGCATTTCTTATTTTTCGCAAACATTTTCCACTTCCCGACTCCTCACTACTATACCAAAATTGCTTCTTTATGTGTACTTTAACTTCCCTTATAGTTTGGCCTATGAATTCGGGGACACCCTGTAGAACCTCATGGCTTATGATAAAAAAAGCAGACACTACACGGCTACACGCTATGATCCTTGATGGATTGTAAAGTCATAGATCTTAGTTTAATCAGTCTATAAAAATTTTATAAATTAAATGAAATTATTTAATTTATATATTTAGAAGCAATACACTGAAATTATGAGATTTACTTCATGTTGAGATTCAGTGTAAGAGAGTTACACTTCGTGCAGATTTATTCCACTGCTAAATACTGTTAATAAGTGTTTGCGGGTAAATCATGAAAATGTTCTCACATCTTTAGTAGACCAGGAGCCAGCAGCACAGACAATCACCTCATCGAGTTCATGGCTGAAAATCCAGAATTAGTTAAAGCTCAATATGCGAATAAAGCGCAAATTTCGCCACAATATCACGAGAAAACGCAAATTTCATCAAAATATCGCGAACAAAACGCAAATTTCGTCAAAGCATCGTGAAAAAACGCAAATTTCATCAAAGGATCGTGAAAAAAGCAAATTTCGTCAAAAAATCGCGGAAAAACGCATTTTTCATCAAAAGGCCATGGAAAAACGCGAATTTTGTCAAGAGATCGGGAAAAAACGCAAAATTCATCAAAGGACCGCAGAAAAAATGCGAATTTCAGCAGAAGGCGACGAAAAAAACACGAATTTCGTCAAAGAATTTAAAAAAAAAATCTAATTCCATCAAAGGGTTGTGGAAAAAATCTCAGCGCTTTTCTCACGTGAGGCCGTGAAAGTTCAGCTTTTTATTTTCGCTGAGCCTGTAGCATGTCTGAAAATTGTATGTGGTGTGCGTGATTGTGAAATGGTGAAAAAAACTTGCCCACACAGTTTCAAGAATGCGCCACCCTGGTCAAAATATTAATTGAAAATTACCCTGGGCTAAAAATTTTGAAAACATATTTAAAAAAGCAGAACATTCCCAACTCCCAAGAAAGAATAAATCAGCTCTGAAGCTTCCCGAAGGTTTTTAAAAGCATGTATGGTTCTGCGTATCCTTTCCATTTTAGAAATCCTACAAGAAGTTAGATAATGAAAAGTTATAAGCAAAATTAATGATAATCATCATGCATACCATGTTTAAAATAAAATGATAAAAAATTCCTAGTTTAATATATTATTTATTCCTTAAAATTACATGCAAAATTTGCAGACAGATTATGAAATTTTAAAAGCTTGTCGCAGACAGCTACAAAACTTTTTGCCACTGGGGTCTACAGAAACTGTAAAAAAAAGTTCCCTGATTTCTCAGACTATCTTTATCAAACTTCCCTGATTTCTACTATTAACAATGCACATACAATATTTTTTCATGTATGCTGCTTCCTTGTGTAACACACTTATTGGGCTAGCAAATTATTTGGGAGAAAAAACAAGAGAAATACATAAAAATTGCCTAATATTTATAAAGTTTTTATTGGTTGACAGTTTTATAAATCCGAACTCAAAATTTAGTCCAACAACTTCATATAGTGGCCAATGGCTATAGGGAAAGCAGAAAATTTCCTCATTTTCTGAAAAATGCTCAATTCTAAGACTTATCTACATCTGATGGGATAGCTAATTGGATTAAGCTGGTCACCTGGTCAAATTATGCTAATGTATCATTTAAAATTTTCGAAAATGGGCAAATTGCCTCACACATAAGAGCTATCCACAAAAAATGAGGACATCTCATCACCTATGTTAAATATCAAAAATTCATACCACATGCATCTTTTTTCTTTAAATATTGGGAAAGACGAATCAGCATGTGAAAAAAAAATATGGTATATAAAATAACTGAATCAGTCTCGTTGGCAATGTAAAAATGCAAATATTTTTGCATACAGACAAATTTCCCTGATTTTCGAGAATTTTTACAAAGTTCCCTGACTTTTCTAGATTGAAATAAACTCCCTGATTTTTCCATGATTTCCTGATTTCCAGATTCTGTAGACACCCAGTAACTGGTCTTCAATGCTATTTGTTTAGACAGATAAGGTACAGAGTTTCACCCTGCTTCCAGTGTACACCCCCAGAATTATTTCCCTTGGCTGATATTACAAGACAGATTCAAAAAATTCCGTGCAGGCGCGAACTTGATTCAGCTGTAATTTCAATGCCTGCCATCAGTGAAGCAATGAATAGGACTTCCTTGTTGTGAAAACAGATTATACTGACCCATTTTTTGAGAATAAATCTATTAGTTTATGTATATTTTATGAAGCAATAACCGGGGTTGCTGTTTTAATTATTGTCATTATTTCCAAGTTACTATAACATGGGATTTTCGTGGGGACTGAAAATTTTGACGTTATAACCAAGTTGACACAATAACAGAAGACTATTAACCGGGTTTGACTGTGTGTTGGAAAATGTTAAAGATAGAAGTTCGTCTGTGTGCTGAAGAGATTGCTGCACATAGAGCTACAAGATGTGGCAGTAAGGTCAGTGTATATGTCTAAAGTTATGCAACTCAAAGTTTATTTAGAATTCGTACAGCTATTTTTTAATTTTTAGTGCAATTTTAAGCATTTTTTCAAGTTTCAGGCAATTTTTTGACATTTATGAATGAAGTCTGGTTGCAAGTTTTAACCCTTTATAGTAAATTTTATCCTCTGCATTTTTTTTTAATTTTTATGCGTTTCATAGTGATTTTTCTGCACTAGTAAAAAGAATCTAGTTTCGATTCTTTAGTTGAAAAAGTTTATTTGGAATTTGTACAGTGATTTTTGAATTTTTCATGTTTTTTTTTTTTTTTTGGTCATTAATAAAAGGAATCCAATTTCATTCTTTTAGCCTAGTTTAATAAATTTTGTTCTCTTTATAATAAAATTTATTCAGAATTTGTACAGCAATTTCTGAATTTTTCAAATTTTTAATGGGATTTTTGAGCTTTTTTGCATTTATCAGCAAATTTTTGACATTCTTAAAAGGAGTTAAATTTAAAACTTCTAGACTAATGTAGTAAATTTTGCCTTCTGCGATTTTCGTATTTGTATTGATCTTTAATGCAATTTTGGGTGTTTTTTTTTCATTCCATGCCGATTTTTTTTTTACATTCATGAAAGAATTCAGATTACAATATTTATAGGCCACTATATTTATTATATCCTGACCTCTGCAAATTTTGAATTTTTAGCTTTTCTTTTTTTATTACATTTTGCAAAAATTTTTACACATTTGCAAATTCAAAAACAAAAAATTCCAGTCACTGAAGATTGAAAATGGATTAAAATACATAAAAGTTGAATAATACAGGCACTTTTTTTAGGATTTTGGAGGAAAAGGGCACCACATGCGAGCCCTGCATAAATAACAACATTCAATAATACAGTAGACTCTCTTAAATCCGCGACCCTAAAATCCATGAACACCTAAAATCCGCATATTTTGTTCAGATGTAAACAATGAAATTTACAGTTAAGTAGCAGGAACAAAATTCAAGATGGCGCCGAAATCAGCGACTACCGCAATGTTTTTTTTTTACTACATTTTTTGTTAATCATTTCCTTTTGGCTGTTACAGCTGATTTATAACTAAATAAATTTACATTACTAATAAGATAATAATCTGTGGTCCATGTAGTGCTAATAACAAATAATGACGTATCGATCTTACGATCGCTTTACCACTAGATGGCAGCATAGGACTTTTGGAATCGAATTGAATCGATTTCATCAGTAATAATTTAATATTTTTCTAAATTTTTATTTTACATAATTATTTTAATAAGTACTTACTTTTAAACTAATCAATTATTTTAATATTTTACTCATTTTAATGTTTCACTTTATTGTAAGCATTCATTATAATTTCCCTTGCTTATCTACCAATCAAATTAATGTTTCAAAAATGTAAACAAATCAATGACCAGAAATCCACAAAATTCTAAAATCCGCACAACCTCTGGTCCCAAACTGTGCAGATTTGAGGGAGTCTACTGTATCTGTATTTAATGAGTTGTTTGTGAGTATCCAATAGTATAAAATGTAATAAACATCAAATTTATTTAAAAAAAAAAAAAAAAAAAAAAAAAAACTACCATTAGAATTAATATTTCATGGACAGCAGTGGCAGCCAGTAAGCCAAATAAATGAAAAGGCTGAAATCAACAGGAAAAGAGAAACTCTTTCCAGAATTAGTAGTTATAACTTAAGGCTCTTCAACAATTTTGTTTTGAAAAATCAAAACTGGCTAATTCCTGATTCATTTATAAAGTTATTTTTATTTGGAAACGCATAAAACTTAAAAGCTGTTATGATTGATTTGTCAAAAAATGTAATAGCGTTTATCCTTTTCTTATAAGGGATTTTTTTTAAATGTTTAAAAAAAAAATTCATAGACGATTTTCCTGACACAAGAGTTAAATGCCATCACCAGTCTGTAATTTATCTTATTGCAATTCAAGATGTGCTATCCCATTTATGGGAAATTGAAAAATGACATTCAATTCCTAATCACTTAAGAAGAAATTTCTATAAATTCCATATGTTTATGTTATGTGCAAAATGACTTCATAAATGCTCTAGTAAGTTTTGCATTGTTGGACAGAGAAAAAAAAAAAAAAAAAAAAAAACATCTTCAAATGCACTTGTTATTGAAATAAGATGTTTGTACAATATAGTCAATTTAATTACAAAATATATTACTGGAACATAACAAATAATAATATAAAAATAACAATGACATCTGTATAGAGGCACTGAACATATATACATACTACATATACATGCTACATATTTACACTGATTTTGAATAAAATAAGATAAAAATATTTTAAAATTAAAATAAAAACATTTAGAAAAAATGCAAATTCTCTTGCACAATAAATTTACTGGTTGATTAATCTTTTTAGCAAAGTAAACGAATCCTAACTGCTTATTTCAGTTATTGGGAGCTGAGAAGCTCTAAACCTCCAGTCTTGATTGACACATAAGCAGGGTTGTAGTGGGTAGATACCCAGGTACTCGCCCGGGCTAGGTTTTTAATAAAAACCCCGTTTTTTTTACAACCCTGATACGATTGTTGTGTTTATTTAGTATAATGAAACCGACTAAGACAGAAGGAATCTCAAGGGACAGAAGAAAAATTCCGTGTTAAACAGGTTACCGTCTTAGCAGGTATGCTATTCCTACTGTAAGGACAATGACATTTTTACATTTAAGACAGGATTCTGTTGTAAACAGTTTCCGTTATCATAGGATTTACTGTATTTTAGTACTAATTTTATAACTGAAGATTATTATTTGTGAGGAAGGTGGAATCATAGTCCACATTTTGGCATTTTAATCCAATTTACCTGGGGAAATTTGCCCATTTAAGACTATGAAGTCATTCCCATCTATTAGGCTATGAAGTGTTCACAAAGATTGTATTTGAGATCAGGATTGTCATTTATTTCAGCCATGAAATTCCTTGAGCTTTCCTGAGCAAAAAATTAAACTTTCTCATAGTAATTCCTTGTTTTTAATATTCATTTTTCAATTCCCTCAGTTTTCCCTATACAGTGGCAACCTTGAAGATTACTTGTGAGGAAGGTGGAATCATAGTCCACATTTTGGCATTTTAATCCAATTTACCCAGGGAAAATTGCCCATTTAATCTGTGTTTTTTAATAAAACCCACACGGGCTGGTTTTTTTTTTTTTAATAAAAAACCTGGGTTTTTTACAACCCTGCACATAAGGCATATCACACCCTGAACAGACAAGCAACGAAAAAGCATAAGTCAAAGAGACATTTCAGGCTGATAACAAAGAAGAAACCAGTTTGAATGCTACAAGTTGTCGTCTCTCTGACATTTTTGTCTGCTTGTCTGTTCAGTGTGTGATCTGCCTAATGTCCACTTCCCTCGTCATACATTAGTTTTCATAAATGTCTTTGTTGATAGCCTGTTCTGTTACAGCCTCTGCCTATGAATACAGGGCCGAAACTAGCCTTTTTTGCACCCGGGGCAAGCATGGATTTTGGTACCCCCCTCTTCCGCAAAGTATATTTACAAAGAGAATTTTACTAATTTTCTAATAGCCTACTTATTTTTAAATTTAAAATATGTAATACTGAACTACGTAATCTACAATGGTGGATCGAAGGGGGAGGTCATGGGGATTATGACTCCCCTCTGAACACCAACAAAAATATTCTAAAGATCATTTTAAAAATGAAATATACTGTTAGAGTCTCGATTATCCGAGTTTCCGCTTTCATAGAGTTATTTTCTTCTGATGGACTGATGGCTTCTATTATTATGAAACAGCCATTATAAATGAAGTGTTAGGTGAAGATGAAAGAGCAGTCGTTAAAAGTTAGAACTCTGATTTTCTGGTCAGAATGGGAAGAAAAAAAATGGCCATAATTTTTATTTTATATTATAAAAAAATCATGGCCATTTTTTTCTTCCCATTCTGACCAGAAAATCAGAGTTCTAACTTTTTACGACTGCTCTTTCATCTTCACCTAACACTTCATTTATAATGGCTGTTTCATAATAATAGGAGAATGGTACGTGAATTCTTTTGTGCAACTCTGTATACGATCGACTGAAGTTATACAGAACGAGTAGCATACAAAAAAAAAAAAAAAAAAGTTAAAATTAAAAGCGCATACCACAATTGAAACCATTTTTTTTTCTCATTCTGACCAGAAAATCAGGGCTCTAACTTTTAACGACTGCTCCTTCATTTTCACCTAACACTTCATTTATAATGGCTGTTTCACAATAATAAAAGCCATCAGTCCATCAGAAGAAAATGATCCATTCCAAAGGTATAACCCTTCATTTGGCACCCGGGGAACATGCCCCCCCCCCTTAGTTTCGGCCCTGATGAACACCTAATTTTACACAGTTTGAATGCTTGCCACAGGTCTTTAATAATTTATTTCAGTGATACAATGAACAGCATTTGCATACTATGAATTTAAACTTCATTTTTAATAAAAATATTTAACTAATTTTATTTTTAACTTTTTCTTTATTTTATAGCAGTTTATGAAGGCTTAGCCTTTCCCTGATGGATGGTTTGCAGTAACAAAAAAAACACAAGTAACATACACCACATGTCAATGCTTTTTAGCTATCACTAAATATCAACTTTCTTTAATTGAATGCCCAGTCATAATATCAGGCCTGCCACAGCCCACTATTTCTATATTCTATTCTCACCACTATTTTAAGAAAATTAATTTTATAGTATATTTGACTTGCAGATGTTGTCGAAACGTATGTCAAATATTTCTGTTTTAAGAAAATGGTGCAAGGTAGAAATAAAAAAGGTACTTCTTAGTTATACCGTCGACCAATTTCGCCAAATTATATAAATCGCCGAACCACTCGCCAAATTTTACACATTGACATAATTATAATTTTAAATAACGAAATAAAAAATAAATTAGTAAAACATTAATAAAAATACAAATAAAACGTCGAATTAATGGTTTTATTGGCCATTATTGGCATTTAATCTTACAATTAATTAATTAATGGCAAGCCATTATTGGCATTTAACCTTACAATTTGGCGACAGTAATCTGGTCGACGGGATAACTAAGAAGTACTATAAAAAATAGTCGCCAGTGACAGCCATGTAATATAATAATAATAAAAATCAAATTTTAAAAAATGTGAAGTTTTTAATATCAATTGAACACTGAAGAGTCTTTGGAAAGGCAGTAAATGAGGAGGTGGCATTGATTATTTTGGAACTTACAGCTGGTTTTAGACTGAATGAGTAATTGAGTAGCACACTTACCCGGTAATTCTCCGTCAACCTCAGCCTCGCGTTTCAAGCTTAACTCTCGGTTGAATGCGAAATCCAATTCACCGTTTACCTAGCCTGACGAAATTCGAGGTAAATACTAACATGAAGTTGACTAACTCAACCAAGCTCTGAATGGTAGATTAGTGAACCACGCATGCCAAGTAGAAAGAAAGATGGCGGTCGTTTTAAATTGTGCGTTGATGCTTCTTTTTTTAAAACAAAGCTGTTTGGGTTTTATTAATTAAACGAAGCATTAATTATCAAAGATGGTATTATAAAAGAATGTGTCACTTACATATCTCTCTTTTTTTTTTTTTTTTTGGATATTTTTGCTCTATGAATGCAAAATTGTATTAATTTGTGTGTCGAAAACGAAGTTTCAAATTTTACTGATTTTCAAAGTATTTTTTGTGGCGCCATCTAATGAATCTAAATAGAAATACAGTAAACTCCAACTATCCGGCCTAGTAAAAAGTTGAAAGTACTACTAGCAGTTGCAAGTGGCCGAGACAGGCAGGTTCCCGTCCATGGGAAAGTGTCGACTAACGACAGGAAGGGGCAAAAAGGATTGCAAAATGCAATAGCAGAGAATTTGTAATTGCAGGGCATTTGTAATTGCATTGTAATTGCAGGGCCTTGGAAAATTCTTGAGGACCATAAAGGTGGACATAAACCCGTGTGGGAAACTGAAGTGGAAGATAAGAATGATAAGCTTCTTTCATTGCTGAAAAATATACTGGGCTCTGACGATGTCAATGCAGAGATTACAGAATGGATGGCAAACGGCGAAGTTAAGGAATTAACTGACAACGATATTGTAGAAATGGTGACAGAGGGAGAAGTAACAAAAGAAAAACAGGAGGTTGATTGCAGGAAAAATCTCATCCCATATTCAGAAGGATTCAAGACGATTGAGGCAGCACAGCAGTATATTAGTCAGCAGGAGGAAGTGATGCCCGCTGATATCATCTGCTTGCGTAAATGGAGGGACATTGCTTCGCGGAAGAGGATTAACGGGGAGAAGCAAAAAACTAAACACTTTTTCAAAAACTAAAAACTGTAAGTTTTGACTGTTTTATATAATGCATAACTTTTCATATTTGTACAATTACTTATTAATAAACAGAAAAATAAGATTTACTTATTTTTTATGAATTAGGCTTACGTTTTGCGTTAATGTTTTGCTTATTCTTAAACTGTATATATGAAATTTATCTTAAAATATATAGCATGTGTTTCTAATATGATGGTGGAGGGAGGGCATGAAAAGAGTAAACATTTATAGAATTCCACGTTCTTTGTTATCCGTGTACCCTTCCGCCACATTAGGCCAGATAGTCAGGAGTTTACTGTATGTTCTTTCAATACCAATTTAATGAAAAATATGATTCAAATCTCTTTCTTTCTCTCTCTCTTTTTTAATAATAATGAAAGAATAGAAAACAAATTTTCTTCCATTTGAGTTCCTTCGCCGTACCGTTCATAGTTGCTTAAAGCATGAATCTTCTACCAAATTGTGTATACGTGGTCAGTTGTTCATAATAAATAAATAATTATATTTTTTAATTACATAGTACTTAGTAAGTTTGAAATAATGTTTTTTGTTTTAAAGAGACATTTTTTTCAGAAGATTTTTTTTTAATTTCGCAATACATTAAGAACATTAATACATGTTTTCAGGCTTCTTCTAAAGTTATTAAACATGATCTCTAAAAAAATGTGTAATAATCACCGCATGATTTTTTTAAAAAAGAAAGGCCTCGTCTTTTTTTTTTTTTTTTTTTTTTGCTACTGGCATGCTATTTTATCCAAGATATTTTAATTGAATCTGTAATTAATTACATTTGTTAAATAAAAAATATAGGCATAGAAATAAATATATGAAAATATCTTCAAATATAACATTCATTGTAAAAATAAATAAATAAACCTATTGCATTATTTACTTTTATTCTACTTAATACTACTAGTTTGATCAGATAATTGTTTATTAACCTTATATTAAAGAAAATGATTTTTTCTAATTAACTGTTTTTTAAGAATTTTATTGAAAATTTTGTTCTGTAAACAAACAAAACAATGAAATGAAAATGGTAATTCCAAATTTATTTATAAGAATTTTTTATTTAAAAATTAAACATGATAAGTATGCTTTTCCAATACTGCTTTTAGTTTCGTTATTGAAAAGAAACAGATAAAGATGGTGTCAAGGAAGGACAGAATCCGCAGAGGCGATTACTAGGTCATGTGATTCCTTTGGCCAATCAACTACGCAGATTTCAACCAAAGGTTGACTAATCTAAGATCGACTAATCACGGCTTGAAAGTTATCGATGAATTCGAAATATTAACCGGTGATTAGATTTACCAACCTAAGGTTTCTCAACTGAGAGTTGAACCACAAGTTAAAGGTTGGTGGAAAATCGATCAGTAAGTCGCTGATGTTTTTAAAGGTTAACTTTGAGATTGTAAAACACAATATAGTGATATCATGTACACATAAAAATTCAACTTTGGCAATAAAAAAACTTTCTTTCATTTCAATTACAAAAAACTGGAAAAATAAATGTTGCATACCACAAACATGTGAAGACTTGGGACCAAAAACGAAATCTTCAGCTCAGTAGCCATGCTGAATGAAACCCCCAACTTCTGAAAACATTGCAAGGCAATCTAGTTCTAAGTTATTAATGCAGGCAAATTTCATCAGGAAAATTTATAGACCTGTTTCAAAATAAAAATTTTAACAATAAGTCAAAAGAAGACAATTTCATAAAAAATATTTAAAAAAAAAAAAACCTTAAAACATTTTCCAAACAATATTTTGTTAGTGAAACCTGTGCATAATGATTAAGTCTATAACTATATTTTACATGAATCTGAGATTTCTATTGAAAACTACAGTGTAACAAACCTGTCTAATAACAATAATTCATTTTGATGCAAACCTATTGATAATAATCTTTTAGCTTGTTTTATTTATTTATTTGTGTATGTCTGTGCATTTTGACACCTATATGACATACAAAATCAATTCATTTTGGAAACTGTCAAACTACAATCCACTGCATTAAAAAGAGTTTTTTTTAAATTATATTTCTTGATTTTCAGAACACTGGGACAAATGAATGTTGATAATGAAACATCAGCTTAATACAATAATACAAAAGAATTTCTTTCACACAAAACAATAAATTTATCACTGATAATAATCTAAGGTATTTGCTTATTTTCCGGAGCCATTTTTTGTATGTACAATATTGAATAAACAAACATATTTTTAGTTCAATTGTAATACAGAATGAGGAAAAAACATAAAAATATTAACAATATCTTTGTAACAATTTTGAAAATGATGGTTTTTTGCCCTGTTTTTTAGCAAAATATCATGTTTATGGCAGTTAGTGTACAAGCTATTCAACTAAATATATTTCAATTTCCTTTGCAGTACATATTACACTCCCAGTAGCAGAATTTTCTGTGTTATTCTGCAGCAAACCACAATTTATCTGTTACCAGTGGTGCCAACTTATATGGGCTGTAGGGCATGAGCCCACCCAATAATTTTATCTTTCTGCCTACCAATTTTCAATTGATTTCGTTTATTTGTTTTATTGCTGAAATGGAATTTGGTCTGATTGACTTACTCAAATTAATTTTGGTTGAAAAATAGTAAGGCATCAATTGGACTTACAGGAGCACTGAAAACCTCTTCAGTAGATGTATATAGTTAAATTTCTCTCCAAAATAAATTTCCTGCCTATTTTGCCAACTGTTTTAATGTCGAACTGATACATTTAGGTGACTAAAATGCATGTTTTTCTTGGCATTTAGTTTTAGCAGTTTCAATAGTTAGCAATTTTTATGTTCTTTATAACAAATGTTAGCAGATTTATAATGAAGAACTTATAAAAATTTATTACAGAATTATAAAATTTATTATAGAATTTAATCAAATTATTTATTAAATTATAATAAATTTACATTTTGTTTAGAAAAAACATAATTTAACTTCAAATTATATTCTTTAATCATATTCTCTCTTTTCAAGGGGGAGGGGGGCGATTGTTACTTTACTCAAAAATTTTGAGTTCACCCAATATTTTTCAAAAGTTGGGGCTTCTGTCTGTGACCCAAGAAGGCTGGACTAAGCTTACTATCATAAGTTATTACAGTAGCCCATAAAATAAGCAAAATTTGCAGTTATAAAGAAGGAAATAGAATAAACCTAGAGACAAAAATTAAATTTTAGCATTCTTCTCATCCCAGATTTTTTTAAAACTGGTAGATTGATCTACAAGGTATTAGTGTTGACTCTCGAAAAAAAGAGCCGCCGGGCAGGAATTTTTCAAAAAAAGGGAACATTATTCTAAAAAAAGGGTACATTTTTCAAAAAGAAAACAGTATTCTAAACAAAGGGCATATTTTTTTTCAAAAAGGGCACACTTGTACCTTGTTCACTAAAAATATTTTGTACTAGTTTGTTTAGAGTCCCTAGAATTTGCGATAGTTTCCCGGCATCAATTGAATTACCACGGGGTGCATAGGAAGTGTTAAAAAGTGCAGCCGGGTGCATCGGAAGGATTTAAAAGAGCTGCTGGGCGCAAAAAAGTAATAAAAAGGGTCGTCGGGCACTGCGCCCTGCTATAGCGATTTAGAGTCAACGCTAGGTATAAAATAATCTGCAGTGCATGCTGCCGTGATACACTGTTTCTGCTACTGGGATTACACTTACCTGTGCACCAGGGGTTTTACAATATCTTCAAAATTAATTGAATTTCAAAATTGGTCAAAAAATACATATTTTTTATAAAACATTACCATTTTTTAATACAGCAGACTCCCTCAAATTCGCAACCCTAAAATTCGCACATCATTGCAGATGTAAACAATGAAACTTTCAGTTCAGATGTATGAGCAAAATTACAGAAATTTTCAGTTTTATATCATTCCTTTTGTATTTTAATATGTAATTAATTCTCTATAATATGACTGAACTCGTGGTTTATCATAAAAAAGTACAATTTATTTCTGAAAAAAAAAAAAGATATTGCTAATATCTTTGGAAATCACAATCTTTTTATGTATTAATCGAGATTTTTGGTTATTAAGAATGGCTAAACTTGAAATAAAACTTCCTTACTTTATGATTTTGATGGAAATTATTAGGGTATCATTATGAGGTAAGTTTCTTTCAATAATTCAAAGAAAATGTATCTTATCTTTATTATGAAGATTTAATTATACATTATTAATCATTTATTTGACCTTTGCTTTTAATAATTTAATCATTTTTTAAATTATCTTACTCCTTATCATTTTAGTTTATTACTTTACTTAATTATTTTAATATTTTACTATATTGCAAGAATTCTTTATAACTTGCATTCTTTATAAGCTTCTTTGTGATTGCATTATTACATTTAAATTACTGTTTAAAAAGTTTAAACAAAGCAATGACCAGAAATCCGCAAAATTCTAAAATCCGCACAACCTCTGGTTCCAAGCTGTGCAGATTTGAGGGAGTCTACTGTATTCGAGCAGCTATAAAACAATTACATTATCACACAGAGAGAGCTTAGATTCTAGTTAAGAATATAGTGAATAATAACTTTTTATGTAATGAAGTTTATCGAACATGGAAATAATGAAAAAATTTATTATCCAGAAATCACATTGAAAGATACTAATCTAGTAGTGTCAATTAAGGTTTGTAATGTTTTTATTAGGGATTGACCGAATACCGAATAGTCGATTCGGTATTCGGTGGTTCGGCATGTAAACCGAATATTCGGCTTCGGCCGAATACTTAAAAGTATTCGGCCGAATAACTGTGGATAAGTATTTTCTTTAGAAGTAAAAATTCTCTTTTACTTAGAAGTAGAATAGGCTAAACATTGAGTTTTAAAATTGTGTGCATGAGTTCATAGTTCAGCTGCACAACAAAAAACAAGTCAAAAGCCATTTTCATTTAAAAAAAAAACCTTTTCCTTTCTAAAATAGTCTACATAGCGGTGAAATCAAAACAACTGTCTACATTAGAGAAAAAAAAAAAGTAAGGAAGATAGGCATCTTTTCCTTATCATTTAATTTTAATTATTTCTACATTAGTTTCCTTAATTTAAATTTATTTAATGTGTATTTTCTTTAATATACACATCAAATAAATATATCAGAAATCATCTCTGTATATCTAAGGTGTATATTTAAGAAAATACACACATCAAATACTAAGTATATCTCTATGCCTAAGCTATAGCTTTTATAATCATTAAATTAAAATCGCTCAAATTTGTTATCTTCATCATCACAATGTTAAAATATTAATCAAAATATAAATATGTATCAGTAATTTGACAGAAAATATAGTTAAATGTACATATTGATATGATACCTTTTGTATTTGAAAACATTCCTATTCAATATGTTTATAGTTAGACAATCAGTAAATCAGCTTTGACAACATTGTTTCTTTTTATTTGAATGAACTTTTGTTTTTCTGACAATTCTTATCCTTAATAATAGCCTGTATAGTTTAATATTTTCATGTGTTATTTTAGGTATTGACTAGTGATAAAATAATAAAAAATAAGTGATGGGTTAATGAATTTGTGAGTGGAAAGAAGTCATTAATTTTTTTTTGTGTAGTTAGATTTAAGAATAAAAATGTAACTGAATTAAATTATTAAGAATTTAATGTTAATTAAAGTTTATTAAAAAAGCTAATATATGCAAAAATGTATATTAAAAATTTTTAAGTATTCGGTTGCCGAATACCGAATATTCGGTGTACACTTTGACCGAAGCTTCGGTATTCGGCAAAATTGCTGCTTCGGTCAATCCCTAGTTTTTATGTAAAAAACATAAGAAAATAATGCATAGACTACTTCCACTTCTGGTAGTTGACTCATTACTTCCTGTTTATTAAATTGGTCATTACTCCTGTTCTAATAATCGTAGGAATAAAACAAACAGATTCGGAATCATAAAAAATTGCTCTTTCAAATAAGACAAAAACTTTCTGCAAAATGGCCATTTTAAAGAAAAGAAAAATAAGATACAGTACTTAAAGAAAATAGGATACAGTAGTACGAGTACCACATGTATGTTGATCCCTGTCAGGGGTATAGTAGCTGGTATACAGTGATATATCATGTATCCTCTACTTCTCAAATAAATCTGTAGCATTAGCATATATCCCTGGCATGCACTATTTGCTTACAGTGTGTATCCCAGGGTTCGTAAATATAAAAAATATCCGATATTTTTAAAATAGTCAACTTACTGCAGATAATAAATATTTTCAAGCATAATATAAATTGGAAACTAAAATATATTGTACTTAACATGAAAACTTAATTATAAAAATAATAAAAACTGCAAAAAATTATAAGAGTAAATAAAAATAACAAATATCATGACAGTTCTTGCAGTCGTACTTTGTAAAATTATTGCAATCACATAAATCTAAGCTTACACACAATAATGTACATGAGTGGGGAATTTCTAGAAAGTCTTACTAGCCAAGGATTTATTTCTCCAGCCAGTAAAATTCAACAGACAGTTGAAAACTTTTATGACAAAATTATGCAACTCAAAAATAGTTGGTTACCATTACTATAATGCATTTTCATATTTTTTTTCCTATAAAATTAAGAAATATAAACAAGAGAAGAAAGTTTAATATAAAATAGAACTGAGTACCATGTTTACATCGTAGTAATTAAGAAAGTTGAAAAATATAGCTAATTACTAAAAAAAAATTTTCGGGATATCTCTATAGTTTACAGTTTTCAAATCGACTAACTAAAAATTCACTCACCAGTGGCGATTAAAATGATGCATTTCACCACCCCTGATAATGTAGTATATGTTAGCTAAAAAATTATAAAAATTAATTCATAAATACACAGAGTGCAAATATAATCATAAAAATGACCAATGATACCTGCAATCCACATTACCTTATCAAAATATTAAATACAGTAGACTCCCTCAAATCTGCACAGCTTGGGACCAGAGGTTGTGCGGATTTTAGAATTTTGCAGATTTCTGGTCATTGATTTGTTTACATTTTTGAAACGTTAATTTGATTGGTAGTTAAGCAAGGGAAATTATAATGAATGCTTACAATAAAGTGAAACATTAAAATAAGTAAAATATTAAAATAATTTATTAGTTTAAACATAAGTAATTATTAAAATAATTATGTAAAATAAAAATTTAGAAAAATATTAAATTATTACCGATGAAATCGATTCAATTCCAAAAGTCCTATGCTGCCATCTAGTGGTAAAACGATCGTAAGATCGATGTGTCGTATCATCATATAGATATGCTAATTTATATCAAAATCAAAAGTAATATAAATTTATTTAGTAATAAATCAGCTGTAATAACCAAAAGAGAATGATTAACAAAAAAATTAGTAAAAAAAAACAATGCGGTAGTCGCTGATTTCGGCGCCATCTCGAATTTTGTTCCTGCAACTTAACTGTAAATTTCATTGTTTACATCTGAAAAAATACGCGGATTTAAGGGAGTCTACTGTATTAGCATATAACCCATTCAGTGGGCATTATTAGAATTTAGTGCTTAAACAACAACAACAACAAACTCTTGCTATGCTTAACATTTTGACACATTTATTTATTTTTTTCTATTATACTGTTTCATGTTAACTGTTGTGTATATATGTTATCATTCTTACATTTTCCTGTAACTACAATTCATTTTCATATGTTTATTTGTAAGAGTAAAATGAGAAAGTAAGAGAATCCCCAGCAGACTTCTGCGAGGCTTTCGTACTGCAATTTTTGAGCTTATTTGTTTGTATGAGTAGAGTGAGAATATAAAAGAATCATCGGCAGATCTGTATGAGGCTTTCACACTGCAATCTTTGAGTTTTTTTATATTTTTCATTCATTTAAAATGAACTGCAAATTTTTTAATCAAACAACTTGTTTTAACGAAATATGAATGCACTGTGACAATTGTTTCAATATATTTATATTACTAACATATTTATTTGGGCTATTCAGTTTTAGATTAATACTTATAGAAATTTTACTGTTTAGTATTTTAAAATTAAAAAGTGGCCACTACTTTAAAGAAAGTGGTAAACTTACACTTAAAAAACTAGTCCTACTGGCCAGTGGCTGCTAATGAAATTTCCCAGTTTTACCCCAGGGTTGGGTTTTTGACATCAAAAACTGGTTTAAACCGTCGAAAACTGTCATAAACTGGTTTAAACCATCGAAAACTGCCAAATACATGCAACATACTAAAACATTTTAACAATAGGTAAACATTAAATAAGTCAATGATTTATGTGATCTTTTATTGAAATTTAATAATTTAAAAAATATATTATTTGCAATAAAATTTTTTTTTTTTGGATTTTTCAACCAGAAGAAAATAATTTTGTACAATTAAATAATCCAGATCAATTTTACCCCACAGCATGCTGCAACACACCATGTTTTTAGCACATTTATTTACACCCAAAAGATTTTTGAGTTTAGAGTGTATGAAGCGTTAGAAAATAGTCTGTCTCTTAATTGATGCTTTGGTAGTAGGACTTGATAGCAAAAGCATTGCTAGATGAGCAATTTTTGAAGCAGGCTCAAAAAGCTGTTGCATTTAATGATACCTTTCCACCAAGCAATGGAGTCCTCCCTATAGCACTGAAATAAGAAGACGCGAAAGGGGATTCTTTAGCTTCATACACAATCAGTATCGGTAAGCATCCATAAATTCTCTCTGTAGCTCAAGTGCGAGCTGAATCAACTGATACAGCAGTCAACCTTTGCCCCTGATGGTTGGGATGCAAAGTATAAGCCAAACAACGGTATGGTTTCATAATTTGATTCCTTCTATTGTGCACTTTTTCAATATGGGCTTAAAGGAATTTTCTTTTAAATGACCGAGCCAATTTTGTTCAGTTTTAAAATTGAAAGATTTTTTATATATTGAAAGAAAGCATGTTTTAAAAAGATTTTGACTTTAAGCTTTTTTTTTTTAAATTACTTCTCTTATTTTGTAAATGTTTAAAATAATCCAATTTCAATTTTGAATGGAATGGTTATTGCCTAGACCAGAATAACATTGATGCAAATTATCTTGTTATATCTGCACTTTTCTAAGTTTTTTTCCCCGTAAAAAAAGCTAGCTAATGCTTTAAGCTCTCAAAAATAAGAGAAATTAAAACGATTTTAAGTAAGAGAAAAAATGTACACCTCAGGTGAGCTTAATGTCTAGTTTTTAGAAAAACACAATTTTACAAAAAAAAAATTTTACCCTGTTAAAAAGTTGTACTTAACAATAATACTTTTTTACTATGTACTAATTACTGATATACAGTAAGAGTGAATTTAAAATATTACATGTAATGTTGTCATGTGTGACATTTAATTTGAATTTTTACAGATCAATCTAGTATTTGAGGTTTTTGACCTGGCAGTTTAAAGTACGGTTTAAACCCGGCATAAACTGACACATGCCAAAAACCTGCCAACCTTGTAATTATTACTAATACTAACTATACAATTACAGTAATAGTGAATTTTAAATATTACATCTATCTAACGTGTTACATTTAATGTGAAATTTTACAGATCACTGTAGTATTTGAGATTTTTGACATGACGGTTTAAACCATCAAAAACTGACACGTGTCAAAAACCTTCCAACCCTGTTTTGCCCTATAGTAGCCTTTCATATTTATTTAGTCACTAAAATTTAACAGTCATCTGCTTAGTGAGTCATTCACTTGGATTTGGAGTTATCGAAATCACTTCACAGCAGTAGACATGGGTGGTGTCTTATTCTTATCACAGTGGTGGCATCCAGGGTTCGTAAATATCATGATATTTTCGAAAATATCAAAAATATCCGATATTTTGATATATATCCGATATTTTCAAAATAGTCAACTTACTGCTGATAATAAATATTTTCAAGCATAATATAAATTAGAAGTTAAAAAATATTGCACTTAACATGAAAACTTAAACAATGTTCTAAAAATTCATTTCTCTTTTCCTTTTTTTTCCAACTAAGAACAAAATTGAAGATCAACTAATTGAAAACAGATGCAATTTGCTTTATACACTTATATAAACTATAGGATTTGTATCAAGTTTCCAGAAAGTTTTATATTTCATAAGGTAAAATATTAAATACAAAATAGTTTTTTTTTTTTTTTTTATTGAAGAATTTTAACATAAATGTAAGCTTGTCTTATTTTTTATTCCCTAAACTGTTGTACAGTTTAGATTCAACTTAACCAAAGTCAGAAAAGATTCTTTTCTAAAGAAGCTGTAATATAAATGATTATCTAAATTACAGTTTATCTACAAATGGTTGTTCTGAGTTAATTGTCTGACATAATTATTAGTTCTACATTTAAAAATAAAAGTATCAAACATGAAGCTTAGAAAAGATGTTTTTCTAAAAGTCACTGCCAGAGACAAATGTTGTTTATCTACAGAATGACACAGTTAATAACAATTGAAAATTTCATTTACACTTGTTTTGACTGAAGAAAATATCAAGATCTTGCACAGTGATATTTTGAAAATAAACATCAAACATACAAAATATCAAACATCTTGATATTTTGAAAATAAATGTAAAGAATTTGAAAATATCAAAAATCTTGGTATTTTAAAAATAAATATCGGATATATATCATGATATATATCAACGAACCCTGGTGGCATCCCTACACATTTTATCCAGTTTTACAGGTGAACCTTAACCGGAACAGAAATATTATTAATAATAATGTTTTTCAAGAAATATCCCAGTTGCAGTAATTTCCCCAAGTGTCTGCGACAGATAATTCAGGGGCAAAAAAATAATCTGCAGGTAAAATATTTTTATAACTGAAGCGTTAATTAATCAAACAATCACTTACCCGTAGCGTTTTTAGGCATTTTATATTTTTTTATTAATAATAATCTTAACTTTTTGTATTAAGTAATAAAAAGCGAAACATAATATTTAATATATGAAGCAAAATAAAGGTTCGATGAAAAAGAATCTGCAAAAGAGAAAAGAAAATCTGCAATGCCCATCTCGAACTTTCTACTACCGGGGGAAATATAACAGCATGTTTTAATAATTGCACAAACCAAAGTGATATTTACTATTTTCCAAACCGGAACAATAACTGCTTTAATTTCATGAGCCAGAATATATTACATTTTTAGCTCTGGTTCATATAGGTAACAATTACAGCACAGATTTTTTAAAATTATAATATTCTCCTCTGTTAACATTAATAGTAACAGGACATCTGGAAAATAATTTGGGATAAATGAAAGAGAATTCCATATTAGCTCAAAAAGAAATATGTACTAAACAAAGAAATTAAAACTGTGTGAGCGTTTTTTTACAGCATTCTGGGAAATGGAAATATATGTCTGATAAAAGGTGCTAAAACATTTTCCAGAGTTTCCCCCAGACAGTTTCAGGAGGGTGCTGCACCCTGCCTGCCCTTAGGTTTACCAGATAGCACACCTCTTGCCCCTCATTTAAAAAATTAGCTCCCTTGTTGCCCCCACCTGAAAAAAGTGCCTTTACTCCTTTGTTTATTAAAAAATTTACTTGCATAGAAAAAATTGATGAATAAATACTCATTGTTGTCTTTAAAATAGTGTTCTGTCTATTAAATATTAAAAAGTAGTTTTAAAAATCAAAAGAATGCCTTTAAAAATTTCAAGAAATGCCCCTAAGAATCCAAAACATGCCCTTTGGAATTCAAAAGTGCCCTTTTCTCACAAGCAGCGCCCTGCCTTTTTTTAAACCAGCGGGAAACTCTGATTTTCATTCTAAAAAAAGCAAAACTTAGGACACGTTTGTTAAAGTCAAAACTCATTTAACTGGTGCAGTTAGTTTTCACACTGTTCATTAGCAAAGTCATTGACTGTGGCAAATATTGTAAATAAGCATCAACATGCAACCTGATTTCTACTTGCAGGGATGTCTAAACAGGGTTTTTCTTTGGGGTCCATTTTGTAAAAAGTAAAAGTTATTTTTGTCAAATTTACTATGTTTTTGTGAAAAATAATGTTTTGTAATGAAAGGTGAAGTCCAGTTACTCAAATTCGAACCAAGCATTTATTAATAACGTATTTGAGTCTTTCTACTAAAGTTTTCCTTTCTGATTAACTTGTTTGTTTACAAATTATACATTTTAAAAACTAACAAAATAAAATAATTAATGATGAGTATGTTTTTATGAAATGGAATTTTGTAAAGATAACAACTTTATTAGGAGAAATTTTGTGAAGGGGCCTGTTTTATAAAAAGAATTTTGTGAATTGACCTGTTGTATTAATAAGAGGAATTTTGCGAAGGGGCCTGTTTTATTGAATGGATTTTTGAGAGGGGGCCATAAATAGGCTCCAAATTGTGCTTGCATCAAACTCTGCTAAACTAAAAACCAACAGATATGCAAGAAGTTATTTTATATTACTTTTAAGAAAAAACACCTAAATAACCCTTCTAATTTGCTGCATTAATGTGTTGATTGATTAGGATATTTACCGAATTCGTCAATTTATAGTGCCTGAAAATATTTTCAGACAAAATTATGAGCAAAACGAAGAAAATTTTAATAAACACAAAATAAAGCAAAAAAATTTAAATAAGTAAATACAAGCAACAAAATCGCCAAATCTTCCGGCACAGGTTATGGGACTCTTCCCCAAGTTTTTCACGAAATATTTTCATGCACTATTAACATGATTTGCAGTTTCGTGAATTCATTATTATCGTCTGCCATAATGTAAAACATTATCGTTTTCTTACAGGAATTGTTTTATAAAATATTTTAAATAAATTTAATACTTAAAATGTTTACCATAAATTTAAATAAAGCGAAAACTTATTGGGATTATCTGATATGATAATAACAAAATAAAGTTTGCTTTCCTTTTAAATAAAATGTAAACAAAACGCATCACATAAACAACTTTTAGCTTTGGCGGGAAATCTGAAACAGTGTTGCCAACACTAACTTCTTTAACTCTAACTACACGTAAACACACTAGATTCTAGAACACTATAGAGGGCGCTACACATTTATCCAAAGATTGGTTTGCTGTCGGACAGGAATCCAAACCCACAGTGTCAATATTTTTACAATATTTTACAAGATGGTCAATATTTTACAAGGAGGATGGAAACAGTCCCACTAACATAACAACAGGGAAACCCCCCAAAATAAGCTATTATTTACTTCATTTGATGCGCGTTCCTGCTTTAGTTACAATAAATAAAGCATATTTTAGGTTGCATACATGTTATTTCTTCTTTTACTATGATTTAGACAGACATTACTTTCTTTTTTTTTACTCGTAATCAAGGGCGGCACTACAGGGAGTCCAGGGGGAGGAGATGCCATATTGTGGTCAAAATTTAATGGACTCTATTCAGGTGACGTCAGACGCCAGAGCTACGTTACTGCACCGGTAGAATACCAGTATGCGCAGGCGCAAACAGCGCTAGCAGACGACTTTAGCCTTGACCCAGGTTGAGTGCATACATTTTAACTGAAAATTTGCAAACTTAGGGAATTTTTTCGCATACAGAATAACATTTTGAATTTAGATTACAATATATTAAGTATATGTTGCTGGATCAAAGAATTTTTTTGTGGCATTTTTAACAAACAAGCATTAATAACTCGCACTCCATCTCAGAGTAAAGATAAGAAGTAGAGGCCGAATCCCATTGTTATTTCGGTCAGAACTTGAGGCACACATGTTTCTGCTTTCATCGCCAAAAGGTTGTCTTTCTTGGCGGTGATCATCTTATTGGCAACTGTTGGATTTGATTTATGCGAGAGAAACGCCGACGCAAGAAAGTTTCAGCGGGAACCAGAGGAGAAAAACCGGTTTGGCGCGTTTTCTCTGCCCACCATCACGTGACGGTGGGTAGTGATCCCGGCGTCAAGAAAGGGTTGCTATTTCTGAGTCCAGTTATATGAGAAGTCTATGCACTCCATAGACTACTATGCTAAACACCGCCAGTAAATACCGCCAGCAGACGAATTTTAGCCTTGACCTCAGGTCGCCTGCATAAGGTCCATAGAGCAATTCGACATATGGCAACGAGTCACGTGACGTCCACCTTTTTCTACCTTTTTGACGTCATCACCGCTTGTGAGAGGGATGTTTGGTGTTTTTCTTGGCGACTTTCTGGCAACCTCGTATTACGGCAGTTTGTAAACAAAAAGATTAATAACATCAGTATTACAATTTATAATAAATACTATATAATTTAATATATTGAAGAATATTAATAAAATCAGAATTACAGGTTATCGCCGAAATGTTTATTAAATATATGGTGGATGAAAAAGGTTCCATACGCAGATGTAATAAATAAAATATTTTTTTTTACTCAAGATTGTTTATTACGAAGAAAGAGAAAATTTGTAGTTACAAAAAAATCATTATTAATTTGCATACTGCGTACGATTACTTGCATATTTATTAAATGTTCCATTTGAAACACCTATTGCATATACTATATTTATTATATGTGTACATTTCGTAAATATTAAGTAATGAGAACAAACTGAATCCCTTTTGTAGTAGATATTTTATTTAAAGTATCACACAGCTGAAAAGTGTTTTAAAACTTTTTACCCTTTTTTATGTGTAGTGTGTTTAATTGAATCCCTTTTGTGTGTAATGCGTTTTACTATGAAGTTCATCATGAATTTTTTTTTTTATTAATAGAAAACAAATATACTAAAATCTGCCGAGACAGTATCGCAAGGAACCAAGAAAAAGTTCCGTTTTAAACAGATTTCATTTTTAGCTGCTTGATTTAAAAAAAAAAAAAAAAAAAAAAAAAAAAAACTGGAGATCTAATATTTTGGAATACTAACAACTTTAGTTGTACACCCCCCTTCACCAGCATATAGTATTTCATACATTATTTTCAAAAATTAAGCATTTTTTTCTTTAGTAAAAGAAAATAATTAATATAATGTTTTAAATACATCTATCCATATACAATGGTGCACCCAGGATTTTTTTTATGGAGGATGCCGAGCATTGGTGGCGAAACAAAATAAAATTAGTGAGTGCAAAATTTCTCTGCTTATGATTACAGTAGGTAATTTACAAGGAGACACTAATTAATCATCAAATTACTGTAATTAATTCAGTATTTAATAATAATTTATTTATTTTAATGAAAATGAAAATTATTATATTTAAAATTTAATTAAATTAATAATTTAAAAGTACATTAACTTTTGAATGTGTAGAAGTTAAATACTTAAAGAGCCCCTAAACACACATTTATAGAATTTCCGGTACTTTTCGGTTCGCTGAGTGCCAGTGTTATATATACATATATATATACATATGTATATATGTGTATATATACAATATATGTATATTTACATACATATATGTGTATATAAATATGTATATATGATACTGGCACTCGTCTAAATGAAAAGTACCGAATTTCCTATTTATATTTATCTGACCGTGAGATATATTGTAGTTTTAAGGGAAATATCCAAAATAGCCTTCACGAAATGAATTATTGGATGCAACTTTTTGGGCTAGTTCATTTAAACTTTATTTGTCAGTCAGAATTTTTGGGAATTAATAAACTAATAGAGAATTTAATCTGTTTCAGGCATCAGTCAATTCTTGAAAGGCATTGCCTCTAGTCTTGGAAAGGGCAGCCGCCCCTACTGCTACCGTGGCTCAGCCGACTATGGAGACAAGTTGAATTGAACAGATAAAAAAATTCAGTAAATTCATTAAAAACATTGTTACACAATAAAATCTATTTTTCATTTTACAAATTACTTCAGTTTCAGTTACATTAATCTCTTTATGTATATGTCATAAAGCAGCCCATTTGATCTTTATTCTGTCATAGTGGATCTTAAGTAAATTTTTAAAATGTGTAAGGTTGAAAATGACTTTCACTGACACAGGTTGTAACGGGAAGTGTTACACAGGGGTGCAGAATACCGTATTTACTCGTGTATACCGCGCATGCGTGTATAATGCGCACCACGTACTTTACAAGTAAAAATGGCGATTTTTTTTATCTCGTATATAACGTGCACCATGAAAGATTGAATTAAAGATTGTGCGGAAACGTCAGCTAGGTGTCTTGCATCCGCCATCAATGCTGGTCCTGGACAGCTTCCGTGGACACACGACACCTGGAATAAAAGCGAAAATTCGTCGCTCAAGTGATTTAGTTGTGATACTAGCTGGGGTGACGAAAGTGCAGCCGCCCTTAGATGTTGTCATCGACCACGAACTTAAGGTTGCATTTCAGCATGCCTACAATCGGTGGATGACAACAGCAGATCACAACTTCACTCCAAGTAAAATAATGAAGCGTCTTTCTCAACTGTATGTGAGTGGATATGTGACGCTTGGAAATAATCCATATCAGCCGAGATGATAATAAAGAGCTTCAAAGTGACTGGAATTCCCCTCAGGTGGATGGAACTGAAGACGATGTAATTTATGAGGACATTGATTGTGCCAGTGATGACGAGGATAACAGCGGTAGCAGCAATGAGAATTGCTAATTAGCACTTTAAAAAATGTTACTAGCGCTGTAGTATAAAAAAGTGCAAGGAGTGAAATAAAGGTGCAGCAATACTTCTATTAAATAATATTTTTCCAGTTTGTAATGTAAATCGTGTAATTAAATACAGAAGTAAAAAATTATTCCGTATATAACGCGCATCCGGGGTTTATTTCCTAAATTTTTTTAAATAAAGTGTGCGTTATACACGAGTAAATACGGTATGTCCGATCCGGCGATCTAGGATCGAAGGAAATTTTTGCCAACTGGGGAGATTCTGCAGAAAAAATATGCAATTGATCTTGATTTTAACAATGAAGTACATAATTCTCTGAAATAGAAAATATTTCTCTACAAATAAAAAGATCCGTATGGTGACCTTCACAAAATCGAACTCGGGATAATATATACCATACATACTCGTGTGTAAGTTGAGAAAGTTTTGAAAAATAAAAAAAAATTCTATACCTACGGTAATACAGAATTTATGTAAGCCTATAACATATTGTAAAATTTTGGGGAAATTTTCATATGGATTTGGGGAAATGTTCGGAGTGAAAACATTTTCTTCATCTCTGGTGTTACAAATATTTTAGTAATTTGTAGATGTTTAGGTACAACATTTTCTCACTTTTCTAAACTGCTTCAACGGCATTCTTGCATCGAGTTATGAAAGTGATTTTTAAATTTTTCTGTACCACAACTTGAATTCGACGTTAAAATTTTTTGAATTGGTAGAAAGCAAATCATGCGCATAAAATTCACACAATTAAAGAAAATCTCTCATTTCATTTGCTGTTGGAGCATATTTTCCATTGGGTAGAAGAATAAAAAAACTTTCAAAATGTTGCGGTGCCAAGTGAAATGTTCATTAAGTTGAGTCAACATTTGATCAACGAATGGAATAAAAATATTTCTCCTGAAATACTCTTTTATAGAATCGGCTGGAACATTGGATCTTTGTTTTTGTTTTGATACAGTTCTTGGCATTTTAAGGTCAATATGAAAGTTACTGTCTTTCAAACAAGCTTCATCAAAAATTTCCTTGAAAGGGCTTTACTAATACGATTTAAGTGAGCCACAACATTGTTAACGAAATTTAAGGCAATTAATAGGTCACTGTTACATTTTTGATATAATTTAGACAACGATAATAGCCCGGGAGGCAGATGAACAGACCATCGCCTTATCCAGTTGAGGGCTGAAATTCCAGAATTAGACAGAACTCAATTCGTATATTAAAATGCAACTGGTCTGCCTGCAATTTCCTGCAACCAAAGATATGAAAACATAGAAGACTGGAAGCAAGAAAACACAATGGTAAACCTACCAGTCAGCCACTAAAATCAGGTTTGCAGGTGTTTACCACCAAGATATGAGTTGACAAACTCGTTGCATTTTAATATGCAAATCGCGTTTTAACTAATCCTGGAATTTCATCCATCAACTCGATGAGGTGATGGTTTGTGCAGCCACCTTCGGGTCCATAAAGTGTATGTAAATATATTCTGTAAGGTAAATAAAGAAGTTATGAAACCCAATACACATAATGAATTTTTCAAAAGTTTTGCCTTAGAAGCAGGGCTGCGGAGTCTGACCCATTTTTGAGCGAAAGAGTCGGAGTCGGATGTGTTAAAATTCCCGGAGTCGGAGTCATCCATTTTACAAGCAAGTCTGCGTTGTCGGAGTCGGATCTATTAAAATTCCCACCGACTCCACAGCTCTGTGTAGAAGACTAGTCTCTGTCTTTTCAAGCTGCGATTGTTTCAAGGCTATGAATATATATAATTCTATATATTCTTCATATAATTCTATCATGGTCATGATGACTTCATGGTGTACTACCCACCTAGTTGGACAAACTTTTCGTAGTTTTTGTTTATTAATTTCCGGAGTATGTTTGTCAATATTGTTAAGGAGGAGGTCTTGTCTCTTAGGAGTATTAAAAAAATTGTGTGTCATTTAATTATGCCAGTAGACCAGGAGTCGGCAGCACAGACAATCACCTCATGGAGTTGGAGGCTGAAATTCCAATATTAGTTAAAAATCGATTCACATATTAAAACGCAATTGGTCTGCCAAGTCATATCTTGATGGAAAACACCTGAAAACCCGATTTTTGCAGCTGTCTCGAGGGTTTGCCATTGTGTTTTCCTGCTCCCAGTCCTTCATGTTTTTATACCTTTAGGTGCAGGAAAACACAATAATAAACCTACGAGTCAACCACTAAAATCGGGTCTGAAGGTGGTTTCCACCAAGATATGCTTTGGCAGACAAGTTGAATTTTAATATGCTAATCGAGCTCTGTCTAATCCTGGAATTTCAGCTTCCAGCTCGATGAGATGATTGTCTGTGCTGACGCCTCCCAGTCTACAATGTAGTTTCTTATTTCTATCACAAATGCAGCATTTCCAATTGCTAAATTTAAACTATGTGAGTCACAATGAACATATAAAGCTTGCAGATATATAGCTGATATACGAGACAGTACACAGCCAAACTCTCCGCTCATTGTACACTTAAGTCGAACATAGGCCAATGAGATTTGGAAGGAGGCAGATGCTGCGCCCCCCCCCCCACACACACACACAAACGAACTTTGATCCGTAAATATTTTTCTAGTGTTTCTCACTTTTTATGGAGGGGGCGAGAGTGCCTGTCCCCCC